>JARCFY010000015.1:2500000-5000000 GCA_029233225.1 Lepidodactylus listeri | reverse complement strand
GCAGAGCCCTTGCTTCAGACGCGCCTCTCGAATCTCCTGAGAAGCGAATTTCAGTTTGGACTTAGGTGGAGCCCTTGCAGCTGGCTGAGAAGCATGGGGCCCCAGGCAAATCAAGGTAAATCACTCTTCGACATCGGCTGCTGCCCTCATTCAAGCGGCAAGGGAACCGGGGCGGTCATTTCTCAACACAGTCTCATAAATTTCCCGATTCAGCCCCTCCCTGTATTTTTCCACGAACACCTCTTCAGGCCACCCGTGCACTTTAGCAGCACCCCTTCTGAACTGCTCCGTATACTCCCGCACTGAATTGCGCCGCTGCATCAGCCGCCAGAGTTGATTCCATGCTTTCTCCTCCCCCATGGGATCTTCGTAGTGCTGCCTCAGAGCCCACATAAAATTATCTACAGACTGCAACTCAGGACCTGGAGGGTTATGCAGGCTTACGTACCAGTCACTTGCAGTGTCCCATAACCGTGAGCCAATATAGCCCACCTTCTCGTGATCAGTGGGGTAGATGTGACCCCACGAGTCCAGGGACCATTCGATCTTGATGATAAAAAACGCACCTTCTCTGGATTCCCGTCAAAAGTAGTTGCCAGTGGCTCGGCTGGTAATTGGCGGTAAATCCTCTCCCCCATGTCGATTGCACGGGGGTCTGGGACCACTGGTCCCACGGGTGGTTGAGAAAGGCCAGCAGGGGGTTGAAGGCCGATACCTGGGGGAGCTTGTTGGGGTGGCTGCCGCTGTGCTCCGCCATCCGCTCCTGGGACTGCACCGCTGTCCCCTCCTCCTTGCAAGGGAACCCCTCTCAAGAGAGCTCTCAGCTCGTCCAGAGCCTCCCACAGTTCCACGGCGAACCGGTCCTGCATCTCCTCAAACCTCTGATCCATATGCTGCCACAGCTCAGCGTGAGCAGTGGCCGTCGGCCTGGATGGGGTCTCAGGGGCAGTCAGGATACTCAGTTGCCAGTCACCACGGCGCTCATCTTCAAAATGCACTCCGGAACCTCGCTGCTCAGCAGCCCAGGTCTCCTTGGTAGTGGGTCTGAATGCTGACCAGGTGTACTTAGGCCGGACTGGTCTCTCGAAGGTGATCCCCCTTGTAGAGGTGGGGGTCACCAAATTCACTTCTGTGGTCATTACCACAGAGGCTGCGGAAGTTGATGCATCTTCCGAAGTAGAGGTCAGAATGAGGGTCCCATCATCCATCATGGTCAGGTATGGGGTGCTCTCCTTCCGTTAGTGAAAGATCACTAACACTCTGTGAGAACCCTTATAGATCCAATAAGCCAGGCCTTCTGGAACTTAAAGTCTTTTTAATCTTAATGGTCCAAAGCAGGTTACACTTACTGTGTTAGTGATACAAGGCATAGGTCTGCAGATAAGTTATACAGAATTCAAAAGCAGGGATGGTGGTGGGGCACCAATCAGGGTAGGCAAAAAGCTTGCAATACACACATCTGTTGGGTTCCCAGGAAAAAGGCACCCAAATGTGCGACTGTACAGTCATAGTCTTTTCCCACATCCCTCTGAAACCTCCCCAGCGTTTCCCAGGCTACAGCAGCACCTGGCCAAGGCCATGAGCTCATCCAGACAGATAAGGGTGTCAGAAGCTACAAGGAGTTCCAGGGGGGAGAAAGTGGGGAGCAGGTGACATGTACAGGGGTAGGGAAACCACTTCCCGTCCTGGAGAAAGTCAGAACCTGACACAAGCTCCCCCTCTGCTGCTATTGGCGGCTCACCAGGAGTTGGTCTGGGCAGGCCAGCCAACCTTTCATCTCCCCCCTCACAGGCTTGCCCAGCTCCAGGTGAGCTGCTGAGAGTGGGGGGAGACCTCAGAGGGCCCACCCAGAGCACCTCCAGGTGAACTGGCAATGGAGGGGAGGGGAGGACAGTTGGCTCACCCAGAGCAGCCAGCCCTCCCCCCCTTCCCTTGCTGGCTTTCCTGGAGCAGCTCTGGGCGAGCCAACTGATCTGCCTTCCCTAATCTCCTTTCCCTTGCCGGCTTGCCTGGAGTTGCTCCAGGAGTGCCAGCCAATCTTACCCCCCCCCCCCTTCCTTACCAGCTTACCCGGAGCAACTGCAGGCAAATTGGTGGGAGCCAGCCAAGCTTCCCTCCCCCCCTTGCTGCTCTTAGCAGCTCACCTGCAGCTGCTCTGGGCAGGCCCACCGAGGCTTCTCCCCAGACCCCCACTCTTAGTGACTCACCTGGAGCTGCTTCGCATGAGCCAGCCGACATCCCCTCCCCTCCCCTCCCTTGCCAGCTCAACCAGAGCAACTCCAGGTGCGCCAGCTGACCTCCCGTCCCCCACTGGCTCGCCTGCAGTTTCTCCGGGCAGGCCAGCCAAGCTTCCCTCCTAGGATTGCGAGCTCCCAGGTCTAGGCTGGGGAACCCCTGCTTCTGGGAGCTTCAGTGTGTCCCCAGCCATCTGAGAGGGGCTTTTAAAGACCTTTAAAGGGTCTTTTTATGAGCTGCACATGTGGCCCATGGCTGCCCCTCTCCCTCCCACTAGGTTTAAAGGGCCCTCCAGCTGGTCAGCAGGCCATGTGGTCCCTGCCAATCAGCTGAAGCCCTTTAAATCAGGCAGGAGGGGAAGGAGAGGGGTGGCTGGGTGGGTGGTTGCTCTGGGAGGCAGGGCTTGAAATGCCCCCTAAATCCCCCCACCAGATTAATGAGGAGACCTGGCAATCCTATTCCCTCCCCCTTCATTGCTCTTAGCAGTTCTTCTGGAGCTGCTCCAGGTGGGCCTGCTGAGGCCTTCCCTGCCACTTTTCTGCCTTGCTCTTGGGGGGTGGGCACTGGCTGAGCAGGAGGGTGGGGCTGCCCTGGGCCCAATTGTGAGAGTGCAGGGCAGATTTGGAAGAGGCATCACCCTTGTGCCCCCCCCCCCCCCATGGCTACATGCCTGCTTTCAACACTGTTATGATTCAGTTTTTGAGAGGATGGAGCAGCTAGCTAATGACACACATATATATATATATTTAAAATACATTTTTGCTTAGTTAAGTATCTCCAAAGCTTGCCTGTGATATGTTTCTTGGACTCTTTCAAGTCAGTGAGCTGGAATTCGAAGTCTACATCAAGAATGAAATTTTGAATGTAAAACGTGAATATCTTGTCACCAGCATGAACGTCACAGCCGGAAGGGATACGCTACAGCCATTCTTTGTAGTGATGGTGAGGAGATCACTTCGATTGTAGTAACTCATATTTACTTTTCAGCTGTCTCATCTGAGCTGACTGGTGGGAATGAGTGTGGGGCTGTAGCCAATGTCTGCACTGGGCACCTGCAGCTCTGTTCATTGGGAGGAATGTATGCCCCTGCAACCAAGCTAGGTATGGGGATAAACGCAGGAAAGAAGGGCAAGACTGCCAATGTAATTGCATAGCTAAACAGCAGGGGCCCTCCTCTCAAAATCTTCAAGATATAGCACAGATGAGCTTTCCTGTGATTCAGAGACCGCCTAAAGCAATAAAAGCTCTACCTGGAGAGGGTAATTTCCTTCAAGGAGCCGCTTTTAGTGATGCTGTTGATACTTAGCATGGATACAGAGACTGCAAGAAGAGAGAGATTGCATTTATATCCCACCCTTCACTACCCAAGGGAGTCTCAGAGCCGTTTACTATGTCCTTCCCCTTCCCTGCCCCGCAATAGACACCGTGTGAGGCAGGTGGGGCTGAGAGAGCTCTTTCCAGAGGACTGCCCTTGAGAGAACAGCTCTGAGAGAACTTGTGACTGATTCATGGTCATGCCAGCAGCTGCATGTGGCAGAGTGGGGAATCAAACCCCGATCTCCGAGATTAGAGTCCTCCGCGCCCTTCACCTCCACACCAGACTGGAATTCGCCTGTGTTCTCACTGGGCCTCTGAGGCAGAACAATATTGCCCTAATAGTGAAGCAGCCGAGGAAGGGGGCTTGTGCTGAGATAAAAGATTTAAACCAGGGGCTTTTAGGCCCATTCCTCTACTTCAGCCATTGCTCTCCTCTCTCTTTTATGCAGTCTGTTAATCGTATCTCCATGTTGTAATAGATTGGTATCATTCTGCATAAATTTCTACAAGGATGCAGTTTGTTTGCTTAACTTGTGAAAATGGAACAAAAACCAAAGGAAAACTGCATAGAAAGCGCTAGCATAGAGAGAGATATTGAGAAGGAAATACTGACAAAAGTACTGATACAATTTTATATCAAATAGTGAAAAAATGAAACATACAATATAGGAATTTATACAACAAGTGAATACAAATAGAGTAAGATTGAGTAAGGTTAACAAACCTTACTCTATTTGTATTCACTTGTTGTATAAATTCCTATATTGTATGTTTCATTTTTTCACTATTTGATATAAAATTGTATCAGTACTTTTGTCAGTATTTCCTTCTCAATATCTCTCTCTATGCTAGCGCTTTCTATGCAGTTTTCCTTTGGTTTTTGTTCTGTTTCTATTGAGCTGTGACTTTCCACTTCCCCCTAACTTGTGAAAATGGCATGTTACTTTTGTTTTAACTCTGTTAATGCAGTTTGGGCTTCTCTGCTCTTCAGAACAGGAATCTTTCCTGACAGTTGGCAATAGCTTTTATACTTAGAATCATAAGAGTTGGAAGGGTCATCAAGTCCAACCTCCTGCTCAATGCAGGAAATTCGCAAATACCTCCCCCTCCACACCCCAGTGACCGCCGTTCCATGCCCAGAAGATGACAAAAACCCTCCAGGATTTCCAGCTAAACTGGCCTGGAGAAAAATTGCTTCCTGGCCCCAAAGTGGCCATTAGCATTTCCCTGAGCATGTAAGAAAGGGCCACAAGAACTAAGCACTGAAGCAACCCTTCCTGCCCTCCCTCTCATGATCTGCCAACGTTCACACAATCAGCATTGCTGTCAGATGGCCATCTAGCCTCTGTTTGAAAACCTCCAAGGAAGGAGAGCCCATCACCTCCCGAGGAAGCCTGTTGCACTGAGGAACTGCTCTGTCAAGAAGTTCTTCCTAATCTTTAGCCAAAAACTCTTCTGATTTAATTTCAACCCATTGGTTCTGGTCCAACCTTCTGGGGCAACAGAAAACAACTCCGTACCATCCTCTATATGACAGCCCTTCAAGTACTTGAAGATGGTTATTATATCACCTCTCAGTCATCTCCTCTCCAGGCTAAACATACTCAGCTCCTTCAACCTTTCCTCATAGGGCTTGGTCTTCAGACCCCTCACCATCTTTATTGCCTTCCCTTGGACATGTTGCAGCTTGTCTATATCCTTCTTAAATTGTGGTGCCCCAAACTGAATGCAATACTCTAGGAGAGGTCTAACCAAAGTGGAGTAAAGCGATACCATCACTTTGCATACTTTGCATGATCTGGACACTACACTTCTGTTGATACAGCCCAAAATCGCATTTGGATTTTTAGCTACATCACACTGCTGACTCATGTTCAGTGTATGGTCTACTAAGACCCCTAGATCCTTTTCGCACATACTACTGCCAAGACAAGTCTCCCCCATCCTATAATTATGCATTTGATTTTTCCTACCTAAATTCAGAACTTTACATTTATCCCCATTGAAATTCATTTTATTTGTTTTAGCCCAGTTTTCCAGCCTGTCAAGATCATCCTGCATCCTGACTCTGTCTTCTACTGTATTTGCTACCCATCCCAGTTTAGTATCATCTGCAAATTTAATAAGCATTCCCTATATTCCTTCATCCAAATCATTTATAAAGATGTTGAACTTTGTTTAGCATCTATTTTATTGAGTTTGATAAAGGAAATGCAGCAGGTTAAGCCCCAAGATCCTTCAGTGCAAATGTCATCCTAGCTCAGCCCTCCTCCCAGCAGCCTCTCTTCTGGGAGCAATTTTGCCCTCTTTATCCTCTGCACTGCAGCCTTCCCAACGAGCAGGGCTTTTATTCCACATGGGCCAAGCATTTGTGGGAATAGACTTTCTGAGGAATGGAAATGGCTGCTGGGGTGGGGGGGAGTTGTGAAGATCAAGGATCCTTTTACCGAACTCACGAGGTCTTTGCGCTTCATCTAATGCAAGGCACCCTACCAAATTAGCACAGCACATGTTTGATGGAACCCACAGACTCACTCTTTTAATCTGAACTCTTTTCTCTTTCTAGATAGATTTAAAAAACACAGGAATACGAACCATCCTTTCTCTGATTGTGCCAAGTGCTGCCCTCATGATAGCTGATGTCTGCGGTTTCCTCCTCCCCCTCAAGGAAAGGCCATCTTACATGGTCACTTTGTTACTGGCACACCTGGTGTTCTACTCCTCGTTTGTTGGTTCCCTTCCAGGGGCATCATCCTGCAACCCTCTGTTCAGTAAGTTGAATAGATCAAAATACCATGAGGCTGCAAGACTAATCAAAGAACACTGGCCTGTGTTGTCCCTTCCCCCCCAAAAAGGGCAGTCCAGTGTCAATCTTCCCATCCATCCATAACAATGGCAACCAATGATGTGAGGTTAGGGACATGAGGATATGAACTAGAAGTTATGGAGGAGATGATGAACTTGACATGGGACTGCTATTTTTGTCATCAGCTCATCCAGTGTTTCTTGGAACAGGAATCTCTGGCCTATTTACAATTTCAGAGAAAAATCATGCCCTACCTTGTTGGCCAAGCCCCTATCCCTTATTGCTTTTCCTTAACTTTCAACATTTTACTCTCTGGGCCAACTTGGTACCAAGACTAACTGCAGCATATCAAGAATTCAAATGAACCCAAACTCCCCTAATTAGGAGAAACAAGTGGAACCTGCAGTCCAAGAACTTCAGAAATCTAAAATCTTGGCCTAATTTTACTGCTGCCCCTTATTTATTTAACATTTCTTTTGAGCCCTGTAGATGGGCCTTTTCCAGAGCCCATTTTGAGGCACTCCCTTCTGCTGTAATGCAAGGTAAATTCACTCGAGTTCCAGTGCAGGAGCGTCTGTGCCCATGCATGGCTAATATGGTGGAATCAGTTACTCCTGTTCTCCTGTTCTGCAGATTCTGTCAGGAGGAATGAGATCACCTTATACGACCCCTTCTGTCTAGATTTGACCCTCTGCAGTCTTATCTTGATTTTAGGCCAGAAGTCCTGCACAAATTCCTCCTAGAAGACGTTCAGAGTTCAGTGACTTATGCTGTGGCAAAATTTTGTTCCTTAGCTATTAGAAAACATAAACTTATTTTAGCTGGAAAAACTGCATGATTCTCTTATTCTTATTATTTTGTTTTACTAATTTTATTAATTTTCTCTTGTTAATGTTTTCTCTTGCTATGTTATTACTGTTTTAATCCCTCTTATATCAGAATTGTACTCTTAGAATTATACTGTTTTACTGGCTCTTGCTGTAATAAATTAGATTGATTGGGACCTGCAACAAATAGTAATATCATCCCACTGGTTAATTCACAAATTGCACAGTTATATACTGATGGGAGAATGATCTGTAGTTTAGGAACTAGACCCCATGGCTCCACAGTTGTGAGTATACTAGGAAATAATTCCACTCACAAACCTCAAGTTTCATTATTTCATTCTTGATTCTTTCTTGTTCAGTCCCTCAGTTTCTCCACTCAAATAGTGGGCTGGATCCAGTGACTTGTCAGTGGAAGGTGCTGATGGCTGTGGATTTTTCCCACATCCCCCTCCCCTCAGCAGTCCTTGTGTACCTTGGAAAGTTTATTCCCAGGACTGCAGAATGCAAGGACTAATAACCATGTAGGTCAGGAGGTTGCAGTGGGGAGGGGGACAAAATTGCCATTTCTTCCACCAGCAGAGGTCTACTGATAGAGGAGAAAGGGAATGATTTCACAACCCCCCCCCCCCCCCCCACACACACACAGTTTCACAACCCTATTAGTTCACCTAAGGCCCATAACAAAGGAATAAACTTTCTAGGGACTGGAAAGGACACATTAGAAAGATCTTCAGTTTTTGCACCCATAGATTGCTGCATTCAACCCATTGTTCAACACTTTTCATTGCTCCTTCTTTTTCTCCTCTTTGTCATCTCATTGCTGCAATGAAAGCATGACACTTTGATCCTGTCACTTCCTTTGTCTTCACTGTGCTGACTTTACATTGTGAAGTAGTATATAAAGGCTCACAGCATAAATTTAGTACAATATAAGGAAAAAATGCTGTGAAAAGGCTCAATATTCCTGTTAATGTCAATAATCTATGAAATACGTAAAACAAATCTTTAATCATAATTACACACGTTAATCATTCCACATACAAAGATGCTATTAGAGAGTCTTGTTACACATTATTAAAGAGTCCCAATATGCAATTTTCCTGTGCTTATGAATAACAACCAAGACATTGACTGCGCTCACTGAACAAAACAAATTTCTGATTTCTCCCAAAGGAAATATTCAAAACTTCTGTCTTTTCCTCCAACAGGTCACCGGTAGCTGCCCGTATCAAAATTGAATTTCTTCAAGGAAGAATCAATAAGGGCTGTCACAATCACAAACACTTTAGCCACCATTATGAAAGTGGGAAGATTTGGTTCTCCATGAGAGATTTCATTGGTGTCCTCCGTCTTTACAAGAGATTCACACCATTTGTCATTTTTGAGGATGATGACCTATCTGTGAATCATACGGTGCCTGTGATTGTGACCCTTATTGATTCTTCCTTGTAGAAGTTCAATTTTGAAACAGGCAGCTACCAGTGACCCGTCAGAGGAGAAGACAAAAGTTTTGAATATTTCCTTTGGGAGAAATCAGATATTTGTTTTAGACTGTGTTCAGTGAGCACAGCCAATGTCTTGGTTGTTCTGTAAGCACAGAAAAGCTGCATATTGGGACTCTTTAGTAATGTGCAATGAGACTTTCTAATAGAATCATTGTATGTGGAATGATTAACATGTGTAATTAATATCATACTAAATATAGAAACAAGTAATTAATATATGACAGAGTTGGTTTATGGTTAAATATTTATTTTACATATTTCATAGAGGCTTTACATTGTGTGCAATACAAAATTCTCTCTCTAGCCTTGAAAATGCTTCATTCTCTTCTCTGTCTTCATGTTATAGTTTTGTTCAAAGCTTTTGTCAGATTCTGCTTTGCATAAAAGAGCTTCTTATAATTTTCTCTCTACATTGTTTCTATTAATTGAATCTGACATTGATGCTTCTCTGTCATTTACTTTCGATTCCTTTGTAGTGCTCGCCTGACCAGATGCTTTATTACCCCTCCTTTTGGTTCTAGATTAGTTGTCTGCTCAGTGTTACCATTCAGGCGAGAATCTGGGTTCCCACATACCAGGATGTCACAAAGTACAAAGTTATCTCTTTCTTCACTTCCTTGTATGTCCTCCCCCTTCGCTTCGAGTACTATCTGTTCAAAGTAGCCTTGGGAATTGTTTTATTGTTTGTTCTGTCCTGTTTTGCTGGGGACCTGGCACCTTGGGGGTCACACAGTTCGGGCTGGGAATTTTTATGTTCTCTCACCCCTGGATGACAAAAGGTGAATCTGCCTTCCTGCATTTTTTCTGAATGCTGATTGGTGATCAATGTTTATACTTTCATGTTTGCAGGTATAATAGTCCCCTGTTCTCTGTATATGGTATCACTAACAAACATCGAGACCCGTACCAGTATTTGAAATAAAGGACTATGTTTTAACTAACAAAGGCCTGCTCATTTGCTGACAGCACAGAAGCCTCACACTTTTAGATAAGCCCTCATTCATGATTTGAGAACTGTTGCTGGAAAGAACCCTACAATTACGAAACATCTTTTACTACAGAATATAAAACCACTAGGAATAAGGCCCATTGTGGAAATAAATACAATGGGCTCTAGAAAGAGGCTCTGGGAGAGTGCCCCAGCCTTGGGCACTCAGTGTCAATTTGCTGTGGTGACCTCAGCAGGGTATAATGACACAAAGTCCACCATTTTCTCCAGGGGAAGAACTCTGCCATCTGAAGAGCAGTTGTAATTCAGCATGATATCCATCCCTTCCCTGGAGACTGACAACAATGGTTCCCCATGAGGAATGAATGGTTTGGAGGGTGGAGTCTATGGCATTGAACCTGTCTGAGGTCCCACCCCTCCTCAAACCTCACCGTCTCCAGGCTCTATCTCTCAAATCTCCAGGAATTGTCCATCTGGAGTTGGCAACCCTATCAGGACTCACCCCAATGAGTTTTCTCCCAAAGGCTAACATAGGTGTGGAAAGGGCCTTTTACTTACAGAAGCAAGCTTGGTTGCCTAGCAACAGGCACTGAGAAGAAAGTACAGTTGCCAGCTCTGATTAGGGAAATACCTTGCGATTTGGGGGGTGGATCCTGTGGAGGGGGGGGATGGAAGGACTCCGCAGGATATAATGCCATAGGGTCTACCCTCCAAAGTAGCCATTTTCTCCAGGGGAACTGATCTCTGTCATCAATTGTAAGAGCAGGAGATCTCCAGGTCCCACCTGGAGATTGGCAACCTTAGGGGGGAAGTCAGCTGCACATCAGGAGGTTGAAGAGAATGGTTTGATGGTCACTGGCCCACCTCATTAGCCAGCCAGCCAGCCAGCCATGGTGGAGCTAAGCAGGAGAGAGCCGTTTTCAGTTTATTCTGACAGGAAAGTGGGCAAGCTGGCAGTGGGCAGGGGAAGGGGAGGGGGTTATGCTGAAAGTCCATTGTTTTTTTTAACTGACAGAAGCAGGCCACTGAGGGGACAGTTAGACCCACCTGGCAGTGGACAGAGGAGAAGAGTGGACCCAGCACCCAGTCCGTCCCCTTCGCTGGCTCCCTCCAGACTGAGGCCAAGACACTGGCTGGTGGCTCTGTGGGCGGGACTGAGGCAACACAGCGAGGGAATGCAGCCAGTGGCCAGGGACTCCTTTTGAGTGGCAGTTCTTGCAGCAAACTGATTTTGGCGCCCCATGGAATGTTGCCACCCCAACTGTCTTTTATATAATAAGGAAAGGATGAGGTGTCAACCAATCCAGATGCTGTTATTCAGAAAGATCAGACAGGTATTAAGGTTTAGTGGATCACACTAACTCAAGCCCCTGGAGATGGAAAGAAAACATTGTGAATGAAATACAAAACTTTAGATTGCTTTGATCAAAGGCCATAGTTCCCTTTTTGCAGAACTGACAATGATGTCATTTTTTTAAAAAACTTTTAAATTATTTTTTAAATATAACAATATAAATTTAACCAACCATAAAACATTAAACATATTTAACATTTCCATTACAGCATATCAAATCACATTATTAACATGGTACCTTCAAAACACAAAATTCAAATAGTTGTCAGGAACTTTATAAGATGCATTTTTACTAGTTGTAACATAAGAAAAAAATCTAAACCATCTATCCATAAAGTCATTAACTGTGCCAGCAGTAAACTGAGCTTTTATTTGTGTAGTAAGCTTATCTGCTACTGCAGCGTCCCAACACTTGATTATCCATTGTCTAATTGATGGAATTGTAGGTGTATTCCAATTTTTTGCTAAAACTGATTTTGCCACCGATAATAAAAGTATAATAAGTTCAGATTGTTGGTTGGTAAGGTTTAAATTAGGCCAAAATGTAAGAAGAATTGACTCTGGGGTGTTGGGAATTGCGGTCCCACAGATTTTGTTTATTTCTTGAAGAAATGATGTCATTTGAAAGCACTGACTTTCAAGTTGAAGTATGTGTGCATTAACCCTAGTCCACAGAAAGGCAGACTCTCTCAAACACCTTTAGCCAATTGTTAAACAGTGAACTCAAAAACTGTCAACAGTGCAGCTGATTTCCTCCTTCCACCCTCCAGGTTATTACTACATTGGTCTCCTGGTGTTGTTGTTCCTTAGCACAATTGAGACGATTTTGGTGACAAAGTTGGTTGCAGACAACAGTGATCTTCAACTGAAGCATGACTTTAAAGGGGCCACAGCTAGCCCAGTATTAGCCAAAAATGAGAGTGATAATCCAGAAGTTAAAAAACCTAGGATGAATGGTAAGCCTTAATGGAAAGTAGAAAAATACACAACTGTGACATTTCAGAATAAACTGACTAGCGGGCTATTTAGGATTATAAAATCGTGATCCAGGCAAGGCTCTGGCTCACTTAAACCTCCTTAAGCACCAAAGGTCCATACCACTCTGCAATGCCAGATGTGCCACCAAGAAGAGGTACTGCAGTGATGCCAAAAGGAAGGGAGGCAGCTACAACTTCAAGCACCAGTCCTCTCCTTACCTTTAAGCCTAAAGTAGATCTTTGTCCCAATCAAGAAGCTTAGCCTGCTCCCTTTTTGCAAAGTAAGAGGATTTGGAATTTTGCAAGCCTCACTGTTTTCTTAATTCCGATCAGCGGCGCGGTTTCTCTGTTGCAGAATCCAGGCCCAAGTATCATGTATCACATATCTCAAAGTGGTTTAGATGAATTCAGCTTCTCAGTAGCAACTGTTCAGTCAGTAAAGTTTCCAGCATACTTTGTAGCTGGATGTTATCAAACAAATCCTGTTTTGTAGCTACCACTAATCTAAGCTTGTCTAAGAGATCACTTTCTCTTATCTCAAGTACTTTTGGCCCCAAGGGGTTTACAAGTTAGGAATTCCCTGTGTTCATCTTTCTCCTTTACTCTGCAGATTGCAGGACAGACAAAGAGGAATCACATCTCAAACAAGTTCCAGCAGCTTTGGACAAGCTCTCCTTCTTCATCTTCTTAGGACTCGTTGTTGTATTTCATTTACTGTTTGGAGGGCTTTGGCTCTTTTGGAAATGCGAATCTGGGACGCCTCCTGGAGAAAGCCATCTAGACGGCATCTAGAACAGACAAGGATGGTAACAATGCCATCCATGGGCACAAAATGCTAGCCTGCTCAGGTTGTTTATGATCATTTATTTGGTTAAATGAGACTCACCAGTGCCTTCTATTAAAACACAGGTGCAGGAACATGTTTTCAACCCTTGTGGGTCTCCAATTACATTTGGATTAACAGATTACTATAATTTGTGTGTGTTCTCATTATTTTATGTTATTAGACTAGGCAGAACAGTGTAGAATTACAAGTACATTAAAAAAGAAATGGAGTGCAAATGATGCATTTTATTACAGCAGAATAGCCAGATGGATCAGTGGGACATTATTTGGTTTTTGCTTACCTGTTCAAAAGCTAACAGAACTGAACTAATTCAGGAGCCAGTTATAGCATTTGCCAAAGGCAGCACAGAGGAACAGGGCAGACACAGCAGAAAGCTAGGACAGAAGTCAAAGCTTGGTTCTCTACAGCGAAGGGTCTGGCTCATACATACATTCTCATCATTGGATGAATATAGCACCTTAATGATGCTTGCGTGTTTGACTGAGCCATCATAGAACAAACACCACAGAGAACAACCTTTTTGTATGCCCTCATATTAGGGTTGCCAGCACTAGGCTGGAAAATACCTGGAGACTTTGGGGGTGGAGCCAGGAGAGGGTGGGCTTTGGGGAGGGGAGGGGCCTCAGTGGGGTACAATGCCAGAGTTATCCACCCTTCAAAGCAGCCATTTCCTCCAGGGGAGCTAATCTCTGTCAGCTGGAGAGCAGTTGTAAAAGTGGGAGATCTCCAGGCCCCACCTGGAGGCTGGCAACCCTACCTCATATGCAATGCTTGTCAATGGAATTTCATCATGTATGTGGCTGAATAATCAAGTGATGGGCATGCATGACCTGGCCTACAGAGTCTAATCTGGGCCCTGGAGGGGCAGGAGACATGCAAAGGTGTAGGGCAACAGGCAGACTATCAAACAATAGAAGCAGCCAGAGAGAAGTGTGAACTAGCAATAAGTCTCCTGCTTAGGAGCAAAGATAGGTATAGCAACATGAGAATGCACTGATGTTCAACATAGTGGCCCATTACTTTAACAGTTTTCTGTTGTAATTTTTCCAGTGACCCAAATTAGCCCTTGTAACTCCAAAAGATTATTATATTGTCTAGATGTGGGGAATGCTTCTGTGAGACTGTAGGCCTTGTAACCTTCCTGCCAAAACTGAGGATGAAGCCCCCTTCATTAATCCTTCCTGAGATGGAAACTGAAGTTTAATCACTGTAACGTAATCTGCTCATTTGTCTTCTAAAACCCCAAACTTCTTGATTCTTAAGCAGCCTGTTTAAGCCAATCTCAGACAAGGGGGCTAAAAAGAATATTCTTTCTAATGTCTGTTAAAAGCTGTTGGCGGTCCTCATGATAACTCTTTGTTATTTTTAGGAGTACTGCTTTTATCTTCTTGTTATGCTGCTTGTATCAGCCATTTTATGAATAGATTTTGTTGATAATTTATTGATTTTTTAATTATTTTGTTTCATTGTTTACTCCTTTTTATTGTTGGTTGCCTCAAGCAAGTTTCTTAAGAGGTAGCCTGTACATCTCCCATGTAAATAAAGTTTCTCCCTACATTTGCAGGAGATATGAAAACTTTATTGCCTATTCTTCTGTGACGGACTAATTTTGCATTCTTCTTCACTGGATAAAGAGCTCTTTTTAACATTGCTGATTGGTTAAGCCTTTGAAACTAGCGGACGGTCTATGAGATTCTACGGGGAGTTTTTTCCAGTGTGTGTGGGGCACTTCTAACACAAACAGGACCTGATCCTCGTGTGAAGTTTCTTCTTCATTGTCTGGGGAAACTATTTGACTATTTCCACTTGACATTTCTGTTGGACACAGACATCCTGGGCCACAGAGTCTTTAAAATACACTTACATCATGTCATTTTTTTTTGCATTTTGTGTGTGTATGTGTGGAAGTCATGGTGACAACCTCTGACAACACCTACTGGGGCATAGAAGATGTTCCGAGAAGTGGCTTGATAGAAGTGGCCTCTACCTCCCAGCATTCTTTGGAGGTCTCCATCCAAATACTTGCCAGGGCCGACCCTGCTTAGCTTCCGAGATCTGATGAAACTGGGCTTGCCTGGGCTATCCAGGTCAGGGCAGCATAAAGTCATTTATAATGGTCTACTTTTTGTAGAAGCGTTTTTGCCTTTTATTTGCTGGCTGCAATCCATTTATACCCTCTCAGCTTCAATTCTAGCATTAGGTGGCCTCACAGACTGTGCTTGTAATACAGTCCTAAGACTTGAAAAAGGAAAAATCAAAACTACTACTAAAAGCTCCAAGTGGCATCTGGAGTGCGAATGCCACCACAATCAATTATTCCTAGGCTTTTACTTTTATGGAAGCAAAGCATCAGAATCCATCAGTTTTCTCTGTTACAATCAGTTTTCTCTATTACAATTATTTCTCTATTACAGTCTATAGTGGGAGCTTGCCATTTAAAAATGCATTACTTGTTTGAAGAAAGATTGATTGTTGGTCTTTGTTTTTTGCTACATGCGCCTCATATTCCCTTTTTGCCTGCCTGATCACAGACTTGCATTTTATTTGCCACAGCCTTTGTTCCCTTTTATCAACCTCACTGAGACTAGCTTTCCACCACTGAAAGGAATCCTTCTTACCTTTTACAGCTTCCATTACTTTGTTTGTCAACCATGCAGGCTTTTTTCTATACCTATTTGTGCCTTTCCTAACCCATGGCATATGTTTGTTCTGAATTTCTAGGATCGTAATTTTAAATAATCTCCAAGCTTCCCCAATGGTTTTGACCCTTTCTACTTTTCCTTCCAGTTTCCTCCTCACATGTCCCCTCATATCAGAGAAATTACCCCTTTTAAAGTTAAAAGTGGTTGTGTCAGTCTTTTTGGGCAACTCCCTATTTATACAAATGTTGAACTCAATAACATTCCCAAGTGGTGTAATCACTTTTACATCTCTAACCAGGTCTTGGGCGTTACTTAGAACCAAATCCAGAATTGCCTCTCCCCTGGTAGGTTCTGTGACCATCTGCTCCATAGCACAGTCATTGAGAGTGTCTAGAAACTCAGTCTCTTTTTCCCAACTTGAACACACATTGACCCAATCAATGTGTGGGTAGTTAAAGTCACCTATTACAATGCAGTTATTTCATCTAGCCGCTATCTTTAATTCAGTCATAATTTTATAATCCTCCTCTATCTTTTGATCTGGTGGGCGATAACAAACTCCCAATGTTAAGCTTCCTTTTGGTCCCACTAATTCAACCCATAGTGTTTTCAGAAGCAAATCCAATTCTCTTACCCTCTCAATCTTACTGGACTGTATACCCCCTCTAACTTATAGAGCCACCCCACCTCCAACCCTTCCCCCCCTATCCTTCCGATATAATTTATAACCAGGACTCACCGTATCCCACTGATTTTCCTCATCCCACCAAGTTTCTGAAATATCACAATGTCTATGTTTTCCCCCAACACCAAGCATTCCAACTCCCCGATTTTACCTCGGACACTTCTAGCATTAGTATATAAACATCTACAGTTTCCCATACATGCTAAACCCACAATTTTCTTCTTGCTGCCTCGAGACCTTGCCAGGCAGTCCCTATCATTAGCCACAGTCTTAGTGGACAATTCTAATCCATTTCCTTGTAGAAAAATAACAGCTACCCTTTCATTTCTTTGAGATGAGCCATCCCGAACCAGAGACTTTTCATCTCCTGTTGGCTTTCCCCCAATATTCAGTTTAAAAACTGCTCTGCCACCTTTTTGATTTTAAGCGCCAGCATCCTGGTTCCTTCTTGGGACAAGTGGAGACCGTCTCTTTTGTACAGCTCCCTCTTGTTCCAAAAAGCATCCCAGTGCCTAACAAACTTGAACCCTTCCCCCCATACCATCGTCTCATCCATGTATTGAGACTCCTGATCTGTGCCTGTCTCTCTGGCCCTGCGTGTGGAACAGGTAGCACTTCTGAGAAGGCTACCTTGGAGGTCCTGGCCTTGAGTCTCCTGCCCAGCAGCCTAAATTTTTCCTCCAGAACCTCATGACTTTATTTCCCCACATTGTTGGTGCCAACATGTACCACGACCACTGGCTCCTCCCCAGCACTATCTACCGTCCTATCTAGAACATGCATAATGTCCGTTACTTTTGCACCAGGCAGGCAAGTCACCATACGGTCAGTATGCGGTTTTGCCATCCAGCTGTCTACCTGCCTAAGGCTCAAATCACCACCTACCAAGAGCCCCCCTCCCTCCCTGCCCAGGGATGGTTCCTTGGTGTGAACGATATGCCATTTGTTTATTACTGGAAGCCATAATGAAACATAAATGGAAGAACGAGTTGCCACAAAGGCAGCGCATTGTGTTCTTAATATAGCAGGGCATGTGGCAAATTCTTCTGTGATGCCATTTTGTTCCAGTTTCAACTTTAAATTATAAGCAGAAATTCATGGTGTGTACTGAAGCTGAACTCGAAGACCTTACTTTATAGTTAATAAAAGTTTAATACCTATGAATATGCCTCCTTTTGAATCAGACCAGTAGTCCACCAAGGTATTGTTTACCCTGACTGGCAGCTGCTCTCCAGGGTCTCAGGTAGAAGTCTTTCACATCACTTACTATCTAATCCTTTTAACTGAAGATGTCAGAGAATGAATCTGGGGCATTCTGCATGCCAAAAAGATGCTCTACCACTGAGCCATGGCCTCTCCCTTTCACCAATGAAAATGGATGTATAATAAAGCAATTTGTAAGGCTACCTGTAGGCCATCTAAGGCAGACCTGTTCTCACTCTTCGTTCAAGAAACTGAGTAGGTGAAGGAGCAGTTGCTCCAACCATGACGAGGAGATGTGATGTCCATCTATGTTGTTTTTCTACCAATATTTGTCCTTCAGAAACTCCTGCTGTCTTACATATCCACTGATGGCAGCCAAAGCAGCTTCTCTTATTTCCCTATTCAGTAGGAGGAAGGTTGGGATAAACAAGATAATGATCCTTCTCCGTTCTCTTGTCTTTTCCCCTTTGTGGTCCTGAACAGCACCTCATTCATTGCAATATGGCACACAACTGAAGATAATAACTATGAGGGCTAATAAAGTGAAAGGGAAGGCTTTCAGGGAATGAACTAGCTAGGAACAGTTCTTTAGATGGTGCATATGGCACACTGCGTGCCATAGATTAAAAGTTCGTGGGCACACCTTACAGAAAGATTAAAACCCTGTTACGAGAGGTGATTCTTTCCGTATCTTCACAAAATATTTGTATCTCAGCAACAGATACATTCAAAACACACATACACACACAAACCTGGAAAGATTTCTGTCCTTGTCTATGATCTTTGAAAAAACAGAAACAAGCCATCAACCATATTGTTAGCAGTTTATAAATTTGATAAATACAAGTGTGACTCACACTACAGAGAGCTGGGAAAGATAATTAGAAAAAAACTAACAGTTAAACAGGAAGATCACGCCGATGTGTCAAACAGTTTCTCAATCATCTCGCCCACCTGTTCAACCCGGTATTTGATGTATTTCTCAGGGTTCTTGGTGAAAGGCACATTGCCGTACCTGTCAAGGTATAAAAAAAACCAAAAATCCCATATGACAAAGCACACAATTTTGGCTGAGGGGGTTTCCAATTGTACAGTTGTTCTCCCTTCTTTTCCAGCTGCCAGCACAACATGCAGGATAATAAACTCCATACCAACAACCTACGTAAGTGCTTCAAGCGCCTAGAAATCTGTCATGCAGTCAGGCTAAACATAAAAATAAATCTGTTTATTATCAGTATTGGAAAATGACTGCGATGCAAGCTAATCCACAAACACAGAATGATTGTGCATACGCACAAAAAATTGCTCCATGACCCATGTACAGCTGTAACTGGACAAGCATATGAGGCAGTGACAATTGCACTGGAATACAGGAACACAGGTAGGCATCCCTTGCCAGCCCATCAGAATACTGTTTGTCTACATAATCACCTGTTGAGGAAGGCAGCATAGATCTCTTGTACAATGGTTTTCTGTGCCTGGCGGATTTTGTCCCTCTGCTCTGTGTCAGGAATGGCCCACGCCTTCTGGATTTTACACAATTCCTCCAGGCCATCATTGAAACCCTTTCCCATAGAAAAAAATATGATGAGCTCACAATATGAATGGCAGTCTGTAGGCATAAGGCCCAGGGTGAGAACATTTGCCTGAAGTTGGATAGACAGTTGTTACCTTAAAGCGTTCCTTGATCACCTGCCTCTCCTTGTCTTTAAGCTGTGCAGGATGAAGAAAAAGAAGAGCTCTTCTGGTTACTTCCTCTCCCAACTGAGACCAACTGTCAATCTAGTGGTTAAAGCCACTTCCTTAGGAAATACTTAAATCATTCAAGAGCCCCACACATTCCCAGAAAGCCTCCTTCAAAATCGGCAGGCATGAACTTGGACAGCAATCAGGGTGGCCATACTTCTGGTATACCAAATAGGCATGTCCAGGGCTCATTTTGTAGCAGGAGCTCCTTTGCATATTAGGCCACACACCGCTAATGTAGCCAATCCTCCAAGAGCTTACAGAGCTCCTCTTACAGGGGCCACTGTAAGCTCTTGGAGGATTGGCTGCATCAGGGGTGTGTGGCCTAATATGCAGAGGAGCTCCTGCTATGAAATGAGCCCTGGACATGTCCACACAGTAAACCCCTGATTTAGCCCCAGAGTGTACAAACAGGAATGCAGAAACATTCCTGGAAATAGTAGGTAACATTTCCCCTGTGACACTGCCATGTTCAAGCTGAGTAGACAACTACACAGACAGACAGCTTTGTGGATCAGCAGGAACCATTATAGGCTGAATTGAAAGATTTTATCCATATATACTGTGAGACCCAGATGTATACTACCATTTAAACTTCATTAGAAAGGTCCAGGAAGGAATACTTCCTCTTAAATTAGTATTGTACAGAATATATTTGACAGAGAGCTCCAGATCCAAGAAGGTGTTGCCAGTGGCACTCTGGGTTTTTCCAGTTACTTTTTCACTTACATATAAAAACTAAATTCCTATTTAATAACATCTTTTACCATTTTTATTAAAACAAAATAGCAGGATAGAAATATTTTAATATGCAAATAAAATCTTTATAGGTATGGCGGGTAAGTGTATTTTCCAATTCTTTAAACAGTTCCAAGGATTCTCTCACCTTGACTCCAGGTTGGAAAACAGGCAAGTTTCTCTCTGAGATGTAATCTGTTACTTTCAGCCAGCTGAAACAGACAAGGAGGAGAAGGAAGGAAAGCACTGTAGATCTCCATGCAATAAAGAGTAAAATATATTACACAGGTGAATGTTCTACAATGTATGTGTGAATATCAGGCCACACAATCCAAAAGGCCAAACTCTCTCAGCAAGTTACAGATACCATGCTTTTAAGCATGTTGCATTGCTTATTAAACCACCATTTGGCAGATCTGAAACTTGTGTTTAACCCCCCACCCCCAAAACAAAACAAAACAAAGACAGCACTTCGTTTGTGGCATCTCAGTTCCTTAAAAATACCGGCAACTTGGGACAGGAAGGCTCTTACATGTTGATGTCTGTCTGCATCTCAGAACATGTAAGCCAGGCAGTTGGTGCTAAAGAATAGCTGCTTTATGAAAAGTGGAGAGCACCATTCAATTCAGCTCCACATTACCCAAAAACCTACTTCACATGCTACCTACAGAAACTCTTGGCTACTTACCCAGACAGAGATCAATATGCCATTGCACACATACATATCAAACAGCTGTTTAAATAAACATCGAGAAAATTGCTTCCATTAATTTTCAGTGTGGTTTCTGTCACCAGGAGCCTCCCCCTTCTGCTGAATGCCCTGATGCGATAATAACAGTGGCAATAAGTCCCCCTGAATGTGCAAGATAAGACAAGATAAGGCTAAAGAATGGAATTAGCTGCCTAATCCATAAGGGCCGAGCTATCACTCACTTTGCTGAAATAACTACATTCCCAAGCAGGATGTTGCTCTATCCTGCTTTATTATAGCTGTCTGCCGTAAGTACTCTTCAGTTAGGTCCTGGAATTTATTCATAGCACTAAAATCTGAGACCTGGAGGAAACTGATCAGATGGATTTTTTTCTGACCTGCGCTGATATGTCAGGATCTGTTGCTCGATGTGTTCCCTGTAAGATCTTTCAGCTGTTTTCTGAGTCACAGCCACGAGCTGGATTAGTTCAGACCTAAGAGGAGGAAAATGAGGAAACGCTGAGTGGGCAACAGGTCCGCAAGGTAGAAGCTCCCTTGTGCCACAAGGGCAGAGGGTGAGGCTTCAAGGGCCACAGCCCGGTCCTTCTGCAGCTTCAGCTTCAAGTGGGAGTCAACAAATTGACTGGCTTTGCTAACTTGCCAAAATTTGTGCTTGCCACTGCTGCACATACCGGGGAGGATCATGTCTTGAACATGACATCATGCTGAGCTTCAGAAGTACTCCGAGCCCCTTTGAGCCCCTCCACAACAGCACGGGCAAACCCCCTCCTGTAACTTGCTCCATTCTGGGGAGCGGAGGCTCACTCCGCCTGTGGCAAACCTCAGAGAGGCTTGGTAAACAACAAAATGTCTTAATGACATACATTTAACCATGAATGTAAAATCATGTTTGAGATTTGGGAATTCCCTTGCCTTTCTCTAGCCTCAGAGGAAGGGTAGGGGAATTATACCAGGATTTTTATTTTTTTTAAAACCCCATAGTTGGCAATTTCTGCTCATTTGCAGACTTCTGGCTTGAAAGCCAATTAAACATAACTTCAGTATTGGGCTGGATAAGATTAATTTCCACTTAACGTCTATTACTGGTCAGGAACAATTTGACCCAGATAACCCTCCTGCTTCCTGCTGAAGAGTAAAGACGGGATCCAAGATGAGACAAGAGGTAGAGCAAGACTGAATGGCTAAGGAAGCTTTCCTTCACTGTAGAGAGCCAGTTTGGTGTAGTGGTTAAGTGTGCGGACTCTAATCTGGGAGAACCCGGTTTGATTCCCCACTCCTCCACTTGCACCTGCTGGATGACCTTGGGCAAGCCATAGCTCTGTACCAGCTGTTCCCTCAAGGACAGCTTGGGAAAGAGCTCTCTCAGCCCCACCTACCTCACAGGGTGTCTGTTGTGGGGAGGAGAAGGGAAAAGGAGTTAGTAAGCCGCTCTGAGACTCCCTTGGGGAGTGGAGGGCGGGGTATAAATCCAATCTCTTCTTCTTCTTCTTCTCTAAATAAAAATTTAAAAGACAATCTTTGGTGAATTCATGCACAGGGCTACAGGGACGACAAGTCACACTGGTTCTGAAGGAGCCCAGGAAGTGGCAGTACCAGAAACTTCATAGTCATAAAAAGAACAGTAGTCCAATCTTTACAGTTCTGGTCACCGCACCTCAAAAAACAACACTCTAGCATTGGAAAGATGGCAGCCGGGAAGAAGCTCCGAGCGAGAGCTCCAAGGTCTGGATTATTAATTACCCATTCTTGTGTGAAATTGACATGAATTTGCCAATCCTAGACAGACTGGCTTACTCTTCGATGGTGTCGGCTGCTGCTGCTGTTGTTTCCTTTGGAAGATCAGGGAAATGGACTGGTAACTGACTGCTGGGTGTCTCCTAAGTGGCCTGGACAGTGTCTATGTGGCCGTGGTTCTTCCCAGTTCTCTCCCCAGACACCAGAGCATGTGATTGGGTTGCTGCCCGGTAGGATCGCTGATGTCTTGCAGGTCCCGCAAGTTTTTTTATTCAATCTCTGGGCCCTTTCCACTAGCTCACGTGTCCCTGAGAAGCTGCCAATGAAGGTTTTCCCCTGGGGAGACCCCCCGGAGAGACCACCAGACTACCGGGGACGAGGGGGCTTGCCTGCAGCAGGGAGATGCTGCCGACTGGCTTCGGGCAGCTCCTGGGTTCGGCATTTTACATCTGTGCCTTTGGAGCCCTGTGAACTGACTTGAGGTGTCTCTGAGCTGACTCTGCCTTGTAGCCCCAAGACTCGGGGCCCCAATTCGGTTTTTGTGGGGTGCCAAATGGTTGCGGTCTGTGAGAGGAAATGTGGGGAGCCGAGGACCAGCTATTCCATCTTGCAGCCTGCTTGGGACTGTGCCGCCTGGAGAGGTTTCTGGAAGAATGCAGCTCTTTACTGTTCCGACAAGCCTGCTCCTAATGAAAGACGAGAGTTACTTGCAGTTTTAGACGACCATGGCGATTGAGGGAACCAGTCTGTCTGTTGTAAAATTTATACTGTGAAGACTGTAATTTGGCCACCTTTTCATTTGATTTTTATTAATTATTATCATCTTCTAAATTAATTTAGATGAATTTAACTGACTAATTATGGATAGCTTGTTTGTTTTGTTTTAGTGGGCTTGGGTAGAAATTTCAGAGGAGGAGGGAGGGGGCTCCTGATGATTTATCCTTAAATTCTAAATTTATCAGTTCCCACTAAATGTCTTGTGCTTGGTTAATTTGATTAATAGGGATTGTTATTGCTCTTTATTGGTCTCTTTTTCAATTGAGTTGTTAATTAGGGATTTGTAATTGGGTATTTTGAGCAATTTATGAGGTATTTTATACAGAGGGGTGGGATAAGAGAACAGAGAGCGTATGAGACAGGTAGAGTGGGTTTTTAATTGGGCTGGCATTGCCCTCTTGCTGGCCGTTGGAGAGTGTGATTTTGGGCTGACAACAATGAGGAAGGGAGGCCATTCAAGGGTCAGGGAGACCAGTGATAATGGGGCGGGGGAGATACAGCAGTGGGCGCAAGTGCTATTCCTCTAATTGGAACTGAAGAAATCAGAGACATGGGAACGCTTGGACTTCTTCCTACCTATGGCCCATCCCAAGAACTACCCATCTCTGATACTAGTTTTATTTAATGCCAGGTATATCAATAATAAGACCAACATACTCTGTGATTACCTCACAGTGTCACAGGCAGACCTGGCTTGTGTGACTGAGGCCTGGGTGAGGGGCGGGGGTGAAACTCACCCTGAACCAACTTACCCCACCTGGGTTCTCAGTCTTTCACCAGTCTCGAACAAATGGGTGTGTGTGTGTGTGTGTGTGTGTGGCATTGCTCATTCATGAATTTTGCTCCTTCAGGTTGCTCCCTGCCCCAACAATCTCCAGCACTGAATGTGCTGGCCCAGCTTGTGATGCCGAGGAGAATTTGGCCAACTGACTCATGTACCGACGCACCAGCGGATACCCTGTCCAACCTGTTAGATGCTGTATCGGGTTGGGAGCTGGAGTATCCCGGGCTTCTGGTCCTTAGTGACTTCAGTGTCCATGCCGGTGATGCAACATCTTCCCAGGCCATGGAGGCACTGGAACTCTCCTATTTTATATCTACTTCCACACATCTAGCGAGCCACATGCTGGATCTGGTTTTGGGGCTGGGGATAAATGTGGATCTGATGGCTACGGATGTAGTCCCATGGTCTGACCACTTTGCCCTGAAGGTCCGGCTGAGCATGCCATGCCTGTCCTGTTTACACCTGTGGAGCCAAATGGACCTGGTCAGATTCAGGAAGCTCTGCGGGGTCCAATGCTCACTGGCAGTTCATTCGATGAACTGGTGGAGGACTGGGAACACCGGCTCTCCAAAGCCATCGACGATATCGCCCCCCTGGTGCCCTCTATGCTCTTGTACCAAAGCAGCACCTTGGTATAGATGGAGCTGTGGAGAATAAAACCAGACGGTGGTGTGCTCGTGACGAAGCATCATGAACATTTTATAGGATGCTTATGAAAGCCTATGAGATGGCTGTGAAGGCCATGAAGAAAGGTTTCTACGTTATCTCCATACATACATACGTTATCTCCATACATATCTCCATAGCTACATACATATATAGCTTTATTATGGTCAAAAGACCAGCAAAGATTAAAAAAGTGGAAAAAAGGGAAAAAAACCCAGTTTTAAAAATTGATACATAAAACAGAATAGCATTAACAATAATTATAAGATTCTAATTCATTTTCCAGCACTTAACATTTCCTTAGTCAAACAGTTTCGCTTCCTGAGAGTTAATACACAGAATTTTGCTACTGCATAAGATATGCATTTCTGACTATCTCCTAACAGAAAGATCCGAAGAGTTTCTGGGCTGAAATCAATATAATGTTGTAGCGGGTTAAATCTGGAGAGTAAAGGAAAAAGTATTTGGAGTCTTTCTTCTTGATAAAATCCACAGCGCAGAAGGATGTGTGTCACAGACTCAATCACATTACTCGAGCAGGGGCAGCAGCGCAGCTGCATAGGCAGATGGGAGAATCTGCCTTGTAACACAGCAGAGGGAAACGAATTGCATAGTGCTATTGAAAATGCCCATCTGTATCTCTCATAAGCAGGGGTCCTTTCGTAGAAAAAGAGGTGCAGGAGCTCATTAGCATAACTCATTAGCATATGCCACGTCCCCTGAAATCACCAGAAGTGTGTCAGAAAGGGAATGTCAGTTTCAGCCCCATTATATCCTATGGGCCATTGAAATCAATGACAAAAACTCATAGAGTATATGAGGGGCTGGAGGAAAGGGGGTTTGAGGGAGAGGCTCCAAACTTGCAGGGTAGCTGCTGGGGCCTCTCCTCGAAATACCAAGTTTCAAGAAGATTGGACCACGGGGTCCAATTCTATGGGCCCCCAAACAGATTGTCCCATCCCCATAGAGAACAATGGAGGGAATGGGGGCAACCTGTTTGGGGGCCTGTAGAATTGGACCCCCTGGTCCAATCTTCTTGAAACTTGGTGGGTATTTTGAGGAAAGGCTGCAAGTTGAGGAAACCCTGCAAGTTTGGAGCCTCTCCCTCAAACGGCTTTTAAAGTTGCTGTCGAATTTCGGCGGCAATTCAGCATCTGATTCAGCCCGTGGCTGCCCTACTGGCCAGTCCTGAGCTGGCGGAGCTTTGCTCCGCCTCGCTCCGGCCCCAACGGACCCCCTGCTCATAAGTAATGTCCGAAAGGTAAGAGGGCACTGCGTAACTCAGCTCCTTTTTCAAGCTCCTATAACTTAACGGAAGTATTGCCTCATCATTTTGGGACTCTATATCAGTTAGCCTTTGAGTTACTAAAGCTTTTGCTTTATTCAACCCCATATCAAACAGGGCTTCTGGTTCCAGCCCGATCAGTTTAATTTTATCAATAATCTTTGAAGACCAGGTTGGATAAGGGTCAGAGGCTAAACAACAGAGGAATTAAACCCTTTGGTTCAAAATGAATTTTTAACCAATAAGATATTGCACGTTCCCAGATTTTTAGTTCCACTTTGGGAAGACCAGCTTCCTGTCTGAGAATAACATTAGGGGTACATCTAGGTGCATTGAATAGGGATCTGAGAAACTTAGATTGAGCTAATTCAAAGATCTTAACATAAGAAGTCAAGCCCATTTGGGATCCATATAAGAGTCTGGTTAAGGATTTGGCTTGAAAGAGTTTCAAGGCTGCAGGTATAAGTCCTGCACCTTCTTTTCCAAAAAACCTAAGGATGGCATTAGCACTCTTCTCTGCAGCATTTGCTGAAGAAATCACATTGGCCTTGAAGTTGGCATTGTGTGTAAAGATGACTCCTAAATATTGATAGTTCTTAACTTGTTCTATTGTGTTCCCCTTGATTTCCCAGTTGGTTTTCCTGAAATGTCTATTGAAGTGTATGATTTTCGATTTGGAATAATTTATTGAAAGGAGTTCACTGTTACATTGGTCACTAAATTTTTTTATAGCTATGTGACCTCCATCACATCTGCAAACTCACAGCTGGCCCAATTAATTAGGATTATTCGGTCTGCTATGACTCTGCCACAGAGCAGACCAAATAGTAGGGAATTGGCTACTGGCTGTGAGGCACTTGCGGGTTATTTTGCAGATAACAATATGATGGACCTCCCAGTCACAACTGAGACAGTGAGAGAACTGGAAGTCCCGTGTTCGTCTTTGGATCCAATACTGAACCACTTCAGCTGATTCTCCCAGGTGGAAGTTGACAAGATCCTGGCAGCAGTGAGGGCTACTACCTGCCCCCTTGACCCATGCCCTTCTTGGCTGGTGAAAGTCTGCGGGGAGAGCTTTTGGGCCCTCTGGGGGAAATAATCCACTTGTCTCTTTCTACTGGGTCTTTCCCAGGGGCATTGAAGGAGGTGGTAGTTTGCCCACTCTTGAAAAAACCATCACTGGATTTTATGGCCCTGGCCAACTACCACCCAGTATTGAACTTACTGTTCCTGGGTAAGGTGGTAGAAGGCAGTAGCCAAACAACTCCAGGTTTTCCTGGATGATGCTTCCATCCTTGATCCTTCCCAGTCTGGCTTCCGCCCTGGCCACAGGACAGAGATGGCTCTGGTTGCCCTTACAGATGACCTCTGTAGATAACTGGATCGGGGCAGGTTGGCGCTGCTGCTGCTTTTAGATCTAACAGCAGTGGTCAACACGGTCAACTACGACCTGTTGCCACACTGCCTCACTTGACGTAGGAGTTCGGGGGATTGCCTTAATGGCTTTCCTCCTTTCTCCATGGTCAAGGACAGAGGATGGCACTTGACGAGAGGGTCTTCCCACGATACCCACTCAAACGTTGAGTGCCACAGGGGACAACCCTCTCGCCAATGTTATTTAACATCTATATGTGCCCCCTCATGCAGTTAATCCGGAGGTATGGGCTGGGCTGTATCAATATGATGACACCCAACTCTAGCTGTTGGACAGCCATCTGTCCTCCACCCCTGATAACCTGGCCAAGGCTCTGGAAGCCGAGGCTGGATGGTTGCGGCAGAACCAGTTGAAGCTTAATCCATCGACAGAGGTCCTGCACTTGAGCCGGGGGGTAGGGGGTGGATATGGGTACTAGGCTCCCCACTCTGGAAGGGGCGCCTTTGGTGCCAGCCCAGAAAATGAGGAGCCTGGGGGGTAATATTGGAAGCCTCTCTTTCTCTAGAGGCCCAGGTTGCCACAGTTGCCAGGTCAGCCTTTTCCCGCCTTAGGCAGATTAGGTTACTGAGACCCTGTCTCTCCCCCAGGACTTGGCTACAGTGACCCATGTAATGTTCACTTCCAGACTCGATTACTGCAGTTCGCTCTCTGCAGGCTTACCCTTGAGGCTGACCTGGAAATTACAGCTGGTGCAAAATATGGTGGCACATCTGCTGACAGTGACACCTGTGTGTGCTCACGTTCAGCAGGCGCTCTGCCAACTGCACTGGCCACCAGTTGAGTTCTGGATCTGCTTCAAGGTGTTGGTAATAGCCTTTAAAAAGCCTTATATGGCCTGAGACCAACATACCTGAGGGACCGCCTCTTCCCGTATACGCCCCTAAGAGCGTTATACTCTCTGGATCAACATCTCCTGGTGGTCCCTGGACCAAAAGATGTCTGTCTTGCATCGACCAGAGCCAGGGCCTTTTCTGCCCAGGCCCCTGCCTGGTGGAACAGGCTCCCCACTGAGATCAGGGCCCTGCGGGATCTTCTTCAATTCCACAGGGCCTATAAGATGGAGCTGTTCCGTCAGGCCTTTGGCTGAGGCAGCAGGCGTCTTGGTATGGCTTTCATGATGTTGTTGTCACACATTTACTAACAGCTGGCTATCACTCATGTGTTATCTGAGAGTCAAGGAATACCTCACAACCAGCCAATTCCATTCTTGGGCTGTGACCACCATTTTAATGTATATTACTGTGTTTAAATTTTAACTTTATTGTATTACTGGATGTTGTAACCGCCCCTGAGCCTGCTTGTGGGAAGGGCGGGCTATAAATACAATAAATAAATAAATAAAATATAGTTGAGACAACAGGGGACGTATAAGCTGGTGATCATTGTAAGAACAGCAGCAAAAAGAATTACAGAAGCTGATGGGCAGAAAGTCAATAGGGTAGAATCAAACAACCTCCAAGGAGTCTTCCTCCAACCTTAACAGCTCTTAAGGTGGAGTAAGGCTCTAAACTTTGATCAGCAGAGTAGTAGGCTGGGGTAGGATCCACTCCAGTGGTGGTAGACAGCCATTGTTGAGGAGCTTGAAGTAGCAGGTACCATGTCCTTTGAGTGTGACCATATAAAGCCAGTTTGGTGTAGTGGTTAGGAGCGTGGACTCTAATCTCAGAGAACCAGGTTTGATTTCCCACCCCTCCACATGCAGCTGCTGGTCTGACTTTGAATCAGTTACAAGTCCTTTCAGAGCTGGTTGAAATTTTCCACCTTCCCTGGAATGGGTGCATTAATCCTGTTCCACTTTTGGGGTTGTCTGGCCAAGTGTTAGTCCTACATCAGGCACTGATGGATAGCATGAGGGGTTAAAACATTCTGTTACTTATGACACAGGACAGCCTGTACTTTATCATCGTATGGCCTAATCCAGTAAAAACATTTGGGTACAGAGTACCAGCCCACAAAAGTGTATGTATCGCCATGAAGAACTTGATTTAATAGTTATTTTCCCTGAGCCCGAATGACCAGCCTCCATAGTCACACGCCAAGCAGCAGAAAATTATTCCCTGAATTTACTGGGAAGTGCTTTCCAGAACAATAGCCTCAGTGCCAAGAAGATGAAAGAGACTGATGCAATCAGAGCCCTCTTGGTTGCTTTTATTTTCCATTCCCTTCTAAAAAGAAATGTTTACAGTAGGAATGACAGACTTCAAAGGGTCCCTTCTGAAAGAGGAGCAAAGCGCAAGGGGAGAAGATAGCTGGAATATAAGCACACTCTGCAGAGAAGTTGTTAAAAGAAGATTGAGTACAAATTAGCACTACCCTGGCAGATGTTCCATTCCTCCAGCATACCATGAACATGCGCAATATGCACAGACTTACTTTTCAAGGGACTTGAGAATGTAATTGTAGTTGTTGTGCAGGAAGATTGCACTTAAAGCTGGGTCCTCGTAAACCTTGGATTTACTGAGAAGATTCAGTTGCAAGTTGCCCAGAACTTTGCCTTAATAGAAGAAATATAAAAGTTAGATCACTGTAAAAATTCCCAACGTATTAAGGCTACTTTTTTTTTTACCTATGCAGGCACGACCAAAGGGGTGCAAAAACACATTTTATGTGCCCTTCAAGTAATCAGAGGATTAAAAACACTTTACATGTCTCTTCACTGGCTGGTGACATTTAAATCATATCTATACTGAAGACAAATGCAAAAAAAGGTCATGCAGTATCTTAAAGACTAACAAATTTATTGCAGAATAATTTTCATAGGTCTATTGCTCAAAATCCACAAAAGCTTCTGCTACGATACATTTTGTTAGTCTTTAAAGTTGCCATGGGATTGTTTTTGATGCACTAATACAGCACCTGCTCTGGAATTTATCCATTACTATGTTTTAATGAAAATGTAATTCAGAGGATTCTGAAAGAGAGTTTCTCAGTTGTAAGATCACTTATTGTTTAATCAAGCTTACAAATACTTTCCTGGCCCATTGGCTGTGCTGTGCACTTCATCAGCCACTGGCCCATCAACCACCACTCAAGAGTACTTGCACGCCATTGGCTGGGTGCTGGGTTTGCTCCTCTCCCCCACCCACTGCCAGCCTCAACACTCTTCTCTCACAGAATAAACTACCAAAACGGCTGTCTCTCCTGATGAAGACACTTCTCCTCCTTGGCTCCACTGACTGGCTACTGAGGTTAGCAACCAGCCCTCAAACCATTCTCTTCTCTTTTAGCTGTGGGGTTAACTTTCCCCTCAGTGGCTGTTGATGGGCAACCAAGCTTGGTTTTGTCAGTAAAAAGGCAAAGATAAGAGGCTCTTTCCAGGAGCACTTTGGCCTTTGTGGGGAACTCATTGGGGCCAATCTAGGGTTGTCAGCTCCAGGTTGCGAAATTCCTGGAGATTTTGTGGTGGAGTCTATGGAAGCCAGAGTTTGGGGAGAGGAGTGGCCTCAGCTGAATAGAATTGCCATAGAGCCCACCCTCCAAAGCAGTTATTTTCTCTAGGAGAGAGAGAGAGATCTGTTGTCTGGAGTTCAGTTGTGATACCCGGCGATTTTCAGGCTCCACCTGGAGGTTGGCTACCCTAGGCACAACAATTAGTGCTTCAGAGCAGGGTCTGCCAGACCCAGGTTCTTGCTGTGGAAGCTGAGTGGGTGATTTCAGACCAGTCACAGACTTTCAGCCTAATCTACCTCACAGGGTTGTTGTGCAGATCAAAAGAGGGAGAGAAGAATGATGTAAGCTGCTTTGGTCCCCACTGCAGAGAAAGACTACTTTTCCTCCTGGGGAACCATTGTTGCCAATCTCCAGGTGAGGGCTGGAGGTCAGTCAGAATTACAACTGCTCTTCAGATGGCAGAGATCAGTTCCCCTGGAGAAAACGGTGAACTCTGTGTCATTATACCCTGCTGAGGTTGCCACAGCAAATTGACAGTGAGTGCCCAAGGCCAGGGCACTTGCCCAGAGCCTCTTTCTAGAGCCCATTGTATTTATTTTCACAATGGGTCTTATTCCTAGTATTATATAAAACTACTAGATACCTTTGTATGATTGCATTTACCTAATTCTGATTTTAGGGCAAATGCTAGCTAACCTGACTTAACCTGTTTTGCAACTGGCATTTACCTTCCCCTTGTCCAGGAAACACCACATCTACAACTGGGTCCCATTTCAGACCACCACCAGATAAAATAAACTAATATAGAATGGATGTAGCAAACAACAGTAGGAAATCTACTCACAGATGTAGGTACTGAGCAGTCGTCTGCTGAATTCAGAACTGTAGCTACTGGCTGAAGAGCTGGTCTCTGAAAAGGAAATGACCATGGAATACATTTCTATACACGGTTGGAGAGTCTGTGTAGCTATGCTGCCTCCAGTTTGAATTATCTTTCTTTCCTACAAGATCCGCTGAAGTCTTGGACATCCCCCCATAAGAGGAAAACAAGCCTCTTCACTTCACCGTGCAGTCTAGATCCAGCCTTCATCGTTCTACATAATGTGCTGCAATCTGTTTCAGACTGCATCACTGTGAGAGTGCACAGTATGCCAGTGCTCGAGCCTCCGGAATCAATTCCAAAGATGCTTCACTCTCATTGAATAGAAAGCGATCCATTAAGTCAAGCCCCCCATCTCCAAGAACACCTCTGATCCGTTTCAGTGCCAGATATTGCAGGCTTCAAAAAAACCACAAAAAAACCACAACAAACCCCCAAACCAACCAAACATCTTTTTGGAGAACTACAAATGTTTTTCGTTTAATTATATTTATTTTGTTTAATTATAATTAATTATAATACAGCCAGCCATTTGACCTCAGTAAGGGGCAGAAAAACTTTCTTAAGTTAGTAAGGAACTATTCACAATTTCCACTGTGCAGACACAAATGGTTAAACCAAAGGTTTTACTTATATAAATGCTACTTGGGTATTTGCGTGGCACTACAGTTGTGTTATTTTCGGTAGGATTAAGACACATAGACTAGCATGGCTACAAAGCTTGTTTTTTGAAACTGTGCATGTTTGATAAGAAGCCACCATTTGGCTCAATGTTATTAGACATGTATATGGGCATCAATAAAGCAAAACCTGAGATAAACATTGAGTGAACTACTGTGGCTAGGGTTGCCATGTCCCCTCTGGCCACCAGTGGGGGATGGGGGGGTAGGGTTGCCATATCCAGGCTGGGAAACTCCTGGAGGTTTCGGGATGGAGCCTGAGAAGGACAGGGACCTCAGTGGGGTACAGTCAACCCTCCAAAGCATTCATTTTCTCTCAGGGGAACTGATCTCTGTAGTCTGGAGACAAGCTGTAATTCCGGGGGATCACTAACTGTGGCTCTTAAGAAAAAAGAAAATGTGAACTGTGTTGAAAAAGAGAGAGAAAGAGATCAACCTATTTCACTACAGTGGTGGAATATCAGATCTGCAGGTTTCCCCAAGGTTTGTATCTTTTTAGCTGGCATATAAAGCAGGTACTTTGATGTGGCCAACATGAACTTATTTTTGGACCCACCTAATTTCTAGGGAACCAAATAGAATGGAAGGTGGAGGAAGGATGCAAGATTTAACTCCTTCACCTGCATACTTTGGATTTTGTTTAAAAGACAGTACCACCACATATTGCTCCTCCTTCAGACATGAACAGCTGAATATATGTATTCACATGGATATGTATGGAATTCTCCTGTCATAACTAGTTTATCCCCCAATTCTAACTTTTAGGAGGCAACTATTTAAGATGGTATCTGGTGTTCAAAACAAACTCAAGCAACAGACCACAAAGTATCCTATGCTAACACACTGCAGCATTGGCAGGAGAAGGTTCCCTTACAAGAGATCATTGTTATGGGGAAAACAATAGGAATCTGGGTATACCCTTTAATAATGCCCCAATAGCCACCTCTTGCAGGCAAAAGCAGCTTCAGGTATGAGCTCTCCCCCTGCAGTTCCAGATGTGTGTTTGGAGGACACGCAACTGGAACCACATGGTCAGAAAAGCAACTGGAAGGAAAGGTTACTGAAAGAAGAAAAATAGCAAAGATGAGAAGGCTGGGCAAAAATGGCAGCATCACAAACCTGCTCTTCTTTTTCAAAAATACCACAGTTGTCAGGGCACTATCATCCATGTTGGTGTCTAATATCTGCTTTGTCCTAAGTGGTGAAATAATTCTGCTTCAATCAAGAACTAGCCTGTCTACCACCACGGTCAGTGTCATCCTGAAGACTCACAGAACTTTGTGCAGCTTTCAGGCTTCCCCCAAAATGAGCAATTACATTCAACTGAAAACAAAGGGCAACTAGAAACTGGTCTTCTGGGACAGCAGGTTATTTTAAACAGACGTCTTTTACCTAGTAAAAAACAAACAGAATATATGCAACTAGATGCAAAAGCAGTAAGCAGGTATTCATGTGGGTTGTACAAATTGTACTGCTGCTTACCTCTGGGATCTAAAGGAATATTGTATGTGTCCCCAAGAACTATAAAGTTTAAGGCAGAGTGGAGAGAAAAGGGAAGGGAGGAGAAAAGAGAAAGGAATGCAAAGTGCAAAAAGACAGGTTAGAGACAACCATACTTTCAAGAACAAAGCAGAAGACACCAACACAGAGCACAATGGGCTAAGCAGACAGGAGCTACTCCTCTCAAGACTGAGGGTCATCAAATACTGAAATAACATCTCTTTGTATTAGGGAATCAAAACGACATTCCTGTTAACAGCACTTCTTACAACCAGGAATGCTTGAATTCAGTGTACTGGCTTCCTGGGGGGATAGTCACAGTTTTCACCACCAGAAAAGTTTCTAGTTCTTGTGGCCAGAACTTCAATAATACAGGTGCTGAAGTCTTAAAAGCCAAAAAGCTTCTGATGGACTTGGACAATGGCTTTCATTTCCTAATTGATTCCCAGAGCTGTTTCAGTTGCTGTGTAGCCATTGCTTTATTGCCCTTTCCACTCCCTCCCTCCCACCCCAGATACATAATGGAATGTAGACATCTTCAATATCTCCAGTGGCAATAAGCTGCCACACTTTTGGCCACTGAAAAGAGTTAGCCCCATGACTGTCTTTGCCCATAAACACCCTTAGCAGATGAAGGCAGGAGGAAGTGTTGGGATCCTGGTGATTCAGGCAGAGATGGATATTACTTCAAGTTTTATTCAGACAGATGTGAAGGACAGAGGACAGAAGCATGCACTAGATGCGGTTTGCACACAGTTGAATCTCCACAGCATGTGCCTGACTAACAAGCTGATCTTTGAACCTTTGAACATCTTAATAAGGCAGGACATTAGCCTTATTTGGACACGTTACTGCACAGCTAGATATACTGGAAATTGAAAATGTTTCAATTGGGTAAAACCCCTCTTGCTAAATTGTCCACGACTGTATCTCTAATGTGGTTTCTGAAGTAAGGATAGGCATGAAACAGAAAATTCCACTTTGGTTCAGGGTGTACCTGAATCGAACCTCAAACTGAACCGAATGACAAATGCCTGAATTGAACTGGCCAGTTTGGGCTGGTTTGGGCTGGTTTTCTCCTGGCCGGGGCAAGCTGCAGCCGGGAAAAAGGGGGGATCACATGGGAAGGGTTAAATGGCTGTCAGTTTCGCTCCTGCAGCCCAGCTGTTAGGTTTAAATGGCTGTAAGCCATTAAACCTGTCCATTTTGCCCTCCCACCATTGAAAGGGGGGAGGAGGAAGAGGGATTGCTGAAATGGCTTGCATCTATTTCAGCCTAACAGCTGACGGGCACACTAGCCCCACTGTTAGGCTGAAATGGGTGCAAGCCATTTCAATGATTCCTTTTGCTCCCCCCCCCCCCCCCACTTCCAAGCAGGGGGAGCGAAAGGGATCGCTGAAATGGCTTGCAATCCCTCTTGCTCCTCCTGCTTCCCACCATGAGCCACATGAACCTCCCCATAACCCCATGGAGGGTTGTGGGAGGTTTGTTGTGGCAAGATCACCCAAACCTTGGTTCGCAAACCACGACCCAGGCAATTTTAGTAGTGAACTTAGGGCCATGGGCCATCCCTAGTCTGAAGAATATGTACTGGTAACCAGGGGTCCTTTCGTAAAAAAAAAAGGTGCAGGAGCTCATTAGCATAACTCATTTGCATATGCCACACCCCCTGATGTCACCGGAAGGTGTCACAAGGCCGCATGTCCCTGACGTCATGGGCAGTGTGTCAGAAGGCAAGAAGGGAGGGAGGGAGGGAGGGGGAAGGAAGGAAAGGAACAGGAAGGAAGGTAGGTAGGTAGGTGGGGGAGAGAGAGAGAAGAAAGAAAGAAAGAAAGAAAGAAAGAAAGAAAGAAAGAAAGAAAGAAAGAAAGAAAGAAAGAAAGAAAGAAAGAAAGAAAGAAAGAAAGGGAGGGGGGAAGGAAGAAAGGAAGGAAGGAGGGAGGAAGGAAGGGGGGAAGGAAGGAAGAAAGGAACAGTAAGGTAGGTAGGTAGTTGGGGGGAGAGAGAGAAGAAAGGAAGGAAGGAAGGGGGGAGGAAGGGGGGAAGGAAGGAACAGGAAGGTAGGTAGGTGGGGGAGAGAGAGAGAAGAAAGGAAGGAAGGAAGGAAGGAAGGAGGGAGGAAGGGAGAGGGGAAGGAAGGGGAAAAGGAAGGAACAGGAAGGTAGGTAGGTAGGTGGGGGGAGAGAGAAGAAAGAAAGAAAGAAAGAAAGAAAGAAAGAAAGAAAGAAAGAAAGAAAGAAAGAAAGAAAGAAAGAAAGAGAGGGAGGGGGGAAGAAAGAAAGGAAGGAAGGAGGGAGGAAGAAAGGGGGGAAGGAAGAAAAAAAGAAAGGAACAGTAAGGTAGGTAGGTAGGTGGGGGAGAGAGAGAGAAGAAAGGAAGGAAGGAGGGAGGGAGGGAGGAAGGAAGGGAGAGGGGAAGGAAAGGGGAAAGGAAGGAACAGGTAGGTAGGTAGGTAGGTGGGGGGAGAGAAGGAAGGAAGGGAGGGGTGCTTCTCCCCCCACTAGGGCTGGCGTTTCCCTCCCCCCCTTGCTTGGGCCTGAGTGGCGTTAAGCCACTCAGGCCCGGCTTCTCCCTCCCTTGGGCCCCGGGAACTGTTGAGTGGGCGAGGGAGGGGGCTTTTAAGCGGGGCCGGCGGCGGGAAGGCGACAGGGCGAGGGAGGGGGCTCTGAGTCGGGGCCGGCGGCCAGCCGCGGCCCCAGGGAAGGAGACAGGGCGAGGGAGGGGGCTTCTAAGCGGGGCCGGCGGCCAGCCGCGGCCCCAGGGAAGGAGACAGGGCAAGGGAGGGGGCTTGTAAGCGGGGCCGGCGGCCAGCCGCGGCCCCAGGGAAGGAGACTGGGCGAGGGAGGGGGCTTTTGAGTGGGGCCGGTGGCCAGCCGCGGCTCCGGGGAAGGCGACAGGGTGAGGGAGGGGGTGAACGGGGGAGGCTTTCTGCCGGGGGGGGGGCGCGGCACTTTGTTATGTGCCCGCCCCCTGGCCCCTTCTCTCCCGGAGCGGCGCTCCAGCGCGCTCCGGCCCGAATGGAGCCCTGATGGTAACGATTATGTAAAGTCTCATTCTTCTGAAAGTACAAATCTAAATTTCAATTATTTTAGTTCAAGCAGGACGGTTCCCTTCCTACTCTCAGATCAAAATCCTAACATAACCTTAGATGTTGCAAAATTTTTTATTCCTTTTGTCTTTTGGGATATAAAGAGAGATTATAAATGAAATTTCAGATTGTTATACTGCTAAAGGCATCGAGTCATAGAGCTTTTATTGGACAAAAGAAAGGAAAGGAAATTTCAAAAAAGCTCACATAATTTTTCCACCAACAGAAAGAGAGTTACTTAAAAAAAATGTGACTGGGTTATGGAACCAGCTAACAACCCATTCACGTGGTGGCCACTTCTGCATTGTCATTTTTATCAGTCGTTTGTCCCTATTGCTTCAGGGTCCCCCACCCGCCATGTGTTTTGTTCTCTCTAATAGTCCCAGACGGAGCAAAACACATGTGGAAAGAGGGGGGGGGGATCCAAAGCAATAGGGACAAATGAGTGACAAAAATGACAATGTGAAAGTGGCCTATCTTCTCATTAAAAGTTCTCACTTTAAGGAGATGTAAGGCAAACTCACAAGCCACTCTTTCTCTGTAGACTTCAAGGATCATATGGCAGCAGTACACTTACAAGCTAATAACAAAACCAAGACACGTCTTTCTGGACCATAGATGTCTACACCCTTTATATGGGGCTAAGGAAGCGAGGAATGAATGAGCTGCACCCATCAGGAGGTTTTACTGCAAAGCAGATAAAAGGAAATCACTTGATAAGAATAAGGAAGGGGCTACTGCATAGAAGAAGCCCCATATTAATACCTTGGGAGGCCAACATGGCACCTGCCGTTTCCTGAAACTCCAGCAACTGCTGCAAGAAAAGAATAGCCTTCAAGAGAAAAGAGAAATGTATTATTTATTTTTTAAAATATCACCTCACTTACCCTCCACTTTGTGAAAAACAATGTCAATCAGATGTTCCTTCTCAGATAATTGTGAAAACAAATACAAAGGAATTATTTACACAAGAAGTGGGCCCATCACCTGCTCTTAGGTGAAGTGAGAACAGCTGTGTTCAGGGCAATCAGTTAGCATTAATGAGGTGCAATGTGGTAGATACTAATTGCTTATACTGTCACCTCCAAGACACCCTTGTCTAAGGTTCTACTGGAGATGCTGTCAGTCTAGGGCTGCCAAGTCCCCCGGTAGGGCGGGGGAAACACCGATTTTTCATGCTTCCCCCCCGCTTTTTCAAAACTGGCCACCGGGGGGAGGCAATGGCTGCCAACAGGAGGGGAACGTCGGAGCCTGCCGGGCCCTCTCCCTTCCAGGCCTCTTAAAGGGAAATGTCTGAAGAGCCTGCAGTGAAAAACCTCACCAGACATTTCCCCTTTAAGAGTTAGCAAGAGAGCCCCGCCCAGAGATTAACGAGGGACTAAGCTCTTACTGAAGGGCCTGCTTTTGCATGCGGCTGGTGTAAGATTGAAAGGTTGCTGCTGCTGGGCCTGGGGTAAGTCCCTCTGCCAGCTCTTTTCCTTCTCTCTCTCTCCCCCTCCCCCTTTCTTTCTTTTTTCTGTCTCTCTCTCTCTCTCTGTCCCCATCCAGCAGAGGTCTATCAGTGGCTATTATTAGCCACAAGGTCTAAATGGAAGTAAGTGCCTGTGCCAGCTCTTTTCCTTCTCTCTCTCCTTCTTTCTTTTTTCTGTCTGTCTGTCTGTCTCTCTCTCTCTCTCTGTCCCCATCCAGCAGAGGTCTGTCAGTGGCTATTATTAGCCACAAGGTCTAAATGGAACACTTTGTCTGGGGCAGTGATGCTCTGCATTCTTGGTGCTTGGGGGGGGCAACAGTGGGAGGGCTTCTGGAGTTCTGGCCCCGCTGCTGGACCTCCTGAGGGCACCTGGTATTTTTGGCCACTGTTGTGACACAGAGTGTTGTACTGGATGGGCTGTACTGGATGGGCCGATCCACTGTGGCTTCTCTCCTGTTCTTATGATATGAAAATCATATTCTGCCGAGATGAGGAAGGATTCAGTAGGGCCGTTGCTCAGTGATAGAGCATCTGCTTGACATGCAGGAGGTATCAGCCTCTTCAGCTAAAAAAGGATCAGGTAATAGGTGATATTAAAGATCTCAGCCTGAGACCCTGGAGAGCCACTACCAGTCTGAGTAGTTGTGAGACTTCTGCTCAAAGTAGTCAAGGATCAGATCTTTGTTGATGAAACACAGTTCTTTATTTCCAATCTCTACATTGGTACAGCTTCTTGGATTATTGTCAGAGATAATGCATATGACAGAAGCAGGTCTATTATACCTTTCTAGACAGTTTGAATTACCCATAGGTAGCCAATCACTAAAGGGGAAAAACGGCGGGCAAAAAGGGTCTCTGGCCGTTTGCTTCCCACAGGAAAGAAAGTGAGGTGTCAAGTTGTAAATTTCCATCCCTAAACCAGACCCCTTAGATGTTACCATTTCACATAACAATCGATGGCCTCGAGGCTTTCGCACGTTGATAAGAGATGGGACTCGTCCTCCCTTAGAGTCCCAGCCGGGACGAATGGAATGCGGAGGCAGGAGTGTGAGAGGCCCATTGTTCCCATACTTTGAAGTTGTCATCCTCCCGCTCTGACAGTTACACAAACCAGGTCTGGTCAGGGTCATAAACCTGGGGTCACATAGTCTACATACATACTGGCCAAAGTGAGGGTTTACCAAAAGGAGGGGGCGACTACATGGCAGGTGTTATGGAAGCATCTATAACACAAACATGGCAATAGGAGTATAGCATGGCATACATGTATGACAATAGAAAGCATAGTAATAAAACAGAAATAAAACAGAAGGCATAGCTGTAAGCAATAGAAATACTTTGTCTGAATCAGCAGATTCTGACAGTAGTCAGTACTGACCTTGATGGACCAATGGCCTGATTCAGTATTAGGAAACTTCATGAGTTCATGTGGAAGCATGTGGAAGCAACATCACAGGATGTGACTTCACAAAATGATGTCACTTCCTTTCTCCTGGCTCCACCCCCAAAGTCTCCTGGCTCCACCCCAAAGTCCCCAGATATTTCCCAAGTTGGACTTGGCAGCCCTATGTCAGTCTTTGACAAATTCTGAGGCTCTGACACATCATTTTAACTACAAAAGTTCCTCTCCTGAAGACTCTGTACCTTTACTTATTTTCTTTTTCCATAGCTGTAGCAAGCAGGAGCATTAGCTTTTGTGAAGAAATACATGGGGGGGGGGGAGATTTGAACTGAGCAAAACCTTCACCATGAGTTTTAAAAAGTTTTTCTCTCTGGGCAGAGAACAGGCAAGTCAGTTCAGTTGCTTTCTAGCCTCACCTCAGTCACCCTTTTAGAAATGCTAATAGGTCTTGCAAGAGATAATGGGATGGTCAAGTCGCACCCCCCCTCCCCAGCAGGAAGAGAGATTTGGTGATATTAAGTACTAGAAAGACTTCAGGAAGAAACACCTGGAGACTTCAGGAAAAGCTTCTTTGAACCAGCCTGACCTAGTCAGTGGGAGGTCCTGGGCGCAAGAAGCAGTCTCTCTTGTGCTGATTCCATGGAGGCAGACAGAACCCTTACCTGAGGTCTGTGGGAGGCAGCCATTGCCATGTGCTGGCCGGCACACCTGAATGAGGTTTGAAGGTAATGGAAGCCCTGTAGAGTATCTGTAACTTTCTAAGCCAAGGAGCCTGCCTGATATGTAGCATCTTGATAGGGCTACAGAAGGAGGGACAGAGAAGTTCTGTTTTGCCTTTTTTTGTTTGAGCCTCTTGCTCAGTCCAGGGCGGTGCTAAAAGTATGCTTGTGAGCAATTTCTTTTTAATGAATGCTTTATAATTTTTTATCCTGGTAGTGGTTCTCTGTGTCAAATAGACCTCCCCATCTTGGACACGCTATTTTAAAAGGAGCACCAGGAGGAAGGGGAGGGCAGTCAGTTGGCAAGCAGCTACTCCCCTAGTGGTGCACAAGGCAGTAAAGTGCCCCGGTGGTGGCAGTGGTTGACCAAAGAGAGAGAGAGAGAGAGAGAGAGAGAGAGAGAGAGAGAAGCCCCTCCAGGTGGTGAGACACCCTTGGAGAGAAGGGTGGGACAGGGTCTGCAGGACAGAGCAAGGCCATTCTGCCACAGTTTCACTTCACAGCAGCTGGGGAAAGGAGGTGGTGCAGCAATTGCTTCCTTCTCTCAGCACTTCTAGAGCTTCTAAAGTTACAGACACAATCTCCTGGTGAAGTATTGGCCAATCAAAATAATCAAACAGGTAAAAAGCAACTGGGGGGACGGGGCAGGGGAGAGAGTTACTGATCAAAAGCAAGACTCATCACTGTAAAGCTGGAATTGTGGCCAGGCATACCCAAATTTGGACCCACCTTCAACCCAGGGCCTCCACAGACAGTAGCTGCAAAGAGATAAGTGCTTGGGCTGCAGCAATCTTCATGAGCCTACTGTTTATCCTGAAACAGCATGTTCAAAAAATGTACAGATCAAAAGTGCTAATGTGGGAAACAGTAAGAGAAGAGATGGGAGATGGCCTCTCCCATTTTTGCTACACTCTCTACTCTGGCCTGCATGATAAATAATGAAGGAGGGTGGGCATGAAGAAGAGCCTTAGCATCATTCAACATCAGTCAGACAAGATTCCAAATTGCCCCCAAATCTTAAATGTGAGAGAAGAATTCCAGAGCAGGATTTTAAGCCATCACACCAAATCCCAAGCTACTCTCCTTAGAGTCTCCCTCTTGTGATGATAAAGACAGGCCAGTTTTAAAAACATGACATTTCTCCTGGTGTGGTAAAAACATAACCCTTAAAAGAAAAAGGGAAAGAAATCACCAGATGGGTTTTACTATGGCACATGGTCAATTTCCACATACGTTGCTAGTGAGTTCATGAACTGTCCCATCTTTTGGCATGTTGTACTCCTTGTCTGGGTTGTTCTACGAAGGAAAAGAGTAGATTATTGAAGAATATCTTGAAGCAAGCATATGGTAAGACTGTCCTGAGTTTATCTGGGGGCTCCTTTTTGTGACCTACCTGCTCTCTTTCCGTGGCCCCAAAGGCCAAGCGCACCACCTTTCGTGCCTAAAAACAGACACTGATGGGATGGGATAGATTTTTAAAGACTCCATTGCTGTTACCAGAGAAAGGGCTCTCTTTGTCAGCCAAAAGATCTCTGAAAACCTATAGTCTATGAATTCTTCCATATGATATTGCCTATGAAATGCATCATCAAACTTTGAAAAAGTGTGCATGCACGCGAAAGCTCATACCTTGAATAAACCTTTGTTGGTCTTAAAGGTGCCACTGGACTCTAAATTAGTTCATCAAACAATTAGTTACACAGATATTTTCTAAACTCCAGAAAGTTAAGTCAATCCTTTGTCACCCTCAACAAGATGGCTTCCAGGAGCATACGTTAACATTTGAAATCAACTAGTGAATTAAACATTTGCACTCGTCTCCTGAACTATTCTCAGTGAGGAAACAGATAACCAGCAGAGAGATGGGGGCTACCTTGATGTTGTCTGCAAAATCTTCCAGAGCCTTGGCTCCCGTAGTCTCCATTGAGGTAATGAGGCTTGGGAGCTTGTTCTTAGTGCTGGCTGCAGTGCCCTGAAAGACACAACACAACTCATGAGACTCCTTGGGGGGGGGAGGAAAGTGGCTGTAATCTCCTGAAAACACAGCTACCTACAATTCCATTGGTCCTGAGGTAACACTTACAGTTTGTTGTGACACAGAGCACTCAGTGTTCCCTCTTGAAGACAATGCTGTGCGAGCCATGTGCTCTTGAAAGAGCAACCGAGCTCATTCCTCCCAAGGGTTAAAAACATAACATCCATTACTTAAAAGGCTGCTATAAAATTGTTTATGATAACCCTGAGCTAGAATCCGAGCACAGCTATCCTACCACTAGCAGGGACAAAAATCTGCAGTCTACCAATCTAAAATGGCAGATTGTACAGACTGGCACTTCTTCAGTTGGTCTGGGGAAAATTCAGTTAGGTTGCCAGACAGTGCAGACCTTGAATTAACATTTGTTTTATTTATTAGATTCAATTTTTATACCACCCTTCCCTGTAAATAGGGCTTAGGGCAGTGTACAACAAATTTTAGGTTGCTCAAGGAAGCCGGGCCGCTCAGCTTTCTCCCTGCGCAGTATGGGTGAACCTGTGCAATGACGACAGATGTGGGGTGAAAATTTTACAATGGTTTGTGTTTCCATGGAATTTCTCCCCCAGTTCTAAGAGTCCTTGTTTCATAAAATTAACAACAAACAAATAGATGCCATGAGGCTAGCCTGACAATTCCAAAGTTGTAATTAATGAGCTTGATGTGACTAGCTCCAGGTACTGTGTGAAGGAGTACACGTATGTTTCACTGATTTGCAACCCCGGGATGGGGGAGATAGGTCTACAACTATATATAACAGCCCAAATAAAACAATCAAGTTATGACTGTGCAGGTCATCACAACCAGTCAAAGTTAAAATTCTTATTTGCATGTCTCTTCTCTGATGGTAGAAGGGATATTGTATCACCAATCTGAGATGGATCTAACAAGTAATGGAAGTCAAGCATGATAGTGAAACTGAGGCTCGGACTAACTAGATGTTACAGCTGATGGGGGTTGGGACACAGGTGCCTCACAGGACTTGATGTCACACAGAAGAACAGGCTACCTTACTTTTACAGTGCTCTGTTCAGCTCCAGAGCCCTACCGGGGGGGGGGGGGGGCTTCTGGCTTCTCTCCCGTGCCATTATGGCCAATAGAAATGGCTGCAGGAGGAGGAGGCCTGTTTGCCCCTTTTTCTGTTTTCATGAGCCAGTCAACTCACAGCTCTCTGCTTCTTCCAGAGCTTTGAACCTGCTGTCACTTTACACACAGCCACCACTGTCCCTCATGGATGGAAGGGTCACATCAAGCACTCATTCAAGAACACAAAGCTATAAGGACATCAATGCCTATCAATTAGCTCCCATGCATAACCATTATAGAACATCAACTTTTTTTGCCAAAAGCCCTGACCCTAGTCAGGCATTACTATGATAGAAACATTCACAGTATTCATACAGCAAACTCTTTAACAACATCTTTAAGGAATTATTTCCCTCATTTTTATGCTATTTTCAGGGGACAATTTGCCCGTTTCCATCTGTCCATCAGGTCAGGCTAAACAGAACCCAGAGTTGGACCACCTCTGCTACAGAACTGCTTTTCTAAGAAATCCTGCTTCACTCTTTTAGATGACAAATCAAGCTACTGATTATCAGGTTGGCATAGATTTCACAATGATTTAGGTTTTAAAAGTTGCACTAGCAGTTTTCATTTATTTTTAATTTAATATTCAATACTTTAATTTATGATGTTTTAAATATTTAATAATTTTTTATTAGTTCCAGAGGGGTAACAATGTTAGTTTGTTGCAGCAAAATTATACAGGAATCTGGTAGCACCCTAAGGATCAGCACCTTAAAGATCAACACAGTTTATTTCAGTATGAAGTTTTTGTGAGTCAGACTGGACTAAATACTCAGAAGAAGAGGTCAGGGGGTGGTACCAAGCAAGATCTATTCAAAGAAGAACATATGTATTACTGTGTGCCATCCAGAATGACAACATTGCTGGAACAGCTGGATTTCTAAAAAATTACATAATGAATGCTTTGTCTGAGAAATTCTGTGAACACGTAAGCTACTAGTTTGGCCAGTAAAAGCTCTTTCACCAGTTCTATGCATCTTTCTGTTAATTTGAGTTTAGCTAGTTTACCAGCTCTCATTGGTCTGTTCATAACTAATGCCCACTTTGCCTGACAAGCTATACTTCCTGAGGACTCACTTTAGTTAAGATCTTCAGTTATGCTTATGCCTTGAGTCTAAATACAGTGCCTAGTTATTGACCCTTTACTTACTTGCATGAATGGACATTTCAAATTGCCTGCTTCAGTTCCCTGTTGCTGACAAATTCTGCCCAAAGCCCTGTTTTTCAATCCTGCAAAGCATATTTTGCAATAGCAATCTTCGCCAATGAGTGATTACCTGCAAAACTTGATCAAATTCTGGCTTAGTATGCTTCAAGTGCCTCAGGATAGGGAAAATAGTCAGCACAGCTGAATAATCATGACGCAGGATGGCCTTCCGGGCTGCAGAGACAATGTTGTCTCCCTCTATCATTAGGCTGTCTAATGACTCCTACAGCAAAACAAACCTTGAGTAAGTTAGAGAAAAAACCCTGGAGTTTTGCAAAAAGCAATGAACCAAGCTCAGGTTTAAAGGGACCTGAATGAGAGAGTCAAATGTCTTCTTCTGGTGGTGTTCTGGGATTATTTCTGTTAGCAGCTGGTACTCGCTCTGGGCCAGTTTGATGAAGGCACTCACACAGTGGATGTATGCATCAATCTCCATGTCCAACATGTCATCTCTCCCTGTGGGGAATGTACATACACATAAGAAAGACAGTAGCATGCTGTCATTACGTCACAAACATGCAGTTTCATTGCAACTGAAACAATATATGCCTACTGCATTTGCTTAGAACTGTACATATTTATACATATCCCAGATTTATAGCATTTGCCTGCCCATATGGTCAACCACACAAATATACCTGGGATGGGTGCACATCTAGTGATAGATATTAGACATTTCATACTCTTCATACTCTTCTTGACAGACCATGACCCAAACTTACCAAGTAAAGAAAAAAGAAAGATGAGGGATTGGTGTGAATGAGAATACATTAACTTGCACCACTTTCTCCTCAATTAGTGTAACCAAGACAATCTGTGCTACTCATTAACTTGTTTTGCGAGAAGGGAATTGTGCTCTACTCTCTCGTCCAGGTCCATCATTTGGGAATTAAATGTATATTTGATCAAGAAATGTCACAAAATCAGTACACACAATGGTTAATAAGATAAACATACAAAAATGCAGTTGGTGAGGGATAAAATCATTAATGCATTTTTTTAAGAATTAGAAATATCTTGAATCCCAGAAACCAACATGGGGAAGGCTCCCTCACCATCATTCACCCTCATCCAGGGGCGTAGAGTTTAAAAACTCCCGGGGGGGGGGGGCTCTTCCGAGCGAGCGCACAAAGCGAGCTGGCCCCTGGACGGACGGAGGGAGGGTCGAAGTGGCCAGGTGGGGGGGGGGGGAGAGGAGGCGGCGGCGGCCCTAGGAAGGGCCGAGGGAGGCACGGCGGAGGGCACACCGTTTTCCCGGGGGGGGGGCTCAGTCCCCCCAGGGAAATTTCGGGGGTGGCTCGAGCCCCCCCCGTAGTTGACGCCTATGCCCTCATCTGCCACTGATTCCTCCAACTACACTTCCTTTATATTGACCAAGTTACTGGGGTAGGGAAGGTAGCAGCTGAGGCTAATGCGGTAGTTTTTCATTTTTTCTAATCAACGAATCAGCAGAAATAAGAAACACAGTCCACAGATTTTGTGGTGGTGATTCAGGCTCCAAGCATGAATAGAAATCTCAATGGAATAGCTTAAAAACAACCTCTGGCTGCTGTTCTCTCTGCTCATTACCCTGAACATGGTCACTTTGGGAGAATGGAAGGGGGAGAAAAATGGCCCATTCAAAGGTTATTATTGAACTGTCACAGGCTAAAATAAAATGGGGGGGGGGGAGTTTTTTTAGAAGACTGGGCCCAACTAAGGTTGCCAACAGGCCTGGAGAAAATGTTCTGCAACTTTAACAAAAGTTTATTGTGTAGAAATGGGATGCCAAAGCTTCTCATAGCACGATGGTAAAGAAGACCACCTGGTAGATAACATCCTAAGCCTCTATTAATGAGACATGACGTTCTTCTGAACTGGGTGGCATTCATTTTTGAAACAAATTATTTCTGAAAATTTTCATCACTGAAGTTTTTTTTTTACTAAATGCAGAACTGGTGAAACAAACTTCATACTGGTGGAACTGTCTTACTTATGGGATCTATATAATCTGACATTCCATTCCTAAAATAAACAGTGTGCCACCATTTGTGACTCAGAATGGGAGTTCTAAGTCTTGATTTAATAGCACTCTTCATTCCAGCATATGTTATGATGATGCACAAGAACATGGAAAAATACTTCACTTGGTGAGGTAGGATGTGGCCTTAAAAACTTCATGACTATAGATCAGCCATGTCTCCAAAGTGCCAGAAAATGCCATCTTTCTCAAACGCCAGAACAGCTGAACAGAACAATCTGTGATGCTCCAAATGATATAGATTTTCTGCTTGGAGAAATGTTACTGTTTTCTATTCCAAAAGAGATAGAAGCCTATAAAATCTCCCTCCTAACTATTATGATTCCTGTAATTCCTCCTCTGACAGCCAATTCCTTTGTCCAGTTACCTGGACTATTAGATATCACAACTTGAGCCTTCTTTTCATGCTGATGTTACAGCTGCAACTTTTCTGGTCTGGCATCCGATAGCCAAACTACCCAACCAGTAAAATTACATGATATATCTGCTACCGGATGCTACCACTTCGAACTGGGAGAGAAGGAGGTTACTTAATGAATCCTGCTCCATCTTAAACACCCCATAGCCATAAAAAGCTAGCATATCAAGGAAATGATTTCTTGCCCTGCCTTGCCTTCTTCTCAAAGAGATGCATAGGGAGTTTTTATATAGGAAACAGTAACATACCACATACCATCAGAAATTTTAACTGGTATGGCCTAGAAAGAGAGGCACTGTGTTGCTTTGGTTTTATATTAAGTAACTTAAAAGGCCGGGGGGGGGGGGCCGACAACACAAAATATCTTAAGACATCAGCCTATTTTTAAAAAGATTTCTCCCCCCCCCCCCCCAACCTTTCAGATTACCCAGGGATGTTGAACTCATTTCTTATGAGGGCCAGATTTGACATAAACTGGACTTTGTTGGGCTGGGCCATGTATGTCATAAAATGTATTGTCAGGGAGCAGAGATAAAAACTCTGACACATATGGCCCAGGCTGACAAAATCCAATTTATGTCAAATCTGGCCCTCATAAGAAATGAGTTCGACACCCCTGATTCTGGCTGGCTTGTTATTCCCTTTTTAAAAACAATATTTTTGTATAATGCTGCCATTTGCACACAAGGTTTTGGCTTGAGGGATTACCGGCTTTATCACCTTCCACCAGATAATGGCCACAAAACTCAGTGACATTGTGTTGGGACAAGGAAGCGCTTCTTTACATTACTGCTTGACTAGAGTGTTTCATGATTTCAGCACATTATTTCTTCTGGTTGAAGGTACCATATTAACATCTTTGCTCAACAATACTATGCGATAGGGTTGCCAAGTGCAACTTACAGTTTAGCAGGGGGAGTCCCGTCCCCATCTGGGAGTCTTCTGGCACACACACGAAGTGCATGTGCCGAGATGACGTCACCCAGAAGTGATGTCATCACGTTGGGCACATTGGGGGTGGGACCTCTACAATTCAAGGGGAAACCATAGAGTTTTTCCTCAAATGATAGAGCGTCCCCTCCCTGAAACGTGCCTGACGCGAAGACGTCGCTTCCGGGTGATGTCATTACACTGGGCTCGTCTCCGCAGCCCGGCAATTTGGGGGTGGGGTTTCCCCCGGTGGCCCAATCTGGGCCAGCGGGGGGCAGGCCAATCAAGCGGGGGTTTCCCTGCCCCCCCGGGGGACTTGGCAACCCTACTATGCAGCCTAGTGCCTAGCACAGCTTGTCTGAACAGAGATAGATCTGAAGTATTGGACTGGATGGCTACGGAGGCTTTTACTATGAAGTGAGAAAGAAGTGATTTCTATTTTACATTACATATATCTATTGCCAAAACACAAAATAAAGAGTATTCTACCATTCTGAGGGAAGATACAAGTCACATTTGAAACAAAATGCTCATAAATGGGCTCCAAAGACTCTAGGGAGATTTTTTTTATTCCCATTCTTGTGTTCTCTTATTGGCCCAGTGATAGCACTTAATCTGCTAAAATCTGCTCAAATTCTTGTGGCCCTGAGAAGGTACCACCACAATTCTATCCCTGACTAAACAATGGAGGAAAATTATGTATCACAGATATTTTTTTTGTCATCAAGTCACAACTGATTTAAGGTGACCTTGTAAAATTTCCAAGGTGTCCAGAGGGGATTTGCCACTGCCTGCCTCTGCCTAGCAATCCCGGTCTTCCTTGGAGGTCTCCCATCCAAATACTAATCGGGGCTGACCTTGCTAAGCTTCCGAGATCCGACGAGATCGGGCTATCCTTGGCTTTCAGGTCAGGGCTGTCTATTGTAGATAATTGTGTGAAAAGAGACCTGGAGTAAGTGTCACTGAAGTGAAAGAGTTGAAGGTGCTCATGGCTGTGAACACCTTTGTGAAGGAGCTGGTTAACATGCTGCCCAGGTGGCAGTCCCCTTTATGGGTGATTTAGCATTGCAGCATTAAAGGGTGGAAAAGGAAGAGGTACTAGCTACCATAGACATTTTATGCAATGACTTTTGGATTATACCATTCATGCTGACCTTGTTGTTCCCTGGTCTGCCTTTTGGACTCGCAAGAATGAAAATAAGGATAATCAAAATCCCCATACAATTTAAAGGTATTACACATGCCTCTCCTGACCAAGCCTTCATCTGTGACATTAGAATATACCCCAGTAAACAGTGAAACATTATTAAGGTTAGGCAGTTTAAGTTTTAACATGATACTTACCCACTGCTAGCCCATGCTTGTCAGTCAGGGTATCGGAAAGATGTTTAACTCGTAAATCAAGCTCATGACCTAGTGAGATGTCAGCGGGCATTAACAGAAGGAGTAGTTTATTGAGGAACATCTCAGCATGGGTGCCTGTCACTTCAGGTTTTATTTGCTTGTCAATCAGAAGATTACAATTGTTTTGCTAGCAACTCTAACATCCCTTCTTAGAACACCAAAGATAAAGACATGACCCAAACAAGAGCGACCATAATTTCAACACGCCTGACTCTATTTCAGTAGGTTTTCCTCGGGAGGAGGAAGGGACAGCAGAAAGTCGTACCTTTGGCTAATAATTCCAACCTGACCAAGGATGACGCTTCTAGAAGTATCCTGAAGAATTGAACAAGTACAGAAATAAGGAGGGAAAGGTCACCAAGACACAACAGAACTTCTGTTAGCCAGTTAAACTGCAGTTTAGATTGGTCTTGTCTAAGTTATGTGGCTTGCAATTCTTCAAAGCTATGCAAAGAGTCACCTGTTACCTTTTGTCCCCACCACTCTGATCATTGACTTATGTTTCAAGTCCTAAAGAAGCTGGAATATTTATTCAAGCTGGGAGTATTCTCTTAAGATGTACTGGCAGTGGAAGTAATGACTAACAGAAGTCTTGAACACTGAAGACAGACCAGTACCCACCTTAGACCCCAAGAGTGAAAGAATGAGAGAAGTGATTACCTTCCATAGGAATGAGGTTAGAGGCCCCCTTTTTCCCATCTAGACATTGCTGAGAATACTGTTTCAGAAGGTTCTGAGCCTTACGGATCGTGCCTGTCACCAGAGCCACAAGAGAGAGAAAGAGACCTTGGAAGTGAATGAGAGAAACAAAACACAAAGCAACCCTCCACCAGGGCTTGGTCACCCAAACGCAACACGGTAGTGCTGGCTAACAGTGAGAATGCTCAGTTTACAGGTACATACTCACAAATGCACAGGAAGTCCCATTCACTGGACCTTTAGAGCAGGCACATAGCCAAACTGCACATTCCTTTTGAGAGAACAAAGCTCTTTTGCTTCGAACATCAGTTTGGCTCCATATGCTGCTAAAGCCATTGAAATCCCTTGCCTTAGCAACATGTTTAAGATTTTTTTTTAGGTCTGTGCATTTGAAGCAAAGAAAAATAATTCCAGCGGTATTATTATAATCAAGTTTTAATATGCTTGCCTGGTGCCTGCCTTGTTGTCCTTTAGGCCCTGGGCCAAAACATTTCTTTTTAGCCAGCTTTTTAACTGAGGGATTCCATTTTTTAAAGGCAGCTAAATGATTGTTTTATGCAGTCTTAATGGCTTGTTTTGTTATTCACAATGTTTATGTTGTCTGTTTTTATGATTTTATTTTATTGTTTCTAGTGTGCGAATAACATTCAGTAGGTCTCTGGAGAGACCACAAATAAATTCTCTAAATGAATAAATGTGCAACAGCAATACAATACTCTTCTTTCTTGAGTTATGAAGGCAGGAACTTATTGTCAGAGAGGTCTAAAATTCTGTGTTATATAAATAATACATTCTGTATTTGGTATCCGACACTACATATGCAGGAGGAGGGCTATGGGAAAACCCCTCCATATGCTGCAGGAGCTATGGTGTGACTATAATGTCATAAGTAGTAACTGCTTGCATCACTGGATCACTTACTAAGCCACTCTTTCAGAAGCTACATTCCCCTGATTTGGGACACGATCTGCTGGCTTACGATGACCCCATAGGGTTTTCAAGGCAAGAGATGTTCAGAGGTTGTTTGCCATTGCCTGCCTCCGCATAGCAACTTCCTGGTCTCCCATTCAAATAGTAACCAAGGCTGACCGTGCTTAGCTTCTGAGATATGACAAGGTCAGGCTACCCTGATTAGATATCCCATAATATGGTAAGTTTTCTCCTATTAGTCACAGTATACTCATAACTCCTTGAGGAAAGCTTCCAGTATTATCTGTGGGTGATGTTTTTTTGAATTTTTATTGTTCCTTTTTAAAAGAAGCAACCGCATGGGGACCTTTTAGAACACCAAGGATAACAAGGCACAGAGAAGGAAACAGCCTCATGCTATGCAACATACCACCACCCACTGAACGCTGGAAGTCCCTACACAATCCCCTGGCTGTTTAGTGCAAACTGCACAAATATACTCATTTTATTCCATCCCTGTAAGGGCGAGAAATGTGTTTTAAGCAAAAGGATGGCTAATGTTCTCAACATTTCGCAGCAGATTTGAGATTCCATGTTGAAAAACTGCTATCACCAACAGTCTAGTAAGTCATTCATGCACTTATAGCAGAGGAACATCTCAAGTACAAACCATTTGTTATCTCTGAGCATTCTCACCATGGAAAAGGCAGAATTTCAACAAAAGGTTTTACAGAACAGGATTAGCATCTATGAGAGTCACAGACAACAGTAACTAATAGTTATAGAGCTAATTGCACAACCCATCTCTATTCCACTCTCTTTTCCTAACAAAAGAATTAAAAGGAGGATGACAGAGGCCAAGCTGTACCACCCCCACCCATTTGGGGACTGTTCTTCTATATAAATAAAAATCAATCACAGATTTCTTCCCCCCCCCAAAAAAACCCAAGACGAAACAGGATACTGCAACTACGAAACACTGAAAAAAGCACAAAAGAGTTAAAATATCATCTATAAAACAAAGCTCAATTTTACATGAAACAATTAGTGAACATGCATCCAAGCAAAATTAGAGTCAAGAGCACATGTATGCACACTCAGATGGACACCCCAGAATGCAGGCATTGCTTTGTATATGAGGCATACAACCATGGAACAGGAGATTTGGGAAAGACAGGAGAATATTTCTGACTTTCCCAATGGGAAAAGACAAAACAAATGGATGAAAAAGGGGGGGGGGAGTATTGCTAACCCCCCCCCCCCAACAACCTTGCATTTTGCAAAAAAGGGGAAGGGGTCAATCCCAGCATCCAAATGCTCCTGTGATTCCAACATCATAGGCATTATTGCTGTTTCAAAAGGCCACAGTACAGTGCACCTTCTTTAGACTCATTCAGGTTTTTTGATACAAGATCAGCTCAAAAATATTAATAAAAACAATAAAATCTGCCACATACAATATAGTGGAGCAATTGCACTTCATGTAGTCTACTAGCATAATGGTAGAACACATACTCATCGCTGCAATATATGGTTGTCTTGTTCTTTGTAGTAAGCATCTCTGGAAACTGTTGGATGCCCTCTACTGAAGTGAAGACTTTTTGGCCCCAAATTTTGAAAGTCTGCAAGAAGGTACACACCAAAAGAAGGCAAACACAGCTTCTGATGATGTACACTGCAGGTAGTAAATCAGCACAGCAACTATTCAGGGGAACAGCCAAGGCAGCAAATTTCTCCAAATGGGCTTGGCCAATGTAACGATATGGCCACATTATTCATCCTACCCAATGACAATGTCTGTGAATGACAGCACAGCAGACCTTTCTAAAGCGAGACATGTCTGGGATTTTTAATGGATAGGTAAATAGCAAGAAAGTTAACAGTTGCTGTAAGTGCCTAATCATATGAAGTTTCTTGACCAACATATTACAGAATAATTTTAAAATAATTGGGGGAGGGTCATATGGTTTGTCCAAATCATTGGTGATCCATACATAGAGTACTTAACAATACATCCAGCTGGGCAGCCGTGTTGGTCTAAAGCAGCAGAGCAAATTTTGAGTCCAGTAGCACCTTTAAGACTAACAAAGGTTTATTCAGGGTATGAGCTTTCGTGTACACACACTTCCATTTCAATGAATCTGAAGAAGTGTGCGTGCACAAGAAAGCTTATACCTTGAATAAACCTTTGTTGGTCTTAAAGGTGTTACTGGACTCTAAATTTGTTTCACTTAATAATACAGTAAGCACTGAACCTCCTTTACAAGGGACATCTCCAATTAAAATCTGATTTGCTAAGAAGTATAACACCAATAATTACATTGACAAAAATACTGCAGAGAACTGCAATAACTTCTCAGTGTTTCCCATGCTTCTCTTTGTCAGAATGAAGCAGTACCAAAGCCACGAAACAGCTCAGAGGTGTTCTTGTTTTGATGGGCTGTGTGTCCTAAAGGAACGCTAGCAGCCAGGAAGTTTCACTACACTATAGCTTTAAAAAAACACACACCCTTCCCTTGCAAAATGATGAAATTTCTTTTTGAGCATTTTAACAACTGCAATTCTCACATACCATTTCAAGGTATCAGGAAGAACTAGTAATAGTTTGTTGAATTAGGATGTCAAATGTTTTCATTGACCTTTGCCATTGTAAATGTTATTCAGAAAGCTAGCATATTCTGGGAAAAGGGGCCATAATTGAAATTAAGAGCCTTATTGTTGGTAACATCAAAATGAGTTTAGCTACTATATATGCAGCAGGCATTGGTATGAGCTGTTCCCAAGGCAAGACCTGCAGTGTTAGTCTTCCATGCTCTCTACAGATAAGGACCCTGCATGGTTCAACATTCTCCTGAAATCTGCAAAAGAATAATTAGCCATGTTTACCTCCAGAGGCACCAAGTGCTGCTGGGTATTAAACCAGTGATACTAAAGAGCAGAGCACTTAGCATCCTAATTAAGCTTTGATGGAATCTGTTGGAAACCAAAGGCCTTTTGTTCTAGGTTTATTTCCCCCATTAGGCACTTCTGAACCAAGTGAGACAGCGTGGCAGTTACTAATGAAGGCATCACATTCAAGGTGATCAAACAGGGAAAACAAGAATAGGATACTGATGTAGCTGGTCTCAAAGCAGTTATTCTATTCACTGCAGGCACTCAAGAAGAACGATATATTAACCCAGTGATGAATTATGGCAAGTTATGAATCCATCAGCAAAGGGATAGACAAGAAGAAATCTAAGACTATTTGCAGCATGGACCGGGCAAGAAGGGATCCATAGGCAGAATACCAAAGAATCCATAGGCAGAATACCAAAGAATCCATAGGCAGATACCAAATTCTATGGGTGTGTCCTTTTAACAAGAGGTTGGGATTAACAAAGAACTCTGCTTATTCTGAGACAGTCAGGGCAACCCATGGATGTCACCTAGGTACCTCTGGACTCAAACGTTACTTAGGTTTCTGTTGCATTTCTCTTGATCTATTGCTTTATAAGAAATCCTTTTTTAGAGACATCTTACCAGAACAGATCGGTAGAGAATTCTATTCATGTAATGGCTTCAAAGCCTATTCCTAAAAACCCACCACAGAGTTCCCTGTAAGCTGAACTAGGTTGCACTAGCACACAGCTTTTTAGCCTCTAGCACACACATTTTTGCCTTAGTGCAGGGCGACTCGTATTGGCGGCAGCCTTGGAGCCTCCTCTCAGACACCACCTTGGTGGACAAGCAGGATCCACTCACGCCCCCCTTTGCAGTGCCAGGCTGAGCCCGCCCACAGTCTTCCTCTATCCTGGGGAGCAAGCAGTGCCCTGGAGGCCATGGGTTTCCCACACACTGCCCTGGCCTTGCCTTCTCACAAGCAAGCCCGGGCAGGGCCATGCAGTGCCGCCATCCTCGGCGTGGCCCTGCCAGGCATCGGAAGCAGAAAGCACCGCAGCAGCGAGGGGCTCTCCAGACGGGCAGTAGGATGGAGTGGCTGCCAGGCAGCACAGGTCAGTCAGCGGCTCTGGGTGGGCCAAGAAAGGTGGGCGAGCAGCACAGCTGCTCTGGCGGTGCTCTGCCTCCTGGGGCTGGGACTCCTGCCAGCTGCCTGCTCACCTGCACCACTGGGCTTTTCCTGGGGATGCGATCCAGGGCAGCCCTGCTGCTTGCTGGCAAGGAGGTGCTCCCTTGGGGCACCCCGGAAAATGCGTGGATCTTGGTGCTGGGCCCCATGCAGCCCCACATGGAGGGCATTCTGGGAGGCAGTTTTCTCCTTGGTGTGTGCAGGGCAGAGCCCAAGCCTGAGGAGCCCATGGGAGCGGATGGTTGCAGGAGGGTGGTTGTGGTGGGAGATGCGCAGGCTTGCGTCAGCTTTTTTTCCTCGTCTTTGGGGTGAACGATGGTGAGGTATTGAAATTACTGATAAATGATTTGATGGGATGAAGGTGTTTTTGTCGCTAGACGAATCACCCACAAAAAATAGTTGCTGATGAGACTATATTTGCTACACTGTGCTTCAGTTATGAAAATGATTTGTTCATAGTATGGGGCTTGTTTTTTACTATAAAGCTATACACAGCAGTACTTTTATTTTTAAAGAGAGACAGTACCTTCAAGAAAAATAGGTATTTTGATAAACTCTGAAACAGTTTTAGTTGTTAAATGCAGTGGCAATTGTGTATTATCATCACCGCTTGCTTTTGGTAGCAGAAGAGAAGTCAGTCATAAGAGGTCAGCCATCTTAATGTTATTTACAAAAAGTGATGAAAAATATTCAATGTAATGTAATTTCAGTGCTAATTCCACTAATGCAGAACTTCAAGAACCAGTCAAGTTCCAGACTTGATATGGTGATGAGACTTGGTTGACTTTTTAGCTGGAGATCAAATGCAGGCCTCGCAGCTATGTGAAGGACTGTTCATAAATAGTTTTATTGATTCCTGGATTTCCCCCTTGGGATCCTGCTCATTGTACATTTGAGACATTTAGGTGGGATCATGTGGAGAACTGTAGGATGGTACTGATAAGTAAAGGCTGGACCTGTTTCAGAAGCAGCATGCAACTTTGGAGCAAGCTTTTGATGGGTGAAAGTTAAACAAGTCATGGCAGGTTCAGGTGGTCATCCGTGTTTGAGTCCAGTGGCACCTTTAAGACCAACAAAGTTTTTTTCAGGGTATAAGCTTCTGCGTGCATGCACACTTCTTCAGATACAATGAAATGGAAATTACCAGTCCATACCTACAGGTAGAGGGTGAGCAGTAAATTAGCATATAGCATAACTAAGATGTTTAACAGATGCAAGGACCAAGCAGGAATAACAAGCTAAGTTTATACGGTTACCATTTGTTTGGGTTTAATTTTGGGGGGAAACACAGTGAAGGAAATAAATATGTCAAACTTGGAGATTGTTGGGGAGCTATATCCTTATTTGTGGAATGCTGGGAGTAATTACATAATGGCAGGGTCTCAGTTAAAGACCGTTAACTGCATCATTTCATAGAACGTTCGCAGTTAATTGTCAGCTACACTGCCATTTCCCGGCCGGGGGTTGGGACTCAGCCTGGGACCCCACCCACAGGAATGTGCTCATGTGCTGTTTAGCTGTCTGGCTTTCTTATCACACCCCACTTTTGCTTGCTTCACTCCCAGCTTCCTCAAGGTCTTGGGATAAATCCTCCTTACTGTGTTGTTCCTTTTGCAGCTGCCTTCAAATACTTTTGGTAGAAGTTCCCTGGGAACAAAAAGCACCATAACATACTTGCCGCCATTTCTGTGAGAAACCTATTCAGGGGGCTGGAGCCACTTTTAACACTTTATGATTGGTGTAGACATAATGAAGGGGATTCCGGTTGCCTAGTATAATACTAACTGTTTGTTTACAATAAAGTCATTACTAACAGAGAAAGTGTAACTGTACCAATAAGAACCTCTTTGCAAATAAAGGACTTTCTGGTTAAGAAGACCTGTTGCAGACTGTATCTTTTGGGACAATCACATTAATTCAGTTAAACCTTTTGAAATGGAACTTTCCCCCTTCAGCCTAAAACATCAGAAAGGAGATTTGAACTAGAGTTCCCAGGGTTAGCCTATGGTTTTATCATAGAATGTCCAGTGATTCCTAGAACTACCCATTGTCACATCTGGGCTCACTCCCAACCTCAATGTTAGTAGCTTCTTTGGCTCACAAAGTTGAATTTTTGCTCACAGTGCTCCACAGCTCAGAGGGAACATTGTCTACCAGCAGGATTCTGTCTTTGGAACCTGTCGACTCGGCTCCTGAAATGAAGAAAAAACTAAACTTCTGGATTGCCCTGCCCCTAGTTTGGCATCTTGCTGATCCATTCCAAAACTCCAGTAGGAATTTCAGCTTATGATACCTTTAGAAAGCATTAGAAACTTCCCTTGATGTGGTTAATGCTTCAATGATCCACAGATGGTGCTGCAAGGTCCTCTAAGCATGTGCTGCAACTAAAAGGAGGTTGCCCTGGTATGGAGCACCAGAGCATACAGATATATAGACAAGAAAAACAGTAAGCTCTCCCCACATCCAGCTGTGTTCTGGTAAGGACTGCTTGCATACAATAACTTTGCAGCATTGCCCCAAGGAAGAAGTTTTATGCCATGACCATTTTACTCACTTGATGCACAAGATTCAAATAGCAGCATAGTGTAGAAATACTCCTTTCCCCTTAGAACCACAGCACAGAACCCACAAGCTTAAAGTTGGCTAGAAAGGAGTTTAAAGCAAATTTGTCAAGTGATGACACAGAAATAATGAAGAGTTGTTTCCCTGCCCATCATTCAAGATAGATAAAAAGATAAAATAAGGGATGATTAACTCCAACAAAAGAAACCAAGAGTGACAATTTTGTTGGAGCTGTTAGAATTTCATCTCTAGAGCTGCCCTTGAAAGCTGAATAATGTCTACGAAATAAACTGAGAGTCTCTGCTGGCCAAAGAATTATGAAGGCATAATTATCAGCCATTATTTCTTCAGACTGGCTCTGCTTCACTGCAGGTCTATTTCAAACACACAGTATTAGTTCAGACTGATCATCTTCCAGGGCTGAGGACAGACTGGCAAAATGAAGCACAAGGGAAGTGGGGCAAAAAGACCCGGGCCAAGTTGTCACAGGGCTCTCCGTTCACACTGCGTAGACTGATGTGGGACCATACCGGGGAGGAAGCAGAACAAAGTGTTCACACTGTGGGGTGGCCCCTGGCGCCGCTGCTGCGGTGGGGCACAGCTTTGGTCCGTTTTGCCAACCTGCACGTAGGCGCATGGGCGCAGCAGCTGGATTAGTGAGTCCACATTACCAGTGCTGCTTGATGTGCGGCTTATTTGCGTCCACACTGTCAGGAAGCGGGGTGAATGTGCACCCAGACGGCTTGACACCGGTTTCACCAGGTACCTTTTAAAAGTGGGATGAAAGCGCTTCAGGACGGGGCGAGTACAGCACGGCAACACCAGGCAGCTGTGGCTGTGTGAACAGGCTCTCTTAATCCACTTGCAAAGTGGGCCTATTTTGGGCCAAACTGCCAGTCTAAACTCGGCCCAGGTTTCTGTCTGACACACCAATTCTGATAACGAGTAGATTTTATCACATCCAGGATGCAGAAAGCAATTGTTTCATTCAGTTTGGCATTGTAAGTGCTATAAGACGAGCACTTAGCAAATATGACTAAGTTATCTAAGGATGTGTATCAAGTAACTTATTTGGTTCACAGGACTGCTCTTGCCATTTCACATCCCTGTGGCTTCAAAACAAGAATGTGAGTAGAATGCATTCACTCCCTTACATACCTTAGTCAAAACAATACTTTGGGTGTAAGGATTGGGGGGGCAATTATGCCATTATCAGAAAAGGAAATCTTTATCTTTAGGTGTATTTCTATCCCAGAGAAGGAAAAAAGTCTCACAGTGTAACCAACACACCTATGGACTTGGTTTTAAATTTAAACATCTGGTCCCAAATATACAGGTTGCTTACCTGTAATTGGAGATCTTCGAGTGGTCATCTGTGCATTCACACCTCTGGGATTAAGTGCGCCTGCGCCAATCCCGATCGGTAATCTTCAAAGCCTAACGGATTTTCGTGCCAGCTCCCCGGTCACGTGCACGTCCCACTGCGCATGACCCGGGGAGGGGCACGAGGATCCCGCCAGTTCTATTCTGACCGCCGCGTCGTGAGGATCCCCTCTCCGCTTCGGTCGGTAGTTTACTTTCGTTTTCCAACTGGAAAAGCCTTTCGGACTGATTTTTTCCCTCTTTCGACCTACGGACTGTATTTTGGACTCGCTTCTGGACTTCCCTCGTTTACTCCCCGCTCGGCCTATGGCCCAGCAGTGGGGCTTCTTTAAACGCTGTCTTAACTGTGGAAGTAAGATAGCGCCTCCGGACAAGCACTCTCTTTGTCTTTTGTGCTTGGGCGAGTCACACGGTGTGGACTCTTGTTCGAGCTGCGCTGCCTTCTCAAAACAGACCCGCAAGAACCGAGCGGCTATGTTGAGAGTGGCCCTCTTGGAGGCAGCGTTATCCCCGAAGATGTCTGCAGCCGACGCTTCGGGAGCATCGCCATCGGCTCCGGCATCGTCTCCGGTAAGGAGCGCCTCCAGTACCGAGAAATCGGCACCGAAACGACCCCTCCCTCTACCACACACTCCTGCAAAGAAACGCAGAGAGGGCAAGGAGGAGAAGGGCAAGCTGAAGCACAAGAAAGTTTCTAGTGCTCCGTCGACGCACCCCGCGCCCGACGTGACCCAGCTCAGGTCTCCACAGCTTGACCCTTCTGGGCGTGAGCGATCCCGGGGTAGTTCCGCCTCCCCGATGCCGCGACCCATCCAGCTAATGGACTCGGACCCCGACATCGATCTAACTCAAGTCCCTCGAAGTAGCCCCGAGACTGGGCCCGATCTGTTGCCGACACTGAGAAGCGATCGAGACTGGCATCTTTCGTCCTCCTCGGTGCCGTGGGACGTTCAACAGTGGAGGTACCTGTTCGGCTCCTACCCTCCACCACTGCAATGGTACCCGGCGGACTGGGACCGTCAATCGACGTCATCAAGAGTCTCCCGATGCCGAGATCCTCTGGCTCCGAGGCCGACTCCACCACCAATGTTGATGCCGACACCAATGTCGATGCCGACACAAACCCCACCCGATGTCGATCTCCCTCCTTTTCAACCGGACCCGTCGAGCCTGACTCCCATGTCCCCATCCGAACACTCCGAACAGTCGATACCGGACTCTTCCGCATCTTCCGTCTCAGACGATGAATCGCCCACCCACCCGTCACCATCCCCCAATGTCGCCGACAACCTACCGATTTCCCCTTCCGAGGATGTAAAGTCATACGGAGAGCTCATCAAGAGAATGGCTCACTCTTTGGCCCTAGCCACGGTCCAACCGACTCCCACTGCGCATGACCCGGGGAGAGGAACGAGGATCCCGCCAGTTCCTTCTGACCGCTGCGAACAGTCCCCAAGAAAAAATGAGGGAGACCAAAAGCAGAGGGGAAGGAGGGCGGGTGGTGTGAATGCACAGATGACCACTCGAAGATCTCCAATTACAGGTAAGCAACCTGTATATCTTCTTCGTGGTCTCTGTGCATCACACCTCTGGGAGAATAGCGAGCAATAAACACACCACATACCTGGGGGTGGGTGCTGGAGGTCTCACACCTGAGCTGCTTGCAGAACTGCACGGCCCACCACAGCCCGTTGATGGACATGGACATCTAGGGCGTAGTGTTTCACGAACGTGTGAGGAGACGCCCAAGTAGCAGCATTGCAGATGTCTCCCAGGGGAATGCCCTTGAGGAATGCCGTGGAAGCAGCCACGGCTCGAGTGGAGTGTGCCCGGAGGGACGCCGGCAACGGCCTTTTGGCCAAAAGGTAGGCGAGTTTTATCGTCTCTACGATCCATTTTGAGAGTCTTTGAGACAACAGTTTCTCTCCCTGTCTGGGCAAGGCATAGGCGATGAAGAGAGCCGGAGACTTGCGAAACAGTTTTGTCCGGTGCAAGTAAAAAGAAAGAGCTCTCTTGACGTCGAGTGAGTGTAAACTGCGTTGTGTCGGGTCCTGAGGATCAGGAAAAAACACTGGCAATGTAATGTCTGCCCCGATGTGAAAGTCCGAGACTACCTTGGGCAGGAAGGCGACATCGGGAGCCAGGGCAACGGCATCATGGTACAATGTGAGGTACGGTGGATCGCAACGAAGTGCCAACAGCTCACTCACACGCCGAGCGGAAGTGATGGCTACCAAAAACGCAACCTTCCAAGAAAGGAGTTGAAGACTGCAGGAGGCCATGGGTTCAAAGGGTTTGCCCATTAACTTGGTAAGGACCAGGGGTAGGTCCCATGCAGGGACCGGTGTCTGCACTGGTGGGTAGAGGTGACACATTCCCTTGAGGAATTGCTTTGTGGCTGGATGAGAAAACACTGAGTAGCCGTCAACCTTAGGATGGTTGACCGAGATGGCTGACAGGTAGACACGGATAGATGAGTGGCACAGTCCTCTATCCTTACACGACAAAAGGAAACCAAAAACATCATTAAGGGGGGACGGAAGGTCGTCCTACAGAGGCCAGAAAGGCTAGAAATTTAGTCCATTTTGCAGCATATGAGTGACGTGTGGAGAGTTTGCGTGAGTTCAAGAGAACTTGTGCGATACGTGTGTCCATTCCCAAGGTTGAATCAACCAAGCTGTCAGTTTCAATCTGGGCATGTCGTGGTGAAGCACCTGGCTCCCATACATCCAGAGCAGATCTGGGTCCGTCGGGAGGTGGAGATACACTCCGAGAGAGAGACGGAGGAGCATGGGGAACCAAGGTTGCCGCGGCCACCACGGTGTGATGAGAATCGCCCATGGACGTTCTGATATCAGCTTGTGTACCACCCGTGGGATCAGGGGGATCGGAGGGAACAGGTACAGATGTCTCCCCGACCACTGGAGAAGGAGACCATCCCCGAGGGAGGTCGGATCCGTGCCAGCTCTGGAACAGAAGAGAGGGCACTTCCTGTTCTCTCGAGAGGCGAACACGTCCACAGAGGGATGTCCCCAACGATTGAAGATTGGGGTCAGATAGAGGGGGTTTAGTTCCCACTCGTGTAGGGATGCTCCTCCCCTGCTCAGGAAGTCTGCTTGGGCATTGAGCAGGCCGGGAAGGTGAGTCGCTACGAGATGAATATTGAGGGACTGACACTCGTCCCAGAGCTCAATAGCTAAGCGGCAGAGTCCACGGGAGACCGTCCCACCCTGACGGTTGATATAATACATGGTGGTCGTGTTGTCCGTGAGAACAGCCACCGTCTTTCCCGACAGAGATTGGCGGAAGGATCTCACCGCATAGACAACTGCCAGCAGTTCCAAGAAATTGATATGGTTGTGGGCCACAGCAGGGTCCCACTTGCCGCCCACACCGACGCCATCCAGGTGAGCTCCCCAGCCCCATAGGGAGGCATCTGTGGTGATGGTCGCCGAGGGAGGCGAGAGCCGAAAGGGTGCGCCCGACTGTAAGTTCTGGGGCACAAGCCACCATGCCAGGGTTTCCAGGACCTGGTCTGAGAGCCGGAAATGCTTGGAGAGGGGGTGAATACTGGGACGGAAGTGTCTCAGGAACCAAAGTTGCAAAGGTCTCATCCGCAACTTGGCAAACGGGATCACCGCCGTGGTTGCGGCCATCAGGCCTAGTAGACGGAGTATTTGTCTGGCTGTGGCCTCCTTGTCCTCCCGGATGGATTGGAGGAGGGAGACTATGTCCATTGCCCTGTTGGGGGGCAGAAAAGCCCTGCACTGCAGGGAGTCCAGGATGGCTCCGATAAACTGCACCCGTCTGGATGGAGTGAGCATGGACTTTTTGAGGTTTATTGTCAACCCTAGGGATTCTAGGGTATGAAGCATTACTGAAATGTGGCTCTGTAGAGTTGTCGCGGAAGGCGCAACCAGGAGCCAGTCGTCCAAATACGGGTAAAGGTGGACACCCTGAAGCCGGAGATGGGCCGCCACTACTGCCATGAGTTTCATGAAAACACGAGGAGCCGTAGAAAGGCCAAAAGGGAGAGCCTTGTATTGGAAGTGATGCGGACCGACCGCAAAGCGGAGGAATGGTCTGTGTGAAGGGTGAATCGTCACATGAAAGTATGCGTCCTTTAAGTCCAGTGTCACCATCCACACATTGGCTTCTAGTAGCGGCAGGATGGTCTGTAGGGTGGTCATGCGGAACTTCTTGTAGATGATGAAGGCATTGAGGTTCCGAAGATCTAGTATGGGACGGAGTCCGCCATCCTTCTTTGGTACTGTGAAATAGCGGGAGTAGAAACCCTGCTGAAGGTGGTCTACGGGTACCGGCTCTATGGCATCTTTGGACAGAAGGGCTTCGACTTCTGACGACAGGGTGTCGGAGGGAGGGGTGACTATGAAATAAGAATTCTGCGGTATCTGGAATTCTATCCGGTAGCTCTCTGCTACTACTGAGAGGGCCCATTTGTCTGATGTTATGAGTTGCCATGCGGGTAGGAAGGGTGACAGACGGGTGGGAGGACCGGAGCGGATGCGGGAGTCAAAGACCCTGCTTGTTCGGTTTAGGAGGTTTCGACTTGGAAGCGGAAGCGGTTGGAAAGCGTGGCTTATGGCCATAAGGTTTCTGTTGGTAAGCAGAGGAGGAAGGTCTTTGCCATTGGGGTTCAGTGGGAGACCGCTGTGGCTGCTTCTTAGACCAGGATCTTTGCCAGGTTTTCTGTTTCTGCTGTCATGGCTGAGAAATGCCCAGGTTACGAGACGTTTTCATGCTCTTGTTCAGTTTGTGCAGAACTGTGTCTGTTGTGGAGCTGAACAGGCCTTCACCCTCAAAAGGGAGGTCTTCCACCAAGGATATTGTGTCTTGGGGAAGAGAAGTCGACCTCAGCCAGGCATGGCGTCTAAGGGCGACTGCTGAAGTGAGAGTCTTGGCAGTGACATCTGCAGCATGCTTGGATGCGTTGAGCTGGTGTTTTGCCAAGACCATGCCTTCCTTTTGGATCTTCCTGGCTAAATGCTGTTTGTCCTCAGGAAGATGGGCCAGAAGTGGTGTCATCTGCTCCCATAGTGAGTATTGATACCTGCTCATACAGGCCGTATAGTTTGCAGTTTTTATGCCCAATGCACCTGCTGAATAAAAACGTCTCCCAAACGAATCCAGTTTCCGTCCTTCTTTGTCAAGAGGGGAAGAATGCCTGCTGCGGCCCTTGGCGGAGGGGGTCACAATGACCGAGTTGGGTTTGGGGTGTATAAACAAAAATTCTGCTCCAGGTTCTTGGAGTTTGTACATATGATCCAACCTCTTACTAGAGATTGGGGTCGAAGAGGGGTGTCCCCAGGATTCTTTAGCGGTGTTCATGAGCACCGAAATAAGCAGTAGGGCTACTGCAGTAGAGGTATCCATTTGCACGATGTCGAAAATGGCATCGGTAGCAGTAGGAGTCGGTTGGACCGTGGCTAGGGCCAAAGAGTGAGCCATTCTCTTGATGAGCTCTCCGTACGACTTTACATCCTCGGAAGGGGAAATCGGTAGGTTGTTGGCGACATTGGGGGATGGCGACGGGTGGGTGGGCGATTCATCGACTGAGACGGCGGAAGAGTCCGGTTGTCCCGTCCCGGGCCATCCCTGTTCGAGCGCCTGCGGCCGCCCCGCAGCATGGCAACGCCCCGCAGTCCCCGGCACCCCACTTCCAAGCTGGAACGGGCCGCGCCCGGCCCCGGGCTCGACAGCCCCGCGCAGAGGGGGCAGCTCACCCACCTCTTCCTCCAGGAGCCAACACAGCAGCAGACGTGGCAGGACCCTCCGAGGCAGAACGGCCCAACAGCGCAGAAAAGGGGCCAGACGGCGCGGAGGACATCGCAGCCCTGAGCAACCGGCAGCCGACAGAGCCAGGGGGGCGGGGCCCAGCTGCGCGTTCAGGCCTTTGAAGGGGGGTGGGGCTTGGAGAACGGGAGGTGCCACACATGGGAGAGGGAATAAAAAAGGGAAGTGCCAGACGGACCGGGGAGGAGGAAGCCAGGAGTCAACCAGTGGGAGGAATAGAGAGAGCAAGCGTGGAAGCAGCGGAACAGAGAGAGAGAGAGAGAGAGAGACGGGTGAGGCCCACGGGGCACTTTGACTCCTGGTGGCGAGAGGGTGAGCTCAGGTGCTGTTAACCTGCACCCCCGCCGTTCTGAGGTCCACAAAGGCACTGCAATTTCCCCGGCCCCGCAGGGCGGCGCCTCCCGTTCAACATCAGAACCATGGCGACGGGCCACGACCCCGGGGGGGCAGCAAAGGGCATGACACCGGTATCGACTGTTCTGAGTGTTCGGATGGGGACATGGGAGTCAGGCTCGACGGGTCCGGTTGAAAAGGAGGGAGATCGACATCGGGTGGGGTTTGTGTCGGCATCGACATTGGTGTCGGCATCGACATTGGTGGCGGAGTCGGCCTCGGAGCCAGAGGATCTCGGCATCGGGAGACTCTGGATGACGTCGATTGACGGTCCCAGTCCGCCGGGTACCATTGCGGTGGTGGAGGGTAGGAGCCGTACAGGTACCTCCACTGTTGAACGTCCCACAGCACCGAGGAGGACGGAAGATGCCAGTCTCGATCGCTTCTCAGTGTCGGCAACAGATCGGGCCCGGTCTCGGGGCTACTTCGAGGGACTTGAGTTAGATCGATGTCGGGGTCCGAGTCCATTAGCTGGATGGGTCGCGGCATCGGGGAGGCGGAACTACCCCGGGATCGCTCACGCCCAGAAGGGTCAAGCTGTGGAGACCTGAGCTGGGTCACGTCGGGCGCGGGGTGCGTCGACGGAGCACTAGAAACTTTCTTGTGCTTCAGCTTGCCCTTCTCCTCCTTGCCCTCTCTGCGTTTCTTTGCAGGAGTGTGTGGTAGAGGGAGGGGTCGTTTCGGTGCCGATTTCTCGGTACTGGAGGCGCTCCTTACCGGAGACGATGCCGGAGCCGTCGGAGCCGATGGTGATGCTCCCGAAGCGTCGGCTGCAGACATCTTCGGGGATAACGCTGCCTCCAAGAGGGCCACTCTCAACCTAGCCGCTCGGTTCTTGCGGGTCTGTTTTGAGAAGGCAGCGCAGCTCGAACAAGAGTCCACACCGTGTGACTCGCCCAAGCACAAAAGACAAAGAGAGTGCTTGTCCGGAGGCACTATCTTACTTCCACAGTTAAGACAGCGTTTAAAGAAGCCCCACTGCTGGGCCATAGGCCGAGCGGGGAGTAAACGAGGGAAGTCCAGAAGCGAGTCCAAAATACAGTCCGTAGGTCGAAAGAGGGAAAAAATCAGTCCGAAAGGCTTTTCCAGTTGGAAAACGAAAGTAAACTACCGACCGAAGCGGAGAGGGGATCCTCACGACGCGGCGGTCAGAATAGAACTGGCGGGATCCTCGTGCCTCTCCCCGGGTCATGCGCAGTGGGACGTGCACGTGACCGGGGAGCTGGCGCGAAAATCCCTTAGGCTTTGAAGATTACCGATCGGGATTGGCGCAGGCGCACTTAATCCCAGAGGTGTGATGCACAGAGACCACGAAGAAGATCTCCTATGCTCTCAAGACTGTCAGCTTTCAGGAAGAACTCCAGGACACAGTAACAATATTGAGTGAATCCCAAAGCAAGAAAGGTCACCATGGGCAGATATCCCCTTGGAATATGCCAAGCACACCCTTTGCTAGCAGCAGCGAGAGGCCTGCAATGGTATCTTTGCACACAGAGGTATTGTTAAAGTCTGTCAAGCTGTAGAATGAACACATTGCACACACTTTACCTGGGATGAGGACTGCCATTCATATGATGATAAAAAACAAAAACAAGCAAAACCACCATTACAATATGCCATTTGCTGTCCCATAATCTCATCTCTGATTTTTCTACAAACCTATTTACTCTGTACATGTGAAGAACATTTACAGTTCTCAGTTCCATGCCATATATCGGTTCAATTTCCCCCCGCAAATCCTAGTACTACCTGTTTGCTGACCAATAAGAATCTATCAGTATAGAACAGCTGAGTTAACTATTGCTCTCTCTGACAAACATTAACTCTTTTGGTAATATCAATAGCTAAACTCACTGTATCTGAAGATCAGTAGCCATGCTGGAGCAGCAAAACGGCAAGAGAATCTTAACAGCATGTCACAAATCATGAAACAGGTGGTTTAAAGAGTATACAACTCTTGCAGTGAGAATCTTTTAAATATTGTAAGAAGTGATAAACCCCAGGAGTCCTAGAGGTGTCAGCTCTCGCTCCATTGAACAATTAAGGTGATGATAGTTCAGCAAGAGGAAAAGTCTGGGTTAGCTATGTCACTACATCGCCAACAGATGGCAGTGCGAAGTTCTACAAGAAAATTCTCAACCTTTTAATGCACCCAAGTGGCACTTTCCACCACACCACCACCACCACACACGCCTATCCTTGACCAATGTGTACAGACAGACATTTCACATACACACACTGTGTTATGCTTCAGCTTCTTGAACTAACTCTAGTTGTGACAGAACACAAAAAGGAAGCCACAGTTCATGGCTTTAGTTTTTCCACAGGAATTAACGAAGGAGAGTGAGAGCTTGCTTACACCCAGATAGCCCAGTAACTTTTTGCCACTCCTGAGAATTCAGAACACCAAATAAAAAACATTTCTACCTAGACTCACAAAGCAAAGACTTAAGGTGCTCAGTTAGAATAAAAATAGTCCAAATGTGGCATTTATTTCTGGGCCTTTTAAGGGATATCTGGAAATCTGTGGAAACACCTAACTTAGAACTAAACAAGAGGTGGGACCCGCGATACTCGCGGAGGCGGGGGTCCCTAAAGGCTGCAGCTCCAGGTAAGCCTTCTTCCCCAGCACCGGCCGTGAGGCCTCAACAGCTCTCAGCTGCCGGCCAGCCACAAAGTTCACAGAGCGTTCTCTGCGTATCCACAGGGGACACTATTTAACTTTTGGAGGGATTTAAATATCCCCCGTATCGTTTTTTAAACTTTTCTGAAAATCTCTCTGCTCTCCAAGTGCCCCCAATGTGAGGATTTAGATATCCGCACGCAATGGGGCACTTGGCTATTAGATACATAGATAGCACAAGACTAGGCCTTTTCCATAACAGAAACTACCAAGACTAGTTCTTCCATCACAATAATGAAGGACTGATATCTACAATTCTGGACAAACCTGGTCGCTTGATGGGTTTCTTAGTTGGTGTATCTTTCCTCTTGTTCTGAACGGCAGGAGAATACGGGACCCCTGAGGAAGAGCTGTTCTTCCGGAAGTGTTCCTTAAGTCCTTTGATAGAACGATCCAACTGACTGGAACGGATCTGGTAGTAAACATTCATAAAGTCTAGGAAGAAAACACACACAATGCAGTATATTTCACAGTTGTTTTGGCTGTGTTCTGAATTGCCTTTGACATGAAGAAACATAATGTGACAGAAAAAGTGGCAATCAGTACAATACAATGCATGGTTGGAAAGTCTTAATGTTTATCCATGTGAGCAAATTAGTAAAGAAATCTTGCTTATAAAAGAAAGGTAAAGCAAAAAAAACAATAACACAATACTAACAATCACCTGAGATTGAGAGATTTTAAAAGATGGGTTATGAAGTCTATTTGCCATTTCTACTGACTTGACAAGAAAACTTACCGAATGATTTTCAGGGCACATGAAACTTATCTCATACCATGCCACACACTCTGATTCATTCTAAATGCGATTCTCCTGCACTTACTACTATTGTGTCCTATTTCTTTGAGTGACTGCTCTGCAATGCTCTCCCTAGAGGCTATACTGGTGCAGGACATGCCTCTGTGCTCTCTCTTTAGGCTTCCTCTCTGGGTTCCTGCAGGCAGCTGCTTCTCTTCACACAGACAGTTAAAACCTGCACCACAACAAAAATCAAGGCAAACCAAATAACACGACAGAGTGCCTGTAGGACTCAGTTTAGACTGCAAGAGGTGCTTTATAACAAACAAACAAAAAAGTTCGAACAAAGGAAATGAATCTACTGAATTCACCATCCCCTGCATTTGAGAAGTGCTGGAATAATCACATGCGCCAATCACTGTTCCACAGTCAAATCCACATGAGTTTTCGGTACCCTACAACTCCCCCAGCTATGTCAAACAACATAATTTAATACTTCTGCATTGCAGTAGGAAGAAAAGTGGAACATGCACAGCCCTCATCATATCCTTAGTGATATCTGCAATCATGCAGCCAAACTTTCCTGAAGTATTTCTTCAATTTTCAAGGCTGTGAATCCACCAACAAATCATCTACAGCAACCCGCCCAATTTATTTATTTCATTTACACCCCACCTTTCACTCCAACAGGGACCCAAAGTAGCATACATCATTCTCCTTTCTCACCAACTCCCACCATCCAAACTTACTTGCCCTGCCACCTAATAAGTCTGGCATAAGTCCCCCTGCCCAAGTACAGACAATGTTTGATGCTTCGTCATATATTACCATTTACCCTGTAGACAGTGAGTCATTCTTATGAACATTCCATAGTTTAAAAAAAATTGGTTTGGACACCTGATTCTCCTTCAGAGTAAAAGTCTCTAATCCAAGTCCTTCTAAAATGTCTTCTGCTATGTAAATTAGCAGATGCACAAGTGATATACCCCATAAATATGAGATGGCACTTTTTTTTACCGCATATACACTATTGTATATGCTATAAAGTGTGTTCATAACTCACCTTACGGAATATGCCATCTGTATATGTGGAGTGTCTGCTGTCTGTAATGGGAGAAGTAGGCTTACATGACGTCATCAACAGGAGATAGTGCTGGAAAGGGGACTTCTGGGAAGCAACCCTGTATCCCACGGTTCCCTAGTTCACCATGGGGCTTTTCACAAGATCAGGGATCAAGAGATTTAATTCAGGCATATTATCCTGAGTGAACAAACCTCAATACAGCCAGGGAATCTTACAGGGGGAGAGTAACTGCTCTCAGTGGCTCACTGCTTCAGTTTACACTGAATGCTTGGAATGTATTTTGCTCTCTCCGTTTCTTGTTAACATGCCAGAGGGACAGATGCCCCGGCACAGGCAACACAAGTTCATGTACTGGCTTTCTCATGTATTGAAGGTAAAATCCTATCGTGGAGTCCTTACGAAGCAGGCGCCCAATCCATTTATTCAAACGACTCAACAGAATTTATTCGCCTGTCAATCTAAACTAAGAATTGTCTTCTTTGTGCTGCATTTCCCCTTGCTCTCTGCCAGTCCTTCCCTTTCCTTAGTGCCAGCCTCCCCAGCTGAAAAGAAATGGAACCTACTTCCAGCTACCCTTCCCCCCCCACACACACACTGCTGCCTAAGGCCTCAACACTTCGCCAACTGTCACCTCCTCTACTCACTCCAGACTGGACTTGAAGATACCACCATCACCTGTTGTGGCTGCTCCTGTGGCTGAACTGCTGGAGACAGAGAAAGGTAAGTAGCTGACGCCAGAACAAGATACAAGGCACAGTGGGTTGACTGGAAACCACCAAAAGACATTGTCTGCTGGAAGAACTGTTCATTTGTGGTTTACATATTTATTTCAAGGTAAAAAGAGAGATGAGCTGATTCTTCAAGGGATCTCTGACTTGCTCTGAATTCATTTCAGCTTTTGAAATGACTCATACAAAAAGGAGGCCAGGCTGAAGAGATTTTAGGAGCAGCTAATGTGTTAATCCTTTACAGTTATTTCAACCTTGAATTGAGGTTCAAAGTGGAGCCCCAGGATTTTTTTTTTAAATACATTTTTTACTTTATCATCACTTAAAGCCAGACTTCATGTTACATGGAAACACACAGAACTGAGCCTTAAAACTGTCCTTTACAAAGAAAGGAAGGATTGGGAAAGGGAGAGAACAAAAATAGTGGGCAGGGAAAGGGTTAACTACCATCTCTTCTGCCCCTACCCCCCCTCCTGTTACAGGGCTATAAATTTTCCTCTTTGAGAGCTACTTTTCTTCCTCCTATTTAAATGGTAGAGTGGCTCCATCACACATATTTCAATGTACAGTTATACCTTTAGTGACTGAAATGCTTTACAATCTCAGTAAACCCCATAACTACCCTGCCAGATGAGTCACATCAGAATGGAAATAGTCAGATAAATTGGTGCCCCTTCTCATAGACCCCATTCTTCAACTAAAGAGGTCAGAGCATCTTACGCATCGATCTAAAGTAGCTATTATTTTTATTTATTGAAAACATTTTATGCTGCCTTCCCACCCAATTCAGGCTCCCCAAGCCATTAAAGCATTTAAAATACAAATGTATAAAATATTTAAAACAACTTAAACATTTTAACACAATAATTCCTAAAAACACACAATCAGGAGGAGGGCTAATAACAATGAGTGAGGGAATGCCAAACAAAATCAAACATCTTCACCAACTGGTAGAAGACAACTAATCTCCTGGAAAGGGAGTTCCAAAGTTTCATTGTCTCTACCAAGAAGGCCATCTGAGGTTACCTCCCATTTTGCCTCAGATGGTGTGGGCACCTGAATCAGGGCCTCTGAAGGTGACCAGCTAGGATAATATGAGCGTAGGAAGTCCTCCAGGTATGACACTCCCAAGTCGCATAGGGCTTTAAAGGTCAATACCAGCACCTTGAACTCAGCCCAGAAGCAATTTGAGAGCCAGTCCAGTCAGCATTCTGGCTGCAGCATTCTATACCAACTGTAGCTTCTGGTCAGTCTTCAAGGGCAGCCCCACATATGGCACATTGCAGTAATCTGTTACCAGGGCATGCACCACAGTGGCAAGAATTTTCCTGCCCAAGAATGGCTGCAGCTGGCTCACCAGCCAAGGCTACTGAAAGGCATCCCTAGCCAACACTGCCACCTGTTTGTCCAACAAGAGCCCTAGGTCCCCAAGCTCTGACTCTGCTCCCTTGGGGGGAGTACAACCGCATCCAGAACAGGAGATATCCCCATTTCTGAGTCAGACCTTCTCTCCAGCAGAAGAACCACAGTTTTGTGGGGATTAAGTTTCATTAGCCTCATCCATTTCAAAACTGCCTCCAGGCACCAGTTCACACCTTCTACAACCAATTTACTCTTGTCTGCATCCACTGATTTCAATGTGCTTAGGGTACAGTAACTCTGCACAGGAATTAACTGTAAGAGCAGGATATAGCACTGTGGCTAAGAGCCTAACAGTCCGTTCCTATGCACAGTTACTTCCATCTAAACCTACTGAAAGCAGTGTGCTTATACTGGGGTAACTCTGTGCAAGATTGCATTGTAAACTATGAATTAGGAAGCTCCTGGTTTCAGTCTCTCCTCTGCAACAAACTCACAAGATAGTCACATGCAAGCCACTCTCCCTCATCCTAGACCCACATCTGTAATATGGGAACATGGCTGACTAACTTTACAGGACTGGTATAAATATTACAAAAGTGTATGAAGCACAATGAACATTCCAAAACACTATATAATGCTACGTCTTAACACATAATGTATCACCTAGAGTTTCATACTAGGAAGAGAGTTTTTGCTTATCAGCCAGCATCAGTTGGCAATCTCATTACAGAAATAGCCCCTTCCACTCAAAGGGAGATGGGCACCCCAGGGAATAGATCATGAAAGTTTCAAGCCAAGAAAACTGGTGGTGGGAGGGGTTTGGAAAATCACGGAAGCAATATCATGCTGTCTGTGCACAAGAGCACATACACTAGAATTATGAACACAGAGAAAAGACAATAGGTTAAATAAACAGGAATGATGGCTGGGAGAACAGATAACAACTAGTGAGTGAGTATGGATCTGGGTGAGAATACCAAAGAAGTTGATCTCCAGTGGCTGTAAAGAGAATTTATATAAGATCCTGTATGATTGGTATCTAACTCCATACAAATTGGATCAAATTTACAACATACCCATAGATATTTGATGGAGATTTCATTCTCCAAGACAAACCAATTCCAGAACTTTTGGAAATGTACCACAATCACAATTTTTTGTCTTTTATTATTTATGCTCACAGACCAACAGGTCATAAGCATACAAAAAGGATCATATTAGTATACAGACAATAAAAAATATGGTTATGCAATATGGAAAACATGGATAAAGAATTTTACTTTAGGAAAGGGTACCATGAAATGCCATAGACAAGAATTCTGCAGCTGCCAAAGTCACATTTGGATCAGTATCTGCTAATAGCCTTATTATAACCTCTTGTTTTGTGGCAGAACTCCATTTTTGGATACAGATTGTAATTGATTAGTCAGAGGCCAAATTGTACTTATTGCAGTCTATAAAGAAGTGCCAAAGAGTGTCCAAGTTACTGGAATGCACTGGAATACAGAGGATTTGGTTCTCAGTATTACAAGTAATTCATGAGATTATTGACTATGAAATCCCATTTGACCCTAAAGTTATTCTGATATGCTATTTAAAAGAGATGATTGAAGATACAGGTTTGGAGTTGGTGACCAATCTCATAACTGCTGCTAGAAAGTGTATTGCCAGCTACTGGAGGTGTGTGGAGGTTCCTACAATATCTGAATGGCTTTACAGAATTTGGAAGATAATTTGTTTTACTAAATTAATGTATTATAAAAGTATCTTGGGTGGTAAGAATTTGTATGAGGACAAATCCTTGCAGTATTGGACATTTTTCATTATGTTTTGGAATAATAAACGTGAGAAGGGTGTATGCCCATATATATTTTTTGAACCATTATAGAGATCTCGGTAAGATGGCAGTGGATAGACATCATCCCTCAGTCACTCCACAGAGTCAGCTTTATCTGTGCTTTTTAACACCCTTCTAGTAGTTTAAGATACCCTATCTGGCTCTATTTGGTCTAATTGGATCCAAACCACCAGATTTTGGATTCCTTTCCACTGTACAATTACTGGTTGGATTGTTTAGCCTCTGGACAATACAGAAACTCTGCCTTCAAGAGCTGTACATCTCCCACTGCCTCTGAAAGACAATAGACAAAATGGGGAAGAAAAAGTGACCAAGAAGGCATTTGGATTCACACCTCTAAAGTGGGCCAAACAGTTGCCCATTGAGGAACTTTTATTGAAAGAGCTAGTAAGTGACATTTCTTCTTATTCCTCTCCAAGAAAATTTAATGTGTAGGGTTGCCATCCCCTGGTGGGGGCCAGGGGATCCCAATTTTAGGAGGCCCAATCTGCCGCCAGCCAGCTTGCCAGTAGGGGAAGCCCCAGCCCCAAACAGCATCCCATGGGGGCGCTGCTGATGCAATGACGTTACTGGTGGTGACATTATCATGCTGGGGCCATCGTGCAGCGACACCCTAGCATTCGGGGGGGGGGACTCTATGGTTACCATAGAATTTTTGCCCCGAATGCTAGAATGTCACTGCATAACAGCCCTAGCATGATGACGTCACTACTGGTGACATCATCGCACCATGCATGCAGAAGAGCCCCAGTGAGGAGCAAGGAGCCGCCTGCTGCAGGAGAGGTGAGATCTGGCAACCCTATTACGCCAGATTTAGAGAAGGAACTGTTAATACATCGATCACCATCCATCTAATGGAGACAAATCCCCTAATACAAAGGGGATAACAGCCTCTCAGCCAGTGCCCCTTCATAGCAAAGAACCACTATAGAATTTGAAAATACTGTATGTACTGTAAAGGCATATGTTTGTTTAAGTTTGAGTACCATACTACAAATAGGAATTTCACACAGCCAATATGTTCCGTTTCAGGAACTCTTCAGTAACAGTTTCTGTCAGGCATTTCACACAGTACTGGTATTAGTACCGGTTCACTGACGGAACATATTGGCCCTTTCACACAGAAATGTGTCTCTACCGTTGGTGAAGCGTTCCTGAGCTGGTTTACCTTGAAACCTCCTCCCAAGCGTTCTTCAGTTCTTGTACCGGTCCTGAAGCGCTACAGGGTGCTGTGTGAAATGCCCCGAAGCACTTCCTCCGATGACAAGTGTTTTCGCGCCTCTTTTCACCCACGCAGGCGATCTCCGTGAATGTTTTTCTTAAAGAGCCGTTCCAGGCTGAGTCTTAAAACGCTCTGTGTGTGTGTGTGTGTGTGTGTGTGTGTGTGTGTGTGTGTGTGAGAGAGAGAGAGAGAGAGAGAGAGAGAGAGAGAGAGAGAGAGAGAGAGAGAGAGAGATATCCAGGCTGAGTCTTAAAATGCGGGGGGGGGGGGGGGAGAGAAAGAGATCAAGGACCAGGCTGAGTCTTAAAATGCTCTGTGTGTGTGTGTGGTGAAAAGAGGCTTGAAAAGAAAGTGGCAGTCTGAAATGGCAAACTGCTTCGAAGACGGCTCCAAAACGGTAGTGGAAGGGCTGTCTGAAACAGCTGTCACTGTACTGGTTTATTCCAGACCGGTTCAGTAATGTTTTTAAAAGTATAGTGTGAAATTCCCCATAGTTTTCAGATCTCATAGATGTATGGGGAAAAGTGCCTTTTTATCTGTTTGCAATTTTGCCACCTCTGAAATATAACTCTGAAAGGTTTGATTTGTGTTAAAACTATGCAAGGAAAACACCATTCATATGCAAGGAACCATTCATATGCAAGGAACACCATTCATGTGCAAGGAACACCATTCATGTGCAAGGAAAACACCATTCATAATCAAACCAAACATAATCAAACACCAATCAAACACCAAACATAATCAAACAAGCATTTTTGTTCTGCTCAGCCTTGCCAGTCTATATGGTGTTATAGGCCGTAACAGGATAAACATTCTAGTGTAATGTTCTGTGGTTTTATGGATCAGTTATTGGGAAAAGACCATGATTGTTGACTACATAGATGACTTATATCCTCAGTATAACTACTACTACCTTAGGGACCGCCAACATACCTTAGGGACCGCCTCTCTCGTACATACCCCAGAGAGCACTACGGTCGGGGTCTGAACATCGGCTATGTGTCCCTGGCCCCAGGGACGCCAAGCTAGCCAGGGCGTTTTCGGTGGCGGCTCCTATCTGGTGGAACGAGCTCCCAGAGGAGATCAGGGCCCTGCGAGATCTGATGCAGTTCCGCAGGGCCTGCAAGACGGAGCTCTTCCGCCAGGCTTTCGAATAGGAGCCGCCACTGATGATACCACCCATCATTTTAACACCTATGATGACCCTGGTCCTGCACGGTGGGGGGGGGGGAGCTATGCCTGCTATCAAGCTGCCATCAGAAATGATATTATGGAAGCTTTTATATGTTTTAATGGTATTTAATTGTATTGTATTTATATGAACGTTTTAATGATTTTATAGGTTTTAATGTTTGACTGGCCGTGGGCCCATGTGAGCCGCCCTGAGCCCGCTTGCGGGGAGGGGGGGATATAAATCCCAATAAATAAATAAATACTACTGCTCTATTTTGATTTTGCCTTCATGAAAATGATCATATAATATGACATGATATGTATTAGCCTGTATGAAAATAAATAATGGAAACTGTAAAAAAAAAAAGACAATAGGTGAGACCTAGGAAAAACATTAAGCTGCCCTGGTACCAACCCCCCTCCAAAAAAAGTCAAGGGTTAAAAAATGTAGCTTTGTTATAGAAATCATAAAAGTTTCTAATATTAGCTTATTATCTTGCTTTAATACATGAAGAATCCATAGCCACTTTAAAAACTAAGACTCATGAAGATTTCTGCCAAATGATGTGATCCACACACCATTTATGCAGGCACCTTTGTACTTGGCTGCAAAAGAAATCAATGGGTTGAGCTGTCATTACATTTACTACAGCAGCTTGTGAATGGCTTCCTATATTGCTAATCCCATCAAAGGTTGCTTTTTCACTTTGTATTACTGAGGTACCAAGAGTTACACAGTGAAAACTAATGCATGTTAGCTACCTCAGTACCCTTTAACCACACTAATAGCTGCGATCACACCCTAAATAATCCACTTTCAATCCTCTTTCAGTGCACTTTTGAGTTGGATTTTGCCAGTTTACACAGTAAAAATCCAGTTGGAAATTGCATTGAAAGTGGATTATTTATTGTGGATGATCACAGCCTAATGTCCAGCACAACATTGGAGGGAACTGTTATTGGCTTGAGGGAAGGACACATGAACAACAACAAAAACCCTGGCAGAGTATTGATGGAAACTCCAGTGCTAAGTTCGTATAAAAACCTCATTTGTTTTACCAGTTAGCAGGGAGAGGCGTTGGCCATAGTTAAAAAGTATATTTATGTACTTATTTAATTTTATATACATAAATACACTCCCAGCCCTCTGTCTGGGACAAATTTTAAATGCCATTTTGGAGTTCTGTGAGATCAGCTGCTTCAAAGGAATCTCAGCAATCGTTATTTCAGACCTGTGCACATTCCTCTGGATTCTCCCTTCAGCTACTATGACAAGTATTTAGCTCCTATTGCTACAAAAATAACTACAAACATGTATGATTTAACATTACTTTTACCTACCCTGAACCACTGAAAATTGTTTTACTTTTAAAAGTGTTGTTAAACAGTTTTACTTGCCACGTTACATTCCTTCAGAAGTTCATTATAGGAACTGTCTTAAAATTACTAGATCAGCTAGGAAAATAAATGTAACAAGTGGCAGGACCTGTGGGGAGAGGGGGGGGAGAGAAGGAGCTTGTGTGGAGCGGCAGCCCCAGGTATGGCTTCCTCTCCCCCCTGCCTCCCCCCGGCCCCAGTTGCCCCGGCGAGGCCTGGGCGGCTCAGAGCCGCCAGGCCTCGCTGCTCTCTCCCCACCTTCCGCCCCGCTTGCCCCGGCTCAGAATCGCTGGGCCTCACTGCTCTCTCCCCCCTCCCGCCCCAGGTTGCCCCCGCAAGGCCCGCATGGCGCAGAGCTGCCAGGCCTCGCCACTCTCCGCCCTCCCAGCCCCAGTTGCCCCAGCGAGGCCCGCGTGGTGCAGAGCTGCCGAGCCTTGCCGCTCTCTCCCCCTCCCTCCCCCATTGCCCCGGCGAGGCCTGCGCAGCACAGAGCCACCGGGCCTCACTGCTCTCTCCCCTCTCTTGCCCACGGTTGCCCCGGTGAGGTCCATGCATCCCCCCGCCGCCCCTGGTTGCCCCGGCGAGGCCTGCATGGCACAGAGCCACCGGGAGTTCCCAGAGCGTTCCTCTTTAACTTTTGGGGGGATTTAAATATCCCCGAATATTTTTTTAAACTTTTCAGATTTTTCTGCACACGGATTGCCCCCGTGTGTAGGAAAATCTCCCTCCCCCACAAGTGCCCCCCTGCGCAGATTTAGATATCCACACGGGGGTGGCCACTTGAGAATTAGTATATAGATAAAAATGTTGCTACATCTTGAGAGAGCCATGATTTATATATTATACTAGCATTCACTCTGATTGTACGTGGACATACCAACTACAGCTGCTGTACACATTATACTAGTTCCATAGTAACTGCATTCTAAACTTGTTATATTCAGATGGCAGAAACCTGTATCATACATCAGGATACAGGAACATTATAGATAAAGAATCTGGACTTTTCATTTGCTTGCTATCTTTTAGCAATTTTTGCCGGTGTTTCTTCAAACACATTTCTGTAATCATAAGAGTCAGAAACTTAACACAAAAACTGGGTCATTCAAGAATTAAATCAATCAATCAGTCCTTTATGGCATATAAAATAGATAAGATGGTACATAGAATAAAGATTGCTTTTAAATTACAATTGGGTAAATATACCATCAAATTGACTCTTTATATCTTATCACAGTGCAACTTTATAGCACACTGCAAAAATATAGCCACCCTCTCAATTATACCAGGAGAGGAGTCATTCAGGATAAAATGAACCTTAATGAGATCTGAGAATCCCATCTTATTTGCCAAAATAGGGTTTAGATATTTAGTATGAATTGCTACATAAAAAGGACAATAAAAATGATATGTGAAATTGTCTCAATGCAACTTGACTTATAAGGGACAATAACTAACTGAATATGGCACCTTTTGAAATCTTCCATATAGAATTGCAGATGGCATAACACTAAATGTGGCCGATGAAAAAGCTCTACGTTGTTGTGGAATTTGAAGGGTGTGGAGATATGGAGCCATATGGCTTGCTTTTAGTGGCATCTCCAAGCTCAAGGGGGAGCAAGTTTTATTGGCCGCACTATAGAGATTTTGTGATTCAATGTCCAAAATTCTGTGTTTAATCCTATGGAATGCATCCAAATGGGGAAGCATAGATAGTAAATCCAGGGATAGACCAATAGCACTAATTTTCTTTTCAATGCAAGCTAACCAGTTAGATGATTCAGATTCAGATAGCATTTGATAAGTAAAACTAGAGGGATCAGAGTTATAATGTAGTCGCAGCTGGTATTTGATAGTTGCCAGCCATGTCCTGGTTTCAAGTACGGTTTGTCCAGTTTCCAAAGAGTGCTGCATAAGGCACACAATGCGGCATCTCCAAGATTTTATGGAGGAATTTGGACTGAATATTGTCAGTCTGTCTTCGCCCTGAGTGAATTATACAATTAAGACTTTTAAACAACATATACTGCTTATTTTTCTTTAAAAGTTCCGTTTTTCCCCTCCTTTCCTCTTTGGGGTTTTGGTGCAGCTGTTCCCAAAGCAGAGTCAGACTCTTCATCTTCAGAGCTTTGTTTCCCCGAAGTGTCAGAGCCGTCCAGACCATGAATGCTCTCTTGCAAATCCAAAGAGTCCTCTGGTGGATTTTTATCTTTCTGGTCTTTGCAACTGTCCAAGAAAATTTTGGCTTTTGCAGCCGAATCAATTCTTTGCTACTTCTCCTTGAAGCTGAAGACCACACCTTCTGGAGTTAACCAACGATATGTAATACCTTCTGATTGAAGGAACGCCATCAATGTCTTATAGGATTTCCTCTTCTTTCTGATCTCAAATGGAATATCTTTTAAAACTTTAATATCTTCTTCTTGAATCTTCAAGACATTTCTATTTGTGGCTTTAAGCACCACTTCTCTAGTTGACTTTTTGGAAAACCTCACCATAACTTCTCCAGGCAGATTCTTCTTCTTTACAAATTCAGGATAGGTCCTATAGACCATATCCATGTCACTTTGTATTTGATCTGCTTGTAAATCTGTCATGGGAGCTATTGCTTCGCTGAGAATCTTTTTGAGGTTTTCCCCTTTTTGTTCTGGTACACCCTGAAACCTCAAGTAGAAGGAGGATCTCTCCATCTGAAGTTTCAGCAAATTATCATTGTCAGAAATCCTTTCTTTCTCCATCTTAGACAGCTTTGCATCTGTCCTCTCAACTTTGGTCTTCATTTCTGCCAACCCTTTTCCAGTCTGTTCAGACCTCTTGTTGGCTTCTGTTACTTGTTGCAAAGAGTCTAATTTAGCATTCCCAGTATTCAATTGTTCCATTAAGGGGCGCAAAGCAACAGCTAGCACAGCAGTCAGGTCTGTGCTGGTCTCTGACTTTGTTCCCAGAAGGACGGACTGTGTTTTGGGGGAAGGTTTCAGTTTACCCGCCATCTTTTCTCCCCTTCCAGTCATCACTTTTTTGTTTACTTTTGCAGGAAAAAACCCTTTAGGTACTTAAAAGTCTTTTTTTTCCATTTATTTTTTAAACTCTTCAAAAGAATCACTCTTTCTTCAGCCACAACACTCAGTCTCTCTGTGGCTCTGTTACTTTAAGAGGATGGGGGGGGATTTAAACTTTAAAAAAACCCTTTCGCTTTAAACTAAATCACCACGGAGAATCTTCAAAACACCATTTACTCACTGATCACCACGCGTACCAGATAAGCATTCTTCTTGATGAACACTGACTTCTGCAGCCGTCCAGTGTGAGCCTGAGTTGGCCTGGAGGCTATGGCAGGGGTTGAACCTACGGAGGCAGGGGGGCACCTCGATCTCAGGATCGCCATCCCAAGTGCCTCAGGCAGGGTCCCCATTCAGGGGTCCCTAAGGATCCTGAACCAGTCCAAAGACTCCGTCAGACCGCTGGGTCTAGGTTGCGTCTCCCAGAGCTTCGGGAAGACGCGCCTGCCATTAGGTCGCCGAGACCAGAAGACCATTCGGCAAAATTCTGTTAAATTGAACACAGAATTCGGCAAGGCATAAACATTACAAGAATTAAATACAGACTCATAGGCACAACAGGAGTGCTTTATGGCCCCTTTGTTCCCTGTGTTACCCAACCTTGTCTCAGGGAGAAGAGGGAGCAAATTTACCTTGGTTCCTTCCAAACTCCACTAGCCAACCAGAAATCCGGATGATGTCCTGGAGGATGCTCTCAGGAAGGTGTTCTAGGGTCACATCTTCTTGAGTTTCCATTTCTTCATCAAAACTGATGAGATCCAGGATGAGGATTGGAGGAACTGGTTTGGAGTGTCGGGTCATAAGACTGCGAAATTCAGACTCTAGGGATTCTTTCCCCTTCTCAAACAGCAATTTCTGATTGAAACAACACATATGAAACAGATGAGCTATCTTTGCTACTGCTTTGAAGGTATTAAAATACCACAACAGGGGCATAGTGATTGACTGCACATACTCTCAGCTTTAGCTCTTTCCTTATCAATGTATTTTTCCCCTCAAGACCACCAAACTGATATCTCTGCTCCTGAGATCAATAAACAGTTTAGTTATTTGGTAGTCATTTAAACCCCTTTAAAGAGAAAATGGTTCTATCACAAAACCTACATTTTTCCGTTTAAAAACCCTAGTTCAAAAAGAGTCTTAGAAATTTGGTACAAGAGCTTTTTAAAAGGAAAACTGGGGTGGGGGACATACTGCATGTACCACTATCTAAGTTTTATCCTATTCCTTCTAATAAAGAGACAGGACATATTGCTCCAAACTAGTGGCATCCCAAGTACCACACATGAACATAAGAACTGTCTGAGTCAGACCCTTGGTCCATCAAGGTCAGTATTGTCTACTCAGACTGGCAGCAGCCCTCCAGCATGTTAGGAAGACGTATTGCAGATCACCTACTACCTGATTCTTTGATTTGACATGCCAGGGATTGAATTTAGGATTACGGATGGGCATGAACTGGCTCACAAACTAAAGTTCATCATGAATTTTGGCTGGTTCGTGGTTTGCGAGACAATGTTCATGAACTGAAGAATCACCACAAACTTCCAGGCAGTGGTCTTTGAGTGTTAGTTCTTTGAGGGGGTGAACAAACATGTGGACAATGGGGATCCAATAGATTTTGTTTACCTTGACTTCCAGAAAGCTTTTGATAAAGTTCCTCATCAAAGACTCCTAAATAAGCTCAATAGTCATGGGATAAAAGGACAAGTCCTCTTGTGGATCAAAAACTGGCTAATTAATAGGAAACAGAGAGTGTGTGTAAATGGGCAATTTTCACAGCAGAGGGAGGTAAGCAGTGGGGTACCGCAGGGCTCAATACTGGGTCCGATACTTTTTTTTTTAACTTCTTCATTAATGATTTGGAGTTGGGAGTAAGCAGTGAAGTGGCTAAATTTGCAGATGACATGAAATTGTTCAGGGTGGTGAAAACCAGGGAGGATTGTGAGGCACTGCAAAGGGATCTGTCAAGGATGGGCAAGTTGGGTGTCACTGTGGCAAAATGGGGTTCATTGTGGCCAAGTGCAAAGTGATGCACATTGGGGCCAAAAATCCTAACTATAAATTCACGTTGATGGGGTCCAAACTGGTGGAGACTGACCAAGAGAGAGATCTTGGAGTGACAGTAGATAACTCACTGAAAATGTTGAGACAGTGTGCAACTGCAATAAAAAAAGACCTGCACTATGCTGGGGATTATTAGGCAGGAAACTGAAAACTAATCACCAAGTAACATAATGCCCCTGTATAAATTGATGGTGCAACCACATTTGGACTGAGCCTGTTCGCGGGGAGGGCGGGGTATAAAATTGAATAAATAAATAAATAAATAAAATATAATAAATACTGTGTGCAATTCTGGTCACCACACCTCAAAAAGGATATTATAGCATTGGAAAAAGTGCAGAAAAGTGCAACTAGAATGATAAAAGGATTGGAACACTTTCCCTATGAAGAAAGGTTGAAGCGCTTGGGGCTCTTTAGCTTGGAGAAACGACAACTGAGGGGGTAACATGATAAAGGTTTACAAGATTATGCAAGGGATAGAGCAGGTAGAGAAAGTACTTTTCTCCCTTTCTCACAGTACAAAAACTTGTGGGCACTCCATGAAATTGCTGAGCAGTAGAGTTACAATGGATAAAAGGAAGTACTTCTTCACCCAAAGAGTGATTAACACATGGAATTCACTGCCACAGGAGGTGGTGGCAGCTACAAGCATAGACAGCTTCAGGAGGGAATTAAAAATATGGAGCAGAGATCCATCAGTGGCTATTAGCCAGAAGGTATAGATAGGAACTCTTGGTCTGGGGCAACTGCTGCTCTGTATTCTTGGTGCTGGGAGGACTTCTAGTGTCCTGGCCCCACTGGTGGACCTCCTGATGGTACCTGGTATTTTTGGCCACTGTGTGACACAGAGTGTTGGACTGGATGGGCCATTGGCCTGATCCAACATTGGCTTCTCTTATATTCTTATGAAAAGCAAAAAACAGGGGTTTAAATGGCTCAAATGGCCATTTAAACCCCTGCTTTCTGCTCTTCATGAAAAACAGCTGAGTGGCAGGGAGCAGAAGGCAGGGTTTAGCTGTTTGGTTTAAAGGGTTCAGAGACCATGAAAAGTTGCAGGGAACAGAAAGCAGGGGTCATAAATTGATACCAAGTAGTTTGGTTCACAAACTAATATATTGCTTCGTGGATCAGCCCTGAACCACAAACTGAATCGGAAAAATGCAGTTTGTGCCCATCTCGATTTATGATTTTCTGTATACCAAGTAGAAGCTCAGCCACTGAGCCATGGACCCTCCCCTTTCAAGTTGTAAAAGTAGATTGTTCTCTGCCTTCTCCTGCCTCTTGTGACCCCCTGAAAAAGCACTGCAGGAAGAAGAGTGTAAGGGATGAGGGCCGAATAAGCCTATAATTTGATCAGCCCCGACGACTCAGAGAGGGTCATAAGTTTGGCAGGGTCTTACCCGGTGGGGAGGGGGATATAGCTCGGTTGTGGTCATTGCCAGCAGCTGCAAGGTTCTGTTACCAGAAGGGAGTGGCAGCAGTACACAGAGCTTCTTTCGCTGTTTTCTTTTCTCTTCCGGTCGGGCTAGCATTGCTGTTAACTTTACAGGAGGGACTCAAGTGTGTTTGGCATTGAAGAGGTAAGCTGCCTCCAAAGATGGGATTGACTCCCGCCTTATTGTGATTTTACTATAGAGCTTGTTATGAGGATTTAGTCTGTAAGAAGCTGCAACCTCTCTTTTAAGAACTGTTAACCTGGAGATCCACGCATGCGCTAGCAACGAGAAAATGTGCCTCCGACTCGCTCCGCCAAGCTGAAAAGATTTATGGCCTAACTTGAACATAAAAAGGTAATAAACTACTTGGGAGTACAGATAAGAACCCTCTAACTGTGAGAGTAAAGGAAAGAAAGCAGGAAGGCGAGGGGAAATAAAACAATGTAGACATAATACTAACCGGGGCCGGCTGAGCCACAAGCTACAAACTAATTACAAGAGCCTAAGGCAGTAGTCAGAGCTCGCAATTAAACAACTATGGCCCGCAGTATCAAAGAATTATCTGAACAATTAGCCGCTTTCCAAAAAGTACTGACGGCAGACTTTGAAGCTCTGAAAAAAGACATTGCCCAGATAGCACAGGACATAGCGAAAGTGAAAGAGACTGCCGGGGAGGCAAAAAAAAAAAGCTGATACGAATTAGCAAAAGATTAAGGAGCTGGAAAAAAAATTAGCAAGACAGTCAGACCGCCAACGAAGAAGAAATATGATTATAAGTGGTATTGGAGAGGAAATAATGCCACAGCAATTAGAACAGGTATTATGTCAGTGGTTTATAGAAAATGGCGCTCAGGTGGAGCAGAAGGAGACTGAACGGGCACACAGACTCTTCAGGAAACAAAGAGGAGGAGAGCCTAGACAGGTCATAGTTGCCTTCGCCAGAGAAAAACTAAAAGACGAGGTCTTTAGAACTCTCAGGAGGGTTAAGGAATTGGAGTTCAAAGGGAGGAAAATCTACATGAGTCATGACTTTAGTCAAGAGACGCTGCAAGAGAAAAGGCTGCTGAAACCTTTTGCACAAAAACTTTATAAAGCAGGAATTAATTACACTTGGGGCTACCCAACAACTCTGATTGTGTTTCAGGATGGCAAGAGATACAGAGCCAGGAATCCGATGGAAGCAACCAAGATGCTAGAAGAATTGGGTGTAGATGGTAGCAACTGTGAGGAAGATGAGATGCAGCACGATAGCAACCCAGACGAAGATGAGGATGAGTCAAGGCCACACAGCTCCAAGCGACCAAGATCAAACTCCCAAGCAGTATGCAACTAAAGGGAAGTATACATTTATAGCTGGGCCTATTGCTTAAAATGATAAACTAAGTAAGGCGGGAGAGATGGGGGGATGTGGGATCTCTGGAATGTGGAGAGAAGGGGTGGGACACCCCAGAGAATTTTCTCTCTCACTAGGGAGGGGGAAGGGAAATTGGGGAAATAAAAGGGGAATAGCTGATATGCTTCGGCCACGGGGGAGAGGGGTGAAGTGTTCCAAAGAATATGGCTAGACCAATCAAGATACTTTCACTGAATGTAAATGGCTTATCCTCAAATCTCAAGCGTTACCAGCTAGGTAAGATGGTAAGAGATGAAGGCATTAATCTAATATGTATTCAGGAAACACATAAAGCTAAAAGGGATTCTAAGCCACTCCTCAATAGCCCGGGGTGGGTAACCTTATCTGAGTCTAGAGGAACTAATAAAGCAACGGGAGTGGCAATATTAGCAAACAAAAACTTGAATATAGAGCTAGTGGACAATATGGTGGATAAAGAGGGTAGATATACCTTAGTCAGAGGTAAAATAAATAAAACACAATTTACAATACTCAATCTGTATGCCCCAAACAAAGGTCAAAAGAAAATAAAGTATTTAAAAAGGTCCAAAAGTTTATTCAGGGAGACCTAATTGTGACGGGCGACTTCAACATGGATATTACAAAACATACCAAATGCCTCATAAATAAATGGGGACTAAAGGAAGTATATGAGCTAATGGGTCAGAAACCCACTCCCACCTTTTTCTCCAACAGATTCAGAACTTACTCTTGTTTAGATTTTATTCTAGCCAAGGAAACCAGAACACTCTCAGTCAAAAAGATCCAAACACACCCAATTTGGATCTCAGACCATGCCCCAATTACAGCAGAGGTGAACTTGAGGTCAGAATGGACCATGAGACCTTGGAGATATAATAATTTAGTTATGGCAAAAAAAGAAGATAAGGAATATATAGAAAAGCAAATTAAATTATATTTTAAAGAAAATAGGCATACAGTAACTACCAATACCTTATGGGATGCAGCAAAAGCAGTAATTAGAGGACACTGCATAAGGAAAGAAATAAATATTAAAAAAGAGGGTTATCAAAACAGACAAAAGATGATTCAGGAGTTGAGAGTGCTCCAGCAACAACAAATGACGAGGCACAACCCACAGAGGCAGTCCCAAATCAGAGAATTAAGGAAAGAACTGGATAAGTTAGATTTTATAGCCCTATGGAAAAAAGAAACACTAATTAAGAATGAATACTGGAGGAGTAGTATAAAGTCGACCCAAAGGTTAGTAAAACATTTACGAACTAGAAAAGAAAAACAAAGTGTGAAAAGCATAAGAGAGGGCCCTAATGTAAGGGAAGATTCAAAGGAAATAAGGGAGGCCTTTGCACGATTCTATCAAAGTTTATATAAGGAGAAAGAAATGGCAACGTTTGAGGAAAAAATACAGCCTACAATATCATTAGAAGATAAACAGGAACTAGAAAAGGACATAACAGTACATGAAATAATGGACGTAATTAATAAACTAAAAAGAGGGAAATCACCGGGGTTGGATGGATTTACTGCAGAGTTTTATAAAGAAATGGTAGAGGTCTTAGCACCAGAACTTCAGATAACCTTCAATGCGATATTGAAAGGAGAACAAGCCCCGAATTCATGGAGAAAAGCAGAAATAGTGGTAATCCCTAAACCACTCAAGGACCTAGAAATGGTTGGCTCTTATAGGCCAATTAGTTTGTTTAATCAGGACTACAAGATTTTTCTTAAAATATTAGCAAACAGATTAAAGGAAGTGATACCGAAAGTAATCAAAGGGGACCAATATGGGTTCGTGAAAGGAAGAAATATAAGTCACCCAATTAGGAATATTCTTAAAATAATAGAACATGGCCAAAAAAAAAGTTTGCCCTCCTTAAGTTGGATGTCTACAAGGCGTTTGACAGACTTTCCCATGGGTATATTTGGAAGATTATGGACGAATATGGGATAGGTGGAAACTTCAAGAAGGCTATACAAGAAGTATACAGAGGAGGGAAAGCAGTGGTAAGGGTAAATGGAGGGCACTCAAGGGATTTTAGTATACAGAGAGGGGTAAGGCAAGGATGCCCTCTCTCTCCACACTTATTTATTATGGGAATTGAGATACTAGCAGAAAGAATAAGGAATAGTGGTAGAATAGATGGATACCGTATTGGTAATGAGGAACTTAAGATCAATTTGTTTGCAAATGATATAATGGTAACCTTGACTAACCCTAAAGAGGGAATTAGGGAAATAAGAACAATATTGGAGGATTTTGAAGCATATTCAGGGTTAAGAGTGAACATGGATAAATCTGAAGTCATGTATTTCAATGTTGGTAAAACAGAGAAAAGAGAAGTTGCAAAACTGACAAAAATGGGGCTAGGAGCTAAGACAATAAAATACCTAGGGATTGAAATTAGGAGGGATGCAAAAAAAACAGGTGAAGGGAACTTTAAAACAGTCTGGAAGAAGGTTTGTAAGGATATGAAAAGATGGACAAATAAAAAACTGAGCATCTCAAATAAAATAAGAACTGTTAAGATGCTCCTAATTTCCAAGATGATGTATTTCTTTCAAACGCTTCCAGTAGAATTAAATATACAACAGTTAGAAAAATGGAACAGATCAGAGAATGGATTTTTGGAAATAAAAAATCTAGGACGCAGAAGTTGTTTATATACAACCCACAGAATGTAATGGGATGGGGCATGCCTAATCTGATAGATTATTATGAGGCCTTTAATGTTAAGTCATTGATAGATATAGGAGAGGATGTGGAACAGAAATGGGTCAGACTGGAAAACGAAATAAATAAGGGAGCTGGGAGATTTGGCATTTTTACAAGGGAAGTGAATAAGGAATATGGTAAAGCAGTAGGACCGAGGAGAACAGCATTGAAAGTATGGAAAAAATGGCAACCCACTTGGATGAGCAATCCTTCTGAATGGGCACCACTAGAGAGCTTATATGAAGAAATTTATGACCCCCATTGGTGGAAAATTCTTAAAGAAAAGGGCTTTACCAGAATAAGAGATATGTATGGAAAAGGAGGCCAACTCAAGCCCTTACAATTAATAATAGAGAAGATAGGGAAACAGCATTGGTTGAAATTGACAGGACTGTATAATGTAATAAAAAAGAAGCAGCAAAGCAGGGAGGGAAATTCAGAAGCAATAGCAGAAGCACTATACAAAGAGAAGAGGAAGACAAGTAAGGGTTTAGCTGGTAAGATCTATAAAAAGATGATTACCAATGAGGAGTCAATAATCAAAAGTATACAGGAGAAATGGCACAGAGAAGGACTGACCTCAGAAACAACTTTAAAAAAAGCTGATGACGGGGGCCAAAAGGATTAAGTTTGATAAATTTAGAGAAATGGAGCTGAAGTGTTTCACCAAATGGTACCGGACGCCAGCCCAACTAGCCAGTATGATATCTGGGATGAGTTCAAACTGTTGGCACTGTAATCAGGCGAAAGGCTGGTATTCGCACATGTGGTGGGAATGTGCTAAAGTTCAGGATCTTTGGAAGATAATATTGGATAGGATCAGGGCTCGATTTCAGCAGGAACGCGCAGGAACGCCGTTCCGGCTGGCCTCCAAGCCTGCCCCACCCCCTCCCTGCCCAGCCTGAGCTTTTTACACTTAAAGGGAAAGTTCCTGCAGAGAGCCAGCAGGAATAAGCTCCACCAAGTGCTTTCCCTTTAAGAGCAAAAAAAGCCAGCAGGAGAAAGCCCCGCCCAGAGATTAAGCACAGGGGCTAGGCTTTCTGCATTTGGCTTGCTGACGTCGCGTGGCTTTCCCTGCTCCAGTAAGTTCTCTTTTCCCCCTCTCTCTCTGGCCCCCCCACCTTTCTTTCTGTCTTTCTTTCTGTCTTTCTCTCTCTGGCCCCACCTTTCTTTATTCCTTTCTCTTTTTCTCTCTCCCTCCCCCCTTCCTTTCTCTCTCCTCCACCTACCTTCCTTCCTTTCTCTGTCTGTCTACCTTCCTTCCTTCCTTTTCCTTCCTTCCTTTCTCTCTCTCCCCTCACCAACCTCTTCCTTCCTTCCTCTGTCTACCTTCCTTCCTTCCTTCTTCCTTCCTTCCTTCCTTTCTCTCTCTCTCCCCCCACCTACCCCTTCCTTCCTTCCTTCCTTCCTTCCTTCCTTCCGTTCTTTCTGTTTTTATTAAAAAAAATGAAAAGGGGGGGGGATGTAAAAAAGCAGAGAGTCCAAGAAATGCTGGTTTTGACAATATCTTTAATTTTTGAGAATCTCTTTAGTTTTCTCATGGCATCTTCTGCTTAAGAAAAGTAACTTTGAAGCCTGAGTTCATTGTTGTGTCTTGTTGGGAATGGCTTGCAAATATATTTGTGTTTAAAGCCTGTATTAAAGTGGTTTGGTGCTTACTGCCATGTAAGAGAAAACATCTGAAAAAGTAGCTTCATTGTTGTGTGTGTTGTCAGAACACTTGACTGTTGGGGGGCACTTTGGGGGACATCTGCAGAGAAACAGAGTTGTAACTAAAAATGAGCATGGTCAGCTGCACTTTGGAGATTGCCTGTTTTGTGACATTTAAAAAAGTGGGCAGAGTTTCTGAAGAAGATGATTGTCCCTCTTCTCCTGCCAATGGATTGACATCTGCCTTTAATGGGCCAGCAAAGCTGACGTTCTTAAACCTCTTAATAAGAGAGATTTCCGCTTCTGAGGAGTTCCAACGATTGGTGATCTTGTAACGGTAGTGATACTTTGATGTGGTAAAGACCACCTGTTCACAGGATAATTTTACCTGTGGGACAGACTCTGTATGGTAACCACTCCACTGGTACATAATTGCTTGTAAAAAGTATTATAGTGTAATAATTCAGGTGGGTAGCCATGTTGGTCTGAAGCAGCAGAACAAAGTTGGAGTCCAAAATTTCATCCAAGGTATAAGTGTGCAAGCACACGTCTTCCATCTGAAGAAGTGTGGGTGGCACATGAAATCTTATACCTTGAATAAAATAGTCCATAAACTACTGCCAGGGGTGGCCAACCTGTGGCTCGGGAGCCGCATGCGACTCTTTCACACAAATTTTGCGGCTCCTGGCAGGGTGGCTGGGGAAGCTGAATATCATTAGCAAACAAATATAATTGGACAAATAAATATCATTACCAATATCTGCTTTTACCACTTTTGTTATTATTTTTGGCAGTCTCATTTAATGTTAATAAAAAGCAAGTATACATGTTTCCCAGTAAAAATGTGTAATATTTGTTCATGTCATGCGGCTCTCAAACATCTGACGTTTATTCTGTGTGGCTCCTACGTTAAGCAAGTTTGGCCACCCCTGAACTACTCCCATCCAGTGCATCCAAACATAGAAGAAGAAGAGATTGGATTTATACCCCGCCCTTCACTATCCAAGGGAGTCTCAGAGCGTCTTTCAAACTCCTTTCCCTTCCCCTCCCCACAACAGACACCCTGTGAGGTAGGTGGGGCTGAGAGAGCTCTGAGACAACAGCTGGTACAGAGCTATGGCTTGCCCAAGGTCATCCAGCAGGTGCAAGGGGGGAGTGGGGAATCAAACCCGGTTCTCCCAGAATAGAGTCCACACACTTAACCACTACACCAAACTGGCTCCTAGCGTTGTTCTGCCAGTGAACTAGGGTTGCCAACTCCAGGTTGAGGAAATCCCTGGAGATTTGGGAGTGGAGGGTGCAGTTTAGGGGAAGGAGGGACCTAAGCAGGCATAATGCCATGGACTCTACTTTCCAAAGCAGCCATTGACCTGATCTCTGTAGTTTGGAGCTCAGTTGTAATTCCAGGAGATCTCCAGACCCCACCTGTAGGTTGGCAACCCTAAAAAATCATATTCAGCGTACTAATTCTGCAGGAAGGCAACCTGATTTCCATGGGAACCTAACCCTTAGGAATTGATTCCAATTCAGTGTGGGAATAATTGTTGGACATAAGATATTGGTTCAGGCAAGGTTTTGTATAGATGGGACAGAAAATAATGTTTTTATTGGTTTTGTCAAAACTGTTTTGACAACAAGGTAAACAGAATAAGAAGCAAAAGGTGGATGTGGCTGGATGACCACACTTCTGGGAACACTGGGTGTGACCTAATATGTTAATGAGCTGTGCTGTCAGGGGTGTGGCCTAATATGCTAATGAGTTCCTGCTGGGCTTTTTCTACAAGAGCCCTGGATAGGATTAAAGATAAATTAGGTGTATCAATACCAATAGATATTAACTTAATGACATTAGGTATTTTGAAGTACGAGACAGTAGAAAGTAAATATCAAGAGGTACTTAAGGCAATGATATTGGCTGGGAAAGCCGTCATAGCATTAGGGTGGAAAGATAAGAATAAGTGGACTTTGGATAATTGGAACAACTATCTCTTTGAATACATCCAATCAGATATCGTGGCCTTGATGATGGAGGATATTACTTGGGAGGAAAAGAGGAGACGGCTAACGGAAAAATGGTCGCCTTTCTTTGACTGGATTAAGGAGGATGAAGCCAAGAAGGACATTTACTGGAAACTTCGGACACTGTGCCCGTGGCTGAAGCAATGATGAAAGAAGAACAGGGGAGGGAGGACTGAGGGAGGGGAGGGAGGAAGGGGGGGAAATTATGTAAAAAGATGACAGAAAAGGTTATGTATACAATAGTTGGTTAAAGGAAAATAAAAATTTACTAAAAAAAAAGAAAAGAAAAGAACTGTTAACCTATCTTGGCACTTGAATGTTTTATTGCCAATTACGCAGACACTGGATGATTTTTCTGCAGTGCATACATGCCAAGAGCTTAAATATTTTTATTCAATTAAATGAAACAGGCCTTTTTTTTACATTTTGGCTGCATGCTGAGAGTTTCCTTTCTGCTGGTGAGCTGTGAATTTACCTGCTGAAGCAAACCCCAAGGTCAGCTGGACCTGATAAAGACCTTTCAGACAAAAAGACAAACGGATCAGGGGACTGGTGAGGTGGAGAATCAGGCAAAGCTGCTCCCCACCGTCTTCTGTCAATTGGAGCAGCAGCAGAATACAACCTGCTGTCTTTTGAGTTCAGAAGTTTAAAGAGCATCAAGATTTTAGGAAGCACTGAAATTTGTTCCCAAATGGAATAAGGCCTCCTGTGAATTTAATGCAAGGAGAAGTGTAAGACAGATCTGGAAAACAGTTGTGAGTTCCCACTCAGCCACATTACGTACCACTGTGTTGAGTTCTGGGCTGTCAGGATTGTTGTCTTGGAAATATTCCACAGCTTTCTGGATTTTAGCCATGCAGCCCAAGTACTCTTCTAATCTCCCTGTGGGGCTACAAAAAAAGAACACAGCTGGATCAAGAACAAAACTACACATTTTTACTATGACACACCTGTAAAGCCTAGTTGACCAGCATTTCCTTCAGCGTTTGTTTGTTTTTAAATCCATTTTTCTGCTTTTAGGAAAGCCAGTTCTCATTTACTGAAATGGTTTAAGAATAACTACATGAATATGGCCAGCATACACTACAGTCCATAGTCAGCAAACATGTAACCACAAATTTACTGTTATTTGTAGTAGGATAATTAATTATCTTCCTATATACCCCATCTCTCCCCCCCCCCCCCCGTGGGGACCCAATGTGGCTTACATTGCTCTGCTCTTTTCCATTTTAGACTCACAACAATCTAAGCTGAGAGTGCATGGTGAGCCCAGGGTCACCCAGGAAGCTTCCACAGCAGAGTGGGGTTTCAAACCTGAGTCTGTCAGAGCCTAGCCTGACACTCTAACCACCACACCAGTTAACAACATTAACATACAGTTAACAGGGTTCCTTTGACAAACCAGCATAGATAAGTGACAAGGGTTCAAATAGAAGGGTTAAGAGTAAATGGCCTTGAACTTTTCATAAGAGCCAGGTTTGTAATCACTCCCCGGCCCACCCCTCCAACGCCCACAACTCCTGCCTTTGAAGACCACAGATACTGGTCTAGTTCCAGAATGAGTTCTCATATCTCCTTAAATTTTCCCTCTCCAGTCTCAAAGGTTTGCAAGTGATTTTCTGTAATCCCTAAGAAATGGGGGAGGGAAAATGTCCCACCCTTTTCTGAAATCTGGGCCTGGTAGGGAGGATCTACATACGACTTGTTTCTCCTAAAGAATCCTGACCTCCAAGAATTTTCCTGCCTTAAGCTGAAGAGTTCTCTTTGTTCCATTTGTACATTTATATTTTTCCTAAAAGTTTTGTACAAAAGGTGCCTTTTTAAAACTACATTTCCTTTATTAAACAGATTTGTTCTTTTTTTAAAAGAAGAGTAAATAGCTTGGCTATAAAGTCTACAAAAACAAAGTTAAAAATACAAAATTAGAGATCCTTTCACAATGGGGGATTTCCTTCCACATTGACAATGGAAAGTCCTCACAATATGTGGGGGCATCCAGATAATGTTGTGCTCAATAATTGCACACCTCATCTAGCTTCCATAATCTATTTTAAAGAGGAAACTGCAGGTTGGATATGTTCAGAGCATCCACTTGGATGTTCCCCTGAAGCCACTACAGAAAGGGTGGTGGAGAGCTACACTTCATTCTCCTCCACCCCACTTTAGCCCTTTGACAGTGGCATAAGTAATTTTAAGCCTTTGAAGGGCTTTTTGCCTTTCCCTGCCAACTTGTCCTGTAACATTACACTATGGACTCCCTAAGAAAAGGGAAAACCATGGGAAAGGAGGGAGTCCAGGAGCAATCTGCTCAAATCACTATTGTGTCTTAACTTTTGCAGAGGTACAATAGAGAAAAGGGAGCAGAGCAGGGGGTAGGGGGCAGTGGTAGCAGCAAGCACAGAAGGAACAGGGATATATAGATGCTATTCCTTCCTTCCTTGCTGCGGCCACCACCACAATAGGGGAGCATTTTTGCACCCCTGTGTAGTTAGCAACCATATAGAAACAGCAGACAGCTTTAAAAAACCCTATCAGCTATGGATTACCAACAGTGATTTTTTTAAAAAAAGAAAGAAAAATGCACCTTGCAATTCCCCCAAGAAATTAAGGAAATGGCAATGCTCCGACAAACCTCGTTAGCCGAATTGCTTTAATTTACGTTTAGCAATCAGCAAAATACACGGGATCTTAGCCAACTATACCAGGGTCCCACCCCTCCCGGGAGTTCTCAAGGAAAGAGGCACGTGAGGCAGATGGCAAATTAAATGTTGTTTACTTAATAATGTATCTCAATCATACTAAAAACGTAATCACTCACACAGGCCTAAGAAATAAAGACAGAAAGTAGCACGTTTGCATGAGCAGGTATTCGTTGGTGGGGAAGCAGTGCCTTACCTTAGATGCGTTGTCCAAACGGTGGCAGAATTGGATGGGGAGAAAATAGAAAGGCTATGGGGACACGAGGCTCGAACCTGCAAGACCACGTGGTTCTCCTGGATCGCGATTCCAGAGAGAGCGAATTAAAGATGGAGGCAAGGGTTGGGTACAGCAAGCTGGACTGGAGAGGTATTGTAAAGCAGATAGGGGACGATGGCTCAAGTGAGCGAGTGCCTCTGCTCAGGGTCTTTTATTAGGGGGTCTTGGGGCGGGCTGCGGAGGCCACATCCCACTAACACACCTACTAGGCGGTCCGTCCCTCTGGGGCCTTTCCATAGGTTAAAGGTGGACAAAGGGAGGAGGGCCAGGGGATGGACCAAGTTGCAAAACTATGATCTCACCAGGAAGAGGACACCTGGGCTGGGGCCCGATGACTCACCTGGCCACATCTATTGTTAGTCAATGACTTTGGCCGACTGGGTGATGGCCCGAACATTAGTTGCTAAGCAACTGCGTTAGCATAACTATGCAGGTATGTTGGAGGGGACAGGGGTTGACCAGCGTGCTGAAACAGAAAGAAACCTCATGGCTTTGTCTCTGTTTCAGGTGAACTGTCTAGGGTGTCAGCCTCCTGGCATGGGCTGGAGCTGGCTCCTCATGAAGAAAGCACATGGCCCTTCCATTATAGGCAACCCAAAGTTCAGGCTTATGAATATCACAATTCATAAGAGCACTAAAAGTGCCTTGCTGGCCAACACTCTGCCCAGCTGCTGTTGATTTTTCTTCACTAATCAAAAGATGAGCCCTGACCTGGATAGCCCAGGATAGCCTGATCTTGTCAGATCTTGGAAGCTAAGCAGGGTCAGTCATGGCTAGTGTTTGGATGGGAGGTCTCCAAGGAATAACAGGGTCGTGACGTGGAGGCTGGCAATGGCAGACCTCTTCTGAATGTCTCTTGCCTTGAAAACCTGACAAGGTCACCGTAAGTCAGCTGTAACTTGACAGCACTTTCCACCACCAGTCACAAAATGGTGTGATATATTCAGCTCCGTTAAATTTCATTGACTAAACCACCATTGTCAAAATTAACTAGATTAATCTAGATGGTAAACAGCAAGACAAGATACTGGAAGAAGAACAGACCCAACAAATACCTGGAAAGTACATTCTTATATAAAGATTTTTTTTTGCCATTCCCATCACAGCTGACCTATGGCGACCACATGTGGTTTTCAAGGCAAGAGAGGTTCAGAAGAGGTTTGCCCTTCCCTGCCTCTGTATCGTGACCCCGGATTTCCTCGGAGGTCTCCCATTCAAACACTGACCAGGGTCAGCTCTGCTTAGCTTCCAAGAGCTGACAAGATCAGACTAGCCTGGGCTATCCATGTCTAGACCTTATACCTAATGACCCTAGTCTAATCCCATTGATTTCTATGAGTGTCCAGGAAATCAGCTCACCCTTCCCTTATTATCTTCTCTGTGTCCTTTGCTACGTGGTAGTAACTGATGACATGATCCAAGCAGAACAGTGTCTTCTCAACATTCTCCTGCAGGCGCTGAAGGTTCTCAGTCTGCTTATGCACAGGAATAATTGAGTTCTCTAGCTTCATCAAGCGGCTTTCAAAGGATGACAGAATGGAAACCTAAACAACAAAACCAAGAAACATTTGAGGTACAACAGGGCTCAAAGACCACCAACACTGGCATCTCATTGCTTTATAAGTCAAGAGACATACAATACAAACCATGGGCGTAGACTTCCCAATTTCCGGGGGGGGGGGGGGGGGCTGGGGCTGGGCCTGGGCCAGAGGCATTGCTAAGTCATGAAAAGAACTGGAACCTAATGACATCATCGGGAGGAACAAGTGACATCACAGGCCATTGTCACTAGCTATGGAGGTGGAGCCATGTGGGATTTAGGGAGGGGCTCCCCAGAAATTTAGGGGGGCAGATGCAAGCCAATGTCAAGTGGTCTGCATCCACCAACTCACACAGCAGAACCAGAGCTTCCAGTTTCAGCACTGGAGCTAGGGGTGCCAGCCTCCAGGTGGGACCTGGGGATCCCCTGGAATTACAGCTCATTTTCAGACTACAAAGATTAGTTTCCCTGAAGAAAATGGATGTTCTGGAGGGTGGACTCTATGGCATTGTACCACCTGAGATCCCAGTTCTCCCCAGGCTCCATTTCCAAATCTCCAGGAGTTTCCAAACCTGTATCGGGCCACCCCTCCCCCCCATCCCCCAGAGGTGAACAGGGGGAACCTGGCAACCCTAACTAGGGATGTTTTAACAAGGGAGACAGGGAGGGGAGAGCTGGAAAGAAAGCAAATAGATGGGGAGAGGAAGGAAGGAAGGAAGGAAGGAAGGAAGGAAGGAAGGAAGGAAGGAAGGAAGGAAGGAAGGAAGGAAGGAAGGGCTAATAGATGGGGAGACAGGAAAGACAGAAAGGAGAGGGAGGGAGGGGACAGATGGAAAGGGAGAGCTGCAAGAGTGCATTCTGGTGCCAAGGAATTCTCCTGCAAGCGCACACGCACCCCCCCCCCCCAACAAAGCTCCTACCCTGCCATACATTTTGTTAGTCTTGAAGGTGCTACTAGACTTTTGCTCTTTTCTACTGCTGCAGGCAGACTAACACGGCTACCCATCTCAGAAACTTATCAATAAAAGAAAAAAATGCCCTCTAGTAGTGGGGGAGGAAATGGCTGGGGGGGTCACAGACACCAAAAATGGCTGCCAAGTGGGTGAGAAAATTTCCTATCCTAATGGCAGCCATCCAAGCTCTTCCTGCAGCAAACCAGGTTTGGGGAAGAACAGAGAACAGCCAGAGGAACCCCTGGAGATGTAAGAGAGAAAGAAACAAAACCCTCTTCCAAACAATATGGAATCTGTGTGGAAATGCCTTTTGCAGCTCTCCTCTTTTTCCCCATCTCTCTTTCACTAAACGCTTCACCACGAAGCCTGCCAGGTCCCACCACTGGCTTTTGAGTGCGTTCAAGCCTGGCTAGCAAAGGAAGGGGGGCGGGGAGTTGGATCCGGAAAAGGGCATTGCGCTTCCTCAAGACTCCAAATGTGGAAGGGAACTGAAGGGGGGTGGGCTACACACCCATCCTTGCCCAGAGAACGGCGTTGCCAGCCAGCCAGGAGAAAGACGCCCTGTCTCTTGCATGGAGGCGCAGTGCATGTAAATGGGCAGGCGAGGCTTTCTCCCAGCCTGGAGAGAGATCACATTCCTCCAGCCAACTGGGCAGTTAAAAAGCCCACTGGAGAAATCAGGGGTGAAAGCTGGCGACCCTCAGCGAGAGGCAGGGTGACTACAGAAGATGAGGGGCTCCCTGGCCAGTTGTTGGGCTTATATAATGGGGGGAACCCTGCTCATGGGGGGAACCCTGCTCAGGATATTGTATCTGCCACCTCCAAGAACCCCATAAAGGGGGTAGGGGGATCCGAAGGGCTGAACCCCCACACCAAACGGAGCCCCTCGACTTTGCCCCTCTTCTGACTCACCAGATTTGCGATCCCTCTTGAGTCAGGAAACTCATGTGGCCGCTGACGTGCCCAACTTTGCTCTTTTGCTCGCTCTCTCCCTCCCAAACTAGGACTTGCAAATCTGTAGTTGCTTTAACAATTGGGATTCCCCCTACCCAATTCCCCCACATGGCTGCCCAGCCTACCCCTACTCCTGAAAACATCCCCCCATCCTCGCTGCCCCAGCCAGCTCCAGTCCTCCTTACCTTTCTCTGTCTGCATGTGTAGGAAAGCAGTGAAAGCAAAGCCACGTGCAGCCTCCAGCTCCTCCAGGCTGAACTGAGGGCTGCTGGGGGTGGGGCTTAGTTTCCAGGAAGCAAGCCCCTGCCTTGACTTCCTTCCCAGTCCCAACCTATCTGACAGAAAGCGGAGGGAAACCCCCCCTCTGCTTTCAACAGGGGGGGCCGTGCGGAGGATGGGTGGCAAGGCTCTGGTTGCCCCCAGGGGAGGCTTAGTACCCCATGGAAAATTTGGGGGGGGGGCAGCTCCCCAGCCCTTGCGTAGTCTACGCCTATGATACAAACAGAAGCTAACAGTGCAAATCTATACAAAGTTACTCCAGTCTCAGCCCATCGATTTCAGGGGGCTTAGACTGGAGTAACTCTGCAGGGATTGCACTGTAAAATGCTTGTGTTGTGCTTTAAATCAAAATCCATAGGTTAGTAAACTCACCATGTTTTTTGTTAGCTGGTCACTTTTCTCTAGACTGTCTCTGATGAAAGACAATGTTTCTTCTTCCTGTCATTGCAAGAAGGAAAAAACAAATGTACACATTAGTATTGTTATTATTTATTTAATTTATACCCTACCCTATCCCTCAAGTGGGCTGAGGGCGGTTTACAACATAAAATTCATATAGCAATAAAAGCAATAAACCAACAGATGGCACAATAAACAATAACAGAAAGGACCCTTGCCTCATGTCAGGTGAATAAAAGTTCCAGTGCTCAAGTGATGTTATCTAAAGCAGCAGGGCACTGGGAGGGGGCCATGAACAGGCCAGAATGGTTGAATGTCCGCTGCCTCAACTGAAAGCCTGGCAGAGCAGCTCCACTTTACAGGCCCTGTGGAACTGTAATAGGTCCCGCAGTGCCCTGATCTTGGGTGGGGGCACGTTCCACCACATTGGGGCAAGGGCTGAAAAAGCCCTAGCCCTGGCTGAGGCTAAGTGGACGTCCCTCAGGCTGGGTATCACCAGGAGGTGCTGATCAGAAGAGTGTAAAGCTCTTGGGGGCTCATATGGAGAGAGGCAGTCCCATAGATATGATGGTCCCAGGCTGCATAGGGCTTTAAAGGTCAAAACCATAACCTTAAACTGGACCCAGTATTGGCAACCAGTGTGTGCCCGCGAAGGCGTCACCATCAGTAAGCATACCGCTGCATTCCGCATTACCTGCAATTTCTGGATCAGGCCCAAGGGTAGCCCCGTGTAAAGTGAGTTACAGTGATTTAGCCTGGAAGTGACGATGGCATGGATCACTGTAGCTACGTCCTGAGGGATAAGATAGGGAAGCAGCTGCCTGACCGGCTGAAGATGATAAAAGGCCAATCTAGCAGCTGAAATGACCTGAGCCTCCATAGTAAGGGAGGGATCCAGCATCACCCTGAGACTCCTTACCCATGGCGCTGGCACCAGTGGTGCCCCACTAAAGAATGGGAGTCTGATTCCCGACCCCAGTCTCCCATGACTCAGGTACAGGACCCTCCATCTTCATTGGATTCAACTTCAGCCGGCTCTGCTGCAACCATCCAGCCATGGCCTCTAACACCCTGTCCAAGATGTCTGGGGTGGCATCCCTCCATCAACAGATAGAGCTGGGCATCGTCCGCATATTGGTGGCCACCCAGCCCAAACCCCCGAAGCAACTGGGCAAGGGGGCACTTGTAGATCCAGTCATTCAGTCTACTGAAGGCAAAATTTTGAACTTTATTTTTCTAAGTGGTCACCAGTCCTCCAGACTCTGCAAAGCTTCGGTTTTAATGTCTGTGTTCATTTTAACAGAAGTAAACATGTTCAAGAACTAGATACATTAGAACACTGTATGAAAATTTATACTTACACACTTCTTTGTAGGCCTTCAAAATATTAGAAGTTTGTTATAAGATTTAAACTAATAATGAATGGTTGGTTACCAATTTAACATTTTTGCAGATAGAACATGGCTTTCTTGCTTCTTTCCTCCTGCTGCAGCCCTAAATACCACCCCCTAAATGCTGCTCAGAGATATCAGGAACAGCCTTTCAGGGGGCATTTGGGGCTACGGTGGAAATTGGGAGGTCAGACAAGTCACATCCTATGAGCAAAAATGCTACACTAGATTGAAATCAATGACTGACTTCAATACAATTATATAAAAGGATACATGTAGTAGCATTTTAAACAGGGTCTCATATGCTTGTATGTGGGTCAAAAACTTCAGATGGGGGGCAGGTAAAGAATGTGGGCTGCAAGGTACTCTGGGCTTTAAATAACAGGAGCGGAAGGCAATTCCCATAAAGTGACTCTTGAGAGGAGCCATTGGAGTAAAGTTCTACACGATGTATCAGTTGAGCATAGGCTAACTGCCATAAACCTGGGTGGCTGTCTTGCCATGATCAAGGAAGCTGCATCTCCGGTTAAAAAGATCAAGCCCTGGATGATGAGAAAGAGCTCTGCCTGAGAACTTAGAGGGCCACCACCAGCCAAAGTAGACTACGACAGACCAAGTACCTGACCTAGTATGAAACAGCTTCATGGATGATGCCATTTCTAGAACATAAAATAACTAGGGTATCACTTACTATCATCTACATACCCTAGGTTTCAGTGCCTATCCCGGGCACAGAGAGCATCCTACTGGCCAGAAAGAAGCCGCCGGGCACTACAAACTCGGCCCCCCAGATTCAATGGGCTCCGTAAGGAGAGGGCGGGGACTCCAGGGAGATACGGAAATGGAGCCCAGGATGACCACCTCCTGAAGAGACCGCGCCTCAAGAACCCGGAGAAAGAACTGCCCCTCACAGGAGCGACTTCCACCCCGACCCCAAAAATCCTTGGGGAGGAGGAGTACGTAGGCAGCGCTTTTCACAATAGGCTGGCTTCCTATCGGGGAGGGGAGAGCTAGCCTCCCGGCTGTCGAGGCGACCTCCAAGCACGCTTCGCCTAGCTGGGCGCGGATATAACTTATCGGGGTTTCTCTTGCTTACGATCAGCCATGAGAGGCCCCGGGCAGGGATCGCCGAATGATCTGGGGTCCGCCGTAACCAGCAGCGTCCCCTCTGCGCTGAGTCAGTGTGAGCCGGCCCACAGTTCCCTGGCCTCCGCGCAGGCAGGATGGGGCTCCAGAGCAGACTGACTTCGGCCGCAGCCAGACGGCTGGCTCGCAGCTTCAGCGCCAGCAGCTCGCAAGGCAGAACCTCCGCCGGGCTCCGGGGCTTAGAGGCGGGAGGAGGCCCAGAGGAGACGCGAATAGAAAGCGGGGGGGGGGGGCTCCCGCCTCCCCCCCCCCCCCCCCCCCGCCAGCCCCACCTGTTTGAGCTTCTCTTCTATTTCCCTCCGCCGGGCGGACGCTTCCTCCGTGGGGATCATCGCGCCCCCGAAGCGCCCCCAACGACGGCCGACACCAGGCCGCCCAGCGCCCGTCAACCCGGGCTCCACTTCCGCTTCCTTCCCCGCCCTCCCCGGCAGGGTTGCGGCAGCCATCTTGGGAGCGGCAGCGGGTCGTGCTCCGAGGCCCCGCCGGTGAAGGTTCGGGCATGCGGGAGGGAGGGAGGGCGCGTGCGCGTTTCTTCTCACGCCCGCTTGCCTTCTGGACGCGAGACGCCCGTGACTCTCCGGTGTAAGACGCGTTGCGCCTGGCCCGCGGTGGGCTTACGGTGCGAGCCTAACCAGAGTTACCTAACCTGAGTTACCCCGTGCTAAACTCATTGGCATCAACGGATTGAAAAGGGCGCGATTGTGGCTAGGATTGTATTGTTGGAAGTCTGGGAAGCAAGGGAGGGGAAGGGAATTCTGTGATGAGACCTGTGGAGCAGCGTTAACAACTTGAAATGGTCGGAATTGGGTAGAATAGTTGTGAGCCCTGCTTATAAAAAAGCCATAGAAAGAGAGAAAACACGTTTAGGACAATTATTATGAGCTGCTAATTTGAATAAGGCCGTATTTATTTAATGACCCAGTCAGGGGTCATTTCGTAGAAAAAGAGGTGCAGGAGCTCATTATCATAACTCATTTGCATAACTCATTTGCATATGCCACACACCCCTAACATACCGGAAGGGTGTCAGAAGGCAACACCCACCCCTCAGGCTCCACTCCACAGGTGAGTGAAACTGACCTGCTCTTCCCTTCCCCATCCAATACTTTGTGCAATAAAAATAAGCGTAAAGAACACACCCTCATTCTCTTCCTGCTCCCTTGAAACCACCAGGTTTCAAGTAGACTTGAGATACCCAGGACCACCCATCCAGTCCCCTTCCCCTCCCCACAACAAGGCACCCTGTGAGGTAGGTGGGGCTGAGAGAGGTCTTTTGAGAACTGCACATGAGAGAACAGCTCCGAGAGAACTTGTGACTGGCCCAAGGTCACACCAGCAGCTGCATGTGGAGGAGTGGGGAATCAAACCCGGTTCTCCCAGATTAGAGTCCCAACTCCTGACCACTACACCACTCTGGTGGAAGCTGCTGAAGGGTTGGTGAAATTTCTCCAGTATTTATGTGCCATGTGCCCAGATAAAAAATGGTATACTTAGAAAATTTATATGCCACCGTGAGCAAGTCTCTGGAAAAGCAGCACACAGTCATAAAAGGAACAATGATAAAATTATCAATATTAAAACAAAACATTAAAATCAATAAAGACCCTAGCAGGGCTTTCCCCGGGGCGCTGCGCCTCTGCACTGCTCGGGGAAGCCGAGGAGGGGGCGGGGCTTGGTCATGTGCCCGCCCCCTGGGCTCCTCACTCCCGGAGTTGCGCTCCTGTGCGCTCCCGCTCCAACGGAGCCCTGCTGTTGGGTTACAACCACTAACCCAACTTTGTACTTTAATGAGTTCTGATCATATATCTAGTTGTGAATTGTTGATGGTCTTTGGTGGGTGTTAATTGTGGCTATACTTGTATGCTAAGAGTTCCCTATTGTCTTTGGGACAGCTGTTAGAGCATCATTGCAGCCATGCAATAGTTGGGGGAGTGGTGTTTCCATGTCGTGGCAAGGTCTCCTTTTCTATCCTTGTTGGGGGTTTTACATCTACACTCTAGAAGAAATTAGTCTTAGCCAATGTCATGGGTGGGAACTGTGCCTCCCATAATGCCATGCAAAAACATGTGTGAAATACTGACGACACTTGGGAATTTTTAAAATGAAACAGCTGCTTTAAAAAAGATGTTTGGAAAGATGGGAAAGCTAGGGCTGCCAAGTCAGCCCGGGGGGCGGGGGATCCCCCACTACAGGGGTTCCCGATCCGCCAGCCAGCATTTGGCCGGCGGGGGGAACCCCACCCCCGAAGTCGTCCTGTCAGGATGACGTCCCCATCGTAATGACGTCACTCGGAAGTAACATCATCACGTTGGGGATGTTGCTGGGACGACGCTCAAGCAATCGCCCCAAAACTCTGTGGTACCATAGAGTTTTGGGGCGATTGCCAGAGCATCGCCCTGGCAACGCCCCCAACGTGATGATGTCACTTCCGGTGACCAGGGGTCCTTTCGTAAAAAAACAGGTGCAGGAGCTCATTGGCACAACTTATTTGCATATGCCACACCCCCTGACGTCACCGGAAGTGTCAAAAGGCCACACTTCCCTGACGTCATCGGCAGTGTGTCAGAAGGCAAGAAGGAAGGGAGGGAGGGAGGGGGAAGGAAGGAAGGAAAGGAACAGGAAGGTAGGTAGGTAGGTGGGTGGGGGAGAGAGAGAGAAGGAAGGAAGGAGGGAGGGAGGGGGGAAGGAAGGAAGAAAGAAAGGAACAGTAAGGTAGGTAGGTGGGGGGAGAGAGAGAAGGAAGGAAGGAAGGAAGGGACAGGAAGGTAGGTAGGTAGGTGGGGGAAGAGAGAGATAGAAGGAAGGGGGAAAGGAAGGAAGGAAGGGGGAAAGGAAGCAACAGGAAGGTAGGTAGGTGGGGGAGAGAGAGAGAGAAGAAAGGAAGGGAGAGAGGAAGGAAGGGACAGGAAGGTAGGTGGGGGAGAGAGAAGGAAGGGACAGGAAGGTAGGTAGATAGGTGGGGGAGAGAGAGAAGGAAGGAAGGGAGAGAGGAAGGAAGGGACAGGAAGGTAGGTAGGTGGGGGGAGAGAGAGAGAGAAGAAAGGAAGGGAGAGAGGAAGGTAGGTAGATGGGGGGAGAGAGAGATAAGTAAGGAAGGAAAGAAGGGGAAAAGGAAGGAACAGGTAGGTAGGTGGGGGAGAGAGAGAGAAGAAAGGAAGGGAGAGAGGAAGGAAGGGACAGGAAGGTAGGTAGGTGGGGGGAGAGAGAGAGAGAAGAAAGGAAGGGACAGGAAGGTAGGTAGGTGGGGAGAGAGAGAAGGAAGGAAGGAAAGAAGGGGGAAAGGAAGGAACAGGAAGGTAGGTAGGTGGGGGAGAGAGAGAGAGAAGAAAGGAAGGGAGAGAGGAAGGAAGGGGGAAAGGAAGGAACAGGAAGGTAGGTAGGTAGGTGAGGAGAGAGAGAGAGAGAAGGAAGGAAGGAAGGGGGGGCGCTTCTCCCCCCCACTGGGGCCAGCGTTTCCCTTCCTCCCCCCTCTTGCTTGGGCCCCAGGGGCTTCACGCCTCTGGGGCCCGGCTTCTCACTTCCTTGCGCCCCCCTGGGGCCTGGGAGCAGTGAGTGGGGGAGGGAGGGAAGGAGGAGGTTTCTCCCGGGGCCGCGGCACTTGCCGCGGCCCCGGGAGTTGGAGGGCAGGGGAGAGGGCAGGGGGGAGACTGGTGCCGGGGCCGGCGGCGCTCGCCGCGGCCCTGGATGTTTGAGAGCGGGAGGAGGCTGGTGCCGGGGCTGGCGGTGCTCGCCGAGGCCCCGGAAGTTTGAGGGCGGGGGGGAGGCTGGTGCCGGGGCCGGCGGCGCTTGCCGCGGCCCCGGGAGTTGGAGGGCGGGGGGAGGGGGCGGGAAGAGTGAGCGGGGGGCAGGGCTTTGTAAAGTCCCCGCCCACCGCCCTCCTCTCTCCCGGAGCGGCGCTCCAGCGCGCCCCGGCCCCAACGGAGCGCTGGACCCAGTCAGTTTTGCTGTTTGAAGGATATCCTCTAACCAGAGTAATGAAATGGGTTCAAAACCTGTTTTATCATGTTTGATATAGGTTTGTGAAGGTATTTGGCTTTACCTATTCGTGGCTGGTGTAAATCCTTGTCCAGATAAAGTTGCAAAATGCTTTGCCTACTGCAAAACAGGTGTTAATATTGGGAATTAGCTGTCCAGACTTTGTTCTGAGTTTTGAAATTGTGAAGGTTTTACTGTTTGGTAAGGTGTGTGATCCAGATATATATAACAGAACTGGAAACACATAATCATGCAGATAAGTTATTCCACTATGATCACAAATGTTCGTTTTCTACAAATTTTCAGATGGGTATGCCACTAGTCAGGGCTTCTGCTGCTGCTGCTTCTTTTTTTAAAGAGGTGCCCGAACTCTCAAGAGGGAAATGTAGTTTTCATTCGGTATACTGAAAACTCATGAACTTTTAAACATTTTAAAAAGAATTTTGTTGAAGAGGTTCCAGAATTCCCTTACCCCAGGAAAAAAGCCCTGCCTCTAGTTCTCAAGGATAAGCTCTACAGTATGAGCCACTGATTCACATTGTATGAAGACATTCATATATGTGTGGTTATTTCCTCTTATCACATGCTGGAGGGCATGGCCAAAGTTTTGAATTTCTATGTTTCTATGCTTACCTACAAGTAAGTACTATTGAACTCAGTGGGATTTATTTCTGAGTAGATTGGCTTAGGAGTGCATCCCACCTTTCTTCTTTTTTTGAAAACAAATTTTTATTATTTTTCTACTTATTCAATGGCTGCGGTCACACACACTAAATAATCCACTTTCAGTGCACTTTCAATGCACTTTGAAACTGGATTTTTACTGTGTGAACTGGCAAATCCAGTTTGAAAGTGCACTGAAAGTGGATTGGAAGTGGATTATTTAGTGTGTGTGACCGCAGCCAAAGTTTTACATAGTTACTTTTAAATTATCATCATTAACCAATTTTCTAAACAACTATGTATTCCAGTTACAATTCAAAACCTTAGGGCTTCCCGCCTCACCTATACCATATATAACAGCAATTATAAAGATTTAAAAGTATTAACTCTTACAGGTAACATATTTGGTTATGATAATAAAGAAAGAAGAAAAGAAAGAAAAAGAGAAATTTTAAACATTTAAAAGTATTATCTAAATATCTGTAATATGTAATCTAGTTTCCTTTCTTGTCATTTCAAACATTCTGTATATTCCCTTAAAAAGAATTGTTTTTTCTTTTAAACATCTAAAACCAGTAATTAGACAATGTAAAAATATTATTTTTCATATCCCAATGTTGTTCTAAATATTCTTTCAAGTCTTTCCATTCTTCTAAAAACCTTTCTGAGTCTTGATTGTTCAGTTTTCTTGTCCATTTCTGCTATAAATAACAATTTTCTCAACCATTCCCATATGTCTGGGGTTTTTTCACATTTCCAGTTCTGAGCATAGACCATTCTCGCTGTAGTCACCATATACCATATTAATGTCCTTTTAGTTACATTCACATCTTCTAACTTAAGACCAAGCAATAACATTTCAGGCAGCTTTTTAAAAGTACATTTCAAAAAATTTTCCATTTCAGCATGAATCATACACCAAAAGACTTTAGCTTTATCACAAGTCCACCACATATGGTAGAAAGAACCTTCTTTTTGTTTACATTTCCAACACTTATTAGACAGCCTTTGATCAATGTTTGCTAATTTTTTCGGAGTCATATACCATCTATGCAACATTTTAAGACAATTTTCTTTTAAATTATAACAGGTAGAAATACTCATAGCATTTTTCCACAAAAATTCCCAAGATGACATAGCTATTTCTTTGTTCATATTAATTGTCCATTTTATCATTTGTTCTTTTACAAGTTCATCTGCATTATACCATTTCAACAAAATTTTATACATTTTTGAAATCAGTTTTTTCCCTCCTTCCTCCCATACCTGTTCAATCTCATTACTTTTCTTTCTGAAACTACCACATTTTTTGTTTGTCTTAAAGAGATCATAAATCTGTCTATACCTCAACCAACCATATTTAAAATCGATCTGGTTCTCTTCTTTCAATACAAATTCACTATTTTCAATTTTTAACAAATCTCTGTACTTTAGCCAATCTTGTCCTTTAAAACTTGAACAAGGTTTTATTACTTCTGCTGGTACAATCCACAGTGGCTTTTCTTCTGGAAAAAACCTCTTATACCTAGACCATGTTTCTATTAAAGTTCTCCTCACGTAGTGATGCTTAAACATATTGTCCATTTTTGTTTTATTATAATACAAGTACGCATGCCAGCCGAATCGACAGTCGTGTCCTTCAAGTGCTAATAATTTTCTGTCTTTTAAAGAGATCCATGATTCTAACCAAGTCAAACAAACCGCATCATGGTAAAGCTTTAAATTTGGCAATTGAAAGCCTCCTCTTTCCTTTGCGTCACACATTATTTTCATTTTTATTCTTGGTTTTTTTCCTGTCCAGACAAACTTTGAAAGTTCTCTTTGCCATGCTTTAAAAGCTTTTAAGTCTTTCACGATTGGTATTGTTTGTAATAGAAACATTAATCTTGGTAAAATGTTCATTTTAACTGTGGCGACTCTTCCCAGTAATGATAAGTTTAAAGTATTCCATTTATTGATATCTTGTGTAATTTGTGTCCATAACTTCTCATAGTTATTTTTAAAGAGGTCAATGTTTTTCATAGTTAGGTCAATACCTAAATATTTAGTCTTTTTCACCACCTCACAGTCTATTAGGTTTTGTAATTCTGACTGCTTTTTAGTTGACATATTCTTGCACATCACTTTTGATTTCCTTCTATTAACATAAAAGCCTGCAAGATCTCCAAAGTCTTTAATTTTTTGTAATAGAAGTGGTAAAGTAGTCATAGGTTCCACAGTTATGAACATCACATCATCAGCAAATGCTCTATACTTGAAAGAAAATCCTTTAGTTGACAAACCTTTAATTTCCTTATCCTCTTCTATATTCCAAAGTAAAACTTCAAGAATCCAGATAAATAGCAATGGTGAAAGTGGGCAACCTTGTCTCGTTTCTTTTTGAACTTTAAAATAATCAGTCTTTTCACCATTAATTATAATCGATGACTTCTGTTCTGTATATATCGATTTAATCATATTCAGCAAAAAGTCCCCAATTTGTAATTTCTCCAATACCGCAAACATGAACTCCCAATTTAAATTGTCAAAAGCTTTTTCTGCATCCAGGGGAAAAAAAGCCTACCTCTTTATCAGGATGTTTATCATAATATTCAATTGCATCTAGGACTGTTCGCAAATTATCCTTGATTTGGCGATTTGGCAAAAAACCTGCTTGTTCTTGTTGTATCGTGTCCTTTAGATATTCTTTCAATCTCTCTGCTAATATTTTCGCAAAAATTTTATAGTCATTATTTAGTAGAGAGAGTGGTCTATAGTTCTTAACATCTGATAAATCCTGTCCTTCTTTTGGAATCAGTGTTATTGATGCCTCTTTCCATGAATCTGGTATTTCAGCTGTAGCTCTTATTTCATTTAACAAAAGTTCCAAGACTGGTAAAAGAGTTTCTTTTATTTTCTTATAATATTTAGCCGAAAAACCATCTGGCCCTGGTGCTTTGCCCAGCTTGGAATCTTCAATAGCCCTCTGTATTTCCTGAATTGTAATAGGGCTATTCAACATTTCTTTAAGCTTTTTAGTTGGTTTGGGTAGTCCCAATGTTTGTAAATATTCTGACATTTTACTTTGGTCTACTGTCCCTTTTTGAAAAAGTTTAGCATAATATTTAAAGAATTCTCTTTTTATTCCTTTAATATCCATTATTTCTTTTTTATCAGTCACAATTTTACTTATAATCTTATTTTCTCTTCTTTTTTTTTAGTTGCCATGCCATATATTTTCCCGGTTTGTTTGCACCCTCAAAAGACTTTTGCTGCAACTTTTTAAGATTCCAATATATTTCTTGGTTCAAAATGGCCTTTAGTTGATCTTGTAAGAGCTGTATTTCTCTTTGAAGTTTCTTTCTTCCAGGTCTTTTCTTTAATTCTTTCTCTTTTGATTTAATTGCTTGAATAATGCTATTCTGTTGTTCTTTCTTTCTCTTATTCTCTTTATTGTTTAATGATATTAATGTTCCACGCATTACAGCCTTATATGTGTCCCATACGACTTGTGGCTTGGTTTCTTGGTGTAGGTTCATTTGAAAGTAAATTTTTGTGTCATCTTGTATTTTATTAATTATTTCATTATTATCCAAGAGATCTTCATTTAATCTCCATCTCCATTGTTTTTCTCTCTGTCTCGAAGTCCACATCAAGGGATTGTGGTCAGAAATAAGCTTTGGTAAAATTTCTATCTTTTTTGTTTTCAGCGTTAATTCTGACGTCATCCACATCATGTCTATCCTTGAGTGTGAGTCATGCCTGTTGGAATAAAAAATATAGTCCTTAACTCAAGAATTCCATTTCCTCCAGACATCTTCCAAACTTTTCTGTTTAACCATTGCAAAAAAAAACTTTAGGTAGCTTTCCAATTTTGTCATCCTTACTTTTTGAACCTGTCTACTTTGTTATTTACAGTTCCATTAAAGTCGCCCATCAAAATTAAATGTTCATAATTAATTTGGTCCAATTCTACAATTGAGTCCTTAAAAAACTTTTCTTTTGCTCCATTGGGTGCATAGATGTTCAGAATCAAAGTTTTTTTGTTGTGCATAGTTATCTCTGTTGCAATATATCTACCTTCTTTGTCTTTAAAAATTTCTTTTGGATCTAATTCTTTCTTGACATATGTTACTACTCCTTTTTTCTTTATAGTCGTTAATGAGTAAAATTCTTCTCCCAATTTTTTCCTGATCAAGTATTTACAATCTTGTTTTTTAATGTGCGTTTCTTGTAGGCAAATCACATCACATTTCTGTTTTTCAAGCCAATGTCCAACAATTTTACGCTTATTGGGTGAATTTAGTCCATTTACATTCCATGAAAGTACTTTGTAATCCTTATTAGTGTTGAATTAAATGTCTCCAAATTCTTTAATATTTTTTACCAGGAAAGAAAGCATCTCCTCCACATTCTTGATAACAACTCGTGAACTTTGGTAATCAAAACTTACATCTTCAGGAGTTTTCTATCTGAATCTGTAATTTTTCTGCTTCAGTTTGTCTGTCAAACGTTTGAGTTTCTTTCTGTCTTGCAACATAGCTCTAGGGAGCTCTTTCATCACAATTACTTTACCTCCATCCATTTCAAAAGGTTCCTTGAAGCATTTTCTGTAGATCAGCTCTCTTACTCTCTTAGTGGTAAATTGCACTACCACATCTCTTGGCAGATTTTTCCTGCTAGCATACTCCGAATTAACTCTATAGACCAAGTCAATATTAGATTTTATGTCCTCTTCTTCATCTTTCAGATAATCACTCAAGGCCTCGGTAATCCTTATGTGTATGTTCTCACCCAGCTTTTCGCCTATCCCTCTAAATCTTAAGTGTTTTTGCATCTCCTTGTATACCATCATTGTTTCCACTCTATAATTCTCGTTTGTCACTTTTTGAATGTTTTCTTCCAACACCCATATTTTGTTTTCTATTTCTTCCGATTTTTTTGCCACATTTTGAATTTCAGTCTTTAGGTCTCCAAAACTCTTATCTACTTGTTCGGCTAAATCATTTATTTTCTTATCTAGTTTCTTATCCATTTGTTCAGCTAAGTCATTTATTTTCTTATCCAATTTCTTATCCAATTGTTGATTTTGCTGGCTAAGATCACTAAAAGCTTCTGTCATCCTTTTGTCCATCGCCTCTATCATAGCCATTAGTTCAGTATCTTTTTTAGGAGCCATCTTGGATGCTGACCAGGTCACTGCCCGCTTTCTCTGTTCAGACTCTGTTTTTGCCCTTTAAAAACTGATTTTTTGGTATCTTCCAATTTGGACTTTTTGGGCTCAATCCGTCTTGAAGAGCTTTAACAAATGCCGTTAATTTCGCCATTCTAGGGCGTTTACTTTTCGAGATATTTGATTTTAAAGTTTTAGTCCTCCCCAAAATGGCGGACGTCTTTTCTCGATGGTACTGGTCAGAGTTCTTACTTCCTGGTTCCCTTTCACTCAGAAGTGCTCTTGCTGCAGTCCTCCCAGGTCCCTTCCTCTTCAGTTCTTCTTTTCTGCTCTCAGCCAGACGTCACTTCCTGTTGTCCTCACTTTTTCTCTCGTCCATGCAGATCTCGCGATGTGTCCAATCCCTCCAGCCCTCTCCTCTGCAACCACAGGAATGGTAAACAAATTACTTTTCTGGCAGTTTTTAGCTAAAATCCAACTCTTTTAAAACAGGAAAGTCTCAGTATATTCTTCAAATAGTCCTCTGCTTCTCTCTCTGTTTTTTTTGCTCTCAAAGACACAGTGCCAATAAGCAAAAAGTTTTTTCTTTACCTTTAGATGTTTTTCTGGTAAGGGTGAAGCTTCATAAATTAGAGTTTGTCTTCTTTTAGTCAAGAAATCGGGGGAGTGGAGGTTTTATGCTGAATAAATCAGCCTGGTTCAGCTCTCTAGAGTTGCTTGCAGGACCCACGCTGGGGAAGGAGATCAAAGTGGCAACAAATCCCCTCCGAGATTTATTGCTCACCGATCTCAACTCTCTCTTGGGTCTTGATGCTTGCTGGACACTCCCCTGCCTGGGGAGCGTTGCATCGGGTGCTAAAAGCCCCCAAGTTGTCAGAAAGAACCGCCGTCCACCCTGAGTTTTAACAGGGTGCGTCAAATCTCCATCCCACCTTTCTTTGGTATTAACAAGATCTGCGCTCTTCAGCCCAGATATATTTATGTTTATTTGGGTATAAATCCCACTTAATCAATGGGATTAGTACATGTTTATTTTGCCCTTTAAAGAGCTCAAGCTGTGATGTTTTGTTCTTCCATGCACCAGTTTATCCTCACAATAGCCCTGTGAGGTAAATTATGCTAAGAGAGAGTGACTGGCCCAAGGTCACTCAGCAAACTTTATTGCAAAATGGGGATTTGATCTGACTTTTTCCCAGACAGGAGGTGGTTTCCCTACCCCTGTACACGTCATCCGCTCCCCACTTTCTCCCCCCTGGAACTCATTGTAGCTTCTCTCTGATCCTACTCTGACACTCTAGCACAAAACCAAATGGCCAACCTTACTTGAAAATAAGGTTTATTTGGGAGCAAGACCCATAAGTTCAATGAGACTTGCAGCCCAGTTTGAAACATGTCTCTTGAAAAATGTCACTTGTGAAGGGAAGTCTGTTGTAATAAATAACAAAAAAGACAGATGAATTATTTTTGGGGTTGAAATCTCAGATATACATACTGTAAAACCACTCTTTTTATATGTGTTGCTATGACAACTGTCCACTTCCCTCCCTCAGAGGCAAGATTTTCCCTCTGTTTTTCTTTCCCTTTCTGACTTAGAAGCCTTAGTGGTCTGTTTTTTTTCTTTCCTGAAGAACTTTGGCTGTCCCACTCTGTGTCAGTATATTTTGTGGCTGGCGCAGCCCAGAAATCTGAGGGAAGACTCGGGATCACCCTTTAGCTTAAACCTCTGAAAATGGCACTCAAGACATTTTGAAATTCAAAAATAAGAAAATATTGTATTCAACAGAGGGGAAAGGTCAGGTGAAATAAGGGGTTGAAATTTCTGAGGTAACTCAATATAAATAAGAACAAATTTTGAGTCCAGTAGCACCTTTAAGACCAACAAAGGTTTATTCAAGGTATGAGCTTTCATGTTGCATGCACACTTCTTCAGATTCAATGAAATGGAAACAGAAGTAACAGTCATACATATAGAGGGTGGGCCCTAAATTAGCCTACAGAATAAGGAAGATGTTTTTAACAGATTAAAAGAATTACGAGCTTAGTTTATATGGATATCATCATTTTTCTTCCCCTGCTGTATTTCCCCCCCAAACAGATGATAGCCATATAAACTAAGCTTGTTATTCTTTTAATGTGTTAAAAAATCTCCATTATTCTGTAGAAGTGTGCGTGCACATGAAAGCTCATACCTTTAATAAACCTTTTGTTGGTCTTAAAGGTGGGAAGATGTGTCGCCGGTCCATCTGGGGCCAGTGGGCTGTGGGGTCCTCTCCTCCCCCCATCTGCAGCCTGACCCCAGAGCCACTCCTCCCCCAGCCGGCCTGTGCCTCTCTCCTGCCTCCTGGTCAGGACAGATGCGAATGGGTGGCATGTTCCCCAGTGGCAGCCACGGAAGGGTATGTGTGGCACGGATGCCCTGCTCCACCCTTGGCGCCTCAGCGCAAGCCCTCTACAGCCCAGCTTTTACTACCTCTGCAGCCCATGCCACCCCCAGCTTCCTTTCTTCTCCGCACTGGCATGAAGGAGCCCCAGCAGAAGCAGCAGGAGGCCGCTGAAAGGGTGCTCCAGAGGCTATAGTGGTCCACCATGGCTCTGGTTCCCGACTCCCTGCTCAGCTGTAGCGCACCTAGCTTTGATGCTGTCCTGGACTTCCTGATTCTGCTCTAGTCATCAGCACCGTCACCAGCTCCAGTGGGGAGTCTTCCAGGAGTCCTCTGGATGGCCCAGAGAGTCGGGGGGGACGGGGTGGATACAAAGTCGGGGGGCCTTGGCAGGAAGTTGGGGGAGGCCCTGGGAGGCCCCACCATAGCTACAGGCCTGAATGAGAATATCTTAAGGCAGCTATTCAGTCACTTAAATCTTTATGTTGAGAAGCTTTTGTCCCAGTGTTTCTCAAAACGCTCCAGTACACTTCCTTTGAGTATTCTGACTCTTTTGGTTTCCAGTACCCAAACTTTTTCTCTAGAAACACCAGTACTTATCTTGAGTTTTAAGGTTTCTACAGGTAGTTCCTAACCCCACTAGACCAGGGATCTCTGCACTCTTTAGAGCTAACTCCCTGTTGATTGGGTAGGGAAATTCTCCTCTCACTAAAAGATCTATGCCCGTTCTTTGGCCCGAATGGGAGTCTTCACCTACTTCCCAAACTTCCTTGCCAACTTTCCCCCAGTTCTCCTATGTTTAAACTGCTCTCAGTCAGGGCTGAATTTTGGAACTGTCAGTTTGGTCACTCACAGGGTGTCTGTTGTGGGGAGGGGAAGGGAAAGGAGTTTGTAAGCCGCTCTGAGACTCCAAGTGAGTGACGGGCGGGGTATAAATCCAATCTCTTCTTCTTCTTCTTCTTCTACTCAACTTAGTCAAGGCAGAAATTTGACTGAATCTCTCCTCACCATGCAGCTGTCTCCAGACTTTCTCTGCTCAGCTAATGCTAACCAATCAGATTGCTTGGAACAGCCTGTCACCCAGGGCTCTCTGTTTCTGTGAAGAATTAACCCTTCACCTGTTCATACAGCACTTCTAAGCCTTTAAAAAGTGCAGTCTGTCACAGTTGCATTTCCTGGACAGTAGCTATTTCAGCAAACCAGAAAGTTTGGAAGCTGATTGTGCTGTTCCAGGTACAAAATGGGCAGTTAAAGAAGCATTTGAGTCCTTGTTGTATTGGTATAGCTGACTCACAGAAGCCAATTATTAAGTAGAACAGAATACTGTAATCCCTGCATATGGAGATGGGAATAAGTCCCTAGATATTCACTCTCATTGCAGGAGTTCACATCAGTACACCATCCTCAGAAAGCATCCTCTTGGCAATTCTCCTTCTGTGGTTGTTTGCTTGCAATGCAGATGCACATGTGTTTGGATGCTCTAGGCAAGAAAAAAAAAACAGAGGTACATTATCTAGATAGTAAACACAGAATAAATAGAAACTCATAACTGTTGTTATATAGCTAAACAGGTGACAACATGGCTGTGCAATCTGTAGCATCTTACTGTCATCTTACTGAGCCAGCCGTGAGGCTGGGAGGGCGGGATAGTAATCCCAAAAATAAATAAATAAATAAAATAAATCTTACAAAAATCCTGTAAACTGAATACCATTATAGAAGATAGAGAAGTGCAGCAAGAAGTCAGTGATATGCAAATAATTATTGAGCGTGTGAGTTTTTTAATCTTCAGCCAACAAGTCCTATCCACTAGGTGTCTCTGGGGCACCGATCTTGAGGGGTGAACAGTGAAGCTTGAACACTTTGTTTGTCTCAGCCAAACTTTAGCCCTGTCAACTAAGGACATTTCATTTGTAATTTAATTTGGACATTCCTTTCAGGTAGGAGGCAAGCTATTCTTGATGCTTCTCAGATAAAAAGTAAATACTATGTCCTAATCCATTTAGCAAACAGCAGTACATGCACTACAGGAAAAAATGTGTTGGAGAATGGGGAAATAGTAATACGCTACCTGGCAGGGAATTAATTGACCCTTTCAGTTGGAGAAGTCACAAGAAAGTTCTTCCATAGGCACCTGTGAAGTAAATCAGTTCTCTCTCACTGTTGTTTTAAAATTGAAAGGCACTGAAAAGTACACTACATACTTAAAGGGATAGGGCCTTTGACCATACAAAATCCGTCAATGACTATTTGCTAGGGGTGGCAGTTGCCGGGGCTCCTTATACCATGCACCCCTAATGGCTAGTGGTGCTTCTCAAAGGTGGTTTTGCAATGTAATGGGGTGGGGGTGGGGAATGCAGTAGTAAAATTTACCAGCTAGCTTAGGGCAGAGTAAGAGATTCTGGTGGCATATTTGGTGGTAGAAACTACTGGCATGTCACAGTCAACTTAAAGCAACCCTATGGGTGAGGTGGTTTGCCATTGCCTGCCTCTGCATAGCATTAGCTTCAGCCACCTTATGAAATCGGGCTAGCTTGAGCCATCCAAGTCAGAGGAGTCCCATATTTAGAGTTCTATTAACGGATGGCAAATTGTCATTATTATATTTGTGTTAGTGGATCAGGAGTGCCATTTAGATGTTTCCCTTCAACACTGAAATTTCTTAGTCTAGGTGGTAGGAGTTTAATGCCTCATAAAGTCTACTGAATTTTTCTGCCTCCGCTGGACATCCCTGCCTTTCTGCAAGAGATTGCATTCATATTCCTTTAAAACTATGGTTTATGGGGATGTAAAGGAGGACAGTGCTCCTTTATCATTAGGAGGTGTGTAGGAGAGGGCTGTTCAGCAGGTGCAGCTTGTCATGGTGAGAAGACAATTTTTTCTTATTTAAAGATTAATATCCTGCCTTTTCTCATGGCTCAAGGCAGCTTACAAATTACAATTATAAACAAACAAAACCCAGTAACATGCCTTCCCCATATAAAATATCTGCAGTCTGCACCCCACTGAATCCCTTGGCAAATAAAATGACCTTGCAATCCAGTGACAATTTCCCCCCTCCTCAAGGAGCCCCTTTCACAGAATGGGAAGTGCACTAGAAAAGGAGCAGTTGTTGAAAGCAATGCCTGTTCTGTGCAACTACTAAAGTGAGATAAGCTCAATTGTTCTTATCGCACACCCTCAACCTTAAGAAATACAAGCACAGTGCTAATAGGTTATACATAAGATTCCCCAGCAGGGTAAATAGGGGTCAGGAAAATGCTCTCTTCCCATACCCCATAGCCTGGATCTGAATTGGGCTCCTGAATGCCCAGGATTTATTTATTTATTTATTTATTTATTTAGAATAACTGTATTCTGCCCATCCAGACCTGCTTGAAGTGGCTCGCACTTAAAACTGTAAAAACAATAAAAATAATGATATCAATAAAAACAAACAAAAACAAAATATCAATAAAAAACAAGTCAGAGTATTTTTAAAAGTTCTTAAAACAGTCTAAAATGATGTTGATAAAACAGTCCGTAGGCTAGGAGTTGACCATAAAACAGTGAAAAAAGATGAAGCCCCTTAGTTTAAAGCCTGGGGAAAGAGAAATGTTTGGGGCCTCATGGGCACCAGACCGTCCAAGGCGGAGGGGCAGTCCAAAGGCAAGGTGCGGCCACTAACCAATCCTTTTCTCTGGTTGTCATCAGTCTTGCATGTGCAAGCGGGAATGCAGACAACAGAGTTGGTGAAGAGGACCTCAACTGGTGGGCAGGACAATACGGCAGGAGACGGTCCTCCCAAGTACCCCAGGCACTAGCCTTATAGCATTTGGAAACAGATGTGCAACCAATGTAAATTCCAAGCATGGAACTCCCAGGGCATGTCTGGTCAACAAAATCAAGGTCAGGCTTGTAACCAATGTGTCATGTCGTTAGGACCTGTGGGCCAAACCATGTATGAACTGATAGTCGCACGTCTGGGGTGCTCAGGGTTTTTAAAAACTCAGTTCTTCAATTCATAGGGCTTAGAATTGTAACTCCATTTAGGGTTACATTGTAATTCTGCTACAATCTTCAAATGAAGTTTTACTGACTTTTTTATGGGATCCAGATGTCTTTTGAATTCCATGAAACAGTAAATACTGTTATCTGCTCAAAATAAAAACTATGAACATTCCCTCCTCCATTTTTGGTTTAATTAATGTGGGGCCTGCTTTTTTTTATTCATATGGCATCACTCAGTGCATTAATTGAACTGGGTCTCCAGTCAGGTAGGGCTATCTTAGCCTGTTTCCAGACCAGGGGTGTGTACGCGCGTGTGCAACGCTGCTATAGTAGCATCAGCAAGTGAAGTGGGAACAGCATCTATACTCAGGCTGAACACACTGGGTGCCACCGTCCTCCACTGTTCATTGTCGTATCTGCCAAACACACAGATCCACATGATCTAGGAAACCCTCATTCCCCTGCCATTTCCTTTTCCTGCTGAGCCACGGTGTAATGCTACAGCTTGGCTCAGATGAGAAAGGCAAAAAGGCCTTTAAATGTTTGAAAATGGCTGGAGGAAATGAGGAGCTGAGTTCTGCCCATTCCCTGTAGTGGCTGTGTGTGGAACATTTCTCCCATCCACAATCATCCCACAGTTCCCCTTTGAGCTGAGGAAAGAGCCTGTTGCACTGACTTGCAGGATTTTCTCTGCCCAGTTTCAACCCCCTCAAGAAAACTTCCTGGTTACCATTTGACCGCAAGTATCAGAGTGTTTGACTAGGGAAAGGGCATGGACAGGCCTGGAACAGAGAAGTACACGTTCTTGTGCTACTTGCTGAACTATTTTCCTTTCAGTCAAAGTACTGAATCCATTGAGGGGAAGCAAATCTTTTACTCTACAGAAGTGGGAGGTGGGAGGAAAGCAAAGCTTCGCATATTTCCTCCTTCATGTAGAAACGGTTTGAAGGAGGATAAAGGTGAAGAGCCAAATTCTTATTAACACAGGAGCCCAGCAACAGAGTCACAGTTGGAGGAGGAGGAGGAAGGTTATTGGGGAGTGGAAATTAGTTACCCCACTGCAGGCCTCTTTTAAAACCGCACAAAGAAACTACTGAATTACTAGGATGAAGGGGGGAACACTAGGCTTCAGATATCTCAGGCAAAAAATATTGGGGTTTCAACAGGGTTTTACCTCTCATTTGTCATGGATATATAGGGCTGTTCTTGAAAAGAATACTACTGCCACAAGGTAGGCCTGAAGAAAATGTGGTGGCTTGCAATATATTATAGAGTGTACAGAAGTTTCAATTTTTATAAACATGCAAAACAGGTGCATTAAAAAGAGAAGAAACACACACAATAGGCACTATTGTATTATTACAGTTTGAATGCAAGTTGGTCGGAAATGTCACAGGCTGGGTGCCAGTAGGTCAGGAGCCAAGCTGAAGTCCGAGACAGTCCAAGGTCAAGCCAAACCAGGAACGAATTACCAAGTCCAAAACTCAAGCCGAAAGCAGAGTCAGTCCAAGCCAAGGTCAGAGAGAGAAACTCACGAGCAAACCAGTTCCAGGAGTCAACCAAAAGCCAAAGTCAAACAGTGCCAAAGTCGCGAGCCAGGGGGTCCAGAATCAGGTTTAGCTGATGCGAGCCAAGCGGGTGCAGAGCTTAGCCAGAATGACTTGCTGCTAGCACAAGTTGTTGGTCTTTGTGCTGTGCCTAATATACCCAGCCACTTCCTCTGCTTGTTAGCAGCTGGCAGTGAGGTCCCAGCTCCCTCTAAAACTCAGGACTGAGTGATCTGCGACTATGCATGCGTGCCTCTTTTCTCCTAGCAGCTAAGTCTTGCCTGGATCATGACCTTAGCCATTCCACCTGAGGAGGTGAATCAGGTGGGCTTGATCTTGGCTGTGGCTCAGCTGCTGCTGGTGCTGGGGTAATGCCCTGAGAGGTGCTTGCTTGAGCCTCCTCTGGTTCAGATACCGGGTCGACAACCAGATGCGATCTCCGACCCTTAACGGAGGTCCTTGTTGCCGTTTTCAATCAGCGGCTCGTTTGTAGGCGTCCTTGGCCTGCTGCAGTTGGTCCTTCAGCAGAGCCTGTAGAGCGTGGAGTTCCTGAAGGTGCGCATCGGCAGCGGGGACCTGGGTCGGTGGGTGTACTGCCGGGAAGTAGCGAGGGTGTTACCTGTAGGCGGTGGCAAAGGGGGTGGTTTGTGTGGAGGAATGGATGGCATTGTTGTAGGCGAACTCTGCCACTGCCAGCAAGCCCAGCCAATTGTCCTGCTGGTAGCAAGCGTAACACCTTAAGTACTGCTCCAAGGTAGCATTCGTGCGCTCGGTCTGGCCATCAGTTTGTGGGTGATTGGCAGTGGACAGATGCACCTCAGTCCCTAGACCAGAGTGCAGGGCTTGCCAGAATCGGGAGGAGAACTGGGGTCCACGGTCTGAAATCACATGGGCCGGGAGACCGTGTAGCTGGAAGATGTTCTGTATGTACAGGTGGGCAGTCTCTTGGGCGGAAGGGAGCTTGGGACAGGGAATGAAATGTGTCATTTTGGTAAACAGGTCTACCACCACCAGGATGCAGGTATGGCCATGAGACCAGGGAAGTTCGGAGATAAAGTCCATCGAGATGGTATCCCACAGCCCTGCAGGCGTAGGTAACTGGTGTAGCAGCCCAGACGGCTTGGCGGGAATGTCCTTGGCGTGTCTGCACACTTCACATGAGGCGACGTACTGGCTTACATCCGAATGGATCCATAGCCACCAAAATTCCCTCATGAGTAAGTGCAGGGTCTTGTGGAGTCCAAAGTGCCCGGCGGGCGGGATGTCATGGGACAGACAGAGAACCTGCGACCGCAGAGGCCCCGGTGGCACTTACACGCGGTTGCAGTACAACAGCAGTTCGTTGCATGCGGTGAAATCCAAGGTTAGTCCCTGTTGCAGTTCCTGCAGACGTTGCTGTGCCCAAGGGTCCGATGCCTGACTGTCCCGAAGGTCCTCAGTGAGCGGGGTGGAAACGGTGGTGGTGGCGGCAAACACCGAGGGCGGCAAGATGGACATAGCAGGGGTTTTCTTGGTTGCAGCCGGTGCATATTCCGGCTTGCATGAGAGAGTGTCCGCTTTTTGGTTCTGGGCGTGGGGGACGTAAGTTATTTTGAAGTTGAACCGGGAGAAGAACAAGGACCAGCGAATTTGTCTCTGGTTCAGATTTCAGGTTGTCTGAAGGTGCTCCAGGTTTCGGTGGTCAGTGTGGACTTGTACTGGGTGGCGCACTCCCTCTAGGTGATGTCTCCATGCCTCAAAGGCCGTTTTGATGGCGAGTAACTCCCTCTCCCAGATGGTGTAGTTTCTCTCAGCCGTGGTTAGTTGGTGGGAGTAATAGGCGCAGGGCTGGTGAGGCTGGGATGGGTCATCACACTGGGACAAGACAGCTCCGAGGGCCACACCGGAGGTGTCGGCTGCCACTGTGAAGGTCAGCTTGGGGTCCGGGTACCGGAGAAGGGGGCCAGTGGCAGAACAGGTCTTTAGCATGGCAAAAGCTTGAGCGGCCTCCAGGGTCCAGCGAAACGGTTCCTTGGGTCAGAGGAGCTTATTGAGCAGCACGGTCAACTCAGCGTACCCGGAGATGAATTCGCGGTAGTAGTTCGTGTTGAATGTCTTTGCTGTTCTGCGGGGTCTGCCATGTCGGAATGGCCTCTACCTTCTTGGGGTCCATGAGGATCCCCTTTGGGGACATGATATGCCTGAGGAACTCCACAGAGGACAGGTGGAAGGCACATTTTTCGAACTTGGCATAGAGGCCATGGGAGCAAAGGCATTGTAGGACTTGGCGCACATGCTCAATATGTTGCATCTCATTGTCTGAGTAGATAACAGATCATCTAAATAAATGATCACGATGCGGTCTAGCAGATCCCGGAACATGTCATTCATGAAGCGTTGGAAGACATCTGGGGCGTTGGTAAGGCCGAAGGGCATCACTAGGTACTCATATTGTCTGTAGTGGGTCTGAACGCCGTTTTCCACTCATCGCCTGCCCGAATCTGTACCAGATTATAGGCTCCTTGGAGGTCAAGTTTGGTATATATCCAAGCCCCCTTGAGCCGGTCCAACAGTTCTGGGATCAGTGGCAAGGGATACCAGTCACAGATGGTGATCTTGTTCAGTGTTCGGAAGTCATTGCACAGCCTCAGCTCTCCACTCTTCTTCTTGACAAAGAGCATAGGAGCAGAGAGTGGAGAGGTAGAGGGACAAATGAACCCCCAGGCGAGGTTCTTGTCCAAGAAATCCCGGAGAGCTGCCAGTTCTGGTTCTGACATGGGGTACAGATGTCCGGCAGGCAGCGTGGCTCCAGGTTCCAAGTTAATGGCGCAATCGTAGGGCCGATGCGGAGGAATGTTGTCAGCCCCTTTTTCCTCAAACACATCCAAAAACTCAGCGTACAGTTGTGGGAGGCACAGGGCAGTGGCTGACGCCACCGCGGCCAGCGTGGTGACTGGGTGCAGATGTGGGCAGGGAGCAGGAAATTTGAGTTCTTGCCTTACCCAATCTACCCTGGGGTTGTGAGTCTGTAACCAGGAGAGACCTAGGATAATCGGGAACCAGGGCATCTGGACGACTTCGAAGTTCACCTGCTCCTGGTGTTGGTGAATACGGAGGAGCAGGTCGCAGGTTTCCTCAGTTACCAGACCGGAGCATAGGAGGCGTCCATCAGTGGCCTCCACGAGCATCGGCGTTTCTTTAGGCCGCACCGGGATTTGATGCTGCTTCACAAATGCAGTGTCGATGAAGCAGGTGGCCACCCCAGAGTCCAGCATGGCAAAGACGAAAAGCCACCGTTCATCTGGGAGGCCAAGTTTGATGGGCACCAGGAACGGGCTGGAGTCCAGAGGAGCTACTTCAGAGAACCCAGCTAAGTGCCCAATGCTGATGGACCCGTTCAAGCATGGGCCTGATCTTTTACAGGCGGCAGTAACTGCACCAGTGGTGCAGGCAGAGTTTGCTTGGCGGGACAACCGGAGGAAAATTACCCCGCCCCACCACAGTAGAGACAGAGGTTGAGGGTGCGTCGACGAGCTTTTTCCTCAGGAGTCAGGCGGGGTCGGGCTCCTCCAAGCTGCATCGGCTCCCCTTCAGCTGGGCTTGCCTGAGGGCTGCTGGGCATTTGCCGGGATGTAGAATGACCAACCGGTGGTCCGGAGCCTGAGGTGGCACGGGCCTGCCGTCGCCCTACCAAACGCCCATCGATCCAAAGACAAAGGGTTGTGAGTGCTTGCAAGGAGCTGGGCCACTCGTTCCGGGCCAACTCGTCTAACACTTCGTCCGCAAGCCCTTCCACGTACTGGTCCATGCAGGCAGCCTCATTCCATTTTAAGTCCTGGGCTATGAGCTGGAATTCGGTGGTGTAGTTAGCAACCGTGCCTCTCCCTTGTTTCAGTGCTCTGATCTTACGATTAGCTGTCTCCACTTGCAGGGGTGTAGCAAAAGTAGTGGACAAATGGGTGTGAAACCCCCGAAAGTCCGACAGGAGTGTCGACGCTTCCACTAACAGAGGGGTGGCCCACTTGGCTGCCTGGCCCTTTAAGAGGCTGATAATGAAACAAACTTTGGTTTTATCATTCGGAAAGTCCCGAGCACACAGTTCCATATACAACTCGCATTGTGCCAAGAAGGCTGAGAACTCCCCCACATTTCCACCAAATTTTTCTGGTGGGCTTACCAGGCATTTTGGCGGAACAACGATGGGTGTGGCGGGTGGCTGCGGTGGTTGCTGCTGGAGCTGCACGACCAACTGCGTCAGCTGTTGGACTTGGTGAGCGATGTCCATAAGCTGCAGCGGAGCTCCCACTCCGTCCGCATCCATCGAGGTGGAGTGAGTTTGGGGGTGCTAGCAATCTGTCACGGGCTGGGTGCCAGTAGGTCAGGAGCTGAGTCGAAGTCTGAGACAGTCCAAGGTCAAGCCAAACCAGGAACGAATTACCAAGTCCAAAACACAAGCTGAAAGCAGAGTCAGTCCAAGCCGAGGTCAGAGAGGGAAACTCACAAGCAAACCAGTCCAAGGAGTCAACCAAAAGCCAAAGTCAAACAGAGCCGAAGTCACGAGCCAGAGGGTCCAGAATCAACCGAAGTCAGACAGCTGGAGTCATGAGCCAGAAGGTCCAGAATCAGGTTTAGCTGATGCGAGCCGAGCGGGTGCAGAGCTTAGCCAGAATGACTTGCTGCTAGCACAAGTTGTTGGTCTTTGTGCTGTGCCTAATATACCCAGCCACTTCCTGTGCTCGTTATCAGCTAGCAGTGAGGTCCCGGCTCCCTCTAAAACTCAGGGCTGAGTGATCTGCGACTACGCATGCGTGCCTCTTTTCTCCTAGCAGGTAAGTCTTGCCTGGATCGTGACCTTAGCCGTCCCACCCGAGGAGGTGAATCAGATGGGCTTGATCTTGGCTGTGGCTCAGCTGCTGCTGGTGCTGGGGTAATGCCCTGAGAGGTGCTTGCTTGAGCCTCCTCTGGTTCAGGTGGAGGCTCCTCTGGAGCTGGGGACTGATCCTCCACCGCACTTAGGTCCACAGGAGGCAGGTCTTCAGAGGCACTCCTGACAGGAAATAATTAAAATTGTTCTATCCCACCAGTTCAGTAGTGCAAAACTGCTTACTTCTGGGGATAAATGACTAACTTCCTACTTTCCTAGTCTTACCAAAAGCACTAAAGAACTTGTGGCCAATTCACAAATAATGGACCGGGGGTAGGGAGCCCATTGCCGGCCTTCAGTGGGGCGCCGTTGGTGCCAGCGCCAAAGGTCCAGAGTTTGGGAGTGCTCCTGGATGCCTCTTTAACTATGGAGGCCCAGGTAGCAGCCACTGCCAAGGCAGCCTTTTATCATTTGTGGCTGATTAGGCAGTTGGTTCCCTTCCTCGAATGCAATGACCTGGCGACAGTGATTCATGCTATGGTCACCTCGAGATTAGACTACTGTAACACTCTCTACATGGGGCTGCCCTTGTCTCACCTCCGGAAGCTGCAGCTAGTGCAGAATGCGGGACCACATCCAGCCTGTGCTGAGGACACTGCACTGGCTGCCTATAGCGTACCGGATCCGGTTCAAGGTGCTGGTTTTAACATTAAAGCCCTATATGGTCAGGGGCCGGCCTACCTAAGGGCCTACCTAAGGGCCTACCTTTCCCCGTATATACCCCAGAGAGTACTGCAGTTAGGGACGCAACATCGCCTGGCCTTCCCTGGCCCTAGAGAGGCCAAGTTATCAATCACCAGGGCCAGAGACTTCTCAGTGGTGGCTCCGGCCTGGTGGAATGAGCTCCTGAACAACATCAGGGCCCTGCAGTTCCGCAGGGCCTGCAAAGCGGGGCTCTTCCACCAGGCTTTTGGTTAGGAGCCGCCACTGGGCGACGGGGCCGTTGGCAAATGCCAGGTTAAATCTCTGGCCGGATAATCAACTGGTGAAATTGCTTGGCCTTGGGTCTGGTATTGCTGCGCTGTGTGTTGGGAGTAATGGGCTGCCAATCTCTGTAGTTTGTGTTTGGGTGTTTTAAGCTAACTAATTATAATTTTAATGCTGTTCATTTTAACCCTGTAAGCCGCCTTGAGCCGGTGTATGCTGGCTAGGCGGGGAATCAATCAATCACTCAATCAAATAATGGAGTACGGAGGCTGGTCTAGGACCCCAACCTTGTGAGGCAGTCAGATACAAGTAATGGATTCTCGGTTCAGATGAGAACTGTGGCCCATGTGGAGGAGGGGCTTGAGCCTTCCCCCTGCTCTATTTTCCTGACCTGAAATGGACCAAGGGGTGCTATTTGGTCTGTTGGAGAAACCCATGTGTTCTCTGGGATACAGATGAGTTTCCTCAAGAGGTCAAATAGCATCACCCTGAGGCCATTTCAGGTTGGGGAAAGCTAGGCTTGCTAGCCCAAGGCTGGCAACTGATGTCCTCACTGGCAAAAGACTTCATTGACAACACAGTGACATTTTTTCTGGATGACCTGGAAGAGTAACCATAGAGTTTTGGGCAGAATCTAGAGCATCAGCTGACGCAGTGATGCCACTTCCACGTCACACCAAAAGTGATGCTATGGCATCAGCATGCTACCAATGTCCCCACCCCCCAATTTCCCCAAGCATTTCCGCCCCTGATAGCAGGCAGAGTTAGTGGGAGGAAGGAGGTCTGCTGGAACAGGGTACCTGGTCTCCCTGGGGGAAGCTGAAGCCCCTTCTTAAAACACACCACAGTCTGATCCAGGCATTGTGCATGTGGGAACTGAGGAGAAACCTATGTTTGCCAGCCTCCAGGTGGAGCCTGGAGATCACTTGGAATTACAGCTGCTCTCCAGATGACAGCAGTTAGTTTCCCTGGAGAAAATGGCTGCTTTGCAGCATGGACTTTATGCCATTGTGCCCTGCTGAGATCCTTCCCCTCCCCAAACCCTGCCTTCCCCAGGCTCCACCCCCCAAATCCCTAGTATTTCCCAACCCAGAACTGGCCACCCTAACCACAACTCATGTCAAAGGTTCAATCTACACATTATAAGGGCCTCATGTTTGTTGAGGAACAACATGAGAACTTTGTATTACATGTGCAGTGGGAATTTTTTTGCTACCCAGAGGTACACCAAGTATTTTCTGTTTACAGCTATTGAACACAGGGAGAAGTGGCTTTAGCCTCCCTGACCCATGGAGCCACTGTTGTTTTAGGTTTCCCAAATGCACAATGTGATTTTCATGACAGGGCCCATAGTGGCTCTATGGGGTAGAAGCTAAAGCTGCATGCTGTGGTCACAAACAGGAAAGAGCTGTTGTGCATCTGGGAGGCACAACATTCCTTGTGTTGTTCCCCATAGAGGAGCTGCAGAAGATGGGAACCCCAGACCTAACCTGAGTACTTTGTAGTTTGTGGAACAGATACCTGGATTAGACCAGGTCAATTTCTCATCCTTCACATCTTCCTCCCCACCGTATCCTTTAACTGATGCTCAGCAGACCGCAACAATCCATGCCTCAAGCAGATAATTAACATATGCTGTCCTTATGTGTCTCACTATAATAGGCATAGAATAGAATAGCAGTATTGTTGGCAGTGGCAGATTTCAGGGATCAATAAGATTTGGTAACTGGTATAAAATTCAAGATAACTCTGCATATGCATACCTTTGTTAAATAAAAAAATAAACAACAAAAGATTCAGTAATTGGTTGTTGTATGGGGTCCAGCATCAGGAACTGGTATTGTAGAACACCTGCTACAACCGTTACAATATTAGGGAGCTGACACCAGAGCTCGGTAGTCCTGCTTCTCCTCACCATTGCCATGTACTCATCTACCTTGTTCCTGTGACCCAGAGAGAATTGTCAGGATAGCCAGCCATGACAGATGTCGCACCTGCTGCCATCCCATACTCCTTTACTTGCCCACTGGTGTTCTCCCTCTAGAGGAAGCAGTAAAGATTTGGTGGGCCAATTCAGGAGGCTCTGATGAAGGAAGGCTCACCTGTGAGCTAGCTCCATAGACTGCCCCCCAGGGGCCACCAAAGGCTACTCCAGGATCCCAGTGTGCTGTCCTGGTATAGCCCTAATTCTCTGGTGTCTTGGTGAGTGGGACAGTCCTTTACCTCTGGGATAAACTCCTCCTCCTCAAGCAGGGTCACCCTTGAAGCTTGATCCAGGCAGGGGAGGGTCTTGTTCCCTGGGACTCTCCCAGTCTTGCTGGCCCCGCTGACTTAGCAGGACGTGGCTGTGAGCACTTTTCTGGTGCTGTAATCTAGGCCTGAAAACAAGAAGAGTTTAAAGTGAGCTGCAATCAGTGGTATTACTAAAGCAGCCAGTGGCACCAGGAGAACCCTGACAGCCGTGGCTGGCTGGCAGAACCCATTGGGCTTCAGAGCGCAGACCTCCTATGTTTTACACACGTTTAGAAGGGGGGGCAGTGGCAGGGCAATGCTGATGATCCAGTGCTCTCCCTGGCCACAGAGGTCCCAGGATTCGGTGGACAGCCTACTACTGGGCCCTCGTCTCCTCTCCTGAAGCTCAGTAAGCACAGGGAAAGGGAGAGGAATCGGTGGATGTTCATAGGGAAACCTGGAGAACCCGGAGCTTATTCCCTTAGGAACGGCTGGGGGGGAAGTGGAGGGGAGGAAGCGAGAAAATACCTTCCTAGAGCTGAAAAAGCCACCTAGACTCCCATCCTGAGACATGGGCCCTCCCTTCCTAGGTTCTTAAGTCCCTGGGCTGAAGAAATCATGAGCAAAGGCTCTAAAAAAGAGTGGGAAATGGTGGCAGCAGCCATTTTGTTTTTCAGAGCTGCTTGTGCTAGCTCTGCTTTTCACTTTCTCTTTTGCAGAGAATAGAAAATGGCCACCAAATCCAGTAACAGCGCTTCAAGGATAGAGATTTTGAGCTCCCCAGATACTCAGTGTCTCTGTCCACATCGGAATCTACTGAAACACAGGACAGGATGGAAGGGGAGGAAGCTAAACATAATCTTCTGCAATGGCTAAAGGCAGAGATGAGGAGAGAAATCAGAGATGGTGCAAGAAACCATGCAGAGTTCTAGCTCTCCAGAACCCTCTATCCCTAGGGGCAGGTCTACCAAAAGAGTGCAGCCGCAAAGGACAGGCTCCTTAAGTAGGTCCAGGTCTCCTCCAAGTCACAAACAAAGGAGACATAGACCCCCAAACAAGGAAATTAGCCCTCTTATGGATCTTGGGGGGGGGGGGGAGGCGCTGATAAATACCTAATAGAAGACAAAAATAAGAAAAAAGTCTTGCCATGTAAAAAGAAGGATATCAAACCACGCAAACAGTTTCAATCCTTTCGAGATTTCAAGAAAGGAAACAAATCCAACTACTCCAGGCTATTCAAGGAGAAGTGGCAATCCAGACCACGGGACAAGTCTTTCTTCCATCAGAAAGGGGACCAGAACCCCAAGACTAACAAGAAGGGAACATCAACATGACTATTCAAAAGGGATACACTGAGGTCCATTCTCTCAGCCATTCAGGCCCAGGACTTTCTGACGTCTATCAATCTCTCAGAAGCCTACTTACATGTACCAATCAGAGAGGCACACTGCCAGTTTCTGAGATTTGCATATGGAAACCATACTTTCAATATCGGGCCCTCCCTTTTGAGCTAAAATCCTCCCCGAGGGTGTTTATAAAAATTCTAGTGACAGTGGTTGCACAGCACAGGTTACAGGGAGTGGCCCTCTTCCCGTACCTGGACAACATCCTAGTGAAAGCCCCATCACTACAGAAGTGCCAGGAAGAGTCCGAGATTACAGTCCAAGCCCTGAGAGAGCATGGGTTTGTAATCGGCTGAAAGAAAAGCAACCTCCAGCCAACTCAAACACAGGTACATCTGGGAGTGTTGATAGACACACAGAAGGACAGAGTGTTCTTGTCCCAGGAAAGGAGACAAAAGATCAGTCTCCTGATGTCAGAGGTTCTAAAGAAACACAGAGTGGAACTGATGACATTAACCAAATTACTAGGAACGATGGTGTCCTGCCAAGACATTGTTCAGTGGTCAAGACTTCACTTCCATCCCCTGCAGAGGTTTTTGCTTCCATACCAGGAAGCAATAGCGCACCGAAGGTTCAAGATACTCCAATTCCCAGAGAGACTACGCCATCAACTAAGTTGGTTGTTGGACCCCACACACTTTGTACAGGGCTTCCCCTTAAGAGAACCACAGAGGATTGTGATGACAACAGACGCAAGTCTGTGGGGGTGGGGGGCACATTCAAAAGGGAGGATGACACAGGGAACCTGGTCCACATGGGAAACCTTGAGGAACCTTTATACCTTGAGTATAAATTTCCTAGAACTCAGGGCCGTGAAACTAGGATTACTGAAGTTCAAGAGCTTTCTAACGGGGCAGCATGTGCTGGTCCAAACGGACAACATGACTGTGAAAGCCTATGTGAACAGGCAGGGGGTACCAGACATCAATCGCTCCACAAGGAGGCCTGCAGCCTGTTCATTTGGGCCAAGGTTCACCTACAGTCGCTAAGAGCAGTGCATGTGGCAGGAAAAGACAACATCCCAGTGGACTGGTTGAGTTGGAGGCAGATAGACCAGTTGGAATGGATGTTGAACAAAACAGTCTTCTCCCGGATTTGTGACAAATTTGGGACAGTGATACTGGATCTCTTTGCCACGGAACAGAAATGTCAAGAAGAAGAAAAAAGTATGCAGTAGGGACAGACACAATTGCGACTGGCAGCAGGGACTGTTATATGCCTTTCCGCCTCTGCAGTTAATCCACCAAATTCAGCAAAAAGTGAGGGAACAAAAGGTGGAGGTGATCCTGATTGCCCTGTTCTGGCTGAGGAGGGCCTGGTTCCAGGATTTTAAAAGTCTCTCTATAGGGGAACCATGGCGGCTACCCAACCAGGGGGACCTTCTGACACGGGACAGACAGCGAGCCACCCTCAGCCAGGTCTACTCAACTGCCTGGACGTTGAGCGGAAAATGGTAGTGGACAGGGGCTTCCCAGACAGAGTGATTAGCACTATGTTAGCTTATAGGAAGGAATCCACAAATAAGGTGTATAATGTGACCTGGCAAGTCTTCTGCTCATAGTGTGAATAATACTATAGACCCTCTGAAAGCCCCAGAGAGGTCTTGTCCTTTCTACAGGATGGGATCGACAAAGGACTTAGTACAAGCACCCTGAGGAGACAAGTTTCAGCTATCTCAGCTGTACAGGGGCTTAGGAAGGGCAGGCCTCTGTTGTCATGTCAAACATTTTTTCAGGGGAACAAAATTGTTAAGGCCACCACAGGTTCTTTGGTTCCCAACATGGAACCTTAATATGGTCCTCAAGGCTCTTTGTAAAACCCCGTTCCTTTCTCGGTAGGTTGGGAGTGGGACAGTCCTTTACATCTGGGATAAGTTCCTCCTCCTGAAGCAGGGTCATCCTTGAAGCTTAATCCAGGCGGGGGAGGGACTTGTTCCCTGGGACTCTCCCAGTCTGTTCCAAGCCATGTCACCCCTGAGCATCTGTTAGAGGAAAAAAAAAACACTTCCACCCACCGGGGACGGGACCCCTATGGCATCTTGCCCTCTTAAAGAATTAACCTTCAAAACGTTGTTTCTGGTGGGGTAACCTCAGCCAGGAGGGTTTCAGAACTAAGGGCACTATCTGTTAATAGAGAACTCTGCATATTCCATAACAATGGGGGGGGTCCTTCATACCGACCCATCCTTCATTCCTAAGATAAACTCAAGTTTCCATAGAGCGAAAGAGATTAATTTGCCTTCCTTCTGCCCGAATCCGAAGCATGAGAAAGAAAGGGAATGGCATTGCCTGGATGTCTGTGGGGCACTCAGCTACTATATTGATAGGACAAAACCATGGCGAAAGTCAGAGACACTCTGTCTCATTCCAGAAGAAGGCCATGGGTACTCAAGTGTCCACCTTGACGCTGAGCAGGTGAATCAGGGGGTGTATTATAGAGGCCTACAAGGCCTTGGCATTGGAGCCCCCAGGGGGGATTACAGCACACTCCTTATGGGGGGCGGCTACCTCAGTGGCTTATAGGTTCTTTCCCTCTTTGGACGTAATTTGCAATCAGTTTATTCCTTCACCAGGCGCTATAAGATAGATAAGCTGGCCTCGGCTGAGGCAGCTTTTTGCCACAGGGTTTTGCAGTTTGCCTTGTAATCAAAAAAGTCGATCACTCCCTCCCTTGGGACACACTGCTTTTTTTACGTCCAAGATGTAAAGGACAGTCCCACTCACCGAGCCACCGGAGAATGGAAGGTTATCTTCACTTACCATGAATCTTCCTTTCTCGGTGGGTTGGGACTAGGACAGTCCTGCCCGCCCATTGAGTGCCACTTTGGAGGCAGTTCAGTTGGCAAAACCAAAAAAATAAATTGCACATCGTCCTTTTTGGTTGTCTGCTCGGACAGAGTTTTATATGAGCCAAATTGGAGGGGTAGAAATCAGAGGTGATTGAAACATGGAGATTTCCCTAGTAGGAATACATAGAGGGAAGTGTAGAGCAGTTGAAGGGGTCCTGTCCCCGGTGGGTTTTTTTTTTCCTCTAACAGATGCTCGGGGGTGACATGGCTTGGAAAAAGACTGGGAGAGTCCCAGGGAACAAGTCCCACCCCCGCCTGGATCAAGCTTCAAGGATGACCCTGCTTCAGGAGGAGGAGCTTATCCCAGATGTAAAGGACTGTCCCACTCCCAACCTACCGAGAAAGGAACATTCACGGTAAGTGAAGATAACCTTCCAGTTCCTGCTGATGGGCCATGTCAGGTTATCTCCTGACCTTCCAGAGACAGAGGACAAGGGACCGCAGCCGCTCTTTCTCTTTATTACCATTGCTGCTTGCTCACTGGCAAGCAGGAGTAGCAACCATTCTGGCTGATCATGCCACTTGCTCAGTGGTGTTGTTGCCAGAGGTGCTGCCTTTACTCTGGGGTAGCCCCAATAGCAGGGGCCCCCCACTTTCTAACCTGAACCAGAGAGACACCAAACTCAGGCCAAGGAAGACAAGCAGATTCTGAAAACACAGAGCAAGTCATAGCTCTGGAAACAGGGTCTCCATTTTCAGGTGACAAACCAGGCAACCCTCAGAGCAAACCTCCAGTCTTCTCCCCCACCCAGGAAGATATGCATATGAAACTGGCAATTCCACCAGGTAAAACATCTGCATTTCTAAAGACTATTCAGAGGACACCTGGCAAATAGTCTTTCTATCTCCAGAACTCACCCAGCCCTTTTGTGTGATTCCCATATCTATGTGTGATACTTGTCCTTCCTTGCTCCATTCCTCAGGATACCGAGATAATCCGATCAAACATTCAAATTATTAACAATCCTTCCTGATGCTAGTCAGGGACCCATCTCCCATCTTTTGTCTGTATCTGGGAACCTATTCAACTGCCTTGGCAGAACCATCAATGGTCATAAAATCCGTTCGACTAGCCCCAGTACAGCTACCCAGCACCTGGCTGATTTAATCAAGGCCATTGTTAATCCTGACTCTGCCCTCCTGGAAGCTCATTGGCCACATCTAGGCCTTGCCCATCCTGATGCCACACACCCCTGGGACTCATCACTGGCCCAGGTAATCAATTGTTCTCACCTGAGACCAGCCCCCAAGGCCTTCCATTGGTCTGCATTGTTTTCCAATGTCTATATCCACCAGGCACATGGCCTCAGACCATGTGCCTCTGCCCAGATGCCAACTGGTAGTCCACCCCTAAACCTAAGCCCATAACTCCTTTTTCATGGACCTCTGCACATCTGGACAGGTAGTATCGCCCCATAACTGATCCCTCTATTCGCTATCAATCACCTCTGCTTTCTTAGTTCTATATTATGTGTGTGTTTGATTATTGTTTGTATGCTTGAGAATATTTAGTAAAGAAATCATTATTTTACCTACCCCGTCTCTGTGTCTATTCCTGGGTTCTTGGGAATTCTAACTCCAGTATACACAGGTCATGATCCATGCTATATGCCTATTGCCACTGTATACTCATAATTCCCCACTTTTATTAATAAATCAAGGCAATTTGGCTAACAGTGTTGGAGACTGAGATTGAGGATGAGTAGTGAGTGGCAAAGCAGAACTGGGCTTGCTGAGAGCATCTTGTCCAAGCTCATGTTGCATGTGTGCCTGCTTTTTTAGGGCTGCCTGAGTTCTGATGGAGTTGCAAATGTAGTTTATCATCCTGATAAATGGATAATACCCTTCTAAACAGAAGTCAATGAATGAGTCCCATGGATGTCCTCTAATCTGGACCCTACCCCCTGTACACTTTAAATCACTCCCGCTTCATTGCTGCATTTTTTTCTGCATTGCTAAAATGGCCTCTTTGCCACAAGACACAATGGCAAAGATCTTCAGAGAGGTGACTCTCCATTATAAAACTCATTTATAACTGTCACAGAGAAATTGTGAGACTTCTGCTCAAAGTAGTCAAGGATCAGATCTTTGTTGATGAAACACAGTTCTTTATTTCCAATCTCTACATTGGTACAGCTTCTCGGATTATTGTCAGAGATGACACAGATGGCCAAACCGGGTCTATTATACTTTTCTAAGCAGTTTGAATTACCCATAGGTAGCCAATCACTACAAGGGAAAAACGGCGGGCAAAACGGGGCTCTGGCCGTTTGCTTCCCACAGGAAAGAAAGTGAGGTGTCAAGTTGTAAATTTCCCCTTCCCAACCAGACCCTTCAGATGTTACCAGTTCACATAACAATCCATGGCCTCGAGGCTTTCGCACATTGATAAGAGATTAGACTTGTCCTCCCTTAGAGTCTCAGCCGAGATGAATGGAATGCGGAGGTAGGAGTGTGAGAGGCCCATTGTTCCCAAGCTTTGAAGCTGACATCCTCCCGGTTTGACAGTTACACAAACCAGGCCGGTCAGGGTCATAAACCTGGGGTTACACATTCTACATACATGCTAATACATACTGGCCAGGATGAGGGGTACATGACAGGTGTTGATGAAGGCATACATACAGTACTATAAAAAAGCAAAGCAGCAAATATAAAATGGAGCATGGCTGTAAATAGCAAGATACATTTGTCTGAATCAGCAGATTCTGACAGAAATGGCTGTTATATGGGAGTGAGAAATTTGAAGGCTGGGTTGTAACAGGGTTACAGTTAAATGAAAGTTCTAGTGTCGGTATGAAAAGAGTTTGGAACTATTAGAGATCTGGCAGATTCTGAAATTTGAGGGGTGGGTGGGTTCAGACATAAGACCTATTTGGGATTGTATCCAAACCTATCAGAGCCTGGTGTGATCCAAAATGGGACTGCAGCTATGCCTTGGAATGCTACCTTGGAGGAAACCTTTCTTGTATGTGTGTGTATCCACAACTTCATACCCATAATGGATATGTATGGGAACCTCTCACACTTCCCCTCTGCCTTCCAAAAGTAGCAACAACAACAAAATAGTGAAGAAGTAGGGATAGTCCATTTACTCAGGGAGTAATGCTGGGTATATACGTCATAGGAAGCATAATGACAAAATTCTTTAGCTTTAAAACAGTCCTTTTAAAATAATTGAATGAATTTTGGGCATCTAATAGACATCCATACTCCAGGTCAATATGATCTATTCTGAAACAGGCTCAGAGCAATCCGAGCTGTGCATTCCAAGCTCTAAGGGTGTGACACTGATACTTTGATTTTCATTCAAGGAGCACTCTTTCATGTAAGGAGCAATCTTTCATGTACCACTATGAGAAGTGAAAGGTTAGGCAAGTATATTTGAATGCCAGCACATCAGACCTGTTTGCCTGAATTGTTTAGCCAGAGGTATCGTGTTGTGCAAGAAGTAGTACAGCATTGTTGGAGACTTTACTGAACAAAGATTACATTTGATACTTAGTGGGAGAAGGGTGTATTCAAATCAGGACTGCATGACTAGCCCCAAAAGTCTATTTATTGTCAACTGACAACAGGCCAATAGGGCTAAGTCATTTACTTTGGTATTATTTTGTGTGTAAAAATAGCATAAATTTTCTTCATTGTGGGGGGAGGGGGGATTAAGCAAACAAAATGGAGTCTGATCTCCATTAGAGTAAAGTGGGCAGGTCACATATGCTGTGTGCTAGGCTGAGAAACCCCAAGGATGAGCTTTCCCCGATTGCAAAACTCAGCAATAGGCTATCAGGGAAGTGGCAAATGTTCTTCTTAGGAGTTGTTTTTCTTTCAAAATCCTGCTTTTCTAACAATGCACCACTAATATGCATTATCTAGAGCTGTAACATTCCTTTTGGGCAATTTAGACCTGCCTTATCAACTTTGTATTTTCCCCCCACTACGATTATCCTTGCCTTTGTATAATCTGTGTTCTTCTTTTTCGGCAAGCCTCTTCTCCCTCATCTCGGTGAGACGAGATGCTCCTATGATTGATCACAATAAACTAGTTCAAAGGACTCATTCTGCATCTGCCAGTTTGGTGTAGTGGTTAGGTGCACGGATTCTAATCTGGGAGAGCCGGGTTTGATTCCCCACTCCTCCACCTGCACCTGCTGGATGACCTTGGGCAAGCCATAGCTCTGTACCAGCTGTTCTCTCAAGGACAGTTGTCTCAGAGCTCTCTCAGCCCCACCTACCTCACAGGGTGTCTTTTGTGGGGAGGGGAAGGGAAAGGACTTTGTAAGCCGCTCTGAGACTCCAAGTGAGTGAAGGGCGGGATATAAATCCAATCTCTTCATCTTCTTCTTCTCCTGATCTTGACCATCCAGCCAATAAGCCCCACTGGCATAGGCCGATTCCTCAACAGTTGCAAGTAAGGACACTCCCATCCAGGAGCTCACACCACCATTCTGTCACTTTTTGGTATCAGAATACCCTGACCTGGATAGCCCAGGCTAGCCTGATTTTGTCAGATCTCAGAAGCTAAGCAGGTTTGGCCCTGGCTAGTATTTGGATGGGAGACCTCCAAGGAATACCATAGGTGTGATGCAAAGGCAGGCAGTGGCAGTACCACCTCTGAAACATCTCTTGCTTTAAAAACAAGTCTAGCTCGCCACCTAGTGGTGCATAACTCTAAAAGAGCTAGGAATTCTGGCTGCCAGACAATCTTAGGATCTCCTGGCTATACTACACACACTGCCATATGATAATAATTATTAATTTATTATTATTTGATTTCAGCATGCCTCAACAATATTGAAGCATGAGAACTGTCTTCCCAGTGCCAACTGCACCATTTTCTCATCTTTCCACACACAATCTAATCTTATCCATATCACCTTTAAGGGTGATTATTCTTTGCCCAGAAAATCACATGCTCAAGGTTTTGAAAACATTGGAAAATTTCATTGGAAAATTTCAGTTTTGCTCTCGCTTTCTCTTGCATGCCTGATAGAGAGAGAAAAGAAGCCAGGGTAGAGTTCGAAAGTCACACCATTATTGTACATAATTACATTCCTTAAAAGGGAGCAATGTAATACTTTTTATTAGGATCAACAAAAGTATCATAACACAGTATGAAAGTATGAAACATAACACAGTGTGAAAGCTTTTGGGTGGGGAGGAGATGTGTTTCAGCTGCAAAAGAAGGGCTTGTAGTCTGTAACTTCTAGAGCAGGGGTGGCCAACCTTGCTTAACGTAAGAGCCACATAGAATAAACGTCAGATGTCTGAGAGCCACAAGACAGGAACAAATATCACACACACGTTTTTATTTTTTAAAATATGCAAATTTGCTTTTTATTAACATTAAATGCCAAAAATAAAAACAAACGAGGAAAACCGGTTATTGATAATGATATTACTTGTTTGCTAATGATATTGAGAGAGAGAGAGAAAGAGAGAGAGATGGAAAGAAAGAATTAAAGAAGTGGAAAGAAAGAGAGAGAGAGAAACTAGGAAAGCAAATAGATGGGAGGGAGGAGGGAAGGAAGGGAGAAAGAGAGAAAAAGCATGCCTCCCCTTTGCTTCCCCAGCCGCCCTGCCAGGAGCCGCACAATATGTGTGAAAGAGCCGCATGTGGCTCCCGAGCCACAGGTTGGGCCCCCCGGTTCTAGAGTCTCAGAATGGAACGCAACCTGTGTTGCAGATTTAATGTTGTGGGCAGGGAACGGCGTAGGATGCATTGCCAGAGTGCAGAGCGGGTTAGGCAAGGGTGCTGACTCAAGAAGCATAGTCAAGGTCCAATCCAAGGTTATGCACAGAGTCAAGGGCTGTTAGGAGTCTAGTCCAAGGGTCAGTCTGTACGGCAAGGTCTGAGAATCCAAGAGTTATGGGTTGGTTCAGGAGCAAGATGGAGTCAGAGTCAGGAAATGGTCCAAAGAGTCGCAGGGTTGAGGCAGGATCCAATGCTGTGGTCACAGAGTTGGAAGGATTTCGACTTGTTGCTTCCATGCCTAACAGCCTCCCTTGGCTGGTTTTTATAGCCATATGCTTAAGTCTCATGCTTGCAGCTATCTGCTCAGGTGTAATCCTGCAACTACTCAAGCAGTTGGCATCAGGACAGAAGGCGTGCACTTTGTCATCTGTCCTGTAGTTCTGTCTGTAGTCTCCATCTGCGGCGTTCTAACGGTGGGTGATACTGGAGTATTGGAAACTATCAACTGAGTTTCACCTGTTGAATCAAAGCTGGAGGGTGTCAGTGGCTCTGCACCAGCTGTTGGCTGTGAATCCTGACAAGCCTGCCTCTCATCTTCCTGCTGGCTGGCTTCCGCTAACTCAGAGCTGGTTACGTGGGGCTAGCTACATGGAATCCTCACTCTCACTGAACCCTGGCTGACCTACGACATTTAATTGGATTAGGTAGTGCTGGGTATAACAGATTTCAGCAAGTTTCTATTTTGCATCTAAGCTTTCTAGGACAAAGGAGGGAAAAAATGGCAGTCTCCATTTGAGAAATAATGGCTAGTGCAGCGGTTCCCAAACTTATTTGGCCTCCCGCCCCCTTTTCTGGAAAAAAATTACTCAGTGCCCTGCTGGACATCTACCTTCAGGAAGTGGACAAAGAGATGCATTTTGTGGATCTGCACCTGGATCATTCCAGTGCCCCCGAGGGGGCAGTATTGCTCACTTTGGGAACCAGTAGTACTTAATCAAATGACTCTCCAGACTCTTGTTCCTGTTGTTATACTGACAAAAGTAAAGCTGTCCTGAATACAGAATGAGGTTCCAGAAACTGTGCCCTAGATCCTTTCCAATCCGGCTTCCAGCCAGGGTTTAGCACTGAGACGGCTCTGGTTGCTCTGGCTGGTGATTTCCAGTTACACCTTGATGCAGGTGGGATGGCGCTACTGATCCTGGTCCTTCGACACAGGAGACCATTTGGTCCTGGTCAACTGCCTAGGCTCCCTGGGTGTGAGGTGTACTGCCTTGAGCTGGTTCTCCTCATTCCTCCAGGGTCAGTCCCAGAGGGTAATCATGGGCGGAGAGAGGCTGTCACTGTGGGCCCTGACCTGTAGAGTTCTGCAGGGGTTGATTCTCTCCCCAATGTTATTTAACATCTATATATGCCCTCTGGCAGAGATTGTCAGGAGGTTTGGATGCAATATGCAGATGACACCCAGCTCTACCAGTAGCTGGAATTCCAGTCTTGGCCTCCTGCCTGGATGCAGTGGTGGAATGGCTAGGTGGGTAATTCACTCAACAGTCACCTCAGTGTTCAGATCAGTAGTGGGACTCTGCAAACTGATAAAAAAAACTTTGGGTATTACTGTAATTGTGAAGGCTTGTCTATTAATGTAGTAAAATGTAAGGACATAGTATTTAGCAAAAGGAAAGGGGGGGGGAAATCTTCAGATGGTATATAGCAGGCCAACCTATGGAACAGGTTAACCAGATTGCTGATAGGAGTGTCCTGGTCAGTGCATATAACACCTATTCTGTGGCAGCTGCACTGGCTCTCAATTAGTTTCTGGTGCCAATTCAAAGTGTTGGTACTTACCTTTAAAGCCCTAAATGGCCTAGGACTCTCATATGTTTGGGACTACCTCGCCCAGCATGATCCTCTCATCTTCTCCAATCTTCACCTTGGCATTTATTGAAGGTCCATGGTCCACAAACTACCCATTTTGTGTCAACAAGGTTGAGGGCCTTCTCAGTAGTGGCCTCCGTCCTGTGGAACCAGCTGCCCAAAGAGGTGCATGCCTTGCGGGACCTCCCTAGGTTCCGCAGGGCATGCAAGGCTTCGCTTTTTCAGGCAGCCTTTGTGTGATTGTGATCCACCAGGCAGCTGGTATAATTTAGCTGTGTCTTCACCATCCACACATCCTACCCTATAATCACAGAGTTGGAAGGGGCCATACAGCCATCTAGTGAGGGGTGGCCAAACTGCGGCTTGGGAACTGCATGCGACTCTTTCACACATATTGTGAGGCTCCCGGCTGGGGAAGCAAAGGGGAGGCATGCCTCCCTGTTCGGTTTTCCCTTCCCCAACCAGTGTGCCCCTCCCTGGGTAGGCTTGAGGTGGGGGAGAGCAGAGAAAGAAAGCATTCTCAAATCCCCTCCCCACCGGACAGCTTGAAGAAGGCATTTGTCTCTAAATCTCTTCTCCAAGCCAAGCCAGCCGGCAAGGGGGCATGGGGGGCTTGGAGGACACATTTAAAGTTAAAGTTGCTTTCTTTCCACCCCTCCCCCCTTTCCACTTTCTTTTGTTCCACTTACCTACCTACCTTCCTTCCTTCCTTTCTCTCTCTCTCTCTCTCCTCTCCCTCCCTCCCTCCCCCATCTAAACTTAAACATGTTCTCCAAGCCCTGCCCCACGCCCCACCAGCCAGCTGGTTTGGCTCCAAACAAAGTCAGCAAGGCAGTGGGAGCAGGGGGCTTGGAGAACACTTTTAAAGTTAAAGGTGTTCTCCAAGCCCACTGGCTTGGAGAAGACATTTGTCTCTTTAAATCCCTCCTCCAAGCCAAGCGGGCTGGCATGGGCGCATGGGGGGGAGGGTTGGATAACACATTTAAAGTTGAAGTTGCTTTCTTACCACCTCTCCCCCCCCATTTATTTGCTTTCTTTCCACCTCTCTCTCTGTCTTTCCCCCTCCCTCCCTCTCCCATCTATTTGCTTTCTTTACACCTTTATTTTCACCTCTTTTTCTCTTTCTCCCTTTCTTTCTTCTTTCCTTCCCCACTCCCTCATCTATTTTCTCTCTCCCTCCCTCCCTCCCTTCCCCATCTATTTGCTTTCTTTGTTTGTTTCTCTCTCTTTCTCTCTCCTTCTTTCTTTCCACCTTTCATTCTTTTCACCATTCTCTCTTCCTTCTATCCTCCCTCCACTTCCCCCCTCATCTATTTTCCTTCCTTCCCTCCCTCCCTCCCTCTTCCTTCTTCCCCTCCGTCCCCATCTATTTGCTTTCTTTGTTTCTCTCTCTCTCTCTTTCTTCCTTCTTTTCTGTCTCCCCCATCTATTTGCTTTCTTTCAACCGTTGTTTCTCTTTCTCCCTTTCTTCCTTCCTTTCTGTTATGTATTGACCATGCAGTCGCCATGTGCTCCCATAATTGTGACCGCATGGCCAGAGCACATGGCCAGAGCACATGGCCAAGAAACTACCTGAGCTTCAGCCAAGTAGAACAAAGGCCAGGTGGATTCAAACCGGCCACCGATCATGTACCTGGGTTTCTCCCAGGGAACCTATGAAATGTAAATAGACTTCTAATAGCCTATCAGGCCAGTTGGGTGAGGTCAGGGGATTGTCCCTGACCAGCATGAAAGGAGGGCTTCGAGCCCTGGGTTGTATGCTTCATCCGGACCAGCAATAAAGATCTAGCTGTTTCACTCTTCCATGGACTCCCGACTCCAATACTTATCAGTGGCGACGAAGGTGGGATCCCGATGAGCAACTCTCCAGCCGACCACAGCAGCACAGCGAGCTCCATCCCGCCGGCCGCAGGCATCTCTGAGCTCCAAAGCTCCAATGCCTCGCCGCAAGCTGTTCTGAGCCTGATCCTCCGGCACTAGCCAGTGCCGAGCCTCAGCGCTCCCCGGCACCGCCGCAAGACACGAGAACATTGCTCAAACAGCCGCTGCCGCTCCTGCTCTGGTAAATATGGCAAACGCTCCGGGACCAATTACCCCTTTCGATACGTCTCACCCCGAGACGTGGGAGTCCTGGCTCAAGATGCTGGGTTGCGCCTTTAAGGTCCGCAGAATCACAGATGTGGACCTGAAGAGCGCCTGGCTCTTGAGTTCCGGAGGGGTGGAGGTCATGCGGGTGGCCCAGAACCTACTAGCCCCGCAAGACCCCACCGAGGTGTCTTACAACATGCTCATCAAGACCCTCAGCAATTACTTCACCCCAAAGCCATCAAAACTGGCCAGGTGCTGGGAGTTCATACAGCACCAGCAGCAGCCGGGGGAGTCGGCCGCCACTTTCCTGGCTGAACTCTGTTGACTAGCCATGGGCTGCGAATTCCGCCACATGGATGACCACGTGGAGACCGCCTTCATGGGAGGGGTCTGGGAAGCCAAGCTCCGCCGGCGCCTCATCGCAATGCCGGAACCTACCTTGGAAAAGATGTTCCAAACGGCAGCAGCCTTCGAGACAACGCAAAACAACAAGGCAGCCACCAAAGTCCACCAGGCGGCTCCTCCCGAACCCGACTCAAGCAAAGAAGAGGACGTACACCGGATGCAACCACACTCAAAGAAGGGTGAGCCCGGCGTCCCCAGGCCCAAGGGCCGGCGCCCAGCATCTGTCTCTGTTCCCTCTTCTGCTTCCCTCAACAGGCAGGCCCCAACGTGTGCCAGCTGTGGGGACCCCCTCGACAGACGGACATTCCGCTTCCGTGATGCCATCTGCCGTGCCTGCGGGAAAGCAGGACATCTCACCCAGGCCTGCCGCCTGAGGAACAGCCACCATGTCCCAGCAGTGAACTTCGAAGAAGTGGGTAGTGTCGTTCCCCCGGCCACGGTAATGAACTTTCCACCTGTCGTTCCCCCGGCCACGGTAATGAACTTTCCACCATCCCGGGCACGATTTCCGTGTCTCTCCAAATAGAGGGAGTTCCTTGCTCCATGGAACTGGACTCAGGATCAGCATATTCAATTGTGTCCGCAGCTACGTTCCACCGCCTCTGCCCGAAGGGGGCATGCTGGCTGCGGCTGCCGGCTGGGTTGGTCCTCCGGGACTTCCAGAAAAACCCAGTGGCTATTAAGAGGCTAGCCAGGGTCCAGGTCCAGTACCACACCTTTAACGGCCTGCTGGACCTTCTCGTGGTGGAGCGCAATCTAACCAGTCTCCTAGGTCGCGCCTGGTTCAAGCCACTCGGAGTGCAGTGGACCGGAATACACTGCATGGGCTCTACTGACTTCTCATCCATCTGCGAGGAATTTTCTGCCGTTTTCGACGGCTCATTGGGCTGCTACAAAGGACCCCCGGTTTCCTTCGACCTGGACCCGGCAGTCCGGCCCATCCGCGTGGCCGTCCGCCGGCCACCACTCGCCTTCCAGCCCAAAGTGGAGGCAGAGTTGGAAAAGCTCGTGGCACAAGGGGGGCTCGAGCCGGTCTCCCACGCCAAGTGGGAGACTCCCATTGTGACCCCCCCTCAAAGCTAACGGGGAAGTCCACATCTGCGCGGATTACAAATGTACTATTAATAAGGCATTACAGGACCACGCGTACCCGGTACCGGTGGTCAGCCATGTCCTGGCATCCCTCGCAGGTGCCAAAATATTTGGAAAACTAGATCTGGCCCAAGCCTATCAGCAGCTTCCCATAGACGAGGCAACGGCTGAGGCACAAACGATTGTGACTCACAAGGGAGCGTTCAAGGTAAAACGCCTCCAATTCGGGGTCAGCGTAGCACCAGGGATCTTTCAAAATCTGATGGATTCTCTCCTCAAAGATGTTCCAGGGGTGAAGCTGTTCTTCGACGATATCCTCATCACCGCCCTGGATGTCGACACGTTCGCGGCTCGCCTACGGATGGTGCTGCAAAGGTTCCAGGACGCGGGTCTCAAGGTCCGAAAAGACAAGTGTACCCTTGGAGTCTCCTCGGTGACCTTCTTGGGGTTCGAAGTGACCGCAGACGGCATTCACCCGACAAAGGAGAAGGTAGCGGCGATTACAGGTGCACCCCGTCCGTCCTCAAAGGCGGAACTCCAGGCGTTCTTGGGACTTTTGAACTTCTACCACGCCTTTCTTCCGCACAAGGCAGCGGTCGCTGAACCCCTGCATCATCTCCTGGACAAGGGAGCGGCTTGGGCCTGGGGTCCCAAGCATGACGCAGCCTTCCGGGCTGTCAAAGACTTACTAGTTTCAAATGCGGTCTTAGTGCATTTCGATGAGAGGCTCCCTGTCATCCTGGCCTGCGACGCATCCCCCTACGGCATTGGGGTGGTCTTGGGACACCGGCTACCCAACGGAAAGGAGGTACCGGTTGCCTACTACTCCAGGACCCTGTCATCGGCGGAACAGAACTACGCCCAGATCAACAAGGAGGCCCTAGCGATCGTAGCCGGCGTCAGGAAATTCCACGACTATCTCTACGGATGGTCATTCACCGTGGCCACAGATCACAAGCTTCTGCTGGGTCTCCTTGCCCCCCACCGGCAGACCCCTCACATGCTGTCCCCGCTGGTCCTGCGGTGGTCAATTTTTTGTCAGGCTACTCCTACGAATTGGTGCATTGCCCGGGGAAGGCGATGGGACACGCCAACACCCTCAGCCGTCTTCCCCTCCCATCCTGTGACCCTGATCCGGCTCCCGCTTTCCACGTAGCGCTCCTGGAGGACCTACCGGAGCGCCCCATACAGGTATCGGATGTGGCCCGTTGCATGCGGTGGGACTGCATGTCTCAGACTGGGTGGGAAGGGGGTGGCTGGAAAAACCGGGACCGGATTTCGCCGCTTTCACGGCACGCAGGCACGAACTATCGGCCCACAAGGGGTGCCTGCTCTGGGGATCTCGAGTGGTGATCCCCGGGCCCCTGTGGCCCCAAGTGCTAGAGGCACTACACGAGGCTCACCCAGGAATTGTACGCATGAAAGCCCTGGTCCGTAGTTACGTGTGGTGGCCAGGCCTGGACAAAGACATTGAGGGGCAGGTTCAGAAGTGTACCAAATGCCAGGAGTCGTGACCAGATCTGCCACACGCTCCCATCCAATCCTGGGAATCCACTAACAAGTTGTGGTCCCATCTGCACCTAGACTTCGCGGGACCAGTCCAGGGCTGGTTGTTTCTTATCATTGTAGACAGCTACAGCAAGTGGCTTGAGGTAGTGCCAGTAGCATCGACCTCCACCAACACTGCCTTAAGAAGTCTCTGGCCGGTCTTCACGACACACGGAATGCCAGAAACTCTCGTGACCGACAACGGGACCGCATTCACCTTCGGCGAGTTCCAATGGTTTGTGGAAGCCTGCAGTCTTCGCCACATCCGCTCCGCTCCGTTCCACCCTGCAACCAACGGCCAGGCCGAGCGCATGGTGAGGACAACGAAGGACATGTTAAAGAAGATGGAGCACAACAACTGGGAAGAGCAGCTGTACAAGTTCCTGTTCTGCCAACGGAACACTCCCCACTCAGGGACCGGGCGCCGGCCAGCCGAACTTCTGATGGGAAGACGACTGGGAACTGTCCTGGACCGCCTACATCCCGACCGAGCAATCGAGGGGAACCCGACAATGGAGGACCGGCCAGCCGCCCGAGGATTCGCTCCCAAAGACCCCGTATACGCGAAGAACTTCGCGTGGGGTCCGACATGGCTCCCTGCAAGGATCGTCCGAGTCACCGGGCCTTACTCCTACGAGGTCCTAACAGAAGATTGCATAGTCTGGAGACGGCACATTGACCAGATTCGACGCCACACATCGAACCACGACATGACCCAGACCCGCGAACTTCCTGCACCAACAGACCGTGACATTGACATGACTCCAGAAGCAGCGCCAGACCCTGATCCGGAGACTGCGGAGACGCCGCTCCTGCCCGCGGACGAAGCAGCCGCAGCATCCACACCTGAATGACCCCCGAGCAGACAGGCCCCACCAGCAGAACAACTACCCACACCGCAACCTGCCGACACAAGCAACACGCCCCGCCTTACAACCCCCCAGCGCTCTGGACATGAGCGCAGACGCCCGGACTATCTCAAAGACTATGTGTGCAGAGGGGTTCTGGACTATGGGGGGAGGGGTGTTATGTATTGACCATGCGGTCGCCATGTGCTCCAATAATTGCGACCGCATGGCCAGAGCACATGGCCAGAGCACATGGCCAAGAAACTACCTGAGCTTCAGCCAGGTAGAACAAAGGCCAGGTGGATTCAAACCGGCCACCAATCATGTACCTAGGTTTCTCCCAGGGAACCTATGAAATGTAAATAGACTTCTAATAGCCTATCAGGCCAGTTGGGTGAGGTCAGGGGATTGTCCCTGACCAGCATGAAAGGAGGGCTTCGAGCCCTGGGTTGTATGCTTCATCCAGACCAGTAATAAAGATCTAGCTGTTTCACTCTTCCATGGACTCCCGACTCCAATACTTATCACTTTCTCTCTCCCTTTCTTCCTTTCCTCCTCCCTCCCCCTCCTTCTCTCCCTTCCCCATCTATTTGCTTGCTTTGTTTCTCTCTCTCTCTCTCTCTTTGACAAATAAATATCATTATCAAGATCTGGTTTTACCCCTTTTGTTTTTATTTTTGGCAGCAAATCTGCATATTTTCAATAAAAACATGTCTGTAGTATTTGTTCATGTCTTGCAGCTCTCAGACATCTGATGTTTATTCTATGTGGCTCTTACCTTAAGCAAGTTTGGCCACCTCGATCTAGTCCAACCCCCTGTTCAATGTAGGATTAGCCTAGAGCAGGGGTGGCCAAACTGTTGGCTTGGGAGCCACATGCAACTCTTTCACACATATTGTGTGGCTTCCAGCAGGGCATGCCTCCCTGATCGGTCTTCCCTTCCCCGGCCAGTGTGCCCCTCCCTGGGTAGGCCTGAGTGGTGGGGGAGCAGAGAAAGAAAGCAACTTTAAATTTAAATGCGTTCTCAAAGCCCCCTCCCCCATGCTGGCTGGCTTGGAGAAGGCGTTTGTCTCTTTAAATCCCTTCTCCAAGACAAGCCAGATGGTGTGGGGGCATAGGGGGGCTTGGAGGACGCATTTAAAGTTAAAGCTGTTTTCTTTCCACTTCTCCCTCCCTGTCCCCCTCCCTCCCCCATCTATTTGCTTTCTTTCTACCTTTCTTTCTCCAAGCCCTACCACACTGGCAGACTGGCTTGGCTCAGAGAAGGCACTTGTCTCTTTAATTTAATATGTAAATTTGCATATTTTTAAATTAAAATGTGTGTGTTTGTATCTTGTGGCTCTCAAACATCTGACGTTTATTCTATGGGGCTCTTTGTTAAGCAAGTTTGGCTACACCTGGCCTAGAGCATCCCTGGCAAGTGTTCATCCAGATGCTGCTTGAAGACCGCCAGTGAGGGGAAGCTCACCACCCCCGAGGCAGCTGATTCCACTGTTGCACAACTCTTACTGTAAAAAAAGTTTTTCCTAAAATCCAGCTGGTGCCTTCCCACCCTTAATTTCCCACCCTCTGCTGCCAACAGGAAAAGCTCCCTGCCCTCCTCTAAGTGACAACCCTTCAAATACTTAAAGAGAGCCATCATGTCCCCCTCAGCCTCTTCTTCCCCAGACTGATCATTCCCAAGTCCCTCAGCCTTTCCTCAGAGGGATTGACCATCCTCCTCGCTCTCCTCTGCACCCGCTCCGTTCTGCCCACACCCTTTCGGAAGGGAGGCCTCCAGAACTGCGCACAATGCTCCAGACGCGGCCTGACCAGTGCCGTGTACAGCAGGACTAGGACCTCTTGTGATCTGATAGTTTGATAGTGATAGATTTTAATGGGGGTGGCCTGTATGTGTAGCATTGCACTGTTTTCTTTGCACGTTCCCCAGATTATCATGAAGAAATAATTGAGTAGATTTGTCAAGATGTTTAAGTATTCTCTTATATCTTGTACAAAGCTGCTTGTTCTCATTTTGAGAAGCATTCTTGATAGCCATCCATTTCCTCATAGCAAAAAGCTATGGAGACAATATTTTTTTGCAGTTGATTTGATCCAGCCAATATTTTACTTAGTCTTAGGCAATGTCCTTTCTTACTAAAGCCCTCGTCCCAGGTTTTATGATCTCCACCATAGCCTGTTGGCATTGGGGGGGGGGGGGGGAATCCCTCTTTTTCTTTTTCACCAGCAAAGAAACTGATCGGATCCTGCCCAATAAATTGATAGACAATTGATAGACCACCAAGTGGGATTTCAAAAAACAGTGTTTTCAAGATCTTTCTGTAGTAGTTCCTGCCCTACAACCTGAGTACTTGCTTAATTTTTTCATATATTGTTAGTGGCTGAAAACAGCTGCTACTGATATTCTGACACAGTGGAGCCAAGTGACCTTTAGATATTTATGCATACTTCCTTGTTAATGTGTCTCATACTGAAAGCTGTCACAGCAAAGCACTGCCTCCTGCAAACCAAGCAAATGAGGCATATATGCCTCCCAGATTCCTTTAGCAAGCTTTCCAGTGATCCACATCATTACCTTTCATTGACTTTCCTAATGAACAGAGGAGTCTACATACATACACATCAAGGTCCCTCATCAATCATCCCATGTTCTGGAAAGTCCAGAAAAAGAGTACATCTTATCCTCCAAGGCCTGCTTTATGTCTCCAATCCCTGCTCAGCTAGCCACTACCAAGTTCTTCTACAACTATTGATCTCAGCTTTTTGAGGCAGACATGCATTCATGGCACATGTATTTCAACTGCCTGCCCCTGGCATGGTCCTAAATTACTCTAAAAATTCACTGTCCCCTTTTTGTGCTTTGAAAGTGCTGTTTAAAATGTTGTTAGTGCGGGTTGCTAGAACTGTGGTTCAAAAAGTTTCAGTCCCCTCTCCCAGGTTCCAGGAAGTTAAATCTCTGCATACGGGTCAATGCATCTTGTTTTTAGTGTACAAGCATGCAAATACATGCACATGAACCCAAAATACTAGTGTGCTGCCTCTAGGGTTGCCAGTTCCAGGTTGGGAAATTCCTTGAAATTAGGGTTGCCACCTCTGGGTTGAGAAATTCCTGGAGATTCCTGGGTGCATGGGGAGAGACCTCAGAAGGGCATAATGCCATGTAGTCCACCATCTTCTCCAGGGGAACTGATCTCTGTAGTCTTGGAGATCAGTTGTAATTCCAGGAGATCTCTAGAACCCACCTGGAATCTGGTAAGCATAGATTTGGGTACAGAGCCTGGGGAGGGCAGAGTTTGGAGAAGGAACGGAGCTCAGCAGGGATGTGATGCCATAGAGCTCACCCTCCAAAGCAGCTATTTTCTCCAGGGGAAATGATTATCATAATCTGAAGATCAGTTGTAATTCTGAGAAATTTCCAGGCCCGTCTGGAGGTTGACAACCCTAGTTGAATCCCTTACATATCCTCAGTATCATTTGTTCAGATAACAAATGATCTTCGATGTGGTCTCTGTGCTTCTCACCTATGGGTTTTCTGCTCCTGCACGGAAATCCATCAGTATTGTAGAAAGCTTTAATGGATTTTTGCGCCCAGTGCCTCCGGGCTTGTGCGGGGCCCGATTGCGCATGCCCAGAGGAGCAAGGTGCAGACATCCCAGCAGTTCTCTTCTGACCGCCGCGCTGGTAACACCTCTGTTACTCGCCTCTCTCGGTTAGTTTGTGGAAAGCCTTCGCTTCGTCTTCTCTCAAATTCATTCCTTCTTTTTATTTCTTATTATTTCTTCAAAAAAGAAAAAAAAGAACTCTATCTTTTAGTTTGGGTCAGAGGGGGTTCCTTCAGGCCATTTGGGCCCCTCCCCCCTGTTTCTGGGCAATTCTGCATGGCTAAAAAGTGGGGCTGCTTCAAAAGATGCTCCTCGTGCGGTAGTAAACTCGCCGCCCCCAACGGACACTCCTTGTGTCTTTTCTGTCTGGGAGAAGGACACCGCCCTGAATCGTGTACCCACTGTTCAAAGTTCTCCAATCAGACCAAGAAAAACAGAGCAACTCACCTTAAGGTTGCGCTCTTGGAATCTGTGCTCCTTCCATCGTCCGTGATGGACTCCTCACAGACCCATCCATCAGCATCGATCGTCAATGCCATGCCGTCCATGTCAAGAGCCTCCTCCGACATCATTAAGGTCATGTCTAAAAGACAGCCTCAAACCCAATCGACGGCCTTGACCCTGATTAAAAAGAAAAAGAAAGATAAATCAGAGAAAAAACATAAGACTTTGGAGGCAGTAACTGGCAAACCACCCAAAAAGCCCTCGACGCTTTCGGCTTTGCCTGCATTGACACCCTTGCCTGTCACTACACCTCAGACTCGTGAGGTAGTGGTGTCGGCTCCCTCTACCATGGTGGAATCACAGAACATCCAGCTTCTAGATTCCCCAATTAGACAAGTGGACCTTCTACCTCCTGAAGCTATCCTACAAACTCAGGAGTTCTCTGACATTGACAGAGGGCAAACTAGAGGACACAGGTTGACTTCCAAATCTCCCATCCCCGAGCGCTCTGCCTCGCCTCCAGAACTTGATTCTTATTGGCATGAATGCCAGAGGACCCTCGACGTAGAACCTCCACCCACTTACCATGTGGCTTTGGATAGAGATTGCCACCCTGACTAACAGGATCACTCACCTCTCCGCAGATCTCCCAGGCATCATTTGCCAGCTCGCTTGCAATGGGGCCATCCCCCCCACCCATACCTTCCATGGGACCATCAGCACAGATATCCCTACCCACCGTACTCCTCGATACCATGAGCACCTTCGGCTCCCCATGCCGAGTGGGACCGCTACTTGTCCCGCCACCCACTTTCCCCACGGGATCTCCGGCCACCACCCTCGGCTTCCTTATCGAGACCATGGGAACACAACCATACAGAGGAAAGATATCGATCCTTACCCTCTCCCATAAGACCTGCGCCAACACCTTATCAGGCACCAGCGCCCACACTAAGGCCAATTCAGGATCGTCAACCATCCCCAGTTTTGCTGCCACTGACCTTGGTGCCATCCCCACCCAATCGAGGACCTGCCTTACACCCATTGGTCCCATCGGATGCTCCACAGCCAACCTCCTACTCTTCTGAGAGGGACTCCAAAGACAATCAGTCGGATGTTCCTAGTCCACAGGATCAAACCTCCCCAAAACCAGATGTTGCAGACAATTTACCGATATCCCTATCGGAGGATCTCAAGTTCTATGGCAACTTCGTTAAGCGCATGGGCCTGGCTCTCGGATTGTCAGTTGTACAACCCAAACTGGTCATCTCTGATGCCGCTTTTGATGTCATTCAACTTGATGTCTCTACATCGATAGCCCACCCGATGTCAACGGTCCTCCTCTAGGAAGCCAAGGCCCCCTGGGACAAACCATCATTCACACCAGTATCAGCCAGGAGGCTGGACCACATGTATAGAGTCCAGGATGCAGGAGCAGAATTCCTGTTAAACCATCCTCGACTGCTATTGCCCTTTGTTGTCATTCTTGGTTACGCTCCACTACGCTCCAATCTGATACCAGAGCATACGTGGAAGATCTTCCATTTGATGGTCTGGAATTGTTCCACTCCACCACTGACTCTGTCCTGCAGGTGATGGATAAGAGCATTAAAGCCTCCAGAACGTTGGGTGTCTCATCCACCCCTCACCACTTAAAGCCTCGTTCCTGGATTAGACCTTGGTCCAGAAAGTCTTCCAGTTGCAGCTCTCCAGACCACTCCTGGTGACCTGGTACATCCCCTTCCACCCAGAGGGTGCCTTAGTCCCCAATTTTTTTTCTCCAGCACAACATTCGGGTCGCTCCAAGGCATCCCAACCACCCAAGCAGGGCCTTTGACTTCCTTCTACCTCCTCCCACCCCCCCCCCCCACTGCCTCAGTCCCTTCCTCTCATCTTGGCAGTGGGTAACCACAGACGCTTGGGTGCTCTCCATCATCCCCAGCGGGTACATGATAGAATTCGTTCAGTCTCCACCACCTTCAGGTCTCGTCCACACACCACCAGCAGCCCCCCTTATCCAGGAAGTCTCTGTTCTCCTTACCAAGGACTCTATAGAGCCAATGCCTGCTCAGCAACAACGCATGGGCTTTTACTCCCGGTACTTCACAGTACCCAAATGGGATGGTGGTACCAGACCCATCCTCAATCTCCGGGGACTGAACCAATTTATCATTTACCGTTGCTTCCATATGGTCACCCTTTTTTATCTCTACTCCCTCTTCTGTGCAGACACGCCTGGATGGCCACCATCAACCTCCAGGACACTTATTTCCATCTGACTATTTGCCCTCAACATCGCAAATATCTTCGTTTTGCAATACAATACAAGGCTCTCCCCTTCGGTCGATCTACAGCTCCCAGAGTCTTCACAAAGACTATGGTAGTGGTTGCCACATTCCTTCATCTCAAGGGCATCATTGTCTTTCCTTATATCAACAATTGGCTCTTAGTTGTGAACTCCCTGGAGGCCGTACTCCGCAACATCGCCGCCACATGCAACCTCCTAGAGGACCTGGGTCTCAAGATTAACAGAGACAAGTCATGACTCACTCTGTCCCAACAAGTACAGTACATCGGAGCAGAACTGGACTCTGTAACCCTTCAGGCATACCTCTCCCATGACAGGGTGATTCCCCCTCGTCTCTCTCACCCAACAGATATGGTCTCAACCAACCTCCACTGCCCTAGGCTTCATGGCAGCCACTACCGTGGTACTGAGGTTCGCAAAGCTGAGGATGCAGATTCTACCATTCTGGTTCACCTGTGCCTTCCACCCTCACACCCAGCCTCAATCCACTATGCTCTCCCCAATGAAAGAAATCATGGACTCCCTGCTATGGTGGACTTGAAACTCAAACCTCCTAGAAGGTGCTCCATTTCACCTCCCTGTATCTTCACTCACGTTAACCACCGATACCTCAAGATGGGGATGGGGAGCTCATCTTTTGGGCCACAATACAGGAGGGAAATGGGATGTTCACCTTTTATCCCACCACATCAATTATCTGGAACTCTTAGCGATCTTCTTTGCCCTCTGCACTTTCCTTCCGCTGCTCCAGGGCCGTTGTGTAGCCATCCTGTCAGACAACATGACCACAGTCAGCTATATAAACCAACAGGGGGGCACCATATCTCGCCACATCTGCCACCTAGCTATTCAAATGTGGGACTAGAGCATGGAAAATGGAATCTTCTTATGGGCCACCGACATCCCGGGCACTCTCAACACCAGAGCAGACCTTCTCAGCAGAGGTCAGGCCCAACTACACGAGTGGGAACTTTCCTGGACCTACCTACACCCAGTTTTCCTCCACTGGGGCTTCCCAGAGATAGACATCTTTGTCACCAGGAGCAACAGAAAATGCCCTCTGTGTTTGCACACAGGGTAGATTTTGTTAGAACTTTTGTTCAATATTCGAGAAAAAATCAGAGTGATGGATCTTGCTTTCTGGAAAGAAGAGACTGCTTCCTCTAGTTTAAAATCTTTATTACTAAAGGATAAAGGGAAACGGGATTAGCTACAAATAAACAAACATGCTTTCTAAGGAGCTGCATTGTGCTCCATCTTCACACTAAAACATGCTACAACAAAGTGAGAGATTACAATGGAGGGTCTCTCCTTCTTCTTGACCCCTGAAAGGAAACACCTGATATCATTGACCAATTAGCAGAACAGTAGACCTCTAGGTTTCCCGGGTTTAGAGTCAATTGGCCAGCTGCCAGGTATCACTTCCAGGCTAAATCTAGGTAAACAAACAAGTTGCATAGGTTAACCCTATAATGACTAAAATTGTCAGGCCTTGTGTTACATACTCATTTTTCCAACAGACTTGACCCCCTCTCCCTAGGGGACGGCCTCTTCATCCCCTGGTCCTCCAATTACCTCTACCTCTTCCCACCTCTACCCCTGCTGACCCGAGTGGTCCACAAAATCATCCAGGACAGGGCAGACAGTATACTCATAGCCCCATCGTGGCCCAGGCAACCGTGGTTCCCAATCCTACTCTCACTAGCCACCGGAAACTTTCTACACTTCCTATCTGAGCCGGATCTCCTCCGAGTCTCCGATACCCCTGTGTTACATCATGACATTCCTTGCCTCATACTCACAGCTTGGAGACTCCTTCCTTCACATTCTCTGACCGGGTAGCCAACATTCTCCTTACTCCCACAAAGCTTCCACACGCAAGTCTTATGTGTATAAATGGACATGCTTCTGTTCGTTCCTTTCAGGTGACAATATCTCGCTGCATTCAGCAGGCCTACCTCGAATTTTTGATTTCCTACTCTCCTTAGCGGAAGCTGGGCTTGCACACTCATCTCTCCGAGTCTTATCTCTTGGCCATCTCAGTATTCCATAACAGAATAGACAATTTTTCAGTCTTCGCTCACCCACTCTCCAAACACTTTCTGAGGGGTCTACTCCACCTGTATCCTCCCACCAAGCTGCCAGTCTTGCCATGGGATCTTCCCCTGGTACTTCGAGCGCTTACCAGAAGGCCATTCGAACCCCTGGCTACCTGTGAACTTAAACTCCTGGCCTGGAAAATGGCCTTCCTCATGGCTATCACATCAGCAACATGAGTGGGCAAGATCCTTGCATTCAGACATGACCCTCCATTGCATCCTTGCATTCAGACATGACCCTTCCTACCTAATTCAGTGTGCCTCATTCCGGACATCTGCTTTCTTCCCAAGGTAGTCTCCGAGTTCCACTTTCTCTCAGAGGTCCTCCTTCCAGACTTCTATCCCACTTACACATCCAAGTCTGAAGACCTTCTCCATATGCTGGATGTCAAGAGAGCCCTCTTATTCTATCTCTCGCACACTAAGTGTGAGATTGTGCCAATAGATGTAGTCCACAACAGGTCTTCTTAAACAGAAAGTCCTTTATTTGCAGAAAAGATTTTGTTGGTCAAATGCACTTCTTCTGTTAGTAATGCCCAAGCATAGGAATACAACTATAATTATACTTGATATGAAATATGGGGCCCCGACATCCACCAATCACTGTGAGGCTTCTGCACTTAGCAGCAAAAGATCAGACCTTTGTTGATGAAACAGAGTTCTTTATTTCTTAATACTGCATGACAGTTTCTCGGGTGTTTGTTAGAGATGCCACATACAAAACAGTCAGAGTTAATATACCCTCCAGTACAGTTTGAAACCCCGACATTCGACCAATCACAAAAAAGGGAAAAAGCGCAGTTAAAAGATCTTAGCCGTTTTACTTCCCACAGGAAAGGTGAAGTGAGAAAGTTATAAAATTTTCCCCTCTGAACTGGGCACCCCAGATGTGCTAGGCATATACATAACAAAGTAGTTGCCACGGCTTTTCAAGGTCTTCACATAGCGATAAGAAAGTCCTGTCTCTCCGGAGATGAGGGAGGAGGGAATGCATGGGAGGAAAGGCCATTTGTTCTTTTGGTGACGTGCAAGTATGCAGGGTCGCCACTCTCCCGGATGAAATGGTTACACTGACCAGACCCTCGAAAAGCAATATAACTCAGAGCAATAAACGGGTGGGGGTGAAACAGGAGACAGCTTGAAAGAGATAGCAATGGTTACACTTCCAGCATAGCGATAGCAAGTTACAGAAAGCACAATGAAAGCCTTGTTAGGATCATAGGATCCTGACACCACTTGGGAGGATTATTGGCGTCCAAATATACTGGCCCACTGTTCCCAAGGAAAGCGTGGCAAACTAGGTTCTCAGGAAAATCACTATTCAGATTTTTGGGGCAGATGTTCCCAAGGAAAACCAAGTAGCGGACAGTGGCTACTTCATAACACCTGTGAATAACATAACACATAACAGGAGGCTTCCCGTTCAAGGCCATGAGCTAGGGAAAGGCGAACAGGAGATAAGAGCGGAGAGAAAGCTAATGAGCATGCGCAAAGCGAGCAAAGCAAGCATTCTGAAGGTGGGGGTCACGCCACCGATGCGATCTCCCGTCCGGGACCTAGAGGAGACAAAATAGAACTCAAAACTAAAGCAAGGTTAATTAACCATCAGGTAGGCTATAACAACCTTTAGGATTGATGCATTAAATGAACTCAGCAAGATTATTGATAATAGCAATCATCAGTAACTTATGACAGTGCTAACTGACACTAAGTCATCGAGACAAACCCCACAGCTCTTCGTCTCTTATGCATTTAACAGACTGGGCACTAGCATCTCGGCACAGAGACTCTTGAGATGGATTGTCGAGCTCATTCACCTCTCTTACCACCCTGGCCCGTGTTCTGACCCCAATGTTACTGCGGGCACATTCCACCAGAGCCGTTGCAGCCTCCACAGCCTTCCTAAAGGGAGCCTCTCTCTCAGATGTCTGCAACATGGCAACTTGGGTGATGCCAAACACCTTCATCAAACACTACACCCTACATTCGGCTATGGGTTGCTCATCCTGTCCACCGCTTCCCAGTGAGAGCCTGCCAGCACCCTCCTCCAGATAGGCCACTGTCCGCTACTCTCACATAGGTGTGAAGCACAGAGACCACATGGAAGGTAAACAGGTTACTTACCTGTAACTGATGATCTTCGAGTGGTCATCTGTGCATTCACACCACCCACCCATCCTTCCCCTCTGCTGCCAGGCTGGGTCTCCCTCTTCTCTACTCTGGTTCGCAGCGGTCAGAAGGAACTGGCAGGATGTCTGCGCCCTGCTCCTCTTGGCATGCACGATTGGGCCCATGCCCGGAGCCCATGCCTGGGCACATGCCCGGAGGCGCTGGGCGCAAAAATCTGTTAAAGCTTTCTACAATACCGATGAATTTCCGCACAGGCACAGAAAACTCATAGGTGTGAATGCACAGATGACCATTCGAAGATCATCAGTTACAGGCAAGCAACCTGTTTTTATTGGTTTGTAATATTCTGTAGTAAGTACAACTCAATCTACTGCAAGATTAAACATTTTTGTTAAACATTCGCAAGGTTTTGTAAAAGGAAGCTTGCCCTGGAAGCTGGCAGTGGACACTTAAGGAGTTATTGGAGATGAAATAGATATAACTTGCTGTGGGTAGAGCAGAGCCTTCAGCAATGTGCATTGGGGGGGTGGGGCTCTCAGGCAAACCCTTGATCTGAGAAGAGGGTGTTAACAGAGACACAAAATCAGTTCTATCAGTTTCCTGTGCACAACCATTTCATAATGATTCAGTGAGTCAGAAACCTTCCAGGGGTCAGGGAGGAAACAACCAACTCCCCTTTGTAGTCTGCAGCAGGGAGGAGGGAATTACAGCAGCTGGTTCCACAGTGGATACTGTAGTGCTAAGGAGACCTGAGTGGCCACGTACACATACTGAGAAATAAGTGTAATTTGTGGGTCTCAGAGACATTTGCTACAGCTGTACTTGCCAGGCTGCGGGCTAAGGGAGCTGGAATTCATAAGATTGTTCTGCTGACAAGCCCTGCATTAACCAAGCTGGATGAGAAATAGAAAGGCTGCACCTGTGGGTTCTGGTCACTGGCAGCATCGTTCTCCCAAGCCCCTTCTCCTTTTCACAGGCATGTCTCAGCCTGCCAGGCTTATTGTGCCACACATTCACCTCAGCCGAGAAGGCACGTCAGCCAGTAACGGCTGGGTACCATGGATGCTGTTTATATTTGTTTACTTCTGTGGCCTCCCAAAGGTGCACAGAAGGAAGGAGGCGATGTAATTATAACTGGGCTAGAGTAGAAGGACTCCCCGGGGCAGGTCACTCTGCAGGGCACACATCGCAGCTACTGGAAAACATAACAGCAGAGTACAGTGATGTGGGAGAGCCAGTTTGGTGTAGTGGTTAAGTGCGCGGACTCTAATCTGGGAGAGTCGGGTTTGATTCCCCACTCCTTCACTTGCACCCTGCTGGATGACCTTGGGCAAGCCATAGTTCTGTCAGAGCTGTTCTTGAAAAAGAGCAGTTTCTGTCAGAGCTCTCTCAGCCCCACTTAACTCACAGGGTGTCTGTTGTGGGGAGGGGAAGGGAGAGGAGTCTGCAAGCCGCTCTGAGACTCCCTTGGGTAGTGAAGGGCGGGGTATAAATCCAATCTCTTCTTCTTCTCTTATTCAGGTGTACAGCTCATACTGTTGGGAGGGTGCTGTTTTTTTAAGCCCTTCAGTTGTATGAGAAGAGGCAAACTGCTCCATACTGAGAAGACCTTTAGTGGACTGCTGCCTTCCTAAGCCCTTGGCAGTAAGGGCATGCTGAGTCAAGTGATGGTGGTGGCAGAACAGCAGGGATTGTGTTGCTTGACCTGAGCTGCGGCAACAATGACAATGGGTATAGGTTCTCTTGAGTTTAGCATTTCAATCCACCCTTGTGGGGTGAGCACTCTGGAGTGAACAGATGAAAAATAGGGGGGGGCATGGGGCATAGGAGGCTGGGGGGGATGGGATGGGATGGTAGGTTAACCCAGGGGATATCTGGGTGCAAGCAGCATTAAAAATCAATAAAATTGCCGGAATTTTGTATTTTTCCATTTATGCTTTAACTGCAGAGTTTTGTAGGTATTCTTACAAGGACAGGTGCTGAGGCATTTCTGCTACAGCTCAAAGTGGCAGAGATGCTGATGGAGGAAAGAGCAGGACCCCTTGCTCCATCAGTTTCTTCATGACTCAGCATAGTATCTGGCAGTTGCCTCAGTGCTTTCCCTGCTTAAGGAAAATTACAAAACCATTGGGAGGGAGAAAGAAAAAGGGGACTTTCCTCTCCCAAACCATTCTTCACAGGTAAATCAATGATCATCTGGATTCTTGCGCATGAACACAGGACAGAGTGAACTAATGTCCATATAGAACCAGGAACAGGTTTATTCAGATAATCCATGATGGCTAAGTGAGTTTTTCCATGGAAGGCTGCCAACTTTTTTTTTTAACTAGTTCTGAACACCATGCCTTCAACAACAGTTTGGTCTGCAGATATTAGCAGGTAATTATGTCTGCTATAAAAAGCTTCATCTGTTCTGTGAATCAAACTGCTGTTACAGACACAAGAATTTTTATTCTGGTAAAAGTGCAACCCTACTTCCATGCCACTTGGAGGGTTCAGTTCTGTTTTGTTTAATTTACTGAACCACTAAAAAACTGCTGGTTATTAAAATAATTCCTCCCCTTGACTATGCAGTTCATAGTCTGCTGCCATCAATCAAGGGGCCTTTTGGAGGGTCCTAATCTGCCATTTAGGAATAAGGTGCTTACTCATTGTCATAGAATGATTTAACTGGAAACAGATGCATGTCTCCTGGAGCCTCAGGTTGTCACCTAACAGCTGGACTGCTGGACTTTTTCAGAGCATTGGATGACTAGACTGTAACACTGACTTTTGTGCTTTGTGTTTCATTTTGTCCCTTTGCCACATAAAGGCTTTATAATTTGACAGGTGTTCTACATTTACTAGTTCCAGTTTGGGTTAAATGGACCTTCATTACAACTTGGCACTGAGGGTTTTTCTAGATGGCAAAAAAAACCCAGATTTTACCTTTAACAGATAGGTAGCCCCAATCTTGTGCTAACTGGGTGATGTCCTTTCAAACAGACAGAAGGTAGATTTGCTACCAGGAGATAAAGTATCTCACTGCAGCAAGACTGTTGCTTTGGGGAGGAAAAAAGAAATGTGTGATCTAGCACTGGAAAGGGAGGCTGTATTCAGTGGTAATGACCAATCATGGGCCTCAGGCTCCTGTACTCCTCCCCTAGTGCACAGTGGCAAACCATAGTTTGTCATGACATCCAAAAGGAATGAATTAAATTTGATGTAAACAGAAGGAATACAGAAAAAAAATAGATTTTACTAAACAAAAATATTTTGAACACGTAAACAGACCTGGATGTTATTTGGCACACTGTTTAAGAAAAGACAGGGAAAGAAGATCAATAACTGGAGTTAAAAAGCAAGAGGAAATCTCCTATAAAGAGGAAGCTATACATGAACAATTCACTCTCTTCTTTACAAATCTTTACGAGAAAGAGAATTTAACTGAGGAAGGATTAAATGACTACCTCAAGGATACTTTAATACCAAAATTCATGAAGGAAGACAGAGATATCCTGAATCAAAACATTCAATAAATAAAAGAAATCTCACAAGCAATAAAAAAGTTTTTCAAAGATAAAGCACTGGGTCCAGAGGGCTTGATGGCTATGTATTATATACGTTTGAAAGTTATCAATCAAATAAGTGATAAGAAAATATTTCCCCAATCATGGCAAGAGGCACATATAACATTGATTCCGAAGGAAGGAATGATCTGATGCTACCACGATCTTATAGACCCATATTGTTGTTAAATGTGAATTACAAATTCTTTGCTTCAATAATGGCAGAAAGGCTCAAAAAATGTATAACAAAGATCATTCATCAGGATCAAACAGGTTTTGTTCCCAAGAGATATATGAAGGAAAATGTCCATTTTATAATTTATGCAATGAAATTTGTACAAAATAGGGAGGAAAACAGACTTTATGTTTTTTGATGCTGAAAAGGCTTTTGACAATCTTTCTTGGACATATCTATGAAGAGTACTAGAGGTTTTAAATTGTGGACATAGATTCATGAATTGGCTTCAAGGAATTTATGAGAGACAGAATGCAAAAATTTTAAGTAATGGACTTTTAACAGATAGATTCCAGATTGGAAAGGGGACTGTTATTTATTCCTCCAATGGAAATTTTTGCTTTAAGAATTAGACAAGATCAAAATGTTAAAGGGTTGAAAGTTGACAGAGAAGAATTTAAGCTAAAAAGTTATGCAGATGATGTGCTGTTGACAATATTAAACCCACAGAACTCTATACAATATGTTATGTAACATGTAGAGAAGTTTGGGTCCTTTTCAGGATTTAAAATAAATAGGAAAAAACCTCTAAAATAATCCCCAAATTCTTATCAAAGCAAGAAGTCAATATCAAGACAATTACTGGATGTGATTTGGTAACTCACGCAATAAAATACCAGGGGAGGAGTGCAGGAGCCTAGGGCCCATGATTGGTCATTACCACTGAATATAGCCTCCCTTTCCAGTTTCTTTTTTCATCTCCAAAGTAATAGCATTGCTGCAGTGAGATATAAAAAAAATATGCCAAGATGGCACTGGTCGCCCTTACAGATGACCTCCGGACAAAGCTGGATCAAGGCAGGTTGGTGCTGCTGCTGCTGCTGCTCAATTTGAAAGCAGCATTCGACACGTTTGACCACAGTCTTTCGACTCACCACCTTGCCGACATGGGGATTCATGGGGTGGCCCTTCAGTAGCTCTCCTCCTTTTTTCAAGGTTGGGGACAGAGAGTGGCACTAGGGGAGAGAGTTTCCCCGTGATTCTCACTGGATTGCAGGGTTCCTCCGGGGGCTATTCTCTCCCCGATTTATATATATATATATTTAAACATTTTTATTGGGAATTTAAATTAACAAATGACAAATATATTAGCCCACATTTTCAAACAAATTAAGCAATATAACATACAATAAAACAGATTACCTGCAACAACTTGAAAAATTAACATTAGTAACTAGTCTTGAGCGAATACTAATATAGCCTTTAAAACACTAACTTTATAAAGTAGGGTAGAGTTCACCTTATAGCCAACAGTAGACTTTATTTCCATGCACTAAACTAAGAAGGACTCATTAACAAAGAAAGGACATTGTTTAATTATGCCGCCGCGTGCAGTTATATTTGGTCATTTCCATTTCTGTCCAATTAAGAAAAGGAAGCCATTTATCCATTTGTAAAATAACATCTGTATTGTATACTTGTGATGTATACACTGAGGTTTTTTTCAAATATAAAATAGTCCCAAATTTTTACCACCCATTGATGTATCGTTGGTAAGTCCTTGGCTTACCATTTGGTGGCTATATCTGCCTTGGCTGTAGTCAATAGCATTATTATAAGTCTTAGGCCGCTTATCTGACCAAAAATTTAGCAAAATCAATGTAGGATCAGTTAGTATTATATATCCCCGTGATGGCAAACCTGTGGCACGTGTGCCACAGGGGGCACTCAGAGCCCTCTCTGTGGGCACGCATGCCATTGCCCCAAGACCCGGTGACTCCCCGCCAGGAGCCTTCTCAACTTGCCTCCCCTCCCCCCGTTGATGCGGTGCACGAAGGCCCACCGCTCTGGACCTGCTGCCACCATTCTCCTTGGCTCTCCATCCAGTCCTCCCTCCTCCCGCGGCTGGCCTGGCTGCAGCCGAGCTGGCTGGAGCCAAGCGTAACCTGGGTGGGGGAGGGGACTGCCAGGCTACCGCTGCATCCTCGCCAGACTTGCCCTGATGTCAGCACTCCCCCCTTGCTGCTGCTCGGTCAGTGGGACCTCGGAGCATAGGCAGAGCGCCAGGCAGGCTCTGCGAGGGACTAGCTGCTTCTTCCACGTGAAATCCTTGCAGGTTGTTTTGGGGCAGCAGCGGGAATCCTGAGGAGGCGAGGCAAGAAGAACCAGGGGGGAGAAAGAAAAACGGGCGCGCTCCATCGAGGGGGGGAGAGAGAGAAAGAACCAGGGGGGAAAAACCAGGGGAAGAACCCTGAGCGAGGAGCAGCTCAGGGGCCAGCAGCGTGGGAGGGACCTGCCGGGCTACCACCACCTCCTTGCCAGACTCACCCTAATGTCAGTGCTCCCCCCTCACCACCGCCTGGCCAATGGGGCTTCTGAGCATAGGCAGAGCGCCGGGTGGGCTCTGCAAGGGACCGGCCACTTCTCCCACGCAAAAGCCTCACGGGTCATTTTGGAGCAGCAGCGGGAGTCCCGAGGAGGCGAGGCAAGAAGAACCCGGGGGGGGGGGAGAAAGAAAAACGGGCACGCTCCATTGAGCCAATGACTACCCAAGCGACCCTGGGTCAAACCCATGACAAGGGGAGGGAGACGCCCTCCCAGCTGCAGGGACAGCCTTGTCTGGCATAGTGGAGGTGAAGTACCGGGGGGGGGGGAATCACCTTTCTTCAGATACAGGGAAGTGGGCATGCACACAAAAGTTTCTACCTTGAATTACACTTGGTCAGTCTTAAAGGTGCCACTGGACTCAAACTAAGATAGATCCAGATGGGCATCCCAGTGACTTTACTGGTCATGCATAAATCACCTGCATGATACAAAGAGACCAGAAGGCGGACAGGTTCTAGGGCTATAAATAGCACTACTGAAATCTTTGCAGCCCATGGTGTCAGATTCTGCTTTGCTCAAACCATCTTTATTAATGTGCGGCTACAATGTTTCTATGAATTGAATCTGACATTGATATTTTTCTCTCATGTACTTTCGTTTCCTTTGTTAGGCCAGTATTACCAGATGCTTTATTGTCCCTCCCTTTGATGCCCAAATGCTTGTCTGCTTAGTGTTACATTTCAGGCGGGAATGCCGATTCCCACATACCAGGATGCCATATAGTACAAAGCTATCTCATCCTTCACTCCCTGGCGTGTCCTCCCTCTTCACTCGCATTGCTATCTGTTAGAAGTAGCCTTGGGAATTGTTTTATTGTCTGCTCTGCTCTGTTTTGCTGGGGACCTGGCACCACTGGGTCACATGGTTCGGGCTGGGAATTTTTATGTTCTTTCACCCCTGGTGACAAAAGGTGAATTGCTTTCCCGCATTTTTCTCTGACTGCTGATTGGTGATCAATGTTTATACTGTCATCTTTGCAGGTATAATAGTCCCCTGTTCTCTGTATATGGTATCACTAACAAACATCGAGACCTGTACCAGTATTTGAAACAAAGGACTATGTTTTAATTAACAAAGGCCTGATCATTTGCTGACAGCACAGAAGCCTCACACATGACAGCACATGCAGAGTGAGCAGGGGTCATTTTGAGCAGGAGCTTGGGGGAGCTCAGCTCCGGGAGTTGGTGCCAGCCCCCCCCCCCTGGGTGGGGGAATGCCTGCTTGTGTCATGGCTGCAGCAAAATGACCCTGTCCCCTGGAAAGGTCCTTGTTCCTCTGACCAGCCTTCTGAAGGCTTCAGCCACCACTGAAGCTATCCTCCCAGAACAGTGGCATTTCTTGGATTAGTAGCTGTCCCCTCTCTGCCAGCACTTCCTTCCTTCCTTCTTCTCTTCCTCCCTCCCTCCCTCTTTTTCTTTCTCTCTCTCTCCCTCTTTTTCTTTCTTTCTCTCTCTCTCTCCCCTTTCCTGCCTTCTGACATACTTCTGGTGATGTCAGGGGGTGTGGTATATGTAAATAAGTTATGCTGATGAGTTATACTAATGAGCTCCTGCACCTCTTTTTCTACAAAATGACCCCTGAGTGTGAGTATACAGTAGTGACCTTGAGGGACCAAGGGTCTGATTCAGTGTGAGGCATTCATGTGTTCATGGGTCCTGTCTAGTTTAGTATTATCTGCTCTAACTGTAGCTCTCTGAAGTTTCAGGCACAGAAAGGTCTTTCCCCAGTCCTTTACCTAGAAATGCTTGGGGAACAGGACTTGAACCTGCAGCCTTGTGCATACAAAATGCTTTGTCTGTCACCTCCAGAGCTTCCAGGTGTCCAAGAGATCCAGTTTGGTGTAGTGGTGATTCAGTGTGAAGCATTCATGTGTTCATGGGTCCTGTCTAGTTTAGTATTATCTGCTCTAACTGTAGCTCTCTGAAGTTTCAGGCACAGAAAGGTCTTTCCCAGTCCTTTACCTAGAAATGCTTGGGGAACAGGACTTGAACCTGCAGCCTTGTGCATACAAAATGCTTTGTCTGTCACCTCCAGAGCTTCCAGGTGTCCAAGAGATCCAGTTTGGTGTAGTGGTGAAGTGCACGGACTCTAATCTGGGAGAACCAGATTGGATTCCCACTCCTCCACTTGCACCTGCTGGATGACCTTGGGCAAGCCATAGCTCTGTCACAGCTGTTCTCTCAAGGACAGCTTGGGAAAGAGCTCTCTCAACCCCTCCTACCTCACAGGGAGTCTGTTGTGGGGAGGGGGAGAGGAAGGGAAAGGAAATTGTAAGCCACTCTGAGACTCCCAGGTGAGTGAAGGACGGGATATAAATCCAATCTCTTCTTCTGGTAAACACCGGAAGGTCAGTAGCTCAGCAGTTTGAGACCTGAGTGCCGCATGACGGAGTGAGCTCCCATCTCCAGCCCCATCTCCTGCCAACCTAGCAGTTCGAAAGCAAGAAATTGCAAGTAGATAAATAGGTACCACTTCAGTGGGAAGGTAATAGCGTTCCGTGTACCTTGGCATCTAGTCGTGCCAGCCACATGACCACAGAAAAGTGTTCAGACAGCGCTGGCTCTTTGGCTTGGAAACAGAGATGAACACCACCCCCTAGAGTCGGATTCAACTGGCTTTCAAACAAGGGAAATCTTTACCTTTAATATCTACCTAGCTATTCTCTGCAGACAATAGAAACTGCTCTCAGACCAGGGAAGAGCCTTTCCAACACCTGCAACTCAGAATTATTTTTTTTCCACCAGAGCTACCAGGATCAAACCTTCTATTTGCAAATCATGTGTTCCACCACTAAATTCTAGCTCCTGACTCAGATTACAGTATCTATAACAAATGTTTGCCCCAGATGCATACAACAGCAAAATCACATTAATTGTTCAAAAGCATGCCAAATGCAAACTTTTACCTTTCAATAAAAAGTTGTTTGTATCATTGAAAGCTCTATTATTGTGGGTTTTTTTAAGACAAAAGATGTTAATGTATGAGTTGTTTTTTCTAAACTGAAACCTCAGTATTCAGGTTAAATTGCCATGTTGGCACTTTGCAATAAACAAGTGGGTTTTGGGTTGCAGTTTGGGCACTTGGTCTCTAAAAGGTTCGCCATCACTGATATATCCTGTAGTCAACCTGATTTGTGTTATGATTTGATTCCAGAAGCTTGAAATAAATTCATATCCCCACCAATTGTGATAATGTGCCTCTTTCACCACATTGCTTTAAACAGAAAGGAGAAATAGTAGATGTCATATAAGAAAGCAGATGGGGTGTTAAATACTATCTATATAATACCTTGGGCGTGATCATACGCACCCATTTGCCATGCAAGAGGGACAATTCACCACCGGATCAAAGTGGCATGATCACACCAGCACATCTGGGAAGCGTCCCACAACTGTCGTCAAACTGTCACAAACCATTTTGATCCACTGGGGAAGCATGGTAAAAAGCTACTAGTGAAACTCCAGTATCAAATGGTTTGCTGTGGTTCACAGCCGGAGTTTCCCTATGTAATCACTCCAGTGCCGAAGTGTGGCATTGCAGATAGCGTGATCACATGCTATCCCAATGCCACACTGTTGTTCCCCCCCCCCCTTCTCTGTGTGTACATCATCAAAAACCCTTAGGGTGGGGAGGCGATTCATCAATCCCCTGTTTAAGCGCCTGAGAAACCAATCACAAAAAAAACCCCTTGCCCGCGGTTGCGTCTGATCACGCAGTGGCAAGTTGCCCGGCAGGTCCACATACCTGTGTGATCACATAACTGTGGGGCAAATTGCTCCGGAACAAAAAAGCCTCACTTCTCCTCCAGATTATCTCGCTCGTGTGGAAGGGACCCTTATATATTATTGTTTGGGCATTCAAAGGTTTAGTTTTATTTGCTTGTGATCTTCATATTAAGTCCCATTGGTGGTCTGTTAAGGTTAAATTCAGATCTTTAGGCCAAGCACGTTGGTAGCTGGTCACGATTGTGTTGTCATGGTTAATTAAAATCTCATATATTTTAGATATAAGTCCTTTATTTAGAGGTATTTTTGAAGTTAAGAGCCTTTCAAAGGCTGTGAGTGGAGCACCAAGCCTAGGTTTAATTTTCAGAGTATCAAGAAGGTATAGAATTGGGGCGGGGCGTCGCAGGGAATGGAGACGGACGCCTGAATCCACAGCTCCTACTTCCCAACCCCATAATTACCTTCAACGAATTCATCCACCTTCAGCAATACTTATAAAAGGGATGGGAAAAGGCTCCGGACCAAAGGCAAAGAAACAACAAGCCGTGAGTACCGGCGTCCTTTTTTGCAAAAACATCGCCCCCGGCCCCTACAACAAGCCCGGCTCAGAACGCTCCTAAAATGGCGGCCGGAGCAGATAATGAACTTAATAAAGGCCTAGCCACCTTAAAACAAGAACTTAGAGACTCAGTAAAGACTTTAGAAAAAAATATGTCTGAAACAATGAAGGAACTTTTGCTTCCAATCACCTCACAGATTTCTGAGCTAAAAGAGTCGGTAGCACAAATCGCCCAAACGGCAGAGACTACAGCAGACTCAGTAATGATTTTGCAAGACGATGCAGCTTACTTTTATAAAAAAGACGAGTGGGCTTCAGACAAAATAATAATGCTTGAGAACCAGCTTAAAATTAATAATATAAAATTACATGGGATCTCGAAAGACACAGACCTTTCCCCTGATATAAAAATGGCTTTGACAAACTGGCTATTAGAACTTCTGCAATTAGAAAATAACACCATACCCATTATTGATTATGCATATAGAACAGGACCGCAGAGAACCCGACCCAACTCATTGCCAAGGGACGTGATTATAAAGCTTTCTAACACCCAGTTTAAAAACAGACTTTTTCAAATGGCAAGAAGTACTGGTTATCTATTGTTTAACAATCTGAAACTGCAAGTTTTGCAAGACCTTTCCCCAGAAACCCTGGCCAAACGCAAATTTTTGAAACCAATAACTTCAGCATTGAATGCAGCAAATATTCGATATAGATGGATAGCGTATAGTAGAATCCAAGTTGTACACCAGGGAACTGCAATGCAAGCGACGGACATGGAGTCAGGAATAAAATTGCTGCAAGATCTCAACCTCCAAATCCCTATGGAAGACACTGTAGAAAACCCTCTCTCCCAACAATTAAAAGATACACAGCGGTGGCATGTTGCAAAATACAGGAGAGAGAAAAGGAGGAAAAATCTTTGAAGTTATGCTGTAGTATTTGTATAGCTGGTTTCAGTTTTTATATTTCTATATTTGCTATACATATTATTGTCTAGAATTTAAGGCTGTTAGTAAAGTCATTGAAGGTGGATAATAATATTGTTTAATAATAATAATGGTAATAATATTAATGTTTAATTTATAGAAAATTCATTATGGGGGAAAGTGGGGAAAAGGGCACTGGAACTTACCCCACTTTTTAGTTGGAAGATATATTTTATTTTATATTTTGTTGGTTAATTGATAAAGAAGGAGGGGGGAGATTGTTTAGTATCTACCCTCCCTCTGGGAAGTTTATAAATAGTGAAACAAACTAATTTGATTTGAAGAAATTAATAGTTAATTATTTTAATGGTAACTTCCCTGAAGGAAAGGGAATTAAGGGTCGTTTTGGTGACCCTGGTTTGCATATTTACTTTAAGTCTTATTAAGGGTAAACTAAATATCCTTTTTATATTAAATTGGGAACAAAAACCTGTTGTAAGGTATTTCATAAGGGAACTGTTTGTTGTTGAATTATACATTGTTTTTTTTAAAAAAAAAATTGGGATGTAATACTGACAAAACAATACTCCAAAAGGTACCTGTCATTGTTATGGCTTGTAGTTGCAAATTGGTTGTATTTTTTATGGATTTGTATAGCTAAGACAATAGTAGTTGTACTAAAAGTTATATTAATTTGGAGAGGTTTATCAGCTTATATTATAAGAAGCCTAGCACAGTTCTATACAGCAGATAATTTTGTTAAATTTTTTATTAATGCTCACTGTTGTGAAAAGGGTAAATATTGTTATACTGTGAAGGGGACAAAGTTAATTTTGTGGCCTGGGGACCACATAAGGTTAAATGGTAAAATTAAGGGCCAGGGAGGTCGGAATATGTGATTTTTATATAATTTAATATGGCTTTAAACACTCAACTTCAATTTCTTTCACTCAATTGTAGAGGTCTTAATTCATCAATCAAAAGACGGAGAATTTTGACAGCCATTTTAAAACAAAACCCAGATGTTGTATTTTTGCAGGAGACTCACCTGAAAGGTAATACTGAATCAGTTTTTAAATCCGTGAAATTTGCACAACAATACCAAGCACAAGGAAACTCTAAATCTCATGGTGTTGCCATTCTAATTCAAAAATCAGTCAGATTTCAACTTATAAAACAAGAAGTAGATCCTATGGGTCGATATATTTTTCTCAATGGCTTGTTAGAAGATACTGGTGTAACCTTGGCATCTATCTATGCTCCTAATGATGGACAATTGGAATTTATTGATTCAGTTTTTAAAAAATTGGCTAATTTTAGCTCAGACCCATGGATCATTGGAGGCGATCTAAACTATGCGGCAGACCCGAAAATGGATATTGCTAGACAAAGAGACCTTGATAATTCTAAACCTAGAACAAAACCTCCCAAATCCAATAAATTGGCTGGGATATTTCAGCACTTTGGCATCTCGGAGATTTGGAGATTAAGAAATCCAACAACCAAAGACTTTACTTATTATTCACCAAGGTTCCATACCCATACACGAATAGACTATATATTGGCTTTGTCTACAATTGTTAATTTGTTCACTGATACTATTATTGGCCCAAGAGTGTGGTCGGATCATTCCTGGATTTGTTGCTCTATGTCATTACTTAATAAACAGAGGCACTCATATTCATGGACTTTAAGATTTCAATCTTTTATTGTTGAAGTCAGTAACAGATACTATAGACAAAGACCTCAAAGAATATTTTAGCATTAATGCATCAAGTGGAGTATCATCACATATGGTGTGGGACGCCCATAAAACTGTCATCAGGGGCAAACTTATGGCCATTAATTCCACCTATAAGAAAACATAGAGACAATTGAGACAAGAAATGCTCAACAATATTAAAAACTTGGAACAAGAATATGCAACATATGGTAGAAAGAAAACCTATCGCAAACTTTTTCTTGAATGGAAAAAATTGGAAACTATTGAGATTTCTCAGACACAAAAAAGACTAGCGTATATAAAACAAAAATATTGGTTCAAATCACAGACACTAAAGTTACTATCTTGTTTTTTTTTTGGTAAAGAAATTTTTATTTTTCAAAAAAAAACATCGAAAATAATACATTTAACCTTATACAAATCCCTTTTTCCATATTATATAACATTTTGTTCTATTTGTACATTCTATTTTTATCTTGTTTTGGTGGTTTCCCACCACCTCTGAAGCATAACACATTTTCCATTTTATTCAAAATAGTAATACTTATATCTATGTTTCATTTCTGGTAACGGTTATATAACTTTAAAATACTTATACACCAATTCTTATTTTCTATACTCTTATGTATTTCTAAATAAAAACAGCTTCATTGTCTAATTTTAACTAAAACATTCATATAATATATTTCTATTCCTTTATGCTATTATAACCATGTATAAATGTAGTTTTTCATATCCCAATATTTTTCAACATATTCTTTCAAATCTTTCCAGTCTTCCAGAAAGGTCTCTGAGTAGAGATTATTCAATTTTCTAGTCCATTTATCCATTTCAGCCATATATAACAGTTTTTTCAACCATTCCCACACCTCTGGTATTTTTTCATTTTTCCAGTTTTGTGCATACACCATTCTTGCTGTTGTAATCATATACCATATTATTGTCCTTTTCTTTACATTTATCTCTTCTAGTTTAAGTCCTAGCAATAACATTTCAGGCAACTTCTTAAATGTACATTTCAAGATTTTTTCCATTTCTGCATGTATTTTTGACCAATAAATCTTTGCTTTATCACAAGTCCACCACATATGATAAAAAGAACCTTCTTTCTTTTTACACTTCCAACATTTGTTAGACATATTTTGACCAATATTTGCAATTTTTTTTGGTGTCATATACCATCTATACATCATTTTAAAACAATTTTCTTTTAAGTTATAACACGTAGATATACTTATAGCATTTTTCCATAAAAATTCCCAAGATTCCATTTCAATGTCTTTGTTAAAGTTTATCGCCCATTTTACCATTTGTTCTTTTACCATTTCATCAGCATTAAACCATTTTAGCAAGATGAAGTTACTATCTTGGAAGTTCAAGAAAAGGAAGTCAGAAAATACAATTCACTCAATTTAAAATAGATTCGGTGTCCATAAAACTAATACAGAAGATATTTCCAAAGTCTTTCATGCATACTATAAATCGTTATACACATCAGACAAACCCAGCCCACAAAGACAGAGCTCTTCCGCCAGGCCTTTGGTTAGGAGCCGCCACTGGGAGTACCATCCTATTGTGAGTAACATCCAAGATGAGGGCCCTTGGACTCCTGAGTATCTGAACATCTGGATATTTGTATGCAGCCTGGGCCGGGCAGTCAGGGGAGACCAGATCCCAACCCTAATAGGCAGCCATCTGAGCGATTATTGACTGGAAGCACTTTATTGTAATTTACTGTAAGGCATCGTATGTTATTTGTAACTGTTTTAGTATTGTGGTATATTTTAACTGTTTTATGATATATTGGGTTGGCACTGTGTGCCCATGTAAGCCGCCCTGAGCCCGCTTGCAGGGAGGGCAGGGTATAAATATGAAGTATAAATAAATAAATAAACTTCCAGCTGTGTAACCAGAAATGACATCACCATGTTGCAGGACACTCTAGGACAGGGGTATCAAGCATGCAGCCTGCGGGCTGGATCAGGCACTTGGAGGGCCCCAGTAAGGCCTGCAAGGCCCTGGGTGTTTCCTACTTCCATTTGCAGCTCTGCTGCTGTCACAGCTTGCTTTACCAGTCTGTCTCAATCACACAGGAGAGATCAATAGGCAAGGCTGAGGCTCCCCCCTCCTTTTCCCAGGGTGAGGGAAAGAACAGCCAGAGCTTGCTTCCTGGCCAAGCTGCAGGAGACAAAGGGCAGCCTTTCTTTCCTTCCACTGGCTAAGGCTCCTCCCTGAAGGAAGGGAGGGAGGGAGGGAGAGTTTGTTTTGCTAGGCTGCCTCAATTGCATGGGAGAAATACCAAGCACCTTTAAGACCAATTGTTATAAACTGTTGTAATTCTTACAGTTTTTATACTGTTAAATTACATGGATTAGATGAGAATATATAGTGGCCCCGTCCACACTGTCACTTTTGTCGCTCATTTCTCCCTATTGCTTCAGGTTCCCCCACCCCCCATATGTTTTGTTCTCTCTAGTAGTCCCAGAGGGAGCAAAACACATGTGGAAAAGGAGGAGGAACCCAAAGCAATAGGGAGAAATGAGTGACAAAAGTGACAGTGTGGTTATTATATTTTTACAGTGTTATACCAGATGTGTTACATAAGAGTATATAATGATAATATATATTTTATATATACTCTTATAGGAGCTGTACTTGATAGGAAATACTCCAGAGATCGGGGAGAACATAAATCTGTCTACATTTCACACTTGAAGTCTCTTTTGTGGAAGGTACTGGTTAGGCTTCCTTCTCTGTTAAGTTTTTACAGTTTATAACAATTAATGGGATTGTTTGACTCTTATCTTTTTATATTTTGTTCATGAAGTCTCATCTTCAGTAGAAGTCATTTTCTGAAGAAGAATATGAAATGAAGAGCAGAATCTAGAGCCTTCAACTTGCTTGTATTTGAAAAATATTTTTGTGAACTTTGTACATGCTCAGGGACTTGTTTATTTGCATTTAGAAATTTTGTGAATCCCAGTTGATATTAAGTGCATACTGATTATAGTATGTTTAAAGTTCCAATTGATGGTCTGGTCTAAATTGTATGCTTGGTTGGATTAAGCTGGTGGCTCCCTGTATATAAATGTCTAAATATATAATTTGAAATTGTAAAAAATTAGAAAACCTAATAAAAATATAATAATAATTTTAAAAAGTTCCAATGTGCACATAAACTTGGTGTTCAGTACATCTGTTATCTGTGTCATTTTCAGTGCTTTGTTTTGGACTATTGTGTATACTGTATTATCGCTTTGTTATTGTTAGTAATGCTGAGCATTCATACAGGCAGGACTGATATACAGTATTCAAAAGGTTAGTTCATAACGGCTGCACCAATCATATAGAGATAAAATAGCGCCTGAATTATACTAGTCACTTGTTCCCATAGTATAAGCGGGAAAAGTTACAGTTTGCACCTGAAAGGAAGACGTGGCTGGGAGCCAGGCACTCAAGGTCAGGGAGGCGAGGGAGGCGATAAGCGAGGCGCAAGTCTGAGAACAGTGAGCACATTCCAAGGGAGGGGGCCTGGTAAGAGGAAACCACCTCCCATCCAGGAGGATGACAGCATTAGCTGACACCTCCATCTCAAATAAGAAGCCCCAGTCATCATTTTAATTTCAGTCCTGCACACAAAAGTATCTCCATTGTGTCAGATGTCACAATTGATTTATGTCTCAAGGCTTACAGTGCACTCCACAAACATCTTGTGCTGCTGTAACTTCATTTACTTTTAGACTTTAAGTCAGTAGGCCAAGTCAGTGTCAGGTCAAGGGTGCTTGCAATTCAAGGAACCTAATAAACCTGAGCATAAAGGAAGACACCCTGTGCCATGTATCTACCCCGCAGAAGCTCATGTCCGCTTCATGTCCACATTGGTGATACTACGGACAATGAAAGCAAACCTGAGCTGCTTGGACCAAGCCTCCCAGGTCTCAGGGTGGGATGGGTCGAAAGGGGTGATGTTTTTCTGAGTGGCAGCCATATTTACTGAAGCGGCGGGATGAGCGATGTCCTCTGGGGCATTGGGTGGTCCTTTGGGGTGTTGGAGCCTGGTGGAGCCAGATGACAATGGATCGATGCTCAGTTCAGTGCAGCCGCTCGGTTCGGCTGATGAGTCGCTCATAGCGATCCCACCTTCGTCGCCACTGAAAAGTACTGGAAGCAGAGGCCGGTTGACGTGATTTCAGCATTTTATTCAGCTGGTTCAGATGAGGCATGGAGATGGAGGTCAGGGGGCCTGCTTATATGCACAGGTAAGCCACACCCCTGACCTTGCCCAAACAACACAATTGGATAAGTTTCAAGGTAATTGAATAAGTTTCAAGGTAATTGGATAAGTAACAAGGTAATTGAATAAGTTTCAAGACAATTTAATAAGTTTCAAGGTAATTAGATAAGTAACAAGGTAATTGAATAAGTTTCAAGGTAATTGGATATTTGGCTGGGTGGACGAGCGAACTCCTCCGTAAAGGTGCTCCGGGTGACAATGGCGGCTGCTTGCTTCGGAAGGGGGGAGAGGAGGCAGGGGTGGCGCAGGGAGCACGAGGAGGTGGTTTGTGCACCATTGGGTTTGGCAGCAGCTGCAGTGGCTTCTATAGAGCGGACCTTGCTGGGATCTTGAGGCCATTCGTCTTCGCCCGGCTTTCCCCCTGCTGGGAGAGATTCAGGAAGTGCCGGGTGGGCTGGCAGGCATGGTGACAACAGCGACTGCTGCTACGGGCTTCAGAAGGGAGGAAAGGGGGAAGAGGAGGCGGCACAGTGCAGGGAGTGCGAGGAGGCAGCAGTGGCGGTTTGTGTGCCGTTGGGTTCGGCTGCAATGCCATGGAACACTTGACATTCTAACTCAACTTTCAAACTGCTCGAGAAAGCTGACAGCCACAGAACATTGATAGACAGAGTTGGTTGTGTGAAAGAGCAAAAAGGCTCACAATTGGAGGGGGAAATCAGACTGGATGCTGAGTCCTCAAGCTGTCTCCTGGGCCACCCGGGTGGGCTGGCAGGTAAGCGGGCAGCGGAGAGAGGGGCCGGCTGCATCTAGACCAGTGTTTTTCAACCTTTTTCGAGCTAAGGCACATTTCTTTCATTGAAAAAATCCCGCGGCACACCTGACAATATCTCACGGCACAGTGGTTGAAAAACACTGAAATACAAGATAAATGGGCCATTAGTTGCCTCAGCTCAAGTATTAACTATGACAGTATTACAAATACACGTAATAGCCACTCAACTTGAAATCGTAAGTTACAGATCCAAAGTGTAATGGCTCCTTCCCATAACATTGACCTGAGTTTCAGAAGAAATATAATGTGGATGTATTTTAATACTGCGATTCTGCTGAAGTTTTTCAAATAGAGAGTTTAAACTCTTACTCTTATGTGAACGGCATTCCGCTGACCATAAGTGATTTGAAGAGAAACACAGTACACCCATTCTTCGCTGAGGGATAGTTACTGATTTGAACCCCACCCTGACAGAAACAGCTAGCTGTTACCATCAAACATATTCATGTTTACTGGAATGTCTTGGTGCAAATCACCCCCCCCCACACACACACACACACAACCCAGGAGCCAGGCACTGGAAGAAACCAGCTTACTCTGCTGGAGGAGTGAATGCCTTTGGTACCGAATGTTCCTGTCCTCTGTATTAACATCCACAGGTCTAGCATGACTCTGATTCAGCACACGAGTCCTCCTCATTCATTTAAAACCATCTGCCGTGTGCGAGCCTGCCTCCGGCCCCCACAAACTGGATGCCGCTCGAGTCCGCCGCCTCGCCCTGCTCATTCTCCAACATGCAGGGGGGCATCACCCGACTGCCGCCTCTGACACACGGCTTGGAGGCGGCCAACATCAGCGCCAGGGCCAGAGATGGAAAAAGAGCAGGCGATGGCGTGGAATGGCGGGCGTCTGATGATTTAGCTCCCGATCCCCTCTCCCGAAAACCGTCACAAAACTAACTCCAAACACCTTACTTGTCTACAAAACTATGGGCAAAACTTCGAGGAACAAGTCAAGAGCCTCCACAGCGACTCCGGTGACAGTGGACTCCTTTTTCTTACCGGAAAAATCGACGGAGCTCTTAGACGAGCAACCCCCCGCACCAACTAAAATGGCGACGGGCTCACCGAGAGGAAGACAAGATATGCAAGAGGACGACTCCCCGCTCACCAAGAAAGACTTGTTAGAGCTCAGAAAAGATCTGCATCAAATGGTGACTAATTCAGTGGCCGACTTATTACAGCCAGTCCACTCCAAGCTTAATGAGCTAACCAAGGAGCTTAAAGAAACGTCTAAACTGGCAGAAAACGCCTCGGAGCTCTCTATAACGCTGCAAGACGAAGTCAGACAGCTCCAGACCTCTGAGAGCACGACAATAAGCAGGTTAGTCTCTTTGGAAAACCGGTGGAGAATGCTGAATCTTAAATTTCGAGGGCTGGAGGAGGGCATTGAGGAAAATTCCGACTTAGCCTCCTGCATCTCATCTTGGCTGGCCCGAGCTCTTAAAATGGAGGACGGGATAGCCCCTGCAATTACTAGAGCATACAGAGTAGGGCCCATAGCCAGAGCCACCAGAAACCGTCCAAGAGATGTGATTGCCTCCTTCCTCTATCAGAGATCTAGAGACAGAGTTCTCAGAGAGGCAAGACTAAGGGGCTCCCTGCAGCACGAGGAGAAGAAAATTTTAGTTTTATTGGACCTCTCACCAGACATATTAGAGAAAAGAAGATCTTTGAAGCTTATTACCTCTAAGTTATTTGAAGCCAAAACTAAGTTCAGATGGAGCCCAACATCAGATGTTATTGTTTTCAAGAATGGCTCCCAACATACTGCCTGTGATAAAGCCTCGGGATGCGCCCTATTGAAATCTCTGGGAATTCAACTGACAAAGGAAGAAGAAATTTCTTTGCTCCCAGAGGGGGTTCCAGCTGGCACATAATAACTTTTAGTATGTGTTCTGCTTAGTTGTGAGGATCTATAACTATGGTGCCCAAGAAGAAAGATATGCTTTAATTTATATTTATAGTTATAAAAGTATGAAGTAATACTGAAATTTTATAGTTTAAAAAGGTTTTAATTTAGAAAAGAAAAATGAGGATTTTATCTTATATCTTATATATTACTATGAAACAATACTCTGAAAAAAGATTTTTTCTTTGTTTTTAGAGGGGGCTCCTGATGGCACAAAATAATTTTCAGTATGTTTTACTTGTTAAATCATGTTATGGAGGAGTAATAACAAAGGTGCCCAAGTAGGATCATATGCCTTATTTTATATAGATTTATATAGCCAAGTATGAAGTAATACTGTTTTTTAATTTATTATTTAAATATGGATTTAATTTAAATATATTAAGAAGAAAGGTATAAGAAATCTAATAACAATGGTTTATAAATGGTTATGAGTGTATTACTTTATATACCAGTATGGAGCAATATTGAGTATACCAATGTTAAAAGAGTTTATAATATTATTATACATTTTAAAAAATATATTATTAATTTAATAGTACAACTCAGCATTTCATGTTAAATTAATGTTTTATAGTTAAGAATTAATACATAAAGGTTGTTTGATATTTCCTGTAAAGGGAGAGGGAGGAGGGTTTGGAATTATTATTAAGTGAAGTCTTTCCCCTCATAGAGTAGGGAATCTAGTTAGGGAGTACAGGTTGTCTCCCTTCTCTTTGACTTTTAGTATAAAGAGAGTCTAGAGTAAGCTCCTTTGTGGAGCGTAGGGTTGTGGTTGTTTATTTTTTAGGAGAGTAGTAGTTAGGTTTTAGGTTAAGTTTTCTTTTGGCAATTATGCCAACCCAGTTCAAGTGTATTTCTTGGAATTGTAGAGGATTTAAAAATCCTATTAAATTAAGAAGAATCTCTAATGCATTATATAAAGAAAGACCAAACTTTGTTTGTTTACAGGAAACCCATTTAAAATCAAAGGTTAAAAATATGATAAAATCAAACTGGTTTTCTCAATATTTTCAGGCCCCTGGCTCCTCTAAGGCTAGAGGGGTAGCCATTTTAGTTTCTAAAGTCACTCCTTTTCAGTGTCAACAAGTTCAGAGTGACCCGAAGGGTAGATTTCTTTTTATAAAAGGCCTCTTGGATGGAGAATTATTTACTATTGCATCAATTTATGCACCCAATGTGGACCAGGTTGAATTTCTTAAGGACACTTTACATAAATTGACTGATTTTCAGCAAGGTCAGGTAATTATAGGATGTGATTTAAACATGATAGTGAATCCTGGGAAGGACAGAACACATAAAATAAACACAGGAAAGAAGATTATTTCCAAGCCAACAGAGCTTCAGGCTATTTTTAATTTTTTTCAATTGGAAGATGTTTGGAGGTTATTACATCAAACAGACAGGCAGTATACATATTACTCGCCGGTACATGACATATATACCCGGATTGATTTCATTCTGGTATCCAAATCTTTTGTAAATCAGATAAAAAGTTCTGAAATAGGCCTTAGACAAATTTCTGACCATTCCTGGGTTGATTGCAGTTTTATTAAAGATGTCCCTGATGGTAAGGGATGGGAATGGAAATTAAATTCTTCTTTACTTCAAAATGATGTATTTTGCGAAGAAATAGAGAAAGCAATTAAAGAATATTTTCATTTTAATTTAAATTGTGGAGTGCCAAGAGAGACAGTATGGGAGGCCTTTAAGGCAGTTATACGTGGTAAACTCATTTCATTATCGGCCTCCTATAAGAAAGAAAAAAACAGCACGATATTAGAACTCAAAGAAAAAATTAAAGATCTTGAAGCACGACACTCCAAATTTGGGGGGGAAAAAACATTACACAAATTGACAATGGAAAGGAAAAAATTAGATTTATTGGAAACAACAGCGGTCCAGAAACAATTATTGATGCTCAAACAGAAGTTTATAACAAAAACTCCAAGAGCTTTAACTCTATTAAAGTCTAGAGTAAAGCGCAGACAAAACATGAACATAATACATGCCACAAGAGATTGTTCAGGGCATATAGGGTATACATCAAAAGAAATTAATGCAAACTTTTTTGAATTTTTTAGGAACCTGTACAGATCAGGTAATCCTTCCAAGGAGAAAATACAACAATATTTAAAATCAGTTAAATACAATGTTAAAATATCAGAGGACCACAAAATCTTTTTAGATCAGCCTATTACCGTAGCAGAGCTAAACGATATTATGAAAACAGCAAAGTCAAATAAAGCACCAGGCCTGGATGGGCTGCCCTGTGAATTTTATAAAAAATTCAAAACTCTATTATTGCCATTTTTATGTGATTTGTCTAATGACATTATGAGTACAGGGGCCTTTCCTCCAACATGGTCAGAGGCTAAAATCATTATGATATATAAACAGGGTAAGGAAAGATTGAGTCCCGCCTCTTATAGACCGATTGCAATTCTTAACCATGATTTTAAAATATTCTCTTCATTATTAGCGACTCGGCTTAATAAAATTATTTCACATTATATTCATCCTGATCAGTCAGGCTTTGTGCCAAATAGATCAATCTCCGACAATATCAGGAAAACATTGAATTTAATAGAATATTGCAACCAAAACAAAAAATAAGCTGTTTTCTTGGCATTGGATGCCGAAAAGGCATTCGACAAAGTAGAAATCCCATACCTATTGGAATTATTGCATCACATGAGCTTTGGTCCTCGTTTTTTACAATCAATACAAGCAATTTACAAAAACCCTTCAGCCCAGATTAAAACAAACAATTATAAATCAGAAACATTGGATTTGTCAAGAGGCACGAGACAGGGTTGTCCTCTTTCTCCTATTTTGTTTGCCATATCTCTGGAACCGCTGGCATTCGCAATTAGAAATGATTTTAAGGTTAAAGGAATAGATGTAGTGGGTGGTACCTGTAAAGCCAGTTATTTTGCAGATGATGCCGTTTTTTATGTTTCTGAACCAATGTCTTCTTCAGGCCAATTGCAGGATCATATCAATATGTTTAGTAAAGTATCGGGGTTCACTATAAACTATGATAAGTCCGAACTGTTTCCTTTGAATTTAAATCCTGTGGTTAGAAAAGAGTTAGCTAAGAAATACCCATTTAAATGGGTACAGTCTAAATGGAAATATTTGGGGATTTATTTTCCATTAGATGCTAAACAGATTTACGAAAGTAATTACACACCATTAGAGAAAGAAATTAAACAATATTTGGAAGATTGGAATAAACTCAATTTAACTCTTTTGGAGAAAATAGAATCCATAAAATCCTTTATCTTTCCAAAATTTCTTTATTTATTTCAAAATTTACCATTATCAATTCCAAGGCAAGACTTTAAACGATGGCAATCAATGTTGACTAAATTTATTTGGGGGCAAAAAAGCCTAGAGTTCAATATTCAATATTGGTAAAGCCTACAAAACAAGGTGGTCTTGGCCTACCTAATCTTGAAGTATATTATAGTGCAGCACAGCTTAAGAATATAGTGTTTTATGCCCAGCCTCATCCAACTAAAACGTGGGTCTTAATAGAACAGCAGGGTCTAATTGGAAATTCTTTGATAGAATCAATCTGGAATAAACCTCAGGAAAGAAATTTGTTTAAACCACATAACCCTTATTTAGAACTGACATTGAAAACCTGGGATAGATACCGATCACGGCTTGCTCCTGAGGTTTCGCCGCTTACGGTATTCGTCGGCCAATCATGGTACAAACCGGGTATTAATGATCCAATTTATAATAAATGGAAAGATAACGGGTTGTTTAGACTAGGTGATCTATGCAATAAACAAGGAATGATTTCAAAACAACAGTTGGAAGACAAATATAAAATAAAAATTCCGTGGTTGTATTATCAACAAATTAATCATTTTCTTAAAAACCCAAACATTATCTCTCTTTTAGGAAGAGAACGTACCCCATTTGAAACCCGTATATTAGATAAAACACAAAATTCCAGAGGGTTGATATCCCTAATTTATCAAATGATTAGTAAAACTGATTGGTGTAAATTGTCTTCACTTCAGAAGTCCTGGCATCATGATTGTAATGCAACATGGTCCCAAGCACAATGGCAAGATATCTGGTCTTCTAATTCTTTTTTAACAAATATTTTAAATATTAAATTACAAAATTTCAAATTATATTCTCGATGGTATATGACCCCATTACGTATCTCTCATGTTAATCCAGCATTTGTTCCGTTTTGTTGGAAGGCTTGTGGGGAGATAGGATATTTTAAGCATTGCTGGTGGTCTTGTCCAGTTATTGCCATTTTTTGGAAGAAAATTGTTAATCTTATAAACAACATTTTGAATTGTACTATTCCATTTACTATTGAATCCGTTCTTTTGAACTACTGGCCAGAGTTAAAATTGACAAAGCAAACCAAAGACCTGGCATCTCTTTTTCTAACAGCGGCAAAGACTTTAATTGCACAAAAATGGAAAGCAAGAGAAAGCCCGACGACAAGGCAATGGTTTCTTAAACTTTGGGACTATGCTGTGATGGACAAATTAGCACTTCAACTTCAGAGCATTGAAAATCATACTGTCAAAAATAACTTTTTGGAGAAATGGTTTCGCTTCTTTGAGTATATATCGAAATCATCTATTAATTGTACTGCATTGCCCAAGAAATACCTGAGTTTTGTATTTTATTAGTTAATTTAAGTAATGTATTAATAGAAGACTACTAGTGTTAAAATAGATAGTTACGAGTTGAGTTAAACATTGTATTTGTTGGAGTTATGTTTTATGTTAAGATTGAAAATTAATAAAATTTATTGTAAAAAAAAAAAAAAGAAAAAAGAAAAGAAAAAGAGCAGCCGTGAAGCGGGACCCGTGGAGGCCCACCTCCACCTTCTTGGTTGAGAGGCCACGCAGAAGAAGACAGCCCTCACCTGGAAAGGCTCAGCTGCCCCCTCCGAGGCTTGGGGGGGCGGCGCAGACGAGCCGAGGCGTTGGCTCCATCATGGCCAAGCGGAGGCTGTGATGGCGGGACCCGTGGGGGCGCCGTGCGTCTTTTGAGGAGGACCCCCCTTCTCCTCCTCCTCCCCCCCAGCCACTCACCGCTTTCATGGCTGCGGCCATGTCATCGTATCTCTCCGCCTGCTCAGCCAGGCGGGCTCGCTGCAGCAGCTGCTCCCGGTCGCTCATGGCTGCTGCCTCCGTCGTGGTGCTGGCAGGTCAGGTGGGCGAACAGACAGAGCCCCTCGGCACTCTCCTTCCCTCCCTCCCTCCCTCGAGTCCTTGCAAGGCCAAGGGGAGCTGTGCCTCAACGGCGGCTCCCTCCTACCTCAGGCCGGCCACAGAGCGTGCGAGCGGAATCAGCGAGAGCGCACCACTGTTCTTTCTCGCATGCGCAAACGCATCCCAGAAGGTCAGCCCGGAAGGCACATTTCTTTCATTGAAAAAATCCCACGGCACACCTGACAATATCTCGCGGCACACCAGTGTGCCGCGGCACAGTCGTTGAAAAACACTGATCTAGACAGTGCCCAGAGTCTCCTCGCACAATGCTTGCAGTTCGGGAAAGGATGTGTGATCATCTCGACCCAGAAAAAAAAATCCCGATTGTAATATATGTGATGGACATGATGGCGACAGCCACATGGCCATGGCCGAGCACATGGCCAGGTAGGGCCTGTGCTTGAGGTCCAAGAACAATAGGGCACCAGGATCCTGATTGTCCCTGATTGTCCCTGGCTTAGAATATTCAAATATCCAATTACCTTGAAACTTATTCAATTAACTTGCTACTTATTCAATTACCTTGAAACTTATTCAATTACCTTGAAACTTATCCAATTGTGTTGTTTGGGTGAGGTCAGGGGTGTGGCTTACCTGTGCATATAAGCAGGCCCCCTGACCTTCGTCTCTATGCTTCATCTGAACCAGCTGAATAAAATGCTTGCTGAAATCACGTCAACCGGCCTCCTCTTCCAGTACTTTTCACCAATTAAATTTATAGCGCGAACAAGTCACAATTACCTTGCCGTGTGACCACAGCCTTAGTCTAGTGCAAGGGTGTCAGACATATGGCCCATGGGCTAGAACCAGCCTTTCCAGGGCTCTTATTCAGCCTGTGAAAAACTGATGTGAGGGAGGGAAGGCAGGAGTAGGGATGCCAGTCTCCTGGTGGGGCCCAGGCATCCCCTGGAATGACAGCTCAACTCCAGACTACAGAGATCAGTGCACCTGGAGAAAATAGATGCTTTGGAGGGTAGGCTATGGCATTGTACCACACTGAGGTCCCTGTCCTCCGCAGGCTCCACTCCCAAATCTCCAGGAATCTCACAACCTGGATCTCTGTTAAATAGTAAGTTCCATGGATCAGCAGACCTACAACTAGTGAACAGCTCTACTTTATTAGTGATTTGAGCAAGAGCAAGACAAGACTCCAGAGCCTTAGCTCTGTTTAAATAGCATGCAATTGCCACACCCAAACACACCCCACTCCCAATGATAGGCTATTTACATAACATTACTTCTTACCTCTCCAGGGTTTGGAGAGAGGCCCCAGCTGAACAGAATGCCATAAAGTACACCTTCCAAAGCAGTTATTTCCTCCAGGGGGGAGAGATCTGTTGTCTGGAGTTCAGTTGTGATACCTGGTGGTCTTCAGGCTCCACCAGGAGGTTGGCTACCCTAGTCCTAGCAGTCAGTGCTTCAGAGCAGGGTCTGCTGGGTCCAGGTTCTTGCTGTAGAAGCTGAGTGGGTGATTTTGGACCAGTCATAGACTTTCAGCCTAACCTATCTCACAGGGTTGTTGTGCAAGTCAAAAGGGGGAGAGGAGAATGATGTAAGCTGATTTGGTCCCCATTGCAGATAAAAACTACTTTTCCACCTGGGAAATTTATTTATTTAAATTTTTATCCTGCCCTCCTGGCCAAGAAAACCATTGTTGCCAATCTCCAGGTGAGGGCTGGAGATCACTCAGAATTACAGCTGCTCTCCAGATGGCAGAGATCAGTTCCCTTGGAGAAAATGGTGGACTCTGTGTGATTATACCCTGCTGAGATGCCCCCCCTCCATGACAGCCAATGTGACATGGCAGTCAGGGCTTCAGAGCATGGTAGAGGCTGTGGGGTGGGGGTGGGAAGATGGAAAGCTGAACAGTGAGGGGAAAATAAAGGTAGGTTGCTAATTGGCTGGGAAGGAGATAGGGTTGCCAACTCCAGGTGTGAAATTCCTGGAAATTTGTGGGATGGAGCCTGGAAAGGGTGAGGTTTGAGGAGAGGTGGGACCTCAGACAGGTACAATGCTATAGACTCCACCCTCCCAACCAGCCATTGCCTCCTGGGGAGCCACTGTTGCCAATCTCCAGGTGAGGGGTGGAGATCACTCAGAATTACAACTGATCTCCAGGAAGGGGGGGGGGAGATGAAAAGCTGAAATCAGAGGGAATAGATAATGGCAGGTTGATGCTTGGCTGGAAAGGAGATAGAGTTGCCAACTCTAGGTTGGGAAATTCCTGGAGATTTGAGGGGTGGAGCCTGGCAAAAGTGAGGTTTGAGGAGGGGTAGGACCTCAGACAGGTACAATGCCATAGACTCCACCCTCCCAACCAGCTATTTTCTCCTGGGGAACCACTGTTGCCAATCTCCAGGGGAGGGATGGAGATCATGCTGAATTACAACTGCTCTTCAGATTCCAGAGATCTTCCCCTGGAGAAAATGGTGGACTCTGTGTCATTATACCCTGCTGAGGTTGCCACAGCAAATTGACACTGAGTGCCCAAGACTGGGCACTCTCCCAGAGCCTCTTTCTAGAGCCCGTTGTATTTATTTCCACGACAGGCCTTATTCCTAGTATTTTATAATCCAAATTCAATAATGAAATTGGCCTAAAGTTCTTAATTTCTTTCTAGTCAGCATTTGAAGAAGAAGAAGAAGAAGAGATTGGATTTATACCCCGCCCTCCACTCACTTGAATCTCAGAGCGGCTTACAAACTCCTTTCCCTTCCCCTCCCCACAACAGACACCCTGTGAGGTAGGTGGGGCTCAGAGAGCTCTTTCCCAAGCTGTCCTTGAGGGAACAGCTGGTACAGAGCTATGGCTTGCCCAAGGTCATCCAGCCAGGTGCAAGTGGAGGAGTGGGGAATCAAACCCGGTTCTCCCAGATTAGAGTCCGCGCACTTAACCACTACACCAAACTGGCTCTCCCATTTGGCTTGTGTATCAAAGTTATTAGGTCATGATTCCAAGTATCTGGGATTTTACGTTCAGTCAATATATCAAGTATTACAAATTTTAAAGGTAGTATCAGTTGGTCTTCAAAAGTTTGATAAAATTCTGTAGGGAAGCCATCTGGACCTGGGTTTTCTCCCTTTTTTGCTCTTTCAGAGCTTCAGTTAATTCTAAAACAGTTATTGGATCATTTAAGTTTTTTTTTTGATCCTCTGTAAATTCCTTCAAATTATATATTTTTTTTAAAAAAATTAACATCATCTTGTACAGCTTCCCTCTTTTGGTATAATTTGCCATAAAAAGTTTCAACAATCTTTTTTAATTCTTGTAGCCATTTTTTTCATTCCTATGGTCATCTTTCAGAGTTATAATAGTTCTTTTTTCTTTCTCTTTCCTTAGGTTGTATGCTAACCATCTTGTTGGTTTATTAGCATTTTCAAAATAATTTTGCTTGGCATATGTAATTTTTTGGGCAATTTCTTGTTAGGAGGCAGTTTGTTTGCTGTTGCAATAGCTTCAGCTTTATCCTGGAATTTTGAATTAAAGTATTTTTTTCATTTCCTGTTCACATTTCCCAAGTTGTTTCTTAATTTGTAGAAATCTCTCATTTCTCTGTTTTCTAATATGTGCTGCTTCTCTAATGACCCATCCTCTAGCAAAAGATTTAAATGCATCCCAAACAGTTTTGATGAAAATATCCGATTGTATATTTTATAGAAAAAACATCTGAAATTCTTTTTTAGACTCTTATCACAAATTTCTTATTCTTCAGAAAAATATGTTTAAGATCCATCTATTTTTTCTTTGAGTGTCTTGTAAGGTAAGAAGAACTGGGTTATGATCAGCAAATGTTGCAGGTAATATTTCCACTTCAATTATGTCATTTACAATTGTTAATGAAATCCAGCACATATCTAGTCTTGACCATGAGTTGTGTCTTGCAAATTAAAAAGTAAAGTCTTTCCTATTTGGATTTCTTAGTTTCCAAGAATCCACCAGATTGAACTCTTCTGCAAGCTGAAGTTTGGAAGTTCGGAGTTTGGAAGTTCGCTTCCTTTTTTCTTTTCTTTTGTGTTTATTGTTTTTTGATCTGTTAATTTATCGAATACTGCATTGTAGTCTCCCATTACACAGATCTTATCAAACTTTTGTTTGGCTATGAGTTTATGTAAATGTCTGTAAAAATTTTCTTGATGTTGGTTTGGTGCATAGATATTAACAATCAAAGTTGTTTTACCTTTGAATTTCGATTATTAAAATTCTACCATCCTCAGAGCTATACAGCATCTCTGGATGTAACTGTTCTTTTACCAATGTAGTTACTCCTCTTATCTTTTTTTCTTTATCAGAGGAAAGAAAAACTTTTCCAAACTTTTTAACTTGCAGGTATTTTTGATCTGATTGTCTTAGATGTGTTTCTTCTAGGCGTATGATGTCTAGTTGCATCTTCTTCATTGAAATATTCTTTTTTGAGGCACATTCAATCCATTAACATTTATGGAAATAATTTCTAGTTTTCTTCTAGCCATTTTGTGTTGGTGGTTATATCATCTTTACTCTTAAGTTTAAATCTTGTAACCATTTGGGATGCAGGGATCCTATCTTTAAATTTTTTCAGTTGTTTTGTTGTTCCCTTGCGCAGCTTGAGCTTGTTCTTCTCCCTCTTCACCTTCATTCTGATTCTTCTTCTTTTTCTTCTTCAAGGTCCTGCTCATCTTTATGGGTTTCTTTTTTTAAAAAATCTGCTGTTTTAAATATGGAATTAATTCTATATCTTTCCCCCTTAAAAGTGAAAAGCACACCTTCTGGAAAGAGCCACCTATATGTAATTTCTTATTTATTTATTTATTGTTTTATTGTTTTAATTTGTATTCTGCCTTGCTGGACACGCTGGCTCAAGGCAGCCAACAAGATTAAAATATTTGGAACAATACAGAGTTAAAACCATTAAAAGATTACAGTACAGAATAAAAACACAACAGTGAGCAAATAAGAACAAACAAATGATGGTGGTATTCAGAGTTACACCCAAAGATGGAAGCAACATCCAAAATGATCTCAGGCCAGGAGATGTTCCAGGGCATATTCATCAGTGGTGGCTCCTAATCAAAAGCCTGGTGGAAGAGCTCTGTTTTACAGGCCCTGTGGAACTGTAAAAGGACCCACAGGGCCCTGATGTTCTCTGGGAGTTCATTCCACCAGTATGGGGCTGCCACTGAGAAAGCCCTGGTTCCGGTGGTAGTCAGCCTGGCTTCTTTTGGACCAGGGAGGGTCAGGCGGTGTTGTGATCCTGACCTCAGCACTCTTTGGGGCACGTATGGGGAAAGGCGGTCCCTCAAGTAGGCAGGCCCCTGACCATATAGGGCTTTAAAGGTTAAAACCAGCACCTTGAACTGAATCTGGTATGCTATAGGCAGCCAGTGCAGTGTCCTCAGCACAGGCCAGATGTGGTCCTGTATCGAGAGACCCATCAGCAGCCTGGCTGCAGCATTCTGCACCAGCTGCAGCTTCTGGATCTGAGACAAGGGCAGCCCCATGTAGAGAGCATTGCAGTAGTCTAACCTTGAGGTGACCATAGTGTGAATCACTGTTGCTAGGTCATTGCATTCGAAGAAGGGAACCAAGTGCCTAATCAGCCAAAGTTGGTAGAAGGCCGCCTTGGCAGTGGCTGCTACCTGGGCCTCCATGGTTAAGGAGGCATCCAGGAGCACTCCCAGACTCCTAATCCTTGGTGCTGGCACCAGTGGCGCCCCATCAAAGGTTGGGAGTGGGATCCCTACCCCCGACCCACTCTGACTCAGGTACAGGACCTCCATCTTCATTGGATTCAATTTCAATTAGCTCAGTCTAAGCCAGCCTGTCACATCCTGAAGTGCCCGCTCCAGGTCATCTGGGGTAGAGCCAGACCGACTGCCCAACAACAGTTATAGCTGGGTGTCATCAGCGTACTGCTGACAGCCCAGCCTGTGCCTCCAGGCAATCTGGATGAGGGGGTGCATGTAGACGTTAAACAACATCGGGGATATCACAGCCCCTTGAGGGACCCCGTATATCAGCGGGTGCCTCTGGGACATCTGCTCCCCTAACGTCACCCTCTGTCCCTGACCTTGGAGGAAGAAGACAAGCCATTGCAAGGCAAGCCCCTGAATTCCAGTGTTGGCGAGGCAATGAATCAGTAACTGGGGGTCGACAGTGTCAAACGCCACTGACAGATCCAATAACACCAGTATCACCATACCACCTTGATCCAGGTTCCTTCGGAGGTCATCTGTGAGAGCGACCAGTGCCGTCTCCATCCCATGGCCCAGCCGGAAGCTGGACTGAAATGGGTCCAGCATGGAAGTGTCATCCATAAAGCTCTGCAACTGAATCACCGCCGCTCTCTCCAATACTTTGCCCAAATAGGGCAACTTGGAAACTGGCCAATAGTTGGCCAATTTGGCCAGGTCTATTGATGGTGTTTTTAGGAGAGGGCAGACTATCACTTCCTTGAGTGCCCCTGGGAACAGCCCCTCATTGAAGGACAATTCTCCTCAAAATGGATATCAATTCCATATATTCCTTTCTTTTTTCTCATACTCTCCATGGAATTTCTTTCAGAATTTTAATCTCTGTGTCTCCTATTTTTAAAAGAGTAGTATTTGCTGTTTTAAGAATTTCATCTTGCAGAGACCTTTTATGGAATCTCATTTGTATTTCTCTAGGAAGGTTGTTTCTTTTAGCATATGCTGAGTTTATTCTGTAAACCACGTCAATCTCATTATAAACTTCTTCTGGATAAGGAACAGCCAAATATTTTGCCACAGTCTGTGCTATAAAGGATTTAACATTCTCATCTTTGTTCTCTGGGCAGTTTTAGAACCTCAAAATATAGGCAGCTCTATCTAGTTGAAGCTGAATGAGCTCTTCCTCCATAGAACTCTGTTTGGAGGTCACATTTTGAATCTTGAAGGCCTCGGGACCCTGCCCTTTAGTCTTTAACAAGTCTGTGAGGGATAAACTGACTTTGGCAAAGTCCTTGATGAAATTTCTGTAAAAATTGGAGAATCTGATGAAACTCTGAAGTTGTCTACAGGTGCAAGGGGCTTCCCAAGAGACCACCACCTCAATTTTAGCAGGGTCCATCTCCAAACCCTTAGGAGAGATACAGTACTCCAAAAAGTCGATTTCTGTCTTGTGGAACTCACATTTGGATAGCTTAGAATACAGTTTGTTTGCTTTCAAGGTAGAGAGGACCTCTCTGACTAGTTTGACATGGGACGGCATGTCCTGTGAGTACAGAATGATGTCATCTAGATAACATAATGCCCCTTTGAATAAATGCTTGTGTAACACCTCATTTATTAAGCTCATAAAAACTCCAGGTGCCCCACTAAAGCCAAAGGGCATAACAAGGTATTCAAATTGGCCCAAAGGGGTATTAAAAGCAGTCTTGTATTCATCCCCCTCTTTTATGCGCACCCAGAAATCTGCATCACTCAAATCCAATTTTGAAAAGATTTTCCCTCTGCCAACAGGTCTTTGATCAACGGAATGGGGTAGGCATTGGAAGATGACACCGCATTAAGCCCCCTATAGTCTGTGCACAGTCTCAAGCCCCCATCCTTTTTTTTTCCCGTAACAGAACAGGAGTGGCAAATGGAGAGGTAGCTGGCCTAATGGAGCCCCGTGCCAGATTCTTATCCAGGAATTTGCAAAGCTCTGCATGCTCAGCCGGCCCCATGGAGTATAATTTTCCCTTGGGTAGTTTCTGCCCGGGCAACAGTTCAATAGCACAGTCAGTAGCCCTATGAGGAGGGAGTTCATCTGCTTCCGTCTCGCTGAACACCTCGCTCAAGTCCCAATATACCTGGGGGATCGCGTCTAACTCCTCCTGAACTAAACACGCCCATGGTGCCATCCCAGATCCCACCAGTGTTGGGAGCACTGGGGGTTAATCCAGGCAATCTTCCCCTCACTCCATTTAATGTACGGGTCATGGGCGCTCAACCAGGGGCTGCCAAGCACTATGTGGAACTGTGTGTGAGGGGTAACTACAAACGTTCTTTTTTCCCAATGTTCCCCAGAGCCCAAAATGAAGGATTCAGTCTCTACTACACACGGCTCCCTCATTTCTGAACCATCCATTTGAGTAAACTGGAGCAGCTCCCCCAGAGGGACTATGGTTGCCCCCAACCCCTCAATCACAAAAGAGCTAATTAAGTCATGGGCACAGCCAGAGTCTATTAAAGCCCGTATTCGAACGTGTGTTCCATTTTTGGGATCTACAACAGTCACTACCATATAAAGAAGAGGTCCAGGGGAGCTCACCACTGGCGGTGCTGGCAACGGTGGGACCTGCGGCGGTACACCTCCTACTGCAGGTCCTTGAAGTTTTCTGATGGCTGCTCCGGGACGACCTCCACCGCATTGGTGTTGCTCGTTGCCCCTTCCAGCTGTAATGCTCGGGGTTTGTAGATGCCTTTCTGGGGTCGTGGTGTCCCGGCCAGCATGCTCGGGGTCTCTCGGGGTCTTTGGGGTGGCCGCCAGACAGCTGGAGGCAAAGTGGCTGGCTTCCCCGCACCTCATGCAGAGCCCCTGCTTCATGCGCGTCTCCTGTATTTCCTGGAAAGCAGATTTCATTTTGGCCTTGGGAGGTCCCTTGGTGGCAGGTTGAGAAGCATGGGGCCCCAAATGAATCAGGGTGAATTGCTCCTCGACATCGGCAGCTGCCCGCATCCAAGCCGCGAGGGAGCCGGGTCGTTCGTTTCTCAATACAGTCTCGTAAATCTCCTGGTTTAGTCCCTCCCTGAATCGTTCAATAAACACCGCTTCAGGCCACCCATGCACCCTGGCTGCACCCCGCCTAATTTGCTCGGTGTACTTGTGCACAGAGTTGCACCCTTGCACCAGCCGCCGCAGTTGGTTTCGCGCCTTCTCCTTCCCCATGGGATCCTCGTACTGCTGCCGTAATGCCCACACAAAATTATTCACAGATTGCAGTTCAGGCCCAGGAGGGTTGTGGAGGCTCACATACCAGTCATTTGCAGTGTCCCGTAACCGTGAGCCAATATAACCCACCTTCTCGCGATCTGTGGGGTAGATGTGGCCCCACGAGTCCAGGAACCGTTCAGTCTCAATGACCAAAAAATGCAGTTTATCTGGATTCCCATCAAAAGTAGCTGAAAGAGGTTCTGCTGGTACTTGATGGTAAATCCTCTCCCCTGTGCCGACTGCGTGGGGACCTGGGACATAGGGTCCCATGGGTGGCTGGGGAAGGCTGGCAGGTGGTTGGGGAATGGGCCCCAGTGGAGCCTGTTGCAGTTGCTGCTGCTGTGCTCCACCATCTGCTCCCAGGGCCGCATCTCTACCAGCCGCCACTTGCAGCGGGATCCCCCTAGGGAGGCCCCTCAACTCCTCCAGTGCCTCTCACAGTTCCCACATGGACTGGTCACTCATGTCTGCAAACCTCCGATCCATATGCTGCCACAACTCAGCGTGAGCTGCGACCGCTGACCTGGATGGGGCTTCGGTTACATGAGGGACACTCATTTGCCAGTCTCCAAGGCGTTCATCTTCAAATCGCACACTGGAGCCTCGCCGCCCGGCAGTCCAGGTCTCCTCAGTAGTGCCTCTGAATGCAGTCCAGGAATACTTGGGCTTGACCAGTCTCTCGAAGGTGATACCCCGTGTAGAAGGGGGTATCATCAAGTTCATTTCTGTGGTCATTACCACAGTAGCCGTGGAAGCCGGTACTTCCTCCAAAGTGGTGGTTGGAACAAGGGTCCCATCGTCTGACATGATCGGGTATGGGTTGCTCTCCTTCCGTTAGTGAAAGATCACTAACACTCTGTGAGAACCCTTACAGAGCCAATAAGCCAGGCCTTCTGGAATTAAAAGTCCTTTTTATTCTTAATGGTCCATAGTAGGTAACACGTTTTGTGTTAGTGATACAGAGCAAAGGGCTGTAGGTAAGTTATTATTCAAAAGTGAAGGGGGAGGAGGGGCACCAATCAGGTTAGTCAGAAAGGGCGCCACATTACATGTCCGTTTAGCTTCCCAAGGAAAATACGCTCAAATGTGTGATTGCTCATCCCACATTCCTTCCCACCTCCCACCAAAACCTCCCCAGCAATTCCCAGGCTGCAGTTAGAGAGGCACCTGGAAGGCAGAGACAGCAAACCAAGGTCATATTCATCAGTAAAGCAGATAACAGTTTCAACAGCAGTTATGAGCCCTCTATGGGAGCGGGTGACATAGACTGGGTCAGGGAAACTAACTCCCGCTCGGGAAATGTCAGATTCTGACAGGTTTCCATCTTCTCTTGATTTTCCTCCAGTTGAATTGTTTTCCTGGTTACATCAGTAATTTCTTGTTAGGTTTCCTTAAACTGGTTCTGGATGTCCTCTACCTTGGATGTCATTACCTGTATGAAAATCCATCTTGCTCTGTAATGGGTCCACTTCAGAAGTGATTTCTGATTTAACAGTGTTCACCATAGAATCTTGGATCACCACCTGCAGATCTTTCAAGGTAAACTGGGCCAAACTTGAACCAACCAATTTGACTGACCCTGGAGAAATGCCTGTCCTTTTTCTCACATTTTTTTGGCTCTGATCCAATGGCCATATTAAAATTTTTATGGGTTGCCCTTATGTTTAGAAAACACTCCTTGTAGTGTTACCTCTCAGCCCAAGCAAAATTACAGCTTAGAAGGAACTATTAATGTTTATAACATAGAATAACTTTGAAGACGAAAAACCACAGTACTTAACAAGCTAGAATTTCCCCCAGAAGATTAAAGTATAATGCAGCTTCAGTCACAATATGAGTATCAGGATGTTTAGGAACAGCCAGTTATCAAAAGAAAAACAAAGAAAACCACAAAGTCTCTAAACAGTTAGAGGGAAGAGGAAGAAACCATTTTCTCTGTCTGGTATTTCCTGTAATAGAATTCAGTAATGCACCAGTCAGGTCAGAATAGACAGATATATTTCTTCAGTTCAAAGTTTTAGATTATGCAAAAAATAACAACCGACATATTCCAAGGAGAAGGAAAATGTTACCATATATCCAAAAAAAGGAAGAATGGATAAGAAAACTATGAAGACAAGGAAAAGAAAAATTTATCTTCTTAACACTCCAGCAAACCCCAAAAATAAAATAAATAAATAAATAATATATGGTATATTCCATAAAATCAGCAGGTAATGTAAAACTCCAAAGATCAAACAGCCAAGAAAAATAATCCACTGAAAAGGGGGGGGGGGGAGTAAAAAATATAATCCCAGAAAACCAGCAGTTGATATATGCCAAGCTCCAAAGAGTTATCAGGCTTATATATCCTGATCAACCCAGAAAGGTGCGAAGAGTTCCATAGGTAGGTCATGAAAAACAAGATAATCCAAGGTTCTCATATGTTAGCTTCTCTTTGGGAGCCCAATGTATGGGTTAAAATTCCAAGTATTCTTTTGCAAGCCGCTGAGAAAAGGGGGGGGGGAGGAACTTCCCCCCTCTTGTGATGTCGGTATTTAAAAGTTTAAAGGGCTCTAGTAACTTAAAAGCAGAGAGTCTGAAGATTTATTTTGCAAATAGTTTTACTTACAGAGGTAAGTCCTTGTTGAAGAGTAGAGAAGTAAAAATAAGATACTCCCACCATTCTTGGGAGCCACAACTTTACCCCTATGACTGTCATTAGGGGCTCTTGCCAATTCTTTCCTTCAGAGCGATCTGGTGCTACAACTCGCTGCTGCCACCGCATGCTCTATGGATTGGGTCCCTCTCCGGGGTAACCCAAGGGACTGAAGAGCCCTTCAGCCCCCTAAAAGATTGACAATTCGACTGCACCATCAGGAGAGCTCTGCGAGGGCAACTGCCCCAACACGGCACTACCTGGAAGTCCACTTATAACATTACTTCTTGACTGGTTACTGCCAGAGTCCTGGTGGACTATTGTTATTCAGCTCCAAGCTCACCCAGTCTCTGGAAGCACAGTCCTACACTGTTTCAGTCCCAATACATAACAATCTCTCAACCCTACCCCCCCCACACACACACACACAAGGGACCAGGGGGGACCTGGCAATCCTAGGCAGGAGGCTGCTGGTGGGTGGGGTGAGTGGGTGCACATGGTCAGGTGTGTGTGGTCAAACCTGTCGAAATAAGAAATGGCCAGGGAATTGGAAAGTATTGGAGTCGGGAGGTGAGTGGTAGTGATTTCATAGTACAGCTCTTTATCGAGGGTCAGATGGAACATGGGGAACCCCGGGCTCAGAGCCCTCTTTTATGCTGGCCGGAGACAATGCCCCGTCCTTGCCCCCAGGTCCTGATAGGACCTTAAGTCCGTGGTTGTAGTTCATAGGTCCCCCAGCGGGAGACCTTGGCTCGTAATTGGTGGTCACTCAGGATCCAACTGGCTATTGTTCTACCTGGCTGAAGCTCAGGTAGATTCTGACCATGTGCGCTGACCATGTGGCGGTCGCCATTACGGGAGATCATGCGATCGTGGTCCTAGTTCACAACAGGAATGAAGCTAAGAGGCTGAAGTAAAATAGTGGGAGGGGAATGGCAGTGAAGGTGAATAAAGAAAAGGCATGGTGTTTTTCCCTCTCCTGCCTCCTCTGACCACAGCTCAGCAAGGATTGGCAAAGCCACTACATGGGGGGTGGAGCAAGGTGGTTGGTGCTGCCACCACTGCACCAACTGACTTTGCATTTTTTCAGACAGCGATAATGAGGGGGGTTGGAGAGAGCAGCAGTTTGCTGATGAAGGGATGGGGCTGGTGGGGGAGGAAGGAGGAAGAGGGCCGGTGTGTGGATTGGGCTGGGCTGTCTTGTGCATGCCACTCTGAGGGGAAAAGATGTCCCAGCCTCAAAAGTGAGTGGAGGAATGAATGGTAAAAAGGGAACCACTGTCCTTGCCTCATGTCTGAACAGCCACAGAGCTTGGAGGCAGTGTTGAGGCAGGTGGGAGACAGTGACTTCCCTTCTCCCTCCCACCTGTTCTCAGCCTGTGAGGGAAAAGGGGTTGTGGCAGGAGAAAAAGCACTCCTTGGGGGTTTTGGAAACAGTTTCTCCATTAGGCTTTCATCTCAGTCCCATCATTTCTGCAGGAAACACAGGAAGGATGAAAACTGGGGGTGGGGGGGATCTGTGAGAGCCAGGTTCAGACCCCCCCCCCCCACCAGGACCCTGTCATCTGGGTCACCTGTGGCTGGTCACTCAGCTTGGCCCACCTCACAGGGTTATTGTTATTGGTGGGTATGAGATGGTGGAGGGAGGAGTCTGGTGTGCCTCCTTGAGATCCTCAGAGGTCAGACCAGGGAAGAGGAGAAACAAAGAGTGAGAGATGGATCATAGCTGTGCTCAGCTGCTGAGGCAGGGCATATGGGAGTGGGTGCTGAAAAACTAAAAGTGCTCCTAAAAGTGCTATATATACAAAAAGTAACTAATTTGTTTGGAAATATAAGATCCCCCTGCTTTTATGGTATCCCTTGGAAAAAACCTAGTCTTCCATATGATTAAATACATTTATTGGGGCTTCTGTGGGTTTCCCAGTAAATCAATTGCTTTCCCTGCTAAAAATCAATTACTTTTATGTGTATTTTGCATAAAAAATGATACTGTTAATCAAGGCTTTTTTTGTAGAAAAAGCCCAGCAGGAACTCATTAGCATAATAGGCCACATCCTACAGCAGAAACTCATTAGCATATTAGGCCACACCCCTGACAGCGCAGCTCCCTTCCAGGATCAGCTTCCACAGGTGCCTCGTGGCTTGCAGGGCACCTGGGGAACCCAAGGAGGGGAGGCAGTTTAAAAACTGCCTTCCCTCCCTGGATCAGCTTGGATTCCCCAGGCCCCCCATGGCTTGCATGGTGCCTGGGGAACCCGAGGGGGGGAGGCTGTAGGCGTGGCCAACTCAGAAGCCAGCTGGAACTCTGTTCCTGTGCATTCCTGCCCAAAAATAGCCCTGCTGTTAATTGGGTTTGCCTGTGTCGTTTATAAAGTTTATATCTCTGGAACCTGGCATTACATTTTATGGTACACATGGCCCAGCCCAACGAAGTGACATTTGTGTCAGATCTGGCCCTCAGATCCAAATGAGTTTGACATCTTACCTCAGTTTCAGGCAGGCAGAAGCAGCATACTCTACCATATCCAATAGTTGGATTCATTTTTCTCCCTTTCCCAATTATGCAGTTTAAAAAAATGGTACAAGCCATTCAATTTCAGAAATTTCCATTTGGTCTTGGATTGTTATTTTATGACAAGAAATTTCCGCCTTAGAAGAACCAGCCTAGAAAAAAAGAAGCCCATTCCCATGAAATCCCTGGCCCCATTTTGTAGAGTAAAGAAGTATTTTAATAATATCTTCAGTCTTCTGGATTCTTCTGCAGACTAAAAGCTGAATTCCTAAACTTTGGAGGGTTCTTCATTATTATGCAACATGTGTTCTGCTCCCCTGCACCATTGCTTATTTTTTCCCACCCTCCCAAGTGATGTTAAAACTGGCTGATTTTTCACCATGAGGGGGAAAAAAATGAAAACAGGGTAGGGGCTAGGGAGCCATCAGCTGTGACCTGCTCAGAAGACTAGGCATCGAATCCACAGAAGGAAACAAAAGCAGGAAAGATTAGCATTTCCAAACTGAGCAAAGCCTGGGCTCCACTGCAAGCTGTTTATTCTAGGCATTGATTTTCAATATTTAGAATGATTAGCAAGTGAAAGCAGGTTGTTGCCAAGATGGATTTGTGCCAGCCCTATGCTCAATGTAAGAGAAAGAACAACAAATGAAAGGGAGGCAAAACTGGAGAGAAAAGGGCTTATGTGTATATTTTCCCTCTGAATCGGAAAGAGGCTTGAGATGTTGGTGTTTGCCTGGTAAGAAAGGAAGATACATTGCAGAACAGCTGGGGGAATATAGTAAACACACAACAAAAGAGAATCAGGTGGGCAGTGTCAGAGTTCCCAGTAATCAGCAGTCAACAACATTTCTTAAACAGGATCAGTTTATTGGTCAGGTTACTACATTACTCTAAACACTATCTGTGTTAAGACTCCAGAGGAAAAGCAGGACTGGGATTTTATACGGAGTTCAAACTTGGGTCGTCAGATGGCTACAAGCCAATGAATGCCAAGTTATCTTCGCGCAGAAAATAACGGCCCCTAGTTCCCAGCAGGAAACTCACAAGAGAAACCAGAGACCTTGTAAAAACAAAGACAAATGCTAGAGGAGAATCGAAAGTTAGCATACCAGTGTCAACTTCCTCACCCCCCACCTTCTTTATGGTCACCAGCCTCCCTACCCCCACCTTCTTTATGGCAGCCTAGCTGACAGCAGCTCTGTTGGTCTGAAGCAGCAGAGCAAAGTCTAAGTACAGGGGCACCTTTAAGACCAACAAAGTTTTATTCAAGGTGTGAGCTTTTGTGTGCATGCATGAGGAAGCCACTGGACTCAAACTCTGTTAAACAACAAAGTAATAATTGTGCTGATCCAAATGACTGACTTGTGTAGTAGGCCCTTTTCAGTCATTTATGCCACATAGTCCACTGACATGATGTAAAAAGCAATTCAAAGCTCACTTGCCAGTGAGTAATCACTACATCCTTCTGAGACTACACCTGTTGAATTTATGCTGCAGATGTGGGGCAGCAGCAAGTGGTGAGGAAGCAGGGCACGCAGGGATGGGCACGAATGACAAAAATGTGGTTCAGTTCACAGTTCGTGGGTGAACCATGAACAGAACCATGAACCCAGTTGACTCACATATGAACCAATCCAGGTTCATGAGGCTCATGCCCGAAACAGCTGAGCCATGCAGGCAGCCTGCTTCGGCAGCTCCGTTGTTTTGGGCTCTAAACAGCTGAGCCATGGGGGCAGCCTGCTCTGCAGCTCAGATGTTTAAAGGGGTTTGCTGGCTGCCCAAGAAAACCCCTTTAAACAACTGAGCTGCAGGAGCAGGCTAGTGTGAGGCTTCTGTACTATCAGCAAATGATCAGGCCTTTATTGGTTAAAACATAGTCCTTTATTCAGATACTGGAACAGGTCTCGGTTTTTGTTAGAGATGCCATACAAAGAAGGCTTGGGGTTAATATACCTGCAAACATGAATGCTTAAACATTTACTACCAATCAGCATACAAGGAAAAATGTGGGAAGACTGAGGGCCCGTTTGTTGCCACCGTGGGTGCGAAAAGCATAAACATTCCCCTTTTGGCCTGTGTGACCCAGATGTGTTAAGTCCTAGGCAAAACATTCAAACCACGACAATAAAATAACCTTCAAGGCTAGAAGCAGTCAGATAGTGTCCTGGGAGCCTGGAGTGCGAAGGGGCAGGGAACAGGAACAAAATAGCCATTGTTTATATGACGTGTTGGAATGCAGGAACCCACCTCCCGCCTAGAGAAGTAACATTAAGCAGACAGGCAATTGACCAAAAGGAGGCAATAAACCATATAGGAGATAACAACTACAAGGAAAACGAAAGTAAAAACCAGAGCAACCTTCAGCAATATATATCTTTGTCAGATTCAAAGGAAGAAAGAAACATTCAGTAATAAAGAAATCATTGTGCATACGAAGTAGAATCTGACAGCTAGCCCAGCAGGGGGAGGCACAACTGGCTGTCACAGTGAATGGATGGTGAGGATCCTGGAAAGAATGGATGCAAGCAGTGGTGGTGGGAACCTGTCCTTTCCCTCTCTCTTGCTCTGTCAGGGTGGGGGGTGGGCATAGATAATCAAGGATCCTTCTTAGCATGGGGCCCAGGGCAGCTTTCCCTGTTGCCCAATGTCATTTAGCACTGCCATAGGCATGGGTATGATCAATGTATTGCTGAGTTACGTGTATCAATACTGGCTGTTTTACCCTCAGGTTATGATTTCATAACATTGCTTTGTGTTCCAAGGTTTCTTTCAACCCCTTTAGGTCCTGCCTGGGAGATAGCATCGGTATCCTGACTCCCACCTTTGGAATGCGAGTCTTGCTTGCTTGCTCCGCTTTGCACATGCTCATTACTCATTTGCTTTCCTTCCCTTCTTATCTCTAGCTGACTATTCCTTGGCTAACAACCTTGAACAGAAGAGCCTCCTGTTATGTGTTACATGAATCACAGGTGTTATGTGTTTCTTTTGCTTCGTTTCCTCTGGGAACATTTTCTCCAAAAATCCTCAACAGCATTTTTTCCTGAGAACCTATTTTGCCGTGCTTTCCTTGGGAACATTGGGCCAGTGTATTTGGGTGCCAGTAATTCTCTCTATTGTTTGGTAGATGGTAGGCAGGCCATATTTCATATCAAGTATAATTGTAATGGCATGACTAGGCTTGGGCATTACGAACAGGAAAAGTGTTTGACCAACATGATCTTTTCTATAAATAAAGGACTTTCTACTTAAGGAGACCTGTTGTGGACTATCTCTCTCTCTTTTTTTTAAAGCAAATTTCCAAATGTTGTGGACTATATCTCTTGGCCCATTCTCACACCACTGGTTAAGACTGCCACTGGTTGCCTACTGATCTTCTGTTTAATACACCTCGTCCATACCATTACCCTCTCCAAGCATTTACTCAGGGCTTCCATGGCCCCAACACTCTCCCAACACCTCTGACTGCTGGTTGGTTTTGCAGTTAAATCTGAGGGAAGGAAGCACACCACTTCCCCAGGAAAGTAGGGAAGCAATGAAGTCTGTGGGTGGGGAACTGACCATTCAAATAAAGGCAGAACCACTAGGGCACGGTAAGACAGAGACACTGTTGTGCCTTGGGTGCACTTGAGGGGGTGGGTGAGGTGAGAGAGAATTGCTCCAGTAGCAATATATTGCAGTTTGCTGCTGGGGAAATGCAGTTCCTCTTCAGTCTAAACTATAGCTGTGGGAAAGACGTTCCATACCCTGCAATTGCATGTTTCTTGTGCATTGTCTGGAAAAAATCCTGAACTTGCCTTCCCTGCAACCAGATTGCCCCAAACTGACATAACTGGGTTGTGGATCAAGCTATTAAGCGGATTTATGGGGAGAGTGAACAAGTGTGATTGCCATTGTATTTTGCATTGCACAGTTGTGTTTGATCAAGCCCTGCTAATGTTAATACGTTTATGCCGCTCACAAAACTCCCTTTGTTACCAATTCCTTCCCTGCTCCCTCCCACAGTTCTGGAGAATAGCCCCAAACTCTTTGTGAAACTGACTGGCTTAAACAAACAAACAGATTCCACAAATGGCCCTCCCCCCTCCCACCACAGTGCTGGTTGGCATTGCAGTTTAATTTGAGGGAAGGAAACGCGCCACTTGCTCAGGAATGGCGGGAGGCAGTGAAGTCCATGGGTGGGGAAACAGTTCTGGCCACAGGCTTTGGTGCTTGAAATCATGCTTTACCAGGCAAGCCTGGGCAGGCCGAGTAATGAAGAGGCCTTGACCTGCCTTTCTGATTGCTTTTTCTTTTTCTCCCTGAGTACACATTGTGCTTTGTGAAAGGTTGCGTAGATTCCCCAGCCCATGTTAGAGGGCAAAGTTTACAACCAGGGGAGAAAGTTTATTGTCTTGCATTCTTTCACGCAATTGCCTTCTTGGCTGTTGGAAATCTTAAAACTTTGATGGGAGTAAAAGACTCCTTTTCCTTTATCCCTGGTTACTCTACCATTGTGCCTGCCCATTCTTTCCCTCCATTATGAGGGTATCTTCTAGGCTGTTGTTTCCCCCAAAATACTGGAAAAACCCAAGTGCTCACTGGGGGGGAAATCCTGCATGGAAGTATGTTGGTTTTTAAAACTTGGACAAAAGGGAGTTGTTTCAGGTCTTGTTTCAGGGCTGCTTTTATTTTCTGTCTCCTGGGGTCTGGCTGTCAGAGGACATTTTTCATCCATTTCCATGTTTTCTGGATGCCTATCTGTTTCAAGGGGTTTCTGTTCAAGGGGCTGCCTAAAAAGGGCTTTAAAAAAAGGTATTCCTCACACTACAGCTAATCTTGTACAACAGCAGAGTTGAAATCCCCTACCCTCACAAAGCCCTGGCTGTATGGCAGAGTTGTTGGTGGTGGATGAGCAGAAAAGGGCAACCTGCTGATTCATCCAATAGCAAAGTCCCCATGATTTTGTATCAGACATGTGATGGGAGCTCTGTGCCTCCCAGACCACATGGTCCCACTTCTGATCATGACTGTTTATGGGCAGAAGTGGCTTCAACCTTTTTCCTTCCCCTATGATTTTCATACCCTGAAATAGTGCTGGGGAGCTGCTGTTTGCTTCAGTGGAGCAATGTTCACGTAGCTGTCACTACATACATGTTTCTAACCAGAGCAAATTGCAGCTCCTTTCATGTCGCATTTGTGTGTCTGAGAAAAATAGAACTCCCATCACATCTATATATAAAAGAAAGGCCCCTCACTGTAAAATCAATGCCTGGGCCAAACCCCTTGACCTAGAAACATGAAACTCGGGGAGAGCACTCCTACCATGATGTAGATGCTCACTAAGAAGGAATTTTTAGAAATTCAACCCATAAGGGGGTCAAAAGGAGTAAAATGTGCTCCCCCCATTGCTTCCTATATGGCTGCCAGACAGCTGCCTCCTTGCACCCCCCACTCTTGGATCGGTCGGCTGGAGAGCTCAGTGTTCTGAGGTTAAAAAAAACAGTTACAGGAGACTGCAGAGAGCTAATGACAATTGAAGAAGTCAGGAATGGCCAACCACCTATGAGGTGCAGCAATGCTGCTGGGCCAGCTTCCCCCCACCTCCTATACCTGATAGGCGGCTGTCTGTCAAATGCAGCAGTGGGTGCAGGGTGCTTAAAGCCATCAGGGGTCCCACTCCAGCAGTAATGCCTTAGCGATCCTGCCAGTTCAGCCTCCACAATGGCTTGCAATACCCCGCCCCCCTCCTACACTGGACAGGCAACTGCCTGTCAGGTGTAGGAGAGGGGGTGGGATGCTTACAGCCATCTGGGAGGCTTGCTCAGCTTAGCAGTGCTGCTGGCCCAGCCTCCTCGATGCCTTTAAATACAATTCCCCCACTTATGCCAGACAGGTGTAGGACCAAGACCAGGGTACTTTAATCCATCAGGGAGTCCACCCCAGCAGGACCATCTCCCCAGTGGCTTTAGCCACTCTCCCACCCAGTATGGAAATATACCCCAAATTTGTAGAAAAGTGGTTTCCTGGATTAAAGTATTTAACTTCTGACAATGTGGGTTCTAGAAAATTGGTTTATGTGAACTTGCTTAATATCTGATTGCTTGGATGTTGTTTTGAATGTGTAGTTATGTCCCACTTCTTAAATGTAACATAAATGAGAAGCATTTTTGTAAAAAAAACAAAAACAAAACCCTAGGGTATGCTCTGCACACACACGCACCCAAATAAGGGAGTGCATTCCTATTATGATGTCACTATGAAGAGATCTCTAAGGGGGTAGAAAAGGGGCAAAAATGTGTTCCCCCAATTGTTTTCCATGTGCCTGGCAGGCTGCTACCCTCCCCCCCCCCCCAAATTGGTCAACTGTGTCACTCAAAGTTCTGAGGTAAAACCTTCCTGCTTGCACCCACCTTGCTCTGATTGCTCAGCTGTGGATCTCAGTGTTCTGAGGTAAAAACAGCCCACAGGCTTCTCCTCAAAGCGGAGGCTCCAGTGATGCTGCTGTGGAACCTCAGCCCACCCAAACTCTGCAATAGCACCAGATTGCAAGTGAAGGCCCTGTACAGGAACATCATCAAGGCCACACTGCTCACTGGCAGTGCTAGGGGAGAGTTGGGATTCATACCACGCATACCACTCATACCATCAGAAAAACCCTTTAAGCTCAAGAGACTGCAGTTCCCCCTCAAGGTCTGCTTTGCTACCACCATCAAGAAGTCCCAAGGCCAGACACTGAAGGTGGCAGAAATTCACTTAACAGATGACTCCTTCTCACATGGAGAGTTCTATGTGGCCTGCTCCAGAGTCAGTTTGAGCCCAAGCAGCCTGGTGAACCTAGCATCTGAGGGTAGAACCACCAATGTGGTCTATAGAGAGGTAGAGAGAGAGAGAGAAAACAGTATGTATGTCTCACTTCATTTTTTACACTACAGTCTTCTCCATTAGAATTCCTACAACAAATGTTACATTTCAAACTTCACATCATCAGTTTTATAAGTGGATTTACAGAACTTAAATACTGTACCGGTATCAGGCTAGTGTCTGATACAAAGTTCTCATGATGGCCACATGGACTTTGTATCATGTGAATCTGCCCCAAAGAGATTAAAAGGTTCATAGCACCTTTTTACAAAGAAAGACTAAACAGTCTTTGGTTTTTCAGTTTACAGAAAATATAGTGCTGATTCAGACATTACAAAGTCCTCATGGCAACTGTAAAGGACTATACTTTAAAATCCGGTTTCTGAGTGCAGCTAAATTAGAGAGCCAGGAGGTAAAGAGTTAACTTTTCCCCTGGAGTGAAGAGCTTGAGTGACAGGCTGCTCCTCTTCTCTAACTGGCCAGCACCTGCTGAGGGAAATATATGATCAGCTGTGTGCTGAGGGGAGAGTCAGTTTGAGTTTGAGTCCAATACTGGAGTGGTTCTGTTAGGTAGAACCATTCTGAATGCAGTCAGTTGGGGTCGGTGTGTCTGATAGAATAAGTCAAACAGCTTCACTTGCTGAATTATACTTGCCAGGTCCCAATGATGTGCTAGCGGGGGGGTGGGAGGAAACTTTCCAGGAGTGGGGAGGAGTGCCTCAGGAGGAAGTGATGTAGGCACATCAGTGATATCGGGCAGTGATACTCTGGTTCTTGGGCAAAACTCTATGGTAGAATTAGCTACAAATCATAGAGGTTTGCCCAAAAACCAGAGTATAGCTGCCTTACATCCCCAATGTGCCTATGTCACTTCTGGGTTACATATGCATGTCACAGTTATTTCTGGCTTCTTGGAGGTAAGAGGGGGTAATTGGGGGGGGGGGGGGAGAGGTGCATCTGAAAGTGGGAGACACAGCTTGAACCAGGGGGCCTGGCAACCCTATGGTGAGTGAAAGAAAAAGACTTCTTGCCTTAACTGTGTTATATCTCTATCCTGAGGAGGAATTCAGTATAAGAATTCTAAGTCTCTGTAATGTAGTATGCTCTGTTTAGCAACCAGCCTGCCATGTACTCCCAGGTAATGGCACCCGCCGCATGGCCAGAGCACATGGTCAGGCAGAGAGGGGAGCTTGAATCTGGAGGAATAATAGACATCCAGATTCAAAGCCTCCACCAGTGTGGGACCTAGGTTCTCCCTGGGGAGCCAATGCAATGCCAAGGCTCCTCCAGGGAACCTATGACAAACATGCACATATGTTAAGCCCCTATCAGGTCTTTTGGGTGCGGCCGGAGGTGTGGCTCTGGCCAGCATATAATGAGGGCCCTGGAGCTCTGGAAGCATGCTTGTTCTGACCATCTACTGGGCATGCTGAATCACTCAATAAAGGCTTCATGATTTCACCATTCCTGGTCTCCCGAGTCCAGTACTCTTCACTGGCGACGAGGATGGGATCCCGATGAGCAACTCCTTGGCTGACACCAACACCGCATCGAGCCCAGACCAGATCCGTCAGCCACCGGCCTTGCTCGGCTCCAGCACCATCGCCAATGCACTGCTGCACATCCCAGAATGGCCACCGCTCCGGGAACCACCCAACCATTTGATCCAGCCTGCCCCGAAGCATGGGAAGCCTGGACGGATGGCCCAGGACCGTCAACTCTCCCGGGTCTCTGACTGAGTGGGAAGGGGGTGGCCCAAGAATCTGGACCCTGAGTTTGCGACCTTCTCAATCTGGCACGCAGAACTCTCCACCCACAAGGGGTGCTTACTCTGGGGCTCGAGGGTAGTGATTCCAGAACCCCTCTGCCCGTGAGTGCTGACCGCTCTGCATGAGCACCACCCTGGGGTAGTACGAATGAAGGCCCTGGCCCAGAGCTATGTCAGGTGGCCAGGCCTTGACAAGGAGATAGAGGACCGGGTCCACTGCTGTGAAAAGTGCCAAGAGACCCGTCTGGACCCTCCACACGCTCCTGTCCGCCCCTGGGAGTCCACCCAATGCCCCTGGTCCCGGCTCCACGTGGACTTTGCGGGCCCGGTACAGGGGCAGCTTTTCTTTATTCTAGTCAACAGCTACAGCAAGTGGCTGGAAGTCGTTCCTGTGCACACCACCTCCTCTGAAGCCGCCATTCGAGCAATGTGGTGCATCTTTGCCACCCACAGCCTGCCGAACACCATCATCTTGGACAATGGCACGGCTTTCACCTCCGCAGAATTCCAGCGCTTTGTGGAGCTCCATGGCATCTGGCATGTGAAATCCACCCCTTTTCACCTGGCCATGAACGGCCAAGAAGAGCGAATGGTTCACACCAATAAGGAGGCGCTGAGGCGCATGGATCAGGGGGATCTGGGGTTTAAGTTAATGGCTTTCCTATTTGGCCAGCGCACCACCCCTCACTCGGCTACCAGTCGCAGCCCTGCAGAGCTGCTCATGGGCCGCCGGCTGACAACCCAGCTCGACCGGCTCCACCCCGATTGGGCGCCGGCCACCTCCAAAGAACCTAACGTCCCCAAAGCTCCCAGAGGGTTCGCGCTAGAGGACCCGGTCTATGTCCGCAACTACGCCTGGGGCCCCCCGTGGTTGCTGGGGTGGATTATCTGTGTCACCGGTCCCCTCTCCTATGAAGTCGCTGGCAAGGAAGGACAACGGTGGAGGCGCCATGTGGACCAACTTTGCCGTCGCATGCACGCCTTCTCCGTGGACGATCCAGGGCTGGACTACCCAGATGCGGAACCTGAGGTACCAGAGACAGACGATCCGCCCGCCCCACGACCAGCCAAGACTCTGCAGGAGGACTCCACAGAAGCCGGCCGCCCGGACATCACTCCAGTCGCCATCCCTGCACCGGCACCGGACTCGGCTCAGCCCGTGACAGATATCCCCGAATCTCCGCTCCCTACACCGGCAGCTCCCTACACCGGCGACCCTGCGCCGCTTGACCAGAGAACGGAAATGTCCCACGCACCTCAGAGACTATGTTTGCCAAGGGACAGTCTGGACTATGGGGGGAGGGGTGTAATGTAGTATGCTCTGTGCAGCAACCAGCCTGCCATGTACTCCCAGGTAATGGCACCAGCCACATGGCCAGAGCACATGGTCAGGCAGAGAGGGGAGCTTGAATCTGGAGGAACAATAGACATCCAGATTCAAAGCCTCCACCAATGTGGGACCTAGGTTCTCCCTGGGGAGCCAATGCAATGAAAGGCTCCTCCAGGGAACCTATGACAAACATGCACATATGTTAAGCCCCTATCAGGTCTTTTGGGTGCGGCCGGAGGTGTGGCTCTGGCCAGCATATAATGAGGGCCCTGGAGCTCTGGAAGCATGCTTGTTCTGACCATCTACTGGGCATGCTGAATCACTCAATAAAGGCTTCATGATTTCACCATTCCTGGTCTCCCGAGTCCAGTACTCTTCACTGGCGACGAGGATGGGATCCCGATGAGCAACTCCTTGGCTGACACCAACACCGCATCGAGCCCAGACCAGATCCGTCAGCCACCGGCCTTGCTCGGCTCCAGCACCATCGCCAATGCACTGCTGCACATCCCAGAATGGCCACCGCTCCGGGAACCACCCAACCATTTGATCCAGCCTGCCCCGAAGCATGGGAAGCCTGGACGGATGGCCCAGGACCGTCAACTCTCCCGGGTCTCTGACTGAGTGGGAAGGGGGTGGCCCAAGAATCTGGACCCTGAGTTTGCGACCTTCTCAATCTGGCACGCAGAACTCTCCACCCACAAGGGGTGCTTACTCTGGGGCTTGAGGGTAGTGATTCCAGAACCCCTCTGCCCGTGAGTGCTGACCGCTCTGCATGAGCACCACCCTGGGGTAGTACGAATGAAGGCCCTGGCCCAGAGCTACGTCTGGTGGCCAGGCCTTGACAAGGAGATAGAGGACTGGGTCCACTGCTGTGAAAAGTGCCAAGAGACCCGTCTGGACCCTCCACACGCTCCTGTCTGCCCCTGGGAGTCCACCCAATGCCCCTGGTCTCGGCTCCACGTGGACTTTGCGGGCCCGGTACAGGGGCAGCTTTTCTTTATTCTAGTCAACAGCTACAGCAAGTGGCTGGAAGTCGTTCCTGTGCACACCACCTCCTCTGAAGCCGCCATTCGAGCAATGTGGTGCATCTTTGCCACCCACAGCCTGCCGAACACCATCGTCTTGGACAATGGCATGGCTTTCACCTCCGCGGAATTCCAGCGCTTTGTGGAGCTCCATGGCATCTGGCATGTGAAATCCACCCCTTTTCACCTGGCCATGAACGGCCAAGCAGAGCGAATGGTTCACACCACTAAGGAAGCGCTGAGGCGCATGGATCAGGGGGATCTGGGGTTTAAGTTAATGGCTTTCCTATTTGGCCAGCACACCACCCCTCACTCGGCTACCGGTCGCAGCCCTGCAGAGCTGCTCATGGGCCGCCGGCTGACAACCCAGCTCGACCGGCTCCACCCCGATTGGGCGCCGGCCACCTCCAAAGAACCTAACATCCCCAAAGCTCCCAGAGGGTTCGCGCTAGAGGACCCGGTCTATGTCCGCAACTACGCCTGGGGCCCCCCGTGGTTGCTGGGGTGGATTATCTGTGTCACCGGTCCCCTCTCCTATGAAGTCGCTGGCAAGGAAGGACAACGGTGGAGGTGCCATGTGGACCAACTTTGCCATCGCATGCACGCCTTCTCTGTGGACGATCCAGGGCTGGACTACCCAGATGCGGAACCTGAGGTACCAGAGACAGACGATCCGCCCGCCCCACGACCAGCCAAGACTCTGCAGGAGGACCCCACAGAAGCCGGCCGCCCGGACATCACTCCAGTCGCCATCCCTGCACCGGCACCGGACCCGGCTCAGCCCGTGACAGATATCCCCGAATCTCCGCTCCCTACACCGGCAGCTCCCTACACCGGCGACCCTGCGCCGCTTGACCAGAGAACGGAAATGTCCCACGCACCTCAGAGACTATGTTTGCCAAGGGACAGTCTGGACTATGGGGGGAGGGGTGTAATGTAGTATGCTCTGTGCAGCAACCAGCCTGCCATGTACTCCCAGGTAATGGCGCCAGCCACATGGCCAGAGCACATGGTCAGAGCACATGGTCAGGCAGAGAGGGGAGCTTGAATCTGGAGGAATAATAGACATCCAGATTCAAAGCCTCCACCAATGTGGGACCTAGGTTCTCCCTGGGGAGCCAATGCAATGAAAGGCTCCTCCAGGGAACCTATGACAAATATGCGCATATGTTAAGCCCCTATCAGGTCTTTTGGGTGCGGCTGGAGGTGTGGCTCCGGCCAGCATATAATGAGGGCCCTGGAGCCCTGGAAGCATGCTTGTTCTGACCATCTACTGGGCATGCTGAATCATTCAATAAAGGCTTCATGATTTCACCGTTCCCGCTCTCCCGAGTCCAGTACTCTTCAGTCTCGATGTCAGCATAAGCCAAAGTTCATTTTATACAGACACCAGAACTGGGAGAGAGTTTTGGCAAGAGTGACTGGGTTAGTGTGCAGAAACCCCCATTCAAGCCAGAAAAGAAACAGTGTTAATTTTTCTGATGAGGAGTAGATTATTCCTGCCCAGAGTCAGAGGGTTTAGCTCTGAGGAGGACCCTGGTGTATTGTAAAGGGGAAACGGTTTTAGACATTTCAGGAAATAGAGTTAAACCATAACTTTAACAAAGGAATGAGTTAGGTCCACAAAGACAGTGACCAGCTCCAGGAAATCTGAACTGCCATAGGAAGCTCTCTGAGGAAACGTTGCTGTAACGAAAATACTAAGTAAAACACCTCTTACTGCTAAGGACTAAGAATACCTGAAAATATGCTTTAACAACATAATTTTGCCTGTTTAAAGAAGTGAATTCTGTACCATCTCCAACTTTTACCTCAGCAACCCCCATCCCTGACTACACCGATTCAGTCTCTGCCTGCTGAACAAACTTGTTCTTTTGTTTTACTGTTAATCCGTCTCCAGGGCCATTTCAAAAGGGAAATAAGAAGAGGGCTCCTGCTTTTCCACAGAAAAGTCCTTGGGCTGGCCCAAGCCCAAATTATATTCTGTGGACAGGGTGGGACAGAAAGTCTTTCATAAACCACATTCATTTACATGCTTCTAGGGGCTGCTCAGTCACATCAGGGAACTAAACAGAAATTTGGCGGGATAATCTGCCTCAGAATGGGGAAAGTGATGGGGGTCCATCATAGCCCTCACAAGGACTTTCAATAAGGCAGTACTGGGAGTTTCCTACTGGTAACTCTGTTTTCATATGCATGTCGATCCAATTCAGATTTGGAATGCAACTTGCAAGGAAAGCATTCCCTCTGCTCTGTACAATTTCCCAGATCTAAAACAGAGCCTCTGTTTCATCCATCTGGATGCTCCTGCATAGCCAGCACAGGAATGGGGAATGTTATGTTCTGTGATTAAATCTGTGATTATCCAATTACCTTGAACCTTATTCAGTTACCTTGGAACTTATTCAATTACCTTATCCAACTGCCTTGTTTGGGCGATGTCAGGGGTGCAGCTTACCTGTGTCTATAAGCAGGCCCCCTGACCTCCGTTTTCTTATGCTTCATCTGGACCTGAAATAAACTTGCTATGCTGAAATCACTACCACCAGCCTCCTGACTCCAGTACTTTTCAAGGAAGAATGAAGCTATGCCCTCAAAATGGCATGGGTATGGAGATAGGAGATGTGGAATGGTATAGCATAGAGGGATCTTGTCAGATCTTGGAAGCTAAGCAGGATTGGTACTTGGATGGAAGACCACCAAGTAAGACTCGGCAGAGGCGGGCAATGGCAAGCCATTCTGCTCAGTCACTTGCCTTAAGTTGGCTGCAATTTGACAACACTTTAAATATATACACAGGGAGTTTGGGGAGGAGATCGGGAGGAGCACAACCTGGAAATGACATCATTATGCCGAGGTTGATTATCTAGCATTCAGCCAAAACTCTGGTTTAAGCACAGAATTTGGGGGGGATGCTATATTGTCACTCAGCATCATGATGTCACTTCAAGATGGTGCCAGAAGGAGCAGCATCACGCTGTCAGATCCTCTGCCATTAATTGTCTCTTGTCTGGGTCTCAATCAGTAATTTCCTGCTAGCCTTGAGTTTATTGCCTGTCATGAATACTATGGCTCTTTCTTTCCCCGGGAGGGTGGCTTGCTACATACTCCCACGTCATATAACACTCTGGCTATCTTCCCTGCCTCCCCTTGCCTCTCTGGCGTCTCGGACAGCTAATCTTGCTTTTGTAAACTTGAAGACTTCTGAACTGATTTAGACCAGGTGCCTGGCCTGTGAATCACAAGTAGAGTTCACAAAGGGGCGTGGGGGGGGGGGGTTATAGTGCTTTTGCGCCTTTTTCTGTGGGAACATAACGGTTAGGATTTTTCGTGCTTGTTTTAGTTGGCTCTGATTGGCTCTTCACCTGTCCTTACCTTTTTGTATATGGTATATTAATCCCTGCTGCTTGTAGCTGGTTATCACTGACAAACATCGTGTACCTGAAGGATCATTAAGAATAAAAGGACTTTTGCTTTTACCAAAGGCCTGGCTTATTGGTTCCCATCAGAAACCACACAGATTGTCAGTAATCCCATTGACAGGACTCTCCATACCTGACTATGTCGGATGATGGGACTCTTCCCATTACCACCCAGGAGACTCCGGTCACGACAGCTCCCAGCGAACCGAGTGAGCCGTGTGTGCCGGGGACGATGGGTCAGGACTTATTTACTTTTCTGCACCCAGGTGGGGCAGGCAGGGGTTGGCCACCCTCAATGCGGTACTCATGGTCGGCGTTTGGGGCTGGTACCTCCGAGTCATGGATCCATGACCGGAAAGGGGCAAGAGTACGGTTTAGTGAGGACCATTCCGAGATCGGTCGGTTGAGCCTGCAAGACAAGGATCGCTTTATTCCCCGTCGGCCAGACCATTGGTGGTTGAGCCTCCTGGAAGAGGAGCAACTCCTGCCCCGAGGTCCGGACCAGGGCTCAGATGATCTCTGGCAGCAACTGGACCGGAAGTTCGGTGAGATGCACGATCGTTTGGCAGTGGAGCTGAGGGAAGCAGTGCTGGAGATGCAGCAGCAGTTGATGGGAGCAGCCGGGGCCAGAGCGGGGGCAGGAGTGGCGCCTGCGCAAAGTGCCGGGGGAGCTGGAGTGCAACCCCCGGGACAAGTACCTCGGGGGGCAGGAGCGGCCCCTGTATTGCCCACGCCCATGGGGGCGCCTCCAATAGGAGTACCCGTACCTGGACCCGTGGCACCCCATCTGGTTGATCGAGTGTTCCACCAGCCCCCCAACGATCCCTTGACTGCTACATTTGATGGGGACCCCGAAAAGCTCCAGTTCTTCCTGATCGAGATCGAGAGGTTCCTGGACTCCTGGGGTCACCTCTACCCTTCCGAACGTGAGAGAGTGGGGTACATCGGCTCGAAGCTGAGAGACATCGCCAGCGACTGGTATGTAAGCCTACATAACCCTCCCGGCCCCGAGTTGCAAACTGTAAACAATTTTATGTGGGCCCTTAGGCAGCACTACGAGGATTCTCTAGGGGAGGAGAAGGCTCGGAACCAATTATGCAAACTGGTTCAGGGTTGCTCCTCCATGAGGGAGTATACTGCCCAGTTCCGTCGAATCACTGCCAAAGTACAGGGCTGGTTGCAAGACTTATTCATCGAGAAGTACCGGGAGGGTTTGAATTCGGAGATCTACGAGACCATCCTCCGAAACGATCGACCAGGGTCCCTGGCAGCATGGATGCGGGCGGCGGCAGACATGGAGGAGCGATTCACCCTGATCAAGTTAGGAGCATCCACACCCTAAGCCCGCCCTGAAGTCAAAATTTAAGACAGCCTTGCAAGAACTGTGTGACTCCCGTTTCAAGCAAGGTCTGTGCATGAAATGTGGGGAGAGTGGCCACTTCGCCTCGGCGTGTCCTCGGGGAGGACCCAAGACTCCGAAAACTTCCACTCCGCTGACGGTTGGAACTCCCAAGTCCAGCAAGTCTTCATTTAAACCCCGGGCATTACAGCTGGAAGGGGCAACAGACGAGACTACTTCGCAAGCAGAGTTGGAGCTGGTTGCCGCCCAGCTGGCGGGAAACTTCATAGACCTGCAGTAAAAGGCGCAGAGCTGCAGGTCTCTTCACCTGATGCGCCGCCACCGGTGAGCATCCCTGGCCCCTTACTTTATATGGTTGTGACTGTAATAGCACCCAGCACGGGGACCCATGTTCGGGTGCGTGCCCTTATTGACTCTGGGTGTGCAAGAGACTTAATCATCCCATTGGTAGTGGAGGGGATAGGACCCAGGGTAAACCCACTACGGGAACCTTTGCAATTCATCCAGATGGATGGGTCGGAAATGAAGGAGGCGTGTGTGGCAGAGACTGAACTGTTAATTGTAGGGACAGGAGACCACTGGGAGAAACGGGCTTTTGTAATCACCCCCAATACCCAGTTCCCAATGGTCCTGGGAAGCCCGTGGTTGAGCTCGCATGACCCCTACATCAAGTGGAGTGAGGGAAAGATCTCCTGGATCGGCCCTAAATGTGTTCAGCACAAATGGGACACTGCTTGGGGAGCGGGGACCCTGTCCCTCCCGATAATGGCTGCGGCGTCCTCCATGCTGTGTAAGATCCCAGTAGAGTATCGGGACTTGGCGGATGTGTTTAGTGAGCCGGAAGCAGATGAACTTCCCCCCCATAGACTCACTGACTGTGCAATCGAGCTGTTACCTGGGGAGAAGCTACCAAAAGGGAAATTATATTCGATGAGCCCAGCCGAGAGGGGTGAGCTCCGACAGTTCCTTGATAAAAACCTGGTGAGAGGGTTTATCCGTCTGGCTAAGTCCCCTTTTGCCACTCCAGTTTTGTTCTGGAAGAAGAAGGATGGGGGGCTGAGACTGTGTACAGACTATAGAGGTTTGAATGCTGTGTCTGCTTCAAACGCCTACCCCCTGCCTTTGATCAAAGACCTATTGGCGGAAGCGGCTAAAGGAAGGATTTTTTCCAAGTTGGACTTACGAGATGCCTACTTTCGGGTGCGCATAAGGGAAGGGGATGAATATAAGACTGCCTTTAATACACCCCTTGGCCAATTTAAATACCTGGTTATGCCATTCGGATTGGCTGGCGCTCCCGGAGTTTTTATGAGTCTAATTAAAGAGGTGTTCGATTCCATTTTTTCCCCCAACAGTTGGGCGAGGCAGTGACCACCCGTAGTCAAGGGAAGACGGCTACGTCTTCCTCACAGTGGATTACAAAATGTGCTCTGGAGTATTCGGAGGAGGAGGTGAAGGAGTGGGAGAATTACAGCGAGACAGAGAGGCAGGCTGACGGCTGTTGGTATCATGGTTCAAAATTAATTGTGCCAAAATCACTCCGCGGGGAGATTCTTTTAGCTTGCCACGAGTCCAAACTATCGGGCCACTTTGGTTTCCTAAAGACTTTAAACTTGGTTCAGAGACAGTTCTGGTGGCCCCGCATGCGCAAGGATGTGTCTTACTATGTCACTTCATGCCAAGTGTGTTTGATGTGCAAAAAGAGGGGAGGGAAACCCCCGGGGTTCCTGCATCCTTTGCCCAACCCCTCTAGGCCCTGGGAAGACATCTCTATGGACTTTATAACCAACCCACCACCCAGCAAGGGGAAAACCGTCATCTGGGTGGTGGTGGATTTATTTTCCAAACAAGCACATTTAGTTCCTTTTAAGAAATTGCCTACTGCTAAGGGTTTAGCCAAGGTTTTCTTCTCTCACGTGATCAGGCTCCATGCTTTTCCAAAGCGCATAATCTCCGATAGGGGGAGCCAGTTCGTTGCCACCTTCTGGCGGGAGCTTCTTTAGGTGATGGACATAGAGCCTGCCTTGAGTTCGGGGTACCATCCAGAAACGGATGGCCAATCCGAATGAATTAATCAAATATTGGAACAGTTCCTCCATTGTTACACCAACTATCATCAGGACAATTGGGCAGAGCTCCTCCCTTTTGCTGAGTATAGCTATAACAATGCAGTGCATTCATCTACTGGTGTTTCTCCTTTTATGGCGGCAGGGGGGTTTGAGGGGAATCCTCTTCCCTCATTGCCCTCTCCTGGGACGGTCCTGCAGTCTGACTTTTCCCAATGGTGGACTACCTTACAAGATTCTTGGCCCCTGATTGCTAAGACTCTGGATCGAGCCAAAGCAGACTATAAAAAATATGCTGATTGGGGACAGGCTGAAGGATGGGATTTACAACCTGGTGGTTCTGTGTACTTGTCTACAAAAAACATTCATGGACTACAACCTAGCAGGAAGTTGGGGTGGAAATATGTGGGTCCTTATAAAGTGCTCAGAAAAATATCTTCCGTGTCGTTTGAACTGGAACTGCCCAAATCATTGAGTTCTGTGCACCCTGTTTTTCATTACAGCTTGTTGAAGAAGAATCCTGGGCCGAACGCATGGAGACCGGATCCTCCGACTCCTCCTCCTCTGATGAAGGAGGGGGAACCACATTTTGAAATTTCTGATGTTTTGGACTCTAAGCTTAAACGGGGTCGACTGTATTATCTTGTGCGGTGGGTGGATTTTGGACCTGAGCAAAATGAGTGGGTCGCAGCTGAGAATGTCCATGCTCCTAAATTACTTTGTGCATTCCACAAGCGTTTTCCTGATAAACCCGGGGAGGGGAGGTCTTGAGGAGGGCAGGATGTCAGATCTTCTGCCATTAATTGTCTCTTGTCTGGGTCTCAATCAGTAATTTACTGCTAGCCTTGAGTTTATTGCCTGTCATGAATACTATGGCTCTTTCTTTCCCCAGGAGGGTGGCTTGCTACATGCTCCCACGTCATATAATACTCTGGCTATCTTCCCCGCCTCCCCTTGCCTCTCTGGCGTCTCGAACAGCTAATCTTGCTTTTGTAACCTTGAAGACTTCTGAACTGATTTAGACCAGGTGCCTGGCCTGTGAATCGCAAGTAGAGTTCACAAAGGGGCATGGGGGGGGGGTATAGTGCTTTTGTGCCTTTTTCTGTGGGAGCATAACGGTTAGGATTTTTCGCGCTTGTTTTAGTTGGCTCTGATTGGCTCTTCACCTGTCCTTACCTTTTTGTATATGGTATATTAATCCCTGCTGCTTGTAGCTGGTTATCACTGACAAACATCGTGTACCTGAAGGATCATTAAGAATAAAAGGACTTTTGCTTTTACCAAAGGCCTGGCTTATTGGTTCCCATCAGAAACCTCACACAAGCTAGCAATGCCAGTTGAGCCCCCCTCCCCCCCAATGCCTGGGGGTTTCCTTATGCCACTCAGCTGAGTGATGGCAGGTGGTGAGCTGGGGGGGCAGGAGATTTCTCATCCCCAGCAAGGAACTGGGAACCCTAGGCATCAGGCAGCTCATGGCTACACCCCATTTTCTTAGCCCTTTAAAGGGCTCCCTGCCCCTTTTCCCTGCTGAGCCACACTGTAGCAGAACTGCACAGCTTGGTAAGAAAAGTGAATGGCATTGGAATGGAGTATGTGTGGATGCTGTTCTTCCTCATCCCCCATCCTTTGCTTCTGCTGCTGGGGTGGGAATGCATGTGGATGCAGCCTTCATTAACCTTTTAGAGGAATCTTGAAATAACAAATTTGTATAGGATGTGCATGTCTGGACAAGTATCTAACCAATCATCCATGTGATTCAAATATAATGCTCACATGTCCATGTGCAGTGTGCAGGCTGTGTCACTCATTACTAATTACCATACAACTATATGCAATAGGTGTTCATAATAATGTCCCTATTCTGTGCCCTTCTATCACCACAGCAAGGTATGGAGGAAGTTGTGCATTTTTTTCATGTCCCATATTTTGCTTTGAATAAACAGACAATTCCAGATGCTTCAACGAAACTACCAGCTTTGGAAAAGGCCTCTAGCATAATAAATGCAGGGAAGGGGGGGAACCTGTGTGACAAAGCTCCGGAAGTAGTTTAAGGCACTTCCTGCTTCAAGCAGTTTGTGATATCAAATTAATATTTACAATAGGTATTCATTAGGACTCCAAATGTTTTTCCTCCATCTTCTTTTCTGCATTATAAACAATCAAATATTCTCATGACTTAAGCCTCATGTAGAACATGCTGTCAGCTGCAATGCTGTGCACTAGGAATCAGGGCTGATGCGTATCTTTCAAAGTTCCTGTGTCACTTTTAACAGATGTATTCCAGGAGTTCCCTACTGGGAACTTAATTCCCAGTAACATGTGGGACCAATTCAGATTGGGACCACTGTGTGCCAAATGCAGGTGTGGGGAGGTGGATAGGTTGGCATGTTGGACTAGGTTCTGGGAGACCAAGATTTGAATCCCCACTCCCATGTGGAAGCTTGCTGGATGGCCTTGGGCCAGTTACACCAGTTATATTTTCAGCCTAAACTACCTCACAAAGTTGTTATGAGCATAAAATGGAGAAGAGCAGAAAGGCAGGGAATAAAAAAACTAAATAAATACCTAAATAAATCTTCCCCCAGTACTCTTTTTCTGAGTTGAAACAGGCTAGGGAAGCTGCTATTTGCCCATTACAGAAATGTTATACATACTTAGGGTTTCTAGCTGGTCTGGAGCGGGGGGAAAGTCCCATCCCATTAATACATGTTTATGTGTGGGAATGGACAGATGAAGGTTTGCATGGTAAGATGCAGGGCTTTTTTTGTAGAAAAAGCCCAGCAGGAACTCATTAGCATAATAGGCCACACCCAACAGCAGAAACTCATTAGCATATTAAGCCACACCCCGGACAGCACAGCACAGTTTAAACTGCCTTCCCTCCCTGGATTGGTTTGGCTTCCCCAGGCACCCTGCGGCTTGCGAGGTGCCTGGGGAACCTGAGGGGGAAGGCTGAAGTGGGGGAGGCATGGCCAACTCAGAAGCCAGCCGGAACTCCATTCCTGTGCATTCCTGCCCAAAAATAGCCCTGGTGAGATATAAGTAATATCCCCTGCCACATAAAATCTCATTAAGCCTCTGTTAAATGGACAGAACTTTTTTTCTTCAGGTACTTGTCAACCCTACTGATGTGCTGATAACCAGGGCTATTTTTGGGCAGGACACACAGGAACAGAGATCCGGCTGGCTTCTGAGTTGGCCATGCCTACAGCCCCCCCCCCCCAGGTTCCCTAGGCGCCTCACAAGCTGCGGGGCGCCTGGGGAAGCCGAGCTGATTCAGGGAGAGAAGACAGTTTAAACTGCCTCCCTTTCTTGGGTTCCCCGGGAGTCCTGCAGCTGCGGGGCGCCTAGGGAATCCAATCCAGAAACTGCCTTCCTTCCCTCGGGTTCCCCATGAGCCCTGCAAGCCTTGAGGCACCTGGGGAAGCTGATCCTGGGAGGGAGCTGCACTGTCAGGGGTGTGGCCTAATATACTAAAGAGTTTCTGCTGTTGGGTGTGGCCTGTTATGCAAATGAGTTCCTGCTGGGCTTTTTCTACAAAAAAAAAGCCCTGCTGATAGCTATACCTCCGTTTCCCCAGTGGGTTAACTAGAAGCTCCCTCAAGCTATTTCAGGTTGGGAAAATAGTGTGGAGGGAGGCTTAACCTCTTCTCCCCATGCACAGTGATCACAATCTGAACTGAGCCCTTGTGTATCTGTGAATGGAATTCCCAGCATGGGACTCTGGCATATGTCTGATCTAAGGTCCTTTTGGTAGCCACATGTTTTCATGTGGGCTTTTTAATGTGAATCAGCCCTAAGTCCCATGGAACTCAGTGATGCTTACTTTTGAGTAAAAATGCACAGAAACCTGCTTGTGATATGTGCTTGTGGTAATGATCAAAACGCCTTGGGTGCCTTAGCTGTTATCCTCTGCTTGATTTATCCTCTCCATATATTATTTGTTTCTTGATATTTTAATATTCTGATGTTTCTTTCTAAGTGATTGTTCCACCCAGGGCTTTTTTTGTAGAAAAAGCCCAGCAGGAACTCATTAGCATAATAGGCCACACCCAACAGCAGAATCTCATTAGCATATTAGGCCACACCCCTGACCGTGCAGCTCCCTCCCAGGATCAGCTTCTCCAGGTGCCCCGCAGCTTGCGGGGTGCATGGGGAAACGAGGGAAGGAAAGCAGTTTCTGGATCAGCTTCCCCAGGCTCCCCACAGCTGCGGGGCACCTGAGGAACCCAAGGAGGGGAGGCAGTTTAAACTGCCTTCCCTCCCTGGATCAGCTTGGCTTCCCCAGTGTGAGAGTTCTGCTCAAAGTAGTCAAGGATCAGATCTTGGTTGGTTAACCACAGTTCTTTATTTCCAATTTCTACATTAGTACAGCATCTCGGATTATTGTCAGAGATGAGACAAATTATAGAAGCGGGTCTATTATACCATTCCAAGGAGTTTGAATTACCCATAGGTAGCCAATCCCCTTAAGGGAAAATTGGCGGGCAAAGAGGTGTCCTGACCGTTTGGTTCTCACAGGAAAAGAGTGAGGTGTTAAGCAGTAAATTTCCTCTCCCAAACCAGACCCCTCAGATGTTACCAGTTCACATAACAATCAATGGCTTCAAGGTTTTTGCATGTGATAAGAGATGAGAGGCATCCTCCCTTGAAGTTCCTGCCGGAGCAGCTGGAATGCGGAGGCAGGGATGTGGGGCCTCCTTGTTCTCGCAAATCATTGGTGTCACCCTCCCGGTCTGGACAAGCATTATTACATTACGGTTACATAGAATTCCAATACATGACAGATACATAGGAAAGCTAAAGGCATACATGAAAACTAAGGGGAGGAGGCCTGGCTAATATATTGTCTGAATTAGCAGATTCTGACACCCTGCCCTCCTCATAATTAACTTCACCTAGCTTTATCAGGAAACATTTTGTGGAACAATTTCACCAGTTTGGGGGCGTGAACATGTTCTGAGCGAATCCATTCATTGTGTTCCGGGCCGAAGTCAAGCCATCTAACTAAGTAATATAATCGGCCCCTCCGCAGCTTGGAATCAAGGATTTCAGTTATCTCGAAGTGAGGGGCCCCCTCCTTCATCAGTGGAGGAGGAACTGGAGGAACTGGATGCCAGGCATTCGGCCCAGGATCTTTCTTCAGTAGGCTGAAATGAAAAACAGGGTGCACAGAACTCAGTGATTTAGGCAGTTCCAGTTCAAAAGACACATCAGATATCTTACGTAATACCTTATAGGGTCCAACATATTTCCAACCCAGTTTCCTGCTGGGCTGTAAACCATGGATGTTTTTTGTGGAGAGGTAGACAGAATCCCCTGGCTGGAGATCCCAGCCTGCCGCTCGTCCTCGGTCGGCATATTTTTTATAATCCTCTTTTGCCTGGTCCAGTGCTTTGGCTATTAATGGCCAGGAGTCCTGTAAGGTAGTCCACCAACTTTTAAAATCCGATGGGGAAGCAGTGGGTTCATTCTCAATGGTAGGTAATGGTTTCCCTTCAAAACCCCCCACTGCCATGAAAGGAGAGACTCCCGTGGATGAATGCACAGCGTTGTTGTAGCTATATTCTGCGAATGGCAACAACTCCACCCAATTGTCTTGATGATAATTGGTGTAGCATCTTAAAAACTGTTCCAAGATTTGATTAGTTCGTTCGGATTGGCCATCGGTTTCTGGGTGGTAACCCGAACTCAGTGCCGGTTCTATGTCCATCATTTTTAGGAGCTCCCGCCAGAAGTTGGCAACGAACTGACTGCCCCGGTCGGATACCACTCTTTTCGGAAAAGCGTGTAATTTTATCACGTGGTTAAAGAAAGCTTTGGCCATTCCCTTGGCGGTGGGCAATTGCTTGAAAGGGGTGAAATGAGCTTGCTTTGAAAACGTGTCTACCACCACCCAAATAACTGTCTTCCCTTTTGAGGGGGGTAGATTAGTGATAAAATCCATAGCTATGGCCTCCCAGGGGCGAGAAGGGGTGGGTAAAGGGTGCAACAGTCCAGGAACCTTCCCCCCCCCCCCGTTTTTTACACATCAAGCAAGTTTGGCAAGCCGAGACGAAATCTGAAACGTCTCGGCGCATGCGCGACCACCAGAATTGATGCTGGATTAAATTAAGCGTTTTTAGGAATCCAAAATGCCCTGCTAGTTTAGAAGAGTGGCAGGTCAACAATATATCTTTACGTTTGGCCAGTGGCACCACCAGTTTGTCTCCGTGGAGCCAGCACTGATCTTCTCTCTTTGAGCATTCCCCCAAAGTCTCCAATTCTTCCACTTCCTCAGGAGCATAATCCCCCCACCAATCACAAGTCCCGATATCTAACTGCGCTTTCTTGATTTGGCTCCGAGTGACTACTGCCCCACCCAACTGCTGGGGGGAGAACATGGAATCAAACACTTCTTCCTTTACACTCTCATGTTGGGGCAATCTGGACAGTGCGTCTGCCAAGGAGTTGGCCTTCCCAGGGAAATGCTTGAGTACAAAATTAAACTTGGAGAAAAAGTCTGCCCACCGCAGTTGTTTGGCATTGAGGGATCTCTGTGTGCGCAACGCCTCCAGATTCTTATGATCAGTCCAAATTTCGAACGGGGCTTGCGCACCCTCCAGCCAATGCCGCCACGTAGTGAGCGCTAATCTAATAGCCGCCGCTTCCTTGTCCCAAACCGACCAATTTCTCTCCGTGTCGTTAAATTTTTTCGAGATGTAAGCCAGGGGGTGTAACTTCCCGTCCAGCCCGCTTTGTAATATGGCCCCCCCCATGGCTACATCCGACGCGTCTACGTGGATTATAAACTCTTTTGTTTCATCGGGGTGGGCTAAGATGGGCTCGGAAGTAAAGAGAGCTTTTAGGGTTTCGAACGCCCTTTGACACTCCCCGTTCCAGGCAATCCGCTCTCCTGGCTTTCCCGCATCGGGCCCCCTACCCTTAGTTTTCAGCAAGTCCGTTAGGGGGAGAGTGACCGTGGCAAAGTCTTTTATGAAGGTTCGATAGAAGTTACAAAATCCTAACAGGCTCTGCAATTGTTTCCTCGTTCGCGGAGCCTCCCATTGCACCACCGCCTCCACTTTGGCTGGGTCCATTTCCAGCCCCCTCTGAGAGATGCGATAGCCTAGGAAGTCTACTGACTCACGATGGAACTCACACTTTGATAACTTAACATAGAGCTGGTTTTGCAGCAAGGTAGAGAGGACTTCCCGGACTAGTTTCACATGCTCTTTCTTATCAGTAGAATAGATCAAGATATCATCTATGTAACATAACACCCCTTTAAACAAGTGCTTGTGCAACACTTCATTGGTCAAACTCATAAAGACCCCGGGCGCGCCACTTAAGCCGAACGGCATCACTAGGTACTCAAATTGACCCAGGGGTGTGTTAAAGGCAGTCTTGGATTCATCCCCCTCCCTGATGCGCACCCTGAAGTAGGCATCCCGTAGATCCAGTTTGGTAAACACCTTCCCTTTAGCTGCTTCCGTCAATAAGTCCTTTATTAAAGGGAGGGGGTAGGCGTTAGTAGTGGAGACGGCATTCAGTCCCCTATAGTCTGTGCACAGTCTTAGACCCCCGTCTTTCTTCTTCCGGAATAACACAGGGGCGGCAAAAGGGGACTTGGCTGGTCGGATGAAGCCGCGCGCCAAGTTTTTATCCAGGAACTTTCGCAGCTCTTCTCGCTCTAACGGGCTCATGGAATAAAGTTTCCCCTTAGGGAGTTTCTCCCCCGGGAGTAGCTCGATGGCACAGTCCGACAATCGATGGGGGGGTAACTCATCCGCCTCGATCTCGCTGAATACTTCCAGCAAGTCTCTATACTCCTTGGGCACCAGGGTGGGAGTAAGAGCCAGCGCGGTGGGTTGGGGAGGAGGGGTCGGTGGTCCTGGACCCCATTCCAAGTCCCATTTATGCGTGAGGCAGCGGTCGTCTACCCAAGAGATCTTCCCTTCACTCCATTTAATGAATGGGTCGTGCGAACTGAGCCAGGGGCTTCCCAACACCATGGGGAACTGGGCATTTGGGGTAATGACGAAAGCTCGCTGCTCCCAATGTTCCCCCGTCCCCAAAATCAGTCTCTCGGTTTCCGCTATGCACTCTTCCTTCATCTCCGACCCATCCATCTGAGTAAACTTTAGGGGTTCCGCCAGCGGGGTAACCTTTGGTCCCAACCCCTCCACTACCAACGGGCTAATTAAGTCCCGAGCGCACCCAGAGTCAATTAAAGCGCGGACCCTCATGTGGGTGCCCGATCCTGGGGTCACCACAGTCACTACCATATATAATAGGGGGCCGGGGATGCTCACCAGAGATGGCGCTTCTTGGCGGGGGACCTGCAGTTCTGCGCCGCTCACTGCAGGCCGTTGGAGTTTCCCGACATCTGCGTCTCCATCAGCTCCAGCTCCCCTTGTTCGTTTGTAGCTCCCTCCAGCTGCAATGCCCGGGGTTTAATCGGTGTCTTCCCGCGGCTAGGGGTGCTCCCCGCCACCGGTGTCGAGGTCTTCGGGCCTTTCCCTCCTCCTCTTGGGCAGGCTGAGGCGAAGTGGCCACTTTCCCCACATTTCATGCACAGCCCTTGTCGGAACCGGGCATCTCGGACGTCTTGCACGCTGGGCCGTGGTTTCGCTCTCGGGGCTGCTTTGCTGGCCGCCGTGGCCGAGGACCCCATCTTGATCAAGGTAAATCTCTCTTCCATGTCGGTTGCGGCCCTCATCCAGGTGGCCAACATGCCCGGGCGGCCCCCCAGCAGCACGGTCTCGTAGATCTCCGGGTTAAGGCCCTCCCAGTACTTCTCCATGAAGAGCTCCTCTGGCCAGCCGTGGATCTTAGCCGCGATGCGCTGGAATTTGTCTGTGTAGTCCCGCACTGTCGATCTCCCCTGGAACAGCTTCCTCAGTTGATTCCGGGCCTTTTCCTCGCCCAGTGGGTCTTCAAATTGATGACGAAGGGCCCACATAAAGTTGTTCAACGAACGCAGCTCAGGTCCTGGGGCATCGTGCAGGCTCACATACCAATCGCTGGCGGTGTCTTTCAGCTTGGATCCGATGTAGCCAATCCGTTCTCTCTCGGTGGGATAGAGATGGCCCCAGCTGTCCAGGAACCTCTCGATCTCCAACATGAAAAAACGCAGCTTCTCTGGGTCCCCATCGAAAGTAGTCGTCAGCAGGTCGGAGGGGGCTGGGCGGACGGCTGGGGCGACCGGAACCGGGGCCGGTGCTGGGGCGGGACCTGGCACCGGAGGCGGAACGACCGGCAGGGCTGGCTGCACCGGTGGGGCGGGCACCTGAGGCTGAACCGGGGCCCCTCCAGGCGCCGCCGGCGGTTGCTGAACTCCTATCCCCTGACCGGGGAGAGCTCCCTGCACGACCCTCATAGCGTCACGAAATTGGTGCTGGAGATCGAGGGCCAACTCTCGTAGTTCTGCGGTGAGTTGGAGCCGTAGCTCTCCCATCATCTGGTCCAAGTGGGGCATCTGCTCCTCTCGGTACGGATCAGGCCCATACGGACCTGTCCTCTCTCCTTCGAAAGGCGGGCGACGCGGCTCTCCTCGGTAGATCGGCTCGCAGTCGTCTCCCATGTAGCTCGGCCTCCCGCGATCGAGCGGGTCGCCAGGGAACGAAACCCGTGCCCCTTTCCGGTCGTGCACCCACGAATCCACGGTCCGACGACCGAAATGGCTCCAAGCGTACTTGGGGGTCACGCTCTGGTGAGGAGGTAGGCTCGGTAAGTAGTGAGCCCCCTGACTCGTAGTCACCGGCACGTCGGGAGCCCCTCCGCCGCCTCCACCACCGTTCCCCGGGTCCGTCGGGGTAATGGGAACCTCTTCGGGTGTAGGGATGGGGACCGTGTCGTCGTCTGACATGGTCAGGAACGGCTAAGTCCCAGTCACAGATCTCTGACAATCTGTGAGAGTTCTGCTCAAAGTAGTCAAGGATCAGATCTTGGTTGGTTAACCACAGTTCTTTATTTCCAATTTCTACATTAGTACAGCATCTCGGATTATTGTCAGAAATGAGACAAATTATACAAGCGGGTCTATTATACCATTCCAAGGAGTTTGAATTACCCATAGGTAGCCAATCCCCTTAAGGGAAAATTGGCGGGCAAAGAGGTGTCCTGACCGTTTGGTTCTCACAGGAAAAGAGTGAGGTGTTAAGCAGTAAATTTCCTCTCCCAAACCAGACCCCTCAGATGTTACCAGTTCACATAACAATCAATGGCTTCAAGGTTTTTGCATGTGATAAGAGATGAGAGGCATCCTCCCTTGAAGTTCCTGCCGGAGCAGCTGGAATGCGGAGGCAGGGATGTGGGGCCTCCTTGTTCTCGCAAATCATTGGTGTCACCCTCCCGGTCTGGACAAGCATTATTACATTACGGTTACATAGAATTCCAATACATGACAGATACATAGGAAAGCTAAAGGCATACATGAAAACTAAGGGGAGGAGGCCTGGCTAATATATTGTCTGAATTAGCAGATTCTGACACCCAGGCACTCCCCAAGGGGGAGAGGCTGTAGGCATGGCCAACTCAGAAGCCAGCCGGAACTCCGTTCCTGTGCGTTCCTGCTCAAAAATAGCCCTGGTTCCACCTCTAATTCTCAAATAAAGGGTGTCTTTCCCCCCAGAAAATATGTCCTGTGTATGCCTTTACCCTAGGTGGATTGTAAGAACTAATACAATTTCACTTAAGCATTCCCCTATTTTAGGAGACATTTCCCATTCTTAGTAATTTCTCGTTACCAAAGCCCAGGAAAAGTATACCCATGCCTGCCACTTTAAAACTTTCTTAAGATCGCTATCACAGTGACATCACAGCAATGTGCTTACACTTGTTACCTGGGGCCTCTAATGCCACATTCTCATTGCATCACAGTACAACAGCCGGGTGTTCTCTGCCCACCAAGCACCTCTGTGTCACACCAAGGTCATTAAGAGTTCACCCTTCCTAACAGTTGATGTTTTTGCCTCCCAGACCTTCACAGAGCCCAGTTGCTTCTGATCATAATTAAGCTCAAGTGGCTTCATCTATTTTGGCTTCTTTTGTGTACCTCCCACTCTCCTGCTCTAGTGCAGCATTCTCAGGATACCTGAGCCTCACACAGTTTACTGGATGTGGAGAGCATAAGCATTTCCCACTGCAATGATGTACTGAATGTTCCCTCTGGTCTCTTAAGGAAATTACTGTCAGAGTCCCACAGCAATCAGTCCCAACAACCTTCCTTCAGAAGGATCAGGTTTATTGAGTACAGGAAAGGCAGGTCATCTGTGCATACATTCTGTGTTAGAATTAACCAGCAGGGGGGGAGAGGGGAAGATATACAGATTTCAAAGTGGGGTCCCCTGATGGAGCTGAGCCAATCAGAGGGTGCACGGAAGTGCACCTAAACTAATCGGTTCACATTCCCAGGGAACAAGCGTAGGTAGGTACCAAGGTCAGACACCTAGGCTATAAGATAAGGCACACTGAAAGAAACAAAACTTAACATTCCAGCACATTAAGGAGTTCACCCAACAGCCTCCTACCTCCCCCCACCAATGATGGCAGCGTAGCTGACAATTAGTCTCTTTCTCCTACCCCTTCCTATTACCTTCCATCTAGTTTTAATCTCAGGATTATGAAGTGCTAACAGTCTCTTCTCCATGCTTCTAAAGAGGGAAGCTGCTAGAGGGGATGCTTTCCTCAGGTATGCTGAATGTCTCCACTCTAAAACCCCTATGTGCTGGAAACTTATAGGGGGGGAATCAGTGGGGTCATATGGAGCAGAAGAACAGCTGACAAGGGAAGGACAAAGCACTTCTTCACCATTTCCAATCTCTTGCTTGCCAAAACTGTCAGAGTAAAGTTACCTCTTACAATGATAAGAAAATGATGACAGTACTAGGAAAAATATTGCAGTTGAGCTCCTCAGAACATTCCCTCCTTCCACCCCCGCCACTTTTTTGTAAGGGGTGTGTTGTGTACTGGGTTCGATGCATGAAAGCCCAGACTACGATGTAGTGATCAGAATAGATTTATTGAGTACACAACAAGCATGCAATACTGGCCGAGATGGCCAACTATATACAACTCCTAGGACACAACCCAAAGTCCTATTGGCGGGTTTGAGTTTCCCACCAGAGTTCTTATCGGAGGGCTAGTGGTGGTCTAGGATCCTTGACCCCTATTGTCTCTCGGAGTCAAGCTCTGACTGTATGCCGCTGGCGCCCAGTGGTGGTCAGCAGACGTAACATCCCACCCCCATCGTTCGAGCCCACCTATGTGGCATAGTCCTGAACGGTGGTCTGCGTTCTCTCTGGGAACATCTTGGTGTGGGTGCCGGGGTGGCATCCGGGGCGCCATCTGGTGGACTTGCCTGGACACCTGGCTGCGGGGTTGGGGGGCCCTCCTCTGGTGCTGGGCTGGAGACTGGTGCTCCTTCAGTCAAATTGGCCTTGGGAATGGGGGCTAACTCTGGAGCTGTTGTATCTGGAAACTCAGGTCCAGTGTCGCCATTGCCGGACCCTGGAGCTGGACTGTTGGCTGAGGCCAGGAGCAGGCGCCTCCTCAGTTGGTCAATGTGCCTTCACAGGACCTGGCCATCATCTGTCGAGACCTCGTACGACATGGGTCCTGTGGAGCAAATGATTCAGGCTGCGAGCCACGGAGAGCCCTTACTGAAGTTGCAGGCGTAGACAGGGTCCTCAGGGAAGAACCCTCTAGGTGCCTCCTTCTGCTCGGACAGGCCGCGCGACTCTGGGGCCCTGTCTGGATGTAGCCTATCCAGCAAGATGGCAGGCCACCATCCCATTAGGAGTTTAGCTGGGCAGCAGCCATTGACTGGGTTAGGAGTGGTCTGTTGTGCCAATAAGAAGCGGTTGATACGGAATTCCCAGTCACCTTCCGTGAGATGACTCAGTGTTTCTTTGGCGGTCTGCACCATCTGTTCGGCTTGACCGTTGGTTGCGGGGTGGACCTCACGTGCTGGATCAGGTTGCTTCTGAGGAACTCCCAGAATTCCTTCGAGGTAAAAGCTGTCCTGTTGTCAGAGATGATGGTGTCAGGTGACCCGTGGGTTGCGAAGATCCGGTGTAACTCCCGGATGGTGGCTTTGGAGGATGTGCTGAGACGGGGCATATCTCCAGCCATTCCGAGTAGGAGTCCACCGTGACCAGAAAGAGCGGTCCATGGAATGGGCCTGCAAAGTCTATGTGCATTCTGGACCATGGTGTGCAGGTGGACTCTCAAGCTTGGGTGGGTGCACTAGCCAGATTCGGTCAGACCTCCTGGCACGTTAGGCAGTGCTTTATCCAAGCTTCAACCTCTGCATCACTCCCTGGCCATCACACATAGCTCCAGGCCAGGGCCTTCATGGGAACAATCCCTGGGTGTGCTTTGTGTAAGTCCTGGAGGACACACTGATGGAGGGCACTGGGGACCACCACCCTGCCCCCCCCACAGTAAACACCCCTTGTGGGTGGACAGCTCGTCCCTGCAGGCCACGAACACTGTAAACTCTGGGCCCACTGCACCCACGGGCCACCCCCTCACCACCCAGCCCAGAACGCAGGAGAGGACGGGGTTCTAGGCCAAGCAGCAAGCGACAGCAGCCACCTGGAGGGGTACATCTGGAAGATCCTCCACCTGGAGCATGTGGTGTGCTGGAGCTGGGTCCCGCCTCAACAGAGGGCAAGGGGAGGTGGCTGAGGGCATCACCATGGCCCATGGCTTTCCCGGGGCAGTGCTGCAGGGTGTAGTTGTAGGAGAGGAAAATTGACCAGCAGAGGACCTGTGGAGAGAGCACCTGTGGCGTCTGCTGGTCCGCCATGAAGAGGCTGAGGAGGGGGCAATGGTCCATGACAATGGTGAAGGGGCAGCCATAGACAAAGTCATGAAACTTTTTTACACTGGCCATGAGCGCCAACCCCTCTCAGTTGATTTGAGCGTAGCTGCGCTCTGCAGCCAACAATGTCCTAAAATAATGGGCTACCCGTACCTCCCACCCATCCAGGAGTTTGTGAGCTAGGATGCTGCCCACCCTGTAGGAGGAGGTGTCGCAGGCCAGAACCACTGGCAGTGATTCATCAAAGTGCACTAACACAGCATGGGAAATTGTCAGGAGCACCTCTGAGGATCTGCCTTCTGTGGACCTAAGTGAGGTGGAGGATCAGCTCCCAGCTCCAGAGGAGCCTCCACCTGAGCCAGATGAGGTTCAAGCAAGCACCTCCCAAGGTTTTGTCCCAGCAGCAGTTGAGCCACAGCTAAGTTCAAGCCCACCTGATTCACCTCCTCGGGTGGAATGTCTAAGGTCCCAATGCAAGACTTAGCTGCAAGAAGAAAAAAGGCACGCATGCGTGGTCGCAGATCATTCAGTCCTGAGTTCTAGAAGGAGCCGGGACCTCTCTGCCAGCTGTGAACAAACAGTGGCTGGGGATTTAGGCACAGCACAGAGACTACCAACTTGTGCTAGCAACAAGAGTTTAGCAAGGGCTAAACTCTGCACCCATTCGGCTTGTGATAGCTAACTTGATTCTGGACCCTCTGGCTTGTGATTCCGGCTTTGTTTGACTTCGGCCCTGTTGACTCCCTGGACTGGTCTACTCGTGAGTTTCCCTCTTTGACCCTGGTTTGGACTGACTCTGCTTTTGGCTTAGTGTTTTGGACTTGGCAACTCGTTCCTGATTCGGCTTAACCTCGGACTGTCCTGGACTTCTGCTTGACTCCTGTCCTATTGGCACCCAGTCTATGACAGGAAATGAGTAGCGCATTGATCCCTTTGAATGCAGTGGCCTGGTGAAGGCGGTGCAGGGGCTCGGCCACCACTGCCTTGTGGGGGAGGAAGGCATGGTATAAGTTCAGGAGGTCAAGGAATGCCTGTAGCTCCGCCTTGGACTTGGGCGGTGGGGCCTCAATGATGGCCTTGATTTTGTCCTAGGCTGGATGGAGGCCATCCGCATCCACTGCCCGCCCAAAAACCACCCAAAAAGTCGATGGAAGGGACCCCAAGGAGGCACTTCTCCCACTTCACTTTGAGACCAGCCTCATTGAAGCAGTGGAGGACAGCGCACAAGAGGGAGGTGAAGTCATCTGGCATGGCCACGGCGATCAGCACATTGTCGAAGAATGGTGTAATGCCCGGGATCCCTTTTAAAAGAGAGTCCATGAGACTTTGGAATAGTCCAGGGGCGACACTCACCCCAAACCGCAACCACTTTACTTTAAAGTCTCCCTGGTGCATTACTATAGTTTGTATGGCAGCCATGGCCTCGTCTACGGGGAGTTGCTGGTATGCTTGGGCGAGACCCAGTTTCCCAAATACCTGTGCCCCTTCCAAAGTGGCTAAGATGTGGCTCATGACCAGGACTGGGTAGGCGTGGTCCTGGAGAGCCTTGTTGAGCGTGCACTTGTAGTCTGCGCAGATGGGGACGGCTCCATTGGGCTTCACGGGAGTGATGATGGGGGGGTTCCCAAGCGGCATGCAAGACGGGCTCCAGGACCCCTTGGCCCATGAGGCAGTCCAGCTCCATGTCTATCTTGAGTTGCAGGGTGAAGGGGACTTTCTAGGATCTCATGCGAATGGGCGCTACCATGGGGTTGAATTGCAGGGACACGGGGGGGGGGGGCATGTACCAGCCGAGAGTTCTGCCAGATATGGACAGGAAATCACTGCAGACATCACTAAAGTCCCACAATGTGCAGCTGTGGATCCCCTCGGCAGAGATTCCCAAAGGGCCAAACCAGGCATGACCTAGCAGTCTGACTAGGTTGCCCTTGACCACCAATAAGTCCAGGTGGCCATTGAATCCCTGGTGCTGGATCTGGAAGCTTCTCCGTATTGGCACCCAGTTCTGCTGGAAGTCCATCAGGGTAATGGGCAAGGGGCATAGGTGGGGGCCCCCATGTGGACACAGTCATTTAAGGGTCTCCTCTGAAATGATGGAGAAGGCAGACCCAGAGTCTAACTCCATGGTGCAGGGGGACCCCTCTATTTTAACCCAGACATGGATTTGGGGGGTGGAGGTTTGGCTGGGAAGCCGCAGTACCTGTTTGGTCACTAGCTTGTAGAGGTCCTCAGAGGCCATGTCCTCCTCATGGTGCGTTGTGGACCTGCGGCACTGAGGTGGCTGAGTCGTCAGGGCTCGGGACTGTGAGGCTTCTGCTCTAAGTAGTCAAGGATCAGATCTTTGTTGATGAAACACAGTTCTTTATTTCCAATTACTACATTACTACAGGTCCTCGGATTATTGTCAGAGATAAAGCATACAATAGAAGCAGGACTAATATACCCTCCAGTACAATTTGAATTGCCCATAGGTAACCAATCAACAGGGGGAAAAAACCACGGGCTAAAAGGTCTTTTGACTGTTTGCTTCCCACAGGAAAAAGGTTAGGTGTGAAGCAGTAAATTTCCCTTCTTAAACCAGACCCCTCAGATGTAACCATCTTTCACATAACAAATGGCTTTCTCCAAGGCCTTCACACGTTGATAAGAAACTAGTCCTCGTCTTCCCCGGCAGGGAGGAAAGGAATGCGGAGGCAGGAGGGTGAGAGGCCGATTGTTCTCAGGCTCTGAAGTCGCCACCCTCCCGGACAAATGGTTACATTAGCCAGACCTAGCCGGGGCCATAAACCCAGGGTCATAAATGAAAAGGGACATTGCATTGTAGATTACAAGGTTCAAACAAGCAAGCATCAAATATGGGTTACATAGCAAATACAGGGATAGGTTACACAATACAGCATAAAGGTTATACAATACAGCATAAAGCCCCAGAAACCCTTGTTAGAATCCGTAGATTCTGACACTCTGCCACCCGAAAAATCTAATCTACCTCGGCTTATCGGGAAATCGATTATGAAAAGCTTTAACTAATTTAGGAGCATGAACATTGTCAGAAAGAACCCATTCATTTAGTTCAGGACCAAAATCTACCCACTTGACTAGATACAGCAAGCGGCCCCTACACATTTTAGAATCCAGGATTTCAGAAATCTCAAAATGGGGAGCCCCTTCCTTCATCAGTGGAGGAGGAGTCGGAGGAGTTGGATGCCATGCATTCGGCCCAGGATTCTTCTTCAACAAGCTGAAATGAAAAACAGGGTGCACAGAACTCAGTGATTTAGGCAATTCAAGCTCAAAGGACACATCAGAAATTTTTCACAACACTTTGTAAGGGCCAACATATTCCCATCCTAGCTTCCTGCTGGGTTGCAGACCGTGTATATTTTTTGTAGATAGATAGACAGAGTCCCCTGGTTGAAGGTCCCAACCTTCCGCCCTTCCACGGTCTGCATACTTTTTGTAGTCCTCTTTGGCTTTGTCTAGAGTCTTAGCGATCAATGGCCACGAGTCTTGCAAGTTGGCCCACCATCGCTTAAAGTCTGAGGGAGGGGTGTCCGGGTCTTCCTCTATGGTGGGTAGGGGTTTCCCCTCAAAGCCACCTACTGCCATGAAAGGGGACACACCCGTGGAGGAATGAATAGCATTGTTATAGCTATACTCAGCAAACGGCAGTAATTCCACCCAGTTGTCCTGATGATAATTTGTGTAACATCTTAGAAATTGCTCCAATATCTGATTAGTTCGTTCGGATTGGCCATCAGTTTCTGGATGGTAACCCAAACTCATGGCCGGTTCAATGTCCATCATTTTCAAGAGCTCCCGCCAGAAGTTGGCAACGAATTGGCTGCCCCTATCAGATACCACTCGCTTGGGGAAAGCGTGTAATTTAATCACGTGGTTAAAGAATGCTTTGGCCAGTCCCTTGGCGGTAGGTAATTGCTTGAAAGGGGTAAAATGGGCTTGCTTCGAGAACATGTCAACCACCACCCAAATAACAGTCTTTCCTTTCGAGGGTGGCAGGTTGGTGATAAAGTCCATAGCTATCGCTTCCCATGGATGAGAGGGGGTGGGTAATGGATGCAACAGCCCTGGGACTTTCCCCCCCCTTCTTTTGCACATCAAACAGGTTTGGCAAGCAGTAACAAAGTCCGAAACATCCTTTCGCATGCGCTGCCACCAGAATTGTCGTTGGACTAAGTTAAGAGTCTTTAGGAAACCAAAATGTCCTGCTAGCTTTGATGAGTGACAAGTCAGTGATATGTCTTTTCTCCGAGCCCGAGGTACCACGAGTTTGTCTCCATGGTACCAGCACTTATTAGCCCGGAGGGAGCATTCCTCTAAGCTCTCTAACTCTTCTGCTTCTTCCGGGGAGTAGTCCCCCCCCACTGGTCCTCCCAGGATTCTACCGCTGCTTGCTTGGTTTGGCTTCGGGTAGTGACGGCTCCTCCCAATTGCTGGGGGGAGAACATGGAGTCAAACACTTCTTCCTTTTGACTCTCATGTTGGGGTAATCTGGACAGAGCGTCTGCTAACGAATTGGCCTTTCCAGGAAAATGTTTGAGCACGAAATTGAACTTTGAGAAAAAATCAGCCCACCGGAGTTGCTTGGCATTCAGAGACCTTTGGGTGCGCAGAGCCTCCAGGTTTTTGTGATCGGTCCAAATTTCAAAAGGGGTCTGCGCTCCCTCCAGCCAATGTCGCCATGTGGTTAGGGCTAAACGTATGGCTGCGGCTTCCTTGTCCCATACTGACCAGTTCCTCTCTGTCTTGTTAAACTTTTTCAAAATATAAGCCAGAGGGTGTAATTTGTTGTCTGGCCCCTTCTGGAGGATGGCACCCCCCATGGCCACATCGGAAGCATCTACATGGATCACGAATTCTTTAGTCTCGTCGGGATGGGCAAGAATGGGCTCTGAGGTGAACAGTTTCTTTAAGGTTTCAAACGCTTTTTGACAATTGTCAGACCAGGCTATTCTCTCCCCTGGTTTCCCCGCTTCTGGGCCCCTCCCCTTGGTTTTCAAGAGTTCGGTTAGAGGGAGGGTGACCGTGGCGAAATCTTTCAAGAAGGTGCGGTAGAAGTTGCAAAACCCCAATAGGCTCTGCAGCTGTTTTCTAGTTCGGGGCGCCTCCCACTGTACCACTGCCTCTACTTTGGCAGGGTCCATTTCCAACCCCTTCTGGGAAATGCGATACCCCAGAAAGTCCACTGAATCCCGATTGAACTCACATTTAGATAGCTTAGCATACAACTGATTCTGCAACAACGTAGCAAGCACTTCCCGGACCAATTTTACATGCTCTTTCTTATCAGTAGAATAGATCAAGATATCATCTAAGTAACATAACACCCCCTTAAATAAATGCTTGTGTAACACCTCATTTATCAAGCTCATAAAAACTCCCGGCGCGCCACTTAAGCTGAATGGCATCACCAGGTATTCGAACTGTCCCAGGGGTGTGTTAAAGGCAGTCTTGAATTCGTCCCCCTCCCGGATGCACACGCGGAAATAAGTGTCTCGAAGATCCAACTTAGTAAACACCTTCCCCTTGGCGGCCTCCGTTAGCAAGTCTTTTATAAGGGGGAGGGGGTAAGCGTTGGAAGCCGACACTGCGTTTAGACCCCTATAGTCCGTGCACAGTTGCAGCCCTCCATCTTTCTTTTTCCTGAACAGAACGGGGGCTGCAAAGGGGGACTTAGCAGGGCGGATGAAACCTCGCTCCAAGTTCTTGTCTAGGAATTTCCTTAGTTCCTCCCTCTCTGAGGGGCTCATGGAATAGAGTTTCCCCTTCGGTAGCTTTTCTCCTGGGAGCAGTTCTATGGCGCAGTCCGACAGCCGGTGGGGGGGGGGTAGCTCATCCGCCTCGGTTTCGCTGGACACTCCCATTAAGTCTCGGTACTCCCTAGGGACAGCGGAGGGCACCAATGTGAGTGCCGCCGCTAGCAAGGGTGCCGGGGGACCCGATCCCCACCCCGGGTCCCACTTATGGTGGTGGCACTTCTCGTCCACCCACGAGATCTTCCCCTCGCTCCATTTGATGTAGGGGTCGTGGGAACTCAACCAGGGGCTTCCCAACACCATGGGGAACTGGGTGTTGGGGGTGATGACGAAAGCTCTCTTCTCCCAATGCTCCCTGGTTCCCACTATTAGTCTCTCAGTCTCTGCCACACACGCCTCTTTCATTTCCGACCCATCCATTTGGGTAAACGTAAGTGGCTCCCCCAATGGAGTGACTTTCGGGGCTAGCCCGTCCACCACTAAGGGGCTGATCAAGTCCCTGGCGCACCCCGAGTCAATTAGGGCACGCACCCGGACATGGGTCCCAGTCCCAGGGGCTATTACAGTCACTACCATGTACAAAAAAGGGCCAGGGATGCTCACCGGAGATGGTGCGTTGGGGTTGGGGACCTGCAGTTCTGCGCCACTCACTGCAGGCTGTTGGAGTTTCCCGACATCTGAGCCTCCGTCAGCTCCAGCTCCCCTTGCTCGCTCGCTGCCCCTTCCAGCTGTAATGCCCGGGGTTTGAACGAGGTCTTTCCCTTGCTGGGGGTGCTCCCTGCCACCGGGGTGGAGGTCTTGGGGACCTTTCCACTCCCGCGGGGGCACGCCGAGGCATAGTGGCCGCTCTCTCCACACCGCATGCAGAGCCCTTGCCTGAACCAGTTGTTTTGGATTTCCTGGACACTGGGCTTGGGCTTCACCTTCTGGGGGGCTTTGGCTTGGGCAGCCGCCGAAGTTCCCATCTTGATGAGGGTGAATCGTTCCTCCACATCCGCGGCCGCTCTCATCCAGGTGGCCAAAGAGCCCGGTCTCCCACCTCGCAACACCGTCTCGTACACCTCGGGATTAAGGCCTTCTCGGTACTTCTCGATGAAGAGGTCTTGGGTCCAGCCACGAATCTTAGCCGCTATACGCTGGAACTTGTCGGTGTACTCCCTCACGGAGGCCCGCCCCTGGGTCAGCTTCCGCAATTGGTTCTGAGCCTTCTCTTCTCCCAGGGGGTCCTCATAGTGTTGCCTGAGGGCCCACATGAAGTTGTGTACGGAGCGCAACTCAGGCCCGGGGGTGTTGTGCAGGCTCACATACCAGTCGCTGGCGGTGTCCCTCAACTTGGACCCGATGTAGCCAATCCGGTCCCTCTCGGTGGGGTAGAGGTGCCCCCAGGTGTCTAGGAACCTCTCGATTTCTATGAGGAAGAACCGTAGCTTTTCGGGGTCCCCATCGAAAGTAGCCATCAATGGATCGGCGGGCGCCTGGCGGATCATCGGCCCTCCGGGCCCCGGGGTTGGTGCAGGCATGGGTGCGGGAACCGGGCGGGGAACGGGTTGCGGGACCTGCTGCGGGACCTGTTTCGGGACAACTTCCGCGGGAGCTCCCCCGGGGGGAACCGGTTGCGGCGGGGCTCCCCCTTCTGGAGCTCCGGCCCCTCCCGGGGCCAGCTGCGCTGCCTGAATAGCTGTCAGGGCGTCTCGGAACTGGAACTGCAGGTCGAGCGCTATCTCTCGCAGTTCCGTGGTGAGTTGCATTCACAAATCCCCCATCATGCGATCTAGGGCTTGGGTCTGGTCTTCCCCGTAGAGATCGGGACCGTATGTCGCGCCCCTCTCCTCTTCCAGGGGCGGGGGCCACCAGTCTCCTCCGTAGATCGTTTCGCGCTCGTCTCCCAGGAAGCTCGGCCTCCCGGGCTCGGTGTGGTCTCCCTGGATCGAGACCCGCGCTCCCTTCTGATCGTGGACCCACGAGTCGACGGTCCCACGACCGAAATTGCTCCATGAGTACCTCGGGGTCACGCTCTGATGAGGAGGTGGTCGCAGGATGTAGTAAGCCCCCTGAGCCGTAGTCGCTGGCACTTCGGGCTCCCCGTCACCGCCTCCACCTCCAGCACCCTGGTCCGCCGGGGTCACCGGTTGTTCCTCGGTTGTAGGGATGGGAATAGTACCGTCGTCTGACATGGTCAGGAACGGCCAAGTCCCAGTCACAGATCTCTGACAATCTGTGTGTCACGACTGAGCCTCTGGCTTGAGACAGAGCTGCAGCTGGCAGGCGCGCAGATCAGAGTTCTCGGGTTACAAGGCAAGCGTTATCAACAGTCCGGGAGTCACAACCATAAATCAGTCAGCCGAAGGATTAAACAGACGAATCATCAGCAGGAATGCCAGAAGTCAGAGCTGGAGAGTATGAAAGCCAGGAGTCAGGGGTAGCAGGGATCACAACAGAAAGACAAGCCGAAGTCCAAATACCAGTCTGTAGTCCAAAATGCCAAGTCCAGGGTCAGAAGTCCGAGAGTCCAGCAGCTGGGTTCAGGAACAGAGTTCAGAAGGGTGCAGGGCGAGGCCACGTCGGTGACAAGCATTCTTTGCCAGCACAATCTGTTGGCCGTTGACAGGCTGCTGATAACGTGTGCCGATTCATTAACCAATTAGCAGCCGCCGGCCACGGCCCAGCATCTGCTAGTACTCTGGACTGATAGATCTCCTGGCCCTCATGCATGCCTCACTCCTTCTGTCTCTTAATTCCTGGCGTCTCCTTTCACGGAGACACCTGACAGGTGGAGGTGATGACTCGGGGCTATGATTTTCTCCAGGAGGAGCCTGATGGGTCTCAGGTGCTTGACTAGTCCCTGGTGGCTCCTGTTGCTGGCTTAACTCCTCTGGACTTACGTCCAGGTCCGTTAAAGGAGCCTGATCTTGCTCTGCAGGGGCTGGGTCAGGAGCAGGGTCAGGAGCAGGCATGACACTGTGAGGCTTCTGCTCTAAGTAGTCAAGGATCAGATCTTTGTTGATGAAACACAGTTCTTTATTTCCAATTACTACATTACTACAGGTCCTCGGATTATTGTCAGAGATAAAGCATACAATAGAAGCAGGACTAATATACCCTCCAGTACAATTTGAATTGCCCATAGGTAACCAATCAACAGGGGGGGGGAACCGCGGGCTAAAAGGTCTTTTGACCGTTTGCTTCCCACAGGAAAAAGGTTAGGTGTGAAGCAGTAAATTTCCCTTCTTAAACCAGACCCCTCAGATGTAACCATCTTTCACATAACAAATGGCTTTCTCCAAGGCCTTCACACGTTGATAAGAAACTAGTCCTCGTCTTCCCCGGCAGGGAGGAAAGGAATGCGGAGGCAGGAGGGTGAGAGGCCGATTGTTCTCAGGCTCTGAAGTCGCCACCCTCCCGGACAAATGGTTACATTAGCCAGACCTAGCCGGGGCCATAAACCCAGGGTCATAAATGAAAAGGGACATTGCATTGTAGATTACAAGGTTCAAACAAGCAAGCATCAAATATGGGTTACATAGCAAATACAGGGATAGGTTACACAATACAGCATAAAGGTTATACAATACAGCATAAAGCCCCAGAAACCCTTGTTAGAATCCGTAGATTCTGACAGGGACCCCCTCCAACACGTCTTCCGGTCATGATGGTCCCCGCAGCTGGCGCACTCCAGTTGGGCCGACTTTATTGCAGTGTGGTGCAGGCCGCGGTGCCTGGGTCTCTCCACCTGGTGTGCTGCTGTGTCTGGTGGATTTCTTCTCCTTCTGGTTTGATGGGGTCAGAACCAGCCTGGTGTGCGGCAGCCAAACAGTCGCTGGTCATGGACCCGGGTGTGGTTGGGTGTGACCTCTCCCACATGGTGGCTGTGGAGAGGGCAGAGGCGAGGGTGCATTTTTCCTCCTCCATGATGTGCCTCCGAAGCTTTTCATCACGGAGGCCGCAAACTAGCTGGTTCTGGAGGGCCTTCTCCAGATGGGCCCTGAAGTTGCACTCGATGGAGAGCCTTCGGGGCTCCGCCAGGTAGGCTGTGGCAGATTCCTTGGGTGGCTGCAGCTGGTAATGGAAGGCCACATGGAGAACGATCTCTGAGGGCTGAGGAACAAAGTGGTCCTGGAGCACCTTGATGATCCCGTCAAATGTGGCCTCGGATAGCTTTGTGGGCACAAGTAGATTTCAGGCCAGCTCGACTGTGGTGGTGCAGCATGAACCGATGAGGAGACCCCTCTTGCAATCCTCCTCCATCTCCTGATAGAATATCAGGGTGGACTTGAGTCCCTCAACCCAGGCTTCCCAGTGCTGGGGCTGTGCGGGGTGAACGGAGAGACAAGTCCTGCTCCCGGAGTGACTGCCACCATGCTGTGCGGTGCTTGCCACACAGAAGTGTTTCTCTGGTTGCCTTCAGTGCTCATGGCTGGAACAACGGCAGAGGTCCTCATCTTCCTTGGGGTCGCAGCAGCCAGGCTCGCTCAGCGGGATACCATCTTCATTGCTTCTATTGTGTACTGGGTTTGATGCATGAAAGCCCAGACTACAATGTAGTGATCAGCATAGATTTATTGAGTACACAACAAACATGCAATACTGGCCGAGATGGCCAACTATAGGACACATCCAAAAGTCCTATTGGTCGGTTTAAATTTTCCACCAGAGTTCTTATTGGAGGGCTAGTGCTGGTCTAGGATCCTTGACCCCTATTGTCTCTCAGAGTCAAGCTCTGACTATATGCCATTGGCACCCAGTGTCGGTCGGTGGACATAACAGGGTGTTATCCCAGAAGGCTCAATTTTGCTTTTATTGTGAACACTGTAATCCTTCCTCCACACTGTGATTCCCAATTCTTTTGCCAATGGCGTACGGACACTGCAGGTATTCCAGGTATATTTTATGTCATTTTTCCTTGCTTCATTTTCCTTTCATCTGCTATTCCTTTCATGCTTCAGTATTTTACACAATTTTGTTTTCCACAGCACCTGCTCTGACCCTAAAATGCAGTAATGTGGCTTATCTGCGTAACAGCTAGGAGACGAGCAATCAGTTCGGAGTATTTTAGCTTTTCAGGGATAATCACTGCAAGAAAATAGATATTCACTTCATCAATTAAGGAGATAGCCTTGATGCAGAGGAGATATGGAATAGCTACAAGGAAAGAGGTTCTGGAGTTTGAGCCTGGATAGGTGTCACAGCTCATTACCTGGAGGTTCTTCTCAAAATTCCAGAAGCACCTGGACTGCTTGTAGTTACTCACCCCTAAGACTCAAGTGGTTTGCACAGATTCAGATTCTCTTTGCTTGTTGAAGCTTAAACCCTGAAACTGAAAATAGGTTGTTGCTGTGCTCACTTCTGTACTAATTGCTACTGCTGGCCAAACTACTCACTCATGACCCCTTTTTCCTTGCAAAGCTGGAACAGGTAGCTGACCACACAATAACAGTACAACGTGAGTTGTGTGGGTATTGTTTTAATGTCTGCATTATCTTTTTTTTAAAAATATTTTGTTTATTTAACAATATAAATCCAAAAACCTCTACTAAGAGTGTCTCTATATTACAAAGGAAAGATGACCTAAGAAACTAAAGAATATATCTCTAGTTCACAAAGTACAGCCTTATTTTACGATAAAATTGTCATACCAATTATAAAGTTTGTCCCATACAAAACAAAAATTTTCCTCTTGTTTATTTTTCAGCTTAGTAGACAAATTGTCCATTTCTGTGACTTCCAAAAGTTTTTCTAAGAATTCTTCTATCTTCAGAATCCTCTCTGTCTTCCACCATTTTGCATAAAGTATTCTTGCAGCCGTTATGCTCTGTAAAATCATTTTTTTTGTGTCTTTCTCCCAATCCGTAGGGATCACATTCAACAAGAAAAGTTCGGGCCTCCACGGGATGTTTATTTGTGTTATTTCTTGAAGCGTTCTATGAATAAGATGCTAAAACCTAGAGGCTTTCTTGCATAACCACCACATGTGGTAATATGAACCCACATTTTGCTTACATTTCCAACAAAGCTTAGAAACCAATTTAGAAAACCTAGACACTCTGGGGAATGGTGCCACATATAGAACATTTTGTAAAATTTTTCTTTGTATGCTATAGCTCTAGTGATTTTAATGTTTCTTTTCCATATTTCTAACCAGGTATCTAAATCAATACCATGTCCTATAAATTGAGCCCATTTCACCATAGTGGGTTTAATCCACTCGTCCGCCATTTTATAATCCAGAAGACATTTATATATTTTCTTAATAGCTTTGGATTCTGTGGGTAACCAAACTTTATCGAACTCGGTTGGTAATTTATAAAACCCAACTTTCTTGTCTATATTATAACTTGAATTAAGTTGAATTGTTTCCCACCATGATAACTCTATGCCTTGTCTTCTGTGAGTTTCCATGGATTTAAGTACAAGATTCTTGTCTAGAAGTTCTTCATATCTATTCATCTTATCTGATGTTATAAGCGTAGGTTTGATAAAAGCCTCAAGCGGGGATACCCAATTTGGGATTTTCAAATAAAATTTATGTCTCACTTCCTCCCAAATTTTCAATAAAGAACCTCTAAGTGTGTGCTGCGTAAAATCTTTGTTCTTTTGATTGTACCAAAAGACCGAATGCCACCCAACCTGCAAATTATGTCCTTCTAGTTTTAGTAATCTCTGATTTTCTAAATTGGCCCAGTCCCTTAGCCATATCATCCCCGAGGCTATATAATACAAGTGCCAGTCTGGTAGACCGAAACCGCCATGTTCTGGTCTATCTTCTAAATATTTGAGTTTTATTCTCAATTTTTTCTTTTGTCAAATAAAGTCTGTTAATACTTTCCCCAAATCTTTACAGAAAACTTGATTCTTTAAAATTGGTAAGTTTTGAAAAATAAAGTTAAGACGGGGCAAGATGTTCATTTTTTTAATAAAGATTTTTATTGATTTTTTTTACTATTACTACAACTCTACCGCTAATAACTACACTATATTATCCTATACAGAGAATACTGTTTGCAATAATCAAGTTAACTAACTTTTAAAACTGAAAAGCAATATACTTTCTTGGTTAAACATTCTAAGTTCATGTTTCTGCTTCTACACATAACAAAGCTGATTAACTGGCACATACAGCAACGAAGAAAATGCCTACTATTCCGTTAAATTTAGACATAGTGTACCATCATTACATAGTGTTTATAACATTATTTCTTCTTCATTCCTCTTCTTGTCTTTTTAGTCTCTTTGCTGCACTTGGGAGCAACAGCTCCCTTTTCTGAGTCCGATGCTTCTTCTCCACTTTCTGAGCCATCAAAGCCATACATACTTTCCTGTGACTCTAGTGAGTCATCTGACTCCCTCTCCGCTTTCTTTTTCTTGCATTTTTTCCAGAAATATTTTGGCTTGTTCTACAGAGTCAATCTTGTAATTCTTGCTTTTATAGCTGAAAGACAGTCCCTCTGGAATATTCCAACGATACGTAATTGACTCAGACTGTAACCATGTTGTTATATTCCTGTAGGCTTTCCTTCTTTTTCGAATTTCAAATGGAATGTCTTTTAGAACCTTGATTTCCTCTTCTTGGATCTTCAGCGTTGTTCTGTTTGTGGTTTTTAACACCACATCCCTTGTTGATCTTTTGGAGAACCTTATCATGATCTCACCTGGCAGATTTTTCTTTTTCACAAAATCTGGATAGGTCCTGTAGACCAAATCCATGTCGCTTTGTAGTTTCTCCGCTTCAGTACCGGCCAACGGTGCTAATGCCTCACTCAATAGTTTTTTAAGATCCTCCCCTTTTTTCTCAGGAACATTCTGCAGTCTCAGGAAAAAATTTGAATGTTCCATCTGAAGTTTTAAGACGTTGTCGCTTTGAAAAGCCTTTTCTTTTTCATTTTTTTGTAGTCTTGAGTCATGCTTACTTGTTGTTGCTTTTACTTCCATGAGTTCTTGTTGCAGCTTCTCATTTATTTTTCTGGTCTCTTTCATTTCCTTCTGCATTGTATCCATCTTGGCATTGAGAGCTGTCATCTGATCCACTAGGGGTCTCAGCATCGATGAGAGCATTGTGCTCATCTCTGTGATGTCGCTCTTTGCAGCCGGAACTCCGCTTCCTGGCTTAGGGGAGGGTTTTTGTCTCCCCGTCATTGTTGCTGTTTCGTTTTGTTTATAGTTAGATAGGAAGATCTGAAGAAGAAAGTCTCTTTTTCACACTAATGCCGTTTAAAAGCTCATTTCTTCGTGCATGCGATCCAGCCCTCCAGCATTTCCAAGCTGCTTTCAATGCTGCAGAAACGCCGTGGGAAAGTCTCGGTAAGCTCCTTTCGGAGAGAGGGGAGGGGGGGGGAACATTCCACCCAACCCTTCCCAGCCGCTTTGTTATGCAAACTCTGTTTGAGACTCACGAATCACCATTGCGTATCAGGAAGTTTCCTTGCTTCTCCGATCGGTATTCTCTGCTGCTTCACAGTTACGCTTGAGTAGCCCAGAGGCTTCTGCAGCGGGGGGAACCTACGGGGGTGAAGGAGGGTGTCTCAATCCAGCAGTCGCCACCACAAGGAGAGACATCCCTCAAGCCACCCCAGGCAGAGCCCCTTTACTAGGGTCTCTGGGGGCTTGGCACCTGTCCAAAGCCCCTTCTACCCTGCCGAGAGCAGATCGCCTCTCCCGCAGATGCGGTGAGAGGCGTCCACCATTAAGCGTGTCTCCTCCAGAAGTCCGGGGCAAGATGTTAATTTTAATCAATGCAATGCGCCCCATAAAAGATATTTGTAGTTTTGCCCAAATTTCCAGGTCTTTCTTAATCTCAGTAAGAATTTTTAAATAGTTTTCTTTATATAACGAACTACATCTATTCATCAAATAAATCCCCAAGTATTTAATTTTTTTTGTAATTTTGAAATTGGTCTTTTCCTGGATTAATGTTTTGTCCTCCCTTGTACAATTTTTTGTTATAATTTTAGTTTTCTTTTCATTGATGCTCAAACCTGCTACCTGGCCAAATTCTCTGAGAATATCTAGTAAAATTCCTATAGAGTTAAGGGGATCTTCCAGAATAAAAACCATATCGTTGGCAAAAGCCAAAAGCTTAAAAACTTCTCCTTTCACCTTTAAACCTTTTATTAGATTCTCCTCCCTAATTGCATCACATAGTGTCTCTAACGTGAAAATAAACAATAGAGGAGAGAGTGGGCATCCCTGCCTAACCCCTTTTTGTATTGATATTCTCACGGTAGAGTCTCCATTGAAGACTCCATTGAAGACTCCACTGTCGCTTCTTGGTGGCAGTAGATATTTTTTACCATTTGATAAATTTTTTCTCCACAGTCACAATATTCTAATTGCCCTAACATAAAATCCCAATTTACTTTATCAAACGCTTTCTCAGCATCGAGAAAACAAAGGGCCATTTGCTTATCAGAGTGGCTTTCATAGTATTCTAAAATATTCAAAATAACCCTTATGTTGTGTCTTATTTGTCTATGTGGCAAGAAACCTGCTTGGTCACTGTGAATTGTCTGGGCCAAAAATTTTTTAAATCTGTTTGCTAGAATTGTGGCATAGATTTTATAGTCCACGTTCAGCAAAGATATGGGTCTATAGTTTCGAATATCCAGAGAAGCTATATCTTGTTTGGGGATTAGAGAAATAATTGCCTCTTTCCAAGACTCAGGGATTTCCCCCCCTTCATAGATGTTTTGTATTAATATTTTTAAATATGGGGTAATTTGTTCCTCAAATTTCCTATAAAATTCCGCGGGAAGACCATCAGGGCCTGGAGCTTTTGTAACTTTGGTTTTTTTTAATAATCTCCATTATTTCTGATGTTGTAATAGGGGCATTCAAGACTGCCTTATGATCCTCCTTAAATCTTTTCTTAACATATTTATTTAAATACTCTTGTATTTTTGCCTTACTACTTCCTTCCTGTTTATATAAGTTCTTATAAAATGTCTCAATAATTCCCTTTAGCTCCTGTAAAGTAGTGCAGATCTTACCATTTTCATCTACCAATCCCTTTATATGTCTGTCCACTTTTTCTTTCTTAATTTTATATGCAAGCCATCTCGTAGGCTTATTTGCGTTCTCGAATAAAAATTGTTTAGTGTACTTTATTTTTTTTGCCAGATCTTCATTTAGCATACAATTTAAAAGGTGGTGTAATTTCTTTAATTTGTCCTTATATCTTGCTTCATTTGGGTCTTTCTTCAAACTATTTTCTTCTTTTTTGATTTGTGCTACTAAGTCTAAATATTTCTTTTTATATTGTTTCCGCATCCAGCTTTCTTGACTGATCAGTTTACCCCTGATAAAAGCCTTGAAGGCTATATGAAATTTTATCTCCGGTGAAACATTCTGAGCAAAGAAATCAAGAATTTCTGTTTTACAATTTTTGACAAATAACTTATCCTTTAAACACCATGTACACATTGACCAAACAGATTTTTTTGGCACATCCTGCAATGTTAACAGCACCGGATTATGGTCCGCAAAAGTTGCCGGCAGTATTTCCGCCTCCAACATGTCTCTGAGTAGCGTTATTCATAGCCAACACATGTCAATGCATGACCAGGATTTATACCTGTTTTTAAAAAAGGTATAGTCCTTTCTGGTACCATTTCTCACACGCCATGCATCTGCCACTGAGAATTCCACTGCCAAATCCGATAAGGCCTTAGGTATTTCATTTCCTCTGGAAATTCTTGCTACCGTTGATTTCCTATCCATTGTAACATCCAAAATAGCATTAAAATCACCCACTAAACATAGGTCATCAAAGGATTGCTTTGCTAACAGAGTACGTAATTTTTTATAAAAAACCTCTTGGCCTTGGTTAGGTGTGTAAATATTAACCACCAATAAAGAACTTGACTGCCTGTGTACCTTAATCATCAGTATACGCCCATTCTTTGCTTCATAAATCAATTCAGGATGTAAATATTGTTTAGCATAGATTACAACCCCATTTTTTTTCTTTAATTTTTCTGCTGTGACAAAATTCATACCCAATTTTTTACATTTCAAAAGATCTTTGTCTTTTTGAATAATATGGGTTTCTTGAATAATATGGGTTTCCTTCAATTTCTGCACTCGTAAAAAGATTTTTTTCCTCTTTTGCGGGATATTCAATCCGTTTACATTAATAGATAGGATTTTAGTTGTTTTCCTGTTCATGATTTTTATTTGTCTCTCCCTCCTTTCTCGCTTGTAGTCTTGTCACTACTTGCGATGAGGCATGTTTCCTATTTTTTTTGGTTTAGTGGACTTCATAATTCCTTGCCCCTTCTCATTGTTCTCCTGTGAATCCAAGTCGGAGTCACTGTACTCGTCTCCTGAGACCCCCAGGTCCTTTCCATTCTTCTTGAGAAACTCCCCCAACTTAAACTCTGAGGTTAGACTAAATCTTTGTCCCTTATAATAAAAAGAAATTCCTTCCGGAAACATCCATCTATAGGTTATCTCATTATTACACAAAGCAATGGCCAAGTTTTGATATTCCTGCCTTTTCTTCCTTACCCTCCAGGGGATATCATGCAATATTTGGATCTTGTTTCCCTGAATATTCAAAGGGTTTAATCTCACCTGGTCTAGTATTTTCTCCCTTAAACTTCTCTTATAGAACTTCACGTGAACCTCCCTTGGGGTTTTAGTTTGCTTTGCATATGCCGAATTTCTCCTATAGGCTGTTTCTATATCCTGATTTAAATCATAAGTCTGGTCTAAGTCTAGCCATTCTTTTAGAGATACCATCATGGTTTCTTTAATACTTTCAGCCTTATTTTCAGGTACATTTTGAAACCTGAGCAGTAAAGCTGACTTTTCCATTTCCATGGACGTAACAGAATTTTCCAAAGAGTCATACTTGTCTTTAAGTGCCAAAAATTTCTGATCTACCTCTTCAAGTTTTTCCTCAGTCACTACATTTTTGTAGTTTGACTATATCTTGCTTATTTTCTACAATCTGAGTTCTAAACTCTGCCATCTGATTAGTCAGTTGTTGTGTAATTGAGTCTAGTTTTTCCTGTATTGGTTCCATCGCCTTTGCAATCAGGTTGGGCAAAGTATTTTGAACCGCTTGATTCATTGCCTCCACTATATTTTCGTATATCTGCGCATTTATTTCTTTAATATTTGGTTGATTTGGTCCAGAGGTACCTGACAGAGACATCTTCCTACCTCCCGCCACCATTTTAGAATACTGTGGAGTAACACACTCCTGAAGCACCAATAGATCCCCCACCAACTTCTTACCTATAAGTTGCTACTTGCTACTTGTTCTTTTCCTTTTCCTTTCTATCCTTCCTAATACCTGTTTTACCTTAAACTTTTACCTATCTTATCTATTTTACCTATCTTATCTATTTTATTACCTATTTCTACCTATCACTACCTCTTATCCCTACTTAAGTTTTCCTACTACTACAAATCTTTAAATTAGACTTTATCTTATTTTGTACCTATTTCTACCTATTTCTGCCTATCACTACCTAATACTATTACTACAATTCTACAATTCTCTAACGCACTCAGCCAAAGAACAAAACGAACAACAAAGAAGAAAGAAAAAAAAGAAACGAAAAAGCAGTGGGAACAGCCACTTCAATTCCACTTCCCGAAGCTTGCTCCCAAGCTGCCAACTAGGGCTTCCAAATGGCAAGGCAGGAGGCGCTGTGACCAAAGATCCCGAGGTGCCTCTCTCCTCGATCAGTGTTACCGCTACTTTCTGGAGGTTACTCCCCAGCTGCCAACTGAGGCTTCCCAGTAGTGAAGTAGAAGGTGCTGCGACCAGAGATCCAGATATGCCTCTCTCCTCTGTCAGTATTACCGCCTTCTCACGTCTCTCCTCACTTGGCGCTTGGCTCATCGGGTCTCAAACTGTCAAGAATAACCAAGGCTCACACTCTCTAGACCCGAGCTTATAATGAAGGCAATGGGGGAGCCGTCGCTCTTTCCCCCCCGGTCATTAATAGCCAGTGGCTAAAAGCTCTCTATGGGCTTTCCTCCAGAACAGACATTCCCACAGTCAGAGTCACTGTCTCCTCCAGCCGCTTCTTGCTCAGCAATCGACTCGCCGGGTCTTAAAATGCCAACCACACCCTTTCCACCTCGACCGGAGACAACAAAGGGAAGCGCAGAACTTGCTCGGGTTTTCAAAAAAAAAAAAAAAACTAAGGTAGACTTTCAGTTAAATTTTACCAAGGTTTCAAGTCTTAAGCCATTATAGGTCTCTTCCTTACAGTTCAAAGGGTACAGCTAAGATTCACGCTTGCCGAGAATCTTCTTGTCTCCTCTCTGTGCATAGATCTGGAGCAGAAATGGTGGGGCGAGCCGCCACACTTTCCTCACCAGCTGCTGATGGTCTTGACAGAAACTCTCTCCGGGACTTTCTTGGAGGCTTGAGTTTCTCTAAGCCTCCTTAACAGAAAGGAGAATTCTGTCAGGATGCGGAGCGAAGTTCCTTATGTCCTACAGCCGCTGCTACCGGAACCAATGTCTGCATTATCTAATATTACTATCCAGAGCATCCAAGCTCCTAGGTATAGTGGGCATATAGGGACAATGCCTCAAGAAAATTTCTGCAGCTCACCTAAAAACAATGAGGGATGCAAAGCCAGGTCTGTTAACTTCTTCCTGAGGAAATCCACCTGTTTTACTGCATGAAAATTTCCTTCCTGGGACTTTTCCCTTTCCCTTCTTTAATGACTCTAATGACAACTGGGCAAAAAACTGGAGTCAGATTTATATAGTTTGGAGTTTGCTTCCTTTGTTTGCAGCAGGAAATTTGCCTCAGATGTAGGTGGGGCTATGGGAGCCAGAGGTGGGACCAGAAAAATGAATGCCTGGTTTCACTCAGCCTGATATCTGTTATTAATCATCAGTGGCAAACCTCATTGCTGCAGCTTGCCTGTGTGAAAGAATGCCTGCTTCTGAGCACATGCTGAATGACTTTACTCAGCAGTTAATGACCACTGCCAAGTACCCATCATCAACTCTCCAAAATCTGGGATTATGGCAAAAAAGGTCAACATTCAGGCAGGCTTAATCCCAGAGTCTCTCACTACAGAAAAAGAAGTCATTCACTATAGAAGTCCAGGGGCTAAGAGAGAATAAGATCCATACAGTGTTCAGTCTCACCACCCCCTCTATTTAAAAAAACAAGGTCTTTGTGAAGATCTAATTAAATCTTAATCATGAATAAACCCTGTTTTGAAGACCAAGATCACAAACACTCTGGGGCATGTGCAGAGTGTTTCTCCCTCATGAGACAGTAAACAAGCACATCTGCTTCTAGGTTGGAGGGAATGATTTTTGGACTATACTTCAGGATTCTCCCATTCTATTCACAAAAGCAGGGATTAATTGCCACCTTTGGCATCATCATTACTGGGAGACAATCCCAAAGATAGTTTTTGCCTTGCAGTGGCCACTTCAAAATATCCCTGCTGCAGGAATCTAAACCTCCACCCCCTGCCATTGTGCTACTAAGCAACTCCTAGTGCTCATTTCTGTCAGTTTCCTGTTTTTATTTCTGCTAGTCCTTGACCATGTGGTCCTCTCCCCTGAAATAGTGTGTTCCACTGTCCCTGGGAGTACTGTGCTTAATGTCTATGTGAGAACATTTCCCCCCCAAAGGGACTTGAACTACTGGGTTCTTGGGTTCTCTATTCATGCCTCTTGACTTGTAGTTATCATAGAAATGCCAGTCCTTCTAGCAAAAGTGGCTACCAATGTGTGGACTGGCAGGGGATTTGAACCACTATCTAAAGGGAAGCTATGGAGGTGTTTCTAGTATTGCCATGCCCGTTGGGCATGGGATATGTGGAGGCGTCCTCATTGTGACTGTTGGGTTGGGGCAAAGTTGCTCAGTTATCTTTTACATCTGCTGGTCTTGTTTCTACTGGCATTGTTCTGTATTCCATTGCTGCCAAGAGTGCATAGGATGATCACAACAATATTACATGGATGCCAGTGGTCGTCAGTAAAGCAGAACCACGGCACTACATTGTAAGCATTTTGACAGATCCTTGAGCTGAAGTTCCCCCTTGCCCAGACTCAGTTTCAGTACTAGTGATTTGATTTATTAATTAGGAGATACAAGTGGGGGACCTGCAAGAAATTGGCAGGAGCAGCCATTCCATTCCCCCCCCCCCGCCTTTGCTTCCTTCCTTCTCCCCCTACTTCTCTCACACTCTTTCTCCCTCCTGCTCCCCTTTTCTTACTTTCTCTCTCCTCCATGCCTGTCCTTTCTTCTCTCTTTCTGCCCCCACCCATCACTCTTCCTTTCTGCTCCATCACTCTCCCAGCCGCCCACGTGATTCCCCCCCCAATAGCAACAGTGGTGGCAATGGCTGTCCAGGAATCATAACAGATCTCCCAACTACAGTTCTTCTTGGGCTGCCAACTCCAGGTTGGGATATTTCTGGAGATTTGGAGGTGGAGCTTTGGGAGGGTAAGGTTTGGAGAGGGAAGCGACCTGAGCAGGGCATAATGCCATACAGTCCACCCTCCAAAGCAGCCATTTTCTGCAGGAGGACTGATCTCTGCCATCTGGAAATCAGTTGTAATTCCAGGTAATCTCTATCCAGCACCTGGAGGTTGGCAACTTTAGTTTCCTTTGAGGCAGCTTTGGAGGATGGTATCTATGGTATTTTATCTGTCTGAGGTCCCTCCCCTCCTCAAATCCCACCTTCCACAGGCTGCAACCCTCATAACTCCAGGAATTTCACAACCTAGAGTTGGCAACCCTATGTCCTTCCTGCCCAACAGCCAGTCTATATTTGCTCCTCTATTTTCTTTTTTTTGTCTCCATCCCTCTCCCCCTGCAGCCTCTAACAAGGAAAACTTCTGTCTTCCTCCACAGTGGGGACCAAATCAGCTTACATTATTCTCTCCTCATTTTTATCTGCACAACAACTCAGTGGGGTAGGTTAGTCTGAAAGTATGTGTCCCATCCAAAATCACTCAATGAGCTTCCACAGCAAGATGGGGATTCAAACCTGGGTCTCCTAGATCCTTCTCTGAAGTTCTAACCGCTACCCCATAATGGCTTTCATAGGGTGGCTGCTGTTGAACAGTAGAAAGCAGCCAGGCCTAGTTGAGTCATGCAGGTCAGGTGTTACCAAGTCACCCAGAGGTTGGTACCAGGACTAGGGTTGCCAACCTCCAGGTGGAACCTGGAGATCTCCCAGAATTACAACTGAACTCCAGACAACAGAGCTGTGTTCCCCTGGAGAAAATAGCTGGTTTGGAAGGTGGACTCTATATGGCATTATATCCGACTGAGGCTTCTCCCCTCCTCAAACCCTACCCTCCTCAGACTTCATCACAAAATCTCCAGGAATTTCCCAACCTGGAGATGGCAACCCGAGTCAGGCCTGGCCCTAATGAGTCCTCCCTCAAAGGCTAAAATAGACTTGAAAGGGCCCTGCCTCTTCCCCCTGACTTTTACAGACAAAACCCAGCCTGGAATACTGTGGTTGTCTAGCAACTAGGGATGAGCACAAACTGGCTCACAAACAAAAGTTCGTCACAAATTTTGGGTGGTTCGTGGTTTGCGAAATGATGTTCATGGAAGGACAACCAGCACGAATGTTCCATGAACTTCCATGCTGTTTGTGGCAGTTCATGAATGTATACATTTCTAGACAGACTGTCTCTGCACAATTAAACTGTTTACAAAATTTCAAAGCAACAGGGGGTGGACTTCTCCAACCTTGGAAACACCAATAGGGGACTTCCAAAGCTTAACAGGCACTGCTGGCTGCCAATAACGGAGTTCCCATTCTGCTCTATGGGATTAGAATGTTATATATAACCTCATCTCAGCTCTACACCCTCTCCTCTCCTCTGTTGGCAGTTAGACAGAGAGGCAGGGGACTTGTTGAAAGCAGAACACATTATTTCTTTCCTGATTGTGGACTCCTTTTCCCTGCTGGGGTTTAAATGTTAGTGTCAGAAACTGACATTGGATTGCCTGTTGTGACATATGTTTGATCTGTGCCTACTTGTTATGCCTTAATATACAAGTTCCTAATGAGTTACTCTTTCTTCATGTAAGCGTTTTCTCATTTCTTTTCCCCAACTGCAGCTCCCCTATGCCCGTTCTGCATAGCCTTTTACGAGCGTGCGCACTGAGTGGTTTACCTTGTCTCATGTTATCTCCTCTCTTGTGTCCTTGAACAGAGGGGAGGAAGAAATACTCTGTGAACTGCAGACTTGTTATATTAGCAGGTTTTGAGAAACTGAAAACTAGACTCAGCAACAACTTTGTGCCATGAGAACAAGTACTCCTTTTTCTTTCCCCCTGGGAACTAGCTTTCCCGCATTTTCCGTGGGAATTGGTGCTACTGTTAGAAGCGTGCCAAAATTGTAGCTCACTGATTGGTAGTATATCTGTAACCATGTAGCAGTTTTAGCATATCTATGAATGTAACCCATAGCACTTCATTACTAACAGAACAAGTGTATGACTCCAGTGATCCTTCTACAAGTAAAGGACTTTTTACCCAAAGACCTGTTGTGGACTATATTCATTGGGGCATTCTCACAGTTAGGTGGACTCAGGGCTTTGAGCCACCCCATCTCTCTGCTCATGCTGAGCAGAGGGGCTTAGAAACTGAATGCCTTGGCTAAGGACCCATACCCTCCTGACTGTGAACTCCCCTTCCTTGCTAGGGTTTGGGTGTTAGTGGACAGGGCTCTAAGTCACCCCGGCTCTCTGCTCATACCAAGCATTGGGGCTTAGCTACTGGGTGCCTCGGCTAAGGACCCATACCCTCCTGATTGTGAACACCTCTGTGCCATGAGGGTGAAAGTGGGTGCAAAGGTTGCTTATTATGAGGGGAAGAAGTCTTCCTCCACCACCCATACCACAGGCCCCCATCTCCAGGCTCCAAACCCATTCTGCCAGCCGCTGGAGTTCATCCCTAGCAGAGAATCACCAGGAGTCTCAGAGCATCCTTTAACTCAGTGTTTTTCAACCACTGTGCCGCGGCAGGCACAGGCGGAGAGATATGACGACATGGCCACGGCCATGAAAGCGGTGAGTGGCTGGGGGGAGGAGGAGGAGGAGAAGGGGGGTCCTCCTTAGGAGACACACGGCGCCCCCCATGGGCCCCGCCGTCACAGCCTTTGCTTGGCCGCGATTGAGCCAACGCCCTGGCTCATCTGCGCCCCCCCCCCACGAGCCTCGGAGGGGGCAGCTGAGCCTTTCTAGGTGAGAGCTGTCTTCTTCTGCGTGGCCTCTCAGCCCGGAAGGTGGAGGTGGGCCTCCGCGGTTCCCGTTTCATGGCTGCTCTTTTTCCGTCTCTGGCCCTGGCGCTGATGTTGGCCGCCTCCAAGCCATGTGTCGTCGTCGGCAGTTGGCTGATGCCCCCCTGCATGTTGGAGAATGAGCAGGGCAAGGTGGCAGACTCAAGCGGCATCCAGTTCGTGGGGGCCGGAGGCAGGCTCGCACATGGCAGATGATTTTAAATGAATGAGGAGGACTCGTGTGCTGAATCAGAGTCATGCTAGACCTGTGGATGTTAATACAGAGGACAGGAACATTCGGTACCAAGGGCATTCACTCCTCCAGCAGAGTAAGCTGGTTTCTTCCAGTGCCTGGCTCCTGGGTTGTGTGTGTGTGTGTGTGGGGGGGGGGGGGTGATTTGCACCAAGACATTCCAGTAAACATGAATATGTTTGATGGTAACAGCTAGCTGTTTCTGTCAGGGTGGGGTTCAAATCAGTAACTGTCCCTCAGTGAAGAATGGGTGTACTGTGTTTCTCTTCAAATCACTTATGGTCAACGGAATGCCATTCCCATAAGAGTGAGAGTTTAAACTTTCTATTTGAAAAACTTTAGCAGAATCGCAGTATTAAAATACATCCACATTATATTTCTTCTGAAACTCAGGTCAATGTTATGGGAAGGAGCCATTACACTTTGGATCTGTAACTTACGATTTCAAGTTGAGTGGCTATTACGTGTATTTGTAATACTGTCATAGTTAATACTTGAGCTGAGGCAACTAATGACCCATTTATCTTGTATTTCAGTGTTTTTCAACCACTGTGCCGTGAGATATTGTCAGGTGTGCCGCGGGATTTTTTCAATGAAAGAAATGTGCCTTAGCTTGAAAAGGGTTGAAAAACACTGCTTTAACTGATCTGTTCCTAGGGCTCTCCACAGAGGCAACAGAGTTGTTAGCACTGCCCAGACATCAGCAGTCGCTAACACTCTTTGGAGAAGAGGACTCTGACAGCAGTGATTTTTTGGGGGGAGCATCCTCCCCTTCACATCACAACTCTCTGTTGCTGCTCCTGCCTCAAGTACACCCACCTGTTGTGCCTCCCAGCCCAGCTCAGCTCCAGGAAACAGCTGTCCCTCCCAGCTTTTCCAATCTTGGGGCCCCATTTCCATCTCCTACTTTGGAAACATTTCTGCACCCTGCTTAGTGCCAGATGTGCCATGCCCATGTTCAGAGGGGTGCAAACTCCCAAAATTTGTCCTCCTCCATCCTCCACAGGAACCTGCAAAGGGTGCACCCCAGTATGTTGCCACCAGAGGAAAGGGTGGCAGCCAGTGGGAGTAAGAGGCCCACTCCCTCTCAGCAGGGAGAAGTGGAGGGGGAGCAGGAGGCCCCTCCAAGAAAGGTACCCTGCATTTGGGGTGCCATGGTGGGATATCAAGGCAGTCCACCCTCCAAGAGGTCATTCCCCCAGAGATGCCGACAATGCCATCCAGAAGGACTACATGGAGGGCCCAGTAAACAGTCACTCCCCTTGTTGGTGAGATGAGATGACACAAAACCCACACAACTATTCTCCAAAACCCTTTCTCTTCAACAGTGCAGTCCTAAAACAGAAGCCCATTGGTTTAAATGGATTTAGAAGGGTGAATTTGACCTTATCATTGCACTTAGGAGTGCACTGTGTACCATGCCTGCAACTGTCCTCCTATCTTCTGGTTGCTTTCATAAGCAGCTGAGCTCTTGAATTCTAGCTCACTTCTGAAGCTGCCTGTATAGAGACAAGAACTAGGTCTGGATTTCTTCCAGTCCAGAAATTCAAGGCATCAATTTGCATCAGTTCAGAAAAGCTGAAACAAATGATGAATCCAAAATGTAGACGACAAGCATATATTCCAATATCCAATTCAAGCATTCATATTAGAATGTGCAACACTTTCTGATTTCTAAACAAAGTTGAAGTGAAGTTATTGAATGAAGCTTGAATCTACTGAAATCAGTGGCAAAAGCTTGAATTGACTGTAGTGGGAGCATTTAGATTTCAGTTTCTAATCACTTGGTGTTGTTTGATGCTTGCAAATTCAATGTTTTACAATGCCAAATCCCAAAATAGTTAAATGAGCCAAAGCACCACTGATTTCCCACTGATTTAAATCTGTTGCTTTTAAATGGAGAGAACTGCCACATATGCTCTGTGATTAATGAGGGTTAGACCTTCATATTGATCATGTCCATTAAAGACTGAATGATTAATTTAAGTGGACTGCATTAAAACTCTACAAATCTTCCATTTGGCAAATTCCTGCAATTTTCCTGAGTTAGTTAGGTCAAACTGAAGCTGAACACCAAGTCCATTTTGCACACCAACTTCCACTTAATTTTAATCCTATGCTCTCCCTTCGTTTAACATTTGAGATTTTCTTTTCCAACACTGACCCAAACTAATTTTTATTTCTGAAAAAAGCAAAAAAAGCACAACTATTTACCGTATTTTTCGGACCATAGGACGCACCTGACCATAAGACACACCTAGTTTTAGAGGAGGAAAACAGGGGGAAAATATTCTGAACCAAATAGTAGGTAGTTTGGGGGGGGGAGAGAGAAGAAAGAAAGAAAGAAAGAAAGAAAGAAAGAAAGAAAGAAAGAAAGAAAGAAAGAAAGAAGAAAGAAAGAAAGAAGGTAGGTGGGGGAGAGAGAGAGAAGGAAGGAAAGAAGGAAGGAAGAGAAAGGAAGGAAGGAACAGGAAGGGAGGGAGGGAGGGAGGAGAGAGAGAAAAGGAAGGAAGGAAGGAAGGAAGGAAGGAAGGAAGACAGAAAGACAGAAAGACAGAAAGACAGAAAGACAGAAAGAAGAGAAAGAAAGAAAGAAGAAAGAAAGAAAGAAAGAAAGAAAGAAAGAAAGAAAGAAAGGGTGTTTCCCTCCCCCCTTGATTGGGCCCCAGTGGCTTAAGGCCACTCAGGACCAGCTCTTCCCTCCCTATCTCCCCCCCTGCAGCCTGGGAAAGGTGAGCGGGGGAGGGAGGGGGGTAGGTAGGGGTGACAGAGAGAGAAGGAAGGTAGGTAGGTAGGTAGGGGGGAGAGAGAGAGAAGGAAGGAAGGAAGAAGAGAGAAGAGATTAGATTTATACCCCGCTCTTCACTCACTTGGAGTCTCAGAGCGGCTTACAAACTCCTTTTCCCTTCCCCTCCCCACAACAGACCCTGTGAGGTAGGTGGGGCTCAGAGAGCTCTTTCCCAAGCTGTCCTTGAGGGAACAGCTGATACAGAGCTATGGCTTGCCCAAGGTCATCCAGCCAGGTGCAAGTGGAGGAGTGGGAATCAAACCCGGTTCTCCCAGATTAGAGTCCGCGCACTTAACCACTGCACCAAACTGGCTCAGGAAGACAGAAAGGAAGGAAGGAAGAAACAGGAAGGTAGGTAGGGAGTGAGGGGAGGGAGAGAGAGAGAGAGAGAGAAGGAAGGAAGATAGAAAGACAGACAGACTGAAAGAAAGGAACAGGAAGGTAGGTAGGCAGGGGGGAGAGAGAGAGGAAGGAAGAAAGGAAGGAAAGTAGGTAGGTAGGTGGGGGGGAGAGAGAGAGAGACAGAAGGAAGGAAGAAAGGAAGGGAGAAAGGAAGGGAAAATAGGTGGGGGAGAGAGAGAGAAGGAGGAAGAAAGGAAGGAAGTAGGTAGGTAGGTGGGGGAGAGGAGAGAGGAAGGAAGGAAGGTAGGTAGGTAGGTGGGGGGAGAGGAGAGAGAGAGAGAAGGAAGGAAGGAAGGAAGGAAGGAAAGAAGGTAGGTAGGTAGGTGGGGAGGAGAGAGAAGGAAGGAGACAGAAAGAAAGACAGACAGACAGAAAGAAAGGAAGAAACAGGAAGGTAGGGAGGAGAGAGAGAAGGAAGGAAGGAAGGAAGGAAGGAAGGAAGGAAGGAAGGAAGGAAGGAAGGAAGGAAGGAAGGAAGGAAGGAAGGACAGAAAGAGAAAGAAAGAAAGAAAGACAGAAAGACAAGGTGTTTCCCTCCCCCCCTTGCTTTAAGCCACTCAGGCCCAGCTCTTCCCTCCCTACCTCCCCCCCGCAGCCCAAGAATGGTGAGGGGGGAGGAATGGGGCGGGAAAGGTGAGCAGGGGAGGGAGGGGGCTACTTCCCAGGGCCGGCGGCGCTTGCCGCAGCCCCAGGAGGGGGGGAGGGGTGAACATGGGGGAGGGAGGCGGCTTCCTTCCAGGGGCCGGCAGTGCTTGCCGTGGCACCGGGAGTTTGTGCAGGGGGTGGGGTGGAAGGGGGGCTTCCTCCCGGGCCGGCGGCGCTTGCTTCTGCCCCGGGAGCTTGTGCAGGGGGTGGGTGGAGAGGGGGGCTTCCTCCCAGGGCTGGCGGTGCTTGCTGCCGCCCCGGGAGCTTCTGTGGGGGTGGGTGGGAGGAGGGCTTCCTCCCGGGGCCGGCGGCGCTTGCCGCTACCCCCGGGAGCTTCTGCGGGGGTGAGTGGGAGGGAGGCTTCCTCCAGGGGCCAGCGGCGCTTGTCGCCAGCCCGGGAGCTTCTGCGGGGGGTGGGTGGGAGGAGGGCTTCTCCCGGGGCCGGGCGGCGCTTGCCGCTGCCCCCCGGGAGCTTCTGCGGGGGTGGGTGAGAGGGGGGCTTCTGCGGGTAGGAGGGGGGGCTTCTGTGGGGGTGGGTGGGAGGGGGGTGGGAGGGGGTTTCCTTCGGGGGCCGGCGGCGCTTGCCGCCACCCCCGGGAGCTTCTGGTGGGGGTGAGTGGGAGGGAGGCTTCCTCCCGGGCCAGCGGCGCTTGTCGCCAGCCCGGGAGCTTCTGCGGGGGTGGGTGGGAGGGAGGCTTCCTCCCGGGGCCTGCGGCGCTTGCCGCCAGCCGGAGCGTTCTGCGGGGGGTGGGGGTGGGAGGGGGGCTTCTGCGGGAGGGAGGGTGGACTTCTGTGGGTGGGAGGGGGTGTGGGAGGGGGTTGTCCTCCTGGGGCCAGCGGCGCTTGCCGCCGCCCCCGGGAGCTTCTGCGGGGGGTGCATGGGAGGGGGGCTTTCTCCCGGGCCTGGCGGTGCCTTGCCGCTGCCCCCGGGAGCTTGAGCGGAGGGTGCGGATTCGCACCATAGGACGCACACGCTTCCCCCCCACACACACTTTTTGGGTGAGAAAAAGTGGCTCTCTATGGTGCAACAAATACGGTAGTTCTGACATGATTAAGCCTTCTAATATTGATCCTAACAACAGTCACAAAAATGCTTTCATTTTTCATTGATCCAAACACACTCCAAAGAAAATCCAACACTATAACTAGCTGTAAGTTAACATTGTTTCCAAATAAGCAATGAATTAGCATTGCTCTAACTGAAATTCTAACTGTTTATCTTTTCCCTATTATAACATGTTTCTGACGTATATGTGATTTTACCTGCTCAGATTGAACCATTGCTCAGCTCAGGGAAGCTCTGCTGATTTTAATGGCACTATGCTGCCTCATACCAGCTGGTCCTCCAAATCTATATACTAATTCCCAGAGGTTTTTTTCTTTGTGGATACTTATATCTGCCAAAAGAGAGCTCACTCTCCCCCAACAGCTTTTTCTACATAGTCAGGGGCCTTCCTCGGTCTGCAGAAAAATCCAAAAAAGTTTAAAAAAAACTTCAGGGACCATTGAATATCCCCCAATACCTTTTGGAAATGGAACAGCTCCAGCAGTCACGGAGAGTTACAAATGACTCTGACAGTAAAAGGCAGGGTTTTACTGGTAGCAGTCCTAGGTTGCCAAGTACCCCCCCCCCCCGCCACCGGCAGCAGATCCAGGCTGGGAAACAACTCCTGGAGATTTGGGGGTGAAGCCTGGGGAGGACAGGGACCTCAGTGAGGTACAATGCCATAAACTCCACCCTCCAAAGCATCCATTTTCTCCATGGAAAGTTATCTCTGTAGTCTAGAGATGAGCAGTAATTCCAGGGGATCACCAGGTCCCACCTGGAGGCTGGCATCCCTAGGCAACACCCTCTGGGTTACTTGATACCACCTGATTTGCATGACTTAATTAGGCCCAGCTGTTTTGCTACTGTTCATCAGCAGCCACCCTATGAAAGCCATTGTGATGTAACAGACTGGGATCTGCGAGACCCAGGTTCAGATCCCCATCTTACGGTGGAAGCTGACTGGGAGATTTTGGACCAGTCACATACTTTCAGCCTAACCAACCTCACAGGATTGTTGTGCAGATAACAAGGAGGAAATAATAATGTAAGCTGCTTTAGTCCCCACTGTGGAGAAAGACTGTAATTTTCCTAGGTAGAGGCTGTGGGGGAGGGGGGTGGAGATGGAAAGCTGAAGACAGGTAAAAGTAGGTTAGCTGTTGGGTGGGAAGGAAATAGGGTTGCCAACTCCAGGTTGGGAAATTCCCAGACATTTGAGAGTTGGAGCCTGGGGAGGGTGGGATTTGAGGAGGGACTACAGACCAGTATAATGCCATAGGCTCCACCCTCCAAACCAGCTATTTCCTTCACAAACTACCATTGCCAGCCTCCAGACAAGAGCTGGAGAGCACCCAGAATTACAACTGTTGTCCAGGTGACAGAACTCAGTTCCCCTGGATAAAATGTCTGCTTTGGAGGGTTACTGAGGCTGCTTGACTCCCCAAGCCAAGGGCATAGACTTTCCAATTTCCCAGGGGAGGCTGGGGCTGGGCCAGAGGCATTGCTGTGCTAGGTCCTTAAAAGAACCAAGACCCAGTGACCAGCAAGAGAACGTCAGTTTTGTACATTTAACTTTTCTTGTACTGAAAGACACTGATTATCATTCCCCCCCCCCCAAAAAAAACCCCGTCTGATTATAGAGCAGTGCTGAACTGGTGCCTATCAGGTTGTCAACCTCCCAGTGAGGCCTGAAGTTCTCTCAGAATTACAGCTGACCTCCAGCAGACAGATCAGTTCCCCGGGAGAAAAGGGCTGCACTGGAGGGAGGATTCTCTGCCATGGTTCACATCTAGGCTCCATCCCCACCCAAATGTTCAGGAATTTGCTATCTGGGAGATGGCAACCCCAGGACAGCCATGGCCTGGCATGATCCCTGCTTTCCTTCCTTCCTTCCTTACAAGAACTGAAATCTTATTCCAACCCCCCAACCCCCCCCCCACGTGCATGATTTACTTTTAAGGAGACCACGGGGGAGTCCAGCTGCACCGCTTTTGCCAGCTGCTGCTTCTCCAAAGCCCCCCATTCTCTCCCCAAGTCCAGAACACACCTCCCCTCCCCAGACATGCAGGTGCACATGCACAGGAGGAGCAAAAGGGCCCCTCCTCTCTTCCGACACCCCCCCTCTTTGCTCATCCTCTGCAGTGCTGCAAAGAAATGCAGAATGCGACCTCCAGTCCTCTTGAGGAAGAGCATCAGCCGGGCTGCCCTCCACAACGCCTTCTGCTGTTCAGTGGGGCCTTTCCAGAGTAACTCTGCGTGGGGTCGGGCTCCTCTTCCCAGAGGAGCCCGTGCTGTCAAAGGAGGCTGAAGCTGGGTCCCAGCTCCTTATTCATCCACCTCTCATAAGGACCAGCAAAGTCAGCCGGGGGGGGGGGGGGGTGAGACAAGATGACCACCAGGCTCCTTTTCATGTAGACAAGAGTAATGCGCCACCCGTGGTGGAGAGAAAATGCAGGACCTCAAAGGCGGCCAGGAGAAGTCCTGGCGGGAGTTTTGGACAGTATAACTGAAGAGTACTGGACTCGGGAGACCAGGAACGGTGAAATCATGAAGCCTTTATTGAGTGATTCAGCATGTCCAGTAGATGGTAAGAACAAGCATGCTTCCAGGGCTCCAGGGCCCTCATTATATGCTGGCCAGAGCCACACCTCCAGCTGCACCCAAAAAACCTGATAGGGGCTTAACATATGCGCATGTTTGTCATAGGTTCCCTGGAGGAGCCTTTGGCCACATTGGCTCCCCAGGGAGAACCTAGGTCCCACATTGGTGGAGGCTTTGAATCCGGACGTCTATTGTTCCTCCAGATTCAAGCTCCACTCTCTGCCTGACCATGTGTTCTGGCCATGCGGCGGGCGCAATTACCTGGGAGCACATGGCAGGCCGGTTGTTACACAGAACATACTACATTACAGTAGCTTTGGAGGGGGAAGGGACTGAGCCTGGGTTCCCGGGAAGGAGGCTGCATTTGGACCCCCACCCCCCCTTCAAAGGCTTGCTGCATCCCTCTCCCCTCCCCCCCAGAATAAACTCTGTCTGTTTGCAGCTCCAGAGACGGAAGGAGAAGGAGGGAAATCCCTGCCTTGGGATGGGCAGACAGCTGCCCCCCCCCCCCCCCCCCCGTGTCTGCAGGATTCCCGAGAAGGCATCGCTGAAGGCAGCCTGGCTGAAGTCCATTCCAGAGGGATCTGGACGCTGATTTAAATGGGAAGGGCAGGAAGCCTTTCCTCTGTGTCTGCATCTTGGAAAGGGTTAAAACAGCCGAGCTGTTTGCTAGAGAGGCCAAGCATAATCTGGGGAAGAGAACAGGAAGGGCTGCAGGCTCACAACAGAAGAGCCAAGCCTTGCAACCAAATTCTGCGAAAGTTTCCTCCCAAGTAGGTCATTTCAGTCTTGGAAGACAGCAGTTCAGCGTAGTAACAAGCCCAGTAAGCACTCCACTTGTCAATCCTCTCCAAGAAGGTGAGGAACCATTCACAAGCACTCTTTGGGTGCGATCTGTCAGCCAGTTACCAATCCATCAAATAGGGTTGCCAGCCTCCAGGTGGGGCCTGGGGATCTCCCGCTTTTACAACTGATCCCCAGCTGACAGAGATCATCTCCCCTGGATAAAATGGCTGCTTTGAAGGGTGGACTCTATGGCATTGTACTATGCTGAGGCCCCACCCCTCCCCAAACCCCACCTTCTCCTGGCTCCACCCCCAAAGCCTCCAGGTATTTTCCAACCCGGACTTGGCAACCCTACCACCAAACAGTCATCCACCCCACCCCAACCTAGGCTGGATTTCCCTTGGCCTTCCCAGCCAGGAAGGCAGAATCCACAATCTGCCCCCCTCCTCCCTCCCATGTGGACCCCCCCTTACTTGTGGGAGGCTGGTCGGCAGAGCTCAGGTGACAATGTAGGACCATCGATGGATGATGCACATCGTGGCATGAACCCCCGCCATAGATTCAGGTGCAGGAGGGAGAACCACATGTACGGAAGAGCAAGGTCATTCGCTGCACTCCCGGACACGTGGTCCACTGGGGTGAGACTTCTGTGGGAAGGGGGGAGCTTTTTCCCTTGGGAATGAAGGGGAGGAGCCGGCAGTATCCTGGAGGTGAGATTCATGGGGTCTTGTTGTGGCTCTTTTCCACTTTAACCTAAGGAGAAGCTGATTATGGGACTGGGGGGGGGGTGGCGGGGGGGTGGCAAAGTTTGCCAGCCTGGTTCCCAGGGGGGACTCAGTTCCCTCTGGGAATTTTCAGGGGTAGTTTCAGCCCCCAAGCCCCCCTGAAGTTGACGCCTATGCTCCAAGCCTATGTCCCAAGGCTCCATTCCCAAATCGCCAGGAATTTCCCAACCTGGACCTGGCAGCCCTAAGGTGAATTGATCTCTGCAGCTGGGAGATCTGTTGTGATACCCAGAGCACTGCCACTACTGCTGTGGGGGGAAAGGAAGCAAGCAGGAGGCTGGGAGAGTGATGGGGGCAGAAAGAGAGAGTGATGGAATGGGGAAGCAGAGAGAGAGAGAAAGAGTGATGAAGTGGGGAGGCAGAAAAACAAAGAAAATGATGATGGGTCAGAAAGAGAGAGGAAGTAACATACATGGAGGAGAGAGAGAGAGAGAGTAAGAAAGGGGGGGCAGAAGGGAGAAAGAGTGTGAGAGAGGCAGGGGGAGAAGGGAGGAAGCAAAGGTGTGAGTAATGGGATAACCATCCTGCAAATTTCTTGCAGGTCTCCACTTGTTGTTTAGAAATGTGAATGTGCTTTGTCTTTGTTTTTTCGGGTATTCAGAGCCATCCATGACATTTTCAGAGGGTGTAAGGAGGGAGGAGATACTGGATATTGCCTGTGTAATATTCTTACATTCAGGCCTTTGGAGACAATATGTTCTAGACTTGGGAGGTGCCCAGCTTCTTAAGACTTGGGGACCATAGGCTTTGGTATTTAGCTAATCATGGTAAGTGTTTGTGTGGGAAGTCATTCACTCATGCCACAAGGAGGGGGCGTTTTAATACCCAAGAGGCCTGGAACCATTGTCCTTTGGGAGACTAACACTCAAGGAATGGGTAGCACTCGAGGGCCCATTCTGCATCTAGCATTTGCTCTGCTGCTTTATCCAACCCACGTTGGAAGGAACTAGGGTTGCCAGGGCTGGACTGGAAAATACCTGGAGACTTCAGGGGTGGATCCAGGAGAAGGTGGGGTTTGGGGAGGGGAGGGGCCTCAGCATGGTGCAATGCCATAGAGTCCACCCTCCAAAGCAGCCATTTTCTCCAGGAAAGCTGATCTCTGTCAGCTGGAGATCCATTGTAAAAGCGGGATATCCCCAGGCCCCACCTGGAGGTTGGGAACCCTAGAAGGAATAGAAATTCCCCTCTATGGCCTATTCTGCATCTACCATTCACTCTGTTGTTTTACCAAACCCACACTGGAACAGAAAAAGATGTGGCTCAAAACCACATTCAACTCCCCAGGCCAATACCATACTGACTGTAGATGGCCATAAATCTATGCAGAAAGTACCATAAAACTGAGAGATCAAAGGAAGTGAAAGTGGCACGCAGTGTGGCAGCTACCATAAAATCCGACACTCAAAGGAAGTGAACATGGCATGCAATGTAGAGGAGAATTTGTGTTCCAGGGTGGGTTTGGTAAAACAGCAGAGCGAATGCTAGATGCAGAATGGGCCTCTCTCTCAAATGGCACAGCTCCTAGCCTATAGACTGTGAGCTAACCACACTGAACTGCAAAGCAGGAATGGACAGCAGAGACTGAGGTCAAAACGGGTGAGATCCTGGGAGATCAGTGAACAGATCTTCCTGGCATCTTTTAAAACAGTTGGGTTCCTGATTAATGGGCCACATGAGCAGAGGAGAGGGCATTTATTCTTTTGTCCTTGTACTTTTTGCAATTCAAACCCAGGTGTCCCACACGATACCCTTAAAAGGAAAAAAGGCAGGCAAAAAACTAGTAACAGTCTTTCCCCCTTTTAAACAGCTAATAGTAGGTGGAGTTGGGTTCAGTTAGCAAAGGGGGGGGATAAAATGGTTTAAGCGCCTCCCCCCCCCCCAGCCCTGATCTGAAGCTGAGCCTTAGAATCATAGAATTGGAAGGGACTTCCAGGGTAATCTAGTCAAACCCCCTGCACAATGCAGGAAATTCACAAATACCTCCCCCTTCACACCTGCAGTGACTGCTGTTCCGTGGCCAGAAGATGACAAAAATCCTCTAGGATCTCTGGCCAAATTGGCCTGGAGAAAAATTGCTTCCTGACCCCAAAGTGGGAATCAGTATTTCCCTGGGCATGTAAGAAAGGGCCACAAGAACTAAGGACTGAGGCAACCCTTCCTGCCCTCCCTCTCATGATCTGCTTAAGTTCACAGAACCAGCATTGCTGTCAGATGGCCAACTAGCCTCTGTTTGAAAACCTCCAAAGAAGGAGAGCCCACCACCTCCTGAGGAAGCCTGTTCCACTGAGGAACCGCTCTGTCAGGAACTTCTTCCTAATGTTTAGCGAAAAACTCTTCTGATTTAATTTCAACCTGTTGGTACTGGTCCGACCTTCTGGGGCAACAGAAAACAATTCCGCACCATTCTCTCTATGACAACCCTTCAAGTACTTGAAGATGGTTATCATATCACCTCTCAGTCATCTCCTCTCCAGGCTAAACATACCCAGACCCCTCACTTGGTCTCCAGACCCCTCATCATCTTTGTCGCCCTCCTCTGCACATGTTCCACCTTGTCTATATCTTTCTTGAATTGTGGTGTCCAAAACTGAACACAATACTCTAGGTGAGTAATACATAATACTCTACATGGCCCCACTGCTGAACCTCCTGATGGCACCTGGTACTTTTGGCCACTGTGTGACAGAGTGTTGGACTGGATGGGCCTTTGGCCTCATCCAGCATTGGCTTCTCTTATGTTCTTATGTGAGGTCTAAGAAGAGCAGAATATAGAGATACTATCACTTCACATGATCTGGACACTATACTTCTGTTGATACAGCCCAAAATCGCATTCTCCTTTTTAGCAACTGCATCACACTGCTGACTAGTTTAGTGTATCGTCTACTGAGACCCCTAGATCCTTTTCGCACATAGTACTGCCAAACAAGTCTCCCCCATCCTATAGTTATACATTTGATTTTTTCTACCTAAGTGCAGAACTTTATATTTATTCCCAATGAAATTCATTTTATCATTTATCATTTTATCATCCTGTATCCTGACTCTGTCTTCTACCGTATTTGCTACCCCTCCCAATTTAGTATCATCTGCACATTTAATAAGTATTCCCTCTATCCTTTCATCCAAATCATTGATAAAGATGTTGAACAAAACAGGTCCCAGGACAGATTCTTGAGGAACTCCACTTGTGACTCCTCTCCAAGAAGATGAGGAACTGTTCACAAGCACGCTTTGGGTGCGATCTGTCAACCTTGCATGACTATAATTAATCTTTAAAAAAAACTAATGGTGACCATGATAGCTGTCATGTCTTGCCTGATTCTCAAGTAAGAGGTTGTTGCTGTAGCAGAATGAATGGGGCCAACATGGTGGTGCCAGAAGTTCAGACCCCAGAGGCTAGATGCCATATTAAATCCTTTGGGGAGCCAGATGGAACCTGTGGTTTACCGATGATCATCTATGTTCAAGGCTGTGGTGACATGCACTCTGAGGGGAAATAGGTAATTTTCTTAGGTGCAAAAAAATCACATTATTTGTATAATGTGCTTTGAAAATGTGATATATCCCCTCAACAGGAATGCAGCATCAGGAGGATGCTTACTATGCACATTCTCTCTCCCACACACACCCCCCCCCCCACATATAAATCATGTGAAAAGACTTTCTGTCTTTCAGCTTTAGTGTCTTGTCAATAAAAAGAATAAATGATGCACCTTCAAGGAATGAAATGAGGAGGAAAGTACTAAAAGTGCTATGAAACAAGGATTCCTTCCAATCACATCCCTCTTGTCATAACAACATGAGCTGTGTGTTAATATTTGGGACAGATGACAACTAAATTTGTTTTTTCTGCTCTTGAAAAAGGTACTTAATTTAGTGATAATGGGGATTATTTTTGAATTTACCAACATTCAAAATGTATCATGAGGAAACTCCTTTTCTAATTTATACGATTGCCTAGGCAATGTACCTATTTCATTCAGATAGTCTGATGGATGGGCATGCATTTTCTTGTAACTGAGAACAATGTTATGCATTTATCAGGGACCAATTGTCATATTTGCCATAGAAAAATAGCACCTGGAATTTTGCTCCTAGGGAGCAGCCTGTCCCACACTTGGAAATTATGGGGATGGTCTGATGAGATGCATGAGAACGTTAACACCTGAACATTCAGACTATTGACTAGCATGTTTTTAGAGGAGATGCTGGCATGTAAAAACCAGTGTAAGTGAGTCTTGTGAAAGTCCTTTTGGTTTCCCTTCTGCAAAAATGCAGATGATAGAGCTTTACCGTCATTCTATAGCTCTTTAAAAGGTAACACACAGAAAATATTACCATATTCAGAAAGAGAACTTCATGTGGCTATGTGCATATTTTAATTTATTTGAATACATGCAAATTTTAAGATGACTATTGACTAACATTCACTCTGGGCTAACAATATCTAGTAGGGTGGCAACCTCAACTCTAGGATATAAGAATAATAAGGCAGAATGAAGCTGAAGATTCTTCAATTGTTTGTAGTTTCCACTGCATACAAGTTCTGTGTTCTATAACTGTCCCTATAAGTCGAGCCACTGAAAAAAAGCAACATTTTAAAGCCAACACTAAATTATCACTCTGGCTGGGGGCTAACACCCTACAAGGCATTAACTAAGCAGATAAATGTTTTAGCAGTTTCCATAGGCACCTCACCAAAGAAGAAGAAAATGTAGCCCTTCATTATTGGTCAGTTAAGCTGTCAGCTAATTTGTCAGAGTCTGTCATATGATCACACAAATTCCTTCATAGCTTCCAGTTAGAAAAGGGTAGATCACTTTGTTAGTGGTCCAGAACTTTAGAGAATAGCCCTGCTGTGCATTATGTCTAGGCTTCACAGTATACACATTCAGTCAAGATTGCAAAATGGTCAAGAATATGAAATACAAAAATAAGTCAAAAGGATCATCTGGTGAACATCAGTTTCCCTTGCATGGTGTTCTTTTGGTGTCCGATTTCCACCTTGCATATTTCATTTCATTTCCCTCTGTATAACAAATGGCTGATATGCTTCAATCTTCATTAACATTATTACAAACAATCCTTATCCCACCAATACTCTACTGATTTTTCCCTGTATCTAAAAATATACGTTTCTTAATAGATACAGATATATAATAAGCTCTATTTTTAAAAGCCCATAAGAGCTTGACTAGTTGATTCATATCAGAGTATACGGATTTCAGCAACTAAACTAGTCCTAAGGCAGACAGGTGGCTGCAACCCCTAGAATACAGGTGGAAATTGTATTTGCCTGCTACTTAACTGTCACATGTTTTATCTAGAATTTTTCCCTGGGTAAAACACACTCACACAAGAAAGGGAGGGAGATGAAAAGATCAAGTGGATGTAAGAAGGAAGAGGAAATTGCAGATGATCTAAAACGTTCTTAGTTGCCAGAAAAGGTCAGCTCTTCCATCTAAGTCAAACATCCTCCCTTCCCGTACAAGGAAAATATGCCCTTTTCCATTCCCTCTGCCTTAAAGTAAAAAATAATAATCCATATTTCTTTAAAAGAACACAAAAACAAGTACTGTATTTGTTTGTCTCATGGGACACAGAGTTTCCCTATATGTGTTTCTTTCCGATACATCCAGCTAAGTTCTCTGGATCTTGTTTTCCCTGACACTTCTGGCCCCGGATAATAAAGATGTCTTGTTTGCCAGAGGATTCTTCAGTCTGTAAAGTCCTGCAGTTCTGGGAATATCTTGTTCATATAAGCAGGCTGATCTGGGATGACCTTGAGCCTTCTAGCCAGGGATCAGTCTTTTATTAAAGACACCCAGCATTGTTCCAGTCATTCATTTCTGTCTGCAAAGAAGGGTCGCTGAGTTCAAACAGAGGATCCATGTTGACAGAACTTGGGAGGTAATCATTAGTCCCTTCATCCCAGGGGTGCTGAAGGAAAGAGGTGGCAATTAAGGTTTCATCAAAGTCCAAACTGTTCTGGTTGGATTCTGTTAGGACGTAATCTTGTCCAGCTGGGCACCATTCCTGTGGACAGTCAATATGCCTTCCATGCACAGTCAGGTCTACATCTCTGGTTATTGGGCTAATAGGAGGGGTGATCTCCAAATCCTCAAAGGTGGAGAAATCACCATTTAAGGTGGTATCAAAGATAGCCTCCCAGTCAAAGTCACCTTTCAGAGACCCAAGCTCTGTCTGTTCTTCCTGAGTAAGCATGGGGGAACTGGAGAGGCGGGCTGTCTTGTACATCCGTTTTGGTAGTGGCTGTTTGCGTTTATGGCTCATTTTCCCATCCACAAGGTTCCAGTTCTGATCGCTGGTGACTTCTTCAAACTCTTTGAGCAGCTGTTGAGACTCTGTATTGATTTTCAGAATGCTGTTTTTCCAAGAAGTTGCTGCTTGGTTAGCAGAAGAACTAGAGCTAGCATCTTGTTGGACTCTGCCACTAAAGGCTGGATGGATCTGCACAGGGGGCATCCTGCGCTTTTTGAATGCCCCATTCATCAGTCTATCTGCATACTGAGGATCAATTTTCCAGAAGCCACCTTTTCCAGGTTCATCCTTCTCTCGTGGCACCTTGATGAAGCACTTATTCAAGGACAGGTTATGCCTAATGGAGTTCTGAAATCAAAAGGATAAATAGTTTAATTTTGGCAGCATCAGAAAGAGCCTAATTCAAAAACTAGGTTAAGTAACCTCGTTTGGTGTGAGTGCAAGCTGAAGCTGCCATATATATATTTATGAAAGTCTTTTTAGCAAGAGAGCAAACTGGAAGTGCTTTAAAACAGTGAGACTATCAGATCTTTTATAATCATGGCTAGGAGTATGACTACAGACAAACAGATGACCTACTCCAATCCAATACACCTTAAAAATGGATTCACATGTCTTTATGTTCCATCATAGTCTTTAACAAAACTAAGCCATTAAAATAACACTATTCAACCATATGAAGTAGAAGCAAATGTATTTCTAAGATCCCATTTAGATCTTTTAGACCCCCAGTAAGAATCTGGCAACCGCTAAGAATTTTATTTTAACTATTTTTATGTCAGGGTCTCCAAAGCAATGCTGCACATAAAACAGTACAACATTTGAACAATTAAAAACATTTAAAATGATAAAATAATTCAATAAAAACACAAACAACACCAGAACCAGGGAGGAAGACCAATAACCATTATTGGGGAATATGCCAACTGAAACAAAAACAGTCTTCACCTGCTGGCGGAAGACACTGATTGAGGGAGACAGATGAATATCCCCAGGGTGGGAGTTCCAAAGTTTTGGGGCCACAATCAAGAAGGCCCTTCCTTGGGTCACCACCTGTCTAGACTCAGATCACAGGGGCAATCTAAGAAGGACCTCCAAAGATGACCAGAGTGAACAGGTAGGTTGATATGGAACAATGCGCCTCTTTTGCGTTTGTCAAAGGGACTTTATGTCCTCATGGCATGGTTAGAAGAATGCTTGCTCTTAAAATTCTATCATTTATCCTGAGCTATAAGGGAAAAAAGAGGGGTAGAACTCTTAGGGAATGCCTGCCAACAACGTAGGTTCAAATAATTTCCATACAGACTTGACTGCCAATGCTATGGTTCTTTAAATGCCATTTCATGAAGTGGTCTTTAACAAAGAATTCTTGGTACTTTTGGAAAATTACAATTCCTACCCTGTTCATTAGTTTCAATGAACATTTCAGTGAACATTAGTTTCAGTGAAGTCCTGTGCACATTACAATGAATGTGCATACATCTGTTTAAAAGAAAGAGCCAACATGCATTAACTTTGCAGTTGGAACTAGAGGGCAGTACCTGGGTAAACATGGAGTCTGTCTTGCACATTCAGCTATACATACATTGAATGTAACATGAGGATTATCCAGTGCATGCATTGAAAACAAGTATCCACTGTACACAGATTGAATGTGCATTCACTGTAATTTATGTACAGGCCTATGTACAATCTGGATACAGTGTATATTTGATTTTCCTTTATATATGCATTGAGTAATAATCGCTAGGTGTCTCTGCTGTGAAGAGGACAAGTGTGTAAGTTTGAAGTCATGAAGGGCTTTAAGGGAAAGCACCAGCACATTAATTTGGAGCCAGATACAAATCAGTGTAATATGGTCCCTGAGCAACCCCTAATAACAAACAGGTCCTCAAATTTTGAACCAGCTGAATTTTCTGAATCATTCTCAATGGCAGCCCCATGTAGAGAGTGTCTTACATATTCCAAAGAACAGGTGTAAATTGAGATTGCTGCTGCAATTCTGCTCCCCCTCTTCATGCATACCATCTCAGAATGTCTGAGTGCTGGCCTTAGAATGAAACACTGGAGGTTGAACAGAAAGAAAAAGAGGGTTGTGAGCTAATGACAACAACTGAAGGATGGTACCATGGATTCCACCTGGAGGCCAGAAGGGCCGAGCTTTCCTGGCTGTGTAAAAGCTATTTTACCAGAGGCTGTTAATAGGTAGTAATGCTAATTAATAGCTATACATTCTCCACATTTTGTAAAGAGGGGAGGGAGGGAGGGAGGGAGGAATATAGATAGATCTGTGGGGGCATGCCCAAAGTTTTATGAGAAAAAAAAGTGAAGGAAATTTGTTTATTAACTTCTCTAATTTTAAGCCATAACCAGGGGCGTAGACTTTTTAATTTGGGGGGGGGGCTCCTGTGCACGCGCAAAGCGCGCGCGCGCGCGCCGGGACAATGTTGCCGCTGCCGCGGTTCACCCAGGCGCTCCTCTGCTGTCTCCCGCACAAGCAGGCTGGCTGCGCAGCCCCAGCCAGGGCCGCCCCCAGAGCCCCTGGGGGAAGAAGGCAGTGCCGGAGGGCTGGAGGAGCGCGGCCTGGGTCGCCCCCCTCCTGTCAGAAGCCGGGCAAGGCGAGCAGGGAGCCGCCACTGCCGGGCCTCTCCTGCACTCTGGAGACCTGGGCGGGACTGCCAGCAGCAGGAGCAGCAGCGGCCGCTTGGCCGAGGCCGCCCCGGAGGCAAGGCAAAGCGGGTGAGATCCGGGCTGGGCGCCTACCTGGCTGCTGCGGGCTCCCCACGCCGGGCACGCTCCAGCCCAGGGGCCAGCGCGGCAAGTCTCAGCAGCGCCCGGAAGGTGCTGCTCCTGTGCCCTCCCCCTCCCCGGGAGAGAAGAGGAAGCCCTGCCCGTCCTCCCAAGGCTCCTGGATGCCCCCCTCTCCGCCGGCTGAGCCTCAGCCCTGCCCCCTCGCTTGTAGGGGGCAGGGATTCTTTGCAAAGCCCTGCCCCCGCTGCTTTTGGGATCCGTGGAGCCCGCCCGCCCCGTCGGAACAGCTCCCCGGGAATTTGCCTGCAGCTGCTGCCTCCAGGGAGGGGAGCCTGGACAGAGGGAGAGAGGGTGCAGGGGAGCCGGGGGGGAGTGGTTCTTGCGCCGGCGGCAAAGGGCGGGTAAGCCTAGGAAGGGGCCCTGGAAGGCGGGGAGGCGCGGGGGCGGGCAGGCGCTCCTTTTCGCCGGGGGGGGCTCAGTCCCCCCTGGGAAATTTCAGGGGTGGCCCGAGCCCTCGAGCCCCCCCATAGTTGACGCCTATGGCCATAACCCTTATTCTCTGTGGAAGGAGAGGTAAGCAAAATAAAGTAGTTTTTTGCTCTCCTATAGAGAGCAAAAAGTAGGAAGCTTTTGTTTCCATAAGCTATAACCAATGAAAAGTAAATGGAGGACGTCATCACCTGACTAAAAGAAAGGGATAATGCAGATACTTGTCACATTTCATGAATGTCACTCTTCCTTTGGTTAAGATTAATAATTAGTGTGTCTGGAAAAAGTAGTGTGTCTGTTACTAAGGAAAGCTGCTCTTGGGCAAATGATGAATGCATCTGCAAATCAACATGTTAGTCTGAGACAGAGCAGGTTGTATTGTTATGAAAGGTGTAGTAGTGATAGTGACTCAAAGGAAGAACCAGTGAGTGCAGGAAGCAAGTTCTAGAGGCTAGTCTAATTCAAAAGAAATTGGGGGCAGCCATTTTGTTATTATAGAAATGACAAAAGTGGAAAAATATCTTTACTTCACTTTCCTGTTTCTCTATTTTTATAGAGTCCGCAGCGGCAAATGTTATGAAGGTAGCACTCTTGAATAATGACAGAAATTGAACAAATGTTTGAACTTCCAAGATAGCAGTTTTGACAGCCTGTGATTAATGGTATCCTTTCTAGTGAGGCCTAAATCAAATTTTTATTACCCCTAGGACTGCCATTTCTTCAAAAGCACAAATATGGCAAGGGGCAGTCACTCAGGGAGAAAGACTGGCCTTGGCCCTCCTGCCCAGTGTTAAGACAAGGAGAAGGAGAATATCACTGGGGTCAAGAGGAAGAGCCCCCATGCTCAGGAACAGAGCTGAGGGCTCAAAGGACAGAACACAATGGTCAAGAGGCAAAGTCAACCAAAAATACCAATTCATAAGGTCTAAGGTTTATCTGCATGTCTGTCTCTCTGTGTCTGGCTGAGGAGATATCTGGAGGCAAAGGAAAACAAACGCCAACACAGCTCAGGTAAGGGGCCCCACCACCATCCATGAAGGGAAGTCTGACTTGTGGTGGCAGCTTGGTGACTTGCCCTGAACTAGTTCTACTGTACTCAAGACAAGACACATTTCAGACAGGGTCACCTCAGGTGTAGAAATGGACTCCTGGCCTCAACCTCAAGCCGTAAGGGGGAATGAGGAGGGGGCAAAATGTTGTCCTGCAACACCACGGCATCACTTCCAGCTGTTTAACCAGAAATGTTTATCCCAGAGTTTCTGGGAAATCCTAAAGTATTCCATGACATGGTGACATCACTTCTAGTTATGTAGCTGGAAGTGATGTCTTAACATTGTGGGGAGACCATTTGGGTGAATCTCCATACACCCAGTCTCCCAGGTGGGAACTACACAGTAGAGCTGCCAGTCTCAAGGTGGTGGCTGGAGATCTCCTGGAATTACAACTGGTCTCCAGACAACAAAGATTAGTTGCCCTGGAAGAAATAGCTGCTTTGGAAGGTGGACTGTATGACATTATACTTTGCTGAGGTCCCTCCCCTTCCTCAAACCCCACCTCTCAGGGTCTACCCTAAAATCTCCAGGTATTTCCCAACACAGAGCTGGCAACTCTACCCACAGTCTACCCAAGGTGAGGTGACTCTCACTTCGGCTGGAATTGCCTCTAGGTCTAAGGTTGCCAGGTGTCTACCTGTGCCAGCGGGGGGGGGGGGGGGGGGGTGTCTTTGCATGTGCACCATGATGACATCACACGAAGGTGATATCATTGCACAGGGCATACTGTGGGGGAACACTCTAGTATTTGAGAAAAAACCTATATGGTTACCACAAAGTTTTTTCTCAGATGTTAGAGTGTCCTCTCTGCAACGTGCCCTGCATGATGACATCACCTCTGGGTGACATCATTGCACTGGGCATGTCAGCATGGACAGGACTGCTCAAGGACGGGGCTCCCCCACATTGGCCAGCTGAGTGGTGGAGGATTGGGCCCCCCAAAAGCAGGTAGACCCCTCCCCCCATCGGGATGGCAACCCTATCTAGGTCACTGGACCACTGGAACTTTTCCTAGCGGCCATAATGACCATTCTGCCCTTGCAGAAAAGGCATCCAAAGACACCTGCTGTGTGCACATAAGGTGCTTTTGAGACACTGAAAATTCTAGGTTAAAAATGAAAGTTAAAATTGACCACAAGCTTAGTGCCGCAAAAATCTTAAAGGTACAGCACAACAAGTTCCTTTGCCTGAAAAAGAACTAAACTGTTAAACACGGGGCTGTTTCCTATTCCTCCTGTTATATGAAAAAAGCTTCACCTGGCAACTGGCCAGAAGAGAGCCAACTGGTCATGCCAGCAGAAAACTGGCCAGTTGGCAACCCTGTCCATCACTTGAGGCATAAAGAGATGTATCTTAGACACACACACACACACAGTTAGAGAGAGAGAGAGAGGTGCACTTTGGGGGTGGGGGGTGATTTCCCACTGTGCAAAGTTCAGAAAGGACAGGGCCAGCACTTGAGAAAACACTTTGTCAATTCAGCCCAGCAAGTCAAAACTCCCACCACCATGCCCAGTTACACACACAGGGGCTAAAATGGTAAACTAATGATCTGATGTCACATCTTTATTTGGCAGGGACTCACACACAAATAAGTGTGGTGAGATGCAGGGAAATGAGAGCTGGAGTGTTTAGGGAAAAAGGCAGTACTTCCCCGAGAGTCCCTCCATTCTTCTCTTAAGCAGTCACTATAAAACACATCACATGTTTTGTACCTTGCTGGTTTTAGGTACATGTATCATTCACAGCAATATCCTCAGAATGTAGAATGCAGTGGCTCATGGTTAAGACACTGAACTGCAGACCAGAAGGTCGGTGGTTCAGCAGTTCGAGACCCGAGTGCTGCATGACGGAGTGAGCATATAACTACCATCCTTCCCAGGTTTTTTAAAAACCCTACTAGCTTCACAGCTTACATCTTGGCCTTTTCTGCATTGTTGTCCGTCCCCCCCTTCCATGGATCTCAGTCTCTGTTTAAATTTGGATCTGCATTTACTCCTGCATGCACCTCATTTCCCCATGGCATTTTCTCTTTGCTCTTGCATTTATTTTTGGCATTCAGCTATCAGATTGCTTTCCCTACACCTTTACCCCAGGTTATTTAAGAGTGCTTTTGCAGAGGACTTAGAAATTGTTCCACTTCCAAGTCAGAGGTAATGTTAAGCAGACAAGTTTTCTTGGACTCTGCAACACCACCCATTTCCCACCCAGCTCCACCTCCTTTCGTCACGTCTCCCTCCCACTCCGTACTTTTCTCCTTCCCTCTTCCACCTTTTCTTCTCCTGCACAGCAAGGCTACCCCATGATTGTAACTTTGTAATAACCTTTTTTGCTCTATCGCTAATGTAGCTAGATCACTGATCTTGATATATGTCCCCCCCCCCCCCCAGCAGGGGAAGGGCTGGGATATTTTGTGCATTGGACTCTAGGGAGGGATCTTTTCCCTAGGGTTGCCAGACACACACACACACACACACACACACACACACGGTTTGGCGGAGGTTGCCTGATTTGGAGGGGCTCCTTCCCGCCCGACAACCAGCTGGTGGGCAGAGGAAAGCCCCGCCCCCAAGAGCGACCACTTGGCCTCCCCCCCCCCCACCTCTCCCCAGCAGCATTTAAAGGCAGGCTCCCCAACGCCTCCAGTAATGAGGAGGAGGAGAGGAGACTGGATTTATACTCCGCCCTTCACTCCCCAAGGGAGTCTCAGAGCAGCTTACAAACTCCTTTCCCCTCCCCTCTAATGCCCCCCAATCCCCCCCTGGAGACTTTGAAGGGACGTGGCAAACCCTACTTTCCCCCCTTTCCAAAAGCCAATCTGCACACAACTTGGAGGGCAGCCTGCGGAGGTCCTCATTGAGTTTGATTGCTTCTAGCTTTCAGGGTCTGATGCTGAGAGGACTGTCCCATCAATGTGTAATTGTAATAGCAACACCCTGTGAAAGAGCTACTTAATCTGGCACAGATGAGGACACCACACAGACTTCAGCGTCTTGTATTTGCACACTTCTCTGAGACACATATTTGTGCACTCATGTGGCACTGCTGGGCTGAGCTGGGCTTTGTTCTTGTGTTCACCCTCTGCATCATAATAAAAAAGAGACAAAAATTATAATAGCTCTGAAAACAACAACAAAGAGAATGCCGAAAATGACATTTTCGGTTCCCATAGAGCTATTCTAAAAAGAATGAATGTGTATGTCTGGAGCAATGTCCACAAGAAGGGAAACTCTGTTATTGGGTAAATAACACCCTCTTGTAGAACACAAAGCCAAGAGGGTGTTAAAAGATTGGATATGGTGAAGGATGGTTTTTTTCAAAAACAACAACAACGTTGCCTAGATATCTTTATGCTTATTCATCCATAATCCTGATTGCCAAAGAGCAAAACCAAGGCTTGAATGCCTGGAGGGCTAAATAAAAAAACCCCATTCCTCCGGGCTGAAATTCTCCCGGCATCTTGGCCCCTTTCCAAAGCACACAGCTCCCACAGGAGTCTCTCGCCGTCTCCCCCCTGCTCATGGGTGGTGTGACATTTTGACTCGGCCCTTACAGGAACTGGGGCTGGCAAGGTGGGTGAGAACATGGTGATGACCAGATAAAAGGGAAGAAAAGAAATCCTTGCAAATGTGCTGGTTTTCAGTGAGTCAGAATTTACTGTTTAATTAAATTTTACAAGGGTCACAGAATACCCTTCCCCTTGGCTTAGAGTCACTTTGAAATTGCTGGAATTGTCTACAGTTGATTATTACCCAGCTAGTTAGCATATTTATCATTCTTTCCTGTACCGATCAATCAAACAACCTGCATCTTTGCAGAGAGCTATGGAATACTTTTAAAAAATGCAACAGAAAGGGAGAATTATCTTTTAACCTCACTATCAGTTTACAAAGAAAATCAATATTCAAAGATCTTGCCTGTCTGTTTGTGTAATACCTCCATGTTTATTACTTCTAGGAGTGCTAAAATCTCCCAGCTAATTACTTAGGAAGAATCTCATAGGATACCTAATGCATTTATAAATAAATGATGTTCACTAATCCTATTTATCATGGTTTCCTCTAAACTACCCGCATGTCCTGGATGCCATTGCCTACAATATTGAAGCCAGAAAGACTGTTTCTCAACCTGTCTTCCCTGAGTGTGAAATAGGATTCCTACATTTCACATTTTTATTGTGAGGATGCACAAGATAAAGTGCATCCAGAAATCAACATAATCCTTTCTGTTTCTTTTTTCTCCCTCCTTTCGGTGTTTGCTTGGTGACTGCAGCATAATTAACACTGTTGCAAAATTATATCTTTAATTATCATTAATGAAAAACGTGAACAAAATATTCGAAGCTTTGATGCAGGACAACCGGCCGTGCCCATCATGGGGTCCCGCTTGGTGCAGTAGTGAAGCTAAAGACTGGTTTGGAACACGACTGCACCTTGATGAGTTTCACTCAGACCAATTCAATTAGGAAGCTATTGTGCACTGAGGAAGAAAGGTGAGGTATTTCTGGACATATCAGCAAGCAGAAGAATAAGCAGACAAAAGCCACAAGGTTTGTTTGCATGCATGGGATCTTTCCAAAAACATTCTCCTCTTGGATCTGAAGTAACAGCTGCCGAAGTCATGAAGCTCTAGGTAAGTAAACAGGTAAGGACCAGAAAGGACGTACATTATAGATGTAGGGTTGCCAGGTCTGGGTTGGAAAATACCGGGAGACTTTGGGGGTGGATCCAGGAGAGGGTGGGGTTTGGGGAGGGGCCACAGCAGGGTACAATGGCATGGAGCCCACCCTTCAAAGCAGCGATTTTCTCCAGGGGAGCTGATCTCTGTCAGCTGGAGATCAGTTATAAAAGTGGGAGATCCCCAGGCCCCACCTGGAGGCTGGCAACCTTATATAGATGTGCCTCCAAAAATCATTGTAATCTTTGCCCATCATTGTAATCTTTGCCCACCTTTGCGGACCCATAGCTACGGTGGGGCATTTCAGGGGCCTGTGCCCTTAATTAAAAGCTACTTCACAGAAATAGCCATGCCTGAAACATTTTTAAAAATATTAAGTTGTGCCAGCTCTCTACTTGTGAGGCGGGCGGTGAGCGAGTGGGCGGGCAGTTGAGGAGGCTGCTGGGTTGTCTCAGTCCTGTTCTCAGTGCAGGAACAGTCTGCTTAAAGGCATGTCTATGCATTGACTAGGCCCCTACCAAGAAACACAGAGAAGGTGGTGAAGAAAGGATGGCCAGTTTGGGAACACCTGGGCCCCTGCAATGACTGAGTTTATTGTGCCAGTGTAGTCGGACAAGTGGTGGCAAAGCCACTCCAGCTCAACCCGATACGCCCGCATATTTGTTGAAGTAAAGCAACAGCAGCAAAGAGGCGCAGGAAGATGTTCTGGAAAGAATGTACAGCACATGCGTAGCAAGGCCTAAAGGCAGGCAAAAGGGTGGGGAGGAGGATAAGAGGGAGGACTGGTGGCAGCCCTTCCCCAGCTTAGTGCAGCTGGAAAGAGTGAAGGAAAGTGACAGCAACTGTGTTGGGCACTTTTGAGTGCCACGCATGGCCAAGCCAGAGGTGTGAGGGTGTATTTTGGGGGAGAGGGTGAGCTGTTGCTTTCCCTGCTGCTGCTACCACCTCCTCCTTCTCCTCCATGGTGACTGCAGTTACACTCATTAATTAAATTAAGTGTAATTTAATTAACATTGATTTAATCAGTGTTAATTGGGTTAACTGTTCCTGAGCAATTAAAATTCCCCCAGAAGAAAAAAGCCCTGGCTGTGGGCATGTATCTTCGGCTGGTCCTTCAGCTAGGTCTGTTCCTGGTTCAGTCAGATTTAGCCACAGTGATTTATGTTTAGTTACAACTAGACTGGATTGTTGCAAAATACTTTGTGTGGAACTACCCTTGAAGCTGTCCAAAAGCTTCAGCTAGTCGGGGCCAGCTTTGGGGATAGGGTTGCCAAGTCTGGGCTGGAAAATACCTGGAGACTTTGGGGGTGGAGCCAGGAGAGGGTGGGGTTCAGGAAGGGGAGGGGCCTCAGCACAGTACAATGCCATAGGGTCCATCCTCCAAAGCAGCCATTTTCTCCAGGGGAGCTGATTTCTATCAGCTGGGGATCAAAGTGGGAGATCCCCAGGCCCCACCTGGAGGTTGGCAACCCTATTTGGGGAACATCTGACACTGATATTACAGCATTATACTGATCTGCTCCCAAGCCCAATTCAAGGTGTTGGTTTTGCCTACATAGCTTGGAACTGGGGTATCTGGAACACCATCTTCTCCCACATGTTCCTGCCTGGGAATTAAGATCATAGTGAGAGACCCTCCTGACTGTTCCATTAACCAAAGAAGGTCATTTGGCAGTACATCAGAGAGAGCCTTTTTGGTGGCTACCCCATGAATATGGCCTCCCCAGTGAGTTGTGTCTGGCTCCCTCACTTCCAGTCTTTAAGAGGTAGCTGAAGACAGTTTTATTTAGGACTGCATTCGATTAATTTGGTGGCAGTCTTAAACGAGGGTTTTAAATTTTGTTTCTTTTATTGTTCTTTATATTTGAAGAGTACTGGACTCAGGAGACCAGGAACGGTGAAATCATGAAGCCTTTATTGAGTGATTCAGCATGCCCAAGGAACTGAAGAACAGACCAGGAAAAAAGAAACTGCAAAAGGAAATTTGGATGTTACAAGACCAAGCAAAAGCTATTTTGAATCAAGAGACTTACTGGAACCTGAAAAAATTGCAACAAAAAGCATTTGAAGGTGCAAATAAACCTGGAAAGTACTTAGCATGGCAATTAAAGAAAAAACGTGAAAATAAATTTATTACTAAAGTGATACGGGACAATATTGAGATAATAGACAATAAGGGAATAAAAAGAGAATTTTTTAAATATTATGCAAAGCTTTTTAAGAAGGAAAATAAAGACAGAAGAAGGATTAAAGAATACCTACAGTCATTAAAATTACCAAAACCAACGGAGAAAATCAAAGAACTACTTAACTGCCCAATGTCACTACAAGAGATTAAAAATGCAATAAATGATTCAAAATTAGGGAAAGCACCTGGATCAGATGGATTTACAGCTAAGTTTTATAAATCACTACAGGATTCGATCTCACCAGTGTTATTGCTATTAATGAATGACATAGGAGTGACAGGTGAGGTCCCGGAGATTTGGAAAGAAGCAACCATTTCACTCATTCTGAAAGAAGGTCAAGATTTAACCAATGTTAAAAATTATAGACCAATTTCTTTGTTAAACAATGACTATAAGATTTTTGCCAAGATTATAGCTGATAGGCTTAAGGAACATCTTAAAGAGACTATACAGACAGAACAAGCAGGATTTTTACCTAATCGCCAAATAAGAGACAATATAACAGTAGTAGTGGATGCTATAGAGTACTGTGATAAACATCCGGAGAAGGAAGTGGGCTTTCTTTTTTTAGACGCGGAAAAAGCGTTTGACAATTTAAATTGGGATTTTATGTTTGAAGTGTTGGAACATCTTGAAATTGGAGACTATATGCTTAATCTTATTAAGTCAATATATAGAGAACAGAAATCCTCTTTAATAATTAATACTGAAAAAACGGATTACTTTAAAGTGGAAAAAGGAACACGACAAGGATGCCCACTCTCGCCGTTGCTATTTATTTGGATTTTGGAAGTCTTGTTACTAAATTTGAAAGAAGATAAAGAAATTAAAGGCTTAACAATAAAAGGTTTCTCTTTTAAATATAGAGCCTTTGCAGACGACGTGATGTTTATAGCTGAAGACCCTATGACTACACTACCATATTTGTTGCAGAAAGTAAGAGAGTTTGGTGATTTGGCTGGGTTTTATGTAAATAAGAACAAATCGAAAGTGATGTGTAAAAATATGCCAAATAATAAGCAAATTGAATTACAAAATCTTATAGAATGTGAAGTGGTGAAAAAGACAAAATATCTAGGTGTAAACCTAACAATGAAAAACATTGATTTGTATAAGAATAATTATGAGAAATTATGGCAGCAAGTTATGCAAGATATTAAAAGGTGGAATGTATTAAATTTGTCACTGCTGGGTAGAATTGCAGTGGTTAAAATGAATGTGTTACCAAGAATAATGTTTCTGTTTCAAACTATTCCAATTGTGAAAGATGTAAAAACATTCAAATGCTGGCAGAAGGAATTGACTAAGTTTGTGTGGGGAGGGAAAAAACCAAGAATTAAGATGAAAATAATGTGTGATGCTAAAGAGAGAGGTGGGTTTCAGTTACCAAACTTAAGGCTATATCATGATGCAGTATGTTTGACTTGGATAGGGACATGGACTATGTTACAAGACAGAAAGTTATTGTTCCTGGAAGGTCATGACTGTAGGTTTGGGTGGCACGCATATCTGTATTATGGTAAAACAAAAATGGACAATATGTTTAAGCATCATTATTTGAGAAGAACATTAATCGATACGTGGACAAGATATAAAAACTTTTTTCCAGAAGAAATACCTATGTGGATTGTACCTGCAGAGGTTTTAAATCCATCATCTCACTACAAAGGACAAGACTGGTTGAAATATAGAGACCTGTTAACAAGACATGGTAAAGACTTTAAATTGAAGGAGCAGCAGCAGATGGACTTTGATTATGGCTGGTTAAGGTACAGACAAATATATGATATGTACAGAAGTGATAAAAAATCTGGTTTTAGAGAAAAAAGCAATGAAATAGAACAAATTTGGGAGGAAGATGGGAAAAAATGATTTCTAAAATGTATAAAGTATTGTTAAAATGGTTTAATGCTGATGAAATGGTAAAGGAACAAATGATAAAATGGGCGATAAACCTAAACAAAGACATTGAAATGGAATCTTGGGAATTTTTATGGAAAAATGCAATGAGTATTTCTACATGTTATAATCTAAAAGAGAACGGTTTTAAAATGATGTACAGATGGTATATGACACCAAAAAAAATTGCAAATATTAATCAAAATATGTCTAACAAATGTTGGAAATGTAAAAAGAAAGAAGGTTCTTTCTATCATATGTGGTGGACTTGTGATAAAGCGAAGACTTATTGGTCTATAATACATGCAGAAATGAAAAAAAATTTGAAATGTACATTTAAGAAGTTGCCTGAAATGTTACTGCTTGGACTTAAACTAGAAGAGATAAATGTAAAGAAAAGGACAATAATATGGTATATGATTACAACAGCAAGAATGGTGTATGCACAAAATTGGAAAAATGAAAAAATACCAGAAGTGTGGGAATGGTTGAAAAAATTGTTATATATGGCTGAAATGGATAAATGGACTAGAAAGTTGAATAATCTGTACTCAGAGACTTTTTTAGAAGATTGGGAGGATTTGAAAGAATATGTTGAAAAATATTGGGACATGAAAAACTACATTTATACATGGTTATAATAGCATAAAGGAATAGAAATTGAGTATATGAATGTACTAAGGATAATTAGATAATGAACTTGTTTTTTAGAATTATATAAGAATATAGAAAATAAGAATTGGTATATAAGTATTTTAAAGATATATAACCGTTACCAGAAATGTAAACATAGAGATAAATATTACTATTTTGGATAAAGTGGAAAATGTGTTATGCTTCAGATGTGGTGGGAAACCACCAATACAAGATAAAAGCAAGACTATACAAATAGAACAAAATGTTATATAATATGGAAAAAAGGATTTGTATAAAACAAATGTATTAATTTTAATGTTTTGAAAAATAAAAACTTTCTTACAAAAAAAAAAAAAAAAGAACAAGCATGCTTCCAGGGCCCTCATTATATGCTGGCCAGAGCCACACCTCTGGCCGCACCCAAAAGACCTGATAGGGGCTTAACATATGTGCATGTTTGTCATAGGTTCCCTGGAGGAGCCTTTGATTGCATTGTGTCCCCAGGGAGAACCTAGGTCCCACATTGGTGGAGGCTTTGAATCCGGATGTCTATTGTTCCTCCAGATTCAAGATTTGGGGATATCTGCCTCGGGCTGAGCCGGGTCTGGTACTGGTGCAGAGACGGTGACTGGAGTGATGTCCGGGTGGCCAGCTTCTGTGGGGTCCTCCTGCAGAGTCTCAGCCGGTCGTGGGGCGGGCGGATCGTCTGTCTCGGGTACCTCCAGTTCTGCATCTGGGAAGTCCAGCCCTGGATCGTCCGCGGAGAAGGCGTGCTGGCTGCAGCGAAGTTGGTCGACGTGGTGCCTCCACTGTTGTCCTTCCTCGCCCGCGACTTCATAGGAGAGGGGACCGGTGACATGGATAATCCGCCCCGGCAGCCACAGGGGGCCCCAGGCGTAGTTGTGGATGTAGACCGGGTCCTCTGGCGCAAACCCTCTGGGAGCTTTGGGGACATTGGGTTCTTTGGAGGTGTACAGTGCCCGATCAGGGTGGAGCCAGTCGAGCTGGGTTGTAAGCTGGCGGCCCATGAGCAGCTCTGTGGGGCTGCGACCGGTAGCCGAGTGAGGGGTGGTGTGCTGGCTGAATAGGAAAGCTGTTAGCTTAAACCCCAGATCCCCCTGGTCCATGCGCCTCAGCGCCTTCTTAGTGGTGCGGACCATTCGCTCTGCTTGGCCGTTCATGGCCGGGTGAAAAGGGGCGTATCTCATGTGCTGAATGCCATGGAGCTCCACAAAGCACTGGAATTCCGCGGTGGTGAAAGCCGTGCCATTGTCCGAGACGATGGTGTCCGGCAGGCCGTGGGTGGCAAAGATGCACCACATTGCTTGAATGGCAGCTTCAGAGGAGGTGGCGTGCACAGGAATGACTTCCAGCCACTTGCTGTAGCTGTCGACTAGAATAAAGAAAAGCTGCCCCTGTACCGGGCCTGCAAAGTCCACGTGGAGCCGGGACCAGGAGCGTTTGGTGGACTCCCAGGGGCGGACGGGAGCGTGTGGAGGGTCCTGACGGGTCTGTTGGCACTTTTCGCAGTGGCGGACCTGGTCCTCTATCTCCTTGTCAAGGCCTGGCCACCAGACGTAGCTCCGGGCCAGGGCCTTCATTCGTACTACCCCAGGGTGGTGCTCATGCAGAGCGGTCAGCACTTGCGGGCAGAGGGATTCCAGAATCACCACTCTTGAGCCCCAGAGTAAGCACCCCTTGTGGGTGGAGAGTTCTGCATGCCGGATTGAGAAGGGCGCGAACTCAGGGTCCGGATTCTTGGGCCACCCCTTTGCCACGCAGTCGGAGACCTGGGAGAGTTGACGGTCCCAGGCCGTGTGCCGGGCCACGTCCCATACCTGAAGCGGCTGGTCCGGCAGGTCCTCGAGCAGAACGACGTGGTAAGCCAGAGCTGGGTCAGGGTCGCAGGAGGACAGCGGAAGGCGGCTGAGTGCATCCGCATGGCCCATGGCCTTTCCCGGGTGATGCACCAAGTCATAGTCGTACCCCGCGAGGAAGATCAACCATCAGAGGACTCGTGGGGACAACATTTGTGGTGTGCGGCGACCCGGGACGAGGAAGCTCAGAAGAGGTTTGTGGTCCATGGCGACCGTGAACTTGCGCCCGTACAAGTAAGTATAGAACTTTTTGACCCCGGCCACGATCGCAAGTGCCTCCTTGTCTATCTGAGCATAGTTCCTTTCGGCCGGGGCTAGGGTAATATGTGACCGGGACCTCCCGGCCGGCCGGCAGTTTGTGACCCAAAACTGCCCCCACCCCATAAGGAGATACGTCACAGGCCAATACGACGGGCAGGGCTTCGTCAAAGTGGGCAAGGACCACATTGGACATTAGGAGGTCCTTGATGCCCTGGAAGGCTGGCGGGGACCCCAAGTCCAGGTGGCGCTTTTGTCCAGGAGCCTGTGTAAGGGCTCAGCTACCACCGCCTTGTGGGGAAGGAAGGCGTGGTAGAAGTTGATGAGTCCCAGAAAAGACTGCAGCTCAGCCTTGGACTTGGGGGCTGGGGCATCAGAGATGGCCTTCACCTTGTCCTTAGTGGGGTGAATTCCGTGGGCAACCACCTTGAAGCCGAGGAAATCCACCACAGGCACCCCGAGGAGGCACTTCCCGCGTTTCACCTTCAGGCCAGCGTCCTGGAATCGCTGGAGGACAGAGCGTAGGCGGGCCGAGAAAGTCTTGACATCCGAAGCCGCGATCAGGACGTCGTAGAAAAAGGGCTGCACCCCTGGAAGACCTTTTAACAAATGGTCCATTAACTCTTGAAAGATCCCGGGGGCTACGCTGACCCTGAACTCGAGGCGCTTTACCTTAAATGCCCCCTTGTGTATCACAATGGTCTGTGCTTCTGCTGTGGCATCGTCGACCGGCAGCTGCTGGTAGGCCTGGGCCAGGTCTAGTTTCCCAAACACTCACGCCCCAGCCAGGGAGGCCAACACGTGGCTGATGACCGGGACTGGGTAGGCATGGGCCTGAAGTGCCTTAGTGGTGGTGCACTTATAGTCCGCGCAGATGCGGATGTCCCCGTTTGCCTTCATTGGCGTCACAATCGGGGTCTCCCATCAGGCATGGGACACTGGTTCTAGTACACCCTGGGCGACCAACTTATCAAGCTCCCGCTCAATCTTGGGCCGCACTGCGAGTGGTGGATGGCGGACCAGTATGCGCACCCGCCGGACCGCGGGGTCAAGGTCCAGGGTGATGGGTAGCCCCGTATAGGAGCCCAGTGCCCTGTCGAAAACCACTGGGAATTCCTCACAGATGTCGGCAAAATCTGTGAGCCGCAGGCTGTGTACCCCAGTGACGCCCAGCCCTAGGGGCTGGAACCAGGAGAGTCCCAGCAGGAACCTAGGGGCTGGAACCAGGAGAGGTTGCCCGCCACCACCAGGAGACCCAAGCATCCTGTAAAGTTCTTAAATTGGACCCGGAACTTGCCCAACCCCCTTATTGGTATCAGGTTCTTCTGAAAGTCCCGCAGGGTTAGGCCCTGGACTTTCCGAAGTCGGGCCCCCCACCGTGGGGCAGAGCCTGCGGAGGGTGGACTCCGAGATTATGGAGTAGGATGACCCGGTGTCTACTTCCATTTGGCAGGGCTTCCCCTCAATCAAAACAGACCTTATTTTTGTTGGGGGTGTCGGGGGGCAAGTTCATTACCTGCTGTGTCTTGTGGTGGTGGTGGCAGGTTGCTGCTGTCTGGAGGAGTTCGGCGGACTCCTGGTGCGCAGCTTGGGTGCGGCGGTTGGAGCGGGTGCGGCAGGCCCAGGCAATGTGGCCCTTCTTGCCACATGACCGGCACTCTGCTTCCCAGAAATGGCAGGTCCGGCAGTCATGCTGATCGCCACAGCTAGCGCACGTGGAATGTTTGGAGTGTGGTGTCACTGAGCAGGAAACCTTCTCACCCGAGTTGTGGGACCCCTGTCCTGGAGGCCGGCGTTGTACCTGGAGTGTCTCGTCATCCTCGGAAACGTCGGAGTCTGCAGCGGCCTCAGTCTGGTGGACGGCTGCGGATGTGCCTAGCTTCTCCTGCTGAGAGACCTCAAAGGCGCAAGCCATGGTTAGCATCTCGTCCAGGGTGGCTGTGGAGTTGGCCATCAGCTTCCTTTGATGCTTGGGGTCGCAGACCCCACACAGGAACGCGGAGTATAGCATGTCCTCTACGGCCACGAACTCACACCCCACCAGGAGATGGCGGAGGGCCGCCAGGTAATTGGAGACAGACTCACCCTTCTGCTGCAGCCGGCGGAAGAACTTCACCCGCTGTGTGTTCTTGGAGGGTCTTGGCGAGAAGTGGTTCCTTAGGAGTGCCATGATGTCGTCGTACATGGCCTCCGATGGGGTACAAGGGGAAAGCAGGCTGCGGAGTAACTTCAGCGTCTTTACCCCGCAGGAGGCCATGAGCCAGGACTTCTTCTTCCCGGCATCCGTGATGTCCTGTGCGTCAAAGTAGGATGTGAGCTGGTCCATCCAGGCTTCCCACGCTTCGGGGCAGGCTGGATCGAATGGGTGGGTGGTTCCCAGAGTGGTGGCCATTCTGGGATGTGCAGCAGTGCGTTGAGCGAGATCCTCGGGAGCCGATGGCAAAGCAGTGGCACTGGAGCCAAGCAGGGCCGGTGGCTGACGGATCCGGTCTGGGCTCGATGCGGTGCTGGTGTCAGCCAAGGAGTCACTCATCGGGATCCCATCCACGTCACCAGTGAAGAGTACTGGACTCAGGAGACCAGGAACGGTGAAATCATGAAGCCTTTATTGAGTGATTCAGCATGTCCAGAAGATGGTCAGAACAAGCATGCTTCCAGGGCTCCAGGGCCCTCATTATATGCTGGCCAGAGCCACACCTCCAGCCGCACCCAAAAGACCTGCTAGGGGCTTCACATATGCGCATGTTTGTCATAGGTTCCTTGGAGGAGCCTTGGCATTGCATTGGCTCCCCAGGGAGAACCTAGGTCCCACATTGGTGGAGGCTTTCAATCCGGATGTCTATCGTTCCTCCAGATTCAAGCTCCCCTCTCTGCCTGACCATGTGCTCCAGCCATGCGGCGGGCGCCATTACCTGGGAGCACATGGCAGGCTGGTTGCTACACAGAGCATCCTACATTACAATATTGTAAGCTGCTTTGAGCTCCATAAGGTGGAAAGGTGACTCATAGATGTTTAAAATAAATAAATAAATAGTAGCAATAAATTCCACAGCTGTAATAGATGCCATACTAAACTCACCGGAAGAAAGTGGGGATATAAACATAAGGAATAAATAACGTCAAGAACGACTCAGTGCCTGGATCTCCTGGGGTGCGTTCAGACGGGCAGCTATTCCTGCCGTTGGCCCGGCTGTAATTTGATCTAGATCTTTTTAATCCAGCATTGCGCGACCAGACAGCTCCCCTGGGAAGTACTTTACCACGCGTGACTCTGCGGTGCATTGTCTAGACGGCATCCACCTTAAGGAGCTGTGCAGTCAGCTTTTAAAAAAAAATCCTGTTTCTGCATGCGCATGTGTGCTTATCTGCATATGTGCCTCACCGTCTGTGGATGTCGCATGTTTAAGCAGTTCTTGCTAAGAGTTTTTTAAAATGGCGGCCGTTCGGGATGGTCTGGATTGCACGCTGGTGGAATGGCCTGACGGTGGAAAGTCCAGCATTGGCCCATCGGCCAGCTTTAGACCAGACTTTAAGCACTATCTTTTAAGTATGGATCCCCAACGGGGATCAACGGGCTACTAACAAATGCGGCACAATTCCCAGATGTTGAGATCTGGACGTGCACTTTAAATCCACCAGGCACTCGTGCCTGGCATGGCTCAAAAGAGCCGTCTGTATGCACCCTTGTATCACATTGTGATTATCCCCCCAATCCTGCAATTCACCAGGAAACTCTGTTTAGCAGTTCTGGGTATTACGACACTGGGCAGGAATCGTTCAGCACCACCATGAGGAGGAGAAGGAGGAGGCCAATTTTGCCAGCAGCCTCGTTGACAAAACCATGATACAATATCAACTGTAATTTGTACTCCAACTTTAAATAATCTATCAACTGCCTCAGAGTATCTTGCCTCATTTAGCACTTAAGAGACCTGATTGAGGATGAGGTCCATGTAGGAAGGGTTGAGCTCAAACTCACCCAGATGTCCTGGCAGGAAGCACAATTATGACGATTTCACTGGATCCTGCAGTCCAGCAATTAAGTGACCTGTTAATCATTTAGAGAAGGTGAAATGACTTTGTTTTAGCATAAGGTTCCTCATCCTCTTAGAGAGGAGTGACAAGTAGAGTACCTAATGTTTCTGTCCTGAGACCTGTTTTGGTCAACATCTTTATCAATGATTTGGATGAAGGAACTGAGGGCATGCTTATTAAATGTGCAGATGATACTAAATTGGGAGGGGTAGCAAATACAGTAGAAGACAGAGTCAGGATACAGGATGATCTTGACAAGCTGGAAAACTGGGCTAAAACAAAATGAATTTCAATGGGGATAAATGTAAAGTTCTGCATTTAGGTAGGGAAAATCAAATGCATTATTATAGGTTGGGGGAGACTTGTCTTGGCAGTAGTATGTGTGAAAAGGATCTAGGGGTCTCAGTAGACCATACACTGAACGTGAGTCAGGAGTGTGATGCAGTCGCTAAAAAGGCAAATGCAATTTTTTGGGCTGTATCAACAGAAGTATAGTGTCCAGATTATGAAAAGAGATAGTATCGCTTTACTCTGCTCTGGTTAGACCTCACCTAGAGTATTGTATTCAGTTTTGGGCACCACAGTTTAAGAAGGATATAGACAAGCTGGAACACGTCCAGAGGAGGGCAACGAAGATGGTGAGGGGTCTGGAGACCAAGTCCTGTGAGGAAAGGCTGAAGGAGCTGGGTATGTTTAGCCTGGAGAGGAGATGACTGAGAGGTGGTATGATAACGATAGGGTTGCCAGCCTCCAAGTGGGGCCTGGGGATCTCCCGCTTTTACAACTGATCTCCAGCTGACAGAGATCAGCTCCCCTGGAGAAAATGGCTGGTTTGGAGGCTGGACTCTATGGCATTGTACCATGCTGAGGCCCCTCCCCTCCCCAAACCCCACCCTCTCCTGGCTCCACCCTCAAAGTCTCCAAGTATTTTCCTACCCAGACTTGGCAACCCTAGATAACCATCGTCAAGTACTTGAAGGGCTGTGTTCTACAGGATGGTGCGGAGTTGTTTTCCGTTGCCCCAGAAGGTCAGACCAGAACCAACAGGTTGAAATTAAATCAGAAGAGTTTTTGGCTAAACATTAGAAAGAACTTCCTGACAGAGTGGTTCCTCAGTGGAACAGGCTTCCTCGAGAGGTGGTGGGCTCTCCTTCTTTGGCCTTCTTTGGTTTTCAAACGGAGGCTAGATGGCCATCTGACAGCAATGCTGATTCTGTGAATCATGAGTGGGAGGGCAGGAAGGTTTGCCTCAGTGCTTAGTTCTTGTGGCCCTTTCTTACACGCCCAAGGAAATGTTGATCACCACTTTGGGGTCAGGAAGCAATTTTTCTCCAGTCCAGTTTGGCTAGAGATCCTGGAGGTTTTTTGTCATCTTCTCGTGTGGAACAGCAGTCCCTCGGTGTGTGGAGGGGGAGGTATTTGTGAATTTCCTGCATTGTGTAGGGGGTTGGACTAGATCACCCTGGCGGTCCCTTCCAACTCTATAATTCTAAGAATAATGTGGTGAGGAATATCTCAGTGGGGTTTCTGTCTGAGACTCAGTGCCATAGCTACTCCTCAAGAGTAACCACAACCATACAAATAATACAAATGCCAAGCCTATCAAACATAAGGATGCCTGGATCATATGTGGCTATAGTTTTCCGTTCACTGTGATGTATTTCTGCAAAAACCAGTGCTTGCTCCATGGGATTTTTTTTTAAAAAATCAATAAATAGGAAAAAAAATAGATGCTTGAAATATGCTGTTTTTCAGATCTCTATCTGATGCTTGGGGGTGAGGGGAAAGCACTACTGTCTTAGGAGGAATATTTGAAGGACACATAAAAGATCATGAGGCATGCAGATGACTACAACAATAGAGCCCAAATAAGCATCTTCTAAAGGCCTAGTGACTGAGAACCCTTATTTGGGATTCGTGAAAGGCAGGCCTTTCCCTCTACCCAGACTTATACTTGTTCAGTGTTAGGAATTGCTGACTCTGGTTTGTTTGTTTGTTTGTTTTTTTAAAAAAAAATACAAACCACAAGGAGTGAAGGACAAAATTAGCTGGGCATTGCACACATTGAGAATTCAATGATGTGGTGGCTGAGGAGAGAGTGCCTCAAACTAGGAAGGTTACCATACTGCAAAGAAAAGTATCAATAGTGTGCACTTTTCAACATAGATAACATGGTGATAACTTGGGTTCTAAGACCGAGCTCATTGCAGACTAAAGTCGTACTGATTTAGATCAAAACATTATGGTTTTGTGATTCTACTGGGACATTAGTTACTGGGAAATTATCATTCTTCTGTGTTTGACTACTTCAGAAATTAAATACATCTGATGAAATATCCCATTCCTTTCACCTTTCTCTTCTTTTTTTCTTTCATATTCTTTCATTTGCTCTCTCATAGTCCTGTCTTGTTTCTGTTATATTTTCCACTTCTTTACAGTCTCTTCTTTCATACTTTTATCTGTCTTCAGTCAATCTTGAGAAGTATCAGCTGGTAGAATTCAATTATTTGGCTACTGTAGTAAGTACTCAATGAAGTGATGCTGCCAGCACCTTTGATTTCCCCATACCACCAATGGATCATGGGCAGAAATCTGGGGGCAGGAAGAACAGGTTACCTGTTTGACCCTAGTAGTATGCAAAGTAGTCCCTTGTTTTAAATGTTTTCCAGGAGTGATACAGATTGTTCTGTTTGTGAAATGCTAAAATTTGAATACGGAAATTAATCTGTCAGAGGAGAGTACAGGATATGGAAGACAGTTTCTTGGTGTGAGAGGTTGACTTTCAAAGTCCTTCTGAAAGAAGTGAGAGCAAAGAAATGGGGAGAGTTCATGGAAAGTTCAATGGCCTGCTTTTAAGATGCATTCAAGATTAACAAGACCACCCTAAGGAAAGTTATACCCTTCTATGTCCATTGAAGTTAATGTAATTAGAAGGGTGTAACATTGTTTAGGATTTCACTGTAAGTTGCCCTAGAGCAGGTAACCTAGGGCCAAATTAGACATGATCCTGGGAGAACTGTGAACAAAATTTCCCATAATTTATAAAAGGTAAATATTACATCTGTGGGGCCCCAGTTCAAATCAGAGTTGTGATATCAGTGGGGATGCAAAAGAGGAATAGCCCCTCTTAATATCATGTGTCTCACTGACTTCAGATATCCTTTTGCCAAAATTCAGAAGTGGCATGATTGCTCACGTCTCTCACTAAATAGAGCTTCTGTGCCTCCTGACACTTTAGATCTTTGACCCCCAAATCCCCAAATTACAAGTGACTGGACTAGCATTAGGCCTTCAGTATAAGGGCTGTCGGGAGAATCAACCGTGCCGTGTTCAGGTGTCTCTGCAGAGTTCAGTCACTTGGCCAATGCACTTCATCTTCTTACCTCCTTTACCCTCCCACCTGTTTTTCTTTTAATATATCAATTTATATCCTGCTTTTTCCCCAATGTTCTCACCACAACCACCCTGTGAGGTAGGTTAGGTTAAGAGAGACTGGCTCAAGGTCACCCAGCAAGCTTCTATGGCAGAGCGGGGATCTGAACCTGGGCCTCCCAGATGATAGTCCAGCACCCTAACCACTATGCCATGCTGGCTCTCCTTATCTCTCCACCTGTTTTTCTTTCACTTTATCCTCACTGGGGTGTCCTTCTTCTCTCATTTTTACACTCCGCATGGAGCCTCTTTTATTCTAGAACCTCCATAAATAACTACAGTTACTGTGGTTTCTGCAGTCTTAGAAAAAGGACAATCATTCCCTCAATCATCCTTAGCATGTGTCCTGCAAGGAAGACATAAAGATAATTACTATCTTTACAATGAGTAAATGCCTGTTTACGTTTTCTGCCTTCTAATTTACAGCAACCTCTGTGTGCTACTAAATGCTTACTGCAGGCAAAACATTTTGATAGGAGACATACCAAGCAACCATAATTGCACCCTCAGGGAAAGGAAGGGTAGAAAGGAGCTACTGCATGAATATCACCATAATTTATTTGCTTTCTAGTGTTATGGGGGAACATAAAGAGAATTCTTCCTCTTGGCCAGAAAAAACTTTAGCCTGACCAATGGTGTAGCAATATGAGCCCTCTATTAGATGGCAGAACTGAAAATTAGGGAACTTTAATCTTAGCTGTGTGAGGAAGAATGATCTCTGAAGTAGGATGCTAGTGTCTACATTAGGGCTATAGAGACCTATTTGTTGATTGACTACAGATTATTATGGACTCTGCACAAGGAGGCCATGGAGCACTATCTCAACTTCTTGAGGGTAAATCTGTCGTTCGTTGCAACACAAATGAGGATTAAAACCACTGTGAAATTGTCAGTTACAGCAATAAGACGCCATATTATCTATATTGATTTGGGAGAATAGGTCGCTTTGAACCACAATGAAGTATCAATAGATTCTGTTTTCTTCTCCCTTACGGCGGGGGGGGGAATAGGTGCATCATAAAACTTCACCCACATTAGTGGTTGGCCTCACTTCAAAGGCCCAGGTGGAGAGGGACATAGCCACTTACCTGCCATGTGGGATCAGCATGCCGGAAGTAGCAGAAATTATCCGTAATCCATTTATAGATGTCTGAGAGGGTGATTTTGGTTTTCTTGCTGGTTTCCATTGCCATGCATATGAGTGTGGCATAGGAATAAGGAGGCTTCACGTGGGGGTTAGTCTTGTAATCTATGTCTTCCAATGGTTGGCCTTGCAGATGTGCAGTCCTGGATGTGGAGGAGGAGATGGGTTTCCCTGGAGTATGGGGCATCCCCATGCAAGCTGGATCACCAGCCAAGGGAGAACATGGTGCAGCTGATCCAGGAATCTTGTGATAACCATGGGGATCAGTGCTGCACGGGGAGGAGGAGGACTTGCCCATGTTGGCATTGATTATGGAGAACTCTTGAAGCCACTGTAAGCTGGTCAAGCTGTCATCCAAGTTGCCCGAATCCACCATGCTGCTCTCCTGACCTTTCTCTTCCTCTGATTGCACATTCAGCCAGTTGTCAGTCATGTCAGTAGCAGGCAAAATAGGAATGTCCAGCATTCAGGAGTTGTGGGGGAGCAGGAAAAGGGTAAAAGGGAGAGGGCAGGGGGTGACAGTCCTGCAACAACAACATGAAGTTCAAGACTCCTAACTATTAGGGCATCTAGCAAACACACAGGTTAGCAGGTTGTTTTTTAGACCCACACTCTGAAAGCTCTGGAGCCAAATATATCCTTAATGTCTCCCCCAGAGAGTCAAGCCTGGGTTAGGAACCCAAATCAACCTGCTTAACTATCTTGCTTATGTAGCCCACAGTGATAAGACTGGGGCTGGAATTCATCCCAGTGCCGCCTTCTCCCTTTTGTGGCAAGATTTTTCTCAGAATGCCCAAGAACCCAAGTTGTTTTGTTCCTAGTGAAACTACAATAAAAACCCAGATAGAAACATGAAAATGCAATAAAGAGCATGAACTATTTCTGGGTAATAATATTTCCTTCAATCCCTTAAATGCTAGGAGTTACAAGAATGACATTTTCCCAGTTAACCAGAGCAATACAAGGTAGTACGTACTTAATTTCTCACTTCAGGTACAACCACTGTAATCTTTACAAAGTAGCAGCTACGCTTGTGAACACTTTAAAAGAACATTTAAAAATATGCTTGCCATCCAGATCAGTAGACAGTGGATGCCTAAAGTCCCCCCCAAAAAACTTTAGATTTTCAGACCTATTCTTGGGAAGCCTAATCAAAATGGGAAATCTATTTCCAGCAGCCGCTATCTGTAACTTGAAGCCCTTTAACTCAAAACAACTGGTACCAACCAAAGTGCTTATGTCATTATTAGCCCTACTGATTTCAACAGAACAAAGAAGAAGAACAGGAGATTTGATTTATACCCCGCCCTTCACTTGTAGTCTCAGAGCGCCTTACAAACTCCTTTCCCTTTCCCTCCCCACAACAGACACCTTGTGAGGTAGGCGGGGCTGAGAGAGCTCTGAGACAACTGTCCTTGAGAGAACAGCTGGTACAGAGCTATGGCTTGCCCAAGGTCATCCAGCAGGTGCAAGTGGAGGAGTGGGGAATCAAACCCGGTTCTCCCAGATTAGAGGCCGCGCACTTAACCACCACACCAAACAGGCTCTCTGTGTAAAGTTTTTAGGATAGGGTGTGTTATTGGCTCATAACCATATGCTTAGGCCCAGCTGGTTTCTGGATCAAGTTGTAAAATTATACCAGTACTGCTTTAAAAAACATATAGGCCTTGTTCGCAAAATACAACATATGTTATAGAAGTTATTCAGACTAGAGAGTCAAGCCAAAGGTCATGGCTACCATGAAGCTCTTGTCTTTATATTTTCAGCTGTCCTCCCAACCCCAAAGTGGATTTTTTTAAAGACGCCAACCATCTGAACATCCAGCACACAAAACTAAATCAAAACACCAAATATGTTATGGAGCAGGCTGCTACAACGGGTATACTTGCAACTGCATACTTGACTGATTTATGGGGAAGGCCCTACATGAAGGCACCAAACCTTCATGTGCTGGGGGTGCGGTATACTTGCCAATCTAACATGATGTAGAAATACGGCTGAACTTAATCTGGGACCCTCCCCTGGTCCAAGGAAAGAATTCAGGCGCTCTTACCTGATTCTACCAGGAAACCCCACCGCTGACCAAGGGTCACAGCTGAACCCGACTGAAAAAAGAAGGGAGGGGGGAGATCAATGTCTTCTACTCTCCCGTCGGATAAAGTCTTATGCCTCGCGCTGCTAGAGCCCTTTTATTCCGGAGCCGCTGTGATTTGTAAGCAACAGAACGACTATCAATAAGTAGCTGCTCGAAAAGGCTTCTCTGGGCGCTATGGAGACGCCCCACCTCCATAAACAGCTTCTGCCCTTCCCATTGGTCTTCGGATCTCCATGGTGAAGGCAATCGCTTGGCAGTTTTGCTCCCCCCCCCGTTCTGCTGCTTTGCACAAACTTTACCAGCGCTCCCCCGCCCCTTTCCCTCTCGGCCTCCTCTGTTTACCATCAGTTAATTTTTATTCACGGATCGGGGGGGAGGGGGGGAGCCCCTCCAAACCCGTATGGAAGCTTGCAGTGGGGATCCTGTCTTCTGCCCCGCAGAAAAGCTGCCGGGATCCGTTTTCAGAAGGGGGGGGGGGGGGGTGCGCGCGCGCGCGAGAGAAAAGCCCGTTCCAGCCGACAGCGGCTGCCGAGCAGGCCCTGCTTTGCTTAGGGAGGCTGATTGGTATGTGGGAGCTGCGCAGAGAGGGGGCGCCTGGGAATTATTACTGTGAGTTTCATTAAGACAAATTAAAGTCCACTTGAAACAGCTCCCAGATGCCCATTATTCTTCGGGATGCTAAAAAGAAGGGGGGGGGGGGAGAGAAGGAAAAAAACCCCACACATCAGAATCCTTCTGCCAAGAACAAACAGCCCAGCAACCAGAAGGATCCCTGCCCTGAAAAGAAAGGGACCGATTTCCAACCGCCTGTGCTTTCCTTTCACGAGGACAAATCTCTGCCCACCGTCCTGTCCTTAGCCGCTGGCGCCCCCAGATTTCCCTCCCCGCCCGGCCGCAGCACCCAGCAAGCGCCACCTCGCCTTTGAAGTTTGTATTTGTGAGACAACAATGAAGAGCTATTGCGGGGGGAGGAGGGAGGTTATTCGGGCGCAGAGGTCTTCGTTTTTCTTGAACCTTGGCCATGGCTGAATTAATAGTTACCCTTTCATGCGGCTAAGAATTTGGGACCAAATTGACCCCATGTGTAGCTCCACTGCAGGAGAGCAGAGTTTTCACCAGGGATGGGCTAGGAAAAGTCACCCCTCCCTTCCTGCTTCAGGTCTATGAAGCTGTGTTCGATTGACCTTTGGGTAACCTGAAGAAATTAGATCAGGGGGGGGGGGGGGGAGAAGGTGGTGGGACAGAAGACCCTCCATCAAAAAGACTGCTGCATCTTTCACCCCTTTTAATTAAGAGGACTACAGCCTCAGCCCTTCATAAATAAATAGGAAAGTTGGGCCATCTTACTATCACAAAGACCTTCATAAATACCCCCAGCCCCAGAACATTATTGACCTTTTGGCTTTTTATCCCGCCCTTCCCTCAAAGAGAGGCGCGATCTGTGCCGGCTGCCTGTAATCTTATCCTCAAAACAAGCCAAGGTCACCCAGGCGTTTGAACCCAGGTCTCCCCCCTCTGAGCCTGAGTCGGCTCACACATGTTTTTGGAAGCACCTTCTGATTCATCCCCTTTAAGAGTCAATTCCTGGTTGAGGTGCCACCTGCAATTGAAAGGGTGAACCATCCAGCTCCAGGTTAGCTGATGCTTTGAGGTTTCTCTATGCAGGTCTCTCCTTTCTTGTGCTTACATTTCAGCTCCTGGATAGTGGTGTCCATTGTGTCTCTCTTAACCAGCCACAACTTCTAGTCACTGAAATTATACTGCAAACTAGGATGGTGGAGAAACAAATTAATGAAAACCCTCAATGCACACCATATCGGAAACGTAGAGAATAACTTTTAACACCTTGTTTTCTCTTTGACCTCTAAGACACACCGGAAAGGCTTTGTAATGATTTCATGTTTTGGTGTGTGTGTTCCTTTAAATATTTAGTGTGACTTTAGTAATGTAAGAGTGATAGGGGGAGACAAGTGTGATTTTGCTTGGCTGATGACTGAGAGTGTGGGAGGAGATGTTCTGAGAGGAATCTGTGTTTGTGGGTGTGTCTGTGAAGGATTCTGTGTGTGAAGTTTGGAGAGAGAGGCCGATTTCGCACTGGCTAGTTGCCTCTCGTTCTCTCCGGAATTTCCCCTCCCAGTTTCCTCTGGAGTATTTTCTTCATTTTCCCACTTGGAACCTCAGCCCTTTTGATATAGCGTGACAAAGGGTTTTCTCCAAAAAAAATTAGAAACTCCCACAATGGGGCGGCCCTGATGAAAGGTGGGCGAGTGGGCATGTTTTCATTTTGGGTTCTCCCCTGGAGCAAACAGGAAAATCCTCTAAAAACAGGATTTGTTTGCTCCAGGGAAACTCCGGTGCAGCAGGGCGATACTCCAGAGCAAAATGTGAGCCCAGAGCAACTGGCATGAAATCGACCAGAAGCTCCGGTGCAAGCATGAGGGCAAACCTGGGGCAAACGCTAGTGCGAAATTGGCCTGAGCATAGTCTGTGTGATTAGGGGATACGGAGTCTTTTCCGGAGTGAATAAGACCAACAATTTAGTCTGTGTAACTAAGAAAGTTGATTCTATTCTGTGTGAATAAAACAAAGAGACTATATATATATGAGAGATATAAGCCTGTCAGAGTGGAGTTTGGAGTTTGAGAGACTGTAGCACCAAGCTTTGCCAGTTATATTTACAAGTTCCTTTCTTCAACAACTGTTCAAAATAACCAGAAACCTATTTTGTTCTTTATTAAATAAATCAATTTTTGTTTAAACTTATCCCAGAAATCAGTACAGTACTTCCTCAGGGCCACATAGTCTTCTGGAGTGCCCAGACCCTACGTCATTCTACCAAAAGAGAAAGATTTGGAATTTTTAATTCCTGGGGGCAGTAGAAAACTACCAAGTTTATATAGACAGAGTATGTTTAAAGGTAAAAACCGTTTCCCTCAATAGCAAGAACCTCACAGGCTTCCTCAGGGCTGCCTTGGAAATGACAGGAGAGATCCCCAACAGCATATAGTGCCAACCTCCAATTCCTTCCTGAATTCAGAGACTTCTGGTCTAGTATCAGTATCTAGTATCAAAGACATCAGTTAATACCTCTGCAAGGCACTTTTCCTTTCTGGAACTGAGCCCAGCACCAATGGTAGAAGTTATAACCCCCCTACTCACTTACTAAAATGCCCCCCTCCCCACAAAACATGAGTTAAATTATACTCTCTGCAGTTCAAATTTCAGCTCTGCCAGTCCCACAGTAGAAATTATGTTGCCTCAGACACAGTTTCCCCCTTCATGACACATTATTTAGCTCTATAACTGAACAGTTAGCAACAAACTGAAAGCCAAAGTGTCTAATAAGCGAAACACTGATTTTTATTATTGTTATTATTTGCTAGAAAACTTTTAATAAGGGCTTTACTGATTGGCAGAATTAGAGTTACATGTCAGGTGTTGTTTAAACAGTTGTAATGAACTGAGTGGTTGGTAGTGAGGATATGGAAAGGCACAGATGGAGGTAATGTCCAAACTTAATTTTAACAAATTTAGTGTTACCATGAATAGAATTCATCAATGGACTGGCTACCATGAAACTAATAAATTGCTCAGGTACCTGATGTTATAGAGGAGAAACTATCCTGTTTCATAACAATGTTTGCTTATGGTGATAGAGCAAAGTTTGAATCCAGGGGCACCTTTAAGACCAACAAAGTTTAATTCTGGGTATAAGCTCTTGCGTAAATGCACACTTCATCAGATACACTGAAATAGTTTCCATCAAGCCTTACATATGGGGGGAGGCGATTTTTGCAATACCTCAGACTCCCCACCCATTGAAGGTGTTACCCAGCACAGTATAATTAGTGGATGGTCTGTGGCTGGATTCAAATTTTACACAATTGCATTTAACCTATACTTCTGGCGTGTACTGGCCCCTTGATCTTTCTGTGTGTTTTTTCATATCTCCTACATAATATGACAGCACCATGATAGATTCACTTACTGCATCTGAAGAAGTGCTCTGGTTGACGAAAGCTTTCATCAACAGAAGCATAGATTCAGGTGGGTAGCCGTGTTGGTGTCATTTAAGAGATTCCAGTGGCACCTTTAAGACCAACAAAGGTTATTTAAGGTATGAGCTTTCGTGTACATACACTTTTTCAAATATATTGGAATGGAAGGTAGAGTTCAAACTTATAGACAGAGGCTGAACAACAAATTAACAAATTAATTACCTTCGCAATCTTGATGTTCTTTCACACCGCAGAGCATTTACTCTAGCCCGATTAAATGTCCTCCACTCAAATATGCTACTGGGCAGATTTAAAAAAAACCCTTTTATGAAAGGTTGTGTAACTGTTCCTTAAAATCTCGACTCAATCCAACATTATTTTAGATTGCCAATTTCATACAGCCACTCGCAAGGAACTTCTACCGCTGTCTTTGAGCTTTAATCCTAATGTTAATAAAGATAGAATGATCAAATATCTCTTAAACCACACCAACCCTGAAATTATAGCTTTGGTTGCTAAATTTCTGTCTGAAGTGATTAAAATCAGATACAGGCTTTTAAACTGAATTGTATGTATTTTAATTGTTTATTATTATATTTTAGTTGTTTGGAACTGTTACCATATGTATTTTACTGTTCACATTATGCCATTAAAGGTGACTGAACTGAAAAAAACAAACTGACTCTCTTGTTCTGGACATGAACCTTAGTACCTGCCTGTTTTGAGCTGTGGCAATCAAGTCCAGCTCCTGCTCCCCGAACCTGTATTGGATTTGACAAAATACCGATGGGCATAGTCTCAATTCTGACTGGTCCAGGCACCCCCCCCTGCTCAGCCAGTCCACCAAAACATTGTCCTTGCCTGGCATATGAATAACTTTTACTGATTGTAGATGACTGTCTGCCCTTTCACCAGGTTGCTTGCCTTGTTGTGCAGTGTTTGAAATCTTGTCCCTCCTTGTTTGTTTACATATTCTTTTGCTGTCGTGTTGTCTGTTTGAACCAGCACATGTTGGTCCAACAGCAGCAGCCTGAAGTCCAAAAACCAGTCTAATAGCTCTGAGCTCCAGAAAATTTATGCTCCTCAATGCCTTCTCTGGAGGCAAGAGGCCTTGCGTCATCCTGCCTTGTGAGTGAGCTCCCTGACCCAATAGACTTGCATCTGTAGTCATTACTATTCTTTTCAGGTCTCTGATTGGAGAGCCCTGTTGGAACCTGGCAGGATCTAGCCACCATTAAAGTTCTTGCAGAAGCGGCCCTGAAAAGTGAAGAAGCAGGTGATCTTTGTGGGCACTGATGTCTTGAAATGGTAGAAGAAATCTCTATAGTGGTTTGGTGTGAAATTGGACCACTGAACTACTTCCTGGCAAGAGACCATAATGCCCAGAAATTTGGCCAGCACCATAATTTCCACCTTGCATTCTTTCAGCACCTCTGAAAGCAGAGATTTTATCTTTTGTTATCTCTCCATGGAAATAAACACTTTTGTCTCTCAAGGTGTTCACTTGTACTCCCAGGTGCGTAAGGACCTGAGTTGGTTGTAAATTGCTCTTCTCCATATTGACTACAAAGCTGTGTTCCGTAAGCGTCTGCACTGTCAGGTTGGATGTATCCACACACTGTTGAAAGGATGCTGCCTTCACCAAGACATCATCTAGGTAAGGGAAGAGGAACACACCTTGTAATAGAAGATGAGCGATCAGCACCACCAGAACCTTGGTGAATACTCTGAGAGATAATTTCAGGCCAAATGGTAAGGCTCTGTATTGGTAGTGGTTGTGGTTGTAAGCGAAGCGTAGAAATCTGTGGTGTGCTTCCCTTATAGGGATATGCAAATAAGCCTCTGACAGATAGACGGATGTCATGAACTTCTTTTCCTGAATAGCTGAGAGAATGGATTTCAGAGATTCCAGCCAAAACTTCTTTGTTTTGCTGTGTTTGTTCAGCCATTTCAGGTCCAGGATGGCCTTGACATCCCTGTTCTTCTTTGGAACTACAAAGAAAACCGAATAAACTCCCTGATTTCTCTGGGAGTGCGGGACCCTTTCTACGGCCCCTATTTCCAGAAGATGCTGAATGGTCCCTTCCAGCAATCTGTGCTTCTCTAACAATGAGTTTCGTGGAATCTTGAGGAGACGCTGGTGAGGAATGTTGTTGAATTCTATGGCGTAACCATTGGACACTGTGTCCAGCACCCAGCAGTTGTTCTGTCTCATGCCAACGGTGAGCAAAAAGTTGTAGACGGCCTCCTATCCCCAGAGATTTCTTTGTGTCAGTGTAGTCACAATGTTGTGCCTTTCTTGATGTTTTTTCCTTGATCACTCTTACTGGGGAAGGAGGACTTGTTGTCACTGTGAGAGTCCGAAGAGATTTCAACTCCAAACAAAGGTTCTTAAACAAAAGCTTCTTTATTGAAGGGCTCAATCAGGGTACACTTGTTGAGTCAGTAATGAAAACTAAGAGTAGTAGTAGAGCTATTTTAGTATATTCAAACAATGTTGTCATAAAAGAATCCCCCAATCACCAGGTCAAGAAAAAGGCACCTAAGACACTAGACCTGTTAGTTCCCAGACTAAAGGCGGGAGAGTGGTTCCCAGGCTAAAGGTGGGAGAGGAGAGCTTTCACACCTGGAGGAAAATCCCATTAAAAACAAAAGCTTGTGAGAAGCTACTGGCTACCAAGGTCGCAGATAAGCATGAGGGAAAGCAGGGGCCACGCAGGAGAAGAGCGCATTCCAAAGGGAGGGGGGAGGACACTCTCCATCAGTCCCGACTGGGAAATGACAGTCTCACTGACAGCCACAAGCTCTGTGCTGCTATCTCCCTTTATATGTCCTGGAGGAAGCTGATCTTGACATTTTCTTGGAGTCACAAAAGGACTGAAACCTCTTCCAGGGTTTGAAATCCTTCTTTATTGAAGGTAGGATTTTCTTTTTATCTTTGTCTTCTATTAGGTATTTGTCCAGGCCATCTCCAAATAGATTAGTGCCTCGGAATGGTATTGCTGCCACCTTGGCTTGGGCCGATGAGTCAACATCCCAGTTCCTAAGCCAGTAGTTTCTTCTGGCTGCCACACTGCATGCCATGGCTCTTGTTGATTCTTGAAAGGCATTGAGGGTAGCGTCGGCTGCAAATGCCGTTGCCAGGGCAATCTTATTCAGCTCATCCTTGACATCTTTTGGAATAGTACTCTCTGCAAAAGCTAAGTTGGATGCCCACAGATAGGCTGCCTGTGAAAACAGAGGTCCAGCCATAGATGCCCTCAGGGAGCAGGACGAAGCCTCAAAGTCTCTGCGTAGAGTTTGTTCTATTCATCTATCACAGTGATCTTTGGGAAGACTGTCCATAGGAAGCACTGAATTAGAGTACAGGCTGGTAACTGGGTAATCGCTGGCAGCTTGAACCTTTTGGTGGCTTCTGGGACAATGGAGTAAAATTCTGAGAAAACCTGGTGATTAGGTTTTGGCTTTGTGGGATTTTTCCATTCTGCTTTCATGATGCTATAAAAGCCTGCAGGCAGTGGTATACCTGTCTGTGGCACAGACACTTTTGGCATTAACTTTCCTGAGCCTGTTTGAAATTCTGGGTCAAGTTCATCTTTTCCCTTAGGCTTGGAGGAGATTTCTAATGTTCTCAAAACCTTATGGAGCAGACATGCATACAGATCCTGAGGAAAGAGCCTGGTTTGCACTTAAGGTACCTGTTTTTCCTCTTCCTCAGAGAGTTCGCCCTCCTCCTTATCTGATGAGGAGGCAGAGGATTTGGAGTCACCCACTTGGGCATCCAGCATAGGGCTACATTCTCTAGTTGCTAAGGACTCTCATCTTCTCTATCTGGGTTTGGACAGTGAGCCCGAGGTACTTCTGGGCATGTCCCTCTTCTGGATGTGAACATAAGAACATAAGAGAAGCCAATGTTGGATGAGGCCAATGGCCCATCCAGTCCAACACTCTGTGTCACACAGGGGCCAAAAACACCAGGTGCTCTCAGGAGGTTCAGCAGTGGGGCCAGGTTTTCTTTCTTTTTTAAAAAAATTAATTTTTTATTACTTTCTCAAAAAAAGGTGGGATACAGAAGGAAAGAAGGGTAGGGGAAAATATAGATTCATCAGGTTTGTCAAATATAATGAGTTGTTAAGTACAGCAAGTAAAATCAGATGTATTACCAAATGTATTACATATTTCAAATACAGAAGCAGACAATAAAACATCAGTATTACAGTATTTGGGATAGATTCTCTCGTTAAAGAATAAACAAGAATTTTCTGAAAGGTAGCGATAATCTATTAACGATAAAAGAGATTACATCTTTAACAGCTGAACGAACATCTATGCTAAAATTAAATCGTCGTAAAAACCGTAATATTGTATTAATTGTTTATCTAAATCTAAATTTTATTCTTACTAATTTAAATACTAGTGAAATACAGAGTAAAATATTGAAACTATAATCAATATCTTCATCACCTTTAATATGATATTCTGATAATTCTAAAACTAAAATAAAGTTAATTATTCCCATAGTATGCGTAATAAGCTTGCCATTTCTGCTGAAATACTGTGGGATTTTTTATGTTGCCTACCCTTGGTTGGGGAGACCCTTGTTAAAACCCCTGTCTGGCTTCCTGCATCATCTCCCTGAACTCTTTTCTCATTTCTAATTTTAGCCTTTGCATTAGGTTAGATTTTGTTTCCTCCCCAGTAAGGTCCACATTCTGCATCTCCAGGGACTCTTGGGAGGACAGGGAGATGAAATGCATGGTCTAGCTCAAGGTTACTAATTGGGTTCCCTTTTGTCTGGTAAACAGATGGGTCAGATTTTTCAGCCATTTTGTAGCACTGGCACCTGGGGTAAAGTGAAAGAAAAAAAATGTCCATGAGGAATGGGGCTGCTGCTAATTTCCCACCCATTCCAGAGTCCTCCTCATGCTGTAGCCCAAGTTCCCTTTCAGAAGTCCATTTTAAGTGGGACTACCAATTATTCTGTAGGAGTACTCCTCACAGAGAGCAAGTTTGGGGAACTTTCTTCCCTTCGAATGGACAGGAAGAAGGGGGGGAAGAGGGGAATGCAGGATATGTTTCCCTCCCCCTTTAATCTTCCCTTATCGAATAGACTCCGATGCGACTGGGGGGGGGTTTCTCCAGCAGCCTCCCCAAACTGCCTGACTCCCCCCTTAAACATTGGGTACCTACTGAGGTTGTGTTGAGTGAGGCTCCCAGTTGGCCAACTCCTGTCTCCACCACCTGCACTGGGATCTTTGTGGACAGGAAATGCAATGGTTCTCACTGTGCAGTCCTGGCCACCTTCGCAGACTCAACTGCTTCCCTGTAAGTGGACATGGGGAAAGAACTCTCCCGCCTGGCAGTTGGGAGTCCTGCAGGAGTCTGTGGATGGCGATGGCTACTGGGTTCTCCCACTGCTGCTGGCTTGCCTCTTCTTCTGTTGCTGCCGCAGCACTAAAAAAGAAAACAGCAGTTGGGTCCTTTTGCCACCAATCGCGGCCTGAGAAAAACCTCACCTTCCTGGATCACTGTGCTCCCAGGAGTGCCACTGGGCCCATCCTGTTCTTACAGCAGGGCCAGTAAGACTGGGGCAGTCCAATGGGATGGGCCCTTCCCCCGGCTGGATCAATTGTTGAGACCAACCGTGCATCAGGAGGTGGAGCCAATCCTCAGCATGAGGACTGGCCCACTCTTGGATTACCAGAGGATATGCAACTACATTTGAATGCACATTTACTCATAAATAAGTTCACTTGGCTAGAAGAGTTTCTTTCAAGTAATCTTTCATAGGATTAGACTGTTTAAAGTATTTTACTATCCCAGCTTGATTATGGCTCATGACAACTATACTTAAACTGAAGAGGTCCCACTGACTTTTTTGATAGCATTAATAAACGTAAACTGCACAATGCCACTCAGAAAACAGGGTTTTTTTTACTTCATATAATCCATACATCTTTTGCAACCATTATATTTTGGAAAACTTCTCAATAATAGTGCTCATGATAGTTTGAGACTGAAAAGGGTAATTCCAGCTATTAGTCAACATTTTCAACTTGCATGAAATGGTTTTCCAGATGGTTCTAACCAGTTGGACATACCCTGGCAGCATCTCTGGTATGAATCCCCCTGCCATTTGTGTGGAAAATAAAATGCCCTGAATTATAGTAATTAAGTAGTTTGTACAAACAAGATTTCTGAATTAAATTGGAGAAGAACTAGTGACCAGTAGTTAATCACAGACAATTTGATTTCAAAGTAATTCAAAACAATATATTTTATTGGTGTAGGGAACCATAATAAGGTCTAGAACTGATATGAGCTTGAATGATGAAATTCAAATTTAAATTTGCAAAATTTCAAAGCAGACATTCAAAATCTCTCAATATTTTAATTTTTAAAACGTGATATTTTTGCAATGTAAATGTTTGGATTTTTAAAAGCAAAAGTTCATTTGCTGATGTGGCAAGACTAGAATTTAGCCTTATATAAATCTTCTCTATGCATCTCTTCTCTTTAAACTTCTTCTTATTTATGTAATTGCTTGCTGATGTGTAAACTACAAGTCCCTTTCTCTGGGTTACAGGCTGTTTTTGACTCTTGCATGCCATCTCCTGATTCTAAAGGATCATTACAACCCTCCATCAATTCAACAGTTCCAGTGGCTTTAAATATAATCACAAGTGGCAGCAGTGGTGGATCTACATTTTTGGGATCCTGAAGCTTGAACTGTTATGGAGGCCCCTTCTCAACCAGCAACAATAGGGCAACTTCCAACAAGGTCCAAATGGCAGAGAATGGGGTGGTGGGGTGGAGGCCATACAGTGAGCCTCTTCCCACCAGCAACAAGTTCTGGGTAACCGCTGTTATCTTCTTCAGTGGGGTTGTTCCATGGCAGATCACCACAAATTTTTAAAAAGAATTAACTACTACATCTCAGATTTTGATTAAAACTGCTGTACTGGCCATATGAAATGGGTATTAGAGCATATTCTAAGGTCAATGTTACATACTTCAACCCATTGGCTTATGATTCTGTCACTAAAATAGCTTTATTTTAATTTTTTGTTGTTGTTCAGTCGCACAGTCGAGTCTGACTCTTCGCGACCCCATGGACCTCATCACGCCAGGCCCTCCTGTCTTCTGTTGTGTTCCAGAATTTGCTTAATTTCATGTTTGTTGAATTGAGGACACTGTCTAACCATCTCATCCTTTGCTGTCCCCTTCTTCTTAAACCTTCAATCTTATTTTAATAACTTTAATAAAATCTTATTTTAATAAAATAAACTTTAATAACTTTAATAAAATCTTATTTTATTTTAATGGCTTATTTTAATAACAAACACTTAAAAAAACTCCCATCAATTTTGTTAAAAAATCCACTCATTTAAAAAAAAGTTGCTTCAGGGCCCCTCTAGGATTAGGGGTCCTGAAGCTTAAGCTTCATTATTTTCATAACAGATCCACCCCTATAGGCAGTCACACTTCCCATGTTTGTTATTCAAATCCAGCAGACACATTGATCAGAATGTATTTTACAGCTGGTTCTCTTCTAGTTTGCATTTACTGACCTCTTTTACTGAGCTGCAGTAGCTCAGATCTCTGGTCCCAGCTCCTGCCAACCTAGCAGTTCGAAATTCGGTGGGAAGGTAACAGCGTTCCGTGCGCCTTGGCGTTTAGTCATGCTGGCCATATGACCATGGAAAAAGTCTTCAGACAGTGCTGGCTCTTTGGCTTGGAAACAGAGATGAGCACCGCTCCCTAGAGTTGGATTTGACTGGCTTTTGAGCAAGGGAAACCTTTACCTTTACTGTGTAACTTTACCTTTACTGCCACAATATCCATCCAGCTTTTTTGAAAGCCACCACTGCCATTCAGTTGTGACAGACAGCCCTGTGTAGTCCCAACGGGATTGTGTGAGCTGTTATGATGTGTTAATGGCATTACAAGAACATGTTTGAAGGGATACTTGACTGTCACATGTGTTACCCGGGAGTGGAGGCAATCTGTTGTTATGCCCTTCCATGCCAATATGCCTGTTGCTGTTTGTCCATTCTTTATTATTCATGTTCCTTTCATCTTTTTTTGCACCATTGCCCAAAATTGAGCACATTTGTGACAACGATACTGTTTCAGTCTCTCAGGACTGATAATGCCATTGCATAATTATACCCTTTAATTTCCTTCCCCTGGAGAATGGGCAAATAAATTTGATGTCCTTATATGCTGGCCATATACTTGGGATTGGAGTATTTCAAGACAGCCCCCACCCATATAGAATGGCCTCCTATTCAAATGTCTAAGTATAACTGATTAACTACTCACCATTGCTACAACACTTAAAAAGAGAATTAAGAACATTCTTTGTTGGCCTTAAAGGTGCCACTGGACTCTAACTTCGTTCTATTCTTTGAAACATGGAAGAACCCATCCCCTTCTTTTCTTTACCTGATCTATCACTGGTCCACTATATCACTGATTTCTTTAATGCTTATTGGTTCAGTCTTTTAACAACAAAATGGCTGAGAAAAAGTATTAATTCTTTATGCTCTCTGCCTAATCTAATGTAACATCTACCGTATTTTTCGCTCCATAAGACACACCTGATCATAAGACGCACCTAGTTTTAGAGGAGGAAAATGGGGAAAAATATTCTGAACCAAATAGTAGGTAGGTGGGGGGGGGAGAGAGAAGAAAGAAAAGAAGGAAGGAATGAAGGTAGGTAGGTAGGGGAGAGAGAGAGAGAGAAGGAAGGAAGGAAGAGGAAGGAAGGTAGGTAGGTGGGGGGAGAGAGAGAAGAAAGGAAGGAAGAGGAAGGAAGGAAGGTAGGTAGGTAGGGGGGAGAGAGAGAGAAGGAAGGAAGGAAGAGAAAGGAAGGTAGGTAGGTAGGGGGGAGAGAGAAGGAAGGAAGAGAAAGGAAGGAAGGTAGGTAGGTAGGGGGGAGAGAGAGAAGGAAGGAAGGAAGAGAAAGGAAGGAAGGAAGGTAGGTAGGTAGGGGGGAGAGAGAGAGAAGGAAGGAAGGAAGAGAAATAAAGGAAGGAAGAAAGGTAGGTAGGGGGGAGAGAGAGAGAAGGAAGGAAGAGGAAGGAAGGAAGGTAGGTAGGGGGGAGAGAGAGAGAGAAGGAAGGAAGAGAAAGGAAGGAAGGAAGGTAGGTGGGGAGAGAGAGAAGGAAGGAAGAGAAAGAAAGGAAGGAAGGAAGGAACAGGAAGGTAGGGAGGGAAGAGAGAAAAGGAAGGAAGGAAGAAAGACAGACAGACAGAAAGACAGACAGACAGACAGAAAGAAAGGGTGTTTCCCTCCCCCCCTTGCTTGGGCCTGAGTGGCTTAATGCCACTCAGGCCCAGCTCTTCCCTCCGTACCTCTCCCCCCCCCCCCCCGCAGCCCAGGAATGTGTGAGCTGGAGGCTGAAAAACTGAGCTAGCTCACACTTAATCGGCATAGAGGGAACACTGCTCCGAACGTCTCACTATATACAAATGAACAGACCGGAGGGAAAAAAACAGCGCAGAGGGAATGCACGCACCCTGAAGGCTTGACTCCTCGGCTTCTTCTCCAGAGCAAGTGGTTGGCGCAGAAAGGGCCTTAGTGAGCATTCATTTAGGCCCCGCCGATGCCAATGCTCCTTCCTACACCGGAGTTGAAACCTGACGTTGCAAGGATCAAAGCCGCCGCTGCCGCTCATTCTCAGCTTCCCCCGCCCCGCGAGTCCGAAAAGTAAACAGCCCAACCCCTCCCCCCATACATACACAGCTGCTCCGCCCCCTCCCGGGCTGGCTAATCAGGGCGGCGCAGCGGCTGGCGCGCGCTCCTGCCATTGGGCCTAGCGGGGCATGTTCCGAGGGAGGCAGGGAGGCCAGAGGCTGGCTGTGGCTCTGCCCCCGCTCTCCCCCCATCTGCCCAGGTGAGCCGGGAAGGCGCGGCACTGGCTGCCGTTTCCTCGGCACCTCCCGCGGTGACAGTGGTGCGGCATCACCGCTGACGTGGGGGTGACGTGCAGCTCTCGCCTGGTCCAATCCCTCCTCCCCCACCTACTTTCCCTGTGATGGGGGCGCCACATCCTTCAGTGAATTGCAAGAGGGGGTGGGGACAAGACGGGCATGCGCAAGTCGGCCGGGCGCTTCCCCCCTCCTCAGGGCAGGCGGAGGTAGCTGCTGTGGCGGCAGCTTGGAGGGGGAGCGCAGCACAGCTCGAGCACGCTGGGGGGCGTGGGTCAGGCTCCGAGGACACCCGCCGGCGCTCCGCCCCATGTACGACTCGAGGGAAGCGGTAGTGCTCCTGAGCATGGACAGAGTGGCCTTTCCTTTCACTACTCTGCGCCCCCCCCCACCTCCACGTTGCCTTTCTGGTGGGGCGCAGGGCTGCTTTACTGTGTTATCTGCACACTTATTTAGTTGGCTGCTTCTTTTCAAAGCCTCTGCCTGGTAGTGCCTGCTTCTCCTTAGGAGAGGTTCGGCAATGCTACTGCCATCGTTTGCTCAATTGAGGCTTCTTCTCATGGATGCTGTGTGCACAGATTTGGGAGAGGGGAGGGGGGTTTCTCCCCGGGCCGGCGGCCATGCCGCGGCCCGGGAAAGGTGAGCGGGGGAGGGAGGGGGGGTTCTCTGGTCCCCCGACCTCACCCAGCTAACGATTTCCTGTGGTAGGCAGCGAGCACGCCCATCTAGCCAAAGCTGCTCATGTACACTGAGCTTTGCTGCCTACAGGGAAGCGGCAGCAGCGGCGCCTGCGAGAGAGCGGGCAGAGTGGCCATCTTTTCCTCCACCGACCCCTGCAGCTGCGGCTCCGGCGCCAGCGACCTGACAGAGCTGGCAGTGATGCTCCAGGGGCCAGACTAGGCTGGGGTCGCCCTGCCCCGTTTGGCAGCTGAGAGCCCTTTTGGCACCACTGTGGGAGGACAGGGAAACCCGGCCCAGTGGAGAAAGAGCAAGTGCGGAGGAGGAGGAGGAGCCACAGAGGCGGGAAGGGAGGCAGAGCTGGCGCTGCAGCCGCCGGGCAAGAGGAGGTGGGGATTGCCGGGAAGGAGGGAGCTGCTCAGGGGAGCAGTTGCAGGCCGTGGTCTGCGGTACGCGCCAGCCACGGGGGGCGTGAAAGTGCCGGTCTTCCCTTTTGGCCGCCCTCGCAGGGGGAGGATTCTTGCCACCCCTCCCCAGTAGCCCTCCCTTCCTTTGCACCGGCCCTGCGGATTCCTGCCTTGCTGCGCCAGCACGGGCCCCTGAGCTTGGAGAGGTGGCTTAGGGCGGGACGTGTCGGCGGTGCGTCCCTTTGCTGCAGCAAAACAAACCCCTGGGGGGAGAGGCCGCTCACTGGCCCTGGGAATGAGTCTCGTCCCACTAACTTGTCCCCCCCGCCCAAAAAACACCCCCACTAGCTGCGGGCGCAGCGCCTGATGCTGCCGGAGCCTTGCAGAAAACAGGCGACAACTCTGTTTCTTTGCAAACCTGCTGGAGCCTTTCAGCATGCTAGCGTTAAAGTGGCTTTTGGAAAACGCGTAATGTTTACTGGGGCTGCTTCGTGTGTCGGTGTTAATTTCAGGGCGATGTGTTTGGAAGCAAAACGGCCCGCTCGCCAGTCGGGTGACTCTGCCGGGTCCTCGGTGGACTCGATTCGGGTGGGCTTCTCATCTATTTTTCTGGGAAAGGTGAGCAGGGGAGGGAGGGGGGGTTCTTCCCGGGCCAGCAGCCATGCCGCGGCTCGGGAAAGGTGAGCGGGGGAGGGGGGGAGTTCTCCCCCCGCAGTATTCGCTCCATAGGACGCACACACTTCCCCCCCCCCCCACTTTTTTGGGGAGAAAAAGTGCGTCTTATGGAGCAAAAAATACGGTATATTTCCATTATACTAGGCAAGGAATACTCCATAAGTAATAGCTAAAATAAACAAGAAGTCTCGTAGCACCTTAGACATTTTAGATATGTTATTCCAGCATAATCTGAATAAACTGTTATGGGCTAGAGACCACTTCTTCAGATGCACTGCATGGATTCTCACTATGTGGATATTTACGTAGGAGGTGTTAGAAGGGGAAGGGTGACAAGCAGCAGGGTTAAGGGACCGAGAAAGGCAGGAAGTACAAGGCACAGTATAGTGAGGATCCACTCACTGCATCTGAAGTAGTGGGCTCTAGTCCACATAGGCCACAGCAGTCTATGCCGGCATAAAACAAGACTGCTTCTGGTGCAGATTAACTAACATGACTAACTATGGAAAATGTAGCTGTTAAGGAAGGAAGAAGACAGACAATATACCGATCCTGTTCTAAACACAACACACACACACACACACAGAATCTATTTTGTAGCTACTCATCAAAATTCAGTTTTAAATCAGTAAGGCAACTAACAGCAGCCCCTCTTGTCCCTTCCCATCAGGAGTTTTGACAAAGTAAATAAAAGTAAACATTGCCCTTTGCAATTCAGATAACAAAAACACAGATTTCCCCCAGCCAACCATGCCCAAAGTCAACTCAGACAGCAATGCTCATCCCTTGTAAACAGCTTTATTCACTCTTTAAGGAGTCATGCAGTAATAAATACATATTGCATCGTTGCCATAGAGGTGTACACAAGTTTGCCTAGAGGACTCCATATCTTTCACATGGGGCATAGCCCCCCAAAATAAAGTCTGTGCAGTCTTGAGTGGGCTTAAACTGCCTACCTGCCCAATGGCCGGCTTCACAATGAAGTGTTCTAGATGGAACCCTTTTGTACCTGGCAAGTTCTCTCAATGTCAAGGAGCCATGAGAAGTCTGAATCTCTACTGTTGCTTTCTGCCATGCCACAGAGTGAGTAAACAAAGGACATAAGAGGAAGGATATATTTTGAATGGCTTTGCTTGGATGTACTTCCTTATACCTAAGGAAGAGTCCCAAACATGTCAAGTACCAATATTACAGTTTTTCAAGAACTCCTAGAACACACAGCAATACCTTTCTTCACTGAAATAATTGGGAGTACTCAGTAAAACAAACAGTAAGCCATTATCCCCACTATTCTTATCATATATCAGTCTCAGGTCTTTCCTCCATATATTGTTCTTTATGTGGACAACAAACTGCTGAAAATACTGAAATGAGCTATGTCTCATAAAAGCTCATGATAAAATAAATTTTGTTAGTCTTTAAGGTGCTACTGGACTCCTGTGCAATTCTACCTACTTAAAATACTGGAGAAAAATTGAAAAAAACAAACCCACTACTTTGTCTCAGTTTGTTCACATGGAGATAAGCTAGGAGGGCCTACATAGCTGACATTCATAGTGTAAGTCATCAAAATGCTCATTCCCCCCTCAAAGTGCTTGGGAGGACTCAGAGATCACAAACATTCCAAGAGCCTCCATGCTGAATGCTTCTCAGTGTGTTAATTAATAATTTGAAGGTTGTAGCTAGTCTCTTGGGCTGTTTTTCCATAGTGATCAGTTGTGTATTGTAAGGCTTGAGACGGAGTTGTTAAATAGAAAGCTGAACATGAGTACACAGTGGGAATTATTGACCTTGGTATGTTCAGTTATCCCACTGTCACTTTTCTGAAAAAAATCTGTTTAACCAGAAAAAGATGGTGGTCCAAAACAACAACAACCCCCAAACACATGCACACAGTATGGGAAGCAAAGACCCCCTCGATCTATTTTGTTATTTTAAAAACTAGTATCTTATATCCAGCCACAGTCAGTACTCTATGTTTTCACTAAACATTCTTCCTGCTTTACGAGATAATGAAATAGTGAAGGAAATGCTAATTATGTAGTTTTGAGAAGATAATGTATACACATGCCTGTGTTGTTTGATCACATATGGTAAAGTGATGTAACCCAAGAGGATTTGAGGCCGAGGACAGACTTGTAGTCTGCCGCGCCTCCATGGCACGGCAGACTAAGGCGGAGGGAATTGGCCCCGCCGTGCAGCGTTTGCACGCCGCCGGAAGGAAGCCGCCCACAGCGTTCAGACTGTGGGCAGCTTCCTACGGCGGTGTGCGAACGCCATGTGGCTCCCCCTCCCGGTGTGCGTTCACACCCGCCAGAGGCGGGAGGAGTGCGGCGCCGGACGCGATGCGTCCGGGCCACCTCCTCGGGGCAGATGCGGCCATCTGAACAGCCGCTCTGCCTCCGCTTTTGAAGCAGAGGCAGAGCGGCGGAGACTGCCAGTCTGTCCTCGGCCTGAGTCTTCACTTTTGAAGACTCCTGCCTGTTAATGCAGATCAAGGCAATATCTGACCCACCTTTTCCTTCTCGAGGTCCAAGAGTCCATTTAGAAACACTTCAGGAAACAAACTTGTGCTCCCTGTTGAGATTTATCTTTTAGGGTCTAATGACCCATGTCATACTCTCCTCATTAAAGATTAGACAGAAGCAAAGATTCAAGCTAAAGTGAATTTCCCCTCTGCCATTATGTGAGCCTTCTCACTAAATAAACAGTTAGTGTGGCAGACCTAAATTATTACTTGGCTATATCATTACTTTTTCTCTATAATAAAACCAAAGGACTGAAAAAGCACAGTAGTGGAGGAGGATATAGCCAGCCTTAGCTGACAAAATAATCTAACCTTTAGGATTTGCAGATGCGCCCCTTCCCACCAAAAAAGTGCAACTGGTTAAGCATTGTCTATATGCAGAGTTTCTATCTTCCTCTCTGAACTGACCTGTCTACCAGCAATCAAACCAAATTTCCAGAATGACAAAGCCCTACTGATTTTAGTATAGATATTTCCAAATAGCTTGTTTCAAGGAGACTGTACTGGTGCTTTAACACACTGCTGGTCTGAGGTAGGATACAAAGATTGTTAAGGAGCTGGATGCAGCAGATGGATTCCAACTAAAAGCAAAAATGCCACTACTGGGATTGCTTGCTAAAATGGCTATAAATCAGCATGCCACCAAGAAAACCATGCTAATCTGACTGCAGAGTGAACAAATGTGTAACCAAGACTGTGCTTATGGGGCTTTTATTATTAGGCGAGAGTTTTCCTTGCCAGGCATGCAGTGGCACAAGGGACTCTGCCAGGTCGGGTGCCTACCATCTCTTTCTTCCATACTACAAGCGTTTAGATGTTCCTTATTTTTATACAATATCCTCTGTACAACTCTGTGGAGCATAACATTATGTCCTTAATTTTATGGCCTTGAAAAACTCCACTGAACAGACACTACACATCTCTCAACTGGTTTGTGGCTCTACCCGCACAAATTTGAAGGGCATCTCTAATTCTATAGCAGGGCGGCAAAGGAGCTTGTTTCTTCTGCTGCCAGTTACTGCAAACGTTACAAGGTGCCACAGGTGTATTTTAAACTGCGTATAAATCAGGGGAAAATGATCAGATCAGGATTTGTGCTGCATGGCTTCGCTAATAGTAGCTTTTCTGCTACACCTGTAATATTATTACAGGTGCGCATTCTACATGCACGTTTTAAAACATGTAATGGATGGAGGAACATTTATTCATATCTGAAAGAGGAAGAATGGTGTCATGACAATCACCAAATGAATCTTTGGCTGTGCCATAAATAGAGAGATCAAGAGGCAGGAGGGAAGGCTTTGAAGTGACAAGATATTAGAAGAATGGGAGTGGATGGAGGTATCATCCATTAAATCCAACCTAATCATTCAGTCTTTCTATAAATTCAAGTGAACACAGACTAAAATACATGAGGAATCTGAATAAATCAATAGGGATGCTGGGTTACAATTTTTTAAAAAATCACGTAGTGCTGTGTTTGACAGTGTTAATGCCCACAGCTTTGCTGTTTTAGAGTTTTAGGAGGAAAACATGTTCAGAGAGATGATTTTCCCTCTTGGGACAATGTGACATCATAGAGAACACAGAGGTCCAAGCATGCACTGCATATCTTCATCATGTTCCTGGTTCATAGTGCTGGCAGACAGATCATGCCTCCAGGTTTGGCTGTGATTCAGAGCATTATCATCTGATGACTGGATACCTAAGAAGAAAAGGCAACTGTTACAGAGAAGAAAAGCAATGAACAATTTGGTTCATCCCAAGTAAGTGGGAAAGGAATTTTAAAATGGAATTAATACAGGCATAAGGCAACAGAGCTTTCAGACTGGCTCTTAATAATGCAGGTTTTGCATTTAACAGGACTCATTTTAGGGCCAAATTTTTACAAAGTTAAAATGCAATTTTGGATCCACTTCCAACATGGCCACCAATTGATTCAAAGTTAAAATGCAATTTTGGATCCACTTCCAACATGGCCACCAATTGATTCAAAGCCTTAAACAAATGCCTTTACAAATGCTTTTGTGTTTTTCTATATATGCTCACAAAGAATGGGGTTCAAAAGCCTTTTTATTGGCATGTGCAAATTCAGTATACATCTCCACTGAGCCCTAATTTTTAAAGGTTGCCATGTCATGTTGCCATTTATTACAAAGCTGCACCTGAAATTTGGTTACCACCATTTTAAAAAAAAATTGCATTCTGCTATCCATACTAAAATATACCCAGATAGAGCTTGGCTGTGGGGGTTTTTTCCTGTCAGAAGTTGTATATTTTATTCATTTTAGAAAAACAGCGACATCCTTCAAGTGTCTTGAAAAACTGGATTTCTCTACCAAAATAAATAGCTGTTGCTAGCATATTTGCTCTGACAAATTGGCTAGTATGAGTAGAAATATCCATTATGGGAAACGACTCCCCTATCTAAGTAGTCTCAAAGCAGCTTATAATCACCTTCACTTCCCACAACAGGCACCTTGTGAGGCAGGTGGGGCTGAGAGAGTTCTGAGAGTACTGTGACTGGCCCAAGGTCACCCATCAAACTTCATGTGGAGGAGTGGGGAATCAAACCTGGTTCTACAGATTGAGCAGCAAACTCTAATCTGGAGAACTGGGTTTAATTCCTCACTCCTCTACATGAAGCCTGCTGAGTGACCTTGGGCCACTCACAGTACTTTCAGAATTCTCTCAGCCCCACCTGCCTCACAAGGTGCCTGTTGTGAGGAGAGAAAGGGAAGTCAATTGGAAATCACTTTGAGATTCCTTAAGGAAGAGAATTTAGGTGATCTAAAAGAACCGACTCTGGGTAGAAAGTATCTTCCAATTTTACAAGGAGAAAAAATGTCTTATGGACATTTACTACCCAAAGTGGCAGCGTGCCCAATAGGGAGACAGAACAATGAGTCAGTAAAGTAAAGCATTCTAATCAAAATGCCTAGGATGAGGTGAAAGGGAAGAAATCTAGATTCTAAATGATCAAGAGCAATCATCTTGATCACGCAACACTGATACTAAAATTTCCGTGACAATGATTTGAAGTATGCAAGACAAAATTCAGGAAATATTCTCAGTCTGAGACAGAACAAAATGAAAGACATATTTCAGAAACATTTGCTGTTAAACTACTAGAGCATAAAACTACCAATGAGAAAAAAAAATCTGCTGGCTGACACATGGTAATACAAACATTTCCCCTAGCTGTTCAGAACCTTGCAACAAGAACATTTTAGAGTACAATTATACCCATGCGAGGAATTCTTCTGTAACAACTTATAATAGATAGTAGAGGCAGAAAAGATGGCTGTTCACTCTTATTTCCGTCCAATATCTGTCTGATCTTTCCAAGATCAGTTTCTGCACATGTATCAGAGCACAGAAATGCACATCCTCAGGACGGTCCTGTAACTTTAAAATTTAAAAAAAGGTTTCCTCAAAATAAGGTGGGGCGAGAAAGTAGCGTGACATCACAAACAAATGTCCTGAGAGAAGCCCACAACACTTGAGCAGTGAAATTCTATACCACAGTTGTAATAACAATGATACACTGATGGAAGCACTCCAGGTACAAGCCTCTTGCTTTGGTTTGGGTAAGTGTGGCATTCCTGGACTGATGGACTCTGATAAGGGTAATTTGATGACTGATGTTGATAAACATTACTTAGGAGACAACTTTATATGCTGCATCAGCTGAAAAAAGTGGAGGCAAGCATGCAATATTTAATACTAAACTTTATCAAGGTGGCTATTTGGAACAGAGCTATCATGTTAGCAACTTTGTTAATGCTTTTGATATATAACTTAATTTCTGTTATAGGATATGTTGTGCTGAAACTCAGCAGGGTGTTATTTTTCTGTGTGAATTTTTCATATTTACAATGGCCACTGATTTTTAGCAAACAAAAATATGCAGAAAAATGATGGTACTGAAAGTGGTTTTAAAAGGGTTCACTGCAGGTATGTCTGCACTGTTGCTTGCTGGTGCTTTCCCTGCTCTGACTTTATTAGAAACTAAAATAAGGCCCATTGCGGAAATAGATACAACGAGCTCTAGAAAAGAGGCTTTGGGCAGGTGCCCAGGCCTTAGGCACTGAGCGTCAGTTTGCTGTGGCGACTTCAGCAGGGTAAAATGACACAGAACTGACCATTTTCTCCAGGGGAACTGATCTCTGTCATCTGAAGAGCAGTTGTAATTCTGAGTGATCTCCAGCCCTCCTCTGAAGATTGGCAGCAATGATTCCCCAGGAGGAAATGGCTTGTTTGGTTGGTAAGAGTCTATGGCATTGCACCTGTCTGAGGACCCACCCCTGCTCAAACCCTACCCTCTCCAGGCTCCACCCCTCAAATCTCCAGGAATTTCCCAATCTAGAGTTGGCAACCCTATCTCCTTCCCAGCCAACCATCAATCTACCTTTATCTGCCCCCCCCTGACTTCAGGTTTCCATCTCTTCCCCCTCATTGTAGCCTCTACCTAGGAAAACTAGTCTTTTCCACAGTGGGGACCCAAGCAGGAGGGAAGCAACCTCAGCAGGGTATAATGACACAGAGTCCACCCTGCAAAGCAGCCATTTTCTCCAGGGGAACTGATCTCTGCCATCTGGATAGCAGTTTTAACTCTGAGTGATCTCCAGCCCTCACCTGGAGATTGGCAACAATGGTCCCCAGGAGGAAAAGTACAGTCTTTCTCTGCAGTGGAGACCTAAGCAGCTTACATCTTTCTCCTCTTCCCCTTTTGATCTGCACAACAACCCTGTGAGGTAGGTTAGGCTCAAAGTCTGTGACTGGTCCGAAATCACCCACTCAACTTCCCCAGCAAGAACCTAGGTCTGGCAGATCCTGCTCTGAAGCGCTAACTGCTACGCCTAGGGTAGCCAGCCTCCAGGTGGAGCCTGAAGATTGCCAGATATCACAACTGAACTCCAGAAAACAGATCTCTTCCTCCAATCTCCCTGGAGAAAATAACTGCTTTGAAGGGTGGGCTCTATGGCATTTTATTCAGCTGAGACCTCTCCTCTCCCCAAACTCTGGCTTCTGTAGACACCACCACAAAATAGACTCCTGCCTTTGTCTTTTTACTGACAGAACCAAGCTTGGTTTGCCTAGCAACAGCCACTGAGGGAAAAGTTAGTCCCACAGGAGCCAAGCAGGAGAAGTGTCTTCATCAGAAGAGACAGCTGTTTTGGCAGTTTATTCTGTGAGGAAAGAATTTCCAGGCTGGCAGTGGGCAGGGGAGATGAGCAGTCCCAGCACCCAGCCAATGGCACACAAGTACTCGAGTGGCAGTTGATGGGCCAATGGCTGATGGAGCGCACAGCACAGCCAATGGGAGAGCTGGAAATGGCCAATGTGTTAGGGCAATTATATATATAAGATTGTACCTCTAGAATTTTTTTTAAAAACCCATGAAGTGTCAAGTGATGTGGAGTCTACTAGAATTAAAACAGAGTTGCACTTACCTGTAACTAATGTTTATCGAGTGGTCTTCGGTGCAGGCACACATGGGACTCCATGATTGCAGGGCAGTCACAGAGAGGAGCTTGCAAACTTTTTTTGAAGAAGCTTCTAGACTCTGGAGTGCTCCCCCTCTCCTCCGTCTATAGGGATCCCTTTTCCTGCCCCAAAGGTCACATGGCAGAGGCGGGCAAAGTACTCCTTCCCTCAAGGCCCCTTCACTGCCATGAGAAGGCCCATACATTTTTGGTAGCCCACAGCGGAGAAAGGAGGGAGGTATGTGCGCCTGCACAGAAGACCACTAAATGAACAGCAATTACAGGTAAGTGCAACCCTGTTTTCATCTATGTGGCTTCTCTGCAGTCCCACATGGGAGAATAATAAGATCACCTGCCCAGGAGGAGGGTGTGGGCTGATTAATGGAAGATTTTAACACTGCTTTTCCCACTGCAGCTTCACTTCTGGAGTCCACATCCATCAAGTTGTGTTTAACTAATGTCAAGGGAGTGGACCATGTTGCTGCCTTGCAGGTGTCCTCCAGGGTGGGTCTGGCACGAAAGGCTGCTGAAGACACCCGAGCCCATGTTGAGTGAGCTTTCAGTGGCATGGGGCAAGAGGCCATAGCTTTGTTGTAAACTGTTCTAATTGCTGAGATCACCCAGTAAGAGTGTGACTGTGCTGATGCAGCTCTCCCCTTGTTCGGTTCTCTGAAACATAAATAAATTTCTATCCTTCCTGAATTCTTCTGTTCTTTTTAAATAAAAAAACGAGTGTCCTCCAAACATCTAGTGTATGTAGTGTTTGTTCCAATTCTGATGTTGGGGATGGGAAGAATACTGGGATTCCCACAGGGGTCTGGAGTGCCCAGGGCTTCCCCCAAAGCCCAACTTTGAGTCTTGCTGCTCCACCTTCATATACCTTAGGAGTAAGGCATCTGCAAGCTGGGCTGTATTGTGGCTCTCTCCCAGACATAGGAGGCAAGAAGAATCATCATCATTTTGTGCCATTTTTGCTCCGCACTCCCCACATTTTTTAAAAAGCCATCCTAACTGATTTGAGGGTCAAAATTCTTCAGACTACTCCATGGGGAAAAAAACCTCTTTTGTTTAGTCCTGAGGCCCCACAGAGCAGCTATTTAGAAGCACTTCCTCGCCTCACAGCAGCAAGAAGACAACAGAGGGAAGGAGTACTGGCCCCACCTCTGTCACATGACCCTTTGGGCAGGAAAAGGGATCCCTATAGACAGGGGGGAGGGGGAGCACTCCAGAGCCTAGAAGCTTCAAAAAAGCTTGGAAGCTCTTCTCTGTGGCTGCCCTGCAATCATGCAGTCCCATGTGAGACTGCACAGAAGCCAAGATGAATGTACCTTCCATGTGTCCACTACAAAATGCAACTCCTATAACATTCCTTGCACATTCAAGATTCAAATTATCTAAATGTCTTGGACAAATAAAATAATGCTGTGTTCCAGTGAAGCCCCTTAATATACCTAAGATTATTTGTTTTATAGTTGGAACGTGACAGCCAGCCACACCAGTTCAAAAATCAGCTCTTCTATTTGGATTGCTGGTCATAGACAGAAGTCTTTTCAAGGTCCGTAGGCCCAAACATTAGATCTCTGTGAAGTCAAACATTTCCTAAGTCATTTACACCAGCAGTTTTCAGCCCATGGATTGAGACCCTTGGATGTGTCGCAAGCCCTTATGAAGTAGCTATATTTGTTTTGCTGCTTTTTGGAAGGGTCTTCTGTTAGTAAACATGCTTAGAGAGCAAGGGTGCCCTACCTCCAACATCTCCTTGTACACATGCTGGAAAACGGGCAGGGTGCTGAGGGAAGGTCACTCAACAGCACAGAGGATTCCTCCATGGCACTAATGCTCGACTTGCTTCTTGTTATTGTACAAGCCATGGTGCTCAGCTTGAGCGTCCTGTACATGGCTTTCTTTATCTACTTTCCCACTGACATCTTGCCACTACTGAGGTCCTAACTCTGGCTCCCCTTCGTCCTGTCATGTGCATGACGTTGTTTTCTTACTGCTTAATGAGTCCTATGCAGCTATTTAGGCTTACAAGTGGGTCCTGTGTCTGAAACATTTGAAGACCACTGGTTTACACCACTGAGCTCAGGGAAGCTCTTCTGTAGGTATGTTTCTATACAAGTGGTAAAAATGACTATTATGTGCCGTTGTCAAGGCATTATTGCCTAAGAGAGAAGATGCCCTTTCCTTCATTCAAAGAATGGGGGCAACTGGGCTTATCAGGGAAAAAAAAGGAAATTATATTGCAAAACGGAAGTTAGATTTGTACAGAGGGAGTGAGAAAGAGAGAACTTCACATGCCTCGTACCTATTCCTCAATGTTTATGGGACAGGACTCCGGAACTGCAGCTGTTCAGTAGAGGAGAACAAAAGCAAATGGTGAACGAGAGAAAAGACAGACACCACAAATGCATATGCATACAACAGAGAAAGGGGGGGAAATACAGCCAAAAAATGTTTGCTATGCTGTGCCTCTTCACTACCTTAGCTTTTCCATAGACACCTTTGTGTTGCAACACTTTAAAGATAATGTTCCAAATGAGTTGCAGTTTTCCAGAAAGTCCAGTCAGTATGACTGGGGTGACTGCAACATGGTGGAACCCAGCTCCTAGATGTCTATAAGGAGTACACGGTAGAGAACCCATTCAAGACAAGAGTCTTTTTATTCCATAAACCATCTCTCCTATCTCATGTTCTTTAGAGATGTCAGTAACAAATGCATGTTCAAGGAAAGGCATGGTATTACATAGTAAACTAATTCTTTATGATCCAGTGTTCTTGTGAACTATGTAAAGACACTCATATTCCTCACAGAGATCAGTAGCCTTGACTACAATTTGATAACCCCCAGTGTCCCTGAATTCATTTATGCACTAAGAACGGCACCAACAAATTATAGGGAAAGGTTCCGAGATGGAGAAATGTGGCTCCACCCCCTAACCAGGCAGTGATGTGACAGGGGACACAGTTGGGAGGGGACTGCTATCAGGTCCAGATGGAACACATCCTCCCATCCTGTTCTTTTTGTAGGCATGTTATTTTTAATTGGCTGGAATAGTTTATAACGCGAACCTGGTCTTACTCTTAGCACACACCCAGTTTCTTTTATTTTTCAGATTTATATCCCATGTTTCAAAGACACTTCCAGCAATGACAAAACCAAACAATAGTGTCCACATATTAAATTGCTAAGCTTTAATTTATGCTAAAATAAATTAAAATTAAGGTTACCCCCCAACAGCATATCTGGAAATTTTAACCCAGATTCAATATTTGACCCAGGACAATTCCTCTCTCTCTCTCTCTCTCTTTCTGTGCGTGTGTGCAACACCAATGTTAAAGCAACAGCCAAGGTTTTTTCTGTCCAGTCACAACAGCTTGTGGATGCTGATATTAGTATAGCTTGGTAACTATTTCAGAGGGATTCTACATTAGTAATGTCCCTTAGGACAGTCTGCTTGCACATGGGAGATCCCCTTTCTTAAAAGCAAAATACACAGCTAGGGTGGTACACCACATACTTCTTTGCCTACTGCTGAATACTAAAAGAACATGATTTAGCTCTTGAGACAATTGCAATTCCCTGCCATCAGGAGAGTCTGCAGCGGCAGAGCCCCCTAAAGGTGAAACAAGGCAGTCACTGCTGATTATCCATGTCATCAAGCCAGTTCATTTTCAGATCACCATTTTGCAAGTCATAACTCCCCTTAGGGCTGCTTCTCATGTTACCAGTTCTTCTTGGGTACACATGCACATAACAAATCATGTAAAATATGAGTGGTACATGTTGCATGGCATTAACATTTAAAACCATCGGCTTGTTTTGCTTTCTAACGTATGTACCCAAGTGAATGTGGCCTTGATTCTCCTGCTCATCTTCCTTTAAAAGTGACTGTCTCCTTTCCAGAATACATCACACTTCCATTGGCTTACCTTACTTACCTTTTTTACCTATTCATTTGTTAAAGAAAGAGGTAACTCAAAAGAGACTGAAGCCCCCAAACCAACAGGGTGCTGCGATGTAATAGGATTACCCCCTCAATTTAAATGATATATCTACTAGATGTTACTGAAACAGGAGCTCAGACTTTAGAGTGAAGAAAATGGAGTGTGAGGAACACTAGAGGGCAACTTTAGAAATGCACGTCTGCTGATACAACAGCCATACAATGGGTTCTTCCAGCCATACAACTAAGGGCTTAAAATCACATGCATCTGTGAGACAGGCAGCTCAGAAAGCCATTTTCCAATGTGCTGTATTTGTGTTTCACTAAATACACGGTTTATCCTGTCTGGCTATGAAGCAAGGAATGGATTTGCAAAAGGATGTACCACAGGCTGTGCAGCTAAGTGAAGATCTTTTGGATCTGCTTTGCATAAACACAATGAGCTGCCAGGGATCTGCAAGAGATTTCTGTAAGAAGCAAAGCCACCTAAAGGGTAAATTAGTCAGACAAGGTACCCAAATCTTGTGTGGATCATCCGGTTTCTTCCACTGGGGCTTCTTAATGTCCAATTTTCATTCATATAGCTCAAATACTGCAGGCAATACCCTGGAATATTTCTTGTGCATAAACAGATACAACAGAGATAGTGTGTGATAAACGTATTGACTCCACCCAATGCAATTCCTATCTTTAGCCCAGGTCCTATTTCCACTCTCTCCTCCACTAAGTATACACAAGAACAGGCTTTACTAGAAGGCTTTTAGAGAAACCTCTTCCATGGCTTTCCCTTTCTAAGTAAGCAGTGAACTATGAAGTACAAGAAAGCACACACCAAACAACTTTACAAATCAGTGGCAAAATATCATTAGCTAGTTCTTTACTAGCAAATCAGTGTCATGCAGCAAGAGGAGATGTTTCAAGAGGTGATGCAACTGGTGCACTTCTTCAGATGTTGCACCACTGACAGAACAGGTCCAGAGACACATTTTTCCCTTTCCTACTATGTCCCCCCACCCCCTGAAAGGTAATGTTAGGGACACTTATCTGCAATAAGGGATGTGCAATTTTATGAAATGATCCAAAGTTCTTAATCACATGTTCATATCCTAGCAGTTTTGTGCTTGGTTTTTCCATTTAAAAGCAGGGACCTGGCCTAAAAATGCATATACGCCTGTCCTTTTCTTTTGTTAAAAAAGATTATTTTAACCAGCTTGCTGTGGTGCACAGGATCAAGATACTGTTCACAATCCTTTCTTATTCAAAGCCTGCTTTTCACTTGGTGCTATGCTATCAGAAAGAGGCTTAACTTCATTTCAGGTCGCACACAGACAAAAAAAACACCCTACCCACACTTCTTTCTCATTTTTGGCAGATCTTTGCTAACTGCTCAGAAACCTGATGCTGTATTTGGAACATGCCTTTCCACTACTCAACATTCATTGCACCCCGTAGGGCTGACTTTATTGTATATAAAGAGTGGCAGTGAGCCTCAGGTCTGATTTTTCAGCTTCCAAGAGCTGAAAAGTTTCAAGAGGTTGAAAAATCTGTTTCAATGAATTATTTAGAGTTTGAGTCTGGTGGCACCTTTAGGACCAACAAAATTTAATTCTGGGTATAAGCTTTCAGGTGCATACACATTTCTTCAGATACATAGAAACAGTTTCAATCAAGCCTTACATATGGGGGGGGGGGTGTTAGTTGCTAGGAAGGGCAATAAGTATAGCTGAGATTGGAATAAAACCATTGGTAAAACCTGTGAATGGCAGCAAATTAGCATACAAGAGTTAACAAATAGACGTGAGAACTAAGTTTGAGTCCAGCGACACCTCTAAGACCAACAAAGTTCATTTCTGGGTATAGGTGAGAACAGAGTGACTTAGCATGTGTAGTGATACAAGAACCCAATATCTCTGTTAAGCCCTGGGGGTTCAATTGTCCTGAGTCCTGTAATAACTTGTAATTCGGCAATCTCCCATTCCAGTCTGTTTCTCATTTATACCCAGAATTAAACTTTGTTGGTCTTAAAGGTGCCACTGGACTCAAACTTAGTTCTCACATTTGTTGTTAACTCTTTTATTATCTGTATGCTACTTTGCTGCTATTGACAGACCTTATCAATGCTGTTATTCCAATCTTAGCTATACTTATACGTCTTGACTTTTATTAACCCTTCCTGGCAACTACCCCCCCCCCACACACCTATATGTAACACTTGAGGAAAACTGTTTTAATCAGGGGTCCTTTCGTAAAAAAAGAGGTGCAGGAGCTCATTAGCATAGCTTATTTGCATATGCCACACCCCCTGATGTCACCGGAAGTGTCAGAAGGCCACACACCCCTGACGTCACCGGAAGTGTGTCAGAAGGCAATACCCACCGCTCAGGCTCCACCCCAAAAATCTCCAAGTATTTCTTAACTCAGAGCGGGCAAGCCATTTTTACACTTTGACTAAAGACACTTTAGGTTTTCTTTGCTCTTGCAGGGAAGCTACCCTACAACAAGCATGAAAATACAGATCAAGTTAGTATGCTTTTTTCTTTTTCTGAAATAAATTAGGAAAACAATCAAAAGATTATTTTGGCAACAACATGCTTGGGAGAGATATTAATTAAAAGGGTAATATTTATAGCAGTCTTGAGAAGTATGTGTTCTATTGCACCTTCACACACATTAAGACCAGACAAGGTATAATCCCAAACAGACATCACACCAGTAGTCATGTACACAATGTTGCCCATGTTTGCCATCTACCATAAACACATCAAGGCAGGCTATAGGAAGGGTTGTCCTGCAGTAAGATCAGGTGAGACATGATCTGCCTTAGTCGGTTGTCATTAACCAGGGGGCCCAACACATTGGGGAATTCTCTTACTCAAAACCCAAACAGAGCAAGTGGGAGACATGCAACTCTGCCACAGCTGCCCTGCAACCCCACCAGACATCTATACAATCCAGGGCAGCCAGGAATCCAAGCTCAAACACAAACACTCGCAAAATCCATTCCACATTTTCTTTGCAACTCTTCTGGAGCTGTAATGTATTTCAATGGAGCCTATGCAAGTCAATTGGCATTCCTGGCTCCCATTATTTCCAATGGGCCTTCAAATTTCTCCCATGGTTTCCAATGGGCAATCCTGTCCTTCCTACCAACTGTCTCACTGGAGCTGTGCAAGAGAGGAGCACCCAGCTTCCTGGCATGACCATTCAGAAAGCAAAAACAAAAAAATATGTTTCCTTTCTTTTCAAAAATAAATGATTTGAAGAAACTAAGAGTGAGGAAGCAGGAGAAATCCAAAGAGGACGTAGGAGAGAAGGGGTGAGGAGAGGCTGGTTGAAAACATAGTTTGGCAAAGGCACATTGCTGGGGGGGGGGGGGGGGGGGACGGAAGCCACATTTTCACCCCAACTTTTTGAGCACTGTGAATAGTAAGAAACCTGATTAGGAAAAGGTATATTATTTTTAATTCTTAGTTTTTTCTACTCCTCTCTCTCTGTCCCCCCCACACACACTCTGTCTGCTTTAGAGTTTGAAGTAAAAGGAAAAGGGGGCAGCCACAGCCACAGGGGGAACTCACTCTGTTTCCCCATGGATTTCCACATTTGCAATTGTTGGTTATTCTAAGTTTGTTCTGTATTACCTGGCCAAGGGGTCTTGTGGGGGTAATTCAGGAGGAACAGAGAGCCCCGGTGTGTCGGCGAGCGCTCCAGCTGGCCCCGCAAGTTCTGGCCGGCTATGGAAGTTGCAGCCAGTCTGGGGCTCCAGGGAGGCTATCGGGGATTTTTCCTGAGGGGGGATACGGCGGCAAGCGCTCAGGCTGGCCCCACAGATCCCATAGTCTCCCTTCCTGGTGGCCTGCCTGCCTGTTTCCCAGCGCTGTGCCTGACTCAGCCCCATGGCGAATGGCGCCTCCGCGCCACCGACGCACCGGGGCTCTCTGTTCCTCCTGTGCCTCTCCCTAGATTGCTGCAACTTCCATAGCCAGCGAGGAAGCATCCTGGCTGGCTATGAAATGTGCGGGACCAGCCGGAGCTCTCGCCCTCGTCCCCTCTCCCCTCCCCGGAAAACTCCCCCCCCCCCCATGGCTGCAACTTCCATAGCCAGCCAGGAAGCGTCCTGGCCGGCTATGAAACTTGCGGGGCCAGCCGGAGCTCTCGCCCCCCTTCCCTCTCCCCCCCCCCGGAAAACACACACACACACACACACACACACACACACACACACACGGCTGCAACTTCCATAGCCGGCCAGGAAGCGTCCTGGCTGGCTATGAAATGTGCGGGGCCAGCCAGAGCTCTCGCCCTCCTCCCCTCTCCCCTCCCTCCTCCCCAGAAAACACCCCCCCCCCCAGGGCTGCAACTTCCATAGCCAGCCAGGAAGCGTCCTGGCCGGCTATGAAACTTGCAGGGCCAGCCGGAGCTCTCGCCCTCGCCCCGCTTCCCTCTCCCCCCCCCCCCGGAAAACACCCACACACTCACCCCCCCCCCCCCACACACACAAGGCTGCAACTTCCATAGCCGGCCAGGAATTGTCCTGGCTGGCTATGAAACGTGCGGGGCCAGCCGGAGCTCTCACCCCCCATCCCCTCCTCCCCTAGAAAACATCCTCTGCAGGCCTTATACCCCACCCCACCCCACATCCCTGCCATGCTCCCTGGAAAGGCGGGAAGTGCTCGGCCTTGGCAGGTCTTTCTGCAGGCCCCTGCAACTTACCTTCCTCCCTCTTTCTGCCTCCTTGCGGCCGACTGAGGGCTCCTGTGACCAGGGGGTGGGGCTTGGTCATGTGCCCGCCCCCTGGACTCTTCACTCCCGGAGCTTTGCTCCGGCAAGCTCCGGTGCGAACGGAGCACTGGTTTTAATGTATTTGAAGAAGTGTGCATCTACACAAGCTAAGTTTCTCAGTTCTTGCTTATACCCAGAACTGAACTTTGTTGGCTTTATTGATGCCACTGGACTCAAACTTAGTTCACACGTCTGTCTGTTAAGTCTTGTATTTGTATGCTAATTTGCTGCCATTCACAGGTCTTACCAACTGTTTTACTTCAATTTCAGTTACACTTATCGCCCAGTTACTTATGCATCTTGGCTCTAACTAGCCCTTCCTGGCAACTAACTCCCCCCCCCCCCCTCTCTCTACCTATATCAGTAGTGGAAGAAGAGAAGATAATGGATTTATACCCCACCCTTCACTACCTGAAGGAGTCTCAGAGCGGCTTACAAACTCCTTTTTCTTCCCCTCAACAGACACCCCGTGAGATAGGTGGGGCTGAGAGAGCTCTGACAGACACTGCTCTTTTTCAAGGACAGCTGTGCCAGAACTACGGCTTGCCCAAGGTCATCCAACAGGTGCAAGTGGAGGAGTGGGGAATCAAACCCGGTTCTCCTGGATAACAGTCCGCACACTTAACCACTACACCAAAATGCTGTATCTGAAGAAGTGAGTAGTGACTCAGGAAAGCTCAGACCCTACCACAAATTTTGTCAGTCTTTAAGGTGCTACTGGACTGTTACTCTTTTCTACTGCTACAGACAGAATAACAAGGCTACTTATCTTGACCTATCTCTACCGATATGTAAGGCCTTAGGAAAACTGTTCCTATGTATTTGAAGAACTGTGCATGCACACACAAACTTATACCCAGATTTAAACTTTGCTGTTCTTAAAGATGCCACTGGACTCAAACTTTGTTCTGCTGCTTCAGACTAACACAGTTACCTGCCTGAATCAATCATTTAGTCAATCACTCTCTAATGCAATTTGTAGCCAACCTATCCCAAGGCTTGCATGGGAAAACAATCCTAGGGACTGGTTTACCTTATTTGCTTGATAGAAAGAATTCCTAGTTTAAAAGAACGCAAGGGGTCATGGATACACACTAAGTTGGGATTAAATCAAGGCATTTGGTTAGGAAAATGCCCAGCTTTGGATTTTTATACAGACACACATCATTTGGAGGCACCAAGAGTACAAAGATAGAAACTGGTGCTCCATTTACACCTAATTGCTCCAAATGACTTTGCATGTGGCTGCTCTTAAATGACTCCTGCCCCCAGGCCAACATGGCCACTCACCTGAAGTTGTTACTATCCTTATATGATCTCTTATCTACTGCCATATATGCAGTTCCACAGCAAAGCCTGAATTCACTGCAGAATTTCCCGAGTGGAATAAATTATAAAATGGACAGGATGATTTAACAGAGGAAAAGGGTCAGCTTGCTGACATCTGTATAAGGAAAAGTGTGTCAGGGTGGTAAAATAGCTTTCCTCCTCAATAGCAGTGAACAAGACCAAAAAGGAAGATTCTTACAGATATCTCAAGTGTACAGCCTGGAAGCTTTGGGGAAAGTAAGATAAGCAGGTAATGGGTTGCTATGGTTTACAAGTGACACAAATTTACCAACAGGGGTGATGGGTCTGATACGTCTTTGTTTTAAAGAATTGTGGCACAACCCAGAGAAGACAAGGACTGAAACAATGGGAGCTAAGCATACAAGATAAACTGCAGCAGAAGTTTGGGATGCCGTATCTTCTCTGGATGTTACCCATGAAATGCAATCCATGTCAATGGGACTTGTACAGAATTGTACCCTCGGTTTCCAGCACTGGAATCAAAACCACCAATTCTTCTAAGGTCAAAATGTCAGTCTATAAAAATGACAACATTCCCCAATATTGCATCTCATCCAGACCCATAAAGAACAGTTGGTAAAATTTGCAACCATTAAACAACAGGGAGAGATAGGAAGGATGGAAACATGAATTAACAGAACTGTGCTGGCGTAGAGTGAACATGAACTTTCACACTGATGAAATCCATTTGGAGGTGGGAGAAGATCAATGAGAAAGGGAAGACAAAAATGCAATACACCAGGGTTAGTAGCACACTTAGCTGGAGATGTAACACCAGGGGCTCAGCTGAAGGCCCTTAAATGGGAATGTGGCTAGATTAGATGCATGCTAGTCTACTTGTAAGAAAGAATAAAGCCTAAAGGTAATTTGCATTGTACATTGACTAGAAGTAATGTAGGATTAGGGGAAATGGTTGGGTTTTATGTTGGTACACTGCCTGGCTTTCCACTTTGGCATGAATCTGAAAGGATGATGTAGGTGTTATAAACAGAATCTTCTGGGAGAAGAAACAAGGGAGGTTCCTTTGGCAAGGATACAACTAAACCACTTATTGAGTTATAATTCCCACGGACCTCTCTAGGGACTGGCAATTTATTCCACCATTCTTAATCTCGTCTGGAGAGAAATTGGTAGTCTGGAATCAGGCTTGGATCTGAAAGCAAGCCCCGTCCTTTATATCATTCAGATAAGGACATGTCTAAACTTCAAACTTAAATTGCTTTCTTCTAAGAAATCATGGTAACTACAATTCTGTGGTGGAGTGCTAGGGCCCTCATGGTTGTTGAATGGGACTCGATGAGTTACATCCAACCTGAGAAGAATTGGTCTCAGCCAGTACAGTGTAATGCTACAGTGCTAGTCTAGAACTGGAAAGACCTGGGTTTTGATCCCCACTCAGCCATGAAACTTGCTGGGTGACCTTGGGCCAATCACTTACTCTTCACCTCAACTACTTCACAGGATTTTTGAAGGGACAAAATGGAGAAGGGAAGAACCATACAAGCCGCCTCCTGGGAAGAAAGACAGGATACAAATGTATGGCCAGGACATATAGATTTTTCTCTTGGCATGTAATTAATTTTTTTTATCTTTAAAGAGGGGAAAATTGGGGAGGAGAGAAGAAAGTATGAGAGCGAGAAAGAAGGTGGAGAGTCCAGAGAAGACTATATACAGGATAAATTAGAAGTGGATTCCATGTTGCAGGCTGGAGTCAAAAGAAATTCTAAGGGAGACTGTTGTGTACCCTCAGGAAAAACAAGTCACAGTTCCCGGGGTTCTTTGGAGAAGTCACATTAAAAATTCTCCTAGAAGCTGGGAGACCTGCAATTTATTTCTACACTGTGTAATGTAGAGTAGTCAGGGAAGTGGCTGTGGTTTAAGATGTCAGAAAGGGGCCATAACTATGCACCCTTCTTGATGTTTATTGCTATATGCTGTATAATTGTACATATACAAAAATGTTATGTTATGTGCTGCTTGCTGTCAGGCAGGTAACGGGGGGGGGGGCATGAAAGTTTCCCCTCCCACCTCCCTACACCCACAAAGTTCATGTTCAGCAGACTGCCACTCACCAGGTAAGCAGGCCTCAGAGCACAGCTTATTGTCCAGAGCTTTCACGCTTGCGTTGCCAATGTCATTGTTATTGTCACACTCCATACCTAGGAATGCGCCTGTCCTTTGGCCTGTAAGGGAGTTAATGTAGTTAGAGAGGGGATGGGGCTTCATTTTAGTTTTTTTCCTTGCTAAAGTCATGGAAAAATACAACAGTTCATTATCAGGATTGGGGGGGGGGGGGGGCGGAACACCCCTCGGCAAAAGCCAACAGGTAGAGCGTGGACAATAAGGCATTATTAGATCGCGATGCATCTGCATTAAGCCATCCTGACTTGTTTCCTCAACCACGTCCATTTTCATCCTTATTTCAAGACAATCTTTGGGGTTTATTTGTTTTCTTGGTCAATGAGGAAAATATATGGAATACAGTAAGAAATTTAACCATGTCTGTAGAGACAATAAGCACGCGGGCAAAAAAATAATGTATAAGAATAGCAGGGGAATTTTGTAATAGCAGCTTATGAGTATTTCCAGCTCATATTACTGCAGATCCTCCGGTCAGTGTCTGACCCTATGGAGATTACGCAAGTGCTGACAACTCACACCCTTTTCCTAATTTAATGACCTAATAAACTGTTACCTCACTACCCAAGCAACACAACAAAAATCTCACACTGTTGCAAAAAGGAAGCATAATTAACATTAAGTACTGTTGGGCACATCCACACTATAGAATTAAAACAACTGAATTGGCCCTCCCTCCCATCAGGGAACTCTGGGAGTTTTAGTTCTGTGTGCAGATGCTAGGGATTTCTAACAAAGTTCCCAACACCATTATGAAAGCATAATTACCAGGATTCTTTGGCGCATTCCATGACAGTTTTACTGGTACAAAACCTATACAACTATAATGTTTCTTATGAGATCCTCTAGACATAATAGCTACTAAACAGAAATCACAATTGTGTTTCACTCTTCATTCTGCTTTGTTAGTATCTAAAATGACTGCTCACTACTGTCTAAGTAATTTCAGAATTCCCCATATTTTTAAATTGAATGAGGCAGCTAGAGCAACTTAACTGTACATTTAAGAATGGCCCTCTTTACTGAGACTGATTTCCCACGAGGCACTGCTCCGCCATCGCTCTTCCCTTTCCCCCGATTGTGAGTGTCAATTTCCCACTCTTTGCCCTGTGCTGCATTTTGACCCACAGCTTCGCCCGATTTCCCCCATGGCTTTGTGATTCTGTTTTTTGAAGATTGTGAAGCTGCGGGGGATATCGGGCAAAGCTGCGGCTCAAAATGTGGTGCGGGGCAAAGAGTGGGAAATTGACACATGCAATCGGGAGAAAGGGAAGAGCGATGGCAGAGCAGTGCCTCATGGGAAATCGGTCTTTCTGTAGTGGCCAATAAAATTCACAGGTAACACTTTCCAGACTACTCCACTTCTGAAACTGTTCTGACCTAATAAACAATGGTGTTTATTTTACCAAGACATGATTCTACAGAAAGAAATCTCTTATAGCACTTTGCATTAGTATTTCTGGTTAATTTTTCTAAATATAATGTGGGTTTTTTTAAAAAACACACACACAAGATAGAGCCACACACAAAGAAAATTAAGCAATATGTGGGACTTAGCCTCAGGAGAATGAAAAGGAATGTTGCCATTTAATTCAAGTTCAAGCAAAGCTCTTATAGCAAGTCTGCTTAAAAGGGGGAGTGGGGAAAGGCTGAGAAAGAAGATCTCAAGCACATATATGCCAACTCACTGGGGCAATGAAATGTTTTTTTTTTAAAAATAAACCATAGTGTCTCCATAACTTCATCTGGTCAACATCCCTGTCATCCTTGAAGAATGGCAAAGAGCTGGCAATGGACTGAAACATCAAATCTGACATTCTTGAACAAGAGCTGTGCGGATGTTTCTTTCCATTATGCTTTCAAGAGTCCATCCATTATCTTAATTCCAAAATAAAATGAGTTTTTATGGCAACAGAATCACTCAAAACATTGGGATTGATGGTTAAGAAACAAAACTGATATGCAATCAAGTACTTGAGCGTAACTTTTTATGGATTGGGCTGCTAAACGTGTGCTGAATGTAGGAGGTAAGCGTGCAAACTACTAAAATTCCAGAAGGGCAGATGGCACCAAAGCAGAAGCACCAGCCATGGAGGGGCAGAGGATCAGGGAGAAAGAAATAGAACGGCATTTGCTGACCCATGGAAAGGTATCTCTTTGAGCAGTGACATCACACCTTACCTAAAAATGCATTAATTACCTGGTAGCTGTATACAGGTGAAAAAAATTCTCGGAAGGAAGATAAAACCAGTCAGTAAGCCACCCTATTAACCTGAGTAAATGGCTTCCACAGAGCTCAGTAAAAGTGCAGTTTACCCTGTTTATTGGTAAATTGGTAAATTTTTCCTGGAGGTTTTAAGCTAAACCTATGTTAAGGAATAGTAGCATGCACAAATCTGGAAGTAATCTGCTGCAGTTAATCTGTATGTTTAATTTGCAGTTAATCTGTATGTTTAATTCACAAACATGCTTTTTCAATGACAATTTCCATCTCTCTTATCAGAGTCTCCCAGCTACGAGTCTCATGTCCCCACTGGAAAAGCATGTATTTTGTTTTTTGCATGTAACTGCATATAAATGAAATCTGGGGTCTATCCAGGGATCATTTCGTAGAAAAAGAGGTGCAGGAGCTCATTAGCATAACTCATTAGCATAACTTATTTGCATATGCTAAACCACCTGACATCACTGGAAGTACATCAGAAGGCGGGGGGGGGAGAGAGAGAGAGAGAGAGAGAGAGAGAGAGAGAGAGAGAGAAAGAAAGAAAGAAAGAAAGAAAGAAAGAAAGAAAGAAAGAAAGAAAGAAAGAAAGAAAGAAAGAAAGAAAGCTGGCAGAGAGGGGACAGTTACTAATCCAAGCCTCAGAAATACCACTCTTCTGGGAGGATAGCTTCAGTGGTGGCTGAAGCCTTCAGAAGGCTGGTCGAAGGAACAAGGACCTTTCCAGGGGACGGGGTTGTTTTGCTGCAGCCATGAGACAAGCAGGCATTCCCCCGCTGGGGGGAGGGGGGGAGGCTGGCACCAACTTCTGGAATTTGGAGATAAAAGTGACGCAGGCTGGGAGCTTGTGCTTGACCCAATCCCGTCCTCTGTTTCTCTGCTCCAAATCAGCTCTCCAAGTGGCTTTCCTTTATGTGGGCTCCCAGACATGTATTCAAATTCTGCCTGGCGTATGTGTGTGATTGTAAGTGCAAACAAGCTATTTGGGAGCAATTTGAAGCTTAGAAGTGGAAGGTAAAGTATTAAACATGCATCGATTCACCTCAGACCCCTCTCGTGAAGCTGCTGTTCCCTTCAAGAAGCAACTATCGGGCATTTGCTATATACATGTGTATGCAATGTGTCACTGGCTCTAGGAAGCCCAGAAGAGAACCACACAATCTCTAAGAAATAATAGTGACAGAACACTGTAGCTGGGGCATAAGCTTGCCAGGGGAACGTCATCTTTGGAAAGACTGCAGTCTATTGCAAAATCTCAGGGAGAAATAATATCCCAAATATTTGGAGTGTTCATTAGCTTTAGGATTCAGGCAAGATCTCACTTTCTTATAACCAACTCCCTAACCCCTATTCTTGCATTAGAAACAGAATGACAAAAGGAAGGAAGGAAGAGAGAACAAACAGGTACAAGTCTTTAAATGTCAGAAACTGTTGCTTACTGAAATTGCTTTTTTCTCCCTTATCCTGCATTGTAGGCAAACATAGAGGAAAACTGAACTCCACGTTTTGACTACAAATAAGCCACTTATTGTTTTCTGCCATCTATTCACATTTCCCCTATGAATCTTTCTTTACTATTTTCTCTGTACAGAAGAGTGAATTTTGTCCTATTCTATGGACACCTTCCTATTTCTTATTAGATAGACATTCAATAAATGGGGCAAGGCAGCTTGGCCAGAACCAACCCACTACCCTTTCTCCTGTGAACACTGTCAGCTAGATAAGAAACATGACCAAACAACATGAAACAAGGAGTAATTGTCCATTCTCTTTTACCATCTTCCTGCGTGGGGGAGCCATCATCTTCCTCCATGACATCATTCCCCTGCCACAAAAATTAACAAAATATGACTATTAAAAATAAAGATCTCCTGATGCACTGAAGAAGACAGAAACTAAGTTCCCTAGTTGGAACTAGGTTTCCTCTTCCAGAGGTGGTTAAGAAAAGAACATGCTATATGTGAAATAAACAAGTGGTTCTTAAGCCAAAGCAACCCAAGGATCCTCATTTTGATTTAATTTTTTTTGCAGACCACCTCCTCTTCCACCGACATACATCATATGCCAGAGAGACTCTTTTCAAAGTGTGTGTGTGTGGCAAGCTGCGCCTGCCTTGTGGAGGCTTGTGTTCTCTTTCTTCTTCAAAACTATGCAGTGAGACCCTTACATGCTAGAATTCAGTGTCTGTATTATCTGTACATGGTCTACAAGGTTAGGGCTCAGAGAGCAGGCAATACTATATACTACAACTAAAAAAAGAATGTAACCTAAGTTCTAATCAGTCTTACCCATTGATTGGAAAGGGCTCTACACTCTAGACCACATGAGTGTTCCTTATTAATGACTTCTAGCGAGAGGCTGGCTACACAGAGGTGGGAAGGGGCCTAGAAAAATTTTGGGGGCTACTCAAACAAAAAGAAAAAAACCAGCATCACACAAAAACTGAACATCTGGTATTCCAAGGAAGAGCTATTGGTTCCCTACAATCAAGCAACACTTTTTCTGCCTACTGCTGAGGTGATCTGGAAGCCAGGTGACAATGGATATTAGCAGCAATAGGGTTGCCAGCCTCCAGGTGGGGCCTGGGGATCTCCCGCTTTTACAACTGACCTCCAGCTGACAGAGATCAGTTCCTCTGGAGAAAATGGCTGCTTTGAAGGGTGGACTCTATTGCATTGTACCATGCTGAGGCCTCTCCCCTCCCCAAACCCCACATTCTCCTGGATCCACCCCCAAAATCTCCAGGTATTTTCCAACCCAGACCTGGCAACCCTAAGCAGCAATATGAGCTCAACCCCCATTCCTGGAAAATTGGAGAGAGCGCTCCATTTTCACAGTAGCCAGATAGCATAAAAAGGGCTTATTCTTCACCTTATGAACTCTGTGAAGCCTATGAAGTACCATTATGGATACACAGGAGATCCTAAAACCCATTTTGGGAAGGCTAAAATAAGAAATTCAGTATACACCTTCTATGGCAATCAGGGTAGTACATAACGCAAATCCTGCTGGATTGTAGCATTTCAGATTACAAGTCTGAATGTCCCTCCAGAGTGCAGGTAGCATTGTCTATGTGATTTCCTTGATTGTACATTTATCAGTTTAATTCAAACACTTGGAGGCATGAAGAAACCTCAGTCTTTTGAATGATCTCTGAATCTCAGCTTGGTTCTGTGGCTTTTGATTGAACTGTAAAATGGTGTTGAACTTAACTGTAACTGTTGCTCATCAAGTTGTCTTCTGTGCAGTCACACACAGGGACTGTGCTTGCACAGGCCAATCACCAGAGGATGTCTTCCCAGCTTTTACCTCTCTCCTTTTCTGAAGCTGAAGGGGGGAGCCCCTCCCCAGGCTGAAGGCACATTTTCCCACCCAAACGATCATGTGATCCTGGGAGCCCCCCCCCCCCCCCCCAGTTCTCCAGCTGAGGAGAGCAGGTTAACTAGAGAGAAAGAGCTCACAGTGGAAACGGAGGGAGGTAATGTATGTCTGCACAAAAGACAACTCCATGAAAACAAAGTTGCATTTACAATGAACTGTTGTTCATTGAGTATCTTCTGTGCAGGCACACATGGGGACTGTGCATGAGCAGTCCTGCCATCAGATAGGTCTTTACAGCTAAAAACCTCCCTGGGGGTGCTGCATGCCAGAGCCAGAAGCTTGTTCCCACCCAGAGATCAAGTGCACCTGCACAGCAATGCCCCATCCATAGTATCTCCAGCGCCGCTGAAGCAAGAGGATGGAGCAGGGCAGGAGGAGGGTATGTGTGCCTGCACAGAAGCTACTCGATGAACAATAGTTACAGGTTAAGTGCAACTTTGTTTTCATCATTAATCTTCTGTGCAGTCCCACCTGAGGATTCTAGCAAGTTACTCACCAGGAGCTGGTGCATGTCCTCCGCACTTGAGCAGCAAATGAAGTGCTGCCTTGCCCACTTGAGCCTCTCGTTTCACTTGCAGATCCAAAGCATAGTGATTGCCAATTACCAGGTGGCAGCTCTGCAAATCTCCATCAAAGGCACTCCATCCGGGAAAGTTGTTGAAGAAGCCATTGCCCAGGTGGAATGGGCGTGAATGTTCAAGGGGCATGGTAATCTTGCCCAATCATAACACTCTCTAATGTCTCTGACAATCCACCAGAACAAGGTCCCACAGAATACTCTCCTACCTCTCTTAGGGCCACTGAAGTAAACAAGCAGGGCTCTATCCCTACGGTTCTCTTGAGGTAAAATAATAACACCCTTCTAACATCTAAAGAATGCAATGAGCACTCGTTTTCAGAGTTTGGTGATGGTGAGAACTCGGGCAAAATAATTACCTTGAGATAAATGAAACCTAGAAACAACCTTAGGGAGAAACCTAAGACTGTGGAGAACCCCCCCCTCCCCATTCTGAGTTTTCAAAATGTGCCTTTTTTCTCTCTCTTCTCTCTGGACGGGCAGGAAGCTAGGGCAATTACCTGCCATAGTTATGTAAATGGCTTGACTTGCAAAGGGACTGAGGGATTTGGTGTTAGGAATCTCCAGGGGACTCCTGGAGACTTCCCAGAATGCCTGCAAGGAGGGCTCCCAGGATGCACCTGGGTGACCCAGGGTCCACTTGGGTGACCTGGGCGGACCAGGTCAAAGGGGGTGGAGAATGTGATGTAGAATGGGTGGAGCCAGAGGTTTAATAAAAGTGCTTGCTCCCAGGAGGGAGGGGCTCTGGACTCTTGGGGCTGATCTTTGGGAGAGGACGGACGGCTGAGCTCTGTTCTGCAGGCCTGGGGCCATCGGCCATGTGGCCTGGCCTGCTGGCTGCAGAGAGCCTAGGTAATGAAACATCTTTAGAACCTTTCGTAACTGTCTAAGCTTGAAACTGCCTACTTGATTTCAGCATCTAGTAGAGAAATTCTTTAGAACCAGGGAAAGAAGGATGCGATTATGACCAACTTTTATTTGTCCTTCTGGTTGCTGATCTGGTGCTGTGCTAAAAGTATGCTTGTAGCCTTTTTCTCTTTTTAATAAATATTTTACTTTTTGAAGCTGGTAGTGTTCTCTGGACCCCATTGTTTCCCCAACCTCCTTAGACCATGCAACTGTAAGAGAGGAGTCCCAGGAAGGGGGAAGGTAAGCAGTCAAGACACTTGTTACCAATCCTCCAGGGGGGCCCCAAAGAAGGAATTTGGTCCCAGTGTTAAGCAGGAGCTGGGTAGCAGGAGACCAGAGGCAGGGCTTCAGTTTGAGATGGGGTGTCAGGTGTCTGTCCCTCCTGGCAGGAAGACGCCAAAAAGGACAGTGGTGGCAGTGGTACCCTAGTGGAAGGAAGTGGAATAGCACCCTCCAGGAATTGGTGCCAGCCAAAGAGGGGGCTGGCAGAACAGGGTCTAAGTCAGAGCAGGCCTGTTCTGCCACAACATCAAAAAAGGAGGGTCAGTCTGAAGAGCCACTAACTCGTATATCCTCCTGGCTGAAGAAACACACTTTCATAGAATGCTCTGCCAAAGAACACAAAGCAAGAGGTTCAAAAGGCTTGAGCATTAACTGTGCTAATCCAACTGATAGAGACCATTGGGGTACTAAAGGATCCCGGGGCAGGCAAAGATTACCCAGCACCTTAAGAAACCTCTTGAACAAATGATGGGAGAAGACTGATCCTACCTCAGTTCCCTTGTGATAGCAAGAGATAACAGCCAGGTGAACCTTCAAAGAGGAAAATGCCAAGCCCTTAGTTCTCAGATACAATAAATAATCAAATATGGCCTGCAACGGGGCACTACCTGGTGACACGTCCCTCACTACACCGGAAGGAAAACTGCCTCCACTTATACATATAGGATTTCCTAGTGTTAGGCTTGCGTGATTGCAGGAGAACATCATTAACCTCCTACGAAAATATTAGGTCTCTGTCTGAAGCGTGAGGTGGGTCAGACTGTGTTGAAGCACCTGGTTGATACTGATTAAATCTCATTGATTTAGCAGGAGAAGAAACTGGCCCCAGGAGATTTCCATAAGGACTGGAAACCAAAAGGGTGTTCCCAGGATCATGTTCGATCTCTCCATCCTGGCTTTCTCTATAACTCCTGATAAGGAGTGGGAATTGAAAGAATGCATAAAAAAGGGTTCACTGCCAATGCAGCTGAAACACATCTCCTAGAGAACCAACGCCTACTCCTGCTTGGGAACAAAACTTTACAGGTTCTTGTTTTCTCTCATTGCAAAAAGATCAACACACACCCCGGACACACACACCCCAGACACACACACCCCGGACACACACACCCCGGGTAAAAATTGGTTACAGGTAAGTGGCTTTTATAGACCATTCATGAAAGTGTGTGCCAGCTCTGCTCAACCTGTTGGCTTCCATGTTTAAACTCCCAGGGATATGGATGGCTTGAATGGAAGCACTGAGCTTCAATGCCATGTTCCATGCTAGGGTAGCCTCCTGACATAGACCTCTGGAGCCTGTATCCCCTTACTTGTTTAAATAAAGCACTATATCTGTATTGACAGTTTGGACAAGGATAGATTGGTTCTGAAGGTTCTGAAAAACAACTAAAGGCATAACGAACTGCTCACAGTTCTAAAATATTAATATGCAGCAGCTTCTCATCTTCCAACCATGTACCCTGAGCCACCAATCCTTCACAGTGCGTGCCCCAATCCAAGAGCAAAGCGTCTGCAGAAAGGATGACCTCATGTTTTGGAACTCTGAAGGAAATCCCCTGGGATAAATTATCCAGAGAACACCACCACAATAAGGAATGTATGACAGGTCTGGGAATAGAAAATCTATGCCACAGGGCATGAGACCCAGCTCTGTAACAGGACAGAAACCAGAGCTGCAGGGATCGCATCTGTAACTTAGCCCAGTGTTTTTCAACCTTTTTCGAGCTAAGGCACATTTCTTTCATTGAAAAAATCCCGCGGCACACCTGACAATATCTCACGGCACAGTGGTTGAAAAACACTGAAATACAAGATAAATGGGTCATTAGTTGCCTCAGCTCAAGTATTAACTATGACAGTATTACAAATACACGTAATAGCCACTCAACTTGAAATCGTAAGTTACAGATCCAAAGTGTAATGGCTCCTTCCCATAACATTGACCTGAGTTTCAGAAGAAATATAATGTGGATGTATTTTAATACTGCGATTCTGCTGAAGTTTTTCAAATAGAGAGTTTAAACTCTTACTCTTATGTGAACGGCATTCCACTGATCATAAGTGATTTGAAGAGAAACACAGTACACCCATTCTTCGCTGAGGGACAATTACTGATTTGAACCCCACCCTGACAGAAACAGCTAGCTGTTACCATCAAACATATTCATGTTTACTGGAATGTCTTGGTGCAAATCACCCCCCCCCCCCACACACACACACAGGAAGAAACCAGTTTATTCTGCTGGAGAAGTGAATGCCCTTGGTACCGAATGTTCCTGTCCTCTGTATTAACATCCACAGGTCTAGCATGACTGATTCAGCACACGAGTCCTCCTCATTCATTTAAAACCATCTCGCAAGGCCAAGGGGAGCTGCGCCTCAACGGCGGCTCCCTCCTACCTCAGGCCGGCCACAGAGCGTGTGAGCGGAATCAGCAAGACAGCGCCACTGTTCTTTCTCGCATGCGCAAACGCGTCCCGGAAGGTCAGCCCAGAAGGCACATTTTTTTCATTGAAAAAATCCGACTTCCGGCAAGGCTTGTGAGCATGGCGGACGTGCTCCTCCGCATCTGCGGGGAGCGCGATCCGTACCCGGTGGGAAGAAGGGGCTCTGGACTGGTGCTGAGCCCCCAGAGACCCCAGTGAGAGGGCTCTGCCTGGGGTGGCCCGAAGGGGATCTCTCCCTACGGTGGCGACCGAGGGATAGAGATCCCTTTTCATCACCCCCATAGGTTCCCCCGCCGTGGGAGCCGTATGGCTGAAAGCGCAAATCCGAGAAGCAGCAGAGAGTGCGAAGCAATGAGGCTGGAACTGACAGTTACGCATGGAGAAAACGTGAGTCTGAAGTAAGAAAAGCAGAACACAACGGGAAGACGGCGGGAGGAGTGAAACCCACCCCCCCCTCCGGGACTAGCGTACTTACGAGACTCTTTACGTGGCGTTACTGCAGGAATAAAAGCCCATCCGCCTTGCTAGATGGCAGCATCGCTCACTTGGAGATATAAACTTTAGAAGGACATAAGTGCTGTTTGAAAATTTGCTCCTTTCGTTCATCTTATCTATATATAAACAAAGAGCGTAGTCTCAACAATGACGGGGAAACCGAAACCTTCCCCCAAACTAGGAAGTACAGCTCCGAGTTCAAAGGTTGATACCACGGAGATGAGTGCGGTGTTCTCCTCGTTATTGCGACCTCTAGTGGACCAAATGACAGCTCTCAACGTTAAAATGGACAAAATGCAGCTAGAACTAAAAGAGTCAAATAAATCCACAGAGAAGCTGCAGCGAGAACTTCTGGAAGTAAAAACTTCAGTAAAAAACCAAGATGCAAGACTACAAAAGGCAGAGAAGGAAAAGGCCTTCCACCACGATCAGCTTTTGAAATTACAAATGGATAGATCGAATTTTTTCCTAAGACTTCAGAATGTGCCAGAAAACACAGGAGAAGACCTTAAAAATTTGCTAAGTGAATCACTTGAACCAGTGACAGGCATGAAAGCAGCGGATATAAAAAGTGATATGGATATGGTTTACAGAACCTATCCAGATTACACTAAAAAGAAAAGCCTGCCTGGTGAAATTATGATAAGGTTCTCCAAAAAATCTACAAGAGACGTGGTGCTTAGGACCACAAACAAAGCAGCTCTGAAGATCCTGGGAGAAGAAGTAAAAGTGATGAAGGATATCCCATTTGAAATAAGGAAAAGAAGGAAAGCCTATGGAAAATTGACATCTTGGCTCCAGTCTGAGTCTATCATCTATCATTGGAATACTCCAGAAGGACTATGCTTCAGCATCAAAGATAAGAAGTATAAGATTGACTCTGTTCAACAAGCGAAAAAATTTCTGGAAAAAAGCAAAGAGCAGAAAACTGGGAGAGACTCAGATGGTTCACTGGCCTCGCAAGAAAGCATGTATGGATTTGATAGCTCAAAGAGTGAAGAAGAAGTGTCTGACTCGGAAAAGGGAGCTGCAGCTCCAAAAATAGTTGAGACTGTTAAGACAAGAAGAGGACGAAAGAAGAAATAGTGATTAAACTGTTTTATTAAGCATTGCACTTATGTATTATAAATGGTTTAATTAACCATATTTCTCTAGGTGGGCGTGCCTGCCAAATAGTTTTTGATAACTTTTATAGTAGCAGTAACAAGTAATTGAAATTTATCCAAGGTTTTAAATGCTTCATAATTATTTTATGTAACAAGGTAGTATTAAGCAAATGATAAAGTACTCTCTGTATAAGGTATATGTAGCTTAGATTGTAGCGTTATAGTTGTAGTTATAGAGAAAAATCAATTAAAAAAGAAAAAAAGAAAAAAAAGAAAAAATCCCGCGGCACACCTGACAATATCTCACGGCACACTAGTGTGCCACGGCACAGTGGTTGAAAAACACTGACTTAGCCAAAGGCAGGACTGCCATAGTAGAGGCCATATATCCCAAAAGGCACAGAATTTTTTGGACCAATTGGAACTGGTGAGATCTGAACTGTCTTGCCAAGGATAAGATGGTCTGTACATTCTCTGGAGGTAGAAAATCTTTTCCCACTAGGAAATCCAGCATGGCTCTGTGATGGACCCCTGCTTTTTCTTTACTGTTAGGCAGATTTTCCCGCCAAAACGCTGTTCCCCACTCTGAGCAGCCCTTTAGTAGCATATTTTGATAACAGAATTATAACTTTCTGTGTGTCCCATCCTGTGATAGAGAAGTTGTCTGGCTTTTGCCCAGGCCAGATATTTATTGTAGCTAAGCAGGAGCCCTCTTATAAATCCCTTTGGAAATGGCACTTGACACAAAGTAAAGTTAAAACAGAAATGTTGATTTTATTGAACAGGCACAGTTAGGTTAGGAATAGGCAGGGGACGAGAAGCTGAGGTAAATTTTGTTGTTTATACAAATTATAATATTTTGAACAGGGAACAGAATATTGTTCCCCCAAAAATTTTTATTGATTTTTTAAAAATAACAATAGTATACAAAATTTAAAAAAAAGCAAGTACATCAACATCCTATAATACTTATACCATGGATAATTTCTTAAAGCTTGCAATTAAACATTTTGAGCCTTTTCCTGTATTTTAACATTCATCTATTTATATACTTTATTCCAATTCCTCCAAAATTTATTTTCCGGTTTATTTTGCCAAACCATACTCAGCCTATCCATTTCTGCCATCTCTAACAGTTTATACTTTTTTAATTATTAATTTTTTGTATTGATGAAGATTTAAACAGTATAAACATAATACAAAAAACTTCGTTACATTGAGTTATAATATTATTACATATATAATCAATATGTTACTTAACCATATGTCACCTTGTTTATGTCTGATATGGTTCATTAATAAAATTATGTATATGTGAATTAAGTGCTCAAATCATTTAGGAAGCCTAAAAATGAAGCCATTCAATGTAATGTGGGTCGGAGGGAACCATGTATGGACAAATGTTGAGTTTGGATTCCCCTTCTTGCAAAATCTGTCTTCAGTTGTTTTCACTATCTTATCCATCACGAAGTGGTCCCAGCATTTATTTTTCCACATTATTAAGTCCGGTGGGGAAGGGGGTTAGAGGACTTCCACATTGCTGCGATGGTCAATCTTGCTGTTGCCAACAAAGTAGAGGTGAGTTTTGACATTTTCAAGTCTGGGTTTTCTGCATCAGCCATGTGAAGGAGTAAGGTGGTTCAATCTATTGGAACTTGTTGAGATGTGATTTTATTAATTTCTTCTATGACTTGCTTCCAAAAGGACTGAATTATCGGGCAAGACCACCAGCAATGGTTGAAATCGCTGACTTCACCGCACCCTTTCCAGCATAGAGGGCTATAATTTGAGTGCATGTGGTGCAAGCATGCTGGAGAAAGGTACCACCTTGTGTGAAGTTTGAAAAAATGTAATTTTATTGAGAAGATTTTTTATTTGCACGCGTGTGAGTCCCAAATTGTTGCCCATTGATTTGGTGTTAGTTCTTTTCATAAGTCTTTATGCCATGCAACTTTATTAGTCATTATTTTTTCTTTTTCAGAGTCCATCAAGGTTTTGTAAGGAATTGACAGCAGTCCCTTCTGATGATCTGAGAATTTGTCCAAGGTAAGTTCAAATGTGGTCTTGGATCTAGAGACGCTGTTTCCCTATCCAGTCTATTAGGCTTTTGAGTTGGTAGTATCTTAACCATGGGATATTAGAATGTATTTGATTTTCAGAGTGGTTTTTGGAGTGTCCCTCTTTTAACTAGGTCTTGTAGTCTACTAAATCCTTCTTTAGTCATAACAGTTTATACTTTAGGTCTTCTTCTGTTGGAATTAAATCCGATTTCCAATTCTTTGCTATAAGAATTCTAGCTGTCGTAAGAATATACGTCACTACATATCTATCGGATTTTATGTTTTCTGGGAAGATATTTAATAAAAATAATTCTGGTAACATTGGCAAATCAACATTAAATATTTCTAATATTATTTTCCGCACTTCCCCTCCAAATTTTTGGATTCTACCGCACCTCCACCACCATGTGGAGGAATGTTCCTATATTTGCCTTACATTTCCTGCAACTGTTAGGAAAACATTTTGAGATTTTATCTAGCAACCAATGCCATCTGTAAAACATCTTATAAATATTTTCTTTATAAGACGTTGATCTCATATATTTTGCTGAGATCCATATTTTAGACCATGCCTCTGTATGGTATAACCTATATCTTTCATCCATGCATAGGTGCTTTAATTGCTTCGTCTAATATAAAATCCTTAATCAACCAGTTACATACCTTCTGAATCAATTTATCACTAGACGACAACCAAATCTTATCTAATTCATTTGGACTATTATAAAAACCTAGTTTTTTATCCTCCTTGAACCTTGAATTTAATTGCAATTTTTCCCACCAAGACAGTTTTGTTTTTGGTTTTAAAAATGCTTCTTCTGTTTTTAATTCATTGTTTTTATCCAACAAGTTTTCATAACATTCTTTGTTATGATAATAGATAGGGTTTAATGTATGCCTCCAGTGGGGAAACCCATTTTGGAGTTTATTTATTTATTTATTATTTCATACTTTTACTCCCTGTGGACGGGCTCAGGGCAGCTTACAGTATGGCACTCAGTGCCTACATCAAAATAACAATTTAAACATTTTAAATACATTTTAAAACCAGCAACAGTACTGTAACTAATTTGCAATAAAAGCTGCAAATAAAATGCAAATAAAGTGCTCGCAGTGATGGTAATAATAAACATTCAGATGGTTTCCTACAGGTACCTTTCATGCCAAAGCCAGGGTCATATTCTGGCCCTCCGTGGCCACTTGGCCTGGGCATCATTCAGGGCCAGCCCTCACGCTGATGTTACTGGCAATGGTTGGTGGTCAGCAGTAGTGGCTCCAAATCAAAGGCCTGGTGGAAGAGCTCCATCTTGCAGGGCCCTGCAGAGTTGCATCAGATCCCATACGGCCCTGATCTCCTCCAGGAGCACATTTCACCAGAGCGGAGCTGCCACCGAAAAGGCGAGCCTGGCCTTCCTGGGGCCTGGGACCAAAAGTTGGTGTTGCGACCCTGACTGAAGTGCTCACTGGGGTATATGTGGGGAAAGGCGGTCCCTCAGGTATGTTAGACCCTGGCCATATAGGGCTTTAAAGCACCAGCACCTTGAAGCGAATTCGGTATGCTATAGGTAGCTAGTGCAGTGCTGCCAGCACAGGCCGGACGTGGTCCCGTCTAGAGAGACCCATCAGTAGCCTGGTCGCAGCATTCTGCACCAGCTGTAGCTTCCAAATTTGCAACAAGGGCAGCTCCATGTAGAGAATGTTACAGTAGTCTAACCTCGAGGTGACCGGCGCATGGATCTCTGTAGCCAGGTCCTTGCAGTCAAGGAAGGGAACCAACTGCCGGGCCAGCCAAAGATGGTAAAAGGCTGACTTGGCAGTGGCTGCTACCCGGGCCTCCATTGTTAGGGAGGGATCCAGGAGCACTCCCAAACTCCTAACCCCTGGCGCAGGCACCAATGGCACCCTGTCAAAGCTTGGGAGTGGGATCCCCCTCCCCAGACTGCCCCGAATCAGGCATGGGACCGCCGTCTTCACTGGGTTCAATTTCAGCCAGCTCAGCCTAAGTCAACCAGCCATGGCCTGCAATGCCCAGTCCAGATCTTCTGAGCTGGAGTCCGACTGGCCACCCAACATCAGACAGAGCTGTGTGTCATCAACGTACTGGTGACATCCCAGCCCATACCTCCAGACAATCTGGGCAACAGAGCACATATAGATGTTGAACAGCATCGGAGAAAGCACCACCCCTTAAGGCACACCACATCCAAGTTGGTATCTCATGGATTGCTGTTCCCCTAGCACCACCCTTTGTCCCCAACCCTGGAGAAAGGAAGTAAGCCATTGCAAGGCCCGCCCCTGTATCGCCACGTCAGTGAAGCAGCGGGTCAGAAGCTGGTGATTGACCATGTCGAATGCCGTCAACAGGTCCAACAGCAGCAACACTGCCACACCACCTCGATCCAGATGTCTCCAGAAATCATCAGTAAGGGCAACCAGTGCTGTCTCCGTCCCATGTCCCAGGCGAAAGCCAGACTGGAAGGGGTCTAAGACCGAAGCATCATCCAGAAAGCCCAGTAACTGTGTCGCCACGCCCTCTCAATTAATTTGCCCAAATAGGGCAAATTGGAAACCGGCTGATAAATAGCCAATTCGGCCGGATCCAGATTTAATTTTTTCAAGAGAGGGCGGACCATCACATCCTTGAGTGTCCCCGGGAACCGCCCTTCAAGGAGGACTTGTTGATAATCTCCCGGATGGCACCTTGTAACCCCTCGTAGCCTGCTTTAATCAGCCAGGAAGGGCACGGATTAAGGTTGCATGTGGTTGGGCGTACAGTCATGAGCAGTCTGTCAACTTCCTCTAGGCTGAGTGGGCCAAACCCATCTAAGCCCAGAATTGAAGACGTGCAACGGGCCTCGAGTTCACTCTCTGTTTCAACTGTGGTGGGGAGGTCGCAGTGATACAGGGGCGGGGAGGTCGCAGTGGGGATACAGGGGTGGGCCTTGCAATGGCTTACTTCCTTTCTCCAGGGTTGGGGACAAAGGGTGATGCTAGGGGAGCAGCAATCCATGAGATACCAACTTGAATGTCGTGTGCCTCAAGGGGTGGTGCTTTCTCCGATCAAGACTTTATCTGCAAAATAGCTCACAAATGCCTCACAGCCGATCTCCAATTCTCTAGCGTTTGGTCTGCCATGTGGCAGGACTGTTAAAGGCCGAATTGTTCTAAACAATTGGGCTGGGCATGAGCTTGCGGACGCAATCGAGGCCACGTAAAATTTCCTCATTGCAGCCTTGGTTGCCATCTCATAGGCTTTCATAAATGTCCTATAAGATGCTCTTGTAGCTTCGTCCCAAGCACAGCTCCACCGTCCTGAGCACGGCTCCACCACCGACTCTAGACGTCATAGCTCACGCTTCATAAGCAGCAGCTCCTGGGTATACCAGGGTGCAAGCCTGCTGAGAGAGCGTAGAGGGCACCGGGGAGTGATCCCGTTGATGGCTGTGGAGAGCCAGCTATACCAGTCCTACACTAGCTCATCTAACGAGCCACCAGGGGGCATTGGATCCCGCAGAGCCATCTGGAGCTGCATAGGGTCCATTTGGCTCTGCGGGCGAGCTAAAATAGGCTCACTGCCTAAGGGTCGGGGTGGAACATTCAGGCGGGCCCCCAGAGCATAATGGTCCAACCATGGTACTGCTGAAGCAGTAATCCGGTCCACTGTTACCCCCGCAGCGAAGATCAGTTCGAGTGTTTGCCCGGCCTGGTGCGTGGGGGCTGAGATATATTGAGAGAGTCCAGTGCCACTATGGACGGCACCAGATCTGCTGCCTGAGTGGAAGCTGCATCATCAGCATGGACGCTGAAGTCACCCAAGACCACTAGCTTGGAATATTCCAACGCCCAGCCTGATACAGCCTCCATCAGGGACGGCAGGCTGCTGGCCGGTGCGTTAGGCGGTCGGTACACCAGCCACACAGCCAAACTCTCTACAGCCTCCCACACCAGCCTGACACACTCCAAGCCTGCGATCTCTACCAGCGGGAGCGCCCTGAAGGAGTAAGCCTCCTGAATGAAGATTGCCACACCTCCCTCCTGCCCCCTAGTCCGCGATTAGTGTAGGATTGAGAATTCCGGAGCGGCAAGTTGGGAGAGTGCTACCGTCTCCCCGTTCCGGACCCAGGTTTCGGTCATGCATGACAGGTCAGCCTTCTGGTCTACTAGAATGTTCTGAAGGACCTTGGCCTTGTTATTTATCGACCTGGCGTTACACAACACCAATGTCAGAGGGGAGTTATTTATCCTAGCCCCACTGCCAACAACCGTCAGGATGGGTTGCAGGCTGGAAGGCCACCAAGCCATCCTGTTTCTCAGTGCCCTTCCCTCATTTCTCCACCTGGACCCACTGCTGTACTTTCCCCTCCCCAGGAGCACCGGAATCTGTAGCCCAGGCATCGCCAACCGTTCTCTGCAACAACCTCAGATCATCAGCAGCCAGACACAGAGCCCTCCTACATACCCCGGTAGCAAACACACACCTCTGGTGCTGTTGGATCTAATATCCTCCATCCCGCTAGTAAACCAATCCTAATGATTGCTACTGAATCCTCCCAATTTGACAGTAAAAATATAAAGCTGGAAAACTATACTCAGTTAATTAATCCCCAATTAGCAACCAACTAATCCATTATACAACGGCTACCCTCATTTCAGCCGGATAGATTTTTTGTCAAGAGCATCCTAATCCTCCTACCCCCCCCCACACTATTCTAGATCCTCTAATACAAGAAATTTCTACCCCTGTCCAGCAGCCAACCAGAGACTATTGCCTGCTCAGCCACTTCAGGTACTTGCCAACCCGCCTCTGTCAACGCCGGTAATGGAAGATACAGGGGGGAAGGGGGGACAGATCTTTCTCCTCTCCTTTCCCTCGTCCCGTGCACTGATCTAGAGCTCCTCCAAATATTGCCACTGCAGGAGGGGGGAGAATGACCATTACTCCACACTTCAGATGTTCAGCCTTGAGCAGCCTCCAAAGGGCGCTCCAGTCTCTGCTCTTCCCTCGTTCCAGCTTGATCCCTTGATCCAATCCAGCCACGGCCTCTCGGCTCCAGCTCTCCCAGTCCAGCCCCTGGATTTCCCAGTCCGGCTGTACAGTTCCTCTCAGCCCCGGGCAGCTCTTTTTCCCAGCCGCGCCCAGTCCTGCACACCCAGTCCAGTCGATTTCAACCTGGGGTCTGCTCAAGCCACAACCCTCCAGCTGCTGTTGTTGCCTCAGGCCCGCAATCCTACTGCCTCCCAGCCGATTGCAAACATTCCCAGAGGGGAAGAAGCCGGCCCTGGGCTCCCCATCTACTGGGTGAGGGCCTCCTGCCACTGCTGGCCCCAATGCCACTAGGGACACAACTGCCGAAGATGGACCCCAACCGCCACGGACCATGGCCACCAACGGTTCCAGCTGCTGCCAGCTCTGGCCGCTGTCACCAAGGCCAGCTGCTGGCCACTCCAGCTCCCGCCCTGGCTCCATTACTACTGGCCCCAATGTTGCCATCGCTGAGAACATGTCCCCCTCCTCTCTCCAAGATGGTCGCCAGAGCAGCAGAGCAAGAGACTTCAGGCCGGCCAACGGTGCCCCAAAGCTGACAGAGGTTCCAGGCCAGTCTTCAGAGGCAAAGAGCAGCCTTCCACAAAGGCCCACATTATTATATATCCTGTCTCTTAGTTCATTCCAGATTTTGGTCAAAGCACTTCTTATAATATGGTTGTGAAAGCCAGAGTGGTTTTTATCTTTCCCATACCATACATAAGCATGCCAACCCATTACCAAGTCATAACCTTCCAACTTCAAAATTCTTACATTTTCAAACCTTATCCAGTCTTGTATCCAACATAATGCTGTTGCGGTATAATACAAATACCAATTTGGGATAACTAAGCCTCCATTATCTTTTTTATCTTGGAGATTCTTCCATTTAATTCTTGCTCTTTTATTTTGCCATATAAATTGTCTACAAATTTTTACTAGGTCCAAAAAATATTTAATTTTTTTAATAATTGGTAGGTTTTTGTCAGAATCTGCTGATTCAGACAAAGTTTCTATTGCTTACAGCTATGCCTTCTGTATTATTACTATGCTTTCTGTTGTCATACATGTATGCCATGCTATACTCCTATTGCCATGTATGTGTTATAGCTGCTTTCATAACACCTGCCATGTAGTCGCCCTCTCCCTTTGGTAAACCCTCACTTTGGCCAGTATGTATGTAGCCTATGTGACCCCAGGTTTATGACCCTGACCAGGCCTGGTTTGTGTAACTGTCAGAGCGGGAGGATGACAACTTCAAAGTATGGGAACAATGGGCCTCTCACACTCCTGCCTCCGCATTCCATTCGTCCCGGCTGGGACTCTAAGGGAGGATGAGTCCCATCTCTTATCAACGTGCGAAAGCCTCGAGGCCATCGATTGTTATGTGAAATGGTAACATCTAAGGGGTCTGGTTTAGGGATGGAAATTTACAACTTGACACCTCACTTTCTTTCCTGTGGGAAGCAAATGGCCAGAGACCCTTTTTGCCCGCCGTTTTTCCCCTTTAGTGATTGGCTACCTATGGGTAATTCAAACTGTCTAGAAAGATATAATAGACCTGCTTCTGTCATATGCGTTATCTCTGACAATAATCCGAGAAGCTGTACCAATGTAGAGATTGGAAATAAAGAACTGTGTTTCATCAACAAAGATCTGATCCTTGACTACTTTGAGCAGAAGTCTCACAGATTGTCAGAGATCTGTGACTGGGACTTGGCCGTTCCTGACCATGTCGGACGACGGTACTCTTCCCATCCCTACTACTCCCGAAGACACACCGACCACCCCTGGGGATCAGGGGGCCGGTGGTGGAGGCGGCGGAGGGGAGCCCGAAGTACCAGTGACTACGATTCAAGGGGCTCACTACATCCCGCACCCACCTCCTCTTCAGAGCGTGACCCCGAGGTACTCATAGAGCAATTTCGGTCGCGGGACCGTAGACTCCTGGGTGCACGATCGGAAAGGGGCACGGGTCTCGTTCCAGGGGGACCACCTCGACCGCGGGAAGCCGAGTTTCCTGGGAGACGAACGCAAAACGACCTACGTAGGAGATTCGCGTCTCCAGTCCCTGGAAGGAGAGAGAACGGGATCGTACGTGCCCGATTCCTACTGAGAAGACCAGACTCAAGCCCTCGACCGGATGATGGGAGATTTGCGGTTCCAGCTCACTACCAAGTTGCGAGAGCTGGCCCTCGATCTCCAGTATCAGTTCCGGGACGCCATCACAGCTATGCAAGCGGCTCAGCCAGCACCAGCCATGGGAGGACCTCCCGCGGTCGGAGTCCAGCCGCCAGTGGTGCCTCCCGAGGGAGTCCCCGCCCCAGTGCAGCCGCCAGTGCCACCGCAAGTGCCGCAGCAGGTTCCCCCGGCCGTTCCCCGCCAAGTGCCCGCACCCATACCTGCGCCGGCCCCCGTGCCGGCAGGGCCGGTGGTTCACCCGGCCCCCGCCGATCTGTTGACGGCTACTTTCGATGGGGACCCCGAGAAGTTGCGCTTCTTCCTGCTGGAGATCAAGCGGTTCCTAGACACTTGGGGACATCTCTACCCCACCGAGAGGGACCGGATTGGCTACATCGGGTCCAAGCTGAAGGACACCACCAGCGATTGGTACGTGAGCCTGCACAATGCCCCCGGGCCTGAGCTATGTTCGCTGAACAACTTCATGTGGGGCCTCCGACACCACTATGAGGACCCCTTGGGAGAAGAAAAAGTCCAGAACCAACTGCGGAGGTTGACCCAAGGGCGGTCCTCGGTGAGGGACTACACCGATAAGTTCCGGCGCATCTCAGCCAAGATTCGCGGCTGGACGCAAGACCTGCTCATGGAAAAGTATCAAGGGGGTTTGAGTTACGAGGTGTACGAGGCAATATTGCGGGCGGGAAGACCAGGATCGTTGGCCGCTTGGATGAGGGCGGCCGCGGACGTGGAGGAACGCTTCACCCTCATCAAGATGGGAGCTTCATCGATGGCCCCCAGCAAAGCAACGCAGAAAGCGAAACCCAAGCCCAATATGCAAGAAGTTCGGGACGCCCGTTTCAAACAGGGGCTCTGCATGAGATGCGGGGAGAGTGGCCACTTCGCCTCGGCGTGCCCGAGAGGAGGGGGAAAAGTTCCGAAGACCTCCACCCCGGTGGCCGGGAGCACCCCCAGCAGAGGAAAGAACTCGTTCAAACCCCGGGCTCTATAGCTGGAAGGGGCAGCGAGCGAGCAGGGAGAGCTGGAGCTGACAGAGGCGCAGATGTTGGGAAACTCCAACGGCCTGCAGTGAACGGCGCAGAACTGCAGGTCCCCAGCCACGACGCGCCATCTCCGGTGAGCATCCCTGGCCCCTTGTTATATATGGTAGTGACTGTAATGACCCCTGGGACTGGGACCCATGTCCGAGTCCGCGCCCTAATAGACTCTGGGTGTGCTCGGGACTTAATTAGCCCTTTAGTAGTAGAAGGGCTGGGACCCAAGGTCACCCCGTTGGGGGAGCCACTCAAGTTCCCGCAAATGGACGGTTCGGAAATGAAAGAAGCGTGTGTGGCAGAGACCGAGGGATTAATTGTGGGAACGGGGGAGCATTGGGAGAAGAGAGCCTTTGTCATCACCCCAAACACCCAATTCCCCATGGTGTTGGGGAGCCCCTGGTTAAGCTCCCACGATCCTTACATCAAATGGAGTGAGGGGAAGATCTCCTGGGTGGACGAGAAGTGCCAGGGTCACAAATGGGATGCGGGGTGGGGACCAGGACCTCCAGTGCCCCTCCGGGCGGCGGCCCTCACCCTGGTGCCCTCGGCTGTCCCCAGGGAGTATCGAGACTTAATGGGAGTGTTCAGTGAGACCGAGGCGGACGAGCTACCCCCCCACAGGCTATCGGATTGTGCCATAGAACTGATCCCGGGCGAGAAACTTCCAAAGGGAAAGCTTTACTCAATGAGTCCCCCGGAGCGGGAGGAACTGAGGAAGTTCCTAGACAAGAACTTGGAGCGTGGTTTCATCCGCCCTGCTAAATCCCCCTTTGCGGCCCCCGTTCTGTTTCGAAAAAAGAAAGACGGGGGTTGCGGTTGTGCACGGATTACAGAGGACTAAATGCAGTGTCTGCTTCCAACGCCTACCCCCTCCCCCTCATAAAAGACTTGCTAACGGAGGCGGCCAAGGGAAAAGTGTTCACTAAGTTGGATCTCCGAGACGCTTATTTCCGGGTGCGCATCAGGGAGGGGGATGAATTCAAGACTGCCTTTAATACACCGTTGGGACAATTCGAATACCTGGTGATGCCGTTCGGTTTGAGTGGCGCGCCAGGGGTCTTTATGAGCTTAATAAATGAAGTGTTGCACAAGCATTTATTCAAGGGGGTGTTATGTTACTTAGATGATATCTTGATCTACTCTGCTGATAAGAAAGAACACGTGAAATTGGTCCGAGAGGTCCTCTCCACCCTGTTGAAAAATCAGTTATATGCGAAGCTGTCTAAATGTGAATTCCATCGAGATTCCGTAGATTTCCTAGGGTATCGCATTTCACAGAAGGGACTAGAGATGGACCCCGCCAAGGTAGAGGCAGTGGTCCAGTGGGAAGCCCCCAAACGAGAAAGCAACTCCAAAGCCTATTAGGATTTTGTAACTTTTACCGCTCCTTCATAAAAGACTTTGCCACAGTCACCCTCCCATTGACTGAGTTGCTAAAAACCAAAGGGAGGGGCCCAGAAGCGGGGAAGCCCGGGGAGAAAATTGCCTGGAATGGGGAATGCCAGCAGGCGTTCGAGACTCTTAAGACTCTTTTCACCTCCGAGCCCATTTTAGCTCACCCCGATGAAACTAAGGAATTTGTAATCCATGTAGATGCGTCAGATGTGGCCATGGGGGGGGGCATCTTACAGCAAGGGCCAGATGGAAAGCTGCACCCCCTCGCTTACATCTCGAAAAAATTTAATGAAACCGAAAGGAACTGGTCAGTTTGGGATAAAGAAGCCGCGGCTATCAGGCTGGCCCTCACTACGTGGCGGCACTGGCTGGAGGGGGCGCAACCCCCTTTTGAAATATGGACAGACCACAAAAATCTAGAAGCTCTGCGCACGCAGAGGTCCTTGAATGCGAAGCAGCTCCGCTGGGCGGATTTTTTCTCAAAATTCAATTTTGTGCTCAAACATCTCCCTGGGAAAGCCAACTCGTTAGCAGACGCGCTCTCCTGATTGCCCCAACACGAGAGTTTAAAGGAGGAGGTGTTTGACTCCATGTTCTCCCCCCAGCAACTGGGAGGTGCAGTGACCACCAGGAGTCAAAGTAAGCGAACGACACTAGAACCGGAGACGAGCGACTGGGGGGGGGGATTATTCACCCGAAGAAGTCGAGGAGTTGGGAGCATTGGCAGACTGCTCCCTCAGGGAGAATAAATGCTGGTATCATGGAGATAAACTGGTGGTGCCCTGAAACAAAAGGAAAGACATATTGCTGGCTTGCCACTCCTCTAAACTGGCAGGGCATTTTGGATTTCTAAAAACGCTCAACTTACTTCAGAGGCAGTTCTGGTGGCCACGCATGCGCAGGGACGTCTCAGACTTTGTTTCTGCTTGTCAGACCTGCTTGATGTGCAAAAGAAGGGGAGGGAAAGTCCCGGGATTACTGCACCCCCTACCCACTCCATCTCGCCCTTGGGAGGCGATAGCTATGGACTTCATCACAAACCTGCCACCCTCAAAGGGAAAGACTGTAATTTGGGTGGTGGTTGACATGTTTTCTAAGCAAGCCCACTTCACTCCTTTCAAGCAGCTGCCTACGGCAAAGGGGATGGCCAAGGCTTTCTTCAACCATGTGATCAAACTACACGCTTTTCCCAAACGTGTGGTATCCGATAGGGGCAGTCAGTTCGTTGCCAACTTCTGGCGGGAGCTCCTGAAATTTATGGACATAGAGCCCGCTCTGAGCTCTGGTTACCATCCAGAGACCGATGGACAGTCCGAATGAACTAATCAAATCTTGGAGCAATTTCTAAGGTGTTATACTAACTATCACCAGGACAACTGGGTGGAGTTGCTGCCATTCGCTGAATATAGTTACAACAATGCAGTGCATTCCTCCACTGGCGTTTCCCCATTTATGGCAGTAGGAGGTTTTGAAGGGAAACCTCTGCCCACACTTGAAAACGCCTCAGATGCTCCCCCCACAGACTTTAGACGATGGTGGGCGACCTTGCAAGAGTCGTGGCCGCTGATTGCAAAAACTCTAGACCAGGCCAAAGAGGACTATAAGAAGTATGCAGATCGTGGTCGAGCTGAGGGCTGGGACCTTCAGCCTGGGGACTCTGTTTACCTTTCCACTAAAAACATACACGGCTTGCAACCCAGTAGGAAATTGGGGTGGAAATTTGTGGGCCCTTACAAGGTGTTGCGTAAGATCTCTGATGTGTCTTTTGAACTAGAATTGCCCAAGTCACTGAGTTCTGTGCATCCTGTTTTTCATTTCAGCTTGCTGAAGAAGAATCCTGGGCCGAATGCATGGCATCCAGTTCCTCCAACTCCTCCTCCACTGATGAAGGGGGAGGCACCCCATTTTGAAATATCAGAAATCCTTGATTCTAAACTGCGTAGGGGCCACTTATATTATTTAGTTAGATGGCTTGACTTTGGCCCCGAGCAAAACGAGTGGGTTCGTTCTGAACATGTGCATGCTCCTAAATTAGTTAAAGCTTTTCATAAAAGATTCCCGGACAAGCCCGGGTAGATTTATTTTCGGGGTGCCAGTGTGTCAGAATCTGCTGATTCAGACAAAGTCTTTCTATTGCTTACAGCTATGCCTTCTGTATTATTACTATGCTTTCTGTTGTCATACATGTATGCCATGCTATACTCCTATTGCCATGTATGTGTTATAGCTGCTTTCATAACACCTGCCATGTAGTCGCCCTCTCCCTTTGGTAAACCCTCACTTTGGCCAGTATGTATGTAGCCTATGTGACCCCAGGTTTATGGCCCTGACCAGGCCTGGTTTGTGTAACTGTCAGAGCGGGAGGATGACAACTTCAAAGTATGGGAACAATGGGCCTCTCACACTCCTGCCTCCGCATTCCATTCGTCCCGGCTGGGACTCTAAGGGAGGATGAGTCCCATCTCTTATCAACGTGTGAAAGCCTCGAGGCCATCGATTGTTATGTGAAATGGTAACATCTAAGGGGTCTGGTTTAGGGATGGAAATTTACAACTTGACACCTCACTTTCTTTCCTGTGGGAAGCAAACGGCCAGAGACCCTTTTTGCCCGCCGTTTTTCCCCTTTAGTGATTGGCTACCTATGGGTAATTCAAACTGTCTAGAAAGGTATAATAGACCTGCTTCTGTCATATGCGTTATCTCTGACAATAATCCGAGAAGCTGTACCAATGTAGAGATTGGAAATAAAGAACTGTGTTTCATCAACAAAGATCTGATCCTTGACTACTTTGAGCAGAAGTCTCACAGTTCTGCACTAAGAATAGGTATCTTGGTAGAATATTCATCTTAAGTGTAGTTATTCTTCCCATTAATGATAATTGTAGATTTTCCCACTTTAAGAAGTCAGCCTTGATTTCTCTTAATAGTGCCATGTAATTGTCTTCAAATAACATTGATGTTTTATTAGTTATAGTTATTCCGAGATATTTTACTTCTTTTGTCACTTCCATTATTGAAATTTCTCAAATTTTTTGGATTTGAGATTGTGTACAATTTTTGGTCAAGATTTTAGTTTTCTGAAAGTTAACTTTTAGACCCGCTACTCTACCATATTCCTGGATTTCTTTTAAGAGATACGAAAAAGCTTTAATTGGTTTTTCTCATAGGCGTCAACTACCGGGGGGGGGGGGCTCAGGCCATCCCTGAAATTTCCCGGGGGGACTGAGCCCCCCAGCGAAATGGAGTGCCTGCTGGCCTGCTACCCGGCCGCCGTGCCTCCCCGCTTTTCAGGCCCCATGGAGCACCCCTCGCCGCCACCTCCCCCTGCATGCCCGGCTCCCCTGCACTCCTCCCTCCTTCCCTCGGGGGCCATTCGGGCAAATGCCCAGCATGATGGCATTACTCGGAAGTGACGCCATCACGCTGGGCACTTTACCAGGGCGATGCTCTGGCAATCACCCTGAAACTCTATGGTGCCCTTTTGGTTTCCAGTCAACAGAATATTCAACAGAATATTGTTGAAGCTTATTTTCTTACAGACTTAGGTCTTAACTGTGAGAAGTTTGTCTTGGAGATTTATTTCAGCAGCAGTGTGTCTGAATAACCCCCTGAATATCTTAGTTTCCTGAAAATTAGTCCTGTCTTCCTGTATTTAAATACCTCCCTTGTGGGATTACAGGCCGAGGACAGACTGGAGTTGTGGCCCGGCCCAGCCGCAGGGTCGAAAGACCCGTGGGAAAAGCAGCCCAGGGTGCCCCATTCACACTGGCTGCGAGGGGCGGAGGGGCGCGGCTGCCGGCTGCCTCGGCGAGCTGCGGCTATGCGCAGCCGTGGCAGCCAAAAACAGCCCAACCACACTTCAAGCCTTCAGCGCATCCACACCCGCAGGAAGCGCCGGGGACGCACACGGAGACGCCTGGAGACCAGTTCCCAGGGGTCTTAGCCTGAAGCGCGAGGACAGTGCTTCAGGCACAGGTGAGTGTGTGCTGGCGATGGAGGACAGCTGTGGCTGTCTGAATGGCCTCTCTGCCTCTGCTTCTAAAGCGGAGGCAAAGCGGGCCACAACTCCAGTCTGTCCTCAGCCACAACTTTCCCTTGGGACTTTTGAGCAGTTTAAGACCATTTCCCCTTTCACACAAACCAGGGGTCACTTGTGTGTTGAACCCACTGAATAACCAGGTAAGAAATGTCCTCCTCTTTCTAGGAGTGATTATCTTTTTCTGTTTGGCTAGACTGGCAGCTTCATATACTGTCCAGTTTCTTCTGTCAAACCTAAACCCCAGTTCTGGAGACTGTGAATAAATGGAATTCAGCTAAGGCTGAAAATTAGACTTTAAGTCCTAATTTCTAAATTTTTCCTCAAATGTGATGGTACACAGAAAGGACAAGAAGTTGTGTCCCTTCACTTCCCCAGTGAACTTGTCTGTTTCCCTCAGACTGACATACACACTCCTCCTGACTGGCTACTGCCAAGCCAAAGTCCAAACAATGATTAACTTCCTCTGACAAGCTTGACAAGACTTCTGAGAACTCTCCTCAGCTGGCGCTGACCATCCAGACAGCAGCCTGTCAATCAAACCTGTGCTTTATTACAGTGAGGCATTAATCCCTAATTTCCCAGTTCTCTGAATTTGATGCCTAAGCATTCTGTTCATCACAGGCTCCAATAAATTGTACTCTCTGGGATGGGACTAATCATGACTTATCCCAGTTCAAAAGGAGTTGTAACTTTTGACAAGTTTCCAGGACAAGAGTGCAATGACTCAACAATTGGTCCTTGGAATCCACCATCAGTAACCACTCATCTAAATAGAATATATGGCAACCCCATATATGGAGGTGGGCAATAACCGGGGCTAAACACTTCGAGAATACCCTGGGTGCAGTGACTACACCAAAGGGAAGGACAGTGTACTGAAAAACTCACCCCTCACATGAAAAATGTAGGAACTTGCGATGTTGAGTGTGGACTGAAATATGAAAATAGGCATCCTTCAAATGAATAACAATGAGCCAATGATATATAGGGGATGGAGCAGGATAGAAATCTTGGCAGAGAAGAGAGTGGAACCTTCAGAAGGTAAGCCCTCAACTTTAAGCCTGGTCTCCATATATTGATCTTAACCAGGGGACCTCAAACTACGGCCCACAGGCCGCAAGCGGCCCGCCGAGGACATTTATCTGGCCCACCGGGTGTTTTTGCCGCCACTGCCTGTCCTCCAATTCTAGGGCCAGTTCATTCACTAGACGAGGTTAGGCGATCGCCTATGAGCGCGTGGGCCTCTCAGGAGCACTCAGGAGTCGAGGGAGCAGTCCAGTCCTTCTGCTGCCTGTTTCCGGCTGCCCTGCCCCCTCTCTCCTTCCCTCCCTCTCCAAAAGCCCGCCCTCTTGCAGCTGCGTGCATCGGAGCACTCTGGAGTTTGTAAGGGAGCACGTGCAGTGCTCGTGCGCCTACCTCGACGCTGTTTCCCATAACAAAAGCCTGAACTGTGCACTGCACACACACACACACACACACAGAGCCGGATTCCAGCTGCAACTGCAAGGCGAGTGGGGCCAGCCCAGGGGTGGTCAGTTGGTTGCCGCCTTGCCAGGGAGCAATGGGGTTGGGGTGGCTACAGCAGGCAAGTCAAAGGGTGGTGGGACGGGAGGCTGGCTACTGGTGGTGGTGGCGAGCTATCTTGTTTTTTCTCCTCCCCAGCCTTAGCCATGCCCGCTGGGGGGGGGGGGGGAGAGCCTCTATCTGGTCCAGAGAGGCCCCTGGTCTCAAAGGAGAGGGAAAGGGGGTGCATTGGTGCTTCCCCCCCCCCACACGCCTGACTTTGGTGTGCCGCTGGCGGAGCCTCTCTGAGACGGGGAGCCGTGCCTTCTGCTGCTTCTTTGCTGTGTGCCCGACTGTCCTGCCTGGCTAGCGGGGGCTCAGAGCAGTTGGGGGGGGGAGCAATTTTCAGAGCCTTTGGAGTTCTCTTTGGGTTAGCAACCGCTGCTTAGAAGTTGCCCGGGGGGGGGGGGGGGGAGGAGAATTCCGAGCGCGAAAAGAGCTGCCTTGAACCTCCAGGCTCCGAAGGAACTTTTATTTTCTTTGGGTGTGGGTGTGTGTGTCAGCTGGCCGGCCGGCCGGCCGAAAGAAATGACACTACCACCTGCCCCCTCCCTGATGCCTGCTGCAATGGGGGAGGGGAGAGGAGAGAGAGAGAGAGACTCCTTGCAATGTGTGTGTGTGTGTGTGTGTATGTGTATGTGTGTGTGTGTGTCCGGCCAAAGGAAGCTATGCCCCCTGCCCCCTGGGGGGGGGGGGGGGGGGATTGAATGCAAAAGCGTGGAGATGCTCCAGGACTCAGAGAGTCAAGAGGAAGGCTCCAAGCCAGTCTGATAGGGTTGCCAGACTCCAGTGGGGAAATTCCTGGAGATTTGCAAGTGGAGCCTGGGGAGGACAGGGACCCCAGTGGGGTCCAGTGCCACAGAGTCCACCCTCCAAAGCAGCTATTTCATCCGGGGGAACTGGTCTCTATAGTCTGGAGATGAGCTGTAATTCTGGGGGATCCACAGGTCCCACCTGGAGGTTGGCACCCTCAAAGCCAGATCCAGCAGCTGGGGTTAGCAGAGCGGGGGGTGGGGGTGGGAGAGCCGTACCAAGAGAGAGAGAGGGAAATAAGAAAAAGTGGAGGGTGTATCTTACTTTTCCTGGTGTCCTGTGTACTCTCCATGCTGATGGGGAAAGGGCCAAGAAATGGAAGCAAACAGGGACTCTCAGTCTGGGGCAAGTGATGCTCTGTATTCTTGGTGCTTGGGGGGGGGGAGGCAACAGTGGGAGGGCTTCCTGCCCCCACTGCTGGACCTCCTGAGGGCACCTGGTGTTTTTGGCCACTGTGTGACAGAGGGCTGGACTGGATGGGCCCTTTTTTGGACCTTTCATAAAGGAGTGAAGGACCTCTGAGCATGTGTAGCTCCCTCCCCCAACAGGCAGGAAAACAGGAGGGATGTGTCTGTGGGTTTGTGTGATGCTGCCCCAGTGAAAGATAATCACCGGGCTTCTCTCCCCCCCATTTGCCCTTTGACAACAAGCAGCTTTCTTAAGTCAACACATCTTAAGCCCATGAGTTGGATTTATATCCCACCCTTCACTCACTTAGAGTCTCAGAGCGGCTTACAAACTCCTTTCCCTCCCCCTCCCCACAACAGACACCCTGTGAGGTAGGTGGGGCTGAGAGAGCTCTGAGACAACTGTCCTTGAGAGAACAGCTGGTACAGAGCTGGTACAGATTTTTCCAGGTATTACACAGGATTGCCCAAGGTCATCCAGCAGATGCAAGTGGAGGCGTGGGGAATCAAACCCTGTTCTCCCAGATTAGAGTCTCTGCACACTTAACCACTTGTTCCCATTTTGTTTTTTTACTTCAAAATAAGATATGTGCAGTGTGCACAGGAATTTGTTCATAGGTTTTTTTAAAAACTATAGTCTGGCCCGCCAGCGGTCTGAGGGACAGTGAACTGGCCCCCTGTTTAAAAAGTTTGAGGACCCCTGATCTTAACCATGCACGGCATCAGAGCATGATGGAGCTCGCCATGGCCCGCACAGCCGAATCTGTGGAGTGCTGTCCCATATTAATCTGCAGCTTCAACAGTTTAATGACTTTGGTATGCAAAACCTTAGTGAGGAGATGCTTAAATTAAATAAGCAGGGTGACAATATACATTCTTGTCATACTCCTTTTCCTATTCTAAACCATGGTTTATTTATTTATTTATTTATTGGATTTATATCCCGCCCTCCCCGCGAACGGGCTCAGGGCGGCTAGTGAGACAGGTTAGTGAGACAGTTAGAACCAGACGTGGAACAACTGATTGGTTTAGAATAGGAAAAGGAGTACGACAAGAATGTATATTGTCACCCTGCTTGTTGAGCGTGGACTGAAATATGAAAATAATAAACCATGGTTTATATCCTATTCTAAAGCATGGTTAAGATCAACATATGGAGACCAGGCTTAAAATTGAGGGCTTACCTTCTGAAGGTTCCACTCTCTTCTCTGCCAAGATTTCTATCCTGCTCCATCCCCTATATATCATTGGCTCATTGTTATTCATTTGAAGGATGCCTATTTTCATATTTCAGTCCACACTCAATAAGCAGGGTGACAATATACATTCTTGTTGTACTCCTTTTCCTATTCTAAACCAATCAGTTGTTCCACGTCTGGTTCTAACTGTCGCACTAACCTAACTGTCTCACTAACCTGTCTCACTAGCCACCCTGAGACCGTTCGCGGGGAGGGCGGGATATAAATCCAATAAATAAATTAATAATAAATAAATAAACCTGTCTTGTCTCACTAACCTGTTAGTGTTCTTTGAGGGAGTGAACAAACATGTGGACAAGGGGTACTAAATAGATGTTGTTTACCTTGACCAGAAAGCTTTTGATAAAGTTCCTCATCAAAGGCTCCTAAGTAAGCTCAATAGTCATGGGATAAAAGGACAAGTTCTTTTGTGGATAAAAAACTGGCTACTTAAAAGGAAACAGAGAGTGAGTATAAATGGGCAATTTTCTCAGTGGAGGGAGGTAAGCAGTGGGGTACTGCAGGGATCAGTACTTGGTGCGATGCTTTTTAACTTACTTATTAACGATTTGGAGTTGGGAGTGAGCAATGAAGTGGCTAAATTTGCAGATGACATGAAGTTGTTCAGGGTGGTGAGAACCAGGGAGGATTGTGAGGCACTCCGAAGGGATCTGTCGAGGATGGGCGAGTGGGTGTCAGTGTGGCAAATGGGGTTCAGTGTGGCCAAGTGCAAAGTGATGCACATTGGAGCCAAAAATCCTAACTATAAATACACGTTGATGGGGTCTGAACTGGTGGAGAGTGACCAAGAGAGAGATCTTGGAGTTGTGGTAGATAACTCACTGAAAATGTCGAGACAGTGTGCAACTGCAGTGAAAAAGGCCAATGCTATGCTGGGGGTTATTAGGAAGGGAATGGAAAACAAATCAGACCATATCCTAATGCCCCTGAATAAATTGATGCTCCAACCACATTTGGAATATTGTGTACAGTTCTGGTCACCACAAAAAGGATATTATAGCATTAGAAAAAGTGCAGAAAAGGGCAACTAGAATGATAAAAGGGTTGGAACACTTTTCCTATGAAGAAAGGTTGAAGCGCTTGGGGCTCTTTAGCTTGGAGAAACGACAGCTGAAGGGTGACATGATTGAGGTTTATAAGATTATGCATGGGATACAGCAGGTAGAGAAAGAAGTACATTTCTCCCTTTATTACAGTACACAAACTCCTGGGCACTCCATAAAATTGCTGAGCAGTCAGATTAGAATGGATAAAAGTACTTCTTCACCCAAAGAGTGATTAACACATGGAATTCACTGCCACAGGAGACGGTGGCGGCTACAAGCATGGATGGCTTCAAGAGGGAATTAGATAAACATCTGGAGCAGAGGTCCATCAGTGGCTATTAGCCACAAGGTATAGATAGGAACTCTCAGTCTGGGGCAAGTGATGCACTGTATTCTTGGTGCTTTGGGGGGGAGCAACAGTGGGAGGGCTTCTAGTGTCCTGGCCCCACTGCTGGACCTCCTGAGGGCACATGGTGTTTTTGGCCACTGAGTGTTGGACTGGATGGGCCACTGGCCTGATCCAACATTGGTTTCTCTTATGTTCTTACGTCACTTCTTGACCCTTATACTGGTTTCTCAGGAGACATGTGAGGTGATCTGGTACTCCCATCTATTTAAGGACTTGCCACAGTTTGTTGTGATCCACATAATCAAGGCTTTAGCATAGTCAATGAAGCAGAAGTAGATGTTTTTCTGGTACTCCCTTGCTTTTTCCATAATCCAGCGAATGTTGGTAATTTGATCTCTAGTTCCTCTACCTCTTCAAAACCCAGCTTGTACTTTTGGCAGTTCCTTATCCACGTACTGCTTAAGTCCTAGTTTGTAAGATCTTGAGCATGAACTTGCTATTGTGTGAAATGAGTGCAACTGTGTGATAGTTTGAACATTCCTTGGCATTGCCCTTCTTTGGGATTGGAATGTAAATTAACCTTTTCCAATCCTGTGGCCACTGTTGCGTTTTCCAAATTTGTTCACATATGGAGTGCAGCACCTTAACAGCATTAACAGTTTTAACTTGTTTAACTTGTAAACCACTTTGATGGTATTTTATGGTTGTTAGCCGCCTTGAGCCAGTTCGCCGGCAAGGCGGGATAAAAATAAAATAAATAAATAAATAAATAAATTATCTTTTAGGACTTTGAATAGCTCAGCTGGGATGCCATCATCTCTGCTAGCCTTGTTGTTAGTAATGCTTTCTAAGGCCCATTTGACTTTGCACTCCAGGATGTCTGGCTTGAGGTCAGCAATCACACTGTCGTGGTTGTCAAGGACATTAAGATCCTTCTTGTATAGTTCTTCTGTGTATTCTTGCCACCTCTTCCTAATCTCTTCTGCTTCTGTTAGGTCCCTACCATTTTTGTCCTTTATCATGGCCAGCTTTGTATGAAACATTCCCTTGATTTCTCCAATTTTCTTGAGGAGAACTTTAGTCCTTCCCATTCTATTGTTTTCCTCTATTACTTTGCATTGTTCATTCAGGAAGGCCTCCTTATCTCTTCTTGCTATTCTCTGGAAATCTGCATTCAGTTGGGTAAATCTTTCCTTTTCCTTTTCACCTTTACCTTTCACTTTTCTTCTTTACTCAGCTATTTTAAAGCCTCATCAGACAGCCACTTCACTTTCTTGCATTTCTTGTCATGAACCTCCGTCCATAGTTCTTCAGGCACTCTATCAAATCTAGTCCCTTAAACCTATTCTTCACCTCCAATGTATATGCATAAGGGGTGTGATCTAGGTCAAACCTGAATGGCCTGGTGGTCGTCCCAACTTTCTTCAGTTTAAGCCTGAATTTTGCAATGAGTAGCTCATGATCTGAGCCACAGTCAGCCCCAGGTCTTGTTTTTACTGATTTGTTTAGAGTGTCTCCATCTCTGACTGCAAATTATATAATCAATCTGATTCCAATGTTGCTCATCTGGTAATGTCCATGTGTAGAGTTACCTCTTAGGTAGTTGGAAGAGGGTGTTTGCTATGACCAGCGTGATCGCTTGACAAAACTCTGTTAGCCTTTGATAGACACTATGCCCCCTGCCCAAACAGAACCGACTCAGGTCATGTTCATTAGTTTGAGTCACCTTCACTCCACAGTGAGAGCATTTCTTTAAAAGGGCTTTCTGAGTCATGAAATGAACTCAGAAGCCGACGTCACTCCAACAAATCTCGAACAAGTCCTCTTAAAATACAACTGCAGCTGGAGACTCTGAAAATCACAACCTTTTCCTTCAGTGGCAAGAGGAGCTAAGGGTGGGGATGCTGCTGCACAAGAGCAAGTGGTCCCTGCGTGGGAACAAGCTTCTGGCTCCAGTGCACAGCACCCCCTGAAAGCTTTTAGCTGAAAAGACCTATCTGATGGCAGGCCTGCTCATGTGCAGTCCCTACGTGGGACTGCACAGAAGATTAATGATGAACAAGTTACAGGAAAGTGCAACCCTGTTTTCATCTTTGACCTTCTGTGCAGCCACACAATGGGAGACTCCTATTGGAAGAGAGAATGCAATATGGCCTTGCCCACCAAAGCCTCCTTTCTGACCTCACAAATGTTTCCAAGGATGACCACATTGCAGTCTTACAGATCTCCATCAGTGGTGTGCCACGTGAGTATGCAGCTATGCAGCCTGGTCAAGTGAGCCCAAACTGACAGTGGGCACAGCACCCTGGCATGCTCGTAATACCATCGGATCGCCCTAGAGATGGTTTTTTTGGGGGGGGGGGATGGAGCTCTACCTTTTGAGGGGCCCAAATTACACACAAACAATCACAACAATTTCCTGAAAGGTTTCATTCTGTGTTCATAATATAATAAAGCCCTTTGAACGTCTAACCTGTGCAGTGCCATTTCTGCCGCTGAGGTGGGGAAGGGAAAGAAAAAAGGCAAAATGATATCCTGTGGCAGATGAAACGGAGACACAACTTTAGACAAAAAAACTCAAACTTGGTCTTAGTAGCACCCTTTCAGAGTGGAACTTTATAAATTGGGGGGTTCATTCTAAGGGCTGCCAACTCCCCCATCCTCCTGGCTGATGTTAGAGCAACCGGAAAGAGGACTTTACGGATAACGCTCCCAACAAGGAGGTAGCCATGGGCTCAAATGGAGCTGTAATCAGCTGGGCTAGAACTAAAGACAACGACCACTGGGGGCTATGGGGGGCATATTAGCTAGGCCCTTGAGGAATAAACGGGAAGACCTGTGAGAGAACAGGGTTTTCCCTTCCACCAGCGCATGTGAGGCAGATATGCCTGCCAAATGTACCTTAATGGAAGAACAGAGAGACCAGATGCCTTAAGGGACCACAGGTAATCAAAAACTAAAGGAAGAGAGCAAGAATCAGCAGCTATGCCCTTAGATACTGCCCAAATAAAGAAATACTTCCATTTGCTGGCATACAAAGATCTAGTAGAAGGCTTACTAGCATTAAGAGAACCTCTACAACCTGCTCCAAAACCCCTAGCTTGGGGGGTTCAGTAGCCATGCCATTGGGCGCAAATCCCACACCTCACAATGGAGAGTGGGGTCACAATGTAACAGGTCTGGGGTTCTAGGGAAGTATAGGAATCTTTCTTGGGAGGCTAACCTCAGTGTTTGAAACCATGTCTGTCTTGGCCAAAACGGGGTAGTGTGCACCATGTATGCTCTGCTAAAATACTGGCCAATACCCTGGGAATCAAAGGGAATGGGGGGAAGGTGTCGAATAGGAAGCCTTGCCATCTGCTCTGGAATGCATCCCCCACTGACCAAGGGTTGCTCCCTGCCCTGGAGCAAAACCTCCTGGCCTTGGCATTGCTCCTTGTGGCAAACAAGTCTACCTCTGGTGTTCCCCAGTGAACAAAAAGTGGCAGAAGATGGTCTGAGGCAATGGACCACTTGTGGTCTGAACTGCTCATCCTACTGAGGGCATCAGCCCTGGTATTCTTGGACCGTGTGATGTGGATGGCCTGTAGCAAAACCTCCAGGGTGATAGCCAATTCTCAAATGCAGATTGCCTCTTGGCAAAGTGAGAGGGACACTGTGCCCCCTTGGCTACTGATATAAGACATAGCTGTGGTGTTGTCTGCCTTGATCTGGACAACTCTGTATCTGACAAAAGGGGTTAAGGGCATATCATATAGCATGCAGCTCTAACAGATTAATATATAAGGTCCTCTTGGAGGGAAGCCACCTGACCTGTACTGAAAAGGGGCCACAAAGTGCACCCCAATCCTTTAGTGAAACATCAGTGCTAACAGTCACCTGAGGCTCTTGTTGACTGAAGGGGACCCATGTGGAAAGATTACCCTCAGCCAGCCACCACTGCAACTGTCACATCAGAAAACATGCTAAGGAGAACTTCTGCCCCTGAGAGTGTCTAGTGAAATTAAACCTTCTAACAAACCAGTTCTGAAGGGGCCTTGTTCTGAGGCATGCATAGGGGACAGTCGCCACCATGAAGGCCATGAGGCCTAATAGCTTCTGAAAAAAAGAGAGGTGATTGGTAGCAATTCTTGGAGATGTACACTATCATCATGGCCCTTATGCAGGTTGCTCTATCCTTGGGAAAGTAAACCCTTCTACTGAGGAGTCTAGGAGGGAGCCGATGAAGGACACCTGAAGGGCAGGAGTCAAACTGGATTTTTCAAAATTAATCAAACCCAAGTTTCCTAACGTTTCAAGGATCAATGAGACATCCTGTAAAAGGCAATCTCTGGAGGGGGCAGTGATCAGCAAATCATTAAGGTAGGGGTAAACCGGGGTCCTTTGGTAAAAAAAGAGGTGCAGGAGCTCATTAGCATAACTTATTTGCATATGCCACACCCCCTGACGTCACCGGAAGTGTCATACAGCCACACATCCCTGACGTCAGGTGTGTTAGAAGGCAAGAAGGGAGGGAGGGGGAAGGAAGGAAAGGAACAGGAAGGAAAGGAAGGAAGGTAGGTAGGTGGGGGAGAGGGAGAGAAGAAAGAAAAAGAAAGGGAAGAAAGGAGGGAGGAAGAAAGAAAGAAAGGAACAGTAAGGTAGGTAGGTAGGTGGGGGGAGAGAGAGAAGGAAGGAAGGAAGGAAGGGGGGAGAGGAAGGAAGGAAGGGAGAGGGGAAGGATGGGGAAAGGAAGGAACAGGAAGGTAGGTAGGTAGGTGGGGGAGAGAGAGAGAAGAAAGGAAGGAAGGAAGGGAGAGGGGAAGGAAAAAGAAGGTAGGTAGGTAGGTGGAGGGAGAGAGAGAGAAGAAAGGAAGGAAGGAACGAAGGAAGGAAGGAAAGAAGGAAGGGAGAGGGGAAGGAAGGGGGAAAGGAAGGAACAGGAAGGTAGGTAGGTAGGTGGGGGAGAGAGAGAAGGAAGGAAGGAAGGGGGGAGAGAGGAAGGAAGGAAGGAAGGGAGAGGGGAAGGAACAGGAAGGTAGGTAGGTAGGTGGGGAGAGAAAAGGAAGGGAGGGAGGGGAAAGGAAGGAACAGGAAGGTAGGTAGGTAGGTGGGGGGAGAGAAGGAAGGGAGGGAGGGACGCTTCTCACCCCATTGGGGCCGGCGTTTCCTCCCCCCCCCCTTGCTTGGGCCTGAGTGGCTTCAGGCCACTGGGGCCCGGCTTCTTCACGGGGGGGGCTTCTCTTTCCTGGGGCCGGCAGCGCTCCGCCAGCCCCGGGAGCATTGACGGGGGGGAGGAAGGGGCTTCCCGGGCCGGCGGCGCTCTGCCGCGGCCCCGGGAGCAGTGGGAGGGGGGAGGCAAGGGCTCCTTCCGGGGCCGGCGGTGCTCTGCTGCAGCCCGGGAGCACTGGGAGGGGGGAGGCAAGGGCTCCTTCCCGGGGCCGGTGGTGCTCCGCCGGCCCCGGGAGTATCAACGGGGGGGGAGGAAGGGGCTTCCCGGGGCCGGTGGCGCTCTGCTGCGGCCCGGGAGCACTGGGAGGGGGGAGGCAAGGGCTCCTTCCCAGGCCGGCGGCGCTCTGCCGTGGCCCGGGAGCAGTGGGAGGGGGGAGGCAAGGGCTCCTTCCCAGGCCGGCGGCGCTCTGCCGCGGCCCGGGAGCAGTGGGAGGGGGAGGCAAGAACTCCTTCCCGGGGCCGGTGGCGCTCTGCCGCGGCCCCGGGAGCATTGACGGGGGAGGCCGGGGGGGAGGCTGGGGGGGCGGGGCTTTGTTAAGTGCCTGCCCCCCCGCCTCCTCTCTCCCGGAGCGGCGCTCCAGCACACCCCGGCCCCAACGGAGCCCTGGGGGTAAATAATACAACCCAAGGATCTAAGATGTGTCACCACCATGGCATACATTTTGTATATACACACATGGGGCTGTAGTGAGTCCAAATGGAAGCACAGTGTACTGGTATACAATACCCAGAAACTTAAAACGCAGGCATTTTCAATTATCTGGGTGAACAGACACATGTAAACACGTGTTCCTCAAATCTAGAACAGTGAACCATGCGTTTAAGTCCAAGAAAGGCAACACAGCAGAAAAAGGTTAACTTTTTAAACTTTTTCACTCCCAGGAAACATTTTAGACTCTTTAGATCTAAAATAGTTCAGAGACCCCTGTCTTTCTTAGGGATCAGAAAGAATCTGGAGTGGAAACCTTTAGAGGTGTCGGAAGGGGGAAGTTTCTCTATTGCGCCCTTGAACAAAAGGATTTCCAACTTGGGGCAGAGTTCAGGCATGGTATTACTTAAGGCAGCCAGAGGGCTTTCTAAGGAGGGGAACTCTGCAAACTCTAAATGATAACCTAAATGAACAATAGATAGCACCCAAGAATCAGACGTCTGGTGTTGCCAAGTGAGGTAGAAATTAGCCAATTTTAAAAAAAATCTGAGCTCTTAACAGCTGGCCCTCTTGTTAGAAGGGGGCCCTTTGGCCCAGCAAGGCCTCCTTGGAGGACTGTTGCTCCAGCTGCTGCCCCTGGGGGCCTGGATCTGTGGTGGGGTCTATGGCTGGCCTGCTGCTGGGGAGACTGGAAAACCCTGTGTTGAGGATACTGCGTATGGTGGTACAACTGCAAGGGCTGATAGTGGCTTTTGCAGAGGCTTTGCAAAAGATCTCTGATGAGATTGCAACAGAGGTGGAGAGGTCCTGAAAGAATGGGCTGTCTGTCTGTTTTTCTTAAACTGCAAGAGGACATCATCCATAACTTGGCAGAAAAAAGGGTAGCGCCCTCAAAGGGCAGGTCATCAATCTTGGAAGGGCAGTGAATCGAGGCCACACATGTCTGCTGAGCACCAAGGCTGAAACCATAACTCGGACAGAGGAATCTGCTGCATATCTCCCTGCGATCTGCTGTTTTAACAAGGCCTCTGCTTGAAGAAGCCTGGCAAGTGACTTCTTGTCATCTGGTATGAGATTGATATAGGCGGACATCCTTTCCCATGAAAATAATTGGTATCCACCCATTAGTGACCCATTCACCAGTTTGGTGTAGGGGTTAAGAGCAGCGGACTCTAATCTGGAGAACGGGTTTGATTCCCCACTCCTCCACATAAAGCCAGCTGGGTGACCTTTGATCAGTCACAATTCCCTCAGAGCTCTCTCAGCCCCACCTACCTCACAAGGTGCCTGTTGTGAGGGGAGGAAGTGAAGGAGATTGTAAGCTGCTCCGAGACTCCTTTGAGTAGTGAAGAGTGGGGTATAAAACCAACTCTTCTTCTTCTTCATTATGGCTGCATAGCTGGCAGTCCTGAGGCTGAGAGCCAATGAAGAATACGCTTTGCCGCTGGTGGCATCAATTTTACGTCCCTCTCTGTCAGTAGGAAAGGAATGGGCACCTGGTCGGTGATGAGCCTGCATTTCCTCCGTAATAAGGGATGATGGGGCTGGGTGTGTGAAAAGGTAAGGACAACCCTCCTACTGCACTCTGTAAAGGTTTTCCACTCTTTTTGAGGTAGCAGGGACAGTAGATGGTTTCTCCCATATAAAGTTGGAGATGTTTAAGATTCCCTCCAGCATGAGGCAGGCAATTGCCACCAGGGGGTCAGAGTAAAGTCTCCCCAATATTTTATTATCAAGTCTAGGAACCAACACGGTGACTTGAATCTCCAGTGTCTTGGCCATTCTTATCAGCAGACAGCCACAAGTCCTCATTGGGTGAAACTGGATCCATACTACTTACAGTGTCTTCAGGTGAAGGGTTGGAGGATGGGCCAGAGCTCTGTTTTGATGGAAAAACAGCACCCTCTTTGTATGACTCAGAGAGCACAGGAAGACCCCTCTCAGTGGGTGGTGTGGCAGATACCCAGGTAGAGGTGGGTGGATATGGGCAACACTTCCGGAGGGAAGGTTCACCAGTGGATGTAGGATGATCACCCTATTCATTCAGGAAGCGGGAAGAATAATAGAAAGGATACTGCTGCCAGCATTGTGGAGGGGCCGCAGAGGACCATGGAACTGGCTGGGTGGATTGTGATGCCAGAATCAGGTCTGTCTGGGTTTGTGGAATCTACTTGGAATCAGGCTCTATCTCACCCTCTGAGCATGATAGGACCGGTTACTGGAGGTGTGATATGGGGATCTTGGTGGCAGGACATCCAGAACCAAAACTGGAATCGATGCTGGAACCGATGGCATCGGATCCATCGGAATCAGTGGAGAGGTCAAAACTGGAGAGTGCCAAGGACCTGAGTGACGCTTGTCACAATCTCTCTCTTTATGTTTTTATTTCACCCTGGCCTTCTCAGGGGGTGGTTTGGAAGCATACACTGAAAATGTATGTGACGGTCGATCAGTCAAGGCACGAGACTTGCTATCAAAAGTATTTTGTCACTCTCAGGGCATGAAAGAGCTTTCTCCCACAGGCTAGCCTTAAGTCAAGCTGCTCTATCGAACCTCGCCTTGGGCATAAACTGAAGTCAGAATTTGCAGCTGACTGTATTGTGACCTTTGCCAAGGAAAAGAGGCCTGTCAGAATGTGTCATCTTGCCCTGACCTGGATTGCTTAGGCAAGCCTGATCTCATCAGATCTTGGAAGCTAAGCAAGGTCAACTCTGGCAAGTACTTGGATAGGAGACGTCCTTGGAATACTAGCAGTTGGGAGGCGAGGGCAGGCTTTATTCAGCCACCTTTCTCAATATCCTCCAGGCCCTCAGTAGGGGTCGGTCACCAGAGGTCACCATGACTTCCAGGTGCACACACACTCACAGGCACACACAGAGATATGAAAAATACAAAAAAATACAAAAGAAAAAAGAACGGGTCATCTTAGTCCCACACTGGGAACACTTCTTGAATAGTGCTTTCTGCAACATCACGAAGACAAAGAAAAAGAAGCTGGAAAAAACATATCTTTGCTTAATGCTGGCAAGAAAACAACTGAAGGAGGGAAGGGGGGTCCCTCCCAGAAGCACGTGAGGACAGGCTCCCCCCCCCCCCCCCAGCTTTAGACAAGGAGAGAGGTAAAAGCTGGGAAGGAATCCTTCGGTGGTTGGCCTGAGAAAATGCAGTCCCCGTGTGTGCCTGCACAGAAGACCAAAGATGAACTATAAGCTATAGTTAGCTTACATTTGAGCAGTTATGATGGAGCAGATCTATTCTCTCTTGCTCTGGATTGCAAGACTAGATCTAATGGGTGGTAATTACAAGGGAGTCAATACCGGCTAAATATCAGGAGAAACTTCCTAACTGTAAGAGCGGTTGAGCAGTGGAACAGACTGCCTTGGGAGGTGGTGGATGATCCTTCGCTGGACGTTTTCAAACAGAGACTGGACGACCATCTTTCAGGTATGTTGTAGGGCTATCTTTCGGCTATGCTCCTGCGGAGCACAGGGGATTGGACTAGATGACCGGCAAGTTCCCTTCCAACTCTAACATTCTATAATTCTATGAATTATAAAGGAGTGGTTACAATGGAAGAACCAAACAGTTTGGATCAGGCTGACTGAATGAACGTAATCATTGATTGTATATGAAATCCAGTGTGGTGGTGCTTTAACCACTTAAAAAACAGCCACTTATGCTTATGAGCCTGAAATTGGGGAACATTCACTCCTAGGATAGTAGCCCCAGCTACACAGGTAGAGAGATGTTCTGCTTGGACAAAAAGGAACGAAACTCTAGATAGGCTCACTTAGCCATTCTGTCCGTTATGATCCAAATTATTCAGGACAAACTGTTCCCTCATTGGCCCAGATTCTTGTTTACTTCTTGTGGTTGTGACCTATCAAACTGTTATATAAATTACCTCATTCAGTGGTGGTCCCCAGTTCCTGCATCTTTGAGCAATCCCCACATACCAGTGTTTTTCATGACCGGCCAAGCAAGTCCCTTAAAGTACAAGTACCTGACCACAATTAGCTTTAATATCAAAGGGTGTTTGTCACTCTGCCCCATCAGATCCCATATATTAAATAAACTTTTATATCTTTACCTCAGCATCTAGCTCCTCTGCTGAGATACTGACAAAATTTGCATCTGGAGATTCAACAGGAGTTGACTAAAATGAGAAAGAATGAAGAAGAAGAAGAAGAAGAAGAGATTGGATTTATACCCCGCCCTTCACTATCCAAGGGAGTCTCAGAACGGCTTACAAACTCCTTTCCCTTCCCCTCCCCACAACAGACACCCTGTGAGGTACGTGGGGCTGAGGGAGCTCTGACAGAAACTGCTCTTTTTCAAGAACAGCTGTGCCAGAACTATGATTTGCCCAAGGTCATCCAGCAGGTGCAAGTGGAGGAGTGGGGAATCAAACCCGGTTCTCCCAGATTAGAGTCCACGCACTTGACTACTACACCAAACTTAGACTTACTGTGAAATAACCTGTATAGATATTTAAAGCCATCTAGAAAACTGTATCAGTAGCATCAACTCTTACACACCACATCATTCCTCAAGCATCTCACCTGCTTTTTTCCTGTCCTTTCAGTAAGAATATCAACAAGACACAACTGTCATATCTGGCTGTCATTACTGTTTCAGTTTATGTAATTCACAGGCAGTGCATACAGGCATACATAAAATTGTATTCAGTATGGGCGCTACACAAGTTGCTGCCATCTTAAATGACAGATAAGCCATATAGCCACTGTGCTCCATCTAAATATCAAAAATGGCTTCAAATGGCTTTTTTAAAACCAGTATATGCTTAAAGTGTTCCAAGGATTTTGAAGTACTTCAATTGCCTTGGTATGTAATACCTGCAGACAATGGTTTCTTCCAATAAAGACAGAAACTGAATCCATCACCTGCAAAACACCACCATTTGTACTACATGTAACTTTGATCAGCTTGGCCATACTTACCTCTTCTTCTGAAGGAATCCCACTGGCAACACCAGGGGACGGGATCACACCCCCCTCTTCCTCAGTGCCAGGAGCTACATAGGAGCCTGACATGGAAGACACGGTGTCAGTGCTGATCTCAGAGTGCTGGCTTTGAGAGGAGGCCATAGACATTACCGACTGTGCCAGGCTATTGCTAACAGGACCTAGGGAAAAGAAGGAAGGGTGCAGGCAAGACACGGAGACATTATGGAGACTGGTTATAAGCAATAAGTTTGCTAATGAGTCCCAAATCCCATTAAGAATTTCCAACGTTAAACCCAATCCTCTGCCTTGAACAAATCTACAAAACCATTTTTTAAAGCACAGATACATGTTGAGTATGCATCAGATACTGAGTTCAGGCTATGCAGACCTCCTTCTCCAAGGAATGCAGGATGGTGGGGGCCAAAGACCAGGGAGTATGAGAGTGACCTTTCTCAAGGAAACCTAGAATATGCTTGGCAAGGACAGTGTAAGCGATCTAGCAGAAGAAGCAAGACAAGCAAACTCTCCTACTGTACCTTCTGGGGAAGAGATGGTGGAAGAAAGAGGTGTCCCTGTGCATGAAGACTGGTCTATTGCACCTGATGAGGATAAGGTGAGGTCTTCACTCTCAGGAGTTACACCACATTCCTGAAAAAACAAACCAGAAGCAAAGATTTATTTTTTAAAGAAATTATCCTACTTCTCATATGAGATTCTTAAGTGGCTAACAACTATTTTTAAAATTTGTGCTGTTATTTCCAGTAAATGAACCATTATTATAGGCTGAATGACAATACTTTGGCTGACTACCAAAGCCATTGTATTCAGCTCCTGTTATATTTGACAGGCAAACTGTGGAAACTTCCCTCCCAGTGTCTGTTCTACAGAGAATGGTGAAACCTTCCCTCCCTGTATCTGTTTTATAGAGAATGGCTGCAATCAGACATCATGACAAAAATGGTTTGTTTAAATTGAGATTGGTACAACTAACTCTTGGTTATTAACAAGATGCAAGTAACAACAACTCCTGGTTTGTTTACTTCTTGCTTCTTGTCTCTTCTCCTGCCGCCAGAAAGGGGAGCATCCATGTGGACGTAAGGGACAGTGCTACTCAAACTATGGTTTGTGAATTCAGCCATCACAACAGGCCACAATTAGTACAAACCCTAATCTGGGGCCAGCCCATAAACCTCAGTTTCTTGGACCATCTGCATTCAATAGTTCCCACTAACTGGTGTTTGATTGACCCACAGTTTATGCACCATGATTTATCACGCTTTCTGAATACAGTCTTCATCCCCAAGGAAAAAAAGTAAAGCAGAAACTGAGATAGTGTTCGAAAGAGACCCCAATGTCAGCTAGGCTGTCATAAATAAAAGATGGGGGTAAAGAAAGTGGCCGCTATGAAGCAAAGGGGGCGGGGAGGTTATTGACACTGGAATGTTACTTTCGATTCTCCTCTGGCATTTGTCTCTGTTTAGATTCTCTTCTAGCATTTGTCTCTGTTTACATAAGATCTCAGGTTTCTCTTGAGAGTTTCCCGCTTGGAAGTAAAAGCCATTATTTTCCGCATGAGGGTAATGTGGCATTCATTGGCTTGTAGCCATCTGTCACCCCAGTTTGAACCCCGTATAAAATCCCTTTTCCCGCTTCCCCTCTTTAGTCTTAACACAAACAGTGTTTAGAGAATGTATAGTAAACTGACTACAATAAACTGCTCCTGCTTAAGGAACATTGTTGAGTGCTGATTATTAGAGACTCTTGACACCCAAACCCTTTTAAACAAATCACCTCTTCATGATGATGAGGAGACTTTCTCCTGGAGATCCTGATTTCAGATTCACTGCAAGACTTCTCATCGTCTTCTTCATGTAGTACTGAGGAATTCATAGAGATTGACCTGGGCAAAGGAGAATAATCCATCATCCTACTAACACAAGTCATGCTGGAAAGCAAAAGCCATAAAATGCTGGAAGCCACCAAAAAGACACAAGCACCCTTGCATAACTAGCTGGGTACGTATGAAAGGCAGTTAGTTACATCAGACAGTAAGCATAACTCAAAGAGAAGGGATGCCAGCCATTTGTAGCCTAGCCTTTGCAAGTCTGCAGGACAGCCACAGCAGTGCGGGAAGGAGAGACTTGCAGGTCACTTACTTGGGAAGGCTCTTCTTCAGCTTGAGTCCTTGGCCACCACAATCCGACAAACAGTCAAGGGGAGATAGTGTCCTCATGGGAGGCAGGTGGCTGTCACTGCCATATGAAGGCAGCATGCCCGAAACGTGGCTGTCCCCAAGAATGTGAAGGGCCGCTGGGGATGGAGTCAGAGGCCCATTAAGGGCTTCCAGGAGGGAGACCACCTCATAGCCAGGAGGGATATTCTCTGAAGACTAGAGGAACCAGAGATGGGTGTGAGAAGGTCACTTTTGGCAGTAGCAAACATGGTTTAACAAGGGAGCTTGAAACAGATCAGAAAGCTCCAATCCCCCTCCAAAAGACTGACATGTACAAGAAGGCCAGAGGCTGATATTATTGTAAAATAAGCAATTCTTCTATCAAAGCTGCTTAAGGCATGTGCTTTTCTCTGCGTAGCCTGAAATCTCTGAAGGAGAGGTAATAGGTACAAGACTTTAGTAGTAGTGAAATGCCATTGGGGGCCACAGCCATGCAGGGCACGAGAAGCTACATACACACACAACTCCCCCCCCCCCCCCAACAAACATGGAAATGTAGACATTTTCTCCCAGACGCAACTTGCATATATGCAAACAAAATTTCCACAGCCATTAGGACAAAACACATGCTCTTGCCCTTAACATGAAACCTGAGGCCAAGTTTACTCATACCTACAGGGGAGGTGGTAGAGTTGTGTCTGGAATGTATCTCTTCAGACTGCGTTAGGGGGAGGGAAAAGACCATATAGCTGAAGGCTTTCCCATGAAGAAAAAGTCCATGCATACATAAAACTAATCTAACAGGCAAGAAATTTACTCTCCAGCACTTAATTTTCCAACTATAACATTTTTAAAAATGAAACACAGATAAAAATATTTCCCCAGAACTGCAGTCAGAAGTGGTACAATCTAGAAGCCTCATCTGCTATTTGTGTGAATTAGGCCTTAAATATTGAGGAACCTCTCTTCTGTATGGGAAGATCTGCACAAAATTCTGGGCATGCAGGCTTGCATAAGACAGATCCATGAATGCATTGCTGGGTTACAACCCAGATCTCTGTAGGACACAGTCAGAACCTTCAGTCGCTCACTGCCACAAAGCCTTCAAAATCTCTAGACTGTCTTCCTATTCATGGCTCCTGGATCAGATCTTTTATCTGTTTATATTGCTTGAGTCTGACATCTAAAGGAAAGCTATCTTGCTGCTGTTCGCATCATTCCCACCACACCTGAAGCATCTACTTTGTTAAAGTTCAAAAGTTACACATGATGAACATCATATGCGGTGCAATAATTTCAGTATAGGCCCCATAATGGTAGATTGTGCACTTTGTTTTGCCAGTAAATTGCTAAAAGAACTCTAAACCTGAACAAAGTTGTTACTACAGGATAACTCCTTTTACCTTAATATAAGAATGTAAGATTAGATTTGATCAAAGGCCCACTTATCCAGCATCCCGTTTCCCACAATGGCCAGTTACAAGCTTCCAAGAAGCTCAGCAGCTGCCCATGAAGGCAACAGCACTCACTTCCTACTGCCTCTCAGTATCCAGGATTAACAATATTGTTGTTGTTTTGTTGCTGTTATTTTGATTTCTTAAGGTACAGCACAAAGCCATAAAGTGCAGAGGCACAAAGCCATAAAGCCACCAGGCCTTTGACTAGGAGCCGCCACCGCTTACCATCAAAGGCCATCAAAGGCTATCGCCAGCAACATCAGCGGCTGGCCCTGAAAGAAGGCCAGGCCGGGAAGGGAGCCGGAATTTGACCCTGATGCTGGCACAAACGGTACCATTAAGAATCCCATCTGAATGCCCAGGAATAACACCTCTGCGAGCACTTGTGCAATTCATATTGCAGATAGGTTTTGTATTGTATTGTATTGTTACCGTTAGTTCTAGATTTTAAAATGTTTTAACTGTTTTATTCTGATCAGGCACTGTGTGCCGCATTGTAAGCTGCCCTGAGCCCGCTTGCGGGGAGGGTGGGGTAAAAATGAGAAGTAATAAATAAATAATAAATAAATAAAACGAATATACAAAATATTAAAAATTCAAATATAACAAAAATAGAATGACAAATTAAAGAAAACCAGATTTTAAAAAGTCCCAGATGACATCTTTAAAAAATTCATCCCAGTTCTGGACTGCCTGGCCACTTTCTAGGCAACAGGAAACAAGATCAGAATTAAGGATTAAGGGGAGGCGGAAAGGGAGAGGGTGCCAGCCATGATAGAAAACCGTTGCTGCCATCAACCAAAGCCTGGTGGAACACCTCTGCATTGCAGGCCCTGATGGATGGCACAGGATGGATCCCACAAAGGCCTGGCGGTGTTAGGCAGAGAGTTCCACCCATTCAAGGCCAGGGCCAAAGAGGCCCCAGCTCTGGTCGAGGACAGCCGGACATCTTTGGGGCCAGGGGTCACTAGCAAGTGGCTATCCATGGAGTATAAAGCTCTCCCAGGGACATACCAGAGGAGATGGTCCCACAGATACATTGGTCCCAAACCACTCAGGGCCTTGAAGGTTAATACCAAAACCTTGAACTTGACCCAGTTCTCTGAACATGGAAAGTCCATTAGCCAGTAGCAGTTGATAGAGCTGTCCTCTGTGTATTTGTCTAATCCCCATCTAAAACTATTTAAGTTAGTGCCCTCATCTTGGTGATCCTCATCTTAAGGGTCAGTTCACATGGTGATGGACACATGGCCTGTCAACAAACGTGCTCTAAAGTTCTGTTCTGGGATTTTTTTTTCAAGGGCCTTATCTGGATTGGGATTATGAGGTATAGAACCATAGAGTTGGAAGGGACCTCCAGGGTCATCTAGTCCAACCCCCTGCACAGTGCAGGAAATTCACCTCCCCCCCCCCTCCCCAGTGACCTCTGTTCCACGCCCAGAAGATGACCAAAAAAAAAATTCCAGGATCTCCAGCCAAACTGGCCTGGAAAAAAATGGCTTCCTGACCCCACAGAGGCAATCAGCATTTTCCTGGCCGTGTAAGAAAGGGCTACAAGAACTAAGCACTGATGCAACCCTTACTGCTTTATTTTTGCCCCTGTTATGCCATCTCAACCTGGAATGTCCCTGGGAGAGGCAAAGGGTAGCTTCTGACTCCATTTCAGATTTTAAAAACTGGTGTGTGTGCTTGTGAGGGATGGAGGCTGAAGCCCCCTTCTCCCCATGCACTTAAGTCCTGGTTTGAATTGGGTGTCCATAACTGGGGACTGAATTTCAATGTGGAGCTCCAAGCTCCCATCTGATCCAAAGTCCTTGTGATGGCCATGCGGACTTCATAATTTGTGAATTGGCCTTGAGTTCCACAAATTAATTGTTCACCATGAGAAGTATTTCCTTTTTCTCTCCTGAATCTATTGCCCATTAATGCCATTCTAAAATTGAGTGAACAGTTTTGTCAGTTTTGATAAAGTAGTATATTTAGGCCATTTGTTTTTCTTTTCCATTGGATATTAATCAGCAGGGCTTCTCTTTCCCTTCTACCCTGTGTCTGTAAACCTACAATGAATCCGTGCAGGGTAAGGGGTGCACAGCCAATCAGCTGTCTCTGGCACATGCCAATTTGTGTTCACAAACACTCATTCCTTTTCTACACTTTGCAAACACTACTGTATACATAGCCAGGAGTCATTTCGTAGAAAAAGAGGTGCAGGAGCTCATTTGCATAACTCATTTGCATATGTCACACCCCCTAACATACCAGAAGTGTGTCAGAAGGCAACACCCACCCCTCAGGCTCCACTCCGCAGGTGAGTGAAACTGACCTGCTCTTCCTCCATTCCCTTCCCCATACAATACTTTGTGCAATAAAAATAAGCGTAAAGAACACACCCTCATTCTCTTCCTGCTCCCTTGAAACCACCAGGTTTCAAGTAGACGTGAGATACCCAGGACATGTGCACCACCCATCCCTTCCCCTTCCCCTCCCCACAACAAGACACCCTGTGAGGTAGGTGGGGCTGAAAGAGGTCTTTTGAGAACAGCTCTGAGAGAACTTGTGACTGGCCCAAGGTCACACCAGCAGCTGCATGTGGAGGAGTGGGGAATCAAACCCGGCTCTCCCAGATTAGAGTCCAACTCCTGACTACTACACCAAACTGATGGGGTGGAAGCTGCTGAAGGGTTGGTGAAATTTCTCCAGTACTTATGTGCCATATGCCCAGATAAAAAATGGTATACTTAGAAAATTTATATGCCACCTTGAGCAAGTCTCTGGAAAAGCAGCACACAGTCATAAAAGGAACAATGATAAACTTATCAATATTAAAACAAAACATTAAACACAATAAAGACCCTAGCAGGGCTTTCCCCGGGGCGCTGCGCCTCTGCACTGCTCGGGGAAGCCAAGGAGGGGGTGGGGCTTGGTCATGTGCCCGCCCCCTGGGCTCCTCACTCCCGGAGCTGCGCTCCTGTGCGCTCCCGCTCCAACGGACCCCTGTACATAGCAAATGGGCTTGCTGCATAAAATGTGAATTGACCCTGATTTGTGTTTTAAAATTTCCAGTTTGTTTTGAAAGTTTTGAATTTCCTGTACCCCTGACTGTGGTGCTGTTACTACATTTGTCACAGTGGTATCTCTCCCCCAGGTTCCACCTCCTCTCTAGCCAGTGGTTCTGTAACTGGCCTATAACAGCTTCTATACAACTAGACAACAGGGACACTTTTAACCCTAAAATTGGAAACTGCAACAAGCCCAGGAACCATTTCACAGTCCAGAAGATCCAATTAGCAAGGGCACTGGGCAAAGCCAGCATTTGACCTGTCAGTACTCCAATACTAACCGAGTGTTCTTCCGAATCAGATGTTTGGGATGCGATGACAGGGTTGAAGTTGGTAGGGGAAAGGGGTCCAAGTTTTTTCCTCATAGCTCGGATCTGCAGCAAGGCTCGAAATGCTGCAGGACAAAAAAGAGGAAGGGGGTATTTTAGAAGAGAAGAAGAAGAGATTGGATTTATACGCCACTCTTCACTCACTTGGAGTCTCAGAGCAGCTTACAAACTCCTTTCCCTTCCCCTCCCCACAACAGACACCCTGTGAGGTAGGTGGGGCTGAGAGAGCTCTTTCCCAAGCTGTCCTTGAGGGAAAAGCTGGTACAGAGCTATGGCTTGCCCAAGGTCATCCAGCAGGTGCATGTGGAGGAGTGGGGAATCAAACCTGGTTCTCCTAGATTAGAGTCCGCGCTCTTAACCTCTACACCAATCTGAGAGAATAAATCATCCTCAAAAACACTGAAAAGGCACAAGAACTAAAATGAGACTGTCTTTAAAGGGTTCTGTTTATGAATATTTCATGCTAAGCTGGTCAAGATCACAAAAGAATGGCCTGGCCAGATCTTTACAGAGGCCTTCTTGTAGTTCTTTATCTCTAAAGGTAAGCAGTGATAAAAGGGTACTTGGTCACAAATAAATTCTCCATGTGTTCAGCATTCAGTGTTAATTGCCCTTACCTCTAAATTGCCCCAAATTAAAGGATCAAATATGGTGAACTGCTGATTTTCCCGAGAAGACTACCTACTTTAGTCAACATCAAGGTACAACAGAAGACAAGGACTTACGCAGCCTGCAGATGGGGCAGTTGTTGGCTTGATAGCGCAGGGTGTCAGCACATGTGTTGCAGAGGCAAAGATGACGGCACGGTAAGATCAGGGTATCCCGAACATCTGAGAGGCAGACCACACACTCCGCACTATTGTCGCTCACCTCATCCTCTGCCACCTGCATAAGAAGCCAAAGAAAAATGCCAGCTCACTTACCAAAACAGGAGGGGTTTTTTGTGGGGGAAGAGAAGCAGTAAAATTTGAGAAGTATCAATATGTAGATAATAGCATTACATGGTCATATTTAGTTATGTAATTTTTAAACTATATGTACTCAAGGCTGTTTACATATAGGAAGGTGAGACCATTGACAGAAAAGCTGCTTATTTCCAATCAAGTTGTTTAATTTGCTTGTTTTATTCTAGACCACAGGTGTCAAACATGCGGCCCGTGGGCCGGATGAGCCCCCCCCCCAGAGGGCTTCTATCAGGCCTGCACTGGAACTGGCCATCTCCTGCTTCCAGTTCTGTTGCTGCTGCTGCATCATAGCTTGCTTCGCCGGACTCTCTCAGTCACTCAGCCATTTCATGTTTTCCCCTGGGTCCTAGACTCAGAACTCTGAGCATGAGATTTCTGTGGTGAATGTCAATAAATCAAAGGTAGTTTTGCAGTTTACAGATACACACAGTTTACAGATACAGCACACTCAGGATTGCAACAGCACAGACATTTTGATGCAATAATTCAGAGCAAGAGGTGTCAGTTATCAGAGACGGTTAAATAAACAAAATATTGCAAGAGTGCTAATGTTTTAAACATGTTTTTATATTAAGTAAAAAGAAAACTTTGTGTTTGTGTCTTTTATAGAGTTTATATCTCTGCTACCGGGCATTACATTTTATGCCACACATGGCCCGGCCCAACAAGGTCTCATTTATGTCAGATCTGGCCCTCATAACAAATGAGTTCGACACCCCTGATCTAGACCACATTATCTTAGGTCTTTAGGAATTTTTTTTACTGGAAGGAGATCATCACTGGGGACCAGAGCCACACAGGGCACGGAAGTCTCATTCAATTCACAAATACACACACTGTTCCATTATCACAGCCTGCAGTAATTCAATCAATCAACCTTTATTGCATTAGCCAAGAAAGCCACAGCAACCATACAAAGTAAAATGGAACTGTCCAACAAGATAAAAGTTGAAAAATAATTAAAAAATAAAACTTTGGACATTTTTATTAAATATTAATAAAATATTTTAATAATAATGATGATGATGATGATAAAATGCAAAATAATTATTAAAAGTATCTACTAATAAGAAAAAGAGACCATACAGTCCAGAGATAAATTACAAGTAACCCAGAGTTGAGCAGTCATGGGTCAGACATACTTTGGTCAGCATGCTCTATCATCTTTTTATCCTTTTTGATGGCAACAGCAAATCTTGCAATTTGGAAAGTAATGAATTTACCCCTGTGTGCCAATAATATGACTAATTTCTCCTGATCTGACCTTCCTGGGAAGTGGGATATTATTGTCTGCAAAAATCTATTATATTCAGCCTCATATCTGGGACACTGGGTGGTGGCTGGAGATCTCCTGGGATTACAATTGATCTTCAGGCAACAGAGGCCAGTTCACCTGGAGAAAATGGTCCCTTTGGATGGTGGACTCTATGGCATTATACCCCACTGAAGTCCCTCCCCAAACCCTGCCCTCCTCACACCCCAACCCGAAAATCTCCAGGTATTTCCCAAATGAGAGATAGCAACCCTATTTTGTATGGAGGAGTGAGGGAGGGGGTAGATTCTTAACCCTCTCTCTGTCTGCTGTTTTTCTGTTCAGCATAATCTCTCCAGCTGCTTCCCCACACCCAAGGTCCCCACATGGAATCATCATTATAATCATGTGCTGGATCTGACAATGGTGTCTCTGTACTTTTCTGTACTTTGCTTTCGTTTCCTTTGTTTTAGCGGACCCCTCGCTTGTACCCCTTATCTGTCTTATCCCTCCTCTCTCTTGACAGCAGTAAATGTCACTTTGATGTATACTGGTTGCTCTGGTTTATGTTTCAATGTCTAGGCAGGAGATGGCGACCTACATTCCTAGGCGTCATCTAGAAACAAATGGTGTTCACTCCCTTGCATTCCCTCCTCCCTTGTTCCAGGCCAGTGTATGTTATCTTATTGTGGAGACCTTGAGCGCTCTTTATGGCCGGGTGCCTGGAAATGTTGTGCCTAGATTCACACATGTGGGTCACTCAGATCAAGAAGGGAATTTATAACTTTCTCACCTTGCTGTGGGAACCTCAACGGTCCCCTTTCCTTTTCCCGCGTTCACTCTCCCGTTCTGATTGGCTTAGGACCAGGGTTCAGTTAAAACCTGAGAGTATATTAGCACTGTCTGTATTTCATTAAGCATCTCTAACAAACATTGAGAACCTGTTTGCAGCAATGAACAATAAAGAACTTTAATTCAACAAAGGTCTGATCTGTTGCTGTCTACTCAGAAGCCTCACAGTATCTAGAACCCAAGGGATAGTGAAGTTAGGGGGGATCTTGAGTAGGAAAAGGGGCCAGCAGGCAAAACATGAAGAGTCCTCCAGTCAAAATTGCAGCCTCTTGGATTTTCATTTGTTAAAAAATCTTGTTGGGCCTGGATAGTTTACCTGTGTCTTCAAATTATATTCTTACCTTGGAATCTCGTGTGTTGTATTTGTTTTCTATTCCATAGATTTCCTGAAGCAGGTAGCTTACACCATCCACCTGTAAAAACAATCAATACAAGATGTAGAAGAAAGAAGAAGCTGAAATATAGATACCTCCAGGAATACAGACTACAACAGCCTCACTAGCAAGCAATTTTCTTCTTCCTGAGCTACTCCTTCTTGCATCAGAAGAACATACACACACTGTGAGGAACTCCCTGCATGGCTCCAGATGCAAGAATTCCTCCATTATATGTAGGGTATGGTACCTAAACTAACTAAAGCTATCCTTGGCTTGAGTCACCTTTCTCCATGAGCTCTCCTTCCCATTTTCTAAGGCTCTTTGTAATAGGCTGTTGAAGAGAGAAACTGGCCTGAAAGATCAATAAATCGCTGAGCTCCTCCCCTATATTGGAGTCACAGTTCACCATCCCAGGCAGGGTAACCAAGGATACACCTGAATCGAACAGCCCCAACAACATAATACTCACCACTTGCTTCTGCTTTAGGGGTTTTACACAAAAGCTTCCATCAGCATGCTGGGAGAGGGGAGGGGAAAAGAGACCTGATCAGAGTATTGATATCACTATCACTCAAAAGAGGCTTTAAAGGAAAAAACTATGATGAAACATAATTCATCCAAAGCATATCTGCCTAAAAGTACCCAATATCTGTACAAGGGGATACTGCTTAGTTCCTCTTTACAATCCCATTCAAGGTCCACCTTGTGCTTCAGAATCTTCTAAGAATCACTCTGCTTTCAACTTAGTCCCCTACACTTACTCAGCATTTTTATTTTATATTTTTTACCATTCTAGTTGTTACAAAAAATAATTACAGTTCAAAGTAGTCTGGAGTTCATAATATTTGTTTCATTGTTAAGTGATGTAATTATTTTTGTTTCAGGTGGTCAGCCATGTTGGTCTGAAGCAGTAGAACAAATTTAGAGTCCAGTGGCACCTTTAAGACCAACAAAGGTTTATTCAAGGTATGAGCTTTCGTGTGCATGCACACTTTTTCAAACACATTGGAAATTATTTTTCTGTTTGCTTAAAATATATATAAGAGAAAGGAACTCAGGGGTTGGGGGAATACATGAAGGTCAGTTGATTAAGCGCAGACATTTTTGGTTGTAATCAGCTGTTTCTGGCTGATTCTGTAAGGAGTATAACAGCATCATAGCTACTGTTTATTTATTTATTTATTTTTCACCGGCTCAAGGCGGCTAACAACATGAAACAGCATAAAACAGGTTTATAATATAAAACATTTTAAAACCAACACTACATTACAAGTACACAAGATGGCGACTTCAGATCATTCAGGTGGGCAAAGGCAGCAGGGTGCAACCAACAGGGCCAGGGTGATGGTATCGTCCGCTTTCTCTCCGATGGCGGCTCCTATTTGAAAGCCTGGCGGAAGAGCTCCGTCTTGCAGGCCCTGCGGAACTGTAATAGATCCCGCAGGGCCCTGATGTCATCCAGGAGCTCGTTCCACCAGTAAGGAGCCACCACCGAAAAAGCCCTGGCCCTGGTACAGGTCAACCGAGCCTCTTTTGGACCGGGGCAGGTCAGGCGATTTTGAGTGCCTGACCTCAGTAGCCTCTGGGGCCTATATGGGGAAAGGCGGTCCCTCAAGTAGGCGGGCCCCTGACCATAAAGGGTTTTAAAGGTTAACACCAGCACCTTGAACCTGATCCGGTATGCTATAGGCAGCCAGTGCAGCCGCTGCAGCACAGGTCGGATGTGGTCCCGCAAAGAGAGACCCATCAGCAACCTGGCCGCAGCATTCTGCACCAGCTGCAGCCTCCGGATCTGGGACAAGGGCAGCCCCAAGTAGAGAACGTTACAGTGATCAAGATGTGAGGTAACCATAGCATGGATCACTGTGGCTAGGTCTTCGCGTTCGAGGAAGGGAGCTAACTGCCTCGTCAGCCGTAGATGGAAAAAGGCTGCTTTGGCAGTGGCTGCTACCTGGGCCTCCATCGTCAAGGAGGAGTCCAGGAGCACACCCAAACTCCTGACCCTCGGAGCTGGCACCAGTGGCGCCCCACCGAAGGACAGAAGTGGATGCCCTAACCCTGTCCGACTCAAGCACAGGACCTCCGTCTTCAGAGGATTCAATTTCAGTCAACTCAGTCTAAGTCAGCCCGCAACCTCCTGCAGCACCCATTCCAGGTCATCTGGGGCGGAGCCGGACCGGCCACCCAGCAACAGATAGAGCTGGGTGTCATCCGCATATTGATGACACCCCAACCCATGCCTCCGGACAATCTGGGCAAGGGAGAGCATATAGATGTTAAATAACATTGGGGATAGGACCGCCCCTTGAAGAACACCACACACCAGTGGGTGCCTCTGGGAGGTCTGTTCCCCGAGCGCAACCCTCTATCCCCGATCTCGGAGGAAGGAGGCAAGCCATTGTAAAGCGAGCCCCCGTAACCCCACATCGGCGAGGCGGTGGATCAGCAACTGGTGGTCGACCACATCAAATGCCGCCGACAGATCTAACAACACCAGTGCCGCCGTACCGCCTCGATCCAGATGTCTTCGGAGGTCATCCGTGAGGGCAACCAGAACCGACTCCGTCCCATGACCCAGTCGGAAGCCAGACTGAAACGGGTCTAGCATGGAGATGTCATCCATGAAGCTCTGTAACTGAATCGCCACCGCCCTCTCCAATACCTTACCCAAATAGGGTAGGTTGGACACCGGCCGATAGTTGGCCAAAACAGCCAGGTCCAGAGATGGTTTTTTAAGGAGAGGACGGACCATCGCAACCTTGAGTGCCTCCGGGAACAGTCCTTCTAAAAAGGACTTGTTGATAATCTCCCGGAGCGCATCACGCAACCCCTCATGGCAAGCTTTTATAAGCCACGAGGGGCACGGATCAAGGCTGCACGAGGTTGGACGTACAGTCAAGAGCAACCTGTCGACCTCCTCAAGGCTGAGGGGACTGAAATGATCCAAGATAGAACCTGAAGACGTGCATGGAGCCTCAAGTTCACACACTGTCTCAACTGTGGCAGGGAGTTCACAGCGGAGTAGCAAGATTTTATCTGCAAAATAGCTCGCAAATGCCTCACAGCCAATTTCCAATTCCCTATCATTTAAAGTGCTCTGTGGCACTTCGGTTAACAACCTAATAGTTCTAAATAATTGGGCCGGGCGAGAGCTAGCAGATGCAACCTCAGCCGCATAGAATTGTTTCTTAGCGGCCTTGATTGCTTGATCAAACAACCTTTTGAAAGCTAATGACCTTTCCTCTGATGCTTGAACCCTATAAGTAGAAAACACAACAGGAAGTTCTGCATTCAGAGGTAACACAACTACAATGCATCAGAGGACCTGGCCAATGGTCAAAAAATGCCATAATCTGGATACATTTAGCTGCTAAGGGCAAGCTCCATTTCTGCATACAGTTATGAGCTCCAGCCCTCAACTCCTTGGAAATGATTTGTTTCCTCAGTCAGGTTCAACCTCCTTTCTCCTTCTACAAAGAGGCCAACATTGACTTGCGTGTCCAGGGACCAGGGCTACACATTGCTGAAGCAAGCGAGATGTCTAGGACCTTCTTCCTCATATGTATTGTTTTCCTAGATAGGATAACTAGTAGAAAACTAGAGGTACTGATTCAACAGCAGGCCCTATTTTCAGGGCCCTAGTGACAGAGCAGTCCCATCAAACTCATTGTCCCATGGAAATCAATTCTAAGTAAAGTGGGCCTTGCCTGCCAGTCCACAAGTAATCTACCTTGTTATCTAAGAGTGCTCCCCAGCCATGACTGTGTCCATGTCTACAAGCCTAGAACCGTATACAGTGCTTAAAAGACATCCTGGACCAGGAAGACAGAACTCACCTTCTCAAAAGTAGCCAAAAGTACATGACAGTGACCTATATGCTCTGTAAGACAAGAAAACAGTTAGAAACGAAAGTGTTCATGAAGGAGGGTGACACAGCCACGCTTCAACTGCAAGTGTCTAACTTCTTAACAATCAAAACATATACCACTAGCTCCTTAGAGACAGTTTTCATAGTATATTTGTATGCTGCTGCTCCTAATAAGCATTTAGACAGCACTTTCAGTGTGCAAAGTGCTCTACAAACATTACCATGTTGTAATCCTTACAACAGCATTGTAATGTAGGTCAGTACTAGTAACACAATATTGCAGGCTGAGACAATGTGCCTTGCCTAAAGACACCTGGTCAGTTCATGGCAAATAAGAGATTGAAATGAGAGGTTTCCTGGATTAAAGGTCGTTCCTTAAGCCCCTATGCTACATCCCCTCCCAAGAAATATTATTCAGCAGGGTACTTGATGCATCCTCAGAACCGGGTTATGTAAACAGAAGCTGTGCCAAATGAATACAATGACAACTTGCAGACAAGCCATTTGCTTACCATCTCCCTCGTCCACCACGGCAAGCACCACCATTGGGTAAACTTCACGGTCTAGATCAAAGCTCAGCTGCAAGGAGGAAAGAAAAGGCAAGCCACATGGCAAAATAAGAATGGCCAGACCAGCAGGGTAATCTATATGCTGTGGCCCACTGAGTGCCAAAGACAAGGCTATTCCAAAAAGAACTTGCACTTTTGCAGTTTTCATGGATATTTTCAGAATTTGCTAGGTACAGGAGAATTTTCAAAGAAAACACCTACGGGTGGAAAAATCTTAAGCTATAGGACAGTTTCTTCCAACTAACAAAACATGTAACATAAAAAGCTCCTTTGAGTGCCAATTGTTCCATTTGAGTGCCTCCCTGAAAGGTGTTAATACAGCTGAATGCAGTTTTAAGAACTGAGTGTTTCATCTCAGAACTAGCAGCAGCCACTTCCCAGTCTTCTCCAAGATGCTGAGGTTTAAAACCAGCTTCCTCTTCATGCTCAGACTTCTCCTACATGCTTTGCAAGGAAAGAGCCCTTTCCCTTTAACCCTCACACCATCTCCTCCTTCTTGCTGAAGACACCTGCTGTCACAAAACCCATACTGAGTCTTCCAAAACAGGATTGTGTACCATCTAAAGTTATTAGCCACCGTACAAGTAATTTTAAAAGGTCCATGTGCATTGTTTGCCATATTAATATGATACAATATATGATACACAAAAGACTGTGTGATGCATATACATCTATTTCAAAAGTTTTTCTTAAGTGATCAACTAAACATCCCATGCAAATACATTAAAAATCAGGTCTCTTAAGGATGCTGTAGAATGTTGAAATGCTGCTGGCAAAGTTTTCCACACTATATATTCGTTTCAAGATCTTCTTCTGAACTTGACCTTACAAAGAGTTCTGGACGAAACAGGTATTGTAAGCTTCTTCCCAAATAGCAATCTCATTATGCCTGAAGGCTACACTATCACACTGAGATTTTCACGTGACAATCTCAGTGTGATAGTGTAGCCTTCAGGCATAATGGAAAAGGTATCTATAACTGGTTAATGAATGTATTTTGTAGACTGCTATTCAGGAAGAAGCTTACAATAAAAAGCTTTCATCCAGAACTCTTTGTAACGTCAAGTTCAGAAAAAGGGCTTGAAACAAATATATAGTCCAGAAAACTTCGTCAGCAGCATTTCAACATTTTACAGCATCCTTAGGAGACCTGATTTTTAATGTATTTGAATGTACTTATGATGTTTAGTTGATCACTTAAGAAAAACATTTGAAATAGATGTATGTGCATCACATAGTCTTTTGTGTATCATATATTGTGCTGTTTGTGGACTGTGATTCTCTTACTTTTATTTATTTGTTTGTTTGTTTGTTTTTATTATTTCGTATTTCTACCCCGCCCTCCCCGCAAACGGGGTATGATAATATGATATACTGTATCCAGGGTACCATTTCTTAACAAAATTCTGTGGTTTCCACATGGCAAAAGGTCGCTGCATCAGAAGTCACTGCCTGACAGCCCCCTTAACTTCCTTTCCTTGTCCTCAAAGCCTTACCTCCTCTTCTGTCCATTCTGAGGGATCGACTGCATGGGAGGGGAGACAGAACTGCTGGCAAACTCCTCGCTTGTAACGGACAGTCTCAGACTGTAGACTGTTGTCTTTGGGGATGTAACTGCCATGGAAAGAATGGAGGCCGTGATCAGACGAGCTATTAGCTCTAATGACATTACTTCTCCCTACCAGATTTTATAGGCGCATCCAGACAACCACATATGTATAGTGTTCCTCATTCATAGGCCACTCATCTTCACCCCTGACTTAGCAGCCACTGGAGAAAGTCCGGTGGTGGCTGATCCAAATAGTCTCACCATGCATTTCTGGACATCTGACCACTGCGCTGCAACTAATCATCAATGCGCATGCATGTTCAGAGGAGAAAGAACTGTGGAGAAAGAACTTATGCGCATGCACAAACACTGATTTTTTAAAAAATGCCGCCCACGCACTCTGCAGTTACAGAGCAGGAAGTGTGAACACTCAGCCACGGAGTGACTGTGCACTGAGGCAGGTGATGGGTGTGATGTCTGGATGACATTCTCCGGCATAAATACCTTTGGTTTAAATATAAGCACGCTCAATGCTCATAAAACATGACATCTGATGAGGGCAGGAGATAGAGTGAACAATCACAAAACAGGAGATTATTCTTGCATTCTGCCCCATAAATGAGGAAGTAAAACACTTATAGTAAAGCAAGAAAAAGCTCTTCTTCTGTGTAGGATACCAGATTTTTACCTCAAATGAGCAAGCTACAACTCAAAGCTACTTCATATGATATGACAAAGATGGTCTCTGGCATCCACATTACAAAGCCTTCAATCAAAGCTCTCTAATGTATCCTACTCAAATGATATCCTCAGGGTTGATATTAGCTTCTAGAAACATCGACCTTTAGCGAGGCAGACATTCTCCATTCAGACGACATCTGGATAATTCAGATCAGATCAGCTTCTTATATGCTTTTTGAACATCAGCAGGGACCCTTTTGAACATCTGCAGATGAACTCTGCACATGCTATCAAAAGCTATTCTGGGCTGAATTCTGCCGTGTCATGGGCTGACAAATCTAAAGGTTAGCATGGACTAGCAGGTTTGAGTCTCCACAGTTCAAACTGCTACAGGTACTGTCGGGATTATCTGACTGAAGAAAATGGAAGATTTGTCTTCACTTACCGTGAAGCTTCCCTCTCGGTGGTCCTGGAGTGGGGCAGTCCTCCCAAATGGGTAAGGCTCCTCCTCTCCGGAGACAGGGTCAATTGGCAGAATTCAACCCTAGAGGAGAGGGGCTTGTCTGCAGTCCATTTCCAAGCTGTGCCTTCCACTGATAGTTCTCACATAGGAAGAAAGAAAAGAAAAAACTTCTCTTCCAAACATATGTGAACTCCCATGAAGGATTAACCAGTAAGAACAAAAACAAATGCCAGTAACTGATTAACAACTCTCTCTCTCTCTTTTTAAATATGGGAACCCATGTCAACTCCTGAGAAGAATTCCATACCCCTTCAGTTCTAAACTACTGGCGTAAAGCCCAGTGTTGTCCTTCAGCACACCTTTTCAGCCCTAGAAGCCATTCCAAGAGAAAAGCTCTTGGGTGGATAGGACTGCCACACTCCAGGACCACCGAGAAGGAAGCTTCACAGTAAGTGAGGACAAATCTTCCATTCTCTGGTGGTCCTTGAGAGTGAGGCAGTCCTCACTAATGGGACATAACAAAGTAGTGTGCCCCAGGGCGGGTAAACAGCTTCAGAACCTAGAGGGTATGCTGCAGAACCCTCCTGCCAAAGGCGGCATCTGCAGAAGCCATTTTGTCAATTCTATAATGTTTGGTGAACGAATGCACTGACTTCCAGGTAGCCGCTTTATGACATGGGCAGGGCTGGGCTGGGCTGAGAGGCAGGATTCAGGTCTTGTTCAAGGTTGTTGCCAGGAGAGTCAGAGCGAGAGCTGAATTGTGAGTCCGAAAGCAGGCTCGTCCAAAGCAGAGGTCAGGAAGCCATGTAAGAGTGTGGGATTGAGAGCAGGAACTGAAGGCGGATGCAAGGTCTGCACAGAGGCAACTCGTTGCTTCCACAGAGAGTCCAATCCCGAGTGGGTGCTATATAGGTCTCCGGCCGTGCTTCCCTTGGCAGCAGCGCCGCTCCTGCTAGTACTCAGGACTTGGTGCTCACCTTCCCTGCCGGCGTGCATCTCGGTGGTGGGTGGCTAAGTCCCTGTGGAGCCGCTCCCTCAGCCGAACCACCTGTGGGGATGAGTCAGGAGGGCTCCCTGGTTGCACCTGTACCTCATTGGCTGCCGCAAGACCAGGTGTGAGGTTTACAGGCTTGGGTGCTGGCAGCAGCAAGCTGTCAACTCCTGAGGAGTCAGAGGGGCTGGCTTCTGTTTCTGGCAATGCCGGTGCCTCTGGCTGCGCTGCCAACTCAGACAGGGGCCCGGGGTGGTTGTTGTCACCCATGACACTTTACATATTGTCTCTAATTTTTAAAAAAATAATTTTTATTAATTTTCAACAACAATAATAAAAACATTACTAAATAACTTAATAACTTTACAAACCAACTAATAATATAAACTTGTGTACAGGTCTATGAAATACGCATAATCAATAAACATTAATAAAATACAAAATTCAAGTATTTCTTTGGTAGAGTGCAATATTGTTTCTTAGAGTTTGATACATAGTCAAAAAAGGGAAACCATTTTTCTAGAAAATTGTTTTTAGCTGAAGGGGTCTCCATTCTGGTAATGTGTATTGCCAGATTGTCCATAACAGCTAAGTCCCATAGTTTCGTGAACCATTGCTGTATTGTCGGGATGTCTTTCACTTTCCACTTCTGTGCCAACAAAGTCTTTGCTGATAGCGGAAATAATGAAGCTAGTTCTTTGTTCTGTTTTGATGTACACAGATCTGGCCAGTGGTTCAGAAGGATAGATTCAGGAGAAAAAGGAATTGAACAACCCAGAATAACATTTGTTAAATTAACAATTTTCGACCAAAAAGCAGCTACTACAGGACATGACCACCAGAAGTGCTTAAAAGACCCTATTTCACCACAACCCTTCCAGCAGTGTGAATTGACAGGCTTTCATATGAGATAAACATTGTGGTGTCAAGTACCAACGGGAGTATAATTTAAAATTTTGGAGTTTAATATTTAATACATTTGTTGAATAAAGGCTAGAGGACCAAATTGCTTTCCATTGTACATCGGACCATACAGTATCACAGTCCCTGTGCCAAGCATGTTGTATTGATGAGACCTGGTCCCAGGAGTTTTTACTTATGATTTGATATAACAATGAAATTAAGCCTCTAGAGCAGGGGTCCTCAAACTACGGCCCGGGGGCCACATGCGGCCCGCCGAGGGCATTTTTCTGGCCTGCCGGGTGTGCCGCTGCCTGTCCTCCAATTCCTAGCAGCACACAAAGCAGCGGAAAAATTGCAGCCGACTCGTCCCGGGCCACATGACAAAGCCCCGCCCCCCTGCTTCCAGTCAGCCAGGAGGAGGCAAAAGGAAGACTGGAAGAGGGTAAGTGTGAGGTGGCAGGCGCTCCGGCTGGCCCCAAGTCTCCTAGCTGGCTGAGAGGCCTCTTAGCCGGCTAGGAGATCTGCGCCAGTCCCAAAAGCCGGGCGGGGGTCTTTTTCGAGGCTTTTTGTGCTGCTGGGAATCGGAGGGGGAGAGAGAGAGAGAGGTTTCTCTTTCCCATCATGATGCCTGCAGTAGTGGAGTTTCAGGGAGAAGCAGCTGGGGGCTTGCTGCCTAAAAAAGTTTGTGAGGATGCCGAGTTCTTTGTTTCTTCGGAGAGGGAAAGAAAACAGCCCCGTCAAGGGTGCCTTGCTTGTGCGCGCACCCCCCCCCCCCCCATGCGCCTTCCCTACCCGCAAAATAACATCTGAAATCTCCAACCAGATCTAGACTAACTGATGCACACTTGCATCACTTGTTACGACTAGCAGTGACAAATATGGAACTGGACATTGATCATCTCATTAGCCAAAAGCTGGCCCATAGTTCCTATTGAAATACTGGTAAGTTTGTTGATTTAACTTTACTTGTTCTTCATTTTAAATATTGTATTTGTTCCCATTTTGGTTTTTTTACTTCAAAATAAGATATGTGCAGTGTGCACAGGAATTTGTTCATAGTTTTTTTTTAAAAAAAACAAAACTATAGTCCGGCCCTCCAATGGTCTGAGGGACAGAGAACTGGCCCCCTGTTTAAAAAGTTAGAGGACCCCTGCTCTAGAGGACTGGGATTGTTCATTTATAATAGCTTCAAAGGGAGATAATGGTCTACTTAACTGCGGTATAATGTTGGGGTTCTTCACAAAATGGACTATTTGTTGGTACTGTAACCATGGAATACCAAAATTGTATTTGTTTTCTAGTTGTTGTTTGGTAAATATGCCCTGTTTATTGCATAGGCTTCCCAATCTAAATAGCCCGTTTCTTTCCCATTTTCCAAATTCTGGCGTATTCCAGCCTGGTTTAAACCATGGTTGGCCCAAAAAGACTGTCATTGGAGATACATCTGGTGCCAAAAGAGATCTAAATCTATCCCATATCTTCAATGTAAATTTCAAATAAGGATTATTAGGCTTTAAAAAAATTCTTTCATTTTGTTTGTTCCAAATTGCTTCATATATTTTGTTGGTACCTAAATTTGCTTGTTCTATATGGACCCAAGCTTTTGAGGGCAGGGGCTGAGCGTAAAAAATTATATTTTTAAATTGAGAGGCATAATAATAATTTTCTAGGTTAGGTAAGCCTAACCCTCCTAATTTGGTAGGCCTTAATAAAACAGAGTATTTAATTCTTGCTTTTTGTTTGACCATAAAAATTTAGAAAAGGTTGTTTGCCATTTATGAAAATCGCTTATCGGTATTGTAATTGGCAAATTTTGAAATAAAAAAAGAAATTTTGGGAAAAGACAAGTTTTGATTGCCTCAATTTTTTCCAAAAAAGATAAGTTAAGCTTGGTCCACTCTTCCAAGAGGCATTTGCACTCGAGTTCTAGGGCTTTATAATTACTGTTATAAAGTTCATTAATGTCTACAGGGAATTTTATACCTAGATATTTCCAGTGTTTCATAACCCAACGAAAAGGGTATTGTTTTCCTAAATTGGATTTGTCTAATAGGGACAGGTTAATTGGGTATAATTCAGATTTCGAATAATTTATTGTAAAACCAGATACTTTACTAAATAGATTTATTTGCTGCATTAGGGAAGATAGTGAATGTTCAGGTTGTGTGACAAAAAAAACAGCATCATCTGCAAAAAAACCTGTTTTAAAAATGTGCTCTTTTATTTTGATGCCTTTAATTTTGGAGTCATTGCGAATGGCAAAGGCTAGTGGCTCTAATGAGATCGCAAAAAGGATGGGGGAAAGGGGACAGCCTTGCCTCGTGCCCCATTTGAGATACAAAGTGTCAGATCTATACTTGTTTGTTTGGATTTGAGCATTGGGATTGCTGTAGATAGCATTGATTGATTGCAAAAATCTAGGGCCGAAGCACATGTGTTGAAGTAGCGTTGTCATATATGGGACTTCTAACTTGTCAAAGGCCTTCTCTGCATCTAAGGCCCAAAAAGTTGCTTTGATGTTTTGGGAGATACAGTGGTCAATAAGGTTTAAGTTTTTCCTGATATTATCCATTATTGATCTATTAGGCATAAAGCCTGATTGGTCTGGGTGAACATAATTAGTAATAATTTTATTTAATCTAGCTGCTAATACCGAAGAAAAAAAATTAAAATCGTGATTTAATAGCGCTATAGGCCTATAAGAGGCCGGGTCAAGTTTGTCCCTACCAGATTTATGGATAACTATGATTTTGGCTTCTGCCCAAGTAGGAGGGAAGCTCCCTTGAATCATTATATTGTTGCATAGATCACTTAGGACAGGGGAGACCAATTCTCTAAATTTTTTATAAAATTCGCACGGAATGCCATCTAGGCCTGGGGCTTTGTTTGATTTGGTGGATTTAATAATATTGCCAATTTCGGATGCTGTAATAGGTTGGTCTAAGAATTCTCTGTGTGTTTCTGACAATTTAATGTCGAAGAGGATTGAGTCTAAGTAATTTTGAATAGCCTCAATGGATGGGTTGTCTGATTTATCTAGATTGTAAAAAAAATTGTAAAAATTTGAATTAATATCTTTGGGAGATGTAGCTATCTGACTCAATGGGGTTTTTATAGCATGTATCAGGTTTACATTTTGTCTTTGTCTTACTCTATGTTTCAGAAGGGTCAGAGACCGTGGCGTTTTAGTAAGACATTTTTGTTTGAGTAATAGCAATTGCTTTTGCACTGCAGATGTTTCCAAAAGTGCTAGCTTTTGCCATTCTTGAGTGAGTTTTCTTAAAGTTTTTTTACCTCCATGTTTAGAATGCTTTAATTCTAAAGCCTTAATGTTGCTTTGGAGTTCTAATATTGTTTGTTTTCATTCTTTTTTGTAAGAGGATGATAGGGAAATAAGTCTGCCTTGAAAGCCTCCCACACTGTTTCTTTAGGAACACCACACTCTGCGTTGAAATGGAAATATTCTTGGATCGATTTTTCAATCTCAGCACAAAAAGCTTCATTTTGTAAAAAAATTGTATTAAATTTCCATTCAAGACCTTTCCCATCTGTAGTATGACTTAAAAAAGTGCAGTCCACCCATGAGTGGTCAGATATTGTTCGGGATCCTATCGCTGAAGTGGTTATAGAGTTCAATAAAGGTTTTGAAACCAAGATAAATTCAATATGTGTGTATCCATTGTGTAAAGCTGAGTAATAAGTGTATTGCCTGTCGCCTTGGTTTAGTGCTCTCCAGGCATCTTCCAATTGAAAATGGTCAAATATTTTTAACAGTTCTGTAGTTTTAAGGTTTTTCTTTCCTGGTTTTGTTTGTTTATGTGTTTTATCTATTTTAGGATCTACAATCATATTCAGGTCGCAGCCTATGATAACTTGCACTGTCTGAAACTCTGATAACAAATGCAGAGTTTCTTTAATAAAAGGTATCTGTTCTGTGTGGGGTGCATAAATAGAGGCTACAGTGATTGGAACGCCGTCCAATAAACCCTTTACAAAAAGGTATCTACCTTTGGTGTCGATCTTGACTTGTTGGCTCTGGAAAGGGGTAGACTTAGAAATCAGAATGGCCACCCCCCTGGCCTTAGATGTCCCTGGAGCTTGAAAACATTGTGAGAATCATTTAGATTTCAAAATATTTCTAGCTGAGTTTTTCAAGTGGGTCTCCTGCAAACATACAAAGTTTGGTTTTTCTTTATATAAAGCATTAGAAATCCTTTTCTGTTTTATGGGATTTTAAAAACCCCTACAATTCCAAGTGATGCATTTAAATTGAGCTGACATCTCTAGACCCACACACTTGAAATAGAAATTCAATCAAAAAACAAAAAACTCAAAACAACCACACTTGCCAACTGGGCTACAAAAAACCTTACTACTATTATTACTCTATACCAAAATCTAAAAAATAAATAACAAAAAAAAACTTTAACAAAAAACTATAAAAATATTTATACCACAACCCTACAAAGGGGACCACCTATCTATGTGGTCTGACTAAACTTCTTATCCACACACTATATCAAATCAATAATTACTAAAATAACTCTGCTCCACAAGGAAGCTTACTTCTAGAGGCTCTCCAACTATTTCAGTTGAAAAGAAGGGAGATTACAATTTCTCCCTGTCTAGAAACCCTACACTGTGGGGGGAAGTTTTCTAGTAAATATTCTACTGGGTTTTCCCCTCCTCCCTCTCCCATTCTGTAGATTTGCAATATATATCTTTACTTATGTAATAAATAAAGGGTTTTTTTGTATTAATAGTGTATCAACAAATACTCTATACAATATATAACAAAAAACTTAAAAATTGGTTATTATATGAAAGACAAAAATTATTTGAAATAGGTAACAATAGGCCTTACAAGGCCTTACTTATACTTTATATTATGGCTTGTAGCTTATGCTACCAAACAATAATAAATTCTTATAGGAGGCCATAATGCCAAAAGCTGTATAAACTATTTTAAAAAGGAAACTTTAAAAAATGGGTGTATTATCAAGCCTTATTGAAGTACTATAATAAATTCCTATAAATATTGAGCTTATCAGCTGTATTCAATTATTTTAACCTTTAACATTTAGCTAACACAATATATAGTTTTTAACATAGTAATTGAGTTTTGCACTACAATAAACCTACAAAAACAACAGATATTTTATACCAAGATATAAAGGCTTTTTGAATGCCTTCTTCCAACTTCTGTCTGTGTAAACCAACATTTGAGTAAACAAAAGAGTCAAGCTTCGTCCCTGGGGGCTTCAGGTGTCAACAAGAGTTCTTCCTCTTTAGTTAGATGTATCCCCAGGGATTTCAGTAGAGCTCTGCCATCATGGGCTAGAAGTTGTGAGCTATTTTTGTACACAAGAATATTAGAAGCTGGACTCCATCTGAATCTCACTTTCGCTTCAAACAACCTGGAGGTAAAAATTTTCAAAGACCTTCTTTTTTCTAAGATTTCAGCTGAAAGGTCCAGTAATACAAGGACCTTTTTGTCTTTGTGCAACAGGTAGCCTCGAAGTCTGGTTTCTCTCAAGACTTTTTCCCTGGATCTTGGATAAATAAAAGTAGCTAGCACGTCCCTGGGGCAGTTCCTGCTGGCTCTAGCTATTGGGCCAAGTCTATAAGCTTTTGTAATGGCTGGGGCAACCCCATTTTCCATTTTAAGTGCTTGTGCCAGCCAAGAGGAAATAAAGGAGGCAAGGTCAGTATTTTCTTCTATGCCCTCCTCCAGACCCCGAAATTTAAGGTTAAAGATTCTCCAGCGATTTTCCAAAGCCACTAACCTGTTGTTGGCTGTGGATTCAAAAGATTGTAAATGTCGAACCTCGTCTTGCAAAGTTAAAGCGAGCTCAGAGGCATTTTCTGCTACCTTGGAAGTGTCTTTAAGTTCCTTTGCTAATTCATTTAGTTTAGTATGCACTGGCTGTAAGAGGTCTGCCATTGTTTTGGTAATTAGCTGATGTAGGTCTTCACGAAAGGCCATTAAATCCTTTTTGCATACAGGCACGTAGTCATCTGCAGCCATTTTGTGCTCTGTAGTTGCTATCCCCTCCATTGTACCATCCAGGCTGAGTGCAGTGTCTTTTAGGCCCATCGACTTTTCCGGAGTGAAAAAGGTGTCTACCGTCGTCATAGTCATTTTATTTGGAAGCGGTTTGTTTTTAGATGTCCTGCCCATAGCTTGGAGTCGTCAAGAGTTGTTGTAAGCAGTGTTCCCTCTAAGCTGAGTTAGTGTGAGCTAGCTCACAGTATTTTAGCCTCTGGCTCACACATTTTTCTCTTAGCTCAAGGAAGGACAGTTCCAGAGCAAGCTAATTTATGCAACAGCCAAATCGCTGGCTCACAACTTTAATTCCAGTTGCTCACAAAGTAGAATTTTTGCTCACAAGATTCCACAGCTTAGAGGGAACACTGGTTGTAAGTAAAGGTTTCTTCTGATTTTCAGGGAGAGGGAGTCGGGAGCTCTTTTAGCAGATGCCCGCCATCAAGCGCCATCGCTCCACCCCCCCCCCATATTGTCTCTAATGACGGAAAAGATCTGTAGGCTAGTGATGCTGCTGCCCCTCTCAAGGAGTGAGCAATGATTCCCTGGTGTGGGTCCAGGTCCTTGGCCTTAAACGCCAGGATGATGCACCCCCTAATCCATCTACTCAGTGTGGATGTTGAAATCCTCTGACCTAAGTTTGACTCCCTAAAAGACACAAAGGGAGCACCAGATTTACAGAAAGGTTGGGTCCTATCCAAATAGTAGCTTAAGGCTCTACGAACATCTAGACAATGCCACTCTTTTTCCCTGCCATATTTCGGGTTTGGGCAGAAGGAGGGTAAAACTATGTCTTCTGCCCTATGAAAGGTTGAATTCCCCTTAGGAAGAAAGGCCGGGTCAGGGCAAAGCACCACTCTATCACTGTGGAACACAAAGAGTTCTTTATCTATGGACAGCACCCTCAACTCTGATACCCACCTTACCGAAGTGATCCCCATGAGAAAAACTGTTTTAAATGTTTTTATTTATTTATTTAATTTCTAAGCCGCTCTCCCCACGTTTGCAGGCTCTTTTTTTTTTTTGCAATTAGCATTTTTTATTATTATTAAATTATACAAAAATATTAACTCCAACATTACCAAAAAAAATTGTTTTGGCACAAAGATGTCTCAAATACTTAGAAAAGTCTTATCAAATATCCAACAGAACAGCCTATAACAAACTATGGCTGTCTACACTAACTTCAAAAAACATCAACACAAACAACAAAAACAAAAATTAATATATAAAAAACTTCTTATATTTTTCAGGGATACGGTAAGAATCTGTGTGATTTGAATTAACATAATGAAAATAAACAAACCATTTTTCTTCAAAATTGTTGAACTGTTTAGGATTATCTGCTATTGCAAGTTGAATCACTAGTTTATCAGAAATCATAGTATCCCATACTTTTGTTCTCCATTGGCTCAGTGTAGGAATTCTAACGGTTTTCCAGCTAGCGGCAATTAGGTTTTTGGCTGCTATTAACAATAGTGTTACTAAGTCTAACAATTGCGGGGTAAAATTAAGATCAGGCCCAAAAATGCAACAAAAGTGACTCAGGGGTATTTGGCAACTCCAGATCAACAATTTTACCTATTTCCTCAATTATTTTTATCCAAAATAAATTGATTTTTGGGCATGCCCACCAGCATAGTACCAGTGAGCCTGTTCCGTTGCACAGTTTCCAACACAGCGGTGTTGATTTAAAACCACTTTTAAATAAGCGGTCTGGGGTCAGATACCACCGATTTATAATTTTAAATTGCTGGAGTTGAAAGTTTGTAATTCTACTGTGTAAGGCCGGTGATGCCCATATTTTTTCCCATTGCATATTTGAAAAAGTTCTGCCACAATCTCTATGCCATGCACTTTGTATAGATGACAATCTAGTCCAGTCCTGTTCACTCAACAACTGATAAATAATAGACAAAAAACCTTTGGCAGTGAGACTTTTCCGTTTAAAAAATAATTCAAATTTAGTCCGCTGTCTATCTAGTGCCGACGACTTGTACAGCATATTAAATAAAGAGGAAAGTTGTTGGTATTGTAACCAATTTAGTCTAATATTGTATTTGATATCCAATTGTTGTTGAGTGATCAGTCTGCCACCAGATAAAAGGTCACAAATTCTAAACAAACCAGCATTCCTCAAAATCTGTGATAGATATGTATTGTTTCCAGGAAGAAACCAAGACTGTCCCAACAGCGCTGAGATAGGGGATACGCCTGGAGCTAAGGTTTGTCTATACTTATTCCAAAGGCCTATAGTGAGTCTTAAAAAGGGGTTCACGAAGCCAGCCTGAGTATACGTGTGGGAGGAGTCCCAGATAAATTCATGGATAGTCTCTGGCTCAATTTCCAAGCATTCAAGCTTGACCCAATGGTTTTTACAGTCTGGACTGATGTATGAGTTTAAAATACACAATTGAGAGGCTATATAATAACGTTCTAAATCCGGGAAACCAAGACCCCCCAGCTTCTTTGGTTTAGTGAGTGTTGTATAGTTTATTCTTGCCCTTTTGTTCTCCCAAAGTAGTTTAGCCAACATTTGTCGCCAAAGTTTAAGATCTTTTGCAGGCAAAGGTACTGGCAGATTTTGAAACAGAAATAAAAACTTTGGCAAGATCAAAGACTTAAACATATGAGCTTTATCCGTCAAAGTTAGTTTGGCAACAGTCCAGTCCTCTAAAGTTGATCTTAATAATGTAGTCAAAGGATTATAGCAGGGGTCCTCAAACTTTTTAAACAGGGGGCCAGTTCACTGTCCCTCAGACCGTTTGAGGGCCGGACTATAGTTTAAAAAACAAACAAACTATGAACAAATTCCTATGCACACTGCACATATCTTATTTTGAAGTAAAAAAACAAAATGGGAACAAATACAATATTTAAAATGAAGAACAAGTAAAGTTAAATCAACAAACTTACTAGTATTTCAATGGGAACTATGGGCCTGCTTTTGGCTAATGAGATGGTCAATGTCCGGTTCCATATTTGTCACTGCTAGTCGTAACAAGTGATGCAAGTGTGCATCAGTTAGTCTAGATCTGGTTGGAGATTTCAGATGTTTCATTCTGGAAAAAGTCTGTTCACAGACATAAGTGCTGCCAAAGATGGTTGCCATTTTGAGTGCATGGTTCCTGAGATAAGGATATGTCTCAGAGGGGAGAGATGCATAGAAATTAGGAAGGCTGCTTGACTTGAATGCGTCTTTCAGAGAGTCACAATTCTGCAGTTCAGCCAGTTCCATTTGGTAAACTGTATCCACACTTTCAATGTCAATAGAAAATGGGTTACGGAAAAGCTGTATGTCCTGTTCATGGAGATGAAGCTCTTTAAATCTAAATTGGAACTCCTTTTGCAACTTTTCCAGTGAATCCACACATGTTTTGTTTGGGAATGCAACCAGTGGTTTTTCCGCTAACAAATTTTGAGTTGTGGGGAGATGGCAGAAATTTTCCTCCTTCACTTGTTTGATGAGGAGGCCTAATTTTACTTCAAATGCTTTCACATGTGATTGCATATCACAGATGAGCTTCCCCTTTCCTTGAAGTTGCACATTGAGACTGTTGAGTAGCTCTGTTATATCTGTCAGAAAGGCAAGGTGCCATTTCCATTCTGCATCATTGAGCTCTGGTACTTCTTTGTTTTTTGAAAGTAGAAAAGCTGTAATCTGTGGAAGTAAGTCATAGAAATGTTTCAAAACTCTCCCTCGACTCAGCCAACGGACTTCTGTGTAGTACAGAACATCTTCATAGGCAACATTTAGCTCAGACGGAAATTCCTGAAATTGTCTGTGGTTTAGTGCATTAGCTCTAATGAAGTTAACACAAGATACCACAATTTTCATAACAGAGTCCCACTTCAGTGATTTACTACACAGCGCTTGTTGGTGGATGAGGCAGTGTATGGCTATTGGATGAGAATGGTTATGTTTGTCCATCTCTTGGTTAATGCGAGCAATTACTCCTTTCTTAGACCCCACCATGCTAGGAGCACCATCAGTTGTCACACTGGCTAGTTTAGCCCAGTCCAGCTCCAAACCATTCACAGTTTGGCAAACCTTTTCATAGATATCCTCTCCTGTAGTTGTTCCTTTGATGCTTTGCAGTGCAGCAAGCTCTTCTGTGACTTCAAAACAGTCATTTGTCCCACGAATAAAAATTAGAAGTTGTGCAGAATCACGAACACCATTACTTTCGTCGAGTGCCAAGGAAAAATAGGAAAGTTTTTTTGCGGAGTTTTGCAAATGCTGATGCAAATTGTCTCCCATTTCTTCAATCCTTCGTGTAATTGTAGGTCCTGAAAGACTCACTGTACTAAATAAATCGGCCTTCTCTGGACACATCTCTTTGGCAACAGAAAAAAGGCATTCTTTAACAAACTCTTCCTCCACGAATGGTCTGCCAGTGCACGCTATTAGCTTGGCAACTTGAAAACTTGCTCTCAGTGATGAAATACTTAGCTGCTTCTGCTTCACAAAAGTATTTTGCTGAATTGTCAATATATTTTTCAGTTTTAATATTTTATCTTTTCTCACTTCTCCGACCAAACAATCATATTTATTTTTATGTTGAGTTTGATAGTGTCGACGCAAATTGTATTCTTTGAACACAGACACTATATTCTGGCATATCAAACACACAGCTGTTTCCTTGTACTGCATGAAAAAGTAATCATAAGTCCACTGTTCTTTGAATATCCTACACTCAGAGTCAATTTTTCTCTTTCTTGACATCATTGTTTCCTAGGGATTCGAAATTGCTATTAGTAAAATACCAATATATATATATAGCGCTACAAAAACAATATACCAGAGGGATTGAAGCCTCCCCGGGGGAGGCTCAGTACCCTACAGAAAAGTTTGGGAGGCGGGCCAGCTCCCAAGCCCCCCTGAAGTCTACGCCGATGGCTGCTCCCCCCCCGGAAAACATCCCCCCCCCGGCTCCTGGGACTGGTGCAGGTCCCCTAGCCGGCTCAGGGGTACTCCTAAGCTGGTCTTTGCTAAAAACATCCTCAGTCTGATTGAGGTACGTTCGCTGAGGTCGACCCCTTCCAACTCTCCCAGGTAACACCCTAACCTGGATAGCCCAGGCTAGCCTGATCTCGTCAGATCTTGGAAGGTATGCATGGTCAGCCCTGGCTAATATTTGGATGGGCGACCTCCAAGGAATACCGGGATCATGATGCAGAGGCAGGCAAAAGCAAAACCACCTCTGAATGTCTCTTGCATTGAAAACCCTAGCTGTGACTTGACAGCAACAGCAAATACACATTAATATAGACCCCAGACCCAGATAATTTCTCCAAGGGACTTTGTGAATCTTTCTGTACAGTGCCTACCCTATTGCGGAAAGCTGGGAGCCTTCCTGACCTCAGCCATGCTGTTGCACAAGGTGGGGGCCGCCAAGAAGGCACCCCTGGATGGGGACATACAGGTTGCTTACCTGTAATTGGAGATCTTCGAGTGGTCATCTGTGCATTCACACCTCTGGGATAAAGTGCGCCTGCGCCGATCCCAATCGCTAATCTTCAAAGCCTAACGGATTTTCGCGCCAGCTCCCCGGTCACGTGCACGTCCCACTGCGCATGACCCGGGGAGAGGCACGAGGATCCCGCCAGTTCCTTCTGACCGCTGCTAACAGCCCCCAAGGAAAAAAGTGAGGGAGACCGAAAGCAGAGGGGAAGGAGGGCGGGTGGTGTGAATGCACAGATGACCACTCGAAGATCTCCAATTACAGGTAAGCAACCTGTATATCTTCTTCGTGGTCTCTGTGCATCACACCTCTGGGAGAATAGCGAGCAATGAACACACCACATACCTGGAGGTGGGTGCTGGAGGTCTCACATCTGAGCTGCTTGCAGGACTGCACGGCCCACCACAGTACGCTGATGGACGCGGACATCTAGGGCGTAGTGCTTCACAAACGTGTGAGGGGACGCCCACGTTGCAGCATTGCAGATGTCTCCCAGGGGAATGCCCTTGAGGAATGCTGTGGAAGTAGCCACGGCTCGAGTGGAGTGTGCCCGGAGGGACGCCGGCAGTGGCCTTTTGGCCAGAAGATAGGCAAGTTTTATCGTCTCAACTATCCACTTCGAGAGTCTTTGAGACGACAGTTTCTGTCCCTGCCTGGGCAAGGCATAAGAAATGAAGAGAGCTGGAGACTTGCGAAAGGATTTTGTCCGGTGCAAGTAGAAAGACAGAGCTCTCTTGACATCTAAAGTGTGTAGACTACGTTGCGTTGGGTCCTGGGGATCAGGAAAAAATACCGGCAAGGTGATATCCGCCCCTATATGGAAGTCCGAGACTATCTTAGGCAGGAAAGCGACATCTGGAGCCAAAGTGACGGCATTATGATGAAACGTGAGGTACGGTGGGTCGCAACGGAGCGCCGAGAGCTCACTCACGTGTCGAGTAGACGTGATGGCCACTAAAAACGCAACCTTCCATGACAAAAGTTGAAGACTGCATGAGGCCATAGGTTCGAAGGGTTTTCCCATCAGCTTAGTGAGAACCAGGGGCAAGTCCCATGCCGGGACTGGTGCCCGCACTGGGGGATAGAGGCGATTCATTCCTTTGAGGAATTGTTTCGTTGTTGGGTGGGAAAACACCGAATAGCCATCAATCTTAGGATGATTGACTGAGATGGCTGACAAGTAGACTCGGATAGATGAGTGACACTGTCCCCTGTCCTTACATGACAGGAGGAAACCAAAAACATCTTTAAGTCCGGCGGGGACTGAGGGCCGTCCCACAGACGCCAGGAAAATTAAAAACTTAGTCCATTTTGACTCATATGAACGTCGAGTGGAGAGTTTGCGTGAGTTCAGTAGAACTTGAGCAATGCGTGATTCTAACCCTAAGTTTGGATCAGCCACACTGTCAATTTCAGCCTGGGCACATCGTGGTGCAGTACTCGGCCCCCGCGCATCCCGAGGAGGTCTGGGTCCGTCGGGAGATGGAGATACGTCCCTCGTGAGAGGCTGAGGAGCGTGGGGAACCAGGGTTGTCTCGGCCACCATGGGGTAACTAGAATTGCCCACGGTCGCTCTGTCAACAGTTTGTGGACTACTCTCGGTATGAGAGGGATCGAGGGAAATAGGTACAACCGTTTCCCTGTCCACCGGAAGAGGAGACCGTCTCCGAGAGAGGTCGGATCCGTTCCTGCTCTGGAACAGAATAGATGACACTTCTTGTTCTCTCGAGAGGCGAATACATCCACGGATGGATGTCCCCAACGGTCGAAGATCGGAGTCAGGTAGAGGGGGTTCAGTTCCCACTCGTGTAGGGATGCTCCCCCTCTGCTTAGGAAGTCCGCTTGGACGTTGAGTAGTCCTGGGAGATGAGTCGCCACCAGGTGAATATCTAGTGCCTGGCACTCGTTCCACAGCTCTATCGCTAACCGGCAAAGTCCACGGGAGACCGTCCCACCCTGGCGGTTGATGTAAAACATAGTGGTGGTGTTGTCTGTAAGGACAGTCACCGTTTTCCCCGTTAGGGATTGGCAGAAAGATCTCACTGCGTAGAGAACTGCCAGCAGCTCTAAGAAATTGATATGGTTGTGTGCCAGAGAGGGGTGCCACCTGTCTCCCACACCTACACCGTCCAGGTGAGCTCCCCAGCCCCATAGGGATGCGTCCGTGGTGACGGTCGCTGAGGGGGGTGGAAGCCGGAAAGGTGCACCTGAGTGTAAATTCTGGGGCACAAGCCACCAATTCAGGGTCTCCAGGACCTGGGTAGATATCTTGAAAAGTTTGGAGAGGGAGTGGAAGTTGGGGCGGAAACGCCTCAAGAACCAAAGCTGCAGTGGTCTCATTCGCAATTTGGCGAAGGGAATTACTGCTGTTGTCGCGGCCATCAGGCCTAGCAGGCGAAGGATTTGTTTGGCTGTAGCCTCCTTGGTCTCTTGGATAGACTGGAGAAGGGAGACTATATCCGCTGCTCTGTTGGGGGGTAGGAACGCTCTGCATTGCAAGGAGTCCAGGATAGCTCCGATAAACTGAACCCGTCTGGAAGGGATAAGCATGGACTTTTTGAGGTTTATAGTCAGCCCTAGTGATTCTAGGGTACGAAGGGTGGTAGAGATGTGGCTCTGTAGTTCCGTCGTAGAGGGGGCGACTAGAAGCCAGTCGTCCAGGTAGGGGTAAAGGTGGACACCTTGGAGTCTCAGATGTGCCGCTACTACTGCCATAAGCTTCGTGAAGACACGAGGAGCTGTAGAGAGGCCGAAGGGTAGGGCCTTGTACTGGAAGTGACGCGGACCGATCGCGAAGCGTAAGTACTGTCTGTGTGATGGGTGGATCGTCACATGAAAGTATGCGTCCTTTAAGTCCAGCGTCACCATCCACGCGTTGGCTTCTAGTAGCGGTAGGATGGTCTGTAGAGTGGTCATACGGAATTTCTTGTAGGTGATGAACGCATTGAGGTTCCGCAGATCCAATATGGGACGAAGTCCGCCATCCTTTTTTGGGACCGTGAAGTAGCGGGAGTAGAACCCCCGCTGAAGGTGGTTTGGTGGTACTTGTTCTATGGCATCTTTTGAGAGGAGGGTTTCGACTTCTGACAATAGGGTGTCGGAGGGAGGGGTGGTTACGAAGTACGATTCTTGTGGAATCTGGAAAAATTCTATTCTGTAGCCTTCTGCTACGACCGACAGTGCCCATTTGTCTGTCGTGATACGTTGCCATGCTGGTAGGAAGGGTGATAGACGGGTGGGAAGATCAGAGCGAATGGGAGAGTCAAAGACTCTGCTTGTTCGGCTTGGGTGGTTTAGCCTTGGAAGCGGAAGCGGACGGAAATCGTGGCTTATGGCCATAGGGTTTCTGTTGATAAGCAGTAGATGGCTGTCTCTGCCATTGGGGTTCAGTGGGAGATCTTCGCGGTTGCTGTTTGGGCCAAGATCTCTGCCATGTTTTCTGCTTTTGTTGTCTCGGTTGTGAGACACCCAAGTTTCGAGATGTCTTGATGCTCTTATCTAAATCATGAAGGACTGTGTCCGTCGTGGAGCTGAACAGTCCTTCACCCTCGAAAGGGAGATCTTCCACTAAAGACTTTGTGTCTTGTGGAAGCGAAGTCGACCTCAGCCAGGCGTGGCGACGAAGGGCGACTGCTGAAGTGAGTGTCTTGGACGTGACGTCCGCAGCATGCTTAGATGCGTTAAGCTGGTGCTTTGCTAGCACCATGCCTTCCCTCTGGATCTTCCTAGCAAGGCGTTGCTTATCCTCAGGAAGCTGGGCCAGAAGTGGTATCATCTGTTCCCATAGGGAGTACTGGTACCTGCTCATGCAGGCTGTGTAGTTTGCCGTTTTTATGCCCAGTGCACCGGCTGAATAAAATCATCTCCCGAAAGAATCTAATTTCCGTCCCTCCTTGTCCAAGGGGGAGGAATGTCCGCTACGGCCCCTGGCCGAGGGGGTCACTACGACTGAGTTGGGCTTGGGGTTGATGAATAGGAATTCTGCCCCTGGCTCTTGGAGCCTATACATGTGGTCTAACCTCTTGTTGGAAATTGGGGTTGAGGAGGGGTGGCCCCAGGATTCTTTGGCAGTGCTCAAGAGCACCGAAATTAGCGGCAATGCTACCGCGGTGGATGTATCCATCTGTACGATGTCGAAGATGGCATCGGTAGCGGTAGGAGTTGGTTGGACCGTGGCAAGTGCCAAGGAATGTGCCATTCGTTTGATAAGTTCTCCATAGGATTTCACGTCCTCGGAGGGGGAGATTGGTAAATTTTCAGCCACATCAGGGGATGGTGACGGCTGGATGGGAGATTCGTCATCGGATGATTCGGGAGATTCGGGCATCGAATGGTCGGAATGTTCGGAGGGAGACATAGGGGTCGACGGATCTGGCTGGTAGGGAGGGAGGTCGACATCGGGCGAGGTGGGTATCGGCATCGGTAGTTTTGGTATCGGTTTCGGTATCGGAGTCGGAGTCGGGGCCGGGGGATCTCGGCATCGGGAGACTCTTGACGACGTCGATTGGCGATCCCACTCCGCTGGGTACCATTGTGGAGGTGGCGGGTAGGAGGAACCATACAGGTATCGCCATTGACGGACGTCCCACGGCACCGAAGATGGGGGGAGGCGCCAGTCTCGCTCGCCTCTCGGCGCCGGCATCGGGTCGGGCCCGGTCTCGGGACTGCTGTGAGGGATCTGCGTCAGCTCGATGTCGGGTTCCGAATCTGTGAGCTGGATGGGTCGCGGCATCGGGGAGACAGGGCTGCCCCGGGGTCGCTCGCGCCCTGGAGGGTCAAGCTGCGGAGACCCGTGCTGGGTCATGTCGGACGCGGGATGCGTCGACGAAGCACTCGAGGTTTTGTGCTTCAGCTTGCCCTTACCCTCTTTGCCCTCCTTACGCTTCTTAGCAGGAGTTCGTGGCAGTGAGAGGGGTCTTTTCGGTGCCGAGTTCTCAGTGCCGGAAGGGCTTCGCATCGGTGGCGACGTCGGGCCCGTCGGTACCGATGGGGATGTTGCCAAGGCGTTGGCTGCGGACATCTTCGGTGACAACGCTGCTTCCAAGAGAGCCACTCTGAGTCGGGCCGCCCGGTTCTTACGAGTTTGTTTGGAGAACGCAGCGCAACTCGAACAGGAGTCGACACGATGCGACTCGCCTAGGCACAGCAAGCAGAGGGAGTGCTTGTCTGGGGGGGCGATTTTACTCCCACAATTAAGGCAGCGTTTAAAGAAACCCCACCACTGGGCCATAGGCCGGGCGGGGAGTAGAAAGAGGAGAATCCAAAAGAGAGTCCAGGAAAAACAGTCCGTAGGTCAGGTAAAGCCAAGAAAATCAGTCCGAAAGGCCTTTCCAAGTTGGAAAAAGAAGAACGAAAGTTAACTACCGACCGGAGCGGAGAGGGGGTCCTCACGACGCGGCGGTCAGAAGAGAACTGGCGGGATCCTCGTGCCTCTCCCCGGGTCATGCACAGTGGGACGTGCACGTGACCGGGGAGCTGGCGCGAAAATCCATTAGGCTTTGAAGATTACCGATCGGGATCGGCGCAGGCGCACTTTATCCCAGAGGTGTGATGCACAGAGACCACGAAGAAGATTTGCTGATTCTGCCCATTGGTGGTGGGGGCCCTGCAGGAGTTCCTGCTGCTCAGATGAGCAAAGTTGTCATGGCGAAGCGTAAGGGGAGAAAAGAGCAAGAGTCCAGCAGCACCTGAAAGACTCACAACATTCGTGGTAGGGGAGGAGCTTTCCTGACTCAGTCACAGCTCAGGAGTTTGAAAGCTGCTCTGAGATTCCAATTGAAGAGTGGGGTATAAATCCAATCTCTTCTTCTTCCAGCACAACTGACTTATTTCCCCCCATGACTTACTTGAGAGTAACCCTGCTCAGAATCCAGCTGAAAAGCTTTTTTTCTCCTGTTGCAGAACTGAAACCCTCCCTAGTCTCTTTGGCCATTCAAATAGCAAAGCCCCCTCCCACCAGCCCCGAAAGGACTTTTCCTCCCTCCCTCCCCCCCTCCCACCTCTCTAGGAAGCAGCTCAGCACCATTTTAACCCTTACAATGCTGCAGTTCCCCTGGCAGCGTCAGCCCATGCAAAGTTACTGGCAGACAGCCTTGTCGAACCTACATGGAACAGACATTTGCTATTGCATTTCAAAGCTATGTAATATGGAACTTCCCATTAAAAAAAAAAAAAGCACACAACAGCCTGCATTTCTCTCTCCAGCAGGGAGGGACTGAAGACTTATCTCCCCCCCTCCCCATTACATAATTGCCAGTAAACCTGCCCGGGATCGAGCTGAAGGGCTTTCCCCCCTCCAGTTGCAGTCTGCAACTTCAGTTGAGGATTCTGCCTTTGGGATGGTGTCAGGGGCTGGATTTTTTTGAAGTTTTGAAATGGGGGGGCTGGAGGGAGGGAGGAGGGAGGAACGGAGGCAGGAGTGGCCAGGCCTGGGGGGGAGAGGTGGCGGGGACCGCCTGCGCACATGCAAGAGCCCCCCCCCCCCATTTCAGAACTCGAGGCCCCTGCCCAGAATTAAACTTTGTTGGTATTAAAGGAGTCACTGGACTCAAATGTTATTTATTCAGACACCTGACAGTGCGGAATGCACAGAGTGCGCCAGAGAGCTCTGTGGCTAGCAAGGCGGGCCAAGCTGCTACCAAGGCAAAGCAGCGCCTGCCTGCCTGTGAGCAACCTTGTGCACGTTTGTCTCTGTTCTGCAAGGTTCCCCGCCGGGGAGATGTTATGCCCAAGATGCCCGGCAGCAGAGCCTCCTTGCAGGCAGTGCCCCGTGCCCAGTGCTGGTGGGCTGACTCCCGCCTGCAGTTCTTGGCAGGGGCTTCCTCTCTGGCGGCAGCCGCCTCCGCCACTGGGACTCCTGTGTACATGGGGCTGCCGAAGAGGAGGAGCCCAAGGGCAGCCCGCGCGGAGCCCAGCGCTTCCCCAGGCAGCTTGCACAGCGAGCGAGGACACGGCCCCAGGAGAGCAGGGAGGCTGCTGCCGCCGCCGCCTCCTGCGCGCCAGACAGCCCCGACAGAAGCCCCTTGTCTCCTCTCCTGCCTCCACCACTGGCCTTTCCATCCCCTGCCATGGCACGGGGAAGGAGCCTGGAGGGCAACCGGCAGCCGTCCCTCCCTCACTCGCTCACCCGGCCAGAGCGGGAGCTGCTTCTGCTGCAAGAGCCATGGCACGGGGAAGGAGCCTGGAGGGCACCCGGCAGCAGTCCCTCCCTCACTCGCTCACCCGGCCAGAGCGGGAGCTGCTTCTGCTGCAAGAGCCATGGCACGGGGAAGGAGCCTGGAGGGCATCCGGCAGCAGTCCCTCCCTCACTCGCTCACCCGGCCAGAGCGGGAGCTGCTTCTGCTGCAAGAGCCATGGCACGGGGAAGGAGCCTGGAGGGCACCCGGCAGCAGTCCCTCCCTCACTCGCTCACCCGGCCAGAGCGGGAGCTGCTTCTGCTGCAAGAGCCATGGCACGGGGAAGGAGCCTGGAGGGCACCCGGCAGCAGTCCCTCCCTCACTCGCTCACCTGGCCAGAGCGGGAGCTGCTTCTGCTGCAAGAGCCAGAACGCCAGAGCGGGGTGGGGCAGCAGTCCAGGGGGCACCCCTCTCTCCCTAACCCTGCCTTATGGTGCTCCTGGCGCTCCTGCTTTGGCGGCGCCCCCTCTACCTCGGCCTGTGAACGTTTGAAACCCTGTCACTGAGAGCGTGGGGGGGGGGACAAACAAACTGGCGCCAGGCATTACAGAGGCTTTGACCGACCCGCAGCACTCGGCCCCAAGAAGGCGAAGCTTTCACATCCTGCAAGGCACATTTACTGACGGTAAGTCAACGTGCCAGCCCCCGGGACTTTCCAAAGGCAAAACGGGAGGGGTATAAAGACCCGTTGCCTGTTTTCGCCGACCCAAGTCCAAGTTGCTGAGCGGAGAGAGCAGGGAAAGCGGTCGGAGCGCCCAAACTTACCGACTCCTCCTCCTTAGCGTGCCCTGAGCGGCGCCTTTGTCAAGCTGAGAAGTTTCCAAACTCTGGCGGGTGGGGAAAAAAAGCTGCCCGGAGGACTGCAGAGCCGGCTTCCTCCTTCCCGCCGCTGCGAGCAAGCCTGTTCACCTTTCCCTGCCCACTGGCCACACCTGGGCGGGATCGGGGCTTTTAGGGCTGCTCCTTCTCCTACGGGCCGGCACTGAAATCTGTGCCCAAACAGAGAGGTGCCTGGAGCTGGCTGGTTCCAAAGGGAGCGGACTTGCCATCCAATCCGGGACGCCTCCCTTTCCCGCCACACGAGCTCCCTCAGCCCGGGCCACTCAGAATTGTGTGTGTGTGTGCGCGCACACGCTGAACATAAGCTCTCCAACTTGGCCCTTGGGGTTGAAGGGAAAACAACGGACCCCTGGCGGCACACCCCGCGGGCCAGAAAAATGCCTCAGCGGGCCGCATGTGGCCCACAGGCCGTAGTTTGAGGACTCCTGGATTATAGTTACAGCTATACAAATCTGCCATTTGAACAGGAATCATAATGCCTAGGTACCTCCATTTGTCTATTACCCATTTAAACGGGAATTTGTCTTGTAGGTTTTTTTGTGCCTCTTTGGAGATATGGACAGGGAAAATATCTGATTTATTATAATTGACCTTAAAGCCAGAGATGATGCCAAAATTGTTTAAATGTGATAAAATAATTTCTAATTCCACCTCAGGGTGTGTAATGTAAAATAAAATATCGTCCGCATATAGCCCTAATTTGGATTGGGTCTTAGCTATAGTTACCCCTGCAATCCGAGGGTCCTGTCTTATGGCATAAGCCAGCGGCTCTATTGTGAGCGCAAATAATAAGGGCGACAAAGGGCACCCTTGTCTTGTGCCTCTAGAAAGTTTAAAATTATTGGACCTATAATGATTGACACATAGTTGGGCCGTCAGATTATGGTAAAGAGTTTTAATAGCTTGCCTAAAAATAGGGCCAAAGTTCATACGGGATAACAGTTCATGGAGAAATACAGGTTCTACCCTATCGAACGCCTTGTCAGCGTCTGTAGATAAAAAGATAGAGGTAAGTTTGTTGTGTTTACAATAATGTATGATGTTTAATGTTTTCTGTATACTTTCGCCGATGGTCCTTCCGGGCATAAAGCCCGTTTGATCCATATTGATGTAGTGGGTTATTATTTTGTTCAATCTGTTTGCTAATAAAGAGGAAAAAAATTTGAAATCATGATTTAACAAAGAAATAGGTTGGTAAGAACTTTCCATTAACTTATCCTTCCCAGGTTTTGCCAACAAAATGATACGTGCTTCAGACCAGGTGTGTGGCATTTGGCCGTCTCTCAAAATTAAATTTAAGATGTTGGTAAAGTGTTCCATGATTAAAGGTTGAAATTTTTTATAGAATTCAATTGGGAGCCCATCTCTCCCTAGGGTTTTATTGTTTTTTATTTTGTTTAGTGTACCCACCACTTCCTCTACAGTAAAGGGCTCATCCAGAAGTTCTTGGTGTTCTTTGGAAAGTTGTAAGTCAAATTTTATGGAGTGAAAATACTCAGAAATCCGTGTTTTATCTGGATTTGTAGAGGTGTATAAGTTTTGATAAAACTCAAGAAAAACGTCACTGATCCCTTTTGTAGAATTATATAAAATGCCCGATTTGTCTCTAATAATGGGTATCAGTGACGCTGTTGAGGCCTTAGCAATTCTGTATTTCAGGTATTTAATCGATTTTGCTGTCCTAGTGACGTATCTTTGTTTTAGATATAAAAGATTTTTAGGGATTTTAGAGATTTCTAATAAATCCAATTTTTTACGTTCCACATTCAACCTCTTTAGGTATTTTCCTCACCATATTTCATGTGTTTAAGTTCTAGCTGTTTTATTTTATCTAAAAGTTCACTAATTAGTAATTGTTTCTCTTTTTTATAGTGAGAGGCAGCCAAAATCCAATGCCCCCGGATTACTGCCTTAAATGCATCCCAAACATTGCACTCCAAGGCCTCACAGTTCGCATTATGTTGGAAATAGTCTTTAATATTGCCTGAGATCCCATCACAAATGAGTTTGTTGTGCAAAAGCGTTTTATTGAGCAACCAATTTGGACCTTTACTGTCATCTTGCTCATTTCCAAATTGGCCAACTACCCAAGCATGGTCAGACATAACAGCTGTACCCATATCAGCGTTTGTAAATTTAGTAAGCAATCTACTTGAAATTAAAATGAAGTCAATACGTGTGTAAATTTAGTGTATGTGAGAATAAAAGGTATATTGTCGAACACCAGAATTCAATGCTCTCCGTAAGTCCAATAAATTGTGTTGTTCTAAAATCTGTGCCCACATTGTTAGCTGATTTGTTGTATTTTTCCTTTTTTTTAATGGTTTTATGTATGTTCGGTCCATATGTAAGTCAATTATGTGATTCAAGTCACAGCCAATCATTAAATCTCCTTTTTTAAAGTTCATTAACAAATCCAGTGTATTTTTAAGAAAAGCAATTTGCTGCTCATTGGGAGCATACAGGGAGGCAATTGTTAAGTCCTGTCCATTAAGTGTACCTCTCACAAAAATAAAACGGCCTTTCGGGTCAGACTTAATATGTGTGCAATGAAAAGGAAAAGATTTAGAAAGTAAAATAGCCGTACCTCTTGCCTTTGACGACCCAGCGGCATAAAACTGCTGTGAAAACCATTTTGATTTAAGAACAAATTTTCTGGGATTTTTAAGGTGTGTTTCCTGAAGGCACAGTATGTTGGGACGTTCTCTGTTCCAAAATGAAGACACCCTATGTAATTTTGTTCTGCTGTTCAAGCCCCTAGTGTTCCAGGACACAAATTTAAATTGATGAGCCATATTAAATAAAAATAATGCTAAAACACCCAAATAAAACTTATTAAATAACTATAACTCCAAACCTTGTTGCCAAGACAAGATGGGCCTCCAGTGGTCCCTACAAAGGGAAAAAGGGTGACAAAACAGTCTCCCTATCTGAGGGCCTATCAATCTACACCTAACTCCTATGGTGGGAAAATATAGAATTCAATTACTCTCACAGTTATTGACCCTATTATGGGTACCCAACCACATACACATTAAAAGGAAATAAAAAGAATTCAGCTCAGACAAACCTTAATAAGGCACTAATATAAAACTTTGTTTGGTGTCTAAGATCAAAGCTAACAATCAAAACAAAAAAGGTTGAGAAATATCATTTATAATAGTAGTACTCTATGAAACCTGTTTTATCCAAACACTCATTAATAATAAGATATCTTATAAAATATAACTAATATCTGTAGTACTAGAATTGCAACATCAAAAAGAGCTGTAAAGCTCCAAAACCCCATATTAGAAGTGGCACAGCAAGAGTAATTACAAGGGCCTACTAAGGCCATAAAATACCTATTAACAAATATTAACAGATTAACCATCATGCTTACAAGAGAATTAAACCAAGAAAAAGACTGTGCAGCTTAAAAAGGTTACTAATTTAGATCACAGGTCCAAATTCAACCATTCTGTGATGCCAAAATCTTGTCTTCTTCCTCTTTTGATAAATGAAGATCCAATGCAGCAAGCAGAGCTTTCCCAGTGTGGATGTCAGAAGCCTGGTGTAATAAGCCATTTCGATAAACCTGCAAGTCAGATACTGGGTTCCACCTGAATCTAATCTTGGCCTCGAACAGCTTGGCTGCGATGGGTTTGAGAAGCCTGCGTTTATCCAAAGTTTCCATGGAGAGATCCAGTAAGACTTGGATCTTTGAGTCTTTGTAGGGAAGAAAGCCTTTCACTCGCGCTGCGCGTAAAACTGTGTCTCGTGTCTTGGGGTAAAGGAACTGCGCCATTATATCTCGTGGGCATCCTCTTTTTGCTAAAGCTAGAGGTCCCAACCTGTAAGCCTTTATAATAATGGGCGCCACACCATCTTCGAGATCCAGGGCTGAGGCAAGCCAGGAGCCCATAAAACTAGTCGGGTCTCTCCCTTCCTCTGCTCCCTCTTCCACCCCGCGAAACTTCAAATTAAACTGCCTCCAGCGATTTTCCAAGGCGTTTAAACGAGAATTGACTGCTTTCTCTGAGGTTTGCAAAGACTTAACTTCGTCTTGAAGTGTTAATGTAAGCTCAGCATTGTTCTCTGCTATCTTAGTTGTGTCACATAGTTCTTTCACAATATCTGATAGCTGCAGGCGAATTGGTTGTAAAAGGTCTGCAACCAGTTCCGTGAAAGATTTAAGTAAGTCTTTAAATCACTAAGATCCTCCCGTGTTAACGGCCGTACCTCAGATTCTGCAGGGCTTTGAGCGTCTGCGTCTCCAGGCGCCATGCTGCCTTCGCCTCCGGCCTCCGGGCCTGATTTCTTTTCCAGGATTTCTTTGGAAAAGTAGGTCGTGACCGAGCTCCCTGGCGACAGCTTTTGGGAGGTTTTCGCTTTCGTGGTCCGACCCATCTCAAGTAGGCACAAACGAAGAGGTTTGACTGAGCTTTTTGTAGATTTTAAGGTACGAGTGTTGGGAGCCCGCTCAATCTGCGTCTGCCATTAAGCACGACGCTCCGCCCACCGTTCGCAGGCTCTTTAAGGGGACACGAAGCCATAGGTTCAAAGGGTTCCCATGACAACACTCTCAGTACCAGATTGAGATTCCAAGTGGTGAAACGATGTACCTGTGGGGGATTTATTAGGGCAGCCCCCTTCAAAAATCTTTTGATGTGATGGTGCTGACTCAACAATCTACCTTTCCTGGCTCCCCTTACAGCTGAAATAGCCGCCACTTGACACCTAAGTGTGCTGGTACTAAGGCCCTTTTCCAGCCCATCCTCAAGGAAGGATAGGATCCCGCTAATGGGTACTGACAGGGGCTCCCAACCTTTTTTTACACACCAGGAATGGAAGATCTGCCAGGTAGTGTTATAGACTCTAGAGGTAGAACTTTTCCTGGAGGACAGCATGGTGTTAAGAACCCCTTCAGGGTATCCTATCCTGAAAGCTGACTGCGCTCAATTTCCAGGCTGTGAGGGCTAATGATTCTGGTCGTGGATGCACTATCGACCTCTGAGAGAGAAGGTCTGCTCTCATTGGTGGTTCCAGGGCTCTGTTGTTGATAGTCTCATGAGTTCTTGGAACCATGCCCTTCGTGGCCAGAATGGTGCTATCAGAATCACCTCTGCCTGTTGTTCTATGACCTTCTGAACCACCCTGGTTATCAACTGAATTGGAGGGAAGGTATACAGTTGTTGCCAAGGCCAGTTACAACTCAGGGCGTCCACTCTGATGGCTTGCTGATTTCTTGCTCTGGACATGAATTTTGGCACTTGACAATTTTGAACATTCTTGAAAAGGTTGATGTCCATCTTGCTGAATCTCTAGCATAGTTGATGGAACACCTCCTTGTTCAACATCCACTCTGACTGGTCTAAGGTCTTGCGACTCATCCAATCTGCCAGGATGTTGTCCTGGTGTCAGTTAACTGCCATTAATTCTTTTCAATAACTGTATGACTGCTACAAGGTGTATTTACATGATCTCTGAAAAGGTTATCGGCTTTCAGGTGTTTTACTCTCATGACTGGTGACAGGTTCCGCCCGGGAGTTCTCAACGGAGCCATGACTTCCTCCTCTGGAATGTGTGCTCTACTCCACTCGCTTGCTTGCTTGGCTTGCGCATGGCCGGCTAAATTACTTGCTTTATCCCTGTTATCTCTTTTGCCCTGTCCTTGAACAGGAATGCTAGCAGTTACGTGTGAGCCAAACTCACCAGTATTTTGTATTCTTCTTATCCATGTCTTGGGAACTGAACCTTAGAGATGTTCAACATCATTATTCTCTGGGAACTCCTTTTCCCACGTTTCCTATGGGAACTTCTGGCCAGTATATTTGAGTGCCTAAAATCCTGCCTAGTGATTGGTAGAATATTCTTAAGCCATATTTCATATCCAGTATATCAATACCTGTAATCCCTAAACCCAGTATTACTAACAGTGGAAGTGTTTGACTCCAGTGGTCTTCTCTACAAATAAAGGACTTACTGCTTAAGGAGACCTGTTGTGGACTATATCTTTTGGGACATTCTCACACCTGGCCTGGTACATGAACCACCTTGATGGATTGTAGATGTCCTTCTGACCACTGTATCAGATGGCAAGCTTCTTCATGAAGGGATTTGAATCTGCCCCCCCCCCCAGCCACCTGTTTAGACATGCTTTCACTGTCATATTGTCCGTCTGCACCAGGACATGGCAGCCTGACAACAAATCTTGAAAGTCCACAAGCCCCAGTCAGATGGCTTGGAGCTCCAAGAAATTTATACTGTGTGTTATGTCCCTGTGTGACCAGGTGCCCTGAGTCATCCTTCCTTGCATATGCACTCCCCAATGTGATAGGCTGGCATCTGTGGTCATCACCACTCTCTTTGGTTCCCGAAGTGGGACACCCTGTTGAAATCTTGTTGGTTCCAGCCACTAACTCAATTCTGTCTTGAGGTTCTCTGGTATGGAAACTAGTCTTGGTCTTTTGTTTGCAATGACCTCCTGGAAAGGCAAAAGGAACCTCTGAAGAGGGTGAGTATGAAATCTTGAACACTGAAGGATCTCCTGACAGGATACCATCATTCCCTGTAGCTGAGCCAGAGTCATTATCTCTACCTTTGGGCTCTCCATTACCTCTTTTGTCATGGTCTGGATTTTCTGTTGTCTCTCCTGAGACAGGAAAACTCTGTCCTGAACTGTACTGATCTGTACTCATAAGTGAACAATCGTTTGCCTCGGATGCAGAATGCTCTTTCCTTTGTTGATCACAAAGCCATGAGCCTGGAGACCATTCTATTGTACATCTCACTGTTTTCATACTGCTGTTGAGAGAGGGCGCTTTGACCAGAATATCATCTAAGTACAGGGCCAGAGAGACCCCCCCCCTCTAGTCTCAGATGAGCCACTAGAGCCGCCAAGATTTTGGTGAACACCCTGGGAATTGATTTTAGGCCAAAGAGAAGTGCGCAGTATTGAAAGAGTCTCCTGTTGTAGGCAAAGTGAAGGAACTTGCGATGTGAGTCCCTGATTGGGACATGTAAGTAGGCCTCGGATAGATCTATGGAGGCCATAAACTCTCCCTTTTGTATGGCTTGAGTGTCTCCATCTTGAAAAGTTTTGTTTCGATCCATCTGTTCAACCATTTTAGATCCAGGATTGCCCTGAAGTCCCCATTCTTTTTTTTGGCACTATAAAGAAAATTGAGTAAACCCACTGAGTCTGTTGATCCTTTGGCACAGGCTCTATGGCCCCAATGTCTAGTAGGTGTTGGATGGCCATCTTCAGAAGTTGGTGTCTTTGTGGACCAGTCCTTTGGAATCTGCAGAAAATGTCCTGGAGAAAGGCATTTGAATTGTAAGGAGTACCCGTTTGTCACTGTCTCCAGCACCCATTTGTCTTGGACAGTGAGTTGCCAGTGATTTGCAAGCCTCTGGAGACATCCCCTTATTCCTGCAGTGTCCTGTAGGGTGAGATAGTCATGCTGATGACCCCTTCTTGGATCCTTTTGATGACTGATTGGTCTTGTGGAAAGAAGACTTGCTGCTGTCCCATGGTTTGGACTGCCAGTTGCTTCTAAAGGACTTGGAAAAACCCGATCTCAAGGGTCTCTAGGTTTCTTGAAAGGACTGAAACCATTTCCTCTGTTTTCCCTACTTCCTCTGGGAAGGAAGGGCCTTTTTCTTATCCTTGTCTTCCACTAGGTATTTGTCCATACCTTCGCCGAAGAGATTGATACCTTTAAAGATTGATACCACTTGGGCCTCGGCAGGGTTCACGTCCCAGCCTCTAAGCCATGTGTTTCATCTAGCAACTACACTAAAGGACATTGTCCTGGCTGACATCTGTAAGGCATCTAGGGATGCATCAGATGTAAAGGCCGCTGCCAAGGCAATTTTCTTAATTTTGTCTTTGAGGTCTTTTGGTAGCTTGCTGTCTGCTGCCGTTAGGTCCAATGCCCATGAGAATGCTGCTCTTGCAAATAGAGATCCTGTTGTTGAGGCTTTCATAGCGTGTGCTGAGGTTTCCAAGTGCCAGCATAGGGCCTGTTCTATCCACTTGTTGTATGGGTCTTTAGGGAGGCCATCTGCCTCCATGAGCAGCACGGAATTGGATGCTAAGGTAGTCACAAGGTCATCCACCAGTGGTAGCTTAACCCTTTTAGCTGCTTCTAGGACCAAGGAGTAAAATTTTAAGAAAACTAGGTGGTTGGCTTCGGCCCTAGATGGCAACTCCCACTCTGCCTTTATAAGGTTATAAAAGGCAGCCGGGAGTTGAACCCCTGAAGGTTTCATTCCTAACTTAGGAAGAGATTTCTCCACTCCCTCATGGAAGTCTGGGTCAGGTTACTCTTTTCCTTTTGGTTGTGTAGTAAGTTCCAGTACCCTGAGGACCTTTGGGAGTAACCGGGAGTGCAAAAGCCTGGTTTGAAAAGATGTGACTACCTCTTCTTCCTCATCAGATAATTCCCCTTCCTCCTTGGACAAAGAAAGCTCTGAACTCTCTGAGTCACCAGACTGATCATCTAAGAGGGGGCTGTGATCCCTAGGGGTAGACTCCACTCTCTTCCTCTTTTTTGACCTCGGGGTGGGGGTTGAGCCCCTACCCCCATACTTTTTGCCATGAGAGAGCTCTCTGTCAGAACAGGTCCCTTGATCATCTGATCTGGAGTCCTGCATGGCTGCCCTAATCTCCCTTCACATCTCAGACCTAAGCCATGCTAGAAGGGTAGTTTTGGCATCATCCCCTGAAAGATCAATGTCTATTATTTCTGCCCTCCTCCCCACTCTGGCTGCCTCCTGGGTGAAAGGGAATCGAGGAAGAGGCACTAGAGGGACCCAGATCATGTACTGCACCCTCTGGATTGTGGGAGGTGGAAGAACCCGCCTTTGCTGCCAGTCTCCCACCAAAAAGCCTTCCCTCCAAGAGAAAGGGAAAGCTGCCCCCACAGTTCTGATGTTGGAGGAGTGGAAGGGCTGGTCCTCTGCTTGTGGAGGTCACTCCTTCCAAGCCTATTGGTGTGCTGACTTTGAGTGGGCACTTCTGAGTAGGCTGCTGCAGTCTCAACCGTACCCTCAGAGGTGGTGAGGGGGGTTCTCCTTGCCTGGGGGCTGGAGACTATGCCAGGAGACTGCAGCCGTGCCTTGGCTCTTGGGGACCCCAATCGCCATCGGCTGAGCTCGCTGCCACTCTGCTGCAGCACAGAAGGAGGGTGGGTGCAGAGAGTCCCTGCCCTTGTGATTGCTCTTCCCACCTTCCGATGAAAGCCTCAATGGATCTCCTGCGCTCCCCTGGAGCACTGCCATAGACATCCTGCTCCTTCAGCAGGGCCAAAAAGACTGCAGATCCCTGGGCAAGCCCCTCCCCTCCAGGATCGAATTCTACCAATCAACCCTGCTTCCAGAGAGAAGGAGCCTTACCAATTAGGGAGAACTGTCCCATTCACAAGGACCACCGGAGAGCAATAGTTTGACAGCCAAAGTGTTCCTTCTCCCTGAATGGATAGCTAGCTCATAATGAGTCTGTTACTTTTGGAACAAGCCATCATACTTTGGGTTGCTGTTTACACTCTTAGATCTAACCTTGTGTATGGAGCTATTGTCTGGCTTTGCTGTTACTTCCCATTTCTCAGCTGTCTTTGCTTTAATAGACCTATCTGCACACATTATTGACTCCTTGCCTGATCATACAGCATTTGCAGCCCCATCTCTTCAACACCCCACCCACCTAACTTCATTGTCACAGACAACCAAACTGCAAGCTATGTGCCTCTGAACGTCCTGCTAGCACTTGCTATGTCACAGATAGCCAAAACATCATATCTTTGCACAGCACTGGAATTAATTGAACTATTATTAACCTCGTTACATTCCGACCGCTGGCAGATTTATTTAGTTTCTGGAACGTGCAACTGTTTAAATCAAGATACCTTTTCTGAAAAGTTGTACTCCTGTTGAATGGAAATGGCATTTTCCCCAGTGCTTAATCCAAAGTATTTGGTTGCTGAGATAAATAAATTTTTCTTCCAAAAGGAAAACAACCATAATTTTGGTTTGATAGTTCTATGCAGCACCAGAATGTACTGAAAACTGCTCCCCACCCCGCAACTGTGTTTTTAATTAACTTTTTAGGAATTAAACATGTTCTCTGGTGGCAGCATCCATGTGTGAGCATGTTCAAGTTGCCCTTTACAAACCCCAAACAACTGGCAAACACCAGCAAGGCTACCTCCCCACTCTTGCCACCTTGCAACCTTTCTCATTGGCCCTGAATACAGATGTGCACTTCTTCCCTTGTGCTGTGCCTTCAGATATAGTGGTATGAACGTCATCATCCGATAATTCTCAGCTTTATGTGGTAGGGAGTCAGAGAAAGCAACAGTGAGCTTTACTTTCCCATCTATCTGATATGCATGCTCCATCCCTGATGCCATTGGCCATTCATCCAGTGGCATAACATCAAAATGGGGTCAAATTCAGCATTCCTTGGCTAAGAGACTAGGAATTGCCTTTTGAACAAAACCCTACAAGTGGCCAGCTCCCTAGTAGAAGGTAAAACAAAAATAGTTAGAAGTTGCCTTGCCATTTAGTAAAAGTACTGCTAAGGGAGGACAGCCTTGCTGGTGCTCGCCAGTTTTGCTTTGTAAAGGACAGCACAAGCACAAGGGGTGGACTGGAGCACTACAATGCCCCCAAAGCAAACTGAGCCGAGCAGCCCTTGTGAGGCTCACAGTGCTGCACTTGGCTCAGACCCAACCAATGGAGACCCAGTGAAGGCTGATTCACCAGCCCCCCTTATGTAAGCAAGTCAGAGTTGAGTGCTTCCTGCAGTACTGCCAGAGCTGGTGGGGCTTGGGTTGCTCCTGGCTGCCAGTGGTCCTTCAGGGCAGCAGCCCACTGCACCCTTCCCTGGTAAATTAAAGGGCCATTCCATCCTTGATAAACACACTCACGCACAAGTGCTACAGCCAAAAGTAGAGCCTCTCACTCTTACCCCATTCTCTACTTTGCATATGACAGAGTATTATCCAGTCTGGCCCTCAGTTTCAAAAGACTGCACGGGATGCGACTATTCCTCTCCACAACATCCCTCTTACCTCACTGTTCCATTTTGGAATTCCTCAGTAGCCTGGTAATAGATTGTTATAGCCACTCGTGCATCAGTGTCAAATGTGAACTCCACATTGTAACGGATTTTTGCTTTGCTGACTTCCTCTCCTGGAGTCTTCACTTCCTCTGTGCATCTAGCAGATTGAGACAGTCAAACATATTAATCTGCTCCCAGGATTTCCAGAAAATGAAAGCCAAGAAGCCCCAAGCAGACTTGACATCTCTGTTCTGCTAAAATGTAGACTAGGTGATTCCATGCCTTAAGAAAGTAATAACTACTGTTGGCAAGAACTGGAACCAGCCTTAGCATCGTGGCCTTGCATTGTGGCCCTGATGGTATAATGACAGTTCCATGAGGAAGAAGAGACAAAAGTCCCAAAGCCATTTTAGAGGTTTTATGAATCTGAAAACTCACAATCTAATTTTTCTTGGGGCATAAGGGTTGGTTGGGAAGGAAGTCAGCATGGTATAGCCTGACCTTGTCAGATTTCGGAAGCTAAGCAGGGTCAGCACTTGGGATGGGAGACCATCAAGGAAGGCTCTGTAGCAATGGCAAACCACCAGCCCCTTGCTAGGGTTGCCATAAGTCATTTGAGCTTGATGGCACATATATATGTGTAAGGGTTGGTTGACTGGACAGTAGCAGATGTTTACATTTGGAATAGTTGTAAAATTTACATTTTTTGTAGAGCCAGCATGGTGCAAGGATTACAGTGTTGGGCTAGGTTCTTGGGAGATCCAGGTTCAAATCCCCACTCTATCATTGAACCTTGCTGGGTGACTTTGGCCCAGTCACACATTTAGCCTACTGTATCTCAAAGAGTTCTTGTGAAGATAAAAATGGAAGATGGAAGAATGATGTTTTAAGATGCTGTGGGTCCCCACACTGGGGACAAAAGTAGAGTTATAGTTGTCTAACTAAATAAATATGGGGAAAGGTTCTATGAGAGTGCCTGTTCTCATATACAATCTGGTTTATCTTGCTGATTTTCAGTGTCTGACCCTTCTAGCTTTTGCCACCCTCCCTCACATTCAATTGACTGATCTCAGGGCCAGTTGCTTATTTCAACAGTTATGCAACTAAAAGGAGAGACTGTAAACTGGAAACAATTTTATAAGCATAACAGAGCTGATTCAGATTTGCAGTCAATGCTCCCTCTAAGCTGGGGAGTCTTGTGAGCAAAAATTCTCCTTTGTGAGCTACTGGCCTTTAAATTGTGAGCAAGGGATTTGGCTGCTGCATAAATTAGTTTGCTCTGGAGCCATCCTTCCTGAGCAAAGACAAAAATGTGTGAGTCGGAGGCTAAAAAACTATGAGCTAGCTCACACTAACTCAACTTAGAGGGGACACTTTTTGCAATAAATTAAATGACAGTCTGATCGCTTGCCTGATTTTTTAAAATTTAAAATGATATATTGAAACAATAGCACTTTAAATAGCTTATACTGCAAGCGCACTAGTGGTTGTTCTTTTTAAATAGTACCTTCAAGCATTTCACCACATTACATGTTTGTAGCCCTTATACTGTTTTGGCTCTTGGCACTCAGACAATTAATCCAAAACCAATTTAGCCTTCTTTAAAAACCCGCCTCTTAAACTGTATGCCTGCCACATGCTGGACAGGACACTGAAAGGCAGTGTACTGCAATCCTGCTCTAAATTCACACCAACACTGCTGTATCAAGTGTGCTGATAGGGAAGAGTCTGTACATATTTCCATTTGAATGTGATGATGTGATTGGTTCACTGAAGCCAACTCCAAAGGATGCCCCTGGGAGCTGCCCAGGGAACACTTGAGCCAAATTTTAAGCCAGGCAGGATCTCTGCGCTGCTCTCCTGATGCTCAGGAGGTGAATGGAAAGGAAGGGTTATATGACTTGAATAACTAGTATGCTTTCTCTGGGAGAGATTAAGGTACTTTGGCCAAGTGTCTGTCTGCCTCTCTCTCTCCCTCACCACCCCCCAACCAAACCACCCCCCAACTCCTAACCCTGTTTGTTTGTTTTTAAATACCAATCTGGGGTGGGTAAGCCTGCAATTAGCTATATGCAGTAGAAAAGAGAAAAAGTCCAGTAGCACCTGAAGAAGTATCTGAAGAAGTCAGCAGTGACTCATGAAAGCTCATTCCCAGCATGCTGGCAGCTTCTGTTCATAGCATCTAGTTCAGGGCAAACACATAGGCCCCATTCATTGCAGGTATACTCACCTCAGGAAAAAAGGAATCCACAAGCAGTTGAGCAAATAAGGCCTTGAAACTAGGTCAGCATGTTTGCAAACACTTGGATCCAGGGAACCAGAAGGACTGCCTTCCCTTGTATGGTCCTGCTAGGGCTGCCAAGTCCCCCGGTAGGGTGGGGGAAACACCGATTTTTCATGCTTCCCCCCCGCTTTTTCAAAACTGGCCACCGGGGGGAGGCAATGGCTGCCAACAGCAGGGGAACGTCGGAGCCTGCCGGGCCCTCTCCCTTCCAGGCCTCTTAAAGGGAAATGTCTGAAGAGCCTGCAGTGAAAAGCCTCACCAGACATTTCCCCTTTAAGAGTTAGCAAGAGAGCCCCGCCCAGAGATTAACGAGGGACTAAGCTCTTACTGAAGGGCCTGCTTTTGCATGCGGCTGGTGTAAGATTGAAAGGTTGCTGCTGCTGGGCCTGGGGTAAGTCCATCTGCCAGCTCTTTTCCTTCTCTCTCTCTCCCCCTCCCCCTTTCTTTCTTCTCTCTCTCTCTCTTGCTCTCTCTGTCCCCATCCAGCAGAGGTCTATCAGTGGCTATTATTAGCCACAAGGTCTAAATGGAAGTAAGTGCCTGTGCCAGCTCTTTTCCTTCTCTCTCTCTCTCCTTCTTTCTTTTTTCTGTCTGTCTGTCTGTCTGTCTCTCTCTCTCTCTCTGTCCCCATCCAGCAGAGGTCTGTCAGTGGCTATTATTAGCCACAAGGTCTAAATGGAACCCTTTGTCTGGGGCAGTGATGCTCTGCATTCTTGGTGCTTGGGGGGCAACAGTGGGAGGGCTTCTGGAGTTCTGGCCCCGCTGCTGGACCTCCTGAGGGCACCTGGTATTTTTGGCCACTGTGTGACACAGAGTGTTGTACTGGATGGGCCGATCCACTGTGGCTTCTCTCCTGTTCTTATGATATGAAAATCATATTTAGCACTTGTGTAGCAGTGCTTCATATTCTGCCGAGATGAGGAAGGATTCAGTAGGGCTGTTGCTCAGTGATAGAGCATCTGCTTGACATGCAGGAGGTACCAGCCTCTTCAGCTAAAAAAGGATCAGTAATAGGTGACATTAAAGATCTCAGCCTGAGACCCTGGAGAGCCACTACCAGTCTGAGTAGTCAATACTGACCTTGATGGACTAATGGCCTGATTCAGTATTAGGAAACTTCATGAGTTCATGTGTCAGCATGTGGAAGGAACATCACAGGATGTGACATCACAAAATGATGTCACTTCCTTTCTCCTGGCTCCACCCCCAAAGTCTCCTGGCTCCACCCCCAAAGTCCCCAGATATTTCCCAAGTTGGACTTGGCAGCCCTAGGTCCTGCTCACCAAAGATCGCCATCATAAAAACACAAGAGCATCCCTGCTGGGTCAGACCTGAACTCCTGGATCAGACCAGGAGAGCATCCTGTTTCACACAGCAGCCAACCAGTTGCCTGGGAGGGCCAACAAACAGAACACAGAGGTAAAGGCCTTCTTCTGATGTTTCCTCCCAGAACCGGGTTTCAGTGGTTTACTGCCTCTGAATATGGAGGCTCCCTTTATAGATCATGGCTAACATTTATGGACCTCTCCTCCATGAATCTGTCTAACATTCTTTTAAAGCCCTGCTAACAAAGCAATTAACTACAGAAGTGAGGCAAGTGGTAACTAGGGACAGGACAGTAGCTCCACATTTGTGAAACACCTTCCTCCTTAAATTTTACATGATATCTACCCTTCTGACTTTTGGCCCAGGCTAGCCCCATCTCGCCAGATCTCGAAAGCTAATCAGAGTCTGTCCTGGTTAGCAGGGGTCATTTCATAGAAAAAGAGAAGCAGGAGCTCATTAGCACAACTCATTAGCATAACTCATTAGCATATGCCACACCTCCTGCCATCACCGGAAGTGTGTCAGAAGGCCACACCCACCGCTCAGGCTCCACCCCAAAAATCTCCAGGTCTTTCCCAGCTCAGAGCTGGCAAGCCAGCTTTACACTTTGACTAAAGACACTTTAGGTTTCCTTTGCCCCTACAACAGGCATGAAAATACAGATCAAGTCAGCATGCTTTTGCTATTTCCCACAGCGCATCCCCATATGTGCCTGCTCCTGGGCTTGTTACTCCTGGAACAGTGTTCCTGTGTGTTCCTGTTCGAAATGACCCCTGCTGGTTAGTATCTGAATAGCAACCACCAAGGAATACCAGGGTCACAATACAGAGGCAGGCAACTGCAAACTACCTCTGAACAACTATTGCCTTGAAAACCCTACAGGGTCACCATAAATTGGCTACAACTGACAGCCCTTTCCACCACTATCTTACTGGCTTTAGGTGCTAGGTGAAAATATTTCTCTTCACTCAGGTTTTCCAGTATTTAACCCACTTTAGTATTCTAACCTCCTCTTTGAGGCCTGCCAGGCTGCCACCTGTACATTTTGAAAACGCTGGTTTAACTGACTGCTTTATTGCTGAGAATGTTACCAGTTTTATTTAAAATTAATTATATTATTGATGGATTTTTGTTGTTAGCTACCTTGGTTGAGATTTTTTTAGAGAGGTAGCACCCTATTCGCTACCTGGTCTGCCAGGGATACTGGCACAGGGTTGATGGAGGCAGGCCTAGACCAGGCCCAGCAGGAGCCAGATAGCTTTGCTGCAAGCAGCTGCCTAAGGCTTAGCACAGGCTAGGCTGGAGAGTTGCTGATCCAGCAGAGCTCAACTGGAAACTTACATAGGAAGCTAAGAACCTCCCAGTATGATTTATTTTACGTAGAAAAACTCAACTGCCGTCTCTCTAGAGAACTTGCATGAGGCAGTTTACAAAGTAAAACATAAAACCACAGGGGGAGGGAAATGAAAATAATAATTAAAATAACCACAGAAAAAGTTAACCACTAAAAAGCCAGCATTAAAAACAGCATTAGCTGGATTTAGGTCTGGATCCTACAAAGATCTGTAAGCTGGTGGTCCTGGATCCTGCAAGGATCTAGGGAGTGGAGACCAGAATGCAAGAAGTCTCAAGTTGCCAGTGGCACGCTTCCCTGGTCCAGACTTCAGCTCTGACTCTTCCCCTTCTTTGTTCTTGGGGTCTGGGGGAGAGACTATTGGTGCTGGAGGTAGACAGGCTCATTGAGTTCCTGGTCTCCTGATAGTCAGACTCTGCTGGACAGGGGACAGAGTCTGGGAGGGGCTTGCCTTCCAGTTTCTCTTTTTCCAGTGTCCCTGTGGGCAATGCTTCAGCACATAGGTAAAGGTTTCCCTTGCTCGAAAGCCAATTGAATCTAGGGATGTGATGCTCATCTCTAGGGATGTGATGCTCATCTCTGTTTCCAAGCTGAAGAGCCAGCGCTGTCAGAAGACTTCTCCGTGGTTATGTGGCCGGCATGACTAAACGCCGAGGCACATGGAACGCTGTTACCTTCCCACCAAAGCGGCACCTATTTATCTACTTGCAATTTCTTGCTTTTGAACTGCTAGGTTGGCAGGAGCTGGGGCCAGAAGCTGGGGCTCACTCTGTCCTGCGGCCCTTGGGTCTTGAACTGCTGAACTACCGACCTTCCAGTCTGCAGCTCAGTGTTAACCACTTGAGCCACCGTAGTTCAGCACATGCACACATACAACAATACTCACAAAAATAGTTTTTAAAAAATCTTGTCACCTCCAGTGACCCAAACAAGAGAGGTAACAAAAGGAAGAGGCAAACAGCCTGACTGATAGTGTTAAAAACATCTGTATCGCGCTCCTCCCCAAACAGCCACACTCAGTCTCTGCACTAATCTCTGGGAGCTGAATGTGGATCTCTCCTCCCGTACAGCAGCTGGTGGACTGCTTCCAACAGTGGGCAGCAAGACAGAGCTATACAGAAGACAACTTCTGAAATTTGGTTCAAACAATAACAGACAGCAAAAAAATGCACTTGTGTCAAATCTCCGTTGTGAATAGCATACACGAGTCTGAGGCTGCGGTCACACAACCCTTTAAAGCAGGAGGAACTGCTGTTTCCTCCTGCATTTAAAGGGACTGTTCACAATGGCCAGGACAACTCCTGCGCCGAAGCGGGCTCAATCACGGGTTCCTCCCGCATTTTCCGACCCCGGGAAAATCAAGTATTTTCCCGGTGGTTGTGCGAGGAACCCATGATTGAGCTGATCTGGAAAGCCCTCTCTTGCAATCATTGCGAGAGAGTGCTGTCCAGATCGTCCCTCCAGTTCCCCCCCCCCTTTTTTGCACTTGGACGCTTGGGCACTCAAGCGCCCAAGTGCAAAAAGGGGGGGAACTTACCAGGCGGCTGGCGGGGCTTGGGGAAGGGTGTCCCCGGCTGCCGCCCACCTCCTCCTCCGCTCGCCTCCTCCGCCCGCCGCCTGCCTCCTCTGCCAGCCGCCTCCTCCTCCGCCAGCTGCCAGCAGAGTTGGGATGTGTAGTCATCCCAACCCGAAATTAAAAAGCCCGGTCCCTTTAAATCCGGGAGCCCTCCCAGATTTAAACGCCTGTGTGACCACAGCCTGTACGGGTGAATTTCACCACAAACACAGAAGTAGAGAGCATGATCCTTTCTTGATGACTGCTTATCAACTATGTTTACTTGGGAGTATGAGAAACTCTGTAGGCTATTTAAACACAGAAAGAGCAAATCAGAAGGCTCCAGGTTTCCTTGTCTATTGTGAGGAAACCTAGCCCTTTAAACAAGTGCACATGCCGTTCAAAACTGACTATACATTGTTTCTCGTGTAAACTCAGGTATTTCTTCAAACCTAAATTCAGAGAATCACCCCTAAGATATCTAAGGAGGTGGAACCCTTTGCCAGTTTCAAAACAGACACTGCACTCAAAGTTGTAACACCTGTATTTCTTCTCAAAGAGCAATTTGGCCTCTGTGTGTGTGTGTGTGTAAGTGTTTGGCATGAGTTTTTATATAGCTATCTGACAGTATAAGCTTGTGGGTACAACTGGTCATATTACAACAGATCAGTAAACTAGCTATGAATAACTAAGGGCTTAACTACACATTACATTTTATTCACAGGTGCTAGTGAGCAGATGTGTGGCTGAAGATGAGCGCTTGGAACTCAATTCCCAGGTGTGCAGGGCCTGATTTGGATCAGGACCATGATGCATGGAGAGAAGGCTCTTCAGAGTCCCCCACTCTGCTGCTCACCTGACCTGAAACAGCCCTGGGGGTGTGTTCACTGCCCTGTTATGTGTAGCTCTTTTGTACACCAACAGGCCAAATAGCACCCACACACACACACTGCAGACTGGGAAAAATAATGGGGGAGGGGTTTAGCCTGTTCTCTCTGTGCATCACAGTCCTCATCTGAATCAGCCCCTCCCTGTGCTCCTGTGTTCCAGGCTCAGAACTTCCAGGCTCAGTGTGTACCTGAATGCTGGACCCAAGAAAGTGAGGGAAATGGACTCTGTAATTAGATCTTTTAAGACAGTTACTCAACCCAGGTACACTTCTATCTCATCCTTCCCCAGGGTGGCACACATGGGGTTTTTCCTCCATCATTTTATCCTCATAACAACCCTATGTGGCAGGTTAATCTGAGTACATGCAACTGGCCCTGTGACACACAACGGGCTTCATAACTGAGCAGGAATTTGAACCTCTGTCTTCCAGATCCTAGTATAGCCATCTACACCAAACTAGCTCTGCAGGAATTTGCATTAAAAGACCTTTCTAGTATGCAGGCAACAATCTCATAACTCATCATCAAGTGCTCCTAGAACTCTTCATCACGTGCTCAGCACCAGGTTCAACCAGCTGTTGACTACCCAAACATACCCAAGAGCTAAAGTGATCTTTGTGTCAATCAACCAATTGGTTTTTGTTCCCACTGAGATTCATGCCACCACAAACCCTGACCTGAAACTACTGACTTACTTGACGAGGCGTAGTGTGTCCTTGCGAACGTTGATTAGACTTCTCAGTGTCTTCACGGGTTCCTGGGGTGGTGGGGCAGCATATGGAAACTAGACAGAAAGAGGAAACAAAAGAGAGTGGATATCTAGGACATCTAGGAGGCCCAAATTGTAAGGCGCAAAGCAAAGTGAAATGTGTATTTTCACTATGAACCTTGCAGAATATGTAGAGTCATATGGCAGCCTCTGCTTACTCCAGACCAGAAAGATTACTTAGTTACATGGTACTGTGAAGAATGATACAACTGGAGTAGCAACTTCTGTCCAGTGAAAGATATCACGACCTGCAGTCACGGCTTGTATTTAAGGAATATAAAGAAACAGCATATACATGGCTCTTTAAAAAGGCATGAGTAAGTGTAAGTGAAGGCTTCCCTTGCTCGAAAGCCAGTTGTATCTGACTCGAGGGATGTGGTGCTCATCTCCGTTTCCAAGCTGAAGAGCCAGCACTGTCTAAAGACTTCTCCGTGGTCATGTGGCTGGCATGACTAGACGCCGAGGTGCACGGAACACTGTTACCTTCCCACCAAAGCGGTACCTATTTATCTACTTGCAATTTCTTGCTTTTGTTTTTTTTTTGTAAAATTTTTTTATTTATTTTCAAAACATTAAAGTTAATACATTTATCTTATACAAATCCTTTTTTCCATATTATATAACATCTTGTTCTATTTGTATAATCTTATTTTATCTTGTATTGGCGGTTTCCCCCCACATCTGAAGCATAACACATTTTCCACTTTGTCCAAAATGGTAATACTTATATCTATGTTTACATTTCTGGTAACGGTCATATATCTTTACAATACTTATACTAATTCTTACTTTCTATATTCTTATATGATTTTGAGATAAAAAAAAACAACTTTATTATCTAAATATCCTTAGTACATTCATATACTCTAAATCTATTCCTTTATGTTATTATAACCATGTATAAATGTAGTTTTTCATGTCCCAGTGTTTTTCAACATATTCTTTCAAATCTTTCCAATCTTCTAAAAAGGTCTCTGAGTACAGATCATTCAACTTTCTAGTCCATTTATCCATTTCAGCCATATATAACAGTTTTTTCAACCATTCCCACACCTCTGGTATTTTTTCATTTTTCCAATTTTGTGCATACACCATTCTTGCTGTTGTTATCATATACCATATTATTGTCCTTTTCTTTACATTTATCTCTTCTAGTTTAAGTCCAAGCAATAACATTTCAGGCAACTTCTTAAATGTACATTTCAATATTTTTTCCATTTCTGCATGTATTATTGACCAATAAATCTTTGCTTTGTCACAAGTCCACCACATATGATAAAAAAAACCTTCTTTCTTTTTACATTTCCAACATTTGTTAGACATATTCTGATTAATATTTGCAATTTTTTTGGTGTCATATACCATCTGTACATCATTTTAAAACAATTTTCTTTTAAGTTATAACATGTAGATATACTCATAGCATTTTTCCATTAAAATTCCCAAGATTCCATTTCAATGTCTTTGTTAAAGTTTATCGCCCACTTTACCATTTGTTCTTTTACCATTTCATCAGCGTTAAACCATTTTAACAAAACTTTATACATTTTAGAGATCATTTTTTCCCACCTTCCTCCCAAACTTGTTCTATTTCATTATTTTTTTCTCTAAAGCCAGATTTTTTATCACTTCTATACATGTCATATATTTGTCTATATCTTAACCAACCATAATCAAAGTCCATCTGATGCTGCTCCTTCAATATAAAGTCTTTACCATGTCTTGTTAATAAGTCTCTATACTTCAGCCAGTCTTGTCCTTTGTAACGTGATGCTGGATTTAAAACTTCTGCGGGTACAATCCACATAGGTATCTCTTCTGGAAAAAAGTTTTTATATCTTGTCCACGTATCCATTAGCGTTCTTCTCAAATAATGATGTTTAAACATATTGTCCATTTTTGTTTTACCATAATACAAATACGCATGCCACCCAAACCTGCAGTCGTGACCTTCCAGGGACAATAACTTTCTATCTTGTAACATAGTCCATGTCCCTACCCAGGTCAAACATATTGCATCATGGTATAACCTTAAATTTGGTAACTGGAATCCTCCTCTATCTTTAGCATCACACATTATTTTCATCTTAATTCTTGGTTTTTTCCCTCCCCACACAAACTTAGACAATTCCTTCTGCCAGCATTTGAATGTTTTTACATCTTTCACAATTGGAATAGTTTGAAACAAAAACATTAATTGTGGTAGCACGTTCATCTTAACCACCGCAATTCTACCCAACAATGACAAATTTAATACATTCCACTTTTTAATATCCTGCATAATTTGCAACCATAATTTTTCATAGTTATTTTATACAGATCAATATTTTTCATTGTTAAGTTTACACCTAGATATTTTGTCTTTTTCACCACCTCACATTCTATAAGATTTTGTAACTCATTTTGTTTGTTATTTGACATATTTTTGCACATCACTTTCGATTTGTTCTTATTTACATAAAATCCTGCTAAGTCACCAAACTCTTTTACTCTCTGTAACAAATATGGTAGTGTAGACAAAGGGTCTTCCACTATGAACATCACATCATCCGCAAAGGCCCTGTATTTAAAAGAAAAACCTTTAATTGTTAAGCCTTTAATATCTTTGTCTTCCTTCACATTTAACAGTAGAACTTCTAGAATCCAAATAAATAGCAGCGGCGAAAGTGGGCATCCTTGTCTTGTTCCTTTTTCAACTTTAAAATCATCCGTCTTTTCAGTGTTAATTATTAGAGAGGATTTCTGTTCTTTATATATTGACTTAATGAGGTTAAGCATATATTCACCAATTTCAAGATGTTCTAAAACCTCAAACATAAAATCCCAATTTAAATTATCAAACGCTTTTTCTCCATCTAAAAAGAAAAAACCCACTTCCTTTTCAGGATGTTTGTCATAGTATTCTATAGCATCCACTACTACTCTTAAATTGTCCCTTATTTGGCGATTAGGTAAGAACCCTGCTTGTTCTGTTTGTATAGTTTCTGTAAGGTGCTCTTTTAATCTGTCCGCTATAATCTTAGCAAAAATCTTATAATCATTATTTAGTAAAGAAATCGGTCTGTAGTTCTTAACATTAGTCAAATCTTGATTTTCTTTCGGGATCAGTGAGATGGTTGCATCTTTCCAGGTTTCTGGGACCTCACCAGTGACTCCTATATCGTTCATTAATAGCAGTAACACCGGTGAAATCGACTCCTGTAGCGTTTTATAAAACTTCGCTGTAAATCCATCTGGTCCAGGTGCTTTTCCTAATTTTGAGTCATTTATTGCATTTTTAATCTCTTGTAATGATACTGGGTTGTTAAATAGTTCTTTAATTTTCTCTGTTGGTTTTGGTAACTTTAATGTTTGCAGGTATTCTTTAATCTTTCTTCTGTCTTTGTTTTCCTTCTTAAAAAGTTTTGCATAGTATTTAAAAAATTCTCTCTTTATTCCTTTGTTGTCTATTATCTCAATATTATCTCTTATCACTTTAGTGATAAATTTATTTTCACGTTTTTTCTTTAATTGCCATGCTAAATATTTTCCAGGTTTGTTTGCACCTTCAAATGCTTTTTTTTGGAGTTTTTTTAAGTTCCAGTACGTCTCTTGGTTCAAAATAGCTTTTGCTTGGTCTTGTAGCATCCAGATTTCCTTTTGCAGTTTCTTTTTCCCTGGTTTACTCTTCAGTTCTTCTTCCTTTGTTTAAATGGCTTGTACAATATTTTCATATTGCTCTCTTTTCTTTTTATTGTCTTTAGCATTTAGTGATATCAATAGTCCTCTCATCACTGCTTTATATGCATCCCATACGGTTTGAATTTTTACTTCTTTCTGCATGTTTGCTTGGAAGTATAAGTCTGTTTCTTCATGTAATTTTTAAACTATTTCTTGATTGTCTAGTAAGTCCTCATTTATTCTCCATCTCTTTTGTTTTTTTACCTGCCCAGCCGTCCATAAACACGGATTGTGATCTGAAATTATTCTGGGTAGAATTTCCACTTTTCTTGTCTTAAACGTTAAATTAGTAGTCATCCAAATCATGTCAATTCTTGAGTGCGAGTCATGTCTATTAGAGTAAAAGGTAAAATCTTTTCCTTGTGGGTTAGCTTTCCTCCAAATATCTTCCAGCTTCTCTTGTTTTATCAGTTCAAAAAAGTTTTTGGGAAGCTTCCCTAATGTCTCATCCTTTCTCTTAGAGCGCCTGTCTAATTTGTTATTCACAGTTCTATTAAAGTCCCCCAACATCATGATTTGATCATAATTTACATTGTCCAATTCCACTCGTAGTTCTTTAAAAAAAAATTCTTTGGCTCCATTTGGGGCATAAATGTTCACAATCAAAGTTTTCAGTCCTTGTAGTAAGATTTCAATAGCTAAATATCTTCCCTCATTATCTTTAAATATTACTTTAGGTTCCAAATCTTTTTTGACATATGTTACAACACCATTCTTTTTATTACTTGCTAAAGAATAAAATTCTTCTCCCAGTTTTTTCCTTATTAAATATTTGTGGTCTTGTTTTTTAAGATGAGCTCCTTGTATACAAATTACACTACATTTTTGTTTCTCCAGCCAATGACCTACCATTCTACGTTTTTGGGGTGAATTAAGTCCATTTACATTCCATGTAAGTACTTTGTAATCCATCTTGATATATTCTTAAATATCACCAAGGTCATCTTGATTCTCTCCAAGAAACGCATACATTTCTCCTGTACTTTTAATCGCTACTCTGGTGTTGCCATAGTAAAAGCTTAATCCTTGAGGTATTTCCCAACGGAATCTAATTTTTTTCTCCTTCAGTTTATCCGTCAGACGCTTGAATTTTTTCCTTTCTTGCAGTATTGCTCTGGGCAGTTCTTTCATTACTATGATTTTCTTTCCGTCTATTTCAAAAGGATCAGTGAAACACTTCTTGTAGATTTGTTCTTTTGTCCTTTTCATTGTAAATTGGACAACCACATCTCTTGGTATATTTTTGTCTCTTGCGTATGTAGAATTGACTCTATAAACAAGATCCATGTGTTCTTTAACGACCTCTTCCTGTTCTTGTAAAAAATCTGCTAATGCTTCTTGCATTCTTGTAAAGATGTCTTCACTCAATTTTTCCTCGATCCCTCTAAATCTCAAATGGTTTTGCATGTCTTTATAATGCATCATCTTTTCCATCCTGTCATTGTTGCTCATTGTCTTTTGGGTACTTTCTTCCAGTTCTTTTACTTTAGTTTCTATGTCTTGTGTTCTTGTGGTTAATTTTTGAAATTCTGCTTTTAAATCCATGAAATTTTTGTCTGCTTGTGCAGCTATGCCATTCATTTTAACATTTACCTCTCCTATAGTGTCTAACTTTTTTTCCCCATTGCTTCCATAACAGCTAGTAATTCTTTTTCTTTTTTTGCTGCCATTGTAGAAGAGGACCATGTAGCTGCTCTCGATCTTAGTCCGCGGTCCGTCTTGTCTCTTTAAAAAAGATCGATTTTACTTTATTTTCCAAATCAAACGCCAATTAGTGCATTCAAACAAGCTAGTCTTGCCAAGTCAAATTTTGTTGGTTTCAGCCTTCTAAGTTATATAGTTTATGAGATAGTGCTGTTTAAAAATTTTATAAATCCAAAATGGCGGGCGTGACTTCTCTATGGTTTGTGTCAAAGGTTATAGTCTTTTTACCTTACTTCTGGTTTGCCGTAGTTTCCTTTTGTCCCTTCCTTTTGCTTCCTTGTCTGCTTTCTGCACGTCACTTCCTGTTGTGGTCCTTTTGGTCCGGCAACTTTTAGAGTCCCCTTTACTTTCTTCCGGTTCTTCTCCTTTTCCCTTCTTGTCTGCTCCTCAAGCCGTCACTTCCTGTCTCAGTCCTCACAACTTAGTCTCGCGATGCTTGGTTCCCTCCTCCTTCTTTATCTCGCGATGCTTGGCTCCCCCTCCCGACTCTTCTTAACCGCAGGAATGTTAAACAACTTGTTTTTTTGGCTTTTTAAGTCCAAATTCAGCTTTTTAACGTTTCAAAACTGCACTCATCCAATCTGCAACAGTCTATTGCTTCACCCGATCTGCTTTTCGTCTTTCAAAACGCGGTAATGGTAAGGCAAAAACTTTTTTTCCCGTTACCTTATGTTGTTACTTCGCTTCAGATGTGGTCCCAACGTTTAAACTTTGTCTTCTTTGTTAAGGAATCAGGGGAATTGGAGGTTTTATGCTGATTTAATCAGCTCAGCTCGGCTCCTTAGAGATACTTGCAAGAATCTTCTTCGACTGCAGTGCTCAAGGTGTTGCAAAAGTCTCCTCTGAGGCTTTTCCTTCACCGAGCTTGCTCGAACCTGGATTATGTTGCTTGCTAGTCCTCACACTACCTGTGTGAGGTTGCGTCAGGTGGATTGGTCCACCCAAGCTGTCAAGAAGAGCCGCTGTCCACCTTGCGCATTTGCAAAGCGTGTCAGACCTCCATTCCTCCGACCGGAAACCACTCACAATTTCTTGCTTTTGAACTGCTGGGTTGGCAGGAGCTGGGACCAGAGACAGGAGCTCACTCTGTCATTCAGCACTCAGGTCTCGAACTGCTGAACTACTGACCTTCTGGTTGGCAGTTCAGTGTCTTAACCACTTGAGCCACCTCAGCAGGAGTAAGTGTATGTGCACTTAAACAATGCTGCTCCAGAGAATCTTGAAAAATAGTATTCGTGTGTCTGCGTGAGGGGAACACATGGCAAATTATGAACCATCTCAAATGTTGCTTCTGGGAAATTCAAGAGAGAGGACAAAACAACTTTTAAGGTATTTGCCTAGTACAGCTACAAGGGAGTGACAGCATTTAGTTAAATTGCTGACAAGATATCAGTAAGTCATGGACCAATGTGTTAGATCCTGCTGATCTAGTTTGACAGCTGGGGAAGTCATATGACCAGAATGGCATCAGATTTTTGCACACACTCATCATGACTCAGCTATTATAGGTGCAACCTGATTGGTTGATACTAGTATATATTGCAGACAGTTCATTGCTCTTTGCTCTCTCGTGGGGTACAGCTGTCAGCGTAGCACTCTGTCCGTTTGAATCCAGACATTGCTACTAAAAGTACTGTATACAGTTCCAGTTGTTCAGTGTAAATAAATGTGAATATTCTGTATATAAGAAACAGAATCACTCTGCTAATTTTGCGGCGGCGTCAGACCGTCAGGGAGATCGTCGCCTCTCCCTGCCTCACTGAGACAAGGTGCCCCAGGACTACTTGTACATGGAGATGATTCTCTGTGTAGCTCTTATTGCAGAGGCATTCACAGCATTATTATTATTTATTAGATTTTATGCTGCCCTCCCCATGAGGCAGGCTTAAGGCAGTGTACAATAGGTTAAAAGCAAATACATAATATTTTAAACTGTTAAAATTAAGAACTATGCAACAACAAGGTCCTGAATCCTAAAGTGCCATAATTTACAGATTTCCTAACCCGGATCAGCAGGGGAGGGAGGGGAGAGAGGAGGACTAACTATACCATTGCCTGGCGGAACATCTCTGCCTTGCCAGCCCTGAGGAATTGTAATAGATTCTGCAGGGCCCAGATGTCAGTCAGCAGAAAGTTCCACCAGGTTGGAGCCAGGTCAGAGGTCAAAACCAGAACCTCCCTGAATCTGACTTGGTACTTAGTCTGGAGCCAGTGCAGCTGGCGAAACACAGGTTGGATGTGTGCTGTAAATGGGGTTCCTGTAAGAACCTGAGCTGCTGCATTCTGGACCAGTTGTAACCTCTGGGTCAGCTTCAAGGGTAGGCCCATGTACAGCGAGTTACTGTAGTCTAACCTAGAGATTACTGTTGCATGGATTACACTGGCTAGGTCAGAGTGAGACAGGAAGGGGGCAGTTGCCTAACCTGGCATGGTTGGAAAAATGCCAGTCTGACAACATTTGTGACCTGGGCCTCCAATGATAAGGACGCATCCAGGAACATACCCAAGCTCTTGACCATCTGTGCTGGAGTTAGCAGCGCATTGTCAAGAGCCAGAAGTTGGTGTACAAGTCCTGAATATCCCCCACCCAGCCAGAGAACCTCAGTCTTAGAAGAATTTACTCTCAACTGACTTCACTTCAACCATCCAACCACGGCCTCCAAGCTCTCAGCCAGAGTACTCGGGGTGGCGTCCAGCCTGCATGTCCATCAGCATAGTGATGACATCCCAGCCTGAAACTCCATACCACCTGAGTGAGTATGTAGATTTTAAACAACATCGGACAAAGGATAGCTCCTTGAGGAAACCCATGATACCATGGGGTATCAAGGTGAAACCCTCTCTCCTAGCGCCACCCTCTGTCCCCAACCATGGAGAAAGGAAACAACCCACTTCAGGGCTGTCTCACATATTCCAATGTCAGTGAGGCAGTGAGCCAGCAGATCATGATCAACTGTGTCAAACACAGCTGTCAAGTCAAGCAGCAGTAGCAGCACCAACCCGCCTCAATCCAACTGCCTATGGAGATCGTCTGTGAGGGCTGCCTATGGAGATCTAGTGCTGATGTCTCCTCCAGGAAACCGTGGAGCTTCTCTGCCACCGCTCTCTCAATTACCTTGACCAGAAATGAGAAGTTCGAAACTGGGTGGGAATTGGATGGATCAGAATGATCCAATGATGGCTTCTTCAAGAGCGATATTACCACTGTCTCTTTTAATCCCACCGGATAAATCCCTGAATTGAGGGACAGATTGATAATGTCCATCAGAGGGCCCCATATACCCTCACCGCTGGCTCGCACCAGCCATGAAGGACACAGGTCTAAGTGACAAGGAGCTGGCTTTGCAGCACTCACTGCCATCTCATAGGATTTCATAAAGGTCCTATAAGATGTCTTGAAGCTTCATTGCGAGGCTATGTCTAAACTTGCTCTAGTCATCTAAGCTCCTGTTTCATCCCTCTAACCTCCATAGTACACCATGGAGCTAACTTGGGGCAGGAGCAAAGAGGATGTTGAGGGGCAATTTCATCGATAGCTTCAGAGAGATGTGTATTCCAGTCCTCTATCACCTCATCTATTGAGTTGCCGGGGGGCAGAACATTCTGGAACCCAACTGGGTCCTTTAGTCTCCAAAGGTGAGCATAAATCTGCCCGTCACTTAGACAAGAGGGAGCTGGAACCCTCAGCCGAGCCTTCAGGGCAAAATGATCTGAACATGGCACTGCATCTACAGTCAACAGATCAATATCTATCCCCATACCAAAGATCAAATCCAGCATGTGACCAGCTTGATGTGTGAGACCTGATACAATCTGGGTGAGTCCCAGTGCTGCCATGGATGACACTAGGTCCGGTGCCTGCTGCAAGGTAGCAGCATCAGCATGGATGTTGAAGTCCCCGAGCACAATAAGCCTTGGAAACTCCAAGGACCAGCGCACTACCATCTCTGCTGGTGCGCTAGGTGGGCAGTACACCAGACAAACAGACTCACCTCAGTGTCCCAAACCAATGCTGGAGATCTTTGGGACAGGGAGTGCCCTGTAGGAGAAAGCCTCCTGGATGATGTTATCACCAATGGCCTGCCTCGTTGTTGGGAGAAATTAGCTATGCAGCAAGGGAGGCCAGAGGGGTACCAGGGATTGCACACCTATTTATACCAAGAGCCAGTACAGTAGGGAGACTCCAAACTGAAGAGTAAATCAAATAGGTTTTAGTGAAGAATTTTCCTAATGACAAGCACACTGAGCATTCAAATAAGAGCAAGCAATTCAGAACTAAGAAAATAGAGGTGATGATAGCAAATAGAGGGGTCAGTTATAGGGGTTATACTACCGGTCCAGACATGCAGAGGTCCTTGAAGAGAATAGAACTAATGGTCAGCGTTATGTGCTATGGAGAGGGCCCAAAGGAGAGACTTTGGGGGTGTGCTCAAAGTACAGTCGCCATCCTGAGAGCACTCCTTGATGGCCATGTGCTTGGATGGATAGAGACATTGGAACATAATGCAGTCCAATGGGAGACCTTGAGGGGCTTGTCCCAGGTGAAGACAAAAGGTTACTTGGACCCATGAGGGGTCCCAGGGGGTGTGCTGCCAGGAGGAGCAAAACCTAGGTGTGACCAATGGGGTCGCAGAAGGGCAGAGTATGGCTCCTTCTGCGCACAAAGCAGATGCTCTACCACTAAGCCACAGCCTATCCCTTCCATGGCCTCTCAAAAGGCTGACCATTAATTAAGCTAAAGAGAATCTTATGATTAATGTTCAGGATATACAGATACAGCTTAACAGAACAGTCCAAGTAGTATTTCTTTTTTTAACATCCGGTATTTCTATAACAAAATCCATCAAGCACAGCTACCATTTTCTCACCCTTTTGTCAGGTTCCCTGTCATGTTTTGCTTCCCTTTTGCAGTCCCTGTTGCAGGTCCTGGCGGGAGATCGGCATCGGCTTCCCTTCTGGCAGTCCCCCACCCCACCCCTCCTTCCTCAGAATGAGCTCAGATATTTTGCTAGACTTCAGTTATCTCTGTTGCTGCACTTGTAACCTTGGCCAACTGGGCCTCCGCTCTTCCAGGTGTCTTTTGCGTGGGAATGCATGTAGATTACACACACAGGGCCGGGGATGGGAATTTAGCTCTGCTTACGCGCCTTTTTTCCTGAGAAAGTAACGGTAGCACATTTTGGCGCTTGATATTTCTATTCTCATTGGTACCCGCGCTTTTACCCTTGTTTGAATACAGTATATCAATTCCTCCCATTCTGTATCTGGTATCACTAACAACGCAAGTGTTTCCTGAAAGACCATTAAGAATAAAGACTTTGCTTTGAAATACAAGGCCTGGCTTATTGGATCTAATCAGAAGTCTCACACCTTGCTGAAGAATTTACTTTCAAAGATCAGATTACATTTTTATCTTCACTGCAGTAGCAGTGACACCTCCCAAGCAGCAGCCGGCAATATTCCATGCATGCATTATGGCCACACTGCAGCTGCCTTGGGAACCTTTGTCCTGAGATTTCTTGCGGGTGACAGCTGGTTGTTTCTGTTCCAATCCTGAAGAGACAGTAATGTAGGCTGTACTATCAGTGTAGTGATTCAGGATATTCTAGAGAAAAAATGGACCCAGCTGGAACTGCCCTTATCCATACTGGCCTCTTCCCCACCCCCTTTTCCCATTTTTTTGCAACAGCCTAATGTACCCAGTGCAAAAAAAAAATCAGAGGGTATTTTTAGTCTGCTGATACAGCAGAACCCTGATTGAGATCAGAAGCTGGCAGTGGGGACAGTCATAATCTCTACCTGTCTCCTGCAGAATGAACACAGATCTGCCTATTTAACAGCTGCTCTCAAGGGGCAAAAAAGGGATTATGCAGCTTTGATATTGGTCACCTGCAGTGAGGTATGACAAAAAGAAACCCTGCTCAGGAAGACTGTTCACCCTGGAAGGAGAGAAAATAAGCATGCCAGAAAGTGAACATGGCATTTTGCAACCAATGCAGGATCAGTGCGGTGAAGCAGACAAGGATAAGCAGATGTGCTCAGAAGTGACCTTGAATCATTAGCATTGTGGATTGAAGTCCTCACTGCGCATTTCAACTTCAGTGTGAGAACTGCTTCCATAATGAATTCAGTTGTCCTCACATTATTTCAAAAATTTTGGTGCTCTTCGGAGAAAATCCCTGTCACCTTTTTATTCCTTCCCACCTTTGTTTCTGCATTGCTGCGGTGTCTTGTTTCTATTTCAAAACCAAGACAAATCTTGCTCATACAACCTGAATAAGGTTTGCAATGTAGAATTTGTTCTGACAGTGCAAAAACCAACCGACCAACAATGCCTGCATGCACACATACAGAGTATCACAAAACACATTGAGCTTTCATGAAGAATGTTACTGTAAGCCATTAAACAAGTGCTTCATGGAACATGTAGCACATAAGAGCATAAGAGAAGCCGATGTTGGATCAGACCCGAAAAGTACTGGAGTTGGGGGTAGTGATTTCAGCATAGCAAGTTTATTTCAGGTCCAGATGAAGCATAAGAAAACGGAGGTCAGGGGGCCTGCTTATATACACAGGTAAGCCGCACCCCTGACCTCGCCCAAACAAGGCAGTTGGATAAGGTAACTGAATAAGTTCCAAGGTAATTGAATGTTCCAAGGTAATTAGAGAAGTTTCAAGGTAATTAAATAAGTTCCAAGGTAATTGGATAATCACAGAACAATGGCTCATCCAGTCCAACACTCTGTCACACAGTGGCCAAAAACACCAGGTGCCCTCAGGAGGTCCACCAGTGGGGCCAGGACACTAGAAGCCCTCCCACTGCTGCCCCCCCAAGCACCAAGAATATAGATCATCACTTGCCCCAGACTGAGAGTTCCTATCTGTCAGCCAGTGCTGCCATCTCCTGCCCAGAAGGTGAGATGAGTGAACCTCTGACGTTGGGTCTGTGGAATGTTATGTTATACTTCTCATGGCGTGCTTATCGCTCTTCGAGCTGCTCTGACCTTGGGAGAGTGCTGGTGCCTGCCCATGTATCTCTTCTCCTGTCTGACTCTATTTCTTCCCACTTTTTCCCTGGGAACTGTAAACCAGTATTGTGAGCACCTTTTCTTTGCCTCGGTGATAGTCTTAAGACTATGTTTACCTCTGAGCCTGTGTTAGCACACCCTGACAAGGATTTAAAAAAATCATTGTACATGTGGATGCATCTGATGTGGCCGGGGGGGGGGGGGGCAATCCTCCAAGAAGGGGATTATGGAAAGCTGTACCCCCTCGCTTATCTGTCCCGAGAGTTCAGGGAAACTGAACATAACTGGGCGGTTTGGGATAAGGAGGCGGCGGCCATTCAGCTGGCCCTGACTATGTGGCACCACTGGTTGGAAGGGGCACGCACCCCATTTGAGGTTTGGACTGATCATAAAAACCTCGAGGCACTTAAGACTCATAGGACTTTAAATGCCAAACAGCTCCAGTGGGCTGGATTTTTCTCAAAATTTCAATTTACGCTCCATTATTTCCTGGGGAAATCAAACTTCCTCACTGATGCCCTCTCACGCCTCCTGCAACACGATAGAGTACAGGATGAGGTCATTGACTCAATGTTTACTACTGCCCAGCTGGGAAGGGTGGTGGTCACTAGGAGCAAAAGCCGAGTGGTTGAAAATCCTCCCATTAATGCCTGGCAGGAGAAGTGTGCCCAAGCTTATACTGAGGCGGACCGAGTTGACATACAGGGAGACCCCGACATGGTGCAGGGTTCCGATGCTTGTTGGTACAAAGGTGATAAACTGATTGTTCTCCTCTCCCTCTGGAGAGAAGTTACGTACTCTTCTCATGAGTCCAAACTGTCGGGCCACTTTGGGTATTCAAAAATGCTTCATTTACTACAACGCCAATTCTGGTGGCCATGCATGCGTGGAGATGTATCGTCTTATGGTGGCCATGCATGCGTGGAGATGTATCGTCTTATGTATCTATCTGTCAGCCAGTGCTGCCAAACCTGTTTGATGTGTAAACACTGGGGGGGGGGGAGCCCCTCACCTCTTGAAACCATTAGAAATCCCTAGCCGACCTGGGAAGGTAATATTGATGGACTTTATTACAGATCTGCCCCTAGCAAGGGGAAAACGGTGATCGGGGTGGTGGTGGATTTATGAAACAAGCCCATTTCATTCCATTCAAGCAAATACCCACAGCAAGGGCGTTGGCCAAAATGTTTATGAGTAATATCATCAAATTGCACTCAATCCTGTGCAAGATAATCTCCGACCGCAGATCACAGTTCGTTGCCACCTTTTGGCGTGAGTTATTACAAGTGTTAAGGGTGGAGCAAGTGCTCAGCAGTGCTTATCACCCAGAGACTGATAGCCAAACCGAAAGAGTCAACCAAGTTGTCAAACAATTTTTACACTGTTTCTTGAACTATCAACAAGATAATTGGGTTGCATTATTGCCATTTGCGGAGTACAGTTATAATAATGTGGTTCATTCTTTTACGGGTGTCTGTCCTTTTATGGCTTCCTGTGGATATGAAGGGACCCTCCTTCCGCAACTCGCCCCTGTTGGACTAGGGTCGGGGGACTCTCAAGACTGGTGGAAAGCTTTACAGGACGCTTGTCCCTTTATAGTGAAGACATTGGAAATGGGAGGATTCCTATGGGAGGATTCCAAACTACTCACAGTCCTTGAGACTCCATTCTATGTTCCTAGCATTGCCATCAAAAGATCAGACAGAGAAGCTCTAGCTTTCTAGCTTTGCAGCTCTAGCTTTCTAAGGGGATCTGGATTTGCCCTTAAGCATAAAATCCATTCCACCTGGAGGCAGCTTCCAAAGGGACCATCAAGCTTTGTATTCCTCCACGAAGTGCAGTGGGGGGGGGGGGGAGCTTTCCAGGGTTTTCCATTGACTCACAGTAACCTTTTCCACATGAGTTATACACCCTGAATTCACTGCTCTAGGGAAGTGTTTCTTTGCTCTGCTTCCTCACATTACTGTGGTACATTCATGCACCTAACTTTTCTCTGATCTTTCCCAAACCTGCTTTGCTGCAAAATTTTGGGAAAGATTGCGGTGAAGTCTGCATGGCTGCTGTGTTGGCAGGAAAGTTCAGATTTCCCCAGTTCATCACACACAGTAGCCATGTTCTCTGCCCCCCCCAGCAGCTCAATAGGGGTGGGTTGGGGGCTTTTCGTATTTTTATGTTGACAATTAAATATCATTATGATAATACAAGGTTCTCCCAATTCCCAACTTTTAAAAAAGTATTTTGCCCATTTTTACTACCTTTCTCCTTACACTTCCACAACAAAAAAAGTGAGACACTTTTTTAAAAAGGAAAGCTGATAATTCAGAGAACCTGATTCACATATTCTTTTAACATTATAACCTATAACATTTAACATTAACATGACGTTCAATTGTCAACTGGGGAAAAAAAACACTGGTGTGAGGGAAAGTGTCAGCTAGGCTGTCATAAATAAAAGGAGGGGGGAGAGAGAGAGTGGCTGCTATGAAGAAAAGGGGGGGGGGAAGAAGGTTGTAAAGGCTGTTGTAAACTCTGGAATGTTGCCTTTGATGCTCTTCTAGCATTTGCCCGTTTACATAAGATCTCGGGTTTCTCTTATAAGTCTCCCACCTGAATGTTGAAGCCGTTATTCTCAGTGCGAGGGTAACGGGGCACTCATTGGCTTGTAGCCATCTGACACCCCAGTTTGAACCCTGTATATAATCCCGTTCCCGCTTCCCCTCTTTAGTCTTAACACAGAAGTGTTTAGAGGATGCCTTAGTAATACTGAATCCAATAAACTGAACCTACTTAAAGACCGTTGTTGAGTGCTGATTAGTAGAGATTTTGACAGAAAGGGGGGGATGGCTGCTGTCAGAAGACTGGGGGCAGGGAAAATTTGGGGAAACCTGCCATGCAGAAGCCCTGTTGTTATTGCAACCACACCAGCAAGGGGGGAAATTACACAAGTATGTCCCTGTGTGGAAAGCATCAGCAACCCAATCCTGCTTCGTTACAATCTTTCTTAAAATACTGTACTCAAAGTGGGGGGACTGTCACTGTGTGAATAGGAAGATAGAGATTTTTGGACCTCCCTACCCACATGTGGCACCATTTTCTCTCCCTCCCTCTCATGCCTGCCCCCTCACCTTTCTTTAAAAATCAGTAGAAGGCATATTGCTACAGACTATAGTGACATACCTACTACATATTTTTAAAAAGGTCATCAGAAAGTTTTTCCATGGGGGGGGGGGAGAATGGCAGACAGAAGAGGATACCATCGGCAGTCCTTCTCATGTGGACCTCCCATTGTTGCTGCATTCACAATAGGAGAAGAATGGGGAATCATCCCCATATGGAAACAACAAATCAATGGCAAACTCACTTTTATTTACTCAATATGCCATTATCTTTTATTTGCCTTTATAAGCATTTTCACTGAGCTAGCAGTAAATGGCATATGTGTGAGAATGTCCCAAGAGATATAATCCACAACAGGTCTCATGAAGCAGTAAGTCCTTTATTTGCAGAGAAGATCATTGGAGTCAAACACTTTCACTGTTAGTAATACTGGGGTTAGGAATTACAGGTATTGATATACTGGATATGGAATATGGCTTAAGGGCAGGCAGTCTACCAATCACTATGCAGTATTTTAGGCACTCAAATGTAGTTCCCATAGAAAACACGGGAAAAATGGTTCCCAGAAAACAATAATGAGGAACAACTCTAAAATTCAGTTCTCAAGTCATGGATAAGAAAAATACAAAACACAGGTGTGTTTGGCTCACACATAATTGCTAGCATTGCTGTTCAAGGACAGGGCATGGAGATAGCGGAGAAAAGTAATGCACTGAGCAAAGCAAGCCAAGCCGAAAGCAAGCCAAGCAGAGCAGGGAGTCATGGGCCCGTTGTGAACTCCTGGGCGGGACCTGTCACCAATTAGAAAGGAAAAACAAACGAAAGCCAATAACCTTTTCGGGGGCCATGTAAATACACTCAGAAGCAGTAACTCAGTTCTTGAACAGAATTTATGGCAGTTAACTGACATTCTGCCCTCCCAATAATCAATTGACCCCCCCTTAGGTTTTAAAGGGTACAATTTATGAAAGGCACGGATTTTATCTGGGGTGTGAACATGCGATTCCTCCACCCACTCATTGTCCTCAGGACCAAAATGCAACCATTTTATAAGATAGAACAAACGACCCTGTTTCATCTTAAGAGTCTAAGATGTGATCAATTTCATAGTGAGGCTGATCATTCTTCATCAGAGGAGGAAGAGAGGAAGAGGAGGGTCTCCATTCGTTCAGTCCAGGATCCTTCTTCAACAGACTGTAATGGAAAACAGGATGTACAAATTTCAATGATTTTGGCAATTTCAGTTCAAACGTCACTTTGTTAAGACATCTTACTATTGGGAAAGGTCCCACATATTTCCAGCCCAGTTTCCTACTGAGTTGCAGACCCTTAATGTTTTTTGTGGACACATAGACAGAATCACCAGGGGAGAGGTGCCAACCAGGATCCCTCTTTTTGTCAGCATATTTCTTATAGTCAGCTTTGGCTTCTTCCAAGGTTTTGGCAATTAATGGCCAAGAGTCTCTTAAAGAGTTCCACCATTGAGCAAACTCGGTGGTCCCTTCTGCTTCTTGAGTGAGATCAGGAAGAGGCACGCCTTCAAAAAACCCCACCGCCATGAAGGGAGACACCCCAGTGGATGAATGCACTGCATTATTATAACTGTATTCCACAAAGGGTAAAAGATCAATCCAGTCATCTTGCTGATAGTTAGTGTAACATCTCAAATATTGTTCCAAGATTTGATTAATTCTTTCGGTCTGTCCATCTGTTTCCGGATGGCAGCCACTGCTGAGAGCTGACTCTATTCCCAACAAGTGCAAAAGCTCTCACCAGAAGTTGACAACAAATTAAGCCCCGCGATCTGAGATTATCTTCTTAGGTATACAATGGAGCCTAACTACGTGGTTTACAAATGCTTTTGCCAGACACTTTGCAGTGGACAAATTCTTAAATGGGACAAAATGAGCTTGCTTTGAAAAAGTATCCACAACCACCCAAACTACTGATTTCCCTTTGCTGGGTGGGAGATCTGTGATAAAGTCCATGGAGATGACTTCCCAGGGACGTTTGGGAGTCTCTAGTGGTTGTAAAAGTCCCGGGGGCTTCCCACTACGTGATTTACTCATTAAACAGGTTTGGCAAGATGAAACATAAGTGGAAACATCCTCCCGCATCCTTGGCCACCAAAAATGTCTCTGTAACAAATTTAATGTCTTTAAAAATACAAAATGTCCAGACAGCTTAGACCAGGGGTGGGCAATTGTTTTGGCTCGGGGGCCACTTTGTGGGAGCGGAGGTTAGCGGAGAGTCGCACCTTTTAAAATGATTGCATTCATTAGTTAACTTTGCATTTCAGAAAAGGTATAAATTGTATCATAAAAATCAATAAATATAAATAAAATAAAATAGTGGTAGTTTTGTTCAATTTATTTATTGTGCTAATTTCATATCATCTATAGCTGCAAGCACATTTAATTTTAGAATCAGTTTAATGTAGGGTACAAATGTACCCTATCACACTTTTCTACAATTTTTTTGAAATCAGGAGATTGCTTGTTGAGAAACCATGTGGCCGACTGTCTTGGCGGGCCGCAAAAAACTCTGTGGCAGGCCGCATGTGGCCACCGGGCCGCAATTTGCCCACCCCTGGCTTAGACTCATGAGCAGCATACATAATGTCTTTACAGAGGGCAGTGGGAACCATCAACCTCTGGTCTCTAAACCAGCAACCTTCAGGGCTTTGTGTTAATGAGGACAGTGCTTTGAATTCACAAATGTCCTCCTCTGAATATGCATTCACAAACTTAAGAATCCATTCTGACACAACGGGGTTAACTTGCAATTTTGCCTGGCTTGTGGTTTGCACCGCACCTCCTAACAGTGCAGGAGTGAACATGGTCTCTATCACCTCGGGTTTTTGGGAGTCATGTTGGGGTAAGTGGGAGAGGGCGTCGGCTAGGGAGTTGGATTTTCCTGGGAAGTGGCAAAGTGTGAAATTGAACTTCGAAAAAAACCGAGCCCATCGGAGTTGCCTGGCATTGAGGGAGCATTGTGTGCGCAAAGCCTCCAGATTTTTATGATCAGTCCATATCTCGAATGACTGACAGGCTCCCTCTAACCAATGCCTCCAGGTGGTCAAGGCTAGGCAAATTGCAGTGGTTTCTTTGTCCCAAACTGCCCAATTCCACTCTGTCTCCCCAAACTTCTTAGACACATATGCCAGGGGATGTAGTTTCCCATCCACCCCTTCCTGGAGTATCGCCCCCCCCCCCCATAGCCACATCCAAAGCATCTACTTGTACAATGAATCTTTTAGTCTCATCAGGGTGAGCTAAAATGGGTTCAGAGGTAAAAAGGTGCTTTAACCTATCAAACGCTTGTTGACACTCAGGAGTCCAGTTCAGGCGGGCTCCTGGTTTGGCAGCTTCCTGCCCCTTCCCTTTTGATTTTAACAAGTCTGTAAGGGGCAGGCTATAATAAACAAAGTTATTGATGAAGTTTCTGTAAAAATTGGCAAAACTGAGAAAGGATTGGAGCTGCCGCCTTGTCTTGGGAACCTCCCAGTCCGCCACAGCTGACACTTTGGCAGGATCCATTTCGAGACCTCTGGGTGAGATTCTGTACCCCAAAAAGTCAATTTCTGTTTTGTGGAAATTACATTTGGACAGTTTGACAAAGAGCTTATTGGTTCTGAGTGTGGTGAGCACTTCTCTCATCAATTTGACATGTGTTTTCATGTCTGGGGAGTACAGTAAGATATCATCAAGATAACAAAGAATCCCTTTGAAAAGGGATTTATCCCTTGATAAAATACTTCATTTATCAAGTTCATAAAAACTCCTGGACCCCCCTGTAAGCCAAAAGGCATAACTAGGTACTCAAACTGTCCCAGGGGGGTATCGAAGGCAGTCTTGTATTCATCCCCCTCCCTGATATGCATGCTGAAATATGCATCACGCAAGTCCAGTTTGGAGAAGATTTTCCCCGTGCTGGCCTCATTGAGTAAATCTTTGATTAAGGGGAGGGGGTAGGCATTAGAAGTCGACACAGCATTCAAGCCCCTGTAATCCATGCACAGCCTCAGCCCCCCATCCTTTTTTTCCTGAATAACACCGGGGGTGCAAAAGGAAAGCTGGCTGGTCTGATAAAACCCCGCCTCAAATTTTTGTCTATGAACTTGCAGAGTTCCGCCTTCTCCTGAGGGGACATGGCATACAGTTTCCCTTTGGGCAATTTAAGTCCAGGCAGGAGTTCAATAGCACAGTCAGTGTTACGATGGGGGGGGCAGTTCATCCGCCTTCATCTCCTCAAAAACATCTGACAAATTCCGGTAAGCAGCTGGGATGGATAACAGTTCCTCTCTCACCAAGTGGCATTCAAGTGGCCTGGAGGATTTCCCCACTCCACATCCCAGCGATGGGTTTGACAGGTGGGGGAGACCCACCTCACTCCGTCCCTCACTCCAGTGGATGTAAGGGTCATGTGCTTGCAGCCACAGACTGCCCAAGACCATAGGGAATTGCGCATGGGGTGTGACAATAAAAGTTCTTTTCTCCCAGTGCTCCCCTGTGCCCACTATAACAGGATCAGTCTCAAAAGCACAGGGTTCCTTCATTTCGGAGCCATCCATCTGCATGAAATGCAGTGACTCCTCCAAAGTATGCACTCCCAGCCCTAGCCCATCCACTACTATCAGACTGATCAAGTCTCTGGCACAGCCCGAGTCAATAAGAACTCGCACCGGCATTTGGGTGCCTTGCTGGGGGCTTACTACAGTCACTAGTAGGTAAAGAAGGGGCCCTGGAGAGCTCACCATTTGAGACGCCATTGTAGGGGGGACCTGCTGCGTAGTGCTGCTCAGAGCAGGTCATGGTTGTCTCCCTGTGGCTGGACCTCAGACTCCGCCTTCACCTTCTCCGGGAACTTGGTGTCCACGAGTTGCAGCACGAGCGGCTTGGGAGTTGGCGCTTTTTTCAGTTGCTGATGAGAGGTTGCAGGCAGAGAGGCTCCCCATTTGGGAGAGGCAGCTGGACATGCTGACGAGAAATGCCCGGCTTCCCTGCATCGGGTGCACAATCCCATCTTCATCCGTAGCTCTCGGAGGTCATGTGCCGCTGGCTTGACCTTTGCCTTGCTTGGGGGCCCACAGGAGCCGAACTTTTTGGGGTGTTTGTTTGATGCCTCATGCGGATTAAAGCAAAACGTGCCTCTGCATCCTCCGCTGCCTGGATCCATCCATTGACGGTAGCCGGGTTAACATTCCTTAGCACAGTCTCATACAGTTCAGTATTCGGACCCCCACGGTACTGCTCCACAAAAACCACTTCAGGCCACCCCCAGATCTTTGCCTCCAACCACTTAAATGCAGCGGTATACTCACACACTGACGCTTTCCCCTGCGAGAGGTTGCGTACCTGGTTCCTGGCTTTCTCCTCGTTCATCCGATCCTTGTACTGCTGGTGGAGCGCCCACATAAACTCCTCCACGCTATCAAGCTCGGGCCAGGGGGGTTGTGGAGATTCACGTACCAGTCGGCCGCTTTCTCACGGAACCTGGATCCAAGATATCCCACTTGGTCTCCCTCGTCTCGGAAAAGATGGCCCCAATTCTGCATGCAACAACCCACCTTGATTATAAAAAACTGCAGCTTCACGGGGTTCCCATCGAAGGTCGCTCCCAACAACTCAGTGGGCATGGGGCACCTGACTGTGGGAAGAACAGGCCCAGGTCCCAGCAGCGCCCAAGGTTGCACAGGGGGTTGAGCCAGCAGTTGGGCTGGAGGCTGCACGAGCGGCTGTGCCACGCCCGGCTGCATCCCTGCCGCTCCAGCCACCCCAGCTAGCTGGTCTCGGAGCACCTGGGCCACCACATTCAGTAGATCCGTCATCAACACTCATCTCCCGCTGGAGCCGCCTCTGGATTGTTTCAAACCGACGGTCCATCTGCATCCACATCTCCACCGCCTGGGAAGCCTCCGCGGCACCTCATTCTGCACCTCACACGAGTGATGACCGGGTCCCCCTCTCCCACCTTGGTGACCAGGTTTCTGCAGCTGCGGTCCCAAACTGAGCCCAGGATTGGGTCCCTCCACTCCAGCGTGGCCGAACGTTTACCCCGCTGGTGCTGGGCAGCTGTAACGGTACCTCTTCGGAGGTAACTGGAACTTCTGAGTCAGTAACAGGGATTTCAGCACCATCGACATCCATGGTGGGGTGATGGACTGTTTCCAAAAAAGGGATTACTAACAGTCTGTGAGAATCCCAAGAGATATAATCCACAACAGGTCTTATGAAGCAGTAAGTCCTTTATTTGCAGAGAAGATCATTGGAGTCAAACACTTTCACTGTTAGTAATACTGGGGTTAGTGTGAGGCTTCTGTACTATCAGCAAAAGATCAGACCTTTGTAGTTAAACAGAGTTCTTTATTTCAAATACTGGAACAGGGTCTCGATGTTTGTTAGAGACGTCAAATAAAGAAGCTTTGGGGTTAATATACCTACAAGCATAGTTGCAAAAACAAATTCCTCCGATCAGCATACACACAAAATGCGGGAAAATAAATGGGACCGTTTGTTCCCACCAAAGGTGAGAAAGTTGTAAAAATTCCCATCTTGCCCTGGGTGACCCAGATGTGCTAATTCCTAGGCAAAACATTTGGGCAGCGACAATAAAATAACTTTCAAGGCTATACCCACTCTGATAGCACCCTGAGAGACTACGGCCAGAGGGGGAGGAAACTATGGCCAGATAGCGGTTGTTTATGTGACGCATTGGAATGTAAGAGGCCATCCTCCCGGAGGGAAAATGTAACACTAAGCAAGACAGCAATTTCTACTTCAAGACAAGCAATAAAACATGTAAGTGATAACGGGGTACAAAGAAACAGAAAGTAACTTTTCAGAACAGCATAGTAAAACAGGATAGTATAAGCAACCTATTGTCAGAATCCTGACAGTTAGGAATTACAGGTATTGATATACTGGATATGGAATATGGCTTAAGGGCAGGCAGTCTACCAATCACTATGCAGTATTTTAGGCACTCAAATATAGTTCCCATAGAAAAAGCAGGGAAAATGGTTCCCAGAAAACAATAATGAGGAACAACTCTAAAATTCAGTTCTCAAGTCATGGATAAGAAAAATACAAAACACAGGTGTGTTTGGCTCACACATAATTGCTAGCATTGCTGTTCAAGGACAGGGCATGGAGATAGCGGAGAAAAGTAAAGCACTGAGCAAAGCAAGCCAAGCCGAAAGCAAGTCAAGCAGAGCAGGGAGTCATGGGCCCGTTGCGAACTCCTGGGCGGGACATGTCACCAATTAGAAAGGAAAAACAAACGAAAGCCAATAACCTTTTCGGGGGCCATGTAAACACACTCGGAAGCAGTAACACAGTTCTTGAACAGAATTTATGGCAGTTAACTGACAATATGAAGCCGTAATATTTCATGAAGTATGTACAGCTGGTCAGATCTTTAAGCAGTTGTTCTAGCTCTGCTTCTGTGATCTAGGAGGACAAGATGTCGCATCACAGCATCTCAATATAGATTATATAGAAATATATTACACCTCCAGATCTGGGTTTTCCAATATCAATGTAATAATGAAACTGAAGGGCCCACGTCCTGCAAAGAACATCGTATTGTAGGATCTAGAAATGTGAAGTGTCACAATAGCACTCCTTAACAGTAGTCTTATAGCGCCTTAAATTCTTAATACAGAACACCAATTACCTTAATGACACAATACCATCTGTTTCTTTCTGTGAGCATGGAGATTTTAAACATTAACGTTACCTTTAGATTTAAGACATACAAATCTCACATTCTTCACCTCATGAGAAAGGAAGGTTTACAGACCCTACATTCACTTGTGACAAAAACAACAACCCCTCCCTTATGTCAAGCCTTTTGGTGCCACCAAGTGGTAACTTTCTGACATTACCTTAAATGCAGTAGGAAGACACATGGAAGGGAACAGGTCATTTGCTAAACCAATGGGAGAAAAATCAACTGAATTCAGTAGAATATGCTTGTATCAAATCACATATCCTGAACTGATAGACAAATAAACAGCTTCAGTCATCCCCATTTTCTCTCCTGCTGCTCCTGTTCTCTGTACTATAAATCCCACTACCAAAGACAATGACCAGAATAATAACCTTTTCTTGCATCAATTCTTCTCTTACCCGGGTGATCTGACATACACCTTCCTGCTTATTTCTGTTTTTTGCAGGCCCCTAAGGTGTGGAATATTACACTCAACATCCTTGTGAAGTATGAGATGAAGAAAAAAGTGGTCCAGAACATACAAGAGCATGCTGGGACACACAAGGAATGCCTATCATGAGGTGGTTACTACAGGGCCATTTTCATCTATATATCTAATAGCCAAGGTCCCCTCTGCGGATACTTATTTCCATGGATCTGGGTCATATGGAGGGTAAGCAGATCTTCAAGCAAACTTGGGGCAGTCCCCATGTTTACAGAAAAATCTAAAATGTTTTTAAAAGTATACAGGGATACTTAAATCCCCCAAAAGTAAAACTGCTTACTCTGCGCAAGCACAGAGAAAGGACTTGCAGAGACGTGGGAAAAGCCGCTGGAGCTGCGAGGGAAGCCGCCACCACAATAGCTATGCACCCCGCCCTAGGAGAGCCCCCACCAGGACTGCCAGCAATGAAGACTATAGCTTCAGCCAGCCAAAGGGGCAGTGGCACCTCTTAGGGAGCCAGCCTGCCTGCCCTCTGCTGCTGCCACCGCCGCCCAAGCTGGCCCTGCAGAGGGCAGCTGAAGCATAAGGTGGCCAAGCCTGCGTCATGGGCCCCCCTCCCTCCTGCAACCAGATTGGGGACGTTTGCTGGCCTGCAGCTACAAAAGGAAAGAAACAGAAAGAAGTGGGGTTCTGTAAGAGGAGAGAGAGACCTGGAGTGCGTTCAGACGCACCGTTTGATCCGGTTTTGACACTGTTCAAGAACGGACTTAAGCACGTTCACACAGCAACATCTGCCTCCCATCCCCAGCCATTGGTTTCCGGATCAAAACCCCCTTTAAACCGGAGTATTTTGTTACCAGGTCCCAAGTGGTGTTTTCTCAGCTCTCCCGGTTAAATCCGCAGTTTCCTCTGTGTGATCGCTCCTCCGGTGTCGAGCCACTTCTGAGTCTTTAACACACATCCCCTGCTGCGGAAGCCAGAGGCTTCCACTTTTTGCCCCCCATTTTTATTTTTGCATCAGTGATATGTGCATAAGCACTGCTCCGCTCCCGCATCTATATGTTTAAATGGCCACTAGTTTTGAGTTTGGGATTCCAAGGAGGCCAGTTTCGGGCAAAAAGTTTGAAGGGACGTGTTCTGTCACAGCGGTCAAATCACGGTGCTTGTGGAACTGTGATAGGATTTGCTCTACTGCTTTTGCACATGTGCAAGGGTGTAGTTTTTCAAATCTCCAGATGAGTGGCTATGCGCAAACTTAGAAAAAAACAACCCCCCCGACATACACTCCCGTGTGATCGCGATTGCCCAGAGTAAAAAAACCCACAACGGAGCGGGGCCATTTAAACTGCCACCAGCACGCCGTCTGAATGCACAGAGAAAGAATAGGGAATTGTCTTTTGGGGGGAAAGATAGAAAAGAATGGGAGATTGTCTGAGGGAGGGGGAGAGAAAGAGGAAAGGGATATTGGGAGGTAGAGAAATAGTGGAGAGAAAGAGAGGAGCAGACTGAGAGGGGGTGGGGGAAAGGACATTGAGAAGGGCCAGGGTAAAACGGGGTGAGACATATAAGAGGCAAGAGGAGGAAGGGGGTAAGAAAGGATTGCTAGAGAATGGGGTAGGGAGGAAAGCTGACACAGAAGGGGAGAGGAGAGAAGGGAATGTGAGGGAAGATAAGTAGATATGCGGTGCGTGCAGAAAGAAAGGGGAGGGTACCTTGACAATAAAGGGGGGGAGGGGGGAAAGATAGAGGAATGCCCCCTCCCCACAAGTTCCTTGAGAGGACTGCCTGCAACAAAGACTATGGTAGGGCCACAACACAGTATGCAACATTTTGCTGCGGGTCCCCTCTTGTCTATATAGCTAATAGCCAACATGCCCCCTCTGTGCAGATATCTAAATCCGCACATTGGGAGAACATGGAGGGCAAACAGATTTTCCTGCACACTTGGGGTACTGCCCAGGTGTGCAGAAAAATCTGAGATGTTTCAAAAAGTATACAGGGGATACATAAATCCAAAAAAAAACCTGCAACTGCTCACTGGGCATGTGCAGAGAACTCACTCACTGAGGCACGGGAACAGCGTGCGGGAAGCTGCCACACCACTAACTGTCCCCACTGCTGCGCCAACTGCCACAACAGCAACCAACCCTGCGCAGAGAATGGACTTACTGTTGGGAACTGTGGCGTGCTGTGCAAGGAAGCTTCAGGTACTTTGGGGACTTAAAGGAGCAGGAAAAGGAAACATCGCCTCAATACTGCCCCCCCCTCCATTTCTTCTGTCTGTTAGTTAGTCTGTTAATGGCAAGGACACTGAGCGCAGTTTGCCTTCCCTTCAGTAAAGGGAGTTTGCCACTGCTGCAGCACAACTTTGTGTGTGTATGTGTGTTAAATGCCTCCCTGATCTTTTCTCGCTTCTCCAGCTGGCCTGTGGTTGCAGGTGAGTTGAGGGAGTGAGTAAAGATCAGGGAGGCATTTAAACATGTCTCCTCATCCCTTCTCCAGCTGGACTGCAGTTGTGGGACAACTGTAGAAGAGAGGAAAGATTGGGGAGGCATGTTTAAATACCTCCCAGCAAGCTGGCTGGGAAAGGAAACAAACATGCCTCCCATCTCTTCCCCAGCCTGCCTGCAACTGCAGGCTGGCTGTGGAAGAGAGAAAAGATGAAGGAAGCATGAAGGAAGCATGAAGGAAGCATGCCACTGCTGCAGCACAACTCCAGAGAGGGTTCTTTTAAAAATTTAAAAACCCCTCAGACAGTCCCCATAGGGTATAATTGAGCCAAATATGTATATGAATAGGTAGATCAGAACGGTTTAGGATTCCTGTACCCAAAGCTACACAAGACAGTCAGCAACTCAAAATAAGTCAATTGGATTCATCTCCCATCTTTACATTCCCCCCCACACAATTAAGAGGTTTGCTCCAACTACAAATACTTTCTTCAAGCCCTTTGAATTCTACTGAACTATAATGCAAAAGTTCATTAATAAAACGCAAAGTTCATTTCTTGTAAGGGAAAGCTTCTGTGGTTTTGGAACAGTTAGCTTCTGAGCCAGCACCTAACTGCTACACACAAATGGCTAAGGGGAAACAAGCTGAAACTGAATCTTGACAAGGTGGTGGTAATAGTGATTGGGAAGGCTGAGGCCCCAGAAGACACCATGCTCCCCACTTTTAATGGGGCCCAACTGACTCTTGCTGACTTAGTTCAAAGCCTACAAGGTGAGGATACTGGATCCAGCTTTACTGTTAGAGAAACAAGCTAATTGTCCTTCTTTCCAGGCTGGAGACAAGGCCTTGGGTAACTAAAGAATTCCTCAGTAACAGCAGGGGGGTCATTTGGGGCCGGAGCGAGGCGGAGAGGCGCTCCACCAGCCCAGGAGTGGGCAATAGGGCAGCCACGGGCCGAATCTGATTCTCTAGGGGGTCCAGTTCTACGGGCACCCAAACATGTTGCCCCCATTCCCTCCATTGTTCTCTATGGTGGGAAAAAAGTAACGTTTTTTCCCACCATAGAGAACACTGGAGGGAATGGGGCAACCTGTTTGGGGCCCTGTAGAATTGGACCCCATGGTCCAATCTTCTTGAAACATGGTGGGTATTTCGGGGAGAGGCCCCAGCAGCTACCCTGCAAGTTTGGAGCCTCTCCCTCAAACCCCCTCTCCTCCAGCCCCTCATATACCCTATGAGTTTTTGCCATTGACTTCAAAGGCCCATAGGGTTTAATGGGGCTGAAACTGACATTCAGCCAGCCAGCTGGGGAAGGGGAGGGGAGGCTTTTGAAGATGCCCCCCCCCTTTTGCTTCCCTTTCTGACACACTTCCAGTGATGTCAGGGTGTGTGGCATATGTTAATGAGTTGTGCTAATAGGTAGGCACCTCTTTTTCTACAAAATGACCCCTGAGTAACAGTACCTGGTAGGGAGGGTTCAGCAGTCAGGTCAAAAGGCGAGGTTCAGGCGAAAGGTAGGCTAGTCAACAAGCCTTATATAGGGGGTTTCCCTACAGCTGATGGTGGCACCAAAATTAGGTTTATCTTGCAAGCTGAGTTGGCTCCTCTACTCATAAGGAGCATCAGGGTCAAGATCCTGCAGTGACTTACTGGTTTCTTCTGCTACTCCCTTCGCAGAGTCCACTTTCTGCTGCCAGGCATGCCCTCCTGAGCCTGGGTCCAGGCCTCAGCCCTTGCTCTTCACCTGCTCTGCTCCTTGGGGCCCTGGGGGAGATTTGTGGCAGGCCTGGCGTGGGCAGGTTCATGCTGGGTGTTCCTGGCTTGTGGGACTCTGGTGGTTCAGGGGGCAGTGCTGGTGCAGGTCCCCTTCAGGGAGGCATTGAGGAATCCGCCTCACAGGGAGTATTTACTACGTAGGGTTTGGGGGCAGATCCTCCTCCAATGAGAACATGACAATATGCAAAGTAATCTTCTGAGCAGGCCTGCCGCAGAAAAGCCACCACCACCTCCTGTGGCAGTGAACTCCACGTGTTCATCACTCTTTGGGTGAAGAAGGACTTCCTTTTATCTGTCCGAACACGACTGCTCAGCAATTTCATGGAGTGGCCACGAGTTCTTGTATTGTGAGAAAGGGAGAAAAGCACTTCTTTCTTTACCTGCTCTATCCCAGGCATAATCTTATAAACCTCGATCATAAAATGCCTTTATAAAGTCTCTGATGCACTTTTGTAGGAACTTTTGTTTCTCTTTACAGGTGCAGACTCCTTTCTGTAGATCTTGTCAGCTTGATTGTAGGTTTCCTCTACAGCTTCTGCACAGTTGTGTCCTTTTTTCTCCTCTTTCCATGATGTCTTGGTTAAGGCCTGTTGCATCAGTATTTGCTTTTCAGTTTGTACAGGATAAAAACTCGAACTGCCATTTTTACAGCAATAGCAACTGTGTTTTGAATCATAATCTGCAAGTCCTTCAAGGAAACCTGTGTCAGCTCAGTGTCTATAGGTTCCATGAAATTGCTGAGCAGTCGGGTTTGAACAGATAAAAGGAAGTACTTCTTCACCCAAAGAGTGGTTAACTCGTGGAATTCACTGCCACAGGAGGTGGTGGTGGCTACAAGCATGGACAGCTTCAAGAGGGAATTGGATAAACATCTGGAGCAGAGGTCCATCAGTGGCTATTAGCCACCAGGTATAGATAGGAACTCTAGGCCTGGGGCAAGTGGTGCTCTGTATTCTTGGTGCTTGGGGGGGATAGCGGGAGGGCTTCTAATGTCCTGGCCCCGCTGCTGGACCTCCTGAGGGCACCTGGTGTTTTTGGCCACTGTGTGACAGAGTGTTGGACTGGATGGGCCACTGGCCTGATCCAACATTGGCTTCTCCTATGTTCTTATTACTGATGAAATTTCCAAAATAGTGAGTCACTCATCACCTCAGACAGAGCAAAGAAATCAACACATGGAACTACAAACCATTTCCACGATTGAGCCCAGATGGTTGCTTCCAGAAGATAATTTCTACACTTATAAGGGGAAAAGACATAGAATCAAGACCCTAAAACTTAAGAGGAGAAATCAGAAAATCAAGTAGAAGATGAAACCCACAAAAAGGATAGAAAATTTCTGAGGGAAGTCCTGAGTAAGATCCTCCCATATTTGTATCCAGAAGAAAATAAAGAACTATATATCCCTATATATCTAATTAAAGAATTTAATAAAATGTTTAGACAAAGTCCATATTAGTAGAAAATAAGGAATTGTATATTCATATAATTGCAATTACTCTATGATAGCACAAGGTGGGAAAATGATAAAGATTTAGATAATGTATGAGGTAGTTTAATAGGGGAAAAGAATGAGATGAATTGTTATATCCCAATTTTATATTTGTTTGTTTTGAAAATAAAAAACTCTTTTTAAAAAAACTTCTGAATGCACCCTCCCTCCCCCCACACAAACAAGATTACCTCACAACTCAGACAGGTTCATACAGATGAAGTCTACCCTTTAGGCACTTTGTTTGGGATACAGCAGGTAGAGAAAGAAGTACTTTTCTCCCTTTCTCACAATACAAGAGGGCACTCCATGAAATTGCTGAGCAGTCAGGTTAGAACGGATAAAAGGAAGTACTTCTTCACCCAAAGAGTGATTAACACATGGAATTCATTGCCACAGGAGGTGGTGGCGGCTACAAGCATGGACGGCTTCAAGAGAGAACTGGGTAAACATATGGAGCAGAGGTCCATCAGTGGCTATTAGCCACAAGGTATAGATAGGAACTCTAGGCCTGGGGCAAGTGATGATCTATATATTCCTGGTGCTTGGAAGGGAGGCAGCAGTGGGAGGGCTTCTAGTGTCCTGGCCCCACTGGTGGACCTCCTGAGGGCACCTGGTGTTTTTGGCCACTGTGTAACCGAGTGTTGGACTGGATGGGCCACTGGCCTGATCCAGCATTGGCTTCTCTTATGTTCTTACGTTCTCTTATGTTCTTATGAAGACACTTATCTTGTGCACGATTATTCAAATGCAAGTTCCATCTTATTCTCAAGTACAGGTAGGACTAAAGACTAACCAGTGCACCTTACAAGAGTGCAAGGGTTGAGAAGGTGTCTAAAACTCAGAGCACTACTGACCAACTAACTGCTCTCTGGACTTTGCAGGGGAAGGACAGGCAAAGCTCTTAACTTTTCTCTGCAGAGCCTGCTGCTGTGCATTCAGGCTTTCTACTGCCGGAGCATACTTGGGTCAGGCCATGAACATTCTGAAGAAAGGCTCCAAGCCAGTGCCACTGGCAGGCTCAGAAAGCTAGCAGTGTTTTGGCTCTGTTCACAACAAGCCTGTGACACCTTTACTTCCTCTGTCTGCCTTCTTGCCCTCTCTCCAGCATAAGGCAAATGTTTGAGACTATCAAGATACCCAGAGGAGATCAAGCTGGCTGCCAAGAAAGGGGAGTGAAACTATCACCATCCCACTGTAGCCACCTTGGTCTTTTCCTGGATGATTGCCAACATGGTAGTGGTTCTACTCTTTCTTTGCTGCAGCCAGCTCCTCGCATCAGCTGCCTAGGTGCTGAGATGAGTGTGCAAAGGCTGATTAGAAGGATGAAGAGGTTACTGGAGAGGATGGGACCTTTACTTCCTTCACTGCCATAAATCCCAGACCTGAGGGAGGCTCACAGCTTACCCCAGTGATGGTCCCAGGTTTTTCCACCCACTAGGCAAAGATACATTCTGGCGCCCCCCCATGCGGGGTGGGACGGGATGGGGGTGGAAGCCAGAGCCACAGTGGGCGGGCCGAAAGGGCAAGCTGCAAAAGGATGCAGGGGGCAGAATAGCTCGAGGAAAGCGAGGGGGAGGGAGCCTGTGCCAGGCTGCAAAAGGAGCTCCAAAGAGACCGCAGGGGTGGAAGTAGCAGAGGGCGAGCGGCACTTTCCTGTCACCCCGGGCTGTTCCCTGTGCCTGTCGTCCCCCCACCACCACCTTCTTCTCTTTCTGTCTGGGGGGCTGCAAAGAGGGGAGTCTCTTGCTGGGGAGGGAGCAAGAAGCCGGCAAGGGAGGCTTCCTGTGCGGGACGAGGAGGAGACGAGGCCAGCTAGAATGGCGTCCTTGTTGAGCTGTCGCCCTAGGCGATGGTCTAAAATTTAACAATAACGGGCCGGCCCTGGCTTACCCATCCTCCAGTCTACTGAGCACTGAGGGAACCATGTGCCCACCACAAGACTTGCACACTTTCCTGGAACATGGAGAGGTTGCCACATTGTAGAATGGTGCTTGGAAGAGCCACAGATGGCTCCTGAAATGCTGTATCACTGGGATAAAGTAAAAGCAGCAATCTCTGGCCTGAGAAAGAGCACATTTGTAGCCTCCAATGAATCTTCCCCAACTACAAAACACACTTCTGTATTTCAGAATCAGGGCAACCAATGGGCCAGCATCACAAAATGGAACAGGGAAGAAGAAAGAGGAACACATTTATAAACAGACATATCTTATGGTCAAGGAGCAAGAGAACAAAGACTGCAGTGATATTATTTGTCAGCTCTAATTCTTAATGCCATTACTTGCTTTAGCATTTCTCCCAGCATAGGAGTGTTTGCACAAAGCACAAGGTTCCATTCCCCTTGAAATTTCTAGATTATCTTGGAGAGACAATTCTTAAATTCACACTTCAAATTATTAATGTGACCTTGCCAAGATGACAATCAGCAGTTCTCAGCTGGATGGGTAGGCCTGCAATGGGGGAAAAACTTCATTTCTTAGACTTTTCAGCTGCTGGCACTGGCTCATTTTCAAACTACTACTTTTTGCTATGTTTCTTTTTTGTGAAACGTTCAGCAAATTTAACTACCTCTACCTCAGGGGTGGCCAAACGTGCTTCATGTGAAAGCCACATAGACTAAATGTCAGATGCTCAAGAGCCACAAGGTGACTGAAGTAAGAGGCGGGTTCAGGGGAGTGGCCCAAAAGTGACATCACTAGAAGGGGTGGGGGTTTGGTACAGGATGTGATGTCATCAGAAGCTCAGAATGTGTCCTCACCTCACCTTTGACCTGGAAATAATGTCATGGGACATGACATCACAAAGTGATGTCACATCCTTGCGAGGCGCCGCCCCCAAAGTCCCCAGGTGGCAAAAACAGAAAAACAAAAGAGGTAAAAATAGATATTGCCGGGATATATTGCAATACTTTGTGAAATAGCAGAGGTACCTCAGTCAGCATGGAGAAGTCATCTTCCATGGCACTCTGCCTGCTATTCTTTTCATTAAGGAACCCTTCCTAGGCTTTCAAGGGACTCCAAGATTTCCCAGGAGGAAGCAGAAATTGAAAGCTATTGCACAACGTGTTATAATACTTTGTGCAATAAAAATAGGCTTAAAGAACGCACCCTTATTTCTCTTCCTGCTCCCTTCAAACCACCAGGTTTGACTTTTGATACCCAGAACATGTGCATCAAGTAGACTTTTGATACCCAGAACATGTGCATCACCCATGCCCAGATTGTGCCGGACCTCTGCCTGCCTGCACAACTGTACAGTGCTGGAAGACAGATTGTACCTGCCCCTTCCTACAGGCACTGAAATCTCCTGCACAGGCGTGTTTTTCTTTGCTTACCTACACCTCAAGATACAAGCCCACAGCATCTGTTCTTGAAGACAAAGGAGATTTTTTGAGCTTTCTCACCCCATGCACGCTCCTCAGAGGCATCCCATCTAGGATGGCTCCTAAGGACGATTTCCTGGAAATAAGTCCCAGTGACTAGACCTGCTTAGGATGGCACTGTTAGATACTTACACAAAAGACCCACTGAAGACATTGGTAACCTGGCCCCCTTTGAACTGCAGTGAAGTACAGGGATCATCCCAGTGAAGTGACACCAGCATTGCCCTGGCCTGGATTGGCCCTGGCTAGCCCAATCTTGTCAGACCCTCTGAAACTAAGGAGGGTCAGCCCTGGTTAGTACTTTGATGAGAGACCACCAAGGAGGTCCAGGCAATGGCAAACCACCTCTGAACACCTCTTGCCTTAAAATGCTACTTGCAAGCACCTTTTTAATACTGTAACGGGCAAGTTCCAGTTTGATATGCACTAAAAGCTAATTACCCAGGAGTTTCACAAGCAGTTTCATATTTGTTTCTGGCTGTACTAAACACCCTCTGAAAAGTGTACAAGACACAGGAATCTGACAAAAACAGAGAGAGAAGAAGTAATATAAGATCTTAAAAGGCTCTTAGAGGGAATGAGGAAGGCAAACAAAAAGGTATTAGAAAGATGGGTCACAGGCTTGCAACACCCACAACCAGGGCTTTTTTTTGTAGAAAAAGCCCAGCAGGAACTCATTAGCATAATAGGCCACACCCAGCAACAGAAACTCATTAGCATATTAGGCCACACCACTGACAGCACAGCTTATTAGCATATTAGGCCACACCCCCATGTTACCAGAAGAGTGGTCATCCAGCCACACCCACCTTTTGCTTCTTATTCTGTTTACCTTGTTTGTTGTCAAAACCCGGGGCTTTTTTTGTAGCAGGAATTAATTTGCATGTTAGGCCACATACCCCTAATGTAGCCAATCCTAATGAGTTTCTGCTGTTGGGTGCAGCCTATTATGCTAATGAGTTCCTGCTGGGTGTGGCCAACTCAGGAGCCAGCCGGAACTCCGTTCCTGTGCGTTCCTGCCCAAAAATAGCCCTGCCCACAACAAATTGCTTGGGGGAAATGTGCAAGGAAAACACATGCAAAACAGAAAGCCTGCAAGAAGCAGACTCATGGGCGACTGCACACACACACACTCCTACACCAGAAAAAAGGCAAGCCTCAAAGGAGACTGCCGCCCCCCCAATCCAAAAAGCTAAAGTGGAACAAGAAGAGGTAGAAGACAATGTCATACAGAAAACTGGGGGGGCTACCCGCAGGCTAAAACCAAAGATGCAAACCACAGAAGCAGAGAGAGTCCTTAAACACATTCTGCAAGCCCAATCCCCTGAAAGCAACAGAAGTAGCTTTACTAATGACTTGAGCAGGAAGGTAATTGCAGCCATGGAGGAATGCTGTCACAGCCCACCCGTTTCCCAGAGGAAATCTGGGGGGGGGGGGGGGGATGGCATTTTCACTTGTGCCCAGGGGTGGGGAAAGACCATTTATCTTTTGGAGATAGCTAGCTACCACATACTCAGGGTATTTGTAAACGGTGTGCCTCCACCATCACCCCCAAAAGTGGGAGCAGATGAGTTCCTGCCTGCTCTGCAATCTTGTTCCTCAATGCTGCTGATACCCACCTGATGGCCAGTCCGCTCCCCTCCCCTCCCCAGCTGCTGCATCCTAATGAGCAAAGTTTGTAGTGGCACCTTTAAGATTCGCTCTCCCCCCCCCCCCAAGAGCTCCCACCACCCACCACACTGGAGTGTGCCGCAGACCCCGCCCCCCCTCGAAACTAGCTAAAACGATGCTATGCATGCAGCCCCCACCACCCAGCTTGTCCCGGCCCAACTGAGGGCTACTGGAAGCTGGGGACGGGGCTTTTTGCCAGTGCACAAGCCCCAACTACCCACCTGCCAAACAGTTTTTTTTTAAAGATTTTTAAAAGTTTTTAAAAATGGAGCAAAGTTTGAGTCCAGTGGCACCTTTAAGACTTGCTTTCAGCTCCCCCGCCCCACTCCAGGAGCTCCCACCACCCTGGAGGGCGCCACAGCCCCCACCCCCCCACTGAGCCAACTTACTCTAGTGGTGGTGGTGGCAGCAGCAAGAAGATGCTGCACATGCAGCCCCTGCCGCCCAACTTGTCCCAGCTCAGCTGAGGGCTACTGGAAGATAGGGATGGGGCTTCTGCCAGTGCACAGGCCCCCACCCACCAATCAAATGTTTTTTTTAAAAAAAGTTTAAAAATATTTTAAAAAACCAGAGCAAAGTTTGAGTCCAGTGGCTCTTTTAAGATATGCAATCAACTCCCCACCCCAAGAGCTCCCACCACACTAGAGTGCGCTGCGCCCCCCCAGGAGCGTCCTCAAGGCGCCTGCTGCTGCCACCCCAAGCCAACAGGGAAAGTTTCCCCATCAGCTTGGAGCAGTGGTGGCGGCAGGTGGCTCAAGGACACTCCAAGCGCCCTCCTGCTCCTTCCCCAGGCAAGCCCCCCCCCCCCCCGAGGAGTTGCTCAGCCGTCTGCCACCATCACCCCAAACCGGCAGGGAAAGTTTCCCCATCGGCTGGGGGGCAGGTCGAGGACGCTCAAAGTGCCCTCCTGCTCCTTCCCCAGGCAAGCCCCCCCCCACCCGAGAAGCTGCTCAGCCATCTGCCGCCATCGCCCCAAACCGGCAGGGAAAGTTTCCCTGTCGGCTTCGAGCAGCAGTGGGGGGGCAGGTCGAGGATGCTCCAAGCGCCCTCCCACCCCTTTCCCAGGCAAGGTGCACCCCCCCAGGAGCAGCTCGGCTGCCTGTCGCCTCCGCCCCAAGCATACTTCTTTTCTAAAGGGGGGGTGCAGGGGGTGGGAAAAGTCCTCAAGAGCCGCAGAAGAGGGCTCCGCAAGCCATATGCGGCTTGGGAGCCGCAGCTTGGCCACCCCTGCTCTACCTATTTCTGCTTAACACTGATATGACCTACTTTAATCATTATTTCAAAGGAAGTACAAGGAGAGCTAGGGTAATGGTGAAATCAAAACCAAAAATATTTGCATCCCAAATAGAAAATTACAAGTGGGAACCTGCAAGGACCTGCAGGGAGGCATGTCACTTCTCCCTCCCCCACAGTTTCCTCTTTTCCTTTCCTGAAAGCCCCCATAGTCTCTTCCCCTTTCCCTGCTTCCTTCTCTCCTTCTAGGATTGACAACCTTCAGGTGGAGGCTGGAGATCTCCTGAATCACAACAGATCTCCCAACTACAGAGATCAGTTCCCCTTAGGGTTGCCAGCTCCAGGTTAGGAAAACCCTGGATATTTGGGGTGAAGCACTGGGAGGCTGAGGTTTGGGGAGGGAAGCAACCTCAGCAGGGTATAATGCCATGATGTCCACCTTCTAAAGCAGACATTTTCTCCAGGGGAACTGATCTCTGTCATCTGGAGAACAGCTGTAACTCTGGGTGATCTCCAGGTTCCACCTGGAGGTTGGCAACCCTAGTTCCCAGGGAGTCTATGGCATTATACTGGTCTGATGTCTCTCCCCTCCTCAAACCCCACCCCAGTCTCTAGGACTTTCCTAACCTGGAGTTAGCAACCCTATCCCACCCACCAGCCACCCTACTTTTATCTGCCTCTCTGCCTTCAGATTTCCGTCTCCACCCCCACCTAGGCAGCCTCTGCCTGGGAAAACTATGACCCAGTTGTGTGGTGCAGGCCCCTAGATAAGGCCTATTTGCATGGTAGGGAAAGTAAGATTGCTATTCCCCCAATGGGGGTTCCCCCACTTTCGGGGGGGGGGCAATCCGTCAACAGCCAGTTGGCTGGTGAGGGGAGCCCCACCCCAAAGAGCCCCGTCGTGCCTGATGCAGTGACATCATTGCATGGGGGATGCTCTAGCACAGTGTTTTTCAACCACTGTGCCGGGGCACACTGGTGTGCCGCGAGATACTGTCAGGTGTGCCGCGGGATTTTTTCAATGAAAGAAATGTGCCTTCCGGGCTGACCTTCCGGGACGCGTTAAAATACATCCACATTATATTTCTTCTGAAACTCAGGTCAATGTTATGGGAAGGAGCCATTACACTTTGGATCTGAAACTTACGATTTCAAGTTGAGTGGCTATTACGTGTATTCGTCATACTGTCATAGTTAATACTTGAGCTGAGGCAACTAATGACCCATTTATCTTGTTTTTCAGTGTTTTTCAACCACTGTGCCGTGAGATATTGTCAGGTGTGCCGCGGGATTTTTTCAATGAAAGAAATGTGCCTTAGCTCGAAAAAGGTTGAAAAACACTGCTCTAGCATTTGGGTCAAAACTCTATGTGTTCCCTCTAAGCTGAGTTAGTGTGAGCTAGCTCACAGTTTTCTAGCCTCTGGCTCACATTTTTGTCTTAGCTCAGGAAGGATGTCTCCAGAGCAAACTAATTTACGCAGCAGCCAAATGGCTCACTCACAACTTTAATGCCAGTAGCTCACAAAGTAGAATTTTTGCTCACAAGACTCCATAGCTTAGAGGGAGATGACCATAGAGTTTTTTGCCCAAATGCTAGAGCATCCCCTGCACAATGTGTCCGGTGCGATGATGTCACTTCCAGGTGACTCCATCATGGTGCATGCACAACAAGATCCCACAACCGGGCAGAAGCACCCACACTGGCAGCCAGGTAGGACCAGGCAACCCTATAAGGAAGGGAAGCCTCAAGGACTTGTAGGGTCACATCTTACTTTCCTCCTCCCCACACTATTTCCTCTTTCCTTCCTGTTTGCAATCCCCACCTCCTTTCCTTTAAAAAAAAAATCCCATATTTTCCTTGCCCCATTCTCTCCTTCTCAGCCATTCGCCATCGTACCTTTTATCTGCCTCCCATCTTCAGCTGTATTATTTACTTCATTTATACTCCACCTTTCTCCACAATGGGGACCAAAGCAGCTTACATTATTCTCTTCTCCTTTTTATCCACACAGCAACCTTGTGAGGTAGGTTAGGCTGAAAGTATGTGACTGGTCCAAAATCACCCAGTGAGCTTCCACAGCAAGATGGGGATTTGAACCTGGGTCTCACACAGGCCCTATGCGGGGGGGGGGGGGGGGGGGGGGGTGTCAGCAGGTGCATCACACCAGGGCCCTTGGGCTCAGAGGGGGCCCAAAGAGGTTCAAAAGGAACCTGAGAATTTCCTGGAATCCCATAAAAAGTTTGCATATGAAGACTAGTATTTATATCTTATGTTGCTGGCCTACATAGCATAATGATATCCTTTACATTGTTGTTACATTGCATTCTTAAGATCTTCCACTAGGGGCAGTATGTATCAGTTTACACCAGGGGTGTCGAACTCATTTGTTATGAGGGCTGGATCTGACATACAGGAGACCTTGTTGGCCCAGGCCATGCGTCATAAAACGTTACACCAAGTAGCAGAGATATAAACTTTGTAAAGGACACAAACACAAAGTTTTCTTTTTACTTAAAATAAAAACATGCTTAAAACATTAGCACTCTTGCAATATTTTGTTTATTTAACAGTCTCTGATAACTGACACCTCTTGCTCTGAATTATTGCATCAAAATGTCTGTGCTGTTGCAATCCTGAGTGTGCTGTTCAGATGTGCATCCGTAAGCTGCAAACCTACTTTTGATTTATTGACATTCACCACAAAAATCTCATGCTCAGAGTTCTGAGTCTAGGACCCAGGGGAAAACATGAAATGACTGAGCGACTGAGAGAGCAAGCTATGATGCAGCAGCAGCAGCAGTGACAGAACTAGAAGCAGGTCCAGTGTGGGCCTGATAGAGGCCCTTCAGGGGCCTGATGCGGCCCCCGGGCCACATGTGACACCCCTGGTTTAGACTATCCCAACAATTAGAAGCCAAAGGTCAAGCTTCCAGCCTTCCCAGGACTAAACAAGAAAGTCATCCCTGCAAGGTAGGCTTACAGAAAGAATTTTTCCCAAAAGCAATTAATCTGGTAAATGGTCACTCATTCTAGGACGCTGGATTTAGGATGAAGCCAGCTGAATACAAATAACCACAAAAGTGAATTAAAATATATTTTATTTAATAGGGTGCAAGAATAACTCAAGAGGAATAAAACAAGAAACCTATTAATTAAGAACTAACTAAACAGTAAGATATTGGTTTCCAAATTACCAGATGTTACTCATTCTCTGTTAGAGGTTCTTCTCAGTCATCCAAAGTGTCTCTCTCCAGAGTCTGCATAGGCCAGCAAGCTGTTTGGCCCACAACAAGCATGCTTCCAAGATGGCTGCAGTGAGCAAAACAGTGATTGCATGGTGGTCTCCGGCAGTCACCATCAGGCTAACATTAAGTTAAAAACTAGCTCCTTTATGGCCAAGAGTCCTACGTGGTCTCAGGCACGTAACACCAACAGGATCCCTGGGTAGTGATGCAATGCTAGTTACTGGGTAAATGATTGAAGAGGTGGTCTGACCAAGATGAAAGGAAATGAAACCTATCTGCAGCTAGTTTCGCCCTTTCCCACAGGTGCAAATAATGAATATTAACTGGATAGAATGAAGCTAATTGGGAGCAAAAAATTCTACTTTGTGCGCTACTGGCCTTAAACTTGTGAGGGATTTGGCTACTGCATAAATTAGTTTGCTCTGGAGCCCTCCTTCCTGAGCTAAGACAAAAATCTGTGAGCTGGAGGCTAAAAAACTGAGCTAGCTCACACTAACTCAGCTTAGAGGGAACACTGGTGTTATCTTAGAACCACAAAGTCAGCTTGCTCCAGCTTAGCAGTGTTTTTCTGAACTCAAAACCCAAAAGCAGGCTGCACTGAAGCCTGAACCAAACTTTGAATCAGACCCCTCCTCTCTGCCCCCCATCCCATCACTTTTCCTTTCTGCCCTCATCAGTCTCCTAGCTGCCCAGCTGCTTCCTTGTCAGTCCCCCCATAGCAGTAATAGTCTCTAGGAATCACAAGGGATCTCTCAGCTACAGAGATCAATTCCTCTTAGGGTTGCCAGCTCCAGGTTGGGAAATTCCTGGATATTTAGAGATGGAGCCTTGGGACAGTGAAGCTTGGGGAGGGAAGCAACCTCAGCAGGGTTTAATACCATAGACCCCCCCCCCCCTTCACAAGCAGCCATTTTATCCAGGATAACTGATTTCTGTCACCTGGAGAGCAGCTGTAATACCAGGTAATCTCCAGCCCTCACACTGGAGGTTGGTAATAGTAGTTCTCATCAGGGGTCATTTCGTAGAAAAAGAGGTGCAGGAGCTCATTAGCATAACTCATTTGCGTAACTCATTTGCATATGCCACACCCCCTAACATACCGGAAGTGTGTCAGAAGGCAACACCCACTCCACAGGTGAGTGAAACTGACCTGCTCTTCCTCCATTCCCTTCCCCATCCAATACTTTGTGCAATAAAAATAAGCGTAAAGAACACAGCCTCATTCTCTTCCTGCTCCCTTGAAACCACCAGGTTTCAAGTAGACTTGAGATACCCACGACATGTGCACCACCCATCCCTTTCCCTTCCCCTCCCCACAACAAGACACCCTGTGAGGTAGGTGGGGCTGAGAGAGGTCTTTTGAGAACTGCTCATGAGAGAACAGCTCTGAGAGAACTTGTGACTGGCCCAAGGTCACACCAGCAGCTGCATGTGGAGGAGTGGGGAATCAAACCCGGTTCTCCCAGATTAGAGTCCAACTCCTGACCACTACACCAAACTGATGGGGTGGAAGCTGCTGAAGGGCTGGTGAAATTTCTCCAGTACTTATGTGCCATGTGCCCAGATAAAAAATGGTATACTTAGAAAATTTATATGCCACCTTGAGCAAGTCTCTGGAAAAGCAGCACACAGTCATAAAAGGAACAATGATAAAATTATCAATATTAAAACAAAACATTAAAATCAATAAAGACCCTAGCAGGGCTTTCCCCAGGGCGCTGCGCCTCTGCACTGCTCAGGGAAGCCGAGGAAGGGGCGGGGCTTGGTCATGTGCCCGCCCCCTGGGCTCCTCACTGCCGGAGCTGCGCTCCTGTGCGCTCCTGCTCCAACGGACCCTTGGTTCTCATGAAGGAAATGGCTGATTTGGAGATTGGCATCTATGGCATTGCACTGGTCTGATGTCCCTCCCCTCCTCAAAACTCACCCTTCCCAGGCTCCACCTCTCAACTATCCAGGAATTTCTCAACCTGGAGTTGGCAACCCTATCTCCTTCCCACAGCCACCTTACCTTTATCTGTCTCTCTGTCTTCAGCTTTCCATCTCCACCCTCCTCCCCCGCAGCCTCTACCTAAGAAAACTATAGTCTTTCTCCACAGTCAGGATTAAAGCAGCTTACATTATTATCTTCTTTTTATCTGCAAAATCAACCCTGTGAGGTAGGACAGGTCTATTTTTGCCTTTGAGGGAGGGATCCTTGGGACCAGGCCTGACAAGGGTTGCCAGCTCCAGATCGGGAAATTCCTAGAGATTTTGCGGTGGAGTCTGAGAAGGGCAGGGTTTGGGGAAGGGAGAGACCTCATCTGGATATAATGCCAGAGTTCACCCTCCAAAGCAGCCATTTTCTCCAGGGAGACAGATGTCTCTTGTCTAGAGTACCACTGTAATTATGGGGGATCTTCAGGTCCCACCAGGAGGTTGGCAACCATAGGCTTGGCAGCACCCTCTGGGTGACTTGATACCACTGGACCTGTATAACTCCGCCGGGTTGCTTGCTACTGTTCAACAGCAGCCACCCTGTGAAAGCCAGTGTGGTGTAGCAGTTAGAGCTTCAGAGTAGGGTCTTTGAGACCCAGGCTCAGATCCCCTGGAGGAAATGATTGCTTTGGAGCGTAGAGTCTATGGCATTATATCTGTCTGAAGTCCCTCCCCTCAATCCCCACCATCCCCAAGATCCACCCCTCAAATATCCAAGAATTTCCCAACATGGAGTTGGCATCTATGACGGATAGGGCTGCCAGCCCCCAGGTGGGGTCTGGGGATCTCCTGCTTTTACAACTGATCCCCAGCTGACAGAGATCAGTTCCCCTGGAGAAAATGGCTGCTCTGAAGGGTGGACCCTATGGCATTGTACCCTGCTGAGGCCCCTCCCCTCCCCAAACCCCGCCCTCTCCTGGCTCCACCCCCAAAGTCTCCAGATATTTTCCAACCCAGACTTGGCAACCCTAATGACGGACTCCTGTTCCTTCTCTTCTGTGAGACAGATTTTCCTGCCAAAACACTGGTCACCGCTCTGACTGAGAAGCCTCTTAGTAGCATGTTTGAATTATAAACTTATAAATTTCTCTGTGTCCCACCCAGTGAAACCGAAGTGATTTGGTTTTTGCCCAGGCCAGAGTTCTATTGTAACTCAGCAGGAGCCGTCTTATATAACCCTTTAGAAATGGCACTTGACATGGAGTAAAGTTGAAAGAAAAAGGTAGATTTTATTGAACAGGCACAGTTGGATCAGGAATAGGGCAGGGGATGATGAGTTGAGGAAACTGTAGTTCTTTAAAAGAAAATTAGAATATCTTGCAGGCAACAGAGTATAGTTGAAGTTTAAATTCTAAGAGACTTAGTTCTTTACTGTGAGAGATTGGTTTATCTTGTAGATTTCTTTCAGCAACAATGTGTCTTAATAAAGTTTCATATAAAATATGTTAGTTTCCCGGAAGTTAGAACTTTCTTCCTGTATATCAATACTTCCTTTTTTTAAACTATAATTTTCCCTTTCTGTACTCTTGAGGAGTTTAAGACTGTTTCCCATTTCACTTCTCAAACCAGAGGTCCCTTCTGAGTTGAAACCTCAAAGTTCAAAGTTTATTTAGGTTTAATAGCCCATAGGCCATACACCATTAAAAAAAGAGTTTTAAAAAACAGTAAAACAAAAATTTGCCACATCCACAATGCAATCTTGGCAGAGGCTGCTCAGAAGTAGTCTTAATCTTCCTGCATCAGGAAAAGATGAATATTTCAACAGCCATTTTCATAAGAATCTCTCTCTCGCTGCTGCTGCATGTTTTGGACAGTAGAAGAAAACATGACACGCAGAGTCAAGTTCTGTCAAAGGGCAGTCACAGTAGCGCTGGCCCAGAGCAGTCTTGAGAAAACAACCCCTCATCTGGGCTGTTGGAAACACACTGCAGTGTGCAATCATTTTATTTTATTTATTTTATTATTTGTTTGATTTATACCCCACCCTCCCCGCCAAAGCAGGCTCAGTTTTGGAGTGGTCAACATGTTTAAGTAAAAAGGCAGGTCAGGTTTGGTGGAATATGTGATTCCTATATGAAGTGGGGAGCATTTTCATCTAGCATCTGTCTGAGGAGCGTCCCAATCATTTTGAAGCAATTTTTCTGTGAGCTCTCTGTCTTCCATGAGTCCAAATGTCTTGTTTTTGCATCTACTGCATCATTCCATTTTGACCAGCAACATTCATGCTCTGTCTATATGGTAAAGGTTGAGAGGCTTTCAGCATTTGACAGTCAATATTTATAGCTGACCATAGTCAGCCTGCCAGATCAGAATTGAGATTTTTGGGAGGCCTATCTTGAGCCTTATGACTGCAGAAGCGATGCATGATGGTAAAGTTAATATTTTATGGAAGAAGGCTTGCTGTAGTTTTTCAAGTTGCTCTGTTGGACCTAAGAACCAGATTTGGGAACCATATAGTATGCACAGAAATATTAAGGTCTTATACGCTTTCAGGAGCGCTGGCACATATTGAGCTCTTTGGATATAGAAAAACTTCTTCAAGACTAGTAAGGCTAGGTCAACTTTCTGCCTAAGATATTTAACGTGCTTGGACCATGATAGGCTTAGCTTTTTATCCACACAACAACCCTATGAGGTAGGTTAGACTGAATGTATGTGACTGGTCCAAAATCACCTAGTGAGCTTCCACAGCAAGATGGGGATCTAAACCTGGGTCTCACAAACCCTACTCTGAAGCTCTGACCATTATACTACACTGATTTTCATAGGGTAGCTGCTGTTGAACAGTAACAAGCAGCCAGAACTAGTTGAATCATGCAAGTCAGGTGGTATCAAGTCACCTAGAGGGTGCTGCTAGCCTAGGTTTGTCAGCCTCCAGGTGGGGCCTAGAGATCCCCCCGAATTACAACTGAACTCCAGACAACAGAGATCTGTCCCTCTGGAGAAAATTGGAGGACTCTGTGGCAGCTGAGGCCTCTCCCCTCCTCAAAATCTGCACTCCTTCACCACAGAATCTCCAAGATTTCCCCAACCTTGAGCGAGCCATCCTAGTCCAAAATAGGCCTGGAAAGTGCCCTGCCCCCTCCCCCTGCCTTTTTAACCCAAACCTCCTACTATCTAACCATTCATACTGCAAAAGGAATCCTCCCCACACCCAGCTCTAGTTCTGCTTTTGCTTCCTGCCCTCTTCCCCCACTCATCATATCTCTATCTCTGTTTCTTTGGCTATCAGCTAGTTTATCTTTCACTGTTGATGTGGTGGGGCCTGGAGTGGATCCCTGCAGCAGGCATTTCAAAAGCTATAAGGGGGGATTCAACCCTCCCAAAGTTTTTTTTAACTTTTTGGATTTTTCTGAAGACACACAGAGTTTGCTGAGTCTATAGAAAAACCTGTTGGGGAACAGTGTGCCCTTTGTTTCGGAAATAAGTATCCACATGCAGAGGGGACTGTTGAGAATTAGATATATAAATTATGCTGTTGAGACGCCCCTAGTTTAGACTCAGTGTATGGGGACTAGCAATAAAGCACTTTTGCCACACAGTTATATAGCCATACATACACATAACCATGCACAAAACCTGTAAACACTAAAAGGCACATTCACTGTACATTTGGATTTCTTGTAGAGAAGGAAAGGTTCCATTCTCTTGCTCCATACTTCCCAGATGCCAAGAACTGAAATTACTTGAGATGGGAAAACAACACTGGAAAATGACAATGAATCACAGGGGTCAACGATTTCTGGGATTTCCTGGAAGCAGCTTTATGCCAGGGATATTATTGAATGAAGTCATGTGGACAGATGGAGACTGAGTGGCATGTGATGGTCCCGACATTTGCAGCTACCAACTCTTCTGTTGGTTTTCTTTCCCATTACTGAATATATATGGGATGAAAACTGGTAATCCTTGAGTCAGTTTTAGCCGTTTCAAAGATTCCTTGCAAATATCAAAACCCAAAGACAAAACCGGGAGCCAGGGGCATTATGAGGAATCTAAAAGATCCAGGGGGTGGACAGAGAATCCTATAGGTATTCACTAATTCAAATAACTGTTGATGTCTTTATTCTCAAAGTTATAGTGCTATTGAAAACTTATTTAGTATGTTTTATCCCATCCCTCCTCCAAAGAATTCAAGGCAGTATACATCGTTCTCTTCTTCATTTTATCCTCACAACAACCCTTTGAAAGAGATTAGGCTGAGAGAGTGATTGGAACAATTTCACCCAGAAAGCTTCATTGGAACGTGGAGATTTGAACCTGGGTCTCCTAGACATTAATTACAACACTGGCTATAGTTGGTTCCTAGTTCCTTAATGGTAACTCCATTATTTTCCTCTAGTTGTAACTACAGTATCTGCAGGAAAAATAATGGAGAATTCACCTGAGCACCTCAAAATAGCCTTGAACTACCCCAGAACATACATCTAGTCTACTAGAAGACTGTAGTGCTCACTACAAAAGTATGCTTCTACACAACATGTTCTCAAGTGTTGCACCAAATGGAAACATCAGGGGTCATTTAGGGCTGGAGCGAGGCGGAGCACTGCTCTGCCAGCTCAGGAGTGGGCACTAGGGCAGCCACAGGCCGAATCAGATTCTCTGATCTATTTGGCCCACCGCCGAATTGCCACTGAAATTCGGCAGTGGCTTTAAAAGCAGCTGGAGTGGAGAGGGTTTGAGGGAGAGGCTCCAAACTCGCAGGGTAGCTTCTGGGACCTCTCCCACAAATACTCACCAAGTTTCAAGACGATTGGACCAGGGGGTCCAATTCTATGGACCTCCAAACAGGTTGCCCCCATTCCCTCCATTGTTCTCTATGGTGGGAAAAAAGTAACTTTTTTCCCACCATAGAGAACAATGGAGGGGATGGGGCAGCCTGTTTGGGGCCCCATAGAATTGGACTCCGTGGTCCAATCTTCTTGAAACTTGGTGGGTATTTCAGGGAGAGGTTCCAGAAGGTACCCTGCGAGTTTGGAGCCTCTCGCTCAAACCCCCTCTCCTCCAGCCCCTCATATACCCTGTGAGTTTTTGCCATTGACTTCAATGGCCCATAGGGTATAATGGGGCTGAAACTGACATTTGGGCGGTCATACTAATGAGTTATACTAATAGGTATGCTAATGAGCTCCTGCACCTCTTTTTCTACAAAATGACTCCTGGGAAACATGAATGTTGACTTGGTGGGCCACAGCCAGGAAGACACAAAAATAAATGAAGCCAAATAATGGCACTTGCTGATCATTATCAGCATTTAAAAGCGCTTAAAATATATTATGTGTTGTACATGAATAAGAATACATTGAGAGTTTCTACCTACAGGCTCACTGAATGGAACAGAGATATTCATTCCCAGTTATTCTATTAAAACACATTCTTCCCGTCTCACTGTTTCCCTCAGTGTGTCCTAAAACGTGAGCCTTGTCCAGTTACATAATGCGGCCCTTACAGACGGTGGTCCAAGGGGCTGCATAAGGATGGAGAGCCTCTTTTGCATGCATGGAAGGAGAGAGTCCTGGGCTGGGCGATTTCTGCCCATACAGGTAACTGGAGAGGGGAGGAGCTTAGTGCTTATTAGAGCAATGCTCCCCCTCATCGGGGCAGTCTGTTTGCAATCGGCTGACAGGGAGGATTGTCGCTCCTGATCGTTCACTTGGGGCCTAGGCAGTTTTTCCAGCATAGGGTTTGGTTTTCTTGGGGGGGGGGGGAGGTTGGAGTTCCGGGGAGCTGGTTCGGAATCGGAGCTAGGGTAGAGTTCGGTTAGTTCCTCAGCTGACTTCACTCACTTGGTTTCCTGACTGACCCCCCCTCCCCACCAGTGTTCCCTCTAAGCCGAGTCAGTGTGAGCTAGCTCACAGTTTTTTAGTCTCCGGGTCACACATTTTTGTCTTAGCTCAGGAAGGATGGCTCCAGAGCAAACTAATCTATGCAGTAGCCAAATCGCTCGCTCACAACTTTAACGCCAGTGGCTCACCAAGTAGAATTTCTGCTCACAGGACTCCACAGCTTAGAGGGAGCACTGCTCCCCACCCTGGTTTCCCCCTCCCCCCTTTCGGACTTCCTGTGGGAGCCTCGTTTCCTTGCTCAGGCTTGTCTTTCTTGGCAGCTTTACTGGGGCAGTTTTAGGCGTGGCCAGGCAACCAGGGGTGCAGGGGTGCCATTTTCTTTGCACACTTTTCTTTAGGCCGTGATGGCTTCTGGAAAAGAAAGGGGTCTCGCAAAGGACTCCCAACCTGCATCTAAGACTGCACCAAAAACAGTACCCGAGGCTCACTCCTCTTCTGATGATGGGGAGACGGAGCAGGAACACCACTTGATTTTAGAGCGTTTGGAGGCATTAGAAAACGCCTACAGGGTTATGGTCACTTGGGAGAGGGTCAAAATTCCTCAGTCTGTCTGTTGAGCTCAATCTTCCCAATGTAATCAAGCAGTGTTGGCACATCTTGCAGCTTTAGAAGGGTCATCTATTTCAACTCCTTCTGCAGGGAGCAAAGACATGGGGCTTGAGCAGGGAGCCGCTGCGTTAGAGGGACCCTCGGGCCAGGGGTCTGTGTCGGAGGCTGCACCAATTGGTGTTGCTGTGGTGGCCATGGAGGGGACTGATAAGTCTGACAATTCGTCAGGGGAAACTGCCTGGCCTTGGGGACTGTGGGCCCCTTCGGGTAACGGTGGCGTGGCAGTATCTAGCTCCCAATCAGGCGGGGCGATTGGATACAGGCCGGCTGTCACTGGTCCATGGGAGGTAATGCCTCCTCATATCGCAGTGACTAGGCCGCTGGGGGCGGGAGGAATGATCCCGGGGCAATCGCTGGCTTGGGGAAATTGGGATTATGGGGCAGTTCCTCCAGCTCCTATTACCTCAGTTACCTTTAGCACTATGCTGAGGGTGTGTGTGTTGGAATGCCCTTGGGTGATCATCTGACCCTCATGACCGGGGGGGGGGGGGGAATTAAAAGGGGATTTTGTGGATGTTTTCACTCTGTTGTTTCAGGACATAGAGAAAAAAGATAGATCTGGATGAACGGGATAAGGAGCGGCTAAAATTTTGACCGGTTGACCACTCGTGGACTAACTGGTTACTGGGCTTCTTAATCTACACAGGGGTGTAGCTAGGACTCACCCCGTGTGGGCTGCCCCTTATTTCCATCTATCAGGCATATACTGAATTTTCTGGCAGGGCTTGGTTACAATATGACGAGGAGTTCACGATACGAGCAGCTGTTAACCCCACTCTGCCATGGGATCAGATGCATCAGCATCTTTGGCTCCAGCTGATGTCTTTGGCCAAGTCCTCCTTGGGGAATCGCTCTGATAGTGGTCACAGCACCCACAGGATAGCTGGAGCATTGGCAGCTCACCCCTGGAGGGCAAGGGCGTAGACTTGCCAATTTCCCAGGGGGGGGCTGGAGCTGGGCCAGAGGCACTGCTATGCTAGGTCCCTAAAACAACTGAGGCCCAGTGACATCATAGGGAGGACCCAACTTTGCTTTCAACATATGAGTGTGACTGAACACCTACTTATAAAAAGATTTTTAATTCGAGAACCTTTCATTCAGTAGCAAGTAGTCCTGGCATCTCTCTGGAACATAACAAGCTATTTATCTGTTACACATCTGATTAAGGATATCTGCACTTAAATTAGCAATCTTTCTGTAATGGAATAACAGCACTTGGTATTTAGATTTCCTATTTATCCGGATATTAATACCCTATTTTTATGAAGCACCTATCAAATCTATTAAAATTATTTATATCCCTTCCTTCTCCAGAGAGGCAAAGTAATTAGCAATATGGAAGAAAGAATATAATAAAAACATAACCAACATCAATACAGGTATAGCCAGCCAACGATAAGTTCATTTTCTTTATATTGCAGCCCTCAACATCAGACACAAAGAACAGTCAAAAAGCCAACGGAAAGAAAATGGCCTTGCACATCATCCTAAAAATAGGTAAGGATGGTATCTGCTGAACCTCTTCCAGAAGGCCATGCCAGGAAATTGGCCCCATGACCAAGAAAGATCTTTCTTCAGCAGTAAAAGGATTTGAAAGGGCACCATGAGCAAATGCTAAGCACTGATAAATTTCACTTAAGAGATTGCAAAGCAAATAGTAGCACTCATTGTCTGTATATAAATTCAGTAACAATATTTATCATTTGCTCCAACTTGCCCAAAGCAGCTCAAACCAGATGGTTGGTCATTGTACACCTACACAAGCATCCCATTAGACCCAGTAATCCATCAAGGGAAGACACTAACAGTAATAGATCTTTGCATGTGTTTAAAAATGCTTCCTCTGGATACAACTATGATCTGTAATTCCATTTCACTGTCTGACAAAGTGTGCCTGCACACAAAAGCTCACGCCCTTGAGTAAAACTTTGTTGGTCTTAAAGGTGCCACTGGACTCTTTGTTCTGGAGCCGGGAGGGAGAGACGTTTGTTTTGCTCTGTTTCCAAACCCTACCTCCAATGGGGGGAAAAGAGAAGATGGAAAGCATTGGAGTCGGGAGGCCCGTAATAGTGAAATAAGCATAGTTGTTTATTGCGGGTCAAGATAGAACATGAGAAACCCCAGGCTCGGAGCCCTCTTTTATGTCAGTCGGAGATAATCCCCTGACCTCGCCCCAATGTCCCGATAGGACCTTAAAATAGTGGTTACAGTTCATATGTCCCCTGGGGAAAACCTAGGCTCATGATTGGCAGTTGTTTAGAATCCGACTGGCTATTGTTCTACCTGGCCGAAGCTCAGGTAGATTTTGGCCATGTGCGATGACCGCATGGCGGTCACCATTATGAGAGTCCCTGGTGACCACGATCTTGATACACAACACCCCTCCCCCCATAGTCTAGTTCCCCCCTGCAAACATAGTCCCTCAAGTACTCTGGCCAGCAACGCTCGCATCCTGACTGCCGGGGATTTGCTGGCCGCGGGCACTGCTCAGCTCGGGGAGTGGGGTCGCCGGTGGCTGCCTGGGGCCACTTGCGGGAACGTCTGGTAGTGGCTCAGGGGGCGTGGACTCACTGGGACAGTCGAGAGGTAGGGGTTCCGCAGGCTCCGCATCTGAGTCAGATTCCTGGAGCGGGGTTAGGACCGGTTCATCGGGAGCCTCATCTCGGAGATGTCAGGTGCATTGCTTGGGAGACGCCGCCGGAGCTGGTCGATATGGTGCCGCCACACTGCTCCATCGTCTGTGAAGACCTCGTAGGAGAGTGGCCTGGTTGCGTGGACGATCCTTGCGGGGACCCACGCCAGACCTCTGGCATAGTTCAGTGCGTAGACGGGATCCTTGGGGGAGAAACCTCGTGCCGCTGGCTGGGACTGCCCCCACCCCGTAATGAGACGCGTCACATGCCAGAATGACCGGCAAGAACTCATCAAAGTGAGCCAGGACAGCGTTAGAAACTAACAAGTCTTTCACTGCTTGGAACGCTGATGCTTGTTGCAGCCCCCAAACCCATTTGGCCCCTTTGTCCAGCAACCTATGTAGAGGTTCAGCGACCACCACCTTGTGGGAGAGGAAGGCGTGGTCAAAGTTCAGGAGTCCCAGGAAGGCCTGTAGCTCCGCCTTCGACGTGGGTGTGGGCACCTTTGTGATGGCCACTACTTTCTCAGAGGTGGGGTGGATGCCCTGGGCCTCAACGGTGAAGCCCAGGAATGTCACAGATGGGACGCCCAAGGTGCATTTGTCCTTGTGCACCTTTAGGCCGGCATCCTGGAATCGCTGGAGGACGGCCCGCAGCCAGGTCTTGAAGGTGGTGACGTCCGGGGCTGCGATCAGGACGTCGTCAAAGAATGGCTTCATGCCTGGAATGCCTTTTAAAACAGAGTCCATTAGCTGTTGGAACAACCCGGGAGCGACGCTGACCCCGAACTGGAGCCGCTTTACCTTGAACGCTCCCTTGTGTGTGATGATCATCTGTGCCTTGGCTGTGGCGTCATCCACAGGGAGCTGCTGGTAGGCCTGTGCCAGGTCCAGCTTCCTGGATACCTTGGCCCTGGCAAGGGAGACCAAAACATGACTGACCATGGGCACTGGGTACACATGGTCTTGCAAGGCCAAGTTCAAAGTGCATTTGTAGTCTGCACAGATGCGAACCTCCCTGTTCGCTTTCAAGGGAGTTACTATTGGAGTCTCCCACCTAGCGTGGGAGACTGGCTCGAGCACGCCTTGCGCCACGAGCTTGTCCAGCTCGGCCTCTACTTTTGGCCATATGGCCAGGGGAGGCCACTGGGCTGTCACGCAGATGGGGCAGACCACGGGATCTAAGTCCAGGGAGACCGAGGGCCCCCGGTGCCATCAAAAATGGCCGGGAATTCCACACAGACCGAAGCGTAGTCTGCGGCCCCCATGCGGTACACCCGTGAGCCCCACCTTGAGAGGCTCGAACCATGCGCGCACCAGGAGACCCATGAGGTCTTATTCCACCACGAGGAGGTCAAGGGGCCTGTCGAATTCGTGGTACTGTACCCTGACCCTGGCCAGCCCCTTGATTGCGACTGGGTTCTTTTGGAAATCCTGGAGCACTAGATCCGTCAGCCGGTGTAGCCGGGGTCCCCCCTGTGGGCAGATCCATTTAAAAGTGGCCGTGGAGACTATGGAGTACGCCGACCCAGAGTCCAACTCCATGGAACAGGGGATGCCCTCGATCTGTAGGTCCACCATATAGGCTCTGGGGAGGGGCTGGAGTAGGTTCAGTACCTGTACTGCCGTCGTGAGGCTATCCATTATCTTGTCGTTTGCGGCGGCAGTAGAGCGGTGGCTGGTCCAGGTGCGACAGGCCTTGGCAATATGCCCCGTTTTACCGCAGGATCGGCAGACGGCGTCCCAGAAACAGCAGGAATGTCGCTCGTGGGGGTCCCTGCAGCTAGCACACATTGGGGGCGGCCTGTTTTGGGGAGAAGAAGGAAGAACGGCAGCGGATGCCGGGTGCCAGGAGCAGGCCCGGGAGGAACTTGACTCACCCTTCTGTGAGTGCTGCTGGAGCCGGTGGACGTCCTCGTCCTCGGAAGATTCGGACCTGGAGGTAGCGGTGTGATGGACCTTGGTAGCCAGCTTGTCTTTTAGAGTTGCCTCGAAAGCCACGGCTGTTTGTAGCATCTTCTCAAGGGTTGGCTCAGGAAGCACTATCAGCCGGCGCCGTAACTTGGCTTCTCGTACGCCCCCCATGAACTCTGTCTCCACGTGGTCGTCCACGTGGCAGAACTCACAGCCCACCGCCATGTGGCGGAGATCGGCCAGGAATGTTGGCCGATTCTCTGGGCTGCTGTTGGCGCCGGATGAAATTCAGGAGCAGGGCCATTTTGGAGGGTTTGGGGGCAAAGTAATCGCCGAGAGCCTTGGTTAGGACGTTGTAAGGCACCTCAAGGGGATCTTGTGGGGCGAGCAGGCTCTGGGCGACACGCATCGCATCCACCCCACAAGCGCTCAAGAGCCAGGCTCGCTTCATGTCTGCATCAGTGGTGCCCCGGATGATGAAAGCACAGCCCAGCTGCTTGATCCATGCCTCCCAGGTCTCTGGGTGAGATGTGTTGAAAGGGCATATTGGTCCCAGAGTGTCAGCCATAATTACCGGAGAAGGGGCGGCATGGTGAGCGGTGTCCTCGGGGGCTTGCTTCAGAGCACTGGAGCCTGGTGGTGCCTGGAGCCGGCAGATTGGTGCTCGGTGCGGGGCTGCTCGGTTAGGCTAGAGAGTCTCTCATCAGGATCCCACCTTCGTCACCAGTGGAAAGTATTGGAGTCAGGAGGCCGGTAATAGTGAAATCAGCATAGTGGTTTATTGCGGGTCAAGATGGAACATGAGAAACCCCGGGCTCAGAGCCCTCTTTTATGCCAGTTGGAGATAATCCCCCGACCTTGCCCCAATGTCCTGATAGGACCTTAAGATAGTAGTTCGATTTCTTTCCACACCCTCCCTTCAGAAGCCCAGAGCAGAGGAGGGGGGAGGGAGCGGGTGGATTTTTTTTCTTTTTCAAGCTTTTTGCAAATAGAGATTCAGACACAGGCTTGTTTTTAAAGCCTTCCAGAGCTCAGAAGCCTCACTGCTGGGAGCAAAGGAGGGGAAAATATCATTGCTTTATTTCCAAAGAGGATGGTTGCAGAACCATGCTTCGTTGTTGTTCTCGCTCCCAAGTGTCTTTCTTTTCCAGTCCGTCCCACAAAGAGGGTAAGGGGATTCTGAAACTATTGAAGGGAGCAGAGGGAGGGGGCATGCCCAGCTTTGCCACACATCCCCACCTCCAGCCTTGAGAGGGGCCCACAGCCACCCCAACAGCTCCAGAACGTGGCCCAGGCCTGGGGAAAAACCCCACCCCACAAGCCCACCCCCTACCCTGACCTCCCATGTGCGAGGCTCACAGCCCCCGACAGCTCCGGAGCCTGGCCACTCACTCACTCAAAGGCAGCTATGGCCAGGTGGAGCGAGACAGCTTACCCAGCACAGCCAGCTCGTCTTGCCTCCAGGGACCAGTAGGTGACAGGGAGGGAGGAACTGGGAGGGGGGAGGGAGAGGAAGGGCAGCAAGCAACAGCAGCAGCCACCTGGTCTGGCTGCAGCAGCAAGCTGAAGCCAGCAGCCTGGCTGGTTTCCGCACCAAGCCTGGTGACTCCCTCTCTCTCCTCTGCGCAGCTCGCCCGCCCACCAGCCCCCCCAACCACCACCAGCCGCCTGGCCTGGCCAAGGGAAGGGGAAGGGGCTCGTACGTGTGCCTCGGCTGGCCTTCTGGCTCCCTGGCTCACCTCCTGCTGCTGCTCCTGCAGCCGCTCCGTCGGAGAGTCACCTTTAGGTCGGTCAGTCCGTTCGTCTCTCCTTCGCTCTCCTTCGCTCTCTGAGTCATGAGCTAGGTAGCTGCGTGCTGTCCCGCTCTTTTTTTTCCTGTGCACTCGCACTCTTTTCTCCCAGCCACCTCTGCAGTGGAGGAGAGGAGCTTTTGCTTCAACTTGCCAAGAGGCAAGCTTGCACGCTTGTTTGTTTTCCCCTCCTTCACTGCCTGTCTTCCCTGCCTGGCACCAATTGCCCAGGGGAGGCACAGTCTCCCCTGGAAAAGTTCAGGGGCGGCCCGCACCCTTGCACCCCCGCGAAGATTACGCCTATGCTGGGGGGGGGGGGGGACAGGGTGTTCAACCTAGACTGCCTTGCTGGGAGTTTGCGTCACAAGGGGTTTGCGCATGCAAGCCCTGCAAGTTCAAGGATAAGTGTCCCTTATGCGGGTGGTCTCATGCCTTTACATCTCCAGAGCCAAGCAGAGAAGTGGTGGCAAGAACCCTGGGGGCAGTGGCACTTCTCTCCAGGGAGTGGGGAAAGGGTCCCAGCCCTATAAACCTGACTCAACTTAAAAAGTGGCTATACTTATATCCTAATTCTGTAGGTAGTTTATATTTGTTACATGGTTGCACTAATGGTTTTAGGATCCCTTATACAGGTGCCCGGGAAGCCTTCATGGCTAAGAACCTCAAGTCCGTTATGGGGCTGGAGCAGGTGGTTAGGGACAAGATTGCAAAAGAATGTAAGGAGGGCAGGGTGTTGGGACCCCTTCCCTCTCCCCTGGTTCCTACCTTAAGGGTGTCACCACTGGGGGTGGTGCCCAAGAAATCAGAAGGTGAGTATTACTTGATACATCACCTTTCCTTTCCTAGAGGTAGTTCAGTCAGTCATGCTATCCCGGACCATCTATGCTCAGTTTGGTATACGTCTTTTGACCAGGCTGTGCAGGTGGTACGCTGTTGTGGCCTGGCGGCTGAAATGACGAAGTGTGATATCAAGTCAGTGTTTCACTTGCTGCCCGTGCACCCTGGGGACTTTGAACTTTTGGGTTTTGCCTCTGAGGGTCAGTATTACATGGAAAGGGCACTCCCAATGGGTTGTTCGATTTCTTGTTCTGCTTTTGAGCATTTTAGTTCTTTTTTGGAATGGGCTTTAAAGGTCAAGGCTGGTTTGAAGGACACAGTTCATTTGGATGATTTTCTGTTCGTCAGGTCAGCAGGGTCTGGATGGTGTCACCGCCTACTCCATTCTTTCCCAGAATTAACTGATGAGTTGGGGGTTCCTCTGGCTCATGAAAAAACCGAGGGGCCGTCTCCTATTTTGACCTTTTGGGGAATAGAACTGGACACTGTTCACCAGACTTCCCGGCTACCTGAGGCCAAATTATCTCAATTGCAATCTCAGTTGATAGGCCACTCTTTTTGAACTGTAGCAGCTAGAGGGCCAACTGAATTTTGCCTGCCAGGTCATAGCCCCTGGTAGGGCATTTTTACAGAGACTGTGTGGCGCAATGTCTGGTCTCCAGAACCCAAATCACAGGGTTAGGATTAGCACAGGCATGAAAGAGGATCTGCAGGTTTGGGAGACGTTTTTGCACAGGTTCAGTGAGGTTTCCTTTTGGAGGGAAGACTTGCACTTACAAGGGGGTCTTCAGGTGACCTCTGATGCAGCTGGATCGGTGGGCTTCGGGGTCTACTTTTGGGGTCATTGGTGTACTGCCAAATGGCCTGTAGACTGGGTACAGGATGGCCTTTGTAGGGATCTGACTTTCCTTGAATTCTTCCCAATAGTGGTGGCCTTATGGGTATAGGGAGACCAGCTGGCCAATAGTATAGTACATTTCTGGTGTGACAACTTGGCAGTGGTTCAGGTCATCAACTCTCTGTCCTTCAATTCTCCGAAAGTCATGAGATTAGTGAGCCATTTTATGCTGCACTGTTTACAGTTGAACGTTCTCTTCCTCACCAAGCATGTCCTGGGAGCGAGTGACGGGGTGCTGGATGCTCTGTCTCATAAACAGATTGAGAGGTTTCGTCAACTGGCCCCAGAGGCAGATTTACATCCAATAATGATGCCCCAGGAACTTTAGCAGATTGGCAGGTCGAGGCTAGCAGGGCAATCAAATTGGCTCTAGCGCTGAGCACACAGAGAGCTTATGGCTGTGCTGTCTGGAAATTTTTGGCAGTTGGGGGGCAGGTAGGACTCCAGGATATTTGGCTGATACCTGTGGACCATCTTCTCCAATTTTGTGTAATGCTGAATGGTAAAGGCTTAGCCATTGAATCTATTAGGTCACAACTTGCTGGTTTGGCTTTTCATAGCAAGGCCCAAGGATTTTTGGACTTTACTGCTGTTACGTAAGATGTTTGAAAGATGGGCTCGGGAGGCTGGCTCGCAACAGGCTTTACGGCAACCCATTTCCCCTGGGGTATTAAAGGGACTGTTTGACACGTGGACTCAGGTCTCTAGGTCGGGTTTTGAAATTCTTTTATTTCATGCTGGCACTCTGACTGCATTTTTGGTGCTTTATGGGTCAGTGAGTTGGTTCAGCAGTCCCGGTCAGATCCTTTAAAGAGGGCCCTGCAAGTGGGTGATATCTCATCAAGGGCCTTGATAAAGCTGGGCCAGTCGGGGGCATGATTTGGCACCCAGTCATTAAGAATTGGAGCTGCATCCACTACCGCAGCCATGGGTTATGCTGGCACATCCATTCAAAAGGTGGGGCAGTGGCGTTCCACCACTTATAAGACCTATGTTCAGCCTTTGGTGGCACCATAATTGTATTGTTCTTATCTAATGTTTGTTCTGCTGTTGTTTGGGTTTTAGGTTCCTGGTTCCTGTGCAAAGGCTCCGGATTCTTATTGCGGGTCACAGCTAATGCTCCCTCTAAGCTGTAGAGTCTTGCGAGCAAAAATTCTACTTTGTGAGCAACTGGCACTAAAGTTGTGAGTGAGCAATCTGGCTACTGCATAAATTAGTTTGCTCTGCAGCCATCCTTCCTATGCTAAGACAAAAAAGTGTGAGCCAGAGGCTAAAAAACTGTGAGCTAACTCACACTAACTCAGCTTAGAGGGAACACTGGTCACAGCACGGTTTTTTGGTGGCCCATCAAGCGGAGAGATCGAGGATGGGCTCCCAGCTGGGCCTGAGTGATTGTGCCATTATCGAATGGCTTGGCAGATGGGGCCTTCATTGGACTGGACTTATGCCTTTGTTGTTTGTAGAGTGGAGCGGCCCTCCTCCTGACATCCTGATCATCCACCTGGGTGGCAATGACCTGGGGATGGTTAAGAGGAAGGTGCTGATCCTGCAGGCACAGGTGGATATGTGGGACATTGTGGCACAGTGGCCCAACGTCAGGTTGGTGTGGTCAACCATTTTGCCCTGGCAGGTGTGGAAATGGGCCTGCAATCCACACGCCATTGAGTGGGCATGAAAGAAAGCCAACCGCCACAAGGGGGAATGCCATGAGGGGTGGTCTTGATTTTGACATACCACACCCCAGTATTGTGAAAGAGCGCGTCCATCTCTATCAGGATGATTCCAATCTTCCAAGATTGGAATCAATTTTCCTAGAGGATTTAAGGCAAGGGCTGTGGCAGATAGTCGGCCAGTGTATGGGGCCAAGGGCCAAAGCAGAGGCTTGACCCTTGTTGGTGGTAAAAATCTGGCCTGTACTGGTAATGAGGGGAAACACCAATTGACAGAGACCCCCCCCTTGTTTGGGGGATTGGCGCACTTAGCACAAACTGTACCTTGACATGGGCCTCAGATGGGGACTGCGGGTGGCCTATTATATACACCTTGTGGTGTGGCTCCCCTCGTGCTCTGCAGCTAGAGGTGATGGACTCACAGCAGGGTGTTAGCATGTCTGCTGCCTGGCAAGGCCGTGTTGTGGTTGGCTTGTGCCAGGGGCTTAATGGTTCACCCCGTTTAAGGTTGGGAAAGGGATCAGGGGATCCCTTTGCCTGACGCGAGTTGCGGTCCTTGCCAGTTACCGTTTACTCTTGTTGAATTAATAGTTAAATAAAGCTGTCCTTAGTTTACACCAAATACTTGTGTGGGTCTCTTTCTTCTGACTATGCATGTAAAAGATGGTTGAACTATGTAATCTACCAAGCAATCTGGCTTGCAAACAGTACAGAAGAATACATGGCCATGCCTGCCACAACTACGTGGCTGTTTTCCATCTCCAGCACAGGACATATGGCTTCAGTGACAAGTCTGCATCACATAGTATCCTACATATAACTAATACAAACAAGTTCTGATATTGCTTAACTGTGTAATGCAGGACAGAAATCACAAAGCAAGTTTTGCTTCTCTACTGTTATATGCATACATGAGAGAGCCCTACTGAAATTTGCCAGCTAAAACACAAAATATCCACTCCAAATATTAGGGGGGGAAATAATGATTACATTATACAAACAGAAAACAGCAGAAATGTTTCAAGTTACCATGACAAACTAACTGTAGACACCACATACCACTATCCCAGAGGTCAGCGTGGAAGTAATTTACTAGTATACAAGCAGTGGTAATCACACAGAATTCATGCAAACTCTAACTGAACAGATTTATTCCCTTTCATATTTTTTTAAAAAGCTTTTGAAAGCTGTGCATTTTTCTGTTTTTAGGGGGAAAGGCAAACACAAGCAACCCTGCCTCTTAACAGCCACCACAGAAAAGCCCCTGCACCTAATTGAGGATACTTCCATTTGTGATGACTGAACATTGAACCATATTATTTGAAGTGGGACTACCCTGGGAAGAAGAAAATGTGGCCAGGGCATGCTTTGCCAGCCATCTAGGTAAAGCCTCACTGTTCCCTCTGAAACACCTAATCCTGCCCCGGATACCCTGCCTAGTCAAATGCTGGATTAAAAGACTCAATAGTTGATACACTTCATGTTTGTCATAAAATGTAATACCAGGTAGCGGAGATAAAATGACACAGACAAACACAATTAAAGATTGTGGGCTGATGCCCCCATACTGCCTGGAGTGGGGAGCAAACCATGCTCTCATGGTCAATACTCTGAGCCTAGGACCCGGGGGGAAACATGAAATGGCCTACTCAGAGTGGCAGCGGCTCTCCAGGGTCTCCGGCTGAAGTCTTTCTCATAATAAGCCACAGCCTGGTCCTTTTAACTGGAGGTGCCAGGGATAGACCCACCGTGGCTCCTTAGCTCAATGAACACAAGAGAAAAGCCTCCACCAGGAAGCACAACATTTGCAACCAAGCCCCCTCCCCCTCGGGCAGCAAACTCCAGCAAATAAACAACTCTAGCAGACCCCCGTGGCACAGGAGAAGCCAGCAAAGATGAGGGAAGTTCAGCAGCTCGGCCCTCTGCTCTCGGCACTCAGAGGCAGCTGGGAAGAGCGAGGACAGGCGGGGGAGGGGAGGGTGGAGAGAAGAGAGCCACAGGCCGGATTAAAACACCTGGCGGGCCAGGTCTGTCCCGCAGTCCATATGTGTGACACCCGTGCCTCAGACATTGAATAACTTAACAGTAGCACAAGTGGCCTTGAGCATACTTTGTCAGATGCAGCTTAATTCAGCAGGTCTGGATCTCATCAGTGTGCCGGTGAGAGTTCACCTGGTGATGCTGAGTATGCCACATTGAGTTCCATAATGGAAGAAAGGTAGAATATGAATGTAAGTAGTAAAATTTACTTATCTGGCAGTTTAGCTGTAAACTTCGCATTGGTCAGAAAGAAGCCCACATCGAAAATTAAAACCCTGACCCATCTACAAGCCTAGCATCATATTAGAACAACTTCTCCTACCACTACAGGTCTGTTCCCAAGGAAGTTGAGGTCGCTGTTCTCTCCAAAGAGGTAGCCCTCAGGCTGTGTAGAATCAAACTTCTCACCTCCCATGATGAAGTGACTGGCAAAATAACTTCCTGAAAGAGAGGAAAGCAGAAAGAGCTAGGAACAAAGAAAGGAGTCCAGTATTGTGACACCTCCCCCCCACTTCCCTAGGTAGTAATAATATCCAAGGCAGAGCTACAGGGTTTAGATGAGAGAGCACTGGAGAGGTATACTGTCTTTGTAACATCTGTTTTATTTATAAACAAAGAAGCAGAACATTTGGAACCAAAAAGGCAAGAGACTGACGATCCTAAATCAAGATGTAGACAGACTTGCACCCCAAGGAGCTTCGTGTCCAGCCAACTCACAGCTTTGTCTCTCTGCTCCTTTCTCTATCCATGCCAAATGCCAACATCTGCTGTTTCTTCCATGCACACTCACAAACTGACCTTCCTCCCCTTACCTGGAGTAAGGAACATCCCTTTCTCCAGGTTCTTAAAAGATCTGTCAGCACTAGAGCTATCTGAAGACCACTGCCTGACAACTAACTCACGCTGAGAAAATACCTAGCACTGCTAACATTCTTTTGTCAGAATGGAATCTCACTGAATGTCATTTTAGGCAAAACCACAGGCAGACTCACAGGGCTCAAAAACGGCAAATGATACACTGTGTAGAATGTGAATAGAGAATCTAATATTCTGCACAGCCATGAAGTATGAAATAACCAAAAATCAAGTTTTAAGTTTATAAGTGGTTATAGACAAATAATTGAAAACACATTAGCTACAAGCTCCAAAACTGGAAGGGGAAAGGACATGGCAAATCAGATTACAAAATATTTTAATCCAGCACTTCCTTGTCCACTACAAGCATATTTCTGACCTCTACCATTTATTCTCCCGCACCATCCCTATTTCTTGTAAAAATGTTCAGATCCTCAGATTTTGCAACTAATACAAGGGATAAACAGTAATAATTTAGCACTTGGACAGTAATCCAAATGTTCACAGCACCTCATCTTTTTATAATCCATGACACAATGCTGTAAAGTAGGTCACTGTTATTATCCCAAAGTGACCGTGTTAGTCGAATTGCTTTAATTTAGTTTAGCAATTGGAAGATAACTGGGTTCTTTGCCAACTATACCAAGGTCCCACCCCTTCCAGGAGTTCCCAGGAAATAGGCAGTGAGACTAAGGTCAAGTTTAAATGATGTTTACTATAAAATGTTTTTCAAGCATACAACACAGAATCTCACACACACACACACAGGTCTAAGGAAATTTAGATAGAAAATAGCACTGTTGCATTAGCAGGAGTTTCGCTGATTGGGCGATACTTTACCTGTCCTGAAGATGGGTCCTCGTTCCAAAAGAAGATTAGAGGGATTGGAAAGGAAAAATGGGGAGCGTGCTCTGAACCGGCAGAAACACACTGTTCTCTGTCTGGCCAGACCAGAGATTAAAGAAGGAGGAAGGATACTGGGACAGCAAGCTAGGCTAAAGAGGGACAAAAGCAGATAGGGGTTGTAGAAGCTCAAGAGAGTGATTGTATGCTGTGCAAGGTCTTTTATTAGATGAGTTTTGGGGCAGGCTGCGCTGATCACATCCCACTAACACACCTACCAGGTAGTCCGTCCCTTCAAACCCTACCACTGGTTGAGGTAAAAAGAGGAGGGGATGCAGAGGAGTGGTCAATATTGCAAAACTATGAGCTAGACAGGAACTGACACCTGAGCAATGGTCCGATGAGTCACTGGCCATTCCATTGTCTCTTAATGGCCCTAGCTGGCCAGTTGATGGGCGAAGATTAGTTGCCAGGTAACCTCACTTCGGCATAATCCTTGTAGGTATGTTGGAGGGGGCAGGGTTTGCCTAGTGCGATGTGACAGAAGGACCCTTGTGCAATGGAGTCCTTGTCTCTGTCTTTGTGAACCATGGCGGGTGCCAGCTTCCTGGAATGGACTGGAGCCTCTCCCAGCAATGGAGAGTGCCTGTAGTCCTTAAGGCATGACAACCCAAAGTTCAGACTTATGAACATTAAAGTCCACTTTGCAGTGCCTTGCCAGGCAACAACTGGTAGAGAGCAAAGGCTGAAAAAAAGGGAGGCAATCTAGTGAGTTGCAGGTAAAGATGGTATTCAAACCAGGAACCTATTTGTAGCTCAGCAAAACAGACAAGATAACTATCATGGACCTCTGTCTGTTATAGGTAAATTGTGCACACATGTACCCCAATTTGGATCAAGGTCATGCAGGGAGATTTTACCTTCAGTCTCCATTCTGCTTTGCTAATGCAAACTGAGGTATTAAAGAAAAACAGACTTCTCCCCCTTTAAAAGCACAGAGTGCCTGATTTTGCAAGAGTTTTTTTTTAACTTTTATTTATAACTTTTTAACTTTTACAAACATTACAATGTGACATCTTAATGGTTTTTAAAAGGTGTTATTACTAATAAAAACAATAAAACCAGAATAAACAACAATATATAACCTAACAACCGGTCAGTTTATATAATTATAAACCAAAACTCTTAGTTCAGTCATCAAACCTTAAAATAAGGAAATTATTTCATAATACCTCCTTGGAATGGTATCTTTGGGAATTTGATCGTTAAGTGTCGCTTCCACAAATGGGAGCCATTTAGAATAAAAATATGCATACTTCTTGCTTGAGTTATAAGGAGGTATTGATACCGCTATTTTTTCCATAGTATAATACTCCCACATCTTTACATACCATTGGTGGGTAGTTAACGAATTTGAGCTTTTCCAATTGGAGGTAAGGACTGATTTGGCTGCCATAAACATAGTAGAAATTAAATCTTGTGTTTTCAAAGGGGGTTCTATACCTTGCCACTGATCTAGTAAGATTAAAGTTGGTGAAAGAGGTAAGTCAACATTTGTTATATTTTTAATAGATTTCAATATCTTAATCCAAAACTGCTCAACTGTTGTACAGGTCCACCAACAATGGTAATAAGAAGCTATCTCTCCGCAGAGTCTCCAGCATAAAGGTAAGTATTATTTATGTGGTGGAGTTGTAACAGTGTATAATACCAGCATAATAATAATTTAGCAACTAAATTATTATTGAATTCTGATATTGAACGACCTGGAAGACATGCTAGGAGAATTCCAAATAGAGTGCCAAGTAGATTCATCTAATGCTATGTTACAGTCATTACTCCAAGACATCTGACTTTTCGTCGGAGACTTTAGTGTAGGTCGTAGTAACTCCAAATACAAATTTGAAATTAAACCTTTTGTAGATTTTCCATTTTGAAGGAGTAATTTTTCAAAATAGGTAAGTGGGTTAATGGTTTCTGGTTTCTTAAAATTGGCATTCCAAAGGTGTTTAAGTTGATTATATTCCAGCCAGTTAAAAGAACATTGGTATTGAGCGTCCAAAGCCTCTTTGCTCAGTAAACGATATTTCTTGCTGATGTTCAGATATGTTGATATGCCTTTGGACTTCCAAAGGTTGAAGGAATTAGCCTTTGAAGCCGGGGTAAACCACAATTGCCTTAAGAAGGTAGTTAGTATGGAAGGTGTCCCTGTCAATGTGGTTTTCAATTTGTCCCAGATCTTCAACGTGTTGTCAAGAAAAATATTTTTGATGTATTTAGTGGTCTCGTTGACGGCTTGTCCCATAATAATTCTGGAAAAGTTTTGTCACCCATATAAGTGGATTCCAGAAGTTTCCAATCAACTTGGTTATGTGAATTATATTGTTTTAATAGTCCAACCAGGGATGTAGCCTGATAATACTTATTTAAGTCCGGTACCGCTAGTCCACCATGCTTGGTCGGTCTCCGCATGGTATTAAAATTAATTCTGTGGATAGAATTATTCTAGATGTATTTTGAGAATAATTGCTGCTATTGTTCGATAAGTGAGTTTGGAATCCAGATCGGTATAGCTCTAAACAGATACAACAGCTTTGGAAAAATAAATGTCTTTAAAGTCTGAACCTTTTCAGTCCAGGATAACAGTGGCGATGAAGGAGCTCTAGGAATGTCCACTAAAGTCTTAGTGAAGGTTGAGTGATTATATTGTATGAGATCCTTGATGTTTAGGGGTATATTAATACCCAAGAACTTCCAACAAGTTTTAGTCCAAGTAAAATCAAAACTGCGTCGTGTATAGGCTTGTTGATCTTGAGATAACATAATGGGGTACAGGACGGTTTTAGAACTGTTGACCTTTAACCCGGAAATATCTCCAAAGTTCTTAAGCAATGAGGTAAGTTCAGGTAATGAAGTTTGCGGTTGCAATAGTGTTAGTGACAAATCATCTGCAAATAAACTTAATTTCAATTGCTTGTCTGCAGCCTGGATACCTTGAATTGTATTGTTCAGTCTTATGGCATTTGCTAGCGGCTCTACTGCAATTGTGAATAGGAGCGGCGAAATAGGACATCCTTGCCGAGTGCCACGCGCCAAAGTGAAGTCTTCTGAGCTAATGCCATTTGCATTCACGCTAGCCGAGGAGTCCTTATATATTGTATTAATTGATCTGAGGAACTTTGGACCAAAATTTAGCTTAGTAAGGATATGAAATAGGTAAGCTGGTTCTATGCTGTCGAAAGCTTTCTCTATATCAATTGATAAAATAAAAGAAGAGTTGATTTTAAAATGTTTGCAGTATTGAATGGCATTGATGATTTTCCTTGTGTTGTCCGTAATTTCTCTGTTGGGAATGAAGCCCGACTGATCAATGTGAATATAATGTTCAATTATTTTATTAAGGCGGGATGTTAAGACTGCTGTAAATATTTTGTAATCTTGATTCAGTAGGGAAATCGGACGGTATGATGCAGGTAGTGTATTGTCTCTGTCTGGTTTTGGTAGCAGAATGATATTAGCTGCCTGCCAGGTTGAGGGCATTACACCTTCCTCTAGGGTTTGATTGCAGACTTTAGCCAATGGTTCTGCCAAGATGAAAGTGAACTTCTTGTAATACTCTGCAATAAAGCCGTCCCTCCCCGGGGATTTGTTTGTCTTGAGGGATTTTATAACTTCTTGGATCTCCTGAGATGTGATTGGCTCTTCTAACGAACTCTGATGTTGTAGAGATAACAACTTGGAGGGAGAATACTGTTGTAAAAATTGTTCTATATTTGTGGTTGAGGGAGATATGGAGGTATATGATTTCTTATAATAGTTTTTAAAAACTTCTAATATATTTTTGTTACTGTATTGCAGGTCCCCTGATTGATTCCGAATTTCATGAATAGTGTTATCTGAACGTTTTTTCTTAAATTTCCAAGACAGCAATTTGATGGATTTCGGCGTTTTGAATCAGTATCTTTGTTTCAAATATGCTATACGCTTTTGAATTTCAGAGACTTCCAATGTTTCCAGTTTTTTCCTTTCCAATAAAAGTTGTTTATATGTTTTTTTCCGTCCTGAGAGTTTATATTCTTTTTCTAAGTCTTTGATCTTTTTAAGAAGGACATTATATAATTGAGCTTTAATTTTCCTATAATAAGCTGATAGTGCTATAAAATTTCCTCTTATGACCGCTTTATGGGCATCCCAGACTAAATGCTGAGAGACTCCACATTGAGAGTTGTTTTTAAAGTAATCTTTCAAATCAGTCTCTATAGCATCAGTAACTGATTGCATCAATAAAAGGTTTGGGTTTAGTCTCCATGTACGTTGGCGTGATGTGCTCTCATTTAGTACCATAGAGGCATCTACCCATGAGTGGTCAGACCAAGCTGAACACCCATTGAGGCATCTGTAAAAGCTTGAGCCACTTGTGTAGAGACTAAAATAAAGTCTATCCTAGTGTGTGTTAAAAATCTCGGGGAAAAGTATGAAAAGTCCTTTGCTGTGGGATTTTGGAGTCTCCAAATATCAATTAAATCAAAGTCATTAATAATTGTGGCTAATTTTGCTGATTGGTTCGCCGCGTACACTGATATTCCTTTACTCTTCAATCTTTTCTTATTTTGTCTGGCAATATCAAGAGCCGGGTTCAAAACATGATTAAAATCACCTCCTATTATCCATGGGTCACTACTAAAAGCAAGTAATTTGTGAAGGGTTTCAGAAGTAAAGTCTAATTGGCCCTGATTGGGCGCATAAAAGGATGCCAATGTCTTGTCTCTACCATTCAGTGTGCCATTTAGGAATATAAAGCGCCCATTAGGGTCTTTTTCCAATTTTTTAAATTGAAATCTAACTGATTTAGAAATAATAATTGCTACTCCTCTAGAGTTTGACGTGCCATGGGCTTGATATTGTGCTTGGAGTCTTTTTGATTTCAGAACTATATCTTGATTTCCTCTAAGGTGAGTTTCCTGCAGGAAAATGATATCAGGGTTTTGTTTCATTAAAGCTGATGTCACCCGTGCTCTCTTAATGGGCAGTTCCAAGTTATAAATTTAATTTGTTGTTGAGCCATCATATCAAATAAAAACCCCCTAGATTCAATACAGATGTATAGCACATTACCTTACCAGCTCTAACGCTTAAGTGGATAAATAAATTGTTATTGAAAAAGCACAAACAGTGTGTGGTCATCACAATAATTAGAACACCTCTATTGGCGGGGCAAAAGATAAGACTTAGAATAATCCTTACCACACATGCCAAACCAGATACTGAATATAAAACAATACTTATTAACCTTAAATATACCATATTGTACTTCATTATTCCCATACTATTACTACAAGACTGGTTGTCACTAAACTTGTAACTATAAACTGATGAAGCTTTAAACCCAGCTTCGCCTACCCTTTCCATCAGGGACAAAAGAAAAACATATGCAATAACAACATAATAATACTACAGGAGTTGAGCTTTCCCCCCTCCCTTCCCCCTTATTACAGAAAACTTAGCATTGATGTCTAGCAATAATGATCCTAAAAACAAGTGCGTTAATTACAATACTGTGCTGTGCCAACCATTATTTTTAAAGAACATTGAGTGTATAAATTCTCAAACTTTAACAACCATGAAAAGGTGCAAAGCCAAAGTTCCTTCAAATTAAAATTATAACTTTAACTTCAATAATAGCTCAAAGATTGTCAAAAGGTCATTAGTGGTATAACTTAAGTAAAAGAGAAGGATAAATACTTTTAAGGCTTATTCAGTTGATGTGTCATTGTAAAAGGATACCAAAAGAATTATTAAAGTAGGAACTCAATATTTTGTTCCGGAGCCTTTTCCATTATAAAGGCAGAAAGTCTATGGCCAACGTACTTTAGTAGCTTGGGATCCCGTGCTTTTTTAAAGTGTTCTTACTCCGTTTCCCCCTTCGGTATTTGGCTAGATGCCATCTACGCTGGTCACGCTGTAGGCGAGTAAAGGTCGTTTCTGTTGAGGCGTCTTCTGAGAGTTGTAGTTGGAGGTCTTGCAGCAATTGCAGTCCTGAATCCAGGTCCGATGCTTGAAGTGTTGATCCTTGATGTTGCACTTGAAGTTTGCAGTATGCAATCCATCTGTACTTGATTTTTGCTGCTGCCAGGGCTGTCGTTATAGGTCTCAAGGCTCTGCGTTTCGCCAAAGTCTCAGAAGACAGATCTTGGAGAACTTGAATTTTAGCGCTTTGAACAGCAGAAAGCCATTTGACCTTGCTTTGCCTATAATACTCTGTTTTAAAAAGGGATCTGTAAATCTCGCAATCATGTCCCTAGGAAGACTGTTCTGACGGCCCCGTGTTGAACCTACACGAAAAGCATATTCAATAAAGGGTGGGCTTCCGGGGTCTAATTCAAGTATTGTCAAAAGCCAGTCTCTTATAATCAATTTTAGGTTGGATAATTGTTCAGATTCTTCTGGAATTCCGCGGAATTTAACATTATTGGCTTTCAATTGGTTTTCAAGCGATATGATTTTCTGGGTCACCCACTCGTCCCGTTTATTAAAAAAAACTAGCATCCTCCTGCAAGATTAGTGTGGATTCTACCGCCGTTTCCGCAGTTTGTGCAATCTGGGCAATGGATTGTTTTAGTTCATTAATTTGCGTTGTTATCGGAGTTAACAGTTCCGAAAAGGTAGATAGCATGGTCTTCTCTAATGACTTAATTGTTTCGTGGAACTCTTGGCGGGATACCACTAGGCCCTCACATTGCGTTGCTGATGCGTCGGCCGCCATTTTAGTGGCTTCTGAGTTCTCAGTTGTTAAGGGCCCGGATCCGTTTTAGGATAATAGGTTGTTACCGTTTTACTCACGATGGGCTGTCTCTTGACTGCTGATCCGGCTTTCTTTCCCATGCCTTTTAGTTAGTATTTGATTGAGATTGGTTGGCGATTTTTAGTGTTTTTAGGGGGAAGATATTGGGAGCTCTTCGCTCAGGCGTCCATCCCGCTCGGCGTCGACACCACGCCCCCCTCGACGCCACTGATTTTGCAAGAGTTTGAAGGGTTAACACCCCTCTCCCTTCCCTGTGTGGCCCTAATCCAAATCAAGAGCCAGATGAACATGCAATTTACCTTTTACAGACACACAGAGATCTCTGACATTTATCACACCAAGTACGCCCTTGCATTCCATTATCTGCTATTTTGCCCTATGTATACAGAAGTCAGAATTAAATTTCTTGACAATTTGTTAAAGGGACAAAATCTCCCCTCTGATTTGGATAAATTGGTCTTTCTATTATCTGACACCAATCTGTTTGTTACCTATAGAGTTTCACTTTTCACCCTGGCTGCAAAGAAAATTAGGGCCAAGATCACTGCTTCAGTAAATGAAACTGACTAACCAGATATATCTTCGTGATTTGTAATTTTACTATATGTTGTGTTTGTTTAGAATATGCAGCAGTAATAGCTTGAAAAGGGCTCTGGTATCCTAAAGCTCCAATTCCTATTGGCTGATTAATAAAGACTCCCATTGGTCCTGAAGCCAATCTAGATATCAAATCACTGAGCCCTGCTTGGATCCAATAGTATTGCTCGTATACAGTTACATTGTTGAAAGTTATGTGTTGGAACAGTATAAATGAAAGTGCTGCTCTCATAGAGCTGTCTTTTGAGCTGAACAATGTCACTGAATAAAAGCCTGTTTGTTTGAATTCATAGCCTCCTGATCAATACTTAAAACTGGCGACAATGATGGGCTCCCAGTCCTAACTGAACGGCTGAAATCACTCTGCCTGCCCAGCTGAAATCACTAAGGGCGCCCAGAGCTAAATCACTATGGGCATGGCATCCAAGGGCCATATCGAACCGTTCGACCCAAAAATTGGGAACTGGGATTCATACCTCGATCAGTTTGAATGATGAGATGATGTCTGCCGCGCCACTTTTCTGAGTACCTACGGACAGGCTGTATTCGACATTGCTCGAGATTTAGTTGCCCCCTCTAAGTTACTTGAGACCCCTCTCAGCATCATCAAGGCCCAGCTGACCGAGTACTTCACCCCAAAGACATCAGCTGCCGCACACCGATGTGCGTTCCATCAATGGAACCAGAAGGAGGGCGAGTCTGTCACAGAGTACCTCACTGCACTGAGGCAGGCTGCTCAAGACTGTCACTTTATCGATTTGAAGTCCGTCCTCATAGATCGGCTGCTCTGTGGCCTCAGAGACGAGAGCATCAGGCAAGCCCTACCCTTACTAAAGACTCACACATATGAATCGGCCCTAGAAGAGGCCCTGAGAGTAGAGGCCACCAACCTGTTCCTCTGCGAACTGCAATTGAGTCCCCAAAGCCACACACCAGGCCGCTCCGATGCTGTACACCAGGGTAGAACCGCTGAGTCCGATGACGCCTGGGACGACCAATCTGATGTGTCCGATGACAGAGTTTTCAACATGAGGGCCAATCAGAAGCTGCGCCGCCGTCACAAAAGCCTGCGCTGCTCTCAAAAAAGCCCGTGAAAAAAAGGCTGTGCCAGTTGCAGAGGTGCGCATGTGTATAAAGACTGTCAGTTCCGCAATGCCATCTGTCATGTGTGTGGGAAAGCGGGACACCTCGCCAAAGTATGTCGCTCATCTCAGGGTCATGATGCTCCAGTGCACCCGAGGGTCTGTGATCGTATCATTCCAAGTCATCTCAGCCGTCCGGACAAAGACAAAGGAACAGCAATGAAGCAAGCGTGTCCGAGGACTACACCAACCGCCTATATATACACCAGGGGCTACATCTGTGTCCGAAAATCAAAGCCACCATCTTCATTGAAGGTCGAGCGTGCCAGATGGAGGTAGACTGGGTTAGCATTGTCCATCGTCTCTTGGAGCACGTTCCAACAAGTCTGCCCACGATTCGCTGCTCACCACCTTCAGAGATGCACCCTACAGCTGTTTAACTTCCAGAGGAACCGAGTTCCAGTCATCGGCATCGCCACATTCCATGTCAAATATAAGAAATTCTCCAGCTGTCTGAACCTACTTGTGGTAGAGGGTCACTGCACAAGCCTGATAGGGCTGGACTGGTTCGCCGCCTTGGGCATAGACATTGTTGGCATGAACCAAGTTGAGCCGTAGCCTTTTATGGACCTTGAGCCAGAGTTTCTGGAGGTTTTCAAGACATAAACTGTCAGAAAACAATAGATCCCAGTAGGTTTATGTAGGAATACCTAATTCCAGAGAGGATCAGTACCTAAGCAGTACCTTTTCAAGTTTAATAGCTGGATTTGATTGAGGCAATTAATTAATTAATTAAAATGGATTGCAAGATTGTAAAATGGATTGTAAGACTGAGAGGGTAGGAGAATTGGATTCACTTCTGGAAATGCTGTGGGTTGAATTAGTGGGCCCAAAAGGAAGCTTAACATTGGGAGTTTGTTATCGCCCACCAAATCAAAAGATAGAGCAGGATTATAAAATGATGAATGAATTAAAGATAGTGGCTAGATGAAATAACTGTCTTGTAATATGTGACTTTAACCACCCACACATTGATTGGGTCAATATGTGTTCAAGTCGGGAAAAAGAGACTGAGTTTCTAGACACTCTCAATGACTGTGCTATGGAGCAGATGGTTACAGAACCTACCAGGGGAGAGGCGATCCTGGATTTGGTCCTAAGTAACTCCCAAGACCTGGTGAGAGATGTTAAAGTGATTGCACCACTTGGGAACAGTGACCATAATGTTATTGAGTTCAACATTTGTATAAATAGGGAGCAACTTTTTGACTGACACAACCACTTTTAACTTTAAAAAGGGTAACTTCTCTGATATGAGGGGATATGTGAGGAGAAAACTGAAAGGAAAAGTAGAAAGGGTCAAAACCATTGGGAAAGCTTGGATACTATTTAAAATTACAATCCTACAGGCTCAGAGAAAATATATACTGCGAGTTAGGAAAGGCACAAATAGGTATAGAAAAAAGCCTGCATGGTTAACAAACAAAGTAATGGAAGCTGTAAAAGGTAAGAAGGGCTGAGGACAGACTGGCAATCTAAAGCGGGGCAGGCACGCTTCGCAAACGGAGGAAAGGAGCATGTTCAGACATGCGCATCTGTCCGTCGGCTCCGTTGCGTACTTACCCGTCTCCCAGTCGCTTTCCTTCCGCTTTACCCAGACACCGGTTTTTCCCGGTGTTCAGGGGCCTTCCTCCGCATGCCTCCCGCTTCCAAACAGTGTGAACTGGAAGAAGCGGGAGGCATCCAGAGGAAGTGTGAACGCACCGGCAAAAAGTTTTGCGCATATGCGCATGTGCGCATATGCGAAAAACATCAAAGGAAAACAAAAAAAAGTGCAGCGGCACGCGCGAGCCGCGCGCACTGGCTATGCGGCAGTCTGAACTCTCCGTGGCAGTCTGAATGCTCCGTATCGCCGCTGATCCGCATTGCTCTGGCCAGTGTGAACGGCCAGCTCCGTGGGTTTTTTCCCCCGCTCCAGTTCCCTCTGCTTTGCCTCCGCTTCAGATTGCCAGTCTGTCCTCAGCCAAGGATTCCTCTAAGCAGTGAAAAGCTAGTCTCAGTGAGGCTGATAAAATGGAACACAGGCTGTGGCAAATAAAATGCAAGTCTGTGATCAGGCAGGCAAAAAGGGAATATTAGGAGCATATAGCAAAAAACATAAAGACCAACAATAAAACTTTATTCAAATACATTAGAAGTAGGAAACCAGCCAGGGAAGCAGTGGGGCCCTTGGATGACCAAGGGGTAAAAGGTGTACTGAAGGATGATAGGGAAATGGCTGAGAAGCTGAATGCATTTTTTCCTTCTGTTTTCACTGTGGAAGATGAGAAGTGCTTGCCCACTCCAAAACCACGGATTTTGGGAGGGGTGTTGAAAGACCTGAGTCAGATTGAGGTGACAAGAGAGGAGGTCCTATGACTGATAGACAACTTAAAAACAAATAAATCACCGGGCCTGGATGGCATACATCCGAGAGTTCTGGAAGAACTCAAATGTGAACTTGTGGATCTCCTGACAAAAATATGTAATCTTTCCTTAAAATCTGCCTCCATTCCTGAGGACTGGAAGGTAGTGAATGTCACTCCTATCTTTAAAAAGGGTTCCAGAGGAGATCCAGGAAATTACAGGCCAGTCAGTCTGACGTCGATACCGGGTAAGTTGGTGGAAACTGTTATTAAGGGAAAAATTAGTAGGCACACTGATGCACAAAATCTATTGCGGAAGACTCAGCATGGGTTCTGTAAGGGAAGATCTTTTTTATTTAAAACAAATTTTTTATTTTTTCTTATCCAAAACTTTACACAATTACTTTCAGAATATTTTCATCACTATCATATTTTCTATATAACTGTGTATTCCGATTACAATTCAAACTCTTTATGACTTCCCACCTCACCTACACCATTATATATATAACAACAATTATAAAAATTTAGAAACATTATCTCTTACAGGTAACATATTTGGTTATAAAAAATTTTAACCATTTAAAAATATTATCTAAATATCGGTTATATGTCATCTGGCTTCCATTCTTGTCACATCAGACGTTCAATATATTTTCATTAAAGAAAACCATTTCTTCTTTTCTTAATATTATTTTAAACATCCAAAATCAGTAATTAGACAGTGTAAAAATATTATTTTTCATATCCCAGTATTGCTCTAAATATTCTTTCAAGTCTTTCCATTCTTCTAAAAACATCTCTGAGTCTTGATTGTTCAATTTTCTTGTCCATTTATCCATTTCTGCCATAAATAGCAATTTTCTCAACCAATCCCATAGGTCAGGTGTTCTCTCACATTTCCAATTCTGGGCGTAGACCATCCTTGCTGTAGTCGCCATATACCATATCAGTGTCCTTTTGTTTACATTTACATCCTCTAACTTAAGACCAAGCAATAGCATTTCAGGCAGTTTTTTAAAAGTACATTTCAAAAAATTTTCCATTTCAGTATGAATCATACACCAAAAAGCTTTAGCTTTATCACAAATCCACCACATGTGATAGAAAGAACCTTCTTTTTGTTTACATTTCCAACACTTATTGGACAGCTGTTGATCAATATTTGCTATTTTTTTCAGTCATATACCATCTGTACAACATTTTAAAACAATTTTCTTTTAGATTATAGCAAGTAGAAATGCTCATAGCATTTTTCCACAGAAATTCCCAAGATGTCATAGCTATTTCCTTATTCATATTAATTGCCCATTTTACCATTTGTTCTTTTGTTCTTTACCATTTGGTATAATGCAGTTCATCTGCATTATACCATTTTAACAAAATTTTGTACATTTTTGAAATCAGTTTTTTTCCTCCTTCCTCCCATACCTGTTCAATCTCATTATTTTTCTTTCTAAAACCACCACTTTTTAAATCTTTTTTAAAAAGGTCATAAATCTGTCTATACCGCAACCAGCCATATTTAAAATACAACTGATTCTCTTCTTTCAATACAAATTCGCTATTTTCTATTTTTAACAGGTCCCTGTATTTCAACCAATCTTGTCCTTTAAAACTTGAAAAGGGTTTTATTACTTCTGCTGGTACAATCCACAATGGCTTTTCTTCTGGAAAAAAAACTCTTATATCTAGACCATGTATCTATTAATGTTCTTCTAATATAATGATGCTTAAACATATTGTCCATTTTCGTTTTACTATAATACAAATATGCATGCCAACCAAATCGACAATCATGTCCTTCAAGTGCTAATAGTTTTCTGTCTTTTAGAGAAATCCAAGACTCTAACCAAGTCAAACAGACCGCATCATGGTATAACTTTAAATTTGGTAGTTGAAAACCTCCTCTTTCCTTTGCGTCGCACATTGTTTTCATTTTTATTCTTGGTTTTTTTACTGCCCATACAAATTTTGAAAGGTCTCTTTGCCATGTTTTAAAAGCTTTTAAATCTTTCACAATTGGTATTGTTTGTAATAGAAACATTAATCGTGGTAAAATGTTCATTTTAACTGTAGCAACTCTTCCCAATAATGTTAAATTTAAGGTATTCCATTTTTTAATATTGTGTGTAATTTGTGTCCATAGCTTCTCATAGTTGTTTTTAAAAAGGTCAATATTTTTCATAGTTAAGTCAATACCTAGATATTTAGTCTTTTTCACCACCTCCCAATCTATTAAATTTTGTAATTCCAACAGCTTTTTACTTGACATATTCTTGCACATCACTTTAGATTTCCTTCTGTTAACATAAAAACCTGCAAGATCTCCAAAGTCTTTGATTTTTTGTAATAAAAGAGGTAAAGTAGTCAGAGGTTCCTCAGTTATGAACATCACATCATCAGCAAATGCTCTATACTTAAAGGAAAATCCTTTAGTTGACAAACCTTTAATTTCCTTGTCCTCTTTTATGTTCCAAAGTAAAACTTCAAGAATCCAAATAAATAATAATGGTGAAAGTGGACAACCTTGTCTCGTTCCTTTTTGAACTTTGAAATAATTAAGTCTTTTCATTATTAATTATAATCGATGACTTCCATATATATCGATTTAATCATATTCAATAAAAAGTCCCCAATTTGTAATTTCTCCAATACCGCAAACATAAAGTCCCAATTTAAGTTATCAAAAACTTTTTCTGCATCCAGAAAAAAAGAAACCTACCTCTTTATCAGAATGTTTATCATAGTATTCAATTGCATCTAAAACTGTTCGCAAATTATCTTTTATTTGACGATTTGGCAAAAAACCTGCTTGTTCTTTTTGTATTATTTCCTTCAAATATTATTTCAGTCTCTCTGCTAATATTTTCGCAAAGATTTTATAATCATTGTTTAGTAGAGAGATTGGTCTGTAGTTCTTAACATTTAATAAATCCTGTCCTTCTTTTGGTATCCGTGATATTGTTGCCTCTTTCCATGAATCTGGAATTTCACTTGTAGCTCTTGTCTCACTAACCTGTTAGTGTTCTTTGAGGGAGTAAACAAACATGTGGACAAGGGGGACCCAATAGATATTGTTTACCTTGACTTCCAGAAAGCTTTTGATAAACTTCCTCATCAAAGGCTCCTAAGTAAGCTCAATACTCATGGGATAAAAGGACAAGTCCTTTTGTGGATCAAAAACTGGCTAATTAAAAGGAAACAGAGGGTGAGTATAAATGGGCAATTTTCTCAGTGGAGGGAGGTAAGCAGTGGGGTACCGCAGGGATCAGTACTCGGTCCGATGCTTTTTAACTTGTTTATTAACGATTTGTAGTTGGGAGTAAGCAGTGAAGTGGCTAAATTTGCAGATGACATGAAGTTGTTCAGGGTGGTGAAAACCAGGGAGGATTGTGAGGCACTCCAAAGGGATCTGTCGAGGATGGGCAAGTGGACATCAACGTGGCAAATGGGGTTTAATGTGGCCAAGTGCAAAGTGATGCACATTGGAGCCAAGAATCCTAACTATAAATACATGTTGATGGGGTCCGAACTGGTGGAGACTGACCAAGAGAGAGATCTTGGAGTCATAGTAGATAACTCAATGAAAATGTCGAGACAGTGTGCGACTGCAATGAAAAAGGCCAACGCTATGCTGGGGGTTATTAGGAAGGGAATAGATAACAAATCAGCCAGTATCATAATGCCCCTGTATAAATCGATGGTGCGACCTCATTTGGAGTACTGTGTACAGTTCTGGTCGCCACATCTCAAGAAAGATATTATAACATTGGGAAAAGTGCAGAAAAGGGCAACTAGAATGATAAAAGGGTTGGAACACTTTTCCTATGAAGAAAGGTTGAAGTGCTTGGGGCTCTTTAGCTTGAACAAACAACAGCTAAGGGGTGACATGATTGAGGTTTATAAGATTATGCATGGGATAGAGCAGGCAGAGAAAGGAGAACTTTTCTCCCTTTCTCACAATACAAGAACTCGTGGGCACTCGATGAAATTGCTGAGCAGTCAGGTTAGAACAGATAAAAGGAAGCACTTCTTCACCCAAAGAGTGATTAACACGTGGAATTCACTGCCACAGGAGGTGGTGGTGGCTACAAAAGGGAATTAGATAAACACAAGAAGGGGACCTGCTATACTTGCGGGGGGGGGGAGTATTCCCCAAAGCTCCTGGCCTGCAGATGTAGGAGGAGCTCCACAGGAGGAGGAAGCAGCACCTGGTAAGCCTTCTTCCTCCCCCCCCCCCCGCGAGGCTGTGCGGCTCACCGCCTGGTGAGCCTTCTCCCCTCCCTCCCCCTTCCATCCCGGACAACAGCGGCGACAGTGGGGCCCACAGCATGCCGAGCCTTCTCCCCTCCCTCCCCCTTCCGTCTGGGACAACGACGGCAGCAGCAGGGCCTGCAGCATGCTGAGCCTTCTCCCCTCCCTCCCCCTTCCATCCCGGACAACAGCGGCGACAGTGGGGCCCACAGCATGCCGAGCCTTCTCCCCTCCCTCCCCCTTCCGTCTGGGACAACGACGGCAGCAGCAGGGCCTGCAGCATGCTGAGCCTTCACCCCTCCCTCCCCCTTCCCTCCCCAGCATTGGTGGCGGTGGCAGGGCCCGGCGTGCACCCAACCTTCTCTCCTCCCCTCCCCGATAGTGGCGGCAAGACCCGTTGACTGCCAAGCCCTCCCAAGCCAAAGCATTCTCTGCATGTGCGCAGGGAACACTTTTACTTTGGGGGGATTTAAATATCCCTCCAAAAGTTTTCTTAACTTTTAGGATTTTTCTGCACACATGGAGACTCCTCCACGAGTGTAGGAAAATCTCCCTTCCCCCCCAAGTGCCCCCCCGCACGGATTTAGATATCCACACGGAGGGGGCCACTTCGGAAATAGATATATAGACAAGTGGAGACCTGCAAGAAACTTGCAGGATAGTTATCCCATTCCTCACACCTTTGCTTCCTCCCTTCTCCCCCTACCTCTCTCACACTCTTTCTCCCTTCTGCCCCCCCTTTCTTACTCTCTCGCTCTCCTCCATGTATGTTACTTCCTCTCTCTTTCTGACCTGTCATCATTCCCTTTGTTTTTCTGCCTCCCCACCTCATCACTCTTTCTCTCTCTTTCTGCCTCCCACCTCAAATCCCACCCTCCCCAGGCTCCACCTCTCAAATGTCTGGGAATTTCCCAACCTGGAGTTGGCAACCCTATTTCCTTCCCACCCAACAGCCAACTTACCTTTATCTGTCTTCAGCTTTTTATCTCCACCCCCCTCCCCCGCAGCCTCTACCTAGGAAAATTACAGTCTTTCTCCACAATGGGGACTAAAGCAGCTTACATTATTATTTCCTCTTTGTTATCTGCACAACAACCCTGTGAGGTTGGTTAGGCTGAAAGTATGTGACTGGTCCAAAATCTCCCAGTCAGCTTCCACTGCAAGATGGGGATCTGAACCTGGGTCTCGCAGATCCCAGTCTGAAGCTCGAACTGTTGCACCACAATGGCTTTCATACGGTGGCTGCTGATGAACTGTAGCAAAACAGCTGGGCCTAATTAAGTCATGCAAATCAGGTGGTATCAAGTCACACAGAGGGTGATGCCTAGGGATGCCAGCCTCCAGATGGGACCTGGGGATCCCCTGGAGTTACTGCTCATCTCCAGGGGATCCCCTGGAGTTACTGCTCATCTCTACAGAGATAACTTTCCATGGAGAAAATGGATGCTTTGGAGGGAGGAGTTTATGGCATTGTACCTCACTGAGGTCCCTGTCCTCCCCAGGCTTCACCCCCAAATCTCCAGGAGTTTCCCAGCCTGGATCTGGATCCGCTGCTGGTGGCTGGGGGGATACTTGGCAACCCTAGACTGCTGCCAGTAAAATCCCTGCCTTTGACTGACAGAAACAGTTGGAACCTCTCCCCCTCCCCCGAACATTCTAATCTCCTCACAGGTGACGCCTGGAGCTGAGGCCATTTCAAAAGGTATTTGGGGGGATTCTACGGTCACTGAAGGTTTTTTTTTATCTTTTCGGATTTTTCTGCACATGGTGGGAGTGCCCCCTTTGTGTAGGAAAACCTCTCCCCCCCCCCAAGGGCCCCCTAGCTCGGATTTAGATATCCACACAGGGGGGCCCCCCTTCGCTATTAGATATATAGATATGGAGCAGAGTGGGGTGGTTCTCTAGCCGAATAAGCAAACATGATAATAAAAACATAAGAACATAAGAGAAGCCTATGCTGGATCAGGCCAGTGGCCCATCAAGTCCAACATGCTGTCACACAGAGGCCAAAAAACCAAGTCCAGCAGTGGGGGCAGGACACTAGAAGCCCTCCCACTGTTGCCCCCCCCCCCGGGTCAAGCACCAAGAATACAGAGCATCACTTGCCCCAGACTGAGAATTCTTATCTATACTTTGTGGCTAATAGCCCACTAATTTGGCTATAAGTAATTTGTGAGTACAGGATTTTTTTATTGCTTTTATGAATTTGAAATTGATTAATGAATTAGTGCTTATATATTGCCCATTGCCACTATTGATTAAATGTTGGAAGTGACTGGTTGTATATATATTGCATAGTTGATCGGGTAGGGCTGGCCGACTGGCTGAATAATTATTGGCAATCAGTTTATGAAATGAATTGTATAGTAGGACGGTTTGTGGAATTGAGGACTCAACAGCACTGGAAGCTGTAACCTAGCACTGGCAGTCTTATACTAAGTGCATCCTTCTCAGCTTAACTAGGTGGTCTGAGGCAAGTGCAAAGACCTCTAAGTGTGGCAATGCCTGGGCAAGAGATTCCAGTGCTCCTGAGGAGGGGAAAGTATAGTGGTAGGACCAGGCATGGTGGGAAGGGAGAGGAGAAATAGATCAGATCAGCACCCTTCCAGCCTGCATCCCATCCCGAAGGTAGTTGGCAGTGGGGCTATGATGAATAACCCCTCAACGACATTGTGTAACACCAGGTCTATAAATAATAAGACCATGGTCCTGCGGGACTTTCTGCTGGAGTAGAATGTAGACTTGGCATGCATGACTGAGACCTGGGTGCAGGATGGAGAGATGGTAGCTCTCTCCTAGCTTGCCCCTGCCAGGTTCTTGGTCCTTCACCAATCACAGACTAAAGGGCAGGGGAGAGTAGTGGCTATATTCATTCGGGAGGCTTATTCCTTTAGGGTCCTCTCGCCACCAAAGATCACAGGCATTGAGTGTGCTGGCCTAGTGTGGTAGGCTGGGGAGAGTTTGGCAATTTGGCTGGTGTACCGACCACCCAGCACACTGGCCAATAGCCTGCCATCCCTGATGGAGGCCGTATCAGGCTGGGTGCTGGAACACCCTAGGCTACTAGTTTTGGGTGATTTCAATGTCCATGCCAATGATGCAGCTTCCACCCGGGCTGAGGACCTAGTGTCGTCCATGGCAGCGCTGGGACTCTCCAAACTTGTAATGACCCCCACTCATCGGGCTGGCCACATGCTCGATTTGATCTTTAAGGCTGAGGTAACAGTGGACCGGATTACTGCTTTGGCAATACCATGGTCAGACCACCATGCCCTTAGGGCTTTTCTGAATGTTCCACCCCGACCCTGTTTCGGCAGTGAGTGTATTTTAGCTTGCCTGTTGAGCCAAATGGACCCTGTATGGTTCCAGGCAGCTCTGCGGGATCCAATGCCTCCTGGCGGCTCATTGGATGAGGTTGTAGGGGACTGGCATAGCTGACTCCCTGCAGCTATCAACAAGACCGCTCCCTGGTGCCTTCTGCACCCTCGCACTAGGCTTACTCCCTAGTATACCCAGGAGTAGTGGCTTATGAAGTGAGGGCTGAGACAGCTAGAGAGACAGTGGCAACATGTTTGCAATGAAGCTACAAGAGCATCTTATAGAACATTCATGAGATCCTATGAGATGGTGGTCAAAGCTGCAAAGAGAGAGTTCTATGCAGCTTGGATCACATCTGCTAGCTCACGCCCAGCCCAATTATTTAGAACTATTCGGTCATTAACTGTTCTGCCACAGGGCAGACTAAACTCTACGGAATTGGATATTGGCTGTGAAGCTTTTGTGAGCTATTTTGCAGATAAAGTCCTGTCACTCTGCCGCAAACTGTCTGTCACAGTTGATACAGTGAGTGAACTCAAGGCTCTGTGCACATCTTCGAGTCAGCTTATGGATTCTTTCACTTAGTCTAGAGGAAGTTGACAAATTGCTCCTAGCGGTATGCCCTATCACGTGTCGCCTTGATCCACGCCCATCATGGCTAATTAAAGGTGGCCACAATGGGTTGCGAGGCACCCGAAGGGAAATTATCAACGTCCCTCACTGAGGGACAGTCCCTGGGGCGCTCAAGGAAGTGGTGGTGCATCCTCTCTTGACGAAAACATCTTTGGATCCGGCTGAATTAGCTATCAGCCGGTCTCCAACTCACCCTATTAGGGCAAAATGATAGAGAGGGCATAGCAACCCAGCTACAGAGCTTCTTAGATGACGCTTCCATTCTAGATCCCTCCCAGTCCGGTTGTCGCCCAGGCCATGGGATGGAGACAGCACTGGTCGCCCTCATGGATGACCTCCAGAGGCATCTGGATTGGGGCGGTTTGGTGGTGCTGTTGCTGTTAGACCTGTCGGCTGCGTTTGACATGGTCGACCATCAGTTACTGGTCTACCGCCTTGCCGACGCAGGAGTCCATGGGCTTGCCTTGCAATGGCTTGTCTCCTTTCTCCATGGTCGGGGACAAAGGGTGGCATTAGGGGAACAACTCTCCCAAAGGTACCCACTAGAGTGTGGAGTGCCTCAAGGGGCAGTGATCTCCCCGATGTTATTCAACATCTATATCTGCCCCCTTGCCCAGATTGCCCAGAGTTATGGGCTGGGGTGTCACCAGTATGCTGATGACACCCAGCTCTATCTCATGTTGGGCGGTCAGTCTGTCTCCAAACCAGAAGATCTGGACTGGGCATTACAAGCCATAGCTGGGTGGCTTAGGCTGAGCCGACTGAAATTGAATCCAACAAAGACAGGGGTCCTGTGCTTGAGTCAGGGCGATCCAGGGGCGCCATTGTTGCCAGCACCAGAGGTTAGGAGCTTGAGAGTGCTCCTAGATGCCTCCTTAACAATGGAGGCCCAGGTAGCAGCCACTGCCAAGTTGACCTTCTACCATCTTCGGCTGATTAGGCAGTTGGTTCCCTTCCTCGAATGCAACAATTTAGCAACAGTGATCCATGCAATCACCTCGAGACTAGACTACTGTAACATGGGGCTGCCCTTGTTGCAGATCCGGAAGCTGCAGCTAGTGCAAAATGCGGTGGACAGGCTGTTGATGGATCTCCCTTTGAGGGAGCACCACCAGCCAGCCCTGAAAGCATTGCACTGACTGCCGATAGCATACTGGATCCACTTCAAGGTGCTGGCTCTTATCTTTAAAGCCCTTTATGACCAGGGTCTGGCTTACCTGAACGACCGCCTTTCCCCATATGTACCCCAGAGAGCACTACGGTCAGGGAATCAAAATTGATTGGCCCTCCCAGGCCCTAAGTACGTTAGGCTGGTTGCAACTAAGGCCAGGGCTTTTTTGGTGGCGGCTCCATACTGGTGGAATGAGCTCCTGGAGGAGATCAGGGCCCTGCGGGACCTTTTACAGTTCCACAGGGCCTGCAAGACAGAGCTCTTCCACCAGGCTTTTATCCAGAAGCCATCACCATCACTAGTAATCACCATCACTACTAACCATCATTAGTTACAACTGTAGTGCCGGGCTCCTGGTGAATTATCAACAGCCTGTGTGCACTAAGTAAGATCAATGCTGGAACTGAACATATGGTATGCACCTATGTAGCAACGCCACTGTTATCTGAATAACATCGTTAACATCGCTAGCACTTTAATACTTAATACTGTATTGTTTTAATTAATTGTTTTAATAGGTTTGGTAATTTGATTGTTTTAATTTGTATTTTATCTTGTGTAACTCGCCCTGAGCCTGCTTTGGCAAGGTAGAGCGGGATATAAATTTGAATATAATTTTTAAAAAAATACTTATTTACACAACTAGTAATTAAAATGTAGAGTTTGCTGCCAGAAGCTGTGGTGATGGCCACAGGCATAGACAGCTTTAAAAAGGAATTGGATAGCTCCATGGAAGATAGGTCTATCAGTGGCAAAAAGCAATGATGACTAAAGGGAATCTCCACATTCAGAGGCAGTAAATCTCTGAATATCAGTGCCAGGAGGTAACATCAGGGAAGACCTCAGCCTCTATGCCCTATTGTTGTACATCCAGAGGAACTGGTTGGCCACTGTGTAAGACAAGATGCTGGACTAGATGGACCACTTGTCTGAGCCAACAGGACTCTTCTTATGTCCTGAGTGGAGGAGTTCCCCCATCAACCCTTCAGCCTTGGTTACCCTCTTACCCTTATTGGAGTGACCAATGCCACAAGAACAAATCAGACCTATGCCCCTGTTAAGCTCTAAAAATGTACACATGAAGAGCCCTATGGACACAGAGAGTAGCCATTCCTACTCTTTTTAGTGTGACAGATTAGGACAAAGATAGTGAGGCAGATCTCCTCAGATCTGTGGAACATGCAAGTAAATCTTGGTCAAGAAAGTCGGATCTAATTGCAAAATTACCATGTCCTGATGGAACACACACAAGACCTTTCTGATAAAGAGGATGGAACACACACAAGACCCTCTGATAAGACCATACAGGCTCAAGTCACTGAGACAAGGGAAAGGGTCTTTACCATCATTGCCCTTAAAGAACCTCATGAAGCAGTTCAACTGGGACTCAAGTCAGGGCCTTAATGGCCGAATTAAGCCTCCAAGTCAGAAATCAGTGTACTGTGGGAAGATGGGAGAGGGGATGTGCCCTATTAAAAATCTCTTAATCACTGGATCTGAGGAGATTGGGTGACCATCATACTCTGGTAGGACAGTGGCTAGAACCATCAATCCCCCCTTTAAAGCACTGGGGCATATACCCCTGTCAGATTACTCTATAAGAAAGACAATACATCCACTTCCCACATGGCTATCAGTGCACTAGCACTGGAAGCCTGCCATGAAAATATCATAGATTCTAGAAGTGGACATATGACTGGCAGCTAGAACAACTTGAATCCTCTTGTCTGAGAGCAGTAAATGCTCCAGATCTGTGATCAAGAACTTGAAAACCCTGGGAACCTGATTAACAATTGGCCCCTGCTGCAGGAGGACTGATGAAATTGTACAAGTTCAAGGTTCCCCTTTGAGCAGACTCACCAGACCCAAGAACCTTCTGGGCCAAAAAAGGGAGCAACCCAAGTTCCTTCCCCTAGGGAAGGCATCGAGGTAGAGTTGGTATGGGAGGAAATAAGATGGTGGAAGGCAGATGCCTGGGGACAGAGGCATCCCTCCTGCCTGCGGACAGAGATACTAGTTGCAGACCAATGTCTTCAGAGACCCTATGTTTGGGTCCAGGATTGATCTGGGAAACCAGTCTGCTTCCCTGTTGGCCAAGCCCTGAATGTAATCTGTTCTTATGCTTCGTAGGTGAAGTTCTGACCACCTCATGACCCTTGAATCTTCATGCTGATTGCTTCTAGACCTGGTACTCCCGTGTGTACACATGGGCCTTGACCGACACATTGTTAGTTCTGAGGTCCACAGATGAGAATTTGATGTTTGAAGGGAAAATGATGAAGGGTCAAGGGAAAAGTTCACAACCATGACCCAATTTCTTGGCTTGGACCAATCCTGAAGGGACTAATTCCCTTGCACATGAGTTGACTCCATGTGAGCTCCCACCCCCAGGTTGGCATCCATCATTACCATCAGACAGGTTGGTCCACCAAATTAAGGATGATCTCACTTGTTGAAACTGGAATTTTCCAATGATGCTTTACTAATATTGATGTCTGCCAGGGAAAAATTAGCCACTGCAGATCTCTCAAGTACGCTATTGCCCATGGGACCATCTCGATGGTAGAGATCATGTGGCCAAAGGGGACCCAAAAGGAGCATGATGCTCAAGGTAGGCTGAGATACTCACTGAGCCATGGTGGTTATTGCTTGTGCCTAGTCTGGTAGAAAGAAATGTTTTCCCTCAGATGTTTCTATCACCACCCTCAAGTGAGTTAATACTAATGTGGGTGACAAATGGCTCTTCTCAAAGTTGATCACAAACCCACATCACCAAAGAAGGATTATCATTCTCTTCAGCTCCTCAGGTCCCTTCTCTATGGAGGGCATGCTCAGTTGAAGGTCATCCAGGTAAAGGTAAAGATGGTGGCCACTCCTTTGAAGAGCTGCCACTAATGATACCATCAATTTGGTGAAGGATCTGGGATCCAATGCCAGACCAAAATGGCACTGCCTGAAATTGGAAATGCTGGTCCCAAATAGCAAATCTAAAACACTTCCACTACAGAGTTCAACCTGGAATGTAAAGATACATCTCAGTGAGATCTATCAAAGAAAATAAAATGCCCCAATTCCAGGTTTCTACGATGGATTAAAGAGTCCCCATCAGGAACCAATGGAGCTTCAATAACTGGTTCAAAACTGGGGCCCCAAAATGGGTCACCATTTCCCATTCCTCTTTGGAACCACACAAAAAATTGAGTATAGACCTAAACCACTCTGATTTGAGGTAATCGATTATGTAGCCCCTAGCTCCTGAAGACGTCGGAGCTTGAAAAACTCATTGAAAACTTTGTCTGATTGGGAGACAGAGGAGACTTCAGGAAATTTCTTGGAGGAGGAGAAGTGAGCTCTAGTTGAAGACCCAAAAAACCTGTCCAGAGGACCCATTGATCCTGAACAGACTGTACTCACTGAATGTTGAATTCTTGCAGTCGGCTTCCCATCCCCTTAGGAGAGGCATCAGCTCTAACTGGGCCACTGGCTTGCCCCTGGAGAGTCCAGAGTGGGAATTGCCTGAATGGGAGCTAGAAAATGAGTGTTGGAATCAATGCTCCCTCTAAGCTGTGGAGTCTTGTGAGCAAAAATTCTGCCTTGTGAGCTACTGGCATTAAAACTGGCATTAAAACTGACCTTTTGAATACAGTATAATTGTCCTGAGATTCCTCTGCTCTGCATTTCTAACTCAGGATGCGTAGATGACTATCAGATCCATTTGCAATAAAGGATTTTCTGATTAAGAACTTGTGAGAAGCTGATAGAGCCAATAAGCCAGGCCTTAATGTGAAACAAAGTCCTTTTTATTTCTTAATGGTCATTCAGTTTGCACGTCCAGTTAGTGATACCCGTGATTGTGACCAGAGGCAACTATACACATTTCAAACAGCAGGAACAAAGCTTGTCACCAATCAGGGCAATTACAGCAAAGGCGTGAAAGGTACTAGCAGCTGCATCCTCACCAAAAAGGCGTGTAGACTGTCATGATTAGACTTGGCGGCTAGCCTCCCTCTCCCACAACTCCTTCCCCGTTATTCCCACACACTCAGCCATCTGGAGTTTCTCCGTTACATAAACAACCCAAGGCTAAACTTCACAGAGCCATAGCAAACGAAGCAAAGTAACAGGGAGGGGGGCAATAGAGAGCACTATGATGCAGAGGGAGCTGGGTCGCCATTCCCCAGCCAGGAGAAAACATACAAATGACAGGGAACCTGACAGAACTACTTGTTGTGGATTGAAATCTATTGGACTCTCAAAATAAGCTTTAAAAGTTCTAACATCCAAGGTGTGCCATGATTTCTCCTTGGGGTGTTTTGGATCTGGACCGATGATGGCAGATAGATCTCTTGTGATCTATGAAAATTAGAAACAACGTTGGGCTGAAAGGTAGGATCTGTCTGAAGGACTACCTTGTCCTTATGAAATATACATAACTCTGGTCTGGCTGAGAACGCGTTTAGTTCTAAGATCCATCTGGCTGAGGCAACTGCTACTAGGAAAATGGTCTTCATTCATAGCCATTTCAAAAATATATCTTGGATCGGTTCAAATGGAGGCTTAGTCAGTGCTGTTAACACAGGCATGGAATATGTACCTGCGGCAGATTTTTGAGAGTAGCTCCTTGGAGGAATCGATGAATGTGTGGATGATTAGATAGGTTGAGCCCATCTACCTGTGGAAGGACCGATGCTAATGCTGTTATGTTTCCTGAGGGTAGCTGGCTTGAGGCCAGATTTTAGACCGTCCTGCAAAAAACTTAGTACAAACTGGAGTGAATGCCTTAGGATGTTTACCTATTTTCTCCTATACCATCTGTGGAAGGCCTTCTAAGAAATATTATATATCCTCATTGTGGATGATTTTCTGGATGCCAGTATGGTGTTTATTTCTTCTGATGAGTATTCCAGTTTTTCCGTTCAACTTCCTGATGGTCAGATTCAGCCATTCTGGGTGGGGATGCCTGAGTAAGCATGTCCGGAGAGCTTGGGAGATGTAGATGCTGCAAGATTGCCATCTGCTGCAGAGTGGAAAACCACAGTCAATGGCCACCATGGTGCTACCACCAGGATCTCCATTCCCTGTTCCCAGATTTTTCTGAGTAGTTTGGGAATAACCAGAATTGGTGGAAATGTGTATAAGAGACCCTGGGGCCAGGATGAGGTCAAGGTGTCTGTTGCCTCTGCCAAGTGGTGGTAGTATCTGGTGCAGTATCTTGGAAGTTGGTGACTGTGAGGCAATGCGAAAAGATCCACTGGGGGGGGTTGAAGTGTGTTACAATCTGTTGGAATACTGACCTCTTCAGGTAACCATTCCCCCTGCTGAATGGTTTCCCTGCTGAGCCAGTCCACCTGTACGTTGACACTGCCCAGGACCGGTGCCAGGTTTTTTTGCACACTAGGCAAAGCTACCTTCTGCCCCCCCCCCATGTGCCCGCCAATTTTCAAACATAAATGCATTTCAGGAAGAATAAAAAACACAAAATTTGAAATTGCTAAAAAATTTCTTCTGAAGTGGATTCTGACCAGTATTCAAAAAAAGTTCAGATTGATGATATTTTCTCTACTCATATGCAAATGATTTCTTTGGATTATGGCCCACATCTATTTATTGAATATATTTAATAGTAATCACAAATCTGGAGTACAATACGAGTCAGATTAAGACTCCACAGTGCACTATAATAAATACTGACTCTCTAAGCAGCAGCCATCTCCCACTCCAGGTATTGTAAATGAGTACCATTTTAAGCAGAGTGTGGTAGTCATTAGTGGCTCAAGACTAGGATCTGAGTTCAAATATTTACTCTAGCATGAAAGCTCACTGGGTGCCTTTGGGCTAGTCACAGTCTCTCAGCCTAACTGCCTCATAGGGTTGCTGTTGTGAAGATAAATAGAGGAAGGGAGAATGATGTTATAAGCCATTTTGGGTCCTCATTTGGGAGAAAAGTAGGGCATAAGAATCTAAGTAAATAAATAACTAGGAATAAAGGGCAGCCCTTATTTTTCAGTGGGTAGGGGGAAAGGAAGCTTGGTCTTTAATAACATTTCTTTTCAGGGTAGCAGAAGGAAAGGGAAGAGAAGAGGAAGGAATGTGGTAACAGAACTCCCGGGTCTTAACCTAGAATGACTTAATTTCTAGTCTTGTAAAGAAGACCTATAGAAGTAGTCCCATTATAGGCTCCCGTTATGTGAGATGTCATGGAGTAAAAATACTGCTGGAGGTAGTATAACTGGAGGAAAAGAGACAGCCAAAGGACAGAATGTGAGTCAGCTAAGATGCCAAGGGCCCCTTCTGACAGAGCAGAATGCTGTTCCTGCTGTGCTGTCAGATCACCTAGAAGAAGCCCACAAGATGGATCCTTCCTACACCAGCTTCTGGAGAGCTACTGCTGACACAGGAAGGAGCAGCATCATAGGCTCCTCCCTCAGAAACTGGGCCTTTTGGCCTGGCACGGCAGCTGCACCCATGCCACAACTGCCAGGTCACTGAACAGATATAAAGCAAGAAGGAATAGGAGGAGGATGTAAAGTACACAAGCTGTGAGTGGGGGCTGAGAAGGCACTAGTTCAAATTTTGTCTTTTCTCTCCACTCTCTCTTCTCTGCCACCCACCCCCCACTCCAGAGACCTGAAACACAGGGAAATAATTGGAAAATACCCCAATGGTTTAGGACCATTCAATTGTTAATTTCATTGCCATAGGGCAAACAAAATAGTAGGGAATTGGCTATTGGCTGTGAGATGTTTGCAAGTTACTTTGCAGATAAAGTCATGTCACTCCACCAGAACCTCCTGACCATAGCTGATACAGTACATGAACTGGAAGATCTTTGTCTGTCTTCTGGTCCAGTGTTAGACCACTTCAACCGGCTCTCTCAGGAGGATGTCAGCAAGATCCCAGCAGCTGTGAAGCCAGCCTCCTTGACCCATGCCCATCTTGGCTGGTTAAGCCTGTGGTGATGGTATTAGGGTCCCCCTGGGTGAAATTATCAACTTGTCCCTTTCCTCTGGGACATTCCCAGCAGGATTGAAGGAGATGGTGGTACATCTGCTCTTTAAAAAACCATCACTGGACCCTGAGGTCCAAGCCAACTACCGTCCTGTCTCGAATTTACCATTTCTGGGCAAGGTAGATGAGACAGCAGTGGCTGAGCAGCTTCAGGCTTTCTTGGATGATGCATCCATCTTTGACCCGTTCCAGTCTGGTTTCCACCCTGGCCATGGGACAGAGACAGTGCTGGTCACCCTTACAGATGACCTCCAGAGACACTTGGATCAGGATGGGTCAGTGCTGCTGTTGCTTTTAGACCTAACAGCAGCATTCAGCAAGGTCAATTACGACCTTATGACCCACCGCCTTGCTGACATAGTTTTCCTCCTTTCTGCATGGCCAGGGACAGTGAGTGACACTTGGCAAGAGAGTCTCTGTGATACCCACTGGAATGTGGAGGGCTTCAGAGGGTGATCCTCTTGCCAATGCTGTTAAACATCTACATGCATCCCTCGCCCAGTTGGTCCGGGGGGTTGGGCTGGGCTGCCACCAGTATGCTGATGACACCCAGCTCTATCTGTTTCTGGACAGCTGCCCAGACTTTGCCCCAGAGAACTTGGATGGGGCTTTGGAGGCTGTGGCTGGGTGGCTACAGAAGAGTCGGTTGAAGCTAAACCCAACAAAGACAGAGGTCCTGTACCTGCACTGGGGAGGGATAGATTCAGGAATCAGGCTCCCTGCCTTTGACAGCACACTATTAGTGCCAGCTGAGAAGGTGAGGGGCACAGTGGTGATCCTGGATGCCCACTTTCAATGGAGGACCAGCTCACTGTTGTTGCCAGGTCTGCCTATTATCTTCAGCAGATCGGGAAACTAGTTCCCTATATCTCCCCGCAGGACTTGGCTACAGTGACTCATCCAATGGTCACTTCCAGGCTTGATTAATGTAACTCGCTTTGCCCTTGAAGTTGATGTGGAAACTCCAGCTAGTGCAAAATGCAGTGGCGCACCTGCTGACTGTGACGTCTGTGCAGACGCGCACTCAGCTGGTGCTATGCCAATTGCACTGGCTCCCGATTAATTACCAGATCCATTTCAAGGTGTTAGTATTGACCTTATACAGCCTGGGACCGCTTCTAAGGGACCGCTTCTCCACATATGTGCCCTGGAGAGCCTTGTGCTCAGTGGCCCATCATTTGCTGGTTGTCCCCGGCCCAAAGGACATCCGCTTAGCCTTGACCAGGGTCACAGCTTTTTCTGCCCTGGCCTTGGCCTGGTGGAAAACGCTCCCACTTGAGATCAGGGTCCTGTGGGACCTACTACAGTTCCCCAGGGCCTGTAAAATGGAGCTGTTCTGCCAGGCCTTCAGGTGAGGTGGCAGGCACCTAATTATTTGGCCTCCCTTGCTGAAGTTTCTAGCTGCATGCTGCCCACATAAATTAGACCTTTACTGTTTTGATTATGGCCTAGCTACTTCCAGTGATTTTATATTGATAAATTGTATTATCCCTTGTACTACCATTTTTAAAAATTGTTTAAATTATTTATATTACTGTAACTGTTTTAATGGTTTTTAAAACTGTTGTCTGTGACCCACCCTGAGCCCACTTGTGGGGAGGGCGAGATATAAATTGTAATAAATAAATCCTGACCTAACTTACAGATCTTGCAGGGATTCCTTAGGTCATCTATACAATGTGTGTTGAACATTCTAGAGCAGAGGTCTCCAGTGTGGTTCCTGAGGGTACCATGGCACCCACTAAATGTTTTTTAAAAATGGGCAGGGCCAGGTAAGGCTTTCACCCAGCAAGGCTTCTGATTGGCCACAGGAGATCTCATTGGTTGTGCAGATTTTTTACTGTATGACTGAAGAAAAATATTTTAAACAATCTGTTTATTTTAAAAGACATCCTCTTAAATAGAGCTTCCACCTGAAATGTTGAAGAGCTCTCCATGACCTCATTCTCTGACATTTTGTGGTTGCTTGGCTGGTGGGGGAAGACTCGCCTCTAAGCTTCCAGCCAACATTGATACAGTAAGTGAACTGGAGGCCCCTTGGCCATCTCTGGATCCGGTTTTTGACACCTTCACTTGCCTCTTGGATCTGTGCCCCTCAAAGCTAGTGAAGGCCAGCAGCGAGAGGCTACAAGTCCCCCTCAAAGATATTATCAAATTGTCCCTGGGCTCTGGGAATTTTCCAAGGGGGGTGAAGGAGGGAGTCGTTGTTCCTCTCTTGAAAAAAATCAAACTTAGATACTATGAATCTGACCAATTACTGCCAAGTCTTGAATCTCTCATTTCTGAGTAAGGGTAATCTGGGTAATCGAAAGAGCTGTGGCCAAGCAACTCCAGAAATTTCTGGATGACACATCAGTTTTGGACCCATTTCAATCAGGCTTCCACCCTGGCCACAGGACAGAGACGGCACTGGTCGCCCTCAAGGATGATCTCCACAGACAGCTGGATTGAGGTGGGTCAGCACTGCTAATATTACTTGATTTTACAGTCAACCACAACCTTCTGACTCACCTCCTCGCCGACGTTGGAATTCGTGGGACAGCCTTGCAGTGGCTTACCTCATTTCTACACGGTCAGGGACATGCTGGGAGGGACAGTGTCCTCAAGGCACCTGCCGAAATGTGGGGTACCTCAAGGGACACTTCTCTCCCCAATGCTGTTCAACATCTACATGTGCCCCCCTCATCCAGCTACTGCAGAATTTCGGGCTGGGATGCCATCAATATGCTGATGACACCTAGGTATTTCTGTTGATGGGTAGCTGGCCAGATACCGTTCCTGGGAATTTAGCTGAGGGTTTGGAGGCAGTGGTGAGACGGCTGAAGCAGAGTTGACTGAAACTGAATCCAGGAAATATGGAGGTTCTGTGGCTGGGTGGGGGAGAGCCTCATTTGGGCTGCCAGCTCCCGACTCTTGAGGGTGTGCCTCTGTCTCTGGCACAGATCATCGGGAACTTGGTCATGATTTTGGATTCTTCCCTATCCATGGAAGTTCGGGTTGCGAAGGTGGCCAGCCAGGCGTTCTTCCAACTTTGCCAGGTTAGGCAACTGGCTCCCTATTTGTCTCACCCCGACCTAGCCACAGTAATCCATGCAACGTTGACCTCCAGGTTGGACTACTGTAATTCACTCTATGCAGGCCTGCCCTTGTGCCTGACTCGGAAGCTCCAACTGGTCCAAAATGCAGCTGCACAGGTCCTTACTGGGACTCCTCAGACAGCACATATTCAACCGGTGCTACACGAGCTGCATTGCCTTCCAGTGGAGCACCGGATCAGGTTCAAGGTTCTGGTTTTGACCTTTAAGGCCCTTAGCGGTCAGGGACCTTCATATCTTCAGGACCGCCTCTCCCAGTATGCCCCTGGAACAGTGTTGTGCTCCAGGAATAAGAACCTTCTGGTGGTCCCTGGCCTGAGAGAAGTCCGGCTGTCCTCAACCAGGGCTTTTTCAGCCCTGACCCCCACCTGGTGGAACGCTCTTCCAGAAGACATCCATGCCCTGCAGGAATTGTTACCTTTCCATGGGGCATGCAAGGCAGAGATGTTCCGCCAGACCTTTGGTTGACAACAGCGATGGGGCATCATTTGACACTCTTACATAAGTCCCCATCCCCCATAACCCCTCCCCTAGGGCGACTGGGGAGTTGGAATCCTTTCTGCCATCTTATATAGGCTGTTTTTCCACTATCTCATTGATGCTGGTTTTATGTATTGGTATTTATTGGGTTATTTTAATTTAATTTTGAATTGAGATTTGTATACTTATTCTGTTGTAAGCCGCCCTGAGCCCTATTCTAGTGAAGGGCAGCCTAGTAAATTGAATTTAATAAATAAATAAACAGTAGCCACTGGTGGCCACCCCTCTCCTTCCCCTCTTAAAGGGCCCTCCAGCTGAAGGGTGGGAGTATGTGGCCTTTATATCTCATGGGAGGGGAGGGAGAAGGGCTGCTGCTGCCCGCATGCCTGAACTCCAAATGGCAAATTCACCACTTGGAGTTCAGGCATGCCCCCCCTTCTTCCCAAAAGCATTTAAAGGGACCCTTTAAATGCTTTTGGCAAGAAGGGGGGGCTGAACTCCAAGCAGTGAATTCACTGCTTGGAGGTCAGGCACATGGGACGCTGGTACCCAACGTGATGACATCACTTCTGTGTGACATCATCACATTGGGAACACCCCCATTCCCTCCAGAAACGTCCCCCAAATTCCCCCACTGGGGTCTGGGAAGGACAAGGCAACCCTAAAAATGTGACCCAGATATGTGACCCAGAATTCAAAATGAATTTGGCAGAGTTCCCAATAAAATACAAAGGCTACTAAGGGAAATGGACAATGGAAGTGTGGAAAGGTTTAGATGCTCCTGTTTTCTTAGGAAACAACTTAGCCACACATTTAAAAACTGTAAATATAATTACAAGTTCTTAGGCTTGGTAAAAGTGAAATTAGATTCTGTCACAGGGTGGGATGTTCAGATTTATAAAGCCACAAATATTACCACACTACTGGGGGCCAGCTCAGCACCTCAAGGGAACTAAGAGTTTTGGTGGGGGAAATCTGCCTGAGAGAGAGGGGAGAACAACGGCTTCTGCTATGAACTGACATACATGGTTACTCCTGCAGAATTGCACAAAAGGCTTTGCCTTCCCCTGCCTCTTAAGCAGGGGGCAAAATCCAGCCACCCTATGATGGCAGCTCTGCTTGCAGTAATATTCTTGCAGACCGAACAATTCAGGAGTAAGAGGCCACATGTTCCTTTTTTTCAAAGAGAGAAAATATATTCCTGTTTCCAACTGGGGATGTGTGTTGAAGGCCGTTATTAAAGGTTATATTTAAACAGCTAATCTTGGTCTTCAATCTCATCTTCAACTCAAACAGAATTGAAAATTGTGAATACTTGGAAACTACTTTATGGGCTTCTGAACATTTGCTTACATAGCCGTTACTAATTTGTAAATATATTTACAACTTTTCTGCTTGGTCTGACTACACAGTACAATAGGTCACTATTTATAGTTTAAGAATAGAAGCCAAGTAACATGCATATAAAGCCACATAATGAATCCATGTGACAAGGAGGGTTCATTATCTAATGGACTGACTTGGATGCTGAAGTCTCAGGTAGTTCTGCATTATTTAACCAGTCCTGTGAATGTTCCAGCATGTACCTGATCATGACTCTTCACATGCTAGCACGAGGTACTTATATTTTCTAGACCACCACTGGACTGTCCATAGCAATAGCATTTTGTTATTCTTTGGAAGCTGTCTTAGATACTATCCTCTGCAGAAAGGCAGTATATAACTTTTACACTTTTATTTATTTATTTATTTATTTATTTCAATTTATACCCCGCCTAGCCAGCGGACCGGCTCTTTTAAAGATAAGTGTTTCCACAAGGCTGGTTCAGCATATGCAAATCAACTGAAAGCCAAAAAGTTATACAGTGGACCAGGCACCAAAAGAGACAGAAGTAACTCATCACTTAGGAAGATTTTGTTATTAGTTATTGATGCCTGCTGCTTTCTGGCTCCATTTTTTCCATGTGCATAATTTATAGGGAAACAGAGCTGCAAAGAGAAAAAAGTAACCATCTGAAAGTACACTACCCAATTTATGCCCTCGAAGCTTACCATAACAAATACAATCACACAACTGAAGGGGCATAAGAGGGGCATAAATGCAGTTTGCCTATTGAGTTAATAGTCTTTTAAGGAAAGATAAAAAAGGTTAGAGAGGGTAGGGCTGTATTTAAAAAGCAAAATCCAGCAATGCTGTTTAAAAGTGAGCAAAACTACAGAAACCAACACATGTGACTTGTTATGATGAGGCATATGGGTTCGTTACTTTTAATAGCTGTGCAAAAGAAGGAATTTTGATAGGTATAGCATACTATGGTGGAGTGCATGCATCCACGCTGCAATTACCAAATTCTGTCCTCTACACAAAAGTACAAAAGCCCCAATCCTCTATTTCATCCGGTCATCCTAAAACAGATAGCTTTACTTCCTACTGTCTGCAAAGTCCTTTACTGAGAACTAAAGATATATTAGACCTGTCAAATGTACCCCAGGTGGACTGCACACAAAAAGTAATATGTGGCTAGGAAAGGGAGCCACTGTAATTCTTCTGCCTTCTATAGTTTGCACTGGAAATAATTTAGCCATCTTGCTTTTCAATTCTGAAGACACAGATGATTTAATCTTGGTTTGTGGTACAATCCAAGTCTTTCAAAAGCTCAACAGCTAAACAACTGAGCTATCAACTATGTAGTCTTTGGTCCAAATCCTACCTCTACCAAAGACTCACTAAAAAGGCAAGTGCCTTAACCTCCTCCTTCTACCTAGGAGGGATAATACTGTCCTTAGAGGACTATTACAAGGAATATTGATCCCCCCCTCTCTGTCATTGGTGCTGTGCAATGCCAGGTCCATAAATGATGAGACCACGGTCCGGCAAGATTTTTTGCAGGACCAGAACGTGGACCTGGCGTGCGTGACCGAGACCTGGGTGCGAGAGGGAGAGACAGTGCCTCTCTCCCAATCGGCTCCACCCAGATACTCGGTCCTCCACCAATCACGGACTAGGGGGCAGGGGGGAGTGGATCTATTCATTCCAGAAGTTTGCTCCTTCAGGGCCAGATGTACCCAGTGCAGCTCCAGATGGCTCTGTGGGATCCGATGCCCCCTGGCAGCTCGTTGGATAAGCTTGTGGAGGACTGGCAGAGTCGGCTCTCTGTGGCCATCGACGAGATCACTCCCCGGCGCCCTCTGTGCTCCCACTCTAGGCTTGCGCCCTGGTATACCCAGGAGTTGCGGCTTATGAAGCGGGAGCTGAGACGGCTAGAGAGACGGTGGCACCATGCCTGTGACAAAGCAACAAGAGCATCTTATAGGATGTTTATGAGATCCTATGAGATGGCAGTCAAAGCCACTAAGAGGCAGTTCTACGCGGCCATGATTGCATCTGCAAGCTCACACCCAGGCCAATTGTTTAGAACGATTTGGTCTATAACAACTCTGCCACAGGGCAAACCAAATGCTAGGGAATTGGATATTGGCTGTGAGGCATTTGCGAACTATTTCATGGATAAAGTCTTGAAGCTCTGCCGCGACCTCCCTGCCACAGTTGAAACAGTGAACAAAGTCAAGGCCCCTTGCATGTCCTCGTTTTCAGGTTTGGATCATTTCAGCCCGCTCAGCCTGGAGGAAGTCAACAGATTGCTTGCAGCTGTACGCCCAACCATGTGCAGCCTTGATCCATGCCCTTCCTGGCTTATTAAAGCTGGCCATTAAGGGTTTTGAGGTGCCCTAAGGGAAATTATCAACAAGTCCCTTATTGAGGGGCAATCTCCAGGGGCACTCAAGGAAGCGATGGTCTGCTCTCTCCTGAAAAAACCATATCTGGATCCAGACGAATTGGCCAATTATCAGCCAGTTTCCAATTTTCCCTATTTGGGCAAATTAATTGAAAGGGCAGTGGCGATACAGCTACAGGGCTTTATGGATGACACTTCCGTATTAGACCCCTCCCAGTCTGGCTTTCGCCCGGGGCACGGGACGGAGACGGCGTTGGTCGCCCTGACGGATGACCTCCAGAGATATCTGAATTGGGGTGGTTTGGTGGTGCTGCTGCTGTTAGATCTGTTGGTTGCATTTGACACAGTCAACTACCAGTTGCTGACCCACCGCCTCACCAACATGGGGATCTAGGGGCTTGCCCTGCAATGGCTTGCTTCCTTTCTCCAGGGTCGGGGACAAAGGGGGGCGCTAGAGGAACAGTAGTCCAGGAGACACCCGCTAAAGTGCAGTGTGCCTCAAGGGGCAGTGCTGTCCCCGATGTTATTTAACATCTATATGCGCCCCCTTGCCCAGATTGCCCAGATGTACAGGTTGGGGTGCCACCAGTACACTGATGACACCCAGATCTATCTGATGCTGGGTGGCCAGTTGGACTCCAGACTGGAAGATCTAGACCAGGCATTGCAAGCCATGGCTGGTTGGCTTAGACTGAGCCAACTGAAGCTGAACCCAATGAAGACGGAGGTCCTGTGCCTGAGTCAGGGCAGCTTGGGGGTGGGGGTCCCACTCCCGGCCTTTGGTGGGGCACAATTTGTGCCAGCGCTGGAGGTTAGGAGCTTGGGAGTGCTCCTGGATACCTCCTTAACAATGGAGGCCCAGGTAGCAGCCACTGCTAAGTCAGCCTTTTACCATTTCCGGCTGATTCGGCAGTTGGTTCCCTTCCTCAGCCACGATGACCTGGGTACAGTAATCCATGCGATGGTCACCTCAAGACTAGACTACTGTGATGCTCTCTACATGGGGCTGCCCTTGTCGCAGATCCGGAAGCTGCAGCTAGCGCAGAATGCCGTGGCCAGGCTCCTGATGGGTCTCCCTAAATGGGAGCACATCCGGCCTGTGCTGAAGGCACTGCACTGGCTGCCAATAGCATACAGAATCCGCTTCAAGGTGCTGGTACTTACATTTAAAGCCCTACATACCTGAGGGTCCAACATACCTGAGGGACCGCCTTTCCCCATATATACCTCTGAGAGTGCTACAGTCGGGTTCACAACACCACTTGACCATTCCAGGCCCTAGGGACGCCAGACTTGCAGCCACTAAAGCCAAGGCATTCTTGGTGGTGGCTCCTTACTGGTGGAATGAGCTCCCAGAAGAGATTAGGGCCCTCTGGGCTTGCAAGACAGAGCTCTTCCACCAGGCCTTCAATTAGGAGCCGCCATACCATTAACACCACCACTATTAACATCTGTGGTTATGGGTCGGCCCTGGCCTGGAGATTGAGCCACACCACTGCGCAAGCCTGAAGATCAATGAACTGGCAGAACTTGTTGGATATCATACAGCAGGCCATCTTTAGTACTGGAAGATGACTACTACTACTAGCACTTTAAAGAATTCTTGTGATTGTTTTAATGTTGAAGGTTTTAATTTTTGTATATGGTTTTATGGTACTGGTTACCGATTCTTGTAAGCCACCCTAAGCTCGTTCATGGGGAGGGTGGGGTATAAATAAAATTAATAAAGAAATAATACAGAAATATTATAAGGATTCCCAGAGAAAATTAATGTATGGAAATGCCCTGAACACTCCAGGGGAGTTTTCTCACTAGCTTTTCCCCGCGGTTTACACCGAAGCTAGCACCGGAGCTTCTGGTCAGTTTCCCACCATTTGCTCCATGCTCACAATTTCCTCCAGAGTATCACTGCACTGCTTCGGAGCTTCCCTGGAGCAAGAAAATCCTGTTCCTAGCGGTGTTTCCTGTTTACTCCGGTGGAGAAGCCTAGATAAGAACACACCCACTCGCCAGCCCTCCATGTGGCCCGCCCCGTGGTGGGCGTTTCTTGAATTTTTTTTTTTTAAACGAGCCCTCCTAACGTTATATCGAAATAAGGAGGCAGGGAGGCAAGATCCCACCACAGGGACTGCGTTGCCGTTTCTTGATAGCAGGAGCCAGGTGCCATTGGCCCGAGAGCTCCCTGTGCTTGCAGATGACTGCTGCCCTTTCTTTGGGCTGCCCCAGCAACAGCCCCTGCAGAGCTGGTGGTGGGTGCTTTCCTCTAGAAAACCGCGGAGAAGCCGCGGCAAGCAAGCGGGTGGGCGGGCTGGGGACGCGAGTCTTCCTTCCCGCTCCCTGTGTGCGGTCCTACAATCCTGAAGCATAACTTCCCCGCCTTTTTTTTTTTAAAGGCCCTTATAATGTTATAACATCATAATGAAATTTTGATGCAGCAAGGGAAGACGGCACAATTCTTGTCTTTTTATACTACACACACGTTCACATCTATTATGGGGGGGGATGGATTTGCCGTTTCTTGGTAGCATGAGCCAGGTGCCATTGGCCCGAGAGTTCCCTGTGCTTGCAGATGAGCGCTGCCCTGTGTTTGGGCTACTCCGGCAACAGCCCCTGCAGAGCTGGCGGTGGGTGCTTTCCTCCAGAAACCCGCAGAGAAGCCGTGGCAAGCGGGCGGGCTGGGGACGCTTGCCTTCCTTTCCGCTCCCTGTGTGCGGTCCCACAATCCTGAAGCATAACTTCCCCGCCTCTTTTTTTTTTTTTAAGGCCCTTATAACGTTATAACATCATAATGAAATGTTGATGCAGCAAGGGAAGATGGCACAATTGTTGTCTTTTTATAATACTCACACGTTCACATCTATTATGGGGGGGGGGTTAATTTGCCATTTATTGGTAGCGTTCCTTTGGCCATTTGGGAGCCGGGTGCCATTGGGCCCCAGCAGCAGCCCCTGCAGAGCAGGCTGGGTGCGTTTCTTTGCAGAAAAGTCACAGAAATGGGTTGAACTGTTTTCTAGGGGCTATAATTATTCCTGCGGAGCGGGGAGACTGGTCTGCGTGTCATGCTGCTCCTCCTCAGCTGCACCCACCACCACCACCATTTATGTAATTTTTTTTTTACTTTACACGGGCCAGCTGACACCATGTTGCCCATCCTCCATTTTGTTGTCTTGATCGGGTTAAGCACACGACATTTCAGTTCACATCGGAGAACCCACCCATGGGGGGGGGGGGGGTCCTCCAGTGACATTGGAAGTCCATGTAGCCCGCCAATCATTTTGCTTCAACCCAGACCAGCAGGAAAATTTGAATACTGAGGAGGGACTTGATGAATTCTGGGAAGAGGAAGGCGGGTGATGCACTGTCGTCATTCCACTATGTCGTTATAACGTTACCGCGCATGCGTTTTAAAAAAAAAAGGAAAAGCGGGGAACGAGGGAGGAGCAGGGGGGAGGGAAGGGGAGGGGAAATGGACGGGGCAGCAGCAGAAAGCCTCGCAGCAACCACTACTGTGAACAGAAAACTGCGGGGGGGAGAGAGGAGCTGATTGCTGTAGTGGAAAATTGGAGATGGTTGCTCAGGAGGAGTCTCACAGGGGGAAATGAGGAGGAAATGAGAGGCTAATGGCATGTGCGAAAACGTCCCAAGTGTTATACAGATATACAATACAAAGCCTTGTCAGCTGGTTTCTTGCACTCACCTTGTGGACAAAGATTTGGACAGCTAGGTCAAACCAGAGTGAGACATTCAGCTCCTTCAGCTTTACTCCTCCTTGGCCCCATACCTACAGGTCACACAAGCCCCCAGAAGATCTAATTAGTCTACACTCTACGTCACCTCTAGAGCAGTGTGCTAAGTTTTCCCCATCAAACTGACATTTTGCTTTCTTCACAGAACCTACAGTTTCTTAGTTTTCTACTGGTTAGCTGAGTTGCCGTCTTTGATCACAATTTTATGGATTTCATATACAATGTGGGGGGGGGGGGGATTATAGTTGTATATCCTGCCCTCCCTACACACTCTTGAAATGGGAACTTGTTCGTTCGTTCGTTCGTTCATTCATTCATTCATTCATAGACCTTTATTGGCATATCGTCAGTCGTAAGGTTATAAAACATTGTACCATAAAATTAAAATCTAAGATTCCATATAACATAAGTACAATCAAAATAGTACTATCTAAAATTTTGTACCTTAAGAACTTCTGTAAGAAATTTGGCAACATCAAGAAGGAAGATACAATGCAGTAGAAATTATGGTGCATGAGAAAAAGACTTTGTTAATAAACATATATGCACCAAATGGAGCTAAAGAATCCTTCTTTAAAGAACTAACTGCTGAACTAGATCAGACAGATCATGAACATTTAATCCTAGTGGGAGATTTTAATGGGACTGTAAATACAAAAATGGATCGACGCACGAAAAGTACAGATGCTACAAATGGAAAGCTACCCAAATCTTTTTTTGCCTTGGCAAAACAAGAGAGTATTGAAGACGTGTGGAGGAAGTGGAACCCTACAGTTAAAGACTATACTTTCTATTCAAATAGACATGATTCTTTTTTCAGGATAGACATGATATGGATGACGGGAAAGTTGGCATTGAAGACGAAAAAAATCAAAATTTTACCTAAAACTAACTTGGACCATAATCCATTGATATGGACATCGAGACAAGGACAGAGACAATGGAGATGGAGATTAAATGAACATCTTTTGGATAAGCAAGAAATAATGGAAACTTTGAAAAGAGAAACAAATACGTATTTTAAGACTAATATGATACAAGATATGAAACTGCAAGTAGTATGGGACACATATAAGGCAGTGATGAGAGGTATTCTAATAGACTTTAACGGCAAAGAAAAAAAGAAAATATTACAACAGCAGAATGAAATTCAACAAAAAATCAGCACTAAAGAAAAAGAATTAAAGAAAAGACAAGGTAAAAAGACACTCATAAAGGAAATTCAGATACTGCAAGACCAACTAAACGCTATAATCAACCGTGAGATTTACTGGAACTTAAAGAAGCTTCAGCAGAAATCCTTTGAAGGGGCCAACAAACCTGGAAGATACTTGGCATGGCAACTAAAAAAACGAAGAGAAAAAAAGACAATAACGAAGATTATAGCTGAAGATAAGGAAATTGTTGATATTAGCGGGATTAAGAGGGAGTTTTTTAAATTTTATGCCAAGCTTTTTCAAAAGCAACAGATAGATAAGAATAAAATAAAGGAGTATCTTCAAGGATTGAAGCTAGTAAAACCAGAGGGGAAAATTAAAGAAATGTTAAATGATGTAATTTTACCCACAGAAATACAAGAGGCCACTGAAGATACCAAATTAGGGAAAACACCTGGACCGGATGGATTTACGGCAAAATTTTATAAAAAGCTTAAAGAAACACTTATTCCAATTTTGGGAATTGTATTTAATGAAATAAGAAGTACTGTAATAATTCCGGATTCATGGAAAGAAGCAACTATATCATTAATCCCAAAAGAAGCACAAGATTTGATGGATGTTAAGAATTATAGGCCAATATCACTGCTGAACAATGATTATAAAATATATGCTAAGGTAATAGCAAAAAGGGTCAAGGACTATCTGAAAGAGACAACTCGAAAAGAGCAAGCTGGTTTTTTGCCTAACAGACAAATAAAAGACAATATAAGAATGGTACTTGATGCCATTGAATACTATGATAAGCATCCAGAGAAGCAAGTTGGATTCTTTTTCTTAGATGCTGAGAAAGCGTTTGATAATTTGAACTGGGACTTTATGTTTGCAACTTTGGAAGAACTACAAGTTGGGGAGCATCTGCTGAATATGATTAAAACAATTTACATAGATCAGAAATCATCAATTATAATAAACAATGATATGACAGAATATTTCAAAGTTCAAAAAGGAACAAGACTCTGCTATCTCCACTGCTTTTTATATGGATACTGGAAGTATTACTAGTGAAAATACAAGAAGAAAGAGAAATTAAAGGTTTAACTATAAGAGGCTATACTTACAAATACCGTGCTTTTGCTGATGACGTGATGTTTATAATGGAAGAACCACTGGAAACACTACCAATATTGCTACAAAAAATTAAAGACAGGAGACCTAGCAGGATTTTATGTTAACAAGAAGAAATCTAAGTTGTTATGTAAGAACATGTCAAGTAAGGAAAAAATAGAACTGCAAGTAAGAACGAACTGTGAGGTAGTAGAGAAAACAAAATATCTGGGAATTGATTTAACAATGAAGAATATTGACTTGTTTAAGAATAACTATGAAAAACTTTGGATACAAATTACCCAAGACATTAAGAAATGGAACTTATTAAACCTATCACTAATGGGTAGGATTGCAGTAGTTAAAATGAACATTTTGCCTAGACTGTTGTTTCTGCTGCAAACAATACCCATAGTAAAAGACTCAAAGGTGTTTAAAGCTTGGCAAAAAGAACTTTCGAAGTTTGTATGGGCAGGAAGGAAGCCCAGGATAAAAATGAAGATAATGTGTGATGTGAAAGAAAGAGGTGGATTTCAACTACCAAATTTGCAGTTATATCGTGATGCGGTTTCTTTGACATGGTTAGAAAGCTGGATCCGATTAGAAGATAGGAAGCTTTTGGCATTGGAAGGTCATGATTGTAGATTTGGATGGCATGCATATTTGTACTACGGAAAAGTGAAGATGGACAATATGTTTAAACAATATGTTTAAATGTAAGAAGATCTTTAATAAACGTGTGGAGTAAATACAATAGATTTTTTTCGGATACAAAACCATTGTGGATTGTTCCAGCGGAAGTTATAAAGCCTTTTTCAATTTGTGACGGTCAAGATTGGTTGAAATATAAAGAACTAGTAATAAAAGTAAGAGGTGAATATATCTTAAAAGAAGAACAAGATGTTAGTTTCGGGTATGGGTGGTGGCGTTACATACAAATATATGATTTGTTCAAGGCAGATAAGAGGGCGGGTGGCCTAAGAGGTGAAAATAATGAAATAGAACAGATATGGCTAGAAGGTGATAAGAAAATGGTTTCTAAAATGTATAAAATATTGTTGAAATGGGATAATGAAGATGAACTAGTTAAAGAACAGATGATAAAATGGGCAATTAATGTTAACAGAGATATTCCAATGTCATCATGGGAATTTTTATGGAAAAGAGCTATGAGTACATCAACATGTTACAGTCTTAAAGAAAATTGTTATAAAATGATGTATAGATGGTATATGACACCTAAAAAATTGCAATTATTAGTAAACATGTATCTAATAAGTGTTGGAAATGTAAACAAAAAGAAGGGTCCTTTTATCATATGTGGTGGACTTGTGAAAAAGCAAGGAACTATTGGTCAATGATATATGAGGAAATGCAAAAAATTGTGAAATGTACTTTTAAAAAAACACCAGAATTGTTTTTGCTAGGTCTTAAGTTGGAAGATATAGATGTCAGTAAACGGACAATGATATGGTATATGGTGACAACCGCAAGAATGGTCTATGCACAAAACTGGAAGAATGAAAGAACTCCAGAGCTTTGGGAATGGCTCAGAAAACTAGTATTTTTGGCTGAAATGGACAAATGGACTAAGAAACTGATCAAGATTCTATGATATTTTTAGAAGAATGGAAAGATCTGCAAGAATATACAGAAAAGTGTATTGAACTAAAGGGAAACATATTTACATTTTCTAACTACTGAAAAATCTGTAATAACTGTATATGTATCTAACATTTTTTGGAAGGGAACAATATATAAAAACATTAGAGGTACATATGTTATAGAAAAAGAGCTAAATACTCAATCTTTTTTTTTTTAATTAGTAATTTACCTGTTAATCTAAGTCTAAGTACAGGTGTGGGGTCTGCTGAAAGCCTAGAAGGGGGGAGGAGGAAGAAAAATAAAAAGAGGTCATTAAAAAAAATAAGATGAATGTACTGTTAAATGAAAATGGTGACTTCAATAAAAAACATTTAATAAAAAAAAAATTGGCAACATCATTAGTGATCTCAGGAATCGAATCATTCAAGAGAAGTTGACATTTTTGACTTATTACTCAAATAACTTTTAGGATGAAGCCAAGTTAAAAGGAATTTTCGGCAAGGTAGGCGACGAGGTAGTTCATACAGGAGAACTCATTTTCAGTTTGTCAAGAAGGACCACTAAATGCATCACTGCCAAGAAGAATTAAGTTTGCAGCCTCTAAAAAGAACAAATATGCTACCTGACAAGCTGATAAGCCAACACTCTGCTTACTGTAGCCAGGTAGCAAAATTCACAGTAGAGAGGAAAGTAAAAATACACACTCTCTTAAAAATAGTGAACAGGTGAGCATTAACTAAGTAGACAGACTTCATATTTTTATCTCTTCAAAATAAGCTCATTTTAGGTATTACCAGGCTGCCTTAAATTGCCACCGTAACTCTCAAGGGTCTGGTCCCCATGGACTTATTTGTATAGCAGCTACTTGTCTTTTACAAGTTTACATCATAAGCAACTAGGTGGGTGAAGAGTACACACGGGAATGCAGAGAAACATTAGAGATTTTTTTTTGAACAAGCTGTACTACATGGAAGGCTTCTTTCTGGTTATGAAACATTGTTCTGTCCTAATGAAAACTACCTTCAAAGAATCAATGTCAATAAACTATGCCAGGGGACTACAAATCTGTTGGCTGTGTAGAAACATTTGAGATTTTGACAAGGGGTAGTGTGCACTGCCACAAAATGCCTGTCATGGGCTGCAGTCACAAAATGTTGGGAGGTTCTAAGCCAAGAATTCACTTATGATAGGGGCAGCTATTCTGAACGGGTGACCTCTGCTGATGCAAACATCCCTGCAGACCTAAAGGTTTCTTCTGAAACACCTCCAGCTCCAGTGAGGTGGCGGTATGCCAGGATTGGTTCTTTGTCTTAGGAAAGCGTCCATCTGGCACCATGAAAGACATTGGCAGGCACCACGGCATCCATAGACACTATGCTGGATATCACTGAACTATGCTATTGGCTCGAGCAGCAGTAGACCACATGCTTGATAAATGCAAAATGCCAGATTCAGTCTCTGGCATCTTCACTTTAAGGGATTTCAGGCAGCAGGGCTGGAGAAGACCTTCGCAGGAGGCACCAGAGAGCTGCTGCCAGTCACTCAAAACAGTCACCACTGGAATAGATGGACCAATGCTCTGATTCAGCATAAAACAGAACAACTTTGGATACCAACCAATTCACATCTCCTTTGGCCACTCCCAGATTAGGAGAAGAATCATATGAAGCAACTGTTTGATCATGAGACTCCAATATTTCCTCTGTAATACTGTACATTTTAGATGAGCATAGTTTCAAAGGGTAGCCATGCTGGTTTGCAGCTGTTCTCTCAAGGACAGCTCTAAAAAGAGCTCTCTCGGCCTCACCTACCTCACAGGGTGTCTGTTGTGGGGAGGGAAAGGGAAAGGAGTTTGTAAGCCACTCTGAGACTCCAAATGAAGGGTGGGATATAAATCCAGTCTCCTCCTCCTCCTCCCCCCTCTTCTTCTTCTTCTTCTTCACCACAAAATCTCTAGGAATTTCCCAGCCTGGCACGGGCAACACTTGTCAGGCCTGGCCCTAAGGATCCCTCCTTGAAAGGCCAAAAAATGCCTGGAAAGCGCCCTGCCCCCTCCCCCTCCTTTTACTGACAGAACCAGTTAGAAGCCTTCCCCCACCCCCGCCAGAATGTTTTAGTCTCTCACTGTCGACGTTGCAGGGCCTGGAGTAGATCCCTGTGGTGGCCATTTTAGAAGGTATTCCGGGGGGGGGGGGATTCAACCCTCCCCAAGGTTTTGGGGTATTTTTACTTTTTGGATTTTTCTGCAGACCCATAGAGTCCCCTGAGTCTGTAGAAAAACCTGTTGGGGGAAAGTGTGTCCTTTGTTGGTGGAAATAAGTATTCGCATGTAGAGGGGACGGCTGAGAATTAGATATATAGATACTGCCCCTGAACATTAAAATTCCATATAGTCATCAAGGGCAAGACTGCTGGAAGTTATCATGGGCAAGACTGCTGGAAGGGAAAGGAGCAAGTGAAAGGTGGGCTCTCCTAAAACAAGAGCTCTTGCAAGCTCAAGCTGTTGCTATTACAACAAGAAGGAAACATGGTAGGGGATCCAAGAAGCAAATGTGGATAAACAGAGAACTGTGTGATGTGCTAAGGGAGAAAAAGGAAATGTTCAAGAAATTGAGGAAAGGACATACCTCTAAAGAAGAGTATCTGCAGGTTGCCAGACACTGTAGGTTAACCATCAAAGAGGCCAAAGCTCACAGTAAGCTAAAGCTGGCCAGGGAGGCTCGCTACAACAAGAAAAACTTCTTCAGACATGTGAGGAGCAAACGCAAGATAAAAGAGGTGACGAGAAAGCAGAAAGGCTCAATGCCTATTTTGCCCTCAGTTTTTTCCCTGAAGAAGAGAACGGGCTCTTCTAGAAATGGTAGTATGCAAGTCACAGCATCTGGACTGCTGGTTGACATGGGCAGAGAGGTAATTGAGAAGCACCTGGCTGCACTGAATGAGTACAAAGCCCCAGGGTCAGATGGTATGCACCCAAGAGTGCTCAAAGAACTTTCTAGAGAGCTTGCAGAGCCTTTGTCCATCATCTTCCAGACCTCCTGGAGGATGGGAGACATGCCACAAGACTGGAGGTGGGCAGATGTTATCCCAATTTTCAAAAAAAGGGATGAGGAATGACCCAGGAAACTACAGGCCAGTCAATCTGACCTCTGTCCCAGGGAAGACATTGGAGCAGATTTAAAGGGCATCTGCAAGCATCTAAAGGATAACTTAGTGATCCAGGGAAGTCAACACGGATTTGTCCCCAACAGGTCCTGCCAGACCAATCTCATTTCCTTCTTTGATCGAGTGACAAGCTTACGGGATCAAGGGAATGCTGTTGATGTTGTTTACCTGGATTTCAGTAAAGCTTTTGACAGGGTTCCCCATGGTGTTCTGATGGGTAAACTAGAGGACTGTGGACTGGACTCTAGGATAGTTAGGTGGATAGGGAACTGGTTGGAGAACCGCACTCCAAGAGTAGTTGTCACTGGCATTTCATCTGAATGGAGGGAGGTGTCCAGTAGGGTGCCACAGGGCTCGGTTCTGAGCCCAATATTTTTCAATATTTTTATAAATGATCTGGATGAGGGTGTGGAGAGGCTACTAATTAAATTTGCAGATGACACTAAATTGGGAGGAGCAGCGAACACACCAGAAGATAGAAATAGAATTCAACAAGATGTGAACAAGAAGCAATTTAACAAGGATAAGTGCCGAGGCCTACACCTGGGTAACAAAAATGAAGAACACACATACTGGATGGGGGATACATTTCTGAGTAGCAGTGTGTGTGAACAAGATCTTGGGGTAAGGGTGAACTGAAAGTTAAATATAAGCAGCCAGTATGATGTGGCAACAAAAAAGGCTAAAGCAATCTTGGGGTGTATCTGGAAAGTACTGGAGTCAGAAATGCTTCATAGTGATTTCAGCAAGCATAACTTTATTAGAGAGGTCAGAAGAGCATGCCTAAATGGGGGCCGGGGGGCAATTATATTTACATGTAAGCCGCACCCCTGACCTCGCCCAGACAAGGTGATGGGATTTGGTTCCTGCCAGAGGCTATCATAGATTTATTTGAATATCCTAAGCCTCTGATAGGGGGATGACTAGGATCCTAGTGCTCTATTGTTCTCTGGCCTCAAGCTCAGGGCTTCCCCGGCCATGTGTGCAATGGACCGCCATGCAGTCGTTGCTGCGAGTACATTTCACCCCTCCCCCCATAGTCCAGATATCCCCTTAGCAAGCATAGTCTTTTAAATTATCGGGGGGGGGGGGGGCTGCGCTCTTGTCCGGAGCATTGGGAACGACTGCGGGAACAGCTTCTGGTGTTGCTGTGCTGGGTTCTGGAAGTGGAGTTGTCACACAGTCTGGAGTGTTGCTCAGTGGAGTTTCAGGAACCTGGTTCTGCCAGCGGTCCTTGCTGTGGAGTGGGTGGTTCATGATCATCGAAAGTCTCCTCCATCGTGCCACGGTCTGGTGACAGGAGGCAGCGTTGCAGCTGGTCTATGTACCACTTCCATAGTTGTCCTTCTTCCCCCGAGACTTCATAGGAGAGCAGTCCCGTGGCATGGATGATGCACCCAGGCAGCCATGCCGGTCCCACCACATAGATCCGGATGTAGATGGGGTCCTCAGGAAAGAACCCCCAGGGTGCCTTGCATTGCTCCACTTTGCCTTGCATTGCTACACTTTGCTGCTGTGCTCTGGGGCCCGGTCCAGATGCAGTCGGTCTAGTTGCATTGTAAGCCTCCGTCCCATCAGGAGCTCTGCTGGGCTGTGTCCTGTTGCTGTGTGCAAGGTAATCCATTGACCAAAAAGGAAAGTGGCCAGCTTTTGGTTCCAACTGCTATGTTCCATCTGCCACAGGGCCTCCTTGGTCATCCTGACCATAAGCTCTGCCTGTCCATTTGTGACTGGGTGAAATAGCGCGGACCTCACATGGCGGATGCCATAGTACTCCGTGAAGTTCTGGAACTCCTGTGAAGTAAAAGCTGCTCCGTTGTCAGTAACTAATGTATCCGGGATGCCGTGGGTACTGAAAATGTGCCACATGGATCGGATGGCCGTCTGGGATGACGTGGCCAATACCGGGGCTACCTCCAGCCACTTAGTGTAACTGTCGACTAGTATGAAGAATAATTGGCCTTGGAAGGGCCCCGCGAAGTTGAGGTGGAGCCTGGCCCATGGCTTGTGCGCAGACTCCCAGGGCCGGAAAGGTGCTCCGGGTGGTTCAGGGCAAGATTCCTGACAGACCCTGAATTGCTTCACCCTCTCCTCGATGGCCGCATCCAGCCCCGGCCACCACACATAGCTGTGGGCCAATGCCTTCATGCGAACGATGCCCAGGTGATTTTCGTGGAGGGCCAACAGAACTCTCTCATGCAGCAGGGTGGGAATGACCACCCTGGCACCCAACAGTAAACACCCCTTGAGAGTGGATAGCTCTGTCTGGTGGCATGTGAATGCCGTGAAATCAGGGCCGGGAGAGCTGGGCCACCCCCTTTGTCACGGGTTGGGTGCCAGTAGGTCAGAAGCCAAGCCGAAGTCCGAGCCAGTCCAAGGTCAAGCCAAATTAGGAATGAATTATCAAGTCCAAAACACAAGCCAAACACAGAGTCAATCCAAGCCAAGGTCAGAGAGGGAAACTCACAAGCAAACCAGTCCAAGGAGTCAACCAAAGACCAAAGTCAAGACAAAGCCGAAGTCACGAGCCAGAGGGTCCAGAATCAAGCCGAAGTCAGACAGAGCTGGAGTCACGAGCCAGAGGGTCCAGGATCAGGTTTAGCAAAGACCAAAGTACAGTAATGAAGCAAGCGTGTCCGAAGACTACACCAACTGCCTATACATTCACCAAGGATTGCATCCGTGTCCTAAAATCAAGGCCACTGTCTTCATTGAAGGCCGGGCATGCCAGATGGAAGTAAACTCCGGGTCTGCATTGTCCATCATCTCACGGACTCTTCCAACAAGTCTGCCCACGTTTCTCTGCATGCCGCCTTCAGAAGTGCACTCTACAGCTGTTTGACTTTCAAAGACACCGCGTTCCAGTCACAGTCACATTGCCACAGTCACATTGCCACAGTCCATGTCATATACAAGAAGTTCGCTGGCCATCTGAATCTGCTCATGGTGGAAGATCACTGCACAAGTCTTATCGGTTTGGACTGGCTCGCCGCCCTGGGCATCGACGTTGTTGGCGTGAATCACGTCAGTCAGCAGCCCCTTATAGACTTCGAGGAAGAGTTCCCTGATGTGTTCAGAGCAGAGCTAGGCTGCTACAAAGGTCCACCTGTCTCTTTTAACCTGAATCCTGCCGTACAGCCCACACGCCTCAAGCCCAGACACTGCCCATCGCTTTCAAGCCTAAGACCAACGAGCAGATTGACAAGCTGTTGGCCCAAGGCATCTTAGAGCTGGTTCCGAATGCCAAGTGGGAGACACCTATTGTCACTCCTCTCAAACCTGATGGTTCTGTCCAGCTGTGTGCTGACTACAAGTGCACCGTCAACAAGGCCCTGCAGCCGCATGCATATCTGGTTCCTGTGGTAAGCCATCTTCTAACCTCAGTCTCCGGGGGCCGAGTGTTCGCCAAGATTGACCTAGCCCAGGCGTATCAACAACTGCTGGTAGATGCAGCCACTGTCACGGGCTGGGTGCCAGTAGGTCAGGAGCCAAGTCAAAGTCTGAGACAGTCCAAGGTCAAGCCAAATCAGGAACGAATTACCAAGTCCAAAGCACAAGCCGAAAGCAGTCAGTCCAAGCCGAGGTCAGAGAGGGAAACTCACGAGCAAACCAGTCCCAGGAGTCAACCAAAAGCCAAAGTCAAACAGAGCCGAAGTCACAAGCCAGAGGGTCCAGAATCAAGCCGAAGTCAGACAGAGCCGGAGTCATGAGCCAGAGGGTCCAGGATCAGGTTTAGCTGATGCAAGCCAAGCAGGTGCAGAGCTTAGCCAGAATGACTTGTTGCTAGCACGAGTTGGTAGTCTCTGTGCTGTGCCTAAATACCCAGCCACTTCCTGTGTTCGTTAGCAGCTGGCAGCGAGGTCCCGGCTCCTCCTAAAACTCAGGGCTGAGTGATCTGCGACCACGCATGCGTGCCTCTTTTCTTCTTGCAGCTAAGTCTTGCCTGGATCATGACCTTAGCCTTTCCATCCAAGGAGGTGAATCAGGTGGGCTTGAGCTTGGCTGTGGCTCAGCTGCTGCTGGTCCTGAGGTAACGCCCTGAGAGGTGCTTGCTTGAGCCTCGTCAGCTTCAGGTGGCGGCTCCTCTGGAGCTGGGAACTGATCCTCCACCGCACTTAGGTCCGCAGGAGGCAGGTCCTCAGAGGCACTCCTGACACCCTTCCCACCCAGTTGAGGATCCGGGAGAGGACGCGGTCCCGAGCTGTGAACCAGGTGACATCTTTTACCTGGACTGGATGGCACGGCAGGTCTTCCAGCAGGGTGACGTGGGGTTCTGGAGCAGGGTCCAGGTCGCAGGATGGCAGCGGCAGGTGGCTGAGGGCATCCGCATGCCCTATGGCTTTGCCCGGGCAGTGGACAAGGAAGTAGTCGTAGCTGGACAGAAAGATCGACCACTGCAGAACACGCGGTGACAGCATCTGGGAAGTTTGGCGGTCCAGCACCAGAAGACCCAAGAGGGGCTTGTGGTTGGTAGCGACAGCGAAAGGGTCATGAAACTTCTTGACTCCCACGATGATTGCTAGGGCCTCCTTGTTGATTTGCACATAGTTGCACTCAGCCAGATATCAGTAAAGTGGAGATCCTACCTATGACATTTGCAGACCATAGCCTTTTTATCCATATTTTGGGTTGAAGTGTCTTCCAAGGTTTCCTCTTCTGATGAAGGGTCATCTTTCCTCTGCCATCCCAAGTCCTTCCCATATTTCCCAAGAAATCTGTCAAATTAAATACTGAGTTTAAATTGTATCTTGTACCCTTGAAATAGAATGTCACTCCTATTGGTAATAACCATCTAAAAGTGATTTCATTTTCTAATAGTAGTGTTGTCAGTTCAGTATATTCCGTTCTTTTCTCCCTAAGTCTCCAGGGAGTATCTTTCAGGAACCTAATCTCCGATTGTTCAACCCATACTTTTTTACCACTGGCATTTTTTAGAATTATATCTCTCATTTCTCTTTCATAAAATTTAATATGGATTTCTCATGGTAGCTTATTTTTCTTTGTATGTAAGGCATTTTTCCAGCTGGCGGGGTGACTTACTTTGTGCTGCTTCTGTCTGGGGCCACATGGGAAGCCTTTCTCGGGTGGCATCGGTGGACCTGTTGTACGTCTTCCTCTTTGTCCGATGATGCGCCTAGGCTGTGGGTGGCTGCCAAGTGGTGCGCTGAGGATCTGTGGTGATCTAGCTGGGCCTTCTTGAACACAGCAGCAGTCTTGCACACCACGTCGATGCTCAGTTCATCGGAGGCCGTGAGCTTCTGCCGGAGCTTCAACTCACGGACCCCCCAGACAAACTGGGTCAACAGAGTGTCCTCTACAGAAGGAAACTCACATCTGACAGCTAGCCACCAGAGTTCAGCCATGAAACTGGCAGCCGACTCACCCGTCTTCTGAGTGCGAGACCAGAAATCCACCCATAATGTCCATTTTGATGGTTTCAGCGTGAAGTACGTGGTAAGCGCTGTGATGAGCTTGTTGAAGCTGGCGTCGTCCAATGACCTAGGAGAGATCAGGTTTTGGGTGACGTGGACCGTGGAGACGCCACAGGAGCTTACCAGCCAGGCCTTCTTCTTACTGGTGTCGTCTGTCTCCTGTACTGAAAGAAGTACCTGAAGGTTTGGACCCATGCTTCCCAAAGCTCAGGATGAGCGGGGTCAAATGCTGTAAGCTGTCCCAGAGCGGCGGCAGCCATGGTGACTCAATGAGCAGCGGTGCAATAAGCAGAATCTTTGGGAGCCGGGAGCGGTGGCAATGGAGGGCGCTGGAGCTGAGCAGTGACAGATCTGGGCTCGAAGCGGTGCTGGAGTCGGCCGGAGAGTCACTCATCGGGATCCCACCTTCATCGCCAGTGGAAAGTACTGGAGTTGGAGACGCTTCATAGTGATTTCAGCAAGCATAACTTTATTAGAGAGGTCAGAAGAGCATGCCTAAATGGGGGCCAGGGGCCGCTTATATTTACAGGTAAGCCACACCCCCAACCTCGCCCAGACAAGTTGATAGGATTTGGTTCCCGCCAGAGGCTATCATAGGTTTATTTGAATATCCTAAGCCTCTGATAGGGGGATGACTAGGATCCTAGTGCCCTATTGTTCTCTGGCCTCAAGCTCAGGGCTTCCCTGGCCATGTGCGCAACGGACCACCATGCAGTCATTGCTGCGAGTACATTACAGTATCAACAGAGGCATAACATCCAAATCACAAGATGTCATAGTCCTGCTGTACACTGCATTGGTCAGGCCACACCTGGAGTATTGTGTGCAGTTCTGGAGGAGTTACTTCAAAAAGGAGGTGGACAGATCAGATGGGATTTATGCCACAGAGAGATCTAATTTTATTTTTTTATTTTTTTGGAATATTTTTATTGATTTTCTATACTTACATCCAACTAAAAACACAACAATGCCTAAAAAACTAAAAACCTACTCTACCTTAAGGTATACAGAAGTCAGAACTATATTCTGGTATGTTATTCTTGCTATAAACTGTTCAAGAAAATGTTAAAAAATACAGTCTTCAAAATGTTAATAATTCTATCTTAAAAGCTTAAGAAATTCATGGATGGCTAAAATTCAAAATGGGATACATAAACATATATGACTTTCAACAAAAACAGCTTATTTTTCTTTGTGTTTTCTCTTCTTCTTCTTCTTTCCTCTCTGGGGTTTTGGTGCTGCTGCTCCCAAAGCTGAATCGGACCCTTCTTCTTCTGAGCTTTTACTTCCAGATGCATCCGAGCTTTCCAGTCCATAAATGCTCTCTTGAAGATCTAGAGAGTCCTCTGTTGAAGCTTTATCTTTTCCTTCTTTGCAATAGTCCAAAAATTTCTTTACCTCTGCAGCTGAATCAATTCTTTGCTTCTTGTCTTTGAAGTTGAAAACCACGCCTTCAGGAGTGAGCCACACATAATGCCCTCTGTTTGGAGAAATGTAGTTAAAGTTTTGTAGGGTTTCCTCTTCTTCCTGATTTCAAATGGAATGTCCTTCAACACTTTAATATCCTCTTCTTGGATCTTTAGGACATTTCTCTTTGTGGCTTTGAGCACCACGTCTCCAGTTAATTTTTTGGAAAACCTCACCATAACTTCTCCAGGCAGATTTTTCTTCTTTACAAATTCAGGATAGGTCCTATAGGCCATATCCAGATCACTTTGTAGTTGATCCGCTTGAAAATCTGTTATTGGAGCCAAAGCATCACTCAGGATCTTTTTAAGGTTTTCCCCTTTTTGTTCAGGAATGCCTTGAAATCTCAAAAAGAAAGAAGATCTGAAGTTTCAAAAGATTATTTTGGTCAGAAATTCTTTCTTTTTCCATCATGTCAAGTCTTAAATCAGTCTTTTCTACTTTGGTTTTAACTTCTGCCATTGCTTTAGCTGTCTGGTCAGACCTCTTGCTTAAATCTGCAACTTATTGTTGCAAAGTATCCAGCTTAGAATTCACATCATTCAGTTGATCCATCAGAGGGCGCAAAGCTATTGCCAAAGTTGCAGTTAAGTCTGTACTGGTCTCAGACTTTGTAGCCGGAAGCGTAGATGGAACTTTAGGAGAAGGTTTAGGTTTCCCCGCCATCTTTTCTCCCCATCCAGTCATTGCTTTTTGTTTACATTAATGGAAAGTTCCCCAAAGTTAGTCAAAAGTCTTTCTTTTTCAGTTATACAAGCTAGATTAGTCCCATTTGTTCTTCAGCCATTCCACAAGCAATGCAGATTCTCTGTGGCGCTGTTTCTTTAAGAGGAGCGGGGATTTAAACTTTAAACCCCCCTTCACTCGGAGCTTTGAGCTCACATCAGAGAATCTTCAAATGGATCATTCACTTACATTTTCACCATGCGTTCCAGGTCTTTTCTTGCTGCCTGCTGACTCCTGCAGCCATCCGGAGTGCGCTCGTGTGTGCCCGGAGGCTCTGCAATGGCCGAACCTACAGAGGCAAAGGGGAGCCTCAATCCCGAGATCGCCATCTCCAGGAGAGGCTTCTCCTCACACCTCAGAGTCCCCCTACAAGGGTCCCTGGGGATCTGAAACCAGTTCAGCACCCCTTCAAACTGCCGAGTCTGGGTCATGTCTCCCAGATCTGTGGGAGATCACGCTTGCCATTGAGTTAGCCAAAACCAGAAAAAACCCACAGAGAGATCTAATTGATAGTACATATAAAACTTTAAGTTTAATACACCATTGTAAAATACAGAAACAGCAGGCAATTTGTGTGGCTTTAGATGTACAAAAAGCCTTTGATTCAGTGGATTTTGAATAAATAAAACAGGTACTTAAATATCTCGGATTAGGCGATAATTTTATGCGCATAATAATAACAAGAAGAGATTGGATTTATATCCTGCCCTTCACTCACTTGGAATCTTAGAGTGGCTTATAAACTCCCCCCCTTCCCCTCCCCACAACAGACACCCTGTGAGGTAGGTGGGGCTGAGAGAGCTCTGAGACAACTGTCCTTGAGAAAACAGCTGGTACAGAGCTATGGCTTGCCCAAGGTCATCCAGCAGGTGCAAGTGGAGGAGTGGGGAATCAAACCCGGTTCTCCCAGATTAGAGTCTATGCATTTAAGCACTACACCAAACTGGCTCTCAGTTTATCACCAACCAGTTGCGCAAGTTCGTGTTAATGGTAGTTTATCAGATTATTTTACTTTGAATCATGGAACAAGACAGGGATGCCCTTTATCCCCCCTACTGTTTGCACTAATGATGGAATCCTTAGCCACAAGAATTAGAACGCATCCAAGACTTTTTGGGATAAGACTTGCAGAAAAAGACTTTCGTCTTTCACTTTTTGCAGATGACATTTTGTTATTTTTGACTCGACCTAAAACCTCATTGCTTACCTTACAACAAATTTTAGAAGAATTTAGTGAAGCCTCTAGTCTAAAAATAAATATATTTAAATCTTCAATACTTCCTATTTAGACGTAGATACTATGCAAAAGCTTAAAAGCATTACAGCTACTGTAATTATTACTACTACTGCTTTAATATATTTAGGTATCCAAATTCCTGTAAAATTTGAAGATATATATAAGTCTAACTATGTCTCACTGATAGAAAGTCTAAAGAAAAAGTTCTGTCAATGGCATAAGTTAAATCTTTCCTGGCATGATAGATTAAATATTATCAAAATATTATGTTTTACCAAAGTTTATTTTCCTATTTAGAGCTCTTCTAATATTTATACATAAGAAGCAAATAGATGGTTGGCAGAAATTATTATTAGAATTTTTTTTGTCACATAAGCAACATAGAATTGGTGCAACAACTGTATGTAGACATAAATCTCGACGTGGACTAGGTTTTCCAGATCTATATAAGTATTATCAAGCAATACATTTAACAGGAATTCTTAATATGTTACATGATTATCAAAGTAAAGACTGGATTATAATCCAGCAGCAATATACACATCCATACGATGTTCCAGATGTAATTTGGCAGGTATCCTCAGAATGTCCAAAAGGGATCTTAGACAGCTTTTTACTTTTAGATACCTGGGATAGTAAAAGAAACCTGGGATAATAAAAGAAAAGAAAACAGTTCTCCAAGATTTTCAAGATTCCAGTCACTCTTTAATCAAAAAAATTTAATACCAATAGAATCTACCATTGACCAAAAGAAATGGAAAAATGTAAATATTAGGAGAACTGTAGACATTATCGATAACAAATGGTTATTGAGTCAACCACAATTGGAAACCAAGTTAGGTTTTAATATAATGTGGATGCAATATTCACAACTTTCCTATTTAAGTTCACAAATACAAATTAACAAAATTCTTCAGCAACAACTAACTGGTTTTGAAAGAATTTATGATATGATGTTAAAAACTAGAAAACATATTATAGCAAAAATGTGTGAGACTTCTGATGAGAACCAATAAGTCAGGCCTTGTATGAAAACAAAGTCCTTTATTGTCTTAATGGTCTTTCAGGAACACGTTCTTTGTTAGTGATACCAGACAGATGAGGCTAGGACCTCTTATACAGTATTCAAAAGGCACTGAATTGACAGGCACCAATCAGTGTAAAACCATGAAGCGCAAAAACCTGTAACCGTTATGTTCTCATGAAAAAGGCGCGCAACCGAAGCATAACTCCCCCCCCCCCCCCGTGCTCCTTAGTGCACTCTACTTGCATTCCCACGCATAGACACCTGGAAGAACCCAGAGCGAGACAGCTCAAGGCTAACAGTTCAGCGGCAGAGATAAGCAGAGCTGGCAAAACAAATTAGCTACACAGAGATGGAAGTGGGCAGGGGAGACAGGGAAGGGATCCGGACACCAATCTCCTGACTGGAGTACTTGTAAAGAAAAAGGGGAAAGGCCAGAAAATGACAGGGAACCTGACATCCTGCCCCTCCCAAAATCACTCCCCACCAGGTTTAGACGGATAACATTTGTGAAAAGCACGGATTAAATGTGGTGCATGAACATGCTCAGCAGCAACCCATTCATTACATTCAGGACCAAAATCTACCCAGCTAACAAGATAAAGCAAACTACCACGTTTAACTTTAGAGTCCAAAATACTGGAGATCTCATAATGTGGTTCCCCCTCCTTCATCAGAGGAGGAGGAGCAGGAGGGTCTGGTCTCCACGAGTTCAGACCAGGGCTTTTCTTCAGCAGGCTGTAATGGAAAGCAGGATGCACAGAACTCAGTGACTTAGGCAGCTCAAGTTCAAACGAGACAGAGGAAATCTTACGCACAACTTTAAACGGGCCCACAAATTTCCAACCCAATTTCCGGCTAGGTTGCAGACCCCAAATGTTCTTGGTGGAAATGTAGACTGAATCCCCAGGTTCCAAGTCCCACCCTGGGGCCCTACCCCTGTCAGCATATTTTTTGTAATCCGCTTTGGCTCGTTCCAAAGTTTTGGCGATGAGAGGCCAAGAGTTCTGAAGGGAAGTCCACCATATTCCAAACTGAGAGGGAGAGTCCACCCCTGGGGGGGTAATGGTGGGTAGTGGATCGCCTTCGAAACCCCCCACTGCCATAAAAGGAGAGACCCCCATAGATGAATGCACTGCATTGTTGTAGCTATATTCCGCAAAGGGAAGAAGATCCACCCAATTGTCTTGATGGTAATTGGAATAGCAACGCAAAAATTGTTCTAAGATTTGATTGACACATTCGGACTGTCCATCGCTTTCTGGGTGGTAAGCAGAGCTTAGGGCAGGTTCGATTCCCATGACCTGTAAAAGCTCCTGCCAAAAGGTGGCAACGAACTGACTTCCCCTATCAGAGACTATACGCTTAGGGAAAGAATGCAGTTTCACTACATGAGCAAAAAACACTTTAGCCAAGCCCTTTGCTGTGTGCAGTTGCTTAAACGGGACGAAGTGTGCTTGTTTGGAAAATAAATCAACCACCATCCAAATTACTGTTTTCCCTTTACTGGGCGGTAAATTTGTAATGAAATCCATTGATATGATCTCCCAGGGCCTGGAAGGGGTTGGAAGGGGTTGCAAAAGTCCCGGAGGCTTGCCCCCCCCCCTTTTACACATCAAACAGGTTTGGCAGGAGGTTACATAGTATGAGACATCTCTCCGCATCCGCAGCCACCAAAACTGCCTTTGGACCAAATTTAAAGTCTTAAGGTAACCAAAGTGTCCAGAGAGCTTTGACTCATGGCAAGCGTGCAAGATAGACAGTCTCAGGGATTTCGGCACTATTAATTTAGTGCCCTTATACCAACAACCATCCAATCGGGCTTCCACACCATCTTCCCCTCCCAAATCATCCTGATCCTGCTGAGAATACTCCAGGGCACATTTTGTAATCCAATCTGACAAAGGGGCCGCTTCAGACTGTTGCTTTTGACTTCTAGTAACAACAGCCCCGCTCAATTGCTCTAGGGAGAACATGGAGTCAACAATCTCTTCCCGCTTAGACTCATGCTGGGGTAACCTGGACAATACGTCAGCTAACGAGTTGGCTGTCCCGGGGAAATGAAAAAGTTTAAAGTTAAATTTGTAAAAGAAATCAGCCCAACGAAACTGCTTAGCATTAAGCATCCTCCGGGTGCGCAGCGCCTCCAAATTCTTATGATCAGTCCAGATTTCAAAAGGTGCCTGCGCACCTTCTAGCCAATGTTGCCAAGTGGAGCGAGCCAGGCAAATTGCTGCAGCCTCCTTATCCCAAACCGACCAGTGTCTCTCAGTCTCATTAAATTTCTTTGAAACATATGCTAAGGGGTGCAGTTTCCCATCCTCCCCCTTCTGCAGAATTGCCCCCCCCCCATGGCCACATCCGAAGCATCAACATGAACGATAAACTCCCGGGTTTCATCGGGATGGGCTAGAATAGGCTCCGGGGTAAACAGTTTCCTTAAAGTCTCAAAAGCCACCTGACAGTCACTTGTCCAGTTTAAGCGCTCACCTGGCTTGCCAGCCTCAGGTCCTCTCCCCTTTGTTTTTAATAGATCAGTCAGGGGTAGAGTATCCGTAGCAAAATCTTTTAGGAATGTTCTATAAAAATTGCAAAATCCTAAGAGGCTTTGGAGTTGTTTGCGTGTACTGGGTGCTTCCCATGAGACTACTGCTTCCACTTTAGCCGGGTCCATCTCAAGACCCCTAGGAGAAATGTGGTACCCCAAAAAGTCAATCTCAGTGCAGTGGAACTCACATTTTGACTGCTTAGCATACAGTTTATGGTCCTTAAGGATGGTCAGCACTTCCCTCATCAATTTAACATGGGAGTCCCGGTCTTGCAAATAAAGGATGATGTCATCTAAATAACAAAGCACCCCTTTGAACAAATGTTTGTGTAACACCTCGTTTATGAGCCTCATAAGTACGCCTGGAGCCCCAGCCAATCCAAAGGGCATAACCAGGTATTCGAATTGCCCCAGGGGGGTGTTGAAAGCAGTCTTATACTCATCCACTTCCTTGATGCGCACTCGGAAGTAAGCTTCCCGTAAATCCAGTGTGGAAAAAATCTTCCCCTTTGCTGCCTCTGCAAGCAAGTCTTTTATGAGAGGCAAAGGATAGGCATTGGAAGTGGAGACGGCATTCAGCCCTCTATAGTCCGTGCACAGTCATAAGCCCCCGTCTTTCTTTTTCCGGAAAAGAACAGGGGCGGCAAACGGGGACTTGGCCGGCTGAATAAAACCCCGCTCCAGGTTTTTATCCAAAAATTTCCGTAACTCATCCCTCTCTGCAGGGCTCATCGAGTACAATTTCCCTTTGGGCAGCTTCTCCCCTGGCAAAAGTTCAATAGCACAGTCAGTAAGTCTATGGGGGGGGGAGTTCATCTGCCTCTGTCTCACTAAACACTTCAGCCATATCCTGGTACTCTTGAGGGATTTTGGTTAGGTCCTCCGAGACCAAGCAGGCAAAGGGAAAAGAGGGGGCTCCTGAACCCCAGGCAGGATCCCATGAATGTTGTGTGCACTTAGGGTCAACCCACGAGATTTTCCCCTCGCTCCATTTGATGTAGGGGTCGTGGGCTCCCAAACAGGGACTTCCCAGTACCATGGGGAATTGGGCATGTGGAGTTATTACAAAGGCCCTCTTCTCCCAACTGTCCCCCGTGCCTAAAATTAATGGTTCAGTTTCTGCCACGCAAGCCTCCTTCATCTCGGACCCATTCATCTGGGTGAACTATAAAGGCTTCCCCAACGAGTTTACTTTCGGTCCCAAACCCTCTACTACTGAAGGACTAATCAAGTCTCTGGCATACCCCAAGTCAATGAGGGCCTGCACTCGAACATGAGTGCCACTTTCGGGTACAACAACAGTCACTACCATGTAGAGCAAAGGCCCGGGACTGCTCACCATTGGCGGCGCGGCCAGAGGGGGGACCTGCAGTTTCGCGCCTCCTACTGCAGGTCTTGGAAGTTTCCCGACGGCTGCACTGCAACAACTTCCAATGTTGCCTTCTCGGTGCTTTCATTCAATGACCCTTCCAGCTGTAATGCCCGGGGTTTAAAAGTTCCTTTGGGTTGTTGAGGTGTCCCTCCAGGGGTTGGGACGGGAGTCTTGGGTGTCTTCGCCCCCCCCCAAGGGGCAGGAGGATGCAAAATGCTCACTCTCCCCGCATCTCATACAAAGTCCTTGTTTGAAGCGGGCATCGCGGAGCTCTTGGATTGCCATTTTGAACTTGGATTTGGGAGTGGGATTCTTGCGACCCCAACTTGATCAAAGTAAAGCATTCCTCCACATCGGCCGCCGCCCTCATCCACGCCGCCAGGGAGCCAGGCTGATCATTTCATAAAACAGTCTTGTAAATCTCTGAGTTCAGGCCTCCCCAGTATTTCTCGATGAAAAGGTCTTGAGACCAGCCATGCACCTTCGCAGCTATTCTACGAAACTAAGCAGTATACTCCCTTACAGAGGATCGGCCCTGAACCAGCTTCCTTAACTGATTCCTGGCCTTCTCCTCCCCCAAGGGATCCTCGTAGTGCTGCTGAAGGGCCCACATAAAGTCATTCACGGATCTCAGTTCAGGACCTGGGGGGTTGTGTAAACTCACATACCAGTCACTTGCAGTGTCCCACAATTTTGAGCCGATGTAGCCAACCCTCTCACGCTCAGTAGGGTAAAGGTGTCCCCAAGTCTCCAGGAACCGCTCGATCTCGATGATGAAGAACCGGAGATTGTCGGGGTCACCGGCAAATGTAGCCGTCAGGGGGTCACTTGGAGGTTGCCGATATAACTGGTCCACGGGTCGTGGCACTGGCTGGGCTGGGCCCCCGGGTGGCGACAGAGGGCACCCAGGCACTGGTTGTGCAGGACCCGCACCCGCATCTACCTGCTGTGGAGGGGGTGGAAGCCCTCCATCCACACTAGCCCCTCCAGCGGGTCCCGCTCCCATAGCTCCCACCACCACTTGCTGCATCTCGAGTAATGCCTCACGTAGCTCAACCACCAGCCAATCGTGCATCTCCTCGAACCTCCAATCCATTTGCTGCCAGAGGTCATCAGTACCTCGCTCCAGTTGCCGGGGAGGTGTCGTTCCTCATAGACTCAGTCTCCAGGATTCCCTCTCCTCATCTGCAAACCGTACACGTGAGCCCCGTCTGTCATGGACCCAGGACTCTGCTGTGCCCATGCCAAAAGATGACCAGGAGTACCTTGCCATAGGCGACCAACTACCCATGGCTCCCCCCCAACTGAGGGGAGCATAGGTATCAAAGTTCGTAATCACCGGCTCTGCAGGCGCAGTGGTCGCCGGTGTCTTGGGGGTGGAGGTGGGAACGAGAGACCCATCGTCTGACATCCTCAGGAAGGATCACTCCTTCCTGATTGAAAGGAAGATCACTAACAATCTGTGAGACTTCTGATGAGAACCAATAAGTCAGGCCTCGTATGAAAACAAAGTCCTTTATTGTCTTAATGGTCTTTCAGGAACACGTTCTTTGTTAGTGATACCAGATAGATGAGGCTAGGATCTCTTATACAATATTCAAAAGGCACTGGATTGACAGGCACCAATCAGTGTAAAACCATGAAGCGCGAAAACCTGTAACCATTATGTTCTCATGAAAAAGGCGTGCAACCGAAGCATAACTTCTTCCCCCCCATGCCCCTTAGTGCACTCTACTTGCATTCCCATGCATAGACACCTGGAAGAACCCAGAGTGAGACAGCGCAAGGCTAACAGTTCAGCGGCAGAGATAAGCAGAGCTGGCAAAACAAATTAGCTACACAGAAATAGGAGGGGGCAGGGGAGACGGGGGAAGGGATCCGGACACCAATCTCCCGACTGGAGGACCTGTAAAGAAAAAGGGGAAAGGCCAGAAAATGACAGGGAACCTGACAAAATGTATTTAGTTCTACAAGAAATAGAGGGAATTAAGATTCTTTCTTATCAAAACAGGTGGCATAAAATATGTAATACTACGTTTTCAAAAGAAGAATGGCCATGTATGTGGCATTTGTTTCCTTTTAATACCAATATTATTGAGATAAAATTGCAAACCTTCAAAATCTTTACTTTTTGGTATTTAACTCCGCAGAAGCTGGCACACTGGTGATTGTCATCATCGGCGAAACCTCTATGCTGGAAAAACTGTGGGGGTATTGGTAGCTATATACATTGTTGGATTGAATGTCCAAAGTTAAAACAGTTTTGGAATGATGTAATAATGCAAATTAAAAACATAACAGGTCAGATAATAAAGTGTTCCCCAGAACATATTTTATTGAACAGACGGCAGCCAAATAAACAATCTCTCAGTAGCAATATGACAACCGCTATTCTGTTAATTGCAGCTAAAAACACTATTGTACTTCTTTGGAAAAACACGAAAGAACCAATGTTACAACATTGGCACACAAAAATTTGGAAGATATACATTATGGCTAAAGTTATTGAGAAAATACAAAAGAGTGTAAATTCTGAGTCTGCTTTTAAATTTGCCGCAATATGGTTCCCGACTTTGGAATATTTGATTTTTCAAAATGAAATCCCAGCAACTGTTAATGACCTAAACATTTGGTAAAATTATATTTAGTGTTTTTATATCTGTTGTATTGTTAATGATCATGGGAAGTTGTTTAAATTGTAACACTGTTCTCTGAATATGCACAAGTTAACCATACTGTACTATTTCCCACCAACCTTAACTTACTGTTTATGTTTATGGGGTTTTTTTCTGTTAATAAAATGTTATTTATAAAAAAAGGAGGTGGACAGAATGGAGCGTGTACAGAGGAGAGTGAAGAGGATGTTCGGAGGCCTGGAGACCAAGCCCTATGAGGAAAGGCTGAGGAACTTGGGAATGTCTAGTTTGGCGAAGAGGAGGTTGAGGGGGTACACGATTGCTCTCTTTAAGTATTTGTAGGGTTGTCACTTAGAGGAGGGCAGGGAGCTGTTCCTGTAGGCAGCAGAGGACAGGACTCACAAGAATGGGTTTAAATTAAGGGCGGGAAGGTACTAGCTGGATATCAGGAAAAACTTTTTACAGTAAGAGTTGTGCAACACTGGAATCAGCTGCCTAGGGAAGTGGTAAGCTCCCCCTCACTGGTAGTCTTTAGGCAGCATCTGCACAAATACTTGTCAAGGATTCTCTAGGCCAGGGGTGGCCAAACTGTGGCTCGGGAGCCGCATGTGGCTCTTTCACACATATTGTGTGGCTCCTGGTAGGTTGCTGGGAAAGCAAAGGGGAGGCATGCCTCTCCTATTAGTCTTCCCTTCCCCAGCCAGTGTTCCCCTCCCTGGGTAGGCTTGACGGGGGGGAAGCAGAGAAAGAAAGCAACATTAACTTTAAATGTGTTCTCAAAGCCCTCCAGCTTCCCAGCCAGCTTGCTCTTTAAATCCCGTCTCCAAGCCAGCCAGCGTGGGGGCAGGGCTTTTGGAGGATGCATTTAAAGTTAAAGTTGCTTTCTTTCCACCTCTCCCTTCCACCCCCATATATTTTCTTTCTTTCTTTCTGTTGTGTCCTAATGGCAACCACGCACGCGGTCAGGAAAATGCACGTGGCTGGCTGAGCTACTGAGCTTTGCCTCGGGAGACAATAGTTCGGCCGGATTGTAAATTAGACCAATCGGCCACCCAGGATCCACCAGGTGACCTATGGTTTATGGGGACTCATGAGTAACCCTATCAAGATGTTTGGGCAAGGCCAGGAGTGCAGTTTAGACGTATATTTAAGCAGACCCCCGAGCCCCGTTCAGCAGTCATGATTTGTACCATCAATAAACTTATAAGCTGATTTCACTACAATGTGCCTCTGGACCCAGTATTTTATACTTTCTTTCTTTTCTTTCTTTCTCTTTCCTTCCTTCCTTTCTCTCTCTTTCTCCCCTTCCTCCCTATCTATTTGCTTTCTTTGTTTCTGTTTCTCTCTCCTTCTTTCTTTCCACCTCTATAATTCTTTCCACCTTTCTCTTTCTCCTTCCTTCCCATCCACCCTCCCCATCTATTTGCTTTCTTTGTTTCTTTCTCTTTCTCTCTATCTTTCTTTCTCTCTCCCCTCCTCCCTCCCCCACTCTCCTCCATCTATTTGCTTTCTTTGTTTTTCTCTCTCTTCCCCCTCCCTACCTCCTCCATTTATTTGCTTTCTTTCCATCTTTCTCTTTTTCTCTTTCTCTCTTCCTTCCTTCCTCTCTCCCTTCCTTCCCCCCTATCTATTTGATTTCTCTCTCTCTCTCTCTCTCTCTCTTTCTCTTTCAACCTCTTTCATTCTTTCTTTCCATCTCTCTCTCTCTCTTAGAAAAATAAATATCATTAGCAAACAAATAAATATCATTGGACAAATAAATATCATTATCAATATTTGGTTTTACCATTTTGTTTTTATTTTTAGCAGTCTCATTTAATGTTAATAAAAACATTATGTATGTAATATCTGTTCAGGTCTTGTGGCTCTCAGACTTCTCAAATTTATTCTATGTGGCTCTTACATTAAGCAAGTTTGGCCACTCCTGCTCTAAGCTGATCCTGCATTGAGCAGGGGGCTGGACTAGATGGCCTGTATGGCCCCTTCCAATTCTGTGATTCTATGACTGATTGCCATTGATAGACCTGTCCTCCTTAAATATGTCTAATCCCCTTTCAAAATTATCTAAGCTAGCAACCGGTCACTTTATGTTGTGGCAGTGAGTTCCATGTTTTTCATTTAAAACGGTTATTAGCTGTCTTTCTTCCATACAGAGCTCAAGGCAGGTTACAATTATATTTTGCATTTAAAGCAATATTTCCTTTTTGCCTGTCCTGAATCTACTGCCCACCAACTTCAGCTGGTGCCCTCAAGTTCTACTGTTCTGGGAGAATGAAAAAGGTTCTTTTCATTCGCTTCCTACACAGCATGCACATTATATAAATGTCTATCACATCCACCATTATTCTTCAATTTTTAATTGAAAATCTCTACAGTATGTCTTGTATGGAAGCCATCTTTGATAGCCTTTTTCTGGTCCTGTGCAGCATACTATTAAACAAGACGCTAAAAGACAATTCTAGAAAACATTTAGTCCATTTTATAGACTTCAAACATAGTCCCTGGGTCTAGAGAAAACCTTCAGTCAGTAAATCCACAGCAGAGCTCCCTAAAAAATTGTATAGCAGATGACTAGAGTAAGTGAGCCAAGCTACAATTATTGAAGTACCAATACACATTATAAGGTCTAATAATAAGAACATAAGAACGTAAGAGAAGCCAATGTTGGATCAGGCCAGTGGCCCATCCAGTCCAACACTCTGTCACACAGTGGCCAAAAACACCAGGTGCCCTCAGAAGGTCCACCAGTGGGGGCAGGACACTAGAAGCCCTCCCATTCTTGCCCCCCCTCCCAAGCACCAAGAATACAGAGAATCACTTGCCCCAGACTGAGAGTTCCTATCTATACCTTGTGGCTAATAGCCACTGATGGACTTCTGCTCCATATGTTTATCTAATTCCCTCTTGAAGCCGTCCATACTTGTAGCCGCCGCCACCTCCTGTGGCAGTGAAATCCATGTGTTAATCACTCTTTGGGTGAAGAAGTACTTCCTTTTATCTGTTCTAACCTGACTGCTCAGCAATTTCATCGAGTGACCACGAGTTCTTGTATTGTGAAAAAGGGAGAAAAGGACTTCTTTCTCTACCTGCTCTATCCCATGCATAATCTTATAAACCTTGATCATGTCACCCTTCAGCTGTCGTTTCTCCAAGCTAAAGAGTCCCAAGCGCTTCAACCTTTCTTCATAGGGAAAGTGTTCCAACCCTTTTATCATTCTAGTTGCCCTTTTCTGCACTTTTCCCAATGCTATAATATCTTTTTTGAGGTGTAGCGGCCAGAACTGTACACAGTACTCCAAATGAGGTTGTACCATCGATTTATACAGGGGCGTTAGGATACTGGCTGATTTGTTATCTATTCCCTTCCTAATAACCTCCAGCATAGCGTTGGCCCTTTTCATTGCAGTCACACACTGTCTCAACATTTTCATTGAGTTATCTACTACGACTCTTGGTCAGTCTCCACCAGTTTGGACCCCATCAAAGTGTATTTATAGTTAGGATTCTTGGCTCCAATGTGCATCACTTTGCACTTGGCCACATTAAACCCCATTTGCCACGTTGATGCCCTCTTGCCCATCCTCGACAGATCCCTTTGGAGTGCCTCACAATCCTCCCTGGTTTTCACCACCCTGAACAACTTTGTGTCATCTGCAAATTTAGCCACTTCACTGCTTACTCCCAACTCCAAATCATTAATAAACAAGTTAAAAAGCATCGGACCGAGTACTGATCCCTGCGGTACCCCACTGCTTACCTCCCTCCACTGAGAAAATTGCCCATTTATACTCACCCTCTGTTTCCTTTTAATTAGCCAGTTTTTGATCTACAAAAGGATTTGCCCTTTTATCCCATGACTATTGAGCTTACTTAGGAGCCTTTGATGAGGAACTGATTTTGTGAGGATAGGATGTTGTGCAAAATCACATCCTCGACATACTGGCAATTTCCACACAGGTTATTTGCCCGGTTTTATGCTGATGAGAAGAGGATTTTCTTCCTGCTTCCACACAGCATCATAGTGCATTAATGAATCTCCTAGGGCTGCTGTTCTAAACACCTACAATCTTCCAAATTTTACCTTTTTTGTCTCTTTATCTTTGCTGGGCAGCTGCACCTGGGCCATTTTAGACTGTACACCAAGTGCTGTACACAATTGCCACCTCATGGCTCTCATCCTGTTGATCCATCACTAGTTACAAATCACCTGTACAGCAAGATATTCACACGACATTCACCAGGGAGTAAAATGGTAACAAACCTCTTAATTTAAACTAGGGAACAGGGACATCAAACTAATGAAAAGGATATCTCAGTAGCACACTTAAATTTTTAAACCTATTTCAACCATCACTACCACTTTAATGTTTTTCACTGGTAAAGAAGTGGTCCACAACAAAGACATCACTTCTCCTGACACAGATTTGTTTTTAAAAAAAAAAAACTGCCACAGCTCAGCTATTTTTTTTTCAACCAATATTTCTGAAATTGGATTCAGTTTTTATGGATCACAAAGGAGATGCTGGACATCAAGTTTCATATGGATAGGACAAGTCATATTTATTTTATGAGCTGAACTCACATGTTTTATAAGAATGCTGAAATTCCACTCTGCCTTTATTTTGGAGCTGCAGCAGCCTCGTAACCAGCACAGCTGTCACTCAAATATTGTTTTGAAACTGGAACTCCAACGCAGAGAAACTGAAGAGAGACATTTTGAAAATAAAAAGGTATTTCTGAGACTCATTTATGCCTTTGTTGCAAAATGTAAATGGATCTATAAATGGATCTTCACTAGAGAGGAAGTCTTTTTCATGCATGTAACATCTTCTCTTCAAGTTACTTCACAATCATTTGGACACTGGCACATGAACTAAGATAATAGCTTGAGATCAATGTGTGCCTGAGAGTTTCCTCTCTTCTTCCATGTCACTTCCATGAAAGGAAGACAATCTGTGCCCTAGTAGCTATACTCCGAAGCCATCATCTGCTGCCCACCCACCATTGCCCAACCGCAAAAGTACAGTTGAAGTCTTATTCATTAATCACTGACTGAAACATGGGATTCAGTCTAATCAGAAATTGATCTGACCTATGAAAGAGATTACGCATTGATGACAGATACTATTTCTAGCTGGTCCAAACTAGTAACCACCAATACCGGGTACATTAACTGACATACACACACAAAAAACCTGAAAATGCAAGATGCAGCAAATTAAAATGCCTCCAAGTTGCTTCATCATGGTCCATAAATGACAACAGAAACAACAGGAACATGTAGCAGCAAAGTCACTGAGAACTGAAGCACCTTTTTAACTGCCAGAATTCTCCACATCTAACCAAGCTACAGTTCCCAATACTTTGATTGCTGTTGTGGGAGAGCTGGAAGGAGGGAACAATGGCAATTAGACTAGTTTACAAAGGGCAGGGACCCACGATACTCGCAGGGGGGAGAGAAGGCACTCCATGTGGAGAAGGAAGAAGCCCCCGCAGGTGAGCCTTCTCCCCTTCTCCCGTGCCCCCCCTGGCACCAACGCCAAGCCTTCTCCCTCCTCCCCCCCTCCAGCAGCGGCAGTGAGGCCTGGGTGGCCCGCCGAGACTTCTCCTTCCCCCCTCCCCTTGCAGCAGCAGCAAGGCCTGGCTGGCCCTCCAAGACTTCTCCCTCCCCCCGCAGCAATGGTGGTGAGGCCTAGCCGGCCTGCTGAGACTTCTCCCTCCCCTCCCAGTGGCAGCAAGGGCTGAGTGGCTCACAACCACCAGCCCACCAAGCCTTCTCATCCCCCCCCCCCGCGGCAGCAACGGCAGTGAGGCAGTTCTCAGAGCGTTCTCTGCACATGCGCAGGGAATGCTCTTTAACTTTTGGGGGGATTTAAGTATCCCCCCTATAGTTTTTTTATAGATTTCAGATTTTTCTGCACATCTGGGAATTGCCCCAAATGTGCAGGAAAATCTTTTTGCCCCCCAGGTGCCCCCTCCGCATGGATTTAGATATCCACACGCAGGGGGCGCCTTGGCTATTAGTATATAGATAACCAATGTAAATTTGTAGTTGAGATATGCCCTATATGTCTGTATCATGACATCTGCTATACAGATGTCACTGTTAAGAGGATTCTCATGAGTATGGCTGATCTTAGAACATACCCACATGGGAGCTTTCTGCCCAGCCAGCTTGCTGCTTTAACACAAAACTAGAAGACCAAAATGCTTGCTCTGTTGTGCAGGATTTCATTCATCCTGGTTCCTCAAGTAGGAAAGGGAGGGAAACACTTGAAATGGGTTGTAGACAGACACTGAACAAGGGACTGGACAGGAACATCAGAATTTGTGTTTAAAATACACTGATCAGGTTATACTGCAGTGCAGTGCATGTCAGTCTCCAGATTAAAGATGTGCTTTTAAGACCATTTTCTCACATAATTACTTGTTTGCACTCTTCGTTATAATCATTTGTCTTACTAGCTGCCTTCATCAAATATTTACACATCACTATTCATTCATACTGAGATACTGCATTACTGGCCTTATATTATTTATCTGATAAAAGCCAGAGTGCCATTATTCAGAGGACAGCCCAAACACACATGAAATAAAATACATTTTACGTACAGTGTCAGCCCAACGTGCCAAAATGATAAGTTTGTTTGATGTGAAAGTCATATGAGAAAATTATGTTTTAAAACCCTTTTAAAATGTTTGCAGGGGGAAATGATTTGGCATGGAAGGAAATATACATTAAGGTCACCCATCCATAAACACAACACTTACAGAGTAGAAGGTCTTTGGGTGCCTTTTAAAAATTAAAGAAGCCAAGAAGATGTTCTTCTAAGTGAAGGCTGTACATGTATTCTAAGTAGGCTCTCAGTCATGACAGAACAGATTAAAGAAGTAGCAGATGGTAACCTGACAATGTAGCAACAATCTCCAAAGGAGAAATTAAATGAGCAGGGCTTATCCAAGCATCCCTTCCAATTAGAAGGACAGAAAGAGAAAAGAGAACGCTATCGAAGTGTTTATGGTCCACTTGTATTTCACAAGCTTGCCACATAACGAGTGCTAAGGAAAGGCCCCTGGCAGGATCAGAGTTTACATGCATATATAATATCACAATAAATAACGCTTACTATTAGGCTATTGCCACCATTGCCAATTTGCAACCTAACCTACCTCACAGAGCTCTTGTGAAGATAAAAATGAGGTAGCACATATACAGCACCCAGATCTCCTTGAGAAAAGACAAACCAAGGTGATTAATAGATGATTTGCTGTCTCCATTGAACTCTGCAAGCAGAAGGCAGCTTCTGAATAAAAGCCAATTAGTGGTTGTTTCACATGTTACAAAATTCCGACTGAAAAGTCACTTCTTTGTTGGGAGGTCTGTAAATTCTATGCAGCTAAGTGTGACCGATTTGTGTAGGCTATTTCATGTATGTTTAGTGTACATATGCTGGGAATCCATAGTTTCCTAAAACATGTGAATGCAGCTCTATATAGGCATATTGAAGCATATGATATTTATACAATCTTCTAAACAAAACTGTATATGAGTATGTTGTAACTCATGAAATGACATTAAAATAATTTCTATTACTCTATACAAACCTTGCCAGTTATAATCAGTTGTTTTCAGGCCTACTATATTATCTTACATGCTCCTCTCTTACCTTCTGACATTTCTCTTCCCATCCCCATCTCCTAACCTGAGTCCTGTCTTGCCCATTCATATGGCCTATAAGCCCATCAGGCAGGGCCCTTACTTATTTCTACAGTCTATACAGTCAGTACCTGGTAATTTATTGAAAAAGCCCATTCCAAGGGTTGCTTCCACACTGCGTCACTTTTCTTTCGGCACCTCCATACAATGTCCTTTCCCTGGCCTCATTACATCCTTTCTGAAGCCTTCCCTGTTCCTACGTTCTGAGAGAAAACAGACCAAACATGCTATGACACAGTCTAAATGACACAGTATGAATGTCTTGTCCTGCAAAGTTCCCACCCATAGTGGCAATATTATTCTGCTGCCAACCCCTCACAGCCAAGTGTCAGATTAGGATCTGGGAGAAACAGGTTCAGATCACCATTGACCATGGAAGTTTGCTGGGTGACCTTGGGCCAGTCAAACACTCTCAGCCTAACCCACATCACAGGTTTGTTGTTAGAATAAAATGGAGAAGAGAATGATGTAAACCACTTTGGGTTTCCACTGGAGAGAAAAGCACGGTATAATTGAAGTGAATAATAAACATATTTCCCCCAGCCAGCTTGGTGTCATGGTTAAGAGTGGCGGACTCTAATCTGGGGAACCGGGTTTGATTCCCCACTCCCCCACATGAAGCCAGCTGGAGGACCTTGGGTCAGTCACAGCTCTCTCAGAACTCTCTCAGCCCCACCTATCTCACAGGGTGTCTGTTTTGGGGAGAGGAAGGGAAGGAGATTGTAAGCCGCACTGAGACTCCTTTGGGTAGTGAAGAGTGGAGTATAAAACCAACTGTTCATCTTCTTAATTGTACCACTGGGGGGCTTTAGAAAAGAATTGACAATTGCTATAGCACAAGAGCAATTTTTTTTAAATAACACTTTAAAAGGCCCTTTTTGGAGGAGCAGCAGGGCAAATGGCCACCACAAAAGGCTGATAGAGGAAATTGCATAAAAAACCTACATAGGGTGTGTTCAGATGGGCAGCTAATCCCGCCACTGGCCCGGCTGTAATTTGATCTAGATCTTTTTAATCCAGCAGTGCACAACCAGACAGCTCCCCCATGAATCACTTTACTGCATGTGACCCCATGGTGGATTGTCTAGGCGGCATCCACCGTAAGGAGCCATGCAGTCGGCTTTTAAAAAAAAAAAATCCTGTTTGTGCATGTGCTTATGTGCATATGTGCCTCACCATCTGTGGACATCACATGTTTAAGCGGTTATGCGCACATTGCTAAGAGTTTTTTAAAAAGGTGGCTGTTACAGATGGTCTGGAGACCATCCCCATGGGCTGGTTGCATGCTGGTGGAATGACCTGACGGTGGAAAGTCCGGCATTGGCCCGTTGGCCAGCTTTAGACCGGACTTTAAGCACTATCTTTTAAGAATGGATCCCCGACAGAGATCGACGGGCTACTAACGAAGTGGCATGATTCCCAGATGTTGAGGTCTGGATGTGCACTTTAAATCCACCAGGCACTCGTGCCTGGCGCGGCTCAAAGGAGCCGTCTGAACGCACCCATAGAAGTTCTGTTGCCAGTGAACCCTCCTCTGCACTCACAGCAACAATGAAAGAAATGTGAAGAATCCTTACCATGAGGGAATAGCCTCGGTCCACACTACTAAGAGCTATATGAGTTGTTATATCCTACATCAAAGCTCATCTCAGTCACAAACTCACTAGATAAGCTTCTTTTTCAAGATTTCACCTTGGCCAATAGGGTTGCTTACACCTTTTTTTCTACTTTATGGATACCTTATTTCAGCTGAGAAAGAGAGGGATTTGTCAATTGGATGAGAAGAACCTGGGGGAAAACTGCTTGCACAAGATAATGAGCCAGTTTGCTTTCAACTTGATAGATGTTGTGAACCATTGTACATTTATATCAGCCACTGCAAAAAATAAGGACTACCAAGGCATCTGAAATCATCTTTATAAAGTTTATATCTCCAGTACCTTGTGTTACATTTTATGGCACACATGGCCTGGACTGATGAAGTGACATTTATGTCAGAACTGGCCCTCATAACAAATGAGTTTGTTTGACACCTCTGGGTTATAACATTGTGCTGAAGGCCCAGCAGGTGGTACATCTTGAAAAGAATCTCAGTTGTGCCACATTCAGGGGAACTCTCTCATTAGCTATCGACACATGCCTAGCTTTAAATTTAGTCATGAAATTCTGCGGCAGACAATACAGAAAAGAAGGACTTAAAGACTGGCAAGCAGCAGGTAGCACTAACCAGAATCTGTTTGTTCATCACAAGATCCACATGCTCATAACAACTCACATAATCAACTTATGTGCAGCCCCATATGGCTGCAGTCCTGTCTCACTGTTGATGATTCTACGGAAATGGCTGCAGATATGCACAAAGCAGTTTAGGAAAACTAAGGCCCCGATCCACATGCAGAATTAGCCACGCGATAGGCATGAATGCCATGTGGATTTTAAGGGCACGATGACACCAGAACATCTGGCAAGTGTCCCACACCCGTTGGCAACCCATTTCTCTCCACCGAAGAAGCGGAGTTAAAAGATATTAGGGAAAGTCCAGTATCAAACAGGTTTGCTACGGGCCAAAGACGGACTTTCCCCGTGTGATCGCTCCAGCACTCATGGTGTCGGGGATCAGGCTATCCTGACGCCATGCCGTTTCCCCCTTCTCAATATGTGCATCATCGCATACTGCCGTAGGAAGCCCTCAGGGCGGAGATGCGATTCATCAATTCCCCATTTAAGTGCATCGGAAAAAGGCAAAAAAAAAACCTCGACTCACCCGCGATTGTGTCTGCTCATGCAGTGGTGGGCTGTGCCCGCAGCGTCACAGAACTGTGTGATCACTCAACTGTGGGTCAAATTACTCTGGAGCAAATAGCCTCACTTCCCCCCCCCCCGGATTATCTCACTCGTGTGACCAGGACCTAAGTTTTCAGCTGACCCGTATTTAACTTTAAATCTCATCAGTTCTAATCTGACTGCTGTAGTTGTATTTTTTAAAATTTACCGCAGTTTGCTTATTAATGAATATAACCTTCCAAGGGCCAGGTTAGTGGTCAGAGTGTTGTGGATGCCCCATTCCAAACTATCACAACTTTTACTGAGAGACAGGTAGGGTTTCCAAGTCCCCCCGGGGGAGGAGAAACTCCTGCTCCAGCAGCTCACTCCCTGCTGGCCCAGATTGGGCTGCTGGGTGGAACCCCCACCCCCAAATTGCCGGGCTGCGAAGACATGCCTGGCGCAGTGACGTCACCTGGAGGTGACATCATCGCATCGGGCACATTTGGGGGGGTGCTCTATAATTTGAGGGAAAACTCTATGGCCCCAATGTGCCCGACGCGATGATGTCACTTCTGGGTCACTTGCAACCCTAGAAGCAGGAGAAAATAAAGTGTGTAGGACTGGTAGTCTAAAACAAAACCCAGTTAATTATAAAAATATACTAAAATCAGAGTGGAGAAGAAGGAAGTCCCAGTCTCTGGGCTCCAACTCACAAACTCCTAGAAGGCCTTGAAGCCTGGAGAGATCTTGTTTGTTATAGGCTCCAGGAAGCAACTTTTCCACACAGCAACAGAAAACAATCTGGAACAAAAGTCCCCATCGGAAGATGGCCACTCTTCTACCAACTGCCCTTCTTCTCCAGAACTCCTCCTTTCATTAAAAAAAAAAATCCTCCACCCCCTCAGGAAAACACTTCAAGCTCCCTCCTCCCTTATTCTTGGCATTTACCTCACCTCCTGTCCTGCTTTGTCAAGCAAACCCTCACTAGCCCTCCTCCACAGAAATCCCCTCCCTCTAGAGAGCCGTGTTCCCAGACTGGGACTCAGTATGCAGGGAAAAACAGGGGCACAAATATTAACACTACGAAAGACATTTTAAAGGCTCACCTAGTTTTTCATTCTTATATACCTCCTTGTTTTAATAAGGCAGTACATTAAAAATTTAAATAATTTGAGACTGGTCTTAACACATATTGAATGTAATACACAAGACTTAGTTCAGCCTCCCATCTCTAACACTGTCAACTTTTTGAAGCTCACACATACAGAATTAAGACAACATCATAAGAACATAAGAAGAGCCCTATCATGGCAATAAGTCATTGATGGAACATCTATGAATTTGTATAAATTTCTTTTACGGTCAGCTGAACTCATGCCCATCTCCACATGCACTGGGAAAGAATTCTATAAATGATATTATGCACAGTGTGAAATTGTACTTCCTTTTGTCTGCCTGAACCTACTGGAAATCAGTTTCACCAGGTGAGCAGAATTCTAATATTATGAGAAAGAGAAAAATGTGCGTCTATCTACTTTCCCTGACACCATAAATCATTTTATACAACTCTATAATGTTCCACCCTTTAACCGTTTCCCCCCCTGGTAAAGCCCTTATCTAGCCTTCTCACATTTGGGATACAGTGACTAGAAGTGTAATGAGTACTCCAGTGCAACCACACTGACACCTTAAGCCAGGGGTGTCAAATATAAGGCCCAGGGGCCGGAACTGGCCCACCCAGGTCTCTTATGCAGCCTGTGAGCAACTGCTGCAAGGGAAGGAACAGCAGACTGCTTGGGGGGGGGGGGGGGAAGGCGGAGCCACTCCAATTGTGGCTTCAGCATGGCGGAACAATCTTGTCTGCAGTCCTCAAGCAGCATTGGAATGTCTGGCTCTCCAGTCCGCCCATATGGGTTTTCCTTTGTTACCCCCCTCCCAGCCCATGGGGCCTTGCAGTGAGGATACACCAACTCAGAGCTTACCAGCTGCTGTCCTTTATTCAGTTTATATCTCTGGTACCTGGCATTACATTTTATGGCACACATGGCCCAGCCTGACAAAGTGACATTTATGTCAGATCCAGCCCTCGTAACAAATGAATTCAACCTTCAGCCTTAAGCTACTGGTGATTTTATTTTTGATCTATTCATAATAGTTCCAACACAGAAATTTCAGTTTCCATTGCTGCTGCTCACTGAACTCACCATGGCCCCATTACCTTCCCTGAACAGTCACAGCAAATACAGACCTTTTCAGCATATACATAGGATTTTCTGCTCTGCTGTTGCTATTTTTTATACGTGCCCGTGCATGTGAGTGTGTGTACACCTGGAAGTCATGGTGACCTCTGGTGACTGACCCCTACTGGGGGCCTGGCTGGATAAAGCCTGCCCCGCCTCCTGCCTCTGGTATTTCAGGGAGATCTCCCATCCAAGTCCTGGCCAGAGTCAACCCTGCTTAGCTTCTGAGACCTGATGAAATCAGGCTTGCCTGGGCTATCCAGGTCAGGGCTGCTCTTGTTATTTTGTTGCTCAACTATCCAGTTTGGAGAGAGCCTCTTGGAACTCTTCATAATCCACTTGGGTTTCATCCATTATGTAGAATAAAGTTGAGACACACAAAGCAGAACTGGCTACCTTGTTTCTCATATCTGATTCCAGATCATTTATGCACAAATTAAATAGCACTAGTCCAAATATAGATCCACAAGGGATTTCACGGCTTACTTCCCTCCATTATGAAAACTGCCCATTTTCCCCCTACCCTTTACTTCCTGTTCTTTAATGTGTTACAGCTCCATAAGAGCTATCTTCTTCCAGGACACTTTAGTTACTCAGGGGACTGTTGTAACAACTATGTCAAAAGTTTTTTGGGGGGAATCCATAAATATAATGAGCCTATTCGTGGGGGAGAGCGGATATAAATCAAATTAAATAAATAAATAAAATATCTACCTGATTGCCTCCATCTACATGCTTGCTGACACTGTCAAACCATTCTAAAGGACCAGGTGGATAGGAAGACTGCCCTTTGTAGAAGCCCATCTGAATTTGTTCTTCTGAAACTTGTTCTTCTTTGTATTCAACAATGCTAGCTTTATTTTTTTTTAAATCACCAGTTTACCAAGAACAGGTATTAGGCTGCCAGGTCTGTAATTTCCTGGATTTGCCCTTGCTCCTTTTAAAAGAGTTGATGGCACAATGGCTACTTACCAATCCTCTGTTAACATGGCTTATTTCAGCGATATATTACAGACTCTTGTTAAATGTGCTGGATTTTCTTATTCAAGAAACCTCAGATACACACAAACTGACTCCAGTGGTTTGTATTTTGTCAATTAGCTTTAAAACATAGCCCTTTCTCACTGCTGTCCAAGCTTATTTATCCTTACTTATACGTTCCCTGTCACATGGCAGAAGGAATACTATAAACAGCAATCTGAAAAGGATATAACAAACAATGGATGTGATGCTAAGGAGAGTGACAAGGGAAGTGATGTGCCCCTCAGTGAACTCCAAGGAAGAGAGTTATTTGAATAGATGAATGAACAGCCAAACTCAAATATACCATGTGCATGTCTTTGGATGTGCTAAAAATAGTATGTCAACAATTTTTGTGCCTTTTGGGGGGGAGGATCTTGCAAATTTAAACAAGTTTCATGCTACCTTGTCTTTACATTTTATGAGTACTATTCCAATAAAAATAATTCTAACGTAAAGCTTACTATTTGTTTCACTCTAACATTTAAACCACACAATTTATTTTCCCTAATCAAATATTTCAGTTTAAGTATTTAAGACATCAGTACTTTTAAATGTTTGTTTACTAAATACGTCAAAATAAATTTACTGAATCAGATTATGCTCTAGTTAGAGCATCAAAAATTTGTCAATCACCTTTTTACAGAATACTTATATCACTGACTACTGCACAACAACTCTCCCCATAATAGATACCTCTTCTTTCAGGTATCTTTTCTCCTTTCCAATTAAGTGCCAAACCGCATTATTTATTAAACCACATGTCTGGAGGCAGCTTACAATACATAATTAAAACACTAAACAGTAAAACCCCAATTGCACCCCCACCTACTAAAACATCTGCAGCTGACACTCCATTAAAAACTCTGGTGAATAAAATAGATGTATTGCACCTCCTAAAAGTTTCCAAGGATTTATTGTTTATTATTTATTTATTATTTCATATTTTTATCCCGCCCTCCCCGCAAGCGGGCTCAGGGCGGCTCACAAGGTGCCAAACCCAAGAACAGCTTAGTGACACTGTCAAACCATTCTAAAAGACCAGGTGGATCGGAAGACTGCCCTGTGTAGGCCTTTGTAGGGATTGCACCCCCCCCCCCCATCTCTTTGGGGAGCTTCATCCATAAAACAGGAGCAATCACTGAGGAAGTGCAGGCCCTCATCAATGCCAGGCAGGACCAACTTTCATGAGAGAACACCCTGGTGGCAGCAGACTGAAGACCACAGCTGGCACATGGGGACGTATGAGCAGGCTTGCAGGAGCTCGGGGTGGGAGGGGAGGTATTGTGCAACACTACAATTTCACTTTATGCAAATGGAACTGATGTTGCAGCATTGCCACAATAGCATTTTTATCCCCCATTTTCTACAGCTGCTGAACTGGGCAGCAGCTGGGGGCCAAAGGTGGAAGACTGGATAGCAGTCCCCCCAGTCCCAGGCCATGAAAAGCTTTTAAAGAGTTATAAGCAGTACCTTGAACTGAACCTGGAAACAACCGGCAGCCAATGAAGCCATTTTAAAATAGCCAAAATGTATTCCCAATGGCCACCCCTAACAATAATTGGGCTGCCGAACCACCTGTGATTTCTGGATTGCCTGTGCAGGAAGTCCAGCTGTGAGGTTACAAAGGCATAGAGTAGCATGTCCAGGTGGTCTGCCACGTCTAGGAAAAGAGAAAGCTGGCAATCAGATGCAGCTGGTAGGTGGGCCTTTCCAAGGCCGAACTCTCCTAATCGTCGTGGACGATTTGCCACCCAGCAGCCTGCTTTTAAATGCTAAGTCTGGGTCCATGAGCTCTTAACCTGCTCTGCAAATGCCTACTCCACTCATCCACTGCCAGTGGAACCAAATCTTCCCAAGCACCAGCTTTTCTGATAGCATGACATCTGTCTTATCTGGATTCAGCTTCACCCTTTTCTCCCTTGGAACCATGACCTTGAAACTCAGGTTCAGAGTCAGGATGGACACACCTGGAGCTTAGATAATTAAATGTAGAAGTGGAAGTCATCTGCATATTGATGGCATCCAACTAACCCAAAGCTTCACATTTGGGAGGGAGGGGCTGCTGTCTCAGTAAACCATTTGAAAGATATTGCCTAGAGATTATATGGCAGAACCAAGATGTGAAGGGTTTCTTGGATTGTTCCTCTTCAGGCTGCTAGCTTCAGGCTTCCTTTCTCCCAGACATACCAGCTTTATAAATGCAAGCAGTTTTTTATGATGGTACATTTTTGTGAGGGCTCCGGGGCAGAGCATCTGCTTTGCACGCAGAAGGTCCCGGGGTCAATACCTGGCATCCCCAGTTACAAGGACCTGGCAGCATTAGGGGATGCGAAAGACTTCAGTTTGACATGCTGAAGAGCCACTGCCACTCTGAGTGGACGATACTGGCCCTGATGGACCAATGATCTGATCCCATATACAGCAGTTGCACGTGCTCATGTGTACATTCAGACATGGAAACCACACACCACTACTGGCTGAAGTGACAAGTCCAGGAAAACCTTTACCCCTTTATTATGTTGATTGGTTAAAAACTAGTTTGAAACAGAACCAACTGCCAGTTTCCGAAACTAGTCAGAAACAGAGAGCCAACTGCAGGCTTCTTAATAATCTAAGTTTCAGGGTCCAGGGGGATAAGCAGCTGGACTGCATCAAATTTAGCATCCAGACAGATCATCTGGTGGTGCTAAGAGGAAAGTAATTTCAGGGAATATCTTTACCCCCAAATCATTTGGCAAGACATATAAACACATTCTCATAGCAAGTCACCCTTTGGAGTGCAGATGATGTTCTGTATCTCCTCCTGCCTATCAGTACTGGGGTGGGTGGGGGGGAGATGGGAAATCCACTGCATTGGATAACCAACATGATGTAGGAATTTTAAAATAAGTCCAAGACAGGGGACAAGACTAGAAATTGCAAGTGTAGAAAACAAGTCTATTAAGTATTGAGTCAGGAGACGATAAATCAAATGCAGGCTTTTATTCAAAACATCGCTCAGCTCAGGGACAGTTCTAGCAAGAGCGGCACTCAACTTATAGTGTTCCAACAAATAACTATATACATTGTAACTGGAAACACACAGTCTCATTCGACCTAAGCAGGGCTCTGTGATTGGTTCCTTGGATTGGCTTCAGGACCAATAAGGAGTCTTTATTGGGCAGCCAATAGGAATAAGGGAGTTAGGATACCAGAGCCCTGACAATGCAATGCAACATAACATAATAGAACATAACACTCCTCCCCCCTTAGTTCAGATAACATAGTCTTTCAGAAACGTGAGGAACTGCCTGGTCCGATGGGACCAGCGTGGCAATGGCGGACTCAATAGAGAACATCCAGTTAAGTCCGAGAACTCTAAGCGGGCCGGCGTGAGCTGCGGCAATGGCGGACTCAATTGGGAGCGTTCTGCTGAGTCCAGGAGCTCCGAGCACCCCAGGGTAAGTCTCACCTCTGGCTTGCCAAGTCCTGAGCAGGCAGCAGCTTGGAAGACTGTTCATATGGAATGTCCCGGGCAGGAGTTGGCATGGGAATGCCTTCTGCTGGACGGCTCTCCCAGGCGCTGGCGTCTCGCTGAAACGGGAGATCTCCTGGGCTGGCCGCAGGAACTGGGGTGTGTTGCAAACCTTCCGGAGCTAGGGAACGCTGTCCAGGCTCAGGAACTGGGGGACGTTGCAACTGACCCTCTTGTGTGGGCCACTGGCATCTAAGTTGGGCCAGGTGCTGGCAACAGACCTGTCCTATGTCGTCCTGTACCTCATAGGAGATAGGGCCCATTGAGCATAGGACAACAGTCGGAATCCAGTGTGGATCTGCCCCGTAGTTCGGGGTGTAGACAGCGTCACCTGGCACGAAGGACTGCGTGGAACCCAACACGATGGGGTCGCGGTGGATGTCTGGTGCCAGGTCGGGTTGTATGCGGCTCAGGATGGTGGACAACTGATGGCCCATAAGGAGCTCGGCTGCCAACTTTCTGGTAGCAGCATGCAGCAAGATGTGCTGCTGTAGCAGGCAACTGGCAAGATTGGCTGGGAAGTTCCCGTCCCCCAGCCTGCGGAGCCAATCCTTTACAGTTCTTACTATCTGCTCTGCCTGGCCATTTGTCTCGGGGTGGAACGGCACCAATGTGACATGCCGGATGCCCCATTCATTCAGGAACCTCTGGAACTCAGCAGATGTAAACTGAGTTCCATTGTCAGACACGAGGAGGTCCGGCAGGCCAAAGGTGGTGAAAAGGCGGTCCAGGCAGCGGGCAACAATGGCTGACGTCATGGAGGTGACAGAAAAGACCTCCAGCCACTTTGAATAGGTGTCCACGATGATTAGGAGAGTTCGGCCTTGGAAAGGCCCAGCAAAGTCCACATGAATGCGAGACCACAGGCTCCTCGGCTTCTCCCACGGGTGGACTGGAACACTGGGGGTTGCGGGCCTCAATTCCTGGCAAGACTGACATGTCCAGACCCACTGCTCAATTTGCTGGTCTGGACCAGGCCACCAGACATAACTCCGGGCGACAGCTTTCATTTTCATGATGCCCAGGTGGCCTACATGCAAAATGTCCAACACTCGTTGTCAAGTGGGGAAGGGACAATGACTTGGTTTTCCCACAGCAGACAGCCCTTGCTCTCAGACAGCTCTGATGACCGTGACTGGAATGGCTGGAACTCAGCCTTGAGCGTCCCCGACAGCCATCCCCTCCACACACAGTGGTAGACTTGGCTGAGCTTTCAGTCCCGGTTGATGTGGAACACTATGTCAGCGATGGAGAGCAGAGGCTGTGGCAGCTCTTCAATTAGCAGGGTCTCTTGGATAGGAGCCTTGGGTGGCCCCGGCAATGGCAGCAGCGGGCATCAGCATGCCTGATGGTCTTGCCAGGCCTGTGGAGGAGGCAGAAAGAGTAGGTGGAGAGCAGGACTGCCCAACGCATCATCCGCAGTGACAAGATTTGAGGGGTTTGATGGTCAGCTGTGAAAATGCCGAGCAGCGGCTTGTGGTCAGCGACGATCTCAAACGCACACCCATAGATGAAATTGTCGAATTCCTTCACAGCTTCAATGATCGCTAGCGCCTCCTATCTGGGCGTAGTTTCTTTCTGCTGCGGATAAAGTCCTGGAATAGAAAGCAATAAAGGCCTCCCAGCTGGAGGATAATCAGTAGCTAAGTATGGCCCCGATTCCGTAAGGTGACGTGTCACAGGCTAAGATGAGGGCCTTCTTTTCATCATAATGAACGAGGATGGCTTTGAAGGTGAGGAGAGCCTTGACAGCTTGAAAAGCAGTGTCTTCTCGGCAACCCCATGCCCACAGAGCCAATTTGTCTAGTAGCCGATGGAGTGGTTCAGCAAGAGCTGCCTTGTTGGGCAAAAAGGCATGGTAAAAGTTCAGAAGTCCTAAAAAAGGACTGCAGCTCTTTCTTCAACTTCGGAGGGGGCGCATTGCAGATTGCAGCAAACTTGTCCGGAGCAGGGTGGATGCTGTCTGCTTCTAGAAGGTAGCCCAGGAATTGAATGGCAGGGACAAAAAACTCACACTTCTTCTTGAGCCGTAGGCCGACCTCTTGTAGCCAACGAAGGACCTCTCGCACCGGGGTAGCTAGTTCAAGTTCAGAGGCCCCTGCAATTAAGACATTATCAAAGTAGGGCACAACTCTGGGCAAACCTCATAGAAGACCCTCCATCAGTTCTTGGAAAATGCCGGGGGCGACACTTACCCCGAATTGTAACCGGTTCACCTTAAAGACCCCTCGGTGCGTTACAGTAGTCTGTGCCTTGGCTGTGGCTGTCAGGAGTGCCTCTGAAGACATGCCTCCTGCGGACCTAAGTGCGGTGGAGGATCAGTCCCCAGCTCCAGAGGAGCCGCCACCTAAACCAGAGGAGGCTCAGGCAAGCACCTCTCAGGGCATTAGCCCAGCACCACCAGCACCTGAGCCACAGCCAAGCTCAAGCCCACTTGATTCACCTCCTCGGGTAGAACAGCTAAGGTCACGATCCAGGCAAGACTTAGCTGCTAGGAGAAAAGAGGCATACATGCGTAGTCGCAGATCACTCAGCCCTGAGTTTTAGAGGGAGCCGGGACCTCACTGCCTGCTGCTAACAAGCACAGGAAGTGGCTGGGTATTTAGGCACAGCACAGAGACCAACAATTTGTGCTAGCAACAAGTCATTCTGGCTAAGATCTGCACCCGCTCGACTCGTATCAGGTAAAGCTGATCCTGGACCCTCTGGCTCGTGACTCCGGCTCTGTCTGACTTCGGCTTGATTCTGGACCCTCTGGCTCGTGACTTTGGCTCTGTTTGACTTTGGCTTTTGGTTGACTCCTGGGACTGGTTTGCTCGTGAGTTTCCCTCTCTGACCTCGGCTTGGACTGACTCTGCTTTCGGCTTGTGTTTTGGACTTGGTAATTCGTTACTGATTTGGCTTGACCTTGGACTGTCTCAGACTTTGACTTGGCTCCTGACCTACAGGCACCCAGCCCGTGACAGTGGCTGCATCTACCAGCAGTTGTTGATACGCCTGGGCTAGGTCAATCTTGGGGAACACTCGACCCCCCGGAGACTGAGGTTAGAAGATGGCTTACCACAGGAACCGGGTATGCATGCGGCTGCAGGGCCTTGTTGAGGGTGCACTTGTAGTCAGCGCACAGGTGGAAAGAACCATCAGGTTTGAGAAGAGAGACAATGGGTGTCTCCCACTTGGCATTCGGAACCGGCTCTAAGATGCCTTGGGCCAACAGCTTGTCAATCTGCTCGTTGGTCTTAGGCTTGAAAGCGATGGGCAGTGTCTGGGCTTGAGGCGTATGGGCTGTACGCAGGATTCAGGTTAAAAGAGACAGGTGGACCTTTGTAGCAGCCTAGCTCTGCTCTGAACACATCGGGGAACTCTTCCTCGAAGTCTATAAGGGGCTGCTGACTGACGTGATTCACGCCAACAATGTCGATGCCCAGGGCGGCGAGCCAGTCCAAACCGATAAGACTTGTGCGGCAACCTTCCACCACGAGCAGATTCAGATGGCCGGCAAACTTCTTGTATATGACCTGGATTGTGGCAATGCCAATGACTGGAACGCAGTTCCTTTGGAAGTCAAACAGCTGTAGAGTGCACTTCTGAAGGCAGCGTGCAGAGAAACGTGGGCAGACTTGTTGGGAGAGTCCATGAGATGATGGACAGTGCAGACCCGAAGTCTACTTCCATCTGGCACACCCGGCCTTCAATGAAGACAGTGGCCTTGATTTTAGGACACAGATGCAACCCTTGGTGAATGTATAGGCAGTTGGTGTAGTCTTTAGACATGCTTGCTTCATTACTGTACTTTGGTCTTTGCTCGAATGACCTTGATGACCTGGAATGATATGATCGGCTGGAGGCATTAGCAGACCCTCGCATACACTGGGACTCTTCTGGAACATCACGACCTTGTGACGAATGGCAGACTTTGGCGAGATGGCCTGCTTTACCACATGCATGACAGATGGCATCGTGAAATTGACTGTCTCTCCACACATGCCCATCACCACAACCGGCACAGCATTTCCTTCGCTGGCTTTTTTGAGAGCGGCGTGGGCTTATTTGAGAGTGACGCAGGCTTTTTTGAGAGTGGTACAGTTTCTGATTGGTCCTTGCGCTGTAGACTCCATCATCAGCTGTATCAGATTGGTCATCCCGGACGTCATCAGAATCAGCGGTACTGCCATGGCGTACAGCATCAGCGCAGTCTGACGTGTGGCTTTGGGGACCCAATCACAGCTCATGGAGCAACAGGTTGGCAGCTTCTACTCGCAGGGCCTCTTCGAGGGCTGATTTGTATGTGAGAGTCTTTAATAAGAGTAGGGCCCTCTTAATGCTTTCATCTCTGAGGCCACAGAGCAGCCGATCTAAAAGGACTGACTTCAGATCAGGGAATTGACAGTCTCGAGCAGCCCGTCTGAGTGCGGTGAGGTACTCTGTGACAGACTCGCCCTCTTTCTGGTACCACTGGTGAAAAGCGCATTGGTGGATGACAGCTGACGTCTTCAGTGTGAAATACTCAGTCAGCCAAGCCTTGATAATGCCGAGAGGGGTCTCGAGTAACTTGGTGGGGGCTACTAAATCACAAATGATGTCGAATACAGCCTGGCCACATGTACTTAAAAAAATGGCATGGCAGACATCGTCTCCATCAATACTATTTGCTACGCGGTAGCAGTCAAAATGATCGAGGAATGACTCCCAGTTCCCAACCTTTGGGTCGAACGGTTCGATATGGCCCTTGGATGCCATGCCCGTGGTGATTTAGCTCTAGGCGCCCTTAGTGAATTCAGCTGGGCAGGCAAGAGTGATTTCAGCCATTCAGTTAGGACTGGGATCACATCCTCATCGCCAGTATTAAATATTGAGCCAGGAGTCGATAAATCAAATGCAGGCTTTTATTCAAAACATAGCTCAGCTCAGGGACAGTTCTAGCAAGAGCAGCACTCAACTTATAGTGTTCCAACAAATAACTACATACATTGTAACTGAAAACACGCAGTCTTTTTTTTTTTTTAATTAAATTTATAAAAGGCCTAACAAGAACAAGGTAAGTATATGGAGAATAACAAGTGAGCAAAAAAAAAACACTTAACAAATAAAAAAACATAAAAATATAGGTAAATAAATTTAACACAATACCACAAAAAAAGGCATTAGTTCTAAAAAGACACTAACAAGTTGAAGTGTATTGGCCGGAGCTTTACTCTAACAAAGGATAGTATTTATATAGACGATTGTTACTCGGTCAATACTGTAAGGTGAGGATGAAGCCATAATAACCACATTAGCAATCCTGTGTATATAAACTTTTACTGTTTGACCTTATCAATCAGTTGAGTCAGGATAAGATAGATAGGGCCATAGAGTAGCAAATAAACTATACTTAGTTACCAATCCAGTAAAAAAAGGTATTGTAACCTACAACACTAAAAAGGATTGTAACAAGCTAATTGTAATGATTTCGTCCTGAACCTTATCTATGTCAAGTTTTTGTAAAAAGGGATACCATTTCTCAAGAGGATTGTAAAGATCTCTTTCTTTATGGCTGTTATTAAAGTAAACTAGACATTTCTCGAGTAGAAAGAACTCCCAAATTTTGTAACTGAAAACACGCAGTCTCATTCGACCTAAGCAGGGCTCTGCAATTGGTTCCTTGGATTGGCTTCAGGACCAATAAGGAGTCTTTATTCGGCAGCCAATAGGAATGAGGGAGTTAAGATACCAGAGCCCTGACAATGCAATGCAACATAACGTAATAGAACATAACAATGTCAGATACCTTTCAGCATACTGAGTGGCAGAACACCCCTTAACAGAAAAATCATACAAGCTTACAAGAAGTAAAAGACTCCTTCCACAGATACCAGTGTACGGTGGACTGAAGAAAAGGTGTGTCTTGAGAGTTCTCCTGCATGCTGTTAAGGTTTGGGAAATGCTGAACTGGAATTCTTCCAACTTTGGATTCCTAAGTCATTGCAGGACTTATAAAAGCAAAGCAGCTATTCAATCACTGATACTGCGCAGTCTCTGTACTTTTCTTAAGTATGTTTGAATTTTATATAATTATATCTCACCCTGTACCTCCCTGCATTTTATGGCCTTTTGACCATGTTATCTAAATTTTTTCCAGTACATGTGTCTGCCTGCTGAGGAGCCACTACGCAGATCTGACAAAATGGGCTCTACTTCGTGAAAGCTATGCTTTAACAAGCTAACAGAGCTATGCTACTCATCTAGAATGTTTAGGTTTCCTTTCCTAGGTGGTTTATAGCATGACAATAATAAAATCCCAAATCAACTAAAATTCAGCACACATTAAGATTATCTTTGCTGGTTTATTTACCATACAGCAATTAAATTAGAAGACTCACAACTCATTGTGATTCAGTCATTTCCATATCCACACCATTCATTTAGCAATTTTTACTTTAACATTATTTGTTTATGACAATTTTGGCAGGATTCCAGAAGTAGAGACTGAAGTTTGAAGAGATAATTTCTTGAGGGAATATAGGTTTCTTAAGGTTATCCCAATTAAAAAACAATTATTTTCAAGAATTATATCTTGAAACCCCCACAGTGCATGATCCCTCTGAAGAGTCCTTCATTCTAAAACAGACATAAGTAAGACCTTATTATCTGTTTCCCACTAGCTCAAAACTGGTGATCCAACCACGAAACAAATTCCATGTTTGTCTACTGGCGTCAAAACAAAAGAGAGTCTTGTCTCTCCCTAAAGACTAACAAATTACTGTGACAAGCATTCTGGAGCCAGAAACCACTTTGTCCATTCTCAGCTTGTGGTTTTCATTCTCTTCCCACCACACTTCAATTTGATCTTGTGTGTGTGTATACGTGTATATTTGTGTGTATATATGTGTGTGTGTACACACACACACACACAAGAGTCAGACATGACTGAAAGGCTAACAACAACATATATTAGGGTTGCCAAGTCCAGGTTGAAAAATACCTGGGGACTTTGGGGGTGGAGCCGGGAGAGGGCGGGGTTTGGGGAGGGGAGGGGCCTCAGCATGGTACAATGCCATAGAGTCCACCCTCCAGAGCAGCCATTTTCTCCAGGGGAGCTGATCTCTGTCAGCTGGAGGTCAGTTGTAAAAGCAGGGGATCCCCAGGCCCCACCTTGAGGTTAGCAACCCTAACACACACACACACACACACACACACACACACATATATATATATATATATATATATATATATATATATATATATATATATATATATATATATATATAATATCTATTTCTGCCAACTGAAGCCTACATTTCACGCATTGATACAATGGACTCTGGCTCATGAATACTATGTGCCAACAAATGTGGCAGTCTTTTAGATGCCACAGAACTTTGTAGTTTTAACCATGAGGCAGTCATCCTTGATTTAGAGAAAAATTTGTTAGTTTTTTATTATGGATACTTTTTTGGGGGGGTGAGATTAGTTTTCTGGAATCATGAAGGTAGAGCTAGAAGGGCAATATGCTTGATTGTCTCCTAATTCCTTGGATTGAGAAACCCTATATCCAAACCAACACAGATTAGCTCATATTACAGAACACAAGAACCAACCAGAGGATAGAAAATGATAAGTTAGATCAATGCTAGTGCTTGACTACAAGTCAAGACTTGGGGTGGGCACAAACCAGAAAAATGGAGGTTTGTGGTTTTCACAAACCATGAACTTCTCCATTGCATGAACTGGTTCATGCTTCAGGAAGTTCATGGGGTCACAGCCCCACTCAGAAGTGAGCTCTGCAGGCATTTAAATGCCTGCAGAGCTCACTTCCAATTTGGGGCGTGGCTGCAGCATGACTCTGGAGTGAGCTCTGAAGACATTTAAATGCCTTCAGAGCTCACTTGAGACATGGTCCCAACCAGAAGTGAGCTCCGAAGACATTTAAATGCCCACCTCCAGGTTGGCCCAACTGAGCTCACTCTTGGAGCTCAGCTGAGTCGGGCTGCCCGACTTGACTGAGCTCCAAGAGTGAGCTCTGAAGGTTTTAATGGGTCTTCGGAGCTCACTCTCAGAGATCAGTCGAGTCAGGCCACCCAACTTGACTGAGCTCCCAGACTGAGCTCAGTCAGGCTGAACTGAACTGGAGGTAGGTTCCAAAGGCATTTAAATGCCTTTGGAGATCACTTCCAGTTGGGCAACCCAATCCAGAAGTAAGCTCCAAAGGCATTTAAATGTCTTCAGAGTTCACTCGGGTCGGGCCACAAGCCGGTGGGGGGCTTCGACGGCATTTAAATGCCTTCAGAGCCCACTTCTGTTTGGGCTGCCAGACCCAAACGTAAGCTCCAAAGGTATTTAAATACCTTCGGAGCCCACACAAACCCTCTCATGAACCTCATGAACCTCCATGAAAAACATGGAGGCTCGTGTGGTGGATCCTGGGAGACATGTTCTCCCAAACTCCTGGTTTGTTTATTGGATTGTGCCCATCACTAGTCTGTGGAAGTCTTCTGGATGGGTCCTCAGACTACTGGCACTTGAGACAATGCAGCATTAGTAGCTTTCATGTCTATATTTACTGGGGAGGGGAAACATGGGTGGGCTCCAAATGCACATAAAATTCTACATATAACATAGCCATGAAAAGATAAAGCAAGAGCCAGTGTTGTGTAGTCATTAAAGTGTCTGATTGGGATCTGGCAGACTCAGGTTCAAATCCCTACTATGCCACAGATGCTTGCTAGGTGACCATAGGCCAGTCACATACTCTTAACCTGACCTGCCTCACAGAGCTGGAGGGAAGAAAACATGGGAACAAAGGAAACTATTTTAGGTCCTTGTTTGTGTGAGGTCTTCAGGAGGCACTGTAAGACTGGCTTGTTTGCCAGGGCTTTCGAGGGAAGTTAAATGGCAGGAATCTTTTAAGGGAAGGGAGGAGGAAGAGAATTAGAGCTTGTTATTTTATCTTTGGTTTTAGCTGGAGATATTTTAACTATTATTTTAAGGCAACACGAATTAACAGGAAAGGTGAGATATGTTTTAATAAATATATAAATAAGTCCAAGGGTAAAAGTGACAAGGAAAAGTGGGACAGACTCTTTTAGAATAATCTTGCCCACTATATTTATTTAGTCTGCCTCAACCTGAAAGCTTGGAATAATTAATAAATGCAAAAAAAATAAATCAGCAGAACAGAGTAAGGTTTCTTTCCATATCACTGAAATACCCCCCCCTTTCTGCCTTAACACCAAACCCCAAGAAGACTGATCCTCAAGTCTCCCCACTGATTCTCCTTGTACCCACCTGCCTCACATCCTCTTAATATGGCAGATTTTTCATACGCTGCTGAGCCTTCCAGGTTGAAATTACACAGGCATCAGAAAATGAAGGAAGGCTGGAATGAGACTGTAAAGCAGTGGTTCTCAGCCTTCCTAATGCCGCGACCCTTTAATACAGTTCCTCATGTTGTGGTGACCCCCAACCATAAAATTATTTTCGTTGCTACTTCATAACTGTAATTTTGCTACTGTTGTGAATCATAATGTAAATGTAATTTGCAGGATGTATTTTCATTGTTACAAATTGAACATAATTAAAGCATAGTGATTAATCACAAAAACAACATGTAATGATATATTGTGAAATATTTATTTCTAATTACAAATAAATGAAATTTTGTCTTGAAACGTGGTGTAGCATGGGTAACAGTATCTCAGCCCCACCTACCTCACAGGGTGTCTGCTGTGGGGAGGGGAAGGGAAAGGAAAGGAGTTTGTAAGCCGCTCTGAGACTCCAAGTGAAGGGTGGGATATAAATCCAATCTCTTCTCTTCTGCAGCAGCCAGATCGCTTGCTCACAACTTTAATGGCCAGTAGCTCCACAAAGTAGAATTTTTGCTCACAAGACTCTGTGGCTTAGAGGGAGTATTGCTCCCCCTCCAAAAAAACCCCATCTCAAGTCATGCTGAATTCCCGGCTGAAGCAGCCGACCTAGTTCCCCCGTCCGTCCCAGCCCACCCCCATCACCTTACCTGATGCACTTGAGAATCTGAGCAATGAGAACTGGATTCTCCCCAATGGGCCAGATGGGACGGTGGACGGAGGAAGAAGGGGTTGGTGGGCAAACATCCTAACAGCATGGGGGGGAATCATAGGAAGGGACTGCAGTCTCCCCCCCCCCCCCCCCCAAGCTGGCTTGTTCCGCCACCTACAGCTCGCTCTTCCCAGAAGCAAGAAGACTGGGCAGAATCCCGTAGGAAGTTTCCCTACTCCAGCTGCACAAAGATTGGAATTCCTGCCCAAGGGGGAGGGGCACATCACTCCAGGCTTATCTTCCGCCTCCGTACAGTTTTTGCTGATCTATACCCAAGCTGTCACTTCACTTCCGAGACCAAAACAAAACAAAAAAACCCCATCCTCGACCAACAAAAAAGAAGAAGATGACTTTAAGGACCACATTGAAAAGGGTTCCCAAACAACCAGCCCGAATTGCACAACGCGGAACCTCCGCTGCCCTCCTTTTCGCTTGCAAAAAGCGGGGGGGGGGGGGGGGGTGACCAGCTTTACAGTGCTCGCAGCAGCTCTTGGCAAGCCGCAGACCAAACTAGAAGTGCACCACAATTCCCCAAGGGGGGGAATGGGATGACTCTCCCCCCCTCCAAGCAATGCCTTGCAAAGCCATTCTGCATTGGGGGGGGGGGGGTGTCAGCCCGTCCCGCACTTGCAATGCCTTTGAGCAATGCTTTACAAAGCCCCCGGGCCATTCTGTGTGGGAGGGGGTCTCAGCTTGCGGGGGGGGGGGGGGGGCTCGCAAGCAACATTTTGCAGCTGCAGCTCCTCCGAGTGAGGGTTTGCAAAGCCCCGGGCCGTCCAGAAGAGGAAAGACTCGATGAGCCCTGCCCCTTCAAGCAAGGCTTTGCAGCTCCTTCAAGCAAAGCCCTGGGCCAGATGGGGAGGGGAGAGGGAGCTCAACGAGCCCTGCCCCTTTGAGCCAGGCATGCAAAGCCCCTGGCGGGGCAGCCCGGATGCTCCAGTGCCAAAACTTTCCTGGCGGCGCAGGAGCGTGCGGAATCCTGGCCCAGCCGCTTGCAAACTTCCAACTTTGGAGGGAGGGAGGGGGAGAGAGAGAAGCGGCCGCCTCGGCTGGTAAAAAAGAGGCAGAAGCCGCAAAAGCAGTGGTGGCTTCGGGTTTCAGTTTGCAGCGGGAGGAAGCCAGCGAGTGAGCAGCGCGGCCGGCCCCTTCGAGGCCTGCTCCGGCCCCTCAGGAGGATCAAGACTCCGGCTCCAGGTGCACTGGGGAAGGGCTCGGGGCCACGACCCCTGTGAAAGGGTCATTCGACCCCCAAAGGGGTCACGACCCACAGGTTGAGAACCGCTGCTGTAAAATAACTTTCCGACTTGGGTATCAATTGGTTCTTTTAAATAAAACCCCCTTCTAGGCACATTCAAAACTCTTTCTGTGTTTCTACCTGTGCTTCCCATCAGCAGCAGAGAGGCTGAACAGGAGTTTAAGAGGCTTGTGGGATTTCATAGTGACATCAGCATTAGGCTAACTCCTGTCACACCCGTATCCGTAACCATTTCAGGTACAGTATGATGTACTGTTATAACGGGGAAATATTTTGGAGTAATAACAAGCAACTACGTCAAGCAAAACATTAAGTTGTCATATATTTAAACAGATGAGGTGGGAAGGGGAGATAAAATTAGAGGGGCCCTAGTTACCCTGGAGGCCCAGGAATCTGAACAAACCACTGGTTTGTGGCTATACATTCAGTGGCAAGACAGAGAAGTACAACCTTGGGACTGTAGCTATCTCAGCATAACCTATGTAACAGGGCTGTTGCAAGCATAAAATGAAAGCCCCGGAGCTCATCAGAGGAGGAGGAGAAATCTGAGGAATGGATATGCCAGCAGGAAATAATGCAATCTGATTTCATACAATGTCTAGGTTGGACTTGGATGGTGTGTGAGAGGGCATCTTTACATGGGGGACAATGTTGGCTCTCAGCACCTCTTTATAGAGTTCAATTGTTTTTTAGAAAAATCATACAAAGACACACACCCCTCCCCACTCTGGCAGTAACAGGTGTCCATATTTATTTTTAATACGGTTTGTGCCTATAAATATTGCTGATTCAGCAAGATACCAGAGTGAGCAGAAGAGCCCGCTTGCGGGGAGGGCAGGATATAAATGTGAAAAATAAATAAAATAAATAAATAAATAAATAAGAGCAACTTTGGCTGAAATGGCATCTCCAATATTCCATGGGGAAATACAGGCTGGGTGAGGACAGAAAAATGACAACATCTGCAAAGAGCAAAACAGCCATCGATTGATCAAAGATGCTTAACACTCATCTGAAGAAGTGTGCATGCACACGAAAGCTTATACCTTGAATAAAACTTTGCTGGTCTTAAAGGTGCCACTGGACTCAAACTTTGTTCTACTCATGATCTATGACAGCAAGACATTGGAGGCGCAGAACTTTGGCACTGATGCATCAGAGCTGCCGCATCTATCCCAACACTCATTAAACTCCTCTGCAGTCCTCCTGTTTGCCCCCCTCAGTAGAAATTCCTTTTTTTTAACCTTTTAACATTCTTCTTCACTTATTCAAGTGATATACTTCACCACAGCTAACCATAGTAACCACAGCTCCATAGAGAAACACATATGAACTATTAATTAAGGCAGTTAGTTGTACACACAAGTCACATGCCTGTAAATCAGTGGTTTCTGGCCTTTGAGTATGAAGCCCCCTTTTTAACATCAACAAATTTCACAGACCCCACAATAGCAGTTGTACTGATTTAAAAAATACATAATGACAGAAGATCAAAACGACAGTGCACAGTGCACATATGGATTTGTGGACCCCTTGCAATAACTCTGTGACCCCCTCAGGTTGGGAACCACTGCTATAAGTGATTGTCTCCAATGCTTTTAAATGGAGAAAACCCACTTCTTGTGGAGGCAGCTAGGAGCAGAAGGGTAAGGTGCTTGACCTTTTCCTGCTGAGAAAAAATCACTTGGGGAGCAATGAGGAGCAGGGAATGGGATAAGTATGCCCCTCTACTACTGCCATCTCTCTGACCTTTATCACCACCACCACAGGGAACAGCTTTCCTTCACTTAAAAGGGATAATGTTACTACTCTTACATACATTCATTAGACCGGCCACTTCCCCTTTTGCCGCCCCTGTGCTTTTTCGAAAAAAGGACGGGGGTCTAAGACTATGCATGGATTATAGAGGATTGAATGCTGTGTCCACCTCCAATGCATACCCACTGCCCCTCATTAAAGACCTCTTAACTGAGGCGTCTAAAGGGAAAATCTTTTCCAAGCTAGACCTTCGCAATGCTTATTTTTGGGTGCACATCCGGGAAGGAGATGAACATAAAACAGCATTTAATACCTCCCTGGGGCAGTTCGAGTACCTGGTTATGTCATTCGGCCTTCAAGGGGCTCACAGAGTCTTTATGAATTTAATAAATGAGGTGTTACATAAACACCTTTTTAAGGGGGCCCTATGCTATCTGGATGATACCCTTTTATACTCCCCCAATGAGGCTTCACATATAAAATTGGTCCATGAAGTCTTAGCAACCTTGCGGGAGCATAAACTTTTTGCCAAGCTCTCCAAATGTGAGTTTCACAAGACAGAAATTGACTTTCTCGGGTATCGCATCTTGCCCCATGGGTTGGAGATGGACCCGTCTAAAATCTCGGCAGTAGTCGACTGGGAAACCCCTCGCACAGGGCGACAACTACAAAGTTTTCTCAGGTTTGCGAATTTTTACCACTCATTCATCAATCATTTCGCCAAATACAGCCTTCCCCTCACAGATCTTCTAAAGACTAAGGGGAAGGGGCCCGATTCAGCCAAACCAAATGCATGGTTAGCCTGGACACCGGACTGCCAAAAGGCATTCGAGTCCCTCAAGAGTTTATTCACATCTGAACTAATCTTGGCTCAACCTGATGAGGAAAAGGAATTCATTGTACAAGTAGACGCATCTGATGCAGCCATTGGGGGGGGGGGGGCAATTCTACAAGATGGACCGGATGGGAAGTTATACCCCTTGGCTTATATTCCAAAAAAATTCGGGGACACTGAAAAAAATTGGGCGATGTGGGACAAGGAAGCTAATGCGATCCAACTGGCCCTCACAATGTGGTGGCATTGGTTAGAAGGGGCCTGGATCCCATTCAAAGTCTGGACTGATCACAAAAACCTTGAAGCCTTGCGAATGCAATGCTTCCTTAAAGTTGTGTTGGGCCAATTTCTTTTCCAAATTCAACTTCACTCTACGCCATTTTCCCGGCAAAGCAAACTCACTGTCCGATGCTTTGACTTGACTACCACAACATGATGGTAAGAGGGACAAAGTGATCAACTCTATGTTCACCCAGAACAGTTAGGGGGAGTGGTATTTACACGGAGTCAAACCAAAAAGACCCCTGAACCTACTGAGTAGAATATGAAATGTGCCAGTGCCTATACGGAGGAGGAACGTGCAGAGTTCCGTGAAAACAATTCCCTCTCCCAGGGGCCAGATGGGTGTTGGTTTAAGGACCATAAATTAGTAGTCCCGATGGCACTGCAAAAAGAAGTCATGCATGCAGCCCATGAATTGAAACTTTCGGGGCATTTTGGCTACTTTAAGACTTTGCATTTACTTCAGCAACAATTCTGGTGGCCTTGAATGCAGGGTAATGTGTCAACTTATGTGTCTTCTTGTCAAACCTGCGTGATGTGTAAATATCGGGGAGGTAAACCCCCGGGTTTCCTCCAGCCTCTGGAAACCCCTAGCAGACCTTGGGAGACTATCTTCATGGATTTTATCACGAACCTCCCTCCCAGTAAAGGCAAAATAGTGATTTGGGTCATTGTGGACACGTTTTCTAAACAAGCACATTTTGTCCTGTTTAAATAGCTCCCAATGGCTAAGGCCTTAGCTAAAGCATTTTTAAGTAACATCATCAAATTACACTCTATCCCGCAGAAGATTCGTTGCCAACTTCCGGCAGGAGCCCTTACAGAGTATGAGAGTGGAACCTGCTTTAAGTAGTGCTTATCACCCAAAGACCGATAGCCAAACAGAATGAGTTAATCAGGTCTTGGAACAGTTTCTGAGGTGTTACACTAACTACCAACAAGATGATTGGGTGGACCTACTTCCTTTTGTGGAATACAGTTATAATAATGCTATTCACTCCTCGACGGGGTCTCCCTGTTTATGGCCGTGGGGGTATGAAGGAGTCCCCCTTCCTTCATTAGGACCGGCAACCCCAGGTCCTGGAGGCTTTGCAGACTGGTGGAACTCTTTACATGACTCTTGGCCACTCAGTGCTAAGACTTTGGAAACAGCTAAAGCAGATTACAAAAAGCATGCAGACAAGGGGAGGACCTCGAGGTGGGATCTCTCCCCAGGGGACTCTGTCTATGTTTCCACAAAGAACATCAAGGGTCTCCAACCTAGTCACAAACTAGGATGGAAATATGTGGGACCCTTTCCTGTGATTAAGAAAATCAACCAAGTGGCTTTTGAACTGAGACTGCCTAAATCACTAAAGCTTGTTCACCCCGTTTTCCATTACAGCCTCTTGAAAAAGGACCCTGGACCGAATGCGTGGAGATCCCAAACTTCTACTCCTCTGATGATGATGATGAATGGTGAACCTCACTATGAAGTGGACCAAATCTTGGACTCTAAATGTAAACGGTGCCATATATTCTATCTGATTAAATTGCGTGATTTTGGCCCTGAGGAACAAGAATGGGTAGAGTCTAAACATGTTAACACTCCTGCAAAGCTTCGTGCCTTCCATAAATTGTACCCTCTGAAGCCAGGGGGTGGTATAGGGGGGTCTTTGGGAGGGCAGAATGTCAGCTAATGCTGCCATCCCTGGCCGGGAGGTGGTTTCCCCTGGTTGGGCCCCCTCTCTTGGAATGTGCTCACTATTCTCAGGCTAGCAGCTTATTGCCTCCCTCGCTTCCCCGACCTTGAGTGCCTAGCTCCCAGCCACTTCTTCCTTTCAGGGGCAAACTGTAACATTTCCCATTGTTAGTATGGGAACAAATGGCCAGTATATTTAAAGCACCGTTTTATCTCTCTATGATTGGAGCAGCCATTATGAACTAACCTTTGAATACCGTATGTCAATCCTGAGTGTATGAACACCCAGCATTACTAACACAAGAAGTGTAAGTGACCAACAAGATCTGTTTAGCAATAAAGGACTTTCTGTTTAAGAACACTGGTTGCTGACTGCATCTTTGGGACACCCTCACAGAAGGCACCCTTAGTCTGACCCTAAGATTAGATCCTGTTAATATCTAGTAGTGCTGTTATTAACATACTATGTGGGGCTTAAAATGACAGCAGGAGGGAGAAAACAGAAATTTTGTGATGGGAAAACCAGGTGTGAAAGACTACATTTTAAAAGCAGGTTTCTGAGCACAGCTAAATCAGAGAGCCAGGAGGTAAAGAGTTAACTTTTCCTTGGAATGGAGAGCTTGAGTGACGGGCTGCTCCTTTTCTCTGATTGGCCAGGGCCAGTGGAGGAAAGCATATGATCAGCTGTGTGCTGAGGGGAGAGTCAGTACAGTTTGGAGCTATTTGGTCTGGTAGATCCATTCTAAAGGCAGCCAGTTGGTTTCTGACAGAGTTTGGAGTCTGTGTGTCTGACAAAAAAAGGCAGACAGGTTCACCTACTAAATGAAAGAAAAAGACTCCTTGCCTTAACTGTGTTATATCTATAACTTGAGGAGGAATTCAGATTAAGAATTCATAGTCTCAGTGTCAGCATAAGCTGAAGTATGTTTTACACAGACACCAGAGAACTGGGAGAGAGTTTTTGGCAAGAGTGACTGGGTAGTGTGTGGAAACTCCGTTTCAAGCCAAAAAACCAAACAGGGTCAGTTCTTCTGAGGAGAAGAAGATTAATTCATGCCCAGTGACAAAGAGGGTATAGCTCTGAGAAGGACCCTGGTCTGTTGTAAAGGGAAAACGGTTTTAGACATCTCAGGAAATAGAAATAAACTTTAATTTTAACAAACTAGTGAGTTAGGTTCACAAAGACAGCGACCAACTCCAGGAAATCTGAACTGCCATAGGAAACTCTCTGAAGAAACATTGTTGCTGTAAAGAAAATACTAAGTAAAACTCCTCTTACTACTAAGAACTAAAAATACCTGAAAATAAGCTTTAATATAATTTTGTCTGTTTAAAGAAGTGAATTCTGTATCATCTACAATTTTTACCTCAGCAATTCCAATCCCTGACTACACCGATTCAATCCCTGCCTGTTGAATAAACTTGTTCTTTAGTTTTACTGTTAATCCGTCTCCAGTGCCATTTCAAAAGAGAAATAAGAAGAGGGCTCCTGCTTTTCCACAACAAGTTCCTTGGGCTGGGCTAAAAGCTGAATGATATTTAATAGACAGGGTGGGACAGAAAGTCTTCTAAAAACTACATTCATTTACGTGCTACTAGGGTCTGCTCAGGCACAGCTGTTCTTGAAAAAGATCAGTTTCTGTCAGAGCTCTCTCAGCCCCACCTACCTCACAGGGTGTCTGTTGTGGGGAGAGGAAGGGAAAGGAGTTTGTAAGCCGCTCTGAGACCCCCTTGGGTAGTGAAGGGCAGGGTATAAATCCAGTCTCTTCTTCTTCTTCTTCTTCTTCTAAACCCTGCACCTGGTCCTGCAGCAGCTGATGAGGTACAGGTGCAACCGGGGAGCCTGCCTGACTCACCTCCACTGAGGGAACAGCTCCACAGGAACTTAGCCACCTGCCACCGAGATGCACGCTGGCAGGAAAGGCAAGCACTAAGTCCTGAGTACTAGCAGGAGTGGCACCGCCACCACAGGAAGCCTGGCTGGAGGCCTATATAGCTCCCACTTGGGATTGGGCTCTCTGTGGAAGCATCGAGTTGCCTTCGAGCGTGCCTCGCATCCACCTTCAGCTCCTGTTCTCGGACCCCCACACTGGCTCAGATTCCTGGCCCCTTTCAGACTTGCAACTCACCTCTCGGCTCTGACTCTCCTGGCAATGACCTTGGACCGGCCTTGACTCCTGCCTCTCAGCCCAGCCCAGCCTGTGACAGACAGTCAGTACCTATACTCTCTCATCCCATGGATCAGCTGCTCATTCCTAGAGCCTGACAGGCTGGGGAGGAAGGTAGGAAGGGGGGGATCTGGAATAAACAAATAGCAAATATTGAAAGCTCTCCTCCCTCCCCCTGCCTTGTCACTCCTCAAGAGGTGGCTTTTCATCTTAAAGACTCATCTTAATCACCATTTAGGTGTCATGTGTAGCTTACCCCAGCAGCAGCATCTGGGCATGAAATGTACCACACAGAGAAGTGATGAAGAACTTACACACTACAAGATTATTATCCCATTCATGTACCTTAGAGAAAGATCCCTGGACCAAAGGCTCTTGCTTTCAAGTAGCAACTCCTGACAAAAAGCTTTTCATTTGAAAATACATAAGCCCCTGAAGGCCATCAAGGCACAACTCCTCTGAATAAGAAGGCATCATTTAATCTACTACCAAAGAAAGTTTTTTTTTAAAGATGGCAGCTATCTGTTTAAGATTACAATTCCCCCCCCCCCCCCAAAAAAACCCAGCTTTTATCAAAAATGATGGAAAAGAAGCTGCTAAATTCCAACAGCCAAACAGATGTTTTGGCAAACTGATTCCAGCAGTTTTGCATACCAAAAAAGCCAAGCCTGCATTTTCAATATAAAAACAGAGTTTACTTTAGCAATGACACTGCAAAACCCATTGCAGATCATTAACAAGTAATCTGTAAGAATGTAGATAACAGTAAAGGCCCTTTTTCTTTTACCTTACTTTCCTGACTACTTATCAAAATTATTACCCAAAATTTAAAATAATCAGCATCTAACAAATCGTGTTTGTTCAACACAAACATTTTAATCTTCAAAGTGTTCAATTAAGGAAAAATGGGGAGGGGGGAATACTTCTGATTCTTTTCATTTTATTCAAAGAATACACACCTTCTTTAAGCTTTTAACAGGTTGAGAATGCATTTAAAGTTGAAGTTGCTTTCTTTCTCTGTTCCCCCCACACACACACCTCAAACCTACCCAGGGAGGGGAACACTGGCTGGGGAAGGAAAGACTCATCAGGGAGGCCCTTCACTTCCCCCGCTGCCCTGTTGGGAGCCACACAATATGTGTGAAAGAGCCACACGTGGCTCCCAAGCCACAGTTTGGCCACCCCTGAACTAGACCGACCAAATGCCAATGAAATGAAAACTTTTCTAGAAGGTACAAATTACCACAGATAGGTGTTCTGAAATGATGAAGTTACTCAGCAAATTCAGGCAAGACTGCCAGTCAAAGTGGCCAGTGCCCAATTAGATGGACCACTGAGGCAACACCATGTAAGTGGGCTTCATATGTTAAAACTTGTCAGACCACTGGTCCATCGAGTTCAGCACTGGCCACTCTGACTGGCAGTAGTTCTTCAGGGTCTCAAACAAAGAAAGGACTTTCCCAACACTTGCCAGCCAAGATCCTTTTTAATGGGAAATCCTTTTGAATCGAGAATCCTCTGCAACCCAAAGTATGTGCTCTACTACTGAGTTATGGGCCCCACCCAGGACTCCCACTGCTGAAGCCTATGTTGTGGCTTCCATGTGCATCACACAGGTACCACTCATTCATAGCAATAACAGAAGGGGGCCTAAACAAGAACATGCAAGAGCCAGAATCATCTCAGCTCCAACCAGAACCTTCCAGAGATTGGAAACAGACTTATACATCGTTGTGAACCACTGAGGACACCAAACTCCTATTGTTCTGAATTATGCTATCACAATGGGAATTACTCTTCAAGATATGAAATTAGAAATAATTAACAAACAAACATGATTTAAGTTTTCTTTATATATTCTTCTGTAAAAAGGGAATACATTGCTCCCTTTTTAAAAACCCCACAAAATGGCTGTAGCATAAAAAATGAAATGGTAACAAACTACTGTTCATTTATCTGGAATAAGATATCATTAGTTTTCTAACATCCTCAGAAGCAGGTCCTTTCTGGAGTTACTTCCAAGTAATCAGGAATACAATTTCAGCTATGTGGCACAGCTCCATTCAAATTTTACCCAAAACTAAATTTCACCAAGGTCAATTGAGTATAATTTTCAATAAACATGCATACGATTGCAGTGTCACATAATCAAAAGAAATGAAACTGGGATACAGAACTATATAAATAATCCAAACACAGAAAATAGGCGATCGTTACAAGCTGCAACTATGATACAGAGTGGTTGCTGATATGGCTGTTGCTGTTTTTTTCCAGGCTCTACTCCTGTGTTTGTAACTAGAGTAACCAGATGCAAGGGAAGACATTATTCCAGATGGGTGGAGTGGCACTTTAACCTACCAGGAGAGTTCTTGGTGTGCCACTGGAGGTCAGGTGCTCGCTGAGCCAAAAGCCTGCCAACACCACAGAGGCCGCACCTGTAGCCACTATCACTGCCACCACAGTCTGACCCAATCAGCCCCCATGGTGCTGCCAGGACTGCAGAAGCCAACTGACTCTGCTTTCTCTCAAATGATCTTAGCCTTCTCCAAGCTGCCCCCAACTGCAGATTTTCTCACAACTGTACAACAAACCGCACCTGCCAAAATTCTCTTTTCCATACAATAATGGAATAGTGAGTACTCCTATGCAACTGGCTACTTTAATGGTAACCTTAGCAAAGTGAAGTTTCTCCTGGCACTCACAAAAAGTGTTGGCAAAACCACCAAAAGCTTAATTTCTACACATTAAACTATTGTTCAGGATGCAGGAGCAGAGCCAGTAGAAAGGTGGCTTCCCCCCCCCCACACACACACACACAAACACACACTGCAAGGCATGGTCTTACTTTATTTCTTTAAAAATGTTCATCCTTTAACTACCCTTATCCCCATTTTCCTTTGGAAAAAGAAGAAAAACAGAACCAGACGACTGACTAAAGTTACCCATAAGATCAATGATAATGGTTTTGTTTTAAGGATATATTGATCTCATTCCACCCAATGAAACAATGTAAGCCTGCCTTTTCATGCACTGTGCCAAAGCTAATCAATACCAAAGACCACCTAACTATGTGATGGAAAGCGTCACACAGCAAGACAGATGGGATATCATAAATTCCAATTAGCGAAGGAGCCCTGACCTGGATGGCCCCAGGCTAGCCCGATCTCATCAGATCTCAGAAGCTAAGCAGGTTCGGCCCTGGCTACTATTTGGATGGGAGACCTATTCCAAGGAAGACCAGGGGCGTGACACAAAGGCAGACAATAGCAAACCACCTCTGAAACATCTCTTGCCTTAAGAACAAGTCTAGCTCACCAACTAGTGGTCCATAATGCTAAAGAGCTAGAGCTTCTGCCTGCCAGACAATCTTAAGATCTCCTGGCTATAACACACACACTGCCATACGATTATTATTAATAATATTATTATTGTTATTAGTACATGAACAAAACATGCAAACAGACGTGTAGGTATCAAAAACATCCCATTTCAAGAAGCAACACAGCACATCCTAGAGAGCACATAGCGATTTGTAGCACAAATTCTTAAATCTGCAGAAAAACTAGACTTGGGGACACAGGAAGCGTTTCTCTCAAATTGGGGGGGGGGGGGGGGGAGACCCCTGAGAAAACTCCAGGGGTCTATGTAAAAAGAACTATAAGTCGTTTAATACACTTTAAAAGAGAGAATGAAAAGGTTATTTTACCCAAAAGCATGATGGATGAACGTTGCTACTTCAGATGCCACTGAAATCCCCTGGCGAGACACAGGACCCCATGAAAGAAAAACATATTTTCCAGCCTTCAGATTTTTGCATCCACATGCTTAGAGGTTCATTCTTCTCGCTCACCCCCTCAACTCTCGGAAAACTCACGAGCTGCCCTCAAATGCCAACAAAGCAGCATTTTAGCAGAAAGCCTCAGAGGTCCCAGGGTTGGGGGGGGGGGGGGGGGGTTGGGTGGTGGTGGAGAGAAGGCAGACAGCTTCCACCCACCCCTGGGCCGAGCAGAATTCAAGCGATCGCTTCCTTAAGGCTGGAGTTCACCGTCCAGCCCAGCTGGGTCACATTGCTTCCCATACCTCCCTGCTCCTCTTCTAAGCCTTACCGGATTTAGGAGGATATCTATAGATGGAATTAGACGGGATGTCCACCTCTTCCACCCCTGCGTTCTGCCTGCTGGTTAAGGCTCCCATGGTCCAACCGCAGCAGAGGACATCCGTCGAGGGGGGAGGGTCCTAGATGGCACCTTTTCGGCGCTAGCGGCGATGGCGAGCAGGGGGTCAGCCGCTTCTTCCTGCAAAGGCACTGGTCCCTCACTGGAAAAGCTGTCGCATTGACTTGCCTGGTGCTGCCCCCAGGGGGGTGGCGTTGCCTGCTGCTGCTGCTGCTGCTGCTGCTGCTGCTGCCGCGGCGAAACAGGGCACGGAGGCAGCCGTTCCTTCACCGTCTCTCCCCATCCCTCATTTGCTAGAGAACCCGGAGTGGCTCGAACTGGGGCCAGCTTAGTAAAGCTGGGTTAGCGGCAGTCCCTTAGGGAGCACTGCATCGCGGGCGGGCGGAGCGGGACTTGCAGGCACAAGCGGGGGTGGTGGAAGAGACGCTGCCGCCGCCGCCGCTCCTACAAGCGCCGAAGGCAACCCCGGCCCGCAGCGGTAGCAACAGCGGCTGCACCCCCTTTTTGCAGCAGGAGCAGCGGCTTTGCTAGGAGCTGGGCACCGCCTTGACGTTCAGGTCCGCTCCCTTCTCCAGCCAATGGAGGCAGCCAGGGAGGAAGGCCTCCTGCTGCTGCTCTCGCGGCCCCAGCAACTCCCGGGCACATCAGGCTTGCCAGCCAGGCCGGCCGGCGGGGGGAGCCGTTTTCGGGCAGCTGCCCAAGTTCACGGGGGGGGGGGGGGGCGGGGGGGGGGAGTTTCTGCGAGAATACTGTATTTCCCTTCCCCACTTATGGTTAAGATGTTGTTGTTGTTGTTGTTGTTATTATTATTATTATTATTATTATTATTATTATTATCCCGATGGTTATGGCTCACCGCAAACCCTATCCTGAAGACCCCGTACCTCTCGTTTTACAGTGGGAGCCTTTGCATATTTACTTTGCAGTAAGACCAAGACCCACTTCGTTCCACGAGGCGCCCTCCTCGATGGCAGATAGATAGATACGTTTTATTCACGATCATTGACCAAAACATAAACCAATGACATTTTGCTACATGGGTAAAAGATGTCACATTAAAATAAAAGCAGAATTTTAAGACTGGTTATAAAAACACCATTAAAACCATACTGGTTAAAATTAATAAAACTTGATCTTAATTCTCCTCTTTTCGAGCTACTATAGATTTTCTCATTCTTAGGGCAAGCCATCCGAACCTAGCCACCCGATAGGTTAACTTCTGCCTGGCAGAATTTCTTAAATTAGCAAATTTCTTAAAATGCAGATTCTTTGCCTGCAAGAGAGAGGGAGTGTCTTAGGGAAATGAAGAGACTCGCGGATGTTATTATATGCTTTACAGTAAAAAATTACATGTTCTACAGACGCAATACCATCTGCACAACAGGTACACACCCTTTCTTCATAAGGAGTTTCTTAAATTTTCCTTCTAGGGCTGCAGATGGAAGTACATCCCAGCGCATTAGTGTAAGCGTTCTTCTGTAGTGGCACCCTAGTAAATGTGTTTAGGGCCACGGCAGCGCCCACCAACACTGATGGAGCACCTTTTCCCCCATTTAGCCACTGCATAACTTTCCCCTTTGGGAGGTGACTAGCAGCCCAGCTGTTGTGCTGCCACAGCCACTGCAGCACAGGCACAACAGAAGACTGCTCTGCCCATCACACAGTTAAGTTCCTTGTCTTGTGGCAGCAGATGTTGCCAAAGAAACTTTTAAAAATCTTGGCAGACTATCAGATCTCCAGTGGCCAGTCAGAAGCCCTGCCAGGCCACAGCCGTATCTGGCCCTGCCTTCTTTCTAAAAACATTTGGCAGGCCCCTGGAAAGGTGTCAGCAGGAGCCATGGGTGCCCTGTGCGGGAATCCTGGCCCAGAGGATCTCACAGCCCACTCATCATAATCAGAAATTATTGTACAATCTTTGTGAGGGGTATTAGAATGCATATTGTTTGTAACATCAGGTTTCATTGTGCCAAAGAGAAAGTGCTTTGAAACATGCAAAATTTAGAAAGCAAATAAAAATTCACACCGGGGTTTCATCTTTCTCAGCCTTGAGACAGCACTGCCAAGTCTGTGGGGACAGAGAGAAAATCACCAGGGAAAGCTTTCGTCCTCCCTTTGTTACTACACTGGAAACAGCACAATCTCTGGAATTTTTGCCCGTCACTCCACTTTTGAAGGCATGAGAGATCTGCAAATGAAAAACACAAGAAACTCAAGACTTGTGGGTGGTAATCCAGTTGTGTTACTGTGGGCGTTTCATCAGTCTGTCCCTACTAGTTTCAAGGGTACAGTTTCAAATGGGGGGGGGGAAGACCTTCCCAAGCCCTGTTCTCAGAGCCCCCTCCTCTAAAGTCGAGGCAGATGGAGGCCAGAGAAAGAACTTTGATTTAGTTATGGTACCTTATCTCTAGACTCTACTCTGGGAGAACTGGGTTTGATTCCCCACTCCTCCACATGCAGCTGCTGGGGACCGTGGGTCAGCCAGAGTCCTCTCAGCCCCACCTACCTCATAGGTTGTCTGTTGTGGGGAGAAGAAGGGAAGGGGATTGTAAGCCGCTCTGAGAATCCGAGTGAAGGATGGGGTATAAATCCAGGCTCCTCCTCCTCCTCCTCATGATGGGCCAGGGCCATTTCCCGGCTTACACCTGCCTCACAGCACTGGATCACAGTGGCCGCGGCTCTTCCCTGCCTTGCACAGGGTGAGGGCTACCAGCTCATGGTTGTGGCTGACTTTGCCCATCTCACAAGGGACAGCTTGCAGCACTGGCAGCTCTTACACACCTCCTGCAGGGCCCTTTGGCAGGAAGGTAGTCTTGCTTTTGTTGGATTCACTGGACGAAATACTGCCAGGGAACCACGAGAAATATAGCAGAGTGCTCAAAGTCTTAAACGCAGCAAAGCTTGGGGCTTGGTGTGGCAACAGTCTTACAGAGTCACACAGAGCCAGCAGTCAGTAACATTTATTAAAGGAAATATATGCTTGAGAGTGCAGGTAAGAGATAGATATAGATTACCTATTCTAGCTAGCTGGATGGTGTTGGATGCTGGGGGCATGTCAAGCCTCCATCTCCTTGCGTGCGAGAGAGAAGAGAGAGAGAGTGTGTGAGTGAGGGTGAACAGAAGCAGAGGAAATTGCCCCTGAGAGTTGCCTTCTACTTCAAAGGAAAGGATCAGCAGGAAGGAAAGGATGCTCTGTGTGTCCTGACCTCTCTGTCTGTGTGTCCTAAACTCTCTGGTGCCATCTTCTGAAGTCTGAGACAGGAGACAACGCCAAGTCCTCCACTTCTAGCAGCTTTGCTTGGTTCTAGGGCAGAAGCTGGATTTTTCCTGGTGGCTTTAATGGTCAATCCACCCCTAATTTATAGCAATGGCATGCATGCAGGACCAGCAGTATCCAAAAGCTACTGAAGAATAATCACAAAGTCTGAAGCATAAGGGGAGATTCCAGCTGGGCTCCCTATATGACTCTGATCCAAATGAAATATCATAACAAAACAAATCACTTGGCTTGAATTAAATAATCAGCCTGCCTGTCCATCCGTATGTATGTATGTATGTATTTATTTTACTTATATCCCGCCTTTCTCCCCAATGAGTAGCCGAATTGCTTGCCTAATTATCTTCTCCTCCATTTTATCCTCACAACAACCCTGTGAGGTAGGTTAGTTTGAGAGTGTGTGACTGGCCCAAGAATGATCACCCAGCAAGCTTCCATTGCAGAGTAGGGATCTGAACCTGGGTTTCCCAGATCCGAGTCCAACACTTTAACATCTACGCCACACTGGCAGGCATAACTCAACAGAGAATAAAGCTAGGAGACTCAAAATTGGCCACCAGTTTCAGGATGATTGAGGGAGTTCCAAAGGCAAAATGGAAAGACATCAGAAAATCCTGGCCCAGGTGAGACAAACCATCACCACCCCATGATGGAACCCCAAACTGGCCACCAGTGATGGAAGTTGCAGTGCCAAAAATGAAGGGAACTGGAACACCCTGTATGATATTCCCAGTAGTAATGTATGGCTGCAAAAGCTGGACCATAAGGAAGGCCAAGCGCCGTTGAATAGATGCGTTCGAATTATGGTGCTGGAGAAGACTCTTGAGAGTCCCTTGGACTGCAAGGAGATCACACCAGTCAATCCTAAAGGAAATCAACCTTGACTGTTCCCTGGAAGGCCATATACAGAAGCTCAAATACTTTGACCACCAAATGAGAAGGGAGGAGACCCTGGAGGAGACCCTGATGCTGGGAAGGAATGAAGGGAAAACAAAAAGGGGACGGCAAAGGATGAGATGGTTGGACAGTGTCATCAACACCATGGGCATGGGGTTGAGTGAGCTCTGGAGGGTGACGGAGTATAGGGGGGCCTGGCGTGATGTGGTCCATGGGGTCGCAAAGAGTTGGACTCGACTGTGCGACTGAACAACAATAAAGTACCAGGTTATCTTCCTGACAGGCAACATGTAATAAGAGTTTTTAAGCAACCTGTCATGTGGCTCTAATACTCAGATCCCCAACCTGGCATGGAAGGTTGTTGGATGACACACTCTTCCAGACCTATCTCATAGGGTTGTTGTGAGAATCAAATGGAGGACAGGAGAACAATACAGCTCTGAGTCCTCACTGGGGAGAAAGACTGGGTATGGTATTTGTTATAAATCTAATTTTTAATTATTTTTAAAAGATTACATAATTTGTCATGTAGCAAAGTAGCCTTTACAAAGGACTACTGGATCTTCCACAAACAGAATAATATTGATAACAACCCAGTGCCTGATCTCGGAGTTCTAACTTCTGTTCCATACTTATAACCACTGACACAGATTAATGTTCCATTACCATACATATAAAGGGTGGAAGAAGGCGGAAGCATCCTTTTACAACTTTAGATCAGGGGAAAATATTAACTCTCCGCCCTCTCTTCATAATATTAACAAAGGCTTGCTACTGTACTACAAGCAGGATATTATAGAAGGACTTGAAACCAAGAATTGAAATAAAGAAGGGAGAGACATAGAAAAAGTGAGGTGGGAGAGAGAAACTGAATGAGAAAGATATGGAAAAGAGGGAGAGAAATTAAAGGAAAGGAAGGGAAAATTGTTTTGTATTGCTGCAACACCCTAACACTTTGCAAGATCTGGCTGAGCAGGGTGCAAGGAAAGGAAGAGAGAAGGGCTAGACTGTTAGGCTCCAGTCTGACAATTATTGTAGCAGCCACCAGCCTTGTCTTGCACCACTGCTGGCTTGGTTGATGATCATGACAACATGGTCTCCAGGCAAGTTTGCTTCAGTCTTGGAGAAAGGCAAGTCTAGCTGATAGTAGAGTGCCTTTTACTGTGCTCAGGCTTCCCTGTGCCCCTAGTGGCTGCAGCCAGAACTGCATATTAAATGAATGGTAAAGACATTCCACTGCATGCTGCATGAGGTTCCCTTCATGGGCCCTCCAACTGACTTGGGCCTCCCAAATTCTGTCTTCCCCTGTGAGTGGCCCTGCTGTTGCCTGACCCTCCCAAAATTCACCTTGTGTGAATCAGTGCAGCACCTTCCAAATGTGATATTAAATAAGTGATGACTGGTAACAATGATAACTTACCATTGCAAAATGGTTGTTCTGCAAAGTGTTCCTAAATCAACAGCACAATTAAAGGCCTTCCATGAAAACTCTGTCCAATAAATGGCAACACAAGCCAAATTACACACACAGTTTTGGAATAAATTGGAATTTAAATGTTTGAAATATCTCAAATCTTTCACCAACTTTTTTCTCATTTTCCTTGCTGTCAATGCTCAGCAAGCAAACTGCTGCCTAAAAAGTCCAGGAGTCACACATCAGAAACATTTAACAGCTTGTGTCTGTTGTTTCTTATGCTACCATGCTGAGAGCAGATGCCCACAGCCTTGCAAAGTTCGTGTAACCAACAGGAAACCTGTAGTGCACAGCTTGTAGTATGGTTATAGGCTAATTCTGTGGTTTTGTTATCTCAGCTATACTACTGTAAGGTGTATTTCCACTGTCAACCCACCCCGCAATATAGTCAGATATCTTTTATCTTCAAGGGAAGTATGCAGGATTTTGAGTTTAACAGAACCTTTCACCAAACAAAGGAAAAAGTGGGGCGTTGTCTGATTAATTCTACCTTTCTCATCTTACCAAGAGCGGAGGACTGTCTATATGAAATGTCAGGAAAAATACGGAAGACGGATTTCAGTGGGCAGTCTGACCACTGCAGTTTCTAAACAGGAGAAAAATCTTACCAGTTCTCAGAGGTTTGACATGGTTTGATTGAAGCAAGGGCCCAGATCCACTAAAAGGCACACATGCTGCTCTCTTATGGCACTGCATCTAACCTAGTGGAAATTAGTGTACATAATCTCTCACCTGCCCTAGATTGGCAGAGACAGGGCTCTGGAATCTCTTCTTCAGGTGCAAAGGACTCTAGGAAGGTTCCTCAGTTCACAGCATTTCTACCATTAGTGGCTGCTTTCTTCTGTCCCTAGTTCAAGCTGACTAGCCTTCTGTCAAAGGCTACAACACTATTTATTGTCCAGAGTTCTAACCCCAACCAAGTTGATGAACAGATAGACGCCTTGTGATTGTTATTGGACTGTATTGTAGATAGTATATTAATACAGTTTTAGGGACAGCTCCAGGAGGTTCTCTACCAACAGAAGATCCAGTCACATTTATTTGTTTCTATTATTGGATAGTGGAAGGAAGTTCAATGTGGTCTGAGCCCTGCTGAGACCTTTAATGGACTTACAAAGGTGTAATTTTGCTTAGGCTTGCATTGTGAGTTCATTACTTTTTATAAAATAAATTCAGGCTGCTAACACATGGAGTTCTTGCTGTATGCCCCCCCCCCCCCCCATAGCAGCGTTTTTTTTCTTTGGGCTTCCACATAACATAGCTGTGAATTCACCCACCATCTGAGTTTTCCTTGGCTTCTCTGTGGGTTTCCCCAAACCTGTTTTATATTATTATCTTCCTGGAAAAATTACACTCAAAGTGGGTTTAGGGCAAGTATGGCTGGGAAGGTGCAGACTTTCTCCCTACCCACATTTAATGCTTTTTTGACTCATTTTTTAAAAATTATTTTTATAAGAAAAAAAGGAAAAAAATACATCACATACATTAAAACTATAAATGAAGCATATAAGGCCAAGAGGTTAAGAAAAGTAAGCCCTGATCGACCATCAAAACAAGAGACTGTTTATATTCATATCAAGTCTACATAAGTCTCATTATTTGGTAAAATATCATTTCCCATCAAATAATGAATAACAGGAGACTACAATTCAGTGTGTGCTAGTTTCTGTTGCTCTGATCTATTCAATTGTGTATTATTCATAAGTTTACCTAAAATATAAAAGTCCCACAACTTTTGAAGCCATTGATCTATCATCGGCATTTTCTGATCTTTCCATTTTGAGACTAACTGCTGAAATTAGAGTTGAGGTCAATTGGTTGCATTTCCATTTACCAAATGGCATTTCCCAATAATCTAATAGCAAAACCTCTGGCAGAAGCAGGAGATCCATCCCTGTGATATTCTTGATGTGTAATAGAATGCCTCTCCAAAAGTCTTGTACCTGTTCACAAGTCCACCAACAGAGGAGAAAATTTGCTACACAACCACATCCCTTTGAACACCTGGGAGAATTATTTTTATTGATGCAATGCATTCTTATAGACAGTAAGTCCCATCTTGTCAGTAACTTAATATATTGGTATTTAAGAGAATATATATTTGATTTGAAACATACTGCCTCCCATACACCTGGCCAATCCTCCTCCGAGATTCGCTGTTGACAGTCTATCTGCCAAAGCTGTTGGTAGGCATAAGCTTTCGGCATTTCTAATTGTAACAAAATATCATATAATCTAGAAAGTAGACCAGATGTATGCTCAGGTATATTTTTAAACAAAATTTCAAAATCCATGAGAGGCCTTGAGAATGACTCTTTAACAGTAGAAGAAAGTGTCAGATGTCTAATTTGATGATACTGCCACCACGAAAGAGGCTGTTGCAAGAGTTCCTCTACATTCCGTTTTAATTTCATTATCATTATCCACTGTCAAATAGATCTATTAAATGTAGGTTTCTAGTTGATTTCCAAGTGCAACTTGCCGACAAAGAATTTGCAGGAGGGAACCATTTCTGGTTCTGAATCGAAGATAGTAAAGATCTCCCTGGAGAGATCTTTTCCCATCTTTTATCCCACATTGCAATCATGTTGTCTAGACAAGGAGAAGAAAATTTTATTACACTTCTGTGCCTCTTTATTTTTCCACAAAAAATCATCTAGGGAGTTGGCCGGAGAAAAAGCGTTTTCTATCTGCAACCAATCCACAACTGTGGGTTGGGTCATTGCTGTTACCAGGTAAGTCAAGGAAGCTGCCTCATGATAGAGTCTTAAGTCCGGAATGTTCATAATTCCACATTCTCTGGAATTACAAACTATCTTAAAATTAAGATGGGACTTTTTGTCAGCCCATGAAAAGTAATTCAGCTCTCATTGCCATACTTTCAATTGTGACTGAGGTATTTTAACTGGCAATGCCCTAAACAGAAAAATATATCTGGGAAGGATGAAACTCTTAACCAGATGGAATCTGTCTGGCCAAGAGAGATGCATGTAATTCCATCTTTTCATGCTATTCCATACCTCTTCTTGGAAACGATGGCAATTGACCTTCAACAGATCTTTCAAGTCACTTGAAATAAAAATTCCCAAGTGTCTCCATGCCTTCTCTGTCCATTTGAACCTAAATTCATTTTCAAGAGTCACTCTTGTTTCAGAAGTGAGATATATTGGAAATAACTGTTTTGGACAGATTTACCCGCAACCCAGACAGACAACTAAATTTCTCAAGTGTTGGAAACAGCATTTGCAAAGAGGATACAGGATTACTTAAATAGAGAACCAGATCATCTGCATATAGAGACATTTTATGGACTTGAGTCCATTTTGATTCCCGAAATTAATGGATTTATTTTTATAGTCACCGCCAGGGTTTCATAAACAAGGTTGAATAGCAGAGGGGACAGAGGGCAACCTTGCCGTGTTCCCGTTGCAGGGAGATCTTTGAAGAGTAACACCCATTAACTCTAACTTTAGCTGAATGAGACACATATATTGCCTGAAGTGCATTCAAAAATGTTGGTCCAAAGCCCATTCTTTTTAAAACTGACTGTAGGAAAGCCACCGCCAAATAATTGAAAGCCTTCTCCACATCCAATGCCAAAATAATACTATCCATCTTAGATTTCTGACCAAAAGATATTATATCCAGAGAGTGCCTAATATTGTCTACCATATTTCTCTTGGGGATAAATTCCACTTGGTCTGGACTGATCAACTCAGGAAGAAAGTGTCTTAGTCTGACTTCCAGAAGAGACACGCTCAATGGCAGACGCCTCTCACCGCCTATGCGGGAGAGGCGATCTGCTCTCGGCAGGGTAGAAGGGGTTTCGAACCCCCAGAGACCCTAGTGAAGGGGCTCTGCCTGGGGTGGCTTGAGGGACGTCTCTCCTTGCGGTGGCGACCGCGGGATCGAGGCACCCTCCTTCACCCCCGTAGGTTCCCCCCGCCGCAGAAGCCTCTGGGCTACTCAAGCGTAACCGTGAAGCAGCAGAGAATGCCAATCGGAGAAGCAATGAAACTTCCTGATACGCAATGGTGAATCGTGAGTCTCAAGTAGAGTTTGCATAATAAAGCGGCTGGGAAGGGCTGGATGGAGTGCTTCCCGCCCCCTCTCCGAACGGAGCTTACCAAGACTTTCCCACGACGTTTCTGCAGTATTGAAAGCAGCCCTGAAATGCTGGAGGGCTGGATCACATGCACGAAGAAATGAGCTTTTAAATGGCATTAGTGTGAAAAAGAGACTTTCTTCTTCAGATCTTCTTATCTAACTATAAACAAAATGAAACTGCAACAATGACGGGGAGACAAAGACCCTCCCCTAAGCCAGGAAGTGGAGTGCTGGGTACAAAGGGCGATACTACAGAGATGAGCACAATGCTCTCATCGATGCCACGACCTCTAGTGGATCAGATGACAGCTCTCAATGCTAAGATGGATACAATGCAGAAGGAAATGAAAGAGTCGGGAAAAAGAACTGAGAAGCTGCAACAGGAACTCTTGGAAGTAAAAGCAACAACAAGTAAGCATGACTCAAGACTACAAAAAATCAAGAAAGAGAAGGCTTTTCAAAGTGACAATGTCTTAAAACTTCAGATGGAACGTTCAAATTTTTTCCTGAGACTGCAAAATGTTCCTGAGAAAAAAGGGGAGGATCTTAAAAAATTGTTGAGTGATGCATTAGCACCGCTGGCAGGCATTGAAGTGGAGCAACTACAAAGCGACATGGAATATTCCAGAAGGACTGTCTTTCAGCTATAAAAGCAAGAATTACAAGATCAACTCTGTAGAACAAGCCAAAACACTTTTGGAAAAATGCAAGAAAAAGAAAGCGGAGAGAGAGTCAGACGACTCACTGGAGTCACAGGAAAGTATGTATGGCTTTGATGGCTCAGAAAGTGGAGAAGAAGCATCGGACTCGGAAAAGGGAGCTGCCGCTCCCAAGCCCAGCAAAGAGACTAAAAAGACAAGAAGAGGAACGAAGAAGAAATAATGTTATAAACCATATGTAATGATGGTACACTATGTCTAAATGTAAACAGAATAGTAGGCATTTTCTTCGTCGCTGTATGTGCCAGTCAATCAGCTTTGTTATGTGTAGAAGCAGAAACATGAGCTTAAATTGATTAACCAAGAAAGTATATTGCTTTTCAGTTTTAAAAGTTAGTTAACTTGATTATTGCAAACAGTATTCTCTGGATAGAGTAATATAGAGTAGTTATTAGCGATGTAGCTGTAGAAATAGTAAAAAATCAATAAAAAAAATTTTAAAAAGAAAAAAAAGAAAAGAAAGTGTCTTAGTCTGTCGGCTAATACCTTTGCAAAAATCTTAGCATCCACATTAATAAGAGAAATAGGCCTGTAAGATGAAGGCAAGGTAGCATCTTTATTATCTTTTGGGATTATCGTGATAGTAGCCTCAGACCACAATTTAGGCATTGATCCATAATCCAAGATGTTATTGCAGATCTCTGTAAAGAAGTTGGCAAGGTCATCTGTGAACAGCTTATAAAATTCCGGGGGAAAGCCATCATTGCCCAGAGCTGTATTGTTCTTTAGCTGCTTAATCGCCCTGCGTATCTCATCTGTGGAAATAGGCTCATCCATCCAGATATATTGTTTGGGTGTTATATGCTTCACTACTTCATGATTCTGCAGAAAGTTCTCAATTTCTTTGTCATCTGGACTTTTAGAAGTGTACAAGTGCATATAAAAATCTTCCATAATCTGTGTAAGAGCCTTTGAGTTTGTATGAACATGTCCATCCTTGTCCTTTAGGGCAAAAGTGTGTTTAGCACGTTTTTTCCCCTTAACTCTCCATGTCCACTATTCTCCCCTCCCCCACCTTTTTTCTTTCTTAAAAAAAAGTGTAGGAAGTGGAGTGAAGAAATTTCTTGATCCAGTATTATGTGTGTGCTAGCCAAGTCTTTGGTTTACTGTTATAGCTATATTCTTTGAATTTTTAGAAAAGGCAAAAAGAGCACTGGGGGGGGGGGGCGGTGTACAAGCCAAAAAGCACAAGGAAAACCTTTGTGCAAAAGTTCCATTGCTACTGAGAATGTTTCTGCATTTACAGTAGCAATGAGAACAATAGAGTGGGTCTCCCTGTTTGGAGGCAATCTGAAATGTTTGAAGGTAACCTGTCTATTCACTTGGTCCTGACCTTAAAAAAATGTCTACCCTCCCAGGCATAAGGCAGAGCTGAGGCTGAACCAAAACAGAAGACATGGCTAGTATACACTGAATACGAAATTCAGGAATTTCTGCATAGGTGCAGTTTTTCCTCACCACTTTTTAAAGATTATGCCAGAACAAACTTCATCTCCCCTAAATTGCTGTTCTACATAGCCACTGAATTCTATGCTTGCTGCAACCAGTCACTTCAGCCCTTTGTGAGATTAAGGATTCCAGGCTCATCCTAAAGCCTTTGACATGATGCATCTTTGTTTTGATTAAGTTTCTGTTTCTTATGGTTATGGATAAAATGATGCAAATAAACAATAAGTATCAGCTTTAAAAACTCAACATGCTAAGATCAAGTGTAGTGTCTAGTAGTTAGGTATGTAGTCTGTTAGGCAGAATTAGATCCACCAGGGTACATTGAAAATAAACAAGCTTAGATGCACCAGGGTACACTGAAAATAAGCTTCAACTTGCTTAGCGATGACTGCAGTCTTAAGAAGCTTGTTCCTTTGGCGCACCATGTGCCCCTCCTCCTTCCTTGCTGTCCCTAGTCATTCCAAGACTGTAATTACAATAATTTAAACAAACTGAATGTCACATTTGTACAAAGTATTCTGGAATGTTGAGGTGAGCAGAATATATCCTGCAATGGTACCCAGTAACATAGGTAGTTGATGAAATCCCAGGCTAAATACAAAACGGCAAACCAGTGAAGAAACAAAGCCGCTGGCTTGGCTAGAGTCCAGTCATGAAACAGGCTGCAGAATTCTGGAGCAGACAATAATTCAACGTTATGCCTGCAAATATCCATAAAGCACAGGCCATTGTGTGCAACGCTAGTGTTTTATGGTGCTCTCGTTGCTGGTGCAGCAGAGTATTTTATATTGCCATACTACAGTGGAACGGTACAGCAGAACTGGTACAAAGGAAAGGTCAGACTCTACCAGTGCTTCTGTGCAAAATTGAGATTCTGTATGTTGTTATTCTCAAGTAAAAAGGAACTACAGTATAAAGACACTTTCACAAGCCACAAATTCTGCTCAGAGTTAACCTATACAACAACAAAGAACAACCGAGTAAGAACTGCTATAACCACAAATATATAACTTCGAAAATGGGCTGCCAAAGATTCCCAATTCATCTAGTAATGTACAACAATTGAAATAACAGAAACTGTATTTTGACCCATATAACACAATAGTCAGTAATATACAGTATCATAAGAAAATAGTCAGTAATATACAGTATCATAAGAAAATCCCAAATTCTATCACACTAAATATTACATTTAGACATAACAATCTCAATACAGAGGAATAGTAACACCTACAATGTGAAGATGAACGTTCATGGTCGATGATAACAGTGAAACAGCGAGACAAGATCCTGGTATCACTCCCTTATTTCTTAAATGTTCTTCCTCAGTTGCTGTAAAACACCAAATTAAAAATAAAACACAAAACAAAATACAGTGGGCAACCTGCTCATGCTTACAAAATAATGAGCCCAAGTGTTCTGGAGTATGCTGACTCACCTAATGCTGTATCATATTAGTATATAATGAAAGACAAAGTTTTCCAGCCTCCCTTGGGAGCAACCTTAAGAGAACCTCCTGGTCTCCCATCTGGGATGAGGCACTGTAATATATTAAAGGATAGTAGATAAAGAGCTCCCCTCTAATAAAGGATGTTATGTTTATCTCAATTAAAGTTAGGTTATCAGTCCCATGAATTACGTTTATCTCTGAGTACATTCCCTGAGTAACCAAGTGTCATGAGTACCTCTGAGGATCTGCCTCCTGCGGACCTAAGTGAGGTGGAGGATCAGCTCCCAGCTCCAGAGGAGCCTCCACCTGAGCCAGATGAGACTCAAGCAAGCACCTCCCAGGGTTTCATCCCAGCACCAGCAGTAGCTGAGCCACAGCTAAGCTCAAGCCCACCTGATTCACCTCCTCGGGTGGAACATCTAAGGTCCCAATGCAGGCAAGACTTAACTGCAAGAAGGAAAGAGGCATGCATGCATGATCGCAGATCACTAAGTCCTGAGTTCTAGAAGGAGCCGGGACCTCTCTGCCAGCTGCTAACAAGCACAGGAAGTGGCTGGGTATTTAGGCACAGCACAGAGACCAACTTGTGCTAGCAACAAGTCTTCTTGGCTAAACTCTGCACCCATCCGGCTTGCGATAGATGACTTGATTCTGGACCCTCTGGCTTGTGATTCCGGCTTTGTTTGACTTCGGCTCTGTTGACTCCCTGGACTTGTCTACTCGTGAGTTTCCCTCTTTGACCCTGGTTTGGACTGACTCTGCTTTTGGCTTAGTGTTTTGGACTTGGCAACTGGTTCCTGATTCGGCTTAACCTCGGACTGTCCCGGACTTCTGCTTGACTCCTGTCCTATTGGCATCCAGCTCGTGACACCAGGCATGTAGCCCAAAAAAATGGCCAAAAGGGCCATTAGTTATACTAGTTAGTAAGTAATTAAAGATCTCTTGTCCCAAATATGTATTGGGTATGCTTTAATCAATTACCTTATGCTTTAATCAATAAGGAACGTATTTTCTCCAGTCACTGCGGCACAGCCTGCTAACCATTCAACAGGGGAACATTCTCAAGTAAGGCTGTGACTTAGAATGTAATATGTGGTCAGAAAACTCCAGATATCCCCAATCCTGAAACCACTCACATCTGCCAAAAGTTACAGTTTGAAAAAACAACATGGCATCTAGTGGTGTAGTTCAACATTACACATATTCTCATCTTACACATAGTATCAGAGTTTACAAGAAAACAGAGAGATCCATAGACAAATTCAGGCCATCAGGGGTAAGTGTTCTTAATTTATGAATATAGAAAACCTCCTGTTTTAATAAAGCTTTTTGAGCATCCATCCTATTGAATGGATGTCCCTCATATTGATAAATTACAGTAGATCTTAAATCTTCAGGTTTGTGACCCATCTGTTGACAGTGGACATTCATGGGCGCCTCTGGGACAGCACAGGACAAGTGTTCCATGACGCACACCCTTACAGGGCGGGTGTGTTGGCCAGCAAGGCACTTTTAGTGCTCTTATGGATTTTGACATTCATAAGTTTGAACTTGGGTTGGAAGGGCCATGTGCATTCTCCATTGCTGGGGAAAGCTCCAGCCCATGCCAGGAGGCTGGCACCCTAGATAGTTCACCTAAAGACAGAGACAAAGACTCCTTCTGCCATGAGGTTTCTTTCTGTCACACCACGCTGGTCAACCCCTGCCCCCTCCAACGTACCTGAATGAATTATGCTAACGTGGTTACCTAGCAACTGATGGTTGGGCCATCACCCAGTCGGCCAGAGCTATTAACTAACAATAGAAGTGGCCCAGGTGAGTCATCGGACCTCACCCAGGTGTAAAGTTCCTGTTTAGTTTCAGTTTCTGCAATATTGTCCACTCCCCGGCCCTCCTCCTTTTGTCCACCTTTAACCTATGACAAGGTCAGAAAGGGACGGACCGCCTAAGAGATGTGTTAGTGGGATGTGGTTAGCGCTGCCCGCCCCAAGACCACCTAATAAAAGACCCTGCACAGAGGCAATCGCTCTCTTGAGCCATCGTCCCCTATCTGCTTTGCTACCCCTTATGTCCAGCTTGCTATACCCATACCCTTGCCTCCATCTTTAAATCTCTGTATCCTGGAACAGAGAGAACCACGTGGTCTTGCAGGTTCGAGCCACGTGTCCCATATTTTTCTATATTTTCCTTCCCCATCCAATTCTTCCTTCGGTCAGACAACTCCTCTTCAGGAAGGTAACGTATTGCTTCCCCCTCATTGAAATCCTGCTCATGCAAACGTGCTATTTTCTAGCTTTATTCCTTAGGCCTGTGTGATTGTGTGTGTGATTACGTTTTTGGTGTGATTGAACAACATTGCCCAGTAAACTGCATTGAACTTGCTATCTGCCTCACGTGCCTCTTTCCTTGAGAACTCCCGGGAGGGGTGGGACCCTGGTATAGTTGGCAAGAACCCGTGTATTTCGCCAATTGCTAAATGTAAATCAGAGCAATTCAGCTAACAGGTGGTCATACCTACATATATCTTTGCACAAGGACATACGGCAATATACACAGTGGTCAAATGTTTAAATGGAATGGTATACAAGCCATCAGGATGTTTAAATTCGGATAATTCCATTGTTAGTGCATGAAAATGTCCTCTGGTGGCAGATGTATTGCTAGGTCTCCTCCAAAAGTCATTGGTCCGATCTGACTTTTGGAGGAGACCTAGCAAGTTCTCTTGAACCCAATCATAGGTTGTTGTGAGCACCCCGGTATTCTAGAAAGAAGATGCCAGTGTTTCAGTATAATCCTGTTGTAATTTCCTGCTGTCCCTAGTAAAATCAATATAAGTGGATGAGTTCCGCATGATTCTTAAAAATTATCCATTTGGGATACTGTTTTAATGTGAGCAGGTGATGGGATCCATAATGTAAAAAAGAGTTTTGTCAGTCTTTTTTCTGAAATTACAGAGCTTCAATTTGTTCTCATTGGTCGGATAAACCTCCGTGTCAAGAAAATTAATACAATCAACACCAGAGGCATATGTAAATTTAATGGTATGATGTTGCACATTTAACCACTCCACAAACTCCTGTAAGCTGTCATGGTCCGAATAGATTAAGAACAAATAATCAATCTAAATATGCACCGATGAAAAGGATTGTATTGTTTGTCCAAAATAAATTTGTTCTCCCAATATGCCATGAAAATATTTGCTACACCAGGGGCCTTGGCTACCTCCCTAATTCGGTAATAAAATTGCTGGTCAAACCTGAGGTATGACTTCTCTATGACAATATCAAAAAGTTCCATAAGAAAAAATGTCGGCGGGGCCTGATCCAGTCTTGTGCTCAATTTATTTTCAACAGCAAGTCTTCCCTCTTCATGTGGTATATTCGTATAAAGAGCCTGCACATCCAATGTGACAAGTAAAGCTTCTGGTGGAATCAGCAGGTTTTCCACTTTCAAGATAAAATCCTTAGTGTCTTTAATATAGGCACTGGTTTTGGCTCACAAACGGTTGTAAATGATAATCTAAGTATTTACATCTTTTCCAGTGTCAGGCCATTTCTCCAGAAGGAGAAGTTCAGGAGTGCAGGGTAGGTTAATTTGAGAAATTTCTTTAATTTGTTCAATTATTTGGTGCCAAAATTTTTGGATCAAGGGACACTGCTACCAGCAATGTATGAAGTCTGCCAGGTGTCCATATTGTTTTTTACACATTGGTCTAGTTGTCTTATTTATTTGGTGCAAAGTGGTTGGTGATAGATACCATCTAGTTAGCATTTTTAATGCTTGAAACTGAACAGTAAGTGTTTTAGAGGTTCTACATGATGCATTCCAGATTTGTACCCAGTTTTCTTCTGAAAGGGGAGTTTGGAGGTCTAATTTCCATTGTCTTTGATATAGGGATATTAGTTCCTCTTCTAGTCTATTAATAACATTAATCCTGGAGATTGTTTCCCTTTTTCATTTAACAGCTCCTCAAATGGTGTCATGGGGGGCCCCCCTGGTGGCGCGAAAGAACATGACTGACTAATCCCGCTGCTCCAACTACCCCTCCCACACTCTGACAAATAAACTGCGATCGACTCTATAAAAACGTTTTTTAGCTTACGGAGAAAGAAGAAAAAACAAACAGGCTAACGAATAAATACAAATCTAAGAAGATACAGACTACTTTTACCTCACAATCATCGAAGGTAAAATCAAGTCCTCAGATAGCACTTTCAACTAAAATGGCAGCTGGTTCTGAGGAGAATTTAAAGACACAGAGCATGATAATTCTGGCAGAATTATCATTAGCTCTTAACAACATGGAGAAATCTATATTGGATAAGATGTCTTTGTTATTCAAACCGGTATATGAGCAATTGAAAACCTTACAAAAGTCTCTCAATGATATGAAGAAAATAGCAGACAGCGCAATGAATACAAGCTGTGCCAACCAAAATGAGATCCAGCACCTCCAACAATTGGAAGATGTGCTAGCAGAAAAACCAATACGAACTGATATGTCTTTATGCCAAAATAATTTAAAAATCAGAGGCTTGGCTGAGAAACTGGGAAAAAATGGCAATTTAAATGATTTGCTTACAGCATGGCTAGTGACAGAAGTGCCACCTGAGAAGGATCTATCTCCTATTATTACAAAGGCTTTCCGAGCAGGTCCTCTGAGCTTACTCAAAATGCGACCCTCATAGCTACGTTTCTAGATCGTCGATACAAGAAGCAGATTCTTACAATTGCCAGACAAAAAACCCACCTAAACTACAAAGGTAACAGAATCGAGATTTACCCAGCTCTACCTAAGGAAGCACTGTTAAAACGAAGGGAGCTTAAACCAATTACTTTGTGCCTCACTGAAGCCGATATTCATTATATCTGGGCATCACCCTTAATATTGCAATTCACTTATCATGGGAAGATACATAGAATAACCTCAAAAGCTGATAGAATTGAATTGCTGCATGAACTGGACATTGCGTCTCCAATGGAACTTACAAAGCAATGATATAAAAGAAAATTCTGGTCTCCCTCTCCTTTGCCTCCCGCCACTCTGGTTCAGCAAGAGGAGTTGACCTAAACATCAGACATTTTATTTGCTAAGTATAACCTAGTCTGTTCTGTGTTAAATGTATTGCCTAGAGGCTGTTATTTGTTTGAGAAGTTGTTCAAGCCTGCGGGTTGAAATATGTCTATTACCTAAACCCAAAACTGAGATATCATGTTGTTTTAACTTCTTGTTTCATATGAGTTCGTGTAATTCCCTTATGGTTGTCTCTCTAACTTCTCCTAATAGATCTATTGTTCTTTACTGTTATTTGCCTTCATAAATATAGTGTTTGTTGGGGGGGGGGGGGGGAGGTTGCATGGGCTTCTATGTCCTTGAGTTTTCTTCTGCTCTCAGGTTAAGGTGCCGGGGAAGAGTGATTCAGTACTTACCCCAACCTTCTGCAAAACATAAGTTTTGCAGGAGTTTAAAGAGTATTTGCATATTAATTACTATACATTTAAAAGCAACAACCTAATATCTACAATTTGCTGACTTAAACATTGTTTTAAATATTTAGCTCAAAAGCTTATTATTGTAGTGTTCTTAAATATTTATTAGCTTAATAGCTTATTATTGTAGTGTTCTTATATATTTATTAGATCAATAGCTTATTAGTGTAGTGTTCTTTATTTCATCTAGATCCTATATCAGACATAGCTGATTAATTACTATAAATTATTAATTTAGTATTTTATGTTTAGTTTAGATACCATCAGTTGTAAAATTCATTATTGATTCTTATTTATTGCAGACTCTGTAACATATAATTAATAGGAATAACTGATTCTCACACATACCTCATTAATTATTTTGATAAGACTCTTTATTAAATATTTCTTAGTAGATTTGTCATTAGAGACTATTTTATATCTTAGTCAGCCTCTAACACCACAACATAGTGGAGTTGTAAGATTCTTATTGGTACCTATAAATCTCTGTCTGTATTGAATATCTTTGATAAAAAACATATTTGAGGTTCTTGATTGTGATAATAATTTTTGTGATAATAAACAAACCCATTGTGATAATCTTGATTGTGATAATAAACAAACCCATATCCCATTGATAATCTTTGTTGTTTATCTTCTTAATCCTTTTAACTAGTGCTTCAAGAATAAACCAAGATGCTGTCTGTTGTCAGAATATTTTCGTATAATGTGAGAGAAGTGAACAATATCATCAAGCGTAACAGAATTCAGAGTCAAATTATTAAACTCATTCCGGACATAGTTTTTCTTCAGGAGACACATATCAAGGACGATATAGCCCCTCTGTTCAAAACTAGAAAATTCCCACACCAGTTCTTAGCTAAAGGTTCATCCAAATCTAGAGGGACTGCCATCTTAATATCCAATGGTTCAAATTTCACACTGCAAGCTTCATTAGCTGATCCCCAGGGGAGATTCATCTTTGTGAAGGGAATCCTTAACAATGTACAAGTCACTCTCGCTTCACTTTACAGTCCCAACTCGGAGCAAATCCCCTTCATTGAACAATTCTTAAAGACTCTAGATGACTTCCATGCTGGTGAGATTATTCTAGGTGGCAACCTTAATTTTATTATAGATCACTCTAAAGATAAATCTCATTTCAAACAAAACCATGGTGCAATGAAAAACACTATCACTAAGCTGGCTGAAGTATTAGACTCATTTAACCTAACTGAGATCTGGAGGTATATGCATCCCATGGAATGTGATTATACTTTCTATTCAACTCATCATTGTACATATACACGCATAGACTACATTTTAATTTCCCCATCTCTGATTAATCAGGTTCAAGACTCCAGCATAGGTTCCCAGCTCTGGTCAGATCACTGTTGCGTGAACTGCAAACTAGCCTTAAATAATGAAAAACGACCATCTCAAATCTGGACTTTAAACAGTTCTTTATTGTTAAATGACCAGGTGGTCACCAAAATAGAACAAAACATTAAAGACTTCTTCTCAGACAACCCGGTGGACTCGGTGTCTCCAGAATTGATCTGGAATGCTTTAAAACCTGTAATGAGGGGCCACCTGATCTCCTCAGCTTCCAATATTAAGAAACAAAAAGCAGAGAAAAAATTAATTATTCAAAAAGAGAGAGAAGCTCTAGAAAGCTCATATAAACACAATGGCAGCCCTAAAGTGTACAAACGCTTACTTGCAGAATGCAAAAAACTAGAACTATTAGAAATGAACCAAATACAAAAAAATATCTTATACTCTAAACAGAGAGGATGGGCCTTTACCCCAAAATCACTAAAATTCTTGTCCGAAAGCATGAAACAACAGCAACAATCTAGATTGATTTCAGGAATAAAAGACAGTCAGGGCAAAATACATTATGATACTGACACCATCTTGAAAATCTTCTTAACTTACTACAAAAAATTATACAATTCACTGAAGGTTGATCATACAGATTTGGAAAGCTTCTTCAATGTGCACCCAGTAGTTCAAGCTATATCTGAGGAGCACAAGAGCTATATGGAGGCACCAATCACAGTTCAGGAGGTAATAGATGCAATCAAAAGATTGAAGTCATCTAAGGCACCTGGTTGAGATGGCTTCACTCCTGAATTTTATAAATATTTTGTGGCTCTTTTAGCTACCCCCTTGTCACTGGCATGCAATCATATTTTAACTATGGGACATCTTCCTCCACCCTGGAATAATGCAGCTATTGTAATCATCCCCAAACAGGGGAAAGATCCAGCCTCACCGGCCTCCTATAGGCCTATTTCTCTGTTAAATACAGATTTTAATTTTTTTACCACAATCTTAGCTCAGAGGTTAAACTCTTTTGTTACCCATTACATAGATCAAGACCAAGTTGGGTTCATGCCTAATCGTGATATTTCGAATAATACTCACAAAGCTCTCACAATATTGAATTATTGTAAGTCCCAAATTACAGCAGCAGCTCTCTTGTCACTAGATCTGAAAAAAGCTTTTGACTCGGTGGAAGTCCCATTTCTTAAAAGTGTAGTAGAAAAAATGGGTTTGGGGGAAAAATTATTGACTGCTATAGATGCTATATATGCAGATCCAACTGCCTACCTTAAAATTAACCATCATAGCTCTGAACTCTTTCATTTGAAACGTGGCACTCATCAAGGCTGCCCTCTATCCCCCCTTCTCTTCGCACTCTGCATTGAACCATTGACTAACCTAATTGGAGACAACAAAGAAGTGAAAGGAATTACCTTACACAAAAAAGAATTCAAAGTGTCACTGTTTGTGGATGACATATTATTTTTTTCTCAACCAGCTTCCTCCTTAGTTACACTACAAAAACATCTATCAAACTTTAGTTCTATATCAGGACTTAAAGTAAATATTACAAAATCTTATTTGATGCCAACATCTCTACACATGAAGTCATCATATGACTATTCTTGGATCACGGACAGTCTATCTTACCTAGGTATTAAGATACCCCAAAATTTTACTGACATCTACAAATTTAATCATGCCCTATTAGAAAAAAATATACAATCTGATCTAGCAAAATGGCACTAAATGAAACTATCGTGGTTCGATAGACTTAATATTATCAAATCATTTGTGCTACCTAAATTTAGTTTTCTTTTCCGCACTATTCCAATTTCTGCGTCTATGGGGCAGCTGCACAAGTGGCAAAAACTACTACTAAAATTATTTTGGTCTTGCAAATTGCATAGAATTAAGTGCAATACTCTTTACAGGACATCAGATAAGGGTGGCATCAATTCCCCTAATTTGGTAAATTACTACAAAGCTATTCACCTTTCACAAGTGATCCACATGATGAATGCTGATTCTAATTCTGATCAATCACTACAATTTGCTATTTACATGGATCCATATGATCTACTGGAAATTATTTGGCAAAAACCCTCTAGTAGACCCAAAAACATAAACCGTAGCCCACTACTTCTGGCTATGCTGAGGACATGGGATCACATGAGATCATCATTGTTCCCTCCTATATCTCGATATCAAAGCTTTCTAAATCAAACTTGGTTCCTGTCGGGTCTCAAAAATCCAGCATATATTCCTTGGAAACTAGCCAAAATTGTCACACTTCAAGATCTAACTGCTAGGAAGCTTCTTTTGCCTAAGGTTGATCTAGAAGCTAAATTACAAACCCATATCCCATGGATGCAATACCTCCAGATCTCCCATATGTGTAAACGAATTCATCTGGAATCAGTTCTAAAACAACCACTTACAGCTTTTGAGGCAGTGATTGCCATTGCTAGTATTACACAGAAAGGCCTAATCTCTAGAATACATAAAGTGTTGTCCTCTCTGAAAGATGCAGAAACTCTTTCATACCAAAATCTTTGGAATAAATCTTGCAACAATACTCTCTCTAGTGACTCTTGGGATGATATCTGGACCTCTCCACCTTTCCGATCCAAAATTACGTCTATGAAGCTGCAGACATTCAAAATATTATCGCACTGATACCTGACACCTAGTAGGTTAGCTCATATTAATCCTGCCTACAGTCCAAAATGTTGGAAGAAGTGTGGAAATGTGGGAGACTATATACACTGTTGGGTTTCCTGTCCCAAACTCATACCCTTTTGGAATGAAGTACTGGCTCAAATCAAATCTATTATGGATACTGACATTGCTCTCACGCCGGAAAATCTGTTTTTGAATAGCTGGGCTGCAGACTATGATAGTTGCTCCATTAAAGAAAGGGCCTCGTTATTGCTACTTGTGGCCAAAACGATCATTGCCACTCAATGGAAAATGACAATGACACCCACACTTTCACAATAGCATAAAAAGTTGTGGGATTTATATATCATGGCTAAACTCTCGGATAATCTTACGCATCTTGATAAATGTCCTACTCACACTAATTTTGTTTCCACTTGGTTTCCAGTGATAGAGTATCTCTCCAAACAACCTGGCATTCCAAAAGTTATAAATGACTTGTGGTTATGGTAATTCTAAAATCATATGTTAAAATGTATTCAGCTATCAACAATCACAATGCCTGATTACATGTTATATTTGTTATTAGTCAGCTATATCACAAACTCTTTTAGGCACAATTTATTAGTTACATTGTTTGTATCTCTTAAAGTTATGTACAATGTTCCTCATCTTATATGTAGTTATGTTCTGTAAATGCTTGTAATTTGAATATTGAGGCTATATTACAATTCAATAAATTTATTGCAAAAAAAATGGTGTCATGGGTCTATTTCTGGATTGTATTATTGGGGGTGTTTCCAGTAAGTGATTTATCTGTAAGTATTTGAACCATTGTATTTTTTGTTTTGCTTTTTGTTCTAGTCTTGTTTTGTCTAATATCTCATTTTTCCCAATAGGTGAGCGATGCATGTGATGCCTGCTTCTTGCCATGATCTAAACTCTTCTTGATTTTGACCTGGGACAAACCATTTTTGGTAAGCATACGAAGCTTGCCTGGATATTCCAGGAGCTAGTTTGTCTTTATGTCTGTACCAAATATTTAATGAGTTAACCAAAAATGAGCTACATTGTTGACCACACTTCTTGAGGGTATCTGTGTTCCACAAGTATTCACAGAGAGAACACAGGGTTATGGAGTCAATTTCATTTTGGGTCCAATCTGGTATCTGAGGTAATGTAGCTGCTCTAATTAGTGATGCTATGTTTGCCACCTCACAATACCATTTTAAATTAGGTAGATCTATACCACTGCAATTGTTGGTTCTGACTACGATCCAGAAATTAACTCTTTGTTTTTTTGTATGCCCATAAGAATTTGTTTATGCCATTTTGCCAAATTTTTTAATGAGTTTGTTTGGTATTGTGAGATTGTCCCAATAGATATAGTCCACAGCAGGTCTCCTTAAGCAGAAAGTCCTTTATTTGTGGAAAATATCATGTTGGTCAAACACTTTTCCTGTTAGTAATGCTCAAGCTTGAAATTGCAATTACAATTATACTTGGTATGAAATATGGTCGAACTACCCTCTACCAATCAATAGAGAGAATTCTTGGCACCCAAATATACTGGCCCAATATTCCCATGGAAAGTGCGGCGAAATGAGTTCTCAGGGAGAAATACTGTTGAATATTTTTGTGGGAAAAGTTCCCAGAGAAACTAACCAAAAGGAATACATAACACCTGTGAGTCTTGTAACACATAACAGGAGGCACTTTCATTCAAGGTTATTAGCTAAGGAGGCTAGAGATAAAAGGGAAAAGAAAGCAAATGCGTAATGAGCATGCGCAAAGCAAAGCGAGCGAGGCGTGCATTCCAAAGGTGGGAGTTGGGTTCCCGATGCTATCTCCTGGGCGGGACCTACGGAGGTGAAATGAAACCTTGGAACACAAAGCATAGTGAATTAAGCAGTAAACGTCGATTCAACTCAAGAAGTATTGCAACAGGTAACACAGCATTGACCATGGCAAGACAGCCACCCTGGCTTATGGCAGTTAGCCTATGCTCAACTGACAGGTATTTTGGATAGGAAGTGCTCTGAAAAGGAAAAGATACTTTGGTAGTATAAAGTATTTGACAAGGTTGAGCCTATCAAGTCAAGTTAATACTTTTGTGTTCCATTGTTGCAACTGTCTTTTGATTTCAGCATATAGGCTTTGGAAGTTATGTTTGAATAGTTGAGCTGAGTTTGGAGGAATATTGATTCCCAGATATCTCCATGTTTTTTTCAGGGCATTTAAATGGAAATGTTGTTTTAATTAATTCTAGAGTATTTGGGGGGATATTGATTTAATGTAATAAGGACTGAAAGACTGAAAGAAAGGCCTGACATTTGGCTAAATTTTTGTAAAGTTGTTTGGATTTCATTTTGTGATTCCATTGGTGTGGTAATATATAACATTAAGTTATCTGCGTATAGCCCCGTTTTATGTGATTATGTTCCCACCTGTATACCTTGGATATTCATATTTTTTTTCATATATATTTTGCTAAGGGCTCAGTGGCTAAAATGAATAATAATGGGGACAGGGGGCACCCCATCTAGTTCCTCTTTGAAGAGTTATTGTTTCTGAGATAGAGTTATTAGTGTTTATTTTTGCTTTAGGGTTGTATAATAAAGCCTGTATTACTTAGTAATAAAGCTTGTATTATTTTCTGAAATTTCCCTTGAAGCCCATTAGATTCAATACTTCATGTAAATAATTTGTTTCTGTGCTGTCAAATGCTTTTTCTATGTCTAACTGTAGTATCAGTGTTTCTTTTTTTATGCCTTTCATAATGTGCTATTAAATATAAAGTTCTTTTTACATTATCCATAATGCTGTGTTTTGGTAGAAAACCAGACTGATCTAGTTTAATATAATGTGGAATTATTAATTTTTGCCATTATCTTTGTGAAGGTCTTCTCATCAGTGTCCAATAATGCTATAGGCCAGTATGAAGCTGCTCGCGTTTGGTCTGTCCCTAATTTTGGTATTAGTACAAGTTCAGATTGTAACTAAGAGTTTGGGGTTCTTCCAGTTTCAAAAACATTTTTACACAGGGCATCAAACCATTTCTGATTTAAACACTTTAAAAAATTCTGGGGGGTATCCATCACTACCCACTGCTGTGTTATTTTTAAGTTGGGTTATTGCCTCTAATATTTTTTTCCCTAGTAATAAAGTTTTCTAATTGTTTTTTGTGTGTAGTGGAGATAGGTTCCAGTATTTTATATTGATTCAAATAACTGCTTATTATCTTGTGATCTATGTGTTTTGACATATAAAGAGGTGTAAAATGTTCCTAAGATTGTATAATTATTTTTGTTTCTTTTTGTAGTTTTCCTTTCGAGTCACGTAGGGGAATGAACTTGTTGTGATGCTTTAAGCTCTTTGGCTCTCCAAGACAAGATTTTAAGTGTGTTTGGGGGGGGGGGGGGGTTTGCCACTGTTTTTTTCCAGTAAATCTTTTGTATATGATTTGTAGTTATGATTTCTAAAAAAATTATTTCAGCTGTTACAAATCTACACTTTTTTATCCTCAGTCTTAATGTGAAGAAGTTCTCATTGCTGTATCTTTGCTTGCAAAACCTTTTTTCCCCCTTTTGTTCTCTTTTTATCAATGTGGCCATTAAAATAAGCTGTCCCCTGATTACTGCCTTCATTGTATCCCATGTTATTTGATGTGATGTGTCTTCTGCTTTATTCTCTGTAAAAACATTTAATACTCTTGCTATTAGATCTCTTAATTCCTGTTTTAATAAAATTGATTTATTTAAGACCTATTTTGTTTCGCTGTGTTTTTGTTCAAAACTTGAGGTTTTACTGTGTGTTGGTTGGTGGTCTGCCCACATTTTTATTCCTATATCAGTTTCTGTGATTAAATTTATCAAAAAATGTGAAATTAAATTATAGTCTATGTGAGTACATATTTCAAATCTGAGTGAAAAGTAAGTGTAATTTCTTTCTTGGGGATGCATTAATATCAAAATATCACACAGACCATGTGCTCTTAAGATACGTTGCAGTTTGGTTGTAGAATCTATATTTGTTTGTCATTTCCTGGGTTTAGATCTATCCATATAGAAATCTAACACAGAATTAAGGTCTCCACCTGATACTTCTTCCCCTTCTTGAAACTGTCTTAAAAGTTCTAAAGTTTTCTTCATTAAAGGTCATTGTTCAGTATTTGGGGCATAAATAGAGCCCAATGTTATTATTTTGCCATCTGTTTTCCCCTTTACAAAGATGTAATGGCCTGAGATATCTTTAAGGGACTCTATGAACTCAAATCGAAGATTTTTAGCAACCAAGATTGCAGTACCTCTAGCTTTAGAGGAAACTGGCAAAGTGTATTGTTTATTATACCATGTTGTCTTCAGGATTGGGTGAGAATTATCTTTTAGGTGCATTTCCTGCATAAATACAATCTCTGGCTTTGTTTTTAGAATTGGAAATGTGATGCATTGCTGTTTTATTCTGTTATTCAACCCACAGGCATTCCAAGATAGAATTTTGTATTTTTGGACCATTTTGTTATCAACCAAAGCTTTTAATCGCTTTGCGGTTTCTTAGTTCTAAATCTGGTTGTCGCACATTAAGTAACGTCTGATAGGTTTTGTCCTGCAATTGTAAAATTGAGGTGAGCCAGGTGCTCATCTTTATCATCAAAGTTGGGGTTTCTTTGGGGCTTTCAGCAAATCCCCTAAATTCTAAATTACTTTGGCATGCCATTGTTTTCAATATTAAAATTTGTTCTTTTATATTAGGATGTTCTTCTTGAATGTTCTGATTTTCTGATTGCAGCATTATTCTTAGGTTCATAGCTGTTTCTGCTATTTTTCTGACTGTCTTTAGAGTGGTGGCTATATGAGTAATTTGCTTCATCAGTGGCTGCAACACTGCGTTAATTTTTGATGTTATTTTCTCCAAGACAGATTGTTCATACTATTGTAATTTAGGGGGTTTTGGAGAGTTTTGATGGTCACCGGGTCATTTTGATGCTCTTCCTTTTTTATTTTCACCTTGGCAGCCATTTTGTGTTCTAGCGTGGCTGTAGAGTTTGCAACTTTGTTAAGGTTTTCTGTTGTAAAAAAGGCTTGGAGAGAAGTGGAAGGCTGATGAGATTTGTTATTTCGGATCCCCCTTTTTTCATACTAAGGTATGAAAAACAGTGCATCTCAGCTGTGTTTAAGGGAGAAAAAGGAGCAGTCAGGTCAAAGCATAGGGATTATGTGTCCACCATAGCCATCTGGCACTCCATCCACATATCTACACATACCTAAGGTACTACAGGACTTGATTTACATGACCACTACAGACAGAATAAAACCAGTAACCATCCTTGTTTATCTCAATATGAATGTTCATGTTTAAGTAGTGTAGCCTATTGAAAATGAGTGGACTGACTTGGCAATGGTTCATAATTAGTATTTACAAGAGACGGGACCCATGATACTCATGGGGGGAAGAGAAGGAGCTCCATGTGGAGGAGGAATCACGTGAGCCTTCTCCCCTGCCCCCCCAGCACCACCGCCAAGTCTTCTCCATCCTCCCCCCCAGCACTGGCAGTGAGGCCTGAGCTCAGCCCACCAAGACTTCTCCCTCCCCCCTGGCAGCGGCAAGGGCTGAGCAGCTCACAGCCACCAGCCCGCCAAGACTTCTCCCTCCCCCCTCCCTTCACAGTGGTGGCGGCGAGGCCTGGCTGGCCCACCAAGACTTCTCCCCCCAGTGGAGGCGAGGGCTGAGCGGCTCACAGCCACCAGCCCACCAAGACTTCTCCCTCCCTCTCCCCTCGCAGCAGCTGTGGCAAGGTCTGGCCGGCCACCAAGTCTTCTCCCTCCCCCAGCAGCAGCAGCAGCAGCAAGGGCTGAGCAGCTCACAGCTGCCAGTCCACCAAGTCTTCTCATGCCCGCCCCCCGCAGTAGCAATGGCAGCAAGGCAGTTCTCAAAGTGTTCTCCGCACACGCACAAGGAACTCTCTTTTACTTTTGGGGGAATTTAAGTATCTCCCCTATACTTTTTTTTTATAGATTTGAGATTTTTCTGCACATCTGGGGATTGCCCCAAATGTGCAGGGAAATGTTTTTGCCCCCCAGGTGCCTCCAATGTGCGGATTTAGATATCCGCATACAGGGGGTGCCTTGGCTATTAGTATATAGACAAGTGGAGACCCGCAAGGAACTTGCGGGAAGGTTATCCCATTCCTCACAACTTTGTTTCTTCCCTTCTTCCCCTACCTCTTTCTCCTTTCTGCCTCCCTTTCTTTCTCTCTCTCTCTCTCCTCCATATTTATTTATTTATTTATTTATGAAATTTATATCCTGCCCTCCCCGCCATACGGCGGCTCAGGGCGGCTCACAACAAGTATAAAATAAGTAATATCATAAAACATTAAAATTTAAAACAACACTATACAAATGGCGTATCTTCAGCTCAGTATATTATAGCAGCATCCAGATGTAAACCTTATGGACGGCCACAGTGGCTGGCAGATAAAATCAAATGATCGAATCAAGTGATCGGGCCAGGGCCAAGATGGAAATGTGGGCAGCCCTTACTTGAACGCCTGGTGGAAGAGCTCCGTTTTACAGGCCCTGCGAAATTGTAAAAGATCCCGCAGGGCCCTGATGTTATCCGGGAGCTCATTCCACCAGTGCGGGGCCGCCACAGAAAAGGCCCTGGCCCTTGTCATTGCCAGCCGAGCCTCTTTTGGTCCTGGAAGGACCAGACGGTTTTGGGATCCAGACCGAAGTGCCCGCTGGGGAACATATGGGGAGAGGCGGTCCTTCAAGTAGCTAGGTCCCAGGCCATAAAGGCTTTATAGGTAAGTACCAGCACCTTGAACTTTACCCGGTATGCTATAGGCAGCCAGTGCAGTAATTTTAGGGCGGGTTGGATGTGCTCCCGCACAGGAAGGCCCATCAATAACCGCGCCGCTGCATTCTGCACCAGCTGCAGCTTCTGGATTTGGCACAAGGGCAGCCCCAGGTAGAGAGCATTACAGTAGTCCAATCTTGAGGTGACCAAAGCATGAATCACTGTAGCCAGTTCGTTACGTTCAAGGAAGGGGACCAACTGCTTGACCAGCCAAAGATGGTAAAAGGCCGATCTCGCAGTGGCTGCTACCTGGGCCTCCATTGTTAACGAAGGGTCCAGGAGCACTCCCAGACTCCTAACCTCCAACGTTGGCACCAACAGCACCCCCTCGAAGGTCAGGAGAGGAATACCCAACCCTGATCCGCTCCGACTCAAGCATAGGATCTCTGTCTTTGTCGAATTCAATTTCAGTCGACTCTGCCTGAGCCAACCAGCCACAGCCTGTAATGCCAGGTCTAGGTCACCTGGGTCGGAGTCCAACCGGCTGCCCAATAACAGATAGAGCTGGGTGTCATCCGCATACTGGTGACACCCCAGCCGATACCTCCGGGCAATCTGGGCAAGGGGGCGCATATAGATGTTGAACAGCATAGGGGAAAGCACTGCTCCCTGTGGGACACCACAAATCAATGGGTGTCTCTGGGAGAGCTGTACCCCTACCACCACCCTCTGTCCCCGATCTTGGAGAAACAAGGAAAGCCACTGTAAAGCTAACCCCTGGATCCCAATATCGGCGAGGCGGCGAGACAGTAGCTGATGGTCGACCGTATCAAACGCTGCCGACAGATCTAACAACATCAACACCGCCGAACCACCTTGATCCAGATGCCTCTGGAGGTCATCCGTCAGGGCGACCAATACCGTCTCCATCCCATGACCTGGCCGAAAGCTGGACTGGAAGGGATCTAATGCAGAGGTGTCATCCGAAAAGCCCTGCAACTGGTCCGCCACCACCTTCTCGATTAACTTGCCCAAATAGGGCAAGTTAGATACCTTCTCGATTAACTTGCCCAAATAGGGCAAGTTAGATACCGGCCGATAATTTCCCAATTCGGCCGGATGCAGTGATGGTTTCTTAAGGAGGGGGCATACCACAGCCTCCTTTAGGGCACTGGGGAATACCCCTTGTGCAAGGGATGTGTTGATAATTTCCCTAAGTGCCCCTCTGTCAGAATCCAACAATAGTTTGCTTGTTCTATGACTGCCTTAATGTTACTTTCGGTTTCTTTGTGCCTTGCTATCACCCAAATGTTTTATTGCTTGCATTAAAGTAGAGATTGCTGCCCTGCTTAGTGTTACTTTTCCCCGGGAGGATGGCCTCTCACATTCCTATGCGTCACATAAACAACTGTGCCTGTCTTGTCCGGTTCCCTCCCCCTCTCCTTGGAGATTCTATGTGTGTTATCAGAGTGGGTACAACCTTGGAAGTTATTTTATTGTCTCTGGCCAAATGTTTTGCCTAGTGTTCACACATCTGGGTCACTCAGGCCAAGAAGGGAATTTTTATAACTTTCCCACCTTTGGTGGGAACAAACGGTCGCCATCTTCTTCCCGCTTTTCTGTATGTGTTCTGATTGGATGTTTATGCATAAGCACCTTTGCATGAAGGTATATTAACCCAGGTCATTCTTTATTCTGTATCTCTAACAAACATCGAGTTCCTGTTCCAGTATTAGAAATAAAGAACTCTGTTTAACTACAAAGGTCTGGTCTTTTGCTGATAGTACAGAAGCTTCACAGATTGTTAGATATCTGTCCTTAGGATTTTCTCGTACCTGACCATGTCAGACGACGGGACCAATCCTGTAACCCCGCTAGAGGTCCCAGTCACCACAGCTCCCATCGTGCCTGTGGAGCAACCGGGACAGGACCTGTACCAGCCCCCACAGATGGGGGCCAGGTTGACCTGGCCGCCGGCCTCCCCAGTCGTGGGCCACTTTTGGGGCTGGCACCTCCAAGACGTGGATCCACGACTGGAAGGGTGCCAAGGTGCACTTCAGCAGCGACCGGAGTTCAGCTGCCCGAGCGCACTAGAGGGGGATCGATATCCTCAGAGGGGCTTGGAAGCTTGGGGCTACAGCTTCCAGGATGAAGAACGTCAGCTGCCCAGAGGGCCCAATCCCACTGGAGAGGAGTTGGACCGCGTTCTGGACAGGAGACTGGGCAAGATGCATGACCGCATAGCCGTGGAACTACGGGAGACCATGCTAGAGATGCAGCAGCAGCTGATGGGGGCCCTCATGGCTGGGGTGATTCCACTCCCCGGTCAACCTCAGCCCGGTGGAGGACCCGGCAGGGCGTCACCTGCGCAACCTGCGGGGGGAGCAGGTGGAGCTGAGGCTCAACCCACGGCCCCGGTCGCACTGCCGCCAGGAGGGCTGCCCCCCTATCCTGGGAGTCCCGGTGCCCGGTGGGGGTTGGTCCGACAGGTGCCCAGCAACCCCGACTGCAACGTTTGACGGCGACCCAGAAAAGCTCAGGTTTTTCATCATAGAGATCGAGCAGTTTCTGGCAGCTTGGGGCCACCTCTACCCAACCGAGCGGGACTGTGTGGGCTACATCGAGTCCAAGCTGCGGGACACCATGAGCAACTAGTATGTAAGTCTGCACAATCCACCAGGGCCCGAACTGCGAACTGTAGATAATTTTATGTGGGCCCTGAGGCAGCATTATGAGGATCTGTTGGGCAAGGAGAAAGCCCAGAACCAGTTACGCAAACTGCCACAGGGGCGCGGCTCGGTGAGAGACTACACTGACCATTTCCGGCACATCGCAGTCAAAGTACAGGGGTGGTCTGAAGATTTATTTGTTGAAAAGTACCGGGAGGGACTGAACCCTGAGATCTACGAGATGATCCTGAGAAATGGCCACCCCTTCTCCCTGGCCGCCTGGATGCGGGCTGCAGCCGATGTGGAGGAGCGCTTCACCCTGATCAAGTTGGGGGCATCTGCCTCCCACCAGCCCAAAGCAGCTCCAAAACCAGAGGGAAAGTCGGTGTTCCAAAAACTATGCGACACCTGGTTCAAGCAAGGCCTGTGCATGAAATGTGGGGAGAGTGGCCACTTCGCCTCGGCCTGTCCTCGTGGAGGAGCGAAGCAGCCAGAGACCTCCACGCCGGTGGCAGGAGGGACCCCGCCACCTGCAAATACACCGTTTAAACCCCGGGCACTACAGCTTGAAGGTGCAATGTGCGAGCAAGGCGAGCTGGAGCTGGTCGAGACCCAGCCGTCGGGAAACTTCAATGACCTGCAGTAGCTGGCGCAGAACTGCAGGTCCCGTCACACAACGCGCCATCACCAGTGAGCATCCCTGGCCCCTTGCTTTATATGATAGTGACTGTAATGGTGCTGAGCACCGGGACTCATGTGCAGGTCCGTGCCCTTATAAACTCAGGATGTGCCAGAGACTTAATCAGCCTGTTAGTAGTAGAGGGGCTAGGGCCAAAAGTGACCCCGCTGGGGGAGCCTTTGCGGTTCACCCAGATGGACAGCTCCGAGATGAAAGAGGCTTGTGTAGCAGAGACTGAGCCATTGGTTTTGGGGATGGGGGGGCATTGGGAGAAGAGGGCTTTCGTAATCATGCCTAACACCCAGTTCCCCATGGTGTTGGATAGTCCCTGGCTGAGCTCCCATGACCCCTATATCAAGTGGAGTGATGGGAAAATATCCTGGATTGATCCCAAATGCTCCCAGCACAAATGGGAACCTGACTGGGGAAAAGGGCCTCCCGTCCCCCTCGCTCCTGCTGCTCTAGTGTTGTCCCCTCTGCCCATCCCGCAGGAGTATAGAGACTTGAGAGAGGTGTTCAGTGAGACCGAAGCAGACAAACTTCCCGCCCACCGCCTCACTGACTGTGCTATTGAACTACTCCCGGGGGAGAAGTTGCCAAAGGGGAAACTATATTCCATGAGCCCCTCCGAAAGGGAAGAATTGAGAAAATTTTTGGACAAAAATCTAGAACGGGGTTTTATCCGTCCTGCAAAATCCCTGTTTGCAGCCCCGGTGTTATTCCGGAAAAAGAAGGACGGGGGCTTGAGACTTTGCACAGACTATAGGGGCTTGAAAGCTGTGTCCGCCTCCAATGCTTACCCCCTCCCTTTAATCAAGGACTTGCTGACGGAGGCCGCTAAGGGGAAAATTTTCACAAAATTGGATCTGAGAGATGCATACTTTAGAGTGCGGATCCGGGAGGGGGACGAGTATAAGACAGCTTTTAACACCCCCCCCCCCCCGGGACAATTCAAGTACCTAGTGATGCCATTTGGATTAAGTGGCGCTCCTGGCGTTTTTATGAGCCTGATCAACGAAGTATTACATAAGCATTTATTCAAAGGGGTGCTCTGTTAACTTGATGATATCTTGATTTATTCAGCTGATAAGAAATCACATGTGAATTTGGTGAGGGAGGTGTTGGGAACTCTGTTAGAGCACCAACTGTGTGCCAAACTGTCTAAGTGTGAGTTTCACCAAATGGAGGTTGATTTTTTGGGCTACCGTATTTCCCAACGAGGGCTAGAAATGGACTCTGCCAAGGTAGAGGCGGTAATCAAATGGGAAGCCCCCCAAACTAGACAACAGCTTCAAAGCCTATTGGGGTTCTGCAGCTTTTATAGAACCTTCCTAAAGGACTTTGCCATGATCACCCTGCCCCTTACGGAACTGTTGAAAACTAAGGGAAGGGGCCCCGAGGTGGGAAAACCTGGGGAGAGATTTATGTTGGATCCCCCAGTGCCAAAGCGCCTTTGATGAACTGAAACGGTTGTTTACCTCCGAGCCCATTCTTGCCCACCCAGACGAAACTAAAGAGTTCATAATTCATGTTGATGCTTCAGATGTGGCGATGGGGGGGGGGGGGGCGATCCTACAAAAAGACTCTAATGAGGTGCTACACCCCCTAGCCTACATTTTGAAAAAATTCAATGAAACGGAACGGCATTGGTCGGTGTGGGACAAGGAGGCAGCAGCTATTAAATTAGCTCTTTCCACATGGAGGCATTGGCTGGAGGGAGCGCAGAAGCCGTTCGAGATCTGGACTGACCATAAGAACCTAGAGGCTTTGCGCACGCAGCGATCCCTCAATGCCAAGCAGCTCCGATAGGCTGACTTCTTTTCTAAATTCAATTTTGTGCTCAAACATTTCCCTGGGAAGGCAAATTCCTTAGCAGATGCATTGTCCAGGCTACCCCAGCACGAATCCCAGAGGGAGGAAGTGTTTGACTCCATGTTCTCTCCTCAACAACTGGGAGGGGCTGTCGTGACTCGTAGCCAAAAGAGACCTCCCTCAGAGACTCTTTCATGGACTGTGAAATGTGGAGGTGCCTATACTGAGGAAGAAGTCAAAGAGTGGGCTGAGGACGGTGAAAATACTAAGTCCCTGGACGGTTGCAGGTATCATGGTTCCAAGCTGATTGTGCCATTGTCCTTGCGCAAAGAAATTTTAGCTTCTTGCCATGAGTTGAAGCTCTCGGGACACTTTGGTTTCCTTAAGACCCTAAACTTAGTACAGCGGCAATTTTGGTGCGAAAAGACATGTTAGACTATGTTACCTCCTGCCAAGTATGTTTAATGTGTAAGCAGAGGGGAGGAAAGGTTCCAGGACTCCTACACCCTCTCCCTACCCCCTCTAGGCCTTGGGAGGCTGTGTCAATGGACTTTATTACAAATGTCCCTCCTTCAAAGGGAAAAATGGTTATTTGGGTAGTTGTGGACATGTTCTCTAAGCAGGCGCATTTCGTCCCATTTAAACAACTGCCTACAGTGAAGGGTCTAGCCAAGATGTTTTTCAACCACGTGATCAAACTACATACTTTTCCCAAGCGTATAGTCTCTGATAGGGGGAGCCAGTTCGTTGCCAACTTCTGGCGGGAGCTTTTACAAGTCATGGACATTGAACCCGCGTTAAGTTCGGGTTATCATCCAGAGACCGATGGACAGTCCGAACGCATTAATCAGATTTTAGAGCAATTTTTAAGGTGTTACACTAACTATCACCAGGACAATTGGGTAGACTTGCTCCCCTTCACAGAGTATAGCTACAACAATGCAGTGCATTCCTCCACTGGCGTCTCTCCCTTCATGGCTGTGGGGGGGTTTGAGGGAAAGCCACTGCCTTCATTGACAGACTGTGACACTGTCACCACCTCGGATTTTACCCAGTGGTGGTCGAGGCTCCAGGAATCCTGGCCCCTGATAGCAAAGACTTTGGACAAAGCTAAAGCAGACTACAAAAAATATGCTGACAGGGGAAGGGCTGAAGGTTGGGACTTGAAACCTGGGGATTCTGTCTACCTCTCCACTAAAAACATTCACGTTCTACAACCCAGTAGGAAATTGGGTTGGAAGTATGTTGGGCCCTATAAAGTGCTAAGGAAAATCTCTGAAGTGTCTTTTGAACTTGAATTACCCAAATCATTGAGCTCTGTGCATCCTGTCTTTCATTACAGCCTCCTGAAGAAGAATCCTGGGCAGAATGTGTGGCACCCGGATCCTCCAACTCCTCCTCCTCTGATGAGGGAGAGAGAGCCACATTTTGAAATCTCTGAAATTTTGGACTCTAAATTGCGCCGGGGTTGGGTTCACTATCTTGTAAAGTGGGTGGATTTTGGTCCTGAACTTAATGAATGGGTCCTTGCTGATAATGTGCATGCTCCTAAACTAATTTGTTCTTTTCATAAACGGTTTCCTGATAAGCCTGGGGGGAGCCAATCTTGAAGGGAGCAGGATGTCAGAATCCAACAATAGTTTGCTTGTTCTATGACTGCCTTAATGTTACTTTCGGTTTCTTTGTGCCTTGCTATCACCCAAATGTTTTATTGCTTGCATTAAAGTAGAGATTGCTGCCCTGCTTAGTGTTACTTTTCCCCGGGAGGATGGCCTCTCACATTCCTATGCGTCACATAAACAACTGTGCCTGTCTTGTCCGGTTCCCTCCCCCTCTCCTTGGAGACTCTATGTGTGTTATCAGAGTGGGTACAACCTTGGAAGTTATTTTATTGTCTCTGGCCAAATGTTTTGCCTAGTGTTCACACATCTGGGTCACTCAGGCCAAGAAGGGAATTTTTATAACTTTCCCACCTTTGGTGGGAACAAACGGTCGCCATCTTCTTCCCGCTTTTCTGTATGTGTTCTGATTGGATGTTTATGCATAAGCACCTTTGCATGAAGGTATATTAACCCAGGTCATTCTTTATTCTGTATCTCTAACAAACATCGAGTTCCTGTTCCAGTATTAGAAATAAAGAACTCTGTTTAACTACAAAGGTCTGATCTTTTGCTGATAGTACAGAAGCCTCACAGATTGTTAGATATCTGTCAGTGACCGAATTATCCTAAATAATTGAGCTGGGCGGGAATTTGCTGACGTTATCTCAGCCACACAGAACACATATATATTACTTCCTCTCTCTTTCTGACCAGTCATCATTCTCTTTGTTTTTCTGCCTACCCACCTCATCACTTTCTCTCTTTCTGCCCCCCCACTCCATCACTCTTTCTGCCCCCATCACTCTCCCAGCTTCATGCCTGCTTCCTCTCCCCCCACAGCAGCAGTGGCAGTGCTCTGGGAATCACAATGGATCTCCCAGCTGCAGAGATCAATTCATCTCAGGGCTGTCAGCTCCAGGTTGGGAAATTCCTGAAGATTTGGGGGTGGAGCCTAGGGACAGTGAGGCTTAGGGAGGCAAGCAGCCTCAGCAACCCTCCAAAGCAGACATTTTATTCAGGGGAACTGATCTCTGCCACCTGGACAACAGTTGCAATTCTGGGTGCTCTCCAACCCTTCTCTGGAAGCTGGCAATGGTAGTTTAAGAGAAGGAAATGGCTGGTTTGGAGGGTGGAGTCTATGGCATTATACTGGTCCGTTGTCCCTCCTCAAGTCCCACCCTCCCCAGGCTCCACCTCTCAAAAGTCCAGGAATTTCCCAACCTGGAGTTGGCAACCCTATTTCCTTCCCACTGAACAGCCAACCTACCTTTATCTGTCTTCAGCTTTCCATCTCCACCCCCCTACCCCGCAGCCTCTACCTAGGAAAATTAGTCTTTCTCCACAGTAGAGACTAAAGCAGCTTACATTATTTTTTCCTTTTTGTTATCTGCACAACAACCCTGTGAGGTTGGTTAGGCTGAAAGTATGTGACTGGTCCAAAATCTCCCAGTCAGCTTCCACCACAAGATGGGGATCTGAACCTGGGTCTCGCAGATCCCAATCTGAAGCTCTAACTGTTACATCACAATGGCTTTCATAAGGTGGCTGCTGATGAACAGTAGCAAAACAGCTGGGACTTATTAAGTCATGCAAATCAGGTGGTATCAAGTCACACAGAGGGTGCTGCCTAGGGATGCCAGCCTCCAGGTGGGACCTGGGGATCCCCTGGAGTTACTGCTCATCTCCAGACTACAGAGATAACTTTCCATAGAGAAAATGGATGCTTTGGAGGATGGAATTTATGGCATTGTACCTCACTGAGGTCCCTGTCCTCCCCAGGCTCCACCCCCAAATCTCCAGGATCTTCCAGCCTGGATCCTGAACCACTGCCGGTGGCCGGGGGGGGGGGTACTTGGCAACCCTAGACTGCTGCCAGTAAAAACCCTGCTTTTTACTGACAGAAACAGTTAGAAGCCTCCCCCTCCCCCAAACATTCTAATCTCTCACAACTGATGTCTGGAGCTGATGCCATTTTGAAAGGTATTGGAGGAGACTCAATGGTCCCTGAAGTTTTTTTTTAGCTTCTTGGAATTTTCTGCAGACCAAGGAAGGCCCGTGACTATGTAGGAAAAGCTGTTGGGGGAGAGTGAGACATGTTTCGGCAGATCCACATAGAAAAAAACCCTTTCAGAATTAGAACATAGATTAATCAAACATTTGGAAATAGCATGGGGAATCAGTTCTAGAAGAAACCAGTGCCCCCGAGTAGCGATACATTCAACAATGCCGTACAGCACAGTCATCAGTGAACGCCCACCATGCAAAACAGAGGCATCAAACAAGGGTGCTTTTTCACTGGAAACTATTCCTCTACCCATGACTCCTCAGGCTGGCCTTGGCCTGCATACATGTGTTTGCCAATGCATTGTGCATAGGCATCAACTACAGGGGGGCCTGGGGGCTCAGGCCACCCCTGAATTTTCCTGGGGGGGACTGAGCCCCCCCTGGCAAAACGGGGCACCCGCCTGCTGGCCCGCTGCCGCACCTCCCTTGTTTGGCAGACCATGTCCCCGCTGCCGCCGTCACAAGAGCCTCCCCCCCGGGCCTGTCCGCCCGGCTGGCTCCCCTCTCCTGAACCCACTGGCTCCCTCCCTCCCAGGGCCCCAGTGTGATGATGTCATTTCCGGGTGACATCATCACAGAGGGCACATTGCTGGGGCGATGCTCTAGCAATCACCCTGAAACTCTATGGCACCATAGAGTTTCGGGGGGATTGCCAGAGCGTCACCCCGGCAACATGCTCGGCATGATGATGTCACTTCTGGGTGACATCATCATGCTGGGGCCCTGGGAGGGAGGGAGGGTGCCAGTGGGTTCAGAGGAGGGGAGCGAGCCAGCCGGCCGGACCAGGGGAGGAGGCTCTTGTGGCTGCCCCCGCTCCCCCGGTAAGTTGAAAACTCTATGCCCCTGGCATTGTGAACCAACTTCCACCACATGTCACGCTCCCTGCATACATCCTCCATATTGGGCAGATCAACCAGTGTCTCTGCCAATGTACTGAGGTCTAGTGGCTGGCTGCAGCCCTCCTCCTTTCAGATGTTGTGGGAAGCTATGCACACAGAAACCATTGATGCCATGTGTACACTCCCCACTTGAAACAGCAAAGTGAGGCACCTCCACCATTGTTTGAGCTTCACAAAAGTGGAGGCTGCAACATCAAGTGCATGGTTAACAGTCCTTTAATGTTGACCATCAGAACTAGTGTATGGTTTCATGAGCCACCATCTTGCAGGGAACGTGCATTGTGTAACAACAGCCAGCAGAACACATAACCTGTCAAGAGTAAGTGTGGGGTTTTCTGGAACAAAAGTCCCAGAATCCATAGCCAAACAGAGTGACAAAGCCTTTAAAAAACTGAAGGGTTACCATCCACGCTCCGAGCAAGTGATCTCTGCATATATGAATCTTCTGGTGTCATCAATGGCAGCCTGCAGCAGTATGAACGGGTGTTTCTGGGGAAACCATAAAACTCCCACAATACATAGGATATTGTTTGGTGGGGAAGCACAATCTCATCCAAGGCACCAATGCAGTGTGGGAATCCCAGCCTTCGGAATCCATCCATGATCTGAAATAATATTAACAGGCAAAGCACAAGTAAGTAAACAGTGAGGAAAACAAAGGTGATGTCACTCCTAGAATTATTTTGAAATAGACTCGTTGCTACATGGCATATGGTAAATCTTTATAGACTATAAAATGAGATCAAAACATACATCAGACCGTAAGAGGATGAATGGATTCTGTGATACAGGAAGTGATGATCCCATGCACTGTCATTATAAAGTACTCAGTCCAGAGACGTGTTCAAGTGAAATCAGCTCATGGTTTATTAGGAGGTTCAGGAGCACATGTCTGAGCTGGGCTCAGGGGTCTGCTTATATGTGCATCTAAACTACGCCTCCAGCCTTGCCCACACAATTAGGTTTAAATTACAATCCGGCCAGTCTATTGTGTTCTGGAGCAAAGCTCTGACTGCGCCTGGCAATGTGCTTGCCTTGGACGCATGGCCTGACTGCATGGCCTGAACTCATGGGGGTCACCATTAGAACACAACACCCCTCCCCCCATAGTTCAGACCCTCCTAACACATAAAGTTTTTGAGGTAGGTTGGTCTTCGCCGTTCCCTGGTCAAACGGCGTATGGCTGTGTCTTTGGCGGGTGGCTCGGGAGTTGCCACGACTGGTTCTGGGGACAGTCCTGGTTCGCCTGCGGAGGCTGGTGTCGGAGACAGGGTGGTGTGAGTGTCGGCTGTCAGGTGAGGCTGGTGAAACTCTGTTGCCAGTGTTTTACCCGTGTCTTCATCTGTAGGCTCGGGAGTGGAGGTCTCGTCCTCGTTCTCCTCTGGTCTGTCTGTTGCAGGGGTCAGGAGCTGGCGGCGCAGTTGATCTACATGGTGTTTCCAAAGCTGTTCTTCTTCCCCAGCGACCTCATAGGATAGAGGCCCTGTTACACACACTATCCAGCCTGACAGCCTGGCCCTTAACAGAGTTCTTAACATAGACCTGGTCCTCCGGGAAGAACCCTCGGGGAGCCTTCTGCTGTTCCAGGCCCATGCTATGTTCTGGAGCACGGTCAGGATGTAGGCAGTGCAGTCTGGTTGTGAGCCGCTGACCCATGAGCAGTTCCACCGGACTGTGCCCGGTTGTGGTGTGGGGTGTTGTTCGTTAGCCAAACAGGAACGCAGCCAGCCTGTAGTTCCAGTCACTCGTGTCCATGCATTGCAGGGCTTCCTTGGTCGTGTGCACCATGCACTCGGCCGTACCATTGGTGGCTGGATGGAATGGGGCGGAGCGGATGTGCCGGATGCCGTAGTAGTCTATGAACGCCTGGAACTCCCCTGATGTGAAGGCTGAGCCGTTGTCGGTCACAAGGGTGTCAGGGATGCCATGTGTGCTGAAAATGCGCCACATGGCCCAGATGGCTGCCTGTGAGGAAATAGTGGATACCGGTGCCACCTCCAGCCACTTGGTGTAGCTATCTACTAGTATAAAAAAGAGTTGACCCTGGAATGGCCCCACAAAATCTAGGTGGAGCTGGCTCCAGGGCTTGTGGGCCAATTCCCAAGGGTGCACTGGTGCTTGTGGCAGATCGAGCCGCGATTCCTGGCATTTGCGGCACTTGTGGACCAGTTCCTCTACCTCACGATCTAGTCCTGGCCACCACACATAGCTCCGGGCCAGGGCCTTCATCTGGACGATGCCTGGATGTGTGTCATGGAGTGCGGTAAGCACCCGTTTGCGCAGCGGCCCAGAGATGATCACCCTCACTCCCCATAGTACACACCCCTTGTGCACTGACAGTTCATTGTGCTGGGCCATGAAAGCTGCAAATTCTGGCCTGGGCACACTGAGCCACCACCTTCCCACCCAGTCCAAAACACAGGAACGGGTGCCATCCCGGGCAGTGAGCCGGGAGACTTCAGTTACCTGAACTGGCTGGTCTGGCAGGTCTTCCAGCAGAGTGATGTGGTGCATTGGAGCAGGAACAGGGTTGTGGGACAGGAGTGTCAGGCGACTGAGGGCATCCACATATCCCATGGCCTTCCCTTCTGGTAGCCGACCAGAAAGATGGATCAGTGCAGCACCCTGGGTGAGAGCATCTGGGAGGTTTGATGGGCACCTCTCTCCTGTTAGCCTCACTGCTCTTTTATGTTATGAATATTTGGGGAATATTAGCTGTTATCAATATGCAGCAGGCTTACGGGACCTTTAACCAATGTATACAGAGGATGCACTAACCGATACTTCTGAGAAACTGACAAGGACTCAATTGTAGAATAATTTGTTTACTGAGATATAATAAAAAGATTACATAAAGCAATGTTGTTATGTCATTCATACATACATACAGTACTAGGAACTTAGGTAGGAGCTATAGGGACTTGTGCATGAGCAGGTAATTGATGGTTTCCGTCGAGGGAGATATTTACCTATATAGATGCGATGGAATCCGGCTGGAAAACGGGGATGAGGAAATCTCAGGAAGACGATAAGGGTCGTAGCTCTGAACCAGCAGAGAACCACGAGGCAGATCCCAGTGGTGCACCCAGGAATCCGTGAGAGGGAGGGAAGAGATCGGAGATTGGAGAGGGAGCTATATCTGGAACTCTGGAACTCTAACCTTGGGGAGTATCTTTTATTGGGAGGTGATACCTGGGAGGACCTGGGAGGATGGCATGATATGATGTCATCCCTAGAAAACCTATAGAAGGTCCGTATGCTATCTCTAGCCACTAAGAGGGTGATAGGGGATGGGTAAATATTCAGATCTATCTGATGGTCAGGGCAGGGTGCCGATCTTCTGGATCACAGGAATGCCAACCATGGGAACCAGTCCTCAGGAAGCATCCCAGTGTCTTCATGCCCAGGTGTGATGGTCTTTGGTGTATCATATGGAGATGAAGGATGGCAGGAAGGGGCACCAGGAGATGTACATGAAAGGGGTATGCGTGTATAGAGTTGCAGATGTAGGATTACAACCTCCTGTCTTTGTGTGTGAGAGTGTCTTTAATCTCTGATATCAATCCTCCCACCTGGAGGTGGTAACCTCAGAAAATGGTGCTTTGTTCCTACAGTGTAGGCATCTCTTCCCATCTTCCCACTGGTTACCTAGTGTACTCTCATGTCCCACATAACTGATGGCATAGTTCATGTGTAGCTCTCATATCTTAGCAAAAGTCCATAACATGTTGCGCAGCCTTACACTCCTGTCCGCCAGGCGGTGTCCCAGGATGGCCCCCACGCCATAGGGTGAATCATTGCAGGTGAGGATTACTGGGAGGGATTTATCACAATGGGCGAGGACTGCGTTGGAAGTCAGCAGCCCCTTGATGGCCCAGAATGCTGCTGTGTAGTGAGGACCCAGGACCCATGGGCGTTCTTGTCCAGGAGCTGATGGAGGGGCTCTGGTACCACCACCTTGTGGGGAAGGAAGGCATGGTAAAAGTTTAAAAGTCCTAAAAATGCCTGTAGCTCCAATTTGGAAGTTGGTGTGGGGGCCTCCATAATGGTGCGAATCTTGTTGGTGATCGGGTATATGCCCTGGTGTCCATGACAAAGCCAAGGAACTTGACAAATGGAACTCCCAGCTGGCACTTTTCTTTCTTGACCTTGAGGCCTGTGTCACTGAAGCGTTGTAGGATGGAACAGAGCATGAAGGACTCGATGTCTGGTGTGGTGATCAGAACGTCATCGAAAAATGGCTGGACCCCAGGGATACCTTTAAGCAAAGTGTCCATTAGTTCCTGAAATATCCCCAGGGTGACCCTGACCCTGAACTGGAGGCGCCGGACTTTGGACGCTCCTCGGTGCATGACAATGGTCTGGGCCTCCGCTGTGGCCTCGTCCACCAGAAGCTGCTGGTAGGCCTGCGCCAGATCCAGCTTTCTGAATATTCTTGCACCTGCCAGGGAGGCGAGGACATAGCTTACCACTGGCACTGGATACACATGGTCCTGGAGTGCCCGGTTGAGGGTGCATTTGTAATCTGCACAAATGCGTATGTCCCTATTTGGCTTCATGGGGGTGACTATAGGAGTCTCCCATTTGCCATGCAGGACAGGCTCCAGGACCCCTTGTTCGACTAGCCGGTCAAGCTCTTTGTCTATTTTGGGCTGGACCGCCAGGGGAGGTCGCCTGGCCAGCATCTGTATTGGCTGAATGGTTGGGTTGAGTTCCAGTGTTACTGGTGGGCCCATGTATTCTCTGAGTTTTCCATTGAAGATGGCCAGAAACTCATCACAGACTGACTGAAAGTCTGCGCAGTTGGTTTATGCCTGTTACTCCCAGTCCTAGGGGCTCAAACCATGATAGCCCTAGCAGGCTAGACAGCTTTCCTTCAACCACTAAGAGGTCCAATTGTCCACAAAAGTCCTATAATTGGACTCTGAAACTTCCCCACCCCTTGATCGCTACTGGGTTCTTCTGAAAGTCCCGGAGCTTGAGGCCCAGTACAATTACAATTACAATACCTTTATTGGCATAAAAGATACAGTACAAGATGCAGCATAAAACCTCAAAATAAGCGAGAGGGAGGTAACATATTCAAACAGTCTTAAGATGGAGCTCTTAACATATTTCAGACTGACTTAGGAAGGGGCTCTTCTCCTAGATACCTCATAAAAGAATTTTGATACCGGTTCGAGAATTTCTGTGTTCTGAGAAGACAACAGAAAGATAATTTTGTCCTCGTCAGATTGGTCTCCACAGGGATCGGTCACGGATTCAATGTGAGCAGCACGAATATCATTATGAAATTTGCAGTACAAAAGCACATGCCTAATAGATTCAATTTCATTCAACCCACATGGGCAGAGTCTATCTTTAAAGGGGATTTTCTTAAACCTTCCTGATAGAACTGCTGAGGGAAGAACATCAAATCGGGCTAACATAAAAGCCCTACGGAGATGAGGCTGGGTCAATCTTGTCAGGTATCCTGACGAGATGTGGCTGAAGGAAAGTCCCATATTCAAGGGGGAGCAGTGTCTGTGTGCCAATCTTCTCAGATCTTGCCCCTCTATATCAAGAACTCTTTGTCTGAGTAAGAAAAAAGTCTTCTGCTCAGACAGAAGTTCTAGATCATCAAACCTAAAGCCAATTGAAGAAATTTTTTTCTCTATATTAGTCAGCCAAGTTGATAAATGTGACTCAGTTAGCATAAGTGCCACAAGACTGTTTGAGCTGCATCTAAAATGTAGGCGCAGCCAAAATTTGAAAGTTATAGACCAGGCCATCGTAGAAAGCCATCTTTGGGTTGTCTCCAGGCACATAGCTGCATATGGTACACATGGTGGGAGCCCCAAGATTTTCTTCAAGAACTTGGATTGGACACGATCTACAGCTTCATTACAAGCTGAGACCCAGATTGGAATACCATAAAGCAGTTTGGGTGGTATTTTATGGTTGAAAACTTTAAGGGCAGTGGGAACGTATTGATGTCCTTTGGTGTAAAAGAAACGGGCAATAGCAAGGGCATTGTTAGTTGATGACTTGACTACTTCTTTGATATGTGTAGCCCAACTGTTAGTATAATGGAAACATAAGCCCAGATATTTGAGGCTTTTGACTTGTTCCATTTTTTGTCCCTGTATGATCCAATTAATGGGCTTCCAACTTTCCTCAAAGACAATGATTTTAGATTTATCAAAGTTAAGGGACAGCTTGTTCTTTTTGCAGTAACCAAGAACTTGTGCAAGAGTCCTTTTCATCCCTATTTCTGAGAGAGAAAGCAGGACCGCATCGTCCGCATATAAAAGTAATGGGACACGCCTCTCACCTAATTTAGGGTAATGGCCATCAATACTCCTCATGCAGGGGTCTAAGTCGTTTAAGAAGAGGTTAAATAAAGTTGGTGCAAGAATACACCCCTGCTTAACTCCCACATTAATGGGGATCTTTGCTGTTAGATCACTCTCCTTTGAATATCTAATCTGACAGGTGTTCCCAGAGTACAGGTGTTTTATCAAAAAAAGCAATCGCTTGTCAATCCCCATGTCTCTTAATTTCTCCCACAGAATGTCCCTGGGCACCGAATCGAAGGCACCCTTGAGGTCAAGGAAAGCTGCATATAATTTCATACCCTTTCTTGATTTGTATTTGTTAACTAGGTGGTTAAGGACAATGCAGTGGTCTAAAGTTGATTTGCCCTGACAGAACCCGATCTGCTCCATCCCAAGGACTTGCTGTTCTGAAATCCAAGACTTAAACTTAATGTCCAAATGTTTGGCATAAAGCTTCCCAATGATTGACAAAAGACTTATAGGTCTATAGTTACTTGGAAGCTGGGGATCTCCCTTTTTGAAAATTGGGACTATTATAGCGTTCTTCCAGTCCTCCGGTATTGAGGCCCAGTAGCTTTCACAGTGAGGGGCCCCCTCATGGGCAGAGTCCCTTAAGGGTAGCCGCAGAAATAATGGTGTACGCAGACCCCGTGTCCAATTCCATCTGGCAGGGAGACCCCTCTATGACCACAGTAACGAAGATTTTGTTGGGGATGTCTTGGGGCAAGTTTAGTACCCGAGTCGATGATGTGGAGTGTAGATCAGCCAAATCGAGGTGTGTGGCTTGGGAGCATTGGGAGGCCCAGGAGTGGCAAATCTGGGTGATGTGGCCTGTCCTGTTGTTGGCCTGACTGCTCTGGTTCACGTGTAGCAATCAGCACTATAACGGGTTCTTGCCAACTATACCAAGGTCCCACCTCCCCGGTAGTTCTAAGTAAATAGGCGTGAAGCAAAGCGGTTTCTATAAATGATGTTTACTATAAAATATTAAGCAGGCATACAAAGAAAACAATAAAACCACATACATACAGAAGTCTAGGGGAAATCAGATAGAAAATAGCAAGTTTGCATGAGTAAGGATATCGTTGAGAGGGAGTCTCGTTACCTGGGTTGGTAGAGGTAGGGTCTCTTCCACGAGAAGAAAAGAGGAAGGGTGGCTGGAAGTTCTAAGGAGCAAGGTCTGAACCTGCAAACACACACTCCGGTCCTGGCTGCGCAAACCAGGGATTCAAGATGGAGTCCAGATACTTAGTCAAAAGGATGGAGTTGGAAGAGGGTAAAAGCTAGGCTAGCGGCTAGGAAACAGGATTTCTTGTTAGGCAAGATCTTTTAACAGGTGGCATTTGGGCGGGTTGCGCTGACCACATCCCACTGTCACACCCAGTAGGTTGTCCATCATTTCTAGGTTTCCTATTGGTTAGTGTCATAGTTAGGAGGGGGCAGGAAGGAGTGGGCAATATTGCAACACTAAAATGCTAATCAGGAGCTAACACCTGGTCAACGGGTAGTCTTCTTGGCGCCATTCTCTGGTCCCGTGATGGCTTCGTGATGGCTTCGGCCAGGTCACTTGATGGGCAGTACTTAGTTGCTAAGAGACTAATCTCTTTACTGGAATAGCTGGGGGCAGGTGTGAGAGGAGGCCAGTGTAGAGAGAAAAAGGACTCTTTGAAATGGAGTCTTGGTCTTGTAGAATGGTGGCTCTCATGTGCGGTAGATGTAAGAGCTTCTTTGAAATGCATTTCAACTTCTCCTTGAGAGTGTTCTTTGAGGTGTATTCTCAGGTTCTTCCTGGGAGATATACCTTTGAAATGGAGGTTGATTTCTCATGTAGTTGTGAGCTTTGGAGGAAGTCTCCCGCTGTGGGCTGGAGCCTCTCATGGCTGTAGAGAGTGCTTTTGCCTTGGGCAGAGAACCAAGTCCCAAAGGTCAAACTTATGTTATCAAAGTTCATAGGAGTGTAAAATAATGTCCTACTGGCTTACACTGCCACAGGAACGGCATGCTGCATTATGAAAGCGGCAGGTCCAGCAGTTGTGGGGATCGCTGCAGCTGGCACACATCGTCCTTGGGGATGCAGAGGTCTTCGGGGTGACCTGCGGTGAGGTTGCAGTGGGTTTCGGTTGTCTCCTCCGGTCTGGCCTTCGGAGCTGCAGGACGTCCTCCTCCTCATCAGATGTTGCAGCAGAGCTGTGGGTAGTTCAGGCGGTGTGTGGTGGACCCCTGGTGGTCCTGTTGCACCTTTCCGAATGTGGCTGTGGTTTTGCATGCCACATCCAGCTGCAGTTCATTAGTGGCCATGAGCTTCCGCCAGAGCTTTGGCTCACGGACCCCCCAGACAAACTGGGTTAAAAGCATGTTCTAAACTGAGGGGAATTCACACCCAACAGCTAGCCGCTGGAGGTCTGCCAAGTAGTCAGCAGCTGACTCACCAGTCTTCTGTGTGCGGGAGCAGAAGTCCATCCACAGTGCCATCTTACACAGTTTTGGTGCGAAGTAGGTGGTCAGAGCCATGATGAGTTCCTCATAGCTGGTGTTGTTCAGCGTCCTGAGAGTGATTAAGCTCTGGACCAGGCAGATGCCTGGTCCAGGAGATGCTGCAAGAGCTGGAGATGCCGCAAGATGGAGATGCCGCAAGAGCTGATCAGCCAAGCCTTCTTCTCGGCATCGTCTGTCTCCTGGACTAGGAAGAAGTACTTCAGGGTTTGCACCCAAGCTTCCCAATGCTCAGGGCAAGTGGGGTCAAATGTGGAGAGCTGTCCTGGAGCGGCTGCCATCCTCTCAGGAGCGGTGAGCAATGTCCTCTGGGGCGGTCGGTGGTGCGGGGAGGCGTTAGAGCCTAGCGGTGCTGGTTGCTGTCGGATCAGAGCTTGATGCTGCCCTGGAGTCGATGCTGGTGTCGCTCAGCGGGATCACACCTTTGTCGCCAGTATAAAGTACTCAGTCCAGAGACACGTTCAAGTGAAATCAGCTCATGGTTTATTAGGAGGTTCAGGAACACATGTCTGAGCTAGGCTCGGGGGTCTGCTTATATGCACATCTAAACCATGCCCCCGGCCTCACCCACACACTCTGATAGGATTACAATTAAGTCTCCCCAGATCATTGGCCCCTATTTGCATCCTGACTGACCAATAGGTTTAAATCACAATCCGGCCAGTCTATTGTGTTCTGGAGTGAAGCTTTGTCTGCGCCTGGCCATGTGCTTGCCCTGGACCGCATGGCCTGACCGCATGGTGGTCGCCATTAGAACACAACAGTCATCACCTGGAAAACTGTAGGTTTCCCACCAGCCATGGCACAGAAGGAAGGGTGAGGGTGCAGGGGTAGCTTTGAGACATGAAGGAGATGATAGCGCAGCTCACATGTGGAATGGGAGTGATGAGACCGGTTAGTGATGAGCACTGCCCTTCTCACTTTCCTTTTAGCTATGGTTAGAACGATGCATTGCTGTTCTACATTAATGCTCAGTTGTGCACTCCACAATTTGGTGAATTCAAAACCAAGAATATCTCTGAAAGCACCTAGAACAAGATCCACTGATGCCATGAAAATGTGCAGGGGACTCATCACAACCACCAAGTGCGAAACACCCCCCCCAGTACACAAATATCAAGGGGTCTGCATGCTAAAAACACCTGCCAAATGACTGACCAATCCAAAACATCAACATTGGAGCTAATCACCCCAAATGTTCCTGCATCTGCTGCTGAGACATTGGCATCACCTAGCATGTAATCGATGGAACCAATGGAAAACAGGATATGGTGTTCAGATTTTGCTGAGTTTATGCAGAGTAATGCAGAACACATAATCCAGATAATGTGAGATTTCAGGGGAGGTACCTGTAGGTGCAGAATAGAGAGCACCAAAACTGGATTAAAGGCAAAGCAGCTTGGGTACTGTTGTGTATTGAGATTGAATCACCCTAAAGACTGGCTGAGCTTGAAGCACAAGAACAATAGCAGACCAGAACTCTGGAATGAACCAATCAAGTAGTAATGTTTTGTAAATAGCCTATCATGGTGTGTGTGGGGGGGAGGCTGTTTTGCATGCATAGTGAGGTGTGTGTGTCTCATTTCCCTGGAGCAGCATTTCAGGGGGTATCAGGAGACTGCAGCAAGAGGGAGGGAGTGAAGAAGTCAAGCTGACAGAAATCCTCGAATTGGTAGAGATTTCTGGCAGCATCCAAGCCATTAAAAGCAGAAGCAAAGTCAGATATGCCATGGAGCTTTCCTGAACCTTCTCCTGGAGAGCCAGTTTGGTGTAGTGGTTAGGAGCATGGAATCTAATTTGGGAGAACCAGGTTTGATTCCCCTCTCCTCCACATGCAGCTGCTGGTGTGACCTTGGGTCAGTCATAAGTTCTTTTAGAGCTGTTCTCTCAAGAACAGTTCTCAGGAGAGCTCTCTCAGCCCCACCTACCTCATAGGGTGTCTGTTGTGGGGAGGAAAAGGGATTGTAAATTGCTCTGAGACCGATTTCCCACAAGCGCTGACCTGGCATCGTTCCTCTGTTTGCCCCGATTGCCTGCTTGAATTTGCCCCGATTGCCTGCTTGAATTTCTGAAGCCGCAGAAGAAATGGTGCGAAGCCACGGGTCAAAATACGCCCCACAGCAAATAGTGGGAAATTCAAGCAGGCAATGTGGCAAACAGAGGAACGACGCCGGGGCAGCACTTGTGGGAAATCGGTCTGAGACTTCTTTGGGTAGTGAAGGGTGGGGTATAAATCCAACCTCCTCCTCCTCTTCTTCTTCCTCCTCGTTCTTGGCCTCACAACCAACCTGTGATAGAACCATGACCCACTTTTAGGTTTGGATCCACAGTTCAATGAGAACCACAAACTTCAGCCATCACCATCAATATCCCTTTTCTTTCCTACTGACCCTCCCTAATTGCTGTCACATCTGCCTAACCAATCATTCTAAACCATTCAGGCCAGGATCAGGCGAATTCCCTGTGTTCTTTGAAACATGCAGCCTATTGCTGGCACTCTAAGGGGGGAGGGAACTATCCAAAATTGAGGACTGTTTTGTAATTTAACAGATTGTGCCCCCATTCACAGCCCCCTGTATCTTGGAAACAAAATGGAGAGGCTAGCATCAATGCTGAACGTGCATCTGTTGTGTGAGACACAGAGGCTGATATGCTATGCCTATTTATCCATTTGCTTTGCAAGCCACAGCAGTACATACATGGGGGTGGGCTGGGCTGGGCTGGCGGTGGAATTGTGTTCCTACAAGCTGTGGATGGCTTTAATCCTGCTAGCACACACATTCCCTCTCTCTCCCTCTCCACTGCAGTACTCCCCCCTCATTTAAGTCAGTGTCTCTTTTCTGTGGCACAGCTCACCTGACTTATTCACTACAGGAGAAGAGGCCAGGGCATGTAAAGTGCTGACATCATCCACCACTTAATCAAGCCATAATGTCTGGCAGGGAGGGAGGAGGGAGGCTGCGAGGGCCTGAATTTGGCCTGCTCACAGGAACTTACTGAAATGCATGCCAATCTTTTTTCAGATCCTCATCTCCCCCCCCCCCCCCCCGCCAAGTGATGTGACTGGAGAGCTTTACAAGATAAGGAAATAATAAAACCCATTTTGCAATAAAGGGAGTGTGTTGCAGTTAATATTCAATGCTTTCTAAGTAGGAGTTTGGGGAAATGTAGAGGAAGTGAAATCTGCAATGTTGTGTACAACTGCTTGGGAGTAATTCCTACTTAAACCAGTGTGCAGGTTGTATGCTGGCTCCACAGTGTCTTGTTGAAACAGTGTGATTTACTCCCAAGTAAGAACACTTTGGTTTGCACTGCAGAGCTGCCTGGTACGAGATTGCCAGGCACTTTAAAAACAGGCCACACCAGCCTTCATTCCTGTCCTTTCCCAAGCTGCTGTCTATCTGGACTGTAGCTCTATGCCAACCTCATTTCTCTCTCTACTGTGCGCACTGCTTATTTTGCAATCTCTAGCTCAGGGACCTCATTAGTAACTCCACAGGGACTGTGTTACTTCAGTAGCCCTGCATAGTGCTCTGCACAGCACTAAACAGACACACAGGAACAGAAGGGACCATCATTCCAATCCCCACCTTCTTTGCGTAGCACAAGAGCATTTACACATCTCTCTCCCACACATAGCTCCCACTCCCAATTATCAACTTGCATACAGTCCTGGTCATAGCATGGAACCATGAGAAAACCACGTATATCCTTTTGTCAGTTTATCCTGTTCTTTCAAAGAATACTTCCAAGTTTGGAGATTATGTATTACATTGGTGCTTGCACATGCTTATTCATCATACTTGACATCAAAAAATCAAGACAGGAACTGTGCTTACCCCCTGTTGACCTCTCTCATTTCCAGGGTTTTGGGGGCATCATTTCCCCTGTACTGGAAAATTATATTGGTGGTTCAATAAGAAAGAAGCTTCAGACTTCACTGCACTCCCTATCCTTTTCTGTGACTGCCTGATTAATGGCATTTGTGTGCAAACAAAAGCAATTTTATCAGGAGTACTGTACATTAATCTCCCTGCACCACTGGTAAGAAAGGGTTGGTGCATTCACCTTCTCTGCCTCTCTTGGGAGATTGTTCCCTACACCAGGGCTTGAAACAGATCTTGCAGTAGACCAGCTGTTGTGGATTCTGCTACACAAGTGGGGACCCGCAAGAAACTTGCAGGAGTGGGTATCCCATCCCACCCACCTCTGCTTCTTCCCCTCTCCCCCTACTTCTCTTACACTCTTTATCCTTCCTGCTACCCCTTTTCTTACTCTCTCTCTCTCCCCTCCATGTCTGTCACTTCCTTTCTGCCCCCACCCCATCACTCTTTCTGCCTCTGTCGCTCTCCCAACCTCCCACCTATTCCCCCGCCCACAGCATCAGTGGCAGCAGCCACTCTCCAGGAATCACAATGGATTGCCCAAATACAGAGATCAGTTCCTCTTAGGGTTGTCAACTCCATGTTGGGAAATTCCTGGAGATTTGGGGGTGGAGCCTTGGGAGGATGAGGTTTGAGCTTGGAAGTTACCTCAGCTGTGTATAATACCATAAACTCCATCCTTCAAAGCAACCATTTTCTCCAGGGGAACTGATCTCTGTCATTTATGTTAGGACCTTTTTGTCCAGTATTAGTGATAATTTAGAGTTATGGATCTTGCTTTCTGGAAAGAAGAGGCTGCTTCCTCTAGTTTAAAATATTTATTACTAAAGGATAAAGGGAAACGGGATTAGCTACAAAAGAAACAAAACATGCTTTCTTAAGACCAGCATTGTGCTCCATCTGCACACTAAGCAAGCCTACAACAAAGTGAGAGATTACAATGGAGGATTTCTCCTTCTTCTTGACCCCTGAAAGGGGACACCTGATATCAGTCACCAATCAGTACAACAATACCCCTCTAGGTTTCCCCGGCTTGAACTTAATTGGCCAGCTGCCAGGTAGTTCTTCTAGGTTAGCCTGAGAAACAAGAAGTTACATAGGTTAACCCTATAATGAGTAAAATGGTCAGGTCTTGTCTTACATACTCATTTTTCCAGCACCCCTTCTCAATACTTAACATGCAAGTCATTATACATGCATAAACAAAACATTATTCAGCATTAGCATCAAGCATATTCAACATTTCACGAAGTCTTTCAAACTTGTCTTTGGTCAGTGGCTTAGTCAGGATATCAGCCACCATCTCTTCTGTACAACAATGCTTAATCTCTATCCGCTTTTTCTGGTACAAATCTTTAACTAATGCACATTTAATACCGATAGATCTACTTCTAGCAGTTGTGCTCTCTTCCTTACATATTGTTATACAAGCTTGATTATCCTCTGACATGAGTATAGGTACATGTTCATTTATCCCAAAATCTTTCAACATATTAAAGATCCATTCAAGTCTGCTGCAGGGACTTGCTGCTGAAATGCATTCAGCGTCTGCTGTGGATTGCGTTACAACAGTCTGCTTTCTACTAGTCCAGTCTATCAGTCCATCTCCATAAAAGAATAGGTATCCACTGGTAGACTTGTAATTGTTCATCTCTTCTCCCCAACTGGCATCCATGTAGCCGACTAGTCTCGGTTGTTCAGTTGGTGCACTTTTCAGTTTTAAGTCCATTGTTCCTCTTAGATAATGTGCCATCTTCTTTATTGCATTCCAATCATGGTGATTTGGCGAACTTACTTTTCTGCTTAGAAATCCAGCTGCTGCTGTAATATCTGGGCGCGTTGATTTGCTCAGATACAAGAGCTTTCCGACAGCCTCTCTGTATCCTCCTATGTCCTTTAGTGGTGTGCCGTCCTTTTCCTTCAGATATCCAGGTTCAAGTGGGATTGATGATGCTTTGCAGTTCTTCATGCGAACAGATTCAATAAAGTCCATAATCTTTCTTTTCTGGCATAAAAGAAAAGTTCCATCCTCGAGTCTCTCAATTTGCATCCCGAGGTATTGTTGAACATCTTCTAGCTGTTTGACTTCCACTTCCTTATTCAATCCATCAGCTATTGCTTTGATGTCTCCTCTGTTTTGGCAAGCCACGATCAAGTCGTCAACATTTTATTTATTTATTTATTTATTTAATTCAGTTTCTAGGCCGCTCTCCCCGCATGGCAGGCTCAGAGCAGCTTACATAATTTGGTGAACATCATTCACAATAAAACAGTTAAAACCAGTTAAAACCAGTTAAAACATTACAATATTACATAAAACATATTACCTAATACAGATATTAAAGTGCTCAGTGCTATCTGATGGCGTCCCAAGTGATGTTACCTACAACCTACTATTGGGAGCATACAGGGTCCTCAGCGACTAGATGGTAACATATTGTTATACAAGCTTGATTATCCTGAACATACTGGAATTGTCCATTCCTGATTCTAGTGTAGAGACAAGGTTCAGCTTTCCCTTGCTTGAAGCCTTGCTTCTTTAAAAGTTCAGTAAGTTTGTCATACCAGGCCTTTGCTCCTTGCTTTAGGTCACAGAGTCCCTTATTGAGTTTGTAGACGAAATTTTTTTGATGTTTGACCTTGAAACCTTCAGGTTGTTCCATGTAGATTTCCTCAGATAGTTCTCCATTGAGAAAAGCAGTCTACTATCATGTTCCTAGATGCTGCAACACTTAGAAGTGTTCTGAATGTTGCTTGGTCAGTAACTGGAGCAAAAGCTTCAAAATCGTCAGTCCCATATTGCTGTGAGTAGCCTTTAGCTACTAAACGTGCTTTGTATAGCTCCACAGTTCCATCTTCCTTGTGCTTTATTTTGAAGACCCATTTACATCCAACAGGCTTTCTGCCTTGAGGTAGTTGAGTGAGAGTCCAGGCCTCCTTTTCACTAATGGACAGCAGCTCCTGTTCCATTGCTTCAAGCCATCTGCCTATTTCACTCACAGGTAAGTTGCAAACTTCCTTCCAGTTGTTGGGTTTTTTTGCAGGTTGCACAAGTTCACAAAATCCATACTTCTTTGCAGGTTGTCCCTTAGTGCTCCTTTCTTTTTTTTGAAATTTTTATTGCATTTTTTACCCTACACTTAAAAAACTATATACTATCCTACCCTAAGGTATACAGAAAATGCGTTCGTAATGCTAATCCTATTAACATCATTAGTTACTGAAAAGCTAAATTATTTCTTGGCATACATTGTAAATTCATTCTTGCAGTTTACAAACAAAAATTTAACGTTAGACCTTTGAACCACATACAGCAGAGGGAACAATCTAAATAATAAATTTTAAGATTACAAGGCTTGGTGTGTTATTACAGCAAACAAAAAACAGTTATAAAACTATTTCTCCTTTGATTCTCTTCCTTTGATTCTCTTCCTTTCTTCTTGTCTTTCTTCTTTCTAGGGGCAGCTGCCCCTTTCTTAGAGTCCGAGTCTTCTCCATCTTCAATTTCTAAGCTTTCATACTCTCCTGCTCTGCCAGTGAATCGTCTGGTTCAGTCTCTGTTTTCTTCTTCTTGTGCTTTTCCAAAAACAATCTTGCTTGTTCGATGGAGTCAATTTTAAATTTCTTGTCTTTGTAGCTGAACATCAGTCCCTCTGGGATGTCCCATCTGTAAGAAATAGTCTCTGACTGCAACCATAAAGCCAAACTCCTATAAGCTTTCCTTCTCTTTCTTATTTCAAATGGAATGTCTTTTAAAACTTTGATTTCTTCTTCCTGAATCTTCAGAACAGTTCCATTCGTGGCTTTTAACACCACGTCCCTGGTTGATCTTTTTGAGAATCTCATCACAATTTCACCTGGCAGTTTCTTCTTTTTAACATATTCTGGATATGTCCTGTAGGTCATATCCATATCACTTTGAATTGTTGCTGCTTGCCATCCTGTCACAGGTGCCAATGCTCCACTTAATATTTTCTTAAGATTCTCTCCTTTTGACTCAGGAAGGTTCTGAAATCTCAAGAAGTAATTTGATCGGTCTATTTGAAGCTTTAATACGTTGTCATTTTGAAGAGATTTTTCTTTTTCAATTTTCTGCAGTCTTGAATCATTTTTTTTCAACCGCTGTTTTGACATCCAGGAGGTCCTGTTGGAGCCTTTCCTGTTTTCTATTTGACTCTCTCATTTCAGTTTGCATCGTCTCCAGTTTAGTGTTGATTGAAGCCAGTTGGTCCACTAGGGGTCGCAGTGCCGCCGTCAATGCCGCATTCAGCTCAGTTCCACCTTTTGAAGTAGGAAGCGAACTTCCGAGTCTTGGAGAAGCTCTCCCCGCCATTTCTTCCTGCAGTCGCCAATTGTTTACAGTTAAATAAGAGATATCAAAGGGAGCATTCTCAATTTGTCACACCGATGCCTTTCGCAAGCTCTTCCTCTGCTCCATGTGATCCAACACTCCAACGCATTTAAAACGCCTTCAAAACAGCAGCAGGACCGTGGGAAAGTCTCCGAGTAAGTTACGAGGGAGGGGGTGGGGGGGATCCGATTCTTCTAGCCCACCCCTTAACGCTTCATATCAAAAGTTCAGGAGACTCACAATTCAGCCATTGCATATCTGGTAGACCTTCACCTCTCCGCTCTACATTTTCTGCAGCTTCACAGCAGCGCTTCCAGTAGCCCGAGGGCTTCCTCCAGCAGGCGAACCTCTAGGGGTAAAAGGAGCCTCAATCCCGCGATCGCCACCGCAGGGAGAGGCTACCTTCAAGCACCCCAGGCAGGGACCCTTTCCTAGGCTCCCTGGGGGTCCGGCACCAGTCCGGAACCCCTTCAACCTGCCGAGAGCAGGTTGCCTCTCCTGCAGTTGCAGAGAGAAGCATCCGCCATTAAAGTGCCTGAAACTGAAAGTCCTTAGTGCTCCTTTCTGATCACCTTGCACCGGGTGTGGGTTCTGCCGTGGGTTCAGTCGCTTCCTCTGGTGTGGCCCCTGCTTCCCCTTCTGTTTCAGTAGTTTCCTCAGAAGGTGGACCTGCTGCTTCCCCTGCCAGTTCCCCAGCCAGTTCCCCAGCAGTCTCTACAGGTAGTCAAGCAACGAATTCATCAGGTGCAGTTCCAGGCATCTTTGGATCAGCTGTAGTGGAAACACTAGGTAATACAGTCTCATCAACAAAAATAACATTGCATTCCTCAACTGTGTGGGTTTGGGGGTCATATATCCTGTATCTTTTTCCTCCAACAGGATAGCCTACAATAAGTCCAATTTCAGTTCTGGGATCAAGCTTTCCTCTTTTCTCCTTTGGTATGTGTGCATACCTTTTTGCACCAAAAGCTTTGATATGCTTTAGACCAGGCTGTTTCCCAAACCAGGCCTGAAAAGGAGAAGTTCCTGTACTCTTTGAAGGTATTCTGTTGTGTAAGTACGCTGCTGTGTTCAGAGCTTCTGCCCATAAACAGTTTGGCAGTCCAGAATGCATCAGCATAGCTCTGCACATCCCTTGCAGCGTTCTGTTTAATCTCTTAGAGGATCCATTCTGCTGGGGTGAATATGCAATGGACACTTTATGTTGAATTCCTTGCTCTTGTAGAAATTGTTTGAATTCAGCATTACAATATTCACCACCTTCATCTGTGAGTAAGCTTTGAGGTACTTTGCCAAATTTGTTTTTAACTATAGCCACAATTTTTAAATCTACAGTGTTTCATCCTTACTTTTTAGTAGATACACATAAGTGTATTTTGTTTTATTCTCTGTGAAAGTCACAAAATATTTGCTCCCACCCAGGGATGCAGGCAATGACCCAACAAGCATGTGGCCACCAATCAGCTGGAGGGCCCTTTAAATCTTGCAGGAGTGATGGAAGAAGAGGGTTGGTCTCACATGCTTGCATTCCAAGCCATGAATCCACAGTTTGGAGTGCAGGTTCATGTGGCCTCCCCTCACTTCCTCCCAACAGCATTTAAAGGGGTCCTTTAAATGCTGCTGGGAAGAAGTGGAGGCCATGCACCTGCTCTCCAAGCTGCGATCCTTTAAATGTTGTTGGGAAGAAGCAGACATGTGCGGCCCCCGCCTCTTGCCAAAAGCATTTAAAGCGACACTTTAAATGTTTTTGGCAAAAAGGGGGGGAACGCATTCCCCCAGTGTGATGTCACCTGGAGATCCCCCAGAATTACAACTGTACTCCAGACAACAGAGAGACCTTCCCCCTCCCCAAACTCTGCACCTCTCAGACTTCACCACAGAATCTCCAGGAATTTCCCAACCTGGAGCGGGCAATCCTAGTCCCAGGCCTGCCTTCAAACCCTCTACTATTTAGCCATTCATACTGCAGAAGGAATCCTTCCCAATCTTAGCTCCAGTCCTGCCTTTGCTTCCTGCCTTCCAGGCCCATAGCTATGGTGGGGCATTTTGGGGCTCTGTCCCCTCAAACGAGAGGCACACACCACAACAGCTGCTGCCACGCCCCCTCCCTCCCCTCTTGTTGGCATTAAAAGGGCCTTCCAGCTGATCGACAGGAGCATGTGACCCACCAACCAGCTGGAGGGCCCTTTAAATGTTGCAGCCACCTTTCTCCCTCCCCTTCTGATCAGCAGGCTCTTGAAATTTTGCAGGAGGTGAGGAAGAGGGGTGGCTGCTGGCTGCATGCCTTCCCTGAACTCCAAGCAGCAATCTCACCACTTGGAGATCAAGCTGTAGGCAGCCCCCACTAGAAAAACAGCATTTGGCGTTCAGGGAAGGCATGTGGCCACCCCTCTTCCTTGCAGGGGAAGAGGGACAACTGCTGGCTGGCTGCATGCCTTTCTTGAACTCCCCCAGCTCCACACTCCGTGGCCCCACCCTACTCGCAAAAAGACCCTGTAAAGGGTCTTTTTGCGAGCTGAGTATGTGGCCCGTGACCGCCCTTCTCCCTCCCTCCCTCTTGCTAGATTCAAAGAGCCCTCCAGCTGATCAGTGGGCCATGTGGTCCCTGCTGATCAGCTGAAGCCCTTTAAATCTGTCTGGAGGGGAGGGAGAGGGGTAGCTGAGCAAGTGATCATGCTTGGGGATGGGGCTTGGGGGCACAGGTGTCAACTTCAGGGGAGCTGGAGCCCCCCCCCGAACTTTTCCAGTACATGCTGAACCTCCCTGGAGACAATGGCCTGTAATGTCTCTGGCCCAGCCCCAGCCCCCCCGGGAAATTGGAAAGTCTATGCTCTTGCTTGGGGGCATCCCTGCCCACCCCTGGAAACCCCCAAATCCCCCGCAGGAGCATGGAGGGGACCTGTGGCAACCGTCCTTTAAGTACCTGCAAGAGGAGGAGGAGACATGCTCTGCCTGGATCTTACAAACAGCTGACAGATATCTTCCCACAATCCCTGCCCCCACCAGTCAAGTAGCCCCTAGAATATAAGTCTGAGTATTACAGTGACTATTGAACCTCTTTTGATCAGAATAGAATTTTCTTTATATCATGACCCAAAGATAAAATTCCAAACTTACAATTTTAAAACTAATTTAATTTTAGAATCCTAAAGAACTTGGCTTCATTTAGTTCAGTCTCTTCCTGACTGCTGACTACGTATTATTTTCTTTGGCAAATATGTTGTCTTATCAAAGTACCCTATCATTTAATGTGTGAACTAAATTCTAAATGCCTTCGGTGTTTTATTGCAACAGTATTTTAATCATAGGACTTTTCAAGTACATGTACTGCAACAGCAAAACCTATCAGGAAATGTATTATGCAGCCAGGGACCTGCATATTTTCAGGACCGCCTCTCCCGATATGTCTCTCGCAGAGAGTTATGCTCAGTTGATCAACATCTTCTGGTTGTCCCCAGCCCCTAGGACTTTTTCTGTTCTGGCCCCAGCCTAGTAAAACAAGCGCCCTCTTGAGATCAGGGCCCTGTGGGATTTGTTACAATTCTGCAGGGCCTGCAAGATGGAGGTGTTCTACCAGGCCTTCAGATGAGACGGCAGACATCCAAATCTATCTCAGCCTCCCCTGCTGTGACAATGCTGGCCAAATGGAACCAGCCCAAACTGAACATTGTTGTTGAGGCAAATCCAGCCTGATTGTGTTTGTTTTGTGTTTTTAAGAGAAATATGGTTTCAGTTATTTAAATTATATTGTTATCTTTGTGATTGGTAACCTGCCCTGAGCCCACTTCTGGGGAGGGCAGGATAAAAATGTAATTAATTAATTAAGTTTATAATGTTAATTCACAACTAGGGTTGTCAACTTGCCAATTTTCCTTTGCTCCTTAGGTTCCAAAGTCTGCTTCTGCCATTTTAAGGCTGCAAAAATTTGGACTCATCCAGTAAAATTGATGGACAATAGATTCAGAACATGCCAAATATATAATGGAATTCACTACTATAAAATGTAATAATAGCCACAAGTTTAAATAGCTTTAAAGAGGGATTAGACAAGTGCATGGAAGACAGGTCTATCAAAACCTATTAATGATGGGTATGCCAGTGCTCCATATTTAGACGTAGTAGACCTCTGAATACTAGTTGCTGGAGGGGAACATGCTTGAGTAGATGGCTCCTTCCAGGGTTTATATGTTTTCAATGCTTTTTGTCTCAGAGGGAACCAGCTGGTGCTAAATTTAAAAACCAAAGAAGACAAAAGAAGTAGAAGAGATTGGATTTATACCCCGCCCTTCACTTGGAGTCTCAGAGCAGCTTATAAACTCCTTTTCCTTCACCTCCCTACAACAGACACCATGTGAGGTAGGTGGGGCTAAGGCCCAATTTACACCTCCTTTCTGAAGTAGTTTGACTGCTGTCTTTTCCTACGCTCATTTCACGCTGGTTTCAAATTTCACTCCCTGATCTGAAGAGTACTAAGCAACAGGATCTGTTTACAGCAGTATAATGCTGGCTTGACCACAGGAGGGCAATTAATGAATGTAAACAGTAATTTTTAAATTAGAACAAGTATGGTTTGAAACTAGAAACAGGTATAGATGGGGGGGTTTTGAAACTAGAATGATTCCAGCGGGAAAGTCAGATGTAAAATTGACCTAAGAGAGCTCTTTCAGGAACTGTTTTTTCAAGAACAGCTCTGAGAGAACTATGGCTTGCCCAAGGTCATCCAGCAGCTGCAAGTAGAGGAGTAGGGAATCAAACCCAGTTCTCCCAGATTAGAGTCCACACACTTAACCACTATACCAAACTAGCTCCCAAAATGGCATTGTCATGGTTCTTGAGAGCTCTCATGGCGCTGGTAGAAGCAGTACTAAGACTAGAAGTTAGTCCCAGTCATGCTGTGGGTTAGGAAACCATGAACATTTCATAGAAAAAAGTGCATAGTAATAGGCAAAAGGGGAAGCAGAAAGTGATGTGGGTTATTCCATTGTTCAGCCCACAATTCTGAAGCTAAAATATGAAATTATGTTTGCCATTTCTTTCTGGCAGGGGCTTTTGTGCTCTATGACAAAGAGAAATTTAATGTGTGAAGCATTTCTCATAGCTTATCTCTATACCAAGACATGTGTCACTTCTTGAGTTTTTGCCTATCATAAAGGCCTAAGAGCTCAGCCAGAAAATTAAAAAGATGGCAAGTTTGACTTCAGTCATCACAACAGCAAAAGTTACATCCAGGCTTTTCAGATATGAGGACAGCTTACAGTATAGGAGAACAGCTTACCTAGGGTTTTCTCTTGGCAAGGTGCTACGTGAAAGGACAGACAACAAATAGCAGAAAACATCAGCTGTGATTGGAATGAATCAGAAGGCCATATGATTGTCAATACAAAACTCAGTTAAATACCAGCATAATGAAGTCATGTGTTATGGGGTTCCCGTTACGTATTTACTCCATGGCAGATTAAGGGCCCGTCCACACGAGTGCAATAAAGCGGACGGGGATCGTACCTGCGTTGCGTCGCTGCATAAAAAGGCGCGTTAATGCGATCCCACGGTATGTCACAGAATCGCACGGCAAACGTCGGTGCGCGATCATACAGCGTCACTCAAGCGTTCCAATGAGAGCACGGCCGAAGAGACGGCGTGGTGCGACCATACGTAAGGGCGCTGTAAGCGGCATACGTCCTTCCAGCATTCCGTTTGCGCGTCAGAGGCAATGATGCGCATGCGTGGCGTTGCGTTCGCTTAGACTTTCACGCATGCGCACAGACTGCTTCCTCGCTCGCTCGACCAATCGCAGCCGCAACAGTACCGCGGACAACAGTCTTGAGGTCACAGGGAGACTAGGACACAGTCGCCACAGCTAACCATGGAAACGGAGGAAGAGCTTGTTGGGACAGCCGTCCTGGCTGCGTGTGAGGCCGCGCAGATCCTGAGCCAGACTCAGCGACAACTGTGGCATCGGGGGAGACAATGAGACATGGCCTCAGGAGACAACGGGCTGCCAGTTATGTGAGATATGGCATCCGCCGTATAGGTCGCTCACGCCGGTGCAGGGAGAGTACAGCACGGCATGTCGTGCAGCTTACCTACCTTGCACAGCAGCTGCCACACCACCAGTGGTGGGTGTACCCCCGGTCTACAGAGTGGTGGACAACATTTGTCACCCACGTCTGGGGAGAAGAAGAGTGCGTGAAGCACTTCAGAATGTCCAGGTGATGTGCAGAGAGGGCCGGGGGGGGGGGGTATTGTGGTCCGCAGACACACAGGGGTGGCAGAACGGAGCACCCGTCCATGGCAGACCCGTACTCCATGTGGCACAGCCCTGCATATGGCTGGAGTCATTTGGCACTGTACCTCAGGGCTACCTGAACTCCACAGCTTGGGTCAGTGGAGTCAGGGGGAGAGGAGGAGGACGGGGTGTGGGTGTCATGACATGTTGTGCTGGAGGCTGACCCCCGAGTTGATGCGTTATGTCCACAGGGCCACATTCACCTGGTTGGTGGACGGGCTGCGGGACAGACTCCAAAGGGAAACGACGGTGATGCGGGTTCCCGTGCCAGTGGAGGAGCGTGTGGCAGTGGCTGTGTGGTGGATGGCCAACACCATGTCCTACAGAACCGTCGGCATGCAGTTTGGTCTTGCCCGATCCACCGTGGCGGCCATTGTCGTGGAGGTCACACGTGCCATTGCGGAGGAGCTGTATCGTCGAATGGTGTACCGACGGAACCCAGACAGGGTGAGTGCACAAGGACATGGGGAGCAATGTGCAGATGCAAGGGGAGGGCTGACCCCGCGAGGCATGCTTTGGAACAGGCAAGGACCTGTGTACACGATTTGCCCGTTACCTCACCCACAGGCCATGTGAGCATTTTCCGGCTGGGGCTTTCCGCAGGGTGTCACCGCCATTGATGGATGCCATATCCAGACCACGATTCCCGTGGACCAGGCGGAGAACTATATGAATCGAAAGCACTACTGCTCACTGCTGCTGCAAGGCACCGTCGACCATGCCACTCATTTTGTGGATGCCGTGGTGGGCCATAGTGGGCGGAGCCACGATGCACACGTGTTGCGCAGCTCCAACATCGTGGATGCCATGGATCCGGGCCAGTTTGTGCCGGGAAATCCCACCCGCACCATCGAGGGAGTGGAGGTGCCCCCACTGATCCTGGGGGATGCGGCCTATCCCCTGCGTCGGTGGCTGATGGTGCCCTACAAAGGCCACACGACCCCCAGACAGCAGCACTTCAATAAGGTGCATGCGCGAGTGCGCAATGTGGTGGAGCGTGCCTTCGGCCACTTGAAGGCACGATGGCGGTGCCTGCTTCTACAGGTGCCGCTGCAGCTGGATAACGTGAAGTATGCCGTGGCTGCCTGCGTGGTTCTGCACAACCTCTGCGAGGACCGTGGCCACGAAGCTCCTGAGGCGCTAGAGGAGGGAGAGGAGAGGGACTTCGAGGAGGGCTGGGATGAGGCCGAGCAGAGGCAGCCACAGATGGACGTGGATGAGAGGCAGGCAGCTGCGGGCCGGGTGGTGCGGGAGGCCCTCACCACATGGTTCTGTCGCCGCGCAGGGATCCCCTAGGTCCCTCTCCCTGCCAATGCAGCGGCGTGCTCCGCTCCCTGTCCCTGGGGTGCTGTGGCGACAAGATTGTGGTGGAGTTTCGCCCTCCCTCAAATAAAGCGGCTTCCATCCAGATGCTAGTCCGTCTCCTATTGTGGGGGCAATGGAGGGTGGGAGTCGGAAGTTATGGGGCTGTCACGCAGAGGGTGTGGGTATGGCATGGCATCTCCCCTATGGCATGTCCCCCCTGGTCCGGACCCATGAGCTGTCAGGAGGGGGGGCTACCTGGGGACCACAGACAGCACATTGGGAATGCACGGACAGCTATGCTACGGGGTCAGATGGAAAGGAGCCCCCCTGCCTTTGTCTGCAAACCATAGAGCTGGCCCTGGTGCCTCTCCCCTTCCCTGGGACACACATAGCGGAAGGTTGGCCGTTCGCTGACAAGTGCGTCCTGGGAACGGAGGGCTTGCCCGTGTGTTCTGCCGCTGGGGCGAAGATGCAAAGCGGCGACCGGCCAAAGGCTCGTGTGTTCGAGGGTGCGATGCAGCGCCCACCTAACGAGCCGCATCGCCGGGCCGTCGGATGCGGAGCGGCGGCCACACGTTACCTCGTTGCTCCGTGGAACAACACATTTAATTAACCGCTCTTTCAGAAACGTCTACCAACCCCCCCCCCCGGAGGTGCGAAGCCGCGGACCTTTGCGTTTGCAGATTTTCGCTCAAACGGCAGGCAAAAGGGGGCGCGTGGCAGCGCATGCGCAGAACGCAGAGGCCTCCTTATTCAGGCAGCATGGCTTTCCCAACCAAGGGTGTGCTGTGGCTGCCTGAGGAGGTGGAGAGCCTTTTGGAGGCTCTTTATGAGCTCGAGGCCGGGTCCAGGGTCATGCCCTCGACCCATGAGGAGACCCTCTCCCTCTTCCAGCAGGCTGCCATCCGCCTGGCAGCCCAGGGGTTCCGGCGCTCGGCACAGCAGTGCCGGGCGAAGTTCAAAAGGGAGAAGGCGGCATTCTTCGAGGTGCTGGAGGACTGGGATGGTCTCCCACCTCGAGGACACCGCCCTCCCCGTTTTGGACTGCTCCGGAACCTCTGGGAGCAGGCTGGGCGGCCTGGATGGAGGTACCAGACGCCATACCGTAAGTACCGCCCTCCCCCCTTCCCCTCGGCTCTCAGTGGCCCCCCCCATTGCTGTCATTTCACAGGGCGTTCGCGGGCAAAGAGGCAGAGGGTGGTCACCTCAGAGGCCAAGGGCCAAGGATCCAGGGAGGAGGGCCAGCGGCGCCCTGCAGCACAAGGTGAGCATCATGACGGCATGCCCGCACAGGCTCCCAGCATGGGGCTGCCAGGTGCCATGACATGTGGGGTGCATGTGGTGGTGGTCAGCACAGCTGGGGCCGGAGCCCAGCTCCTGATGGCTGCCATGTGCCTCTGCCTGCAGGGCCCGTGGTGGTGAGCTCTCCGGAAGCACATTCGGGGAGCGGGCGATCTGGGGATGCGGGTGAGTACCCACTGGGTGTAGCTGTCGGGCGGGGCCACGCGTATGGGGGCCCCCCCGCAGCACACACACATGGGGCCGGTGCCTCCACCTCGCAGCAAGGTGGAGCCTGGGTGGCCTGGGTGGATGTGGTTGGGTCAGCCACCACGAACGCCTGGCAGCTGTCAGTCGGCTGCAGGGCTAGATACGTGGGCACCGGCATCCCCAAACTCCTGTCTTTGGTTGCCTCCATAATTTCCCCTTGGGTTCTCACCCCCACCCTTGTTTCACGTGCAGGGGAGCCAATGCAGATGGCTGCCACACCCGAGGGCAGGACCTGTGGTCATCAGCTCCGCCCCTGAGACCGAGGCAAGTAGGTCTGCGTATGGATGGGGCCCAGGGAACACCGTCGCCCCCTGCCAATATGGTTCTGACCCCCTTCCTCTTCCCACAGCAGAGCGGGCCCCATCTACACCCGAGGCGGGACCTTCTTTGGGGACCACCTCGGAAAGGCTGGCCATCCTGGAGGGGAAGATGGAAAACGTCATCGACACCCGTGAGTATACCACTTGGCATGTTCCAGGGACTTTGCCGTGGGTGGACTGTAGACAGTGGTGAGCAGCTGAGGCTCCTGTTCCCATCCACGGCATGGCAGCTCATCCACCAGCCGGATGTCCTTGTGGGCCGGCGGCCGGCCATGTGGCCACTGACGGTCCCCCCCGCCCTTGTTTCCCCACAGTCGGTCGCTACGGATACAGACTATCCTACATCCAGCGGGGGATGCGCCAACTAGAGAGGCAGCTTCACCTAATGCGCCTCGATGACGCCATCGCAGCCCAGGAGGCAGAGGCAGCGTCTCCCGGGCCGTCCCCCCGCCGGCCACACCGCACCTTGCGCCGGCGTCCCCGCGTAATCGAGGACTCGGATGATGAGCCACCAGCCCTGGAAGGGGAGGAGGCAGCTGAAGAGGGGGAGCCGGAGCCGGCCCCAGACGAGGGGGCGGCAGCAGGACCAGGGGGGGTGGCAGAGGTGGCAGCCAGGGCCGCTATTCTTGTGGCCTCCTCTGCCGAGGAGGAGGCAGAGGGACCACAGACTGCTGGGCAGCATGCCCTGGAGGGTGCGGGGGAGTCAGGGTGGGACACCGGCTCGGATTAGGGGAGGGGAATGTTTGGTTGTTTTATGGTTGTTGTTTTTGGGTTTGTTGCAGTTTTTATTAAAGTTTGTTATATTTTTCCACTACAGTAGTACTGTTGTCCTTCCCCCCCCCCATACCCCCCTCCCCGGGAGACCTCTGCTGGTTGCCCTGGGCCAGTATCCCTATGATGCTCCCGGCTTCTTCCGTGCCCGCCCACGGCCTCTACCCCGGCCCTGCCCTACCTGCGTGGCCACGCCACTGGGGCCGGGCCGCTGTGGCTCTGTTGCCACAGCCTGGGCACGCAAGGTGTCCACTAGGGCAGAGACCACGTCTGTTAGATGAGCCATCTGCGTGTTGGAGGCCTCCATAGTGGCCTGCATTGTGGCCTGTGCTGCAGCTTGGGCGGCGTATGCTGCCTGATCTTGCTCATGGGCGGCCCGCATTTTGGCAATCAGCTGGTCATGCATCCGCCGGTCTTCTGCCATGGCTTCTCTGTTGTCTTCCCGAGTGGCCAGGTGCTCCCCAACACTTTGTAGGGCAGAGAGCCGCTTCTTCTTTGTCTTGCACAGGGCTGCTCTCTCTGCAGGGGTCAGGTCTCCCATGGTGACGTCTGGCGGAAGGCCTGTGGGAGTATGGGCAGTGAACACCAGGCCCATCCACCTCACACCAGCCACCTTTACCCCACCCAGACAGGTACATAGCCCATGCCCCAGCCTATCACATAGTGTGACTCACGGTCAGGGTGGCGGCCGGAGCCCTCCATGGGTTCCTCCTCCTCCGCTGCCTCCTCCTCCTCTTCCATGTCCACATCCGAGGCCAGCTCTCGTGTCCCTAGGAAGGAAGGTTCTGTTTACTGTGATCCACAGTGGCCGGCAACACCAGTAGTGGAGCAGTGTGCAGTCGGAGGCCCACTGATGCCCTTCACCAACCTTGGCCGGGCGGCATGAGACTGTCCTCGTCACCGTCATCATCCTCGTCGCTGCTGTCCTGCTGGGTATTGCTCACTGACTCTGTACCTGTACGTGGGAACGGAGGGCTTGCCCGTGTGTTCTGCCGCTGGGGCGAAGATGCAAAGCGGCGACCGGCCAAAGGCTCGTGTGTTCGAGGGTGCGATGCAGCGCCCACCTAACGAGCCGCATCGCCGGGCCGTCGGATGCGGAGCGGCGGCCACACGTTACCTCGTTGCTCCGTGGAACAACACATTTAATTAACCGCTCTTTCAGAAACGTCTACCAACCCCCCCCCCCGGAGGTGCGAAGCCGCGGACCTTTGCGTTTGCAGATTTTCGCTCAAACGGCAGGCAAAAGGGGGCGCGTGGCAGCGCATGCGCAGAACGCAGAGGCCTCCTTATTCAGGCAGCATGGCTTTCCCAACCAAGGGTGTGCTGTGGCTGCCTGAGGAGGTGGAGAGCCTTTTGGAGGCTCTTTATGAGCTCGAGGCCGGGTCCAGGGTCATGCCCTCGACCCATGAGGAGACCCTCTCCCTCTTCCAGCAGGCTGCCATCCGCCTGGCAGCCCAGGGGTTCCGGCGCTCGGCACAGCAGTGCCGGGCGAAGTTCAAAAGGGAGAAGGCGGCATTCTTCGAGGTGCTGGAGGACTGGGATGGTCTCCCACCTCGAGGACACCGCCCTCCCCGTTTTGGACTGCTCCGGAACCTCTGGGAGCAGGCTGGGCGGCCTGGATGGAGGTACCAGACGCCATACCGTAAGTACCGCCCTCCCCCCTTCCCCTCGGCTCTCAGTGGCCCCCCCCATTGCTGTCATTTCACAGGGCGTTCGCGGGCAAAGAGGCAGAGGGTGGTCACCTCAGAGGCCAAGGGCCAAGGATCCAGGGAGGAGGGCCAGCGGCGCCCTGCAGCACAAGGTGAGCATCATGACGGCATGCCCGCACAGGCTCCCAGCATGGGGCTGCCAGGTGCCATGACATGTGGGGTGCATGTGGTGGTGGTCAGCACAGCTGGGGCCGGAGCCCAGCTCCTGATGGCTGCCATGTGCCTCTGCCTGCAGGGCCCGTGGTGGTGAGCTCTCCGGAAGCACATTCGGGGAGCGGGCGATCTGGGGATGCGGGTGAGTACCCACTGGGTGTAGCTGTCGGGCGGGGCCACGCGTATGGGGGCCCCCCCGCAGCACACACACATGGGGCCGGTGCCTCCACCTCGCAGCAAGGTGGAGCCTGGGTGGCCTGGGTGGATGTGGTTGGGTCAGCCACCACGAACGCCTGGCAGCTGTCAGTCGGCTGCAGGGCTAGATACGTGGGCACCGGCATCCCCAAACTCCTGTCTTTGGTTGCCTCCATAATTTCCCCTTGGGTTCTCACCCCCACCCTTGTTTCACGTGCAGGGGAGCCAATGCAGATGGCTGCCACACCCGAGGGCAGGACCTGTGGTCATCAGCTCCGCCCCTGAGACCGAGGCAAGTAGGTCTGCGTATGGATGGGGCCCAGGGAACACCGTCGCCCCCTGCCAATATGGTTCTGACCCCCTTCCTCTTCCCACAGCAGAGCGGGCCCCATCTACACCCGAGGCGGGACCTTCTTTGGGGACCACCTCGGAAAGGCTGGCCATCCTGGAGGGGAAGATGGAAAACGTCATCGACACCCGTGAGTATACCACTTGGCATGTTCCAGGGACTTTGCCGTGGGTGGACTGTAGACAGTGGTGAGCAGCTGAGGCTCCTGTTCCCATCCACGGCATGGCAGCTCATCCACCAGCCGGATGTCCTTGTGGGCCGGCGGCCGGCCATGTGGCCACTGACGGTCCCCCCCGCCCTTGTTTCCCCACAGTCGGTCGCTACGGATACAGACTATCCTACATCCAGCGGGGGATGCGCCAACTAGAGAGGCAGCTTCACCTAATGCGCCTCGATGACGCCATCGCAGCCCAGGAGGCAGAGGCAGCGTCTCCCGGGCCGTCCCCCCGCCGGCCACACCGCACCTTGCGCCGGCGTCCCCGCGTAATCGAGGACTCGGATGATGAGCCACCAGCCCTGGAAGGGGAGGAGGCAGCTGAAGAGGGGGAGCCGGAGCCGGCCCCAGACGAGGGGGCGGCAGCAGGACCAGGGGGGGTGGCAGAGGTGGCAGCCAGGGCCGCTATTCTTGTGGCCTCCTCTGCCGAGGAGGAGGCAGAGGGACCACAGACTGCTGGGCAGCATGCCCTGGAGGGTGCGGGGGAGTCAGGGTGGGACACCGGCTCGGATTAGGGGAGGGGAATGTTTGGTTGTTTTATGGTTGTTGTTTTTGGGTTTGTTGCAGTTTTTATTAAAGTTTGTTATATTTTTCCACTACAGTAGTACTGTTGTCCTTCCCCCCCCCCCATACCCCCCTCCCCGGGAGACCTCTGCTGGTTGCCCTGGGCCAGTATCCCTATGATGCTCCCGGCTTCTTCCGTGCCCGCCCACGGCCTCTACCCCGGCCCTGCCCTACCTGCGTGGCCACGCCACTGGGGCCGGGCCGCTGTGGCTCTGTTGCCACAGCCTGGGCACGCAAGGTGTCCACTAGGGCAGAGACCACGTCTGTTAGATGAGCCATCTGCGTGTTGGAGGCCTCCATAGTGGCCTGCATTGTGGCCTGTGCTGCAGCTTGGGCGGCGTATGCTGCCTGATCTTGCTCATGGGCGGCCCGCATTTTGGCAATCAGCTGGTCATGCATCCGCCGGTCTTCTGCCATGGCTTCTCTGTTGTCTTCCCGAGTGGCCAGGTGCTCCCCAACACTTTGTAGGGCAGAGAGCCGCTTCTTCTTTGTCTTGCACAGGGCTGCTCTCTCTGCAGGGGTCAGGTCTCCCATGGTGACGTCTGGCGGAAGGCCTGTGGGAGTATGGGCAGTGAACACCAGGCCCATCCACCTCACACCAGCCACCTTTACCCCACCCAGACAGGTACATAGCCCATGCCCCAGCCTATCACATAGTGTGACTCACGGTCAGGGTGGCGGCCGGAGCCCTCCATGGGTTCCTCCTCCTCCGCTGCCTCCTCCTCCTCTTCCATGTCCACATCCGAGGCCAGCTCTCGTGTCCCTAGGAAGGAAGGTTCTGTTTACTGTGATCCACAGTGGCCGGCAACACCAGTAGTGGAGCAGTGTGCAGTCGGAGGCCCACTGATGCCCTTCACCAACCTTGGCCGGGCGGCATGAGACTGTCCTCGTCACCGTCATCATCCTCGTCGCTGCTGTCCTGCTGGGTATTGCTCACTGACTCTGTACCTGTACGTGGGACAGACAGGGAGTCAACAGCCGTGGCTTCTGGAACCCAGCCCCCATATGCGCCCTCTCCCACTAGATGCCACACCAGCTCTTCTTCCGGAGGGGGGGCCTCCCTTGTCGAGGGCATTGTGCCTTTCCAGACAGCTCCCAGGCTCCCCCTGGCACTGTGGCCTGTGTAGTTGTCTGTCCCTGGAGACACTCACCTGTCTGGCTGCTGGTCGAGGCCAGGGACTCGGCTGACTCCAACACGTCCTCTGCCCTGCGGTGGCGGGCACTCTCTTCTGATGAGGTGCTCGGCCCCTGGGGAGCCCGGTGCCTCCGCCAGCGCCAGCCAAGGGTCTGGAGTACCATGCCGGGGTCCACATCTCTGCTCTTATGCAGGATCCGGTGCAACTCCTCATAATAGGAGCACGTGATCTTGGGCTGGCCGGATTTAGAATTGTTAGCCACAACTTTCCGGTACTTGAGGCGCATGGCCTTAGTTTTGTGCCGACAAGCGAGAGCATCCCGGTCATGTCCCCTAGCCACCATGCCCCTGGCCACCTCGGCGAACACCTCAATGTTCCGACGGGACTGTCCCAGGGTCCGCTGGACCCTGGCGTCTCCCCATAACGCTAGGAGGTCCCTCACTTCTGGCTGTGTCCAGGAAGGACCACGCGCCTTGGCCATTGCACTGGTGCCTGTTCCGGATATGAGGGGTATCGGGGGCAGAGGGAGGTGTGGGAAACGTGTCCCTGGCCCTTTACTGTTTTTTAAGGCTGCGCGGCAACAGTCCGTACGGCCCGTACGCCCGTATGGCCCCCCTTCTGCTTTTCGGCGACTTTTCGCTACTGCGCATGCGCGGACCTCCGCTCTTACACATTTCATGCAGCTCAGAAGAAAAACATCCAGCATTGACGCAGAAGCGCGACGATGGCCGGATGCGACGGCATAGGTGCGCTGCTGTGATCCCACGCACGCCTGCTTCCGGCTTTTCCGGAAAAGACTTCTGTTTTAGCGGTCTCTTTTTGAAGCGCATCAACGGGCGCTCGCGACGTTGTTATGCCGATCGCACGACGCTTTGCAGATGTGCTCGTCTGATCCCGTTGGTTTGTGCCGTCGCTTCATCGCACCGCTTACATTGTAAATGGGTGCGTATGATCGCGCCCTAAATTTCCTATATAGATTTGAGGCACAACAAAGGTCTGCACATTTGAAACTATACTATAGTCTTATATATCTTACAGTTCTGTGAAATTAATCACATTTTACATTCATTTCCAATATGAGGTTCAAGCCATATAATAGCAGTCTCTGTATCTGTCTAGATCCTTGCATGACTTTCATTTTCCCAGTATCTCAAATGCCTTAGGGGTCCTCTGAATCATTTATTTTGACTCTGTTTGAAAATGCCATGGAATTCATAATATACAATTCATTTATCTTTTCATGAGGCTGTAGAAGATACATAGCAGCAGCCAAGACAGCCTCCAATCTTAGAACACAAGGAGAGAGAAAAAGACAAGGGAAATTGGGTCATTTCTATTTCAACTTCTTTGCTCTTTTGAGGAGGGACAGAGAACCAGTTGTGTTTTAAACATCTTTTCAAAACAAAATAAAGTCTAACCACATGAATGTTGACAGTTTCCTTTAGAAACTAGTCTACTCTGTCTTTTTAAATAATATACATATTGCACATCTGCATATATAATATAGAACTTTTGCCTCTCTTGCCTTGTGGCTTTGCCACCTGATTTTGGTGCAGGGATGTGCAGTATGTCACAGATTGGATTGTGACATCTCTTGGAGAATCAGGGGCCGAGGATAGACTGGCAATGTAAAGCGGGGGCAAAGTGGAGGGAACTGGTGCGGGGGAAAAACTCCACGGAGCTGGCCGTTCATACTGGCCAGAGCAATGCGCAGTGGTGCTGATACGGAGCGTTCAGACTGCCGCGGAGCCGGCGCATGCGGCTCGCACGGGCCGTTGCGCTTTTTTTGTTTTCCCTTTGATGTGTTTCGCACATGCGCATAACTTTGTGCCGGTGCATTCACACTGCCGCCTCCAGATGCCTCCCGCTTCTTCCGGTTCACACTATTTGGAAGCGGGAGGCATGCGGAGGACAGCCCCTGAACACCGGTTTTACCCGGTGTCCTGTTAAAGCGGATGGAAAGCGACTGGGAGACGGGTAAGTGCGAAATGGAGCCGAGGGACAGATGCGCATGTCTGAACGGGCTCTTTTCTTCCACTTCCGACGTGGGGCTGCCCCGCTTTACATTGCCAGTCTGTCCTCGGCCAGGGATGAAAGCAGGTGGATTAGAAATGTATTAATAACACCGGGCAGGTACATTGTGCTTTCCCCTAAGAAACAGGGACATTCAGGACAAGAAACTGTGGAGCAAAAGAGCAATTTATTATTAACATTGTCAGGAGCTTTGACACTTCTAACCAGGGGTCATTTCATAGAAAAAGAGGGGCAGGAGCTCATTAGCATAACTCATTAGCATAACTTATTTGCGTATGCCACACACACCTTGACATCACCGAAAGTCAGAAGGTAACACCCACTGCTCAGGCTCCACCCCAAAAATCTCCAGGTATTTCCCAACTCAGAGCTTTGGATTAATGTCCAGATGTTTGACAGTGGTGTTATCTTGATGGGGGATCATTGCTGAATCATTGCTATTGTTGGTAGCTGGGCACATCCTTTTGTTTTATGCTGGAGAGGAATGTGTTTTTCCAGGTGAAGTTAAGACACGAAGGGGGGGGAATGCTTGCGTGATGGAGGAGAGATGGCTGAAGTTGTAACTCCAGGGACTCCCTCTGGTAGTGCTCTTTGTCCTGGCCATGGGCTATTTGCTGCACAAAGGAGGGAACTCCACATTTAACAAATAAACAGTTCTCTTTATTTACTAAATCCAAGGATGAAGTGGGAGAGGAAACAGGAAAACAAGATAAGAGCCCCGTACTTAGTGCAAATAAAAGCCAAAATCACTCAGCAACTACCACAAGCAATAGCCCAAGCCTTCACATGAATTCCTCATAGAAGGCTCCTGAAGAGGGACGAATGCCAAAAGTCTCTCAATGTGAGGCTTCTGCCCTATGTAGTCAAGGATCAGACCTTTGTTGATGAAACACAGTTCTTTATTTCCTATTACTACATTACAGGTCCTCGGATCATTGTTAGAGATAAAGCATACAATAGAAGCAGGATTAATATACCCTCCAGTACAATTTGAATTCCCCATAGGTAACCAATCACAAGGAGGGAAAAACCGCGGGCTAAAGGTCCTTTGACCGTTTGCTTCCCACAGGAAAAAGGTTAAGTGTGAAGCTGTAAATTTCCCTTCTTAAACCAGACCCCTCAGATGTATCCAACTTGTGCATAACAAATAACTCGCCAAGGTCTTCACACGCCGATAAGAATTGTTCCGTGTCTCCCCCGGCAGGGAGGAAAGGAATGCGGAGGCGCGGAGGGGTGAGAGGCCGATTGTTCTCATGGGCTGTAGTCGCCACCCTCCCGGACCAAATGGTTACACTGACCAGACCCATCGTGAGCCATAAATCCAGAGTAATAAAACAGAGTCAATTGGAACCTGATACATGATTGAGATAACAGGATGTTACAGAGGAACTGCAAAGACAGGTTACATGGGAGAGGATTACACAAAGTATACAAGCAAACCCTTGTTAGAATCTTCAGATTCTGACACTCAACTCTCTTCCAATTTCCTGCTTTGCTTTCTCTGTCTGATGACTGATGGCTGATAGTAACTTCACCAACTCTACTCCCACTCTATCCACCCCACTTATTAAGCTATCTCAGCCTTAATTGGCCACACCTGTTACTACCATTCTGCAAAAGTAAAGGTTCAGGCTGACTCAGACCTTCTAAGGAGTTTATCCTCTACAGGGCCTAAGGAAAAGAGGAAATCATAAAAGGCTTGAACGCTGCTGCCACACCGAAAACCCCATACACATAACATTTAATCCTTTACATCCTTCCCCTTCTAAAATAGAAATTGGGGTTCTACTTCAAATTTTATTCTTCAAACCATTAAAACCTTTAAAATTATTTTTTAAAATAGTTTGGTCAGCTAACGTTCAGACATAAATGACCAATGATGATACCAAATTACAAATGATACACTCTAGACAATCGATCTGCAATAATGTTCTTGGCCCCACTAATATGAGAAATCTTGAAGTCGTAATTTGGGAGCAAGGGGTACCCATGGGCACCTGGAGGGAATGGCATGAGAGGCATCCAGGCAGTGCCCTCAACTCTGGCTGCCCAGGCCAGCCCTTCCCACCATACTAGCCCCTTCTTGGTGGGAAAGTGCACATGCTCCTGAAGGGAGGGGGGCAAGCATGACATCCAGACAGCTGTGCAGGCATCTCAAGGACCTCTACTACAGCCCCCTGGAAGAATCCAGTGTCCAGGAACTGCAAGGAGAGTGGGACCTTCTGCAAGACTAGGATGGCACTGGGAGTGGGAACTTGGCCCTGGAGGGCAGGGCTCAACTCCTTGAACAAGGCCTGGATGGTGGCACGATCTAGGTGAAACCGATCAAGGTGGAGGGTGCTGATGAAAACTCAGTATCAGTGGGATAGTGCCTCCTCTGCTGCAGTCTGCCATGCAGACGTAGTACACTGGTAGCAAGTGGGTATGGTGACTCCCTAGCATGGGCAGCAAGGCCACCAGCGGCTGGCTGCACACTGTGGAAAGAGGGAGCGGCATTCACAATGGTGAAGAGTGGTCATGGCCAACGCTCCCTCTCAGCTGTGGAGTCCTGTGAGCAAATATTCTACTTTGTGAACTACTGGCATTAAAGCTGTCAGCGAGCGATTTGGCAACTGCATAACTCAGTTTGCTCTGGAGCTGTCCTTCCTGAGTGGAGACAAAAATGGGTGAGCCAGAGGCTAAAAAACTGTGAGCTAGCTTACACTAACTCCACTTAGAGGGAACACCGGTCATGGCTTTTTGACCCTTGATTGACTTCTGTTTTCATCTTATATAGGACCTCTCTTTTTCTCTCTCTTACCTGGGCTTGGAGCTGTAGCAAGTTAACCTTTTTGAAGTTAATCTATTCACAATAACAAATGTTGAGTCCAGTAGCACCTTTCAGACCAACAAAAGTTTATTCAAGGTATGAGCTTTTGTGTGCGTGCACACTTCCTCAGATCAACATGGCTGCCCCCTCTGTTCACAATAAGTTAAATGTACCTACATCATGTCATTTAAGAAGTGCTTCTATTTTTGTAAGTAAAAATTTATTTCTCTTGTTACCATTGGAATCAGATCATCTTTGTAAATTGTTTGAACAGTATTTTTCCCTTTAACTGGGAAACATGGAGGATGGGAGATACTGAGTATAGCTTCTGTGCTTCCAAGGCAAATTTTATATACACACACACACTTAACCCAATAACAGGGTGCAGGCAAATGGAGTGATAATGCCTGGAACAGGCTGGGGAAGGGTAGTCACCCCGACTTTTTGCAGCATAGGCCAACATAAACTTTGACTCAACAGGCTGAATGCAGCATATCTGTAACCCTGTGGTTTGTCCCTGCCAACCAATCTCCCAGTTTTGCTCCAAATCTGTAAAAACAGAGAGATTGTCAGGCTACAAAGCTGATGGGCTGCAGGTCATAAGTCATGCCTCAAATCTATCCACAAACAAGTCTGAGCACTGAAAATGCATGTTTTTGAAAATTATATAATGCAATGTAAATTGTATGTCTTATGTGAAATACAGACACAACATGTATTGAGATTTTATCCTGAAATTACTTTGTCTTGCTATAGAACTTTGTGGGAAACGTGAGAAATACACCCCCCCCCCATTTTTTTTTGTTGATGTAGAAACCATGCTGGAGTAGACTGGAGTCACAGTAGGGTTTTGTAACAGATTCTCAGGCTTCCTTTTACTCATCACAACTCCCTCTTGTAAATAATTGTCTGTAAAGTCAGTTGAATGAAGTATACTGATGAATCGCTGAATGCAATACCTCCATGTTGCCCTGTAAAATAATTTTACACAGTGTGGCTAATATATATTATATACATGATATTCTTTACTTACCACTTTCACAGAACAGTCTTATTTGATTTATAGATGTTACCTCAAAGGGCTTTTTAAAATCTAAAGTAGCCCTTGAACATGATAATAATGTAAAGCTACCTTGATTTGAATACCATCAATTAGCTGATTTACTCCGAGACAAATCTTTCAACAGTTTACGACTGGCTTTGACACCTTTTGAGAAAATTCTCTATTCTGACCTAATCCCTATCAAAGGCCTGATCTCTCAAATTTATGTTTTATTAAATGAACCTTCTTTTAAAGAGCTACTTCACTACCAGAAGGCTTGGAAATCAGATTTAGGTCAAGATATTACACCAGACCAATGGTTACAAATATGGGCTTCCTTAGTGACCCGCACACTGAATATACAAATTCAGACTTATAAAGTGTTAGCGCGCTGGTACCTTACTCCCATTCGGATTGCACACTTAACTAAATCCACCTCTACTTTATGTTGGAAGAATTGTGATTCACCTGGAATGTTTTACCATCTCTGGTGGACTTGTCCTGTAGCACAAACATTTTGGAAATCAATATTAAAAGAAATCTTTAAGTTCCCCGGGATACAACTTGATCATGACCCAAAACTGGTTATGCTGCATCTGTGGTCCGGCCCACAGCCACCATTCTTAGTTAGAGACTTAGTTTTGGTTATGTTAGTTGCAGCCAAAAGCGTCTGGGCCTCACAGTGGAAAGAAACTTTGCGCCCATCTACAACTACTTGGTTGGGAAAGGTTTGGGAATATTTTATTTTGGAAAAACTGACTTGTGACTTAGATGTTCACCATTCGCCACAAGTCAAGTCGGATTTTGTTAAAAAATGGATGCCCTCTGTTAAAAAAGATTTAAATAGTACTTATTTTCATTATTGGTCTAAGTGTTTCAAATTAGATCATTTTTATTTATGTTGTGAATTAATGATTTTACTTAATCAAATTTAGTATTTGTTTGGTTCCAGAGCAAAATATATCAAAGTTCATGCTGGATATTGTTAGTATGATATTGTATTGTAGTTTTTCTTCTTAAGGGTTGTTTGTTTTCAACCTCAATTTGACAATGTATGTTTGCATAAGTTTCAATTAAAAAAATAATAAAAAATATATATGATAGAATTGAACTTTGGAAAAGCCTTGTTTTTATTTGAATCTGAGAGATCAGTTGAATGCAAAATAGTGAAAAGTGAAAGAATCTAATTTAGGTAGATTCCACACTCAGAGAGCCAGAGTTATCAATATGTATAGGTAAACGAATAATATTTACACCTCAGAGGGTCAATATGCTAGGTTGTCCTTGACAAAAATAGGCATCCTGTGATCTGCCAACACCATTTCTGAGTGTTGGAGAAATGTTTTTAAGACAAACATTTGGGCAAAGAGCTATGGTTGCCAACTCTGGCTTGGGAAATTCCACATTTGGGACCAGTACCAGGAGAGGATTGAATATGGGGAGGGAGCTCAGCAGGTATGTAATGCCACCCTAAGACATCACATACAGTTTCTCATAAATTGTACAGTATACTATTATATTCCAACCTCCAAAGTTGCCATTTCCACTAGGAGAGCTGATATCTGAAGTCTGGAGATCAACTGTAATTCTGGGAGAACTCCAGACCTCACCGGGAGGTAGTGTAACCCTATGAAGATCCCATTAGAAAGTGGGGGAATTTGCTTCTCCCATATCTCAAAATGAGAAAAAATTGTGGCTGCACCCACTACCTGGTGTCAGAATTCCAAAGGTGGCCACAGTACAAAAAGGTTGGGGACCCCTAGACTAGGATGGGCAGGGGCCGTGGCTCAGTATTAGAGCATCTCTTAGGCACGCAGAAGGTCCCAGTTCAATCCCAGGCATCTACAGTTAAAAGAATCAGGTAGTAGGTGGTGTGAAAAACCTCTGCCTGAGACTCTAGGGAGCTGCTGCCCATCTGAGTAGACAATACTGAACACTGATGGACCAAGAGTCTGATTCAGTATAAGGCAGCTTCAGGTGTGACCCATGAAAGAGAGTAAATAAAGCTGTGTAATACGCTACTCAAGCTTAAAAGTCACTCATATTGAGACATATAGAAAGGTGGAGGCTGACCATATTGTGCATTCCTGGGTAGCACAATACGGTCAGCCTTCACCTTTCTATACGTCTCATATATGAGTGACTTTTAAGCTTCATTGGAAATTGGAAATTGATATCAGACAGGACTTATACATTACTGAATTAGTGTCATCCTTATGTATGAACTTTTGTCTTCAAGACTGTTCCTATTCAGATGAAGTTTACCAACAAAATGAGAATAACATTCCAGAGAACCTCGTCATTACTATTGGGTTATGATGCCTAGTGATCACTTTGTTTATTATATTTGAATTATATGCACTTGAGTAGTGTATTATACAGCTTTATTTATTCTCTTTCATGGTTTACTTGGGACTGTGATTCTCTCTTAGCTTCAGGTGTGAGCCAGGATAACAATGAGGTAGGGAAATCTATAGATAGCCCCAGGTTATTCAGGATACTGGAACTGTTGCAAGACTGTGAAGAGGATTTCCAAAAAGATTCTTCCAAACTGGGCAAATAAGCAATGAAATGGTAAATAAGATTGGGAAAAATACGGGGACCCATCCCACCCCCACCCAACTTCACATATAAAATGACTGGGTCTGAACAAATAGTGACTACCTAGGAAAGAAATCTTGGGGGTGTGATTGAAAGGTCACTGGAAACATCAATTCAGTGTGCTGCAATAATTAAAAAAACCCCAACTGAGTGCTATCTGGCCGGCTGCTGTCAGAAATATAATGCTGGGCTACATAGACATTGGGCTGATCTAGCAGGCATTTCTTATCCTGATTTAACAGGTGCCAAAAAAAGAAGTCCAAAAGCATATTTAAGCTTCACCTACAAGGACACTCTAACATGCTTACTAAATCCAGCATCAGTCCACCAAACGGCTTCAGAACGATGGCCAGAACAGAGGGCTGTTTTCCACAAGCATGTGGGAGCTGTATTTTTTAGGTATCTATGCTCGCCTCCAGGCATGCATTGCGCTGTGTGCATGGCAATAGCACACCTTGATTGGACCCATTGAGGACTGTGTTGAAACACTAATGCGAGAGCTCTGGGGGGTTGTTGGGGCAAGTAAATCTCTGCAAGTATCTCTGCAACTGACATCCATACATGTATGCCTAACTTCAGCATCACAGGTGGCAACTGAAGTATAAAATCTAAAGGGTGAACCCTTTGGAATTTAAAATACAATAATAAGCTAAATTATATGCAATTTATCCAGCAATGGTGTCCCTAAACCTGGCACCTCCCTTTACAAGTTAGGGCTTGCTCCTCTCAATCCACGGCAGTGGAGTTAAGAGATGGCCAGAGATTATCTGAAAATGACGGTTGCCACAAGTCGAAAGGACCGTGAAGCATCAAGAAAGCACCGTACATATACTTTCATTCAAGACCGCAGAAAGGTTCATTCACAAAATAAAATCAAAACAAAAATGGCGGCCTACCTATTCACAAAGCGTGTAGTTTTCCCCAAAGAAAGTGGTCATAACGGGAGTGTGGTCTCCCATGAAAGCAGTAAAAGACGACTCCAAATTAAACCTCAAGAAATAGCATTCCTAATATACGCTTCCTCTGAGCAATCAGGACCCGGAAGTTCTGAGCAGTATTTCAGACAACGGCTATATGCATTTTCTATACGCGCGCGCGTGTGTGTAAAATATATTCGTATGAGGCGCTAAATTTAGTTTTCAGGATGGCCAGCTTTTTCATCGGAAATGATTCACAGCTGCTCCTCCTCGTTTTTCCAGCTGAGCATGTGGTTGTTACAGCGAACATCATCAATGAACTTCGCTTTTACAAACGACACTTTTTTTTTTTAAAGAACAGGAGGGAAAAAAACGCGAGGGGGAGCAAAACAGCCAATCAACAAAGGGGATAGAATCTCCCATTCAAAGAAGTGCATCGTTTTACCCCAACCCTGACGAGAAGAAATAAACCAATAGGGAGCCTTTTCTTCAGCCAAAACATAGCCTTGAACCAATAGGAAAGGAGCCCGATGGCTTATTCCGCCCAATGAAGTATGCGCTACTATGGAGAAGAAGGGGGTGGGCAGAAGAAAGAGAAACATCCACCGCCTGGAAGATTCGAATCGAATGTTCACACTCGCAGAGAACACTCAGGCGACCAATCAGTGGGCTCCAGAAACGTAGACTCGAGCGTGGAGACACCTCTGGCTTCTCCCCGGCCCACTCGGTCTCCCCACATGCTCCTCCCCCGGGTGCTGTTGTCGGCGGTGCGTGAGGCTGCCGAGGAGCTACGCGAGGGGTGGGGGGCGCGGGTGGGGAGACCGACGTAGCCTCGTTCGTGCTGACTGAGAAGAGAGGAGGCTGAGGCGGCCGACTTCGGCTTGGGCCTGTCGGGGGTGCGAGCCGGAAGTTCCTGATACCGAAAAAGGCAATCGGTGTTTCGGGGTGGAAGCGGAGAAGGAGCCCTTTGTGGAGTCCCCCCCTCCCCCAAACATACACGCGCACCGCCGTGAGCGCGTCTGGCTCCCCCCACACACCCCCCCCCCCCGGTTCCTTGTTGTGGTTTCGTTTCCCTCGCCATGTCGGTGAATATGGAGGAGCTCCGGCATCAGGTCATGATCAACCAGTTCGTGCTGGCTGCGGGCTGTGCGGCGGATCAAGCGAAACAGCTGCTGCAGGCGGCCCACTGGCAATTCGAGGTGCGTTGCGGCCGGCTGGGCGACCAGGAGAAGGGAAAGGGGGGTGGGGGGGAGCTACACCCCTTCCCCCTCGTTTCCTGGTTCTGCGTTAGGGTTGGCTGGAGCTGTGAGAGCGGGCGCTCAGTAGGAGCCCCGTGCTTGTGGACCGCCTTAAGCGGTATTTTCTCTCCCCCCACCCACCCCACGGCTGTGTAAAACGCGGGAGGGTGCACCTCTGTGTATTGTTCTTCCTAGGCATATAAACAGCCCAGCAAAGGAATTCGAATAACTATGGTCTCTTTCCGCCTTCCGGGGCCGGGAATGCGTTGGGCCTTTGCGTGTTGACTAATCTCTTTCTGCTGCTGGTCGTGGGAAAAGGGGGCTGGGGAGAGGGGAGACAACGCTGATGTTCCTTAAACTGCCCAGGCAAAAGACAGATGTGTGAGGCCGCTGTGAAGAAAGCGGATGTGGACGATTGTTTTGAATAGCTGTGTGTGTGTGTGTGTGTGTGTGAGAGAGAGGGAAACATTCCTTGGGTCGAAAGAAAAACTCAGAAATAATTCGGAACAGAGAGACCAATGTTAGGCCGTGCGGTAGTTGGGAAGGACACGATCTGTTTCTCTTGGCTTGCGTTCCCCTCCCCCGGCCTTTTTTTTTGGGGGGGGGGGAGGTTGTGTGGGGCACTCGGCCTGGTAAGTGTGTGAAGAAGACTCGCTTTTCTTCCCTGCACTCGACTGGGGATCCATTTGGACCTTTCCGGTAGTTCTCTACCGCACGGGTTGTGTGTCTCGCCTACCCAGAGAAACGGCTCGCATGTGCTGTAATCACGGTTGAGTGTGATAAATTTGCGTGGCCAAATCCTCTTCCTCCTCCCCAGCCGCACCGTTTTAAATCTGTGTTCCTTTGTTTTGTTTAATAAAGCTGGAGCAGGAAAATACTGGGTTCAGCCAACCCCCCCTTGGTCTCCAACGAAATAAGAGTCTTTGCCCATTTTCTTTTTGTACAATCTACTATAAAAATCTTATTCTGGAGCATTGTGTTTTGGGTGCTGGATTTCTCTCCAGTGGAGGTGTGTTTGGACTACATTTCTTTTGCACTGGCATGTGTAGCATTTAAAAAAACAACAAAACCCCCCCTCACTCCCTAGTCCCAAAAGAGATCGGAAACCAACATTTCAGAGGTGTCCAAAGCCTATATTGGGTGGGTGGGGGAGCATGGGGGGGATGCAAAGAGCTAAACAGACCTCCCATGAAAGCATTTTGGGAAGGGGATGAGCAGGTGAGGAGGCCTGCTCCCCCCACCCCCCCTTCATTGCACTATAAAACATTTTTGATAATATTGCCCTCTAATGTGACTTTCCCCATTGAGCTCTTTCCCCTTTGTTCTAATGGTAGGCTTATGTGTGTGTTTTTTTTAAACATAGACTGCTTTGAGTGCTTTTTTTCAAGAAACCAACGTTCCCAGCACCCACCACCACCACCAAATGGTAAGTAGCTGAAACTTCGCAGGTTCATGCTGTTCTTTACAATATCTTTGCTTCCTGTGGGCTGAAGTGAAATTTTGCATCAGAGTGGGACTCTCTCCTTAACACCTTGGATATGCCTTGCTTCTCTGAACAAATCGCACCCATCTGCAATGTTCTTCCCTCAGCTTGGAAAGCCCCTCTCTGCAAATAACTTCCAAGCACCAAGTAAGAGACCACTCTGAATACCTCTTGAGTTGTCAAAGGCTGCAGCTTCTTAAAGTCATGTAAATATAAGGAGGAGGGAGGATTTCCTTGTCCTGTGTGAGCAAGGTCTGATTTTTTAAAAACACAACCTTTGATACCGGGTGGTGAACAGGAGGTTGCAGCTAGAAGTGGTTGTGAATTCAGAGCTGCCAGCTCTCCAGACAGCCATATTGCTCTGCAACAAGAGAAACACACAGACTGCAAATGTAAACAAGAACCAAAATGTCTGCCAGGAAACAGGGACTTCTTTTTTTTTTCTCCCCCCACCTTCCTCCCTTTCATTGCTTGCATGGATCGCTCTGACTATTTTTATGCTTTTTAATAACTTGCAAACCAGTAGGGTTGGGAAGAAGAACAAATTCAGACAAGCTTTAGGGTTCTTCTCTCCCCCTTCCTCTTGTGATCTAAACTTGAGCAAAACTTTACATGACCTTGGCTGAGGGCAAGTTTCTTTGGCAGAGCAAAGGAACGGGTTATGTGTGTGGCAGGGGTGAGGGATGAGAGACTGGAGCTAAACCAGTGCTGTGCTCTAGCAAAATAGCAGCAAGCCAGCCTGCTAAACGACAGCTTTTCTTTTTCTGTGCTTTGGCTATTGTTAATGCCAATGTTTGGTCCTGAAGGGAGAAGAAAAAGGGTCTGGGGATGAACTATTGCGTGGAATTTTAATGTATGCCTGTTAAATAGTTGAGAGATTTTGACTACCCTGAGGAATAAAAAACTAGTTTTCCATTTTAATGTAGCTGATATTTTAAAAATAGCTTTGCTGATGCATGCTAGTTTCTGCTTGAGCTTTAACTATGTGTTTGTATTACAGTTACTTGACAGTGTAATTCTGAGTTTACTCAGACTACCCACAAGTTAAGCTCTACCTTTTGATACATTTATTTATTAAAAAAGGTGTGTGTGTCTCCTTTTCAAGGTGGCTTACAAAATAGAGTAAAATGAACAACATAATAGTCTATATGGAAGAAAACATCAAGCTGTAAGAGTAACTAACCATATATGGTAATAAAACACCATGAAGTGCTTAGTTAAGCATATACATGTTGCACGTGTTCAGATTAGTCAATAATGGATATTGATAGATTTCACTGGGAAGCATGTTCTGAAACTTGAGGACTAGTGCTAAGAATGCCCTACCCTGTCCTACATTTTTGCTCTGAGGGGATTCTAAACAGTCCTTGGCTAATCTTAGCAGGAGGAAAAGATAACTGTTTCTCTTCCAGGGCTTTTGTCATAAAATTAGGGTAGCTTCATGCATGTTTTCTTTTATACACTGGTACAGGGTGGAAATGTACGTACTGACAAGTAAAAACTGGAGTGTATGTCACATGGGAAAATAGATGTAACTTCCACACAATTGCACATTTCCATTCATATAGGGAGTAAAAGGATATCACATGACATGGACTTGTTGATTAGGGAACCTATTCATAAAGTGCTATGTGACTGTTTATCTGTCTGTATAGTGGGTATAACTTGCTTTAGAAAAATGTTGCCAGAAAGAAAATAATGTTATAAAGCTCTTTGCACAGTCCAGTATTTATATACTTGTGTATAAAGGAAATTTTGTGTTTGAAAACTCAGTGTCTTTGCTAAACAGAGTTCTGCTATTTTTGAAAATTTATTTTCTGTGTGTTGTGACCAAAGAGCTTCAGGTTGAAGGTTGTTTTGTTTGAGTCCTCTAAAACAGGCTTTATTTTATACTATATTGCAAACTTTTGTTGTTTAAAGTCATAGCATTTTTTTTCTTTGAAGTGGAATATACCAGCCTTTTGCTCTGGTAGCTTTCTGTGGAAAGCTGTTTATTGGGCTTGCTTTCCATCCTGTGGTTATAAAACTTGTCTTTGTAAGTGTATTTTTGTTTATCATTAGCATTATATTGGCATTCCATTAAGCCAGATGTTCATGTGTTTTTCCTGCCTCTATATAAGAATCTTTTTTGGGCATTGGTTTTGTTGTTTTAGATAAGCAAGGAAATTCAAGATGTGAATGAAGAAAGAAATTATTTGCTTATGATTGCAGAGTTGGGCTCCTAATTCGTATTCCTCTGTATGTTTGGAACAATTTCCCTGTGTCCACTGAGAACTAATTTCAGCCTGCTCATTTAAAGCTGAATGTAAGAGTAGATTTCCCATGTTTGTCTGAAAACTCGCAGTGCCCTTGACTAGCTTCACATGTGACTGGCACGAAATTTTAGCCCTTCACTAGGCTGAGATGAGACAGCTTTATCAAGGCCTTCTAAACTTTTGCATCTTCTAATAACTCTTAACACCTCAGGAACCCTTTGCCATTGGAGTCTGCATTTGAGATTGCCAAATGGAGTATCTGTTGCAGAATTACTCTCTGCTGTTGAGGGCAGTAACAGCCCCTTGGCCACAGTGCATTTCAGGCCCAAAGCATGTCATCACTGTTCCTCCCCTAAGCATCTGTCCCAGTCTTATAACTGTCTCAATTATTGTTTTGTAAAAAACATAAAAATAAAAATTCAGCTCTGCAACAACATACGGCGATTTCTGCCTGCAGAACTGAATGTACTGATTTCCTTAATCTAATTGTACAGCATTGCATTTGGGAGAAGGAACATACAAGAACTGTAGGGAATACTATTTAAAGCAGCTAGCTTATTCCATCCAACCATACTGCTTAATCTGCTGCTAGAACTCCTCCATCAAGGGGGAGGTTCATATTTGGAGATGGCGTCAGCAGTGGTTTACTAGGTGATGTTTTGGTGAATTTGATAGGCCTTGGTTAATAACATTCAAGCCCAGAATATTCATGACCCTTTGATCTTGTGCAATCCCTTCTCCAGCTCAACTAGGGAGTCAAAAAGAAGCAAAGCAGGATTTCAGGCTTGATTCAAGGTGTTTGAAATGCTTAACACACAGCAGGAGAGTCTAGTTCAGTGCTGCTATGGGAAGCTTAGCCCGATTAATCTGTTTTATATCCAGTCCTTGGTGCCTTGTGCCCTTCTGTACACATTGCCAGCAAATCCACTTCTGGCCTCTTTTCTCTGATTCTTACACGTTTGTGTGTGTGTGTGTGCTTAAGGATATCACCAGTGTTAACTGGTAGCTGTAGATATCGTAAAACAAAAGTAAATACATCCAGCACTCTGAGGGAAGAGATTCTCCTGTCTGGCATTTTAAACGTCCTCGTTTCTCTCATTAGCATGCAGGGCGCAAGTTGACTGGGGCTCTCCGGTTATTCATAAAACAGTTTCTGACATGCAGATTTAAGCCAGACGTAACTGCATCATAACTTTTAGGGAGACTGCAGAGCCCATTCTTGCATGCTCTGGAATGTTTCTCCCAACTGCCAAGCATTAAGGGGTTTACAGTTTTTGCATTTGCTAGGGGCAGTTTAATAGAGATTGCAAACAAAGGATATCCTGTCTCCCTTGGAAGGCTATCTTCAGCCACTCCCCCCCCCCCTTCCTCCTATCTTTTTATAACCAGTTACACATTAATCAGGAAACTGGTGTTTGAGTCATGATTTGCTGTGTGTGACTGTTCCCTGTTTGCCCACCATTATTCATCCAGAGTTCCCTGATACTTTTTAAGGCTCCCGTGTTGTGCTTCTGAATTTCAGGCTCTCTTTCTGTGTGAAACTTTCTCATTTCTGCTTGCTCTTAAGCCTCACTCCTCCTGGTACTTTGAGGTTTCTTCTTAAGCCCACTGGAAAATTCCTAACTTGCTGAAGGAACAGAAGTTAAGGAGGCCAAGTAAAAACTTTCTGGAGTTTTTTTCATTTACAGTTCTGTTGCAGAGGCCAGGGTTGATGCCATTACTTCTCCCTCCCCTTACAGTTTACAAAAAGGTCCTGGGAGGGGTCTCAGCCCATGTCCTGCTTGCCCTTGCCCCCTTCCAGATGCCAGTGTTTTTCTTGGAAATGTAGTGGATCTTGATCTCTGTGCTTCCCTCCTAGTTGTAACAGGAAGCTAAGCCAAGGAATGGGTTATCCACTGCCCCTCCCCTTGGAGTCAAGAGCCTAAGGGAAGTGGGCCAGCAAGTACTGTGCTGTCACCATATCAGGTTTGGAAGGCAGCTGTACTTCCTCTTGCCTTAAAGGGCCAGCACCTTGGTAAAGTCAAAGGAAGGCAGTATTTTACCTAGTCTGTGCCTCAGTCTCAAGACATGCAATCATCACTGACTGCTTGGCTTCCAGAGTTCGAGTACTTCTCCATTTGGATATTTGTCTGTGGGCAACTGCTGTTTGCCCCATGTGAATGGCAAATCACTCACAGCTGTCATTGTTCTGGTGATAGTTAAAATGTTGGTGGTATACCACAGGCTGTGGTGAGGCTAGCTAGGACATGTAGATAATTATGTGTTCTGAGTGTGGCGGAAGGGCCCATGGTATAGTTCCACTGCTTAAACTAAGGGTGAAGTGACGTATAATGTTTTAAGTGTGGTGGGAGCAGTTGCAACACATGCTCTTTGCATTCTGAAGCATTTGCTACTACACAGTCAAGTTTTCACCCTAAGTTTGCGTCTGACCCAGAACACTGCCTGAAAGGAGGCAATGGGAACCATATGAAATCTGCTTTGAGTTCTTTGGAGGAAAAACAGGATCCAGATATTACAGTCTTAAGAGTTATTACTTAATAAGGCCTATTGTGGAAATAAATACAACAGGCTCTAGAAAGAGGCACTGTGTGGGTGCCCTGGCCTTGGGCACTCAGTATCAGTTTGCTGTGGCAACCTCAGCAGGGTATAATGACACAGAGCTTGTTGTTTTCTCCAGGGTAACTGATCTCTGCCATCTGAAGAACAGTTGTAATTCTGAGCGATCTCCAGCCCTTACCTGGAGATTGGCAACAATGGTTTCCTGGGGAGAAATGGCTGGTTTGGAGGGTGAAGTCTATGGCATTGTACCTGTCTGAGGTCCCAGGGCCTCTCCAGGCTCCACCCCTCAAATATCCAGGAATTTCCCAACCTGGAGGTGGCAACCCTATCTCCTTCCCAGCCAACCATCAACCTACCTTTATCTACCCCTCTGACTTCAGGTTTCCATCCCCCCCCCCTTGCACCTGCAGCCTTTACCTAGGAAAACTAGAGTCTTTCTATGCAGTGGGGACCCAAGCAGGAGGGAAATGACCCCTCAGTAGGGTATAATGATGCAGAGTCCACCCTGCAGAGCAGTCATTTTCTCCAGAGGAACTGATCTCTGTCATTTGGAGAGCAGTTTTAATTTTGAGTCATCTCCAGCCCTCACCTGGAGATTGGCATCAATGGTTCCCCAGGAGGAAAAGTACAGTTTTTCTCCGCAATGGAGACCAAAGCAGCTTACAGAGAGCCAGTTTGGTGTAGTGGTGAAGTGCACAGACTCTAATCTGGGAAAACCGGGTTTGATTCCCCACTCCTCCACTTGCACCTGGCTGGATGACCTTGGGCAAGCCATAGCTCTGTACCAGCTGTTCTCTCAAGGACAGCTTGGGAAAGAGCTCTCTCAGCTCCACCCACCTCACAGGGTGTCTGTTGTGGGGAGGGGAAGGGGAAGGAGTTTGTAAGCCGCTCTGAGGCTCCAAGTGAGTGAAGGGCGAGATATAAATCCAATCTCTTCTTCTTCTTCTACATCATTCTCCCCCCCTCCCCGCTTTTTAAAAATAATTTTTATTGTATACTAAACAATACAAACAAACATAATTGCATATAAATTGGGGATTTCATATACATCTTTGCTGTATCTAGTTTGTTACCTCCTACATTGTCTAAATGTATATTAACCATTTTTCCACCATATTTTTATATAAAAATTCTGCGTTATATTTTAAAAAGTATAATGTATTTTCTCTAATTTTTGGTCAATATTCATTTGGTATAATCTTCCAATCATTTTGATCTGCACAACAACCCTGTGAGGTAGGTTAGGCTGAAAGTCTGTGACTGGTCCGAAATCACCCACTCAACTTCCACAGGAAGAACCTGGGTCTGGCAGACCCTGCTCTGAAGTGCTAACTGCTACGCCTAGGGTAGCCAACCTCCAGGTAGAGCCTGAAGATTGCTGGATATCACAACTGAACTCCAGACAACAAATTTCTCCCCCACTGGAGAAAATAACTGCTTTGGAGGGTGGGCTCTATGGCATTTTATTCAGCTGAGGCCTCTCCCTTCCCCAAACTCTGGCTTCCATAGACTCTACCACAAAATATCCAGGAGTTTTCCAACCTGGAGTTGGCAACACTAGTCAGGACTGGCCCCAGTGAGTTCCCCACAAAGGCCTGGAAACAGCCTCCTGCCTCTGTCTTTTTACTGACAGAACCAAGCTTGGTTGCCTAGCAGCAGCCACTGAGGGAAATGTTAGTCCCATGGGAGCCAAGCAGGAGCAGAGTCTTTGTCAGGAGAGACAGCCATTTTGGCAGGTTATTCTGTGAGGGAAGAGTGTCCAGGCTGGCAGTGGGTGGGGGAGATGAGCGAACAGAGCCCCCAGTCAATGGCATGCGAGTATTCTTTAGTGGCAGTTGATGGGCCAATGGCTGATGGAGCACACAGCACAGCCAGTGGGAGAGAGCTGGAAATGGCCAAAGCGTTAGGGCAACTATATATATATAGGATAGTTTTAGTTACAGTATAATATTCCCATTAACAGCTGTAAGAGAATGGGTGTGTATGTGTATACGTAATGACCCTGTTGTTCTGATGTCAGGCTACCTTTGCCTTAACCTCCTGACAAGGTAATTATTGTATTTAGCTAATGATGTACCAACAGTAATCTTAATACTGTGTACCAGGTGAAGGAGTTGTTGATATCCTTCCTTATTAATATTTCTATTGCAGTGTTCCTCTAAGAATCTCAGAACATCTTAAACATGAATCCTAGTTGATCAGTCATCCAGGCAGCTTCTAGGGCAACCTCTGCGTTGCTTCAACAGCGGAGTGATATCATGTTCATTTAGCTCATACAGATCTTCTGATGTGTAATTGAATACATGACCCGGAAAGGGGAGAGGAAGATGACACTGTGTTCTCCCTGTAAGGTGGAGGACAACTCCTTGGGTTATTCCCACCATGCCTTTAGGGAGGCAGGAAATTGTTTTCCCCCCTCTTTCTGTTGGTGTCTTCGGAATAGCCCCTCTTTCAGTTCTATTCCTGCCTCAGTAGGGAGTAGCAGCGGAAAAGCCTTGCTAGTCTTTTAGCTGTAGTTTCACTTTCTCTATTTCCCTTCTTCCTTGCCTTGCCCTTTTTCTTCTTATTTCTCCTTCTGTTTTCTCCTCTTTTTGACTGCTCCGAGCAGGGAGTGAAGTTTGAAGGGGTCTCCAGGACTCGTAGACAGAGTCTTCGATCGCCATGGCATGGCGGCAATGGAACTTTCCGAGGGCTTCTCCTCTGGCGATGAGGGAAAGGCGCACGCCGCAGAGCCGGCGATCATGCAAAGTTTTGATGGGGCCGACCTGCTTTCGAGGCTAGATCGCTTTACCCTACCGAGCTTGACAGACACAGCAGCGGCACAGCATGCCCACAAGCGCCAATAGCAGTCAGCAGAAGAAAAGCCCGCCATTTCAGCAGCACGCCTTCAGGCCACTGGTGGCCATGTTGAGGGTCCGGCCTTGAGCCCTGGCACCCTCCAGAGGCCATTTCGGGATCTGTTGGGGCTAAGGGAGCTCGCCCCATTGCCTCCCTGGACCTCCAGGAGCTGGTGTCTGGAGCTGGCATGCAGAGGGGTAAGCAATCAGACAAAGGGCTTCTGATCCAGCCCTCTGACTCAATGGCTCTAATTTGTTAGACCATTCACCAGGAGATCCCCAGCTCCAGCCCAGACCAAAGGTCCCTGCCCAACAAGATTCCTTCTCTCCAGGGTCCATGTTTCTCTCTTTCTCTCTCTCTTCTGGTTGGCCGACCAAGGCAGCCCAGTAAAGCACCCCCCCCATCCAGGACAGACACAGAGGTGATAAGGGGCTGGAGGAGGTGGAGTCCGCTGCTTCTTCTATATATGATAGAGAGCCTTTGTCTGAAGAGGAGGAGTTCAAATTCCCCGAGCAGTCCAGTCGATTATTTAAACCAGAGGGCTATCAGTACTTTCTGATTAAGGCCATTAAGGCTCTTGAGATCCATGATCTGCTGCCCTCAGAGTACCAGAAGGCAGCCAGGGCCAAATTCAATTCTAAGTTGGGGGGCAATTACGAGTTTTCCCTCCAGTTTTCCCTTCCCTGAGTACTTTGAACGTCAATTCAGAGCTGAATGGGACAGACGTATGGTTTCCTGCACTTGCCAGAAAACTGTATGCTCTGCCTAACTATGCTGTTGAGTTGTTGCAGGTATCTCCAGTGGAGGGCCCGGTAGCTGCATCCAGTGCTCTGGGCTAGTATCTGAAGATGGCGATGATTCCATCAAGGACCCCACAGATGAGAAGGCGGAGGCAACCCACAGGAGGATCCACTAGGCCATAGCCATGATGCTGAGGGCAGTGTCTACAGCTTCATTGCTTTCAGAACCGCCATCATCTGGATGTGCAAGCTGATTCAACTTTTGCCGGAAAACAGTCATAGTCTGCTGGAGGGAGCCTTTCATGTTCTCAAGGCCAACTCCTTCTCTGCGGATGCCACCTTGGTCATTATTTTATTGTGTCAAGAGCTATGGCATTCATGGCAGCGGCAAGATGACGCCTTTGGTTGCAGGCGTGGCTGGTGGATGCCTTATCCAAATCCATTGTGATGGCTCATCCCTTCCAAGGGGATTGCCTCTTTGGAGAAGCACTCAACAGCATCCTGATGCCCTCAGATGCGCTGATAGGTGAAACAACCAGTCCTTCGTACCCAACACTTCTTACCATGGTTCCGCCAGGATGTTAAGAAGACCCAGTGGGACACGTCCAAGCCAGCCAGCAAACATGGCCCCTATACACCTAGGTTCAACAGGTCAGCATTCAACAAGAATGGCAGAAGAACCCAGGACCCCAAGTCCACACAGGCATGACTACTCATCCCTTCCGGTGGGGGCATGTCTTCTACGTTTCACAGAGGCCTGGAGAGCAGCTCAGGTGGACACCTGGGCAGTGGAGATCATGTCCCATGGATACGCGATAGAGTTTCTACGCTATCCACCGGAGAGATTTCCCAAATCACCTGCAAGCAAATCCCAGATCAAGAAGGCCATTGTCAACACAGCCATTCAACACCTACTAGAGATCAACGCAATAGAACCAGTTCCTGTCGGTGAGTGGGAATGGGGGAGTCTATTCCATCCTGTTCATGGTACCCAAGAGGAATGGAGACTGGAGAGCAACTTTGGATCTCAAGCTTCTGAAGAGATTCATCAGGCTGCGACACTTTTGCATAGAGACTCTGAGGGCCATTGCTGGCCTTGCTGTCTCCGGACAAGTTCTTGACCTCCATAGATCTCAGGAAAGCGTACCTCCATATGTTGATACATCCGGCTCACAAGCGGTTTCTTTGTTTTTGTGTGTACAACTGGCACTTCCAGTACAGAGCCCTTCCCTTTGGGCTCTCCACGGCTCCCAGACTCTTTCAAACTGATCACCAACCCTGTTGTGCATCTCAGGAGTCAGAGGAGACATGTGCATCCGTACCTGGACAATCTTCTGGTGTGGGCCAACACGCAAGTGGAGTCTGTCTGGAACACCAGCAGAGCAATCCACTGTCTCCAGAAGCATGGGTTCCAGGTCAATTTCAACAAGAGTTCCCTCCTGCCAACACAACAGTTTGAGCACTTGGGAGCAGTGATCAACACCACGCGCAATGCTCTTTTCCTTCCGGCATCCAAGACCATGAAGCTCAAGGACTTGGCTTCTCTAGTATTCTGTAGCAGATCTTCATCTCTCTTTGGCCAGGCTGTTAGGACTTCTGATAGCCAGCATAGACATGATACAATGGGCTTGTCTACATGCTAGACCCCTACAGTTTTTTCTTTGCCTGTATCAGCTTCTCGTTATGGAAAAGTAGTGCATCGCCCTTTAGGTTCCTTACAGAGTCAAGAGGAGTCTCCTCTGGTGGATGGGCATGGCCAACCTGCCAACAAGCAAGGACTACTAGGTAGGCCACACCAGGGAGCTTCTCACAGATGCAAGTCTACAGGGCTGGGGGGGGGCGACTCCAGGGGGCCTGGCTTCCGAACGAATTTAAGTTACCCATGAACCTCTTAGAGCTCAGGGCGATCCAGCTAGCCTTGATTCATTTCGCCCCCCTCCTGAACAACCAGCACATCTTGGTGAGGAGGGACAACATTTCTGCCAAGGTTTATTACAAACAAGGGGGATCTTGTTCCCCACAGTTGCACAGAGAAGCAATGAAGATTCTCTCTTGGGCAGAGAGGCACCTAGCCTCCATAAGGGCAGAACACATAAAGGGAATCGAGAATGTTCAGGCGGACTGGCTCAGCAGGGAGACCATTCAGAAGGGAGAATGGGCTCTCCACACTCAGGTCATCGACATGATCGTGCACTGCTTTGGCAGTGGACTTGTCTGCATCGCCAGTGAATCGCAAGTTGCCTCAGTTCTTCCCCAGGTTTCACCATCTGCAGACGGAGGCAATGGATGCACTCACAACAACGTGGCCCCAGGGCCTCCTTTTTTGCATTTCCGCCGTTCGTCTTGATCTCCAAAATCATCCACAGGATACGAGAGCTTAGAGCAGAGGTCATCTAGTGGCTCCATGCTGGGCTCACTGTCCATGGTTCTCACCACTGCAGGAGATAGATGGCAACTCTTGCACCTCTGACACTCCTGGTGACCCCGGACATGTTGTCTCAGTGTCCAGTGTGGCATCCAGATCCAGACTGGCTGTGTTTGACCACCTGGGGATTGAACGGAGCAACCTAGTTCAATTAGGATATTCCACGCAGGTCCTGGACACCATCCTTGCTTCCAGACGGCAGTCCACCATTCACATATACAATACTACTTGGAAGGTGTTCGTGCGATGGTGTAGATGTAAGAAGGTGGATCCCTGGTCACCTTCCATAGCATCAGTCCTTTCCTTCCTGCAGGAACAACTAGACACCGGTCTCAAGGCCTCTCCCCTGCGGAGACAGTATCCTCAGTCACTGTCCTCCCCTCATCAGGGGGATTCAAGATTAACAAGCATCCTCATATTCAACTTTTGATACAGGGAGCCACAATGAAATTGCCACCGCTAGTACACCATTTCCTGACCTGGAAAGTTGGAAACTGAACTCTGTTCTGCGCTCACCAGAGCCCCCTTTGAGCCCCTCCAAGAGGTGGGGTTGAGGTGGTTGAGAATGAAGACATTGTTTCTGGTTGCCATCACCTCCGCCAGGAGGGTGTTCGAGCTCGGGGCGTGGTCAGTCAAATAGTCTCTCTGCGTCTTTCACAAGGACAAGTGGTCCTACATATTGACCCGACGTTTCAGCCAAAGGTTTCTTCCACCTTTCATCGTTCACAGGAGATCTGTCTGCTGACATTCCACCCTCACCCCAAGTATCCTAAGGAGCTGGGGTGGCACACCCTGGACGTTAAGAGGGCCCCAAGATCTTCATTAGGCACACAGAATCTTAGCAAAAGACGGAGTCCTTGTTCATTAGCATTTCTCCGCCATGTAAGGGTGATAGAATGTCCAAGTCAGCAATCAGTTCAGTCCTGAAGGCCTGCATCACAGAGGCTTACAAGGCAGCAGGACAAGAGGTTCTTATTTATTTATTTATTTCAATTTATACCCCGCCTAGCCAGCGGACCGGCTCTAGGCGGCTAACAATATAAAATCACTCAATTACAAAGTTAAAACATATCATAAAATAGAATCACTTTAAAATTACAACAGCATTCAGCACAAAATGGCAGCATCATACCAGCACCAAATACCCACCACTAGCTTGCACCAACCAGGAGGCTACCACCATAGATGTTTTAGAGATGGCCCATTGTGCCATCTACTAAGGGCCGTTACCCCCGGTGGCGGCCCCAAAAGCCTGGCGGAAGAGGTCCGCTTTGCAGGCCCTGCGGAACTGCAAAAGGTCCCGTAGGGCCCTGATGTTCTCTGGGAGCTCGTTCCACCAGTGGGGAGCCGCCACCGAGAAGGCCCTGTTTCTGGTGGCTGCTAGCCTCGCCTCCTTCAGGCCCAGAAGGGTCAGGCGATGTTGGCTGCCTGACTGCAGTGCTCTTTGGGGTATATATGGGGAAAGGCGGTCCCTTAGGTAGGCAGGCCCCAGGCCATATAGGGCTTTAAAGGTTAAAACCAGCACCTTGAACTGGACCCGGTACGCTATAGGCAGCCAGTGCAGCGCCCTCAGCACAGGCCGGACGTGGTCCCTCACTGAGAGACCCATCAGCAGCCTGGCTGCAGCATTCTGCACTAGCTGCAGCCTCCGGAGCTGGGTCAAGGGCAGCCCCATGTAGAGAGCGTTGCAGTAGTCTAGCCTTGAGGTGACCATAGCATGGATCACAGTCGCCAGGTCATTGCGTTCGAGGAAGGGAACCAACTGCCTAATCAGCCGTAGATGGTAAAAGGCTGCTTTGGCAGTGGCTGCTACCTGGGCCTCCATAGTTAAGGAGGCATCCAGGAGCACTCCCAAACTCCGGACCCGCGGCGCTGGCACCAATGGCGCCCCCCCGCAGGCCGGTAGTGGGATACCCACCCCCGGTCCACTCCGACTCAGGCAAAGGACCTCCGTCTTCGTTGGATTCATTTTCAGACGACTCAGCTTGAGCCAGCCCGCTACGTCCTCAAGCGCCCGCTCCAGGTCATCCAGGGTAGCCCTGGACCGGCCGCCCAACAGCAGATACAGCTGGGTGTCATCCGCATACTGATGACAACCCAGCTTGTGCCTCCGGGCAATCTGGGTGAGAGGGCGCATATAGATGTTGAACAACATGGGAGATAGCACCGCCCCCTGAGGCACACCGCATACTAGTGGGTGCCTCTGGGACACGTGCTCCCCTAGCGCCACTCTCTGTCCCCGACCTTGGAGAAAGGAGACAAGCCACTGTAAGGCAAGCCCCTGAACCCCTATGTCGGCAAGGCGGTGGATCAGTAACTGGTGGTTGACCGTATCGAACGCAGCCAACAGATCTAACAGCACCAGTACCGCCGTTCCGCCCTGATCCAGATGCCGTCGGAGGTCGTCTGTGAGAGCGACCAGTGCCGTTTCCGTCCCATGACCCAGCCGGAAGCCAGACTGAAACGGGTCAAGCACAGAGGTGTCATCCAGGAAACTCTGCAACTGAATCGCCACCACCCTCTCCAAAATCTTGCCCAAATAGGGCAAGTTGGAAACCGGCCAATAGTTGGCCAATTCAGCCGGATCCAGTGATGGTTTTTTCAGGAGGGGGCGGACCATCGCTTCCTTGAGTGCCCCAGGGAACAGTCCCTCCTGGAGGGACTTGTTGACAATCTCCCTGAGGGCACCTCGCAACCCCTCCCGGCCAGCTTTTACCAGCCACGAAGGGCACGGATCAAGGCTGCATGAGGTTGGGCGTACAGCAGAGAGTAAACTGTCAACCTCCTCAAAGCTGAGTGGGCTGAAGGAATCCAGAATGGAACTAGAAGACGTGCATGGAGTCTCAAGTTCACTTACTGTCTCAACTGTGGCGGGGAGGTCCCGGCGGAGCAACAAGATTTTATCTGCAAAATAACTTGCAAAAGCCTCACAGCCGATATCCAATTCCCTATCATTTAGTCTGCCTTGTGGCAGTTCTGTTAAAGACTGAATAGTTCTAAATAATTGTGCCGGGCATGAGCTTGCAGACGCAATCGTGGCCGCATAGAACTGTCTCTTTGCAGCCTTGACAGCCATCTCATAGGATCTCATAAACGTCCTATAGGATGCTCTTGACGCTTCGTCGCGGGCTCGGCACCACCGTCTCTCTAATCGTCTCAGCTCTCGCTTCATCTGCCGCAGCTCCCTGGTGTACCAGGGAGCCCGCTTAGAGCGAGGGCGAAGAGGACGCCTGAGGTTCCCAGAGACATCATGGCCCATTCTCTGTGCAGTGCCGCAACCAAGGCAGCATTCGCTAACAGAGCCTCTGTGGAGGTGGTGTGTAGGGCGCCTATCTGGTCTTCCATCTCCACCTTTGTGCGGCACTACAGAATTAACACAATCGCATCAGTGGATGCAGCGTTTGGGAGAAGAATCTTTCAGTACGTCACAGTGTTGGAGGAAGATGACAGCCCACCCAACTAAAGGGGACACTGCTCTGGGAGGTCCCAAAGAGATGTCCTCCACCTCATAGGGAGAACGACCATTGGTACTTACCGAGAGGGGTCCTTCTCCTATGAGGTCAGGAGGACATCTCGGCCCTCCCGTTGTTATCTTTCTCTGATATCTCTGTGTGGTTCTTCTTCTCTATAATTAATACTCAGCACAGTTCAGTTGACAAGTTGCAGTTATTGTTAAAGTTATGTTTTCCAGGGCAAGGCCATTCAATTTAGTCTTCAAGCACTGCTTTTGGAGTCCCAGAACTAAAGGAGGGGCTATTCCGAAGGCACCAACAGGAAGGGGAAAAAACAATTTCCTGCCTCCCTAAAGGCATGGTGGGAATAACCCAAGGAGATGTCCTCCTGACCTCATAGGAGAAGGACCCCTCACAGTAAGTACCAATGGTCGTTTGCATCCTTGGTCTCAGGGTATTTGGCTGGGTATATGGACCTATGGAACAAAATGGGGTGTATATGTTTGGGCAAATAGAAGAAGAATATATTAGTTTTTAAATCAAGATGATTTTAAGTTGCCATGGAAAGTTCTCCCTTTGAGGCAGAGAATATTTTTGGTGCTTCCCACCATCCTATCAAGGAGGCAGGAACTAAAACTCTTCCTCTTCCTGTTTCTTTTCCTGCTTCAAAGGGAGAAGCAGCTCTAAAAGCCACTAGATAGCTTTAAGATAGGATTTTTTTCTTCCTCTTTCACTTGCTTCTACTCCCAATCTTACTCCTCACTCTTTGCCTTACCCAGTCTGTTCCTGTCTGGCTTTTGACTCCTTCTGAACCTTGCTCCCCACGGATAGGGCCTCCCCCCCAGTGGCAATTTTTCATGGCTTCAAAGGACAGCTTTCTCTCAGAAGGAGAGATGGATCCTTAGTTTGCGGCAGGCATCATGGAGTGCAGCAAAGTTGGGGCTGGCATGTCTCTGCAGCATGCCTGTGCCACCGCAAACACCTCGGGGTGCCTGACTGAAGCTGGGGGAAAGGCTCAGATGACCAGCTGACACCACCCTCCAGCCATGGCCCACTCTTCTCCTCCAGGTGCGAGCGGTGGCCATTTTGAAGCCCGAAAATTGGCAGGAAAGGGCTGTTGCTCCCACGATTTCCGCCAGGAACCCACAATGGAAGAGGACAACATACAGTTGGGCTATGATGTTGCAGAGCACCTTCTCTCAGATCAGATTTCCCCAAAGCATTCTAGGCATGTCCGAGAGCCTTAATGATACCCTGAACAATCGGCTCTGTCTCCTGCCATTCTCCATCTGCTAAAACAAACCATGAAGAGTTCCTGAACCTCTGTCATTCTGAGCTTCTAGCCGTCCCTAGACCTGGTTCCAAGGCTTCCTCTCCTCCTGTCACCCCCCGGACCAACCATCCATACTCAAGGTAGAGGTCCTAGCTGGCCCACCAACAGCAACCCCCCCCCAAGGAAGAGGTGTATAGATCCTGTGGGGTGGGGGCTCAGGCATCACATAGTGAAATGGAGGGGGGGGGGGAGTCTAACAAAGAAACAGAAGGCAAAGTACCTGAACAGTCAGCCAGGTTGTTCAAACAGGAAGTTCATCACTACTTGCTGAGCAAGACTCTTTCAGCCTTGGAACTCAGTGGGACTGCCTCAGAGCAGGAACCCCGTCCTAAAAGAGGTGCAAAATCAGGACCAAAAGGGATCCAAGAATCTTCCCCTAGAGCAGAATTGGAAGAAAAGACTTTCCCCCTCCCTGAATCATTTTAACGCCAGTTGAGGGTAGAATGGACCAAACCAGCAGTTCCCACATTTTGTTAAAAGACTGTATGCACTCCCATCCAATATTCCCTCTAAGATGGGTTAGCATGAGCTAGCTCACAGTTTTTAGCCTCCAGTGCACATATTTTTGTCTTCACTCAGGAAGGATGGCTCCAGAGCAAACTAATTTATATAGTCGCCAGATTGCTCGCTCCCAACTTTAATGCCACTGGCTCACAAACTAGAATTTTTGCTCACAAGATTCCACAGCTTAGAGGGAGCATTGCTCCCATCCTGTGCCAATGAAATCCTGCAGGTACCCCTAGTGGATGCCCCTGAAGCAGCTCTGCAGTCATATGACCTCTTCTCTGAGGATGGACAGGGTTCTGTGAGGGATACTCTGGACAAAACAGCCAACATGTCCCTAAAGAAAACACACGAGGCTATTTCAGTGGCCATTAAGGCAGCCACAACGGCCTCTATAGCCTCTAGGGCAGCCATACTTTGGCTGAGAAAAATTGTATAGATGATCCCAGGGGAAAATTGCAAACTACTGGACGGGATTAATAGGGTTATAAAATCTACTGCCTTTTCAGCAGACGCTATCCTAGATATATTATCCTTCTCTGCAAGGGCCATGGTTTCTGCAACTGCTGCCAGGAGGGTCCTCTGGCTGAGAGCATGGCAGGCAGACATTCATTCTAAACATATCGTGTCAGCCTACCCATTTCAGGACGCTAGGCTTCTCTTCTATGTTTCTAAGGCAAAAGGACTAGAACCTGGATTGCCACTCCAAACCTGTTTGGGTGGCGAGCAGATTTTAGCTCGCCCGCGGAGCCAAATGGATCCAAGCCGATTCCAGGAAGCTCTGTGGGATCCGATGCCCCCTGGCGGCTCATTAGATGAGCAGGTCGAAGACTGGCAACATCGTCTTTCGGCAGCCATCGACGAGATCGCTCCCCGGCGCCCTCTGCGCCCTCGTACCCGACTCGCTCCGTGGTATACGAGTGAGTTGAGGGAAATGAAAAGAGAGCTCAGACGACTAGAGAGGCGGTGGCGTCGCGCTCCCGACGAGGCGTCAAGAACATCTTATAGGACGTTTATGAAAGCCTATGAGATGGCTGTCAAGGCGGTGAAGAAAGCGTTCTATGCGGCCGAGATAGCATCTGCGAGTTCCCGCCCAGCCCAATTGTTTAGGACGATTCGATTACTGACGACTCTGCCGACAAGCAGACCAAATGATAGGGAATTGGCCATTGGCTGTGAGGCATTTGGGAACTTTTTCGCAGATAAAGTCTTGGCGCTCCGCCGGGACCTCCCTGCTACAGTTGATACAGTAGCAGAACTTGAGGCTCCAAGCACATCTTCTGGTCATGTTCTGGATCATTTCAGCCCACTCTGCCTGGAGGAGGCTGACAAGTTGCTCTCCCTGGTCCGCCCAACTACCTGCCGACTCGATCCATGCCCGTCATGGCTAATTAAAGCAAGCCATGATGGAGTCTGTGGAGCACTGAGGGAGATTGTCAAGACGTCCCTTGAAGAAGGGACGTTCCCGAGTGCCCTAAAGGAGGCTGTGGTACGCCCCCTCCTAAAAAAACCATCACTGGATCCGGCCGAATTGACCAACTTCCGGCCGGTATCTAACTTACCCTATTTGGGTAAGCTAATCGAGAAAGCAGTTGCGGATCAGTTACAGAGCTATTTGGATGACGCCTCTGTGTTAGATCCCTTCCAGTACGGCTTCCGGCCAGGCCATGGGACGGAGACAGTGCTGGTCGCCCTCACAGATGACCTCCGAAGGCATCTGGATCGAGGCGGTACGGCGGTGCTGATGTTGTTGGACCTGTCGGCGGCGTTCGACATGGTCGCCCATCGGCTACTGACCCGCCGCCTCGCTGATACTGGGATCCAGGGGTCAGCCTTGCAATGGCTTTCCTCATTTCTCCAGGATCAGGGACAGAGGGTGGCAGTGGGGGAGCAGCTCTCCTGTAGACATCCACTGACTTGTGGGGTCCCGCAGGGGGCAGTGCTTTCCCCCATGCTGTTTAACATCTATATGCGCCCCCTCGCCCAGATAGTCTGGAGGTATGGGCTTGGGTGTCATCAATATGCAGATGATACCCAGCTCTATCTGTTGATGGGTGGCCAGTCGGACTTCGACCCGGGAAATCTGGCCCTGGTGTTGCAGGCTGTAGCTGGTTGGCTCAGACAGAGTCGGCTGAAATTGAATCCAACGAAGACGGAGGTCCTGTGTTTGGGTCGGAGCGGCCTGGGGGCGGGGATCCCACTCCCGACCTTCGATGGGGTACCGCTGGTGCCAGCGTCGGAGGTTAGGAGCTTGGGAGTGCTGCTGGAGCCTTCATTAACGATGGAGGCTCAGGTGGCAGCCACTGCGAGGTCAGCTTTTTACCACCTACGGCTGGTCAAGCAGTTGGTCCCCTTCCTTGGGCGTGACGACCTGACCACAGTGATCCATGCTTTGGTCACCTCAAGGTTGGACTACTGTAACGCCCTCTACATGGGGCTGCCCTTGTGCCAAATCCGGAAGTTGCAGCTAGTGCAGAATGCAGCAGCGCGGCTGGTGACAGGTCTCCCGGCTCGGGAGCATGTCCAGCCCGCCCTAAAAACACTGCACTGGCTGCCTATAGCATACCGAATAAGGTTCAAGGTGCTGGTACTTACCTATAAAGCCCTATATGGCCGAGGACCTAGCTACTTGAAGGACCGCCTCTCACCTTATATTCCCCAGAGAGCACTTCGATCCGGGTCCCAGAACCGCCTGACTATCCCAGGGCCGAGGGAGGCCCGCTTGGCGGCAACAAGGACCAGGGCATTTTCTGTGGCGGCCCCTTACTGGTGGAATGAGCTCCCGGATAACATCAAGGCCCTGCGGGATTTATTGCAATTCCGCAGGGCCTGTAAAACGGAGCTCTTCCGCCAGGCATACAAATAGGGGTCGCCCACAGTATATACATCGGGCCCGGCCTGATTTTTTAGCTGTCAATGCCTGAATGCTGTTTTGATATCTGTACTAAAACACCGTCATCTATGTAATTGTGTAAGCTTGTTTTTATGTTATCTAAAAAAATTTTTTTAAATGTATTGTGCCTAACGGCTGTTGTTAGCCACCCTGAGCCCGCCTTATGGCGAGGAGGGCGGGATATAAATTTTAACAAATAAATAAATAAAAAAGACACCCTGAGGTGCTGAATTTTACCCCAAGGTACTGAATTCTGGGGTGACACCTTGCAATGTGCAGATGTCTTAACATGTCTACTGACTGCACCGTCATTTGGCTATTGTCTTGCAGTTAGTTTGGGGAGGATTAGATCTTAAATCCTAGTTTAGCCAAGTTTCGCTGCTGCAGTTGGTTATGTATAAAATGGGAGTGTGTTAATGGTCCTGTAACTGAGGTGGTTGGAGATAACACCGGGGGTGGGGAGGGGGGGGGGAATTAACAGCTGCTTTCTCCCTAATGCTGCAGCACATGAAATGATTGACTTATTGTCTATTTACTCAGTTTATTGAGTTTTGAACTACCCAGCCAGGCTCCATTAGAATATATGTCAAGGCCAGCTGTGTAATTAGCTATGGGCAAAAGAAATGGAACCTGTGTGTGTGTGTGTGTGCTCATCTGAGGGGAGTCTTGTGAATCTCATCCTTTCTTGAGGACTGTCTCAGCTCCCGGCTCATTGCAGGCCTTTAATTTTTTTAAAAGAATGAAAGCATAAAAAACCTGCTTTGGCAGGTTTTGAACATTTCTAGATACTTTTATGCTTTATGTGTCCTGGAGGTGCTGTGTTGCTGTCGAACAAGCAGCCCGTGCATGCTTTCTTGGTGCCATTATTATTATGACTGGCATATCAGATTTTCCTGGCTTGTCATAGTGCTAAAACATGTACCTAGGTATGTCTGACTGCATTCCCTTGTTATGGTTGCCTTTCCCTTTTTGTCCTCCCCTCCCTTTTGTCTCTCTGTAGTGTTGAAATATAGGTTGCTAGCTCCTTGGAGCTGGTACCTGGTTTATTTTGCTTATGTTACTCTGTAAGTGCTGTGTGTATCAGTGGGACAGCATAAATAATGAGCTGGTCAAAGAACCTTTTCATGGCTTACTATATTGTGTTATGCCAATAAAGGTTATTGGAATTGGAATTGGCTTACTATATTGGGATTCACATTTTGGTAGGGCTCGTAGCATAATTTGAGGTCCCATCTCTTCTCTGCAGCTCCTGCTCTCTCCCAAATGTTTTAAACGCAACAAAATAATTTTAAAAATATATGCATTTTTGTGCATACATAATCTCTAGGGTAACTGCAAATTAGCATTTGAGAACAGATAGAAATGTAAAAACAGTTGAAAAAACAGTTGAAAGAAGAAAAGAGATGATTACCCGGGAGGGCCAAGATGTCCTCCATACCTCAGACGAGAAGGACCCTTCACAGTGAGTGTCCAGTGGTCTGAGTTGGAGTTGGAGGACATCTTGTGGGACCTCTCAGAGCAGTGTCCCTAAAGTTTGGGTGGGGGGTTGTCATCCTGATCCAATATAGACTGCGGAACTCTCCTTCCAAAGGCCATATCCGTGGAGTCAATATGGAGGCAGTACATTGATCTTATGGTGTTTCATGAATGTGAACAAGGAGGACCATGTGGTGGCCTTGCAAACTTCCTCCACCGATGCCCGTCTTGCAAAGGCTGCATTTGTGGCCATGCTGCAAAGTGAATGGGCTGTAATCCCTGCTGGAACTTTTTGCCTCTGACTCTGGTATGCCTCAGCAATGCAGGACCTAATGGTATTGCTGATCGCCGAGTTAGACATCTTCTTTCTTATATGTGGAGGTGAGATGTTCACAAACAGAGAATCTTTCTGTTGTTGGCTGTGCTACATATGAAGCACTTGAGTGTCCACTTGACATCCATATTATGCTAGTGTTTTTTTCTTGGGTGAACTGGGTTCGGAGAGAAGAAAGGTAGATAGATCTCCTGTGATCTGTGAAATTTGGTATTGACTTTTGGACAGAAGGTTGGATTGGATCTCAAAACTACTCTGTCCTTGTGAAAAATGCAGAGTTCCCACAACTGAGAGTGTGCCCAACTTCAGAATCCTTCTGGCTGACATAATGGCAGTCAAGAAATACCGCTTTCATCCTTAAGAGCTTGAGTGGAATATCCCGTATAGACTGAATGGTTCCTTAGTAAGTGCTGTGAGAACAATATTAAGTCTCCAAACTGGAAACCTATGGTTGTGGGGTGGATCTCTAAGAGAAGCTCCTCTGAGAAACCGTTGGATAGGTGGATGGTAAGATATGCTGAGACCCTTGAACCTTGGGAGAACCGAAGCAAGCACCGCTGTTTGTCTCCTGAGGGTTGTCGCCTTGAGACCACTACCGATACCATCCTGTAGAAAACCCAGAATCAATTTTATCTCCAGCTTTAAGGGATTAACTCGCTTCCTCCTATACCCCTGAACAAAGGCCTTCCAAGTGGTGTTGTAAATCCTTGAAGTTCATGGTTTCCTGAAAGCCATGATAGTATTTATTACTGTGGCCTGATACCCTAATCGAGATTGTTTGTTCCTTTCAGTTTCCATGTGGTGAAACAGAACAACCCCAGTCACAGGTGCCAAATTGGACCTTGCTGCACCATGTCTTGGAATACTGGATGAGTTTTGGCAGTACTGGAATAGGAGGGAATGCATAGATTGGGCCATGTTGTTATGAGGGCTATCTGTGGCTTCTGCCCGCGGGTGGAAGAACCTGGAGTAAAATCTGTCCAGTTGGTTGTTGTGTGCAGAGGTGAAAAGGTCTATCAGAGAGGTTCCAAATGTGGACACTATCAGTTGGAAAATCTCCTTGTGGATCATCCATTTGCCTTCCTGAATGGACTGCTGGCTTAGCCAATCCACTTGTATGTTGGTGGTACCTTTCACATGTTCCATTCTGATTGAAGCCAGGTTCTTCTCTGCTCAGGTCAGTAGATGGGTTACTTCCCTGTGTGGGACAGAGGACTTGGAGCCCCCCTGCTTGTTGATGTAAGCTTTCACCGGTATGATGTCAGTCCTGATAAGTATGTGACATCCTCTGATTTGAGTGGTGAAGGGCAGAAGGACCAGTCTGATGGCCCGCAGTTCCAGGAGATTGATCGGTAGTCGGGTTTCATCCTCAGACCATTGGCCCTGGACCAGGTGGTGGAATAGGGTAGCACCCCGGCCTGATATATTAGTGTTAGTGAAAATTTGGATCCATTCTTAAATCCAAAAGGGCTTGCTTTGAGTGAGGTTTTCCAGCTTGGACCACAACTGGAGGCTTCCTTTCACCTGGAGAGGTACTCTCATCGAAATGCCTATCTTCTGGGTGATAGTATGCATGGAGGAATAGCTGTAATTGTCTGGAATGCATTCTTCCCATTGGAGCATGTCCATGGCAGCAATCATCAGACCCATCAACTTGGTTAAGGTGGACAGCAGTGATGTGTTCGCCTGGGTAATCTGAAAGGACAATTCCTTGATCTTTCTGGCCTTCTTCACTGGTAGAGATAGGTGTGTCAATTGCGTGTCCATGATGATGCCCAAGTGTTCCAGGTGTTGCATGGGCATCAGGGAACTCTTTTGCATGTTCACTAGGAAATCAAAGGTTTGTAGGCACTGTCCTGTCCTGGAAGTGTGTTCCAGAAAACATTCTCTGGACTGGGATCGAATCAAGATATCATCCAGCTATAGATGGGCATATATCCCCTGCTCTTGTAGACAGACAACCGGGTTGATCAGTATTTTTGTGAATACCCGGGGGGCTGATAATAGATCGAATGACAGTGCTCTAAATTGAAAGTGAGTCCCCCCCCCCCAAGAAACAGAGGAGTCTTCGATATGCATGTAGGCCTCTGTCAGGTCTATAGATGTCAGGAATTCTCAGGGTTAAAGGGACTCAGAGTTTCCATGCGAAAGCATCTGGGCTCGATATATTTGTTTTAAGTATTTTAAATCTAGGATAGCCCTCCAGGCTCCGTTCTTTTGGGGGTCTGTGAAAAAAGATAGAGTATACCCCAGTCCCCTGTATGGCCTTTGGAATAGGTTCTATTGCTTGAATATTGGGCAGGGGTTGGATTGCCACTCTGGTCCTGTTTCTTTTTTATCTGGTTTCTGTGTGAGGGGGAGACGATAAACCTTTGAGGTGGAGTAGTCCAAAATTCTATCTTGTACTCTTTGGTCACAATTTCTTTTGCTCAATTGTCTTCATGGGAGACAGTCCAGGCTTGGCTGAAATGAGGTAGTTGCTGGTAGAAGCAGGTAGTCACGCTTTTGGTGCCTTGGGTTCTCTGTCCCTGTCTTGTCTGTTTCTACTTGAATTGGTGAACCTGTTGTTGAGTCCACCACATCAAAAGGACTGCCTGTTGCCACTCGAGAAGGTCCTTCTGGTATCCTGGTGGAATCTGGGAAGAGTGTGCTGTAACTGAAGGATGAAGATCCAAATGTTGTCTTATTGCCACACTGTATGTTCTTAGGTAAGGCTTTTTTCTTGTCTCCACTAAAATTTTGTCCAGAAATTCCCCGAACAGTTTAGCTTCCAGAAAGGGGTAAGCAGTTACTCTGGCCTTAGATTAGTAGTCTCCTGGTCACACTCTCAGCCAGACCGTGTGGTGAGCGGTTGCTGTTGAAGCCATGGCTCAAGAGGCAAAAACCATAGTATCCAGGGTGGCATCAGTAGTATAGGATACACCCTTCAGCACTCTGTGGTGCCTTCTAGCAGCCTGCGGTTATTGTCAGGCAGTAGCTGAATCAACATGTGTCCACACGATAGTCCACTGGGACCCCGTTGAGGCTGCAGCTGATGCCTTGATAGCCATTGAAAGATCAGGCCATCGTGAGATCAGGCAAATTCTGCCCATTTGTTGAGGCTGTCTATAAGGTTGCCGTGTCCATCTTTGAATAGTAATTCTGATGATTGTAGAGCGGTCACCTGAAAGAATTCATTAGTGGTTGAGGATAGAGGTACAGTTTTTTGACAAACCCTGGGAAAGATTTATTTGCCGTTGGTGTAGCCCATTCCGCCTTGCGTTTTTTTCCGTTGAATTCTGGGAATGGGAAGGCGTTCTCTGAAAAGCCAATACAAGGGCAAAACTCGCCCTTGGGTTTGTTTTTTCTACCTGGAGCATTGGACGTTTGATCTCCTGATTCTATGGACTCTAGTAATTCAAGAGCAGACAGAGTTTTGCATAGCAAGTGTTGAAAATCTTCACTCTTGAATAGGCAAAGGGAAGGTTCTGGCACACCTGCTTCCCCTTCCTCACTATCAGAGAGGAATTCTCCCTCCTCTCTCTTACTAGAAGCTGCTGAATCACTTTCTCCCCCCTGGGAAACCTGTGCCGCCATCCCCTTATGACTCATGTGGGTTCCCTTCGGTGCAGCTTTGGTGGACCAGTTGCCTCTGTGTCGGGGCTTGCCATGTTGTTAGGAGGAGGAGGAGGAGGATCAAGAAAGAATGGTCCCCACAGTCCCCTGATCTATAGAAGCTGACACTTTCATCTCTCATGACTATCATTAAAAAGGCCATCACGTTTGGTGATGAGGAGTCCAGAGCTGCCAACGTTACTGGCCTGGAAGTTGCTGTGAGCGTCTTCCCCAGAATCAATCTTGACAGCACCGCCTCGTCCATGCCCAGAGGGCTCCGGTCGCTCCATGGCCGGGATTAGGCTCCGTTTGCTGTTCCCGTTAGAGAAAAGTTGCCTGGTAGGGGCTGATATGATGGTTAAGGCTAGTGCTAAGTCTGGAGGCACTCCCTGTGGGCACGACTCTTCGGCGCACTTTTCTCCTCCTTCGCCTCCTCATGCAAGCAGTGCCATAACGGACGCTGCGGTGTTCCATTTAGGGGATGCGTGGGTCCCTGTGTCTGCTTCACAATGATGATTGTCTAGCTCCATCACTGATAAGAAGCTGTCACTATCTTTGGCTCTTGTGGCCATCTTGGCTGTGGCTTCCCTCTCCTTGTCTAGAGGCAGTCAGCCTCTGAGGCTTTACCCTTAGGGGAAAGGAAAATGAAAGGATAGGCAGCAGAGGAGAGGAGAGAAAAACTAGGCTTATAGAAAGCAGAGTTAAAGTGGTAAATGGTAAAAAGTGGGTATAAGGTGGAAGGAGTTAGAAGCAAAGGAGAAAATTGTAATTCCTAAGGAAAAAAATAGAATAGGATTAGGCAAAGCCTATACCTAGATGTTCTCCCTGCTGAGGCAGGAAAAGAACTGAGCTTAGGGGTGACTCCCACCACAGGAAACAGGAAGTAAACAGATTTGATCCTTCCTCCCTAAGTGGTGGATGGGAACAACCCACAAGATGTCCTCCAACTCAGAGGGAGAACGCAGGATACTTGAGTTAGGATGTCAATTCACACAGTTTTTGGAAATTGCCAACCTAGTGTTGTGGTTAGACTAGGATCTGAGAGATCCAGGTTCACATCCACATTCTGACACGGGAACTTAACAGGTGACCTTGGTCCAGTCAAATTCTTTCAGCCTAACCTACCTCACTGGGTGAGTGGTGTGAGGATAAACTGTAGGAGGGGATGACAGTGTTGTATGCAGCTTTGAGTCCCCATTGGGAAGACATTGGGACATACATTTTAAAGCCCTCATTTTAAAAAAATGATAAGGATGAAAACAAAGTAGAACAAAGCAGCTTAGTAGTTAATGTATCAGGCTGAGGACACAGGTTCAGATGCTCCCCCCCCCCAGCTCAGTTGGTGACCCCATCAGTCATGCTTGACCTAACCTATCTCACAGAATTACAGAGAGGATAAATTGAAGATGGGAGAGACATATATGCCAATGCTTAACTAGATGTGGTAGAAAAGATGGTAAGCAAAGCAGGCAGTTTTTCAGCATTGTTGAGAAACAGGAATTTGGGCTGGGTCTCCATTGGGAGAAGTAGGGAAAAGTGACCAAAAAAACCCCCTATGTACCAAAAGGAGAACCTTCCTGCACCTCTCCAGTGATGTGTGAAAAGGAGCAGAGGTGCAGGGGTCATCTGGCAATGTGGTGTGAGAGCAGAATTGAGTACTTGCAGACAGCAGCTGAAGAAGAAGAGTTTGGATTTATACCCCGCCCTTTACTACCCAAGGGAGTCTCAGAGCGGCTTACAAACTCCTTTCCCTTCCCCTCCCCACAACAGACACCCTGTGAGGCAGGTGGGGCTGAGAGAGCTCTGAGACAACTGTCCTTAACAGAACAGCTCTGACAGAACTATGGCTCACCCAGGGTCATCCAGCAGGTGCAAGTGGAGGAGTGGGGAATCAAACCCGGTTCTCCCAGATTAGAGTCTGCGCACTTAACCACTACACCAAACTGGCACCAAGGTGGAAAGTGTAAATATAACTCTGAGGAAAGTCATTATTTTTTCTCTTTGCTTTGGACTCTGTTACCGTCAGCCTTGGTAGATGTAGCAGGATAAGTCTTTTTTTTTTAAACAAATTTTTATTTTTTTCTTATTCAAAACTTTACACAATTACCTTCAGAATATTTTCATCACTATCATATTTTCTATATAACTGTTTATTCCAATTACAATTCAAACTCTTTATGACTTCCCACCTCACCTACACCATTATATATATAACAACAATTATAAAAAATTAGAAATATTATCTCTTACAGGTAACATATTTGGTTATAAAAAAATTTAAATGTTTAAAAATATTATCTAAATATCGGTTATATGTAATCTGGCTTCCATTCTTGTCACATCAAACGTTCAATATATTTTCATTAAAGAAAACCATTTCTTCTTTTCTTAATATTATTTTAAACATCCACAATCAGTAATTAGACAGTGTAAAAATATTATTTTTCATATCCCAGTATTGCTCTAAATATTCTTTCAAATCTTTCCTTCTAAAAACATCTGAGTCTTGATTGTTCAATTTTCTTGTCCATTTATCCATTTTTGCCATAAATGGCAATTTTCTCAACCAATCCCATAGGTCCTGCAGATCAGCTCTCTTACTCTCTTGGTTGTAAATTGCACTACCACATCTCTCGGCAGATTTTTTTTGCTAGCATACCCTGAATTAACTCTGTAGACCAGGTCGATATTAGATTTTAAGTCCTCTTCTTCATCTTTCAAATAATCACTCAAAGCTTCAATAATCCTTGTGAATATATCCTCACCCATCTTTTCACCTGTCCCTCTAAATCTTAGGTGGTTTTGCATCTCCTTGTATACCATCATTGTTTCCACTCTATAATTCTCCTTTGTCACTTTTTGAATATTTTCTTCCGAAACAAGCATTTTACTTTCCATCTCTTTCAATTTCTTTGCCAGGTTTTGAAATTCAGTCTTTTGATCTCCAAAATTCTTGTCCACTTGCTCAGCTAAGCCGTTTATTTTCTTGTCTAATTGTTGGTTTTGCTGGCTAAGATCGCTTAAAGCTTCCATCATCCTTTTCTTCATTGCCTCTATCATAGCCACTATTTCAGTATCTTCTCTGGTAGGCATCTTAGCTGCTGACCAAGTTGCCGCCCGTTCAGGCTCCATTTTTGCCTCTTAAAAAAAAAAAAAGCCTATTTTTGGTATCTTCCGATTCTAACGTTCTTAGGCTCTATCAATCAGTCCTGGAGAGCTTTGACAAATGCCATTATTTTCACCGCTCAAAAGTGTTTACTTTTCAAGATATTTAATTTTGAAATTTTAGTCCTCCACAAAATGGCGGACTTCTTTTCTCTATGGTACAGGTCACAAATCTTGCTTCCTGGTTCTCTTTCACCCGGAAGTGCTTCTTACTTAATGTAGTCCTCCCAAGTCCCTTCCTCTTCAGTTCTTCTTTTCTGCTCTCAGCCAGACGTCACTTCCTGTTATTTAATACAGCTCTCGCCTATACAGATCTCGCAATACTTCCAGTCTCTCCAGCCCTCTCCTCCGCGACCACAGGAATGGTAAACAAAACGCTCTTTAGGCAGTTTTTAGCTAAAATCCAATTCTTTTACAACAGGAAAAAGTCTCAGTCTATTCTTCAACTGCTGCTCTGCTTATCTCTCTGTTTTCCTCGCCCCCCAACCACACGGTACCGGTAAGCAAAAAGTTTTTCGTTACCTTTAGATGTTACTTGGGTAAAGGTGAAGCTTCATAAATTAGAATTTGTCTTCTTTTAGTCAAGAAATCGGGGGAGTGGAGGTTTTATGCTGAATAAATCAGCCTGGTTCAGTTCTCTAGAGTTGCTTGCAGAACCTGCACTGGGGGAGGAGATCAAAGTGGCAACAAATCTCCTCCGAGACTTATTGCTCACCGATCTCAACTCTCTCTTGGGTCGTGTTGCTTGCTGCACACTCCCCTGCCTGGGGAGGGTTGCATCGGGTGCTAAAAAAGCCCCCAAACTGTCAGAAAGAACCGCTGGCCACCCTGAACAATTACAGGGTGCGTCAAATCTCCATTTTCCCCGACCGGAAGTCCACCGTAGCAGGATAAGTCTACTGCAGGAGTCCCCAGTGTGGTGTTTGGCAGCCACCAAATATTTTTAAAAAGTGGGTGGGGCCAGATGGTGCTTCTGTCCATACAGCTTTTGATTGACCATTAGAGATATGATGGCTGTGCAGATTTTTTTTTAAAAAAATTGCTTCGGCAGCAGTTGTTACCACAGCACAAGTATTTTATTGTTAAACAGAGCTTGTTGAAGAGTTACTATTAGAGCTATGCATGACCTCACTACTTGACATTTTGTAGTGGGCTGTGCATGTTGTGGTAGCCATTTTGTGGCTGGCTTCGCCCCCTGCAGTTGCTACTTTATAGTGGTGCTCACAGGGTGAAAAGGGCTTGGGACCCTGATCTTGTCTCTTAAGTCCCAGCTGTGCATAGAATATTTTGTTTTAGCTACCTGTACATCTATACACATTTTCCTTTTTCCTGTACAGGTCTAATTACATGGCAGCAATACCATTATCTAAATTTTATGTGCAAAAGCCTGGTTTTATACAAAACAGTTTGTGTGGTAGAAGGTGAGCCATTGTATGAACCCTTTGGGTGTGTGAGTTGGCTGTAGCCATTTTAAAATTGGTATACTGTTAGTGTTTTATGACAGGATTCAGTAAAAAGGGTTAATATCTTAGATCACTGAGAGCTCTAGGTCAGGTGTTGGGAGACAAAAAGTTGGTTTCAACACTCTTAAAGTTTTCTCTGTCACAGGTATGTCATGCGGTTTGAGTGTTACACTTCAGCACGACTACGGGTTACTCACATCCATTCATGGTAACCCACAAACCACTCGAGGTACTAGCCTACTGAAGTCTATGAAGTGAACCAGCTTAAGAGATTGATGGACTGCAGCCAGAGACCATACAATTGATAAATAGGAAGTGGTGCTGGCTGCAATAAATAGTTGAATTTGTATGCAAGAGCTGTGTTGAACTCTCTGCAGTGATTCTTGAATTCTTCGCAGTAAGAGCCCATCTTTTGCCTAGCTAAGCTGTGTGTATGTTCTGAGATTTTCTTACCTGGTGGAAGTCTGGATAGTGTCACTGAATGTGGACTTCATCATCCTGTATCTCTTTTTTTTCTTTGTGAGTAAGCAAAATTCTAGGTTTTATAGCTGCAATTAGACTTTGTAAATTTATTTATTATATTTTTACCTCATTTTCTCAGCTGCCAGAATTCTTTACGCTAAGTACTGGAAGAATGTGTGTGTGTGTGTGTGTGTGTGTGTGTGCGTGTGTATTTATATATATTTTCTTTATTTATAATTTTTCTAACGTAAAACCATAAGCTGTTAATATACACATAGTAGGAGCATCCTCGAAAAAAAATCATATTCAACATTCTGTTACTCATTACATCTTTGTTTCATCCATTTATACAACTTATTCCAAATTACCTTGCATGTACCATCTTGTTTATCTTTTAACATTGTAGCCAATTTGTCCATTTTGGTGACTTCTAGCAGTTTCTGCAGAAATTCTTGTCTATGTGGAGTTTTTTCTATCTTCCAGTACTTAGCGTAAAGAATTCTGGCAGCTGTAATACCATGCAATATCAAATATCGATCCTCTTTTTTATAAACCAGGGATTATATTTAGGAGAAATATTTCTGGTTTAAATGACATTTTTATTCCAATTACTTCTTGAAGTATTTTCTTGACCATTAGCCAATAATCATTTGCTTTCCCAGAAAGCCAGCATAGATGGAAACAAGATCTTGTTGCCCAGCTGTGTAGGGTAGTCTTCTTGAGTTCAGCCATGACATCTTGAACTTCAGTGTTTGCATTGTCTGTGTGATTTGGAGGTCATGTTATACAGAAGTGGGTAGCCCTGTAATCAAGCTCTCACAATGTTGACTTGATGTGGAGTGGATGTCTGCCTCTTGTACGTGCAGTGGAGCATCTCCCAGTAAACACTTTGGTGAGTGAAGGGAAAATGCTTGACTTTAAGGACACTTGTTGACATGTGTCAAAGAACTGTGACTTGGCCCAAGCTCCCTGATGGATGTCCACCATATGTTTTACAAGTATAAATCTTTGAATGTCCCAGGTATGCACAAGTGGTAACTGATCTGCTCTGTAAAAGGGTGATTCAATCCCAGCTATTCAAGTGAGAGGTATCTTCTTGTAGCCCTCCCCTCCCCATGCCTTTCACAGTGGCTTATCTTGGTGGTGTTCGTTGTACTTTAACTACATTTACATTACCATGGAAGTGTAAACTGCCTAGCAAAAAACAATTGTTTGGGTTTATGTGGTGTCTGTGGGAGATGCACACTGGAAACAGGTCATAACCTTGGCTGTGCAGGGAGGTCACAGTACAGCTTTTCCGGGATAAGGGTGGTATTCAGTTATACCTGTTAGTGTCAGTTCACCTGAAGGTGCTCACCTTGCCTTTTTGATTCATGGAAGTTTTTCTTTTTTTGGCTCTTTGTGTACAAATCAACTTTGTTCAGCTTCTTTCAGGCACGGAGGGTGCCGTTTTTCTCATGTGGCTGGTAGCACAATTTGTGCTTGTGGTGTGCTTCTCAGTCAGTCAATAGTATTGTTTTGTCATGTGTGGAAAGCTTTCACCGATACATATCTTTTAAAAAGCTTAGTGTGCTTTGCTTGAAAGGGTGTGGGGAGGGGGGGCTGCTTTTCTGAATGTTCTTTAAAAAAAACCCCAAAACATGAAAGTAAGAATGTCAACAGTACAAACAAGTTCCACAGGCAACAAGTACCACTTGGCGCAATATCTGAATAGCCAACCAAGCAGCTGTTGAAAAGGATAAGCATTTCTGCCCTTTCTAAAGGCAGCGAAGGAGCTACAACTCTGTACCACAGGGAATATTGCCTGGGGGGCATCACTATTAAAGCCCTGCTGTTAGCTTCTCACAGTGCTGGAATATGAAGCAGGGTCTGATTTGAAGAATGCATCTGGCAAGGGGATTGTTATAAGGAAAGCAAATGTCTTAGGGTTTGTGAGTCTAAGGTTGCAAAGAGATATAAATGGGTTAGGCTTATATAAGCTTCAAGGGCAGCACCCCCCAAGTATATGTTACTGTAGCTGATCCTGTAGATTACAGAAACATGTATTGGTGTGGCACATTTCCCCCTTTCCCAAGGAGCAACAAAACCTGGCAAGTACCCTTAGCAACTGCAGTTCCTTGTTAATCAGAGAGATGAGGAAATTGCAGCCACATCAATCACAGAGACAAGCAAGTTCTTCTTTCTCTGAAGAGGAGGGCATCTTGGAATGGGTGACTCCCACCAATTGCTTAGGGAGGTGGGACTAAACTCTTCAACTTCCTGTCTCCCGCCCTGGTTCAGTTTGCTTCCTGCCTTGTTAGGGAGAGTAGTTTTGGAGCAGAGCTGTTTGTTTTTTTTTACTCGCTTTTCTCCTAGAGTGGTTTTATACCTGAGGGAGAGTTTCCTAACTCTCCAATCTGTCCTTCTTTCTCTTCAGACCTTCTTTCACACCTCCTCTTGGCTCTGCTGTTTCTTTTACCTTTGGTTCCCCCCCATCCCTTTGCTCTCCCTTTCCCCCTCCTGCCTTGGAGAACTGTGAAAGAGAATGGCTCAGCAGCACGAGATGTAAAAGAGATTAATTTACCTCTGAAAATGAGAGAGCTTCACTGCTGAGTCTAGCCCAGAGTGGCTTAGGAAGACTGCTGAAGCCCAAAACAAAAGCACTTTTTAAAAAAGCGCCATAAAAAGGCATTAAAATAGTTCCTCAGGCACCAGTGGCTTCTTGGCTCTCAGTTTGGCCTTTGGAGGCTATGATGCCACCCCAGGCTCCATTGTTGGGCACACCCACAGCTCTCTTGGTTGCCAGTTCAGCCCCAGAGGGCTATGATGGCATGCCAGGCTCCCCTGAAGGAGGCCCCTCCCGGTTCTCTTGGCTGCCAGTTCAGCCCCCAGAGGGCTACAGTGGCCTTCCAGGCTTCTCCGTTGGACTTTCCGCTGAACCAGAGGGACTCCTTGGCCACCAAAGCGAATCTTCAGAGCGTTAGGTGCTGTCTCCCCCCCCCCCCTCTTCTGAGGTTGTGGGTGGGGGGAATCCTTGCTCTGCTGAGAGTATGGAGTTTTTTTAAAGAGAGCCATGAGAGAGGAGCTGCGAGGCACCTGAGGGCACTCCTCTCCCACCCCTTCCCAGGGATCAAAGTGCTCCAACCCGAGGTCACTCTTGCCTGCTCACAAGCAAAGGTTTAGATGCTTCATCTTATTGGGACCTTTGTTCTCTGTGGCCCACTGTGGCTACCTGCAAAGCCTCTTCCTCCACTGCCAGGCCGGCCAGGGTCCCGGGCAGCCCTCATCGCAGTCAGAAGAACCCAAGAGGGAGGGGGGAGAGTTTTCCTCAGAGGAGGCGCCCATAGTTGCTGGGTAACCCATGCACCTGTTCAGTGTTAATGAGTTCTGGTCCCTCTTGCCCAAAGGCATCCTGGCTCTAGACTTCACAGAAATCCCTGACCCTGGAGAGGAACCTCCAGGGAGTAAATCCAGGCCTCAGGGAGAACAAGGAATTTTTTCCAGGGCTCCTTCCTCAGAAAGGTTGGTTTCCCTTTCCTGTTTTTTTCAAAAGGCTGATGAAGGGGGAGTGGGCCAAGTCTGTATCTAACAGGCAGTTTCCAAACATTACCAAAAGCTTTATTCCTTGGCTCCTCCTGCCATTTATGGTATTCTTGCAGGTTTCCCTAGTGGATGCTCCAGTAGCAGTGATACAATCCACTGGCCTGGTCTCAGAGGATGAAGGATGAATTGGACAGAAAAGCAGGCTATGCACTGCAGGAGTCCCGTGGGTCCATTGCAGTGACTATCAGGGCAGCAGCTAACTGCCTTCATTTCTAGAACAGGCATTGTGTAGGCCCTGAATCTGGTCCAGCTCACTCCCAGCAACAACAAAAGCGCAATAGAAGGCGCCAACTGTGTTCTCAAAGTGGTCCCCTTCCTAGTGGACACCTCCCTCCGCACAGTGACCTTTGCATCCTACGCCATGGCGACTGTTTATGGCCAGGTGCACTCTGTGGCTTTGTGCATGGCAAGCAGATCCCCATTCAGAATCCATAGTACTAGCCTACTGACTCCAGGGCGGAAGGCTGTTCAGGGACGGTCCCTACAAGATCCTGGTGGAAACTAGAGATAATATGAGGGCCATGCCCAAGAGTCTGCTGAAGGACGATAGGAAATCCGTTCATTTAGTTAACAGTTCATTTAGTTAACAGCCCCAAGTAAGGGAAGATGATGTCTGGATTGGTCGCCATGCGACAGTGCATCTCCCATGTCTACAAGGCAAACAACTTTAGGTTAGGAGGGCTTCTTGTCCCACCCAAAACAAAACAAAAAATCCAGAAAGAATTACAAAAGCAGGAGTCTGACCAATCCTGTGGGATCAAACTGCAGGGGAAGATGCCTGCTGGCTCTAAGTCTTCTTTAACCCACTGATTTCTCTGGTTATCTATAATGTTAGGATTCTAACAGCAACATACCTGTTCTGGTTGTTGTTTTGTCTCTGTTCTGTTCCTTCCTGTTCCTGGGATCATTACCTTGTGAAGTCACTGAACTGAGCCAGGGTGACTCCCCCCCAGGAGACAGGAAGTTGAAGAATTTAGTCCTGCCTCCCTGAGCAATTCCCTGAGTGGAAATCACCCACTCCAAGAAGCCCTCCTAACTTCAGAGCAGAAGGAACCCACACGGTGAGTATCCAAGGTTCCGTTTCCAAGGCTTGAGGGCATCTTTCCAGCATCTTTTCTGACTTGTCTGGATTCAGCTTCAACCAGTTTGTTGTCATCCTTTGGATCTCCAGACACTATTGTATGAAGTTGTGCAATATCCACAATATCCAATATTGAATATCCAGAATTTGTGTTCTTACCCACCCCTACCCCCACTGCACTGAGAATGAAAGTGAATTACTCACAAGTCGTTGTCCCCTGTGAGCAGTCTGGCTTAATTGTTCCTGAGAGACCAAAGCAATCTTGTTTCCCAAGCCTTGTTATTTTGCAGACTTCTGTTTTGGGATTTTGCTTGTGTTTGTGTGTGTGTGTGTGTTTGGAATGGGACAGGCAGGAATGTTGAGTCACATTGCACATGGAGTGTTACACAGTGGCTCCATCTTTGCTTGTTGCCTCAGCTTTCCAAGATGAACCATTAAATAGGGAGTGGGATCAGCTGGGATGTACACTCTGTTCTTGTTAACAAGTTCCTCGTTTGCAAACATAGAAGATGTAGACATTCTGGCCAGTTGTGGGCATTGCAGTTCCATGAGGCATGTTCACTGAGTACCGTCTCAAGGTTGTGGACCAGTAGAACTTCTAAACATATACTCTGAGGAGTAAATGGCTTATTATTAAATAAAACAAAATTAAATTAAAAGAGACAGTCCAAGTATCAAACATTTAAAACTAGGTTCATAAAGAACTAATTGCAGTGCATATCAAGCTGATGGATAAAACCTTTGACCTAAGGACCATACGCGTTTCTCTTATATATGTATTCACATATGTATATACAAAATTCTGTATGCATTTTTGGATGTGTGTTACCTTATAATAAGGAATATTGACCACTGAGGAAGGCCCATAGGGGCCGAAATGCGTATGGTCCTTAGGTCAAAGGTTTTATCCATCAGCTTGATATCCACTGGCATGGCAGTTAGTTCTTTATGAACCTAGTTTTAAATGTTTGATACTTGGACTGTCTCTTTTAATTTAATTTTGTTTTATTTATGTGTACACCCTAATAAATGTCTATATTTTCCATTATAATTATTCTGTTGTTAGCTTGACCCTTTCAGTTTGTAGCTATTTGTTGGGTTGATCTAGACCAGGGGTGGCCAACCCATCAGAAACCAAGAGCCACTTTTTTTACTGTGTTACAGCAAAGAGCCACATCATACACATGGGCACACTTGAACACCACCCATCCCTTCCTCTCACACACAGAGAGAGACCTCTGCTCAGCCAGATTTATTGTAAATGTCACACACAAACATAATAAAAATTTTCAACAATGAACATTGTGTGCACTGTCGCACACATACACAAACTCTCAACTAAGTCCACAAACAAAAATATAATAATTTATAGTTTTTCTTTTACTGTGCATATTGCTCAGTGGGACTTCTGGCATTCCTTGCCCAGAACAATCCTCTTCAAATCTGGTTGGTGTTCCGTTGTTGCAACTCGAAGCAATTCTCTCACATGGGTGTCAGTCAGAACAGATCGATGCTTTGATTTCACGTGTTTCAGGGTAGAAAACACAGACTCGCAGACGTATGTTGACCCAAACATTGGCAGTATCTTAAGCGCAGCCCGTTTGACATTGGGGTATTTTTCCACTGGCACACTTTTCCAGAACTCTATGGTCCCTTTCCTTAAAGCAGGTTTCAGTTGGTCTTCCTCACAAAGATCGATCATCTCCAACTGAGCCGCAGCCTCATCTGTGACTAGTGGGGCTTTCAAAATGTCCGTCTCCGCATTAAATGGGTCGACGAGGAACGTAATCTGTGGTCTTTTCAGTTGTAGATCACGGAACCGGGTCACAAAGCTTTCGTGCAGGTTTTCAATCAGTGATGCATATCTGGCTCTTTGCTTATTCAGGGCAGCGCTGGTGACTTGCCTGCTGGCTTTTAGCAGAGTGGGAAAATGTGTTAAATCTCCTTTTTGAGTATGCGCCTTGAACAGCTTCAGTTTGTTGACAAACGCAAACACACTTTGCACCATGTCAGGCAGGATTTTTAACTTACCCTGCAGGGTCAGGTTCAGTCTGTCCAAGTGATCCACCATGTCAGCCAAAAAGGCCAAATCCATAATCCACTTGGGGTCCAAGAGCTCAGGATAGTCCTTGTCCTTCTCTTCCATAAACAGTTTCACGGCATCCAAAAGCTCAAAGAAGCGAGAAAGTACCTTGCCTTTTGACAGCCACCTCACAGAGCAGTGCAGCGGCAGGTCACCTGGAAGCCCTTGGTCCAGCTCAGCGATGAGATTCTTGAATTGCCTGTGGTTAAGCGCGTGTGTGCGGATGTAGTTGACGATTTCCATCACAGGCTTCATTACATTGTCTAAATTCAATGATTTAGACACGAGTTGCTCCCTGTGGATGATGCAGTGGAAATTCCAAAACTCAGGAAATGTTTGGTCAGCTTTGCACAGCCCCACAAGCCCATTCACAGATCCAAGCATGGCTGGCACTCCATCTGTGGCTATTGCAGTCAGTTTCGGTATGGGCAGATTTGCTTTCACAAATGCAGCCATCATTGTTTCTTTCACATCTATACCACGGGTTCTGTCTTTTAATGACACAATATCAAGGAGTTCTTCTTTGATCACACAATCATTTGACACAGACCGTGAAAATATTGCCAACTGAGGCTTGTCTTGTATGTCACAACTCTCATCCAATGCGACACTGAAATACTCACATGCTTGAAGGTCAGAGTGCAACTGTGATTCAATAGCCATGCTAATGTCCGATATTCTGTGTTCAACAGTGTGGCGGGACAGTTGGACGTCTGATATCATTCGTTTTAGTTTGTGGTTTTCAGGAGACAAGATTTCAACAATGTCACTGAGGCATTTTTTAATGAACTCCCCTTCATTGTATGGCTTTTTAGCCCGTGCAATGTTCCAAGCCAGTTGATACGATGCGAGCGTTATGGTCTCTGAGTGCTTTGTAATTTTTTGGAAAAACTGTAGCTGCTTTTCTAAGCCTGACTTTTCAAAGTGACCAACTTGTGCTTGCGAAGTTCAGTCCCTTTTGGAAATTCCTGGTCGATGTTAGCATGGAGTGAGTTGAAGTGGCGCTGAAGATTTGAAGCTTTAAAATGCGCTAATGACACCCGACATATAAGGCAGAATGGCTTGCCATTACGTTCAATGAAAAAATATAAACTCTCCCACTCTGTTAAAAATGTCCTGCGTTCATCTTCATATTTTCGTTTTGCTGTGCATTTTTTCCCTGCCATTTTGAGAGCAAACTTGACACAAATTGTTTACTGACTGGGAAGCTTGGTCTCTCCAGTCACTCCACACTCTCCCTTCTATCACTTCCTCCCCGGTCTTGAGCTTCTTCCCTTCACCACACCCCACCGTTCTGTGCCTCTCCCATTGCTCCTCCCTGTTGTCAATCTTCTTTCCTTGTGCTCTGTCTTTCCCCTCTTGCTTCCCCACCTGTGGTGAAGCCCTCTCCCTGTGTCCCGCCCCCTCATGCAGCTGGGGCCAATCGTCTTCGAGCCGGCCCGGTCATAGTCATACATTCATAGTCAGTGTTCCCTCTAGGCTGAGTTAGTGTGAGCCAGCTCATAGTTTTTTAGCTTCCGGCTCACACATTTTTTGTCTCAGCTCAGGAAGGGACGGCTCCAGAGCAAACTGATGCAGCAGCCAAATCGCTTGCTCACAACTTTAATGCCAGCAGCTCACTACGTAGACTTTTTTTGCTCACAAGAGTCCACAGCTGAGAAGGGGGCACTGATCGTCATCCCTTTTGCCATTCTATCCTCACAACAGCCCTGTGAGGCAGGTTAGGCCGAGTGTGTGCGTATGAGACCAGAAGACTCAGCCTAACCTACCTCACAGGGTTGTTGTGAGGACAAAAACGGCGGGAAGGGGGCAATGCCGCAAGCTGCCTTGGGCAAGGGAAGGGGAAACGAAACAACCGAATCCGAAGGGGTTTTGTGTTCCCGAGACGTGCGTTGAGGATCACAGCTCTGTGGGGGAATGATCCCCTTTCCCAAGACATTTTCTCCCCCTGCCCGCTCCATTTTCAACCTTACATAGTTTGTGAAATAGAAGATTCTCTCCCCCCCCCCGGCGTCGCTGCCAAGGGGGCATGCGCAGTGCTTGGCCAGCCTCCACCACCCCTCCCCAGCAACCGCCCTGCCGCGCTCCAACTGGCAGGGCTCGCACTTACCCAGTACATCCGGGTCATCTCCCTGGTGGCGACGGCGGCGGCTTTTTTACGGCTGCCTGGTCCCCGCGGGCGGCTCCGGCGTTGCTGCCCAGGTCGGTCCCTTCCCTCAGCTTCGGGGGAGGAGGCAGCGCGGTGAGAACCACCGGGGGGGGGGGAGGTGGGTTAAAAAAAAACACCACCCCGCCGTCTTCTCCCCCCCTTCACTGTCTGTCACTCTCCACCCCCCCCCGCGTTCTCATAAAAGAGGCTGCCTGAGGCGCTCTGTGGAAAAAAAAAACAACCCCGCGCACGGCACATGGACTCGCCCTGCCCCCTTCGCCTCTCTCCGGGTCACTGGCACGCACGCGCCTTACGCACGCCCCGTCGTCTCCCTGGTGGCGGCGGCGGCTTTTTTACGGCTGCCTGGTCCCCGCGGGCGGCTCCGGCGTTGCTGACCAGGTCGGTCCCTTCCCTCAGCTTCGGGGGAGGGGGCAGCGCTGTGAGAACCACCGGGGGGGGGGGGAGGCGGGTTAAAAAAAAAACACCACCCCGCCGTCTTCTCCCCCCCTTCACTGTCTGTCACTCTCCACCCCATCCCCCCGCGTTCTCATAAAAGAGGCTGCCTGAGGCGCTCTGTGGAAACCCCCCCCCCGCGCACGGCACATGGACTCGCCCTGCCCCCTTCCCCTCTCCCAGAGCCTCCCCCTCCCCTGCTCCACGGCACCTTCCCTATCGCAATAGAAACCGCCCCGGGAGGGGAAACAGTCGCAGCACGGTCGTCTCGGCTGGCTCTATGCCCGCCGGGCGACCTGCGTCGGGAAATGCCCGGAGAGCCGCATAAAAGCAGGTAAAGAGCCGCATGCGGCTTGCGAGCCGCGGGTTGGCCACCCCTAATCTAGACAGAGAATGATCTAGTTCTTTCACTTGTGGGCTGGTCTCAGCACTTAAGTTTTCCTCCAGCTGCAGGGTGGGACATCAAGTATGAAAAACACAAGCCCTTTACCACAAGGCATTCTCCAGAGTGCTGTGGCAGCAGGGTGTGTGTGTGAGCACAATGCTAAAATTAGAATGACTGCACAGAATTGTCACAGCTTACCAGGAAGTGAGGAGAAACAGATGAAGAGAGGGTTTTCTCTTTTACTGTGGTCTCTTGTCCTGGTCTCTCCAAAGGTTAGATTATTTATTTATTTATTTTTCAGGCTTATATCTCGCCCTCCCCGCCTCTCAGCAGGGTCAGGGTGGCTAACAACATATCATAAACATTAAAACCATAAAAGACAGTTTAAAAACATATATCATACAAACACTATACAGTATGCTTCCCACTAGATGGCGCTACTTCACCCATCCTGGCAGCATCCACAGGTGCAGATGGTCTGGACGGGGATGTTCATTCTTCGGACCAGGGCTATAAACCCATGGCGGCGGACCCTACTTGTAAGCCTGGTGGAAGAGCTCCATCTTGCAGGCCCTGCGGAACTGTAATAGGTCCCACAAGGCCCTGATGTTCTCTGGGAGCTCATTCCACCAGTACGGGGCCACCAGTGAAAAAGCCCTGGCCCTTGTCGTCACTAGTCGGGCCTCTCTGGGCCCTGGCAGGGCCAGGCGGTTTTGGGAACCTGATTGAAGTGCTCGCTGGGGTACTTACGGGGAGAAACAGTCCTTCAGGTAAACAGGTCCCTGGCCATATAGGGCTTTATAGGCGAGCACCACCCCCTAGGGAGTCCCAATATCAGCCTGGCTGCTGTATTCTGCACTAGCTGCACCTTCCGGATCTGGCACAAGGGAAACCCCATGTAGAGAGCATTACAGTAATCCAGTCTTGAGGTGACCAGCGCATGGATCACCGTAGCCAGGTCATTGTGTTTGAGAAAGGGAACCAACTGCTTAATCAGCCGTAGTTGGTAAAAGTCTGACCTTGCAGTGACTGCTACCTGGGCTTCCATTGTTAATGAGGAGTCCAGGAGCACTCCCAAACTCCTAACCTCCGGCGCTGGCACCAATAGTGCCCCATCGAAGGTCGGGAGAGGGATCCCTAATCTCGGCCTGCTCTGATTTAGGCATAGGACCTCTGTCTTTGTTGGATTCAGTTTCAATCGATTCTGTCTAAGCCAACCAGCCACGGCCTTCAGTGCCAGGTCCAGATCTACCGGACTAGAGTCTGACTGGCCGCCCAACAACAGATAGAGCTGGGTGTCATCGGCATATTGATGGCAACCCAGCCCATGCCTCCGAGCAATCTGGGTGAGGGGATGCATGTAGATGTTAAACAGCATCAGGGAGAGCACTGCACCCTGCGGCATCCCGCACACCAGCAGGTGTCTTTGGGACAGTTGCTCTCCTATCGCCACCCTCTGTTCCCGATCTTGGAGAAACGAGGAAAGCCACTGTAAGGCCAGCCCCTGGATCCCAATATCGGCGAGGCGGTGGGCCAGTAGTTGGTGGTCGACCATGTCGCACGCTGCCAACAAGTCTAACAACACCAACACTGCCATTCCACCTTGATCCAGATGCCTCCGGAGGTCGTCTGTGAGGGTGAACAGCACTGTCTCTGTCCCGTGGCCTGGCCGAAAGCCGGACTGGAAGGGTTCTAGGATGGAGGAGTCATCCAAGAAACCCTGCAACCGATTTGCCACCACCTTCTCAATTAACTTACCCAAATAGGGTAAATTGGATACCGGCTGATAGTTGGCCAATTCGGCCGGATCCAATGATGTCTTTTTTAGAAGGGGGCATACAACTGACTCCTTCAGGGTCCTTGAAAACACACCCTCACTGAGGGATGTGTTGATGACGTCCATTAGGGCCCCTCGCAGCACATCCCGGCTGGCTTTCACCAGCCACGATGGACACGAATCGAGACTACAGGTGGTTGGATGGACCAAGAGGAACAACTTGTTGACCTCCTTTAGACAGAGTGGACTGAAATAATCCAGAATGTGACTAGAAGACATGCGTGGGGCCTCAAGTTCCAGTACTGTATCAACTGGGGCAGGGAGGTCCTGGCGGAGCAGCAAGATTTTGTCTGCAAAATAGTTCCCAAAGGCCTCACAGCCAATCTCCAATTCTCTCTCATGTGGGTCGCATTGCAGAACTGTCATCAGGGACCGAATTGTACTAAATAATTGGGCTGGGCGGTAATTCGCAGATGCGATCGTGGCCACGTAGAAAACTTTCTTCGCAGCCTTGACTGCCATCTCATAGGATTTCATAAACGTCCTATAGGATGTTCTTGCTGCCTCGTCAGGAGCACGCCACCACTGTCTCTCTAGCTGTCTGAGTTCTCGTTTCATCGTCCTCAGCTCCAGTGTATACCACGGGGTGAGTCGTGAACGAGGCTGCAGAGGGCGCCGGGGAGTGGTCTTGTCGATGGCTGCCGAGAGCCGGTTGGGCCAGTCCTCGACTAGCTCATCCAACGAGCGGCCAGGGGGCATCGGATCCTGCAGAGCCACCTGGAATCGCATTGGATCAATTAGGCTCCACGGGTGAGCTAAAATCTGCTCGCCACCCAAACGGGGTTGGAGTGGCATATTCACCTAAGCCTTCAGGGCATTATGGTCCGATCATGGTGCGACCGTGATCGTAATCCGGTCCACCGTAACCCCTGCCGCAAAAATCAGGTCGAGCGTGTGACCGGCCCTGTGCGTGGGAGCCAAAATAACTTGGGAGAGCCCCAGTGATGCCATGGACGTCACCAGGTCCATTGCCTGCGTGGAGGTCGCATCCTCAGCATGGACATTGAAGTCACCCAAGACTAATAATTGTGGGTGTTCAAGAGCCCAGCCTGATATGGCCTCCAACAGGGATGGCAGGCTGCTCACCGGTGTGTTGGGTGGTCGGTACACCAGCCAGTCAGCCAACCTCTCCCCGGCCTCCCAGACAAAGCCTCTAGGCCCACAAGATTTGGTGGTGGGAGCGTCCTGAAGGTGTAATCCTCCCAGATGAGCAAAACCACTCCCCCCCCGCCCCTGAGTCTGATTGGTGGAGGACCAAGAAACCCGGGGGAGCCAGTTGGGAGAGAGCTACAGTCTCCCCCTCTCGCATCCAGGTCTTGGTCACACACACCAGGTCCACATCCTGCTCAACCACAAAGTCGTCCAGGGTTCTGGTCTTATTATTGATGGACCTGGCGTTGCACAGTAGCAATGCCGGAGTGGGGTTCATACTCCTAGCCCCACAACCGGGATGGGACACAGATTGGATGGGGACCGAGCTCACTCACATCTCTGTCTCCTTCCCTTGCACGATCTGGTCCCACCGCCATACCTCCCTCTCCCCAGGAGCACCGGTATCCCCTGGCTGGCCATCGCTCTGATCGCAGCCTTTCCCCAACGGTCTCGGCCACTTCCGGGCGTCTGACCAGTCTTGATAGATTACCGCCCTGGCTCTTGCACCTGATTGTCTGATAACAGGCGCTGCCATCACTTCCAGAACAGACTAACAATCCCTTCCTGATAATTAAATAGGGTAAAAATACAATTAGCAACTACGGGCCACCCCTTACCCTACACCTCCCTCCCTCCCTTATATTAGTTGGCTACTCTATCCTAACTACAAACCCCACACTCTAGTCCCCCCATCCAATATATAGATATGTAAATACTCTCGGCTGCACTTGGCAACCACTGCTGGGAAGTTCCAGGGGGAGAGAGTTGAATCAATCCTGCTAAAAGTCAGTCCTGCAAAGGGACCCCCGTCTTCCAACGTTCTTGAGGCTGATGCCAGCCGGGGATGCATCTGCCACATATCGCCTGTTCATTTCCCCGCATCAATCGCTGGTATATTTCGCTGGGCTATAGGGTCATGGAAGTCCCATCTCCTACAGGCGGCTTCGGATTGCTGCTGACCCGGCTCCTTGCTCGCCCCCTCCCCCTCTATTGGACGCTGGGAACGAACAGTGGAAGAACTTGCCTGACTGGTGGCTCTGGACTCTGGCGGTGATTGTTTGGCCTGTTGGGGCCCGAGGCCGGCTGGACTCGGCCGGGACCGCAGCTCCTTTGGGGCGTGTCAGGGGCTTCGGGTATCCTCCGGGCCTTCTTTGGGCGTCCCTGGGCGCCTTGGGTCTTTCCGGGTGTCTTTGGGCGTCCTTGGGTCTCTCTGGCTCCCTGCCCCCTCCCCCCAGCATGGTGCGGCTCTCGGCCGGCCTGTCTTGGCTTTTTCTGCAGCTGGCTTTGCTCGGTCTCCCAGTCTTGGCTCTCCCTGGCTCTTCAGCTCCTCGGCTTGGCTGTTGGTCCTACGGGTGTTTTCAGCCCCCCCCCTTCAGCGGATGGATTGGCCCTCTGGCTCCCCGGCTCAGTGCTGCCGGCCTGGTTGGACTTATTTGGCTTTCGACCTGCCGGGGCTCAGCTCTCTCCCCCCCCCCCCCGGGCCTGCTGCGATCAGCCTGGACTCTTGGTTCCCTTTGGCTTTTATGGGCCATCGGCAGCATTCTGCGCTAGACTTTGGCGGCCGGATTCTACCATCTACATGATGTTGCAAACTGCTGGCTAAGGTAGTTTGTAGATGGGGGACAGGAAGTAGATTGGTTCTAGCTGCTTCGGAATACATGTAAACTGTTTCCAGTTTTATCACCCTGCTTGCAAAATCTGCCCTTTTTACCATTAAATTATTGTATAGAAGTCTGTAGACTGCCCCAGTTTCCATCTTTGCCACTTCCCCCAAGTTTGCTTGCCATAAATAAATTTTGGTTTAATGTTGATTTAGCAGAGCTAAAATGGAAAGTAGCTTTTAAATTTCATTGCTTGAGTGTCTTTGGGTATAAACAGGATAATTTAGACCGGGGTGTCAAACTCATTTGTTATGAGGGCCGGATCTGACATAAATGAGACCTTGTTGGGCCGGACCATATGTGTCATAAAATGCAGTGCCAGGTAGCAAAGATATAAATTTTATAAAGGACACAAACACAAAGATTTTTTTAACTTAAAATAAAAACATGCTTAAAACATTAGCACTCTTGCAATATTTTGTTTATTTAATAGTACCTGATAACTGGCAAGTCTTGCTCTGAATTATTGCATCAAAATGTTTGTGCTGTTGCAATCTTGAGTATGTTGTTCAGGTGTGTATCTGTAAGCTGCAAACCTACTTTTGATTTATTGACATTAACCACAGAAATCTCATGCTCTGAGTCTAGGACGCAGGGGAAAACATGAAATGACTGAGCGATTGAGAGAGTCTGGCAAAGCAAGCTATGATGCAGCAGCAGCAGCAACAGAACTGGAAGCAGGAGATGGCCAGTTCCAGTGTGGGCCTGATAGAAGCCCTTCGGGGGCCTGATCCGGCCCCTGGACCGCATGTTTGACATCCCTTTTATAGACTGTTTGAGATGAGCCGTTGCAGACAGATCTGTTATCTGGCTGGTGAGGGTTGTTTCTCCCACTTTGATAGCACCTCTACTTCAGGTTTCATTTCTATACCTGGCTTTTGCATTCCTCCTGGTGCCCTTGTAGTCTAAGCCAGCCTATGCTTTCTCTGCAGTATTGGTCCATGTGATGTTCGTACCTTTATTGGCCCTGGCAGCACCAAAGTGCAAATGCTGGGAGAGGACTGCAGTGCCACATGAGTCGTTCCTTGAACTGCCATCACTTAATGATTATATGTATACAAGAGGTGGGACCTGTGGGGGGGGGGGAAGAGAAGGAGCTCCACGTGGAGCAGCAGCCAAAGGTAAGGCTTCCTCCCCTCTCCCGGGCAACAATGGCGAGCCCGGGTCTGCTGATCTCCCCCTGCCCCCGGTTGCCATGGTGAAGCCCACGCGACTCTCTCCCCCCGCCCCAGGTTGCCACGGCGAGGCCCATGCGGCTCAGAACCACTGGGCCCGCCACAGTTCCCAGAGCTCTTTAATTTTGGGGGGGTTTAAATATCCCCCCCAAAAGTTTTTTTTTACTTTTAAGATTTCTTCACATGTGGGGAGTCCCCCAGGTGTGCAGAAAAATCTCCCTGCCCCCCAAGTGCCCCCTCCGCGTGGATTTAGATATCCGCACGCAGTGGGCACCATCGCTATTAGTATATAGATAATCTCTCATATATTTTATTTATTTATTTGTTTGTTTGTTTGTTTGTTTCATTTATATCCTGCCTTGTCAGTTTTGCAACCGACTCAAGGCGGCTAACAACATATAAAAACATAAAAACAGTTTACAGATTAAAACATTTAAACAATTAAACCAGCACTATAATTAAATATCACAAGATGGCGACTTCCTAGCGCTCCGGTGGGTAACTGCAGCAGAGTGTGATCAACAGGGCCAGGGAGATGGTATAATCGGCTTTCTCCCTCTGAGGTGGAGGCCATCTTGTGGGTGATTCCCACCTATCTCTAGGGAGGCAGGATTAAGTCAAACTTCTTCCTGTTTCCTGTGGTGGGCGTCACCCTCAACCCAGTTCTTTTCCTGCCTCTGAAGGGAGAGCAGCTGGGTATTGGCTCTGCCTAACCCTTTTTTCTACTTTTCACCAAACTACCATCTCAAACTATATTTTTTCCTTTCAAAACTTCCTCTCTGCATTCTTCTCCAAAAAAAAGAAAAAGAACCCTCTCCTCCCTCCTCTCCTTATAGCCTCTATCTATACCCCCCACCCCACTCTCGCCACCTGCCGATCGCAGAGGCGAGAGATCCGGAACAGCCTGATTGCACTCTCTGGAGTCTGCTGGGCATTCAGAGGAGCGGCGCGACCGCGCACCAAAAAAACGCCCAGCCCTTCACGATCGGGACACAGAGCCTCGCGGCAATGGCGCCGGCAGTAAAAAGCGCACCAAATCGGCCCTCCCTCCCTCATCCGAAGGCTCAAGGAGGCCGGCGGCAGCGGCGGCCATTTTGAGTGAACACGGCCGTGATTCTGAAGTCGGGTATGGCCTTTCGTGCCCCCCCCCCCGCACTCTGATACCCCCGGGGCATCTAGCCGATCCGGGGAAGAACAAGTGAGGATGATCCAGGAAAGCTTCGCTTGCGGAGAGGCGCAGGAGGACGAGGTAGAAGACGACCAGGGTAATGTAGATGACGACCCCATTCCCTTTTCCCCTGCAGCCATGGCCTTTTTTCAAAGGGCCATGAGGGCCGAGATAATCCGTTTCTGTGCCTTGGGGGGGCATACCACACCTAGACCGGGGTCCTCCCCCTCCCCTCCCCCTTCTACCCAGCAACAGAGTTCAGGGGGTAAATGGCCCACTAAAGCAGCCAAAAAGAGTAGCCAGATGGCTCATCATGTTGCAGGGCCCCAGTATCCGGACTTAGACGATTTTTCCCAATCTGCTAGTAATAAGGAGGAGGGAGAATTTTCCTGTAACGAGGATGAAGCAGATGCAAATCCAAAACCCCCCTCTGCTAAAGAACAATCTTTCAGGTTTTTTAAGCCAGAGGATTTGCACTATTTGCTTTCAAAAACACTGGCTGCACTGCAAGTGCAAAGCAGTCAAAAAACGGATAAGCATACCCCTTCTTCACTAGAACAAGGAGAGGGAAGTGAGATTTTTGATGAGTTCTTCCCCCCGGTGGATCCGGCTGAAATAGCCTTTCCCTTTCCGAGCTTTTATTTGAGAAAGGTAAAAGCAGAATGGGAGAGACCCCTCACGGCAAAACCTTTCCCAGGTTCTACCAAAAGGCTCTATCCGCTGCATTCTTCAGCTTATGATTTACTACAGGTCCCAGTGGCAGACGCACCAGTAGCAGCACTCCAGTCCCCTGGTGTGGTCTCAGAGGACGGTCATGGCACCCTCAGGGATAATCTAGACAAGAGGGCAGAGTTCGCCCTACGCAGGGCACACGAGGCCAATGCCCTAGCCATTCGGGCTTCATCTGCAGCATCCACAGTCTCCAGAGCCTCCATAGTCTGGATGAGGAGACTCATCCAAATGTTGCCCGAAGGAAATCGTGGGCTACTTGAAGGGGCCAACAGGCTGTTAAAGGCCATGTCTTTTACGGCTGACGCGACATTGGATGCTATGGTGTTTTCAGCTAGAGCCATCTCCACGTCAGCAGCCGCACGTCGCACCTTATGGCTGAGGTCCTGGCCAGCTGACTGTCAGTCTAAGGCCATGGTATCAGCTTACCCCTTCCAGGGAGATAAACTATTTGGGGAACCTCTAGAGAAGATTTTGGTCGAGACCAGAGATAAAAAGAAAACCTTACCCAGAACGATCCGACAGGGGGACAAAAGACCAACCACATCAACATCTTTTCGTCCCTATAACACATCATACCGGTTTCGCCAAGACAATAGAAGATCAGCCTGGGGCCAAAATAAGCAGTCCTTTCGCAGAGGCGGCTATCGAAACGCCAACAGATTCAACAGGAACTTTAACAACAGAGCAGACAAGGGCATGGACTCCAAGCCCTCCAAGGCGTGACTATGCAGACGTTCCGGTGGGAGGCCGCCTTCTCCTCTTCAATCAAAGGTGGCTAAGCCCAGAAACCGATACATGGACAGCGGACATCATCACCAACGGTTACAAAATAGAATTCAGAACTCTACCCCCACCACGCTACCTTACCTCTCCAACCCACAGGAATCCGGAAAAGAGGGACAGGACGTTGACGGCAATCAAACATCTCAGTCAGATTCGTGCAGTAGAACCGGTTCCGTACCAAGAACAGCGGGCCGGTGTTTATTCAATATTCTTCACTGTGCCCAAGAGAAACGGGGATTGGAGAGCAATCCTCGATTTAAAATACTTAAACAAATATGTACAACTCAGGCACTTTTGAATGGAAACCCTCAGGTCCATCGCAGAGTCTCTTCAGCCCCGAGAGTTTCTAGCCTCAGTAGACTTGACGGAGGCGTATTTGCACGTGCCAGTCTTCCACCAGCACAGAAAATTCCTGAGGTTCTGCACGGGGGAAGCTCATTGGCAGTTCAGAGCACTTCCCTTCGGTCTTTCTTCAGCCCCTTGGGTCTTTACCAAGGTCCTGTTCCATCCTGTCGTCTGCCTCAGAAAACTGGGGATTCACATTCACCCTTATCTCAACAACCTGCTGATCCGGTCGCCCTCAAAAGAGCAGGCTTACAGGGATAGAGCCAAGACCATTCAAGTCCTGGAAGAACACGGTTTTCTGATAAACAGAAAAAAGAGTCATCTGCAACCGTCTCAGCGTCTAGAGCATTTAGGAGTCGTGATAGACACTCACTCCTCAAAACTTCTCTTGCCAAAGGAAAAAATCCTCAAGATCAAAAGGATTGCAACCCAAATAATCACGGCTCACACCTCGTCCCTCTCCCTACTTACCAAGTTGATGGGGATGATGGTTTCCACATTCGATGCTGTTCAGTGGGGAAGATTTCATTCAAGACCTCTTCAGGCCCTATTACGACCCTTTCAGAACTACATTACTCTAAAATTGGACAGATCTCTGAAAGTACCTTTACACGTGAAGACCAGCCTTCGATGGTGGACCAAAACTTCCAATTTATGTCGGGGCAAGTCCTTCTGGAGTCAGGAACAGATCCAGATATTCACCGATGCCAGTCTGACAGGTTGGGGGGCGACCCTCAATCATCAACCGACTCAAGGAACATGGTCCCCATCAGAAACCTCCCTACCTATCAACTTGTTGGAACTACGAGCTATCCGACTGGCTCTACTGCATTTCCTACCTCAGATACAGGACAGACACATTCTTATCCGCACGGACAACATTGCGGCCAAGGCTTATCTGAGCAAACAAGGCGGTCTGCGATCTCTAGCCTTGTCAAGAGAAGCAAATTTACTCTTGGCGTGGGCGGAAACTCATCTGGCATCCCTTCAAGCGGAGCACATACAAGGGTCGATCAACACCCAGGCCGACTGGCTCAGTCGACAGATCCTCCAAGAAGGGGAGTGGTCTCTTCACCAAGACATTTTTCTGCTGATCGCTTCAAAGCTGGGGATGCCATTACTAGACCTCTTTGCGACTCCGAACAATGCCAAACTGGACAGGTTCTTCTCTCGCTTTTTTCACCCGGCAGCAGAACAGACAGACGCGCTCCTGGCTCTATGGCCTGCGGGTCTACTTTACGCCTTTCCTCCACTACCAGTACTCCCTCATCTTCTGTGCAAGATAAGGGCCCTGAGAGCAGAAATTATAGTCATAGCTCCGTATTGGCCTCGATGGCCATGGTTCACTTCTCTACAGGAACTAGCAGTGTCACCACCATTCCGTCTGCCAGTCCGAGTAGACATGCTTCAACAGGGTCCCATCTGCCATCCAGATCCGGGATGGTTTCATCTGACCGCATGGAGATTGAGAGGGAGAAGCTCTTCAGACTAGGTTACCACGATTCTGTCATCAACACTATTCTGGATTCCAGAAAACCATCCATGAACAGGATCTATAACGTTACCTGGAAAGCCTTCATTAGATGGACCAGGAGAAAGAAAGTGGATCCTCTGCACCCCAAGATCCGTTCAGTCCTAGCCTTTCTTCAAGACGGCAGGTCCGCGGGCCTCAGGGCATCCACGCTCAGGAGACAGATGGCGGCGCTAGCTTCGGTTCTGCCTTATTACAAAGGTTTACCTATCACACGACACCCTCATATACGCAGGTTTCTCCAAGGAGCCTCTAACAGTGATCCGCCAGTAAACCATAGATTTCCTACGTGGAAACTTAACTCAGTCCTGTCTGCATTGACAAAGACCCCTTTTGAACCCCTCAGAAGCATCTCAATTAAGTTCCTCCGAATGAAGACACTATTCCTCGTAGCCATTACTATGGCCAGAAGGGTCTCAGCTGGGGGCCCTCTCCATCCGATCGGACCTGTGTGTATTCCATAAGGACAAAGTCGTCCTTCGCACAGATCCGTCCTTTTGCCCAAAAATCAACTCCAATTTCCATAGATCTCAGGAGATTTTTCTACCTTCCTTCGTCCCCAAGCCATCACACCCTAAGAGTGTGCCCTCCCGGATCGTCAAATGCGCTACATACGACTGACCGTTACAGAATTTCTTAAGAAAAGGAGAGAGAGAGTGGAGTTGGAGAGAGGTTTGTTTATTGAATTTACATTGGATTGAGCGATTAACCTCACGTAATCGCAAAAATTTGGTTTACGAAACAGTTCTTATTTTGTTTTCGTTCTTCCTGTTATATCTGTTCTTTCTGTTCCTATGCTATTTCTAATGTGTGACTAAGTTTTCTTCAGCTTTTGGAGCACCCGAACTGGGTTGAGGGTGACGCCCACCACAGGAAACAGGAAGAAGTTTGACTTAATCCTGCCTCCCTAGAGATAGGTGGGAATCACCCACAAGATGTCCTCCAACCCTCAGAGGAGAAGGACCCCTCATGGTAAGTAACCACTGGTCGTTCTCCCCGCCGGCGGCCCCTATTTGAAAGCCTGGCAGAAGAGCTCCGTCTTACAGGCCCTGCGGAACTGAAACAGATCCCGCAGGGCCCTGATGTTATCCGGGAGCTCATTCCACCCGCCACCGAGAACGCCCTGGCCCTAGTACAAGACAACCGGGCCTCCTTTGGACTGGGGTAAGTCAGGCGATTTTGGGTGCCCAACCTCAGTAGCCTCTGGGGCCTATATGGGGAAAGGCGGTCCCTCAAGTAGGCAGGCCCCTGACCATAAAGGGCTTTAAAGGTTAACACCAGCACCTTGAACCTGATCCAGTATGCTATAGGCAGCCAGTGCAGTCGCTGCAGCACAGGCCAGATGTGGTCCCTCGAAGAGAGACCCATCAGAAGCCTGGCCGCAGCATTCTGCACCAACTGCAGCCTCCGGATCTGGGACAAGGGCAGCCTCAAGTAGAGAGCGTTACAGTGGTCAAGACGTGAGGTGACCATAGCGTGGATCACTGTAGCTAGGTCTTCGCGTTCGAGGAAGGGGGCCAACTGCCTAGTCTGCCGTAGATGGAAAAAGGCTGCTTTGGCAGTGGCTGCTACCTGGGCCTCCATCGTCAGAGAGGAGTCCAGGAGCACACCCAAACTCCTGACCCTCGGAGCTGGCACCAATGGTGCCCCACCAAAGGACGAAAGTGGGTGCCCCAACCCCGTTCCGGTCCGACTCAAGCACAGGACCTCCGTCTTCAGAGGATTAAATTTCAGTCGACTCAGTCTAAGCCAGCCCGCAACGTCCTGCAATGCTCGTTCCAGGTTACCAGGGAAGGAGCCGGACCGGCCGCCCAACAACAGATAGAGCTGGGTGTCATCAGCATATTGATGACACCCCAGCCCATGCCTCCGGACAATCTGGGCAAGGGAGCGCATGTAGATGTTAAATAACATCGGGGATAGGACCGCCCCTTGAGGCACACCACACACCAGTGGGTGCCTCTGGGAGGTCTGTCCCCCGAGCACAACCCTCTGTCCCCGATCTTGCAGGAAGGAGGCAAGCCATTGTAAAGCGAGCCCCCGTATCCCAGCATCGGTGAGGCGGTGGATCAACAACTGGTGGTCGACGACATCAAATGCTGCCGACAGATCTAACAACACCAGTGCCGCCGTACCGCCTCGATCCAGATGTCTTCGGAGGTCATCCGTGAGGGCGACCAGAACCGACTCCGTCCCATGACCCGGTCGGAACCCGGACTGATGCGGGTCAAGCATGGAGGTGTCATCCATGAAACCCTGTAACTGAATCGCCACCGCCCTCTCTAAGACCTTACCCAAATAGGGTAGGTTGGACACCGGCCGATAGTTGGCCAAAACAGCCGGGTCCAGAGATGGTTTTTTAAGGAGAGGGCGGACTATCGCAACCTTGAGTGCCTCCGGGAACAGTCCTTCTGAAAAGGACTTGTTGATAATCTCCCGGAGCATATCACGCAACCCCTCATGGCAAGCTTTTATAAGCCACAAGGGGCACGGATCAAGGCTGCACGAGGTTGGACGTACAGTCAAGAGCAGCCTGTCAACCTCCTCAAGACTGAGAGGACTGAAATGATCCAAGATTAAACCTGAAGACGTGCATGGAGCCTCAAGTTCACACACTGTCTCAACTGTGGCCGTGAGTTCGCGGCGGAGTGACAAGATTTTATCTGCAAAATAGCTCGCAAATACCTCACAGCCAATTTCCGATTCCCTACCATTTAAAGTGCTCTGTGGCACTTCCATTAACGACCTAATTGTTCTAAATAATTGGGCCGGGCGAGAGCTAGCAGATGCAACCTCAGCTGCAAAGAATTGTTTCTTAGCAGCCTTGACTGCCACCTCATAGGATCTCATAAACGTCCTATAAGATGTTCTTGAAGCTTCGTCGCGAAAACGCAGCCACCGTCTCTCTAGCCGTCTGAGACCCTGTTTCATCAGCCTCAGCTCCCCGGTAAACCAGGGAGCCAACTTCGAGCGAGGGCGCAGAGGGCGTCGGGGAGCGATCTCATTGATGGCCGCCGAGAGCCGGCCATGCCAGTCCTCGATTAATCCATCTACTGAGTCGCTGGGAGGCCTGGGATCCCGCAGAGCCGCCAGAAACCGCTGAGGGTCCATCAGGCTCCGCGGGCGAGCTAAAATTCGCTCATATATTTAGTTTTTTAATCCTGCAAATTGCAAGTGAATATCAAAGATTGACATATAAGATACCTGGAGCTTTTAAAAATTGCAAATAACGCTAAACCATAGGGTTGGATCCAACCAACTTTTCTGCTAATGAGAAAAGAAAGAGATGTCCCCTCTGACTGCCCCCAAATGCTACGCAGGAGGTCTCCTGCATGGAAAAATGCCATGAGAGACGGGCTGCAGTTAGGTGGGGAAACTGGATGTGATTGAGTGTAAAAGCTGGTTGGATGCAGTCCAAAACATTTTCAGCAATGCATGTCTGGCTGTTTGTAATTTATTATTGTTCTGAGGAATCAAGCATAAAGATTATCACACCTGGCTTTTAGTTGTGCTTCGTGTGTTGTATTTATACATTTTCCTATTTGTTGCATGATTTTTTAGAACACTTTTTACAACTTTTAATAATTATCGTTCTCTGAGTTGGTATTATGAGAGCTTTGTAAGGACCCTTACTGTGGGATGGAGGTTAATAGAGATTCGATGTAACCCAGTCAGAGCAGAGGCTTCTTGCTAGTTTTGTAACACTCCTGTTTGTTGGGGAAACACTGTTAGGTCACTGGGATACAGTGAATGTGAGGCCCTGTTTACTTGAGAGGGGCAGCCATGTTCTCTGCCTGAACCGGCCACATTGGTGTCCATTTCTTCTCCCCAACCCGCTTCAATCTGTTCCTTGGGTTTTTTAAAAAAAAATCTCACATGCTTTTCAGATGGTCACTTGCCACCTGGTCCAAGGTGTTGTTCACCAGGGAAACTGTATAGTATATCTGTGTTTATACTGCTGTGCTTTGTGAGACATGAATTTTAAAGTAAATGTGAACTCTCCTTCCCCCCACTCCAGTATAGCACACATTCTCCATGAAGCTGGGCTGGCTTGTGATGTGTCATTACAAAACAAAAAAAGTTTCATAGGAAGGGAGAGGATGCTTTGTTTTGGAGCAGCAAAGCAAAGGCTGTGTACCCAAAAACACATTGTGCCCCAATGAATCTGAATGCCAAAGAGTCTGAATGTAGTAAAAATCTGTTCTGTGAAAGGCATGCAAATTGGAAGTGTTGAGTTAAGCCTTTTATTAGGGTTTAAATAGTGTATAAGGTATGTAATGCAAGGTATGTAGTGAGTCCAACTATTTTTTTTCTTGGCCTAGCAGTGCAATACAACATTGTGGATTCTACCACCCCACCCAGCCTGAATTCAAAATGTTTTGCTAGTTGTGAGCCTTTCTGGCATTTTCCCTCTGTAGGTAAGAGCTGGAAGCTCCTGAAAAAACCATCTTTGGATCCTACAGATCCAGCCAATTATTGCCCAGTTTCAGATGTATCATTTCAGGGGTAAGGTGATTGAGAGAGTGGTAGCCGAGCAGCTTCAGGGTTTCCTGGAAGACACATCGGCATTAGACCTGTTTCAGTCTGGCTTCTGCTCTGGCCATTGGACAGAGACTGTGCTGGTTGCCCTAACAGACTATCTCTGTAAACAATTGGATTGAGATGGGTCAGCACTGCTGTTGTTATTGGATCTCACAGGGGCGTTCAACACAATTGATTACAATCTTCTGACTTGCTGCCTTGCCAATGTAGGAGTTCGTGGGGGTGGCCCTTCAGTGGCATTCCTCATTTCTCCATGGTCAGGGACAGAGGGTGGCGCTGGGTAGGGATGTCTTCCCTAGGCAACCCTTACTGTGTGAGGTTCCGCAGGGAGCACTTCTCTCCCCAATGTTATTTAACATCTATATATGCCCCCTTGCCAAGCTGGCAAAGAGTTTTGTGCTTGGGTGCCATCAATATGCTGATGACACCCAGCTTTATCTGCTATTGGAAGGATGGACTACCACCGAGGCTACCACCTTGGAAAATCTGGCTGAGAGATTGAAGGCCATGATGGGATGGCTAAAGAAGTGTAGGCTGATACTGAATCCAACAAAAATGGAGGCTCTGTGTCAGATTCTTATAAGTATGATTTGCTTCATGTTGCCTTGCCTTGCTTCATGTTCACTTGCCTTGAAGTAGAGATTGCTCTCCTGCTTAGTGTTACTCTTTCCCCGGGAGGATGGGCTCACACATTCCAATGTGTCACATAAAACAATAGCTATCTTGCCATGGCTTCCTCTCCTCTCTGGTTTCAGGCTCCCAGGGTGCTATCAGGATGGGTATAGCCTTGAAAGTTATTTTATTGTCGCTGCCCAAATGTTTTGCCTAGGACTTAGCACATCTGGGTCACTTGGGGCAAGAAGGGAATTTTTATAGCTTTCTCACCTTTGGTGGGAACAAACGGTCGCCATTTATTTTCCCGCAATTTAGGGGTGTTCTGATTGGTAGACTTTGTTTGTGCAACTATGCCTGTAGGTATATTAATCCCTACCCCTCTTTATTCTGTATCTCAAACAAACATCGAGAACCTGTTCCAGCATTTGAAATAAAGAACTCTGTTTGATTACAAAGGTCTGATCATTTGCTGATAGTGCAGAAGCCTCACACTCTGCGGCTGTGGGGGTGGGCTTCGGGATTAGAGTTCAGGCTTCCAGCTCTTGACAGGACCCCAGTAGCATCGATGGAGACCCATGTCATGCATATTGCCAAGCTGGCATTTTTCATCTTCACCAAGCTTGGCAACTGGCTCCTTTCCTGTTGCACACTGACCTAGCCACAGTAATATATGTGACAGTCACTTCCAGGCTAGACTACTGTAACTCACTCTATGCTGGCCTGCCCTTGAGACTGAACTGGAAACACTAGCTGATCTTTATGGTCTCTGTGCATCACGCCTCTGGGATATAGTGTGCCTGCGCCAACCCCAGTCGGTAAACTTGAAAGCTAAAGGGATTTTCACGCCCACTCTCGAGTCACATGCAGGGGGCTTCACTGTGCATGCCTGCGGGGAGGGGCACAATGATCTGACCAGTTTTTTTCTGACTGCCACACAGTTAAGATCTTCCGTGCTTTGGTTGGTGACTTGCTTCTTTCTGGCCTGTTTGGCCGCTTTTTCCTCCTCAGATTCTTCTTTGTCGTACAACTTATGAAATAGACTGAGTTAGGATTCTTATCTGAAATGCCTATTCCTTTTGAGCCACGCTCTGCCCATAGCCCCTTGATTTGCCCACTGGCTTATGGCCAAAAGGTCTTTTTCCCCAAGCAGTGCTTAAAGTGCAGCAGCAAAATCACACCCCCCGATAGACATTCCCTCTGCCTCCTGTGCCTTGGGGAAACCCACCGTGTCGACTCATGTGCACACTGCTCAAAGTTCTCGAAACAAACAAGAAAAAACAGGGCCACCAGACTATGCACGGCCCTCCTGGAATTGGCGCACTCTCCATTAATGGCATCCTCCCAAGAAATTTCTGGCCATTCCTATATGTCGACTCTGGCCTTGGCGTCAACAGTCATTGTTAGCCCAATTGCCTTAATTAGTTATTAAAATTGGAGAATTATGAACTTTAAATAAACTGGCAATAGGCAAAAACGGATCATCATATGTGTATACAGAGGCTGTGCTCTTTCCAGACAAACCAAAGAGTAGACATAGAGACTGAATTAAATGATAAAACAGTGTTTCTTTACTAAGAAATTATGTCTCATTCAAACAGTACAGAATCACACACACACATACGGATTCTAGGAAATTAGAGCGATTAAGAGATATTTGCATGAGCAGGAAGATTGTTGGTTTCCTGTAGAAGGCAATATTTACTTCTCCAGTAGCTGGTGTGGTCCTTCTGGAAAAATAAATGGTAGGCTGGGAGAAAGAGGGGGGGGGGGGAGCACATGTGCTGAACCAGCAGCAGCACGTGTAGGCCCGTGGCTGTGCAAACCAAGAGTCTTGAAGGTAAGGGCAGGCAGGAGATCATCGAAGTAAGAGAGCTAGCTGGCTGTTGGGAGTGGTCTCTGGGGGCCCTATCTTTTTATAGGGGGAGTGGTCTCTGGGGGCAGGCTTGGCCAGATGCCTGTCCTGAGACCACCCCTTGCTGGTCCACCTACCAGCTCTTGTCCAGTAGGAGAAGGGGGGTTGGGCAATGTTAGATTCTACCTAGCATGGTCAGAGGAATACCTGGGGCCGGAAGCTGACATCATCGGCTAGGAGCATTGTCTTGTAGATGGGATTAACCTCTCTGGGCAGCCAAACCGGTTTTTAGCTGGTCAAGTCCATTGTTTCACTGGTCAAGGAATGTTGGGGGGGAGGGTTTGCAGCCTGTGATGTGTAGAGAACGGGTATTGTAATGGAGTCTGTGAGCACATGTCTTTAGCCAAAATGACAAGATGGCCATTTCCTGTGTAAGTGTCTTTGTGTGTTAAGAGAAGCCTCCTGGAGTTGGCAACCCCGGGAACCGCTGTCTCAAACATTTGCTGGAGTCATTTGTAGCTGGTTTTTCTCCTTGGTTATTCCTCCTAGTTCCTCTCTCACAATTAGCAACAGTCCATTTATCACTTATGAATTTATCATTCATAAGAATGCAAAAGCACCTTGCTGGCTTACATCATGCTGTCTCCAACACAGACTCCTCCCGACGCCCATCAGTCAGTGCTCAAATGCTCAGTTCCGGCGTTGGAGTCCAAACCCCATACTCTTCCCAAAAAACACAGGGAGGGCAAGGACCCCAAGTCAACCAAGCAGAAGAAGCACAAGAGAGACACTGAAAAACCTAAGGGTTTCCTGCTCAGGGTTCCATCAACACCTCATCATGTACTGGAACATCCTCTGTGCCTCCACTCAAGTTGCTTGACTTGCCGGTGCTCTTGGCAGAGCATCCTCACCCATATCATGTCCCATCCAGCTCACAGACTCAGAGCAGGATATGGACTTGACACAGCAATGCTGATTCTCCAGTACTGAGAGCCTCCATACCGATCGGGGAGCCTGGAACATTCCATTGTTCTCCCTCTGAGGCAGAGGACATCTTGGGTGATTTCCACCATCCTATCAGGGAGAGGCAGGAACTAAATTTTCTTCCTCTTCCTGTGGAGTGGGAATGCCCCCTTCTCAGTTCTTTTCCTGCCTCCACAGGGAGAGGTTGTTTGTAGGCTTTGCCTCCAACCCTTAGTCAGTTAGGATAGATCTTTAGCTCTTCTGTTCTTTATAGGGTTGCCAAGTCTGGGTTGGAAAATACCTGGAGACTTTGGGGGTGGAGCCAGGAGAGGGCGGTGTTTGGGGAGGGGAGGGGCCTCAGCATGGTACAATGCCATGGAGTCCACCCTCCAAAGCAGCCATTTTCTCCAGGGGAGTTGATCTCTGTCAGCTGGAGATAAGTTGTAAAAGCGGGGGATCCCCAGGCCCCACCTGGGGGCTGGCAGCCCTAGTTCTTTACCTTTGTTCTTTCTCTTTCTAACTATCTCAGAGGGAGTTTAGCAGCATTTGGAACAGCCACGGAGCCCTCTTTCTTACCTTTCTTTTTCACGCTTTTAGACCTGGCATCATGCCAAGAAGACCAGCAGATGGCTTCTTGTCGGAGACGGAGCCCCATCTTATCATTATGGAGCTGGCCAGGGACCTACCTGGAACTGGCATGACCTTCAGGCTTGCTGTGGGTACCGGCAATGACTCCAAATTGAGAGGGGAGAAGAATAAGAAGTGGCACCATGCATAGGAGCCTCCAGAAGAGTCCCATCCCTGCAAACAAGCCGTTGTCAGTAGCCATCTTGGATCAGTGGTTTTGGGAGGAAATACTCCTGCGCTTTCCCAGATCGAGCAGACAACATCCCATCTCCCAGATGCCAATCTCCCGGTGGGAGATCCAGGCAGGTGCCCTTCCACAGAGCATTCACCTACAGAAACTATCAGACGTTCTCAGCGTGGTAATGTAACCGTCACGGGTGAAAACCCTTTGCCGTCTGTGTTTATGGACTCAATGAGGCACACCATGAGAGAGGAATTTTTAAATCTCTGCTGTTTGGGAGAGATGGGGTCCCTGACACCCTGCATGAACTCCCCATTTCCACAACATCTGTATTGCCATAGTCATAGGAAGATGGTGGGAGGCTGGCCCACTAAAACTGCCAGAAAACAGGCACCCACAGACAGTCATTCTGACTCTGATAGAGAACACTCCCCAGACAGCAACTGAAAAAGTATTCCCCTTCCCAGAATTCTTTGAAAGACAGTTGAAAGCTGAATGTGCCAAACCTACTTCTAACAGACAGGCCCTGGGTTTTGTCAAAAAGTTATACACCTTTTGCTAACGAGATGTTGCAGGTACCCCTGGTGGACGCTCCAATAACTGCACTTCAGTCATTTGGTCTTCTGTCTGAAGATGGCTACGGTTCAGTTAGGGACAACCTGGATAAGAAAATAGAGGTTGCTTTCAGACGATCACATGAAGCTGCAGCTATGGCCATCAAATCCTCAGCCGCCACTGCCATTCTCACCAGAGCCATCCTGGTATGGTCCAGGAAGCTCAGTCAACTGCTTCCAGAAAACAGCAGAAGACTTCATGAGGGGACATCTTCTTCATTTCAAGACATCCTGGATAGAGTCCCAAGTAGACTCTTGGACTTTAGAAGTAGTTTCCAACGGTTACTCTATAGAATTTTGTCAGGTTCCCCCAGAATGGTTAGTTATCTCCCCACTTCGCAGAAACCTTGAGAGATGCTCCATTACATTGACAGCGATGCGTCACCTTCAAGAAATTCTGGCTGTAGAACTGGTCCCGGGCGATCAGAAAGGCCAGGGGGGTCTACTCAATGTTTTTCACTGTGCACAAGAAGAACGGCAATTGGAGGGAAATTTATCTGTCTGAGGCACTTCTGCATGGAGATACTAAAGTCCATAACTGAAGTTCTACAGCCAGGAGAATTCCTTGCTTCATTGGACCTTACAGAGGCTTATCTGCACGTCCCAATATTATCAACACAGAGAAGGTACCTAAGGTTCTGCATCAACAACCGTCATATGCAGTTCAGAGCAATACCCTTTGGCCTGGCTACCATGCCAAGAGTCTTCACCAAGGTTCTAGTCAACCCGATAGCATATTTGAGGAAGAAGGGCATCCATGTACATGCATTTTTGGACGATCTCCTTATCTGGTCGTCATCCAGGGATAAGGCCTTGCAGGACATACAGGAGACAATCCTATGTCTTCAATCTCACTGGTTTTCTGATCAACCTGGCCAAGAGTTCACTGTCACCAGCTCAGCAGTTAGAACATATAGGGATGGTCATAGACACCAGAAGCACCTCACTCTTCCTTCCAGAGGAGACGATTTTGAAGATCAAGGGGCTGGTGAAACTCATCATAGAGAACTAGTTCTTATCACTACTCACCTTAGCCAAGATGATGGGCCTGTTGATCTCCAACCAGGATGCGATCCAGTGGGGCTGACTGGTCCACCACAAGGGCCTTGCAGATTTTCCTTTGTCCATACCAATTGCAGATCATGGAGTGGCAAGATTCCCTCCTCTTGGTACCGATGATAGTAAAGATGGCCCTATGCTGGTGGACTCTGGAATCTACGAGGAAAAAAGTTTTACCACAATCACGTCCTTCAACTGTTTATGGATGCGAGCTTACTCGGCTGGGGAGCGATTCTGAACAAGATGCCGACTCAAGAACAATGGTCTCGCAGGGAGTCCCTTCTCCCCATCAACGTCTAAGAGCTCAGAGTGATCTGCTTAGCTCTACTCCATTACGGTAACATAATGAAGTACTGTCACATCCTAATACGGACAATGTGTCGGCCAAGACATACATAAATCACGGGGGGGGGGGCGTCAAGATCATCTTCCCTACACAAGGAAGCTATGATGTTGTTTCACTGGGCAGAGAAGAATCTGGCCTCCATCAGGATCGAGCATATCAAGGGTCTAAACATCCAGGCAGACTGGCTCAGCAGACAGACAATCTACCTGGGCGAATGGATGCTGAACAAGAAGAGTTTCCTTTGGATATCAGAACACTTTGAGACGCTGATGATAGACCTGTTTGCGTCACACCAGAACAGCCAGCTTCCCAGATTCTTCTCCAGGTTCCACTACAACAGAGCAGGCTACGGACGCTCTGACCTCACCTTGGCCGGTGGGACTACTCTATGCCTCCCCTCCGCATTCCTATAATCCCACAGGTACTGAGGAGAATAAAACAATTGAAAGCTACAGTTCTGCTGGTTGCCCCATGGTGGCCTCATCATCCTTGGTTTTCGACCCTACAACAACTGTCCGAAACTCCACCACTACGACTGCCAGGGTATCCAGACATGCTTATTCAGGGACCAGTGTGGCACCCGAATCCAGAACATCTCATGCTTGTCAGGAGTGCCTCTGAGGACCTGCCTCCTGTGGACCTAAGTGCAGTGGAGGATCAGTCACCAGCTCCAGAGGAGCCTCCACCTGAAGCTGATGAGGCTCAAGCAAGCACTTCTCAGGGCATTACCCCAGCAGCAGCTGAGCCACAGCCAAGCTCAAGCCCACCGGATTCACCTCCTGGGGTGGAATGGCTAAGGTCACGATCCAGGCAAGACTTAGCTGCTAGAAGAAAAGAGGCATGCGTGCGTGGTCGCAGATCATTCAGCCCTGAGTTTTAGGAGGAGCCGTAACCTCGCTGCCAGCTGCTAACGAGCACAGGAAGTGGCTGGGTATTTAGGCACAGCACAGAGACTACCAACTCGTGCTAGCAACAAGTCATTCTGGCTAAGCTCTGCACCCGCTCGGCTTGCATCAGCTAAACCTGATCCTGGACCCTCTGGCTCGTGACTCCGGCTCAGTGTGACTTCGGCTTGATTCTGGACCCTCTGGCTTGTGACTTCGGCTCTGTCTGACTTCGGCTTTTGGTTGACTCCTGGAACTGGTTTGCTCGTGAGTTTCCCTCTCTGACCTTGGCTTGGACTGACTCTGCGTTCGGCTTGTGTTTTGGACTTGGTAATTCGTTCCTGATTTGGCTTGACCTTGGACTGGCTTGGACTTCAGCTTGGCTTTTGACCTACTGGCACCCAGCCCATGACAATGCTGACCGCATGCAACTTGGTCATTTTACCTGAAACTTAGATACTCCCCAGATATGACAAGCCCGATCCTTGCTTCCAGGAAAGCTTCCACTAATGGAACATACAACACCACATGGAAAACCTTTCACAGGTGGTGCAGGAGAAAGTCGGTTAATGTTGTGAAACTATTCATTGGTTCCATTCTGGACTTTCTTAATGATGGACTGTGATCGGGCTTGAAACCGGCAACCCTACAGAAGCAGGTTACAGCATTAGCTTCTGTGCTACCACAGGTTCAGGGCGGTTCCTTAACGACACACCCCCATGTGCATAGATTTCTGAGAGGAGCATCTCTGACTTACCCACCACCAGTACACAGATTTCCCATGTGGAAACTTCACACAGTCCTGTCTGCTCTAACCAAGCCTCCTTTTGAGCCTATCTGCGACATTCCTTTAAAATAGTTGCCTTTAAAGACGATATTCCCAGTAGCAGTAATATCAGCTAGACGCATCTCGGAGCTAGGAGCACTTTCAACATATCCCGACCTCTGTATCTTCCACAGAGACAAAGTGGTCCTACATACGAATCCAACCTTTATCCCAAAGGTGGCGTCTCGCTTTCATAAAGCCCAAGAAATATGTTTACCATCTTTTTGCCCTAACCCCAAGCATCCAAGTGAGAAGGCCTGGAATACATTGGATGGCCATAGAGTTCTTAAAACTTACCTCTTTTGTACAGCCAACATCAGGAAGATGGAGGCCCTATTCCTCAACATCTTGCCTCCTAATTTGGGGAATAAGATGTCCAAACCTGCTATCAGTCTGGCAATCAAGACTTTTCTACTGGAGGCCTACAAGGCTCTCAACCTAGAGGTCCCCACTGGGATCACAGCACACTCAGTGAGAAGTGCAGCCACTAATGCAGCACTGGCGAAGAATGCTTCAGTTTTCAAAGCAGCCACCTGGTCTTCTATTTCTATTTTTGTAAGGCACTACAAACTGAATCTGTACGATTCTGCAGATGCTGCCTTCGGAGGAAGAGTACTGCAACATGTCATACAGGAGGAGAGTGATCTCCCACCCAGGGGCGTAGGGTGCTGCTTTGGAAGTACCCAAGGTCCTCCACCTGAGAGACCGACCCTTGGCACTTAACGTGAGGGGTCCTTCTACTCTGGGGAAAGGAGGACATCTTACCCCACCACTGCTCATCGCTCTCTCACCTTATTCTATAACCTCTTCTTCCATGTTCTGTTTCTAAGGTTACCGTTTCAGGGTTCATACCTTTCCTTTACACTATCTTACAAAGTTCTGCTTAATGTTTAAAGTTTAACGTTTACTTCCATGTTGGAGTTTTTTCCTTGCATATTTGTAGGAATAATGATATTTAGGACTGCTGATGGGAACAACCCTCTGAATTTATCACAGCCCTTCCTGAAGATCTCAATTGCCAAGCTAGACAGATTCAGAAGGAGGGAATGCTATTGGCGAAACATCAGCTAAGTTCTGTCAAGCACACATTAGATGTGTCGGCCAAAATGCTCACTTCAGCTATTGGTCTCTGCCGTCATACCTGTGTCAGATCTACCACCCCACAACATGATACTAAATCTTATGTGGAGGACCTCCCCTTTGAAGGAGAAGATCTTTTTAGTTCCACTATGGACATGGTCCTCCAAGACCTTGATAAGAGTACCAAAACATCTCATAACTTAGGGGTATCTTCTTCTACCAAAGAGAGTAAATCCAAGTCCTGAAACAAGTCCTGGTTTCACCGGTCATTCCAGAAATCATCCCCTGAATCACAATGGCAGCAGAGATCTCTTCATATGCCATCTTGTTCATATGGAACCAAACCTAGATTTGCTCCTGCCACTCATATCAGGACCAAAGTGCCTAAGGGCCCCAAACAGAGCCTTTGGACGCCTGTGCATTCATCCCTGGGACTCACCCATCTCCATCCTTACCTTTCCACCTGGAGACAGATCATTTCAGACATATGGGTCTTCTTGGTCATCTCAAACGGGTATCTGACAGAGTTCATACAGACACCATCAACGTCAGTCTTCATCCCTACTCCCTCTTCTACCATCCTCCTGGAAGAAGTACAGAACCTATTGAACAAAAAAGCCATAGAGCCTGTCCCCTCCCAGTGCCACCACCTTGGCTTTTACTCCCACTATTTTATAGTCCCCAAGAAGGACGAAGGCCTCCATCCCATTATGGATCTCAGAGGGCTAAATCACTTCATTGTCTACAAAAAATTCCGAATGACGTCGTTGCAGAACATCATTGCAGAATATTCTTCCTCTTATGTGGCATGGTGCCTGGATGGCGACGCTGGACCTGCAGGACGCCTATTTCATATAACCATACACCACCAACACAGGCAGTTCCTTCAGTTTCCCATAGGGGAGCAGCACTACCAATACAAAGCTCTCCCCTTTGGCTTATTCATAGTCTCAAAGCATCTGTGCAGGTTGGCCTTGGAGATTTGGGATGAATGTCAGTTGAAAAATGTTTTCCTGGTCACAGCTCATCTCCCAGGTTAACAGAATGTTACGACAGACATAAGCAGAGCGGGAGCATCACTACACAAGTGGGAGCTCAGCTGGAAGTATCTCCAACCCGTGTTCGATGCGTGGGGCCAACCATTAGTAAACGTATTTGCAACATGTCAGAACAAGAAATGTCTGTTCTGCTCCAGAGTGGGCATGGACCCCCTCTCACTGGGAGACGGCCTCATGTACCCCTGGCTTCACCAGCATGTATTTCTCTTTCCCTCGATTCCCCTACTCACCAGAGTGAGTAGATCATTCGGGAATCCCCAGGGTGCATTCTAGTAACATCATGGTGGCCTCGCCAATACTGGTTCCCCATGCTTCTTCAGCTCTCCAAGGGTTTGTTCCACCACTTCCCGATAGCTTCAGATCTGCTTTTCTCTCAGGGAGGCTTGGTGTTCTACCATAATGTTTCACACCTGAAACTCACAGCATGGAGACTCCTATAACAGCCCTTCAGCAGAGGATAGATCATGTCCTGTTGAACTGTCAAAAATCCTCCACCCGCAAGCCTTATGGCTGCAAGTGGAGGGAATTCTTGGACTACCTCAATCCTGTGGGGCCACCTCTGCCCCCTTCAGATCTGTCTGCTATCTTTGGTTTTTTGTTGTCTCGACTGGACTTAGGTCTCAGTCAGCCATCACTTCGAGGGTATCTGGCAGCTGTCTCTGCTCATCACACCCCTCGATAGATGGCTGTTCAGTGTTTAATTACCCACTCACTAAGAAATTCCATAAGGGGCTCATCCGTTTTTTCCCTCCATCTCGTCATCCCGCTCCAGCCTAGGATCTTTCATTGGTCTTGGCAAGGCTTTCCATTTGGTTCCGTTTGAACCAATGGCCACATGTAATCTGCAGCTTCTCTCCTGGAGGTTGATATTACCTTCGCCAGGAGAATGAGCGAACTGTCAGCCCTCTGCTGTGATGCCCCCTACCTGGCCTTTCACCAGGATGGTGTTACCCTAGCTCCAGATGTCACCTTCTTACCTAAGGTGGTTTCAGAGTTCCACCTACAAGCAGACATTATCCTTCCTTTGTTCTCCCTGGCTTTGAAGGTGTGAGACTTCTGATTAGATCCAATAAGTCAGGCCTTGTATTTCAAATCAAAGTCTTTATTCTTAATGGTCTTTCAGGAACATACTTGCGTTGTTAGTGATACCAGATACAGAGGAGGAGGAATTGATATAGTGATATAGTGAATTCAAACTAGAGAAAAAACGCGGGCAAAAGACTAAACAAGCGCCAAAATGTACTACCGTTACTTTCTCAGGAAAAAAGGCGCATAAGCAGAGCTACATTCTCATCCCCGGCCCTGTGATTTCCCTACATGCAATCCCCCGTAAAAGGCACCTGGAAAAGCAGAGGCCCAGTTGCCCAAGGTTACAAAAGCAGCAACAGAGATAACATGAGTCTAGCAAAACATCTGAGCTCATTCTGAAGGAGATAGGGTGAGGAGGGGAGGGGGGGGGAAGGAACCGTCAGAGCAGAAGCTGATGCCGATCTCCCGCTGGGACCTGTAACCAGGATAAACATAGAAAAGCAAAACATGACAGGGAACCTGACGGATGACTGTGAACGCTATTTCCACACTCTGGATGTGAAAAGAGCCCTACTCTTCTACCTGAATAGAACTCAGGCTTTTTGTAAAACCTCAGCCCTGTTTATGTCCTATGCCGCACCTTTGTTCATGTTGAAACTGTTGTCTCGAAGGTTGTCCAAATGGAGTGTGGAAACTATTAAGCTCTGCTACCTGTTGGCTAAGAAACCACTCCTGGGCCTGCTCTGGGCGCACTCCACTTGGGCTTTAGCTATCTCAACAGCCTTCCTTAAGGACACATTGCTTCATGACATTTGCAACACAGCGACCTGGGCCACTCTTCACACCTTCATGAAACATGCCCTTGATGTATGTCTCCATCAGTGGACTTCGGTGGGGCATTCTGTGCTGCTGTCAGTGTGTGTCTGAGGCCCTCCAGCACCCTCCTCCAGGTAGACTTTTGCTTGTTATTCTCCTAGAGGTGTGATGCACAGGGACCACGATAGAGATAAACAGGTTGCTTGCCTGTAACTGATGATCTTCAAGTGGTCATCTGTGCATTCACACCACCTGCCCTCCTTCCGCACTGCTGTTGGTCCTCTTAGCTTTTCCTGAGACTAATGGCAGTGGTCAGAAGGAACTGGCGGGATCATCGTGCCCCTCCCGGTAGGCATGCACAAATCGAGCCCTCTGCGCATGACTTGGGAAGTAAATCCCTTTAGCTTTCAAGTTTACTGATCAGGGTCGGCGCAGGCGCACTATATCCCAGAGGTTTGAATGCACAGGTTTATCCAGAATGCGGTGGTGTGAGTCCTGACAGGAGCATCACGGACGGCACTTATTCAGCCTGTGCGGCGCCAGCTACACTGGCCTCCAGTGGAGTACCAAGTCAGTTCAAGGTGTTTTTATGGTATTTTGCCCCTATGTACATCAGCCAGAGCCCAGCGCAAGCTGGAATAGGGCAATTAATACATTTAATAATAAATGAATTTATTTAAGTCCCAGTTGTTCAAATGTCCAGTGTTTGGATCTGCTTCCAGAGTGTGGGACACTTTTTGCAACATTGCCCATGTAGGTACGGATGATGTTTTATCCAGTGAACCTGGTCCTGCCCAATGTCTCAGACTGGAAGAGGTCTGAAACCATAGGTAAGAGAGTAGAAAAAGAGCAAGAATCCAGTAGCACCTTAAAGACTAACAAAATTTGAGGCAGAGTATGAGCTTTCATGAGTCATTGCTCACTTCTTCAGAGTGTCAAGAGTATTGAAGGAGGAAAGGCAGGAAAGATCAAAGCCTTGTGGGTTGTTGATGAAGCATGCACACGGGCCTTGTGGACATACACAAGTAAGGTGCTAAGCTCAGTTGCAGAAGACCTTTTACTCTGACCTTCCCTGCTTCCTTATTATATAAGCTAAGGGTTGTATGGGGTTAAAATTACTTAAGATATCTCAAGAGGTGGCTTTCCAGAAATACTCTTTTTGCCAATGATATTTTAGGTAATTTAGCTTCCCTCCGATCAGAACAGTGGAAAAAATAGAAATGGGGGTGCAGGATGGGGAAGAATCCCATAATTCATCTTGAAAAAGAAGCGCCTCTTTTGCGACCCTCTTAGGGGAATAAATGTATCACCAGTAGAGTGATCTGTGTCACTGTTTGCAGTTTTAGCAATGCACACTGAGTTAAAGTGCTACCATAGATGTGTTTTTGTATACAGAAAATGAAGAGAAACAAAGTAGAACATGCTGACCTTAATACACTGGTACATCTAGCTTTCATATAAGATGGGTACCCAGTGTGTACCCTAACCATAATATCACATGAGCTAGAATGAGATACTCTCCAAATCTAAAGCATTGTCAATACTTTCTCATGAATTCTGGATTTAAAATTGTGACTGTTTCAGTTCATTTTATTGAGTGAATGAGCAGCACTCCCATCTCTCTTTGGCTATCTGTACACGTAAATCAATCTACTCCCTTGCTGATGTCCCTGACATGGAAATCTATGGTTCATCAGCCCATGTAACAATTTTGAATGATGACTTGAATTTCACATTTGGAACTAGTTTCACAATAGAGACATCACAGAAGGAGCCCAACATGTTCCATGTGATATGAAATTATTTAAATGTTATAGATAGAAAAAGCAACTCCCTACTTATCACATATTCTTTTTCCTAGTAAGATCCTTAACTTGAGTTTAAGTAGTACACTCTGTTTAACTCTCAGGATGGCTGACAGAAATGAAGTAATCCTTAAGTACAGTGAGTAAGTTGCATTTTATTAACTGCTTCCATGCAGGAAAAGTAAAATGCTCTCAAGTCTGCTTCGTCAGATTTCTGTACTATGGGAAATTACAGTTGTCTCAGACTTCCCATTGTGTGGGCATGATAAAGTCCTTCAATAATTGCTTGATTTTGTCCTAGACTGAAGAAAGAACAGCGAAGAAAAACAGTTGGGTTAAGTTGAGATGCTCTTGAGAAATAAATCCCATAGTTTTAAAATCCATTTTGAATTGAAGTATGGAGACTGATTTACATACCCTTCCCCCCAACTTGTTTAGGCATCTGGTGAAGTATCACAGCTCCTGAGGTAAGAATAACCCCTGGTGTAAGGAAAGGATTGCATAAAGGATGTGATGCATAGTGTCTTGTGTTTGAAGGTGGGGGGAAGTGGGGGAACACACCTGCATCTGATGTGCCACCAGTAGCAGCATCCTATGCTGAGTTAGTTAAGATAATTGATTTAGCCTGGACTAACTGCATAGGATTGCCTTGTTTGTGGGTGAAATTTCCAGCTTGGCAAGAGCATGACTTGACTAATTTTTTTAAAAACTTCCGTTATTTTACAGTAAAAGAAGCTTAAAACAGTGCACTGGTGTCACATTTTTGAAGTAATCCCCACCCTCTCAAGCCAACACTTGTATGTTGAGTACACAAAATCAACCTGGGTAAATTTTTCTACCTACTTCCTCTTCTATAAAAAGTCTGAGGAGAATATCTTTTTAGAAATATTTTATACGAACCTCAGAATTGGGAAAGGGAAGGCAGGTGAGCCTGTGTGCGCGTGTGTAACTCTTTTTGAAGAGCTCCCTCATAAAAATAAGCACACTTAATAGCCTGTGCGATGGAGTGGCCTTCCCCAAGAGAAAGCTGTGGATTGCTCCAGGGTGCATCACAACAGCAAGTATAGGATGGGAGGCCTGCTTTGTAATTGATGCTTAAATCTCTAGTGAGGACTCTCCCAGCTTTTGGGTCCTACAAGAGAGAGTGAAAGCATATTGAAGGATTTTGATACTTACCTGAAAGGTAAAAAAGCCGGGACTGTGCTTGGAAGAAAGCATTCATGATATGCTTTTGCTTTGAATGAATTGATACAGAAGATGTCCCTTTCTACATCTGTTCTCAATTATTAAAATAGATGAGAATCACAATTCAGATATTCAGAAACCTGGGCTATTTGATCCTTAACATGCCCAAGGTAAATTCTTTTGTAAGTTAGTGGAGTGGATTTGCCACATCCCATCCTGCTTTCATTGAATTTTGATAGAAACAGTCTATGTATTTTTATTCCAGGTTAATTACCCCCAGATAGGTGGGTGGTAGGTTGGGGTTGTCAGGACCACTGGGTAACCCATACAGGAGCTACTCCCAGGGATTCAGCTTGAAAATGTGAATGTGTAATTGAGGTGTTGCTTTTGACTTGGATCCACTCATGATTTCTGTGGACAGAAGGATCTTCTTCGTGGTCTCTGTGCATCACACCTCTGGGATTAAGTGTGCCTGCGCCGATCCCGATTGGTAATCTTCAAAGCCTAACGGATTTTCGCGCCAGCTCCCCAGTCACGTGTACGTCCCACTGCGCATGACCCGGGGAGGGGCACGAGGATCCCGCCAGTTCTCTTCTGACCACCACGTCGTGAGGATCCCCGCTTCGGTCAGTAGCTAACTTTCGTTTTTCCAGTTGGAAAAGCCTTTCGGACTGATTTCTTTCCCTTTTCGACCTATGGACTGCTTTTTGGACTCACTTTTTGGAGTTTCCCTCGTTTTACTCCCCGCTCAGCCTATGGCCCAGCGGTGGGGCTTCTTTAAATGCTGTCTTAACTGTGGGAGTAAGATAGCGCCCCCGGACAAGCACTCTCTTTGCCTTCTGTGCTTGGGCGAGTCGCACCGCGTGGACTCGTGTTCGAGCTGCGCTGCCTTCTCCAAACAAACCCGCAAAAACCGAGCGGCCAGGTTGAGAGTGGCACTCTTGGAAGCAATGTAATCCCCGAAGATGTCTGCAGCCGACGCTTCGGGAGCATCACCATTGGCTCCGACGGGCCCGACGTCGTCTCCAGTAAGGAGCACCGCCGGTACCGAGAAATCGGCACCAAAACGACCCCTCCCTCTGCCGCACACTCCTGCAAAGAAACACAGAGAGGGCAAGCTAAAGCACAAGAAAGCTTCTAGTGCTCCGTCGACGCATCCCGCGTCCGACGTGACCCAGCTCGGGTCCCCAGAGCTTGACTCGCCAGGGCGTGAGCGATCCCGGGGTAGTTCCGCCTCCCTGATGCCACGACCCATCCAATTGACGGATTCAGAACCCGACATCGAGCTGACCCAGATCCCTCGAAGTAGTCCCGAGACCGGGCCCGATCCGTTACCGATGCCGAGAAGCGATCGAGACTGGCGTCTCCCCTCCTCCTCGGTGCCGTGGGACGTTCGACAATGGCGATACCTGTACGGTTCCTCCTACCCTCCACCACCGCAGTGGTACCCGTCGGAATGGGACCACCAATTGACGTCATCCAGAGTCTCCCGATGCTGAGATCCTCCAGCTCCGAGAGGATCTCAACTCCGCCACTGATGCTGAAACTGATGTCGATACCGACACAAACTCCGCCCGATGTCGATCTTCCTCCTTTTCAACCGGACCCGTCGACTCCTATGTCTCCTTCCGAACACTCCAAACGGTCAATATCGAACTCCTCCGCGTCTTCCGCTTCCGAAGATGAATCACCCACTCACCCGTCGCCATCCCCCAACATTGCCGACAGCCTACCGATTTCCCTTTCCGAGGATGTAAAATCATACGGGGAGCTCATCAAAAGAATGGCTCACTCCTTGGCCCTAGCCACGGTTCAACCAACCCCTACCGCTACCGATGCCATCTTCGACATCGTGCAGATGGATACCTCTACCGCAGTAGCCTTGCCGCTTATCTCGGTGCTCATGAACACTGCTAAAGAATCTTGGGGACACCCTTCCTCAACTCCAATCTCTAGTAAGAGACTGGATCATATGTACAGGCTCCAAGAACCCGGAGCAGAATTTTTATTCATACACCCCAAACCCAACTCAGTTGTTGTGACCCCCTCTGCTAGAGGCCGTAGCGGACACTCCTCCCCTCTTGACAAGGAGGGACGGAAACTGGACTCTTTTGGGAGACGTTTTTATTCAGAAGGTGCATTGGGTATAAAAACTGCAAACTATACAGCCTGTATGAGCAGGTATCAATACTCCCTATGGGAGCAGATGACACCACTTCTGGCCCATCTTCCTGAGGACAAACAGCGTTTAGCCAGGAAGATCCAGAAGGAAGGCATGGTCTTGGCAAAACACCAGCTCAACGCATCCAAGCATGCTGCAGATGTCACTTCCAAGACGCTCACTTCAGCAGTCGCCCTTAGATGTCACGCCTGGTTGAGGTCGACTTCTCTTCCACACGACACTAAATCCTTGGTGGAAGACCTTCCTTTTGAGGGCGAAGGCCTGTTCAGTTCCACAACGGACACAGTTCTCCACGACCTGGACAAGAGCATAAAAACATCTCATAACCTGGGCGGCTCCCAACCGAGACAGCAGAAACAGAAAACCTGGCAAAGATCCTGGTCTAAGAAGCAGCCACAGCGATCTCCCACTGAACCCCAATGGCAAAGACCTTCTTCCTCTGCTTATCAGCAGAAACCTTATGGCCATAAGCCACATTTTCCAACTGCTTCCGCTTCCAAATCCAAACCTCCTAAACCGAACAAGCAGGGTCTTTGACTCCCGCATCCGCTCCGGTCCTCCCACCCGTCTGTCACCCTTCCTACCCGCATGGCAACTCATAACATCAGACAAATGGGCCCTCTCTGTCGTAGCAGAGGGCTACCGGATAGAATTCTTCCAGATACCACAGGACTCTTACTTCGTAGTCACCCCTCCCTCCGACACCCCGTCATCAGAAGTCGAAGCCCTCCTGTCCAAGGATGCCATAGAGCCGGTACCCGTAGACCACCTCCAGCAGGGTTTTTACTCCCGCTACTTCACGGTACCAAAAAAGGATGGCGGACTCCGTCCCATACTAGATCTTCGGAACCTCAATGCGTTCATCATCTACAAGAAGTTCCGCATGACCACCCTCCAGACCATCCTACCATTGCTAGAAGCCAACGTGTGGATGGTGATGCTGGACTTAAAGGACGCATACTTCCATGTGATGATTCATCCTTCACACAGACCGTTCCTACGCTTCGCGGTCGGTCCGCGTCACTTCCAATACAAGGCTCTCCCTTTTGGCCTTTCTACGGCTCCTCGTGTTTTCACGAAACTCATGGCAGTAGTGGCGGCCCATCTCCGGCTTCAGGGTGTCCACCTTTACCCGTATCTGGACGACTGGCTCCTGGTTGCGCCCTCCGCGACAACTTTACAGAACCACATCTCAGTAACCCTACATACCCTAGACTGACTAGGGTTGACAATAAATCTCAAAAAGTCCATGCTCACTCCCTCCAGACGAGTGCAGTTTATCGGAGCCATTCTGGACTCCCTGCAGTGCAGGGCTTTTCTGCCCCCCACCAGGGCAACGGACATAGTCTCCCTCCTCCAATCCATTCGGGAGGACAAGGAGGCCACAGCCAGACAAATACTTTGCCTATTAGGCCTGATGGCCGCAACCACGGCGGTGATTCCGTTCACCAAGTTGCGGATGAGACCATTGCAACTTTGGTTCCTGAGACGCTTCCATCCCAGCATTCACTCCCTCTCCAAACATTTCCAGCTCTCAAACCAAGTCCTGGAAACCCTGACTTGGTGGCTTGCGCCCCAGAACTTACAGTCGGGTGCACCCTTCCGACTCTCGCCTCCTTCGGCGACCATCATGCCTCCCTATGGGGATGGGGAGCTCACTTGGATGGTGTCGGTGTGGGCGGCAAGTGGGATCCTGCTGTGGCCCACAACCATATCAATTTCTTGGAACTGCTGGCAGTTCTCTATGCGGTGAGATCTTTTCGCCAATCCCTGTCGGGAAAGACGGTGGCTGTCCTAATGGACAACACAACCACCATGTATTATATCAACCGTCAGGGTGGGATGGTCTCTCGTGGACTCTGCCACTTAGCTATCGAGCTCTGGGACAAGTGTCAGTCCCTCGACATTCACCTTGTAGCAACTCACCTCCCCGGACTTCTCAACGCCCAAGCAGACTTCCTGAGCAGGGGAGGAGCATCCCTACACGAGTGGGAATTAAACCCCCTCTACCTGACCTCGATCTTCGATCGCTGGGGGCACCCATCCGTGGACGTGTTCGCCTCTCGAGAGAACAGGAAGTGCCATCTCTTCTGTTCCAGAGCCGGCGCGGATCCGACCTCCCTCAGGGACGGTCTCCTTCTCCAGTGGACGGGGAGACAGCTGGATCTATTCCCCCCGATCACCCTGATACCACGAGTGGTACACAAGCTGATATCAGAGCGACCATTGGCGATTCTCATCACACCGTGGTGGCCACGGCAACCTTGGTTCCCCACACTCCTCCATCTCTCCCTCGGAGTATATCTCCACCTCCCGACGGACCCAGATCTGCTCTGGATGTACAGGGGCCAGGTTCTTCACAACGACGTGCCCAAACTGAAGCTGACAGCTTGGCTGATTCAACCTCCGGAATAGACTCGCGCATTGCAGAAGTCCTCTTGAACTCACGCAAACTATCCACACGTCGTTCATATGCGGCAAAATGGGCTAAATTTCTAGCCTTTCTGGCCTCTGTAGGTCGGCCTTCCGTCCCCGCTACCCTTAATGACGTTTTTGGTTTTCTTTTGTCCTGCTCGGATAGAGGACTGTGCCATTCATCTATCCGGGTCTATCTGTCAGCCATCTCAGTCAACCATCCTGAGATCGAAGGCTACTCAGTGTTTTCCCATCCTACCACAAAACAATTCCTCAAGGGAATGCATCGCCTCTACCCACCAGTACGGACACCGGTCCCAGTATGGGACCTGCCTTTGGTCCTTACCAAGTTAATGGGCAAACCCTTTGAACCCATGGCTTCCTGCAGCCTTCAACTCCTTTCGTGGAAGGTTGCGTTTTTGGTAGCCATCATGTCTGCTCGGCGTGTGAGTGAGCTCTTGGCGCTTCGTTGCGACCCACCGTACCTCACTTTCCACCATGATGCCATTACCCTGGCTCTTGATGTCGCCTTCCTGCCCAAAATAGTCTCAGACTTTCACATAAGGGCGGACATCACATTACCTGTGTTTTTTCCTGATCCCCAGGACCCGACACAACGCAGTTTACACACTCTTGACTTTAAGAGACCTCTTTCCTTTTACTTGCACCGGACGAAAACCATTTTGCAAGTCTCCGGCTCTCTTCGTCTCCTATGCGTTGCCCAGGCAGGGACACAAACTATCGTCTCAAAGACTCTCTAAGTGGATAGTAGAGACGATAAAACTCGCCTATCTCCTGGCCAAGAGGCCATTACCGGCGTCCCTCCGGGCACACTCTGCTCAAGCCGTGGCTGCCTCCACGGCATTCCTCAAGGGCATTCCCCTGGGAGACATCTGCAATGCTGCGACATGGGCGTCTCCTCACACGTTTGTGAAACACTACGCCCTAGATGTCCGTGTCCATCAACGCTCTGTGGTGGGCCATGCAGTTCTGCAAGCAGCTCAGATGTGAGACCTCCAGCACCCACCTCCAGGTATGTGGTGTGTTTATTGCTCGCTATTCTCCCAGAGGTGTGATGCACAGAGACCATGAAGAAGACATACAGGTTGCTTACCTGTAATTGGAGATCTTCGAGTGGTCATCTGGGCATTCACACCACCCGCCCTCCTTCCCCTGTGCTTTCGGTCTCCCTCAATTTTTTCTTGGGGGCTGTTCGCAGTGGTCAGAAGGAACTGGCGGGATCCTCATGCCCCTCCCCGGGTCATGCGCAGTGGGACGTGCATGTGACCGGGGAGCTGGCGCGAAAATCCGTTAGGCTTTGAAGATTACCGATCAGGATCGGCACAGGCGCACTTAATCCCAGAGGTGTGAATGCACAGATGACCACTCGAAGATCTCCAATTACAGGTAAGCAACCTGTATACTCTGTCCATCCAGAGTTGCTTTCCCCTCATGCTATAGCCCAAAATGCTGTTTTTGTTGGGGCAGGTATCCCTTCAGGAGCAGTGTGTGGGGAGAGTTAAAGGCCTGCAGTGCGGGAAGCAGGAATTCAGTGAGAATCAACCCTTTTTGTCTGCAGAAATCCTTCAGGGATCTAGGCCAGTCTGTTTGGTGGTCATTTATGTGGATGCTTCTCTGGGGCTTGGCTACCTTCCCGAACCTCCTGCTTACTGACATGTTGCACCAGCCTAACAGCAGTGCATCATGGGCAAAACCATCCTGCATCCTTAAGATACTGCAGGACAGCAAGAGACTTTAGCTGGTGCAGTTGTTCACTGAGTCAGAATTGATGTATCTGCCCTAATTAGGTGGGGCTATTTTGGGGGTGAAGTGAGTACATGAAAGAGTCTTGGGGCAAGGTGAGTACAGGGTGGAACCAAACAATGGGATTGCATGGTAAACAGAGGAGGACTTAGGAACAGTTGGTAAGTATACCCCAGATATCAGGTCTTGCAGTTAGCATGTATGGTGTGGCTTTGAAGACCATCTCCCTCCTTTACCTCTGTGGTGTTTCCCATCCCCACCTTCCAAACATTACTTTGCTTTCAGATCTGAGTGGGGCAGCAAGGATCAATAAGGAAGTGAGCTTTCTATATGCGGGGTGTGGGGAGAGTTGGTAATGATAGTTCTGAGATAAGAGTACAGCAGCAGGCACTTCTAGGACTTCCCTAGAAAGCTGAGCCTCATGCTTGATTTATGGTGCAAGTCCAACATGATATTTGTCATGTTAGACTTTGTGAAAGAGGCAGTTCTTCTCAGTGGAAAATATAATGGTGTGAGAGGGGGAGATAATATTCATTGTAGATGGGCCTCCCATGAACAATAAAGTTCTCAGTTCTTCCGTCTGGAGGAAGAAAAAGGACAAGTCGGAGAAGCGCAAGCAACGCCCGGCCAGTAAGTCCCGCGATACGGGCGAGGCTCGCGGCACCGTAGATCGCAGCTCCAGACCTTTGGGCTCAGCTACACCTATTCAAGTAGCTCTTCCCGATGTCTCCCGCCCACCACCGCCTTCGGAGATCATCCAACTGCTAGACTCCCCCCTCAGGCCTACGGGCCCTGACTTACCTGCGACGATCCTGCAGACTCAGGACTTTGCCGCGACGGAATACCCGTATCCGCAAGGACACCGTTCGCAACCGGGTTCTTCGCGATCGAGATCCAGATGCTCAGCATTGCCGATCAACACAGAGGGATCACACCAACCTGATTACGAGAGCCCTCCTTGAGACCCAGACGTCAGCTCTCCACCTCGACGTTCGACTCGCCCGCGGGACTCGTCCCACCCTCGAGACCCCCCTCGAGACCCCCCTCGGTCTCCGCCACGGTACGACTACCATCAATGGGACCCTCATGGGTATTACCCATATGGAGCCTACCCGCTATCGACCACAATGCCGTGGCTCTCTCCTACCCGCTCGGCGTGGGAACACCCACCTCGATACAGATCCCGGTCACCTCGACGGTACTATCAGGAATCGACCCTGCCTCACCGTTCCACGGACTACGACACTCGACATCGAGACCGTCACCAATCCATATCCCCTCCACCGCCGATCTGGAGACTGGTCCAGACTACACACCAACCACCAGCATCCACACCGGCCCCACCACCTCGGCTGTCTACCTCGATGGTTCCAGCCCAGCCTCCGTGACCACCTCCTCCGACCCCGTTATCGGTATCGGAATCCTCTGAGGCCGACTCCGACCCAGATGCTTCTTCCATCCACAGCTCTCCGGATCTACCATCACCTAAGCCGGATACTTCGGACAACCTACCGATTTCTCCATCCGAGGTTGTCTCTTCCTACGGAGACCTCATCAAACGCATGGCTATGTCTCTGGGTATCCCCACTGCTCAGCTGCCTCAGTCGGTGTCGGACCCTGTGTTCGACATTGTCCAGATGGATACTTCACCATCCGTAGCTCTGCCACTCTTGACGGTCCTACTTCAGGCCACGAAGTCACAATGGGACAAACCGGCCTCTGCTCCAGTCTCTTCTCGCCGTCTGGACCATATGTATAGGCTCCAAGAAGACGGCATAGAATTCTTAGTAACCCATCCTAAGCCGAACTCTATGGTGGTCAACTCCTCTACCAGATCTAAGAGGACCCACTCCACCCCACCAGATAACGAAAGCCGTCGCCTTGATGCGTTCGGCAGAAAGTTTTACTCGGCAGGAGCCTTGGGCATTAAGGCAGCCAACTACTTGGCCTGTATGGGCAGATATCAATATGCTCTGTGGGAACAGGTCTCTGACCTCACCCAAGCTCTACCCGAAGATAAATGACAAGTGCTGCACAAGATCCAAAAAGAAGGCTTGCTCTTAGCCAAGCAGCAAGTCAACTCCGCTAAACACACTCTGGATGCCTCTAAGACTATGTCCACGGCCATTGCCTTACGAAGACACTCCTGGCTGCGTAACACGTCACTCCTGCAAGACACCAGGACCCTGATTGAAGACCTCTCCTTTGATGGTCAAGGACTGTTCCACTCCACCACTGACACGGTCCTTCAAGACTTGGATAAGAGTATTAAGGCATCCAGGACCCTTGGAGTATCTCCATCCACCTCCCGGCCGTTCAAGCCACGCGCCTGGTCAAGGCCCTGGTCCCGCCGCTCATCCACCAGAAGCTCCCCGGATTGCTCCTGGCGCCGGAGAACTTCTCCCGCTCAGCAGCGACAGCCATATCAGGCTAAGCAACGCCGGATGATGACCCAACCATCCGGCCACCAGAAATTTCCGAGGGGCCCCAAGCAGGGCCTTTGACTCTCTCCCTTCCCCTGCCCTACCGACGTGCCTAGCTCCCTTCATCGAAGCATGGCGCAAAATCACATTGGACGAATGGGTTCTATCTATCATAGCCACAGGCTACCGCATCGGATTTATACACCCTCCGACATATCACACACTGGCAACCACCCGGCCCACCCCGGCGCTGCAAGCCGAAGTCACCACCTTGCTTTGCAAGGACGCCATAGAGCCCGTTCCACCTCCATACTGGGGAAAAGGCTTTTTCTCCCGCTACTTTCAGATCCCAAAGCACGACGGGGGCACAAGACCCATCCTCGACCTCCGGAATCTCAACATCTTTGTCCAATACAAACACTTCCGCATGGTCACCTTATGCTCCTTCCTCCCCCTGCTTCGCCGGGGCTCCTGGATGGCAACCCTCGACCTTCAGGATGCCTACTTCCACATCACCATAGCCCCTCAGCACAGGAAATTCCTCCGCTTCACCGTGGGAGACGACCAATTTCAGTACAAAGCCCTCCCCTTTGGCCTCTCCACCGCACCTCGGGTTTTCACGAAAACCATGGTCGTCGTGGTCGCATGCCTTCGTCTACAGGGAATCACCATCTTCCCCTTCTTGGACGACTGGCTCCTGGTGGCGGACTCGCCGTAGCTCCTAAGCCAACACATCGCTTGCACCCGAGCCCTCCTAATACGTCTGGGCCTCAAGGTCAATGAGGAAAAGTCACATCTCCGCCCTTCGCAACGAGTGCAGTTCATCGGGGCCATCTTAGACTCCACTTGTTTGACAGCCTTCCTTCCGGAAGGCAGAGCATCCGTCCTGGCAGCCCTAGCGGACCAGATCAGTACCCATCCTTCCACTTCCGCATTCCTACTCCAACGTCTGCTAGGCCTCATGGCAGCCACAATAGCAGTCATCCCAGTAGCCAGACTACGCATGAGGCCCCTACAGCTCTGGTTCCTCAGTGTCTTCCGCCCCAATCGGGATGCACAGTTGACCGTGCTTACCCTCCTCCCGGCGTCCGAGATTCTCTGCTATGGTGGATGCGCGGCAGCAACCTCCTCCACGGAGCACCTTTTCACCTTCCCTCCCCCACCCGGACGCTCACTACGGATGCCTCCCACTAGGGCTGGGGGGCGCACCTAGCCGGTCACACTACAGGAGGCCTGTGGGACGCCCTCCATCGTTCCAGACATATCAACTACCTGGAACTCCTAGCGGTCTTTCATGCCCTCCATACGTTCTGCGACCTCCTTCGAGGTCACTGTGTGGCGATCCTTTCCGACAACATGACAGCGGTCGCCTATATCAATCGGCAAGGGGGCACAGTGTCCCGATCGCTCTGCCACCTCTCCCTCTGCCTATGGAACTGGTGTCTCCTCAACGACATACATCTCAGAGCCACACACATCCCAGGCTGCCAGAACACCAAAGCAGACCTGCTGAGCAGGGGACTCGTCTCCCCCCACGAATGGGAACTGTCAGACGAACATCTCCCAGTTTTTCATTGCTGGGGTACACCAGACATCGATGTGTTCGCCAACAAAACCAACGCTAAATGCCGCCACTTCTGCTCTCGCGGGGGCATGCATCCCGACTCCTTGGGAGACGGCCTTCTCCTCCCCTGGTCAGACAACTTCTTATACCTCTTTTCTCTGCTCTCTCTTCTCACACGAGTCATCTCGAAGATTCGAGCCGAACAAGCAAACTGCATCCTCATAGCACCCTGGTGGCCCCGCCAGCCGTGGTTCTCACCCCTACTGTCGCTTGCTCGGGGTCAGTTCATCCACTTTCCCCACCCCCCCGACCCGCATCTCCTAGGCGTTTCCAAATCACCACTTCTGCACCACGACATTCCCCACTTGAAACTGATGGTGTGGAGGCTTTTCCCTCAGGCTTCTCCTCCAGAGTAGCCAATGTCCTCCTGAATTCCAGGAAGCCGTCCACCCGGACGTCGTATGCATACAAGTGGTCTAAATTCACTCGCTTTCTTCAAGCCAACAACGCCTCTCCCACCTCAGTCGGCCTGTCACGCATCTTCGACTTCCTCCTCTCTCTGGCTGACTCAGGATTATCACACTCAATCAGAGTCTACATGGCATCCATTTCAGCATTCCACAACAGGGTGGACAACAGGGTGGACAACACCCCCTCTCCAAACGCTTCCTCCGGGGGCTGCTACACCTCTACCCCCCGTCCAAACCACCGGCACCTCTTTGGGACCTCACACTGGTGCTGCGTCAGCTCACCAGGAAGCCGTTTGAGCCCCTATTGTCCTGTGATCTCAGACTCCTGACGTGGAAAACCGCGTTTTTGGTAGCCATCACATCAGCTCACCAGGTGGGTGAAATCCTCGCCTTCCAGCATGACGCACCCTATCTCTCCTTTCCTCCGAATGGAGTACGTTTACTCCCGAACATCACGTTCTTGCCTAACATACTTTCAGAGTTCCATCTACACTCCGAAGTTTTCTTGCCTGACTTCTTTCCCAACTATTCCTCCGAGGAGGAGCGCTTACTCCACACCCTCGATGTCAAGCGTTCCATCCTCTTCTATCTCCAGCGCACCAAAGAGACAAGACGATCACCACGTCTGTTCGTATCCTATGCCCCGGGGAGACTGGGAACCCAGATCACTTCTCGCAGACTCTCCCGGTGGATAGTCGAACTCATTTCTTTATGTTACAACCTGGCCCATACTCCACTGCCGGGTCCAGTAAAGGCGCATTCAACTCGAGCCGTTTCCACGTCCACGGCCTTCCTCAAAGGTGTTGCCCTGTCGGACATCTGCAAAGCCGCCACTTGGGCGTCTCCTAACACCTTTATTCAGCATTACGCCCTTGATACCAGAGCATCAGACCGGATAGCCATGGGCAGACTCATCCTGTCAACTGCATCGTGCTGACCGCTGGCCTGCACACACCTCCAGGTAGGACTTGCTCGTTAATCTCCCAATGGTGTGAATCACAGAGACCACGTCGAAGATAAACAGGTTGCTTACCTGTAACTGATGATCTTCGAGTGGTCATCTGTGTATTCACACCTCCCGCCCACCTTCCCCTCTGCGGCCAGGCGGAACCTGCTTCTACTGGTTGCAGCGGTCAGAAGGAACTGGCGGGATGTCCACGCCTGGCTCCTCTGGGCATGCGCGGTGGTGCCCCGCGCATGCGCGGAGTGGCTGGGCGCGAAAATCCGTTAGCTTTTAGATACCGATGAGTTTTGGCACAGGCACAGAAACCCAATGGTGTGAATACACAGATGACCACTCGAAGATCATCAGTTACAGGTAAGCAACCTGTTTTTATCTCTCACTTTCCTCATAATAGGGACCCAAAATGTCTTACCACATCATTATTCCCTCTTCCACCCTATCTATAGAACAACCCTGTGAGGGTGGATTAGGCTGGGAGATTGTGCTGGGTCCAAGGACACCCAGCAAGTTTCCATGGCAGAGCGAGGATTCAAACCTGGTTATCCCAGGTCCTAGTCTGATGTTCTGACCACTATGCACTATGGTTCTGACTGTGTTAACCTGTGATATCTTTCAGTGTAATCCGGGTTAGACTCTGGATTGCAGAGTGAACTAAGAAGGTTGAGCAGTAACTACAATTTAAAAACAACATTCGTAGATTGTAGATAAAAACAAAGAGATAATGGGTGTCACATCACATCCATTAAGACATTGCATACAGCACCAAATATAAGTTACACATACAATAGCTGGTAGACCAAGAGTGGCCAAATTGTGGCTCGGGAGCCACATGTGGCTCTTTCACACATAGTGCGGCTCCTGGCAGGGCAACTGGGCAAGTGAAGGGGAGAGTTAAAGGCCTGCAGTATGGGGAGCAGGAATTCAGTGAAAATCAACCCTTTTTGTCTGCAGAAATCCTCCAGGGATCCAGGCCAGTCTGTTTAGTGATCTCCCCTCCCCTATTGATTGGTCTTCCATTCCCCAGCCAGTGTTCCCCTTCCTGAGTAGGCTGAGGTGGGGGGGGGAGCAGAGAAAGAAAGCAACTTTAAGCATTCTCAAAGCCCTCCCCCAGCCTACAAATATCACTGTACAAATAAATATCATTATCAATATCTATTTTACCCCTTTTGTTTTTATTTTTGACAGTCTCATTTAATGCTAATAAAAAGCAAATTTGCATATTTTTCAGTAAAAACATGTATGTAATATTTATTCATGTCATGTGGCTCTCAGGCAGCTGACATTTATTCTATGTGGCTCTTACGTTAAGCAAGTTTGGCCACCCTTGCACTAGACCAATGCCATTTGGCCATGAGGGCCTTCTTTAGTGATCTAAATAGTAAAATTATAGAACAGTAAAATTATAAAGTATCTATAAAATATAATAAAATATAAAATGTAAAATATAGTAAAATACAGTAAAGTATAAAATAAAATAGTAAAACAGTAAAATTATAAAATATGCTCCAGGCAATACAAGGTTGTATATGAATCCTAAGAATAAAAAAATACACATGAAAGGATATTATCAAAATGTAACATACAAGCTGGCCAAAAAAAAGATTTTAAAAAAGAGAGAGAAGAAGTTAAAGAATGGTCGCTACTCACAATGGAATAGTGTAGCTCCAAATAAAAGTTTTGCTATCAATCAGGCCTACATATATTGAGGAGCCAACACCCATCAGAGATAACTCTGTGAAAGAGATAGATAGCATAGCATCAATATGTAATTAAGCTATAGTATTATTGAGCATGCCCCCACTAAAAGCCAGAAGTAATCCTAAAAAAAAATTAATCAAAATTTTCATATACAGACCTGCTCTTGGGCTGTTACTCTGTTTACAGCGTCAGCCAAAAGTGAAGGGAATCTAAGGGGAGTTGACACATGGGCACTCACTGTGGTTGAAACATGGGCACACACTGAAGAAGGCCCTTAGGGCTGAAACATGTTTGGTCTAGTGTATGTGTAACTTATAGGGTTTGCGAAGACGGAGGTCCTGTGTCTGGGGCGGGGTGGTCCGGGGCGGAGGTCCCACTCAAGCTTTGATGGGGTGCCGTTGGTGCCTGCGTCAGGGGTAAGGAGTCTGGGAGTGCTCCTGGATTCCTCCTTGACAATGGAGGCCCAGGTAGCAGCCACTGCCAAGTCAGCTTTTTATCATCTGCAGCTGGCACGGCGGTTGGTTTCCTTCCTCGATCGTGATAACCTAACCCCAGTGATCCATGCGGCGGTCACCTCAAGGTTGGATCACTGTAACGCTCTCTACATGGGGCTGCCCTTGGCGCAAATCTGGAAGCTGCAGTTGGTGCAGAATGCCGCAGCCAGGCTGCTGATGGGCCTCACTAAGAGGGACCATATCCAGCCTGTGCTAGCAGTGCTGCACTGGCTGCCTATAGCATACTGGGTTCGCTTCAAGGTGATGGTACTTACCTTCAAAGCCCTATATGGCCAGGGTCCAACATACCTGAGGGACTGCCTCTCCCCATATGTACCCCAGCGGGCACTTTGGTCGGGGGCTCAAAATCTACTCTGTGTGCTAGGCCCCAGGGAGGCCAGGCTTGCAGGAACCAAGGCTAGGGCTTTCTTGGTGGTGGTTCCTGTCTGGTGGAATGAGCTCCCAGAGGAGATCAGGGCCCTGCGGGACCTTATGCAGTTCTGCAGGGCCTGCAAGACAGAGCTCTTCTGCCAGGCCTTCGAATAGGAGCCGCCACCGTTGGTACCACATCGCGATTGACAGCTGATGATGTGGGGCAACCCTGGACGCAGCCCAGGCCTGACGGCCATGGAAGGCCATACTCCGACTCTGAAGCCATCTGAATTTTATAATTATGACTGGAAGCACTTTTACTGAAATTTTATTGTTGTTAATGGATTTAAATTATGGGATTTAAAACTGGATATGGCACATTGCGCCTTTGTGAGCTGCCCTGAGCCTGTTCGCGGGGGTATAAAACTGAAAAATAAAAAATAAATAAATAAATAAATATAAATATATTTGTTGCTGTATGCAATGTCTTAATGAATGTGATGTGATACTACTATCTATGAATGAATGTTTTTAAATGGTAGTTAATGTACAGTTTACAGTAAATAGATGTATTTTGTTTTGTGTTTTAGCTGCTCAACCTTTCTAGGTTTCCTGACTATTCTCAAGTTGGCTTCCCCCTCCCCCTTTTGGTGTTTCCTTGCAAGCGAACTATACATCTGTCCGTACTTAAGCAACAGAGTCCACTGAGTTGTTGTGGAGGAGGATAGGACAACTGGGCCAGGATGACAAAGCTCTGGGAAGCAGCCATTTGATCCTTGCTTTTGTTATCATTGGAAAACTGTAACCAACTTTAAAAAGAACATTAAGCAGAGTACCTTGTGGAAGTATAGGATTCAGATCTCGTTAACTCACCCTTGAGTTTTCCTGCAGTAGAACCTCCTTCCTCCCTTTACAGGCAACCTCTGTCTGTGTGGCTTCCTGTTGATGAGATTAGGTTGTTCCTACTTTCCATGTTGTACCAAGGAGAGGAGGGGTTATGTGTGGTTTTGTTTTCGACTGCTGGCCCAGAGACTGGTGCCAGTCTGTGGACTGCTTCCTGCAGGTCTGTCGAAAGGGAAGCTGCTAATCTTCCTGCTATTGAATATGAAGCTCTAATACCTGGGTCAACAACAAGGTTTGCTGAGAAGGCCGTGGGAGATGGCAAGGCTTGCATTCCTCCCACCTTCCCCTTCATACAGTGGCTTCCAGGTAGCTGCTGCCTACTCTTGCACTTCAGGTTAGCTCAAGAGAGACGTTTTGGAGTTCTGCATCCCCCAGGTACACTATGTCCCAGTTGGATTGGGACTGTAGGGAGAGGGACCTCCCCATCGGCATGATTTCCAAGAGGGAGCTTGGATCTCCCTCCACCCAACACGTCCCAACCTGGAACAACTCTGGGGAGTCGCTGTTTGCCCCATTAGGGAACTATAACATGTAGCCCATCAGTACATGTAAATCCCCCAGTGGCATAAATAGCAGCCACCAACAGCCAGATCAGGCATAGAACTGCTAGTTGTAAATCCCTTCAGCCACAAATGTAACTGTCTGCCATCAGCAAGGGATGGCTTCTCACTTCCAAGTAACCGGGACAGGTCGAGCAGTAATGTGCAACCCCACCCCCACCCCAAATTTGGCAAGAAGTAGATTTTGATAGACTGATCTTGTTCTCCCTCTGAGACCATAAGGAGAAGCTCTTATTGGTATTGTGTGTGGGAAGGGGCCTTGAATGGGACACAGGGCAATTTACACTCCAGGTCACTTAACTGGATTAGTTGTCCTTAATATCCCTTGGATATGCTTAGAAACAGCAGTAGTGATGTTGGATTTCATTTGGGGCTGGCTGTCAAAATCCCCTTCTTTTAATCTTTGCTGCATCCACACTTTAGACACTATACTATCATTGCTCAATGGTTTATTTATTTATTTGATTTGATTTATATCCTGCCCTCCCTGCTGAGGCAGGCTCAGTTGTTGAGTAAGTTGTTCACTATTGGATTTTCCTTTGTGGACAAGCCAGTCCTGTTACAAACTGCTGTAATAGCACAATATCCAGCAATGTGAGGATGCATCCTTTGTTGCTTCCTATTCCTTTGGCTCGTAGTTGTGAGCAGGTACCTGTAACTCTGAGAACATTTTGAGGCCTTCGGTAACTTCTCACTGAACCAAATCACAGACCTAGAATTGTGGTGGTTATTTTGCTTTGTGGGATTGGTACTGGAGTGGCTGACAGTTGAAGTTTAAGTTAAACAAAACCAATTTGGGAACTATTACGTTAATATTATTCTGACAAAGTGAAACACTCAGAGCTATAATTCTGGTAAATATTTTTTTCCTTCTCTTCCAGATGTGCACACCCAGCAATACCCCAGCCACACCTCCTAACTTCCCAGATGCTCTTGCTATGTTTTCCAAGCTCCGGACTTCAGAGAACCTCCAGAGCAGCAACAGCCCCATCACGTCCATGGCCTGTTCTCCTCCGGGTAGCTTCAGCCCCTTCTGGGCTTCTTCGCCTCCCAACCATCAACCAGCCTGGATGCCTCCTTCATCGCCCACTAGTCACAACCTCCACCATCACCTCCACCATCAGCAGCCCATGTGGCCCCCTGTCTCCCAGCAAGGGCCCCCCCAACAGAAAGCGATGACGGCAACGGATGGCCAGAGATAAGACTTAATGCTTTAGAATGGGAGAGAAATTAGGGGGAATGATGACATTGCAGATCCAGGGATGGCACTGGGGATGGGGGGGGAGGGGGGCGGTATTTTTCCTGAAGATCGCACTGGAATATTTTATAGTTGTGAGGATTTTTTCCCATTTCGTTTTTTTTTCTTTTTTAAACTGTGGGGATGTCATCCCACATTCCCTATGGTCCTCTTTCCCCCTCCTCCCCCATCTCCTTCAGGAGAATTAATAACTGGTCTTTTCTCTTTTTTTAAAGAAAAAAATTATATAACTATAATATATAAATATATAAATATATCTAATGTATATACATCACAAATGAAAGCAATGGGAACAGCGAAGATCCAGGTGGAATTCTGAGAATGCTGCTTGGAAAAAGCAGTGGCTCTGTGGGATTTGTGTAGAGCGGTTTGTGTGTGGAGGGGGCAGGGCTCAAACTGATCCCCCCTCCCCACTGCCTTTGTTGCCCTCCTTTTTTAAAAAAAATCTTTGGCTCACAGTTGTGGGAAGGTTGCCTGTAGCAACTGAGATTGTTGAGGGACCGCTGGAAGCCTCTTGCTGAAGGAAACCACATGCCTCAAATTGTGGCTGCCTTTGCTACATATAAAGGCCCGGAGTAATGTGGGGAGCAATGCCTGGTGAAGCAGAGGTACTTCAGAGAACTTACTGAGCAGGGGCATAACCTGCTGAAGGAACCCAGACCCCCCACCCCCAGCATCCTGAATGGGGACATCAGATCTGTTCTCTGAGGGTCATGTGTGGGGGCGTACTCCACAGAGCTTTTCTGTAGCCTACAGAAGGAGCCTGACGAGAAATAATGGAATACAGTAGAAATGTCTCTGCGGTGACGTGTATTGTTGGGACTCTCCCCTTTAAGCAGCGTGTGGAGTTCTGGACATGATGACATACGTGCAAGGAAGTGCAAGCGCATAGCCCTACCCCCTTGAAGGATTTGGGGGGGGGGGGGGGTCAATGCAGGCATGCACATGCACTCTGAATAAATTATTTTGACACCAAACTCCTGCCTTTGCATGGGCAGATCAATAACAGGAATGTGAGGCGGGGTTGTTCTGGGTGCTCTCGTGTTGGGTTTAAACCCTCTTCCCCGGTTCTGGCCTGTTGAAACTTTTTTGATGGCTGCAGCAGGTGTGCCTCGAATAACTTAAATCAGCTACATTTTGTACTTCACCATGAAATTATGTCTCTTCCTCCTCCTCCTCCTTTCTTCCTTGCCCTTTTCTTTGTTCATGGGAATTCTCTCTCTCCTCCCCTCCCCTTCAACTCAAGTTGTTTCCCTTTAAAAAGGACAATGTTTAAGCATTGGGGGAGGCTAAGCTGGAAGGCAGTTTTAAAATGATAACATCAGCGCACATCAACCTCCCCAGAAGATTGATCTTTTGAAGGAGGGCTCTTGATGCTCCCTTACATCCAGTGGAGGAGCTGTGGCTTTTAAAAAAGGTTTTAAAATCAGAATCTTGCTTAAACAGGTTGAAGGTTTTTTATTAATTTAAAAATTAAAAATCACTTTTTTAAAATACTGGTACTTGCCTTTTTTTTCTTGCTCTGCTATTATATATTTTAAATCTAGTGAAACCTGGATATGAATGCTAGAAATAAGAACTGAACATTATGGCAAACACATCTATATATCTAATAGCCAAGTGCCCCCGTGTATGCAGATATCTAAATCCACACACCGGGGGCACTTGGGGGGCAGAGAGATTTTCTTGCACCCTCGGGGGACTCCCCAGGTGTGCAGAAAAATCTTAAAAGTTAAAAAAAATTCAGGGGATATTTAAATCCCCCCAAAACTAAAAGAGCGTTCCCTGCGCATGTGTAGAGAATGCTCTGGGAACTCTGTGGCTGGCTAGCAGTTGGGAGGCATCCAAGCCTCACCGCCAGTGCCTGGGGGTGGGAGGGGAGATCTTTATTTCAGCCCTCTTAACCCCCCTCAACGCATCTTCCTTGCTAGAGCATGCCAGAGCCAGCCCAGAACTTTCAGGACGGTTCCTAGGCCAGGGAAGGCAGGAGGCACAATGGTCCATGTGGATGGGGGGGGTGGACGCCAGTGGTGGAGGCAAGGGCTCAGCGGAGGTCGAGGGTGACCCAACCCAGGGGAGGCCACCAGCAGCAGAGACACGAGGGGAAGCGGCAGGAAGGCATGCGGTGCTCTTAGTCGCCCTCACCCAAGAAGCGGTTCAGAGGCCACGGAAGGAAACAGGCTGCGGGGGAAGTGACAACAGCGGACAGGCCCTCCCCGCTTTCTGGTGTCCACCTCCCCGTTCACCACAAACTGTCCAGCTCGGAGAGGGCCAACAGAGACTAGCAAGGCCTCGCCTCACTACAGATGCACCACCACTCAGTGCCGAACTCGCAGAAGGCGGCGGCTGGCGGCATAAGAGCGGGCGTGGCTCAGGGCAGTGGGCGGGGCCCAGTGGGAGGCCTGGAGAGGCGGCTGGCAGCGGGAGAGAATGAGAGGTGTTCTCTGCAGCTGTGAGTCTGTTTTTAAGGCTTGATCTGCTTGCTTGCGTGCAGGAGGAAAAATGCTGGGGGGGAGGGAGATCGGAGGCCCGGCAGCTGAGAAGCCGCTGAGGCCTTGCCGCCAGTGCCAGGGTGGGGGGAGAAGACTTACCTGTAGCTGCTTCCTCCTCGATGTGGAGCTGCAGCCTTTAGGAATCCCCCCCGCTGCGAGTATTGCGGGTCCCGCCTTTTGTGAGCTTGTAAATGTCAAATCATTTCCCAAATACATACCTGCCAACATAAAATGGCTAGACTTATTTGTATTTCTCCCTCTCCATCTAGAAATCTACTCATTTTTTTCCCTCTCTTCTAAATCATACATTATTTTATGGCCCACACAAAAAGTAAAATGAATCAAATCAGCTCATCAGTTGTTATTTGCATTCATTCAGAATTGCTGCTTAATGAAGTTTAAAAAGCACATTAACACTTCCACTTTTCATTCTTAAACTTTAATAGCTGAGGCCTTTAAAAAAAAAAAGTTCTCAAATACCTTGCAGCTGTTCAGTGTCAGATCATGGCTTAGATCCTGCAGAAAATCTCAGCTGACAGGAGGGATTCCCTTTCTCCTCCCTACCTGCAGTCCAAAATGCCTCCAAATGCTGCTCATGGGAAACAGGGGACCTCCCCCCTCCCAACAACATGAGGGAGGGAATTGAAGATCTGCAGTGGGAGGGAGGAATCAGCAGAAATTCCCTTTCCCTTCGGTCAGCAGAAATTCTTCCTCAGGATCCACATCCATATCTTGACTCTCATAAAGAGAAATTTAGCTTGTTCTTCTGTTGATGATCACATTGTTTTGGAAGCCTCAGTGAAGCAGAAAATGCTTGTGGAGAAATTTAGGTCAGTCTGCTCAGAACAGAAGTTTATTGAAGGATCAGTTCAAATGTTACTCCTCTTTGTCTCCCCTCCCCCAGTAGTGTGATTAGTGGCAGATTTCTACTAATCCCCCCTCATTGTCCTCATCTTACCATACATAAAAGTGAAATTATGCATTTAACCCCCCTCCGAAAAAAATTTATTAGATTGTTGGCATCCCCACTGATCTTTGATATAACCCTGGTAATAAATTAGAGTGAACGTTCATACAATCTGTGTACAGTGTACATTTGATTTTTTTTCCTTTGTGTAGAGTGAGCAATTGTCATCTTATGTTTAACACATGTACAGTTCAAGGTGTGAGGTTAACCCCACATCTATCAAGTTATTGGTCCCTGGCTTCATTTGCAGAGTGAATGTGCATTGGCTGTTTCATACAAACAGATGTACACACATAGAGGCAGGGATGTATGTGTGTTTGCTCTAACCGGGCCTGAACAGGGCTGTAGAAATTGCATATCCAGGAGCAGGGGAGGATCCATGTTCCAATAAATATAGGGGGATTGGACTCCATCAAAAGGAGGGGCAGACTTCAGTCTCCCCCCTCATGTAGCTTCTTGGGACCCCCCCAAAGCAGTATTTCTGGGTATATTTGAGGCTGCTTTGGGAGGGGTGGAGGCAAAGAAATACCTCTGTGCACAGTATTTAGATGGGATCCAGCCCTGGAAGTCCAGGCATTCAGATCAAGCATTTTTAAATATATATATACACACACACACACACAGGCCAGCAGTTGTTTCCAGGGAAAGAGAGGAAAGGGAAATTAATGTGCCACTGGCTTCTAGGAACCAATGTTCAAGAAACTGACGGCAACTTGTATCCCCCTGCCATCTAAGGGAGTTTGGTATACATACCCGGCACGCATCACTGGATGTGAAGTGTGTTGGTTGTGCCCTTCTTGCATCACTGGAAGTGATGTCAGCAACAAACACAACATCGCTGGATGTGATGTGTGAAGACCATTCCCCTTTCTACATCACATAATGTGGGACACTTCACATATTAATTAGGCAATTGCCATATTTCACCAGTGCTACGGATGTCAACCTCCGGGTGGGACCTGGGGATCCCCTGGGATTACAGCTCATCTCCAGACCATAAAGATCAGTTCCCCTGAAGAAAATGGATGCTTTGGAAGGTAGACTGTATGGCACTGTGTACCCCACTGAGGTCCCTGTCCTCTTCAGGTGCCATCCCTAAATCTCCAGGAGTTTCCCAGGCTGGAGCTGGCAACCCTACCCCCCCCCCATCCACTGCCAGGGGGACCTGGCAACCCTATCCACCACACCCCTTCTCCCCCTCACTGGAAATGACATATCTAACCACCCCACCATCACCGGATGTTACCTGACTGGCCCTGAACCCTTTCATGTCTCCGAACGTCCTTTCTTTACCACCACCCACTGCTGCATCCTACCAGTCCTCTGACGCCAGATATGATCTTTCCAGGGATCTGAAGGGACTTCTGTTTTCAAGCCATCAATATATAAAACTGAGAGGGAGGTTAGTGTTTGAGGACAAGAAGTTGGTTCAGTACAGAAAACACATTTCAGGTAGGTGGACTGTTTAATAAAATTTGTTATTTACCCTGTTTATATCTTGCCTTTTTAAAATAGTACTTGAGGCGGCTTATAAATTAAAAGATTAAAAACGCAAAATAAAACCAGACATGAAAATTACAAACACCAAAGGTTGCCAAAAAACTGTAACACCAGAATCCAAATTAAAATCTGCAACAAAACCCTATTTTTTTTTTAAAAAAAGAGAGAACCTACAGAAATCAGAAATGCTAATAAAACTATAAGAGGAGAAAAACGACACAACCAAATCAGCCTGGCCTTAAAACCAACAAAATTGCGTTCAGCCCTCTTGTAAGGTCCCCTGGAAAAGAATAGTCTCCACCAGCTTCCAGAGGTACAGTGACAAGAGGGGCTGACTAGGCCTCTTGAAGGCCACAGCTGAAAGAACCCTCTCCTGCATTCCCAGCAGCTTCACTTACGACTGAGGCAGTTGAAGCTACTGGCAGGTTCCTGTGGACCATTTAGGCTATTTAGGGCTTTCAGTGTCAACACTGAATTGGCCACAAAAGCAAATTGTATGTAAAGCTGGGAAAATTGGTTCCTCATGGCAAGCCTTGGAACAATATTTTAATTTCCAATGGCACGTTTTGCATCAGCGGAAGTTTTCAGCCCATTTTCAGTGGCAGTTCCACATAAAGCATTTTATAGTTGTCCAACCTAAATGTTATCAAGACATGTAACTAAAGCCATATCTACTATTTCCAGCAATGGTTGCAATTACAAAAAAAAACTTAAACTGGAGAAGGCAGTTCCTGGTTTTCACTGCCACCTGTTTCTCAAACAGCAGGGCAGGGGAGCATTCCATGATTGTGGACCTGTTCCTTCAAGGAAACTGAAAGCCCATCCAACACCTGGTTTGTTTTTTCTTCAATAATACAGTGTTGTCTGACCTAAGCCCTCAGTTTGTTCCCCCACATCTGACACTTTATTAGTCTCTGGAAACCAATTTAGGATCTCCATTAGATGAAAGGGAGAGAAGGAGTTCTGCGTCATCAGCATGGTGACTTACCAAATTTTCAGTGAGGGTTTCATGTAGATGTTAAGCATGAGAGAGGAGATGGAACATTGCACAGACTAAGGGGCAAAACAGTAGTCTTCCATCTGGACTGAAGTCATCGTAACGGTGTATCCTCAGCCCATCCTGGGAAATCAACCTACAAGGGTACCATGGCATTAAGTTATGGTTGGGGCTTCACTTCTGATTGGTGGAATATTGTACTTACCAGTGTAGTTAATGCTCCTTAGGACAGAGTGTTTTCTCAAAGCTGGACACAAGCCTGTGAGGAGGGTTCTCTAAGTAAAATGTCTAGGAGCGTTTGCTTGCAGGCTTCTGTTTGTGTAGGAGATCAGCCACTTTACATTTCCATTATTCCTTGTGCCCTAAGCTTGCCTTCACACCTTTTAAGAAGTGTAACTTTAGGTGTCAATTTTTATACTTAACACCAGCCAAAAACAAAAAAAGGACATCATAGTAAGTGTCAGGCCCCTCCTCGTCCACCCTCGGGGTGCCGCCGGTGGCCGTCGCGGCGGCGTGACTCAGGGGTGGTCCTCCATAGAGTTGGGGGGTCCCAAAGGCTTTGGAGGCCTCAGATAAGCCGGGGGCAGGGGTTTACAGCACCCTCTGCCGCCTCCCAGCCTGCGTTGGAGAGCATTACTGGCCGTTCACTGTTTCCCCTCTCTCTCTCTCGCTCTTTCTCACTCTCTTCCTTGGCCCGCTACTCCGGCATCTCCTCCTCGGCCTCTGCGCAACGGGCAGCCTTTTATACCCTCTCTCCTCCCGGCAGGACCGCCCCAGGGATCTCCCCCCTCCTTCCAAACTCTGCCCCTCCCCTCTTAAGGATCGACACCGCGCTGACTCAATTGGCCCGGCCCCTCCCAACCGTTGCTCCATCGTCAGGCCCGGACATGGCCTGTCATCGCGGGAGCACCTGTCGGCCCTCGTCTTCCTTCTCTCCTGCCCCAAGCCCTCCCAGGGTGGGGCGGGGATGCTGATAACGCCAAGGGGGCCGACAGCAGGGCCTGCGATGCACCAGCTGGGCACAGGGAGGCCGGGGAACAGCCGTGGAAGCAGGTCGCTGGCCGGTCTCCCCCTCTGCGGGCAACACCTCCCCGGAGGGACGGGATGAGTGCTGTGGGGTTGCTGGGGGCCGGGGGGCGAGGCCCGGAGGCGCGGCCTCGGGACAGTAAGGTGGTGATATAAATGATGGCAGATTGCCCGATCCACCTCCACAGACTTTCTGTATGTTTTAGTTACTGTTTCCCTAGATTTCAGGGCTCCATTGTCAGTGATTAACCTAGTTTGTGACTGGCAGAATTCCCTTGTGTTCAAAGAAACTGTACAAATGGGCCACCAACTGGCACTTTCCATTCGTCTAGATCCTCAGTACATTGCCTCTGATGGGTTGGTTTTACTTGAACAGATGTTGTGGCAGCCCCTGAACTCACTCAAAACTCTGGGTGAATTCAAAGGGCTTCTTGGTTATCTTTGGATGAAAACCCTGCAGTGAATATCACTGAACCTCAGTTGTGGAACTTCAAGTGACCTCAATAACCTGTGATCATAGGCTCATTGATATAAAAGCAAACCTATTTCCAGTTTCTGCAGCCTTGGTTGCTCTGAAGCCTAGCAGATGAATTGGTTGTGAGGACATGCAGATATCACACTTGGGAAGGGTGTGGGGTTGTGTTGGCAAGGACTCTGTTGTCTGTTCCTCAGTTTCCTTGACTACTCTTCCTCAGCACTCCAATGTCTACTGGAAGATTTCTCTGATGAAAGGCCAGACGGCTTCATCTTCACTGATACGCTGAAGAGTTGTTCTAACTACTCCTATAGCTTCCTCTTTCATCATACTAATGTCTATTTACAGTTCTAAAAGAACACTGAGTGATCTGAACTCTAAAGAGCTGGTCAGTATACCTAGCCTATCCCTACCCCATGCACACCTTAAAACGGAACCTGGCCAAATTACACTTGTAGTTACACTGATTCCAAAGCTCCAAGCCAACAAGAATGGAGAAGCAGGTGAGGCTGCAGTCTCTGATTCTCATGCTTGGCCTCTCAGTGACTTTTTACTGGAGCTTATGTTGTATATCACTAACAGTGAGCTTGCATGAAAGTTAAGGGAACTGAACACTACAGCTTGGCTGCCTTCTAAAATTTCTTTGCAGCATCTCCTCTGTGTCAAGTGATATAAAATGTGTAGAGAAAGGTTTGGTGCAGGGCTTTTTTTTTTTTTTTAAGGGTGCCAAAACTTTCAAGAGGGAAATGAAGTTTGTATACTGAAAATTCATGAACTTTTAAACGTTTTTTTAAAAAAATGTTGAAGAGGTTCCAGAACTGTGTTCCGGCGCATTTCTTCAGGGGGGGAAAGCCCTCATTTGGTGTGACATGGGTGCATTTATGTCACTGCATTTTTCTTCTGCTTTGGGAAGATCAGCTGTGAAGTTACCACTATTAGTGGGGGTGGACATGTTTGAAATCCATCTTGTTTGAACAAAGCTTTGTGTTCTACATGCCACATGGTGAGTTCAATCTGGAATCTCCCCAGAGTTAAGTTGCTGGGAAGTCCCAGTTCATCTTCAGTCTTCTGTACAGTCCCACACTGGACTGCACTTGCACAGGCCAGCCACCAGAGGCTCTCTTCCAGCTAGATCTGGGTTTTTTAACACTCCGAGGGGAGCCCCTCCTCTGCAGAGCGTATTGGAGGCTGTCTTCCCGCCCAAATCTCATGTGCTCTGCAGGGGGGCCTCCATTTGTGAGGACACAATCTTTCCAGCTGTAGTTTGTTGTGATTTTTTTTTGACGTTTCTTGGGTTTTTTCTTTTGTCCTTCAGATGTCACAGAAGGCTTATTTAAAAATGTACCCAGTGTGGTACAAAGATGACTTGCTCAGATGAGCATTTTCTGTCTTTCCTGCTTGGGTGAGGCCCATAATACGGCCACGTGTAAAATTTGCCTGCACTTCACCCCAAAGGCCCACTTGGGTCGAGCAGTGCATTTGAAGGCATGTTTGGGGGAGAAAGCTCTTTCATGCTCTAATAGTCAGGCAGTTAAGTCATCTGCCTTGCCCAAGCATGCTCAGTCCTTCTGGCCAGGACTGACGAACTTGTGAGCCTGCCATCAAGCGCCTCAGCTCTGTTGGTTCTGGGATCAGAACTGAAGTGTTGGACCTGATCACTGATCTGTTTGGCTGAACGCTGTGCATCGGAACTACCACCCAAAAAAGCCTGATCCAAGACGAAACATAAAGAGAAGCATCAGTCCTAATCTAAGACACCCTTGAAATCGGCTAGTTCATCAGTTCCAACCACGACCCCTTCATTTCTGATGGAATGGGGAGATGTCTCTCCCCCACGAACACCTTATTTTCATGTTTCCTCTCCCGTGCAGTCATTTTCAGAAGGAGAGATCAAACCCGGCCAAGGTGCACTTGCGATTCCAGTTGCAATAACGTACATAAACTGACAAGGGAGCACTGTCTTAGCAGCTTTGTGCAGGGAAGCCATCCTTATTTGGGGGATTGTCATAGCCCAAGGGTCCTCCCTCCAGGCAGTACATGTGTCAGGTGCTGCTAGTAGAAGAGCAGACATCCTCAGCAGGAAGGGGCACTCGGAACACAAATGGGCTCTTGGAGAGAAGCACATCCTCCCGATTTTCTGGCAGTGGGGATTTCCTGGAGTGAACCTGCTCACTACTCGCATCCATGCAAAGGGCCCTGCACTCTGCTCCAGAGCAGGCAGCCTCTCTCTAGAAGGTGCATTTCAGACCCATTGGACAGGCAACCTTTTCATGCCTCTCCCCCATTCCCACTTATTCACAAGGTGTTGAGCAAAATAAGAGAAGAACATACATGGTGCCTCCTGATCGCCCCTCTTTGGCCAAGGCGATTCTGGTTCCAGGTCCTTCGTTTGATGTCCCAGGGCTGCTATATTCACCTCCCCTCAGCCATGCATCTGCTTCACAGGGGCCCCATGATTTATCACAAAGTACACAGATTCAGATTGACAGCTTGGCTACTTGAATGCTCCCAGTTTGAATTCTCAGACCAAGTAGCCAATGTCCTGCTCTACTAGGAGATCTTATGTGAGTAAATGGGTTCATTTTTCAACCTGGGCCAGGGCTTGGGGAGTTCCTGCAGAAACTTGTCCTATCGCTCTTGTGTTTGACTATCTAATGACAAAGGTTCTGGCTTGGCAGCCTCATCCCTGAAAGTGCATTTAGTGACTATATCCGCTTACAATGTGAAGATGCAGGACAAGACGCTCTTCTCCCACCCAGCATCTAAGAGCTTTTTGAAGGGGTTGTTCAACTTGTTGCCACCCCTGACACCTGTCCTTGTTAGTGGTCCTTCCCCAACTCATGCTAGTGCCCTTTGTACCACTTGGCTCATGTAGCTTGTGACTCTTTTTTCCCTTCATTTTGAACACAGGGCTTTATTCTGTACCAGACTTGCCCTTTCACCTTCCTTTCCTGCCCACTACTTTGGTCTTGCCCTGGAAATATATAGGAGGCAGCTTTCTGGCCTTTCCTCTGCTGAAGCTGGATTGCTAACCACATTACTCTAGTTTTCAGCTATCAATGTAATTAGAAGCCTTCATGGTCATCGGAGAGGTGGAGGTTAGACCCTGTGAAGCCACTTGCTGCTTTCTCACCTGGACCCAGTTCAGCTGTCTCCGTCTGTCTGTCTGTGCTGTTGGAGGTGTGTCCAGCGCTCTGCACAAGGTGTGTATAGATCCTACCAGCTCTCTTTCCTGCAGCCAGCAGGTACTCGTGTGCTGGTCTGTCTCTCTTGCTTGCAGGTAGAGCTGGCTGTCCCTGTTGCCAGTATCACAGCTCTCTCAATGCCTCTGCATTTGCAGGTGAACCTTAAGTTCCAAAGTCACTGGCCAAAGCTCAGAAATTCTCTATGCTGCTCCCAGTTGCAATTCAAGCAGAACATAGTTTAGGCCTTCAGTCCATCAGGGTCTCGCCAATGTTCCCTCTAAGCTGTGGTGTGTGAGCAGAAATTCTACTCCATGAATTACTAGCATAAAAGCTGTGAGCAAGCCTACCTCACAAGGTTGTTGTGAGGATAAAATGGAAGGGAGAACACAAACCGCATAGGGTCCCCATTGGGGAGGAAAGCAGGATCTAAGTAGCTACATAATTAAGAAATAAATAAGAAAACTATGTACAAAGGCAACTGCAGTCCCTGGGACAAAAAGCGGGGAGGGGGATTTTAACCATGCGAGTGTGAGAGCGCGAAAACAACAACTGCAGGGCAACCTTCCTAGCACCCATACATTGCACCCATGAAGGGGGGGGGGGAGGTATCAGGTAAACTCCAAAGTCTTCATTCTGAATGCCTTCCAGCACCTCAGTCTACACCATGAAGCCCTCCCAGATAGCCATTTGTGAGCTTCAACAGATCAATGGGCCATCACTGCAAACCATAAACTGGTGTTTTCTAGTCATCTCATCAGTTTTGCCGGGTCCCCCCTGACCGTTGGCAGGGGATGGTTGCCAGATTCAGGTTGGGAAACTCCTGGAGATTTGGGGATGTTGCTGGGGAAGGACAGAAACCTCAGTGGGGTACAGTACCATGGAACCCACTCTCCAAATCTGCCATTTTCTCCAGGGGAACTGATCTCTATAGTCTGTAGATGAGCTATAACTCCAGGGGATCCCTAGGTCCCAGCTGGAGGCTGGCATTCTGACAACTGATCTCCAGATGACAAGAGATCAGCTTCCCTGGAGGACAGAGCTACTTTGGAGGGTGGAGACTATGGCATGATACCCCACCCTCCCAAAACCCTGCCCTCCCCAGGCTCCCTCCCAAATATCCAGGAAGTTCCCAACCTAGAGTTGGCAACCCTATTCTGGGTAGAGAAATCAGTTGGAATCCAGAAAGGCCCTGTCTGACTTGTCTGCAGGGCCATTGCTGTAAGGTCAAAAATTATACTACATCATCCAAAAGGATTTGAAGCAAACTTACATCCTTGAATGTATCAGGTATCCGGATAATAAACTGGAAGTTTATGAAAAAACTGCCTTACTTTGGAGAAACATTAATAAAACACCACAAAGCAATCCATTCAACAGATGTACTCCCAACACCTACAGAAGTGTTCAGTATCACTTTGTTTGGGGGACAGAGACACTTGCTGGGACCAAAATTAAAGCATTTAACATCATTTTCAGCTCAAGGCATTGGGGAGGTTTCTTACACCCTTTTAATTTCTTCTCTCTCCTATCAAAGTTTGAAACAAGTATTGACTCTTGGAATGTTGCCAGGTATCTTACAATGGCAGCGCCTTATTTCCAGCCCACTACAACTATCTATGTATTATTTAAACGCTTACATAGAGGTGAAGGATACAAAACTAAAAACAAATAGCCATATACCTTTGTCTGATTTTTTTTTCCTTTGTGAAGGACTAAGATAATTTAAATACCTTACATTAGCAAAGTAGCTTTTTATTATTTGTGCCACTTGGAAAATTGAATGCAATTGAAAGCTGTATTAATATTTTTAATTCCACTATCGTTTCAGAACAGTGCTCACAATTCTAGTGCTTAAGTCTTCCCTCAAAAACACAAGAGCCAGGGGAAAATGGAAAGCAAAAAGCAGATTATGGGTTGAATATGGCAGTGGTAGAAGTGGGAGGGATTTGAAAGGTATCTGAAAGTCAGCCAGTGTCATTTCTCTACCCACATCAAATGCCATTGCAGCCGGTAGCATTCCCTCCTCTGTCTGAACTGTGCACCTGGAGGTTGCTGCTGGTGAGAACTGAGCTCAAGGGAGTTGGAGGGGAGGAAGGAAAAAAGAAGCTAAGATCTCATCTGAAGGTCCAAACTCAGCTGACCAGCCACCTCCAGAGGTGTACTGAGGGTCCCAGTCACAGCGAGGGGAGTGCAGCCGCCACCGTCCTCCTTCCGAGGCTCCCAGGAAAGGGAAGGTGAGGTGAGGCACACCACTCACTGACTGCCCGGGCACAAAGCTGCACAGGAGCCTCCCGCCCCACTGATGGGAGTGCTACCGCTGTCCCAGGAACAAAGGATCTCCCAACAACTGTGTTGGGTTGGCTGCCCAATTTCTTAGAGCTGCTTTCCAGAGACACCCCTTCTCCCAGAAATTGCTGTCCTAGTGGCTAGGAAAAGGGACTGGGTTCTGAAGGGTACAAGGCAGCAGCTAGTCCTGCCTTTAAAAAAGAAAGGAGGCTTTAGGGCTGCTTCCTCTCTGCATTGCAAGCAGCTGTTGCGCATTTTGCCTGTCATTAAGGTTGCAAAAAGACGCTTTCCAACCACCATGTGACTAGTTCTGTCAAATACGTGAGAGAAGGAGGGCTGGGAAGCTATTATTGGTTGTGCAAGATTATTCAGTTGTTGCTGGGCCTGGATGCAAAGCGAACTGTTCTGTTGGTGCGGGGGGGGGGGGGGGGTATTCCTCAGTGTGCTAGGGGCTAATTGGGCTGAGTGGGAGGATGGGGCGCCCCAGAGGAAGCATCCCTGCATTTAAAATGAGAAGCTGTGCGTTGAGAGGAGGAAATCTGTGAATTTGCACACATACGCATGGCAGGGGGAACTGTGGTCTCAGCTAGTCCCTAGCTTGCCACTCTTGTCCTTCAACGTTGTGTTTTTTAGTAGCCGGGAGGGTAGGGGAACTGGCAGCCTTGAGGGCTGACCATCCGTTTATTGAATTTCAGACACGCCCTGTGGTGCCTCAGACCTGGTTGCCATTTTGTGCCTGAGGTGGTCTCTAGCTTCCGCCTTGCATAAGATATAGTTCTTCCAGTGTTTTCCCCACTCCCCTAATTCAGAAACAGAAAGGACACTTCATTCTTTAGATGTTAAGAGATCTTTACTGTTTTACTTAGACAGAACAAAGGTTTCCCTGTCTCAGAGTGGCTATGTCCTTGCCCCTTCCAGTCAGCGGACTCTCTCGTACATATTCCTTGCAATGTCCTTATTGGCTTCAGCCTAGGCTAAAATGGATTATGCCATGTATTGATAAATGGACTGTTTCCTTTAGCAACATTAGAGCAAAAGGTTCAATTCCTCACAGAGGATTCAGATTCTAAACATATTTATTTTGTTGCTCTATTTCTAGAGGCCACAGAGAAGCGCCAAAGGGAGGTGTTTTCAGCCTCGGGTCTTATTTAAGCTCTCAAGTTTTATTGTTCAAGATTTAGGTCTAAGAACAGGGGAAGAAAGGGAAAGGAAGTTCTTTTCCATGATAAACTTCAGTCCAGCTGACTCATTGCTTAGGAAGCTGAGAAACTACAGTGAAATTTTACGTATAAATGTGATTACACTCTGGACAGCTGTTGCAGAACTGCTATGCTTGCTGATGACTTGTGTACTGTTTCCTGAAGGCAGAAATGAGCAGCTTGGCAGCTATGGGGGCGGGGGGCGGGGGGGGGGGGAGAGAGTTAAAGGAAAGGAATAAAATCTGTAGCTGAGTGCTGCAAAGTCTGACTTCTGTCTTTGGGCTAGTCATCCAGTTGCTTTGGTGATGAGGATGGGTGGGTTTGTGAAAGTTACATCCCTGAAAAGCAAATCATAATCTAGATCCAAATTTTGAAGTATGCAGGCATTAGAAATGGTATTGTTACAAAGGCTTTATAAATGCCGCCAATGTGGTTTTCATCTTTATTGCTTTCTGAATTGTTTGTGTTTAAAAATGGTGCACCTACATTTTCCTTGACAATCTAGTTGTAGTAAGATGTGTGCATCTGATTAACCCCCCCCCCCCAAAAAAACCCCCTAGGTATAATATAAAAGGCATGGGGCATTAATTGCAAATCGCTTCATTTTTGTATTCATATCAGCCTGATTTCTGAGTAAAGGTTATTGGGAAGTCACTCATTTCAGTGAGACTTTGGGTCTGATCTACACACGCAGCATAACAAGGGGGCAGCTTGCGCTGTGCCACTTCAGATTGTAGTTTGTTTATTATTCAAATCTATATTCCACCCTCCCTGCTAACAGGCTCAGGGCAGATCACAGTATAATAGCAAAACATATCAAAATTTCAAACATATAAAGTATGAATATAGACAAGACAATTTAAAACAACAAATTAAAACTGAGTGCACTATTTATCCTCATGCAGAGGTTTCCAGCTGGCACCATTGGTTTCTCAAACTTCTTACCTTGGGCCACATGAGATGGTAGGTTCATCTTCAGCAGGGGAGGCTGAGATTTTGCTGGATGCCCGCTGCCTCAGCCAAAGGCCTGGCGGAACAGCTCCATTTTGCAGACCCTGTGGAATGGTAACAAATCCCACAGGGCCCTAGAGAAAACCAGTTTCTGCCAGAAAATTGCTTTAGGACTGTACCTCCTTGGTGCCACTATCAGTTCCAAAGGCTGAACTATTGATTCCCAGCAACCAGTAAGTCCATTTTGGGGTTAGTGCCCTGATGTGATATGGAAAGCTAGGTGGCAGCAGGCAGTGGCAGCTGGATGAGCTCATCCCTTAGAAAGTGTGGAAAGCCATTTCTCTCCTCTTCCCTTGAGTTGGTGAGTTCCTGCCCCCATTCCTAGAAAATTGAGAAGGCTTGCTTTCCATTGTGTGGAAAGGTGTGAGAAGAGATTGCCCCCTGCCCTTACAAAGGCCTTGTAAGGACCCTAGATCTCTTTAAGAATACTGTATCTAGATAATAGGCAACACAGAGTGGTAAAGGAACTTGTGCACAACACAGAAGATCTGATTACAAAATTCTTATCAATTTACCTCTGGTTATGGTGCCTGGTGTCTGTCAGTTGTTGTTGTGCCTGTGTGTAAGAGGGAATACGTTGCCTAGGGAACCATAGGCCTGTTAATTTAACTTCTGCAAAAGGCAAAGCTTAGACCAAATAGTAAAAGAGAGAAGAGTAGGACATAGACAAATGTTAAATGTCTGTGGTAGTAGAATAGGTTTCTTATGCCAATGTGACCTGATTTTTTTAAAGGGGCCTGTCTTTTCTTAATGCAGGTTTGATTTGGTCTCCTTAAATTTCAGCAATTCAAAACTGTTGTCTAGCATCTTGCTTGGTGATTGGGCCAGTAACAACCTTGCCCCGTTGGTTCAGCAAGTTGTTGATGCAATAAGACTTGGAAAACTAATACCACTGTGTTGAACTTGAAAAGATGGACACTAAATATAGGCATTGTGAAAAGGGTCAGGAACTAGTAGTACAAAGTACTTTCCCCGTGGAGATCAGTGGCATTCCTCAGGGGTTAGTCATGGGCCCCTGTTAGGGAACTATTCTTGGTAGAAACACAGAGAATGGAAATAGTGTTTTAATTAAGTTCGCTGATGGTGCCATAGTAGGAGTAATCGTCAGTACAGATAAGGATTGGGTGTGTTATGCAGTTTGACCTGCCCAGCATCATGGATCGAAATGAAGTGGTAAAACTGAATAGAAAGTGTAAATTCATTACATGTTTTGAGATTGATAACTGCAGCCTAGAGACTTGCTCTGGATTCTGCATATGCCGTATGTAACAGACGACTTGCAATGCAGGAATGACTAGGCAGACTTCTAGACGTTTTACCTGTTATTGTTTGGACAGGTGGTTCTTGTGCGTGGTGTAGACTCTAGGGCAGCATAATGGTTAAACAGAGCTGTGAACCAGGAACCAACTCGGGGTAAAATTTCATGACCTCTCTTGGGTAATTAATTAATTAATTTTAGTAAGCCACTTGATTAGATCCTATGGTCTCTTTCTGCCAATGTAAGTGCTCTAATACCAGCAGACACGAGGGAAGCTTCCACTAGTTGGACCCGTGCCACTGTAGCATTCCATGTCCCATCCAGGACTGTTACTGAGAGTCCACCATAGTCGATGCTGGGGAAGGGGCTATGGTTGGCACTGGGAATTCCATTCTGCAAGTAGTGTTCCTCTTCTGGATCTCTCTCTCTCTCTCTCTCTCATTCCCTCCTAATTGTAATGTTTGGATAATACTGAACTTTTTTACAGGATGGTTTGGGAGCATTTTTGAGATAAATGGGAAGTGCTTTGAACTCCATTGCTATATCACTGCTAAGTGGTGGTGGCTATAATGCATTCGCTTCTCAGTTTTGTCCTGTAGCGTAGGTTTGTGCATGGCTCTGGATTTGTTTTGTGTGTCACAGCCATAGTGCTGCTAATTTTCCCAGTGGTGCTTGGGTTATGTTGGTGGTGGACAAGTAGTGATACAAGATTCTTCCCAGCATACCTCCCCATAAGTGCAGCTTGATAACTTTGTGTTTTGGAGAAAAGCTTGGTGGCTGGTTGAAACTAAGCATTCCTATCACAACTGAATATGGCTTGGATGCTATAATGTTATGAAAACCTTGGCTGTGTCTTTTCCCCATCTCAGTGTGTACAAAGGAGAAGAGAAAGAAGCTGAAAAATAAGCTCGTGTCTTGGCTGTGTTTTGGGAACAAGACTGAAAATAGCCTTGTAGAATGTCAACCAATGAGAAGCTGGCAAGGTGTGAAGTGACCAGTGATTCAAATGATTTGAGTTAGTGACATCTTCAACTCTGTCACTAAATGCTATATCCCTTTCCATAAAACCTCACAGTTGGCCCCAGTTGGCCAGCATAGCCTGGGGATCTAGTGTCACACCTGCTGGAGGGAGAGTTTGTTTGGCAAGTGCTGCTCTTCATGTCCTTTCATGGATAAGAGTTGCTTTATTGCATAACCCCTCTGCTTCCCTCAAGTTCCTTCAAGTGGTTTTGCTCCTGTTCTTGCTACACACAAAAAAGGAGTTCCAGGAAGTGCACACAGATCAGTTTTTCAGGATGAAGCCCAGATTGCTTAGTTTGGGCTTGCATCCACACCTACTCCAGGGGCTCAGAATGGGGGAAAGAATGGTAATTTGCAAAACAGCAAGTACAGTAATTTAGCCCCTGCATCCAAATTGGTCCAAATTAAGATTGTTCCAGCTTCCAAAAGATTATTCAGTCTTTGGCTCTAGTGAACCTCAAGCAAGTGCCATAAACTAGTTAAATAAAACAGGAGTCCAGTGGCAACTAATTAAAATTTATTCTAGCATAAGCTTTCAGTACTCAGAACTCACTTTGTCAGATGCATGAAGGATAGAGGTGGGGGAGAAACTGCTTGCAGTCTTTAATACAAATTCATTGGCTTTGTAAATCTCTAAGGTGCCACTGGATACAGATTAAGATAGCTACTCCTCTGGAATTATAAACCAGCTAAATTTTTTAAACAGATTGTATGGAATTCACTGTTGCCTGCAAAATGGAACCTCCATGTTCAGAGGCAATATATCTCTGAATATTCAATTCAGGGACAAACAATAGAGGAAGGTATCATGCAGTGCTTATGAGCTCCCACAGGCATTTAGCTGGTTGCTGCTGTACACAGGATGCTGAGCTTGCCCTGATACTGAAGGATTTGTATCCTCTTTTAAGTTAAACTTCCCTCTGGCTTCTGAGATTTCACTAGGCATTGCCTTTGTGTCTTGAAACTCATCCTTTTAAAAATAAGGCCTTTAAAAGTTTAACAATGTCATTTCAGTAGAAACCAATACATGTCTGTAGTCTAAGGGTGTGTATTTGGTATAAACTCAGCCGAAAAAGTAGCTGAAACATACCTTACTGGTATGGTTCAGGTATTTTTAAAATGGATTTTAAATTGTGGCTGCATTTTGGCTATTCAAAATGGCCACACCCCTAAAATGCCAAAAATATTTGGGATTTTTCAGGACCGCTGGGTAGCTGAACTTAAAGGACATTCTCCAGTGGTCCGGGTAGTGGGGCAGTCCTTACTCTTGGCTCCTCCTCTGGAACAGGGTCTGTTTCCTCAGATCAATCCAGGAAGGGGAGGGGCCTGTCCCCTGGGAACATCCCAGTCTTACCAGCCCTGCTGCTTGAGCAGGACGTGTTTCACAGGCGCTCTGTAGAGCGCAGCGATCCAGGAATGAGAAGAAGAGAGGGAGAAGGGAGAGACCCTCCCTCTTCCTTATTTTGAGCCGCAGTCGGCGGCAGACCGCGAAGGCAGCCAATGGCGCCAGGAGATCCCCAGCAGCCATGGCTGTGTACGCAGACTCCCATCAGGGCCCAGCCTGTGGCTGGAGGTCACCTCCCCAACCAACGCACATCAGGGGAGGCGGCTGAGTCTGCAAGGAGACCGGGGTGATGCCGGAAACCTGGCCACTCTCCCCGGGTCTCGGAGGACCCGGCGTGCGGTCGAACAGTCAAGCCAGGAGCCTCTAGCCCTCGCCAGAATCATAGTAAGCCCTTATGGGGCCAAAAAACCTAAACTGGAGGCAAAGGAGGGCCGGGTGGTAGACTGGGGAAAAAACCCAAGCAACCCCCTAAGCTATTCAGGGAGGAAGAAGGGGAAATGGATTCCTGGGGCTTCCAACCTCCCCAATCTGGGACAGGCTGGAGTGGATTAAAGAGCACTTCCCCCCCTTCCTTTTCCCCTTCAGAGGAAAAGTTCCCATGGAACAGACAGGGAGCTAGAAGGCCCAGGGAAGGCCACAGAAAGGCAGGGGAAATGATGGTGGCCATCTTAGTTCCCTGGACCCTCATGGCAGACTTACTTTCACTTTCACTCCCAAGAGAGCAAGTGAATAGAAAATGGCTGCCAGTTCCCTGTTCCCAGACCTGAATAGCCCAAGCTAGTTTGTACTGTTGAGATCTCAGAAGCTAGGCAGAGTCAGCCCTGGTTAGTACTTGGATGGGAGACCACCAAGGAAGTCCAGGGTCACTGCGCTGAGGCAGGCAAGGGCAGCTGAGGCAGGCAAGGGCAGTTTGATCACATCTTGGAAGTTAAGCAGGGTCATCCCTGGTTGGCTCTACAGCTCTGGCTGTCCTTGCCTTGAAAACCGTACAGGGCTGCTGCTTGATAGCATTTCCACCACCTCCACTGTTTGCCCGAGAGAGGCTATAACAGATTGGGGGGGGGGTACACTTAGCAAGTCAGATCTATTCAGATCACAAGCCTCACAGTCCCTGCAAGACTCTATGGAGAACCAGGAAACAGAGGCAGCAAAGATAGTTCAGGATAGCCTGAGCTCATCAAATAAGCACAGTCAGCCCTGGTCAGTATTTGGATGGGAGACCACCAAACAGTGACACAGAGGCAGGCAAGGTCCAACCATTCCTGAACATCTCCTGCTTGAAAACCTCAAGGGGTCACCATAAGTGGGCTGCCATTGATGGCTGTAAAAAGTCCAGGAAGGACTCAGACTCCCCAGTTCCATCCTCAGATAGGGTAGAATGGGAATGGTTGGAGGAAGGAGAGGAAGTAGTACCAACAGTACTGTCCTGGCTATTCCCTCAGGAGCTGTACATGAGATTACTTTCAAAGTACTTAGAATTTCCTCCAGACTTAAGGGAAGTGTTAATTTAAACCCAGAACTTCTGGTGGGATCTGGCCAGATGATGTCCAAACTGGCAGTACCACAAGCAGGGATGCCAGCCCTGGCCTGGATGGCCCAGGCTCAACCACGCTGGTCAGATCTCAGAGGTCAAGCAGGGTCAGTCCTGGTTAGCCCTTGGATGGCAGACAGCCAAGGAAGTCGAGGGTTGCTACACTGAGGCAGGCAATGGCAAGCCTCTAACTGCCCGCAGCCTTTTATAGTAGGATGAAGGCAGAGTGGGAACACCATTCCAAGCTAAAAACTTAGCAAGTCAGATCTGACCATCAGATGTTTTCCCCCCCAAGCTTTATTCCCTTATAACCAGAGGCTACCAAGAGACTCAAGGTGCCAATGGTGGATGAACCTGGGACTAGCTTGACCTCCAACTCAGTTCTACCCATGGATGCAGATAGGTTGCCCAAGACCCCAGCAATAGGGAATTTGAGCAAGCCTTACGCAAAGACTTCGAAGTCTCAGCCTGCTCCATCAGGATGTCAACAGCAGGTTTGGTGTTTGCCAGGGCGGCACATTCTTGGGCATCAGGACTAGCCTCAGCCGATAGTGGAGTCCCAAAAGAACTTAAAGACAAACTTAAGAAGATTGCCTTAATGACAGTGATTGTGCAGTCAGCTAGAGCCATGGCATGCAGCGTAGTAGCCAGAAGGAACATGTGGCTCAGAACTGGGATGGGGACTCTGCGGCAGAAGCTAAGGTGATAGCAGTTCCCTTCAAGGAGAGGGACTCGACAGATATTTTATTGAAGATAAAGACGTGTTTTATGTTTAAACAAAAACAAAACACACACACACACACACAAAAAACAAAACTTGTCAGTCCTGTCATGACTCCAAAAGGATAACGTGCCCAGAGCCAAAGTAGCATAAGGATGTCAGGAAAATCTTGGACCTGAAATGGCTAAACAGCTGCATCAGAACTACAGTGTTCAGGATGACAACTCTGAACTCCATGCTGGCAGATGCTCAAGTAAAGGATTTCCTGGTATCCATCGATCTATAGGAGGACCATTTACACATCCCACTTCAAGAGGCTTACTGCAGGTTCCTACGCTTTGCGTATAATGGGAAACACTTTCAGTACCAGTGCTGCCTTTCCACCTGAAGTCATTCCCAAGAGGGTTCACCAAGTTGATGGTGGCCATTGTAACACATCCTAGGCTTCAGGGAGTGTTCCTGTCACCATCTCTAGATGACATCCTTGTCAAGGCCCCTTCTAACCAGCAAAACAGGGAAGCATAAGAGATGGTGGTGATTTTTTATTTTTTTGAGGGACCATGCCTTTGTGGTCCACATGGAGAAGGGCTATCTAAACACCTCTCAATCATGGGTTCACCTGGGAGTGCACTTGGGAGAGACAACACAACATACAGCTTCTGTGTATGGTACTGGCCAAGCTTCTGAGCATCGTGGCATCAAGCCATGAAATGCTTCAATGGTCAAGGTTCCATGCCAGACCTCTACACACATTTTCCCTTACCTTACCAGGATGTGGTGGCCAGCTAGGACTACAAGCTGGTACAGTTGCCAAAACAACTTCAGCATCAGCTGCAGTGGTGGCTAGAACCCTTTTGTTTCCAATGGGGATCCCTGATCTGAAATCTAGAGAGGATGGTGATGACCGCAGATGCGAGTCTGCCAAGGTGGGGAACTCACTCTCGAGGGACAATGACACAAGGGGTTTGGTCTCAAGAAGAAACCTCACCGAATATAAAACTTTTAGAACTCAGAGCCACCAAGCTGGGGCTCTTGGAATTCTCCAAGATATTTATAGGTCATCATGTTCTAGTCCAGACAGACAATACGACGACAAAGGCATAAGGAACCAGATTTCGGACCTTACATGCAGAAGCGAGTGACCTGTGACAGCATTTGGTCATATTGCTGTCAAGATATCAGTGAGTCATGGACTAATGTGTTAGATCCTGCTGATCTAGTTTGACAGCTGGTGAGGTCAGGTGACCAGAATGGTATCAGATTTTTACACACATTCATCATGACTCAGCTATTATAGGTGTTGCAACCTGATTGGTTAGTACAAATATATATTGCAGACAGTTCATTGCTCTTTGCTCTCTTGTGGAGTACAGCTCTCTGCGTAGCACTCTGTCCGTTTGTATCCAGAAATTGCTACTAAAGTACTGTATATATTTCCAGTTGTCCAGTGTAAATAAATGTAAATATTCTGTATAGAAGAAACAGAATTACTCTGCTAATTTTGTGGTGCCAACATACCGCCAATCTGAACAGATGGGCAGAGATCCAGCTATAGTCATTGGAGGTGGTCCGTGTGGCAGGCCAAGACAGTGCATTGACGGACTGGCTGAGTAGATCCAGTCTGTATGGATGCTCTGCAAGTTGGGTTTTCAACAGGTCTGCAGAAGATACAGGATGATGAAGATGGACTTCTTTACCACGGACCAGAATCATCAATTTCCGTGTTTCATATCCAGAATTAAAAACCAGTGGGCAACAGGAACAGACATTCTGAACTGCGACTGGCCACAGGGATGACTGTACATGCTCCAACCGACTTAATTGTTTCCTGAGGTGATTCAGAAGCTGTTGGAACAGAAGGCAGAACTAGTGCTGATAGCACCCTTTTGGACACAAAGAGCTTGGTTCCAGGATCTGAAGAGATTGTCAACCATGGAATGATGGGGGCTAGCACTGGGAAAGGACTTATTGACACTAGGATCAGCACAACATGCTCGCCCAGCCCTCCTAAACCTCACAGCCTGGAGGTTGAGTGGAAACAGCTAGAAGGGTTGGGTTACCCTGACAGGATGACGGACATCATATTAGTTTTCTAGGAGGAGTTCCACAAATAGGGTGTATAACACCACCTGGCGGGTTCTTCACCCTTGGTGTTCAGAATGTGACTGGGAACCATTCAATGCATCAGAGGCGTCTTAGCTTTCTCTAAGATGGTTTGGATAGGGGGCTAAGCATGAGTACATTAACGTGACAGGCAGCAGCCATGTCGACAGTGATGGGGCTAGTGAGGGAAGGCCCTTAAATTGCCATCCACACATTAAGAGATTCCTAAAGGGTTTACTACGGAGTCAAAACCAACACAAGTACAGAGATTTCTGACTCAGAACCCACTTAGGGTCCTGAGAGCTTTGTGTAGATAACATTTGAACCCATGGAGTCTCAAGGAACTAACATTCAAGACTTTATTTTTTTTTAGCAGGCGTCATATCAACTAGGCGGGTGTTGGAACTGAGGAACCTGTCAGTTGACAGGGAACTTTCATGTTTTCCACAATGATACGGTGACGTTATACTTGGATGAAGCCTTCGTTCCCAAAGTTAATCCAGTTCTTTCATAAGTCAGAGATCATTGTCTTACCTTTCTTTGTCCCAATCTTAGGCAGGACAAGGAAAGGGAATGGCATTGCCTAGATGTCCATAGGGTATCCAGTTTTTAAATTGGCAGGCTAAGCATTGGCATGATTCAGATACCCTATTTGTTTCCTTCAGGATATTTTCCTTAGGTCAACTGGTATTGCCTTTTACCTTAAGTAGGTGGTTTTAGGGGTGGCTTCATTGTTGTATGCAAGGCTCAGGGGCTGAATCCACCCAAAAAAGTGTTGCAGCATATTCTCTGCAGGGGGGCTGCTACGTCAGCAGCTTACAGATCACTTCCATCCTTGGAGACAGTAGGTGCGATGGCTACCTGGAAGTCTGTGCACTCTATAGAGTAGAGTGTTGTAGAGAAGCTGACCTTGGCTGTGGTGGCTTTTCATCAGAGTGTGCTGCAGTGCACTCTATAAACCAGAAGCTGGATATCCCACCCTGGGGCACACTGCTATTGTATGTCCCAAGAGTAAGGACTGCCCCACTACCCGGACCACTGGAGAATGGAAGATTTGTATTCACTTACCGTGAAGCTTCTTTCTCGGTGGTCCGGGAGTGGGGCAGTCCTACCCACCCAGTTTTGGGGGGCAGCTTCCAGGGGGGATGTAGAAACTGGATGAACATTTATGAAGTTTCTCTGAGATGCTAAAGCAAAAAATAGTGAGTTAATCGAGAGAGAGAGCAATGGAGGGTTTCAACCTCGGTCTACACCCGCGGGAGGGGCATAAAGTAATAAGGCTGGTTGCCCCGACAATCGAGTTTCACTATGGTGGGGAGAAGTGTTTTTCTTTTCCTCAGTGTGATGTTAGGGGGATGCACGGCTTGGAGACGACTGGGATGTTCCCAGGGGACAGGCCCCTCCCCTTCCTGGATTGATCTGAGGAAACCGACCCTGTTCCAGAGGAGGAGCTAAGAGTAAGGACTGCCCCACTCCCGGACCACCGAGAAGGAAGCTTCACGGTAAGTGAATACAAATCTTCCATTTAAAGGGATCATGGTCCCTTTAAATGCCTTCTCCAAGCTGTGCAACTCTGCAGTGACTGAACTCTGAAGGCGTTTAAAGAGCTTGCAGTCCCTTTAAATGCCTTCTGGGTGAACTTAAGAACATAAGAAAAGCCAATGTTGGATCAGGCCAATGGCCCATCCAGTCCAACACTCTGTCACACAGTGGCCAAAAACACCAGGTGCCATCAGGAGGTCCACCAGTGGGGCCAGGACACTAGAAGCCCTCCCACTCTTGCCCCCCCCAAGCACCAAGAATGCAGAGCATCACTTGCCCCAGACTGAGAGTTCCTATCTATAACTTGTGGCTAATAGCCACTGATGGACCTTTGCTCCATGTGTCTATCTAATCCCTCTTGGCCGTCCATGCTTGTAGCCGCCACCACCTCCTATGGCAGTGAATTCCATGTGTTAATCACTCTTTGGGTGAAGAAGTACTTCCTTTTATCTGTTCTAACCTGACTGCAAAGCAATTTTATGGAGTGCTCACAAGTTCTTATATTGTAAGAAAGGGAGAAAAGTACTTCTTTCTCTACCTGCTCTATCCCATTCATAATCTTATAAACCTCGATCATGTCACCCCTCAGCCATCGTTTCTCCAAGCTAAAGAGCCTTCCACAAAATGTTTGTTGTATAGATGCTTTTACTGAACAATATGAAGTTGTCTTCCTACTGTTGGGACAGTGAATTTTGTGCCTGGAACCAAATTCTGCACCTTGTTGTCATGAAAATTTAGAATATACAAAACCCTGATCAGAAGTTCTTAGTTAAGTTTCAGGGATGATTTGGCCCTTTGTCTGTGGTGATTATAAATGCCCCTACTATTGTCATTTAGGAGGGAAGTTCATAGGGTCCAAATGTAGCTTTCCCTCTACCCCTATTAAACATATTTATGTTATTTATAGGCTGCCTTTCTCACTGGGTCTCAAGGCATATTACGCAAGGTGAGCCATCAAATAGACCGGAGTTCCCAACCTTTTTGAGCATGTGGGTACCTTAGGAATCTGACACAGGGTGGTGGGTGAAACAACAATTGCAGGAGATGGTGCCAGGCACAAAATGACTGCTGCAGGAGGTGAAGCAAGCTGCAAAAATGGATACCTTAGGAGGCGAAGCCAGCCATAAAATATCAGGGAGTTTATGCATAACTCTAACAGTAACTCTTCAACATTTCAGACCAAAGCTCTGCTTAACATGATGCCCTTTAAAATGAATGTGTTGTTTAAACATACTTTCTCTGATGGTCCTGGGAGTGGGGCAGTCCTCACTTCCAGAATATAGCTCCTCCTCTCCGAAAGCGGGGTCGATCAGCTGATTTTGATCCTGGAGGGGAGAGGCTTGTCCCCGGGATCCCCAGTTCTTTTGGCCCTGCCTTTGGAGCAGGAGGTCTTCAGCAGCACTCTGTAGAGCGCAGCAATCCTGGTTGATTTTCTAAGGAAGTGAGAAGAATAGAAGGCTTGCACGGGAAGGAAAGGACCTGGATGTGTATCCTCCACATCACATCGGAGTGGTAATGATCAGCTTCAAAGCCAACAGCACAAGGAGCCTCCCAGTGCCACGGTCACAACCACAGACTTCCACTGAGGTCTCCAGCCGTCAGACCAGGAGCACCCCCACCCCAATTATCCTAAGGGAGCAGTTGTCAGCTACTCTGTCATTGCAGGTGGGAGGGGGGCGAGGGCTGCTGAACCAGCACCATCTTCATCCCTTTGGAATGCTGCTTTCTGATTCTCACACAATGTCTTATCTTGGAGTTGATGTAAGTGTCCTTGAAGCTCAGCTCCACTGGCTTCCCCGGGAACCTAGGCTCATTAGTCTAGGCATGCTTTATTGCTTTGCTCATTGGCTCAAATGTATCAAATGGCTCAAATGAATTCTGTATATCTCCCCGTTTTCCTGCCTGAACCTCATTTCTGACACTAACTGTGTAACCAGATTACTTGCTCCTTACTGCTTTCAATAAACTCAGCCCTACTTAAGGAACGTTGTTGAGACTGATTGTTGCAGGACTCTGACAGCAGTAGAGTCTGCAGCAGCCTGCTCAGGAGTGCCAACGCTTGTGGTGAGGCTCCCACAGGCTTGATAGGGGCTGGCTTTGTTAGGATCAACAGATGAGCAGCTCCAGCCTGTTCCCGTATTTAGATGATATCCTTATCAAGGCGCCTTCGCACAATCAATGCTTACAGTCTCTACAAACTACAGTGCAGGTGCTTCGGGAACAAGGGGTTTGTCATAAACCTGGACGAGCAATCTCAGGCCTTCACGTGTAATCATTCATCTGGGAACCTTAATAGACACGATTCAGGACAGGGTCTTTCTGACCACAGAAAGAAGGGAGAAGATCAGTCATCTTCTCAACCAGGTATTAACACAGAAAAAAGTGGAAGTAATGACCTTGGCCCAACTTCTGGGAATGCTGGTGTCTTGCCAGGATGTCGTACCTTGAGCGAGATTCCATGCACGTCCTCTTCAGAGATTCCTTCTCCCCTTCCAATCTGTAATTGCTCGCAAGGGGAAACTTCAGTTAGTCTTGCCACCATCGGTTTCAATGTCACCTCGACTGAAGGAAGGCATACCCCTACGGGAACCTCCCCGAGTAGTAGTGACGACAGACGCGAGCCTCATGGGATGGGGAGCCCACACAGAAGGAATAATGACCCAAGGATCTTGGTCTCATCGGGAAGCCAGAGGGAGTATCAACTTCCTGGAACTCAGAGCCATCCGCCTCGCCTTGGAACACTTCAAATCTCACCTAAAGCTACGTCACGTGTTAGTTCGGATGGACAACACAACAGCCAAGGCCTTTGTCAACAGGCAAGGGGGCACTCGATTTCAGTCCCTACACTCAAAAGCATCCCTTTTGTTGAAATGGGCGGAGACCCACCTTTCGGTAAAGGCGGTACACATAGCAGGAAAAGACAACATGGTGGCAGATTGGCTGAGCAGGACTCTGATAGACCAATCGGAATAGACTCTGTGCAAGGCGGTTTTTCACCAGATCTGCCAACGCTTCGGGGAACCATCAGTCGATTTGTTCACCTCGGAGAACAACACTCAGTTAGTCAGGTTCATGTCCAGAGTAAAAAAACCAAAAGCAATGGGAATAGATGCCTTAAGCAGTGTTTGGCCAGAGACACTCCTCTATGCCTTCCCTCCATTCCAACTCATTCAGAGAGTGATTCAAAAAATCATAGATCAATGGGCAGATGTCATCCTAATAGCCCCATTTTGGCCAAGGTGTGCTTGGTTCCAGGACCTGAGGAGGCTTGCCATAGTGGAATGGTGACTTCCGATAAGATCAGATCTACTGAGTCAGGGGACAAGCTTCCATCCTTGTCCCGAGATGCTCAACCTGACGGCTTGGAGGTTGAGAGGCTGCAGTTAGTATCCCTAGGTTTTTCCAAAGGGGTTGTGAACACCATGTTAGCTTCTCGTAGAGGTTCCACTAATAGGGTATACAATAATACTTGGAAAGTTTTCTGTTTCTGGTGCGGGCCTAAAGGTTTAAATCCTCTCATGGCTCCAGTAAGAGATATCCTAGCTTTCCTACAAGAAGGGTTGGAATGGGATCTTAGCACCAGTACATTGAAGAGGCAGGTAGCAGCCCTTTCAGCAGTGAGGGGGTTTAAAAAGGGAAAGTCTTTAACCCTTCACTCACACATCAAAAGATTCCTTAGGGGGACCTCACTTTTAAATCCGCCTCCATCTCATCATTTCCCTACTTGGAACCTTAACATGGTCCTTAGGGCCCTGAGTAGACCTCCCTTCAAACCCATGGCGACATGCACCCTTAGGTTCCTATCCTTCAAAACGGCTTTTTTGATAGGGATCACTTCGGCCAGAAGGGTTTCAGAACTGGCAGCTCTTTCTACTGACAAGAGCCTGTGCATTTTTCATTCCATTCGAGTAGTTCTCAGACCAGCCCCTGCCTTTATCCCAAAGGTAAATTCTGTGTTCCATAGATCAGAAGACATAGTCCTTCCTACTTTCTGCCCTAATCCTTCCCATCAGAAGGAAAAAGAACTTCACTGCTTAGATGTCAGGAGGGCGCTTAGCTTTTATTTGGAAAGGACAAAGCAGTTTAGATCTACTGATGCCTTGTTTGTGGCCTTCCGTAAGTCTTCACAGGGGAAGAGAATCTCGTCAGCCACTATAGGCAGGTGGCTACGGGGATGCATATCGGAAGCATATAAGACCCAGGGGCTACAACCACCACAAGGGGTTACAGCTCATTCCTTAAGAGGAACAGCCACCACGGCAGCTTACAGGGCTTTTCCTTCCATGGAAGCCATCTGTAAGGCTTGGAAATCTCTGCATTCTTTCACAAGACACTACCGGATTGATAAGCTAGCCTCCGCGGAAGCGGCTTTCGGTAGGCGGGTTCTGCAGCATGCTCTGTTGAATGGAGGACTCCGGTCCCGCCCTGGGATGTTTAGCTTTTCCAAGTCCCAGATGTAAGGACTGCCCCACTGCCAGGACCACTGGAGAACGGAAGATTTTATTCACTTACCGTGAAGCTTCCTTCTCGGTGGTCCTGGAGTGGGGCAGTCCTGCCCACCCATAGAAGGCGGAGTCTTCCCGTTCTGGGAGCATACAGTAGTACCATTTTCTGGTCAGGAATACTTCCAGATTACCAATCAGGGGTGTTTCATAAAGTAATTTCAGCATACAGAACTTGAGACCCACAATTTTGGTTGGGAGTTTGGTTTAACCACTAGTTTAGCACCCACCGTTTGTGGGGAAGGTTGTGGGTGGTGTGTTTGTTCTTCACAGAGTTGGTCCGGGGAGTTCGAGGCTTGGACTATGACTGGGGAATGGGAGATCAAGCCCCTCCCCCTTAGATACCAAAGATTGGTCGACTGGCCCTGCCTTCGGAGGAGGAGATGAATCCCAGATGTAAGGACTGTCCCACTCCAGGACCACCGAGAAGGAAGCTTCACGGTAAGTGAATAAAATCTTCCATTTTCTCCAAGTTTATTCCCTGGTTCCAGAGGCCACAAAGAGGATCAAGCTGCCATCAGTAGATGATCCGGTGGCCAGCCCGGCGTCAGATTCTGTGCTCTCAGTGGAGGTGGAGGATCTGCCCATGGATCCCTGTGATAAGCAAATAGAACAGGCTCTGTGTAGGGATTTTGATGCCTCAGCAGCATCTCTGAGAGTGTTGGCAGCAGGTTCTCTATTTGCTAGAGCCGCATTCTCATGGGCTTCGGACTTGGCAGCAGCAAGTAGCAATGTCCCTGAAGAGCTCAAAGATGAAATCAAGAAGATCACCCTGGCAACAGCCTTTGCGACAGATGCATCCCTGGATGCTCTACAGTGGTCAGCTAGAGCTATGTGGCAGCTAGACGGAATACCTGGTTCAGAAGCTGGGATGTGGACCCCTCATCCCAAGCCAAGGTAGTGGCAGTCCCCTTCAAGGGCATCAGTCTCTTCAGAGAAGGCATGGACAAATACCTGGTGGAAGACAAATTCAAGAAAACAGTGCTTCCATTTAAGAAGAAAGAAGAAATTTCTAGAAAGAAGTTTCAGTCCTTTCAAGAGACCAAGTGCCCATCACATACTGACTACTCCAGAACTTTCAATGGAAAATGACAATCCAAACCACAAGATGAGGGCAGATCTTTCTCATTCCATAAATCCAATCAGAACATGAAGGGATCCAAGAAGGGAACTGCAGCATGACTATGCCAGGTCAGCAGCCACTCTAGGAATTGGAGGATATCTGTAGAGTTTTGCAAGTCATTGTCAAAGGACAGCTGATGATAAGTGGGTACTGGATACAGTAACTAACGGGTACTCATTGGAATTCGACTCCTTTCCACTCAGACATTTTCTTCAGATTCTGAAGAATTGGTCCAGTCAAAAACACCAACTCATGGAGATGGCCATCCAACATCTAGTGGATATCGAGGGTATAGAAGCGGTACCGGAAGTGCAAAGATCCTGAGGGGTCTATTTAGTGTTCAGAATAGTACCGAATAGTACCGAAGGAAAATGGAAATGTCAGGGCCATCCTGGAACTAGAATGGCTGAACAGGCGCATCAGAACAAAGTTCAAAATGGAAACTCTCAAGTCCATTGTGGCAGCCATTCAGAAGGGGGACTTCATAGCCTCCTTAGATCTCTTGGATGCCTACTTGCATATCCCGATACGAGAAGCCCATCAAAGGTCCCTACACTTCGCGTACAATAGGAGGCACTTCCAATATCAGGCACTCCCTTTCAAAGTATTCACCAAGATTCGGATTCCTGGTAGCACAACTGAGACTCTGGTAGCACATCTCTTCCCGTAACTAGATGACATTTTGATCAAGGCACCATCTCTCCACCAGGGAATGGAAGTGGTGAGCTGAACAGTGGCCTGTCTTCAGGAACATGGCTTCATGCTCAACGAAAAGAAGAGCAGCTTCCATCAAACTCAGGTGATATTAAGCCTGAGAGTCCTGATAGACACGACACAGGATACAGTCTTCCTGTCTCAGGAGAGACAGCAAAAGATTCAGACTATGGCAAGAGAAGTCCTGAAGAGTCCAAAGGTGGAGGTGATGCACAGGAGGTGATAGCACACAAGAGATCCAAGGTAGTACAGTTGCCAGAGACTCTCAGGCAAGAGATCAACTGGTTGCTGGATCCTGTCCAGTTTCACAAAGGTCTTCTGCTTAGGGAGCCAAAGAGGACAGTGATGACCACATGTGTGTTAGTACTAGCAGAGAATATGATGACCAAGACCTACATGAACAGACAAGGGAGTACCAGGTTCAGGTCCCTGCATGAGAAAGCATGTTTCATGATGAGATGGGCAGAGAGTCACTTCAAATCCTTAAAAGCAGTGTATGTAGCGGGTCAGGACCAGTGTTCCCTCTATGCTGAATTAGTGTGAGCTAGCTCAGTTTTTTAGCCTCCAGCTCACAGGTTCTTGTCTTAGCTCAGCAAGGATGGCTCCAGAGCAAACTAATTTATGCAGCAGCCAAATCGCTTGCTCACAACTTTAATGCTAGTAGCTCACAAAGTAGAATTTTCCCTCACAAGACTCCACAGCTTAGAGGGAGCATTGGTCAGGACAATTTCTTGGCAGACTGGTTGAGTTGGAGGGCTTTAGATCAGGTGTGGCCAAACTGTGGCTCGGAAGCCGCTTGTGACTCTTTCACACATATTATGTGGTTCCTGGCAGTGCAGCTGGGGAAGCTAAATATCATTAGCAAACAAATATCATTATCAATATCTGCTTTTGCCCCTTTTGTTATTATTTATGGCAGTTTCATTTAATGTTAATCAAAAGCAAATCTTCCTATTTTCCATTAAAACAGGTAATATTTGTTCGTGTCTTGTGGCTCTCAAACATCTGATGTTTATTCTATGGAGAGCCAGTTTGGTGTAGTGGTTAAGTGCGCGTACTCTAATCTGGGAGAACCGGGTTTGATTCCCCACTCCTCCACTTGCACCTGGCTGGATGACCTTGGGCAAGCCATAGCTCTGTACCAGCTGTTCCCTCAAGGACAGCTTGGGAAAGAGCTCTCTTAGCCCCACCTACCTCACAGGGTGTCTGTTGTGGGGAGGGGAAGGGAAAAGGAGTTTGTAAGCCGCTCTGAGACTCCCTTGGGGAGTGGAGGGCGGGGTATAAATCCAATCTCTTCTTCTTCTTCTTCTTCTTCTTCTATGTAGCCCTTATGTTAAGCAAGTTTGGCCACCCCTGGACTAAACAGTTAAGCGAGCCTGATGCCCTATTTGTGTGTTTTAGGAAGTGTGCATTGGGGCAGAGAGTGTCCACTTCTACTGTAAATTGGTGGATCAGGGGGTGCATCATTCTGGCATACAAGGCCAGAGGTCTGGAGCCACCCCAAGGCATCAATGCACACTTGCTAAGGGGGGATGGCAACATCTGCAGCCTACAGGTCCTTCTTCTCGTCATTAGAGAAAAGACAAGAGGAGGGACTCGCAATACTCACAGCCGGGGGAGTATTCCCCACTGCTCTTGGCCTGCCGAAGCAGGAGGAGCTCCACAGGAGGAGGAAGCTGCAGCAGGTGACCCTTCTCCCACCCCCTCCCCAGCAGTGGTGGTGGCGGCAAGGCCTGAGGCCTGCCAAGCCTTCTCCCACCCCCTCCCCAGTAGTGTCAGCATGTAAACAGTGAATGCCGTGCAAGATGACAGCAAGTCAGACTGATTAAAGTGATCTAAGTGACAGCTAGGAGTCACCTGACTGGACAGATTGCATCAGTCTAGAGGAGGTGCTACATGACTTAGCATCTCCATTCCGACAGGATACAGAACTGTATATATCTGGACTGTTCCTAGCTATGTGTGCCAATGTGTGCATCAGGTTGCCTGGCAGAACATTTTGTTGTAGAACAGAACGAATGCTTTGCAGAAAGGACTGTGTATGTATATATCTTGTAAATTAACTATAAATAGCTTTGCACCAAACTTGGGCATGTGCAGGACATTATTATTATCACACTGTCAGGGTTATGGGCCCAGTGAATTGCTGTGTGGATGCCAGAGTGGATGCTGCTTTGCTGAGCTGTGGAATCTCTACTGGTGTTGGCAAGGTGAACTGTGCAGACTGCAGTTCTGTGGATATCTGTAGCTATGCCAAGTGACGCAGAGGATTCTGATACACAGTCCGGTGGAGGAGGCGACCTTGCTCCTGCTGACCACGAGGAGTCAGAGGAACAGGAGGTGAGTGACCAGGATTTGTCGGAGAGTGAGTACATTATGGCACAGGCGGCAACGGCCTTGCTGGTTGATAAACTTAACTCTGACAATTACACTGTTTGGTTTCTCTGGATGGAGCATTATCTGAAAAGGGAGTCGTTGTGGAATTATGTTGCCACTTCCCCGCAAGCTCTAACAGCTGATGATACTGTCAAGGACCAAAAGGCCTTGGCAACAATTATTCTCAGCATTGCCGATGACCAGTTAATTCATGTATTAGGCAGAGAAACTGCAAAAGCTGCATGGGACAGTCTCAAGTCAGTGTACATGTTACAGACTGCTGGGTCTATGATATCCCTGATGAGACGGCTTTATAGAACTGTAATGCAGCCTGGCCAGTCAGTGAGCTCTCATCTCAACTCACTGGTTACCTGTTTCCAGCTTTTTGTGCAGAGAGGCAAGCAGATCTCTGACCAAGATCAAGTCTACATTATTCTGAGCTCTTTATCAGAAAGATACAGTCTGGTAATAACAGCCCTTGAGTCAGTGGAGGTTGCAAAGTTAACACTCAGTTATGTGACCGGATGCTTTTGGATGAAGAGGCTCATTATCTCCAGAGAGAATTGGCTGCTGACCAAACCAGGAACCGTGCCAAGCCAGAGCGGAGGGCCAAAGCCGACAACTGTGCTGAGCCAAGCTGCAGCAAGCAAGCAGTCGCTCTGAAGGTCAGGAGATGTTTTCTTTGTGGATCTACTAATCACTTGAAAAAGCAATGTTTGGTGTCATGACAGAGCGGAGGTGAAAAAGGGTCTCGCTTCAGCCCAATCAGCAAGCCACTTTGATTGTGGCAAACAAGCCTTCTGCAGGAACCACTTGGATTATAGATTCCAGTGCTTCTCAAATGTTTGTACAGGACAAAAGTTTGTTGCAGGATGCACAATCTTCTACCCTGGATCATGTGAGTTTGGCTGATGGACGCTCTGCAGATGTAACATTCCAAGGGAATGTGTTTTTCCCAGCCCTGAACTATTGCTTTGAAAATATGCTATGTGTTCCTACCCTTGAAAACAACTTGCTAAGTATATGTGCCTTGGACAAGGCCAGTTTCAGTGTTGTGTTTAAAAACCAGTACTGTAACATTCTCAAGGGTGACAAAATATTAGCAGCGGGGAAACTGAAAAATAATGTGTATGTACTGGAAAATGGGTCTGTACAGGCACAGTCAGTGGTAAATAAGAGCCCGCATAGCAATTGCATTCATTTATTGCATAGAAGATTAGGTCATGCGAGTTTTGGAGTAATTAACAAAACGCTTGCCCTACTTGGCAAGGAAACAGTAAAACCTTGCAAAACATACTTAGATTGTGATGTCTGTAAACAGTGCAAATCACAGGCACACTCAGTGGCAAAACAAAGTGAAAGGGTGACTGAAGAGCCTTTGGCTCTAGTTCACACCGATGTTGTGGGACCATTTCCCAATAGTCTTTCTGGGAGGCGGTATGCGCTCATTCTGATAGACGACCATTCACATTTCTCTTGGGTTTACCTGCTCCAGAAAAAGTCTGAAGTTTGTGCCACAATTAAGACATGGGCAAAGCATGTCCAAAAGCAATTGAAACATGAAATCTGTGTGTTCCAATCAGACATGGGAGGGGAATTCATGTCGGATGAGTTGGCCCATTGACTGAAAACTCATGGAATAAAACATAGGGTTGCCAATGTAGCCTCTCCCCAGGAGAATTGCATTGTGGAAAGAAAAGGAGGGATTCTCCAAACCATGATGCATTCTATGTTAACAGATGCTGATCTGCCTGTAGCATTTTGGGCAGAAGCCATAAAAGCATCTTGTTATGTTCTAAATAGGATATGGTCTTGGGCTATTGATGATATCCCCTATAAAGTATTATTTGGCAAGAACCCTAGTTTAAGTCATTTAAGAATCTTTGGCACCAAAGCTTGGGTAAATATCCCTATTGTACAAAGACGAAAAGGGAGGGCTAGAGCAAAGAAGCTTACATTCTTGGGATACCAAACAGGGATGAAGTCTTACCGCTTTTCAAACCCTAATAATATGCTAAGCTTCAGTAGGTCTGCCAATTTTTGCGAAGATGCAAATTGGTCCAGGATCCATGCCAATCGACTACCTCCCTCAGTCTTACTACCTCTGTCAGATGATGTTGGAAACACATCGGAGGTGAAACAGGAGACATTGTCTCCAGCACCCTCAGCTCCTGAGAGTGTGCAGAGTGCAGAACCACTTCCTAGGGTATTTTCTAGGGCAGGGGTGGGCAAACTGGCTCGGGAGCCACATGCGGCTCTTTCACACATATTGTGTGGCTTCCGGTACCGCAGCTGGGGAAGCAAAGGGGAGGCATGCCTTCCCAATCAGTCTTCCCTTCCCCAGCCAGTGTTTCCCTCCCTGGGTAGGCTTGAGGCAGGGGGGAGCAGAGAAAGAAAGAAAGCAACTCCCCCCCACCGTCAGATATCATTGGACAAATAAATATCATTATCAATTTTACTCCTCTTGTTTTTATTTTTGGTAGTCTCATTTGATGTTAATAAAAAGAAAATTTGCATATTTTCCAATTAAAACTTGTAATATTTGTTCATGTCATGCGGCTCTCAAACATCTGACATTTATTCTATGTGGCTCTTACATTAAGCAAGTTTGGTTACCCCGGTTCTAGGGCAACAAAAAGTTATACCTCCAGAATGTTATGGTGTAACTGCAAATCATGCATTTGTGAAAGTGCTGAAAGATTACAGCAAGGTGTTATCTCTGAACACAGAGGAAAAGAATGCTTGGCTGCAAGCCATGGAAACGGAGTATGAGTCATTAAGTGTTGCATAATGTGTTTTCACTAGCCGAACTGCCTGCTGATAAGAAAGCATTGGGATGCCGTTGGCTGTATAAGTTAAAAAATATGCCAAACAGGTAAATGCAATGCAAGGCTTGCTTAGTTGCGAGAGGTTTTTCTCAGATTGAAGGGCAGGATTTTGATGAGTCATTTGCTCCTACAGTCAGAACGGAGACAATTAAGGCAGCACTGACTAAAGCAGGGAAGCAAAAAATGTGTGTTAACCATTTTGATTTTGACACCGCTTATCTTAATGCTCTAATACGAGAAGAGCTCTATTTAGAGGAAATTCCTGGGTTCACATCCCAGAATACGCACTTGGTATTAAAGTTGCACAAGGCTTTGTATGGATTAAAACAAAGTGGGCATGCCTGGGCAGAATGTCTCAGCAAGGCATTGGTTGAGCAAGGTTTAAACAGAGTACAACTGACCCTTGTATGTACAGCATTAACATTTATGATAAGACTTGTTATTTGCTGGTGTATGCAACTGGAATGGTTTTATCAGTTATGTAAAGATCTGAATGTATCTTGTGAACTGCCTATAACTGTATTATGTGATAGCTTTGCAGCTCAACAGTTGGCAGGAAATCAAGGAATTCGCACAAGGAGCAAACATATCAACATCCAGTACCAAAACGTGCAGTCTGCTGTGTCTAAAGGGTTCGTATCTCTACAGCACTGTGCATCAGAACACAATTTTGCTGATGTGTTTACAAAATGTTTGCCTGGATATAACTTTGAACATCTCAAGCAAAAGTTGTGTCTGACCAGCTGTATCTTGGGAGGCGTGTCGGCATGTAAACAGTGAATGCTGTGCAAGATGACAGCAAGTCAGACTGATTAAAGTGATCTAAGTGACAGCTAGGAGTCACCTGACTGGACAGATTGCATCAGTCTAGAGGAGGTGCTACATGACTCAGCATCTCCATTCTGATAGGACACAGAACTGTATATGTTCTAGACTGTTCCCAGCTATGTGTGCCAGTATGTGCATCAGGTTGCCTGGCAGAGCATTTTGTTGGAGAACAGAACAAATGCTTTGCAAAAAGGACTGTGTATGTATATATCTTGTAAATAAACTGTAAATAGCTTTGCACCAAACTTGGGTGTGCCAGGATATCATTATTATCACACTGTCAAGCAGCCGTGGTGAGGCCCGCCAAGCCTTCTCCCATGCCCCCCTCCCCAGCAGCAGTGGTGGGGGCAAGGGGTCAGGCACGCCAAACCTTCTCCCACCCCCTCCCCAGCAGTGGCAAGGCCTGAGGCCCTCCAAGCCTTCTCCCCCCCCCAGCAGCAGTGGTGAGGCCCGCCAAGCCTTCTCCCACGCACCCCTCCCCAGCAGCAGCGGCGGGGGTGAGAGGTCAGGCCCACCAAGCCTTCTCCCATCCCCTCCCCAGCAGCAGCGGCGAGGCCTGAGGCCCACCAAGCCTTCTCCCATCCCCTCCCCAGCAGCGGTGGCGGCGAGGCTCACAGCCACTGGGCTCACTGAGCCTCACAGCTGCCAGGCCCGCCGAGCCTCCCCACCAACAGCCAAAGTGTTTTCTGTGCATGCGCAGGGAACACTTTTTCTTTTGGGGGGATTTAAATGTCCCCCAAAAAGTTTTTTTTACTTTTAGGATTTTTCTGTACACTTGGAGAGTCTCCCAAGTGTGCAGAAATATCTCTCTGTCCCCCAAGTGCCCCAATGTGCAGATTTAGATATCCGCACAGAGGGGGCCACTTAGCTATTAGTATATAGATTTGTAAGGCAGCTTCATGGAAATTGGTGCATTCCTTCACTAGGCACTACAGAATAGATAGGGTGGGCTCTGCCAAGGCAGCCTTTAGCAGGAGGGTACTACAGCACACCCTCTAGGTTTGGAAGCCGGACAGCCCACCCCGGGGCACACTGCTTTTTTATGTCCCAGAAGTGAGGACTGCCCCACTCCCAGAACTACCATAGAATGAAAGATTTATCTTCACTTACCGTGAAGCTGCCTCCTCAGTGGTCCAGGAGTGGGGCAGTTCTACCCACCTGAGTTTTCTTGGGGCAGCTTCTTGGGCATTTGGGGGTCTGCTGGAAAGACAGAATGTGGTAGTTCCAGTAACAAGAAATGGAGTGGGGGACTTCAGTTTGAGTGTCTAGACTGTTAGTTTTAGAGTGTTTATTGGGGTTAGTGTTTGTTCTTTATAATCTGTTATGGGTTTTGTGCACTTAGAAAGTTTGAGGGGAGTTTTCTCTCTCTCTGGTTTGTTGTTGTGAGAGTCAAGGCTTGGAAATGGACTGGAGATCCCTGGGACAAGCACGACCCCTTCGGAATTAAAATCAGCTGATCAACCCTGCTTTCAGAGAGGAGGAGCCATATCCTGGAAGTGAGGACTGCCCCACTTTTGGACCACCGAGAAGGAAGTTTCACGGTAAGTGAAGACAAATCTTCCATTCTTGCCTACACATAGTTTACTTTTAGTCATGCAGTTAAGATCCTTGTGCTGTGGTGGCAGTAGTTGCCACAGCAGTTTTTTAAAAAAAAATCTGCCCAGCTAATCAGATCTCCACTATGAAAAATCCCCACCTGGTCCCACCCACTTGCATTGGGGACCCCTGCAATGGACAATGCAAGACAGAAACTGTATTATGCTGTCAGGCTGTTGTCTTCTCTGACTAGCAGTAGCTCTCCAAGGTCTGGGGTAAGGATTTTCCCAGCCCTTTTAAATTCTGAGGATGGAGTCTTCTGCATGCAAAACAAGGACTCTCCCATTGCCCTTCCTGCTATCTCTTTGGACTTGGTTCCCCCACGCATGTTTATCAACTTCTTGATTTGAATGCAATGAATAAGTAATTGTAGTAGATCCGCCACCACAGACACCATCCATATTGCCTCAAACACAATGCTTTGCAACTAAATTGATAGACTTACATTCAGCCATGAGTCATCAATGGCTGACAAGCAGGCATGTTGGAACCTGTCTGTTGGTAAAATGAAATCTGAAGAGACAGAGTTGAAGAGATGCTTTGATTGCTTAGGGTCACCAGACTGCTCTGTCTGTTTTATGCCATGACCATGGATTCTGAAATAGTTGTAATTGGGAGGGTTAGGCTTTGTGTGGGCAGGTTGATAATGGCTATTCAGAGTTCCCTCACCCTGGTGCATTTTGCTTCTTAATGTTTAGCCTTGGGGGCACTACAAATGATGTATCAAGGTGCTGGCAGTGATGCAGTGATCTCTTCCACGATTACTGGCTTCCTGACAACATGCTCCTAAAACTCCAGGCACCCTTCTCCCAGTAGGAATGGCACTTTCCACACCCCACCACTGCCTGTGTTCCCATCGTAATGGTAACCGCTCTGTAAAATACAAATAGCCTGGATCCCTGATCATACCTGTGCCATCACTTGATCTCATGTGGTCAGTGACTCAGGGCGCTCTCTCCTTTCTCCTTAGTTCTGTAGCAGATCTACAGCTTTGCTTTACAAAAAAGTGGAGTATACATTTCCACTGCAGCAGTGCCTGGCCATTCCATGCACTTTTTGCTTTACAATGTGTTTGTTTTACTTATTTAAAGGCTTTCCCTTTCCCTTCTGCAGCACAGGAATACACTGTCACATCCATCCCTTTCTGAATGTTATGCTCTTGTCTTTAGACAGGGAGTTGCATGGCTGTCACATGAATGCTAAAGCATGCTGGGTGATGGGCATGCAAGTCCCTGGCCCCTGCAAATGTTGCAGTCACAGATGAGCTGAAATGCAGCCAATCATCTACAGTGGCTGCCAAGAAATGGAAAGACCTATTTTATTTACCTGCAAAGGTTTAGGTGTACTTGTCATAGCAGTTTCTTGCTGGCTTTTCATTGGCCAGAATTCGTTTGATTCTCCAATGCCTGTTTTTTCCCCCTCTTGCTTCAGGATAAAGGTGCTCAGGTATGTAATGTTACAATGCATTGGGGGATATGGAGAGTGGCAGGCCAGTTCCCAGAGCTCACTTTGCCATCCCCCCGAGCACATTGAACGTTTGCTATGTTATGGAGCAGTGAAAACTGACAGTGAGAAGAAGCAAAATGCTGTACTACTTTACAAATTGACAATGGATTTCCCAGGTCTCTGCTTGATGCCATTTCTCTGGAGCTGCTAATGGAGAAAAGCACAACCACAGTGGTAAAGGGCATTCTCTGCCTTGCTTTGTACCAAGAATGCAGAAGAGATTGTGTGAGTGTCAGGTTCCCTGTCATGTTTGCTTCCTTCTCTCAGTCCCTGTTTCAGGTCCCGGCGGGAGATCGGCTTCCCTCCTGACGGTTCCACCCCCCTTCCTGCCACCTCACCCCTCCTTCCTCAGAGTGAGCTCATCTATTTTGCTAGACTTCAGTTATCTCTGTTGCTGCACTTGTAACCTTGGGCAACTGGGCCTCTGCTCTTCCAGGTGTCTTTTGCATGGGAATGCATGTAGATTACACACAGGGTCGGGGATGGGAATTTAGCTCAGTTTACGCGCCTTTTTCTCTGAGAAAGTAACGGTAGCACATTTTGGCGCTTGATATTTTTATTCTGATTGGTACCTGCCCTTTTGCTCCTGTTTGAATACAGTATATCAGTTCCTCCCATTCTGTATGTGGTATCACTAACAACGCAAGTGTTTCCTGAAAGACCATTAAGAAATAAAGATTTTGTTTTGCAATACAAGGCCTGGCTTATTGGATCTCCTCAGAAGTCTCACAGATTGTTAATGATCCTTCCAGTTGGGAAGGAGTGAAACCCAGACCTGGCCATGTCGGATGATGGGTCCCTCGTTCCCACCTCAACTCCCGAAACACCAGTCTCCACCGCATCTGTGGAGCCGGTGACCACGAACTATGATTCCTATGCTCCCCTCAGTCGGGGTGGAGCCACAGGTGGTGCAGCTGGGCCTCCGCTCTTCCAGGTGTCTTAATAATATAATATACTTTATTGTCATTGTACATAGTACAATGAAATTAAAAAGTGCCATCATTCAGTGACTCACAACATATAATCATGCGCACTCACACAGACATTCATGACTGCTTCTCCTTTGTGATTTACATAGCAACCAAACCACTGTTTCCCCCAGATTTCAGTCTCATACAGCATTCAGGGCAATAATAGCTCTCGAGAAAAAACTGTTTTTTAGTCTATTTGTCCTTGTTTTGATTGTCCTATATCTTCTGCCCGAAGGCAGCAGTTCAAACAAGGAATATGCAGGATGTGACAAATCCTGTAGGATGTTCTTCACTTTTTTCAGACATCGAGAACTGTACAGTTCCTCCAGAAGTGGGAGAGGACAGCCAATTATCTTCTGGGCTGTGGTGATGACTCTCTGGAGTGCTTTCCTATCTGCAACCGTACAACTAGCAAACCAGGCACAGATACAGTATATTAAAATGCTCTCTATTGAGCAAGGATAGAAAGACATCAATATTTTCTCATTCAAATTATTTTTCTTTAAAAGTCTGAGAAAATAAAGCCTCTGCTGGGCCTTCTTCACCAGAGCAGTGGTATTTGCACTCCAGCTCAGATTTTGCGTGGGAATGCATGTAGATTACACACAGGGTCGGGGATGGGAATTTAGCTCCGCTTACGCGCCTTTTTCTCTGAGAAAGTAATGGTAGCACATTTTGGCGCTTGATATTTTTATTCTAATTGGTACCTGCACTTTTGCTCCTGTTTGAATACAGTATATCAGTTCCTCCCATTCTGTATCTGGTATCACTAACAACGCAAGTGTTTCCTGAAAGACCATTAAGAAATAAAGACTTTGTTTTGCAATACAAGGCCTGGCTTATTGAATCTCCTCAGAAGTCTCACAGTGAGAAGGGAGAAGACAATTTCTAGGAATTCTTCTCTGAAGCTAGGTTTGCCAAGTGGCTTAGAGAAAAACGCACTGTCCCTTTATCAAAGGCTTAATGTGTGGAAATGGGCAGTTGAAGCTTTTCATAGCATGAAGGTAAACAACATAACCTGATAAATAACATCCCAATAAGTCACTATTAAAAAGATGGGGCCTTTTCTTCTTTGGCCGGGCAATTGGCAAACCTTCTCAGAGCATGTATATGCATACACACAGAGAGAGCATCCTGATCTGTTTTTAAGGATCTCTTGCCTCTTGAGAACAAATTTCAGCAAGCTGCATAGGAGAGAGATCCCTTTTGTGCACTTGTTCTGTTCATTGTGTCTGCCCCTATGTGTGCTGGTCAGTAGCTGTTGCCCTGTGACAGTGTGGCTGAAAGTCAAAACAGGTAGACTAAAAACTGGATGCTACAGTGTGAAGCAATTGTGTGAACAGGCTTTTAGTGTGGAATACTACAAAGATCTCGAAGGGTGTCACTGAACAAGAGGTGAGCCATGTTGATCTTATTTATGAAGATAGATTCAGGTGGGTAGCTGTGTTGGTCTGAAGGAAAAGAACAAAGTTTGAGTCCAGTGGCATCTTTAAGACAAAGTTTTATTCAAAGTATAAGTTTATTAAGTATATCTTTAACTGTGAAATTGGATGGAGTGTAACGGCAGGGTCTCAGTTAATTACTCTCGGTATTCTGCAATTAAGGATACATCTTCCCATCAATCTCCAATTTTGACATATTTATTTCCTTCACTATGTTTTCCCCTGGAATTAAACCCAAACAAATGGTAACCATATGAACTAAGCTTGTTATTCCTGTTTGGTCCTTGCATCTGTTAAACATCTTCATTACGTTGTATGCTAATTTATTGCCCACCCCTCTACTTATTTGTATGCACTGTTAACTTCCATTTAATTATATCTGAAGAAGTACGTGTGCTTATACCTTGCCCTGACCTGGATAGCCCAGGCAAACCCAATCTTGTCAGATCTCGGAAGCTAAGCCGGGCTGACCCTGGAAAATACTTGGGAAGGAGACCTCCAAGGAATACCAGGGCCGGGATGCAGAGGCAGGCAATAGCAAGCCACCTCTTTGAAGCGTCCAAGTCTCACTAGGGGTCACCAGACGTCAACCATGACTTCCAGGCATACACACACAATACAAAAAAAGAAAAGGAAAAGAAAGCTTATACTTTGAATAAAACTTTGTTGGTCTTAAAGGTGCCACTGTACTCAAACTTTGTTCTATCTCATTTATGATTAAACATATTATTGCAACAGTATTACCTTGCCTGATTGCTTTACTTGTGTCAAATAGTTTATAGGAAAAAGAGAAGAAAAACTCAAGGATGAAACTACACCCCCCCTTATTATGTAGGTGCTAGCAAGATGATAATATGAGAGACAGCTGTCTGTGGTTTAGGGGCAGCAAGTTGCCCATTCAGAATGTTAGTTGTCTAGCATGGATTTAGCCCCCCCCCCCCCCCAAATAGCCCTGTAATGTTTTGTTAGGGTGGTAAAACTGAGTCTGCCCTCCTTTTATGTTTCCCTATGGATGAAATGAGTGTTCTGCATTAACTCTGTTGGTATCTGAACACAGAACCAGGATGAGCACTACAACTGAAAGGGAGGCAAATTGTGTGATCCCTAAATCATACATCCAAATCAGATGACAGTCGTCGATGAACTGTGTGGGGGGAAATAGGAAGGACCTTGTTACACACTGAAAACCAGTTTGGTTGTGTCCCCTATGATTGCCTGAACTTGCTATTCAGCTGTTCAGCTAAATTAAAGTTTTATTTAGCAACACTGCTAAGGAAAAGATAGGAAATACTATAGATATATGAAATTTAACATGATTATTGGGGTAATTACAAGGCAGGTTCATGGTTAGAGTTACCAATATCCAGGTGGTGGCTGGAAATCTCCCGCTGTTACAAATGATCTTCAGGCAACAGATCAGATCATCTGGAAAAAATGGCCACTTTGGAAGGTGGACTCTATGGCATTATACCCCATTGAAGTCAACCCCCTCCCCAAACCCTGCCCTCCTCAGGCTCCACCCCCAAAATCTCCAAGTATTTCCCAACCTGGAGCTGGCAACCCTGTATGGTGTTGTTTCACACTATAGTTCAGGAAGTCATGGATTCCTCAGTACGAGTTTTGGGCTGCTCAGAGCTTTCTTACAGCATGTTCATTTATGCCAGATTTTTTAAATCATTACCTCCTTTGTGTTTAGTGTCAAAATTACATGTGCACAATAGAAATGTAACAAATCGAAGCAGTTTCTTATTCTTGCTGTACATATTTATCTGGCTTTTTAGTAACTCCCTAGAGGTTCAGGGCTGCAACATCAGGACTGTAATTAAGGGTCAAGATTGACATGATGGGAAGAATCCATGTGTGTTTATATGTCCATCTGTTCACATCTAAAGTGGGAGGTCTGGCTTCATTAAGAACAAAAACGGAGCTAAGTCCAGCCTCCTTCTCCATCTCCACTATGATGTGGTGCTCTCAACAGAAGAAAAGCCAGCCTAGCTCCAGTACTGCAAGGGAGGGAGGTGGAAAGGAAAAGGTTGAAAGTAGGGCCGTGGTCCCTCAGTCACACATTTTTTAAAAGCACCCGTTGCAACTGGTTTAACCTCTGCTGGGTATTTTCTTAAACATATAAAGGACTGATACCTGATTTTAGGTTCTTATTCCAACGATGTTCATAATTCCCATTGATTTCTAATGCTTGTTGTCACAGATAATTAAAAAAATCATGTTAAAACAACTAATACTAATGAAGTTGTCTTTAGCTTCAGCACATTCAGTGGTAACCATGCACAGGATGCAGTTATTACTGTGTCCAGTCTGCACATGGCCATGAATGTTAGGATCTCATAATCCCACCTTAACACACAAGTGCATGTCCTGTATTTCTCCCCAGTTTGGTGGGGAGTGGTTAAGTGTGCGGACTCTAATCTGGGAGAACCAGGTTTGATTCCCCACTCCTCCACTTGCACCTGCTGGATGACCTTGGGCAAGCCATAGCTCTGTACCACCTGTTCTCTCAACGACAGCTTGGGAAAGAGCTCTCTCAGCCCCACCTACCTCACAGGGTGCCTGCTGTGGGGAGGGGAAGGGAAAGGGGTTTGTAAGCCGCTCTGAGACTCCAAGTGAGTGAAGGGTGGGGTATAAATCCAATCTCCTCTTCTTCTTCTTCTTCTTCTTCATCGTCGTCTTCGTCATCGTCTTCTTCTTCTTCTTCCCCAGCATACAAAAAGGCATATAAAAACAACCAATCATATAAATGCATTTTAAAGCTAATGTTTTCTTATATACATATATGCTTAATATTGCTTAATGGGGAAGGAGAGATGGAAACCTTATCCAGTGGGATAGAGTTGCCACCTTCCAGGTGGAGCCTGGAGATCTCCCAGTATTACAACTGATATCCAGAGAATACAGATCAGTTCCCCTGGAGAAAATGGTTGCTTTGGAGGGTGGACTATGGCATTATACCCTGCTGAAGTTCCCATCCTCCCCAAATCCCACCAAGCTCCACCCCCAAATCTCCAGGAATTCTCCAGCCTGGAATTGGCAGCCCTAGATAACTTAGAATTGGGCCTATTTCTGAGTGGTCTTTCTCAAGAGATACTACTTTGCAAAATTAATTTGCATTATATTGTTTCCAAAAGGCCCAGGATGTGTTTCAAAAATACCTTTTCCTTTTTTTCAATAGTCCCATGTGCCAAAATGGGAAAGATGAACCACCATCCCTACACGCATTCTGAAGGGAAAGCCTGCTTTTGAAACATGCATTCACCCTCTATGCATGCAATATATAGCACTTGGTCATCTCCAGGAGTAATGTTTAGATTAGCCCTTTCAACTAAGTTGGTATGCTGAGGTCAAAAGAGTCTGCCTAAGGGTACCTAGTGTGTTTGTGGCTGAGATGAAATTCAAATCTGGAAATCCCTGACTCTCAGTCCTCACCAGACCACCACCTGTCAATGTAGCAGTACAAGCAGCTTCTTAGAGGACCAAAGCTTTTCCACCCCCTCTGTGCTGCCTGTTTTTAAAATTAACACGTTCTTTCGGGTTATTTTAACTTAGGCCAATTAAAGTCGGGGAAGCTGCAGGCAGGGCTGAACCGAAGCAATGTTTTCATAAGAATTGCACAGTTAATGACTTCAAGGAAGCTAATCACCTTTCATCCAGGACGCAGTCGGTGGTGTGGCTGCTGGAACAAATGGGAGGGCCAGATCTGACATAAATGTCACTTTGTTGGGCTGAGCCATGTGAACCATAAAATATAATGCCAGGTAAGGGAGTTAGGAACTTCATAAAGGACACAGGCAAACTCAATTAACGATACTGTTTTTTACGTAAAATACAAACGTGCTTTAAACTCTTACAGTATTTCCTTAAAATAATCTCCCTGATGCCTACCACCCTTTACTCATTTAGCACGGGGACAGCCTCGGTCATCTGGCAATGAAGGTGATGACCAGTTGCTCGTGGGCCGGGTAGGAGTCCTGGATGGCAGGCCATATGTTTGACAAGCCTGTAATAGAGTCCTGCCACACTCGTGTCCAATCTTGAATTCTGCTGGCATGGTTCAGGAATCAGGAAAGGGAAAGAGTAGGCATGAGTAGGCCTCTGAGTAATACCAGTAGGGTTAACAAGAAGCCACTTCCTTTCTCCTGCCATCAGCAGCTAGAACATAAGAGAAGCCATGTTGGATCAGGCCAGTGGCCAACACTCTGTGTCACACAGTGGCCAAAACCCTGCTGCCATTAGGAGGTTCACCAGCAGGGCCACAACTCCAGAAGCCCTCCCACTGTTGCCCCCCAAGCACCAAGAATACAGGGCGTCACTGCCCCAGACATTGTGCTCCATCTATACCTTGTGGCTAATAGCCACTCATGGAGCTCTGCTCCAAAGCCAGTTTGGTGTAGTGGTTACATGCGCGTACTCTAATCAGGTTTGATTCCCCACTCCTCCACTTGCACCTGAAGAAAAAGAAGAGATTGGATTTATACTCCACCCTTCACTCACTTGGAGTCTCAGAGTGGCTTACAAACTCCTTTCCCTTCCCCTCCCCACAACAGACACCCTGTGAGGCAGGTGGGGCTGAGAGAGCTCTGAGACAACTGTCCTTGAGAGAACAGCTGGTACAGAGCTATGGCTTGCCCAAGGTCATCCAGCAGGTGCAAGTGGAGGAGTGGGGAATCAAACCCAGTGGATGACCTTGGGCAAGCCATAGCTCTGTACCAGCTGTTCTCTCAAGGACAGTTGTCTCAGAGCTCTCTCAGCCCCACCCACCTCACAGGGATGGCTGAGAGGTCCCGGTGGCTTACTACTCGTGCACCTTGTTGTCATCGGAACGTAACTACGCCCAGATAGACAGGCATTAGCAGTCATTGCTGCGGTCCATAAGTTCCATGATTTTTTTATACAGTAGACAGTTAATGGTTGCCACAGACCATAAACCCCTGCTGGGTCTCCTGGCCCCGGACCACCAGATGCTGAACATGTTGTCCCCCTGAGTCCTGCACTGGTCCATCTTCCTTGTGGGATATTCATACTCCCTGGTTCAGTGTCTGGGAAAAGTTATGGGCCATGCGAACACCCTTAGCCGCCTGCCACTGCCCTCCTCAGACCCAGACCCGGCCCACCACGTCGCGCTGCTCAAGGACCTTCCGGACCGGCCCATTTAGGTAAGAGACATTGCACGGCTTACCGGCCGTGACTGCATCTTGTCACAAGTCTTTAACTGGGTGGGGAGGGGTGGCCGTGCAGCCCAGGCCCAGACTTCATGGCATACAAGATCTGGCAGGCCGAGATGTCAACCCACAAGGAGTGTCTACTGTGGGGAGCCAGGGTGGTCATCCCTCCCCTGCTACGAGAAACGGTGCTGGCTGCATTCCATGAGACTCATCCAGGCATCATCCAGATGAAAGTGCTGGCATGAAGTTATCTTTGGTGGCCGGGAATTGATGCGGCCATTGAGGACCGGGTGCAGCGGTGTGCCACTTGCCAGGAGTTGCGCCCTGAACTACCCTGGGCGCCTATCCGATCCTGGAAATCTGCCGGCAAGCCCTGGTTCCGGCTTCACCTGGACTTTGCAGGTCCCTTTCAAGGTCAGACCTTCTTTATTTTAGTGGATAGCTACACAAAGTAGCTTGAGATGGCCCTGGTGGCAACCACATCCTCTCAGGTGGCTATACAAGCCATGTGGCGTATTTTCAGTATGCATGGCATACCTGACACCCTAGTTACAGATAACGGAACAGCATTTACTTCCAGGGAATTCCAAGAGTTCATGGAGCATTATGGCATCCGCCACGTCCAGTCCACCCTCTTCCATCCAGCAACCAACAGCCAAGCTGAACGCATGGTCTGGACAATGAAGGAGGCACTGCAGAGACTAGACAAGGGCAGCTGGCATTACAGACTTGCGGCCTTCCTCTTCAGTCAGAGGACAACACCACACACCACGACAGGCCACAGCCCTGTGGAGCTTCTCATGAGCTGGTGCCTCACCACATGCTTAGATCGCCTCCACCTGGACCGTGCACCAGACCACTGTGGAAATACTGTCTAGCCGCAACCACCGTGAGGGTTCTTCCTGGAGGACCCTGTCTACATCCAAAATTACGCGTCCAGCCCAGCTTGGGTGCCGGGCCACATTGTACGAGTCACCGGACCAGTATCATACGAGGTCACCAGGGAGGAAGTCCAACTATGGAGATGACACATAGACCAGCTGTGCCATCACCGCCTGTCACTGGACATTGAGATACCCGAGGACCTGGACGAGGAGCCACAGACACACACACACGAGGTGAGGTAGCAGTTGGGCCAACCGCCAGAGACAACAGAGCACCCTGTCATCTGTGAGCTGCCAACAGACCCCAGTCCAGCTGCAGCCAAACCAGACGTTCATCCAACACCCATCAACAATGACGCCAGAGGCCACCACCTCACCAGTGGCCCCGCAGCTCTTGGGGCGAGAGTGCAAGTCACCATCCTACTTAAGGGACTATGTTTGCCACTAGGGCAGTGTCTGAACTATGGGGGGAGGGGTGTAATATATATAATGGCGGAAGCCACATGGCCCCTGCAGAGCACATGGCCCAGTGAAGCCCTGAGCTTGGGGCCAGAGAACAATAGGACACTAGAAGAAGAAGAAGAAGAGATTGGATTTATACCCCACCCTTCACTCACTTGGAGTCTCAGAGCGGCTTACAAACTCCTTTCCCTCCCCCTCCCCACAACAGACACCCTGTGAGGTGGGTGGGGCTGAGAGAGCTCTTTCCCAAGCTGTCCTTGAGAGAACAGCTGGTACAGAGCTATGGCTTGCCCAAGGTCATCCAGCCAGGTGCAAGTGGTGGAGTGGGGAATCAAACCCGGTTCTCCTAGATTAGAGTCCGCGCACTTAACCACTACACCAAACTGGCTCTCTATCAGAGAGGCTTAGGATATTTGAATATCAGAGGCTTAGGATATTTGAATAGTCCTATGACAGCCTCTGGCGGGAAACTTATTCAATTATCTCGAGACTTATTCAATTACCTTATCCAATTGCCTTGTTTGGGCGAGGTCAGGGGTGCGTCTTACCTGTGTATATGACCTCTGTCTGTATGCCTTAAGCTGAATCAGTTTAATAAAATGCTTGCTGATTTCACCGCAACTGGACTCCGCTTCCAGTACTTTTCAATACCCTTCTGAAGTCAGAGGCTTTATGCTGTTTGTTGCTGGTGTAGCGGGGGGGGGGGGGTATAATTGTTTGTGGGTCAGGGGGATTTGGATACAGGCTGTGAACACAGAGGGACAAAAAAACCTTTTAATACCCAGCAGCTTCTCGCCTTTTCAGCATGACCCAGTTCACATTCGTTTTGCTAGTTTAAACCAGTTTGAAGAAGAAGAGATTGGATTTATACCCCACCCTTCACTACCCAAGGGAGTCTCAGAATGGCTTACAAACTCCTTCCCCTTCCCCTCCCCACAACAGACACCCTGTGAGGTGGGTGGGGCTGAGAGAGCTCTGAGACAACTGTCCTTGAGAGAACAGCTGGTACAGAGCAACGGCTTGCCCAAGGTCATCCAGCAGGTGCAAGTGGAGGAGTGAGGAATCAAACCCAGGTCTCCCAGATTAGAGTCCATGCACTTAACCACTACACCAAACTGGCTCACATGATGTGTTCATGTAGCAGTGGGACTTGGGAGAGGTGGAATATAAGTACACTAAAATAAATAACCCAAGCCTGGTAGAACATTATAAGGGAATCTGGAATTGTACTGAAGTGTATGCAGTATAGAACCCCAATCTGAAAGGGATGATCTGAAACTGTTTACTCAGAAGTAATTTCCACTGTTTTGCATGGAGCTTACTCCTAAGTGTTCCAATTTAAGTCTCAAGACTTGTTAACTGCAAGGAAATAATTTCACATATTTTATTTCTATGGGACTTGTGACCAAATTTTCTTTAGATTTGAACCAAATCTCTACCATGATCATACTGTAACTTGGCTACCCTAATTCAAAGGTGTTGTGTTAGGGCAAGTTGCCAGAGAATAAAACAGAAGGTTCTCAGTTATGTCAAAAGAGTAATGACGAAAATGAAACATGGCACATTTCCTGTTCTACCTCTATTTTGATTGGCCTCCTGAATTCCACAAGGACCTTCTCATCTGAAACTTCATGACTGCCTGTGCAGTAGTAGAACCAGATGTATCATAAACTAATGCTTTGTTATACCCCACCTTTCTTTGTGGCGACTTACAGTTATAATCAAACCATAAAATAAGTTAAAACCAAATTAATTAACAATGCTCAAATACCTGTCCCTTCTCCAAGATGCCTGCTATTTATAGCTCCTCAAATGCCCTGGCAAATAAGCAAGCCTTGCAATGCCTCCTAAAGATCTCCACTGAGGGGGATCTCACCTCTTTAGGGAGCCCATTCCACAGAGTTGGGGCCACAACAGAAAAAGCCCACACCCTGGTCAATGTCAGGCAGGTTATTCTTAGTGGGGGAACAGCCAGCAGATGGACGGCAGTTTGATCCTTTTTAACTGAAGTTGCTATCATAGGGTATAAAATTCTGTAGCAATGGGGAGGAGGGAACTGATACTTGTGAACTTGTGTCAACCTATGCTACCTTTTGCATGCTATATTGGTGGGTAAGAGAGAGAGGGAACCCTTTTATCTATGGCAAGCCCCTGTCTCCCAGCTAGCGTACCTCAGCAGTGATGTGTTGACAAGTTTCTGAAATGTATTTAATGTTCTACACTGCGTTGGTCCTTTCAGAGATCTTTCCAAAGAAGCAGGTGAGGCCACGATCAGCACCAGCAGCGATGCCGTCTATATGGTCATACAGTTTTCCTGTGTCAAAGTGGAGAGGGGAGGCAAAGCTCATCCACCAAACCAGTCACATGAATGTGTCCTTGATTTTGTTGTTTTTTAAAGATCATGTAATCTAAAATGGTATATTTGCCAGTAACTTGTAGGAAATAAAGGCAAAATAAACTTTGCTAGTGGTAAGCTGCTATTGAAAAGCTTTACAGGTTAGGATAATCTTTGTAGAAGGGTTGCTATGGATAAAGGATCAAAGGATCTTTAGACTATAATGAAATAGATCATACAGAGATTCTCCTATTGAGCCATAAAATGCCACAATTAATTATCCTGGGACCTAAATTGAACCTAAGAGTAATACTCGCCTAAAGAAAATAGCTGCTGCTCACTTGCATTCTAATTTCAGTGGATGCACATTTAGAGCCCCATGCTCAGAAGAAGGGGTTAGTTTAAAAACATCTAAAATTCCTAGTTGGTATTTAGCCAATATATTCAAATCTGTGGCGTTTCACTGGCTTTCCTGGAGTGAGCTCTTTCCCCTCTCTACATTCAATTGAAGGAAGAGCTTTTCATTTTCCTCTTCTCCTTTGATTGGTGTTTCTTACCTCATATCAGCTGAACGCAGGAAACCGATTGGCTGTGTTACTGATTCCTGTAGTGTTCACACATTCATCAGACAGCAAAGGAAATGGACCTATGGTGAAAGACTTCTTTTTATATAAGTTAATTTTATTTTCCATATGTTACAGTTATCAACTTAAAAGACATCCGTATTTCATTTACAACAAGGAAAATAAACTACATTACATATAGTCTGTATCGTGTCTTTACATGTATTATACTTTTTGGTATCTAGAGCAGGGCTCCTACAAGCCGCTGCCTTTGACACTCAAGTTATATATACATATATATATATATATATATATATATTATTTCAAGTCTATTTTTCCATATTACAATCTAATACAACAGATTTCGTCTTCTTCACACAGAAATATTTTTTTTGTAAGTTTTATTTATATGGTTCTAACACCACATAGGTTATCATACATACATATTACTACAACAAATACAATTGGCGTCTATTTAACAACATATTTTTCCAACCATTTATAAAACGTCCACCATCTCATCTTATGGACATTATCATCTTTCCCTTGCAGTATTATACAGATCTTCTTCGTGGTCTCTGTGCATCACACCTCTGGGATTAAGTGCGCCTGCGCCGATCCTGATCAGTAATCTTCAAAGCCTAACGGATTTTCGCACCAGCTCCCCGGTCACGTGCACGTCCCACTGTGCATGACCCGGGGAGGGGCACGAGGATCCCGCCAGTTCTCTTCTGACCACCGCGTCGTGAGGATCCCCTCTCCGCTTCGGTCGGTAGCTAACTTTTGTTTTCCATTTGGAAAAGCCTTTCGGACTGATTTCTACCTTTTTTCGACCTACGGACTGTTTTTCTGGACTCACTTTTGGAAATTCCCTCGTCTACTCCCCGCTCAGCCTATGGCCCAGCGGTGGGGTTTCTTTAAACGCTGCCTTAACTGTGGGAGTAAGATAGCTCCCCCAGACAAGCATTCCCTTTGCCCTTTGTGCTTGGGCGAGTCGCACCACATGGACTCGTGTTCGAGCTGCGCCGCCTTCTCCAAACAAACCCGCAAGAACCGAGCAGCCAGGTTGAGAGTGGCACTTTTGGAAGCAGCGTTATCCCCGAAGATGTCTGCAGCCGACGCTTCGGGAGCATCTCCATCGGCGCCAACGGGCCCGACGTCGTCTCTGGTACGGAGCACCACCAGTGCCGAGAAATCGGCACCGAAAAGACCCCTCCCGCTGCCGCACACTCCTGCTAAGAAACGCAGAGAGGACAAGGAGGGTAAGGGCAAGCTAAAGCACAAGAAAGTTTCTAGTGCTTCGTCGACGCATCCCGCGTCCGACGTGACCCAGCACGGGTCTCCACAGCTTGACCCTCCAGGGCGTGAGCGATCCCAGGGCAGCTCCGCCTCCCTGATGCCACGACCCATTCAGCTGATGGACTCGGAACCCGACATCGAGCTGACCCAGGTCCCTCGAAGCAGCCCCGAGACCAGGCCCGATCCGTTACCGACGCCGAGAAGCGATCGAGACTGGCATCTCCCCCCCTCCTCGTTGCCGTGGGACGTTCGTCAATGGCGATACCTGTATGGTTCCGCCTACTCTCCACCGCCGCAGTGGTACCCATCGGAATGGGATCGCCAATCGACGTCATCCAGCATCTCCCGATGCCGAGATCCTCCGGCTCCGAGACCAACTCCGACACCGTTGCCGAAACCGATGCCGATGCCGGTACCGACACAAACTCCGCCTGATGTCGATCTCCCTCCTTTTCAACCGGACCCGTCGACCCCTATGTCTCCTTCCGAACATTCCGGTCAATACCTGGCTCTTCCGCGTCTTCCAACGACAAATCTCCCACCCATCCGTCGCCATCCCCCGATGTTGCCGATAACCTACCGATTTCTCCCTCCGAGGATGTAAAGTCATATGGAGAGCTCATCAAGAGAATGGCTCATTCATTGGCCCTAGCCATGGTTCAACCAACCCCCACCGCTACCGATGCCATTTTCGACATTGTGCAGATGGATACATCTACTGCAGTAGCCTTAGTGCTTATCTCAGTGCTCATGAACACCGCCAAAGAATCCTGGGGGCACCCTTCCTCAACCCCAATCTCTAGTAAGAGACTGGACCATATGTACAGGCTCCAGGAGCCAGGAGCAGAATTTTTATTCATACACCCCAAACCTAACTCAGTTGTGGTGACCCCCTCAGCTAGGGGCCGTAGTGGACACTCCTCCCCCCTTGACAAAGAGGGATGGAAACTGGACTCTTTTGGGAGACGTTTTTATTCGGCAGGTGCGTTAGGTATAAAAACTGCAAATTATACAGCCTGCATGAGCAGATATCAATACTCCCTATGGGAGCAGTTGACACCACTTCTGGCCCATCTTCCAGAGGATAAACAGCGCCTAGCCAGGAAGATCCAGAAGGAAGGCATGGTCTTGGCAAAACATCAGCTCAATGCATCCAAGCATGCTGCAGATGTCACTTCCAAGACGCTCACTTCAGCAGTTGCCCTTAGACGCCACGCCTGGCTGAGGTCGACTTCTCTTCCACACGACACAAAATCCTTGGTGGAAGATCTCCCGTTTGAGGGCGAAGGCCTGTTCAGTTCCACAACGGACACAGTTCTTCACGACCTGGACAAGAGCATAAAAACATCCCGTAACCTGGGCATTTCCCAACCGAGACAGCAGAAGCAGAAAACCTGGCAGAGATCCTGGTCTAAAAAGCAGCCACAACGCTCTCCCACTGAACCCCAATGGCAAAGACCTTCCTCCTCTGCTTATCAGCAGAAACCTTATAGCCATAAGCCACGTTTTCCAACTGCCTCCGCCTCCAAGTCCAAACCTAAACCAAGCAAGCAGGGTCTTTGACTCCCGCATCCGCTCCGGTCCTCCCACCCGTCTGTCACCCTTCCTACCAGCATGGCAATGCATAGCGTCAGACAAATGGGCCCTCTCTGTCGTAGCAGAGGGCTACCGGATAGAATTCTTCCAGATACCACAGGACTCCTACTTTGTAGCCACCCCTCCCTCTGACACCCTGTCATCAGAAGTCGAGGCCCTCCTGTCCAAGGATGCCATAGAGCCGGTACCCGTAGACCACCTCCAGCAGGGTTTTTACTCCCGCTACTTCACGGTACCAAAAAAGGATGGCGGACTTCGTCCCATACTAGATCTTCGGAACCTCAATGCGTTCATCACCTACAAGAAGTTCCGCATGACTACCCTCCAGACCATCCTACCACTGCTAGAAGCCAACGTGTGGATGGTGACGCTGGACTTAAAGGATGCATACTTCCATGTGACGATCCATCCGTCTCACAGACTGTTCCTACGCTTCGCGGTCGGTCCACGTCACTTCCAATACAAGGCTCTACCCTTTGGCCTTTCTACGGCCCCTCGTGTTTTCACAAAACTCATGGCAGTAGTGGCGGCCCATCTCTGGCTTCAGGGTGTCCACCTTTACCCGTATCTGGACGACTGGCTCCTGGTTGCGCCCTCTGCGACGTTACAGAACCACATTTCAATTACCCTCCACACCCTAGACACACTAGGGTTGGCAATAAACCTCAAAAAGTCCATGCTCACCCCCTCCAGACGGGTGCAGTTTATAGGAGCCATTCTGGACTCCCTGCAGTGCAGGGCTTTTCTGCCCCCCAACAGGGCAACGGACATAGTCTCCCTCCTCCAATCCATCCGGGAGGACAAGGAGGCCACAGCCAGACAAATACTCTGCCTTTTAGGCCTGATGGCCGCAACCACGGCAGTGATCCCATTCGCCAAATTGAGGATGAGACCATTACAACTTTGGTTCCTGAGACGCTTCCGTCCCAGTATTCACTCCCTCTCCAAACATTTCCGGCTCTCGGATCAAGTCCTGGAAACCCTGACTTGGTGGCTTGCGCCCCAGAACTTGCAGTCGGGCGCACCTTTCCGACTCTCGCCTCCCTCGGCGACCATCACCACAGATGCCTCCCTATGGGGCTGGGGAGCTCACTTGGATGGTGTTGGTGTGGGCGATAAGTGGGATCCTTCTGTGGCCCACAACCATATTAACTTCCTGGAACTGCCGGAAGTCCTTTATGCGGTGAGATCCTTCCGCCAATCCCTGTCGGGAAAGACGGTGGCTATCCTAACAGACAACACGACCACCATGTTTTATATCAAACGTCAGGGTGGGACGGTCTCCCGTGGACTTTGCCGCCTAGCTATAGAGCTTTGGGATGAATGTCAGTCCCTCGGCATTCATCTTGTGGCAACTCACCTCCCAGGGCTGCTCAACGTCCAAGCAGACTTCCTGAGCAGGGGAGGAGCATCCCTACACAAGTGGGAATTAAACCCCCTCCATCTGACTCCGATCTTTGATCGCTGGGGACACCCGTCCGTGGATGTGTTCGCCTCTCGGGAGAACAAGAAGTGCCATCTCTTCTGCTCCAGAGTAGGCGCGGATCCGACCTCCCTCGGGGACGGCCTCCTTCTCCAGTGGACGGGGAGACAGTTGTATCTATTCCCCCCAATCCCCCTGATACCACGAGTGGTACACAAGCTGATGTCAGAGCGACCGTGGGCGATTCTCATCACACCGTGGTGGCCGCAGTAACCCTGGTTCCCCACGCTCCTCAGTCTCTCCTGCGGAGTATATCTCCACCTCCCGACGGACCCAGATCTCCTCTGGATGTACGGGGGCCAGGTGCTGCACCACGACGTGCCCAAACTGAAACTGACAGCTTGGCTGATTCAACCTTAGGAATAGACTCACGCATTGCACAAGTCCTCCTGAACTCACGCAAACTCTCCACACGTCGCTCATATGAGGCAAAATGGACTAAATTTTTAGCCTTTCTGGCCTCTGTAGGACGGCCTTCCGTCCCCGCTACCCTCAATGATGTTTTTGGTTTCCTTTCGTCGTGTAAGGATAGAGGACTGTGCCACTCATCTATCTGTGTCTACCTGTCAGCCATCTCGGTCAACCATCCTAAGGTTGACGGCTACTCAGTGTTTTCTCATCCAACCACAAAGCAATTCCTCAAGGGAATGCGTCACCTCTACCCACCAGTGCGGACACCGGTCCCTGCATGGGACCTACCCCTGGTCCTTACCAAGTTAATGGGCAAACCCTTTGAACCCATGGCCTCCTGCAGTCTTCAACTCCTTTCTTGGAAGGTTGCATTTTTGGTAGCCATCACTTCCACTCGGCGTTTGAGTGAGCTGTTGGCGCTTCGTTGCGATCCATCGTACCTCACATTCTACCATGATGCCGTTGCCCTGGCTCCCGATGTCGCCTTCCTGCCCAAGGTAATCTCAGACTTTCACATCGGGGCGGACATTACATTGCCAGTGTTTTTTCCTGATCCTCAGGACCCGACACAACGCAGTTTACACTCACTCGATGTCAAGAGAGCTCTTTCTTTTTACTTGCACCGGACAAAACTGTTTCGCAAGTCTCCGGCTCTTTTCGTCTCCTATGCCTTGCCCAGGCAGGGACAGAAACTGTCGTCTCAAAAACTCTCTAAGTGGATAGTAGAGACGATAAAACTCGCCTACCTCCTGGCCAAGAGGCCATTGCAGGCGTCCCTCCGGGCACACTCCACTCGAGCCGTGGCTGCTTCCATGGCATTCCTCAAGGGCATTCCCCTGGGAGACATCTGCAATGCTGCAACGTGGGCATCTCCTCACACGTTTGTGAAACACTACGCCCTAGATGTCCGTGTCCATCAACGCTCTGTGGTGGGCCGTGCAGTTCTGCAAGCAGCTCAGATGTGAGACCTCCAGCACCCACCTCCAGGTATGTGGTGTGTTTATTGCTCGCTATTCTCCCAGAGGTGTGATGCACAGAGACCACGAAGAAGACATACAGGTTGCTTACCTGTAATTGGAGATCTTCGAGTGGTCATCTGTGCATTCACACCACCTGCCCTCCTTCCCCTCTGCTTTCGGTCTCCCTCATTTTTTCTTGGGGGCTGTTAGCAGCGGTCAGAAGGAACTGGCGGGATCCTCGTGCCCCTCCCCGGGTCATGCGCAGTGGGACGTGCACATGACCGGGGAGCTGGCGCGAAAATCCGTTAGGTTTTGAAGATTACCGATCGGGATCGGCGCAGGCGCACTTAATCCCAGAGGTGTGAATGCACAGATGACCACTCAAAGATCTCCAATTACAGGTAAGCAACCTGTATTTTATCCATTTCTGCTAAATCCAATATTTTAACTCTTATTTCTTCTTTGGTGAGGATATACTCCATTTTCCAGTATTTTGAGAGCTTTATCCTAGCCGCTGTTACTATATATATCAAAATTAATGTATTATCATATCCATATTTTTCGGATATTATGTTCAACAAATATAATTCCGGAGTCCTCTCTACATTTAGACCCAGTATTTCCAGTATATATATTGTCTGAATCATTCACCAATATTTCTGTATTTTTGCACACTGCCACCACATGTGGAAAGAAGTCCCCACATTTAATTTATATTTCCAACATAAATTTGATGATTTTGTATAACATTTGGCTATTCTGTCTGAAGACCAATACCACCTGTGAAATAATTTATATACATTTTCTTTGTAGGCAATAGCCCTCATATATTTAGTAGATTTCCATATTTTTGACCAGTCATCGAATTCAATAGAGTGTCCTATGTCCTGCACCCATGATATCATTACTCTCTTCACACTCTCGTCCTGCATATAATCTTCCATTAGAAATTTATAAATTTTCTGCACCATCATATCACTGGAAGATAACCAGATTTTATCTAGGTCTGTTTTGATAGCATAAAAGCCTACTTTTTAAAATCTACATCATATCTCATTTTTAATTGCAACAACTCCCACCATGATAGTTTAATATTGTTGCATAGCGCTAGGGTTTGTTCCGATTTCAGTTTATTAGATTTATCTAATATAATCTCATAAGTTCCTTTATTATCCTCTGTGAGCAGTGATGGTTTTATAAAGGCTTCTAGAGGCGAAATCCATTTAGTTATTTTGCTATAATACTTATCTTTTATAATGTTCCAGGTCTTTGATAGGGCATCCCTTAATATATGGTTCTTAAAGTTAGAATGTATCTTGTCTTTACCATACCAGACATATGCATGCCAGCTCATACATAAGTAATGTCCTTCAAGAGTTAACTTTCTTATATCCTCTAATAATACCCATTCTTTTATCCATCCCATAGCTGCAGCCTGGTAATACAATTCCCAGTTAGGTATTCCTAAACCTCCTCTTTCTTTCCTATCTTGTAGGTTTTTCCATTTAATTCTTGCTTTTTTAGGATGCCAAATAAACTTTCTTACTATACCATCTAGTTCCATAAAGATATTTTTCTTTTTTAGGATTGGTAGATTTTGAGCTAAGAATAAGAATCTAGGCAATACATTCATTTTTATGGTCGCTACTCTGCCCATAATTGAGAGTTGTAAACCCTTCCATTTATCTAAATCTTTTTTTATTTTCTTCCAACAGTTTAAAGTAATTGTCATGTATCAAAGTACTGTTCTCACTTGATAGTATAACACCTAGATATTTAACTTTTTCCATTGTTTCTATTTCAGATACCCTTTAAATTTCTTGAGTTACATTAAAGGAACAATTTTTAGTTAATAGTTTGGTTTTCTGAAAGTTAATTTTAAGACCAGCTACTTCTCCATACTTTTGAATCACCTCCAACAAGGTTGTAATAGAGTATAGGGGATTTTCCAATATAAACAACAAGTCGTAAAAGCTAATACCTTAAACTCTTCTTTCTTTATTCTTGGCTCTCTTATCTGTTCAGTGTCTCTTACTTGATCATTCAAGGTTTCCAGTGTGAAGATAAATCACAAAGGTGATAACAGACAGCCTTGTTTTGTACCTTTCTGTATATCTATATTCTGTATCATATCACCATTTATCGAGATCCTCACGTACTCTTCCTTATAAATTGCACCAATCATTGATTGAAATTGAGCTCCACTTTTCCAGATTTTCAGTTTATGTTTCAAAAAGTTCCAAGATAGGTTATCGAAGGCTTTCTCAGCATCAAGAAACATTAAGGCCAATTGTTTTTCTGGATGTGCCTCATAATATTCTAAAACATCAATAATTATCCTTAGATTATTTTTCATGTATCTTTTTGGCTAAAATCCTGTCTGATCCTGATGAATAATTTGCACTAATACTTTTTAAAATCTGGTCACCAAGATATTAGCAAAGATTTTATAATCAGTGTTTAATAATGAAATGGGTCTATAATTTTTAATCAGGTTTCTTTCTGTATTAGGTTTCGATATTAAGGTGATTATTGCCTGGTTCCAAGAGTCCGGTAGCTTTCCTACCTGACCTATCTTTTGGAGTAACTCTTTAAATGGGCTAGTTATATCATTTTCAAATAATTGATAAACTTCTGCTGGTAATCCATCTGGCCCTAATGTTTTCTTCCTTTTTTGTTTTTTAATAGCTTCTAGTATCTCACATGTTGTAATATTGTCATTGAGAATACTTTTCTGATCTTCTGTAAATTTAGCCTTATTGTATTTTTCCAAATAGTCTGTGAATTGAGGAATGTCCTCTATTTTCTGTCGGTAAAGATCTTTATAAAAACTCTCTACTATATTCTTTATTTCTTGTAGTTTATATTTTTTTCTCCCCTTTTTCATTTTTTAAGGCTAATATTGTCTGTTTTTCTCTTTCTTTTCTCAACCTATAAGATAAACACCTTGTCCGTTTATTAGCATTTTCGAAGTAGTATAGTTTGGTGTGTTCTATATTTTTCGCTATTTCTTGAGATAGAATTAAATTCATTCTATGCTGCAACAACTTTATCTTAATTAAAGTTTCCTCAGATTTTATATCAGTTTTCAGTTTATTTTCCTCTGATTTAATCTGGAGGTGTATTTGATCATAAGCTTTTCTCTTCTGTTTCCACTTCCATGACTCTTGGTTTATAAAACAACCTCTAATAAAAGCTTTAAAAACGTCCCAAGTAATTTCTATAGGCATATCTGGTTGGTTATTTCTTTTAAAAATTCTTGGAGATCCACTTTAATTTTTTTTAACAAAATTCTGATCTCTGAATAAACCTGTGTCTAACATCCATCTTGCTTTCTTATATATATCTTTAAAAGATAATGAAATTGGGCTATGATCAGCAAATGTATTCACCAAAATATCGACTTCTATTAAATCCTTTAACATTGTTACTGACATCCAAGCCATATGTATTCTTGACCACGACTTGTGTCTTGTGGAGTAAAAGGTATAATCTTTCTTCTCTATATTCCTTGTCCTCCACGCATCTACTAAATTATACTCCTCCACAATTTGCAAAAAAGTTTTAGGTAATGTTGTTCTTATTTTTCTACCCCTCCTTTGACTCTTTCTATCCAATTCCAGATCTAGCTCTGCATTGAAGTCTCCTACTATACAGATATTACTAAATTCTTTTATTGAAAGAACCTTCCGTATTTCATTTAAAAAGGCATCTTGAGTTTGATTTGGTGCATAAATGTTGAGTACTAGTGTTTCTCTACCTTGTCTTGATATAACAATAGCAACAATCCTACCATCATCCGAGGTATAAAAGAGCTCCGGGTGTAAATGATCTTTTACATAAATTACAACCCCCCTTTTCTTAATGAGATCTGAAGCAACGAAGGATTGGCCTAATTTTCTATTAGTTAGATATTTCAGATCTTCCTTTTTAATATAAATCTCTTGTAGACAAATTATATCTGCTTTGTGTTTTGTAATCTGGTGAAAAACTCTCCTTTTGTGTGGGCCATTAAATCCATTCACATTTATAGAAAGGATTTGAAGTTTATTGGTTTTCTCCATTATTGTTCTTATTTTCCCTTGCTTTGTACCAATATCTAGTTAACATTTGAAATAGTGTCATACCTGGTCTTTTCCTTTCCTTTTTTGACAAAATTTTACTCTCTTTTCTTCCATCCTGCTCTTCTTTATTTTTATCTTTTTCTAGATCTAGATCTGAATCTTCCTCTCTCTCTTCTTCTTCGCCTTTCTGCCAGCTAGATCTTCTCCAAATTTCTCAAGAAAGTTATCTAATTTAAATATTGAATCTAATCTTTGTCTTCTACCATCATATTCAAAAAGGAATCCCTCCAACAGCTGCCATCTGCAAGCAATCCCCTTAGCTCACAAGAAATTGGTTAACACATAGTAATTTTGTTTTTTTTCTCTTACGAAGTCTCACCTCATCACCTTGTATAACTACCTTATTTTCATATGAGGCTCTAAGTATCTTATCCCTTGTTTCTCTCTTATAAAATTTGATGTGAACTTCCCTGGGGACCTTATTTTTCCTAGCGTAAGAGGGATTCCTTCTATATATAAATTCAATCTCTCCTAAAAGTTCTTCTTTGGATCCTATTTTTAACTGGTCTGCTATATTATCTGCCACTTCTTCCTTTAGGTCTTTCCCTAAATTTTCTGGGATATTTTGGCATCTAAGAATTAACGCTGCCTTATCCATTTCTAAATTAATTAAGGTTTCCTCCATTTTATCCATTTTAGTTCTTGTGTTTCATAGTCTAACTCTAGTATTTTCCTATTAGTTTTGTCATTATTTTTAGTAATTTTCTGTATTTCCTGCTTGTTTTCCAAAAACTGTTTTTTGATTTCCTCTGTCTCCACATTAATTTTACTGGCTATCTCTTCCATTTTGCTATTCATAGGTTCTATTTCTTTCTGTATGATTGGTTCCACTTCCTTCTTTATAAGCACAGGGAGAGTGTTTTCTATTGTTGTTTTAAACATCTGTGCTATACTCTCTTGGATCATTGCCCTAATCTCTTTCATAGAAGATTGTTATTCATTGCTGCAGCTTTCAGTTGACTGGTGCCTCCTACCTGACCTGCGACATTAATGAAGCCTTCCTAGATCCGCTTCCACCTGTGGCCATCAATAATAACTATACCAAATAGGCTTTTCAAATTTACTTTTATATATAAGGTAGTATTAATAATAATGTTTAAATTGGAATCTTTAACTATTTTAAACTAAGCTTGACTATCTCAAAAAGAAATAAGATCTCTGCCCTCCCTTTTGGATTAGAATTATAAAGATTTTACTCCTCTTCCTCCAACCTGTTCTATAACTTTCAAGTTCTTCCTCTTAACTTCCTTCTATTTCTCTTTTAATAACCTTCTTTCTTGGTTCCTTCCTTGCTCTTCTATCTTGTTTTCTTGTATCTCCTGGTCTGCCTTCTCTATTGTAGCCTCTTTAAACTCCTAAACTCCCCTTCTATACGTCCTTTAGCTTTTTTACATTCTTTGTGTAATCTCTAATGCAGTGGTTCTCAACCTGGGGGTCAGGACCCCTTTGGGGGTTGAATGAACGTTTCATGGGGGTCGCCAGGGCTATTTTTCCTCCAGAACGCATGGGAACGTTCCCAGCTGGCTTCCAAGCCTGCACACTTTTCTCTCCCCCTCCCCTACCGGCCCCACCCACAGTGGAAGAAGAAGTGGCAGCCACAGCAAGCACTGAGAGCACATGTTGTTGCTGCCCGTTGCTGCTTCTCTGTGCCTCCCCACCCAAAGGAGTCTCAAGCTCGGTTTCTCCTCCTCAGGCAAGGTAAGTAGCCTGGTGTCACAGGAGGTGGGGGGGTTGGAGGAAGGATCCAGGGCAGGCCCTCCTTTCCCCCTTTAGCCGGCTGCGTGAGCCCTCAAGGGGCTCAGGGTGGCTGGCGACAGCGACATCCTCATCGTCAGAGGAGGGGGGGAAGGATCCAGGGCAGGCTCTCCATTCCCCCTTAGCTGGCTGCACAAGCCCTCAAAGAGCTGGGGTGGCTGGCGGAGGAGGTGGGGGGGTGGAGGAAGGATCCAGGGCAGGCTCTCCATTCCCCCTTAGCTGGCTGCGCAAGCCCTCAAAGGGCTGGGGTGGCTGGTGGAGGAAGGATCCAGGGCAGGCTCTCCATTCCCCCTTAGCTGGCAGCGCAAGCCCTCAAGGGGCTGGGGTGGCTGGCGGAGGAGGAGGAGGAGGGATCCAGGGCAGGCTCTCCATTCCGCCTTAGCTGGCTGCGCAAGCCCTCAAAGGGCTGGGGTGGCTGGCATTGGAGGAGAAGGAGGAGGAGGTGGTGGGGGGTGGAGGAAGGATCCAGGGCAGGCTCTCCATTCCCCCTTAGCTGGCTGCGCAAGCCCTCAAAGGGCTGGGGTGGCTGGTGGAGGAGGAGGAGGAGGAAAGAGGAAGGATCCAGGGCAGGTTCTCCATTCCCCCTTAGCTGGCTGCACAAGCCCTCAAAGGGCTGGGGTGGCTGGCGTCGGAGGAGGAGGAGGTGGGGAGGGTGGAGGAAGGATCCAGGGCAGGCTCTCCATTCCCCCTTAGCTGGCTGCACAAGCCCTTAAGGGGCTGGGGTGGCTGGCGTCGGAGGAGGAGGTGGTGGGGAGGGTGGAGGAAGGATCCAGGGCTGTTTTTGTGATTAATCACTATGCTTTAATTATGTTCAATTTGTAACAATGAAAATACATCCTGCATATCAGATATTTACATTACGATTCATAACAGTAGCAAAATTACAGTTATGAAGTAACAACGAAAAAAATTTATGGTTGGGGGTCACCACAACATGAGGAACTGTGTTAAGAGGTCGCGGCATTAGGGAGGTTGAGAACCACTGCTCTAATGAGTCTAGTAAGTCTTTTATCATTTCTCCTTTCTTCCTCCTTTCAGCCATATAGTTGCTCTCTCCTCCTCTCAGTTACAGCGTGTTATGTTATCTCTGTCTTGGTACGTTGTCTCCATCTCGTTGCTTGTTTATCCTCCGTCATTTCCATTCCAGTACGTTGTTTGTATCTCAGTACGTTGTCTCCATTCCAGTATGTTGTTTACATGTCAGTACATTGTCTCCATCTTGCTGCATTGTTTATGTGTCCTTACTGCTCTGCTCTTGGAGTACATTCTTTGCATATCTCTTCTCTTCTTCTGTCTGAGCATGCCGTCTTGTCGTCCCCCGTCCTGCGACCAGCCTTGGACTCCGCCCTGCAAACTCAGCTCCACCACCTCTCAGCTTTACCTTCGTTCTACCCCATCACCACCGCGAAGATGGCGCTATTAAAGAAACATATAAGGAGGGAAAGACAAGAGCATTTTAACATTTTATTTTGAGTTAAAGCTAGGTATACCCATTAAACTTCTACTCCTGCCTTCCTGCCTTCTAGCAAAAACAGCTCCCTTTCAACCCTCTGCTCTCTGGCATACAAAGGTAGCTGCTTTACTAGGGAGGACCCCAACTAGTTTTAACTGCTGAGCCAGGAGTATTCAGCTTTTCAATATTATGCTGCTACCCCACCCTCTTCCTCATGTCAGTAAGTGGAATTTAACAGTTATATTTAACAACTGTATTTCAACTTAGCTTTGGTTGTGTCTTCAGTCTGGTTGATTCTAAGTGCAAACTCCAGGTTACTCCAGCACTCCTCTTGTGCTCGACGGGAAGCATCTCATCGGGCTCCTTGTAACTCTCTGCTTCAGAGCAAACAAACCAAATGGGGGGGGGGGGTTTGCCACCCCTCACCCCTTGGAGTTAAAGCTCCCTGCCAAACTTCTCCCTCCACGAGAAAATTTGAGGTGATGAAAAAAACCTAGAAGAGTTATAGGTATAGCATGTGTGTGAAGAGTAGGGCTGCCAAGTCCCCCGGTAGAGCGGGGGAAACACCGATTTTTAAAGCTTTCCCCCGCTTTTCCAAAATTGGCCACCGGGGGGACAAAATGGCTGCCAGCAGGGGAACCTCGGAGCCTGCCCTGGCCAGCCTCTTGAACTTCTTAAAAGGGAAATTTCCCCTTTAAGAGTTGAGCCAGCAAGAGAGCCCCGCCCAGAGATTAAGGAGGGACTAAGCTCTTTCTACTGCGTGCAAGGTTGCTGCTGAGTAAACTGCTCGGGTAAGCTGGGGTCTGCGAGCTCTTTTCCTTCTCTGTCTCTCCCCCTCCCCCTCTTTCTTTTTTCTGTCTGTCTGTCCACTGTGGTTTTGTCAAAGGAATAAACTGTCACTTCCAAAGAGGTAAACATCACAAGGAGAGGTTGCCTGTAGAAGGTCTGGGAGTGGGATTGTTTAAAATGTCTTGTCGTGGCTGCTTGGGTCCCCCCAATCCTCATTTCCCTTCTGCAAATAAAAGTTGGGATTCCTCATTTTTATGCCAATTTTCTGTTTCTTTCAACCGTGTCCCCCCTCCGGCAGTAAAAATCTGCATTTTTAAAAGCATTTGTACATCAAGTAACCGGTATTTTAAATTAGGGATGGATCCAACTAGCTTTTCTGCTGGCGAAAAGGGGAGAACAAAGGTCCTCTTTAGCCACCAAAATGCCTATGCTGGGGGGGGGGGGGAGAAGTTATGGGACTTACATGGACAACAGCTGGGTGAAACAAGGGCCAGAAATAAAGCCTGGGAATTGGGCAAGAGTAAGTGAAAAAGCTGTCTCTCTCTCTCTCTCTCTCTCTCTCTCTCTCTGTCCCCATCCAGCAGAGGTCTATCAGTGGCTATTATTAGCCACAAGGTCTAAATGGAACCCTTTGTCTGGGGCAGTGATGCTCTGAATTCTTGGTGCTTGGGGGGCAACAGTGGGAGGGCTTCTGGAGTTCTGGCCCCGCTGCTGGACCTCCTGAGGGCACCTGGTATTTTTGGCCACTGTTGTGACACAGAGTGTTGTACTGGATGGGCTGTACTGGATGGGCCGATCCACTGTGGCTTCTCTCCTGTTCTTATGATATGAAAATCATATTTAGCACTTGTGTAGCACTTAGTGCTTCATATTCTGCCGAGATGAGGAAGGATTCAGTAGGGCCGTTGCTCAGTGATAGAGCATCTGCTTGACATGCAGGAGGTATCAGCCTCTTCAGCTAAAAAAGGATCAGGTCATAGGTGACATTAAAGATCTCAGCCTGAGACCCTGGAGAGCCACTACCAGTCTGAGTAGTCAATACTGACCTTGATGGACCAATGGCCTGATTCAGTATTAGGAAACTTCATGAGTTCATGTGGAAGCATGTGGAAGCAACATCACAGGATGTGACATCACAAAATGATGTCACTTCCTTTCTCCTGGCTCCACCCCCAAAGTCTCCTGGCTCCACCCCCAAAGTCCCCAGATATTTCCCAAGTTGGACTTGGCAGCCCTAGTGAAGAGTGATTCACTTACACAGCCACCATCGCTGAGCCCAGAACTTCTTCAGTTTGTCTGTCTGCTACATCTTTATCCTGCTCTTTCTCCAAGGAGCAGAGAGTGGTATGCACAGTTCCACCTATTTTATCCTTGCAAAAACCCTGTAATATAGGTTGGGCTAAGGTAAAGTGACTGGCCCAGTGCTACCTAGTGAACTCCCTGGCTGTGGCTCCAGGGCAATACAATTTGAACCTGGACTTCCTTGGTCCTAATCAAACACATTAACCATGATATACTGGCTGCTTGTATTCTTTTCTTGCTCACACAATGTTCCTAAGGGAAGTGATGGGTGGCCTTGTTAACAAAGTCCAGAAATCATGCCTGATTGAAACTATAAGGTGTGTTCAATAGGGAGTGAAAGGGCCCTCTGGCGATTTTTGCAGCTTGTCTCCACTGAGGAGCTAAATAGTGATTAGGAACAATGTAACACAACTGGTATAGATCATCTGTGGTAATAAAAGGCAGGAAATCCTTTTAGGCAAGGTACTAAAAATGCATTTCTGTAAATAAGTCCTGAGACTTGGTGAGCCTTTATGTTTCCTCGATGTAATAATAGTTCTCCGAAGAGCTGCAAAGATCATCCTCCTCAAATCCCCATGGTATCTCAGCACAATCCATAACTGAGTGTGCAACTCCTACTGCCTTTCAAAATACAAAATCAATGTGTAGGGTTTGGCAGCCCTTTTACTTTATGCTTGGATGTCAGAAGAAAGGGCCAATTTTAATATGTCCATCCTTACTTCAGCGTAGGCGGACAGAGCATTCAGCACTTCCAAAGACTGGTGTGGAACACAGGTACGTTGTGTATCTATATATCTAATAGCGAAGGGGGCCCCCCCTGTGCGGATATCTAAATCCGAGCTAGGGGGCCCTTGGGGGGGGGGAGAGAGGTTTTCCTACACACAGGGGGCACTCCCACCATGTGCAGAAAAATCCGAAACGTTAAAAAAACCCTTCAGGGACCATAGAATCCCCCAAAATACCTTTTGAAATGGCCTCAGCTCCAGGCGTCAACTATGAGGAGATTAGAATGTTCGGGGGAGGGGGGGGAGGAGGTTCCAACCATTTCTGTCAGTCAAAGGCAGGGATTTTACTGGCAGCAGTCGAGGGTTGCCAAGTATCTCCCCAGCCACCAGCAGCGGATCCAGATCCAGGCTGGGAAACTCCTGGAGATTTGGGAGTGGAGCCTGGAGAGGACAGGGTCCTCAGTGATGTACAATGCCATAAACTCCCCCCTCCAAAGCATCCATTTTCTCCATGGAAAGTTATCTCTATAGTCTGGAGATGAGCAGTAACTCCAGGGGATCCCCAGGTCCCATCTGGAGGCTGGCATCCCTAGGCAGCACCCTCTGTGTGACTTGATACCACCTGATTTGCATGACTTAATTAGGCCCAGCTGTTTTGCTACAGTTCATCAGCAGCCACCATATGAAAGCCATTGTGGTGCAACAGTTCGAGCTTCAGACTGGGATCTGCGAGACCCAGGTTCAGAGCCCCATCTTGCAGTGGAAGCTGACTGGGAGATTTTGGACCAGTCACATACTTTCAGCCTAACCAACCTCACAGGGTTGTTGTGCAGATAACAAAGAGGAAATAATAATGTAAGCTGCTTTAGTCCCCATTGTGGAGAAAGACTGTAATTTTCCTAGGTAGAGGCTGCAGGGGAGGGGGGTGGAGATAGAAATCTGAAGACAGATAAAGGTAGGTTGGCTGTTGGGTGGGAAGGAAATAGGGTTGCCAACTCCAGGTTGGGAAATTCCCAGACATTTGAGAGTTGGAGCCTGGGGAGGGTGGGATTTGAGGTGGGAGGCAGAAAGAGAGAGAAAGAGTGATGAGGGGGGGAGGCAGAAAAACAAAGGGAATGATGACAGGTCAGAAAGAGAGAGGAAGTAACATACATGGAGGAGAGCGAGAGAGTAAGAAATGGGGGCAGAAGGGAGAAAGAGTGTGAGAGAGGTAGGGGGAGAAGGGAGGAAGCAAAGGTGTGAGGAATGGGATAACTATCCTGCAAGTTTCTTGCAGGTCTCCACTTGTAGGTATTCTATTAGTGGCATGTGTCTGACTGTGAACTTACGAAACAGGTGGAAGCTCCCAGGAACATTCAGATTCTAAGTCAAAAGGAGCAAACTATTCTGAGCCTCCCAGCAAGAACTGCCTAAAGAGATGCAAAGGGTTTTTTTTCTGTTTAACTCGTTAATCATTTTTAGCTGTGTTGTGATAGGTGGTATTTCTTTCCCCTGCCCTGCTATCCCCTTCCTGGCCATAGAATTAATAGGAAACAGAGAGTGAGTATAAATGGGCAATTTTCACAGTGGAGGGTGGTAAGCAGTGGGGTACCGCAGGACTCAGTACTGGGTCCGATGCTTTTTAACTTGATCATTAATGATTTGGAGTTGGGAGTAAGCAGTGAAGTGGCTAAATTTGCAGATGACACTTAAATAGTTTAGGCTGGTGAGAACCAGGGAGGATTGTGAGGCACTCCACAGGGATCTGTCGAGGATGGGTGTCAACGTGGCAAATGGGGTTCAGTGTGGCCAAGTGCAAAGTGATGCACATTGGGGCCAAAAATCCTAACTATAAATACACGTTGATGGGGTCTAAACTGGCAGAGACTGATCAAGAGTCAGTCCCAAGAGTACTGATCTTGTAGTAGATAACTCACTGAAAATGTCGAGACAGTGTGCAACTGCAATAAAAAAGGCCAGTGCTATGCCTGGGGATTATTAGGAAGGGAACTGAGAACAAATCAGCCAATATCATAATGCCCCTGTATAAATTGATGGTGCAACCCCATTTGGAATACGGGGTGCCATTCTGGTCACCACACCTCAGAAAGGATATTATAGCATTGGAAAAAGTGTAGAGGGCAACTAGAATGAGAAAAGGGTTGGAACACTTTCCCTATGAAGAAAGGTTGAAGCGCTTGGGGCTCTTTAGCTTGGAGAAACGATGGCTGATGGGTGACATGACAGAGGTTTACAAGATTAAGCATGGGATAGAGCAGGTAGAGAAAGAAGTACTTTTCTCCCTTTCTCACAGTACAACAGCTCATGGGCACTCAATGAAACTGCTGAGCAGTCGGGTTAGAACAGATAAAAGGAAGTATTTCTTCACCCAAAGAGTGATTAACACATGGAATTCACTGCTACAGGAGGTAGCGGTGGCTATAAGCATGGATAGCTTCAAGAGGGAATTGGATAAACATATGGAGCAGAGGTCCATCAGTGGCTATTAGCCACAAGGTATAGGTAGGAACTCTTGGTCTGGGGCAAGTGATGCTCTGTATTCTTGGTGCTGGGGGGGGGGGGGGGACAGTGGGAGGACTTCTAGTATCCTGGCCCCACTGGTGGACCTCCTGATGGCACTTGGTATTTTGGCCACTGTGTGACAGAATGTTGGACTGGATGGGCCACTGGCCTGATCCAACATTGTCTTCTCTTATGCTCTTATCCAGGTCAAGGTTCAGAGAGAGTACATAAGAGGAAACAGACAAAAGTGTTCTTGGCTGCAATGGAAAGAAGAAGATGGAATCTATGGGATATAGGCCCCAAGTTTTACATATTTTGGTGGTTATTTGGAGGTGTGGAACCTGGTGGGAAGATGACAATATAGATGAATTTAGGACTGGTAGGGTTATGGATTTCCTCAAGAGCCATTCATTTCTAATGGCCTGAAAGAAATGAGTGTCCAGAACTTAAAAACTTTTTTACTTTAATGATTGTTTTATAACTTTGCATTAAGTTCCCTAACAGTCAGAATTATATCTATATATATGGGTTAAAAATCCTGAGTATCATTAGACCAGGTTTGTTATTTAGCAACAATCTCCTCACTTCTGTCCACTATATATTTTTTCCAGTACGTATGATGGTACGGTCTTTGCCAAACAATGCTTCTGAATACTTGAAGGTTTTTTTTCACATGTATGAACAAATATTGAAGTATTTAATGCAAACAATTATTAGCAATTGGCAGAGGGCTTGAGGGAGAGCACAGTATTCCTTTGGGTCCAGTCCCTCTAAGAATGGTTACTTTACCTCTCAGTTGACAGAATGCTTAGTATTTGTAGTTGTGAGGAATAAAATGCTAAGGGTTTCCTGAACTACAAGAACAGGCTGGCCTTTGCAGCAAAGAGGCATATTTATTTGAAGAATTCACATCTCAGCTTTTAACCACGGCTTTCATGGTTGAAAAACTGTATGTCAACTGAGGATTTGTGGGTCTGGAGGGTAGCTTCCTGTGTGCCTCCCACCTATGCACTGCTACACTGGGCAAACTGTCAGAGGCCAGGCTTTTGACAGAGACTTCTGGCCAGAGAAGGGTTTATAGTCTCGATACAGATGCCTGCAGGAAATGCCCCCCCTCCCATGAATCCCTTCATGTGTGCTGTATGGAAGCCTGTTTGTTTTTGAAACAGGATGTATCAGAGGAATGTTTTCTTGACCCAACTTTCTATGTTCAGTCTGTTGACTGGAACATGCCTTCACAGTCAGTCAGTTCATTCAGAATTTCAGATGTACCCACAAACAGTGATACCTAATTATCCGTTGCTGTGGGCGGTGCATACGTAAAGTAGATGTAAATTTTATGTTTATTCAAAGGATCTTTAGTAAGCGTTTGCTTCGAAGGGATGATGGAAAGAACTAGTTGTGCCATGCAGAATAATTCTCCAAACTGTCAAGTTGCCTCATGGCGGGGAGGGGTAGTGCACAAAAAGTAGCAATTCAAATGGAGTGATTACTAGTTTTATCCTTTCATGAATCTCCCCATGTTCATAAAGCCTTCCAAACCCATTACCCCTCATCCCATGTTGTCTTTCTCAATGAGTTTCTGAAGTTCCTTTGGTGTTGGGTGCAGCAGTCCTTCAATCTTGCAGAATTCTGGCAGCCATTTTGAAAAATACCTGCATTGGCCAATTTCACACACCATCGGCTGCTACTGTTTTATGTCCTCCAAGCCAATACATTTATCTTTTTGCTGTTGCATTACATTTTTAAAAGATCACCATATTCTTCATTTCACATCAAGGTAGCAGGACTTGATGAGAAACATGAATGACATCAAAGAACTCTGGAGAGGGGTAGGAGTTCTCACTTTGCTCTGGGTAACAAGGGAAGATCAAAGGTAAGGTGAGTTTCCCTCTCATTCACCACTTCTTTTGCTTCTGGAATGCACTGCACAGAATGAAGTTTGTGGTGCTGGTAGCATAGTGGACTCTTTGCTGGTTTGGGCAACATGGGAAAATGTCAGACTGTGATCACCTTTGATGATAGCCACAAGAGCTAGGATGGAATAGGTCCTGAGAATACAGCCAGGGCAAGAATACTGTCCAACAGCCCCTAGCTGCAGTGTGCTAGTACCTTGGCACTGAACAAGGCAAACAAACCCTCCAGTTGCATCACAAGACAGTGTGCGGTGTTCCCCTGGCCTAGATGTATTCTGAATGATGTAGCTGGGCATGGAAAGAATTGCAGCCTTGTGGGCGAACCCATGTTACATTTTCCACTGAAAGTGTATTTGGTTTGGAAAGTTTCTGGGATTCTCAAGTGATGATTTGTGAGGGAGTTGAAAAGTTTTGGTCACACAAAAGTAGAATTAGATGCTTGTCCAATCAAAGCAGATTGAGCAAGTGAAGCACAGACCTGAGATCAAAGGAATAAATGTTCTCCTTGTGAAGCCCACAAATGTTTTCCCTTGATTCTTCTTCTATTTGGGCTCTACGATGTTTCTCATTCACTCATGTGGTTAAATCATGCAGTTATGATGACTGAAGGTGGCCAGCCAACATACTTCCGAACTCACTTTGACTCATATAAGGGGCAGACACTTTAACCAGGAAACTCATTGACAAATGGGACACCCCCCTCCCTCCCTCCCTCCCTCCCTCCCTCCCTTTTTGCCCTGAATGAATTACTGTCTTCAGGAAGCCTTCCTGCTGGGCTTTGCATCAAAAACCAGAAAGGTTAGTTACAAATCAAGCATAGGGCCAATTACTAAAAACTATATTCTAAGTAATATCACAAATACATGTATTTATTTTCAAAGGGTTAAAAACATTTATGGGCCCAACTGTTGCCTCACTGCAGAATAAAAATACAGACACACGAAGAGGGGAGCTCTTGCAGCCGGATGCGTTTTGGCCCAGTTGGCCTTCCTCAGTGGTCAAGCAGTCTTTGTACATAGAGGCTCACAACACAATAGTAAAATAATTTATACATTGATGTAGGACCAAAAAAGTGCACACCATTTATGGTACATGAGCTCTGATCAGTTGTTTGCACCTGTATTTTCAGGAGCAAAATCAGAAGGCAGACAACAGCAACATGACTCAGCACATCTGCACCTGACTGTGGCACCAGGCTTGACTCCAGGAGGCCCTTGCCAACAGTCGCATGCCCTGTGTAAATGGATCTTTCTTATAAAACTCCCTTTTTTGGTCTTACATCAACCTTTATGTATATAATACATGTATTTTTGATATTACTTAGGTTATACATATATATTTTTTAATAACTGGCCCTATACTTGGTTTGTAACTAACCATTTTTGGTTCTTGATTTCCATTTTTTGGGGTTAAGTCCCCCCCCCCCTTCTTCTCTTTGCATCAAAAAAACACTATCTAAATGTTGAAGTTTAGAAATCAATATCTGCTCTTGAATCTGGTGAAAGTTATTCATTCCATGTTCAATATGAACAGCAGCAGGACACATTTTAGCTGTCTTGTACCTTTTGAATTCAAAGTTCAGGTCTGGCTGCTGAACAGAAATTTGCTGGATCACAAAACTGGTTGCTCTTTTCTATGACCTCCCTTTTACATGGCTGGCCTTTGTAGTGATTATATTACATTCTGGGACAGTAGGATAATCTGGAAGGAGGGGAAATGGGATGATAATGATGCTTAAAATCAGTGCATTTGCTCTCTAGCCAGTTCAAACAAAGGATTCTGTATTGATAAATAAATTTTAGTGGACAAGTAAAACAAATGACCTGCAGAATCTCTGGAACATTCGTTTCTGCAGAGGGAAGGGCTGTCCACCATGTCCCCCTCCCAAGAAACATCACTCTGTGGAAGGGACAGGGGTTGCGGCCTCCTGGAGACACAGAGCACAAGATGGCCTCGATCCCGTGGCAACAGCAGTTCTGCACAGTCTTCCTCCCACCCAGCCACCCCTTTTGTTCACTTTTTATTGATCTTGCTTTCATCTCCAAGAACGATGTTTTCATTGAGGCACAAGGCAGGAGTCCCTCTGCTTAAGCTGACTGCTCACTGAATCTTTGGCGCGAGGGGATTTCCATGCGTAGCTCGAATGTTTCTCTGTCCTGCGTTCCAGGGTCCTCAGTGCCCCTTAAAGCATTTGGGGACATCACAGACTTCTCACCTAGTGACTTAGCTGGAAGGCAAAAGAATAGCAATGGCCAGGGCTCAGTCATCCTTGGTAGAAGATATGATGCTACCCATCGATTATCCACGTGTCCTCCCAAACCCTTTTTCTTGTGCCAATATTTCAATACTAAGTTGACATTATTGTAAGCCTCCATTCAAGACTTGATAGGTTAAAAGCAGAAGAGCAGTGCCTATCTCTGTGGAAGCCATTCACCTGACAGTCAAGGCCCTCGGCAGCCAGTTCCATGTGACTGGTTATAGTACTCCAGGGCATGGAAACTGAACTTTGTGCTTCCTTTTTTTTATTGGGGGGGGGGGCATTCCAACTTTCATCCAGACAGAAAAAGCTGTCCCAGCTAACACAGGATACTATACATTCATATTCAAGCCTGATGCCAGCTTTTAAAACAGGCTCTTGGGGCAGACAAAGGCAAGTCCCATTTCAATTAAGCATGCAAGTAACTTTTTCCTATTCTACCAGTGATTATGATCTATTTATGTAAATCTTGCTGGCAGAAAAGTGGGATTCTCTAGGGTGGGGGACACAGATAGATGCCAGCAGAATCTGGGAGAGGGATCCTCTTTAGCAGGAGCTACAGGGGCAAATGGCTTCACACTGCCCAACCCTCATACTGAAAACAGGTCCTGGGACTGAGCCGTAGCTCAGTTTAAGCTGAGCCTCCCATTTGTATATCACCTGCATCTTTTCACATGAGTCCATGTCAATTTTGGGTCACTTTCTCTTGCAAAAGACTCGTTTGGAAAAACCTGGAAGCCTTACAAGTTAAAGTTCATGCAAGAAATTTCTGTTGATTAAAGATGAGTGCCTGAATCACTCTCACCTTTACATTGCTGGGGTTTCTGTAAGGGTGTTTAGCCTCTCTTTGCTCTTTCTAACATGACTGACGCCACCTAAAAAACTAGCACAATTGATTTCAAGGCTACAGCATGGCACAGACTATTCCACACTGGACAAACCTGCTGCTCTCAGGGCTGCCCCATGCATTACAGAATTAATAGTCCCATGTATATACACGGTTGGGTGCACTGTGGCATGTAAAAACCACAAATCCTTTATCAAAAGCCCATTTGCAAAGTTGAGAGATGATGTGATTGGCTGGCCCAGTCTCTCTGCAGCGTGCACATGTTTTGCACATGTAGCCCAAAAACATGCCTTTGTCTCACAAGAGTTGTGGGGAAAGCAGCTCAGGGACTAGACAGCGATCAGGTAGACATGCTAACAGGCTCTTAACATCCATAGGCAGACTGACAGCAGAACCTCATTGGCCTTCTCTGTCTTTTTACAAAAATGAATTTTATTGGGAGGATTTAATCGCTCTGTGCACTGATGGATCTTTCCTTTCCCTTTCCCCTTCATCTTTCCTGCTTTCCAATCTCTTTCCCCACATCAATCTGTGGAGAGCAAGCAAAGTTCATTGGCAAGTCCTATGCATTTCCGTGTTCATAGGTAAGTAAACAGAGCTCCTGGGTTATGCTAAACAGCTCCATGATTTCCTGCCGTGCTTTTCAATCAGTCTGGCATGCAGTCTCATTGTTCTAGCTGACTGTGTTTGCAATTACGTCTCAGATGCGATTGTTTTGCACCTTGCTGCTACCAGAAGGGAGTTCTCTACAATGGACAGATGGATTGGCAGGAGCTGAGATTGCAAACAGACCTAGAATCAGTCAGCCAGTGACAGTCATCTCCGTACGAGCCTTTGTAAAAAGAGGCTACTAAGGGCTTGTTTGAAAACAGTCTCAAGCAATGGCCACTTCCCCCCCTGCAGAGCTTTAAAAAATAATAATTTCCTTTTGTGGCTGTTGCTCTGTTACTTACACATCATGGCAGATAGCATAATGAAATGTAGCAGGAGTGATCCTTTATCTATGTAGCAGGTAGATGTTCTCTGCCTCATGTCAGAATTGTAATGGTGTTTGCTCATTTTAATCTGTTATCAGCATTTCCTATGGGTTCCAGAGCCCAAGGTGAAAACTTGGGTATGAGGACACAGCGGTTAGACCATTTCCTGGGGTGGGGGACAGTTTGGGACAGGGAGTCAATTAGGGTTGCCAAGTACTCACCGGGTGCCAGTGGAGGGGAGTCCTCCTCAGTCCGGGAGGTTCCTGGCGCCCGTGCAAAGTGTGCATGCCACAATGATGTAACCGGAAGTGGTACCATAGTTTTTGGGGTGACTGCTAGAGCGTCGCCCTGGCAACATCCCTGGCGTTATGATGTCACTTCCGGTGACATCATTACGCTGGGGTAGTCGTCCTGACCGGACGACTTCGGGGGTGGGGTCCCCCCCGCCGGCCGAATCCAGGCTGGCGGATTGGGGACCCATTTAGCGGGGGATCTCCTGCCCCCCGGGCGGACTTGGCAGCCCTAGAGTCAATACATTGCAGTTTTGAGCCAACACCCCTTCTCCTGGGAAATAGGAATAGCAACCAACAAGCTACTGCAGAACCCACTGCAGTTTTAGTGATACTGACTGCTGCGCTGAACATAAAGTTAAGGGGGATTTGGTGATTCCGCAGAAAGATGATTTGGTATCAAGCGCCGAATTTAACAGCATCTCAGTTTGGTTGTTTTGGTTGTTTTAGAGAGGAAGGGAGGTTAGTTGTAGAGAGAGAAATGTTTTGCAGGCCCCAGCCTGTTCATATACTTTTTCTGAGTGCTACAAGTATACCCTAGGGATAAAATCTGCAAGGATAACAGAACTAGCCTATACTCTGTACAAAGGCCATACACTCTAGCCAAACTAGTTTACTGCTCTTCTTCTCAAAGAACTCTGGGAGATGTAGATGGAGGAGCTTTAGGTGAGAATAGAATTCAATCAAAATACAATTCCCAGGAGATGTCATGAGAGTCATCATTATTTTATTAATAGTCAAGTGACTGACCCCTGTGCCAATCACAAAAGCAGCAAGACCAGGCCGCCCACAAAGAAGTGGTTTATAAATATGAAAGAGACTCCTTTGTTATGTTGGAAAAATTGAATCTGTAAATTAACCAAAAGCTGCTTGATGAGGACCGAATATGCTACACAGAATGTTGAGAGTATTTGAGTCAAAGAGAGAAAAAAGGTGGTGGGTTTAACTGGCCTCTAAGAATTGATGAAAGCCTAGAGGAGAAGATTTCTGTGATGTGGGACATGAATTTCCAAAATACCACCCCCCACCGCCCCACACACAATACTTCCTCAAAGGTCACCAGCACTTTATTCTGATAATACAGGGACAGCTAGATTTAAGTTATCAGTTTGATCTGCTGCAATTAGCAGGTAATGTTATTTACCTCCATGCCATGAAAAGCTTCAGCTGCCCATGTCTCTATGTTAAGCCTCTATTAAAGGGGCAGATTTTTCCCCCTGGACAGCTGGCAACCTTAAGTATAAATTTGGAAAATAAACAAACTTGGTAGCTCATGGAACTCACAAATGCAGCAAAAACCAGGACACCCAGGAAAAGGTAGGGTTTCTACATACTGGTACAGGGATCCAATATTTTTCAGAAATACTATAATTTTTTTTCAGGCCCCATTGACCCAAGCCAAAAAATACCAATTAAAAAAATTGCACACCCCTAAACAGAACGTTGAGAGCAATGGCAGAGTTTGTTAAAGTAGAAGACAACCATGTGAAAGATGGGGAATTTGGCTTGCTTCAGCCCCCGAGAATTCAGTACCCTGGAAAGGAAGACCAAATTACTTCTCATCCCTGCCCCCAATCCAGTGAATCCTCCCAGCTAGTTCCCTCTAATAGCAAACTTAATGGTTAAGGGCCTGTCACAAGAGTAATGAAAGCAGCCGTCTGGCAAACCAGACTGGGGGTTCTGCAACTTTGAGGTTCCCTGAATATTAGTTTGAACATTAAAAAAAAACTCCTGATGAAGAAGAGAGAGCCCAGTGAGGACTAAGTTTCCTCATTGTCCTCAGAATGTTGCGAGGGGACACAAATAAACAATGGGAAGTAGGGAAATTAGCTTCCTCAAACCCCTAATAATATCCTGGAGGGAGAAGTTTGGGGAGGGGCAAGACTTTCCCAGTACTTTCGCTCCACTTGCCATTTCTCAGAAGCCCCCAGTGGTATAAAACCAATGAAAGTTTATGTTTGAAAGCAGAAGTTTGCCTCAAAAGTTTGCATTTGTGGATAATTCCTATCCTGTTCCAGTAATAAACCATTTTAAAAGCAAACTGCAAGTCAAAGAAAGTGCAAAGGAGGTAGAAACTTCTATTGACTGGCTGGAAATAGAAGCTCTTGATAATCCAGTTTGAGCCCTGAAGTACCTGACAAGCTGCGCAAAGACCCTTTGGCAGTATGGGGACGAACTGGAAGGCTGGTAATGCCGGGGAGCGCGGGAGGATGCCTCTGGGAGGAAGAGCGGACCAGTTTGTTTTTCATTCTTGGCGTATCTGATGGACAAAGCACAAAGGGAGGGGGAAGGAGAGAGAGAGGTTAATATTTCTGTTCAGTAACTATGAATGGATAACCACTTGATAACTCCCTAATAAGGCCAGTTCTACCTTTTAGAATAACGCACAAATAACTGACCAGGAAAAGGGGACTAATCCCACCTGCAGCCGCTGCATACGGGACACAAAACTCACTGTCCTTTGCTGTAATGGAGGAGAGCTGTGTATCCATCCGTCCCTTGTAGATATGACCATCCAGGCCCAATATATCCACTTCTTCATGCTAGGAAACACAGAAGAGACTTCAGCTTAGCTGTGTAGGAAGACTTTACAACCAGAGCTTCACTGTAAGCCAGCAACAGAATTTCATCCCATCAGACCTATTATTATTGAGTTTGAAATGTTTATTGCATGAGGACCCTACTTGACCCCTTTTGGGTAGCAGACTTGCCAGACTGTAACCTGGAGGTCTATGAAATACCTTCAAATTCTAGAGACCATGCTTTCCCTGTTCATAGTCTAGCACTCCCTGTTGCGAATTACAACTGTCTTATCTCCTGCTTTATCAGGAAACTTAAAGGCACAGATTGGATCTTTGAGTTGGAACTTGACAATCTTATTGGATGGTAAAGCCTGCAAAATATTGAAAACAGTAAATGAATCCACATAGCCCATGGCAAATATCTAGGTAGATTTTAGTCTCAACTTGCCAGCTCTATCATATTTCCGTCAACTAAATTAGAAATCAGCTGGTCATCAGAACTATTCCTGCAGTGCATATATTTGCAAGATTTAAGAGATTCTCTCAACCAGGCTTGTCTAAGAATTACAGCTCATTTTTAACTAAATTTCTAAACCAACATGATTGAAGAGCAAAGCTTAACAATACAACAGTAATGGGCTTCCTTAAATCTCAGAAATCAAAAGGCTAAATAAAAACCCTCAACATGAACCAACAATGAAGTGCTCTGCAGAACTACCAACACTATTTGCCCCCAGAAAGGGAGAGATGGGAACAACGGCAGATGCTGTTTGTCATCCATTCTACTCCCATGTCAAGCAGACTTCACCAGTGGCACCACTATTCCTATTTTCTTTTGGTATTTCATTCTAAGATGAAAACGTGTGTGTCTAATTTTCATTTTATTAAAAAGTTTAAAGTGGACCCCCACCTTGCATTGTGGGATAACAAACGAGTTCTAGGTCTGGAAAAAGCTGATGATTACTGCCTACTTCTGTCATTTTAATTTCCAGCCAGCAGGGGGAGTGGGATGGGCACAAACCAGAAAAATGCAGTTCATGTCAGTTCATGGTCGAATCATGAACTGGTTCGTGGCCCCACAAACCCATTTCAAAGGGACTGCAGTCCCTTTGAATGGGGTTTGTAGAAAGCCCTAAAAACAGCTGAGTGGTGGGGAGGCACTCCTGGCCGCTCAGCTGTTTCAGGCTGTCTTCAAACTTTAAAGGAACTGCAGAAGACAGCCAAAAAACAGCTGAATGGCAGGGAGCAGCTCCCTGCTACTCAGCTGTCTCCTGCAGGGCCTTTTAAGTTTTAAGATCTGTCACAAACCTCAGTTCACAAACTACAAAATTGCTTTGTGGTTCGGTTCATGCCCATCCCTAAGTGTGAACATGAACTTGAGCAAAATCAGATCTTGAAAGAAAGAAGAATGCAACTGTGTGGGCCACAGCAAAGGTCATGCCAAGGGATGGGATGGGACGGAGAAGACGACGGGAATGCCGCCACCCCCTGGAGAAGGGGCAGGGGAAACAGACCAAGGATGAGCTACACCAGAGGAAACAGATTTGAAATATTCCATGGAGACCTGAGTACTAATAAATTGTCCAAGGGAGCACAAAAAGAAAAGGGGATATGAGAGAAGATGGTGAGGCTGAGGAGACCAAAATGAGGGCTATAGGATAAGTGGTTGGCATAGGAGTGCAACAGTACGGGAGAGAAAAGATTTATGGATTTTTTAAAAGAGCTAGACAAAGACATGGAGGGCAACAGTATCTGTGGCTGTTATTCAACATAATGGGAACATCCTGATGGTCAGCCTGCCCCAGGCCCTCATCTGTTGCAAGCGAAGAGTCACTACCCTTGCTGTACATTCTGTAGCTTCTGACACAAAGAATACTGAGCTAGTACTTGGCAGTGGTTTGACCTAAGAAATATGATCATATTGCTCTGGCTTGAATCCTGCTAAGGATTTCTGCAGACAGAAAGGGGGATGTTCTGGCCAATTCGTCCCTGCCATTGCAGATCTCCAACTCCCCCCTCTTGCTGTTCTTATGGGTCTCCTGTCCCCTAGGAGCAGCATTTCAGAGGGCATTTTGGACTACAGTGGGAGAGTAGAGATGAAGGAACCACATTCCACATGTGGAGATCCCTTCTGTCTGCAGAAAGTACTGGTGGATCCCAGCCATTGTATCTTAAATCCCCTTTTTGCCATCAGAGGAGTGTAATCAAAATGTATAAAGTGGAACAAAAAGAGAATTTGTTTTTCAGATGCCTTCTGTTAGATCAAAGCTAGAAGACCTGATAGCACTTGGAGCATGGCCTTGATTGTGCATTCCGAAAGGATGGCCATGTCAGCCCACAACCCAGACATCAAAGAATCTTGTTTTTAACATTCACTGATTTTACATTGTGAGCCGCCCTGAACCCATTTTTTTGGAGTAGGGCAGGGTATAAATTTAATAAATAAAATAAATAAACACTGTAACAACTAACAAATCTGTTGTGGCATGTACTGTCTGAGGCCACAGCATCAGGGGAAGTGGGATTTAGCAGGCAGAAGCTTAATGGAACAATATATTTGCTTGTTGTTAAGGTGCCATTGGACTCTCTGCTGTTTTCCCTTTATTGCAGGGACAATGCACAGCCATCAGTCCTGCTGCTGGAGAAAACTGCACAGGGTCATTTAAAAATGCAATTACATTGTCATTTTGATAAAGACTATTAATTCTCTTTTTAAAGGAAGGGAAGTGAGGTTAGAACACCAACTTGTCCAACATCAACAAACTTGTCCTAGCCAACCTTCTCGGTACATCTGGTATCTTTTGTCACGGTAGTTCCAGTATTAAGCTTCATATCTTCCTTATTCATATGAGCTTCCTCCTCTCAGAATTTTACTTACCTTTTTGATGTTCTAAAAATAACCCTAAATGTGCCAAAAAGGAGAAGGGGAAACCTATAAATGGGATTACAAAATAGGCCAGTTTCAGTTCTGGCTAAAATAAGTTAACAAAAGATATTAGCAAGGTCTCTAAGTGAATGAGTCCATGTTGGGCAAATGTATCAGAAAAAGAACAGAAACGTCAATAATAGAGAAGGGGGTGGGATCATGACCAGGAAAGGTGTAAGTGCATATCTGTTCAGACCAACTGCAGCTAAAATTCCCACCTTGTGAACACAGACCAGGTTTTCATGTGAAAAACAGAATGCAGAGTAAGGCACTGAAGAGGACCACAGTATGACCACACGCAAGCTGTGCCTCCTTCCTTAGTGATTTCTGCGACAAGATCATGCAAAGAAACTGCAAGCCAGTATACAGCCTCAGGCTTTAAGGCCAACAGTCCAGTCAGGGGCCCACCCTATGACTCTCTGACCTCCTCCCCATTCATTACCTTCATCATTGCCAGCATGGTGTTTTCTTCTGGAGGTATACACTGAGCTAACTGCTGCAGTCGGCCGTAGCGCCTGTACGGGTATGTGAGGGTGTGGCTGCCTCCACAGTGACGAGGCACGCTTACATAGCTGTAGTCTGTCATCTCAGGAGTTCTGTCACTGTGAAGAATTGAGGGTCAACATTTCACACTTGGCAAAATAAAACAGCCCAGATTGCCTTGGAGCCTGGTCAGCTGCATTGACCTGGTTTCTGAAGGAGTGCACTCACACAAAACGTAAGAATCCAGGGCGGCAGTAACACAGCTTGAATGATAGTACTGGCTTTGTTCCTTCCTGCTGTGCCACGAGGTATCTCTAATGCTTTGTAATAAGGAATGCCATCCCTGTGCAGCCAAGGGCAGCAGTGCCTACATAACCTGGAGGGAAAAGGCTTGCTGGGTGGGAACCCCTGCCACAGCGATTCACCGATGGTGGTGGTGGACTAGGGGTGAGAGGGTCACTTCTGAAGTGTGGCAGCCAACCCAGGCCTTCCTGGGAAATAACCTCTGGCCCACTCAGGTGCAGCGTGCAACAGCAGAAAGTGAAGTGTCCTGCGGGGATGGCTCTAACAGTCCAGTCAAGCAGCAAATAGGCTCCTTAAGGCAAAGGGGCAGGACAATCCATCCAAAACGAGCTGACCTCAGCCCTTGCCTGGTTATCTATTTATAATAAATGCTTTTTTCAAATGTGGCCAGCACAATTAGCACTATTCAGCAATACTCCCTGTTTCTTTAACCGCACTCACCAGGCAAGTGACGCAGTGAGGCTTCTTCCACCCTCCTCCATGTACAGCTTTCCCTTGGGCTCACAGCTCCCTTACTGAAGAAGCAGGATTCCCGTTTGAGCCTCAACAGCCAGCAGGGGAGAAGGTGGCTGAAGGCACCAGACCCTGCAACTGCAGAGCTCATAAATAGGCAGGGAAGACCTGGCAACCCCAAGTGTGCTAGTCGTTCTGGACATTTCTGTTAACATTTCATGTTGCACTTAATGTTTGTATTGGATATCAGTATTTGATGGTTTAGGTTCGCTGCCAGTGGAAGGTCTCGTTTTGGAAAGCAGGGTAAGATGACCATTCTAGAAATGCAGCAGCAACAGGGAGGAAGCCAAACACCACTGCCGGGTGGCCTGGGACTAAGCCTTCTGCCCAGGCACCTTCTGAAGTGCTAACGTCCGTATTCTGTATCTACTCATACGTCTCAAAAGGCTCTACTTTCCCTTTTCTTGCATCTACATGTCACACACTATTGTAGGGTTGCCAACTGCAGGCTGGGAAATTCCCAGAGATTTGGGGGTGGAACCTGGGGAGTGTGGGGTATAACGCCACCGTTCATTCTCCAAAGCAGCATCCCCTTCAGGGGATCTGATCTCTGTGGCCGGGAGATCAGCTGTAATTCCAGATCTCCGGGCCCCACCTGAAGAAGAGGAGGAGTTGGTTTTATACCCTGCCCTTCAGTACCTGAAGGAGTTTCAGAGCGGCATACAATCTCCTTCCTTTCTGCTCCCCACAACAGACACTCTGTTTGGTAGGTGAGGCTGAGAGAGCTCTGAGAGAATTGTGACTGACCCAAGGTCACGCAGCTGGCTGCATGTGGAGGACTGGGGAATCAAAGCCGGTTCTCCAGATTAGAGTCCGTTGCTCTTAACCACTACACCAAACTGGCCCCAATTTAGAGGTTGGCAACCCTACAAACTTGTGGGGTTTTTTTTAATTGTCACACAATTTTTTTTCTCACAATATTTCAAGAACATGCGACTTGTCAGATCCATTTCCTAAGGAAACAATAAGTACTGAGCCACTCCGTAGGGCCTGGCAGGAGACAGGCTGCACTATTAGGTGCCCAGTCAACACACATCAGCAACTGGCAGTTATTTAGACCATGAGGAAAAAGGGGGGAAAGGTGGGGAACTTTCCCCAAGTTAGCATCTGGACAAGGGGGCCTCTTCCTACATAACAAGCCAGGCAGAAAAATGAGAAGTGAAAGAGCAGCAACAGGAGGCAGAACAAAAACACAAGCTAACATAAACACAAGTTAGTATAAATGACTGTGCACTGGAACAGTTGGTCACAGAGCCAGCGGGGTAGTGACCTTGAACTTGGTTCTGAGCAGGGCTCAAAGACCTGGTGAGAGATGTAGAGGTTGTTACTCCGGCTGGGAACAGTGACCACAATGCTATTAAGTTCAGCATTCAGGTCGAAAGTTACCCCTAAAGTCCAAAACTTTAACATTTGATTTCAAAAGAGGGAACATTACAATAATGAAGGAAATTGTAAAAACGAAGCTGAAGGGGAAACGCAAGAGAGTCAAATCCCTAGAAGATGCTTGGAAGCGATTTAAAACCACACTAATTGAAGCCCAAATAGAATGCATTCCCCAGGTTAGGAAAGGCACTGGCCAAGTCTAAAAGAAGGCCTGCGTGGTTAACAACACAAGCCAAGGAAACTATAAAAAGTAAAGAGGCTCCTTTTTAAAAAGTGGAAGGTCCACCCCAATAAATTGAACAGGAGGGATTACAGGCTCTGGCAAAAGAAATGTAAGTCAATAGGCATGCAAAGAGATTTTGAGGAGCGGGTTGCTTAAAGCATCAAGACAAAACAACATTTTAAAATACATATCTGTAACAGGATACCAGCCAGAGAAGCAGTGGGGCCTTTGGATGACAAAGGAATAAGAGGACTGCTAAAGGAAGATGGGGAGATGGCACTGAAGATCGATGACTTTTTTGCTTCTGTGTTCACTGTGGAAAGTGTGGGGCACGTTCCTGTGAGAATCTAAGAGATTTCAAACTGTAAACAAAGTTCTTAACCAGAAAAGGTCTTTATTCCAGTGGATCAACTAGTCATCTACACGTTCTTAAGTCAGTAATGAAAGAAAAGGGTTGAGGGGTGACAGTTATAGTGCATTCAAACTGGGTATGAAAAGGGGGGCTCCAATCCTGGAGCATGAAAATACAGTTAGACGTTTTGTTCTCAGGCTAAAGGTGGGGAAAGTTACAATAAACACCTGCAAAAGCAAAAGCAGCGAAGTCGTTGAGAAAGTTCCCTATCCCCAAGGTTAGGGAGGCATGAGAGATAACATTCAGACTGTGAGAAGAGAGATACATTCCGGGGGGGGGGGGGGTGAGGGGCCGTGACGTGAACACTGGTGGGAATCCACCTCCCGCCCGGGAATGGCAGCATTTAGCTGGCCGTTCCCATGCCACAGCCCCTATTTTCAGGAAGGGAGTCTAAAGAACTGAGCCAAATTGAGATGACCAGTGGTGAAGTTCTAGACCCACTGGGCAAATTAAAAGTCACTAGTCTCCAGGTCCTGATGCCATACTCTTGAGAGTTCTTAAGGAACTCAGATTCGAGATGGTTGATCTGCTAACCCGTATACGTCACCCATCACTAAATTCAGCCCCTGTACCAGAAGTCTGGGGAGTAGCAAATGTTACAACCATTTTTTAAGAAGGATCCAGAGAAGAACCAGGAAATTACAGGCCCGTCAGCCTAATGTCTGACCCAGGCAAATTAGTAGAAACTGTAATCAGAGATAGCATTGTTAGGCATATAGAGGGACACAGCCTGCTGAGGGAAAACTATCTGCAAAGGGAAGTCCTGCTTCACCAACCTTTTGGAGTTCTTTGAGAAAGTGAACAAACATGTAGACAACCTTTCAAAGGTTTTTGACAAGGTACCTCACCAAAGATTCCTGAGTAAACTTAGCAGTCATGGGATACAGAGGAAGGGTTCTCTTATGGACTGAAAACTGGTTAAATTACAGGAAGCAAAGAGTAGGAATCAATGGACAGTTCTCACAATGGAGGGAAGTAAGCAGTGGGGGGCCACAAGGACTATTTATTCATAAATGATCTGGAACTAGGGGTGAGTAGTGTAGTGGCCAAGTTTGCAGATGACACAAAATTATTCAGGACTGTGAAAATCAAGGCCAACTGTGAAGAACTCCAAGAGGACCTCTACAGATTGGGTGAGTGGGCGACAATGTGGCAAATGAAATTCACTGTTGGTAAGTGTAATGTGATGCAAATTGGAACAAAAAATCCTAACTTCAAGTATAGGCTAATAGGGTATGAACTTGCTGAGACTGAGAGGGGAAAAGATCTTGGAGTCGTAGCAGATAGCTCAATGAAAGTGTCAACCCAGTGTGCTGCAGCGGTGAAAAATGGCAAATTCTATGTAAGGGATTATTAGGAAAGGGATTGAGAACAAAACAGCTGATATTGTAATGTCCCTGTATAGAGCTATGGTGTGGCCTGAGTTGGAATACTGTGTACAGTTCCAGTCGCCGTATCTCAAAACGGGCATTGCAGAGCTGGAAAAAAGTACAGAGGGGGGCAACCAAGATGAATGGGGAGTTGGAGCACCTTCTCTAGGTGGAAAGGCTGAAGAGTCTGGGACTTGCTGTTTAGAAAAGAGATGGCTAAGGGGGGACATGAGAGAGGTTTATAAAATTATGCATAGGGTGGAGAGAGTTGACAAAGAATTTTTTCTCCCTTCCCCAAAATACTAGAACTTGAGGACATCCAATGAAGCTAATGGGCAGCAGGTTCAGGATGGACAAAAGGAAATACTACTTTACGCAGAGAGTGATTAAAATGTAGAATTCACTGCCAGAGTAGTGATTGGCCACAGGAATAAACAGCTTCAAAAGGGGGTTAGATAGATTCATGGAGGATAGGTCACAATATCTACTAGCCATGGTGACTGAGGGGAACCTCCACATTCAGAGGCACTAATCCTCTGAATTCCAGAGCCAGGAGGCAACATCAGGGGAAGGCCTCAGCCTCTACGCCTTGTTGCTGGCCATCCAGAGGAACTGGTGGGCCACAGTGTGAGACAGGATGCTGGACTAGATGGACTACTGGCCTGATCCAGCAGGGCTCTTATATTTTTAAGTTCAATAGAAAGTTCTGATGATAGAAATTTTGGGAGTCTTGACTAAGCCTTGCTGAGGGTAAACAATGGGCTGTGCCTGCAGTATAAGCTAGTGCTAGTTTGAATGATACTGTTATCTCCCCCCCCCCCCCCCATCAAAGTCAGTCTAACTTGTTTGGCAGACCCATGCAATCCTGAGCCCATTTGGAATTCCAGAATTCATTACCCATGCAGCAAGTCAAACCACTAAATATTTGTGCATTCGTCCTAATCACACTTGTATAAGTATGTTAAAGAGAAACACAGAAAGGGTTGTTCTGGACAGGACCACAACTCTGCGTAGAAGTCAGTTCTTCATAGGGATTTGCATCAAGCCATCTCATAGCCTCTTATGTAGTATGCCAGCACGTGCAGGACATGTGTATGAGGAAACTGCAGTTTCCCACTGAAAGCACAGACAGGAATGACCTCCTCACAGGATTCATGTAAATTCACACACAAAAGTGACTTCCTTGTGGGAAACAGCTGGGAGAAACTTCATGGCGGCAACAAAGAAAGTCCAGTAAGTATTTTCTTTTCCTGCTGTACTTGTAAGGACTTGACTTGACTGGCTCGCAGCTGGCTTCTTGCAAGGCTTATGTTTCTCATCCTGCAATGGCTTCAGGTAGTTACTTGGGTAAGAACCAAATTGAATAGAACTCGCTGTTTATTAAGTCTAATGTATGGGGCTGTGCAGACAGATATGCCATTCCGCTGTGCTTTCTGGGAGACCTTTGCCTCCCATCTCTCGCACTGTTTCAGAGCTTTTCTCCTACCGTTTGCTATACTGGCTGGGCTCGAGACACTGGGCCTGCAGTAAATCCCTGATCATCTGGGCGTTGACCTTCGGTGTTCCACCATAATGGCTCTGCACCTTCTGTATCTCCATGAGCATCTTGGAATGGATGCGCCGTAGCTTGTTGAGACTCGCAGCCTTCTCTAACGCATCAAAGCGAACACCAGGTCCTAACTTTAGACTGGGGGGGTGGGGTGGGGGGTGCAGTGAAATTGGTGCAGCCACAAGCCAGAAGAAGAAAAGAGAGAAGTATCCAGAGAAGGGGAATGGAAAGGAGAAATCACACTGTTAAGCATGGCTGTGGCTCCTGGCATGCCTTGCTCATCTTAATATTCCTTTTGTAAGCAAGTGCAGGAAGAACTACCTAGAGTGTTTGCATGGAGTTGTGCAACTCAGGATAAGGTAATCAGGCTGGCTCCTATATAGAGCGAAGCCCTCTACATTGACAAAGCCAAGGGCATTCTTACATTTAGCTAGACACATTCTTTGTAGAGGAGGCTACAGATATAACAAACAAATGGGCGGTGAGAGGGCATCATATGCATCCAACTGCACTGCTGCTGTTTAGCATATTGCAACAAAAAGGACCCAGCTCAAAATCCAATGCTTTGCCCGGCAAATGATATTCAGGCTTGTATGTTGGTCTGTACAACTGCCCCCCCCCCCCGCCGCCTTTTTCTTCCCTCCCTGTGGCCATTTCAAGCTAGTGATGCTTTGCATCTGCTCACCATTCTATATGTGTTCCATCCCATTACCAACAACCTCTTAAGCGTCACACCATTTTTTCTTTAACCCCCCCCCAAGAGTAGGCCCCCTCCTCTTCATACTTGCGGCTGATTTGCCGTATTTGTTCCATTTCATACACCATGTATGGTCGGAGGGACTGGTGAGCAGGTAACCCTGGAACAGCAGGCAGTGTCGTGATGTGCCTGTCGAGACAACACACAAACACACACACAGACAGACAGGCTAAGCAACAGCAGAACAGAGGCAAAGAGTAGGCAAATCCTGGTTCACTGACTGAAAGCCACATCAACCAGCTTCGAGACCCATACGGAGCCTATGAACCCACCCTGTGCCCATATTACCGTAAGTACACAGGCAACACAAGCACAACATCCCAGTACTTACGGGCCAGGCACCACCATTTCCAAAGGCCGGTCACAAGAAATGCAGTGGAAATGAGCCAGTAGTCTCCTGTTTGGGTGGAAAGGATCAGGCAGTGAAGAGCCACAGGATATGCAGCTGTGCTGTCAGTGTGAAGGCTACTCTGTGATGGCACTCAGCATTCATGCTGAACCAGGCGTGTGTAACAAACAGAGACTGCATGTACTGTTCTACAGACTGGGGGATGACAGGTTTGCTACTGGGAGCAGAAAACCAAGAACAAGCCTGTGCCTCTCCAACAGCATCCACATTCAGACAGCAGGACAGGTTTCCGAGGTTTGTCCACAATGGGCACAATCACAGCCTGTGTTCATACTTGCATGTTTCTCTCGCTTCTCCTCTCGTGCACAGCGTATCTGAAGACTTCTTTTTGCGAAGCCTACCCTTCACTCAAGGAGAGGAAAGAGTGGGGTGCCAAGCATGGCAAAAAGCGGTGTTCATTTCCATCGAGAGCTCCCCACTCTGTCTATGGGTGAGATGCATGCATCACTTCCCACACACTACAGGAAAGGCAAGGAAAGAAGAATGCACAAACCATTTCGCCTTCTCCCTTTCTCAATTCTAGGTAACATATGAATGACCTCAGAAATGCTGATCCCAGGTAACAATACATGGAGTGTTCCAGCAGGGGTTTGACATGCATATCCCAACACTTGGATGTCACAAATGTAAAATGTGATCAGTTTCCAAAGAGTGGAACAAGATTTAAACAGCACCAGCTTCAAATCTGCTGTTCTTTGAGGCTCATCCTGGAGGCAAAACTGGACATAGGTGAGCACACAGCCCACTGCACGGGGAAACATGCTTCTTGTCATCTAGGGTCTGTTTGCATTTTATTTCTCCATTTGTTCCAGTGCAATGTTTGGTTCAAGAAGGGAAAGAAACATTACAGGCAAAGCAACACACAGGACCAAGCACAGGCAGTGGACAGGCCTCGCTGTCGGATCTGGTTTGCATCTTGCACAACAGGCATGTTGTACAGGGCTGCTCATTGTGCCATTTGCTGATTGGATGGCATTTCTAAGGCAGAGTGCAATGCAGGTGAGTAAAGCATGCCCCATGTGCCTACACACTAAGCACCAACACCCTCTGGTGGTGACAGATAGGTAACACAACTTGCCATAGTGGGAACAAACTGCCCATTTATAACTTGAGCGGGCCATTCCTTGTTAACACATCTGAAAGGTGAAGAAAAGTGGTACATGCAGCTGTCAGCCAGAAGGGTGACGGAATGCCTAAAGATGCCTGCTGACAGGACTTCAGTGTTTCCATGTAGGCTATGTACACCTGCTCAAACTTCAAACAGAGTTTGCTGCAAGAATATACTTCTCACTCCCAACCCCCAGCTCCCACTGGCACATCCAGCTCTCCTGTGGTGGAGGAGTATGCAAGCGGTTGGGGTGACTGTCACCAGCTCCTACTGGATACCCCCCATATCATCACTGAAGACGATGGACAGGAGGATCCTGCCACCATCATGCCAAGGCACTCTTGTGTTTTTGTTTTGTTTTAAAACTGTATTTTTATTGGATGCCTCATGCAGTCCGACTGCACTGTTTTCTGTTTTGTAGTTTACCTTGAGTCCCAGTGAGAAAGGTGGGCTATAAAGAAAGTAAATAAGGAAGCACAGTAAATACATTTTTAGTTCTGTAAAGTGTGCTTCTTCACTGGAGTCCCTTCTATAACAGCGCACTCTGCCTTCCTTTCCCCCTCCAGCAATGGCCAACCATTTCAGCACCGTTCTTAGTCCTTTCTTTCTTTGTAGGATGTGCACAACCCATTTGCAGGCGTGACATATGCCTGTCTTGGTTTTTAAAGGAGTAAACAGACCAGCCTACCTTCCCCCTGTCACTATTGTGCCTGTACCTGTAACATATTCTACTTCTGGAGAAAGACGGCTAGCACAAGCACAATGCTAACTAAGAATCTGCAAATACACAGATCAGGGCCTTCCTTTTTTGTGGACCACCTTTCCAAGAAGATCTACTTTTTTATCCTCTTTTGGCCATCAATGCAATATTCTTGAAGTCATCCATTGATATTCCCACCTGTTGATCAGCAGATGTTGCAGACCTTCTGCATATGATTCTTAATACTGTTGTGATTCTTGTTCTCGTGGATTTTTAATCTGGGGTTTCATGCATATTGCACAGTTGTTTGAATGCTCTTTGAATTGTTAACGTAACATATATTTAAATAACAAGAGCGATAATAGCATTAAAGATGAAATTGCTTCCAGCATTTCAAAGCCATTATTTTTTCTGTTTGTACTTTCCCATATTCAGAAGAATTTTTACTCTAAATGAAGATGCTTCTAGGTAATCTAATGGCATGGCAGTAAGTAAGGAGTTAATAATGGAGCAAGAAGACACAATGTGCTTTTAAAAACCAAGACGCGTTCACAACACTCTGCACTAGAAATGGCAAGCTGAGGCTGGAGGGAACAAAAGCACTCAAGAAACACCAATGGGAAGATTTTGAAAACCATGGATGGAAGAGACAGAAGTCTTGCTGATAAAGCAGACACTGCGGCAGGGATGGAGCAGAACTCAGGGTGCCTGTTGTGAAAAAGCAAACAGTAGGAGCCTAGAGAAGACACAAGTGTGGATCCAGGCTAGCCAAGGCAAACTCAATACCCTGCCCCACCAGTTAATATAAGGATTACTGAGGCATACTCCTGAGTATACCAAGTATACTCCTAGAATAGGTTTGGAAGGTATGCAATTCAGCAGCCTTGCTAAAGCTGACCAGGATGGGACCAGGCTGAAAGACCACCTGGGAACTTCATGCATTGACTTCCATGTTAGAGAAACGCTAGATGAGAATGCTGTAAAAACAGGCACAAACACTTCCCTCAAAGTGTTAGTCGGGGTGCAAGCTATAACCCTGAATTTTTCTGGCATTAAAAGCTTTGCTTTCAAGCATTCAGACTAGGTCAACAGAGATGCCATAATTGTGGCTGGACCAATGGGTCAAGACTGCTGGGCACTGACTCTCCAGGGCCTCAGAACTGAGATCTTTCTGTGCTCTGTTATTTGACAGTGCAATCCTAAACCCGTTAGTGGATTTACAAGGTTGTAACTATTTAGGATTGTGCCTAAGATTAAAGAATATGTCAGGGATTAAAGAATATAAATCAAAGGGATTTTGATTACGTTCTGCACATGGTCATAAATGGTGACATTTTTAACCATGGCAACAATGAGGAAAAATGTTGCGAGAAACCCATACTGATGGATGTTACACCAAAAACATCTGCCTGCTGATGTCATAATCTCCCAAAGCAAGACATGTCCAGATTTTTTACCTCCGGATCCCAGCAGCTTCATCTCCTTCATCTTGTGGCACCCTCTCCTTTAACTGTTTCCGGATATCCTTCCATCGCTCCTCCAGCTGCTGCCGAAATGGATCCAGTTCCAAGCGGTCTAGCTGTGAAGACAGGAAAGGAGAGGTCAGAAGAAGACCATCTCCAAGGCACTGAGACCAAGGCTGGAATAAGAGTTTAGTTTAGGCATCCAGTTAAACTGGTTCCAGGGGGACTCCAGAGAGAAAAGTGTGCTGCTTTCTTGCAGTGGATGCCTCTGAACTGCCCTACAGCTCTGCTGGGGACAGCATCTGATTCTCCATCATGACACAAGAGCAGAATGCTCCAGGATAGAAACAAATTTAAAAGAGGGGTAAACTGCAAGGAAAAAGAAAGTATGCCTGCAGTCACATTGGGAATTCGTGACCTTTGTAAATCCGCTACAGTAAGCTCAGTTCTGAAAGGGCTGGCCCTCTGCTAGTGTGTGTGTGTGCACAGGTGACCGTGGTTTGCTTCTGGGGAGGAGTAGGAGTGGGCAAAAAAAAAAAATGGGTTAGTTCGGATTCGGGTCTGTCGGTCCTGAAAAAATATCCATACTTCCAAATATACCTGATAGCAGTATCAGCATTTCACTGGTATTCGGGTCAATATTTGGAAACTCGAAAATATTCGGCTCCATTATACCCTATGAGGACTGTCCCCATAGGGTATAATGGAGAATTTCACTCCCAGAGCCACGTTGCAGCGCGACTCTGTGTGTGAAGGGAAGGTATTTAAATACCTTCCCTATTCCTTCCCTCTCATGCCGCCTCTGCACCATGACTTCACAGCAAAGAGAAGGCAAAGCTTAAATACTTTCCCCTCCCTCTTGGGCATCGCTCTGCAGAGAAGGCACAAACCCAAGAGTTCAGGGAAGGCATTTAAAGTTAAAATACCTTCCGTTCACTGGGGAGGCTTGTTGCTTCCCTTTGCTGCACGACTCCACAAGTAGCCAAGCCCGAATAAAACTCGGATAATACTGGCTTTTATTCGGGGACAGCTATTTTGGTAGCTGAATACAGATCTCTGATCTGTATTTGGCTGAATAAATACAAAAAAAAAAAATCTTACCGGTATTTTTCAGGTACTTATTTGGCTCAGTATATACTGAGCACACACCCCTAGAGAGGAGTATGAGGACTGGAGGATTAATCTGTAAAGCAAGAAAAACTTATTCCTTCCAGTCGCTTGTTCTGGCCTTATGCTGCCAAGTCAGCAGAGGGGGCACTTCCAGGTGCACCAATTCAGGGAGGTCAGATGTGTTTCAGCACATCCAGTCCACACAGTATGCATAAGCAAGAACCATGCATAGTGTGCACTTCAGACCTCCCTACTCCTCTGTGGGCCTGCCTGGGTCACAGGGACTAATGCAAGCCAGGGTAGAGGCATTGCTGGCTTCCAGCAAAGAATGCTTATGAGTTCTGAGGGGAGATGATTTGGGCAGTCCTGACTGCCTACTTCAGCACTGAGCCATGTACAATGGGAAGCAATGGTCAGATAATTACATTTGCCCTGATTGGCTAGGCTGCTGTGGCTGACTGAAGTGACCCACACCTTGTTTACCTTGGAGTCCATTTCTATCAAGAGTTTGTCAAGCATCTTCTGCCAGTCTTGCTCTTGCCCAGCCATCTTGTTTAGCAGCTCCTGCATCATCTTATGCAACTGCTCTGTGGTGGCATCAAACTGGGTGCGGCTGACCTTCGCAGCCAGGGCTGACTTATCTGCTTTCTGGAAAGGAGGACACAAGATGGGGAGGATCTTTGGGTTGATCTGTATTGCAAACAATTCCCCTCTCCTTCCCTCCAGCACATGTGATTTTGAATTTCCCCAGTCCTCCGAAGAAGGCAAAGATCAGCATCCTTGTACAAAAAAAGGAAGGAAGAAGCAAACTTTTCACAGCTGCTCTGTTTATCAGCTATGAAGTTGGGAGCAGAACCCAGGCCTACATCTACTATATGCATGGCCTTCTGTGAATGGAACCCTTTGCTGTGTCTTGACATGCACAACTACAACAAGACATCCATTTCCACTTCTTACCACATCAATCTCCATCACGATGCGGTCTTTGTCAGCTTTATCTTTTTCTAGCTTCTCCAGGGACTTGAACAACATCTTTAAAGAACAAGGGGCCAAAGTTAGTTACTCAAAACATAGGCCTCCGTTTCCTGCACCGTCTATGGATGGCTTGTCTGTGCAACATCGTCACCCAGCACCAAGACGTGGAATGCTCGTGGCATCTACCATCAGGGTCCCCTTCGTCTGATGTTGGACGTCACCCTGTTGTGCATCAAGATCACCTACACTGATCTCTCTCTGCTTCTGGTGATGATCGTCTATGAGAGTGCCTGTCGTGGTATTCAGCTTCTCACAGTCTTCTTGAACTTGGAGGATAGTAGTCTGGATGTTGTTGAGCATCTCTTCCTCCTGTTTGTAGAGCCAATAAACCAGTAAAGGCTTCAAATGATACACTGGTGGCCAGCCTATGATCTCCCAGTTCCTGCTCAAGACACCTTTAAGGCTCTGGTCTTAGGAAGCTGGGATTGGAGGAGGGATGAACAAGGGGTTTCTTGAACACTGCCTTGAAAAAGAACTAGCAAGAGTTTGTAAGTGTACAGTTTCCATTCATTTCCATGAGAAATTTCTGAGGAATTGCACACGAAAAGAGAATACGGGCTAGATGGATTATTTTTTCAGAGGGTCAGTTGTGCAATGACATGGCACCTGCTTTGCATGCAGAAGGGCCAATCTCTAGCGTAAAAGTGATGGACACGACCTCTCCCCACCTGAAACCTTGGGAATTTCCTGCTAATTAGAGGAGTCAATACTGAGCTAGACAATGGCCTAGCTTGCTATAAGGCAGCTTCACAGGTTTACATGTTTATATTTAGCCACTTTAACAATATTGTATTCCCTATGTGAAGGACCATTTAAAATTACCTTAGCCACATGGGAGCAACTTTTCCATGGTGTTTGACCCAATCCCATTCATGGGGTCACATAAGCTTTCCCCATAGTGTTGGCACACACCACTTCCAGCAAGATGATGATACTATGATAAGGACCCATAGGGATCATTACCTGCCCACATAGCTGAATCCCAGTTGAACCAGATCAGATCCCATACAACAATGTTGAAATGCACTCAGAGGGTCAATACATAAAAAGAAAATTGCAATTCTCACAATCCTCCCCCCCTCCCCTCCCCGCGCTCCCAATCCTGATTTAGAATCTCAGTTTGTGGGCAAGGGAAAAAAATATGTTGAAGTGCTCAGATTTGAGAATCACAACAAATTGTGGTTAGACTGCTGATGTCTGAAGCCAGGAAACCTTCAGTCTTGGCTCAGCATGCCAGGGGAGAAGGGGGTGAGGAGAACACATGGTCCAGAGGATTTCAGGGTTGACCCGATTGCTGTTTCTTTGTGAGGTTCAAATACAGCCTGACAGAAGTCCTATGATTGACTTCCGATCCTTTGAAAGCCAGGCCACATTTTAAAAAGCCATCAGACCATGCAGTTCCCATGATCATCTAATGAAAAGACAGAGAAAGCCTTCAGGCAAACACTGGCTCAGTAGCCTCAAAGATGCTTTTCATCTTCCAAGAACTTAACTAATGACTGCCCCACTTCCTACAGCTATTTAAAATCAGAGTTGAGACAAAAGGCCATGGAACTGAACAACAGAAAAGCAAAATCTTGGTCTTTAATGCCACTGCATCAATTCAACCGCATTTACACTCAGGAGGGCTGCTTAAAACCTACTGAATCCTACTGCAGCTGAGCAAAAGGAGGAAGGCAGATAAGAAATAGCCTCCCAAGAGGCATGAAAAGTTAACCAGTCAAACATTTAGATAATGCAAATGACAAATTTTTGCATGTGATATGGTGGCAGGGGCTATTGGTTAAGCTGGGATGATTTGAAGGCTATTAGGACTTGGTTGGGAACCATTCCCAGAAAACCATCTGCTACACCTGCTTGTGTGTTGTAGGTGAAGAGCTGCCACCTCAGATAAATCTGAATGTCCCACAGACTCACCCACCACCTTTTTGGAACAGGAGGACAGCAGTGAAGGTGGGGGGGGGGGAGAGATACAGGAACCTTGTATACAGCGATGGGAGGATAATATATGCATTAGGTCAGCAGGTTGAATTGCATGATCTTCTGATCTCTTTTGGACCTATAATTTGGTGGCCTCTGCTTCTAAGGCTGCATTCAGATGTCACAACAGATGACAATTAAACTGAGATCAGACACGAACACAACATGTGCACTGTGCTCAAGCACTCCCAATCACTCTTCCCACCTCCCTTCCTTCTCTCTTGAAGCTTCATTCAAAACTTTCCAGCTTGAATTGAGCGGAACATTTCCACTGGTGGAAATTGTTCTGTCTGCAGAAATGCTACACTGAACCCCAGCTTCTACGTCTAGATGTCAGGCTGCTGAAGCCACCTGCATAGATCACAAAGAATCCATTTTCAGGCCTTCCCCACTCGCATCAAATGAGCCCATGTTACCTGCTGTGGGGATTCCTCTGTCTTCAGATACACATTGGAAGGTTGAGCTCAACTGAGCCAGGTTCTCTTGTTGGCCTTACCTGGCGCTCCTTGGGTTTCTTGGCCATTTTGCCTTCTGCCTGCCTCAACATGAACTTGTTTATTGAGTCCTGCAGCTGCTCATAACGCTTGAACAGCTGGCTTACTTTCTCACTGACATCTAAGCTGCAAGCTGCGCATGTGCTCTGCTGGACCTGAGCCACCCCAGGTTCCGGGGTAGGTGGCATGCTCATGGACAGCAAGGTGGATGAAGAGGCCATCATGTTCTTCATGACCGATCTAAGCTTGTCTAACTGCGGGCAAGCGAGGAGAGAAGGAGGAGTCTGGTTAAGGGAATCTGACAGCAAAGTATCTCTGTTTTCACCGGGCATGGGGAGAGGGAAGCAGAATCAGGCTTTTCTTATGGAGAACTTTTGATTTCACAAAAATCTTGGCTGCTCTCTTTATGCAAAGGGGAATAGGGAAATATTACTGCTCCTTTTAGACCACTGAGACTGATGGGGTCCCATTCTGCTCCCACCAGTGTAGCCATAAATGAGGAAAGTGGGAAGGGAGCTGAGACAGAGGGACCTTATGCCCTATAAAAGCCTACAGCCAGCCCTGAAGAGTATGACTACACTGCCCAGTATAGAGGACTACAGAGGGAGTTTTTCTTTTGAAAACCTAGAAAAGGCAACTACCCATGTACCATACTTTGGGATTCTGCAGTTTGGGGGTCAAAGGGCTTTATCCTGACCTGTAACCTGGATGAGAGAGGAAGAGAAAGGAGGGGGATGACTAGCTACTCTATGTGTAATTTCCTTTCCATCTCAGTCAAAACTGCCCCTTGGGATTTCTGGAAGGGAAGTGACCACACAACACCTCTCCCTACAACTCTCTCCACAAGGCTCACTTATTAATTCAGACTGTCACATGTGTGGACCAATTCACACACTAGATTTTATGTGGGTTGTGTCTGGCTTTCCCACTGTCTTTCAATCAGGTGTGAGTGATGAGTGCCCTTCAATTCTCACATGTACTGTGTCCAATTTGGATCAGGACTGTGGTGCACAGAGAGAAGGGGCTTCCGCACTGTGCTTTTTCCTCACCTGAAATGGCCCGGGGGGGGGTCTAGTTGCTCAGTAGGGGAAACCCAGGGATACCCAAACAGTGCCCATGAAGCCCCCAATGGGGCAAAAAGTGCCTCAGGAACATTTCAGGTTGGGAAAATAGTGCAGAAGAGAGGTTCAGGCCCTTCCTCCTCATGAGACATGGTCCCAATCTGAATTAGGCACCACGTAAGAATTGAAGGGGAATGGCAGCTCACATCTGACTGAATGATGGAGCAGGGAACCCAGACATAATCCATGCAAATCCAAGTTTTTAGTATGGACAGCATGATTCCAAACTCTTGTTCAGTAAAGTGGGATTTACGCCAGTTGTGGCTGCAAGTATAGAACATTTACTAGCTCATTAAAAATACTATTAGACCATATGCATGTTTTGGGCAGCTTACAAAGTGGGTCTGGCAAGCTAATCAAGCAGACACTATTGTTGATACTCGTCCTCATTGTTATTCAGCACTAACTGCAAGGCAGAAGCCAACATAAAGAGAACTTGGACAATCTTAATCTTCAATTATTAGGCTGCCTTGCCCCCTATCAGGGCTTATCCTTGGCAGTGTAGAGTTATGCCATTCATGGGCAAGATGCCTCTTAAAATGGGCAAGCGTCCCAAGGGAAAAAAAGATGTGGTTGGCAAATGCTCTAAACCACATTTATTTATTCAAACCACTTGCGTGCCCTCATTTGTTTATTTAAACCATTTACAGTAGTAGTCAAGGCAGCTAACAAATAATTAAAAGCAGGCAATACAACATACCATACACGTCTAATAACAGCCCCAAAAGAAAGTAAAAACAGCAGCAATTTAGGAAACTAGTTAACACGCCAGCTTCTTCATTCTCTGAAAGCCTGCCTAAATAAAAGATTTTGCTTGGCATTGAAAAGATAGAAGGGAGAGGGGAATGAATGGCCAAGAGGAGCTCTGGGTAGCCAGCCAGGAGTGAAGAGCATGGCAAACAGCCTATGCTGGTCCTGATCCCTTTTGCTGACCTGTTCTTGGAGGTCAAGGGCCGTGTCGGTCACCGACTGCTCCAGTGTTGCTTTCCCTTTATCCTGCTTCTCTCTCAGCTCCTTTAGCTCTTTCTCTATCTCCTGCACTGTTCCTCTGTACCACAAAGCCAACAACAGAGAATAATTATGCATCAAACACGAGAAATAATTTGTGAGCATATGTGTGTTTGGTCTGTTCCCTGGCTCTCCAATGCACACATGGAGTGCTGGGGGGTGGGGGTGGGGTTTGGTTAACTTGCTGAAACCAGCCCACCAGAAGCTTCAGTGCATCTCCTCCTCCCCTTCTGCTAAGACCAGGGCTTTTTATTTTATTTACCATTGTATCATGGGGCAATGCAAACAGTTCTGAAGGTATGTGCAATATATGCCAGTAATTCCTCTTCCAACTACTTTTCCCAGTAATGCAAAGTCATGTATGTGGGAAGGAAGACAAACCAGCATCAGGGGCAGGCATTCCTGGGCAACTGCTGAGGGCTGGGGAGACTTGCTACAGTGCAGCAGTAGCAACTGAAACCGGCTCTCTCTCTCGCTCTCTCTTGGGGGGGGGGGGGAAGAGTGATATTAATGGTACAGGGCCCCTGGAAGGACTATGCCCTTCTAGAGATTCAGCCTGTGCCACACTCCTCTCTCCCTTGGCATGCACTGCCACTGCCACAGGTAGGCACAGTGGCTCCTCCTCTTCTGCCAGATAATCAGAGGGCAAGCATCAATGGTTGCTGCATGCCACTACCCACTGTTCACTCACTTGCCTGAGAAAACAACGGCAACAGCCACTATCCAAACCAGCTGGACAGGCAGGCTAGTGGTAGCTGGTGTCCTAGTGGTGGCAGCAGATGCTTGTTCACCATGGCCAGTGTATGAGAAACCATGGCAACTGGGAGCAGGAAGTTGCTATTTGCTTGCCTGCTTTCTCTGTCCAAGTCATGGCAGTACCTAGGAAGGAGCCTGGTGTCAGTTAATGCTGCCATCTCCTGCCCGGGAGGTGGGATGAGTGAACCCTTGATGCTGGGTCTGTGGAATGTTATGTCATATTTCTCATGGCGTGCTTATCGCTCTTTGAGCTGCTCTGACCTTGGGAGACTGCTGGTGCCTGCCCATGTATCTCTTCTCCTGTCTGGCTCTAATTCTTCCTGCTTTTTCCCTGGGAACCGTAAACCAGTATTTTGAGCACCTTTTCTTTGGCTTGGTGATTGGTTGCAATGCCTTACCAGACCCCTTTATGAATTCTGTATAATTGTCCTGCTTGGGGTTGTGTCAGCCATTGCTAACACAAGAAGTGCAGATGACCACAACAGACCTTTCTCAATAAAGACTTCCTTCACTAGGACACTTGTTGTTGACTGACTCTGTAGGACTTTCACACTTGGCTGCCAGGGGCTCCCAAAACCTGACCTATGGAGAAACAGGTTGGGCCTGCAAGGCTATGTGGTAGGGGAAGGGACTTAGAACAGTTCTCTGAAACTTTTTGACATAGTGACAGCTCTGTCCCATGTCTGTCTTCAGTCCTCTCAGCTCTGTCAACAATGACTTTTTAAGCACCATGCAGGCCTTGCCTCAAAATCAAACTATTTTTGAATGAGTAACCCAATCTTTATTCCTTTTCAGCCAACTTTCTGAAACATTTCATGGATTAAAAAGAAATCAGCACCCATTACCTGAAGGACAGCTAAGAGCCTTCTTGGATATTTTAAAATTCTCCAGGGTGTGCACAGGAATAATATAAATGTGTTAAGAGGTGTTTTCTTTTTATAATTCATCTGGGGAAAAATGTTCAAAGTATGAATATTGACCAAACAGTGTTTTGCTGGAGAAAAAAAATTGAATTTTTAATTATCTCTCATTTATACTCTTCAAAAAAAAATATCTTTGGAACAGCTTTACAGGAACTTATTATAGTTATGCCCTAACCTGGATAGCCCAGGGTAGCCCAATCTCCTCAGGTCATTCATTGGATGGGAGACCCCCAAGGAAGTCTAGGAGGCAGGCCATGGCAAACCACCTCTGAACGTGTCTTGCCTTGAAAACCCTATGGGGTTGCCATAAGTCGGCTGTGTCTTGTTGAAGAAAAAAATATATAGTTACACAACTGAGAAAGACGAGGGTTGAGATGTATGGTTTTTTTATGTGCTCTTCATATTAGTGTGACGATTTTGTGAGATGAAGATAGAACTGGGCTCTCTATCCTACAGCTCCATGTGAACTTCCACCACCAATCACGGCATAAATCAATGAAGCTGAGATTAGATTTCCCCCTTTATGTGCTTCATCTTCCTAGTTTTACCTGAGATAACCTATCTGCATGTTGATCTGACCAGCTCCTTCCACTGGCGCGTCTGTGATTGGTACTGCTGCCAGTTCTCCTTCAACGATTCTCTGAATCTTGTCTATCTAGAATCACAGTTGGAAAGAATGAGGAGCCCCAAACATTTGGTTGCCTCTCAAGAAATTTTGTCAACATGCTGACCTGTTCTTTGGAGTAAAGGAACACATTCCTCCCTATTGCAGGTAATGCTTACTTCTAGGGACTAAGGCTCACTTGTATCACAGCTGAATTTAATCTTAAATTGACTGATTGGTAAGAAAGAAGGGCATCGTAATTTCTTAGTATACAGAGGTAGTAATGGATGATGCCTTCTGATGATGCCACATATATCTGAATCCTCAGGATGAGAACAGGACAGTATGATCCAGAATGGCCAAGAGGAAAGCAGATTTGATAGTCCAAACAAGAAAATGAACAATTCATATAAGACCTGCCATTACAGCTGCCTTCTCCGCTCTGAAACCCATTATTTTTTATTTCATACATTGCAGTAAATGAATCACAGTGAATGAGCTTAAGAACATAAGAAAAGCCAAAGTTGGATCAGGCCAATGGCCCATCCAGTCCAACACTCTGTCACACAGTGGCCAAAAATACCAGGTCCCCTCAGGAGGTTCATCAGTGGGGCCAGGACACTAGAAGTCCTCCCACTGTTGCCCCCCCCCCCAGCACCAAGAGTACAGAACATCACTTGCCCCAGACCGAGATCACTCTTCAGTGAAGAAGTACTTCCTTTTATCTGTTCTAACCCGACTGCAAAGCAATTTAATTGAGTGCCCACAAGTTCTTGTGTTGTGAGAAAGGGAGAAAAGTACTTCTTTCTCTACCTGCTCTATCCCATTCATAATCTTATAAACCTCGATCATGTCACCCCTCAGTTGTCATTTCTCCAAGCTAAAGAGCCCCAAGTTCTTTAACCTTTCTTCATAGGGAAAGTGTTCCAACCCCTTTTATCATTCTAGTTGCCCTTCTCAGCACTTTTTCCAATGCTATATATAATAATTCTGAGGTGTGGTGACCAGAACTGTACACAGTATTCCAAATGAGGTCGCACCATCGATTTATACAAGGGAATTATGATACTGGCTGATTTGTTTTCAGTTCCCTTCTTAATAATCCCCAGCATAGCATTGGCTTTTTTTTATTGCAGTTGCACACTGTCTCGACATTTTCAGTGAGTTGTCTACTACAACTCCAAGATCTCTCCCTTGTTCAGTCCCCGCCAGTTCGGACCCTTGGGGTTTGGACAGAACAGGGAGAGAAAGAAGTACTTTTCTCCCTTTCTCACAATACAAGAATACGTGGGCACTCAATGAAATTGCAGAGCAGTCAGGTTAGAACAGATAAAAGGAAGTACTTCACCCAAAGAGTGATTAATGCATGGAATTCACTGCCACAGGAGGTGGTGGTGGCTACAAGCATGGACGGATTCAAGAGGGAATTGAATAAATATATGGAGCAGAGGTCCATCAGAGGCTATAAGCTATATATAGGAACTCTTGGTCTGGGGCAAGTGATGTTCTGTACTCTTGGTGCTGGGGGAGTCAATAGTGAGAGGGCTTCTAGTGTCCTGGCCCCACTGATGGACCTCCTGATGGCACCTGGTATTTTTGGCCACTGTGTGACAGAGTGTTGGACTGGATGGGCCTTTGGCCTGATCCAACATGGGCTTCTCTTATGTTGCATTCTGCTCTATGGGAGCAAAATGGCTATACCCCCAGCTCACACGCAGCTGTATTTACTTGGCAGCAGTCTGGAGATAATCTGTAATCCAAAACCAATCTGCACACAACTTGGAGGGCAAGTAGAAAGGCATCCTGGGGAGGTCTGCTGCGAGTGTGATGCCTCTAGCTTGCAGGTGCCCATTCAACAAGAGCACTTTCCTGGGGGCACCTGCTCTGGGGGGCTATAATCCCCCCCAAACTAAACATGGAGGACAGGTCAAGGACAGTCAGCTGGAGACTCTCTGTAGGTTTGGTGTCTATAGCCTGCAGGAGGACTGTTCCACCATGCCACCATGCCACAAACCTCAAACGAGCTCATAAAACAACAAGGCTTGTGGAAATTGGTGGTTTGGTGTTCATGAAACCCCATACACTGCAAACCTCCATGTTTCTGGGTTGCACCCCATCCCTAGATCTGACTAACAAAGTTCACAATGAATTATTTACATTAGTGTCAGAGAAAGAGAAGCCCCTCCTTTGAAGATCAGCAGATATATGGGGCTGTCCCCCAAACTGGCACCCATATGTTGAGTCTTTTTAATTCCTCATCCCAAATAATGCAACATCATCACAATGTGCATTTTAAAATCTATGTTCAATATCACTGGTGGTGGTAAAATATACATTATGAATCACAAAGTGGACTACATATGAAGATGGATTAAGAGAACTCAAGAGGGATGTGGTTTTCAGAAGCAGCCTCATATCTCCATGCGTAAATAGTTCCGCCTTAAGACCTTCACCTTTGCTATAAAGTCAACCCGATTGTTTGCAGCCACTGAGCTTGTACAGAAGACCACAGTGGAGTAGTCTGACCACACACATCATCCCATCAAGGGGTGGGGAGCATTTTACCACATATGTACAGAATGTGCTGCAAAACGGCTACCCGTTTGGGCTCAATATCTCTGACTAACCTGACAACAGAAATAGTCAGCAGTGGACAATGAGAAGGTTCCCTGGATGCATATCATCAACTATTACTATACGGAACTGGGGGGGATGGGAAAACTTATCCTTACCAGTAACCATCAGTAATGGCAGTGGTGGAGGCAACAGCCTGTTCAGTCTGCACTGTGCAAATGTGCAGTTGCTCCAACACAAGCATGGCTGTTGACATGTGGAGGCAACCATACGTTTTCAAGTGTTGACTGAACTGCCCCTTTCTTCACTGACAGTTCCTAGGGTTACTACTGGAACGGGAGGGCTTTCCCCTCCCCCCAATTCTCCCTGCAATGACAGTGAACGGTCTCACTAAAGAACCACCCCACTAGTCCCCTTCTGCTAACTTCCCACTTTCAAGATCTAGAGGAGACTGACAAAGGATTATCAATATCTAATTCTCAACATCTGTGATTACTTAAATCTGAAATTGGAGCCATGAATAAACAAGACAGATCTTTCTATAGCCTTGAGAAAAGCCCAAGGTTTGCAGAAAAATCTGAAATCTTTAAAAAAAGAAAAGAAAACCTCAAAACACTGGGTGGCTAAAACACTGCACGTTACTAGAAGTAGCACCTATACCTTTAAGAAATGAATGCTGTCTACCATAGCCATTGTTGGAGTTGCTAAGAAACCACAACAATATTGTCAACCGAGCCTTGGTTTCTGTCAGTAAAAGGAAGGGCAGGGCACAGGGCTCTCTTGAGGGCTATTTTTGGCCTTTCATGAAGGACTCATCGGGGCCAATCCCAACAGCAACCACTAGCAGGCCTGGCTACTTGCTACTGTTCAACAGAAGCCACTATGTGAAAGGTAGTGTGATGTTGTGGTTAGAGTTTCAGATTAGGATCTGGAAGACCCAGGTTCAAATCCACACTCTTCTGTGGAAGATCACTGGGTTTCTTTGGGCTAGTCACATACCCCCCAGCCTAACCTACCTCACAGGGTTGTTGTGAAGATAAAGTGGAGGACAAAACAATACAAGATGGTCTGAGTCCCCATTGGAGAGAAAGGTGGGGTATAAATGAAGAAAATAAATAATAAATATAGTTAAAATAGGGGGGCAGATAAAAAGTAGGTTGGCTGAAAGGGGGGAAAGAGAGAAGGAACCAGGGATGGGGAGAGGATATGGGGGCTACCAGGCAGAGGGAAACAGGCGAAATTGGGAGAAGGGATACATAGAAAAATAAGATGCTCCACAGAAATCCTTGAGGTTCCCCCACCTGTTACTTATTATCTACAAACACATGAGAAAGGACAAAAATCAAGCAAATTAGAGGATTAAATGTCAACAAGTTGCTACTAATGCACAGGATATAGGTCTAGCATGATTTCTGTGAAATACTCATCTCCACCCAAGACCCTGCAGAGCTGCTACCAAGCAGAGAAGACAAGTCTAAGCTAGATGGGCCACGGGTAAGAATCTGTCTAAGGACAGGTCATAGCTGAGGCAGAAATTAATGAAGCAAGCATATGGACAATTTAAAATGCTACAGCAATGCACTGAGCGATTACAACTGCAGGATATGATGGTACTTCTTTGGAGAGAATCAGACTGCACAAATTCTTGTTGCAAGCATGGAAACAAACTACCCTTCCTCACCTTCTCTTTTTCATCTTTCATGTTGTCTTCCATGGACTTCAGTGCAGCAAGCTGTTCATTAAGGTTGGGTGGGATGTTCGCAAAGCACCTATCAACTATCCAGAAGAAAGAAAAGAGCAACAATGACCAAATCACACATAGCTGAGAGACCCCCAAGCTTCAAATGTCAGGGTCAGCATTCCAAACCCTAACTTTTTTGCTGAGCATAGTCTGATATTTTCAAACTCGTCCTACAAACAAAGAAATGGGTAGCCAGCACTTTGGGAAATCTTCCTCCAATAAATCCTGTTCGCCAAATAACACTGGGAAGAGTACCTGGTGTCTCTGCAATCCATACCTGCGCTGGTGAGTAAGTCTTGCAGCCTCTGGAGATCAGATTGACCACACTTGTTTTGTTCCAGCTTGTTGATCTGGTCTCTTAAAGCATAGTAGAGGTCGGTCAGCTGGGCCATCTGGCGAAGGGCATCCACAGTCTCGGCATAGCGAGCTGGGGCCAAACTGGATCCAGACATGGGAGACTCTGAATACTGTAGAGGAGTCAATGCTGGTGATACTGGAGGTGTAGCACCCAAAGCAGGCCCTGGTGGCACTGTCAGTAGACCTGCAATCTGTGTTCCAGGAGCAGGATGCCCATACTGGCCTGTAAGATATGCGTCTTGGGCGCCAGGATAGTATGTCTGCACCCCAGGAACACCAGGCTGGCCACCAGGATATCCTTCCTGGGCCCCAGGAGCGCCTGGCTGAGCCCCAGTGGCACCAGGATAGCCAGCTCCAGAAACTCCAGGTGGACCTCCAGGATATACTGTCTCACCCCCAGGAACTCCAGGCTGGGCTCCAGGCACCCCAGGGAAGGGTGCCTGGGCTCCAGGAGCTCCCGGATATGCTCCAGGATCTCCATGATAGGGTCCTTGGGCTCCTGGGTAGGTTCCAGGAGCTCCAGGGTAGGGTGCCTGGGCTCCAGGAATTCCAGGCTGGCCCCCTGGAGCTCCAGGAGTTCCAGGCTGGGCCCCTGGAGCTCCAGGGTAGGGTGCCTGGGCTCCAGGAGCTCCAGGTTGGGTCCCTGGAGCTCCAGGGTAGGGTGCCTGGGCTCCAGGATAGGGTGCCTGGGCTCCAGGAGCCCCAGGGTAGGCCCCAGGTGCTCCAGGGTAGAGTGCCTGTGCACCAGGAGCTCCTGGTTGGCCAGGCTGAGCCCCTGGATAGGCAGCTCCTGGATGTGCTCCAGGCACACCTGCTGGAACACCAGCTGCTCCCACCTGGGCCTCTTCAGCCCCAGCAATGCCCAGCTGCCTGCCTTGATGAACTCCTGGTACAGCAGCAGCTTGTGGAGTTCCTGGTGCTCCTCCTGGTGTCCCTTCTCTTCTCGATGAACCAGCCTGCGTTCCTGGAGTTCCAGAGGTTTTGCCATCTTGAGGAGAGGCTGAACCAGAGGTTGGAGAGTGCTGGACTGGACTTGTGTCCTACAAATAAATGGAAGGAAGCAGATTTAGTGATAGATAAAGAAAATAGGCCAGCATTGGAAGGAAAGGATTAGGAAGCATCAGGAGTGATATTAAAAATAAATGTTCTGTATGGGCACTGCTTGGGCCAGGTAGAACTACTGCAGGCTTCAAATCTTTGAGTTTGGAACTGGAACTCACAGGGCTATTTTTTGGCTGGAACGCACCGGAATGGCATTCTGGCTGGCTTCCAAGTTGGCCCCACCCTCCACCCCGCCCCCTCCTTGGCCCTGTGTGGCCTGGGCCGGAAGCTTCCCCTGCTGTCGGGTCTTTCTTTGCAGTCTCTGGCTGCAGATGAGCCAGTTCAGTTGCAGCCAAGCCCGCCTTGCCCTCCAATCTTAAAGATGCACAGGCTGGGCCACCTGAGGACAAGGAGACAGCAGGGAAGGATAAGCAAAGTTTCAGAGCTGCGGGGGGGAGAGGGGTTCCCCCTTCTCAGCCCCTGCCAGAGCTGGAGAAGGTGCTGCTGCCCAGCGGCCAGTCCCTCTCAGAGCAGGGGCCATTGGCTCCTGCCTTGTAACAGGCGAGATCGCCTTTTGCAAGGCAGGAGCACCCGGCGCCCACTCTTCTCGAGCAGGGACTGCCGGCTCCTGCCTTGTAACAGGCGAGATCACCTTTTGCAAGGCGGGAGCACCCGGCGCCCACTCTCCTGGAGCAGGGACTGCCAGCTCCTGCCTTGTAAAAGGTGAGATCACCTTTTGCAAGATGGGAGCTCTAGGAGTCAGCTCTTCTCAATCAGGGACCACCAGCTCCTGCTTTATAACAGGCAAGATCGCCTTTTGCAAGGCAGGAACACCCAGCACCTGGCACCCATCCTTCTCAGGCAGTAGGTGTGAGGGAACCCCCCCCTTTAAATCCCAATGGACAATGCAGCCCTTCTTGCCTGCTCTCCAAGTGCGAGGGATTCCTGCTTGGAGAAGCAGGTGTGAGGGATTGCCCCCTCCCCCAGGCCCGAGATCTCACCCCTCCCACCTGAAGCGGGACCTGCACTGTGCACCTGATCTCCAAACATCAATGCTGCTCAGAGATCTGGTGTGTGGGGCCCGGCTGGGCAGCAGAAGCCTCCAGGGCCCCTTTAAAAGGTTCCCCCAGTGGGCGGGTCATGGCTTGGCAGCAGAAGCCTTCACGGTCTTCACTGTTTTTATTTAGAGAGTCCTCATAATTCAAAGCCCTGAACTTCAGCTTCCTTACTTTGTGCATAAATCTGATCTTGCCCTCTCTCACACACCCCGCCGTTGAGGGAAGCAGTTATGGGACTTGGGTTAGTGAACACTTGAGTGGGGCTGAAGGGGAGAAAACAGCAAAGAAAACCTGGCTTTTACTTCTCCTCACCAGGATAGGGTTGCTAGCTCTGGGTTGGGAGATTTTGGGGTGGAGCCTGGGGAAGGCAGGGTTTGGGGAGGGGAGGGACCTCAGCAGGGTACGATGCCACAGAGTCCAAACCCCAAAGGGAGACTGATCTTGATCATCTGGAGATCAACTGCAACAACAGGAGATCTCCAGGTTCCACCTGGAGGTTGGCAACTCTAAAGCAGGGGGCTTGGGGTTGCCTAGATGTCATCCTATGGGTTACAGCCTTCTAAGCCAAAGGACTTCAGTGGATTTAAGAGGGTGTTGTAATTCTGTTCAGGATTGCACTATAAGGCAGGCACCATTTGATCTCAGAACTGGTTTTGGTGTTTATGTATTTCTGTATTCTATTTTATATATTTTATCTATATTGTAAGCTGTTGAACTCTGTGAGGAAGAAAGACAGCTAATATATATTTTAAGTAAATAAATAAATAAACTCTAAGACATGCTGAGGCAGAGATTCACCCTATGATCAAATTGATGCCTGCTGATTTTGAGTGTTAAGGTTGCAAGAAGCATATCTTAAACATCACTTGTCCAGCTGACCATGTAATCCACATTCTCTGCTCCACACACGTCTGCCAGTTACATAGCTATATGATGACTTCCCTAGCCACTGGATCCAGAAGGGTGATTTTGATACTGCAACATATCCCAAAGGAAGGAAGGAAGATAATTGATTTGCCTAGAAGGAATAAGTTTTGATGCCTGAGAAATGGGGGATTGGGGGAGGGGTGAATTCTAACAGAAAGCTCCCCTAATCTGGTTTTTTTGCCCTCACTTGGATGACCCAGGCTAGCTAGCCTGTCTCATCAGATGTGAGACTTCTGATGAGATCCAATAAGCCATGCCTTGTATTGCAAAACAAAGTCTTTATTTCTTAATGGTCTTTCAGGACACACTTGCGTTGTTAGTGATACCACATACAGAATGGGAGGAACTGATATACTGTATTCAAACAGGAGCAAAAGGGCAGGTACCAATCAGAATAAAAATATCAAGCGCCAAAATGTGGTACCGTTACTTTCTCAGAGAAAAAGGCGCGTAAACTGAGCTAAATTCCCATCCCCAACCCTGTGTGTAATCTACATGCATTCCCACACAAAAGACACCTGGAAGAGCGGAGGCCCTGTTGTCCAAGATTACAAGTGCAGCAACAGAGATAACTGAAGTCTAGCAAAACAGATGAGTTCACTCTGAGGAAGGAAGGGTGAGGAGGGAGAAAAGGGGGGGGGGACTGTCGGGAGGGAAGCCGATGCCGATCTCCCGCTGGGACCTGAAACAGGGACTGAGAAAAGGAAGCAAACATGACAGGGAACCTGACATCCTGCCCCTCCCAAAATCAACCCCCACCCAGTTTAGAAGGATAACGTTTATGGAAGGCACAAATCAAACGAGGAGCATGAACATGGTCAGCAGCCACCCACTCATTACATTCAGGACCGAAATCCACCCCGTTCACAAGGTAAAACAAACGTCCCCGTTTGAGTTTAGAGTCCAAAATGCTGGAAATCTCAAACTGCGGCTCCCCCTCCTTCATCAGAGGAGGAGGAGCTGGAATCTCCAGACGCCAGGAGTTCGGCCCAGGGCTTTTCTTCAACAAGCTGTAATGGAAAACAGGATGAACAGAGTTCAGTGATTTAGGCAGTTCAAGTTCAAAAGACACAGGAGAAATTTTGCACAGGACTTTGAAAGGACCGACGTATTTCCATCCCAATTTCCGGCTCGGCTGCAAGCCCCGAATGTTTTTTTGTTGACACATAAACAGAGTCCCCAGGCTCCAACTCCCAACCACGAGCCCTATTCCGGTCCACATATTTCTTGTAATCCGCTTTAGCCCGATCCAGTGTCTTGGCAATGAGGGGGTAGGATTCCTGCAGATTAGTCCACCATGATTCAAATGGAGAGGGTGAAGTGTCTTTAGGGGATATGATATTTGGCACTGGGTTACCTTCATACCCCCCCACCGCTAGAAAAGGGGACACCCCCGTGGAAGAGTGCACTGAATTATTGTAGCTATATTCAGCAAAAGGGAGCAAGTCTACCCAATTATCTTGGTGGTAGTTTGAGTAATACCTCAAAAATTGTTCCAGGATCTGATTAGTTTGTTTGGATTGTCCATCAGTTTCTGGGTGATAAGCAGAACTGAGTGCGGGTTCAATGCCCATAGTCTTTAAAAGCTCCCGCCAAAAGTTGGCAATGAACTGGCTTCCCCTATCGGAGACTACATTTCTACGGAAAGAATGAAGTTTCACCACGTGATTAAAGAACACCTTGGCTAGGCCCTTAGCTGTAGACAATTTCCTGAACAGGACAAAGTGTGCCTGCTTGGAAAATAAATCCACTACCACCCAAATTACAGTTCTCCCTTTGCTGGGTGGTAAATCAGTAAGTAAGTCCATAGAAATGACCTCCCAAGGTCGGGAGGGGGTGGGAAGGGGTTGTAAGAGACCCGGAGGTTTTCTCCCTCGTTTTTTGCACATCAAGCAGGTTTGGCAAGAAGTCACATAATCTGAGACATGTTTTCGCATTCGCGGCCACCAAAACTATCTTTGAAGCAAGTTCAATGTTTCCAGATATCCAAAATGTCCAGAAAGCTTAGATTCATGGCAAGCATTTAAAACAGACAGTCTAAGGGAATTGGGTACTACCAACTTCGAGCCTTTATACCAGCACCCATCTGGTTTAAGTTCCAAACCCTCCTCCCCACTCCATTCATCCCGATCCTGCTGGGAATACTCCATAGCGCATTTTGTAATCCACTCAGAGGAAGGAGCCGGGGCGGATTGCTGCTTTTGGCTTCGGGTGACAACAGCCCCACTAAGTTGCTCAGGCGAAAACATGGAATCGAACACTTCTTCCCTCTTAGATTCATGCTGGGGAAGCCTGGACAACGCGTCTGCTAGGGAGTTAGATGTCCCAGGGAAATGGTGCAGTTTGAAATTGAACTTGGAAAAGAAATCAGCCCACCGGAGCTGTTTCGCGTTTAAAGTTCTACGAGTACGCAGCACCTCCAGGTTTTTAAGATTAGTCCAGATTTCAAACGGCGTCTGCGCCCCCTCCAACCAATGTCTCCAGGTGGACAAAGCTAAGCGAATTGCAGCTGCCTCTTTGTCCCACACTGACCAGTGTCTTTCAGTCTCACTGAATTTCTTAGAGACATACGCTAACGGGTGCAGCTTCCCATCCTTCCCCTTTTGCAGGATTGCCCCCCCCCCCCCGGCCACATCAGAAGCATCAACATGTACAATGAATTCTCGAGTCTCATTGGGGTGCGCCAGGATGGGCTCGGAAGTAAAAAGTCTCTTAAGCTTTTCAAAGGCTGCTTGACAGTCAGGTGACCAGTTCAGCCGCTCACCCAGCTTGCCAGCTTCAGGACCCTTCCCTTTTGTTTTTAACAGGTCAGTTAAGGGTAGGGTGACTGTAGCAAAGTCCTTTAGGAACGTTCTATAAAAGTTGCAAAATCCTAATAGGCTCTGAAGTTGTTTGCGTGTACGGGGGGCTTCCCACATTACTACCGCGTCCACTTTGGCGGGGTCCATCTCCAAACCTCTAGAGGAGATGCGGTACCCCAAAAAGTCAATTTCGGTACAGTGGAACTCACATTTTGACAGTTTGGTAAACAGCTTATGGTTCATGAGGGTAGACAACACTTCTCTCATCAATTTAACATGGGAAGGTTTATCTTGGGAATAAACAATGATATCATCTAGATAACAAAGGACCCCCTTAAATAAATGCTTGTGCAACACCTCATTAATTAGGCTCATAAAAACTCCAGGAGCTCCAGCCAATCCGAAGGGCATAACGAGGTATTCAAATTGCCCCAGGGGGGTATTAAAGGCAGTCTTATACTCATCCCCCTCCTTAATGCGCACTCGGAAATAGGCTTCTCGTAAATCCAGTTTGGAGAAAATCTTCCCCTTAGCCGCCTCTGCCAACAAGTCTTTTATCGGGGCAAGGGGTAGGCATTGGAGGCGGAAACGGCATTCAGCCCCCTATAGTCTGTGCAAAGCCGTAAGCCACTGTCCTTTTTCCGGAAAAGAACAGGGGCGGCAAATGGGGATTTCGCTGGGCGAATGAAACCCCGTTCTAAGTTTTTATCCAAAAACTTTCGCAGTTCATCTCTCTCCGTGGGACTCATAGAATATAACTTTCCCTTTGGCAGCTTCTCCCCAGGTAACAGTTCTATGGCACAATCAGTGAGTCTATGGGGGGGAGTTCATCAGCCTCTGTTTCACTGAACACTTCAGCCAGGTCTCGGTACTCCGGAGGAATTTTGTTTAAGTCCTCTGAGACCAAGCAAGCGAAGGGGGTGGAGGGAGGTCCCGAACCCCAGCCGGGATTCCATTTGTGCTGTGTGCATTTAGGATAGACCCATGTAATTTTCCCCTCACTCCACTTGACATAAGGATCATGGGCTCCCAACCATGGGCTTCCCAACACCATGGGGAATTGGGCGTGGGGGGTGATGACAAAGGCTCTCTGCTCCCAGTGATCCCTGGTACCCACAATCAAAGGCTCAGTCTCTGCTTTGCAAGCCTCTTTCATTTCAGACCCATCCATTTGAGTGAATCGCAGAGGCTCCGACAGCGTGTTAACTTTGGGTCCCAACCCCTCCACCACCAAGGGGCTAATCAAGTCTCTAGCACACCCTGAGTCAATAAGGGCTCGAACCCTGACGTGGGTGCCACTTCCAGGAGCAATAACAGTCACAACCATATAGAGCAAAGGCCCGGGACTGCTCACCATTGGCGGCGTGGCCGGATGGGAGACCTGCAGCTCCACTTCTCCTGCTGCAGGTCTGGGAAGTTTCCCAACGGCTGGGCGGTCACAGCCTCCAGCATTGCATTCTTGCCCTCATTCGGTGCCCCTTCCAGCTGTAATGCCCGGCATTTGAAAACTCCTTTAGTGGGTCGCGGTGTTCCTCCAGGAGTCGGCTGGGGAGTCTTCAAAGCTTTCGGGGGCCCCAGGGGACAGGAGGATGCAAAGTGCCCACTCTCCCCACATAGCATGCACAACCCTTGCTTAAAACGGGCATCACAGAGCTCTTGAATGGCAGTTTTAAATTTGGGTTTCGGTGTGGTTTTGGCGGCGGAGTGGGATGCTGGTGAACTCAGCTCAATCAGCATGAATCTCTCCTCCACATCGGCCACTGCTCTTATCCAAGCCGCCAACGAGCCGGGCCAATCATTTCTTAACACAGTCTCGTATATCTCGCGGTTCAACCCCTCCCAGTACTTTTCGATGAAGAGATCCTGACCCCAACCCTGCACCTTCACAGCTATTCTACGGAATTGGGCAGTGTACTCCCTTACAGAGGATCGGCCCTGAACCAGCTTCCACAGCTGATTCCTGGCTTTCTCCTCCCCCAAAGGATTCTCATAGTGCTGCCGGAGGGCCCACATAAAGTCATTTACTGATCTCGATTCAGGACCAGGGGGGTTGTGCAGACTTACGTACCAGTCACTTGCAGTGTCCCACAGCTTCGAGCCAATGTAGCCTACCCTCTCATGTTCGGTAGGGTAAAGGTGGCCCCAAGTCCCCAAAAACCGCTTAATCTCGATGATGAAAAAGCGGAGCTTGTCAGGATCCCCATCAAACGTAGCTGTCAAGGGATCGTTGGGCGGCTGCCAGTACAACCAGTCCACAGGACGTGGGGGTGGCTGTGCTGGTACCACTGGCGGCTGCTGTGGACCCACGGGTGGTTGCTGTGCAGGTCCCGCTCCACCATCCTGCTGCTGAGCCAGCACTCCATCGTCCCTCCAGCCCCTGCCAGAGGGACTGCTCCCGCAGCTGCTCCCAGCATGGCCTGTTGCATCTCGAGTAGTGCCTCGTGTAGTTCGACTGCCAGCCGGTCGTGCATCTCATCAAATCTCGGGTCCATTTGCTTCCAGAGGTCATCCGTACCTCTCTCCGATGGCCGAGGGGTTTCCCGTTCGTCTGGGACCAAGCTCAATCTCCAGGAGTCCCTCTCCTCGTCCGAGAACCGCACATGTGATCCCCGCCTGTCATGGACCCAGGACTCCAGGGTACCCCCACCAAAGGTTGACCAGGAATACCTTGGCAGGGGACCTGCACCACCTGTGGCTCCCCCCCCGACAGGGGGGGGCATAAGAATCATAGTTCGTGGTCACCGGCTCCACAGGTGCAGTGGTTACCGGTGTTTCAGGTGTCGAGGTGAGAACTAGGGACCCATCATCTGATGTATCCAGGTATGGGATTCACTCCTTCCCGATTGGAAGGATCACTAACAATCTGTGAGACTTCTGATGAGATCCAATCAGCCATGCCTTGTATTGCAAAACAAAGTCTTTATTTCTTAATGGTCTTTCAGGAAACACTTGCGTTGTTAGTGATACCACATACAGAATGGGAGGAACTGATATACTGTATTCAAACAGGAGCAAAAGGGCAGGTACCAATCAGAATAAAAATATCAAGCACCAAAATGTGCTACTGTTACTTTCTCAGAGAAAAAGGCGCATAAGCTGAGCTAAATTCCCATCCCCGAACCTGTGTGTAATCTACATGCATTCCCATGCAAAAGACACCTGGAAGAGCGGAGGCCCAGTTGCCTAGGGCTGCCAAGTCCAACTTGGGAAATATCTGGGGACTTTGGGGGTGGAGCCAGGAGACTTTGGGGGTGGAGCCAGGAGAAAGGAAGTGACATCATTTTGTGATGTCACATCCTGTGATGTTCCTTCCACATGCTGACACATGAACTCATGAAGTTTCCTAATACTGAATCAGGCCATTAGTCCATCAAGGTCAGTATTGACTACTCAGACTGGTAGTGGCTCTCCAGGGTCTCAGGCTGAGATCTTTAATGTCACCTATTACCTGATCCTTTTTTAGCTGAAGAGGCTGATACCTCCTGCATGTCAAGCAGATGCTCTAGCACTGAGCAATGGCCCTACTGAATCCTTCCTCATCTCGGCAGAATATGAAGCACTGCTACACAAGTGCTAAATATGATTTTCATATCATAAGAACAGGAGAGAAGCCACAGTGGATCGGGCCAACAGCCCACTCTGTGTCACAACAGTGGCCAAAAATACCAGGTGCCCTCAGGAGGTCCAGCAGCGGGGCCAGAACTCCAGAAGCCCTCCCACTGTTGCCCCCCCAAGCACCAAGAATGCAGAGCATCACTGCCCCAGACAAAGGGTTCCATTTAGACCTTGTGGCTAATAATAGCTACTGACAGACCTCTGCTGGATGGGGACAGAGAGAGAGAGAGAGAGAGAGACAGACAGACAGACAGAAAAAAGAAAGAAGGAGAGAGAGAGAAGGAAAAGAGCTGGCACAGGCACTTACTTCCATTTAGACCTTGTGGCTAATAATAGCCACTGATAGACCTCTGCTGGATGGGGACAGAGAGAGAGAGAGAGACAGAAAAAAGAAAGGGGGAGGGGGAGAGAGAGAGAAGGAAAAGAGCTGGCACAGGCACTTACCCCAGGCCCAGCAGCAGCAACCTTTCAATCTTACACCAGCCGCATGCAAAAGCAGGCCCTTCAGTAAGAGCTTAGTCCCTCGTTAATCTCTGGGCGGGGCTCTCTGGCTAACTCTTAAAGGGGAAATGTCTGGTGAGGCTTTTCACTGCAGGCTCTTCAGACATTTCCCTTTAAGAGGCCTGGAAGGGAGAGGGCCCGGCAGGCTCCGACGTTCCCCTCCTGTTGGCAGCCATTGCTTCCCCCCGGTGGCCAGTTTTGAAAAAGCGGGGGGGAAGCATGAAAAATTGGTGTTTCCCCCGCCCTACCGGGGGACTTGGCAGCCCTACAGTTGCCCAAGGTTACAAGTGCAACAACAGAGATAACTGAAGTCTAGCAAAACAGATGAGTTCACTCTGAGGAAGGAGGGGTGAGGAGGGAGAAAAGCGGGGGGGGAACTGTCGGGAGGGAAGCCGATGCCGATCTCCCGCTGGGACCTGAAACAGGGACTGAGAAAAGGAAGCAAACATGACAGGGAACCTGACATCAGATCTCGGAAGCTAAGTAGGGTTGGAGACCACCAAGGAAGTCCAGGCCGGGACAGACATCTGTTGCCTTGAAACCCCTATGGGGGGTTGCCATATGTCAGCTGTGACGTGACAGCACTTTCCTCCACCACCACCACCAGTCTGTTCTATGAACTCATTTTGATTTTAGTTTGTCAATAGGAACCTTTAGGAATTGATTCCAATCCAGTGTGGGAATAATTGTTGGACATAAGATATTGGTTCAGGCAAGGTTTTGTATAGGTGGAACAGAAATATTTGAAATAAACAAATTGTTCATCCTCTCACCCCCATTCCACAATGCACCACCTTGTTCCATCCTTTTCCCCCTCTCTGTTTGGATGCTGGGATGTGGAATGGTATGGTTTAGCCCAATCTTATAATCTCTCAGAAGCTTATCAGGGTCAGTACTTGGATCAGGGATCTCCAACAAATAATGTTTTTATTGTTTTTGTCAAATAGAATAAGAAGCAAAAGGTGGGTGTACCTAGATGACCACACTTCTGGTAACATGGGGGTGTTGCCTAATATGCTAATGTGCTGTGCTATCAGGGGTGTGGCCTATTATGCTAATGAGTTCCTGCTGGGCTTTTTCTACAAAAAGAGCCCCGGGAACTCACTTTTCCCAAAGGTTGCAGGCCCAGTGGCAACAGCATCACCATGACCAGCATTTTCAGTTGCATGAACGTGCCTGCGCAAACCCATGTTGGAGTCTCCCACAATACTGATCAGCCTCTGTGAATCTCACCGAAGTAAGTTAGGAATTCTGGAGTTATGCTATTTGACTGTGGAAACTTATCGGCTAGTATTGGATCATCCTTTATTCAAGGTAATGATTCAGGCTGCACACAGTGAGAAAAAACAGTCTAGTTTTGACAGGGCAAGCAATGACACACACAGCCTGTAATATTTTTCTCAAACATATTTTCATTTCCTATATCTGTATAAATCCAATGGAATAGCCACATTGATCCACCAGCTACTGATCCGCTGCCTCGCCAACATTGGAGTTCTGGGACTAGCCTTGCAGTGGCTTGCCTCCTTGCTCCAAGATCAGGGAGGAGTGGCACTGGGAAACCAGCTGTCCCAAAGGCACCCATCGGAATGTGGGGTGCCCCAAGGGGCGATGCTGTCCCTGAAGCTTTTTAACATCCACATGTGCCCTCTTGCCCAGATTGCCCAGAGGCATGGGCTGGGTTGTCACCAGCATACGGATGACACCCAGCTCTATCTGTTGTTCAATGGCCAGTCCAATCCAAACCTGAAGACCACAGTCAGGGGCTACAAGCCGTGGCTGGTTGGCTTAGGCTGAGCCGTCTGAAATTGAATCCAACGAAAACGGAGGTCCTGTGCCTGAGTCGCGGCGGTCCAAGGGTAGAGTTCCCACTTCCAACCTTCAATGGGGCGCCAGTGGTGCCAGCGCCGGAGGTTAGGAGTTTGGGAGTACTCCTGGATGCCTCTCCAACAATGGAGGCCCAGGTAGCAGCCACTGCCAGGTGGGTCTTTTACCATCTCTGGCTGATTAGGCAGTTGGTTCCCTTCCTCAAATGCAGCAACCTGGCAACAGTGATCCATGTGATGGTCACCTTGAGACTGGTTTACTGTAATGCCTCTACATGGGGCTGCCCTTGTCGCAAATCCAGAAGCTGCAGCTGGTGTAAAATGCCACGGCCAGGCTGTTGATAAGCCTGTGCTAAAGGTGCTGCACTGACTGCCTATAGCATACTGGATTCACTTCAAGGTGCTGGTTCTTATCTTTAAAGCCCTTTATGGCCAGGGACCACCTTTCCCCATATGTACCCCAGAGAGCACTGCGACTGGGGACCCAGAGTCGGCTGGTCCTCCCAAGCATTAAGGAGGCCAGGGCCAGGGCTTTTTCAGTGGCGGCTCCATTCTGGTGGAACGAGCTCCCAGAGGAGATCAGGGCCCTGTGGGACTTTTTACACTTCCACAGGGCCTGTAAAACAGAGCTCTTCTGCCAAGTTTTCAGAGCCACCACCACCACTATTACCACCACAACCGCCATTGTTATTAATAACAACAACTGACATCTTATGGTGAAGAGCCCTGACCCACTGGACCCTTAATCACTATCCGAGCCAATCCCCTCTTACAACATCTGTATGATATTTGAAGCGCTTTACGACATCAGAGCAGACCAAGGTGGCTGATGTGATAATATTTAGCACTTTATTATTATATTGATTTTAACATGGTATTTTAATATGGTAGTTATATTAATTGTTGATGTACTGTATGTACTTCAGAATTTTATCGGTTTGTAAGCCGCCCTGAGCCAGCCTAGGCCGGGAGGGCAGGATAAAAATTTGAATAAATAAATAGTAAATTTAAAAATATATTTGTTTTTAAAATTGGGCTTTCCCAGTTACTATCTCATATAAACTTTCACAGGCAAGGCGTGCTAGAGATGAAAAGGCTTTCTTAGCACCACCTCTCAAACCCCCAGAAATCTGACATTTTTACAGAGCAGCAAGTTGTGGTGTTATTTGGGTTTGGAGGCTTCAGTATAAATCCAGACCTTTGGCCTATTTTGGCTCCTCTGATCAGTAGATCCTGAACAATGACTAAAAGGGTACTAAGTTTCTGAAGGACAATATGACAGACAGGAATTTAGCAACTAATAAGGTTATATTTCGGATCACTGTCTAACATCAGATAGGGAATAACATCCCTTTGAGAATTACTTAATGATAAATGTGAAAAAGAGGTAAAATCCATTGATTCTTAAAAAACAGTATAAAAGGAACATTCCAGAATTTTATGAGATTGAAGTATGAATTTTACCCAAACCACAAGGACAAAGGCAACCTGAACATGGAATATTACAAAATTTCCCACACAGTACTTCAGAAGGATTAGTATTAAGACAAACTAGAGCAAATATCCTAGCATAAGGAGGAATCATTAAATATCTTGTATAGGAAGGCAAGGACTGAGGTAGTAAAATGCCAAAGAATTGGGTTGAACAAACTCTACAAGTGTGAGTTACCATGCTGATGCTTGACAATATTGAGGATCTCTGCCTTACCCAGATAGAGGATTTATTCTAAAGTTAGATCCAGCTACTGTAAACTAGTGTCAGCGGTCTTCATCCATACTGAGTAATAAGCATCTTGTTTGATGAGAGAAAACAGCAATCCATACACTTCTACAGCAAAGACAGTCTTTATTCTAAGCTTAAAACACAAAGCCATGCTCTAGCTTCCAATGACCTCTGGCTTAGTTCAACTCTGAGAGACACATGTGAAACACCCTGAGAGATGCCCATTGTCCGATGCAAAAAACTGACAACAGACCATGAGATTACCGAGATCCAGAGAGCAACACCATAGAGTAGCTGTGAAATTATTTTGAACTGAACACCTGAATTGCACCAGGGATATATCTTCCTTCCCTAAAGAAACGTAAGATTGCTCCAGTAATAGGCTTTATCTTATTGACTGCAAACTTAAGCTGGGGAGACCAAGAAAGGGTTGAAGAGAAACAATTCCCAAGTTACAAAACTTGTTCAATATGAAAGTTTGCTAAGGCCCACTTAGAAAATCTTATATTGCTATTTTTGGAGAAAACTAGTATTGTAGATTTATTGTAGTTTATTTGCAACTCCTTTTCTAAACAGTAATTTGAGAAATGTCTCAGAAGTCTCTTCAGACCAGTCTTAGTATGGGAAATAAGAACAGAATCATCATCATAAAGCAGCAGGTAATTCTTTTAAAGCTAATCAGGGGCATGTAACTCTGGGGGTGTGAAGCTCTACATCAGATCATTTAAATATAAATTTAAAAGGAGGGGAGCTAACCCTCCTATCAAAATTAAAACTGTCTGAGAGTTGTCCCTCATCACCAAATCAAATCTGAGTAGTAGTATTAGAGTACAATATCTTGGTTAACCAGATTAGCCTTTTATCAGTTAATGAGCCCTCTAGTTTCTCCCACAGCTTTGTCTGGCTGACTGAATCAAATGCACCCTTAATGTCCATAAAAGTCACATACAGCTTCTCCTTTGGCATAGCTGAATTCTTTTCTGCTCAGTGGAGAAGAATTAACCAGTGGTCAATGGTGGAGAATCCTCTCCTGAAACCAATTTGTTCATATTCCAAAATATTATTGGTCTCAATCCATTCCATTAACCTTTGATACAGAAGGGAAGAATATAGGCTGAAGACAGACTGGATATGTGGCCCGCTGTGCCATCCAGACAGCCGCAGCTGTCCCCCATCAGCGGGCCACACTCACCCGTCTGCAAGGCGCTGTCCGTGCGCTGCAGCTGGAGACCCCTTGGATCTGGTCTCCGGCTGTCCGGGTGCGCATCCCTGCCGCTTCCTGGCAGTGTGGACACGTCTACAGTGCTCAGGAAGCGGCGCCGGAAGTGTGAACCGGCTGTTCCGGCTACTGTGGCTATGCTAATAGCTGTGCCTCGCCGGAACAGCCATGTGCCGCTCGCCGCCCCAGTGGAGGCTCCAGGGGCCAGCTGGCAGAGTGGACGTGCCGTTCCACCTCCTTCCCAGTAAGGTCCCACATCACTGGAGCCAGTGCAAATGGGCAGCCACGGGATGGGTTGACCCCCGGGGTTTTTTTGCCCGCTTGCGCTGTGCTCCAGATCCTCGGTCTGTCCTCAGCCATAATTTCCCAATAGATGATAAAAGTCTGATCAGGCAATAACTAGCAGGGTCAGATCTATTACCCTTTTTGAAAATTGTAATGTATAAAATGTTTCCAAATGGTGGGAATTTCACCAAATTTATCTGAGAAAAAATGGTGCTAATATAGGAAGGATCTATCTTAAATAAGTCATTTGAGACCCTATCCAAGCCTGAAGTCTTACCAGATTGCATACGTCGTATCATACTACATACATCCTTCTCCAATACAGGAGCCCAATTTGGAAGATTCTCAGTAACTGTATTCACTACCACAGTATTACAGGAGGGACTAGAGCAAAACAGCTCCTTAAAGTACATCATCCACTGAGAGGCAGGGATGCATGATGGTAAGTTAGATTCATAGCCACAGAAATAATTTTCCAAAAACCTGACAGATCACTATTATTCAGTGAACTAATAAGAAGTTGCTACCCTTAACTTGCAAGCCAACCACCTGGTTGGCTTATTCACATTCTCAAAAAAGTATTGTTTGGCAAAAGTAATTTTTTGGCCATTTCTTGTGATAACAGACGATTTAACAGATGTTGAGATTTCCTTAGATTAAATTTACTCTGTACTGACAAGGGGTCAATTTTCAAAAGGGCTTCGTGCTTTTTAATTAAGTTTACAAAATTTTGATACCTCACTCTTTCCTGTTTCCTTAGCCATATCTCACGGCTAATCATTCTGCCTCTCACGAAGGCTTTAAATGCATCACAAATCGCATCAATGTTAGTCTCTGGTAAAATGTTCCACTTAAAGAAATTGGCAAACTCTTTTTTACAGTAATTAACAAAGAATTCATTGTTCAGTATCCAAGCCTTCATTGACCACCTAACAGCTTTAGGAGAATCTTGCAAAGTTATCCTCAATGGGTTGTGGTCAGCAAATGTTGTGGGTAAAATTTCAGCCTATAATAGATCTACCAGCATTGTTGTTGACGTCCAAACCATGTCTAATCTGGACCAAGATTTGTGCCTCGGCGAAAAAAAATAAAATCCTTTTTATTAATGTTCCTGACCCTCCAAGCATCGACAACCTTAAATTCTTCTGTTATATGCAGGAAAGCTAAAGGTAATTCATTTCCTCTATGTAATTTAGGGACCAAACTCTTCCTATCTATCTTCTCATCTACCACTGCATTAAAATCCCCAATTATGCATAATTCGTCACAAACTTGCTTGGCTACTGTCTCTTGGAGGTGCTCATAAAAAAGTTATTGACCCTGATTAGGTGCATAAATATTTGCTAATAACATTGTTCTAGTTTGTCTACAAGTCTTAACCAACAAAATTCTCCCATCCTCATATTCATGCACCAGTTCATGAAATAAATGCTGTTTAATATACATAGCCACACCACTCTTTATTTATATTTATCTGCCACAACAAAACTACTAATTTTTTACAATCAAGAAGCTTCTTATCATCTTTTCTGATATGAGTTTCCTGTACGCAGACTATGTCAGCTTTCAGTTTCTGAATTTGAAGAAAAGTTTTCTTTCTCTTCTGGGGGATGTTTAACCCATTAACATTGATAGATATTATTTTAATTTTCTTCTTGTCCATGGTTCTTGTTTTTTTTGTTCTTCCTTCCTATATTGGAGTCTTCTGGTTACACTAGAGGGAGCGTATTTTCTGGGTCTTTTGCTTTCCCTTGCCCTGTTCAATGACTTCTTGTATCTCTCCTTCTGATTCACAATGATCTTTATTATGAATACCTAAGTCCTTACTGTATCTCTCCACAAAATCGTCTAGTTTGAGTATGGAGGTCAGATTTTGTCTCTTACCCTTATAATAAAATGGTATCCCTTCTGGGAGCAACCATCTATAAACTATTTCATTAGTCCTCAATGCTGATGCCAAAGTTTGGTAATCTTGCCTCTTCTCCCTAACCTTCCAAGGTATATCTCTTAATACCTGGATCTCTGTACCCTGAATCATGAGTGGAGTAGACTTTAATAAGTTTAAGACCTTGTCTCTTATGGAAGGATATGGTTGATAGATATATAAAATCTTTTAAAAATGACAACAAAGAAGATTGTATGGCCTCTAAAGACATGAGAGATTATAGAGAACTTTTACAGGAAATTATACAAACAAGAAGATCTAGATAAGCAAGAAATTAAACGTTACCAGGACAGATTTGTAAAGAAAAAATGTATGGAAGAACAGAAAAGGTTAGTAAATGAACCAATTACAACGTTTGAACTAAAAGAAACCATTAAGACACTAAAAAAGAAAAAATCTCCTGGTACAGATGGTATTCCATCAGAGTTTTATCAGATCTTTGAAGATCAAATTGTCATACCACTGAAGATGACAATGCAAAGCATTTATGAAGAGAAGAGGATACCCGATACTTGGAAGGAGACTCTGATCACACTTTGATTCCAAAACAAGATACAAATTTAACAGACATAAAGAATTATAGACCCATTTCTCTTCTTGACACTGACTATAAAATTTACGCTACCATAATAGCTAATAAAAGGTATTGACCCAAAGGGTTCATTCTGATCAAGCAGGTTTTCTACCCCGTAGACAACTAAGACATAATGTATGTATTATATTGAATATTCTTGAACATCATGAGGTCCACCCTGAAAAACATATGGCGCTCCTTTTTATTGATGCAGAAAAAGCATTCAATAATGTTAGTTGGGAGTTTATTCTCTCCCAATTAAAATGTTGGAGGTGGGGAGAGCAGTTTTAGTTAATGGTAAAAATGATCTATGATAAGCAAGATGCTAAAATATCTTTTAATGGAGATTCTACACAGAGGTTCCCAATACAGAAAGGTACAAGACAGGAGTGCCCTCTTTCACCTTTATTATTTTTGCCATAGAGACTCTTTGTGACATTATTAGGGAAGAAGAAAAAATTAAAGGGTTAAAGATAAAAGGTGAAATGTTTAAACTCCAGGCCTTTGCTGATGATCTCATTTTTATCCTGGAGGACCCACTGTATTCGACTGACCAACTACTTTGTGCGTTACAGCAATATGGCCAGGTTGCAGGCCTTAAAATTAATATTAAAAAACAAAGATAATTACCAAAAATTGTACAAATGACATCATAAAACAGTTGCAAGAGAGGACGGGTTTTGAAATTTGTAAAAAAGTCACATATTTAGGTATTACATATCTAGCAGGTGTAGTTCTCTGTTTGATGACAACTATAAGAAATTATTGACAGAGATTAGGAAAGATTTGGAGAACTAGAGAGTTTTACAGCTATCATTATTAGGCTGTATAGCAACAATTAAAATGAGTATCCGTCCACGATTAATGTTTGTTTTTCAGACACTAACTACAGTGAGGAATCAGATCTTTTTCCGTGAACTAGAAAAAAATTATTTCCTCTTTTGCCTGGCAAGCCAAGAGATCAAGAATTAAGCTTAAAGCTTTACAGGATAGGGTCTCAAATGACTTATTTAAGATAGATCATTCCTATATTAGCACCATTTTTTCTGCCCGGTTTCAAATTTTTCAGTTCTGGGCAAGGTGGTTGAGAGGGCGGCGGCTGAACAGCTACAGGCTTTCTTAGATTATGCTTCCATACTGGATCCCTTCCAGTCCAGCTTCTTCCCTGGCCACGGGGTGGAGACTGTGCTGGTTGCCCTCACGGATGACCTCCAAAGGCATATGGATCATGGCAGGTCGGCGCCGCTTTGCTTTTAGACCTGACAGCAGCGTTCAACATGGTCAACTATGATCTTCTGACCCACCACCTTGCTGATATAGGGATATGGGGGACTGCTTTACAGTGGCTTTCCTCCTTTCTCCATGGCCAAGGACAGAGGGTGGCACTAGGGGAGAGGATGTCCCTGCAATATCCACTGGAATGCAGGGTACTGCAGGGGGCAATCCTCTCTCCAATGATATTTAACATCTATATGTGCCCCTTGCCCAATTGATCCAGGGATTTGGGCTGGGCTGTCATCAATATGCCAATGACACCCAGCTCTATCTGTTGATGGACAGCCAGTGGGACTCTGCTCCAGACATCTTGGACCAGGTGCTGGCAGCCATGGTGGATGGTTGCAGCAGAGTCAGCCGAAGTTGAATCCAACAAAAATGGAGGTCCTGTACCTGAGTTGTGTGTGGGGGGGGTGCGGTTGGGATCGAGAATTAGGCTCCTGATCTTCGGTGGGGCACCACTGGTGCCAGCACCAGAGGTAAGGAGTCTTGGGGTGATGCTGCATTCCTCACTTACTATGGGGGCCCAGGTCACTTCAGTTGCCAGATCAGCCTTTTATCATCTTCGGTTAATCAGGCAACTAGTTTCCTATCTTGCCCCCACTTAGCTACAGTGATCCATGCAATGGTCACTTCCAGGCTAGACTACTGTAACTCACTCTATGCAGGGCTACTCTTGAGCCTGATCTGGAAATCGCAGCTAGTGCAGAATGCGGCAGCATGCCTATTGACGTTGACACCTGCGCGACTGCACATTCAGCTGGTGTTGTGCCAATAGCACTAGCTGCCGATCGAATACCAGATCCGGTTCAAAGTTATGGTTTTGACCCACAAAGCCCTATGCGGCCTGGGACCATCATACCTGCAGGACCTCTCCCCCTTTGAGCCCCAGAGAGCTTTGCACTCTTCTGATCAACATCTCCTGGTAGTCCCTGCTCCAAGGGACATCACTTAGCCTCAACCAGGGCAAGGGCTTTTTCAGCCCTTGCCCCGGCCTGATGGAACATGCTCCCATTTGAGATCAGGGCCCTGTGGGACCTAGCACAGTTCTGCAGGACCTGTAAAATGGAGCTGTTCCACCAGGCCTTTGGTTGACGCAGTGGGCACTCAATCTGTTCTGACCCCACCCCCGTCCTGTCCACAGCGCTATTTTTGACTTTTTCCCAATGCTCTACTGTTCTGGATACCATCTGAATACTGGAGTTTCTTAGAGTAATTAATTCATAATGCAAGGGTTTGGTTGATCTGCTATTGCTATTTATTGTTTTACTGTTTTTATTGCTCGTTGATTTTATGTTGTGAGCTGCTCTGAGCCCATTTTGGGGGGTCGGGCAGGGTATAAATTTTATAAATAAATAATTGAAGAAAAGCCCAACCCGGCCCTCTCCACTTTCTAAGAACATCTGCTGGGTGCTGGGAAAGGTATTAGTGGGCACCCTGGCGCCCGTGGTCACCACACTGGGGACCCCCGGTCTAGAGCAGTCCGCATGACCCTGCCGCACTTTCTGACGGTCCCTTTTCTGGCATGAGCAGCAAATAACCGAGGCACATAGAAATACAGCCTTGGTTCTTACCTGATACCAGGATCAGAGGCTTCTTACCTGACACCAAGAAAACTCCCCCAAAATCACAACCACTCCTGCCCCCTAAATACTGGCCACAAGGTGTTGAAGGGATATGCCTCAAATTATATCAAGTGCTGTTTGTAGATAATAATATATGAAGTGAGAGTGAAGGGCATAACCATGAAAAAGATTTATAATATACAGGGGTGTATGTACATTGTCTTGGTGTCTTCTATCTAGAACACATGAAAAACTCTTCTCTCCTAACCCACTTTTGGTCTGAGAAATTATACTCACAGGACTTGGGCTCCTCTTGCCTTTCAAAAGGACATCCTCCAGAACTTCCCAGCGTACCATATTGTTCATTTCCTCTGGGGAAGGAAATCGGCTTAGCCTTTTCTCTAAATCTTTCTAAATAGAAACAAAAACATTAAAATGTTACCATCCCACCTCCATACTAGCTCTTTTTGATTACTTCTTCATTAAGGGACCCCTGTTGCTGAGGGATATCACGTAGCCTGGGAACCTCCCAGCCCCTAGTTGAAAAGTCCAATTAGCTGTGAGTTAACCATGTTATTTTAGGGCAACTGAGCAACAGGACTGCATGTGTGTGTGGTGGTGGTAGACTGAACTGATTAATTCTATGCAGTCTATCTTATAAGCCACCAATATGCTGAGCTCACAAGGTGACATTGTTGGCATTGGTTGCACAGCCCACTGAAGGTGCATTTGTGCAGCAGTTTCTAGTTCTATGAGTTAGGAGCACTTGCACAAAATTGGGAATGCAAATGGTGAACAAAACAGGCACCAGTGAACAGCAGGATTTACTCACTATGGAAAAATCCATCTCCCTGTACGCTGCATGGACTTTGCTGGTCCAGCACCACAGATGTGCCAAGACAGATGAAGGACCAAGTAAGGGCTGAAATTGCTAATACATGTTGGCTAGGGCATTTGGATGAATAACTAGATGCACTTCTGATTCTCTTCAAAACCACCACAGCAATCCACCCTAAGGCAAAGGTGCAAAACTCATTTGTTATGAGGGCCAGATCTAGGGTTGCCAGGTACCTTTGTTGCACCAGTGGGGGGATTTGGGGGATGTTCTAGGGGTGGGTGGGGACGTCACATGATGCACTGACATCACTCGGAAGTGACATCAGCATGTCAGTGACGTTGGGGGGCAATGCTCTGCTTTTGAGGCAAAACTCTATGGTAAAAACAGCCTCAAACCTTAGAGTTTTACCCAAAAAGCAGAGCGTCACATACCCCTGAAGTCACCAACATGCTGACGTCACTTCCGGGTGACATCAGCACATCTCACATGGGATCAGGGTGAGGGGAATTTCCTCCTGCCAGCCAGCTGGCCAGTGGCAGGCAGAAGCCCATGAAAGCAGGGGATCCCCAACCCCCACCCCAACCTGGAGAATGGTATCCCTAGTCGGATCTGACATAAATGTCACTTTGTTGGGCTGGGCCATGTGTGCCATAAAATGTAGTATCATAGCAGAGGCACTGCACAATGAACGCAACAGAATAGTGTGTGGAAAGAAACCTTCAATATAATATCACAAAGTCATAACAAGACTGTTCAAAATATAACATTTAGCGCAAATTACAAAGCCATGAATTGTACAAAGACTAATTCCATCAACTTTCTTCAACTTTTGTCATTTATAAACAAAGACTCCGGAATATGTCCTCCGCTTCAATGGCTCTTCCTCAGTAGACTTACAATAGGCTCATAAGACAAACAGGCAACTTCAAGGACAATAAAGATGGGAAAACATTCCTCCCAGTTATTCAGAAACTCTAACGTCGGGCAGCCATCCTCAGCAAGGAACTTATCTCAAATGGGCGGTACTCTTATTGTCTTGTTTATATACCATAAAATGTAATGCCAGGTACCAGAGATATAAACTTTATAAAGGACACAGAAAAACCCAATTAACAATATGCTGATGACACCCAGCTATATCTGCTATTAGACAGATGGACAGCTGCCGCCCCACAAAGTCTGGCTGAGGGATTGAAGGCCATGGTAGCATGGTGGGATGGTTAAAAACGAGCAGGCTGAGACTGAATCTGACGAAGACGGAAGTTCTGTGGCTGGGGGGGGCTCTCAGGATCGGAGTCTAGGCTTCCAGCTCTGGATGGGGCACCACTGATACTGGCGCCATCTGTCAAGAGTCTGGGCATGAGTCTGGATGCCTCCTTATCAATGGAGGCCCAAGTCACGCATGTTACTAGGCTGGCATTTTTCCATCTTCGCCAATGGAGGCCCTCATAACAAATGGGCTCCTTTCCTGTCACGCCCTGATCTAGCCATGGTAATCCATGCAACAGTCACCTCCAGACTAGACTACTGTAACTACACTGGCCTACTCTTGAGATGACCTGGAAAATCCAACTGATCCAGAATGTGGCAGTGCAAGTCCTGACGGGAACGTCATGGACAGCACATATACAGCCAGGGCTGCACCAACTTCTAGTAGAGTACCAACTCAGGTTCAAAGTTTTGGTATTGACCTTTAAGGCCTTGAGCAGTCTAGGACCAATATATTTATGGGACCATCTTCTCCAGTATGTCCCCAGGAGAGCATTATGCTCTTTGAATAACAACTTGCTGGTGATCCCTGGCCCCAGGGACATCCAGCTGTCCTCAACCAGGGCCAGGACCTTTTCGATCCTGGCCCTGACCTGGTGGAACTCTCTGCCAAACAACATTAGGGCCCTGCGGGATCTGATGCAATTCCACTGGGCCTGTTTGGTGTAGTGGTTAAGTGCGCGGACTCTAATCTGGGAGAACCGGGTTTGATTCCCCACTCCTCCACTTGCACCTGGCTGGATGACCTTGGGCAAGCCATAGCTCTGTACCAGCTGTTCTCTCAAGGACAGCTTGGGAAAGGGCTCTCTCAGCCCCACCTACCTCACAGGGTGTCTGTTGTGGGGAGGGGGAGGGGAAGGGAAAGGAGTTTGTAAGCTGCTCTGAGACTCCAAGTGAGTGAAGGGTGGGATATAAATCCAATCTCCTCCTCCTCCTCCTCCTCCTCCTCCTCCTGTAAGGCAAAGATGTTCTGCCAGGCTTTTGGTTGAGGGCAGCAACGGTTACCCACTGGCTGGCACCCTTCTTTCTCCCCCCCCCCCTTATGTTCTGAGTTCCCTTTCCTCCCACCCAGAAAAGGGGCTGGTAGTCTGGAATTGGGATAAATAATATTATAGGGAAATCACCATCTTGGATCTTTTATTTACACTGAAATTTTTATGAAGTTATAAATAAATTTTAATGTTTTGTATTTTTTTACATTATGTCTTGTACATTGCCCAGAGCCCCATGTAAGCTGGGATAGGGTGATATAATAACAATAATAATAATTTTACTCAAAATACAAACATGCTTAAAACATTAACACTCATACAGTATTTCCTTACGGTATCTCCCTGATGCCTGCCCTCCCAGTTTCACTGCCCGTTACACATTAGCATTGGGACATTATACAGGGGCATAATGCTCAGCCTCTGTCATCTAGCAATAAAGGTAATGACCAGTTAGTTGTGGGCTGGAAAAAAGCCCTGGACATGCCGGTTCCGGCCCAAAGACCGTATGTTTAACATCCCTGCCCTAAGGGTTGTCACAGCGGAGCAGTTGCTTGTGATTTGCAAACAAACTATTGTTTTATGTACTAAGGCAACATACCACATCATGATCCAAACTCATCTGATCACTTAAGCAAGACCGTAGCCGATCATCAAATGCCTGGGGGTCTATCTGCATATTAGGAAAGAGTTAACAATTAGATTATCAACTAGGATTATCTCTGGCTGCTCAGAGGCAAATTGCGAGTATGAACATTTTTTAAAAATGTACAACAAGGCTGCACTCAAGAGGAATCTTTCCTCACACTTTTTAGATGGTGGGCACTTGGGAAACACCTTGCCAAAACATGCTGTTCATAAGCATCCAGTTTTACCATAAATGTGCAGCTTGGGGTGGGGGTGGGGCATTTTTTCCACCCCATAAGCTTCAGAAGAAAAGAGCAAGGAAACAAAAGGAGGCCTCAGGGAGCCGAGTAGCTCTCAGGGACTAGTCTCTCTGTGTGTATCTGTGCATTCAGAGTTGTTCAAAAGACACAACATTAAGCATGGAGCTCCAGTACCCTGCCGGAGTATACCAGCTCGCAAATTGGGCTGCCAAAGCCCAGAGCAATTTCTGTTGGTGCTGCCAGCCTATACTGAGGCCTGGGAGTAGAAATAGAAATTTATTTGTATTTAGGCATAAGCCATTACAAACCAAGAATTAGGGTAAAATATAAAATATAACAAAACCATACAATCAGAATAAAAATTGAATCAAAAGATATCTGTGAAGATCAATATTAATGAGTTCCCACAAGAGCAGAGTTAGTCCGTATTTTCTTTGCAGCCAAGGCACATATAGACATTCTATAGGATATACTGGCATCGAAATCAGCTAACAAGAATACAATCTTCTCAAAATCTGAGTAGAGACACAAGTCTGATAGAACTCCGGAGAGAAATTTCAACCTAGATTGGGCATACATTGAGCATTCAAGAATATAATGGGGAAGAGATCCTTGATAACAGAAGAGCCACAAATACAAAGCGCTTGTTCCTTAGGTGACTACCTGCCTTCAAGAGGATAATGAAGCTAATAAAGATAAACTCAGAGCTAATGATACTGACACTATTTTAAATGACCTCTCCCACTTGACTGCTAAAACCATGGATCTTATTCTTAAAAGACTAAGTCATATTGACTCTAAAATTGAGCAACTGTTCCAGTGGATGTCAAAACATCTTGGCACTCTCTCTAATCCTTCTGGTAAAACTGACTGCAAACAAAATTCTAATTCATTAAAGGGAGTGACCAAAAAGGTGATTAAGCAGCAGTTTGTGGATGGGACACCACAATACCAGTTACAGTTACAGCCTCGCAAAGTGTGTATCACTGTGTGTAGATTCAGAGGCTAGCTGCCCCCCTGGAGCTCCAAACAACAGGTGAAGCACCATTTGAGGCCTGGAAGTATTTTGCACTTTAACCAAAAAAACAAAACAAAAACTAAACTGTGGAAAATTTCAAATCCTAAAGGCCAAAGTAGCGGTAACAGTGGCTAACCCATCTCTGTCCCAAGCATATATAAAGCAGGAAACAAGGGTGTGGTTTAAAAAGCAAACAGGATGTGTGAGTAAGGAATACTAAATCCTCTTCCCACCAGGGGGCTTGCCTCACTGCAGTTTTCCCCCAGAGGTGATATTCCCCCCTCCCTGTCACTGAGCACTATTCCTGGAAGATCACTTCAAAGGACAAGACTGCAAAGAGATAAATGGTAGGTATAGGAAGGGGTCAGCTCCTCTCAAACTGGGTACCTCTTCTGTTCTTCAACAGATCCCCCATTTTCTGCTTTATACCCACCAGTGGCAGAACTGAATTTTAAGGTACCGATTTGCTGCCAGCATCTAACAAGCTGTATAGAAAGCACAAAAACACCCTTCAAATTCTGTGGGAAAGGGGAAAAGACAAGTGGCTGTTTCCCATGTGGTAACTTAGCACAAATGCATGACGCTGCCAGGAGGTAACTGATCAGCCAGTTGGTTCTCAATTAAAAGGATCCATTTGATTTAAAAAGATGCCCCTGACTAATCCAGAGAGCAAATATTTTAAAAGTTGGAAAGGCTTTTAATATAAGGGGTGAAAATCCCTTGCTGGCAAGATCCTTATTCTGTAAGTTCAGTTTATTATAAACTGACTAAAAAGGAGTCCAAATGAATTAACCACATATACACTTATAAAAACTGAAGATAACAAGCATTGCCAAGAAGATAAATTCTTTTCTTCCACACATGAGGGAATGCCTCTTCTAAGATGCCACACCATCTAAAAGAGTGAATTCTATTTACTTTATTCATATGCTAATAAGCTAGAGTTGCCAAGCCATGCCTGGCAACCAACGGGAGCTTCAAGAAAACCTCTAAGTGATATCAAGTAGCTCTAGGAATTGCCAGGAACTCTGTGGTAAATTCACTGAGTTTCCAGCAATTCTTAGAGCTACTGATGTAACTTCTGTGTACTTTTAATCAATCAATTAAAACTCAGATGATTAATCAACTTGTTATGTCCGCTGACTACCACTAGGCACCAGCGGCATACAGTCAGAGCTTGACTCCGAGAGACAATAGGGGTCAAGGATCCTAGACCACCACTAGCCCTCCAATAAGAACTCTGGTGGGAAATTCAAACCCACCAACAGGACTTTTGGGCGTGTCCTAGGAGTTGTATATAGTTGGCCATCTCGGCCAGTATTGCATGCTTGTTGTGTACTCAATAAATCTATGCTGATCATGACATTGTAGTCCAGGCTTTCCGTGCATCGAACCCAGTACACAATAGTGGCAATGAGGATGGGATCCTGCTGAGCGAGCCAGGCTGCCACGACCCCAAGGAAGACGAGGACCTCCGCCGCTGTTCCAGCCATGAGCACCGAAGGCAACCAGGGAAACGCTTCCACGTTGCAAGCGCTGCCTCTGTGTCCCACCTCCAGTATTCCTTGGAGGTTGCCCTTCCAAGTACTGCTTAGCTTCCGAGATCTGACAAGATTAGGCTTGCCTGGGCTATCCAGGTCAGAGAATGAATGATATTACTCTTGAAAGAGGAATTAAGTCACAGAGGACACCAGCCACGGCAACCCTTTTCATGACACATCTCCTCCATGTTTATAAGTCTGGAAGGCACCTGAGCTTCTGTGCTTGTAAAAAGGTACTGCTCAGGCTCTTCTGACTACATAAAACTGTTCCTTGAATTTTTTCCCAAGTTAGTGGTTACTGAACTTTTTATTAAAATGTATGTTTGAAAAAGTAAACAAATTTAAACATATAAAAACTAAGGAGCAATAAAAATCATATCTCTTTAAAAGATGATCAGATTTCCAGGAGTTACGTGGAAGAAATGGTATGCAGCTCAACAGCAGGAGATAAGAAGCATGGAATAGTTTACCAAGGCTAAGTGATCCTTGATTTTTTGTACATCCTCCTCCACGTTGGCTGCATTTGATTTCATGTTACTTGTCTCATTCAAAAGGTCCTGTAGCAAAGCCATGGCCTACAGTACAGACAGAGAAAAAGAGAAAGGTCAGTGGTAGAAGGCACTTAGCAAAAGTCCAAATTTGGTGTATTTGGATTTATTTATTTGAAAATTTTATATTCCAGGGTTTTTTATAATGCTCAAAAGTGCCATGTGCATAAACTGCTTGCTCTTTTAATGTCTCTTATGGCCAAATGATGTGTTATGTTAGGGATCCATGACCACATCCCAAATGTATAGTTAGCTTACAATGCTGATTGGGGGAGGTGGGTGAATTGGGACCACGGAGCTGGGGAACTCTTTTCCCCTGCACTGTTTTGTCAGTCAAAAGCCTTGTGCCCATTTGGGATGTATTAGTCCCAAGAAGAAGCGAAAAAGAAAGAGGGTGCTCTATAATAGAGCGTTCTGAAGGATGTGCTACTAGGGTTAGTAGCGGGGCTTGTGTGAATGGTGAAGAATCTCCTAGTTGCTCCTGGCAGCTATATTTTTTCAGCTGGGCAACAAGGATATGAACTTTGAAGAAATGAGAAGGAAGTGTTTCTAATATGCAGAGAGGCTACAAACAAGCAATCTTTAAATGTGGCAACAATTTGCACTCTGACTAATGCCCTTCACCTGCCCACTGTGAGATACATTGCAAACAAAACTGGGCTCTTTGACAGAAAAGCCCCGGCCACTCAGGAAACCTGGAAATAATACTTAATTTCTCATTTTCCCGGTTTCATTCTCCACATGTCATGCCCAGTGACGTTAGGGCACAAGTTAAAAACTGGAGCTTCGGGAATTAAGCACAGACTGGCTCTTAGGCTGTTGTCAGATAACACCAGACAGAAACAATGCCTGTGTTCATTAAACCACAGCACTGTTCTTCCACCCAGGCCCTGCACAGTCTTCACTTCCCATTCCCCGTCTGTAGTACTTATCAACACGTACAGTTACTTCTTTCTATCATTTTCCCCATGGAGTGTCCTTTGTTATGGACATGCTGCTTAGCAACAGGAGAGAACTATTCCATAATGCTCTGCTCCTCCACTGGGATCAAGGTTGTTCTTATTTTGTGGCCCAGTGGGACCTGCACTCATTCCCTAGATGGAGAAAGCAAAAGGGACTCTGACCCACTATTATCACAGCTCCTGTTGCTTAGTGCTTGAGGAGAAACCAGGATGAGAAGAGCCCTCTGAACCTTGGCAGAGGCAGAGAACCCACAAAACTGTCTATAGGAACTTGGCCCCACTGTGAGTTTTGTTTTATCCCTCTCAGCTTTGTAGGGCAGGGACTCCTTGGCACATTGCAGGGTTATTCTGCAAGCCGTCAGCATGTGTACAATGCATTTAAACCATAGATGTGAGTCCCTTATTTATTTATTGACATAATTTATAGTTTGTCTTTCTCACTGAGATGCAAGGCAGATTACACAGAATAAATCAATGCAAGCAACAAGATGGGATATCCAATAAACAATGCAATAAAGTTGGATTGCAGAAATCTGAAAAGAAGCAGAAATCTGAAACTGAGCTGAAACAAAGCATAAGCATTTAAACATGACATGTTAAACAATGCAGAAATTACACAAATAGGTGCATACTTATAGCAACAGACTGTATACAGTAACATAGTCTACAGTCCCTGTTCCTTTAACAAAACATCTTTCTGAATCATTTCATTACAGTACAAATCTCTTGCTTGCATTCCTAACCTCACCAGTCACTTCAGAGAATACACGTGCGTGGTCAACCTGTCAGTTTTGCCCATCTGTAGGGTAGCATCTGCAGAAGCCCCTGCTCAAGTGAGCAGAAGCATATGGAGAGAGGAGGTCCTGGAGACATGGGGGAACAGGGCCATGGAGGGTAGGGCTGCCAAGTCCAACTTGGGAAATATCTGGGGACTTTGGGGGTGGAGCCAGGAGACTTTGGGGGTGGAACCAGGAGAAAGGAAGTGACATCATTTTGTGATGTCACATCCTGTGATGTTCCTTCCACATGCTGACACATGAACTCATGAAGTTTCCTAATACTGAATCAGGCCATTGGTCCATCAAGGTCAGTACTGACTACTCAGACTGGTAGTGGCTCTCCAGGGTCTCAGGCTGAGATCTTTAATGTCACCTATTACCTGATCCTTTTTTAGCTGAAGAGGCTGATACCTCCTGCATGTCAAGCAGATGCTCTATCACTGAGCAACGGCCCTACTGAATCCTTCCTCATCTCAGCAGAATATGAAGCACTAAGTGCTACACAAGTGCTAAATATGATTTTCATATCATAAGAACAGGAGAGAAGCCACAGTGGATCGGGCCAACAGCCCATCCAGTACAACACTCTGTGTCACACAGTGGCCAAAAATACCAGGTGCCCTCAGGAGGTCCAGCAGCGGGGCCAGAACTCCAGAAGCCCTCCCACTGTTGCCCCCCAAGCACCAAGAATGCAGAGCATCACTGCCCCAGACAAAAGGTTCCATTTAGACCTTGTGGCTAATAATAGCCACTGATAGACCTCTGCTGGATGGGGACAGAGAGAGAGACAGACAGACAGACAGACAGACAGAAAAAAGAAAGAGGGAGAGAGAGAAGGGAAAAAAACTGGCAGAAGCACTTACTTCCATTTAGACCTTGTGGCTATAATAGCCACTGATAGACCTCTGCTGGATGGGGACAGAGAGAGAGAGAGACAGACAGACAGACAGACAGAAAAAAGAAAGAGGGAGAGAGAATGAAAAGAGCTGGAAGAGAAACTCACCTTGCAAGCCACATGCAAAAGCAGCTCCTTCAGTCCCTCCTTAATTTCTGGGCGGACCTCTCTTGCTGACTTGTTAAAGGGGAAATGTCTGGTGAGGCTTTTTACTGCAGGGCAGGCTCTCTGCAGACATTTCCCTTTTAAGGCAGCCATTTTGTCCCCCCGGTGGCCAACTTTGGAAACGTGGGAGGTAAGCACTAAAAATCGGTGTTTCCCCCGCCCTACCGGGGGACTTGGCAGCCCTAATGGAGGGCTTTGTATGTGATAACCAATACCTTGAACTGAGCCCAGTAATGGACGGGCAGCCAATGGAGTGACTGTAGAATAGGATATCCATGCTGTGCCTGGATATCCGCATGAAGCAGGTGGCATATTGATAGTCTGTAGTACTTCTAATGCTCCACCTCAGCAGCTGGATATGCAAACAAGGAAGAGGAAGTGTTAGATTTATACCCCGCCCTTCACTTGGAGCCTCAGAGCAGCTTACAATGTCCTTCCCTTCTGTTCCCCACAACAAACACTCGGTTTGGTAGGTGGGGCTGAGAGAGCTCTGAGGGGACTGCTCTTGAGAGAACGGCTCTGAGAGAACAGTGACTGACCCAAGGTCACCCAGCTGGCTGCATGTGGGGGAGTGGGGAATCAAACCCGGTTCTCCCAGATTGTTCGCCGCTCTTAACCACTACACCAAACAGTGCACAATGCTGGGATCTCAGCACAAACAGCAGGAAGAGATGTGCCTCCACTTGCCATGTTCACTGGTGCATTACTGAGTAGCAAGTGTCCCTGCAATTAGGGGAAAGTTCTCAAGGAATGTAGGATATTATAACCAGTTCAGCAGTTGCCTATTGCAAAGATTATCTCTGCTGGGAGCCATTCTTGGCATACCTCATGGTTCAAGTTGCCCTAGTTGTCTTCAGCTTTAATAAAGGAAATGATGGGGGGGGGGGAGAATACAAGGTTGTTGACACCCCTCTAACTCTGTAACTTTCCCCTCTAATTCTTTAACTAATAGACATAACTAATAGATCCTCAAAATTTATGTGAGCTGAAGCAGAATAGTCATTTCTCAACTATCTACAACTTATCAGAAGCACAAGAAGTTAAGACATCTCTGAGTGGGTACAAATGGTTTTTCAAATGCATAAATCAAATTTGAATTGTCATCTGCTGGAATGATTATTCTGACCTTGGAGAACTATCTTTAAATCAAAGCAGGGGAAAATGGAATTAATTCTAATTCTGGTAATTTGAATGTAGAGGAAGTGATTATTCAAATGTTTATTGTCAAAGCTCCCCCTGCCCCATCACATCCCATGCTGTCCCTGAAATCCACCCAAACTCTCAGGAGCAGCTCTTCAGGAGAAGCATAGGTGATTGACATAGGGAAGGAGAGGTGGCAATATCTCCTTCCCTACTCTTACTCCGTTGTAGTAACATAGGCTCTAACATAATGTTCCTTTCTCTTGGGTTTAAAAGGGGGTTAAGGCAGATTTATGGAACATGGGTGCATCAATGGCTACTAGCCATAATGAGTAATGGGAACCTTCATATTCAGAGGCAGTAAACCTCTGAAACCCAGTGCTAGGAAGCAACATCAGGGGAAGGCCTTGGTCTCTAAGCCCTGTTTGTTGGCTCTCCCGGGCAACTGGTTGGCCCCTGTGTGTGAAACCAGACCCTGGACTAGATGAACCACTGGAGTGATCCAGCAGGGCTCTTCTGTTTTCTTCTTATGTTCTTCTCCAAAGCTAAACTTCCACAATTACATTTTACAATATTGACTGTAGTCAAAGTTCAATTTGACAAAGTTTGCTACAGCTAAATAACACTGTACACTTTCTAAGGCAGGATTGCAAAGTGAGTCCCAGAGGAAAATTTTATTTATGCTTGTGTCTGTTATTCCAGGAGGCGTTATCACCAAGGGAAAAATAAGCGCAGCTGCCGAGGTTTACCCCGACGCTCTTAATGGGTCAGCCAGAACAATCCAGTGAAGCAGAACAACATCAAGCTACCATGGTCCCACAGGCTTTTGGCCAAGGCCAAACTTGGTCTGCTCACAGAAGGGCCGTTGCCATGATGGGTCATGTATTCACTTAAGGCACTGCAATGAGCCTCAGGTAGGGACCTGTGCTGGTCTCCAGCAGAAGAGCAAGATTTGAGTTCAGCAGCATCTTAAAGACCAACAAGATTTCCAGGGTGTACATGTTTGATAGTCTAAGGGACCTCTGAAAGCTTACATTCTACCTTTGAATTCTTGTTGCTCTTTAAGGCGCTACTGAGCTAGAGTCTTGCTCTTACATTCTATAGTTCTTAGTTCCTTATTTCTCTGGTCAACCACCAAAACTAACCACAAAGGCACACTTGGCCACCACAGTTTCTGGTTCCGTATGCAGTGATCATATATTGTTCTGACAGATTGCTCTGTCACATGGCCATGTAGTCATAATGGTACTACTAAGGGTGGCTTGAGTGGCTTGGATTTACTGTGCTAACATAAGGACATAGTATCAGAACCATCCGATGTAATAAAGGTGATACAACCCTTATACTAAAAGTCTGTGAACATTTTTCATGCTTTTTGTATGCATGGTTGGCATACAATAAGGGTTGCCAACAACCTGGAGAAAAGCATCCTATCTCTTTAACAAAAGCTTCATGTGTAGAAATGAGCAGCTAAAGCTTTTCACTGCATGGAAGTAAGCAACATCACTTGGTCAATAACATCCCATTAAGCCTCTCTTAAAAGGACAGGACACTTTCCCCTTCAGGCTACATACAATAGGGAAGCAAAATGCTTGTTGCTAGCCTCTTTCCAAGGCAAGTAACCATTCTAAAATCAAATGCATGATTGATTTGCTCTTTGCTAAAAGTATCTGGAACTTCTCCAAAATCAGATCTTTGACATTTGGACAGAGCTAGATGTGCAAGAAGCCTTTACTGCAAAACTTAAGAGTAATAAGGCTGTGCTTCCTTATCCATGAAGCCTTCTTCTTTCAATGTATATACTGCTGTTTGCAGTCAAGGAATAGCTCAGCTTTCAACACTGGATGTCTAGCCAAACTGAAAGGCAGGATTTCTTTCATTCGTTAGAGGAATGGAAACAAGTCCCTTCAAGTTCAAATAAGAGAAACCCTCTGGCAGGATCTGGGAGACCCCTCACCTTTCCATCACTAGCTGAATTAGCAACGGCCATCAGGACTTGAGTTCCCTCCTGCCCTGGCAGTAATCAATGCACAGAAGCTCTTGCAAAATTCATAGGAGAACATGCTGCAATGAGAATGGCACATAAAAGCACATTTTCCCTCCTTACCCAGTTTAGTCAAGTTTTGTCCTAGACACATTGTAATAGATGATGACTCAGTGCAATGTCAGTTGGGCTTCTTCCCAAAGCCATTCATAGCTCTTAGGATGGTTATCATGACCTATAATAATTTATATATCCTTTTATGTGTACGTCACAAACCTCTTCTTTATAATCCTCAAAACTATGGGTGGTCATTTATTCATTTTTTGAAAATATTTGTTTTACACAGATGAGGCAGTGAAGCTGAGATGTCAGAGGACTCTGGAAGTAGATGCAGTCACTTAAGTACATCCAATTTCCACAAGCCCATGCTGGCTTCTCACTTGCCCACCTGCCAGTCTGTCTGCCTGGCAGAATGGAACTACAGGAGGACCGACACAACTTATTCTGTTTGCACAACCAAAAATGTCAGTGACGGACTCTTCCATGTCACATTGTGCCTGTTCTTCCCAATACCTGATAATGTTAGGAGAGGGCTACAACTGAAACTCATCCACTGAGATGACTTCTGGAGCAATGTATCTTGACCCTAAATATCAAGGCTATGAACATGACTCAAAACACACGCACCAACTACAAGCGCCATTTCAGGAAAGATGGGGGGAGAGGGTTAACAGAGGTGGTGAGAAGATTTACAGCAAGATTCAATGCCATGGTTATATTAAAGGTCAATCTGTTTTAAATAGCAGTGTACTTTAAGATTTGTTGTAGTTATTTTTCATATATAATAAATAATAACCAATGATCTTCCTGAGGTGCTCCTGAGGAACAATCCTGTGATATCTGAAACACAGCTGGTGCTTTTCCTAAACAGTAGCCCCCTACACACTGGAAAACCAGTGTGGTTGCAGTGGTTAGAGTGTCAGACAAGGAACTGGGATAACCATGGAAGTTTACTGGGTGACCTTGGGCCAGTCACACACTCTCAGCCTAACCTACCTCACAGGGTTGTTGTTGTGAGGATAAAATAGAGGAAAGGAGATGTAAGTAAGCTACCTCGGGTCCCCATTAGAAAGAAAGGTAGGGTATAAATGAAGTAAATAAATACACACCAGTCTAGACTAAAATACAAATTGCTGAGAATGGTTTAAATGTTATGGAATACTGTGGTTGTCTAGTGTTGGTGAAACCCTCCACGATCTTGCTCAACCCCCTGGGATTCAGAGTGAAAGACCTACCTGTGCGATGCCTTCCTCATGGGCTTCCACCTTCTTCTGCACCTGCATCATCTGCCACATGTCGGCCACTGCGGTGCCGCTGCCGCTCTTGGTCCTCTCCAGCAAGTCGGTCCCCGAAGGCAGCCTCTCCAGGCCAGAGACTTGCTTCTGGAACCCTTTCAGTTTTTTACCCATCCCCTGGACGCTGTCTTGAACCCCCTGGACCTGCTCTCCCACCCCACGGACCTGGTCCTCCACCCCCTGGAGGCTGCTCTCCAGCAGGAGCAGTTTCTTTTCCAAGTCGGCCAGTCGGCCAGCACTCTCCCTGGGCGGCTCAGTCACGTCCTCGGGTTCCTCCTTCTCGACAGGCACCGGTCCCCCGAGGAGGGAGGCCGGGGGTGGGCCCCGCTCCTGCTTCATCTCGGTTAAAATATCCTCCAGCTTAAGGTGCCTGAGGAGGGCATGGAGGAGGGTGTGCAGGGCGTTAAAGTTGACGGCGCCGGTCTCCGGAGTCCCGATGGAAAGATCTGCCAGCTCGTACAGACTGACCCTGAGAGCCATCTCTCCGCCTGCCTGAGGAGCTCGCTCGGTGCGGGACAGGGGAATCGCGCACCAGTCCGCAGGGAAGGGGAGCAATGCGCTAAATAAAAGATCGCCCTCCCTCACTAGAAAGGTCCGTTTGGAGCATCAGAAATCCATCCTCACAAGTTCTCTCGTCATCTAAACTCCACGGAAGAACATTTGGGGATTCCCCCCCCCCCCCCCTTTGGCTCTAGTGACGTTCCTCCCCGTGCCTTTCAAAATGACCCGCTCCTATCTAAAGGGTCCTGCGCGCACCATGGCCCTCAGCAGCCCCGACTCCGCCCCAGCCTTCAGCCCCACCGCCCGCTGAAGGCGCGCCGGCAAGAGGCGGAATGGCTCATCGCAGCGCCTCCAGAGGCGCCATCTACACCCTAACAATCCAGCCGCGTTCTATTGGTTCCGTAACTCATCTCCCCGTTCCAGGATTGGTCAAGACAGCTGCTCATGTGCGTTTGTTTTCGTCGCCGGCTTCTGCTTGATGCGTCTCGGCGTTTACGGTTGCTTAGCGGCGATGCCTGAACCATTCGCTTCTGGAACTGGCTGGCTGCGCCACGAGAAATAGTCCCTTCCCTCCCGGTGGGAGATGGTGATTACGCGCGGCTCGAGGATGGGACACCAGCTGCGGAAGGAATGTCAAGGCCTGCGGTGAGGCGGCGTGGAATCTGAATGTGCAGATTATTCTTTCTCCCGCACACGCCTTTGCCCGCTACAAAAAAATAGCATGTTTCTGAGCAACACATTCAACAGATATAGAATTTGGCGACACTAAGTCTTGTGATTAAGTTAATTATCTACAATCTTCCTGACCCCCGCTATAGTTCTGGTCTTCTGGATAGCATACAGATATATATATTAAATAGTATATATTATAATATTATATACAGAGCCTGAAATAGCCTTCTGCAACACTCCAATTCAGTGCTTCATAAGTAGGGTTGCCAGCCTCCAGGTGGGGCCTGGGGATCTCCCGCTTTTACAACTGATCTCCAGCTGACAAAGTTCAGCTCCCCTGGAGAAAATGGCTGCTTTGGAGGGTGGACTCTATGGCATTGTACCATGTTGAGGCCCCTCCCCTCCCCCAAACCCCACCCTCTCCTGGATCCACCCCCAAAGTCTCCAGGTATTTTCCAACCCAGACCTGGCAACCCTATTCATAAGTAGCAGGCATCCTACAGAAAACTGCATTTTCCAACAGATCCTGCGGAAGTAGGATACTTGACTGGAAGTGACCCTCAATAAGTCCTCCAGTCAAACCTCCTACAAGCCCTGGTGTTTGCTACATGGGGAAAGGTTTGCATGGTTCCCCTGTTGTTGCTGCTGCCACTGCTGATACAAAACAGCAATTATGTGGTTTTCACATGAGAGGTTCCCTCCCCCCCATTCCTTGCCACTACTTCACATGCCAGTTTAGTTTTTGGTGAATTCTAAAATATTGATCCCTGATGTGATGACATCACTTCCAGTTTTGCACTGGAAGTGGCATTGTCATGAAGTTGGCAAGCCTATTTCTGCCCCCCAGTTTCTCTCAGCAGGTTGCCAGCTGTGGATAGCGTCAGGGTGGGACTGGGGAAACTTTCCCACCTGCATAACAGCCATCGAGGCCATTTCCACCAGGCATACAGCCCTGGGAGAAAAGATCAAAGACAGCATAAATCTTCAGTACTCTCTTATACAAAGATAAACTAAACTCAGCAGCACTTCCCTTGAACTTCTCACTATCAGGGGAAGTGGGGACATGCAGCCCATTTTAGAAATGTAGATGTAATCCTTCTGTGGAATCCACTTCCTGATTCTCAGAGTCTTTGGGAGATTCTGCATCTGGCATTCGCTCCACATTTTCTCAACTGGGAGGGGAAAGTGCAGCTCAGAACCACATTCAGATACCTCGGAGCAATGCTGTACTGACTGAAAGTCACCCCTGACGGCCATAAATCTATGCAGAAGGTACTATAAAACCCAATGATCAAAGTAAATGAAAGCAGCATGCAATGCAGAGGGGAATTTCTTTTCCAATGTGGGTTTCGTAAAACAATGGACGGAAATGTCAATGCAGAATCTGTTATGTCTTGTTTGTTATGATGCATTGCATTGTCAGGGTTCTGGTAGTTCAATCCCCTCAATCTTATTGGCTGCCTAATAAAGACTCCTTATTGGTCCTGAAGCCAATCCAGGGAACCAATCACAGAGCCCTGCTTAGGTCCAATGAGACTGCATGTAAATAGCTACAAATGTATAGCTGTTGAAACCCTATATGTTGAGTGCCGCTCTTGCTAGAGTTGTCCCAGAGCTGAATGATATCTGAAATAAAAGCTTGCATTTGATTCATCGTCTCCTGACTTCAATACTTAAAAGAATCAGCCTTTGTTTTTTCATTCTACCCAGTTTTCCCCCAGTGGAGGCCCATTCCCTCATGAAGCTCCTTGGGTGAACATCTCTTAGCATATCCTACCTCACAGAGTTGTTTGGAGGTTAAAATCGGAGGTGGGATTGAGTATGTAGCCTAGCATTGCCAGCTATGGAGAAAAAAAAGCCCTGTCCCTTAAACAGAAGAGTAATGGGGTGTTACTTATCAGATGTTTTGTTGTTTAGCTCCATACCACAAAAAGCTTCAGCTGCCCATTTCCACACATTAAACCTCTGTTTAAGGGACTGGACATTTTTCTCCAGGCCTGTTAGCAACCCCAATTACTGCCCTGAGCTTCTTGGAGAATGAGCAGGATAATAATCTAGTGAATAAATAAAATGGATGGTTGTGTACAATTTTCCACACCATCCTTTTGTAGAGGGCAAAATAAGTCCGAAGTTGTTTTGAAATCACTAGAACTTGGGCAGCTTCCACTTCAGCTTTCTGAGCAATTGCCGTCAGTTTCTGTTGTGTTGCAAAGACACCATCTTCAAATGCATGGAGCCAGATGTTCTCTAACATATTTCAACACAAAATGTGCACTTCTAAATCAAATTTTTGTAGTTCTGAATCAGTAGTCAGAGAAAGAAGCTATGCAGAAAACATGTGTTTATTCAACAAATGCACTGTGGTATACATCAGTTGTTGTGAGTTTGTTTAAATCCTTATGCTACTGTAACCCTCAAAATCTTGGTCCTCATTTTGGGTTTGGGGTTCTAGTTGGTTAGACTTCACAGCATGGCCCTGGTTATTTGTTAGTGAAGAGAACAGCCATTTCCTGTGTGGAAAATTTTAGGGAATTTTAATGATTTAATGAACTTAGGGTAGGGGTAACAGTGATTATTCTGGGGGCGGGGGGGAGATGAAGAGGAATATGCCCCAAAGCATGCTTATACACTCAAGGAAAATTCACAGGTGTAAATGTAGTGGCGTTCTGTGTTTATGCAGATTTTGAGCTCATATTGAACATGGATGTGCCTTCATATGGCAAGTAGCCAACATTCCTCAATAGGTGGGCTGATAATATTTCAAGGTAGGGTCAGACAGTCCCTAGGAATTATGCAGGGTGTGGGGAGAACAGAGACAGCATGGCTAAATGCAGTCCCTGAATGGCTTGGATAGAGAAGATTCAACCCTCCCTGCTTTAAGTTGCCCCTGCACCTATTTATTTATTTATTTATTTATTTATTTATTTAGATTTATATCCCACCTAGCCAGCGAACTGGCTCTAGGCGGCTAACGACATAAAATCATTCAGGTACAAAGTTAAAACACAGCGTATAAAATTGACTCATATTAAAATACAACAAACAATCAGATCACAGATGGCAGCAAACAAACCAGCACCAAATACTAGCCACTAACTTATGCCCAGCCAGGAGGCTTCCACCGTAGATGTTCTGGAGACGGTTCATCACGCCATCTACTAAGGGCCATTCCCTCCGGTGGCGGCGGCCCCAAAAGCCTGGCGGAAGAGCTCCTCTTTGCAGGCCCTGCAGAACTGCAAAAGGTCCCGCAGGGTCCTGATGTTCTCTGAGAGCTCATTCCACCAGTAGGGAGCCACTACCGAGAAGGCCCTGTTTCTGGTGGTTGTCAACCTAGCCTCCTTCAGGCCCGGAAGGGTCAGGCGATGTTGAGTGCCTGACCGCAGTGCTCTTTGGGGTGTATACAGGGAAAGGCGGTCCCTTAGGTAGGCAGGCCCCAGGCCATATAGGGCTTTAAAAGTTAAAACCAGCACCTTGAACCGGATCCAGTACGCTATAGGCAGCCAGTGCAGCGCCCTCAGCACAGGCTGGACGTGGTCCCTCACTGAGAGGCCCATCAGCAGCCTGGCCGCGGCATTCTGCACTAGCTGCAGCCTCCGGAGCTGGGTCAAGGGCAGCCCCATGTAGAGAGCGTTACAGTAGTCCAGCCTTGAGGTGACCATAGCATGGACCACTGTCACCAGATCATTGCGTTCGAGGAAGGGAACCAACTGCCTAATCAGCCGTAGGTGGTAAAAGGCTGCTTTGGCAGTGGCTGCTACCTGGGCCTCCATGGTTAGGGAGGCATCCAGGAGCACTCCCAAACTCTGGACCCGCAGCGCTGGCACCAATGGCGCCCCCCTGAAGGCCAGTAATGAGATACCCACCCCCAGTCCACTCCGACTCAGGCATAGGACCTCCATCTTCGTTGGATTCATTTTCAGTCGACTCCGCCTGAGCCAGCCCGCTACGTCCTCAAGCGCCCGCTCCAGGTCATCCAGGGTGGCCCCGGACTGGCCGCCCAACAACAGATACAGCTGGGTGTCATCAGCATACTGATGACAACCCAGCTTGTGCCTCTGGGCAATCTGGGCGAGAGGGTGCATATAGATGTTAAACAACATAGGAAATAGCACTGCCCCTGAGGCACACCACATACCAGCGGGTGCCTCTGGGACACCTGCTCCCCCAGCACCACTCTCTGTCCCCGACCTTGGAGAAAGGAGATGAGCCACTGTAAGGCAAGCCCCTGAACCCCTATGTCGGCGAGGCGGTGGATCAATAACTGGTGGTCGACCGTGTCAAATGCAGCCGACAGATCTAACAGCACCAGTACCGCCGTTCCGCCCCGATCCTTCCGCCCCGATCCTTCCGCCCTAACCCTAGCCCTAACCCTAGCCCTAACTTCCACCCCGACAGATCTAACAGCACCAGTACCGCCGTTCCGCCCCGATCCTAACTTTAACTCTAACCCTAATCCTAACTCTATCCCTAACCCTCACCATTACCCTAGCCCTAACATTAGCCCACACCCTAACTGAAGACATAGACCTAGACCTAGCACAAGCCCTACCCCAACCCTACTGTAACCCTAGCCCTAACCTTAACCCAACCCTACACCTAACTCTTGCTCTAACCCTTACCCAAAACCTAACCCAAACCCTAACCATAAACCTAGCACTAACCAAAAACCTAACCCTATCCCTAGCCCTAGTCCTAAATCTAACCCTAGCCCTAAACCTAAACCTAACCCTAACTCTAGGCCTAACCCTACACCTAACCCTAAACCTAACCTAAACCTAACCCTACGCCTAACCCTAACCCTAACCCTAGCCGAAACCCAAGCCCAAACCCTTACCTTTATCCTAGACCAAAATTTAACCCTAACACAAACCCTAGCCCTAACCCTAGCCCTAACTTTAACTTTAGGCCTAACCTTAACCCTAACTCTAGCCCTAACCCTAGCCCTAACTTTCGCCCACATCCCAACCCTAGACATAGCCTTAGCCCTAGCACAAGCCCTAGCCCTAATCGTAACCATAACCCTAACCTTAACCCAACCCTACACCTAACACTTACCCAAATCCTAACCCAAACCCTAACCATAAGCATAACCATAACCCTAGCCCTAACCTAAAACCTTACCCTAGCACTAGCGCTAACCTGAACCTGAACCCTAACCCTAACCATAGCCCTAGCCCTAACTCTAGCCCTAACCCTAACCCTTACACTACGTCTAAATTTAGCCCAAACCCTAAGCCAAACCCTAACCCGAGCCCTAGCCCAAGCCTTAGTCCTAATCCCAGCACAAACCCTAACCCAAAGCCCGAGCCCAACCCCAAGACCTAACCCTAACCCTAATTTAACCCTAACCCTAGCCCTAACCCTAATCCGAACACTTACCCTTACCCTAACCCTAGACAACCCTAACCCAACAGTAAACTTAACCCTAACCGTAACTGTAACCCTAACTCTAGCCCTAGACATAACCAGAACCCTAACCACAACCCTAAAACGAACCCGTAAACTAGCCCTAGCCTATCCCTAACCCTAATTATAGCCATAGCCCTTGCATTAGCCCTAGCTCTAACACTAACCATAACCATAACAAAAACCCTAACCCAAGACCGAGCCCAAGCCCAAGCCCTAGCCCTAAACCCAACTTTAACCCAAACCCTAATGCTAGCCCTACCTGAAACAAAATGCTAACCCTAGTCCTAACCTTAACCCAAACCCTAAACCTATCTATAGCCCTAACCCTTGCCCTAACCCTAACCCTAACCCAAAACCTAACCATAACCCTAGCCTTATCCCTAGTCCTACTCCTAAATCTAACCCTAGCCCTAAACCCAACCCTAACCCTAACCCTAGGCCTAACCCTAAATGTAACCCTAGCTGTAACGCGAGCCCAAACCATCACCTTTACCCTAGACCTAAATTTAGCCCTAACACAAACCCTAACCCTAGCCCTACCCTAACTTTAACTCTGGGCCTAACATTAACCCTAACTCTAGCCCTAACCTTAACCCTAACTATAGCCCTAACCCTTACCATTACCCTAGCACAAACTTTCGCCCACATCCTAATCCTAGATATAGCCCTAGCCCGAGCACAAAACCTAGCCCTAACCCTAGCCCTAGCCCTAAACCTAACTGTAACCCTAATCCAAACCCTAACCCTAACCCTTACTATAACCCTAGCTCTAGCCGTAACCCTAGCCCTAGCCTAACCCTAACCTTAGCCCTAACCCTAGTCCTAACCCTAACTCTAGCCCTAACCTGAGCCCGAACCCTTACCTTTACCCTAGCCCTATTTTTAGCCCTAACACAAACCCTAACCCTAGCCCTTGCCCTAGCCATAACCCTTGCCCTAGCCATAACCCTAGCCCTAACCCTAACCATAACAATAATCCTAACTTTAGCCCTGACACTAACCCTACCCAAAAATAAACCCTAATCCTAGTCATGGCCCTAACCCTAAACCTAACCATAACCCTAACACTAAGTGTAACCCTAACCCAAACCCAAAAACTAACCATAGAGCTAGCCATAACCCTAAACCTAACCCTAGCGCTAGCCCTAACACTAACCCAAACCTGAGCCCAACCCTAGCCCTAGCTCTAACCCTAACCCTAAAACTAAACCTAGCCCTAACCCTAACCCTAGCCCTAACTGTAACCCTAGCCCTAGCCCTACCCCTAACCTTAAACCTAGCCCTAACTCTAACCATAACCCTAACACTGACCCTAACCCTAACTGTACCTTTAGCCCTAACACTAACCAAACCAAAAACCTAACCCTAAACCTAGCCCTAGCACTAAACCTAACCCTAATTATAGCCATAGCCTTAGCCCTAGTTCTAACACTAACCCAAAAACAAACATAAAAACTAGCCCAAGCCCCAGAACTAACCTCAGCCCTAGCCCTAGCCCTAACACTAACCTTAACAGTAACTGTAATCCTAACACTTACCCTAACCCTAGCCCTAACCCTAACCCTAAACATGCACCTTGCCCATGCCCTAGCCCTAACCCTAACACTAACAATAACAATAACCGAAGACCTAACCCTAACACTAGCTCTAGCCAAAACCTGAACCCAAGCCCTAACCCTAACCCTAACCCTAGTCATGGCCCTAACCCTAAACCTAACCATAACTCTAACACTAAGTGTAACCCTAACCCAAACCCAAAAACTAACCATAGAGCTAGCCGTAACCCTAAACCTAACCCTAACGCTAGCCCTAGCACTAACCTAACTTTAATACTAACCCTAGCCCTAGCCCAAACACTAACCCAAACCTGAGCCCAACCCTAGCCCTAGCTCTAACCCTAACCTTAACCCTAACCCTAACCCTAACCCTAACCCTAGCCCTAACCCAAACCCTAAAACTAAACCTAGCCCTAGCCCTAACCCTAACCCTAGCCCTAACTGTAGCCCTAGCCCTAGCCCTAAACCTAACCCTTGACCTAGTCCTAGCCCTACCCCTAACCTTAAACCTAGCCCTAGCCCTAACTCTAACCCTAACCTTAAACCTAGCCCTAACTCTAACCCTAACCCTAACACTGACCCTAACCCTAACTGTACCTTTAGCCCTAACACTAACCAAACCAAAAACCTAACCCTAAACCTAGCCCTAGCCCTAAACCTAACCCTAATTTTAGCCATAGCCCTAGCCCTAGTTCTAACACTAACCCAAAAACAAACATAAAAACTAGCCCAAGCCCCAGAACTAACCTCAGCCCTAGCCCTAACACTAACCTTAACAGTAACTGTAATCCTAACCCTAAACCTAACCCTAGCCCTAGCCCTAATCCTAAACATGCACCTTGCCCATGCCCTAGCCCTAACCCTAACACTAACAATAACAATAACCGAAGACCTAACCCTAACACTAGCTCTAGCCAAAACCTGAACCCGAACCCAAGCCCTAACCCTAACTCTAACCCTATTCCTAAACCTAACACTAACCCTAGCCCTAGCCCTAACCCTTACCCTGGACCTAACCCTAACCCTAATCTAAGCCATAAACCGAGTCCTAGCCCTAACCCAACCCGAGCCCTAGACCTAGACCTAACTCTAACCCTAACCCTAGCCCGAAACCTAACCCTGGCCCTAGCCGTAACCCAAATCTAACCCATAAACCTAGTCCTAGCCATAACCAAAAACCTAGCCCTAGAAGTAGGCCTAACTGTAACACTAACCCTATGCAAAACCTAACCCGAACACTAACTGTAACCCTAACCCAAACCCAAGCCCTAACCCCAATCTTAAACATAACTCTAACACTAGACCTAACCCAAACCCAAGCCCTAACCCCAATCTTAAACATAACTCTAACACTAGACCTAGCCCAAGCTGTAACCCAAACCCTAAAACTAAACCTAGCCCGAGCCCTAACCCTAGCCCTAACTGTAACCATAGCCCAAGACCAAACCCTAGCCCTAAACCTAACCCTTGACCTAAATTCTAATCGATTGTTACAAAAAATGACTTTCGGCGTTACTCCCAAAGAATTTCACTGAGCGGCATTATGAGGCACCTTTTGCATCAAAAAAGGTTATATTTCTCATCACTCCTTGTACAACCAAATTCAAAATCTGATTGCTCAAGGACCCCTAATACAACCTTTTCTGATGCAAAAGGTGCCCCATAATGCCGCTCAGTGGGATTCCTCGGGAGTAACGCCGAAAGTCATTAGCTATAACAATCTATTGGAATTCACAACTAAATGTATTTCTTGTATTGTATTCATTGATTATGCTTTTCTATGACCTTGTGGTTAGATAACAGTTAAATTTCTAGGTTTTACAAAGTGTTACGAAATACAGTGTCAGTTATCACTCCTTGTACAATCAAAATCAATTTTTGATTCCTGTATGTCTTGCATTCAATGTTATTGCTCTTACAGTTGACATATCATGGTTTTATATTGTTGAGTACATATATAAGGAAACAAAGCCTTGCTCTATGTAGCTATATTATCAATTGCTTCTTACTGGAAGGACACTAACCTACTTGCCATACGCCGTTGACTTAGGAAATTGTGGGACTTACATGTGATGGAAAGAATCACTGATAAAATTGTTAACTGCTCAAGAACCCCTAACACAACATTTTGTGATGCAAAAACGTGCCCCATAATGCCACTCAGTGGGATTCTTCGGGAGTAATGCCGAAAGTCATTTTTTGTAACAATTGATTAGAATTTAGGTTGAGGGTTAAGTTTAGGGCTAGGGCTAGGGCTAGGGCTAGGGTTAGGGCTAGGGCTAGGGTTACAGTTAGGGCTAGGGTTAGGGTTAGGGCTAGGGCTAGGTTTAGTTTTAGGGTTTGGGTTACAGTTAGGGCTAGGTCTAGGGTTAGAGTTAGGGCTAGGGCTAGGTTTAAGGTTAGGGTTAGGGCTAGGACTAGGTCAAGGGTTAGGTTTAGGTCTAGGGCTAGGGTTACAGTTAGGGCTAGGGTTAGGGCTAGGGTTAGGGTTAGGGTTAGGGTTAGGTTTAGGTTTAGTTTTAGGGTTAAGGTTAGGGTTAGAGCTAGGGCTAGGGTTTGGCTTGGGTTTGGGTTAGGGTTAGGGCTAGGGCTAGGGTTAGGTTTAGGGTTATGGCTAGGTCTACGGTTAGTGTTTGGGTTTGGGTTAGGGTTACATTTAGGGCTAGGGTTATGGTTAGGTTTAGTGTTAGGGCTACAACTATGGTTAGGGTTAGGGTTAGTTTTTGGGTAGGGTTAGTGTTTAAGCTAAAGTTAGGATTATTTTTATGGTTAGGGTTAAGGAGAGAGGTGTGCGCATGCTCTAAGGAGTAAGAAGCCTTGCGTTCCCCCTCCGTGACGAGACAGAATTATGAGCTAAAAGGAATGTAAATACTTCAACTAGAGTGCTGAAAACAAGTAGAGGATTGTCTAAGGCAATAAGGAATATTTTGATCTGAGAATTTGGCAGCTGTCGGTGGTAAGAAAATATTTATTGAACTTTCAAGATAAGAAGCAGAGATCCCTCAAAATGGCCACCATCAAGGCATTGTCAGAACAGTTGGCTCAGTTCCAGAGCCTAATGCTAGAATCACAAGAAAAGATAAGAATGGCAATTACAGAGGTTAAACAAAAATTGAACCAAATGGCCTTAGAGATTAAAGGTATTAAGAAACTAGCTATACAGGCAGACAAAACAGCGAAGGGAAATAAACAGCAAATTAGCCAGCTGATGAAAAACTGTGCTGAGCTCTCTGACAGGGGCCGAAGAGCCAACTTAATTATACATGGAATTTCAGAGGACGTGAATTCAAGGCAATTAGAAAAGGGCATGTCGGAATGGTTTTCAGAGCAAAGGATTACAAATTAAGGAGGAACAGATAGAACGTGCACATAGATTGCAGGGCAAAACAAGAGGAGGGGAACCACGCCCTGTGATAATTAAGTTTGCGAGGGAAAAACTGCAACAACAAACATTTCTTGCCCTGAAGGAAAAAAAAAACTAAAACACAAAGAAAATAGAGTTTATGTAAGGCAAGATTTTTGTCAAGAAACATTAAAACAAAAGAGTCTAATGAAATCATATGCAGACAAACTTTTCCACAACAAGATACAGTTTACCTGGGCATATCCAGCTTCTATAGTTATTTTCAGAGATGGGAAGAGGCTAATTGCAAGAAACCCAACAGAAGCAGCAAAACTTCTAGAAAAACCAGGAATGGACCCTGGAGAGGCTATACCATTGGAAGAAGAAGGAGATGAAGCTGCCATACGTCAGGACAAACGGCCAAGGACGTATTCATAGACACAGATAAGAAAAGGGAAGTATCCATAAGATAAGAAATCATAATTAAGGAAAATAATTAAACAGGAAGGAGGGGGGGTGTGCACGCCCCAAGGTATAGAGAGGGGGTGATGATTCCTCCCCAGTTACAAGCTCTATACTGGGGACAAGAGGGAGGGGGAGGGGGAGAAGAAGGATGGGGGAGGCTGGGAGGAAAGGAGGGAAGAATAACAAAAGTAAATGTTCAGCTGTGAAAATGGGAATTTCAACCAAAAAGAATATGGGTAGGTTGCTGAAGATGCTGACACTGAACGTCAATGGTCTAAGATCTGATCTTAAAAGGTACAGACTTGCTAGGTTTGCAAAGCAACAAAATATAGATATTATGTGTTTGCAGGAAACACATAAAGCAAAAAAGAATAATAAACCATTATTCAAAGACCCAGGGTGGGAAGTACTGGTAGAGGCAAGAAGTACAGCCAAAGCAAGAGGGGTGGCAATTTTGATACAGAAAAGGAATGATATCAAATTAGTAGATGTATTAAAAGATGGAGAAGGAAGATACCTTTTGGCTAAATGTACATTTCAAAACAGACTGATAACATTAATAAATATCTATGCTCCGAATAAAAGACAGAAATCTTTCTTGACAAAGGCATTAAAAAAGATACAGAGATTTTCTGAGGGAGAAGTAATAATAGCAGGAGATTTTAACATGGATGTTACTAAAGATAAAATAATTAGTTGGAAAAAATGGAATTTGATAGAAGCATATGAAGCTTTGGGTTTAAACCCCCAATCAACCCATTTCTCCAGTAGACATAAAACTGCTTCATGTTTGGATCATATAATTCTCCAAAGATCTAATAATTGGGAGTTGAGAAGTATAATGATTCATCCAATATGGATTTCAGATCATGCCCCAGTAAGCATAGAAATTGATATAAAAAGTGAACAGACTAAAAGAGTATGGAGATATAACAATATGATTATGGCTAAAGAGAAAGACAAAAAATTCATGGAAAATCAGTTAAAACTATATTTCGTGGAAAATAGAGGAACAGTGGCCACAGATATCCTTTGGGATGCTGCTAAAGCAGTAATCAGGGAACAATGTATAATGAAGGAAAAGGACATTAAAAAAGAATGGTTCTCTATTAGGAGCATAAAAATTCAAGAACTGGAAATGTTGCAAAAAAACCAGGTCATGAAATTCTGCCATAATAGGCATAAATTAATTAAAGAATTTAAGGAGCAATTAGACTGTCTGGACTCTATGGCACTTTGGAAAAAACAAACTATGGTAAGGAATGAATTTCAGAGGTCTACAATAAACTCAACTAGGAGACTGGCAAATTATTTGAAGGGCAGAAAAGATAAGCAGAAAGTGGAAAGTATTAGAACAAAAGTTAATATGTCAGAACAAATAAAAACACACCCAAAAGAGATCAGAGAAGCCTTTCTAGACTTTTACAAAACTCTGTATGGGAAAAGGGACACAGTTGAATTTGAGGAGCAAATGGGAGTAAGGCTAGAAAACTTGGAAAAGGAAAGTCTAGAGAAAGAAATTACAGCTCAGGAAATTGAGGAGGTAATAAACGGTTTAAAACCTGGCAAATCTCCGGGTCTGGATGGCTTTACAGCAGAATTCTACAAGGAAATGAAAGGAATTCTAATCCCAGAATTACAGATAGTGTTTAATGCTATACTAGAAGGAGGAAGGGCCCCTAATACCTGGAGAACAGCAGAAATAACTCTAATATTGAAACCTCAGAAAGATCCTCAAGAAGTGAGTTCATATAGACCAATAAGTTTATTAAATCAGGACTATAACATTTTTGCTAAAATAATGGCAAATAGACTTAAAAAAGTAATCCCTCACATAATAAAAGAAGATCAGTATGGGTTTGTGAAAGGTAGGAATATAGCACATCCTATAAGAAATATACTAAATGTATTATGCCATCAACAGTCTAAGAAAATAGGACTACTTAAACTGGACGTATACAAAGCGTTTGACACATTGTCACATGAATTCCTGTGGTCCATAATGTGAAATATGGGATAGGCCAATCATTTATAAAAATAATTCAGGAAATTTATAGAGAAGACACAGCGGTAGTTAGGGTGAATAATGAACATACAAGTCATTTGGCAGTTTTAAGAGGAGTAAGACAAGGATGCCCACTTTCACCAGCCTTATTTATAATGGCAATGGAACAATTGGCAGAAAGAATTAGGAATTCAGGCAGAATAGAAGGATGCGGGATGGGTAAAGAAGGGATGAAAATTAACCTATTCGCAGATGATATAATCATAATTATGACCAACCCTAAAGAAGGAGTTAAAGAAATGAACATTATACTTGAAGATTTTGAAGCGTTATCAGGATTGAGAATTAATATAGGAAAATCAGAGATAATGTATCACAATGTGAATTTGGAGGAAATGAAGGAAATTAATAAATTAAAATAGGAATGGGAGTTAAGAAATTTAAATATTTAGGAATAGAAATTTATAAAAACATTAATAGAATAGTGGGAAAAATTATAAAAAGGTATGGGGCAAGATAACAAGAGAGATGAAGGGGTGGAAGAGGAAAACCCTGAGTATTTGTCAGAATCTGCTGATTCAGACAAAGGATTTCTATGCTTACAGCTATGTCTTCTATTTTATGCCGTATTATATCCTATTGCCATGTATGTATTGTAGATGCTGCCATAACCCCTGCCATGTAATTGCCCCGCCCTTAGGTGAACCCTCACTTTGGCCAGTATGTATGTAGAATATGTGACCCCAGGTTTAAGTGCCTGACCAGGCCTGGTTTATGTAACTGTCAGAGCGGGAGGATGACAACTGCAAAGTATGGGAACAATGGGCCTCTCACACTCCTGCCTCCGCATTCCATTCGTCCTGGCTGGGACTTCAAGGGAGGACGAGTCTCATCTCTTATCAACATGCGAAAGCCTTGAGGCCATTGATTGTTATGTGAAATGGTAACATCTGAAGGGTCTGGTTTGGGAAGGGAAATTTACAGCTTGACACCTCACTTTCTTTCCTGTGGGAAGCAAACGGCCAGAGCCTCTTTTACCCGCCATTTTTCCCTTGTAGTGATTGGCTATCTATGGGTAATTCAAACTGCTTGGAAAGGTATAATAGACCTGCTTCTGTCATATGTATTATCTCTGACAATAATCCGAGAAGCTGTACCAATGTAGAGATTGGAAATAAAGAACTGTGTTGCATCAACAAAGATCTGATCCTTGACTACTTTGAGCAGAAATCTCACAGATTGTCAGAGATCTGTGACTGGGACTTGGCCGTTCCTGACCATGTCGGACGACGGTACTCTTCCCATCCCTACTACTCCCGAAGACACACCGACCACCCTTGGGGACCAGGGGGCCGGTGGTGGAGGCGGCGGAGGGGAGCCCGAAGTACCAGTGACTACGATTCAAGGGGCTCCCTACATCCTGCGCCCACCTCCTCTTCAGAGCATGACCCCGAAGTACTCATGGAGCAATTTTGGTCGCGGGACCGTGGATTCCTGGGTGCACGACCGGAAAGGGGCACGGGTTTCGTTCCAGGGGGATCACCTCGACCGCGGGAAGCCAAGTTTCCTGGGAGACGAACGCGAACCGACCTACGTAGGAGATTCACGTCTCCAGTCCCTGGAAGGAGAGAGAACCGGACCGTACGGGCCCGATCCTTACCGAGAAGACCAGACTCAAGCCCTCGACCGGATGATGGGAGATTTGCGGTTCCAGCTCACTACCGAGTTGCGAGAACTGGCCCTCGATCTCCAGTATCAGTTCCGGGATGCCCTCAGGGCTATACAAGCGGCTCAGCCAGCCCCAGCCATGGGAGGACCTCCCGCGGTCGGAGTTCAGCAACCGGTGGTGCCTCCCGGAGGAGTCCCCACCCAGGTGCCGCCGCCAGTGCAGCCGCAAGTGCCGCAGCAGGTTCCCCCGGTCATTCCCCGACAAGTGCCCGCACCCATACCTGCGCCGGCCCCCGTGCCGGCAGGGCCGGTGGTTCGCCCGGCCCCCGCCGATCCGTTGACGGCTACTTTCGATGGGGACCCCGAGAAGTTGCGCTTTTTCCTGCTGGAGATCGAGCGGTTCCTAGACACTTGGGGACATCTCTACCCCACCGAGAGGGAGCGGATTGGCTACATAGGGTCCAAGCTGAAGGACACCGCCAGCGATTGGTATGTGTGCCTGCACGACGCCCCCGGGCCTGAGCTACGTTTGCTAAACAACTTCATGTGGGCCCTCCGACACCAATATGAGGATCCCTTGGGAGAAGAAAAAGCCCGGAACCATCTGCGGAGATTGACCCAAGGGCGGTCCTCGGTGAGGGACTACACCGACAAGTTCCGGCGCATCTCAGCCAAGATCCACGGCTGGACGCAAGACCTGTTCATAGAGAAGTATCGAGAGGGCTTAAATCAAGAGGTGTACGAGGCAGTCCTACGGGGGGGAAGACCAGGATCGTTGGCCGCCTGGATGAGGGCAGCCGCGGACGTGGAAGAACGTTTCACCCTCATCAAGATGGGAGCTTCATCAACAGCCCCAAGCAAAGCGGCGCAGAAGGCGAAACCCAAGCCCAATGTGCAAGAAATCCGGGATGCCCGTTTTAAACAGGGGCTCTGCATGAGATGCGGGGAGAGTGGCCACTTCACCTCAGCATGCCTAAGAGGAGGGGGGAAAGTTCCGAAGACCTCCACCCCAGTGGCCGGGAGCACCCCCAGCAGAGGAAAGACCTCGTTCAAACCCCGGGCTCTACAGCTGGAAGGGGCGGCGAGCGAGCAGGGAGAGCTGGAGCTGACGGAAGCACCGATGTCGGGAAACTCCAATGGCCTGCAGTGAGCGGCGCAGAACTGCAGGTCCCCAGCCAAGACGCGCCATCTCCGGTGAGCATCCCTGGCCCCTTGTTGTATATGGTAGTGACTGTAATGACCCCTGGGACTGGGACCCATGTCTGGGTTCGTGCCCTAATTGACTCTGGGTGTGCTCGGGACTTAATTAGCCCTTTAGTGGTAGAAGGATTAGGACCCAAGGTCACCCCGTTAGGGGAGCCACTCAAATTCACGCAAATGGACGGTTCGGAAATGAAGGAAGCGTGCGTGGCAGAGACCGAGGGACTAATTGTAGGAACGGGGGAGCATTGGGAGAAGAGAGCTTTCGTCATCACCCCAAACACCCAATTCCCCATGGTGTTGGGGAGCCCCTGGCTGAGCTCCCATGATCCTTACATCAAATGGAGCGAGGGGAAAATCTCCTGGGTGGACGAGAAGTGCCAGAGTCACAAATGGGACACGGGGTGGGGACCAGGACCTCCGGTGCCCCTCCGGGCGGCGGCCCTCACCCTGGCGCCCTTGGCTGTCCCCCGGGAGTATAGAGACTTAATGGGAGTGTTCAGTAAGACCGAGGCGGACGAGCTACCTCCTCCACAGACTTTCGGATTGTGCCATAGAACTGATTCCGGGCGAGAAACTTCCAAAGGGAAAGCTTTACTCCATGAGCCCCCTGGAGCGGGAGGAGCTGAGGAAGTTCCTAGACAAGAACTTGGAGCGCGGGTTTATCCGCCCTGCTAAATCCCCCTTTGCGGCCCCCGTTCTGTTTCGGAAAAAGAAAGACGGGGGGTTGCGGTTGTGCATGGATTACAGAGGATTGAATGCGGTGTCTGCCTCCAACGCTTACCCCCTCCCTCTTATAAAAGACTTGCTAACGGAGGCGGCCAAGGGGAAAGTGTTCACTAAGTTGGATCTCCGAGACGCTTATTTCCGGGTGCGCATCAGGGAGGGGGATGAATTCAAGACTGCCTTTAATACACCGTTGGGGCAGTTCGAATACCTGGTGATGCCGTTCGGTTTGAGTGGCGCGCCGGGGGTCTTTATGAGCTTGATAAATGAAGTGTTGCACAAGCATTTATTCAAGGGGGTGTTATGTTACTTAGATGATATCTTGATCTATTCTGCTGATAAGAAAGAACATGTGAAATTGGTCCGAGAAGTCCTTTCCACCCTGTTGAAAAACCAGTTGTATGCAAAACTGTCTAAATGTGAGTTCCATCGAGAGTCCCTAGACTTCCTGGGGTATCGCATTTCACAGAAGGGACTGGAGATGGACCCTGCCAAAGTAGAGGCAGTGGTCCAGTGGGAAGCCCCCCGGATGCGAAAGCAACTCCAAAGCCTATTAGGATTTTGTAACTTTTATCGCACCTTCATAAAAGACTTTGCCACAGTCACCCTCCCATTGACTGAATTGCTAAAAACCAAAGGGAGGGGTCCAGAAGTGGGGAAGCCCGGGGAGAAAATTGCCTGGAATGGAGAGTGCCAGAGGGCGTTCGAGACTCTTAAAACTCTTTTTACATCAGAGCCCATTTTGGCCCACCCCGATAAAACTAAGGAGTTTGTGATCCATGTAGATGCGTCCGATGTGGCCATAGGGGGGGCCATCTTACAGCAGGGGCCAGACGGGAAGCTACACCCCCTCGCTTACATTTCAAAAAAATTTAATGAAACGGAACGGAACTGGTCAGTTTGGGATAAAGAAGCCACGGCTATCCGACTAGCCCTCACTACGTGGCGGCACTGGCTGGAGGGAGCGCAGACCCCTTTTGAAATATGGACAGACCACAAAAATCTAGAAGCACTGCGCACGCAGAGATCCCTAAATGCGAAGCAGCTCCGCTGGGCCGATTTTTTCTCAAAATTTAATTTTGTGTTGAAACATCTCCCTGGGAAAGCCAACTCGTTAGCAGACGCGCTCTCCCGATTGCCCCAGCATGAGAGTTTGAAGGAGGAGGTGTTTGATTCCATGTTCTCCCCCCAGCAACTGGGAGGTGCAGTGACCACCAGGAGTCAAAGTAAGCGAACGACAGTTGAATCAGAGACGTGCGACTGGGGGGGGGGATTATTCACCCGAAGAAGTCGAGGAATTAGAAGCGGTGGCAGACTGCTCCCTCAGAGAGAATAAATGCTGGGGATAAACATGGGGATATCATGGGGATAAACTGGTGGTGCCCCGAAGCAAAAGGAAAGACATATTACTGGCTTGTCACTCCTCTAAACTGGCAGGGCATTTTGGGTTTCTAAAAACGCTCAACTTAATTCAGAGGCAGTTCTGGTGGCCACGCATGCGCAGGGATGTCTCGGCCACCGGGGTAGAGGTCTTCGGGCCCTTTCCTCCTCCTCTGGGGCACGCCGAGGCGAAGTGGCCGCTCTCCCCGCATCTCATGCAAAGCCCCTGTCTAAAGCGGGCATCTCGAATATCTTGCACGTTGGGCTTCGGTTTCGCCCTCGGCATCGCCTTGCCTGCAGCTGTAGCTGATGTTCCCATTTTGATGAGGGTGAAGCGTTCTTCCACATCTGCGGCTGCCCTCATCCAGGTGGCCAGCGTCCCCGGCCGACCCCCTAGTAAGACGGCCTCGTACACCTCGGGGTTGAGACCCTCTCGGTATTTTTCTATAAAGAGGTCTTGGGGCCAGCCGCGGATCTTGGCTGTGATGCGCCGGAACTTGTCGGTGTAGTCCCTCACCGTGGACCTCCCCTGGGTCAGCTTCCGTAGTTGGTTCCGGGCTTTTTCTTCCCCCAGGGGATCTTCGTATTGGTGTCGGAGGGCCCACATGAAGTTGTTCAGCAAACGCAGCTCAGGGCCGGGGGCATCGTGCAGGCTCACATACCAATCGCTGGCGGTGTCCTTCAGCTTGGACCCTATGTAGCCAATCCGCTCCCTCTCGGTGGGGTAGAGATGTCCCCAGCTGTCTAGGAACCGCTCGATCTCCAGCAGGAAAAACCGCAATTTCTCTGGGTCCCCATCGAAAGTAGCCGTCAACGGGTCGGCGGGGGCCGGGCGAACGATCGGCCCTGCTGGTGCCGGGACGGGTGCGGGGATGGGGGCCGGCACCTGCTGAGGGGCGACCGGGGGAGCTTGCTGCGGCGGCCTCGGCTGCACGGGTGGTGGCGCTTGAGCTGGAACTCCTCCGGGAGGCACCGCCGGCTGCTGGACTCCTGTCGCGGGGGCTGGTAGGGCCTCTTGCATAGCCCTCATGGCGTCCCGAAACTGATACTGGAGATCGAGGGCCAGCTCTCGCAGCTCGGTGGTAAGCTGGAACCGCAAATCTCCCAGCATCCGGTCGAGGGACTGCATCTGGTCTTCCCGGTACGGATCGGGCCCATACGGTCCGGTCCTCTCTCCTTCCATGGACGGGCGATGCGGATCTCCTCCGTAGATCGGCTCGCGGTCTTCTCCCAGGTAGCTCGGCCTCCCACGGTCGAGTTGATCTCCCGGGAACGAAACCCGTGCCCCTTTCCAATCGTGCACCCAGGAATCGACGGTCCCACGACCAAACTGACTCCAGGCGTACTTTGGGGTCACGCTCTGAAGAGGAGGTAGGCGCGGGATGTAGTGAGCCCCCTGAATCGTAGTCACCGGCACTTCGGGCTCCCCTCCGCCGCCTCCACCACCGGGCCCCTGGTCCACCGGGGTGGTCGGTGTATCTTCGGGGGTAGTAGGGATGGGAACCATGCCGTCGTCCGACATGGTCAGGAACGGCTAAGTCCCAGTCACAGATCTCTGACAATCTGTGAGAGTTCTGCGCAAAGTAGTCAAGGATCAGATCTTGGTTGGTAAACCAGAGTTCTTTATTTCCAATCTCTACATTAGTACAGCTTCTCGGATTATTGTCAGAGATGAGACAGATAATACAGGAAGGTCTATTATACCTTTCCAAAGAGTTTGAATTACCCATAGGTAGCCAATCACTATAGGAGAAAAACGGCGGGCAAAACGGGGTTCTGACCGTTTGGTTCCCACAGGAAAGAAAGTGAGGTGTTAAGCAGTAAATTTCCTTCCCAACCAGACCCTTCAGATGTTACCAGTTCACATAACAATCCATGGCCTCAAGGCTTTTGCATGTGATAAGAGATGAGACGCATCCTCCCTTGATGTCCCAGCCGGGGTTGATGGAATGCGGAGGCAAATGGTGTGAGAGGCCCCTTGTTCCCATACAGTGCAGGTGTCACCCTCCCGCTTTAACAGTTACAAAAACCCAGGCCTGGTCAGGCACTACAATATGGCAACTACAATCATACATACATGGCAACAGAAAAGACATACATAATAATGAGATATGACAAGAGAGAATTAACAAGGCACAACTGTAATAATTAGGAAAATACTATGTCTGAATTAGCAGATTCTGACACACTGGCCTCTCGATAAACACCTCTACCCGGGCTTGTCAGGAGATTTTTTATGGAAAGCTCTAACTAATTTAGGAGCATGCACATGTTCAGAACGAACCCACTCATTGTGCTCCAGGCCAAAATCAAGCCATCTAACTAAATAATATAGGCGGCCCCTACGCATTTTAGAATCAAGAATATCAGATATTTCAAAATGGGGTGCCTCCCCCTTCATCAGTGGAGGAGGTACCGGAGGAACTGGATGCCACGCATCCGGCCCAGGATCCTTCTTCAGCAGGCTGAAATGAAAAACAGGGTGCACAGAACTCAGTGATTTAGGCAGTTCTAGTTCAAAAGATACATCCGAAATTTTACGCAACACCTTATAGGGGCCTACGTATTTCCATCCCAATTTCCTGCTAGGTTGCAAGCCATGTATGTTTTTTGTGGAAAGATAGACAGAGTCCCCAGGTTGGAGATCCCAACCCACAGCTCGACCACGATCCGCATATTTTTTGTAGTCCGCTTTGGCTTGGTCTAAAGCCTTAGCTATCAGAGGCCACGATTCTTGTAAGGTCGCCCACCACCGTTTGAAATCCGTGGGAGAAGCATCGGAAGCGTTTTCAATCATAGGCAGAGGCTTCCCCTCGAAGCCTCCCACGGCCATGAAAGGGGAGACGCCGGTCGAGGAGTGCACCGCATTATTGTAGCTATATTCTGCAAACGGCAGTAAGTCCACCCAATTGTCCTGGTGGTAGTTGGTGTAGCACCTCAAGAATTGCTCCAGGATCTGATTAGTTCGGACTGTCCATCAGTTTCTGGGTGGTAACCCGAACTTAGAGCAGGCTCTATGTCCATAAGCTTTAAAAGCTCCCGCCAGAAGTTGGCAACGAATTGGCTACCCCTATCGGATACCACCCGCTTGGGAAAAGCATGTAATTTAATCACCTGGTTGAAGAAAGCCTTAGCCATCCCCTTTGCCGTTGGCAGTTGTTTGAAAGGGGTGAAATGAGCTTGCTTAGAGAACGTGTCTACCACCACCCAGATTACCGTTTTCCCCTTCGAGGATGGTAAATTAGTAATAAAGTCCATGGCTATCGCTTCCCAAGGGCGAGAAGGGGTAGGTAGGGGGTGCAGGAGCCCCGGGACTTTGCCCCCCCTCTTTTTACACATCAAACAGGTCTGACAAGCAGAGACGAAATCTGAGACATCTCGGCGCATGCGCGGCCACCAAAACTGACGTTGAATTAAGTTGAGCGTCTTCAGGAACCCAAAGTGTCCAGCTAGTTTGGAGGAGTGGCAGGCCAATAAAATGTCCTTCCGCTTACTTCTAGGCACCACCAATTTGTCTCCATGGTACCAACACTGATTTTCACCCAGGGAGCACTCAGTCACAGTTTCTAATTCCTCAATTTCTTCGGGCGAGTATTCCCCTCCCCAATCACACGACTCCACTTCCACTTTCGCTCGTTTGCTTTGGCTCCTGGTGGTTACCGCCCCTCCCAGCTGCTGGGGGGAAAACATGGAGTCGAACACCTCTTCTTTCATGCTCTCGTGTTGGGGCAATCGGGAGAGTGCGTCTGCTAAGGAATTGGCCTTTCCAGGAAAATGTTTCAACACAAAGTTAAATTTTGAGAAGAAATCAGCCCACCGGAGCTGTTTCGCATTCAGAGATCTCTGAGTGCGCAACACTTCCAGATTTTTATGATCAGTCCAAATCTCAAACGGGGTTTGCGCCCCCTCTAGCCAATGCCGCCAGGTAGTGAGAGCTAGCCGGATAGCCGCGGCTTCCTTGTCCCAAACTGACCAATTTCTTTCCGTCTCATTAAATTTTTTGGAAATATACGTGAGGGGGTGCAATTCTCCGTCTGATCCCCTCTGCAAAATGGCCCCCCCCATAGCCACATCGGACGCATCTACGTGTACTATGAATTCTTTAGTCTCGTCCGGGTGAGCCAAAATGGGCTCAGAGGTAAAAAGGGTTTTGAGGGTTTCGAATGCCTTCTGGCAGTCCCCATTCCAGGCAACTCTCTCCCCAGGCTTCCCCGCCTCCGAACCCCTCCCCTTAGTTTTTAGCAAGTCTGTCAGGGGAAGGGTGACTGTGGCAAAGTCTTTTATGAAGGTTCGGTAGAAGTTACAAAATCCTAATAGGCTTTGGAGCTGCTTCCTCATTCGGGGGGCTTCCCACTGGACCACCGCCTCCACTTTCGCAGGATCCATCTCCAAGCCCCTCTGCGATATGCGGTATCCCAGGAAGTCCACAAACTCGCGATTGAACTCGCATTTAGACAGCTTGGCATACAGCTGGTTTTTCAACAGGGTAGAAAGGACTTCCCGGACCAGTTTCACGTGCTCTTTCTTATCAGTAGAGTAGATCAAGATATCATCTAAGTAACATAACACCCCCTTGAATAAATGCTTGTGCAACACTTCATTGATCAAGCTCATAAAGACCCCCGGAGCGCCACTCAAACCGAACGGCATCACCAGGTATTCAAACTGTCCCAATGGTGTGTTGAACGCGGTCTTGAATTCATCCCCCTCCCTTATGCGCACCCGGAAATAAGCGTCTCGGAGATCCAGCTTAGTGAACACTTTCCCCTTGGCCGCCTCCGTTAGCAAGTCTTTTATTAAGGGGAGGGGGTAGGCGTTAGAAGCGGAGACCGCGTTCAATCCTCTGTAGTCTGTGCATAAGCGTAAGCCCCCGTCTTTCTTTTTTCGGACCAAAGCGGGGGCAGCGAAGGGGGATTTAGCAGGGCGGATGAACCCGCGCTCCAAGTTCTTGTCTAGGAACTTCCTTAGCTCCTCCCGCTCTAGAGGGCGCATGGAGTAAAGCTTTCCTTTGGGAAGTTTCTCGCCCGGGATCAGTTCTATGGCACAGTCCGACAGTCTGTGGGGGGGCAGCTCGTCTGCCTCGGTCTCGCTGAATACCTCCATCAGATCCCTATACTCCCTAGGGACGTCGGAGGGTGCGAGGGCGAGGGCGGCCGTCCGGAGGGGTAGTGGTGGTCCTGGTCCCCACTCTGGGTCCCACTTGTGAGTCTGGCACTTGTCGTCCACCCAGGAGATTTTTCCCTCACTCCACTTGATGTAAGGGTCGTGCGAGCTCAGCCAGGGACTTCCCAAAACCATGGGGAATTGGGTATTAGGGGTGATGACAAAAGCTCGCTTCTCCCAATGCTCCCCCGTTCCCACAATCAAACCCTCAGTCTCAGCCACGCACGCTTCTTTCATTTCCAAGCCATCCATTTGCGTGAACTTGAGCGGCTTGCTCAATTTGGTGACTTTCGGTCCCAACCCTTCCACCACTAAAGGGCTAATTAAGTCCCGAGCACACCCAGAGTCAATTAGGGCACGGACCCGGACGTGGGTTCCCGTCCCCGGGGTCATTACAGTCACTACCATATATAACAAGGGGCCAGGGATGCTCACCGGAGATGGCGCATCTTGGCGGGGGACCTGCAGTTCTGCGCCGCTCACTGCAGGCCGTTGGAGTTTCCCGACATCTGCGCTTCCGTCAGTTCCAGCTCCCCTTGCTCGCTCGCTGCTCCTTCCAGCTGCAACGCCCGGGGTTTGAATGGGGGTTTCCCTCTGCTGGGAGTGTTCCCGGCCACCGGGGTAGAGGTCTTCGGGCCCTTTCCTCCTCCTCTGGGGCACGCCGAAGCGAAGTGGCCGCTCTCCCCGCATCTCATGCAAAGCCCCTGTCTAAAGTGGGCATCTCGAATATCTTGCACGTTGGGCTTCGGTTTCGCCCTCGGCATCGCCTTGCCTGCAGCTGTAGCTGATGTTCCCATTTTGATGAGGGTGAAGCGCTCTTCCACATCTGCGGCTGCCCTCATCCAGGTGGCCAGCGTCCCCGGCCGACCCCCTAGTAAGACGGCCTCGTACACCTCGGGGTTGAGACCCTCTCGGTATTTTTCTATAAAGAGGTCTTGGGGCCAGCCGCGGATCTTGGCTGCGATGCGCCGGAACTTGTCGGTGTAGTCCCTCACCGTGGACCTCCCCTGGGTCAGCTTCTGTAGTTGGTTCCGGGCTTTTTCTTCCCCCAGGGGATCTTCGTATTGGTGTCGGAGGGCCCACATGAAGTTGTTCAGCGAACGCAGCTCAGGGCCGGGGGCATCGTGCAGGCTCACATACCAATCGCTGGCGGTGTCCTTCAGCTTGGACCCTATGTAGCCAATCCGCTCCCTCTCGGTGGGGTAGAGATGTCCCCAGCTGTCTAGGAACTGCTCGATCTCCAGCAGGAAAAACCGCAATTTCTCTGGGTCCCCATCGAAAGTAGCCGTCAACAGGTCGGCGGGGGCCGGGCAAACGATCGGCCCTGCTGGCGCCGGGACGGGTGCGGGGATGGGGGCCGGCACCTGCTGAGGGGCGACCGGGGGAGCTTGCTGCGGCGGCCTCGGCTGCACGGGTGGTGGCGCTTGAGCTGGAACTCCTCCGGGAGGCACCGCCGGCTGCTGGACTCCTGTCGCGGAGGCTGGTAGGGCCTCTTGCATAGCCCTCATGGCGTCCTGAAACTGATACTGGAGATGGAGGGCCGGCTCTCGCAGCTCGGTGGTAAGCTGGAACCGCAAATCTCCCATCATCCGGTTGAGGGACTGCATCTGGTCTTCCCGGTACGGATCGGGCCCATACGGTCCGGTCCTCTCTCCTTCCATGGACGGGCGACGCGGATCTCCTCCGTAGATCGGCTCGCGGTCTTCTCGCAGGTAGCTCGGCCTCCCACGGTCGAGTTGATCTCCCGGGAACGAAACCCGTGCCCCTTTCCGATCGTGCACCCAGGAATCGACGGTCCCACGACTGAACTGACTCCTGGCGTACTTCGGGGTCACGCTCTGAAGAGGAGGTAGGCGCGGGATGTAGTGAGCCCCCTGAATCGTAGTCACCGGCACTTCGGGCTCCCCTCCACCGCCTCCACCACCGGGCCCCTGGTCCACCGGGGTGGTCGGTGTATCTTCGGGGGTAGTAGGGATGGGAACCGTGCCATCGTCCGACATGGTCAGGAACGGCTAAGTCCCAGTCACAGATCTCTGACAATCTGTGAGAGTTCTGCGCAAAGTAGTCAAGGATCAGATCTTGGTTGGTAAACCAGAGTTCTTTATTTCCAATCTCTACATTAGTACAGCTTCTCGGATTATTGTCAGAGATGAGACAGATAATACAGGAAGGTCTATTATACCTTTCCAAAGAGTTTGAATTACCCATAGGTAGCCAATCACTATAGGAGAAAAACGGCGGGCAAAACGGGGCTCTGACCGTTTGGTTCCCACAGGAAAGAAAGTGAGGTGTTAAACAGTAAATTTCCTTCCCAACCAGACCCTTCAGATGTTACCAGTTCACATAACAATCCATGGCCTCAAGGCTTTTGCATGTGATAAGAGATGAGACGCATCCTCCCTTGATGTCCCAGCCGGGGTTGATGGAATGCAGAGGCAAATGGTGTGAGAGGCCCCTTGTTCCCATACAGTGCAGGTGTCACCCTCCCGCTTTAACAGTTACAAAAACCCAGGCCTGGTCAGGCACTACAATATGGCAACTACAATCATACATACATGGCAACAGAAAAGACATACATAATAATGAGATATGACAAGAGAGAATTAACAAGGCACAACTGTAATAATTAGGAAAATACTATGTCTGAATTAGCAGATTCTGACACACTGGCCCCTCGATAAACACCTCTACCCGGGCTTGTCAGGAGATTTTTTATGGAAAGCTCTAACTAATTTAGGAGCATGCACATGTTCAGAACGAACCCACTCATTGTGCTCCAGGCCAAAATCAAGCCATCTAACTAAATAATATAGGCGGCCCCTACGCATTTTAGAATCAAGAATATCAGATATTTCAAAATGGGGTGCCTCCCCCTTCATCAGTGGAGGAGGTACCGGAGGAACTGGATGCCACGCATCCGGCCCAGGATCCTTCTTCAGCAGGCTGAAATGAAAAACAGGGTGCACAGAACTCAGTGATTTAGGCAGTTCTAGTTCAAAAGATACATCCGAAATTTTATGCAACACCTTATAGGGGCCTACGTATTTCCATCCCAATTTCCTGCTAGGTTGCAAGCCGTGTATGTTTTTTGTGGAAAGATAGACAGAGTCCCCAGGTTGGAGATCCCAACCCACAGCTCGACCACGATCTGGATTTTGAACTGATGACGATGAGTAGCTTAGGTAATGAAACAATAGAGAAAGAGAATCAAGATTTATTGAAAGCAATGATATTAGCTGGTAAAGCAGTGATAGCAGTGGGGTGGAAAGATAAAAGTAAATGGACAGAAAGAACTTGGCATAAGTATCTCTTTGAATTTATTCAGTCAGATATAATGGCTACAATCAATAAGGACCTGCCATGGGAGGATAGAACATCACAGATCAAGGAGAAATGGTCTATCTATTTGAACTGGATAAAAGAGGAACAGAAAGAAGACGTTCAGTGGAAGCTACAAGCCCTGTGTTCCTGGCTGAAAGACGAAGATTAGACTGAAGGGGGAGGGATTGGGGAGAAAATGTTAAAATATTTAAAATGCAACAATGAAATGATGTTACTGTGTATCTAACTTAGCAAATAAAAATACTTAATAAAAAAAGGGTTAGGGCGAGGGCTAGGGTTAGGGTTTGGGTTAGGATTAAGGTTTGGGTAAGGGTTAGGGCTAGAGTTAGGTGTAGGGTTGGGTTAAGGTTAGGGCTAGGTCTTGTGCTAGGGCTAGGGCTATATCTAGGGTTAGGATGTGGGCAAAAGTTAGGGCTAGGGTAATGGTAAGGGTTAGGGCTAGAGTTAGGGTTAAGGTTAGGCCTAGAGTTAATGTTAGGGTAAGGGTAGGGCTAGGCTTAGAGTTTGTGTTTGTGTTAGGGCTTAATTTAGGTCTAGGGTAAAGGTGAGGGTTTGGGCTCAGGTTACAGCTAGGGTTACGTTTAGGGTTAGGCCTAGGGTTAGGGTTAGGATTAGGGTTGGGTTTAGGGCTAGGGCTAGGGCAAGGGTTAGATTTAGGACTAGGGATAATGTTAGGGTTAGGTTTTGGGTTAGGGTTAGGGCAAGGGTTAGGGCTATAGATAGGTTTAGGGTTTGGGTTAAGGTTAGGACTAGGGTTAGGGTTTTGGTTGGGGTAGGGCTAGGGTTAGGGTTTGGGTTAAAGTTAGGGTTAGGGCTAGGGCTAGGGCTTGGGCTCAGTCTAGGGTTAGGGTTTTTGTTATGGTTAGGGTTAGTGTTAGAGCTAGGGCTAATGCTAGGGCTACGGCTATAATTAGGGTTAGGGATAGGGATAGTGCTAGTTTTAGGGTTCGTTTTAGGGTTAGGGTTCGGGTTATGTCTAGGGTTAGAGTTAGGGTTACGGTTAGGGTTAGGGTTAAGTTTACCATTGGGTTAGGGTTGTCTACGATTAGGGTAAGGGTAATTGTTCGGATTAGGGTTAGGGCTAGGGTTAGGGTTAAATTTAGGGTTAGGGTTAGGGTTAGGGTTAGGGTTAGGGTTAGGGTTAGGGTTAGGGTTAGGGCTTGGGTTTGGGCTAGGGCTTTGGGTTAGGGTTAGTGCTGGGATTAGGACTAAGGCTTGGGCTAGGTCTCGGGTTAGGGTTAGGTTTTGGCTTAGGGTTTGGGCTAAATTTAGGTGTAGTGTAAGGGTTAGGGTTAGGCCTAGAGTTAGGGCTAGGGCTATGGTTAGGGTTCAGGTTCAGGTTAGCGCTAGGGCTTGGGCTAGGGTAAGGTTTTAGGTTAGGGCTAGGGTTATGGTTATGCTTATGGTTAGGGCTTGGATTAGGGTTAGGTTTTGGGTAAAAAAAATTTTTAAATATATTTTTATTTGCTAGATTAGATACACAGTAACATCATTTCATTATTGCGTTTTAAGTATTTTAACATTTTCTCCCCAATCCCTCCCCCTTCAGTCTAATCTTCGTCTTTCAGCCAGGAACACAGGGCTTGTAGCTCCCACTGAACGTCTTCTTTCTGTTCCTCTTTTATCCAGTTCAGGTAGGTAGACCATTTCTCCTTGATCTGCGATGTTCTATCCTTCCATGGCAGGTCCTTATTGATTGTAGCCATTATATCTGACTGAATAAATTCGAAGAGATACTTATGCCAGGTTCTGTCCATTTACTTTTATCTTTCCACCCCACTGCTATCACTGCTTTACCAGCTAATATCATCGCTTTCAATAAATCTTGATTCTTTTTCTCTATGGTCCCATTACCTAGGCTACTCATCGTCATCAGTTCAAAATCTATATTCAACTCTACCTGGAACAACTCATTTATTACTTTTAATATATTTTTCCAAAATTCTTTAACTTCCAGGCATTCCCACCACATGTGGGAATACCATCCTTTCGCACTTTTACAATGCCAGCAGTTTGGGCTTAGTCCTGAGAACATATTAGCTAAAGTGGCTGGAGTTCTATACCATTTAGTAAAAATTTTTAATTCCATTTCCCTAAACTTATGTATTTTTATTCCCTTAATTCCATCCATTAATTTTTTTACTTTTTGTTCTGTTAATTTAGTTTCTGCACCCCACTTCCCTTGAAGATGACCTGTTAATCCTTCTTTATGTGAGGTCATTTTTTATATATTATTCCTGCTATTCCTCTTTTAGTTTTGTTCATTACTCTATATATTTCTTCCATCGGTTCTTCTGTATCCATATGGTTATTTTCAATTATCTTTTTAATTTTTGTATATAAGCCTGCAACTTTTAACCAATATTTTATACCTACTTCCTGTTCTAGAACTTGAAGTGGTTTTAAAGCGTTCGCAGACAGTAAGTCCTGTATTCTAATATATCCTTTTTGTTTAAGTAGTTCCCACCATCTGTGGTCTATATCTTCCTCTTCCAGCGTTTCTAGTGGGGCCCATTTTGATGTTCGTTTTAACCATTTTGATTGCCATTTCCTCCAGACTACTAATGTGCTTTCCCTGGGTCCTGTATCTAATTTAAGCTCTTTAACCTGTTTATTTGTGAAAATACCAAATCTACAGGTTTTGGGTAAGTGTTAGGTGTAGGGTTGGGTTAAGGTTAGGGTTACGGTTACGGTTAGGGCTAGGGCTTGTGCTAGGGCTAGGGCTATGTCTAGGGTTGGGATGTGGGCGAAAGTTAGGGCTAGGGTTAGGGCTAGAGTTAGGGTTAAGGTTAGGCCTAGAGTTAAAGTTAGGGCTAGGGCTAGGGTTAGAGCTAGGGTTTGTGTTAGGGTTAAATTTTGGTCTAGGGTAAAGGTAAGGGTTTGGGCTTGGGTTTCGGCTAGGATTAGGGTTAGGGTTAGGCGTAGGGTTAGGGTTAGGCCTAGAGTTAGGGTTAGGCCTAGAGTTAGGGTTAGGGTTAGGTTTAGGGCTAGGGTTAGATTTAGGACTAGGACTAGGGCTAAGGCTAGGGTTATGGTTAGGTTTTGGGTTATGGTTAGGGCAAGGGTTAGGGCTGTAGTTAGGTGTAGGGGTTGGGTTAAGGTTAGGCTAGCGTTCGTGTTTTGGTTGGGGTAGGGATAGTGTTAGGGTTTGGGTTAAAGTTAGGGTTAGGGTAAGGGCTAGTGCTAAGGCTCGGGCTTGGGCTAGGGTTAGGGTTTTTGTTATGGTTAGGGTTAGTGTTAGAGCTAGGGCTAATTCTAGGGCTACAGCTATAATTAGGGTTAGGGATAGGCTAGCGCTAGTTTTAGGGTTCATTTTCGGGTTAGGGTTAGGGTTCGTTTTCAGGTTATGTCTAGGGCTAGAGTTAGGGTTATGGTTAGGGTTAAGTTTACCATTGGGTTAGGGTTTTCTAGGGTTAGGGTAAGGGTAATGGTTTGGATTAGGGTTAGGGCTAGGTCTTGGGTTAGGGTTAAATTTAGGGTTAGGGTTAAGGTTAGGGCTTGGGCTTGGGGTAGGGCTTGGGCTTGGGGTAGGGGTAGGGCTTGGGTTAGGGTTAGGGCTGGGATTAGGGCTTTGCCTTGGGCTAGGGCTTGGGTTAGGGTTAGGGTTTGGCTTAGGGTTTGGGTTAGGGCTAAATTTAGGTGTAATGTAAGGGTTAGGGTTAGGGCTAGAGTTAGCGCTATGGTTAGGGTTTGGGTTAGGGTAAGCGCTAGGGCTAGAGTTAGGTTTTAGGTTAGGGCTAGGGATTGGGTTATGGTTATGCTTATGGTTAGGGTTCGGGTTAGGGTTAGGGCTTGGGTATGGGTTAGGGCTAGAGTTAAGTGTAGGTTTGGGTTAAGGTTAGGGCTAGGGTTAGGGTTTTGGTTGGAGTAGGGCTAGGGTTAGTGTTTGGATTAGGGCTAGGGTTAGGGTCAAAGTCAGGGTTAGGGTTAGGGTTAGGTCTTGGTCTTGGTCTAGGGCTAGGGTTAGGGTTAGGGCTGGGATTAGGGCTAGGTCTTGTGCTCAGGCTTGGGTTAGGTTTAGATTATGGTTTAGGGTTTGTGGTTGTGTTAGGGCTAAATTTAGGGCTAGTGTAAGTGTTAGGGTTAGGGCTAGAGTTAGGGTTAGGGCTAGGGCTTGGGCAAGGGTTAGGGTTAGGATTAGGGTTACTGTTAGGGTTAGGGTTAGGGCTAGGGCTAGGGCTAAGGTTAGGTCTGGGGCTTGGGCTAGTGTTTGGGTTTATGTTAGTGTTTGTGTTAGAGCTAGGGCTACGGCTATAATTAGGGTTAGGTTTAGGGCTAGGTTTAGGGTTAGGTTTTGGGTAGGGTTAGTGTTAGGGCTAAAGGTACAGTTAGGGTTAGGGCTAGGTTAAGGTTAGGATTTGGTTTTGGGTAGGGTTAGTGTTTGGGCTAATGGTTGGGGTAGAGTTAGGGTTAGAGTTAGGGCTAGGGTAAGGATTAGGGTTTATGGCCAGGATTTGGTTTAGGTTGAGGGTTAGGTTTAGGTGTAGGGCTGTGGTTAGGGCTAGGGTTACAGTTAGGGCTAGGGTTAGGGTTTGGGTTAGAGCTAGGGCTAGGTTTAGTGTTAGGGTTTGCGTTAGTGTTATGGCTAGGGATAGGGATAGGGTTAAGGTTAGGGCTAGGGTTAGGTTTAGGGTTATATCTAGGGCTAGGGTTAGGGTTACGGTTAGGTCTAGGTCTTGGATTAGGGTTAGGGTTTTGGTTAGTGTTAGGGTGTCAGAATCTGACAATAGCATGCCTGTCTTACTTAGTACGGTTAACCTTCTTTTTCCATTTTGTAATTCTCTGTTAAGCATTGCTTGCCTTGAAGTTATTATCAGCTCCCCCTCTCCCTCATGCACCCATTTGGTGACCATCTAATTTCCTTTGAAGTATGTTATCTGCTTTGCTTATTGTTACCCCTCTCTAGTCGGGAGGATGGCGTCTCACATTCCTGCACGTCATTTAAACAAATGGCTCTCACTTCCATTCACTCCCCCTCCTGCCTTTGAGGCTCAGGGAATGTTATCATGTTGTGACAACCTTGGGGCTTGTTTTATTGTTGTAGACCAAATGTTTTGCCTAACTTTCACACATATGGGTCATCCAGATCACGAAGGGGATTTTTATAACTTTATAACTTTCTCACCTCCACTGTGGGAACCTCAACGGTCATCTTCCTTTTTCCCGCTCGTACATGTTGGCTCTGATTGGTTGTGTATCTGTATTTGATTATGGCTGGAGGGTATATTAACCACTGTTGCTTACTATAATGTATCTCTAACAAACATTCGAGAACCTGTTCCAGTATTAGAAATAAAGAGCTTTGCTTTAACCCAAAGGTCTGATCTATTGCTGTTAGTATAGAAGCCTCACAGATTGTTAGAGATCTGTGCTTGGGACTTTCTCATACCTGACCATATCAGATGATGAGACCATTCCCACTGGGAGACTGTACCACTGGGAGAAACCCCAGTACCCACGGAGAGTGGATCCACCGAGCAGGGAGTACCGGTGACCATGAGCCAGGAACTTTTCCAGATCCCACGAATGGGGCCTGGGTTAAGTTGGCCACCAGTCTCGCCTCGGTACTCGTGGTCCACTTTCGGGGCCAGCACTTCCGAGTCATGGATACACGACCGGAAGGGAGCTCACATGCGGTTCAGTGGAGACCGCTTGGAGTTTGGCCATCGAAACCTACTAGACGAGGAGCGGTGCTTCCAGAGAGGCCAGGACGATTGGCGGTACTGGTTACCAGATGAGGAGCGTGGACTGCCCAGGGGCCCCGATCCTATGAGAGAGGATCTAGGCCGAGTGCCGGACCGAAGGTTCGTCGAGATGCACGACCGCCTAACCGTGGAACTACAGGAGGTCATGCTAGGTATGCAGCATCAGATGTTGGATGTTATCGCCACTGTGAGGGCCCCCATACCCGGGCACCCCAAGACGGGGAGGAGTACCGGCAGTGCCCGGTCCCGCAGGAGGGGTGCTGCAGCAACCCGCTCCCCCTGTGGTCCCACCGGCTGGAGGACCCCCTCAACAGGTGCCAATGGCCCTGGTACTGGCAAATTGCCTAATCCACCAAGCTCCCAACAACCCCCTGATGGCTACGTTTGATGGCGACCCGGAAAAGCTTTGGTTCTTCATCATAGAGATCGAGAGGTTCCTGGCTGCTTGGGGCCATCTCTACCCGACCGAGAGAGACCGGGTGGGCTACATCGGATCCAAGCTGCGAGACACCACAAGTGACTGGTATGTAAGTCTGCACAACCCCCTGGGGCCCGAAGTGCGTACTGTTGATAATTTCATGTGGGCCCTGTGGCAGTATTACGAAGACCCCTTGGGTGAGGAGAAGGCTCAGAACCAGCTACGCAAGCTGGTGCAGGGGCGTTCCTCAGTAAGGGAGTACACAGACCACTCCAGGCGTATTGCGGCTAAGGTGCAGGGGTGGTCCGAAGACTTGTTCGTGGAGAAGTATCAGGAGGGGCTGAATCTCGAGATCTACGAGACGATCCTGAGAAGTGGCCGGCCAATATCCCTGGCCGCTTGGATGCAGGCGACTGCAGATGTGGAGGAGCGGTTCACCCTAATCAAACTTGGGGCTTCCACATCCCACCAGCCAAAAGCCCCTCCTTTAAAGCAAAAGGGAAGACCGTGTTCCAAGAGCTGCGAGACTCCCGCTTCAAGCAAGGTCTGTGCATAAAGTGTGGAGAGAGTGGGCACTTCTCGTCGGCCTGTCCCTGCGGTGGGGCGAAGCCCCCCAAAACCTCAACGCCACTGGCAGGAGGGACCCCGCGACCTGGCAAGACACCATTTAAACCCTGGGCATTACACCTGGAAGGGGCAACGTGCGAGCAAGGCGAGTTGGATCTGGTCGAGGTGCAGCCATTGGGAAACTTCAATGACCTGCAGTAGCCGGTGCAGAGCTGCAGGTCCCCCCACCTGACGCGCCACCTCCGGTGAGCATCCCTGGCCCTTTGCTTTATATGGTCGTGACTGTGGTAGTGCCCGGCACGGGAACCCATGTATGGGTGCGTGCCCTCATAGACTCGGGCTGTGCTAGAGACTTAATAAGCCCTCTAGTAGTGGAAGGGTTGGGACCCAAAGTGACCCCGTTGGGTGAGCCGCTAACTTTCACCCAGATGGATGGTTCAGAAATGAAGGAGGCATGTGTGGCAGAGACTGAACTATTAATTGTGGGGACGGGAGAGCATTGGGAGAAGCGAGCGTTTGTCATCACCCCCAATACCCAGTTCCCCATGGTGCTAGGGAGACCCTGGCTGAGTTCACATGATCCCTACATTAAGTGGAGCAAAGGGAAAATCTCATGGGTTGATTTGAAATGCACCCACCACACTTGGGACCCGGGCTGGGGCCCGGGACCCCCTGCCCCAATCACTGCGGCAGCTATGTCACTGATGCCAATAAAAATCCCCGCAGAGTATAAAGATTTGGCCTAAGTATTTAGTGAAACGGAGGTGGACGAACTTCCCCCCCCACCGCCTCACTGACTGTGCTATCGAACTGTTGCCCGGTGAAAAGTTGTCCAAGGGGAAGTTATACTCCATGAGCCTGGTGGAACGAGAGGAACTGAGGAAATTCTTAGACAAGAACTTAGAACAGGGTTTCATTCGCCAAGCCAAATCCCCTTTCGCTGCCCCCGTTTTGTTCCGGAAAAAGAAAGATGGGGGCCTGAGACTGTGCACTATCGAGGGTTGAATGCTGTCTCCGCTTCAAATGCTTACCCCCTCCCATTGATCAAAGACTTGTTAGCGGAAGCGGCAAAGGGAAAGATTTCTACCAAGTTGGATTTACGAGACGCATATTTTTGAGTGCGCGTTAGGGAGGGGGACGAGTATAAGACTGCCTTTAACACCCCCCTGGGACAGTTCGAGTATTTGGTGATGCCATTCGGCTTGAGTGGCGTGCCGGGAGTTTTTATGAGTTTGATCAATGAAGTGTTGCACAAGCATCTGTTTAAGATGGTGCTCTGCTATCTAGATGATATCTTGATTTATTCCCCTGATAAGCAATCACATGTAAGATTAGTGCGGGAGGTGCTAGCAACCTTGTTGAAAAACCACCTCTATGCCAAGCTGTCGAAATGTGAATTTCACTACACTGAAGTTGATTTCCTGGGCTACCGGATCTCGCAGCGGGGGCTAGAAATGGACCCCGCTAAGGTGGAGGCGGTGGTGCACTGGGAGGCTCCCCGAACCCGCAGGCAACTCCAAAGCCTCTTAGGGTTCTGTAATTTTTACCACACCTTCTTAAAAGACTTTGCTACCATCACCCTACCCCTCACGGAACTGTTGAAAACGAAGGGGAGGGGTCCGGAGGCAGGCAGACCTGGGGAGAGGTTGTGCTGGACTGTGGAGTGTCAAAAAGCTTTTGATGAGCTAAAACGGCTGTTTGCTTCGGAGCCGATCCTAGCCCACCCTGATGAGACTAAAGAATTTGTAATCCACGTAGATGCTTCAGATGTGGCAATGGGGGGGAGCCCAATACTGCAGATGGGCTCAGATAACGTCTTGCACCCCTTAGCCTATATCTCTAAGAAATTTAATGAGGCTGAAAGACACTGATCAGTCTGGGACAAGGAAGCTGCTGCCATTCGGCTAGCATTAACCACTTGGAGACATTGGCTGGAGGGGGCGCAGAAGCCGTTTGAAATTTGGACTGATCATAAAAATCTAGAGGCACTGCGTACTCAAAGGTCCCTGAATACCAAACAACTCCGGTGGGCAGATTTCTTCTCAAAGTTCAACTTTGTTTTAAAACACCTCCCTGGGAAGGCTGATTCCCTAGCGGACGCATTGTCCCACTTGCCCCAGCACGAGTCCCAGAGGGAGGAGGTGTTTGATTCCATGTTTTCACCACAGCAGTTGGGGGGGTGGTAACCACACGGAGTCAGAGCAAGATGGCTCCTGCCCCCTCCCCATGGACTGTGAAATGTGCTGCTGAATATACTGAGGAGGAGGTTAGAGAATGGAGTGAGGACTGTGAGAGTAAAAAGCATACTGATGACTGTTGGTATCACGGGTCCACATTAATCATGCCACGGGCACTGCGTCGGGAGGTGTTGTCATTGTGCCACACGTCCAAGCTTTTAGGGCATTTCGGATTTCTTAAGACTCTGAACCTTGTTCAAAGATAGTTTTGGTGGCCCCGTATGTGCAAAGATGTGTCCGATTATGTGACCACCTGCCAAGTGTGTCTCATGTGCAAACGAAGGGGGGGCAAAGCCCCGGGACTATTGCATCCTTTACCCACCCCCTCTAGACCCTGGGAAATTGTCTCCATGGACTTTATCACGAATCTTCCCCCCTCTAAGGGTAAAACTGTTATTTGGGTCGTGGTGGACATGTTCTCCAAACAAGCACATTTTGTCCCTTTTAAGCAATTGCCTACAGCCAAGGGACTAGCTAAGACGTTCTTTAACCACGTGATTAAATTACATGCTTTTCCAAGGCGTGTAGTTTCCGATAGGGCAAGCCCATTTGTTGCCAACTTCTGGCGGGAGCTCCTCCAGGTGATGGACATTGAACCCGCCCTTAGCTCAGGGTATCATCCCGAGACTGATGGACAGTCCAAACGAGTTAATCAGATTTTGGAACAGTTTCTGAGATGCTACACGAACTATCACCAAGATAACTGGGTGGACCTGCTGCCGTTTGCTGAATATAGTTATAATAATGCGGTGCATTCTTCTACGGGTGTTTCTCCTTTCATGGCAGTAGGGGGGTTTGAGGGAAAACCATTGCCCGCTTTAACTGACCCTGACACGTCTGCTGGTTCTGACTTCACGCAATGGTGGACTAAATTACAGGAGTCATGGCCGCTGATTGCTAAGACTTTGGACAAAGCTAAAGCAGACTATAAAAAATATGCTGACTGTGGGAGAGCTGAAGGGTGGGACCTTCAACCTGGAGACACTGTCTACCTCTCCACCAAGAATATTCATGGACTCCAACCCAGTAGAAAATTGGGATGGAAATATGTTGGGCCCTATAAAGTGTTAAGGAAAATTTCGGATGTCTCTTTTGAATTAGAACTGCCTAAATCATTGAGTTCTGTGCATCCCATTTTTCATTTCAGCCTGCTGAAGAAGAATCCTGGGCCGAATGCATGGCACCCGGTACCTCCTCCTCCTCCTCCTCTGATGAAGGGGGGGGGAACAACACTTTGAAATTTCTGAAGTCTTAGACTCCAAAATGCGCCGATTATATTATTTAGTGAAGTAGGTAGATCTTGGTCCTGAACTGAATGAGTGGGTCCTCGCTGAAAATGTTCATGCTCCTAAATTAGTTAGATCCTTTCATAAACGCTTTCTTGATAAGCCGGGATAAATGTATTATTATCAGCTCCCCCTCTCCCTCATGCGCCCATTTGGTGACCAGCTAATTTCCTTTGAAGTATGTCATCTGCTCTGCTTATTGTTACCCCTCTCTAGTCGGGAGGATGGCGTCTCGCATTCCTGCACGTCATTTAAACAAATGGCTCTCACTTCCATTCACTCCTCCTCCTGCCTTTGAGGCTCAGGGAATGTTATCATGTTGTGACAACCTTGGGGCTTGTTTTATTGTTGCAGACCGAATGTTTTGCCTAACTTTCACACATATGGGTCATCCAGATCATGAAGGGAAGTTTTATAACTTTATAACTTTCTCACCTCCACTCTGGGAACCTCAACGGTCATCTTCCTTTTTCCCACTCGTACATGTTGGCTCTGATTGGTTGTGTATCTGTATTTGATTATGGCTGGAGGGTATATTAACCACTGTTGCTTACTATAATGTATCTCTAACAAACATTCGAGAACCTATTCCAGTACTAGAAATAAAGAGCTTTGCTTTAACCCAAAGGTCTGATCTATTGCTGTTAGTACAGAAGCCTCACATAGGGCTAGGGTAGAGTTAGGTTTAGCATTACAGCTAGGTCTTTGATTCTTTTTTGTGGTTAAGGTTAGTGTTCAAGCTAGGCCTAGGCTTAAGGCTATGGCTATAATTAGGGTTTGGGTTAGAGTTAGGGCTAAGGCTAGGGTTAGGGTTAGTTTTTGGGTAGGGTTAGTTTTAGGGCTAAAGTTAGGGTTAGGGCTAGGGTTAGGGCTAGAGTTAGGTTTAGGCCTAGGGTTAAGGTTAGGTTTTGGGCTAGGGCTAGGGTTATAGTAAGGGCTAGGGTTAGGGTTAGGGTTAGGTTTTGAGTAAGGGTTAGAGCTAGAGTTAGGTGTAGGGTTGGGTTAAGGTTAGGGCTAGGGTTATGGTAGGGTTAGGGCTAGGGCTTGTGCTAGGGCTAGGGCTACATCTATGTCTTCAGTTAGGGTGTGAGCTAATGTTAGGGCTAGGGTAATGGTAAGGGTTAGAGCCAGAGTTAGGGTTAGGGTTAGGCCTAGGGTTAAAGTTAGGGGTAGGGCTAGGGCTTGGGCTAGGGTTAGTGCTTGGGCTAGGGTTATGGTTTGTGTTAGGGCTAAATTTAGGTCTAGGGTAAAGGTAAGGGTTAGGGCTCGGGTTATGTCTAGGGTTAGGTTTAGGCCTAGGGTTAGGGTTAGGCCTAGGGTTAGGGTTAGGATTAGGGTTAGGTTTATGGATAGGGCTAGGGTTATTGTTAGGGTTTGTGTTAGGGTTAAGGCATGGGCCAAGGCTATATTTAGGTGTAGCGTTTGGGTTAAGGTTAGGGCTAGGATTACAGTTAGTGTTAGGGCTAGGGCTAGGGCTTGTGCTCGGGTAAAATATAGGGTTAGGATTAGCATTTGGGTTTGGGCTAGGGTTAGGGCAAGGGTTAGGATTACAGTTATTTTTAGGGTTAGGGCTAAGGTTAGGTCTGGGGTTTGGGCAAGTGTTTGGGTTGATGTTAGTGTTTGTGTTAGAGCTAGGGCTACGGCTATAATTATGGTTAGGTTTAGGCAGAGGGCAAGGTTTAGGGTTAGGTTTTGGGTAAGGTTAGTGTTAGGGCTAAAGGTACAGTTAGGGTTAGGGTTAGGGCTAAGGTTAGGGTTAAGGTTTGGTTTTGGGTAGGGTTAGTGTTAGGGCTAAAGGTTGGGGTAGGGTTAGGGTTATAGTTAGGGCTAGGGTTAGGGTTTGGATTAGGGCTAGGGCTATAGTTAGGTGTAGGGTTTGGGTTAAGGTTAGGGCTAGGGTTATGGTTAGGGCTATGGCTAGGGCTTGTGCTAGGGTAAAAGATAGGGCTAGGGTTAGGGTTAGGGTTAGCATTAGGGTTAGGTCTAGGGTTAGGGCAAGGGTTAGGATTATGGTTACTCTTAGGGTTAGGGTTAGGGTTAGGGCTAGGGCTAGGGCTAGGGCTACAGCTAGGGTTAGGGTTATGGTTTGGGCTAGGGGTAGGGCTATGTCTCATGCTGGCTTAGGGTTAGGGTTAGGGTGAGGGTTAGAGCTATCGGTAGTGCTAGGGCTCTAGGGCTGGGGCTACGGTTAGGGTTTGTGTTAGGGTTAGTGTTAGTGTTAGAGCTAGGGCTAATGCTAAGGCTACAGCTATAATTAGGGTTAGGGCTAGGCTATCACTAGTTTTAGGGTTAATTTTAAGGTTATGGTTAGGGCTAGTTTTCGGAATGTCTAGGGCTAGGGTTAGGGTTACGGTTAGGGTTAGGGTTAAGTTTACCATTAGGGTTAGGGTTTTCTAGGGTTAGGGTAAGGGTTAGGATTAGGGTTAGTGTCAAAGTAAGGGTTAGGCTTAGGGCTTGGGCTTGGGCTAGGGTTTGGGTTCGGGTTCAGGTTAGGGCTGGGATTAGGGCTAGGGCTTGGGCTCGGGTTTGGTTTAGGTTATGGTTTAGGATTTGTGTTAGGACTAAATTTAGGGCTAGTGGAAGGGTTAGGGTTAGGGCTAGAGTTAGGGTTAGGGCTATTGTTAGGGTTAGAGCTGGTGCTAGGGCTAGGGCTAGGGTTAGGGTTAGGGTTAGAGTTAGGGTTAGGGCTAGGGCTAGGGCTAGGGTTAGGGTTTTTGTTAAGGCTAACAATTGGACTAGGGTAAAGTTAAGCGTTAGGGCTAGAGTTAGGGTTAGGCCTAGGGTTAGGCCTGGGGCTAGGGTTAGGGTTAGGGCTAAAGCTAGGGTTAAGGTTAGGTTTTGATCAGGGTTAGGGTTAGAGTAAGGGCTAGGGCTAGGTCTAGTGTTATGGTTAGGGCTAGTTCTAGGGCTAGGGTTACAGTTAGGTTTAGATTTAGTTTTAGGGTTAGGGCTAGGGCTAGGGCTAGGTCTAAGTCTAGTGTTAGTTTTAGGGTTAGGGTTAGAGTTTGGGCTAGGGCTAGGTTTAAGGTTTTGTCTTGGGATTTGGCTAGTGTATGGGTTTGTGTTAGGTTTAGTGTTAGAGCTAGGGCTATAGCTATAATTAGGGTTAGGGTCAGGGTTAGGGCTAGGTTTAGGGTTAGGGTTAGGTTTTTGGTAGGTTTAGTGTTAGGGCTAATAGTAGGGTTAGGGTTAGGGTTAGGGCTAGGACTAGGTTTATGGCTACGGTTAGGTTTAGGGCTAGGGCTAGGTTTAAAGCTAGGGCTAGGGTTGCAAATAGGGTTAGCATTAGGTATAGGGTAGGACTGTGTTTAGTGTTAGGGTTAGGTTTAGGGTTAGAGCTGGGGCTGGGGCTAGGGCTAGGGTTAAGAAGAAGAAGAAGAGATTCGATTTATACCCCGCCCTCCACTCCCCAAGGGAGTCTCAGAGTGGCTTACAAACTCCTTTTCCCTTCCCCTCCCCACAACAGACACCCTGTGAGGTAGGTGAGGCTGAGAGAGGTCTTTCCCAAGCTGTCCTTGAGGGAACAGCTGGTACAGAGCTATGGCTTGCCCAAGGTCATCCAGCAAGGTGCAAGTGGAAGAGTGGGGAATCAAACCCAGTTCTCCCAGATTAGAGTCCACGCACTTAACCACTACACCAAACTGGCTCTCTTTAGTGTTTTTAGTGTTAGTGTTAGTGTTAGGGTTAGGGTTAGGGTTAGGGTTAGGGTTAGGGTTAGGGCTAGGGCTTGGACAAGGGTTTGGGATAGGGCTAGGGTTACGATTAGGTCTAGGGTTTGGGTTAGGGTTAGGTTTTGGGCAGGTTTAGAGTTAGGGTTAGAGTTAGGTTTAGGGCTAGGGCTAGGGCTAGGGCTGGGGCTAGGGTTAGTTTTAGGGTTAGGGCTAGGGCTAGGTCTAAGGTTAGGTCTGGGGCTTGGGCTAGTTTTTGGGTTTGTGTTAGGTTTAGTGTTAGAGCTAGGGCTATGGCTATAATTAGGGTTAGGGTTAGGCCTAGGCCTAGGTTTATGGTTAGGGTTAGGTTTTGGGTAGGTTTAGTGTTAGGGCTAATGGTCGGGTTAGGGTTAGGGTTTATGGCTAGGATTAGGTTTAGGTCAAGGTTTAGGTTTAGGTCTAGGGTTAGGGCTAGGGCTAGTGTTACAAATAGGGCTAGGGTTAGGGTTAGAGCTAGGGTTAGGGTTAGGCCTAGGTCTTGGGTTAGTATTAGCATTTGGGTTAGTGTTAGTGCTAGGGTTAGGGTTTGTGTTAGGGCTAAAGATAGGGCTAGGGTAAAGTTAAGGTTTAGGGCTCAGGTTAGGGCTAGAGTTAGGGTTAGGCCTAGGCTTAGGGCTAGGGTTAGGGCTAGGGGTACAGTAAGGGCTTGGGTTCAGGTAGGATTAGGGTTACAGTTAGGTTTAGGGATAGGGCTAGGGTTAGGTTTTGGGTTAGGGCTAGGTTTATGGTTAAGGTTTGGGTTTGGGTTTGGGTAAGGGTTAGGGCTAGGGCTAGAGTTAGGTGTAGGGTTGGGTTAAGGTTAGGGGCTGGGTTACAGTAGGGTTAGGGCTGTGGCTTGTGCTAAGGCTAGGGCTAGGGTTAAAGTTAGGGCTAGGTCTAGGTCTATGGTTAGGGTTAGGGCTAGAGTTAGGGTTAGGGCTAAATTTAGGTCTAGGGTAAAGGTAAGGGTTAGGGCTCAGGTTACGGTTTGGGTTAGGTCTAGGGTTCCGATTAGGGTTAGGGTTAGGATTAGGGCTAGGTTTATGGCTAGGTTTATGGCTAGGGCTACGGTTAGATTTAGAGATAGGGCTAGGGCTTCGGTTATGGTTATGATTTGGGTTTGGTTTTGGGTTAGGGGAAGGGCTAGGGCTTTAGTTAGGTGTAGGGTTTGGGTTAAGGTTAGGGCTAGGGTTACGGTTAGTGTTAGGGCTAGGGCTTGTGCTAGGGTAAAAGATAGGGCTAGAGCTGTGTCCAGGGTTAGTGTTAGGGTTAGGGTTAGGGCAAGGGTTAGGATTACGGTAACTCTTCGGGTTAGGGTTATGGCTAGGGCTACATCTAGGGTTAGGGTTATGGTTTGGAGTAGGGCTAGGGCTACATTTTGTGCTGGTTTAGGGTTAGGGTTAGAGTTAGGGTTTGGGCTAGGGTTAGGGCTAGGGTTTAGGGTTAGGGTTAGGGCTAGGGCTAGGGGTAGGGCTAGGGTTAGGGTTAGGGGTAGGGCTAGGTTTAGGGCTGGGGCTAGGGCTAGGGCAAGGTTTAGGGTTTGTGTTAGGGTTAATCTTCATGTTAGAGCTAGGTCTAGGTCTATGGGTATAATAGGGTTAGGGTTAGGGTTAGGCCTAGGGCTAGGGCATTTGGGTAGAATGAAGTTTGAGTCCAGTGGTACCTTTAAGACCAACAAAGTTTAATTCTGGGTATAAACTTTCCTGTGCACGGACGCTTCTTCAAATGCATGTATCTGAAAAAAATGTGCATGCACACAAAAGCTTATATCCAGAATTGAACTTTGCTAGTCTTAAAGATACCCCTGGACTCCAACAGAAATATTTATTATTGGACATAACTGTAATTTGTAGGCGAATGCAAAATGGCTCTGTTTTTTTACAGGGAAAAAGCCCAAGTTTGAGTCCAGTGGTACCTTTTACACTAACAAAGTTTCAGCTTTCGTGTGCATGCCACTGGACTCAAACCCCTCCCCTCCCAGGTTTCAAAGGGTACAGTTTATGGAAAGCCCGAATTTTTTCAGGAGCATGCACATGAGAGGCCTCAACCCATTCATTTTCTTCAGGACCAAAATGCAACCATTTGATAAGATAAAACGAATGCCCCCGCTTTAGTTTAGAGTCCAAGATTTGATTGATCGCATAATGAGGTTCATTGCTCTTCATCAGAGGAGGAGGAGGAGAGGAGGAGGAAGGTCTCCATTTGTTTGGCCCAGGATCTTTCTTCAGTAGGCTGTAATGAAAAACAGGGTGCACAAATTTCAATGATTTGGGGAGTTTAAGTTCAAATGTCACTTTGTTAATGCACCTTATAACAGGGAAAGGCCCCATGTATGTCCAGCCCAATTTTCGACTAGGTTGGAGTCCTTTAATATTTTTAGTTGACACATAGACAGAGTCTCCAGGGGAGAGATCCCATCCTGGGGATCCCATCCTGGGGCCCTCCCCTTATCAGCATATTTTTTATAGTCCACTTTGGCTTCTTCCAATGTTTTTGCAATCAAAGGCCAAGACTCACATAGTGAATTCCAAGTAGCAAAATCACTAGACCCCTCCGCTGCTGGGCCTAAATTAGGCAATGGAACGACTAACATTATAACCTAACCGTAACCCTAACCATAACCCTAGCCCTAACCCAAAACCTAACACTAGACCAAAACCTAACCCTAACCCTAAGCCTAAAGCCTAACCACTAACCCTAAACCCTGACCCCCTAACCCGAAGCCAAAACCCTAACTCTAACATCTAACCCTAACCCTAGCCCTAACCTAACACTAAATTTACCCAAACACAAACCCCTAACCCTAAACCCTAAATACTAACCCTAACCCCTAACCCTTAACCCCTAACCCTAAACCCTAACCCTAACCCTAAACCTAGCCCTAACCCTAACCCTAGCCCTAACTCTAACCCTAACCCTAACCCTACCCCTTCCCGTAACTGTAACCATAACCCTAACCCTAGCCCTAACCCAAACATTATCCCTAACCCTGGACATAGCCCTAGCCCTATCTTTTATCCTAGCAGAAGCCCTAGCCCTAGCCCTAATCCTTACTGTAATCCGAGCCCCAACCTTAACCCAAAGCCTATACCTAACTATAGCCCTAGACCTTGCCCTAACCCTAACCCTAACCCAAATTTTAACCCTAACCCTAGCCCTCGCCCTCACCCTATCTCTAAATCTAACCCTAGACCTAGCCTAAAACCTAACCCTAATCCAAACCCTAACCCTAGACCAAACCCAAGGCCTGACACTAAACCTAACCCGAGCCGAAACCTGAGCCCTAACCTTTACCTTTACCCTAGACCTAAATTTAGCCCTAAAACAAACCCTAACCCTAGCCCTAACACTAACACTAACCCTAGCCATAGTCCTAACCAAAGGCCTAACCCCAACTCTAGCCCTAACCCTTACTATTACTCTAGCCCTAAGTTTAGCCCGCACCCTAACCCTAGATATAGACCTAGCCCTAGCACAAGCCCTAGCCCTAACCCTACCGTAACCCTAGCCCAAACCTAAACCCAACCCTACACGTAACTCTAGCCCTAGCACAAGCCCTAGCCCTAACCCTACCGTAACCCTAGCCCAAACCTAAACCCAACCCTACACCTAACTCAAACCCTAAACCTAGCCCTAGCCCTAATCCTAGCCCTAACCCTAGCCCTAAACCTAGCTGTAACCCTAGCCCTAAATCTAACCCTAGCCCTAAATGTAGCCCTAACACTTACCTTTACCCTAACCTATCTTTAGCCCTAACAAAACTCGAGCCCTAGCCCTAACCCAAACCCTAGCCATAACCCTAACCCTAACTTTAGCCATAACACTAACCTGACACATAAACTAACCCTAACCCAAGTCTTAGCCCTAACCCTAACCCAAACCCTAATTATAGCGATACCCTAAGCCTAGGGCTAGCTTTAACACTAACCCTAACCCCAACACAAACCCAAAGACAAGGCTGAGCCCAAGCCCCAGACCAAATCCTAGCCCTAGCCCTAACCCTAATATGAACACTAACCCTAAACCAAACTTTAAACCTAACCTAGCCCTAGTCCTAGTCCTAACCCTAAACCTAACCATAACCCTAGCCCTAACTGTAACCCAAACCCTAACACTAACCATAGACCTAGCAGTAACCCTAAACCTAATCCTAGCCCTAACACTAACCCAAAACTTAACACTAACCCTAGACCTAGAGCTACCCTAACCCTAAACCTAAACCTAACCCTAGCCCTAGCCCTAGCCCTAACCCTAGCCCTAACCCTAAATTTAACCCTAGCTCTAGTCCTAACCCTAGCCCTAACCCAAACCCAAACCCTAACCCTAACCCTAACCCTAACCTTAACCAAAACCCTACACCTAACTATTGCCCTAGACCTTGCCCTAACCTAAACCCTAACCCTAACCCAAACCCTAATTATAACCCTAGCCCTATCGCTATCCTATCCCTATCCCTAAATCTAACTGTAGCCCTAGCCCAAAACCTAACCCTAACCCTAGGCCTAACCCTAATTCTAACCAAAACCCTAACCCTAGCCCTAGCCCTAGTCCTCACTCTAGCCCAATCCTTAAATCTAACCCTAGACCTAGCCCAAAACCTAATCTTAATCCTAACCCTAATCCTAGGCCTAACCATAACCCTAGGCCTAAAATTAAACCGAACCCTAGCTGTAACCCGAGCCCTAACCCTTACCTTTACCCTAGACCTAACCCTAACCCTAACCCTAGCCCTAGCACTAACTTTAACCCTAGGCCAAACCCTAACCCAAACTCTAGCCCTAACCCTTACCATTACCCTAGCCCTAACTTTAGCCCACACCCTAACCCTAGACATAGAACTAGCCCTAGCATAAGCCCTAGCCCTAACCCTACTGTAACCCTAACCCAAACCCTGAACATAACTCTAGCCCTAACCCAAAACCTAACCCTAGCCCTAAACCTAACCCTAATCCTAACCCTAACCCTAGCACTAAACTTTACCCTAACCCTAGACCTAACCCTAACCCAACCCTCCACCTAACTCTAGCAATAACCCTTCCCCATATCCTAACCCTTCCCCAAACCTTAACCATAACCCTAGACCTAACCCTAAACCTAACCGTAACCTTAATCCTAACCCTAACCCTAGCCCTTACTACAACCCTGGGCCTAGCCCTAACCCTAGCCCTAAACCTAACCCTAACACTAGCCCTAACCCTAGGCCTAACCCTAACTCTAGCCTTAACCTGAGCCTTAACCCATACCTTTACCCTAGCCCTATCTTTAGCCATAACCCAAATCCTAACCCTAGCCCTAACCCTAACACAAAGTTTAGCCCTAACCCTAACCCTAGCCCTAACCCAAACCCTAATTATAGCCATAGCCCTAAGCCTAGGTCTAGCTTGAACACTAACCCTAATGCCAACACAAACCCAATGACTAGGCTGAGCCCGAGCCCCAGACCAAACCCTACACCTAGCTGTAACCCTAACCCTAACCCTAATAGTAAACCTAATCCGAATCTTTGCCCTAACCATAGCCCTAACCTTAACCCTACAGAAACCCCTAGCCCTAACACTAACCCAAACTCTAAAACTAACCCTAGACCCAACCCTAACCCTAGCTCTAACCCTAACTCAAAACCAGCCCTAGACTTAGCCCTAACTCTCATTATAGCCATAGCCCTAAGCCTAGGCCTAGGTTTAACACTAACCCTAACCCCAACATACACCCAAAGACTAGGCTCAACCCGAGCCCCAGACCAAACCCAAGCCCTAGCCCTAACACAAACACTAACCCTAACAGTAAACCGAACCCTAACCGTTGCCCTAACCCTAGCCCTACACATACCCTTGCCCAAGCCCAAGCCCTAACTCTAGCCCTAACCCTAACCCTAAAGCTAACCCTGGCCCTAGCCCCAACCCTAAACATTACCATAACCCTAGCCCTAACTGTAATCCTAACCCAAACCAGAACCCTAACCATACACCTAGCCCTAACCCTAGCCCTAACCCTAACTCTAACCCTAATCCTAACTTTAGCCCTAAAACTAACCCTACCCAAAAAACTAACCCTAACCCTAGACTTAGCCCTAACCCTAACCCAAACCCTAATTATAGCCATAGCCCAAAGCCTAGGCCTAGGTTTAACACTAACCCTAACTCCAACAAACACCCAAAGATTAGGCTGAACCTGAGCCCCAGACCCTAACCCTAGCACTAGCCCGAACACTAACCCAACCCTAACACTAACCCTAGACCTAGCCGTAACTGTAACCCTAACCCTAGCCCTAGCTCTAACCTTAACCCTAACCCCAACCCTAACTCAAAACCTAACCCTACCCCTGTGAGGCTTCTGCGCTTGACAGCAAAAGATCAGACCTTTGTTGATAAAACAGAGTTCTTTATTTCTTAATACTGCATGACAGGTTCTCGAATGTTTGTTAGAGATGCCACATAAAGAACAGTCAGAGTTAATATACCCTCCTGTACAGTTTGAACCCCGACATTCGGCCAATCACAGAAAAGGGAGAAAAGCGCGGTTAAAAGATCTTAGCCATTTTACTTCCCACAGGAAAGGTGAAGTGTGAAAGTTATAAAAATTCCCCTCCTGAACTGGGCACCCCAGATGTGTGAAGCATATACATAACAAAGTGGTTGCCGCGGCCTTTCAAGGTCTTCACATAGCGATAAGACAGTTCCGTCTCCCCGGGGATGGAGGAGGAGGGAATGCATGGGAGGAAAGGCCATTTGTTCTTTGGTGGCGTGCAAGTATGCGGGGTCACCACTCTCCCGGATGAAATGGTTACACTGACCAGACCTTCAAAGAGCAATATAACTCAGAGCAATAAACGGTTGGGGTGAAACAGGAGACAGCTTGAAAGAGATAGCAATGGTTACACTTTTAGCTAAGCGATAGCAAGTTACAGAAAGTACAATGAAAACCCTGTTAGGATCCTATGATCCTGACACCCCTACCCCTAACCCAAACCCTAACACTAAACCGAGCCCTATCCCTAGCCCTAACTGTAAGCCTAGCACAAGCCATAGCCATAGCCCTAACCCAAACAGTAACCCTATCCCTAACCTTCCCACTCAGTAACCCTATCCCAAACCCTTCACCTAACTATAGCCCTAGACCTTGCCCCAACCCTAACCCTAACCCTATCCCTATCCCTATCCCTCAGCCTAACCCTAACCCTAGCCGTAACCCGAGCCCAAACCCTTACCTTTACCCTTGACCTAAATTTAGCCTGAACACAAACTTTAACCCTATGCCAAACCCTAACTCTAGCCCTAACCCTTACCATTACGCTAGCCCTAACTTTAGCCCACATCCTAACCCTAGACATAGCCCTAGCACAAGCCCTAGCCCTGGCCCTAACCGTAACTCTAGCCCTAACCTTAACCCAACCCTACACCTAACTCTAGAACTAACCTTTACCCTAACCCAAACCCGAGCCATATCCCTAGCCCTAACCCAAAACCTAACCCTAGCCCTAAACCAAATCCTAACCCTAGCCCGAACCTTAGGCCTAAGACTCACTCTAACCCTAACCCAAGCTCTAACTCTAACCCTAATCCTAACTTTAGCCCTAACACTAACCCTACCCAAAAACTAACCGTAACCCTAGCCTTAGCCCTAACCCTAACCCAAACCCTTATAATAGCCATAGCCCTAAGCCTAGGCCTAGGTTTAACACTAACCCTAACCCCAACACACACCCAAAGACTAGGCTCAACCCGAGCCCCAGACCAAACCCTTGCCCTAGCCCTAACCCCATGAACACTAACCCTAACAGTAAACCTAATCCTAACCCTTGCCCTAACACTAGCCCTAACCCTAACCCTACACATACCCCTTGCCCAAGCCCAAGCCCTAACCCTAACACTTACACTAACTTTAGACCTAACCCTAACCATAAATCTAACCCTAGCCCTAGTCCTAGCCCTAACTGTAAACCTTACCATAACCCTAGCCCTAAGTGTAACCCAAACCCTAACACTAACCATAGACCTAACCATAACCCTAAACCTAACCCTAGCCCTAACACTAAGCCAAACTTTAAAACTAACCCTAGACCTAGCCCTAACCCTAGCGTTAGCTCTAACCCTAACCCTAACCCTAATCCTAACCGTAACTCAAAACCTAGCCCTAGCCCTAACTCTAAGACGAATTATAGCCATAGCCCTAAACCTAGGCCTAGCTTTAACACTAACAATAACCCCAACAAACACCTAAAGACTAGGCTGAACCCGAGCCCCAGACCAAACCCGAGCCCTAGCCCGAACACGAACCCTAACAGTAAACCTAATCCTACCCTTGCCCTAACCCTAACCATAACCCTACACATACCCCTTGTCCAAGCCCTAACACTAACACTAACTTTAGACCGAACCCTAATCCTAACCCTAACCCTAGCCCTAACCCTAAATGTTACCATAACCCTAGCCCAAACTGTAACCCTAACACTAACCATAGACCTAGCCATAACTCTAAACCTAACCCTAGCCCTAGCCCTAACACCTTGCCATAACCCTAAACCTAACCCTCTAACCCTAACCCTAACCCTAACCCTAACACTAAACCTAGCCCTAGCCCTAGCACTAACCCTAACGCTAATGCTAGCCCTAACTGTAAGCCTAGCCCTAGACCTAAACCTAACCCTCGACCAAAACCTAATCCTAGCCATAACCCTAGTCCTAGTCCTAGCCCTAACCCTAACCCCAACCCTACCCAAAACCTATCCCTAACCCTAAACCTAACCCTAACCCTAACCCTAACCCTAACCCTAATTAGAGCCGTAGCCCTAGCCCTAGCTCTAACACTAACCCTAACACAATCCCAAACACTAGCCCAAGCCCTAGACCTAACCTTAGCCCTACCCCTAACCATAACACTAACAATAACCGTAATCCTAATCCTAACCCTTGCCCTAACCCTATCCCCAACCCCAACCCTAACCCTAGCCCTAACTCTAACCCTAACCAAAACCCTAAACCTAACCATATGTTTACCTCTAACACTAATCCTATCCAAAACCTAACCCTAACCATAAACCTAGCCCTTGCCCTAACCATAACACTAATTAGAGCCATAGCCATAGCCCTAGAAGAGAAGAAGAAGAGATTGGATTTATACCCTGCCCTTCACTCACTTGGAGTCTCAGAGTGGCTTACAAACTCCTTTCCCTTCCCCTTCCCACAACAGACAACCTGTGAGGTAAGGTTAGGGTTAGGTCTTCGATTAGTGTTAGTTTTAGGGTTAGGGTTAGGGCTAGGGCTTTGGCAAGGGGTATGTGTAGGGTAAGGTTTCGGGGTAGTGGTAGGGGGTAGGGTTAGGGCAAGGATTAGGATTAGGGTTTCTGTTAGGAGAGAGCTCCTTCCCAAGCTATCCTTGAGAGAACAGCTGGTACAGAGCTATGGCTTGCCCAAGGTCATCCAGCCAGTTGCAAGTGAAGGAGTGGGAAATCAAACCCGGTTCTCCCAGATTAGAGTCTGTGCACTTAACCACTACAACAAACTAACCCTAACTGTAACCCTAACCCTAACACCAACCCTATCCAAAACCTATCGATAACCATCAACCTAGCCCTAACCCTAACCCTAATGAGAGTCATAGCCCTAGCTCTAAAAGTAACCCTAATAAAAATCCATAAAAATTACCTCAAACCCCAGAGCTAACCTAGCCCTAGCCCTAAACATAAAACAACCCCTAACAATTAGCAATTTTCTGAGTGAATCTATCCATCACAACTTGGTAAACGAAAGTACATGCTAGGTACCTTAGCATCCTCCCAGTAAAAAGAAAACCTGTATCAACTGTAAGAGCAATAACATTGAATGCAAGACATACATTCATCAAATTTTGAATTTGGTTGTACAAGGAGTGATAATTGACACTGTATTGATATCACTTTGTAAAACCTAGAAATATCACTTTCATCTAAGCAAGAGGTCACAGAAGAGTAATCAATGAATACTCTACAAGAAATAAATTTGATTGTAAATTGTAATAGTTTGTTACAAAAAATGACTTTCAGCGTTACTCCCGCGGAATCCCACTGAGCGGCACTATAGGGTACCTTTTTCCTCTAGCTGTATAGAAGGGGGCGTCATTTCATTGTATTTGTACTCAACCATATAAAAGCATGATATATCAACTGTAAGAGCAATAACATTGAATGCAAGACATACATTCATCAGATTTTGAATTTGGTTGTACAAGGAGTGATAACTGACACTGTATTGATATCACTTTGAAAAACCTAGAAATTTCACTTTCATCTAAGCAAGAGGTCACAGAAGAGTAATCAATGAATACTATACAAGAAATACATTGGATTGTAAATTGTAATAGTTTGTTAAAAAAATGACTTTCGGCGTTACTCCTGAGTGTTATGGGCAATATCTCTCTTTACCCAAGGATTCCACAACAAGGCAGTTGGCAACAACCAAAGCTTTTATTCTGGATACAGGCTTGCAAGCATGGAGAGAGAGCACCGGGATGCTGTCTCTGAGGTCTGTGATGCAGCACAGCTCAATTTAAGACTCCTGACGCATCACTACATTCCTGCCCCTCTGACCAATTGCTCATCACGTGGAGGGTGCACAATTTGCCTATTACTGACGCAGGTTTCCATGGTAAACTCTAAAAAAAAAAAAAGCAAACTGGTGTACAGGCTTGGAATGCAGCTCTGCCTGGCACTGTTATAGATAAGAGAGAGGCCCTACTTTCAGGCGCATGCGTAGATATTGGAACAGCTCGGCTTCTACCCCCCTTCCCCCTTCAGCCTGTTCCCCACAAACATTTAGAAACATGATTTCTCATATCAATTCCTCCCCTTTTCTTTTTATAAACCCTTTTTGGGGAACACTACATCATTACACCTCATTTAGTTCTGCAGTACTTGTATCAGAGGCTATATTATTTGGAATAATAGTTATCAAGGCCATCTGGGTAATATTATCCTTAGGTAAAGGCCTAGCTTTCTACTTTGGTTTACACTATGAGAGCACTACAGGCAAGCAGTGCAAGCAGCAGCACGTTACAATCTCTATCAGGACTAGAAGACCCCCAAGGCTAACCAGTGATTTTAATCATGATAAATTTGGGAGCCAAGAGGTGAGCCAATCCCAGGGGTTTCCTGTTCCTTCGATATTATGGCTTTCTAATTCTGTTAGCTGCTGCAATTGCTCATTTATGGTCTTATTCAGGCTGTAGAACTTCACATGACAATGTTGACCTTACAGAATCCACCATCCTGAGTGAGAAGATAATCAAGAGCCATCCTGTGCTGAATAATAATCTGGTTTAGTTCCTCAATCTCGGCCTCTAGTTCCCGTATGATCTGGCCTGTAACATTCACACTTTTTTCTAAGCGACATGTCAAGCCTAAAATGCTATATCGATTCTCCTGTGCTACAATACCTGGATACAATCCTAATGTTAATACACCTGTTACAAGACCTCCCCCCACTCTACTACTTTAAGTCTGAGACAGTTATTTCCCTATTATCACCTCATCAGAACAGGAAGGGCCAAGAGGCCCAGTTTGAGTTCCTTTCCCACTTTGGACAGCCCGCCGGGCTCTGGATTTGGGAGGAAGAACTTGGACTGGGAAAGTAAGAAAGCCTATCCCTACACAAGCTCCTTGTGAGAAGCCGGGGTGATAATTAGTGGCCCATCCATCAAAGAATAACCATAAATTCTCATCAGCCATCGTCCACCCACTACAGATTGATCCACTGCCAGTAAAAGTCACAGAAAACATTGGAATATGGGGATATATGTCCCCAAGTGTGTTATTACCTCCTATACTCAGGTTTCCATTTGTCTGATTTCCTGGGGTGCTTAGCCAAAATTTATCTGTACACGCAGTGTAATTCTGTAGCCGTCTCATCCGTGACTCACTTCTATTATAATTCATGATTTTACCATTCCAAGTACCAGTATGTATACAGCAGAAACACAAACCCTTTGTAGCCCTACTGTACTTGAACCAGCGTAGTTTGCTATTACTATTATTTGCAGCCTTCTGAGGCGCTCGGAACAGTGTTTCTCTTGTATTCAAATCACTGAGGGCTCCTACCACCAGAAGTGGTTCCCAGATTAACCTAGGTAGCAAACTGGCAGAGGCTATGGTTTGAGGGGGCTCATATACCAAAGTAACGTTCTGACCATGTTGTTTGAACATATAGGGGGCATGTCTGATCCGTATGTTACCGCCAGTGCCTGGTGCATAGCTTAAGTTGAGTTCCTCCTGGGTTATGAATTCAGGATCCCCGAAGCCCTTTTTATTGCATTCCCACACATGTACCTCGGAAAACCACTGTGAATGCCAGAAAGTGAAATGACACTTCCATTTTTGATGCTTGGAGGGGTCCCTGTGTTGGAACTCTACCCAGCCGAAGGGAGTTTGAGGTCCTCCCCCCTTTTTCACCCTTCCCCTATAGAATTGGCAAAAGAGTCCTTCCTACACAATAGGAAATGATCCGTCAGGGGTAAGGCAGTTCCCTTGGTAGGCACCACTCATCAGCAGACCTGGAGTTCAGAGTTCAGTTTTCGTAGGGTGCACTGGAGAGGGTTTTCAGGATCAGGAAATGACCTCCACTCCGCCTCATCAGTGGGGACAGGAACCGTTTTTACCCGGGTATGATGTGTCCACCCTGCGTCCTTCGTCCGGATCGCTATCTCAGTCGTGAGGAGGACTTGGTAAGGGCCTGTCCACCTGGGCTGGAGGGGTTCATCCTTCCACTTCTTCACAAGGACCCAGTCTTCGGATTGGATAGAGTGCACTGCTACTTCGAGGGGTGAGGTCTGATGTAGAAGACCTTGTTTCCTGCGAGCAGGGAGAATAGAGAAGAGGGACAGCACACACTTCTGCAAAAAGACATCTTTCATTTCATGGATGCCTTCGGTGGCTGACCAGGAGCAACTTAGTGACCACCCCTGCTGTAGTTTTTGCAGTGGGGAATGCTTCCACCCACCCTGTAAGTTGATCAGTAATTACCAGGCAATGCTTGAGTTTGCCTACAGGGGGTAGATCTATAAAGTTCATCTGGAGGTTCTTGAATGGACGCAATGCTAGAGGCTGGCCTCCAATGTGAGTGGCACGGCCTCCCCTTTTATTAACCTTTTGGCACACTAGACGAGGCTGGACTAGCTGCTTGGCCAAAGTCCAAACCCTGCAGCCCACGAATTTCTGAAGAAATGCATCTACATGGGCCTCTGTTCCTTAATGTCCACCTTTATACAGAGCTTTTAGTACTTCCCTAGTTACCCCCTCAGGGAGCCAAGAGGTGACCATCAGGGAGCAGAAGTTTCCCTCCCTCTTCTTGTGCACCCTGTGCTTCCGCTTTTTCCCTTTCTCTCTGTGTGTAGCTAAACGGTGGGCTGGGGCCCAGCCCTTGAGGTATCCTTTTAATGCCTCTGTGCATGTCAGTGCCTGACATGACAGTTGTGCACTTGTTTTCACCTGCTGTATGAAATACACAAAATATAATTTCACTTTCTTCTTAGTTGCTTTCTACACTATGTTGCATATCTAAAGGCTTAATCCCCTTTTGCATATGAATTGTTACTAAATCCCGACCGGGAGATGGTATCTCTACATACACCCACCCCGAAGGAATCTCTCTCATTCCACCCATTCCCCCTCCTTTAGCTCAGTTTACATCAACATCGTTAACACTGTGGAATGTCTAATCTGAAAAGAGAGAAAGAGGGAGGAGGGGTATCTTCCCAAACACATGAACCACCCCACAGGCATACTTCGAATCAAAGTAAACATTTAGAATTTTCCCAGCAAATATCTCCAAGGCTCTTTTTAGAGTATACAGCCCTGCAGTTTGTGCAGACATAGAGGGGGGGCCTGACTCAATTTCCTGCCCTCCCTCTTTTACCACAGCATAACCACCATGTCTTTTCCCATTTATGACCCGGGAGGACCCATCTATAAATATTTTTAGCACTTTCGATGGGAACCTCCTCTAAATCCTCCCTTTTTCTTTTGCAAACTGATTAATTCCACACAAGGATGTTCTTGTTCCCCTTTTCTTTTCTTTTTTTTCTTTTTTTAATTCAAGACAGAAATCATAAACCCTTCTTGTGCTGTTACATACAGATGAAAGGGTTTCTGCATATTAGGAAGTCCCAGGGCCGGAGCGGACAGGAGGCTAGCCTTTAGGCTCTGGAAAGCTGCTTTTGCCTCCTTTACCCACTCAAGCCTGTCAGGCTGATCGTCCCGCAGTTTATTGGTAAGAGGGGTAGCAAATCCCTCTATTCAAGTCCTGCAAAAGTTCACAGCCTCTTAAAAAAAAAAAAAACCCTTCAATTGTTTCTTTGTCAAAGGGAGGGGGGTCCTGAATGCCCTGGATTCTCTCAGGGTCCAGGAGCTTCTTTCCCCCTCTTTCAACAAATGCCCTATGTATTTCACTTGAGTCTGGCAGAATTGAATTTTTCTTCCAAGCCACCCTGAGTCCCTTTCTAGCCAGAAAATTAAGAAGGCTAACGGACCCCTCCCTAACCTGTTTTCCCTCTCCACTGCTAAGCAATAAATCATCCACATTTGGATCAGGAACACCCCTGAAGGGGGAGTCCACTCTTTCAATACCTGGGTCAAAATTTCTCCAAAAATTGTAGGGGATCCTGTATACCCTTGAGGGAGCACTCGCCACTGAAAGCAAGTGACCACTCCTGTCTCCCCTTAAAATCCCCTGAAAAACCGTACACTTCCCATTCACCAAATGAACACACATTCCCAACTTATTTAAGAAATCCTTCCCCAATAAATTTACCCCACTCTGAGGCATCCACAAAAAATCATGAAAAACACCCCCGCCCTGCAGTGGGAGAGTCACAGGCACCTCAAAATGCACAGGCACAGGCACAAAATAGGCACCTCAGAGACCAAACCACTAACCACCATCACCTTAAGTCTCCCAGCTGTTTCCTTCATGTTTCTTATATTTACAGACAATGTGGACCTAGATGCCCCAGTATCAACTAAAAAGCTTATAGATTCTTTGAACATCCCCACCTCCAAGGTTATCATGGGCTCTGTGGAGGACGGGCCACTAAACAAGAGCTCCTGACACCCTTAGTCTGAATCCTCATACTGGAGTACTTGGGTGTAGATAGCTTATTGTTCTGCCCCTCTCTTGTTTGAACATTCCCGCCTCCAATGCCCAGGTTTTTTGCATATTGCACAGACATTTCTGGGGAGAGGGGGACCCCTTCCCCCCATATGTCTGGGTCATGTCTCTTCCCAGTTTCCCCTTGCAGCACCTCCTCCTTTACTTACTCTTTCTGTTCCTTTCCATCCATTCTCACGTCCCCCTCCAGTTCCTTCTGCAAGCACTACCTCCTTAACCGTCTAAACCATTAATCCTACTTTCTTTTTCTCCTTCTCTTCATCCCTCCTAACCATGACTTTCTGAGCCTCATTCATCAACTCCTGCATAGACTTGTTCGCCAACCCATCAATTTTTTGTAACTTCTTCTGAATATCTGGGTAGGACCCTGAAATGAACTGCAACTTCAAAACAGCCACTATGTCTTCTGCATCAGGGTCCAGCCCAGTGAACCGTCTCATCCCTTTCTTCAATCTCTTAAGGTATTCCACAGGAATTTCCTCCCTATGTCATCATCTCCCTTTCCCCACATCTGGTCTCGCTGTTTCAAGTCTCGTAACTCCCTTTGGAGACCGGAGTGGAGAAGCTCTGGGTCTCCACCCCCAGCCGCCTCTCCATATTCCTCGCTTTCCTCCCCTTTGGTTTTCTCTCCCTCATCCTCTGAGCGGTTTCCTACACCCGACCCTGGCACACCAAGCACTCCTCCTCCTCCTCTATCTCCGTCTCCCTGAGCCGGATAGGGAGGGGGAGAAAGATGATCAAGGGGGTCTCAGTACTCAGAGGGGGGTGCACTAGGCTTGGTCTCATTTTTAGAATCAGGGCGGCGAGCCAGCACCACGCAAAGCCTAGGTTTTGTTTCCTTCTTTATTTTACAACGCTTTGATCCCACAAAATACATGAACAGTAGGATTTAAGGAACTTCATGACCTGCCTTTGGGCTAGAATCTAACTCTAGCAAATATACATGGACCTCTGCGCACAAGTTATAGTCGCAGGATCCATACCGTGACCATCACCGTAGCCAAGCCAAACCTCAGTACGCAAATGAACCATTTCTTCCTTGAAGCAATCCCATTTCCCTTGAATTGCCTCCCATTGAGTCCACAACTAACCAAAGGGACTCTTTTCAGGGATCTCTACCTGTTTCCGTCCAGGCGGGGCGTCCCCCACGAGATTCCTCCTTAAGTGCACTTTGGAACCCTTGTTCCCCATGTTCCTACGTGTATCTAACTTCACCAAAGCTACTCACCAGCAAAGTAGGAAGTCCCCCACAGTCTTGGACGGCCAAGCCTGGTTGTTGCCACTTATTGTGGGTTCTTGACCTAGCGGGGGCAAAACCCAAAAAGCCTGCAAAGACCGACTAAAAAAAGCCGGGGCGCGCCTTCATTGCAGGGAGTCCAGAGTCTACCCCAGGCAGGTCAATGGAGGGCTGATCTGCGGATCCCCCTGCAGGGCCCACCGGTCAAAAAGGACTGTCAAATCCCACTTCTGACACCAAGTTGCTATAGGCAATATCTCTATTTACCCAAGGATTCCACAACAAGGCAGTTGGCAACAAGCAAAGCTTTTATTCTGGATACAGGCTTGCAAGCATGGAGAGAGAGCACCGGGATGCTGTCTCTGAGGTCTGTGACACAGCACAGCTCAATTTTAGACTCCTGACGCATCACTACATTCCTGCCCCTCTGACCAATTGCTGGTCACACGGAGGGTGCACAATTTGCCTATCACCGACGCAGGTTTCCATGGTAAACTCTAAAAAGAAAAAAGCAAACTGGTGTACAGGCTTGGAATGCAGCTCTGCCTGGCACTGTTATAGATAAGAGAGAGGCCCTACTTTCAGGCGCATGCGTAGATATTGGAACAGCTCGGCTTCTGCCCCCCTTCCCCCTTCAGCCTGTTCCCCACAAACATTTAGAAACATGATTTCTCATATCACGAGGAATCCTACTGAGCGGCGGTATGGGGCACCTTTTTCCTTTAGCTATATAGAAGGTCACTTCATTTCATTGTATATGTACTCAACCATATAAAAGCATGATATATCAACTGTAAGAGCAATAAGATTGAATGCAAGAAAGACATTCATCAGAATTTGAAGTTGGTTGTACAAGGAGTGCTAACTGACAATGTATTGATATCACTTTGTAAAACCTAGAAATTTCACTTTCATCTAACCAAGAGATCACAGAACAGTAATCAATGAGTACTATACAAGAAATACATTGGATTGTAAATTGTAATAGTTTGTTACAAAAACTGACCTTCAGCGCTACTTCCAAGGAATCCCACTGAGCAGCAGTATGGGGCACTTTCTTCCTCTAGTTGTATATAAGCTGGCTTCATTTCATTGTATATGTACTAAACTATATAAAAGCATGATATATGAACTGTAAATGCAATAAGATTGAATGCAAGACATACATTCATCAGATTTTGAATTTGGCTGTAAAAGGAGTGATAATTGACACTGTATTGATATCACTTTGTAAAACCTAGAAATTTCCCTAATCTAACCAAGAGATCACAGAAGAGTAATCAATGAATACTATAGAAAAAATACATTGGATTGTAAATTGTAATAGTTTGTTAAAAAAATTATCTTCGTTGTTACTCCCGAGGAATCCCACTGAGCGGCATTATGGGGCGCCTTTTTCCTCTAGCTGTAGAGAAGCTGGCTTCATTTCATTGTATGTACTCAACTATATAAAAGCATGATATATCAACTGTAAGAGCAATAACATTGAATGCAAGACATACATTCATCAGATTTTGAATTTGGTTGTAAAAGGAGTGATAAATGACACGGTATTGATATCACTTTGTAAAACCTAGAAATGTCACTGTCATGTAACCAACAAATCACAGAAAAGAGTAATCAATGAATACTATACAAGAAATACATTGGATTGTAAATTGTAATAGTTTGTAACAAAAAATGACTTTCGGTGTTACTCCCGAGGAATCCCACTGAGCGGCATTATGGGGCGCCTTTCTCCTCTAGCTGTATAGAAGGTGGCTTCATTTCATTGTATATGTACTCAACCATATAAAAGCATGATATATCAACTGTAAGAGCAATTACATTGAATGCAAGACATACATTCATAAAATTTTGAATTTGGTTGTACAAGGAGTTATTACTGACAATGTTACAAAAAATGACTTTGGACTTTACTCCCTAGGAATTCCACTGATATATGAACTGTAAGAGCAGTAACATTAATTGCAAGACATACATTCATCAATTTTGAATTTGGTTGTACAACGACTGATAACTGACACGGTATTGATATCACTTTGTAAAACCTAAAAATTTCACTTTCATCTAACCAAGAGATCACAGAATAACTTTGATAACTGACAATAACTGTGATAACTGACAATAACTGTGATAACTGACAATGTTACAAAAAATGACTTTCGGCGTTACTCCCAAGGAACTCCACTGAGTGGCAGTATGGGACACCTTTTTCCTCTAGCTATATAGAAGGTGGCTTCATTTCATTGTATAACATTGAATGCAAGACATACATTCATAAAAATGTTGAAGTTGGTTGTTCAAGGAGTGATAGCTGACACTGGATTGATATCACTTTGAAAAACCTAGAAATATCACTGTCATGTAATCACAGATCATAGAAAAGATTAATCAATTAATACAAAAGAAGAAGTACATTGAATTATAAATTGTAATCGTTTGTTACAAAAAATGACTTTCGGCGTTACTCCCGAGGAATTCCACTGACTGGCAGTGTGGGATACCTTTTTCCTCTAGCTATATAGAAGGTGGCTTCATTTCATTGTATATGTACTCAACCATGTAAAACCATGATATATCAACTGTAAGAGCAATAACATTGAATGCAAGACATACATTCATAAGATTTTGAATTTGGTTGTACAAGGAGAGATAACTGACACTGTATTGATATCACTTTGTAAAACCCAGAAATGTCACTACCATCCAACCAAGAGATCACTATCCATGAATAGTATACAAGAAATACATTGGATTTTAAATTGTAATAGTTTGTTACAAAAAAAGACTTTCGGCATTACTCCCGAGGAATCCCACTTAGCGGATCTATGGGGAACCTTTTTTCCTCTAGCTATGTAGAAAGTGGCTTCATTTCATTGTATATGTAAACCATATAAAAGCATGATATATCAACTGTAAGAGCAATAACATTGAATGCAAGATATACATTCATCAGATTTTTAATTTGGTTGTACGAGTGATAACTGACACGGTATTGATATCACGTTGTAAAACCTAAAAATATCACTGTCATCTAACCAACAGATCACAGAAAAGTGTATTCAAAAAATACAATACAAGAAATACATTTGATTGTAAATGGTAATAGTTTGTTACAAAAAATGACTTTCAGCGTAACTGTCAGAATCTATGGATTCTAACAAGTGTTTTCTGGGCTATATGCTATATTGTGTAACCTATCCCTGTATCTGCTATGTAACCATTTGTGATGCTTGCCTGCTATGTAACCATTTGCTTGTTTGTTTGAACCTTGCAATCCAACATACAATGCCCCTTGCCTCTGCTCTTTTATGACCCGAGATTTATGGCCCTGACCTGGCCTGGCTAATGTAACATCTGTCCGGGAGGGTGGCGACTCCAAACCCTGAGAACAATCGGTCTCTCATCCTCCTGCCTCCGCATTCCTTTCCTCCCTGCCGGGGAAGACGAGGACTACTTTCTTATCAACGTGTGAAGGCCTTGGAGAGCCATTTGTTATGTGAAAGATGGTTACATCTAAGAGGTCTGGTTTAAGAAGGGAAATTTACTGCTTCACACCTAACCTTTTTCCTGTGGGAAGCAAACGGTCAAAGGACCTTTTAGCCCACGGTTTTTCCCCTATGTTGATTGGTTACCTATGGGCAATTCAAATTGTGCTGGAGGGTATATTAATCCTGCTTCTATTGTGTGCTTGATCTCTGACAATAGTCCGAGGACCTGTAGTAATGTAACGATTGGAAATAAAGAACTGTGTTTCATCAACAAGGATCTGATCCTTGACTACATTGAGCAGAAGCCTCACAGATTGTCAGAGATCTGTGACTGGGACTTGGCCGTTCCTGACCATGTCGGACGACGGTACTATTCCCATCCCTACAACCAAAGGACAGCCGGTTACCCCAGAGGACCAGGGAGCCAGTGGTGGCGGAGGCGGCAGGGAGCCCGAAGTTCCAGCGACTATGGCTCAGGGGGCGTATTACATCCCACGACCACCTCCTCATCAGAGCGTGACCCCGAGATACTCGTGGCACAACTTCGGTCGTGGGACCGTCGACTCGTGGGTCCACGATCGGAAGGGAGTGAGGGTCTCGATCCAGGGAGACTGAACCGAGCCCGGGAGGCCGAGCTTCCTGGGGGACGAGCGCAAAACGATCTACGGAGGAGACTGGCGTCCCCCGGCTTTGGAGGAAGAGAGGGGCGCAACCTATGGTCCCGATCTTTACGGGGAAGATCAGACCCAAGCCCTAGATCGCATGATGGGAGATTTGAGAATGCAACTCACCACCGAACTGCAAGAGATTGCGCTCGATCTGCAATACCAGTTCCGCGACACCTTGACAGCGGTTCAGGCAGCCCGGCCGGCCCCAGGAGGGGCCGGAGTCCCAGGAGGGGGAGTCCCGCCACAGCAGGCTCCCCTCGGGGGAGTTCCCGCAGGAGTCGTCCTGCAGCAGGTGCCACAGCCAGTTCCGCAGCCTGTCCCCCGCCCAGTTCCCGCACCCGTGCCGGCACCAGCCCCAGGGCCCGCGGGACCGATGATCCGCCAGGCGCCGGCCGATCCATTGATGGCTACTTTCGATGGGGACCCCGAAAAGCTACGGTTCTTCCTCATAGAAATCGAGAGGTTCCTAGACACCTGGGGACACCTCTACCCCACCGAGAGGGACCGGATTGGCTACATCGGGTCCAAGCTGAGGGACACCGCCAGCGACTGGTACGTGAGCCTCCATAATGCCCCCGGGCCTGAGTTGCACTCCATACACAACTTCATGTGGGCCCTCAGGCAACACTACGAGGACCCCCTGGGGGAGGAGAAGGCTCGGAACCAGCTGCAGAAGCTGACCCAGGGGTGGGCCTCCATGAGGGAATACACTGACAAGTTCTGGCGCATTGCGGCCAAGATCTGTGGCTGGACCCATGACCTCTTCATCGAGAAGTACCGAGAAGGCCTTAACCTTGAGGTGTACGAGACGGTGCTGCGAGGAGGGAGACCGGGCTTGTTAGCCACTTGGATGAGAGCAGCTGCGGACGTGGAAGAGTGGTTCACCCTCATCAAGATGGGAACTTCAGCGGCTGCCCAAACCAAGGCCCCCCAGAAGGTGAAGCCCAAGCTCAGCATCCAGGAAATCTGAGACAACCGGTTCAAGCAAGGGCTCTGCATGTGGTGCGGGGAGAGCGGTCACTTCGCCTTGGCGTGCCCTCGCGGGAGTGGAAAAGTCCCAAAGACCTCCACCCCAGTGGCGGGGAGCACCCCCAGCAAGGGAAGGACCTTGTTCAAAACCCGGGCATTACAGCTGGAAGGGGCAGCGAGCGAGCAAGGGGAGCTGGAGCTGACAGAGGCTCAGATGTTGGGAAACTCCAACTGCCTGCAGTGAGCGGCGCAGAACTGCAGGTCCCCAACTCCGACGTGCCATCTCCGGTGAGCATCCCCAGCCCTTTATTATATATCGTAGTGACTGTAATAGCCCCCGGGTCTGGAACCCATGTTAGGGTGCGTGCCCTAATTGACTCGGGGTGCGCCAGGGATCTGATCAGCCCCTTAGTAGTGGATGGGCTAGCCCCGAAGGTCACCCCATTGGGGGAGCCACTCACGTTTACCCAAATGGATGGGTTGGAAATGAAAGAGGCGTGTGTGGCAGAGACTGAAAGACTAATAGTAGGAACTGGGGAACATTGGGAAAAGAGAGCTTTCATCATTACCCCCAATACCCAGTTCCCCATGGTGCTAGGAAGCCCCTGGCTGGGTTCCCACGACCCCTACATCAAGTGGAGCGAGGGGAAGATCTCGTGGGTGGATGAAAAGTGCCACCACCATAAATGGGACCCGGGGTGGGGATCGGGTCCCCCGGCACCTTTACTAGCGGCGGCGCTTACGTTGGTGCCTTCCGCCGTCCCCAGGGAATACCGGGACTTGATGGGAGTGTTCAGCGAGACCGAGGCGGATGAGCTACCCCCCCACCGACTATCGGACTGTGCCATAGAGTTGCTCCCGGGAGAAAAACTACCAAAGGGGAAGCTCTACTCCATGAGTCCCTCGGAGAAGGAAGAACTAAGGAAATTCCTAGACAAAAATTTGGAGCGAGGTTTCATCCGCCCTGCAAAATCCCCCTTTGCAGCCCCTGTTTTGTTCAGGAAAAAGAAAGACGGGGGGCTGCAATTATGCACGGACTATAGGGGTCTAAACGCAGTGTCGGCTTCCAACGCTTACCCCCTCCCCCTGATAAAAGACTTGCTAATGGAGGCCGCCAAGGGGAAGGTGTTCACCAAACTGGATCTCCGAGACGCTTATTTCCACGTGCGCATTTGGGAGGGGGACGAATTTAAGACTGCCTTTAACACACCCCTGGGACAGTTCGAATACCTGGTGATGCCATTCGGCTTAAGTGGCGCGCCGGGAGTTTTTATGAGTTTGATAAATGAGGTGTTACACAAGTATTTATTCAAGGGGGTGTTATGTTACTTAGATGATATCTTGATCTATTCAACTGATAAGAGAGAGCATGTAAAATTGGTCCGAGAAGTGCTTGCTACGTTGTTACAGAATCAGTTGTATGCTAAGTTATCTAAATGTGAGTTCAATCGGGACTCAGTGGACTTTCTGGGGTACCGCATTTCCCAGAAGGGGTTGGAGATGGACCCTGCCAAAGTAGAGGCAGTGGTACAGTGGGAGGCGCCCCGAACTAGAAAGCAGCTGCAGAGTCTATTGGGATTTTGTAACTTCTACCGCACCTTCCTAAAAGATTTCGCCACGGTCACCCTCCCGCTAACCGAACTTTTGAAAACCAAGGGGAGGGGACCAGAAGCAGGAAAACCCGGGGAGAAAATAGCTTGGTCGGAGAGTTGTCAAAAAGCGTTTGAAACTTTAAAAAACCTGTTTACCTCAGAGCCCATTCTTGCCCACCCCAACGAGACTAAAGAGTTCGTGATTCATGTAGATGCTTCCGATGTAGCCATGGGGGGAGCCATCCTCCAGAAAGGGCCAGATGACAAATTACACCCCTTGGCATATATTTCAAAAAAGTTCAATGAGACAGAGAGGAACTGGTCGGTATGGGACAAGGAAGCTGCAGCTATACGGTTGGCCCTAACCACATGGCGACATTGGCTGGAGGGAGCGCAGACCCCTTTTGAAATTTGGACAGATCACAAAAACCTAGAAGCGCTGTGCACCCAGAGGTCCCTGAATGCCAAGCAGCTCCGGTGGGCTGATTTTTTCTCAAAGTTTAATTTCGTGCTCAAACATTTTCCTGGAAAGGCCAATTTGTTAGCAGACGTGCTGTCCAGATTACCCCAACATGAGAGTCAAAAGGAAGAGGTGTTTGACTCCATGTTCTCCCCGCAGCAGTTGGGAGGGGCCGTCACTACCCGAAGCCAAACCAAGCAAGCCGCGGCAGAATCTTGGGAGGAAAAGTGGGGGGGGAATACTCCCCGGAAGAAGCAGAGGAGTTAGAGAGCCTAGAGGAATGCTCCCTCCAGGCTAATAAGTGCTGGTACCATGGAGACAAACTCGTGGTGCCTCGAGCTCGGAGAAAAGACATATTGCTGACTTGTCATTCATCAAAGCTAGCAGGACATTTTGGCTTCCTAAAGACTCTTAACTTAGTCCAACAGCAGTTCTGGTGGCTGCGTATGCGAAAGGATGTTTCGGACTTTGTCATGGCGTGCCAAACCTGTTTAATGTGCAAAAGGAGGGGGGGAAGGTCCCAGGGCTGTTGCATCCACTACCCACCCCCTCCCGTCCATGGGAAGCGATAGCGATGGACTTCATCAACAACCTGCCACCTTCAAAAGGAAAGACTGTTATTTGGGTGGTGGTGGACATGTTCTCGAAGCAAGCCCATTTCACCCCTTTTAAGCAATTACCTACCGCTAAGGGACTGGCAAAGGCATTCTTTAACCATGTGATTAAATTACACGCTTTCCCTAAGCGAGTGGTATCCGATAGGGGCAGCCAATTCGTTGCCAACTTCTGGCGGGAGCTCTTGAAAATGATGGACATTGAGCCGGCCATGAGTTCGGGTTACCACCCAGAAACCGATGGCCAGTCCGAACGAACTAACCAGATCTTGGAGCAGTTCCTAAGATGTTACACTAACTACCATCAAGACAACTGGGTAGAATTGCTGCCGTTTGCTGAGTATAGCTATAACAATGCTATTCATTCGTCCACGGGTGTGTCTCCTTTCATGGCAGTGGGAGGCTTCGAAGGGAAACCCCTACCCACCATAGAGAAGGACCCGGACACCCCTCCTTCAGACTTTAAGCGATGGTGGGCCAATTTGCAAGATTCATGGCCACTAATTGCTAAGACTATAGACAAGGCTAAAGAAGACTACAAAAAATATGCGGATCGTGGAAGGGCGGAAGGTTGGGATCTGCAACCAGGAGACTCTGTCTATCTATCTACAAAAAACATACACGGTCTGCAACCCAGCAGAAAGCTAGGATGGAAATATGTTGGGCCTTATAAAGTGTTGCGAAAAATCTCTGATGTGTCTTTTGAGCTTGAATTGCCTAAATCACTGAGTTCTGTGCACCCTGTTTTTCATTTCAGCTTGTTGAAGAAGAATCCTGGGCCGAATGCATGGCATCCAACTCCTCTGACTCCTCCTCCACTGATGAAGGGGGAGGCTCCCCATTTTGAAATATCTGAAATCCTGGATTCTAGAATGCGTAGGGGCCGCTTACTATATTTAGTTAAGTGGGTAGATTTCGGTCCTGAAATGAATGAATGGGTTCTTTCGGACAATGTTCATGCTCTTAAATTAGTTAAAGCGTTTCATAACCGATTTCCAGATAAGCCGAGGTAGATAAGATTTTTCGGGTGGCAGAGTGTCACAATCTACGGATTCTAACAAGTGTTTTCTGGGCTATATGCTATATTGTGTAACCTATCCCTGTATCTGCTATGTAACCATTTGTGATGCTTGCCTGCTATGTAACCATTTGCTTGTTTGTTTGAACCTTGCAATCCAACATACAATGCCCCTTGCCTCTGCTCTTTTATGACCCGAGATTTATGGCCCTGACCTGGCCTGGCTAATGTAACATCTGTCCGGGAGGGTGGCGACTCCAAACCCTGAGAACAATCGGTCTCTCATCCTCCTGCCTCCGCATTCCTTTCCTCCCTGCCGGGGAAGACGAGGACTACTTCCTTATCAACGTATGAAGGCCTTGGAGAGCCATTTGTTATGTGAAAGATGGTTACATCTAAGGGGTCTGGTTTAAGAAGGGAAATTTACTGCTTCACACCTAACCTTTTTCCTCTGGGAAGCAAACGGTCAAAGGACCTTTTAGCCCATGGTTTTTCCCCCATGTTGATTGGTTACCTATGGGCAATTCACATTGTGCTGGAGGGTATATTAATCCTACTTCTATTGTGTGCTTGATCTCTGACAATAATCCGAGGACCTGTAGTAATGTAACGATTGGAAATAAAGAACTGTGTTTCATCAACAAAGATCTGATCCTTGACTACATTGAGCAGAAGCCTCACAGTAACTCCCGAGGAATCCCACTCAGCGGCAGTATGGGGCACCTTTTTCCTCTAGCTATATAGAAGGTGGCTTCATTTCATTGTGTATGTATGCAACCATATAAAAGCACGGTATATCAACTGTAAGAGCAATAACATTGAATGCAAGACATACATTCATAAAAATGTTGAAGTTGGTTGTACAAGGAGTGATAGCTGACACTGTATTCATGTCACTTTGAAAAACCTAGAAATATCACTGTCATGTAACCAACAGATCATAGAGAAGAGTAATCAATGAATACAATACAAGAAATACATTAGATTATGAATTGTAATAGTTTGTTACAAAAAATGACGTTCGGCGTAACTCCCGAGGAATCCCACTGAGCGGCATTATGGGGCATCTTTTTCCTCTAGCTATATAGAAGGTGGCTTCATTTCATTGTGTATGTACGCAACCATATAAAACCACGATATATCAACTGTAAGAGCAATAACATTGAATGCAAGACATACATTCATAAAAATGTTGAAGTTGGTTGTACAAGGAGTGATAGCTGACACTGTATTCATGTCACTTTGAAAAACCTAGAAATATCACTGTCATGTAACCAACAGATCATAGAGAAGAGTAATCAATGAATACAATACAAGAAATACATTAGATTATGAATTGTAATACATTGTTACAAAAAATGACGTTCGGCATTACTCCCGAGGAATTCCACTAAGTGGCAGTATGGGGCACCTTTTTCCTCTAGGTATGTAGAAAGTGGCTTCATTTCATTGTATATGTACTCAACCATGGAAAAGCATGATATATCAACTGTAAGAGCAATAACATTGAACGCAAGACATACATTCATAAGATTTTGAATTTGGTTGTACAAGGAGAGATAACTGACACTGTATTGATATCAATTTGTAAAACCAGAAATTGCACTACCATCTAACCAAGAGATCACAGAAGAGTAATCCATGAATAGTATACAAGAAATACATTCGATTTTAAATTGTAATAGTTTGTTACAAAAAAAGACTTTTGCCATTACTCCCAAGGAATCCCATTGAGTGGCACTATGGCGCACCTTTTTCCTCTAGCTATGTAGAAAGTGGCTTCATTTTATTGTATATGTACTCAACCATGGAAAAGCATGATATATCAACTGTAAGAGCAATAACATTGAATGCAAGACATACATTCATCAGATTTTGAATTTGGTTGTACAAGGAGTGATAACTGACACTCTATTGATATCACTTTGTAAAACCTAGAAATAGCACTTTCATCTAACCAAGAGATCACAGAAGAGTAATCCATGATTACTATACAAGAAATACATTGGATTGTAAATTGTGAAATTTTGTTACAAAAAATGACTTTCAGCATTACTGCCGAGGAATCCCATTGAGTGGCAGTGTGGGATACCTTTTCCCTCTAGCTATATAGAAGGTGGCTTCATTTCATTGTATATATACTCAAGCATGTAAAAGCATGATATATCAACTGTAAGAGCAATAACATTGAATGCAAGATATACATCTATCAAATTTTGAATTTGCTTGTACAAGGAGTGATAACTGACAATGTTTTGATACCACCTTGTAAAATCTAGCAATAACACTGTCATGTAACCAACAGATCATAGAAAAAAGTAATCAATGAAAACAATACCAGAAATACACTGGATTGTGAATTGTAATAGTTTTTTTTACAAAAAATGACTTTCGGCATTACTCCCGAGGAATTCCACTGAGTGGCACTATGGGGCACCTTTTTCCTCTAGCTATATAGAAGGTGGCTTCATTACATTGTATATGTACTCAATCATATAAAAGCATGATATATCAACTGGAAGAGCAATAACATTGAATGCAAGATATACATTCATCAGATTTTCAATTCGGTTCTACAAGGAGTGATTACTGACAATATTACAAAAAATGACTTTCGGTGTTATGCCCTAGGAATTCCAATGAGTGGCAGTATGGGAAACCTTTTTCTTCTAGCTATGTAGAAGGTGGCTTAATTTCATTGTATATGTACTCAGTCATACAAAAGCATGATATATCAACTGTAAGAGCAATAACATTGAATGCAAGACATATATTCATCAAATTTTGAATTTGGTTGTAGCAGGAGTGATAACTGACACTGTATTGATATGACTTTGTAAAACCAGAAATATAACTCTCATATAACCAACAGATCAGAGAAAATAGTAATCAATGAAAACAATACAAGAAATTCATAGGATTATAAATTGTAATAGTTTGTAACAAAAAATGACGTTTGGCGTTACTCCCGAGGAATTCCCCTGAGTGGCAGTATGGGGCACCTTTTTCCTCTAGCTATATAGAAGATGGCTTCATTTCATTGTATATGTACTCAACCATATAAAAGCATGATCTATCAACTGTAAGAGCAATAACATTGAATGCAAGACATACATTCATAAAAATGTTGAAGTTCGTTGTACAAGGAGTGATAGCTGACACTGTATTGATAGCACTATGAAACAACTAGAAATATCACTGTCATATAACCAACAGATCATAGAAAAGATTAATCAATGAATACAAAAGAAGAAATACATTGGATTGTAGATTGTAATAGTTTATTACAAAAACTGAATTTTGGTGTTACTCCCGAGGAATCCCACTGAGTGGCAGTATGGGGCACCTTTTTCCTCTAGCTGTAGAGAAGGTGGCTTCATTTCATTGTATATGTAATCAACCATGTAAAACCATGATATATCAACTGTAAGAGCAATAACATTGAATGCAAGACATACATTCATAAGATTTTGAATTTGGTTGTACAAGGAGAGATAACTGACACTGTATTGATATCACTTTGTAAAACCCAGAAATGTCACTACCATCCAACCAAGAGATCACAGAAGGGTAATCCATGAATAGTATACAAGAAATACATTGGATTTTAAATTGTAATAGTTTGTTACAAAAAAAGACTTTCGGCATTACTCCCGAGGAATCCCACTTAGCGGATCTATGGGGAACCTTTTTTCCTCTAGCTATGTAGAAAGTGGCTTCATTTCATTGTATATGTAAACCATATAAAAGCATGATATATCAACTGTAAGAGCAATAACATTGAATGCAAGATATACATTCATCAGATTTTTAATTTGGTTGTACGACTGATAACTGACACAGTATTGATATCACGTTGTAAAACCTAAAAATATCACTGTCATGTAACCAACAGATCACAGAAAAGTGTATTCAAAAAATACAATACAAGAAATACATTTGATTGTAAATGGTAATAGTTTGTTACAAAAAATGACTTTCAGCGTAACTCCCGAGGAATCCCACTGAGCGGCAGTATGGGGCACCTTTTTCCTCTAGCTATGTAGAAAGTGGCTTCATTTCATTGTATATGTACTCAACCATGGAAAAGCATGATATATCAACTGTAAGAGCAATAACATTGAACGCAAGACATACATTCATCAGATTTTGAATTTGGTTGTACAAGGAGAGATAACTGACACTGTATTGATATCAATTTGTAAAACCAGAAATTGCACTACCATCTAACCAAGAGATCACAGAAGAGTAATCCATGAATAGTATACAAGAAATACATTCGATTTTAAATTGTAATAGTTTGTTACAAAAAAAGACTTTTGCCATTACTCCCAAGGAATCCCATTGAGTGGCACTATGGGGCACCTTTTTCCTCTACCTATATAGAAGGTGGCTTCATTTTATTGTATATGTACTCAACCATGGAAAAGCATGATATATCAACTGTAAGAGCAATAACATTGAATGCAAGACATACATTCATCAGATTTTGAATTTGGTTGTACAAGGAGAGATAACTGACACTGTATTGATATCACTTTGTAAAAACCAGAAATTGCACTACCATCTAACCAAGAGATTACAGAAGAGTAATCCATGAATAGTATACAAGAAATACATTCGATTTTAAATTGTAATAGTTTGTTACAAAAAAAAGAGTTTCGCCGTAACTCCCAAGGAATCCCATTGAGTGGCACCTTTTTCCTCTAGCTGTAGAGAAGGTGGCTTCATTTCAATGTATATGAACTCAACCATATAAAAGGATGTTATATCAATTGTAAGAGCTAAAATATTGAATGCAAGACATAAATGCGTAAGATGTATGACTTTCGGCGTTACGCCCTAGGAATTCCGATGAGTGGCAGTATGGGAAACCTTTTTCTTCTAGCTATATAGAAGGTGGCTTCATTTTATTGTATATGTACTCAACCATGGAAAAGCATGATATATCAACTGTAAGAGCAATAACATTGAATGCAAGACATACATTCATCAGATTTTGAATTTGGTTGTACAAGGAGAGATAACTGACACTGTATTGATATCACTTTGTAAAACCCAGAAATTGCACTACCATCTAACCAAGAGATTACAGAAGAGTAATCCATGAATAGTATACAAGAAATACATTCGATTTTAAATTGTAATAGTTTGTTACAAAAAAATACTTTCGCCGTTACTCCCAAGGAATCCCATTGAGTGGCACCTTTTCCCTCTAGCTGTAGAGAAGGTGGCTTCATTTCAATGTATATGAACTCAACCATATAAAAGGATGTAATATCAACTGTAAGAGCTAAAACATTGAATGCAAGACATAAATGCGTAAGATGTATGACTTTCGGCGTTACGCCCTAGGAATTCCAGTGAGTGGCAGTATGGGAAATCTTTTTCTTCTAGCTATATAGAAGGTGGCTTAATTTCATTGTATATCTACTCAATCATGTAAAAGCATGATATATCAACTGTGCGAGTACTGACCTTGAATGCAAGACATATATTCATCAAATTTTGAATTTGGTTGTAGAAGGAGTGATAACTGACAATGTTTTGATTCCGCCTTGTAAAATCTAGGAATAACACTGTCATGTAACCAACAGATCATAGAAAAAAGTAATCAATGAAAACAATACAAGAAATACACTGGATTGTGAATTGTAATAGTTTGTTAAAAAAAATGACGTTCAGCATTACTCCCGAGGAATCCCACTGAGTGGCACTATGGGGCACCTTTTTCCTCTAGCTATATAGAAGGTGGCTTCATTTCATTGTATATGTACATATAAAAGCATGATATATCAACGGTAAGAGCAATAACATTGAATGCAAGATATACATTCATCAGATTTTTAATTCAGTTGTACAAGGAGTGATTACTGACAATATTACAAAAATTGACGTTCGGCGTTACTTCCGAGGAATTCCACTGACTGGCAGTATGGGGCACCTTTTTCCTCTAGCTCTGTAGAAAGTGGCTTCATTTCATTGTATATGAACTCAACCATATAAAAGGATGTTATATCAACTGTAAGAGCAATAACATTGAATGCAAGAAATACATTTATCTAATTTTTAATTTGGTTGTACAAGGAGTCATACCTGACACTGTATTGATATCACTTTGTAAAACCTAGATATATCACAGTCATGTACCCAACAGATCATAGAGAAGAGTAAATTTTGAATTTGGTTGTACAAGGAGTCATACCTGACACTGTATTGATATCACTTAGTAAAACCTAGATATATCACAGTCATGTACCCAACAGATCATAGAGAAGAGTAATCAATGAATACAATACAAGAAATACATTGGATATAAATTGTTATAGTTTGTAACAAAAAATGACTTTCAACATTATTCCCGAGGAATTCCACTGAGTGGCAGTATGGGGCACCTTTTTCCTCTAGCTATATAGAAGGTGGCTTCATTTCATTGTATATGTACATATAAAAGCATGATATATCAACTGTAAGAGCAACAACATTGAATGCAAGATATACATTCATCAGATTTTCAATTCGGTTGTACAAGGAGTGATTACTGACAATATTACAAAAAATGACGTTCGGCGTTACTTCCGAGGAATTCCACTGACTGGCAGTATGGGGCACCTTTTTCCTCTAGCTATGTAGAAAGTGGCTTCATTTCATTGTATATGAACTCAACCATATAAAAGGATGTTATATCAACTGTAAGAGCAATAACATTGAATGCAAGAAATACATTTATCTAATTTTGAATTTGGTTGTACAAGGAGTGATAACTGACACTGTATTGATATCACTTTGTAAAACCTAGATATATCACAGTCATGTACCCAACAGATCATAGAGAAGAGTAATCAATGAATACAATACAAGAAATACATTGGATTATAAATTGTTATAGTTTGTAACAAAAAATGACTTTCAACATTACTCCCGAGGAATTCCACTGAGTGGCAGTATGGGGCACCTTTTTCCTCTAGCTATATAGAAGGTGGCTTCATTTCATTGTATATGTACTCAACCATATAGAAGCATGATATAGCAACTGTAAGAGCAATAACATTGAATGCACGATATACATTCATCATATTTTGAATTTGCTTGTAGAAGGAGTCATACCTGACACTGTATTGATATCACTTTGTAAAACCTAGATATATCACAGTCATGTACCCAACAGATCATAGAGAAGAGTAATCAATGAAAACAATACAAGAAATACACTGGATTGTGAATTGTAATAGTTTTTTTACAAAAAATGACGTTCGGCGTTACTCCCGAGGAATCCCACTGAGCGGCACTATGGGGCACCTTTTTCCTCTAGCTATATAGAAGGTGGCTTCATTTCATTGTATATGTACATATAAAAGCATGATATATCAACTGTAAGAGCAATAACATTGAATGCAAGAAATACATTTATCTAATTTTGAATTTGGTTGTACAAGGAGTCATACCTGACACTGTATTGATAACACTTTGTAAAACCTAGATATATCACAGTCATGTACCCAACAGATCATAGAGAAGAGTAATCAATGAATACAATACAAGAAATACATTGGATTATAAATTGTTATAGTTTGTAACAAAAAATGACTTTCAATATTACTCCCGAGGAATTCCACTGAGTGGCAGTATGGGGCACCTTTTTCCTCTAGCTGTAGAGAAGGTGGCTTCATTTCATTGTATATGAACTCAACCATAGAAAAGGATGTTATATCAACTGTAAGAGCAATAACATTGAATGCAAGAAATACATTTATCTGATTCTGAAATTGGTTGTAGAAGGAGTCATACCTGACACTGTATTGATATCACTTTGTAAAACCTAGATATATCACAGTCATGTACCCAATTTCATTGTATATGTACTCAGTCATACAAAAGCATGATATATCAACTGTAAGAGCAATAACATTGAATGCAACACATATATTCATCAAATTTTGAATTTGGTTGTAGAAGGAGTGATAACTGACACTGTATTGATATCACTTTGTAAAACCTAGGAATAAAACTGTCATGTAACCAAGAGATAACAGAAGAGTAATCCATTAATACTATACAAGAAATACATTGGATTGTAAATTGTGAAATTTTGTTACAAAAAATGACTTTCAGCATTACTGCCGAGGAATCCCATTGAGTGGCAGTGTGGGATACCTTTTCCCTCTAGCTATATAGAAGGTGGCTTCATTTCATTGTATATATACTCAAGCATGTAAAAGCATGATATATCAACTGGAAGAGCAATAACATTGAATGCAAGTTATACATTCATCAAATTTTGAATTTACTTGTACAAGGAGTCATACCTGACACTGTATTGATATCACTTTGTAAAACCTAGATATATCACAGTCATGTACCCAATTTCATTGTATATGTACTCAGTCATACAAAAGCATGATATATCAACTGTAAGAGCAATAACATTGAATGCAACACATATATTCATCAAATTTTGAATTTGGTTGTAGAAGGAGTGATAACTGACACTGTATTGATATCACTTTGTAAAACCTAGAAATATCACTTTCATCTAACCAAGAGATGACAGAAGAGTAATCCATGATTACTATACAAGAAATACATTGGATTGTAAATTGTGAAATTTTGTTACAAAAAATGACTTTCAGCATTACTGCCGAGGAATCCCATTGAGTGGCAGTGTGGGATACCTTTTCCCTCTAGCTATATAGAAGGTGGCTTCATTTCATTGTATATATACTCAAGCATGTAAAAGCATGATATATCAACTGGAAGAGCAATAACATTGAATGCAAGTTATACATTCATCAAATTTTGAATTTACTTGTACAAGGAGTGATAACTGACAATGTTTTGATACCACCTTGTAAAATCTAGGAATAACACTGTCATGTAACCAACAGATCATAGAAAAAAGTAATCAATGAAAACAATACAAGAAATACACTGGATTGTGAATTGTAATAGTTTTTTTACAAAAAATGACTTTCAGCGTTACTCCCGAGGAATCCCATGGAGCGGCACTATGGGGCACCTTTTTCCTCTAGCTACATAGAAGGTGGTTTCATTTCATTATATATGTACTCAATCATATAAAAGCATGATATATCAACTGGAAGAGTAATAACATTGAATGCAAGATATACATTCATCAGATTTTCAGTTTGATTATACAAGGAGTGATTACTGACAATATTACAAAAAATGACTTTCTGTGTTCCTCCTGAGGAATCCCACTGAGCGGCATTCTGGGGCACCTTTTCTTCTAGCTGTAGAGAAGGTGGCTTAATTTCACTGTATATGTACTCAATCATATAAAAGCATGATATATCAACTGTAAGAGCAATAACATTGAATGAAACACATATATTCATCAATTTTTGAATTTGGTTGTAGAAGGAGTGATAACTGACACTGTATTGATATGACTTTGTAAAACCAGAAATATCACTTTCATGTAACGAACAGATCATAGAAATGATTAATCAATGAATACAAAAGAAGAAATCCATTGGATTGTAGATTGTAATAGTTTATTACAAAAACTGAATTTCGGCGTTACTCCCGAGGAATCCCCATGAGCGGCAGAATGGGGCACCGTTTTCCTCTAGGTGTAGAGAAGGTGGCTTCATTTCATTGTATATGTACTCAACCATATAAAAGCATGATATATCAACTGTAAGAGCAATAACATTGAATGAAACACATACATTCATCAGATTTTGAATTTGGTTGTACAAGGAGTGGTAACTGACACTTTATTGATACCACTTTGTAAAACCCAGAAATTTCACTACCATCTAACCAAGAGATCACAGAAGAGTAATCCATGAATAGTATACAAGAAATACATTCGATTTTAAATTGTAATAGTTTGTTAAAAAAAAAAGATTTTCTCCGTTACTCCCAAGGAATCCCATTGAGTGGCACCTTTTTCCTCTAGCTGTAAAGAAGGTGGCTTCATTTCATTGTATATGAACTCAACCATAGAAAAGCATGATATATCAACCGTAAGAGCAATAACATTGAATGCAAGACATACATTCATCAAATTTTGAATTTGGTTGTAGAAGGAGTGATAACTGACACTGTATTGATATGACTTTGTAAAACCAGAAATATAACTCTCATGTAACCAACAGGTCATAGAGAACAGTAATCAATGAAAACAATACAAGAAATTAATTGGATTATAAATTGTAATAGTTTGTAACAAAAAATGACGTTCGCCGTTACTCCCAAGGAATCCCATTGAGTGGCACCTTTTTCCTCTAGCTGTAGAGAAGGTGGCTTCATTTCATTGTATATGAACTCAACCATATAAAAGGATGTTATATCAATTGTAAGAGCTAAAACATTGAATGCAAGACCTAAATTCGTAAGATGTATGACTTTCGGCGTTACACCCTAGGAATTCCAATGAGTGGCAGTATGGGAAACCTTTTTCTTCTAGCTATATAGAAGGTGGCTTAATTTCATTGTGTATCTACTCAATCCTATAAAAGCATGATATATCAAGTGTTAGAGCACTAACATTGAATGCAAGACATATATTCATCAAATTTTGAATTTGGTTGTAGAAGGAGTGATAAATGACACTGTATTGATATGACTTTGTAAAACCAGAAATATAACTCTCATGTAACTAACAGATCATAGAGAAGAGTAATCAATGAATACAATACAAGAAATACATTAGATTATGAATTGTAATAGTTTGTTACAAAAAATGACGTTCGGCGTTACTCCTGAGGAATTCCACTGACAGGCAGTATGGGGCACCTTTTTCCTCTAGCTATGTAGAAAGTGGCTTCATTTCATTGTATATGTACTCAACCATGTAAAAGCATGATATATCAACTGTAAGAGCAATAACATTGAATGCAAGACATACATTCATAAGATTTTGAATTTGGTTGTACAAGGAGAGATAACTGACACTGTATTGATATCACTTTGTAAAACCAGAAATTGCACTACCATCTAACCAAGAGATCACAGAAGAGTAATCCATGAATAGTATACAAGAAATACATTGGATATAAATTGTTATAGTTTGTAACAAAAAATGACTTTCAACATTACTCCCGAGGAATTCCACTGAGTGGCAGTATGGGGCACCTTTTTCCTCTAGCTATATAGAAGGTGGCTTCATTTCATTGTATATGTACTCTACCATATAGAAGCATGATATAGCAACTGTAAGAGCAATAACATTGAATGCACGATATACATTCATCATATTTTGAATTTGCTTGTAGAAGGAGTCATACCTGACACTGTATTGATATCACTTTGTAAAACCTAGATATATCACAGTCATGTACCCAACAGATCATAGAGAAGAGTAATCAATGAAAACAATACAAGAAATACACTGGATTGTGAATTGTAATAGTTTTTTTACAAAAAATGACGTTCGGCGTTACTCCCGAGGAATCCCACTGAGCGGCACTATGGGGCACCTTTTTCCTCTAGCTATATAGAAGGTGGCTTCATTTCATTGTATATGTACATATAAAAGCATGATATATCAACTGTAAGAGCAATAACATTGAATGCAAGAAATACATTTATCTAATTTTGAATTTGGTTGTACAAGGAGTCATACCTGACACTGTATTGATAACACTTTGTAAAACCTAGATATATCACAGTCATGTACCCAACAGATCATAGAGAAGAGTAATCAATGAATACAATACAAGAAATACATTGGATTATAAATTGTTATAGTTTGTAACAAAAAATGACTTTCAATATTACTCCCGAGGAATTCCACTGAGTGGCAGTATGGGGCACCTTTTTCCTCTAGCTGTAGAGAAGGTGGCTTCATTTCATTGTATATGAACTCAACCATAGAAAAGGATGTTATATCAACTGTAAGAGCAATAACATTGAATGCAAGAAATACATTTATCTGATTCTGAAATTGGTTGTAGAAGGAGTCATACCTGACACTGTATTGATATCACTTTGTAAAACCTAGATATATCACAGTCATGTACCCAATTTCATTGTATATGTACTCAGTCATACAAAAGCATGATATATCAACTGTAAGAGCAATAACATTGAATGCAACACATATATTCATCAAATTTTGAATTTGGTTGTAGAAGGAGTGATAACTGACACTGTATTGATATCACTTTGTAAAACCTAGGAATAAAACTGTCATGTAACCAAGAGATAACAGAAGAGTAATCCATTAATACTATACAAGAAATACATTGGATTGTAAATTGTGAAATTTTGTTACAAAAAATGACTTTCAGCATTACTGCCGAGGAATCCCATTGAGTGGCAGTGTGGGATACCTTTTCCCTCTAGCTATATAGAAGGTGGCTTCATTTCATTGTATATATACTCAAGCATGTAAAAGCATGATATATCAACTGGAAGAGCAATAACATTGAATGCAAGTTATACATTCATCAAATTTTGAATTTACTTGTACAAGGAGTCATACCTGACACTGTATTGATATCACTTTGTAAAACCTAGATATATCACAGTCATGTACCCAGTTTCATTGTATATGTACTCAGTCATACAAAAGCATGATATATCAACTGTAAGAGCAATAACATTGAATGCAACACATATATTCATCAAATTTTGAATTTGGTTGTAGAAGGAGTGATAACTGACACTGTATTGATATCACTTTGTAAAACCTAGAAATATCACTTTCATCTAACCAAGAGATGACAGAAGAGTAATCCATGATTACTATACAAGAAATACATTGGATTGTAAATTGTGAAATTTTGTTACAAAAAATGACTTTCAGCATTACTGCCGAGGAATCCCATTGAGTGGCAGTGTGGGATACCTTTTCCCTCTAGCTATATAGAAGGTGGCTTCATTTCATTGTATATATACTCAAGCATGTAAAAGCATGATATATCAACTGGAAGAGCAATAACATTGAATGCAAGTTATACATTCATCAAATTTTGAATTTACTTGTACAAGGAGTGATAACTGACAATGTTTTGATACCACCTTGTAAAATCTAGGAATAACACTGTCATGTAACCAACAGATCATAGAAAAAAGTAATCAATGAAAACAATACAAGAAATACACTGGATTGTGAATTGTAATAGTTTTTTTTACAAAAAATGACTTTCAGCGTTACTCCCGAGGAATCCCATGGAGCGGCACTATGGGGCACCTTTTTCCTCTAGCTACATAGAAGGTGGTTTCATTTCATTATATATGTACTCAATCATATAAAAGCATGATATATCAACTGGAAGAGTAATAACATTGAATGCAAGATATACATTCATCAGATTTTCAATTTGATTATACAAGGAGTGATTACTGACAATATTACAAAAAATGACTTTCTGTGTTCCTCCTGAGGAATCCCACTGAGCGGCATTCTGGGGCACCTTTTCTTCTAGCTGTAGAGAAGGTGGCTTAATTTCACTGTATATGTACTCAATCATATAAAAGCATGATATATCAACTGTAAGAGCAATAACATTGAATGAAACACATATATTCATCAATTTTTGAATTTGGTTGTAGAAGGAGTGATAACTGACACTGTATTGATATGACTTTGTAAAACCAGAAATATCACTTTCATGTAACGAACAGATCATAGAAATGATTAATCAATGAATACAAAAGAAGAAATCCATTGGATTGTAGATTGTAATAGTTTATTACAAAAACTGAATTTCGGCGTTACTCCCGAGGAATCCCCATGAGCGGCAGAATGGGGCACCGTTTTCCTCTAGGTGTAGAGAAGGTGGCTTCATTTCATTGTATATGTACTCAACCATATAAAAGCATGATATATCAACTGTAAGAGCAATAACATTGAATGAAACACATACATTCATCAGATTTTGAATTTGGTTGTACAAGGAGTGGTAACTGACACTTTATTGATACCACTTTGTAAAACCCAGAAATTTCACTACCATCTAACCAAGAGATCACAGAAGAGTAATCCATGAATAGTATACAAGAAATACATTCGATTTTAAATTGTAATAGTTTGTTAAAAAAAAAAGATTTTCTCCGTTACTCCCAAGGAATCCCATTGAGTGGCACCTTTTTCCTCTAGCTGTAAAGAAGGTGGCTTCATTTCATTGTATATGAACTCAACCATAGAAAAGCATGATATATCAACCGTAAGAGCAATAACATTGAATGCAAGACATACATTCATCAAATTTTGAATTTGGTTGTAGAAGGAGTGATAACTGACACTGTATTGATATGACTTTGTAAAACCAGAAATATAACTCTCATGTAACCAACAGGTCACAGAGAACAGTAATCAATGAAAACAATACAAGAAATTAATTGGATTATAAATTGTAATAGTTTGTAACAAAAAATGACGTTCGCCGTTACTCCCAAGGAATCCCATTGAGTGGCACCTTTTTCCTCTAGCTGTAGAGAAGGTGGCTTCATTTCATTGTATATGAACTCAACCATATAAAAGGATGTTATATCAATTGTAAGAGCTAAAACATTGAATGCAAGACCTAAATTCGTAAGATGTATGACTTTCGGCGTTACACCCTAGGAATTCCAATGAGTGGCAGTATGGGAAACCTTTTTCTTCTAGCTATATAGAAGGTGGCTTAATTTCATTGTGTATCTACTCAATCCTATAAAAGCATGATATATCAAGTGTTAGAGCACTAACATTGAATGCAAGACATATATTCATCAAATTTTGAATTTGGTTGTAGAAGGAGTGATAACTGACACTGTATTGATATGACTTTGTAAAACCAGAAATATAACTCTCATGTAACTAACAGATCATAGAGAAGAGTAATCAATGAATACAATACAAGAAATACATTAGATTATGAATTGTAATAGTTTGTTACAAAAAATGACGTTCGGCGTTACTCCCGAGGAATTCCACTGACAGGCATTATGGGGCACCTTTTTCCTCTAGCTATGTAGAAAGTGGCTTCATTTCATTGTATATGTACTCAACCATGTAAAAGCATGATATATCAACTGTAAGAGCAATAACATTGAATGCAAGACATACATTCATAAGATTTTGAATTTGGTTGTACAAGGAGAGATAACTGACACTGTATTGATATCACTTTGTAAAACCAGAAATTGCACTACCATCTAACCAAGAGATCACAGAAGAGTAATCCATGAATAGTATACAAGAAATACATTCGATTTTAAATTGTAATAGTTTGTTACAAAAAAAGACTTTTGCCATTACTCCCAAGGAATCCCATTGAGTGGCACTATGGGGCACCTTTTTCCTCTAGCTGTAGAGAAGGTGGCTTCATTTCATTGTATATGAACTCAACCATATAAAAGGATGTTCTATCAACTGTAAGAGCAATAACATTGAATGCAACACATATATTCATCAAATTTTGAATTTGGTTGTAGAAAGAGTGATAACTGACACTGACTTTGTAAAACTAGAAATTGCACTACCATCTAACCAAGAGATCACAGAAGAGTAATCCATGAATACTATACAAGAATTACATTGGATTGTAAATTGTAAAATTTTGTTACAAAAAATGACTTTCGGCGTTACTCCCGAGGAATCCCACTGAGTGGCAGTGTGGGATACCTTTTTCCTCTAGCTATATAGAAGGTGACTTCATTTCATTGTATATGTACTCAAGCATGTAAAAACATGATATATCTACTGGAAGAGCAATAACACTGAATGCAAGTTATACATTCATCAAAATTTGAATATGCTTGTACAAGGAGTGACAACTGACAATGTTTTGATTCCGCCTTGTAAAATCTAGGAATAACACTGTCATGTAACCAACAGATCATAGAAAAAAGTAATCAATGAAAACAATACAAGAAATACACTGGATTGTGAATTGTAATAGTTTTTTACAAAAAATGACTTTCAGCGTTACTCCCGAGGAATCCCACTGAGCGGCACTATGGGGCACCTTTTTCCTCTAACTATATAGAAGGTGGCTTCATTTCATTGTCTATGTACATATAAAAGCATGATATATCAACTGTGAGAGCAATAACATTGAATGCAAGATATACATTCATCAGATTTTCAATTCGGTTGTACAAGGAGTGATTACTGACAATATTACAAAAAATGACTTTCGGCGTTATGCCCTAGGAATTCCAATGAGTGGCAGTATGGGAAACCTTTTTCTTCTAGCTATATAGAAGGTGGCTTAATTTCATTGTATATGTACTCAGTCATACAAAAGCATGATATATCAACTGTAAGAGCAATAACATTGAATACAAGACATATATTCATCAAATTTTGAATTTGCTTGTACAAGGAGTGATAACTGACAATGTTTTGACATCACCTTGTAAAATCGAGGAATAACACTGTCATGTAACGAACAGATCATAGAAAAAAGTAATCAATGTAAACAATACAAGAAATACACTGGATTTTAAATTGTAATAGTTTGTTACAAAAAATGACTTTCTGTGTTACTCCCGAGGAATCCCACTGAGCGGCATTCTGGGGCACCTTTTTCTTCTAGCTGTAGAGAAGGTGGCTTAATTTCACTGTATATGTACTCAATCATATAAAAGCATGATATATCAACTGTAAGAGCAATAACATTGAATGCAAGACATATATTCATCAATTTTTGAATTTGGTTGTAGAAGGAGTGATAACTGACACTGTATTGATATGACTTTGTAAAACCAGAAATATCACTTTCATGTAACCAACAGATCATAGAAAAGATTAATCAATGAATACAAAAGAAGAAATCCATTGGATTGTAGATTGTAATAGTTTATTACAAAAACTGAATTTTGGCGTTACTCCCGAGGAATCCCCCTGAGCGGCAGTATGGGGATTTCACTACCATCTAACCAAGAGATCACAGAAGAGTAATCCATGAATAGTATACAAGAAATACATTCGATTTTAAATTGTAATAGTTTGTTACAAAAAAAAGATTTTCGCCGTTACTCCCAAGGAATCCCATTGAGTGGCACCTTTTCCTCTAGCTGTAAAGAAGGTGGCTTCATTTCATTGTATATGAACTCAACCATAGAAAAGCATGATATATCAACCGTAAGACCAATAACATTGAATGCAAGACATACATTCATCAAATTTTGAATTTGGTTGTAGAAGGAGTGATAACTGACACTGTATTGATATGACTTTGTAAAACCAGAAATATAACTCTCCTGTAACCAACAGATCATAGAGAAGAGTAATCAATGAAAACAATACAAGAAATTAATTGGATTATAAATTGTAATCGTTTGTGACAAAAAATGACGTTCGGCGTTACTCCCGAGGAATTCCCCTCAGTGGCAGTATGGGGCACCTTTTTCCTCTCTCTATATAGAAGGTGGCTTCATTTCATTGTATATGTAGTCAACCATATAAAAGCATGATCTATCAACTGTAAGAGCAATAACATGGAATGCAAGACATACATTCATAAAAATGTTGAAGTTGGTTGTACAAGGAGTGATAGCTGACACTGTATTGATATCACTATGAAACACCTAGAAATATCACTGTCATGTAACCAACAGATCATAGAAAAGATTAATCAATGAATACAAAAGAAGAAATACATTGGATTATAAATTGTAATAGTTTGTTACAAAAACTGAATTTTGACGTTACTCCTGAGGAATCCCACTGAGCAGCAGTATGGGGCACCTTTTTCCTCTAGCTGTAGAGAAGTTGGCTTCATTTCATTCTATATGTACTCAAGCATATAAAAGCATGATATATCAACTGTAAGACCAATAACATTGAATGCAACACATATATTCATCAAATTTTGAATTGGTTGTAGAAGGAGTGATAGCTGACACTTTATTGATATCACCTTGTAAAATCTAGGAATAACACTGTCATGTAACCAAGAGATCACAGAAGAGTAATCCATGAATACTATACAAGAAATACATTGGATTGTAAATTGTAATACTTTGTTACAAAAAATGACTTTCGGCGTTACTCCCGAGGAATTCCACTGAGATGCAGTATGGGATACCTTTTTCCTCTAGCTATATAGACGGTGGCTTCATTTCATTGTATATGTAATCAACCATGTAAAAGCATGATAAGAGCAATAGCATTGAATTCATCAGCATTGAATACATTCATCAGATTTTGAATTTGCTTGTACAAGGAGTGATAACTGACAATGTTTTGACATCACCTTGTAAAATCGAGGAATACCACTGTCATATAACCAACAGATCATAGAAAAAAGTAATCAATGTAAAGAATACAAGAAATACACTGGATTTTAAATTGTAATAGTTTGTTACAAAAAATGACTTTCTGTGTTACTTCCGAGGAATTCCACTGAGTGGCAGTATGGGCACCTTTTTCCTCTAACTATATAGAAGGTGGCTTCATTTCATTGTGTATGTACTCAACCATATAAAAGCATGATATATCTATTGTAAAAGCAATAACATTGAATGCAAGACATACATTCATCAGATTTTAAATTTGGCTGTAGAAGGAGTGATAACTGACACAGTATTGATATCACTTTGTAAAACCTAGAAATATCACTTTCATCTAACCAAGAGATCACAGAAGAGTAATCCATGAATACTATACAAGAAATACATTGGATTGTAAATTGTAATAGTTTGTTGAAAAAAATAACATTCAGCATTACTCCCAAGGAATCCCATTGAGTGGCACTATGGGGCCCCTTTTTCCTCTAGCTATATAGAAGGTGGCTTCATTTCATTGTATATGTACTCAACCATATAAAAGCATGATATATCAACTGTAAGAGCAATAGCATTGAATGCAAGACATACATTCATCAGATTTTGAATTTGCTTGTACAAGGAGTCATAACTGACACAGTATTGATACCACCTTGTAAAATCTAGGAATAACACTGTCATTTAACCAACAGATCATAGAAAAAAAGTAATCAATGAAAATAATAGAAGAAATACACTGGATTGTTTTGTAATACTTTAAAAAAAAAATGACTTTCAGCGTTACTCCCGAGGAATCCCACTGAGCGGCACTATGGGGCACCTTTTTCCTCTAGCTACATAGAAGGTGGCTTCATTTCATTGTATATATACTGAATCATATAAAAGCATGGTATATCAACTGGAAGAGTAATAACATTGAATGCAAGATATACATTCATCAGATTTTCAATTCGGTTGTACAAGGAGTGATTACTGACAATATTACAAAAAATGACTTTCGGCGTTACGCCCTAGGAATTCCACTGAGTGGCAGTATGGGAAACCTTTTTCTTCTAGCTATATAGAATAGGCTCCCCGCCGCCCGGCATCGCCGTGGCACGTGGGAGCAAATTTGCCGCCTCGCAGGGAGCGAGGCAGCAACAGAGTGCGTCGGCGCTCATTGGCCGGGCGGGGGGCGGGGCTAGCTCGATTAGAGCCGTTGCCCCGCTCCCGCCTCGGCTGTCCGTTTTGCGTGCTCGAGAGGAGAGCACGCGTTTCTTGGCTTGCTTGCAGGGAGGCCTTTTGGGCTGGTTGCGGACGGCGGCGTCGGCGTTTATTCTTCCCCCTCGCTGTCTTCGGCAGGGGCTGGGAGGAAGTCGATGACGCGGTCCCGGTCTGCCGCGGCGCTGTTCCACCCCCCCGGTGTTGCTCTTTGAGCTGTCGGCGAGGTCCCTTTTGCTGCGGCGTTGTTCTGCCCCCCCCCGGTGTTTCTCTGGGGGTTTGGAGGGAGCTGTCTCCGGGGTCCCGTTTGCCGCAGCGCTGTTCCACCCCCCCCTGTGTTTCTTTTGGGAGGCTTCTGCGGCTGGATGGTGGAAGGAGCCAACGGCTGGGCTGTGGGTAGGCTGTGGCGCCCCCCCGGTCTTTAATTCTGCGGTGGCTCTTGCCCCCCCCCGGAGTTGGCCTCTCTGGCGTATAGGTGGGGGGCTGAGTTGGTGTTGGGTGTTTGTTCCCCCCCCGGATGGCTGGGCAGTTGTTGAGGGACGGATTTATTCTGGCCCCATCTTTGCAGGCTACCCTAATCTCATCAGATCGTGGTGGCTAAACAAGGTCGGCCCTGGTTAGTACTTGGAGGGGAGTCCACCTAAGAAGTCCAGGGTTGCTGCAAGGGGCCAGGCAAGGGCAAACCACTTCTGAGCGTCTCTTGCCTTGGAAACCCTATAGGGTTGGGTCACCACAAGCTGGTGTTAGGCCTTATCTGCTGAGCCAGTTCTGCGGCCATTTTGGTAGGGTCGCTTGGCCTTATAGGTTTACCTTACTTGGGTGATAGGCGGCCATTTTAGTGAGGTCTTCTAGGCCTCATGGTCGGGGGCCATTTTGGGAGAAGGCTGTGGCGGCCATTTTAGGTGGGTTATTATTCTATATCCCTGTGGGTACATCAGGTGGGTGATTTTGAACATATCAATTCACTTATGTTTCTTTTGTTTGACAATAGTTTGTATTATGGCATCTGGAAAAGGTAAGGGCAAGGGCAAGGGCCCGGCGCCAAAGAGACCTCCGGCACGACCTGATCCTGTGGTTCCTTCCAGTGATGAGGAAGAGGAGGATGTGATCAACGTGGCCATTCTTCAGCGGCTGGAGGCGCTTGAAAAGGGACGGGGCATGCCAGCAGGTGGTTTACCGGTTGACAAGTCTGACAAGTTGTCTTTTCAAGCACAGGTGCTGGCACGTTTGGCCTTTTTGGAGGACAGGCAGGAGGCGGCGGTTTCAGGCCCGGTGGGTCCAGAGTCTAGCCAACAGGGTCCAGGTGTAAGGGAGCAGCAGATGGCGCTTTACTCGCCTTCACAATTTACTGGAGGTAAGGAGTTGGCATTGGGTAGGCAGGGATCAACGTGGCCTTGGGGCCCAGGCGGTGAGAGTTCAGCCGCTTTGCCTCTGCCACAGCCTGGCCAGCCTCTGGGCCCGGCTTTTGAGCGGGGGGCCACCTATTCCCAGATGCCACAGGCTCCTTGGCCTTCACATGCATTGTATGGCTCTCCTTCTGGGTTCCAGGGAGCTGGACCACACTGGGGTTTTCCCCAGCCCAATGCAGGTTACCCTTATGTAGGCGGGTCAGCATATGATTCAGTGGCTGCGGGGGCGGTTCCGAGTGGTGACGCAGACCTACCCTTAGGTGACCATCTTTCAATGGCAACTAAGGATAAAATACTGAAAGGGGAGTTTGTAGATGTGTTTAGTCTACTTTACCGGGAGTTAGAAAAAAAGGACAAGGATAACTTGGATGACAGGGAAAAGGAGCGCTTGAAGCGCCGGGTAGTGGATAGGACATGGGCCAACTGGTTTCCGGGTTTCCTAATCTACGCAGCAGTCATAGTGCGACACCAGCCGTGGAGGGCCTCTTCGATGCTCCAGTATTTGGACATCATCTACAAGGCCTATACGGACTTCCCGAGCCCGGCTTGGTCGCAATATGACGAGCAATTTAGAATGAGGGCAGCCATTAACCCGGCCATGCGATGGGACCGGATATGTTCTAACTTGTGGCTGCAAATCATGTCTCCGGCCAGGTCCGCTTGGGGTGAGCGGTCTCATAGCGGCCATTCTGTTAAGAGGGCGCCAGTGCAGGCAGGTTCCCGCCCTGTGGCGGGGCAGGCGGTTCAACGACGCCAGCTTTGCTGGGAGTTTTCTTCCCAGGGAACCTGCGGTCGTAAGTCGTGCACTTTTAGGCATGAGTGCCCCTTGTGTGCCGGACCTCATCCCTTATCCAGTTGTCCACGGCCCAAGGGCCATGGGGGGGGCAAAGGAGGCAAGTACTCAGGGGGGGGAAAGCCAGGCAACCCCCCTGCTGAAAAAGGGGCCTAGCCCGATTAAATTGGGAGTTCTGAGACGCTGGTTGCGTAGTTATCCAAGGATGGGCGACGGGGCCTACCTCTTGGAAGGGTTCACTGTCGGTTTTCGCATACCGTTTCAGGGGATGAGGGTTCCCTATTTGGCTAGCAACTTAAAGTCGGTTTTGGGCATGGAGGACATAGTTAGGGCCAAGATTACCAAGGAGTGTCAGGAGGGCAGGGTTTTGGGCCCGTTTGTTAGTCCACCAGTGGCCAATTTAAGAGTTTCCCCTTTAGGTGTAGTTCCAAAGAAGGCTCCTGGTGAGTTTCGCCTCATTCATCACCTGTCTTACCCTCGGGGGGGGGTCGGTGAATGATGCCATCCCAGGTGATTTATGCTCCGTCAAATACACTTCCTTTGATCAGGCCATGCGGGTGGTTCGCCTTTGTGGTGTGGGAGCCGAGTTGGCTAAATGTGACATTAAATCAGCCTTCTGGCTCCTCCCGGTGCACCCGAAGGATTTTGAGCTGCTCGGATTTGCCTTTGAAGGAAACTTTTACATGGATAGGGCTCTACCCATGGGATGCTCGGTGTCCTGTTCTGCTTTTGAGAGGTTCAGTTCGTTTTTGGAATGGGCCTTGAGAACCAGGATGGGTCTCTGTAGTACTGCCCATTATTTGGACGATTTTCTTTTTGCGGGCAAGAGGGGTTCTGGTCAGTGTCATTTCCTGCTTGACAGTTTTGTCTACCTGGCTGATGAGCTGGGTGTCCCTCTTGCTCAGGAGAAAACCGAGGGCCCGACATCCACATTGACGTTTCTAGGTATTGAGATTGATACGGTTAGTTTGAGCTGCAGATTACCACGAGAAAAATTGGAAGCATTAAAGGTGCGGGTTAGCGCTGTTAGGTCCCTTAAAAGAGTCACACTCCTGGAGTTGCAGCAGTTGGTAGGTCACCTCAACTTTGCATGCAAAGTTGTGGCACCGGGCAGGGCATTTGTGAGGAGGTTATGTGATTTAATGAGAGGCCTCCGGCTCCCACACCATAGGACCAAGGTCTCCAAAGGGATGAGGGAGGACCTCTTTGTTTGGGAACAGTTTCTGGACTCGTTCAATGGGGTCTCTCTGTGGCGGGACGAGCTCTTGTTGGAGGCTGAGCTTCAGATCTCATCTGATGCGGCCGGCTCTTCCGGTTACGGAGTTTATTTTAGGGGGCATTGGTGTGCCAGGGACACACCAATTGGTTTCGGGCAGGTTGGGTCAAGGACCTCACCTTCCTGGAGTTTTTTCCAATTGTCGCAGCGGTGTGGATTTGGCCAGCCGATTTGGCTAATAGGACTGTCCATTTCTGGTGCGACAACCAGTCCACGGTTCATGTCATCAATTCCCTTACATCTAAATCCTCTAGGGTCATGGCCCTGGTTAGGGCTTTCACGTTGCAGTGCCTTAAATTTAACATCTTGTTTAGGGCCAGACACGTCCCGGGGGTCGCTAATGGGATCGCTGACGCTCTCTCTCGCAAACAGATGGAGAGGTTTCGTCAGCTGGCTCCAGAGGCCGACCTGCTCCTGGCACGGATGCCCACAGAGGTGTGGGGGATTGGAGGGCTGAGGCCGACAGGGCAATGAGCCTGGCACTCGCCCCTTCTACCGGTAGAGCTTACCTGAAGGCCGGTAAGCAGTTTCTGTCCTTCAGGGCGGGAGTGGGTTTGCAGCAGGTCTGGCCTATTCCTGTGTCACACCTGATGCAATTTTGTGTGACACTACGGAATGGTGGCCTTTCAGCTCACACAATCAGAGGCAAGCTGTCTGCGCTGGCTTTTGCCAGAAAGGCCTCGGGTCACAAGGACACCACGGGCGACTTCCGTCTCCGGAAGATGCTCGAGGGGTGGTCTCGAGAATCCATTAGGGCAGTTGACACCAGGGAACCTTTGACACCCACGGTCCTGAGAGGGCTGGAGGGCCAGTGGCCTTCTTGTTGTAGTGACAGCTACGAGGTGGGCCTGTTTCATGCCGCTTCGCTGACCGCCTTTTTTGGGGCACTCAGGATTAGCGAACTGGTGGCAGGCTCTCAGGCTGATGTTTCCGGTGCAGCTTTGGAGCTTAGGAACGTATCAATCATTAATTTTCAGCTACGGATTAGGTTGCGTAGATCTAAAACTGATCAGAGGGGTAAGGGGAGTGTGCTGGAACTAGGGTCTAGTTCGGAGTCAGCACTGTGCCCAGTCGCTGCCATGAGGCGGTACCTGACACTTCGGGGTGATGGCCCGGGCTATTTGTTTCGGCATAGCGACAGCACCCCTCTTAGGAAGTTCCAGTTTTGGACTGTGACTTGGAAGGCCTTGATCCGGTTGGGTCTGGGCGGTGTTCGTTTTTGCTCCCATTCTTTTGAATTGGGGCAGCCTTGACTGCTGCCGCAATGGGGTACCCTGATAGGAAAATACAGAGGATCGGGCGTTGGAAATCAGGATGCTATAAGAGTTATGTTAGGCGTTGTACCTTGTAAGTTCGTTGTAGTTTCATTCAGACGTTAATAAAGTTCTTTTTACAGGTGCTGCAGGCCGTGAGACAAGACGAAGGGTCATAGTCTGCGGCCACAGCATGGTCTTTTGGGCGGCTCATCGGGCGAGGAGAACATCTTTCGGCTCCCAGCTTGGCCTCAGCGAAGTGGCGACAGTTGAGTGGTTGGGGAGGAGGGGCATGAGATGGCCGGTGCTCCTCCCGTTGTTGTTTGAGGAGAGGCGGTGGCCCCCCCCCTCATGTTTTAGTCATACACCTGGGGGGCAATGATTTGGGTTTGGTCAAGGGCGTGGCCCTTGTGATGCAGGCCAGGGCTGATTTGGCACTGATCAGGTCACAGTGGCCTGGTGTGCAGATAGTATGGTCTGCCATGCTCCCCGTCTGGTTTGGAGGCATGCCGGTGACCCCAGGTGTATGGACAGGGCTAGGCGTAATGCTAACAGCCAACTTCGCACGGCCATGGGTCTCTTTTTGCCGCACCCAGGCATACAGGTCAGGTTCCCGGACCTGTATCGCCCTGATGGGGTGCACCTTTCAAACAGGGGCAATGGGTTATTTTTAGAGGACTTGCAGCACGGGATTCAGATGGCTCTCGGTTGCCGTGTGGGGTAAGCAAAGGCCAAAGCAGAGGCTTGGATTTGCATGTGGTAGGTTTATGCAAGCAAGAAAATGGAACTGGTGGGTGCCTCACGGCATATCCCTGTTGGGAACAGGAGGTCATCAGGAACCACCTTAGGGCCTTGCGGTCTGGGGAGGTGAATGGTGATCGCCTCTGGGAACCTCTCAGACTAGGCTCCTCCCTGAAGGTCTGTGCAGCCTCAGGGGTAGGCGCCCCTGGGAGGGGATGCCAGTATGCTGGGCCGCCGGTTACGAGCCAGAATCTCACTGGGTCAAGACTGGGGCTAGGTTACCTGCCCATTACAAGGGCAAGGAGGCTGTGTCTGGGAATGACGCCTGCCTTGCCTGTTCCTGTGCTTGCTTAGTTTACCCGTTGCTGCATGTTCTGTTTAAATAGTTAATAAAGTGGCCCTTGTTTGATTCCAAACCTGTTGTCTGTCTCGTTATTTCATGCTGGGGTGGCAATAGGCTCCCCGCCGCCCGGCATCGCCGTGGCGCGTGGGAGCAAATTTGCCGCCTCGCAGGGAGCGAGGCAGCAACAGAGCGCGTCGGCGCTCATTGGCCGAGTGGGAGGCGGGGCTAGCTCGATTAGAGCCGTTGCCCCGCTCCCGCCTCGGCTGTCCATTTTGCGCGCTCGCCCACCCACCCACCCTGGTTGCAGTGTAGGCTGAGGCTGGTCGCCTTTGGGGGCCGGGTAGGAATTTTTTACACCCCTTCCTGTTTGGCGCTTGGATGTGGTGTTTTTTCACCTACCTTACACTGTTGCTAGTGGTTAAGGGTATAGATGGTGGTCGGGTATTAATTAGAATGGTCACTTGGTAGGTTTATGCAAGCAAGAAAATGGAACTGGTGGGTGCCTCACGACATATCCCTGTTGGGAACAGGAGGTCATCAGGAACCACCTTAGGGCCTTGCGGTCTGGGGAGGTGAATGGTGATCGCCTCTGGGAACCTCTCAGACTAGGCTCCTCCCTGAAGGTCTGTGCAGCCTCAGGGGTAGGCGCCCCTGGGAGGGGATGCCAGTATGCTGGGCCGCCGGTTACGAGCCAGAATCTCACTGGGTCAAGACTGGGGCTAGGTTACCTGCCCATTACAAGGGCAAGGAGGCTGTGTCTGGGAATGACGCCTGCCTTGCCTGTTCCTGTGCTTGCTTAGTTTACCCGTTGCTGCATGTTCTGTTTAAATAGTTAATAAAGTGGCCCTTGTTTGATTCCAAACCTGTTGTCTGTCTCGTTATTTCATGCTGGGGTGGCAAAGTGGCTTAATTTCACTGTATATGTACTCAATCATATAAAAGCATGATATATCAACTCTAAGAGCAATAACATTGAATGCAAGACATATATTCATCAATTTTTGAATTTGGTTGTAGAAGTAGTGATAACTGACACTGACTTTGTAAAACCAGAAATATCACTTTCATGTAACCAACAGATCATAGAAAAGATTAATCAATGAATACAAAAGAAGAAATACATTGGATTGTAGATTGTAATAGTTTATTACAAAAACTGAATTTCGGCGTTACTCCCGAGGAATCCCCCTGAGCGGCAGTATGGGGCACCTTTTTCCTGTAGGTGTAGAGAAGGTGGCTTCATTTCATTCTATATGTACTCAACCATATAAAAGCATGATATATCAACTGTAAGAGCAATAACATTGAATGAAACACATACATTCATCAGATTTTGAATTTGGTTGTACAAGGAATGGTAACTGACACTTTATTGATATCACTTTGTAAAACCCAGAAATTTCACTACCATCTAACCAAGAGATCACAGAAGAGTAATCCATGAATAGTATACAAGAAATACATTCGATTTTAAATTGTAATAGTTTGTTACAAAAAAAAGACTTTCGCCGTTACTCCCAAAGAATCCCATTGAGTGGCACCTTTTCCCTCTAGATGTAAAGAAGGTGGCTTCATTTCATTGTATATGAACTCAACCATAGAAAATCATGATATATCAACTGTAAGAGCAATAACATTGAATGCAAGACATACATTCATAAAAATGTTGAATTTGGTTGTAGAAGGAGTGATAGCTGACACTGTATTGATATCACTTTGAAAAACCTAGAAATATCACTTTCATGTAACCAACAGATCATAGAAAAGATTAATCAATGAATACAAAAGAAGAAATACATTGGATTGTAAATTGTAATAGTTTGTTACAAAAACTGAATTTCGGCGTTACTCCCGAGGAATCCCACTGAGCGGCAGTATAGGACACATTTTTCCTCTAGCTGTAGAGAAGGTGGCTTCATTTCATTGTATATGTACTCAACCATATAAAAGCATGATATATCAACTGGAAGAGCAATAACATTGAATGCCAAACATATATTCATCAAATTTTGAATTTGGTTATAGAAGGAGTGATACCTGACAGTTTATTGATATCACCTTGTAAAATCTAGGAATAACACTGTCATGTAACCAAGAGATCACAGAAGAGTAATCCATGAATATTATACAACAAATACATTGGATTGTAAATTGTAATAGTTTGTTACAAAAAATGACATTCGGCGTTACTCCCGAGGAATCCCACTGAGCGGCACTATGGGGCACCTTTTTCCTCTAGCTATATAGAAGGGGGCTTCATTTCATTGTATATGTACTCAACCATATAAAAGCATGATATATGAACTGTAAGAGAAATAACATTAAATGCAAGATATACATTCATCAGCTTTTGAATTTTGTTGTACAAGGAGATATTACTGACAATGTTACAAAAAATGACTTTGGACTTTACTCCCTAGGAATTCTATTGATATATCAACTGTAAGAGCAGTAACATTAAATGCAAGACATACATTCATCAATTTTGAATTTGGTTGTACAACGACTGATAACTGACACGGTATTGATATCACTTTGTAAAACCAAGAGATCACAGAATAACTTTGATAACTGACAATAACTGTGATAACTGAGAATAACTGTGATAACTGACAATGTTACAAAAAATGACTTTCGGCGTTACTCCCGAGGAACTCCACTGAGTGGCAGTATGGGACACCATTTTTCTCTAGCTATATAGAAGGTGGCTTCATTTCATTGTATATGTACTCAACCATATAAAAGCATGATCTATCAAGTGTAAGAGCAATAACATTGAATGCAAGACATACATTCATAAAAATGTTGAAGTTCGTTGTACAAGGAGTGATAGCTGACACTGTATTGATATCACTATGAAACAACAAGAAATATCACTGTCATATAACCAACAGATCATAGAAAAGATTAATCATTGAATACAAAGGAAGAAACACATTGGATTGTAGATTGTAATAGTTTATTACAAAAACTGAATTTCGGCGTTACTCCCGAGGAATCCCACTGAGTAGCAGTATGGGGCACCTTTTTCCTCTAGCTGTACAGAAGGTGGCTTCATTTCATTGTATATGTACTCAAACTTGTAAAACCATGATATATCAACTGTAAGAGCAATAACATTGAATGCAAGACATACATTCATAAGATTTTGAATTTGGTTGTACAAGGAGAGATAACTGACACTGTATTGATATCACTTTGTAAAACCCAGAAATGTCACTACCATCCAACCAAGAGATCACAGAAGGGTAATCCATCAATAGTATACAAGAAATACATTGGATTTTAAATTGCAATAGTTTGTTACAAAAAAAGACTTTCGGCATTACTCCCAAAGAATCCCACTTAGCAGATCTATGGGGAACCTTTTTTCCTCTAGCTATGTAGAAAGTGGCTTCATTTCATTGTATATGTAAACCATATAAAAGCATGATATATCAACTGTAAGAGCAATAACATTGAATGCAAGATATACATTCATCAGATTTTTAATTTGTTTGTACAACGAGTGATAACTGACACGGTATTGATATCACGTTGTAAAACCTAAAAATATCACTGTCATGTAACCAACAGATCACAGAAAAGTGTATTCAAAAATACAATACAAGAAATACATTTGATTGTAAATGGTAATAGTTTGTTACAAAAAATGACTTTCAGCGTAACTCCCGAGGAATCCCACTGAGTGGCAGTTTGGGGCACCTTTTTCCTCTAGCTATATAGAAGGTGGCTTCATTTCATTGTGTATGTACGCAACCATATAAAAGCACGATATATCAACTGTAAGAGCAATAACATTGAATGCAATGCAATAAAAATGTTGAAGTTGGTTGTACAAGGAGTGATAGCTGACACTGTATTCATGTCACTTTGAAAAACCTAGAAATATCACTGTCATGTAACCAACAGTTCATAGAGAAGAGTAATCAATGAATACAATACAAGAAATACATTAGATAATGAATTGTAATACTTTGTTACAAAAAATGACGTTCGGCGTTACTCCCGAGGAATTCCACTGAGTGGCAGTATGGGGCACCTTTTTCCTCTAGCTATGTAGAAAGTGGCTTCATTTCATTGTATATGTACTCAACCATGTAAAAGCATGATATATCAACTGTAAGAGCAATAACATTGAATGCAAGACATACATTCATCAGATTTAGAATTTGGTTGTACAAGGAGAGATAACTGACACTGTATTGATATCACTTTGTAAAACCCAGAAATTGCACTACCATGTAACCAAGAGATTACAGAAGAGTAATCCATGAATAGTATAGAAGAAATACATTCGATTTTAAATTGTAATAGTTTGTTACAAAAAAATACTTTCGCCGTTACTCCCAAGGAATCCCATTGAGTGGCACCTTTTTCCTCTAGCTATAGAGAAGGTGGCTTCATTTCAATGTATATGAACTCAACCATATAAAAGGATGTTATATCAATTGTAAGAGCTAAAACATTGAATGCAAGACATAAATGCGTAAGATGTATGACTTTCGGCGTTACGCCCTAGGAATTCCAATGAGTGGCAGTATGGGAAACTTAATTTCATTGTATATGTACTCAGTCATACAAAAGCATGATATATCAACTGTAAGAGCAATAACATTGAATGCAAGACATATATTCATCAAATTTTGAATTTGGTTGTAGAAGGAGTGATAACTGACACTGTATTGATATGACTTTGTAAAACCAGAAATATAACTCTCATATAACCAAAAGATCATAGAAAATAGTAATTAATGAAAACAATACAAGAAATTCATTGGATTATAAATTGTAATAGTTTGTAACAAAAAATGACGTTCGGCGTTACTCCCGAGGAATCCCATTGAGTGGCAGTGTGGGATACCTTTTTCCTCTAGCTATATAGAAGGTGGCTTCATTTCATTGTATATGTACTCAAGCATGTAAAGGCATGATATATCAACTGTAAGAGAAATAACATTGAATGCAAGATATACATTCATCAAATTTTGAATTTGCTTGTACAAGGAGTGATAACTGACAATGTTTTGATTCCGCCTTTTAAAATCTAGGAATAACACTGTCATGTAACCAACAGATCATAGAAAAAAGTAATCAATGAAAACAATACAAGAAATACACTGGATTGTGAATTGTAATAGTTTCTTACAAAAAAAGACTTTCTGCATTACTCCCGAGGAATCCCACTTACCGGATCTATGGGGAACCTTTTTTCCTCTAGCTATGTAGAAAGTGGCTTCATTTCATTGTATATGTAAACCATATAAAAGCATGATATATCAACTGTAAGAGCAATAACATTGAATGCAAGATATACATTCATCAGATTTTTAATTTAGTTGTACTACGAGTGATAACTGACACAGTATTGATATCACGTTGTAAAACCTAAAAATATCACTGTCATGTAACCAACAGATCACAGAAAAGTGTATTCAAAAAATACAATACAAGAAATACATTTGATTATAAATGGTAATAGTTTGTTACAAAAAATTACTTTCAGCGTAACTCCCGAGGAATCCCACTGAGCGGCAGTATGGGGCACTTTTTTCCTCTAGCTATATAGAAGGTGGCTTCATTTCATTGTGTATGTACGCAACCATATAAAAGCACGATATATCAACTGTAAGAGCAATAACATTGAATGCAAGACATACATTCATAAAAATGTTGAAGTTGGTTGTACAAGGAGTGATAGCTGACACTGTATTCATGTCACTTTGAAAAACCTAGAAATATCACTGTCATGTAACCAACAGATCATAGAGAAGAGTAATCAATGAATACAATACAAGAAATACATTAGATTATGAATTGTAATACTTTGTTACAAAAAATGACGTTCGGCGTTACTCCCGAGGAATTCCACTGAGTGGCAGTATGGGGCACCTTTTTCTTTTAGCTATGTAGAAAGTGGCTTCATTTCATTGTATATGTACTCAACCATGGAAAAGCATGATATATCAACTGTAAGAGCAATAACATTGAATGCAAGACATACATTCATCAGATTTTGAATTTGGTTGTACAAGGAGAGATAACTGACACTGTATTGATATCACTTTGTAAAACCCAGAAATTGCACTACCATCTAACCAAGAGATCACAGAAGAGTAATCCATGAATAGTATACAAGAAATACATTGGATTGTAAATTGTTATAGTTTGTAACATAAAATGACTTTCGCCATTACTCCCAAGGAATCCCATTGAGTGGCACTATGGGGCACCATTTTCCTCTAGCTGTAGAGAAGGTGGCTTCATTTCATTGTATATGAACTCAACCATATAAAAGGATGTTATATCAACTGTAAGAGCAATAACATTGAATGCAAGAAATACATTTATCTGATTTTGAATTTGGTTGTACAAGGAGTCATACCTGACACTGTATTGATATCACTTTGTAAAACCTAGATATATCACAGTCATGTACCCAACAGATCATAGAGAAGAGTAATCAATGAATACAATACAAGAAATACATTGGATTATAAATTGTTATAGTTTGTAACAAAAAATGACTTTCAACATTACTCCCGAGGAATTCCACTGAGTGGCAGTATGGGGCACCTTTTACCTCTAGCTATATAGAAGGTGTCTTCATTTCATTGTATATGTACTCAACCATATAGAAGCATGATATAGCAACTGTAAGAGCAATAACATTGAATGCAAGACATACATTCATCAGATTTTGAATTTGGTTGTACAAGGAGAGATAACTGACACTCTATTGATATCACTTTGTAAAACCTAGAAATATCACTTTCATCTAACCTAGAGATCACAGAAGAGTAATCCATGAATACTATACAAGAATTACATTGGATTGTAAATTGTAAAATTTTGTTACAAAAAATGACTTTCGGCGTTACACCCGAGGAATCCCACTGAGTGGCAGTGTGGGATACCTTTTTCCTCTAGCTATATAGAAGGTGACTTCATTTCATTGTATATGTACTCAAGCATGTAAAAGCATGATATATCAACTGGAAGAGCAATAACATTGAATGCAAGTTATACATTCATCAAAATTTGAATTTGCTTGTACAAGGAGTGACAACTGTCAATGTTTTGATTCCGCCTTGTAAAATCTAGGAATAACACTGTCATGTAACCAACAGATCATAGAAAAAAGTAATCAATGAAAACAATACAAGAAATACACTGGATTGTGAATTGTAATAGTTTTTTACAAAAAATGACTTTCAGCGTTACTCCCGAGGAATCCCACTGAGCGGCACTATGGGGCACCTTTGTCCTCTAACTATATAGAAGGTGGCTTCATTTCATTGTATATGTACATATAAAAGCATGATATATCAACTGTAAGAGCAATAACATTGAATGCAAGATATACATTCATCAGATTTTCAATTCGGTTGTACAAGGAGTGATTACTGACAATATTACAAAAAATGACTTTCGGCGTAATGCCCTAGGAATTCCAATGAGTGGCAGTATGGGAAACCTTTTTCTTCTAGCTATGTAGAAGGTTGCTTAATTTCATTGTATATGTACTCAGTCATACAAAAGCATGATATATCAACTCTAAGAGCAATAACATTGAATGCAAGACATATATTCATCAATTTTTGAATTTGGTTGTAGAAGGAGTGATAACTGACACTGTATTGATATGACTTTGTAAAACCAGAAATATCACTTTCATGTAACCAACAGATCATAGAAAAGATTAATCAATGAATACAAAAGAAGAAATCCATTGGATTGTAGATTGTAATAGTTTATTACAAAAACTGAATTTCGGCGTTACTCCCGAGGAATCCCCCTGAGCGGCAGTATGGGGCACCTTTTTCCTCTAGGTGTAGAGAAGGTGGCTTCATTTCATTGTATATGTACTCAACCATATAAAAGCATGATATATCAACTGTAAGAGCAATAACATTGAATGAAACACATACATTCATCAGATTTTGAATTTGGTTGTAGAAGGAGTGATAACTGACACTTTATTGATATGACTTTGTAAAACCCAGAAATTTCACTACCATCTAACCAAGAGATCACAGAAGAGTAATCCATGAATAGTATACAAGAAATACATTCAATTTTAAATTGTAATAGTTTGTTACAAAAAAAAAGATTTTCGCCGTTACTCCCAAGGAATCCCATTTAGTGGCACCTTTTCCCTCTAGCTGTAAAGAAGGTGGCTTCATTTCATTGTATATGAACTCAACCATAGAAAAGCATGATATATCAACCGTAAGACCAATAACATTGAATGCAAGACATACATTCATCAAATTTTGAATTTGGTTGTAGAAGGAGTGATAACTGACACTGTATTGATATGACTTTGTAAAACCAGAAATATAACTCTCATGTAACCAACAGATCATAGAGAAGAGTAATCAATGAAAACAATACAAGAAATTAATTGGATTATAAATTGTAATCGTTTGTGACAAAAAATGACGTTCGGCGTTACTCCCGAGGAATTCCCCTCAGTGGCAGTATGGCGCACCTTTTTCCTCTCTCTATATAGAAGGTGGCTTCATTTCATTGTATATGTACTCAACCATATAAAAGCATGATCTATCAACTGTAAGAGCAATAACATGGAATGCAAGACATACATTCATAAAAATGTTGAAGTTGGTTGTACAAGGAGTGATAGCTGACACTGAATTGATATCACTATGAAACACCTAGAAATATCACTGTCATGTAACCAACAGATCATAGAAAAGATTACAAAAACTGAATTTCGACGTTACTCCTGAGGAATCCCACTGAGCAGCAGTATGGGGCACCTTTTTCCTCTAGCTGTAGAGAAGTTGGCTTCATTTCATTCTATATGTACTCAAGCATATGAAAGCACTATATATCAACTGTAAGACCAATAACATTGAATGCAACACATATATTCATCAAATTTTGAATTGGTTGTAGAAGGAGTGATAGCTGACACTTTATATCACCTTGTAAAATCTAGGAATAACACTGTCATGTAACCAAGAGATCACAGAAGAGTAATCCATGAATACTATACAAGAAATACATTGGATTATAAATCGTAATACTTTGTTACAAAAAATGACTTTCGGCGTTACTCCCGAGGAATTCCACTGAGATGCAGTATGGGATACCTTTTTCCTCTAGCTATATAGACGGTGGCTTCATTTCATTGTATATGTAATCAACCATGTAAAAGCATGATATATCACCTGTAAGAGCAATAGCATTGATTTCATCAGCATTGAATACATTCATCAGATTTTGATTTTGCTTGTACAAGGAGTTATAACTGACAATGTTTTGACATCACCTTGTAAAATCGAAGAATACCACTGTCATATAACCAACAGATCATAGAAAAAAGTAATCAATGTAAAGAATAAAAGAAATACACTGGATTTTAAATTGTAATAGTTTGTTACAAAAAATGACTTCCTGTGTTACTCCCGAGGAATTCCACTGAGTGGCACTATTGTCACCTTTTTCCTCTAACTATATAGAAGGTGGCTTCATTTCATTGTGTATGTACTCAACCATATAAAAGCATGATATATCTATTGTAAAAGCAATAACATTGAATGCAAGACATACATTCATCAGATTTTAAATTTGGCTGTAGAAGGAGTGATAACTGACACAGTATTGATATCACTTTGTAAAACCTAGAAACATCACTTTCATCTAACCAAGAGATCACAGAAGAGTAATCCATGAATACTATACAAGAAATACATTCGATTTTAAATTGTAACAGTTTGTTGAAAAAAATAACATCCGGCATTACTCCCAAGGAATCCCATTGTGGCACTATGGGGCCCCTTTTTCCTCTAGCTATATAGAAGGTGGCTTCATTTCATTGTATATGTACTCAACCATATAAAAGCATGATATATCAACTTGAAGAGCAGTAGAATTGAATGCAAGACATACATTCATCAGATTTTGAATTTGCTTGTACAAGGAGTGATAACTGACACAGTATTGATACCACCTTGTAAAATCTAGGAATAACACTGTCATTTAACCAACAGATCATAGAAAAAAAGTAATCAATGAAAATAATAGAAGAAATACACTGGATTGTTAATTGTAATAGTTTTTTTTACAGAAAATGACTTTCAGCGTTACTCCCGAGGAATCCCACTGAGCGGCACTATGGGGCACCTTTTTCTTCGAGCTATATAGAAAGTGGCTTAATTTCACTGTATATGTACTCAATCATATAAAAGCATGATATATCAACTGTAAGAGCAATAACATTGAATGCAAGACATATATTCATCAAATTTTGAATTTGGTTGTAGAAGGAGTGATAACTGACACTAACTTTGTAAAACCAGAAATATCACTTTCATGTAACCAACAGATCATAGAAAAGATTAATCAATGAATACAAAAGAAGAAATACATTGGATAGATTGTAATAGTTTATTACAAAAACTGAATTTCGGCGTTACTCCCGAGGAATCCCACTGAGCGGCAGTATGGGGAACCTTTTTCCTGTAGGTGTAGAGAAGGTGGCTTCATTTCATTCTATATGTACTCAACCATATAAAAGCATGATATATCAACTGTAAGAGCAATAACATTGAATGAAACACATACATTCATCAGATTTTGAATTTGGTTGTACAAGGAATGGTAACTGACACTTTATTGATATCACTTTGTAAAACCCAGAAATTTCACTACCATCTAACCAAGAGATCACAGAAGAGTAATCCATGAATAGTATACAAGAAATACATTCGATTTTAAATTGTAATAGTTTGTTACAAAAAAAAGACTTTCGCCGTTACTCGCAAGGAATCCCATTGAGTGGCACCTTTTTCCTCTAGCTGTAAAGAAGGTGGCTTCATTTCATTGTATATGAACTCAACCATAGAAAAGCATGATATATCAACTGTAAGAGCAATAACATTGAATGCAAGACATACATTCATAAAAATGTTGAAGTTGGTTGTACAAGGAGTGATAGCTGACACTGTATTGATATCACTTTGAAAAACCTAGAAATATCACTTTCATGTAACCAACAGATCATAGAAAAGATTAATCAATGAATACAAAAGAAGAAATACATTGGATTGAATTGGTTGTAGAAGGAGTGATAGCTGACACTTTATTGAAATCACCTTGTAAAATCTAGGAATAACACTGTCATGTAACCAACAGATCATAGAAAAAAGTAATCAATGTAAACTATACAAGAAATATACTGGATTTTAAATTGTAATACTTTGTTACAAAAAATGGCTTTCGGCGTTACTCCCGAGGAATTCCAATGAGATGCAGTATGGGATACCTTTTTCCTCTAGCTATATAGACGGTGGCTTCATTTCATTGTATATGTAATCAACCATGTAAAAGCATGATATATCAATTGTAAGAGCAATAGCATTGAATGCAAGACATTGTGAGAGTTCTGCTCAAAGTAGTCAAGGATCAGATCTTGGTTGGTTAACCACAGTTCTTTATTCCCTATTTCTACATTAGTACAGCATCTCGGATTATTGTCAGAGATGAGACAGATTATACAAGCGGGTCTATTATACCATTCCAAGGAGTTTGAATTACCCATAGATAGCCAATCCCCTGAAGGGAAAATTGGCGGGCTAAAAGGTGTCCTGACCGTTTGGTTCTCACAGGAAAAAAGTGAGGTGTTAAGCAGTAAATTTCCTCTCCCAAACCAGACCCCTCAGATGTTTCGAGTTCACATAACAATCAATGGCTCCAAGGTTCTTTGCATGTGATAAGAGATGAGAGGCATCCTCCCTTGAAGTTACTGCCGGAGCAGCTGGAATGCGGAGGCAGGGATGCGAGGCCTCCTTGTTCTCGCAAATCATCGTTGTCACCCTCCCGGCCTGGACAGGCATAATACATCATGGTTACATAGACCCCAATACATGATAGCTACATAGGATAATGAAAGGCATGCATGCAAGAAGCTAAACCTAGGTCTGATTAATACATTGTCTGAATTGACAGATTCTGACACCCTGCCCTCCTCATAATTCACTTCACCTAGCTTTATCAGGAAACATTTTATGAAACAATTTTATCAGTTTGGGAGCATGAACATGTTCTGAGCGAATCCATTCATTGTGTTCCGGGCCGAAATCCAGCCATCTAACTAAGTAATATAATTGGCCTCTCCGCATCTTGGAATCAAGGATTTCAGTTATCTCGAAGTGAGGGGCCCCCTCCTTCATCAGTGGAGGAGGAACTGGAGGAGCTGGATGCCAAGCATTCGGCCCAGGATCTTTCTTCAGTAGGCTGAAATGAAACACAGGGTGTACAGAACTCAGTGATTTAGGCAGTTCCAGTTCAAAAGACACATCCGATATTTTACGTAACACTTTATAGGGTCCAACATATTTCCATCCCAGTTTCCTGCTGGGCTGCAACCCATGGATATTCTTGGTGGAGAGGTAGACAGAATCCCCGGGTTGGAGATCCCAGCCTGCTGCTCGTCCTCGATCAGCATATTTTTTATAATCCTCTTTTGCCTGGTCCAGTGCTTTGCCTATTAATGGCCAGGAGTCTTGGAGGCTAGACCACCAACTTTTAAAGTCCGACGGGGAAGCACTGGGAACATTCTCAATGGTAGGCAATGGTTTCCCTTCAAAACCTCCTACCGCCATGAAGGGAGAGACTCCCGTGGAAGAGTGCACTGCATTGTTGTAGCTATATTCTGCAAAGGGCAATAACTCCACCCAATTGTCTTGGTGATAATTGGTGTAACATCTTAAAAACTGCTCCAATATTTGATTAGTTCGTTCGGATTGGCCATCGGTTTCTGGGTGGTAACCCGAACTCAGGGCTGGTTCTATGTCCATCATTTTCAGGAGCTCCCGCCAGAAGCTGGCAACGAATTGACTGCCCCTGTCGGATACCACTCTCTTCGGAAAAGCGTGTAATTTTATCACGTGATTAAAGAAAGCTTTGGCCATCCCTTTGGCTGTGGGCAATTGCTTGAAGGGGGTGAAATGTGCTTGCTTTGAAAACGTGTCTACCACCACCCAAATAACCGTTTTCCCCTTGGAGGGGGGTAAATTGGTGATAAAGTCCATGGCTATGGCCTCCCAGGGGCGAGAGGGGGTGGGTAGCGGGTGCAACAGTCCAGGAACCTTCCCCCCCCCGCTTCTTGCACATTAAACAAGTTTGGCAAGCCGAGACGAAGTCGGAGACGTCTCGGCGCATGCGCGGCCACCAGAATTGACGCTGGATTAAATTAAGCGTTTTTAAGAATCCAAAATGCCCTGCGAGTTTAGACGAGTGGCAGGTCAACAATATCTCCTTACGTTTGACCTTTGGCACCACTAGTTTGTCTCCATGAAGCCAGCACTGATCTTCTCTCTTGGAGCATTCCTCCAAAGCCTCTAATTCTTCCACCTCTTCCGGAGCATAATCCCCCCCCCAATCACAATTCCCAATGTCCAATTGCGCTTTCTTAGCTTGGCTCCGAGTGACTACTGCCCCCCCCAATTGCTGGGGGGAGAACATGGAATCAAACACCTCCTCCTTGACACTCTCATGTTGGGGCAATCTGGACAGTGCGTCTGCCAAGGAGTTAGCCTTCCCAGGAAAATGCTTAAGCACAAAGTTAAACTTGGAGAAAAAATCAGCCCACCGCAGTTGTTTGGCGTTGAGGGATCTCTGAGTGCGCAGCGCCTCCAGATTTTTATGATCAGTCCATATTTCGAACGGGGTTTGCGCGCCCTCCAACCAATGCCGCCACGTAGTGAGCGCCAACCTAATGGCCGCTGCCTCTTTGTCCCAAACAGACCAATTCCTCTCCGTGTCGTTAAATTTTTTCGAAATGTAAGCCAGTGGGTGTAATTTCCCTTCCGGCCCGCTTTGCAATATAGCCCCCCCCCCCATGGCTACATCAGACGCGTCTACATGGATTATGAATTCTTTGGTTTCATCAGGGTGTGCTAGGATGGGCTCAGAAGTAAAAAGAGTCTTTAGGGTTTCAAACGCCCCCTGACACTCCCTGTTCCATGCAATCTTTTCCCCGGGCTTCCCTGCCTCGGGCCCCCTCCCCTTAGTTTTTAGTAAGTCCGTTAAGGGGAGCGTAACCCTAGCAAAGTCTTTTATGAAGGTGCGGTAGAAGTTGCAAAATCCTAATAGGCTCTGCAGTTGTTTTCTCGTTCGCGGAGCCTCCCATTGCACCACCGCCTCCACCTTAGCTGGGTCCATCTCCAGGCCCTTCTGAGAAATGCGATAGCCCAGGAAGTCCACTGACTCTCGATGGAATTCGCACTTGGATAACTTAACATAGAGCTGGTTTCGCAGCAAGGTGGCAAGGACTTCCCTGACTAATTTCACATGCTCTTTCTTATCAGTAGAATAGATCAAGATATCATCTATGTAACATAACACTCCTTTAAATAGGTGCTTGTGCAACACTTCATTAATTAAACTCATAAAGACCCCGGGCGCGCCACTTAAGCCGAACGGCATCACTAGGTACTCGAATTGTCCCAGGGGGGTATTAAAGGCAGTCTTGGATTCATCCCCCTCCCGGATGCGCACCCTGAAATAGGCATCTCGTAAATCCAGCTTGGTAAAAACCTTCCCCTTAGCGGCTTCCGCCAACAGGTCCTTTATTAAAGGGAGGGGGTAAGCGTTGGTAGTGGAGACCGCATTCAGTCCCCTATAGTCGGTGCATAATCGCAAACCCCCGTCCTTTTTCTTCCTGAACAGCACCGGCGCGGCAAAGGGGGACTTGGCTGGGCGGATGAAGCCGCGCGCTAGATTTTTGTCCAGGAACTTTCGCAGCTCTTCCCGTTCTAAAGGGCTCATGGAGTACAGTTTCCCCTTCGGGAGTTTCTCCCCTGGGAGTAGCTCGATAGCACAGTCCGACAGTCGGTGGGGGGGCAGCTCATCCGCCTCGGTCTCACTGAATACTTCCAACAAGTCTCTATACTCTTTGGGCACCAGGGCGGGGGTGAGGGCGAGCGCGGGGACCGGGGGAGGAGTGATCGGCGGTCCGGGTCCCCACTCCAGGTCCCATCTGTGCTTGAGGCAGCGTTCGTCTACCCAAGAGATCTTCCCTTCGCTCCATTTAATATAGGGGTCGTGCGCACTGAGCCAGGGACTTCCCAACACCATAGGGAACTGGGCATTTGGGGTGATGACAAAAGCCCGCTTCTCCCAATGTTCCCCCGTCCCCACAATCAGGCTCTCAGTCTCTGCTATGCACTCCTCCTTCATCTCGGACCCATCCATTTGAGTAAACTTTAGAGGTTCCACCAGTGGGGTAACCTTTGGTCCTAACCCCTCCACTACTAAGGGGCTAATCAAGTCCCGCGCACACCCAGAGTCAATTAATGCGCGGACCCTCATGTGGGTACCTGATCCAGGGGTCACCACAGTCACTACCATATATAATAGGGGGCCAGGGATGCTCACCGGAGATGGCGCTTCTTGGCGGGGGACCTGCAGTTCGGCGCCGCTCACTGCAGGTCGTTGGAGTTTCCCGACATCTGTGTCTCCATCAGCTCCAGCTCCCCCTGATCACTAGTAGCTCCCTCCAGCTGCAACGCCTGGGGTTTAATCGGGGTTTTCCTGCGGCTAGGGGTGCTCCCCGCCACCGGTGTCGAGGTCTTCGGGCCTCTTCCCCCCCCTCTCGGGCAGGCTGAGGCGAAGTGGCCACTCTCCCCACATTTCATGCACAGCCCTTGCCGGAACCGGGCATCTCGGACGTCTTGCACGCTGGACCGTGGCTTCGCTCTGGGGGCTGCTTTGCTGGCCGCTGTAGCCGAGGACCCCATTTTGATCAAGGTGAACCTTTCTTCCATGTCGGTAGCGGCTCTCATCCAGGTGGCCAACGTGCCCGGGCGGCCCCCCAGCAGCACGGTCTCGTAGATCTCCGGGTTAAGGCCCTCCCAGTACTTCTCCATGAATAGCTCCTCCGGCCAGCTGTGGATCTTGGCCGCGATGCGCCGAAACTTATCGGTGTAATCTCTCACCGTCGATCTCCCCTGGAACAGCTTCCTCAGTTGATTACGGGCCTTTTCCTCACCCAGGGGGTCTTCAAACTGATGACGGAGGGCCCACATGAAGTTGTTCAGTGAACGCAGCTCAGGTCCTGGGGAGTCGTGCAGGCTCACGTACCAATCGCTGGCGGTGTCTTTCAGCTTGGAACCGATGTATCCAATCCGTTCTCTCTCGGTGGGATAGAGGTGGCCCCAGCTGTCCAGGAACCTCTCGATCTCCAACATGAAAAAACGCAGCTTCTCCGGGTCCCCATCGAAAGTAGTCGTCAGAGGGTCGGAGGGGGCTGGGCGGACGGCCGGAGCGGCCGGGGCCGGGGCGGGTGCTGGGGCGGGCCCTGGGACCGGGACCGGGACGACCGGCTGGGCTGGCTGTGCCGGCAGAGCGGGCACCTGAGGCTGAATCGGGACCCCCCCGGGCGCCGCTGGCTGTTGCTGGACTCCTATCCCCTGACCGGGGAGAGCTCCTTGCACTACCCTCATAGCGTCTCGAAACTGGTGCTGGAGATCGAGGGCCAATTCGCGTAGTTCTGCGGTGAGTTGGAGTCGCAACTCTCCCATCATCTGATCCAAGTGGGGCATCTGCTCCTCTCGGTAGGGATCGGGCCCATACGGACCTGTCCCCTCTCCTTCGAACGGCGGGCGACGCGGCTCTCCACGGTAGATCGGCTCGCAGTCGTCTCCCAGGTAGCTCGGTCTCCCTCGATCGAGCGGGTCTCCAGCGAACGAAACCCGTGCCCCTTTCCGGTCGTGCACCCACGAATCCACAGTCCGACGACCGAAATGGCTCCAGGCGTACTTGGGGGTCACGCTCTGATGAGGAGGTAGGCGCGGGATGTAGTGAGCCCCCTGGCTCATAGTCACCGGCACTTCGGTGCCTCCTCTGCCGCCACCACCACCGTTCCCCGGGTCCTTCGGGGTAACGGGAACATCTTCGGGGGTAGGGTTGATGGGGACCGTGTCGTCGTCTGACATGGTCAGGAACAGCTGAGTCCCAGTCAGAGATCTCTGACAATCTGTGAGAGTTCTGCTCAAAGTAGTCAAGGATCAGATCTTGGTTGGTTAACCACAGTTCTTTATTCCCTATTTCTACATTAGTACAGCATCTCGGATTATTGTCAGAGATGAGACAGATTATACAAGCGGGTCTATTATACCATTCCAAGGAGTTTGAATTACCCATAGATAGCTAATCCCCTGAAGGGAAAATTGGCGGGCTAAAAGGTGTCCTGACCGTTTGGTTCTCACAGGAAAAAAGTGAGGTGTTAAGCAGTAAATTTCCTCTCCCAAACCAGACCCCTCAGATGTTTCGAGTTCACATAACAATCAATGGCTCCAAGGTTCTTTGCATGTGATAAGAGATGAGAGGCATCCTCCCTTGAAGTTACTGCCGGAGCAGCTGGAATGCGGAGGCAGGGATGCGAGGCCTCCTTGTTCTCGCAAATCATCGTTGTCACCCTCCCGGCCTGGACAGGCATAATACATCATGGTTACATAGACCCCAATACATGATAGCTACATAGGATAATGAAAGGCATGCATGCAAGAAGCTAAACCTAGGTCTGATTAATACATTGTCTGAATTGACAGATTCTGACAGACATACATTCATCAGATTTTGAATTTGCTTGTACAAGGAGTGATAACTGACAATGTTTTGACATCACCTTGTAAATGTAACCAACAGATCATAGAAAAAAGTAATCAATGTAAACAATACAAGAAATACACTGGATTTTAAATTGTAATAGTTTGTTACAAAAAATGACTTTCTGTGTTACTCCCGAGGAATCCCACTGAGCGGCACATTTTTCCTCTAGCTGTAGAGAAGGTGGCTTCATTTCATTCTATATGTACTCAACCATATAAATGCATGATATATCAACTGTAAGAGCAATAGCATTGAATGCAAGACATACATTCATCAGATTTTGAATTTGCTTGTACAAGGAGTGATAACTGACAATGTTTTGACATCACCTTGTAAAATCTAGGAATAACACTGTCATGTAACCAACAGATCATAGAAAAAAGTAATCAATGTAAACTATACAAGAAATATACTGGATTTTAAATTGTAATAGTTTGTTACAAAAAATGACTTTCTGTGTTACTCCCGAGGAATCCCACTAAGCGACATTCTGGGGCACCTTTTCCTCTAGCTGTAGAGAAGGTGGCTTCATTTCATTGTATATGTACTCAACCATATAAAAGCATGATATATCAACTGTAAAAGCAATAACCTTGAATGCAAGACATACATTCATAAGATTTTGAATTTGGTTGTACAAGGAGTGATAACTGACATTGTATTGATATCAGTTTGTAAAACCTAGAAATATCACTTTCATCTAACCAAGAGATCACAGAAGAATAATCCATGAATAGTATACAAGAAATAAATTGGATTTTAAATTGTTATAGTTTGTAACATAAAATGACTTTCGCCATTACTCCCAAGGAATCCCATTGAGTGGCACTATGGGGCACCTTTTTCCTCTAGCTATATAGAAGGTGGCTTCATTTCATTGTATATGTACTCAACCATATAAAAACATGATATATCAACCGTAAGAGCAATAACATTGAATGCAAGACATACATTCATCAGATTTTGAATTTGCTTGTACAAGGAGTGATAGCTGATACGGTATTGATATCACTTTGTAAAACCTAGAAATATCACTTTCATCTAACCAAGAGATCACAGAAGAGTAATCCATGAATACTATACAAGAAATACATTGGATTGTAAATTGTAAAATTTTGTTACAAAAAATGACTTTCGGCGTTACTCCCGAGGAATTCTACTGAGTGGCAGTGTGGGATACCTTTTTCCTCTAGCTATATAGAAGGTGGCTTCATTTCATTGTATATGTACTCAAGCATGTAAAAGCACGAAATATCAACTGTAAGAGCAATAACATTGAATGCAAGATATACATTCATCAAATTTTGAATTTGCTTGTACAAGGAGTGATAACTCACAATGTTTTGATATCACCTTCTAAAATCTAGGAATAACACTGTCATGTAACCAACAGATCATAGAAAAAGTAATCAATGAAAACAATACAAGAAATACACTGGATTGTGAATTGTAATAGTTTTTTTTACAGAAAATGACTTTCAGCGTTACTCCCGAGGAATCCCACTGATACTCCCGAGGAATCCCACTCCCGAGGAATCCCACTATGGGGCACCTTTTTGCTCTAGTTGTAGAGAAGGTGGCTTCATTTCTTTGGATATGTACTCAACCATGTAAAAGTATGATGTATAAACTGTAAGAGCAATAACATTGAATGCAAGATATACATTCATCAGATTTTCAATTCGGTTGTACAAGTAGTGATTACTGAGAATGTTACAAAAATGACTTTCGGCGTTACGCCCTAGGAATTCCAGTGAGTGGCAGTATAGGACACCTTTTTCTTCTAGCTATATAGAAGGTGGCTTAATTTCATTGTATATGTACTCAATCATATAAAAGCATGATATATCAACTGTAAGAGCAATAACATTGAATGCAAGACATATATTCATCAAATTTTGAAGTTGGTTGTAGAAGGAGTGATAACTGACACTGTATTGATATGACTTTGTAATACCAGAAATATAACTCTCATGTAACCAACAGATCATAGAGAAGAGTAATCAATAAGTACAAAAGAAGAAATACATTGGATTGTAAATTGTAATAGTTTATTACAAAAACTGAATTTCGGCGTTACTCCCGAGGAATTCCACTGAGCGGCAGTATGGGGCACCTTTTTCCTCTAGCTGTAGAGAAGGTGGCTTCATTTCATTGCATATGTACTTAAGGATATAAAAGCATGATATATCAACTGTAAGAGCTATAACAATTAATGCAAGACATACATTCATAAGATTTTGAATTTGGTTGTACAAGGAGAGATAACTGACAGTGTATTCATATCACTTTTAACACCTAGAAATATCACTGTCATGTAACCAACAGATCATAGAGAAGAGTAATCAAGGAATACAATACAAGAAATACATTGGATTATAAATTGTTATCGTTTTTTACAAAAAATGACTTTCGGCGTTACTCCTGAGGAATTCCACTGAGTGGCAGTATGGGGCAATTTTTTCCTCTAGCTATATAGAAGTTGGCTTCATTTCATTGTATATGTACTCAACCATATGAAAGCATGATATATCAACTGTAAGAGCAATAATATTGAATGCAAGATATACCGTATTTTTCCCTCCATAAGACGCAGCTTACTGTAAGACGCACCTAGTTTTTAGAGGAGGAAAACAGGGAAAAAAATATTCTGAACCAAATAGTGTAATAAAATTTTTAATAAACTATAACAGAATAACATTTGAACCATGTAAAGTGAACAGCAGTCAATAGTGGCATTAAGAACTATTATTACTGTCATTAACAAATGGAGAGACTTAAAGATTTGAGTACTCTAGTTTTCTGGAAACCCCAAGAACTCGTCATCGCTAGAGTCAGAATTTATGAAGCTCATTTGCTCACAATCACTGACATCACTTTCTTCGCTGTCCCCCTTCCCAAGAGCCGCCGCTCGAGGCCCCACAGCCCCTCCACCAGGTCCCGGCAGCCAGCTGGGCCCCAGCCCTCAGGGCTGCCAGGACGGTCGCTGGACAGCTGAAGCCATGCTCTGCAGCTGGAGGCCCAGGGCCAAGGGTAGGGAGCTTAATGGTATTGGGGTGAACTGATGTGGTTAGTCCAGTCACCATTAGTTAGCAGAGAGACAGGCTAGAGTACTAACTTGCTAGCTAAAGGATGGGTGCAGATGGGGAGAGGTCCATCTGCCTCATGGTGCCAAGAGAGGAGGGCCTGTGCAGGGAGAGAGGTGGCTTCAAGACCACGACACGAAGGGAAGGAGGGGAGGGGAGAAGGCAGTCCCCCTCTCAAAGGGTCCCCCCTTTGTGGCCGCAGAGTGAAGACTGGAGGAAAGGCCAGCGTGCCTCTCTGGCTGTCTCGCCTTCCTTACCGCGCAGGGCAGGGGAGATGGGCATCTGGGACGGCCAGCAAATGGCTCCACAGACCTGCTCTCGGGGATTCCACTCCGGGGCCTGTCATTCCATTCCCAGAATACTCCTGCTACCCCCAGGGGCTGTCATTCCACTCTTGTGGCCTCTCATTCTAGTCACAGAACAGTCCTGCTACCCCCAGTGGCTGTCATTCCACTCTGGGTCCTGTCATTCCATTCCCAGAACAGTCCTGCTACCCCCAGGGGCTGTCATTCCACTCTGGGACCTGTCATTCCATTCCCAGAATACTCCTTCTACATTATGTAATAATATCAGTCTAGTTTACAAATTTAATGTGGGTGGGATCGGCAGAAACCAAAAATAAGATGAAATGAATTTTTTAAAAAAAGGGAAAAGACAGGAAGAGGAGTTATGAGTAAGTACGAGAGTTAACTTAAAACAGGGGAAAATCAAAAAACCGTGAAGTTTGCCCCCCCCCAAAAAAACGAGACAGAGACAACTAAGATCCCAAGACATACAAAGGATTTAAAAAAAAAACCCCAACATAAACATAATTTACAGTCTTGATCCTTCAATGACCGTGTGCGTGCCCTAGTTTTGGAGTCTCAGTACTTACCCCCCTCCCCAATAAAATCCTGAGCAGATGGTGACACAGCAAGTCGCTCAGCCTCCTCTGTCTGTTGGAGAGGAGGAGGAAAAAGAGGAAAGGGGGAAACGTCACACTGAGCAGGGCCCATGGGGTCGCCAACTAAAGGAACCGTCTTCTGCTGGATGCTTTTGGATGGGATGGGGGGGATTCTGCAGCGCCAGGAATCGGAGGAAGGGAATTTTTTAACACCTAAAACAATCCATCCAAATGCTTTTCCACAGCAGCCAGGCTCAACTCCCTTCCAAACATTCTCTCTCCTGTGCTGGTGTTGCTTCACAAAGAAAACCCATCCTTGCCTCAATCACTCTGCGCACTTCACAGTCATGGGTATGTTTCATAGCCAGACCACAAAGACCCACCTGTGGGAGAGGGTCAGTTCCCTCCTCCTCTGGAAGTCCCGTGACTCCCGCTCCTGGTGCTCCAGGGGGTCCCTGAGAAGCAGGATTTCAGGGGCAGTGGGGGGGGGGCTGCTGCTCCAGGAAGAGGGTGGGACTCAACCTATTAATCACAATCTGCCTACCTCAAACCCATGCAGAGAAAGGAGGGGGGAGAATGAGCTGTCCGACTTCCAGCCACAGGAGGGTCACATCTCGGAACGTTTCCCTTTACTGAGAACTCCATGGAAGGCCTAATACGATCTCCTGCTGTGCCTGGGAAGCCTCACGAAGGCTGCACTTTTCAAACAGACAAGTGTCCTTCCAGGAAGAAGCGACGAGAATCTGCCATAAGAATCCCAACATTTCCTGGCTCACTGTTTTATTTGTGTGGGCGGGACTAGCAGACGGCAGCGGCTGTGGGCTCTCCCCCGGCTGCCGTCGGGGCTCCCGGGCAGTGTGGCAGTGGCGGCTCCTTCTGCTGACCTGGCGCACAGGGGGCACGGGCCGAGGCCACCAGGCTGCTGATCAGCAGTGCTGCCACCAGCGCCGGGCGCATGCTGCTGCTCGCTCACTCGGGGCCGGCGGTGTGAGGTGGCAGGTGACAGGCAGCTGGCCCGGTGAGCTCCTCCGGCAGAACGGCACAAAGACAGCTGGGGAGGCCGGGGGGGAGGCCCAGAGGCAGGAGCCGGGGGGCGGTCTCCAGAAGCCCCTTCGCGGCAGAGGGAGGGACTCGTGGGAGAGCCGGAGCCTGCCAAGCCTGGCCGCCACATCTGTGTCCACGTGCGCCAGGGCCCCCTGTGGCGCTCCCCTGCCAGGCTCGCCTGCTAATGCCCTGGTTCGCCCCCTCCCCTTCCTTCTGGCCCATACTTTTACCCGGGGAGGAGATGGGAAGGGAGAGGAGAGAGGCGTTGCTTTCCAGGTGCCTTTTTCCCGAGTTCTTGGCAGAAGTAAAAGGGAAGGAAGCCCTTGTCCTGAATGCCCCTGCGCAGAGAGAGCTCGGAGCTCCCTGGAAACAGCCCCTCAAAGAGCATCTCGAGCCCCCCCCGCCCATTTGCGGAGACCTGAGTCTGTAGCTGGGAACTACACTTCCTCAAAACAGACTTTCAGAAACTCCAGTCCCATTCTTTCCTCCCCCCCGCCCCCAATCCTGTGCAACTTTGATGATAGTTAGTCCTGGTGTTGCCGGTGGGTCTTGCTAGGGTCATCTGATCTTGCTGCTGGTTTTCTCCCGTTGCCGCTCAAGGTGAGAGCAGGAGGCGTCTCGCTTGGCAGGCAGCCCATTCGAGGGAATGCAGAAGGGGAGGGGGAGTTCTTCCCAAGCTGGCGGCCATGCCGCGGCTCGAAAAAGGTGAGTGGGGGGGGTTTCTCCCTAGGCAGTATTCACTTTATAAGGTGCACAGACTCCCCCCCCCACTTTTTGGGGGAGAAAAAGTGCGTCTTTTAGAGCAAAAAATACGGTACATTCATCAGATTTTGAATTTGGTTGTACGAGTAATAACTGATAATGTTACAAAAAATGACTTTCGGCGTTACTTCCTAGGAATTTCACTGATATATCAACTGTAAGAGCAGTAATATTAAATGCAAGACATACATTCATCAATTTTGAATTTGGTTGTACAACGAGTGATAACTGACACGGTATTGATATCACTTTGTAAAACCTAGAAATTTCACTTTCATCTAACCAAGAGATCACAGAATAACTTTGATAACTGACAATAACTGTGATAACTGAGAATAACTGTGATAACTGACAATGTTACAAAAAATGACTTTCGGCATTACTCCCTAGGAATTCCAATGAGTGGCAGTATGGGACTCCTTTATCCTCTAGCTGTATAGAAGGTGGCTTCATTTCATTGTATATGTTCTCAACCATATAAAAACATGTTATATCAACTGTAAGATCAATAACATTGAATGCAAGACATACATTCATCTGATTTTGAATTTGGTTGTACAAGGAGTGATAACTGACACTGTATTGATATGACTTTGTAAAATCAGAAATATCACTGTCATGTAACCAACAGATCATAGAGAAGAGTAATCAATGAATACAATACAAGAAATACATTGCATTATAAATTGTAATAGTTTGTAAAAAAAAATGACTTTCGGCATTACTCCCGAGGAATTCCACTGAGTGGCAGTATGGGGCACCTTTTTCTCTAGCTATATAAAAGGTGGCTTCATTTCATTGTGTATGTACTCAACCATATAAAAGCATGATATATCAACTGGAAGAGCAATAACATATAATGTATATATGTTATTGCTCTTCCATATACATTTATCAGATTTTCAATTTGGTTGTACAAGGAGTGATTACTGACAATGGCCGAGGACAGACTGGCAATGTAAAGCAGGGCAGCCCCGCATCGGAAGTGGAAGAAAAGAGCCCATTCAGACATGCACATTTGTCCCTCGGCTCCATTTCACACTTACCCGTCTCCCAGACGCTTTCCATCCGCTTTAACTGGACACTGGGTAAAACTGGTGTTCAGGGGCCATCCTCCGCATGCCTCCCACTTCCAAATAGTGTGAACCGGAAGAAGCGGGAGGCATCCGGAAGCTGCAGTGTGAACGAGCTGGCACAAAGTTATGCGCATATGCGCATGTGCGAAACACATCAAAGGAAGGGGGAAAAGCGCAACGGCGCACGCGAGCCATGCTTGCCGGCTCCGCAACAGTCTGAACGCTCCGTATCAGCACCACTGCGCATTGCTCTGGCAAGTATGAACGGCCAGCTCCGTGGAGTTTTTCCCCCGCACCAGTTCCCTCCACTTTGCCCCCGCTTTACATTGCCAGTCTGTCCTCGGCCAATGTTACAAAAAATGACTTTCGGCGTTACTCCCGAGGAATTCCACTGAGTGGCAGTATGGGGCACCTTTTTCCTCTAGCAATATAGAAGGTGGCTTCATTTCATTGTGTATGTACTCAACCATAGAAAAGCATGATAGATCAACTGTAAGAGCAATAACTTTGAATGCAAGATATACATTCATCAGATTTTCAATTTGGTTGTACAAGGAGTGATTACTGACAATGTTACAAAAAATGACTTTCAGCGTTACTCCCGAGGAATTCCACTGAGTGGCAGTATGGGACACCTTTTTCTTCTAAATATATAGAAGGTGGCTTCTTTTGATTGTATATGTACTCAACCATATAAAAGCATGATATATCAACTGTAAGAGCAATAACATTGAATGCAAGACATATTCATCAAAGTTTGAATTTGGTTGAAGAAGGAGTGATAACTGATACTCTATTGATATGACTTCGTAAAATCAAGAAATATCACTTTCATGTAACCAACAGATCATAGAGAAGAGTAATCAATGAATACAATACAAGAAATTAATTGGATTATAAATTGTAATAGTTTGTAACAAAAAATGACTTTCGGCATTACTCCCGAGGAATTCCACTGAGTGGCAGTATGGGACACCTTTTTCCTCTAGCTATATAGAAGGTGGCTTAATTTCATTGTATAAGTACTCAACCTTATAAAAGCATGATATATCAACTGTAAGAGCAATAACATTGAATGCAAGATATACATTCATCAGATTTTCAATTTGGTTGTACAAGGAGTGATTACTGACAATGTTACAAAAAATTACTTTCGGCGTTACTCCCTAAGAGATCCATTGATATATCAACTGTAAGAGCAGTAACATTAAATGCAAGACATACATTCATCAATTTTGAATTTGGTTGTACAACGAGTGATAACTGACACGGTATTGATATCACTTTGTAAAACCTAGAAATTTCACTTTCATCTAACCAAGAGATCACAGAATAACTTTGATAACTGACAATAACTGTGATACCTGACAATAACTGTGATAACTGACAATGTTACAAAAAATGACTTTCGGCGTTATTCCCGAGGAATTCCGCTGAGTGGCAGTATGGGACACCTTTTCCCTCTAGCTATATAGAAGGTGGCTTCATTTCATTGTATATGTACTCAACCATATAAAAGCATGATATATCAACTGTAAGAGCAATAACATTGAATGCAAGACATACATTCATCAGATTTTGAATTTGGTTGTACAAGGAGTGATAATTGACACTGTATTGATATCACTTTGTAAAACCTAGAAATATCACTTTCATCTAACCAAGAGATCACAGCAGAGTAATCCATAAATACTATACAAGAAATACATTGGATTGTAAATTGCAATAGTTTGTTTCAAAAAATGACATTTGGCATTACTCCCAAGGAATCCCATTGAGTGGCACTATGAGGCACCTTTTTCCTCTAGCTGTTGAGAAGGTGATTTCATCAGTTCCGGTTCCACCCACCTCCTCTGCAGACGCAAGGAGTGCGAGCTCTGAGGGTTTGCTTGTAATTTCTCTAGAATTACCAGGCATAAAGGACTGCCTTTCTTTCTTCTTGTAGGGTAGGAAGAAGCTAAGAGTGTAGAGGCTGAACCAAGGGGGGAGGCAACCCCCTAGGTCAAGGGTTTTTTCCCCTTTTCCCTCATTAAACTCTAAGCGGGGTGCTAGGTTGGAACGCCGGCGCTGTGGAAGCGGCTTCGGCTTGAAGAGGTGGGAGAGGAACCTTGCGGGACCACGAGAGAAGAGCGACTGGACTGGACAACACAACAATAAAAAAGCTGAGTAGAACTAAGTTAATTTAGAAAACTATAAGCCTTAAAGAAATTAGAATTAAATTGAGACAGAATCTCCCGGGCTAAGGCGGCCAGAGACTATGGGGGGAAAAAAGATTTGCACCGGGAAAAGAGGGAGTTGTTACAAGTAAACTCGCTGCACTAACCTTTATTTTTTCTGTGTTTGTTTTGAGGATATCCTGGCATCCAAGCAGGTTTTCTCTTGAAGAGTAGCGGGTCTTCTCTTGAAGAGTAGCGAGTGAGGAGTGTAAAGAGGTCGGCGTCGGGAGTGGCCGGAGCGGGGAGGCGCATGCGCGAAGATCAGGAGCTACGCAAGATTAGTCACATACGAGAGCAGCGGAGCAGCGGAGCAAGCGGATACGGCGGCGAGATACGCTAATAGCGGAGCACGCTACGGAACGCTACGGAAGTCACAGAGGCTACGGAAATGGCGGAGAGGCGCTAAAGGAGATGACGGAAGAAGACAGACGGGAACTACGGCTAGAAAAGTGGCTGGGAATAGAAACGGGGAGGCAATTAAAGGGCAAAGGAGCTACTAGGCGGGAAAAATAACGCTGGGGGAGGCTGAGTGGAGAGAAAGAAATTAAATAGTGCCCAGCGGGTAAAGAGGGGATTAAAGGTTGAAGAAGGTTGAAAATTAGTTACAGAAAATTAGGGGGATTCCCTGAATAGGTAAAACATACAGGAGTGGCTGGTGTATAGTAAGAAGGGAGGAAATTGATTGAGAGACTTAAATTTACTTTGGAGGTGTAATTAAGACTTTTGCTGATATATTTGTGTTTATATAAGTGGGTATAGGGGGGACTATATATATGTATATGTAATTGGTTTAAATTGCTGAACGAACGGTTGAGATCTGTGAATAATCAAAAGTGGGCAATTAATTGGTCAGTTAATTAAGATATTAATTAATTGGTTATTTGATTAATTAAGCTAATTAACTACAAAATTTATATATAAAGAAAATTGATTAAGCAAGTGGCAGACAGACATAGTAGACCTTAAAATTTAATCACATAAAAACTAAGAGTGTTACAAAAACATAAATATAATAAGCGGAGTGAACAAATTAGATAAAATTATTTAATTACTTGATTATAAGTTTAATTAATTAATTAATTAATTAAATTGGTTGAGAAATAGTAAGCACAGGGAGAAAATTGGAATAATCACTAATATTAAAAGTACAAAATACAGTTGGCATATGGCTGCAGGAAATCCTGGAAACTTAAGAAAAAGCTCCTTACCATCACCAGCACATCTAAACTTAATAAGCCAAATGAAGCCGTCAAGCAGCAACCCTACCCAAAGCAACAAAGAACTGAAGAGTATGATCGACGACTCTGTAGCAGCAGCTGTTAAAGCCGTCATAGAATCTACATTACCTGTGTTGATGGCGAAGGTAGAGGAGAGGATCCCGACAATCTTACATCAGGAGCTGACGTCAATTATTCAGCAAGAACTGGCACCGATAAACATGAAGATTGATAATTTAACATCCCAAATAAAAGAGGAAATGGATGAAATGAAGACTCAAGTCACCGCTAATAAGTCGGACATTCTCAGGCATGATATAGATATACAAGGTCTGAAGGAGGGGAAGAGAAAGGCCCATGATAAGATGAGAGAATTAAGCTTGGACTTGCAAGAAATGAAGGCAAAAAATGAAAATTTGGAGGAAGCCTTAATAGGACTCGAAATGGACAAAGCTGCCTTAACAATCAGATGTCAGAACGTTCCTGAAAACTTGACTACGGATTGGAAAGAAGAATTAGTTACTGCAATGGCAAGTCAACTAAAAGTAGGATCTGAGCAAGAAATATCAACAGAAATAGATGCAATGTTCAGACGAAATTCTGCATACGCCAAAAAACACAAAACACCAAGAGAAATTCATATAAAATTCAACAAAAGAAATATGAGAGATAAAATATTGAAAGCATCATATGAAAAGAAAGTACAGATCCAAGAGGCGGAGATAAAACTTTTACGAGAAGTTCCATGGAGAGTCCGGGAAAAAAGAAAATCATACCAACACTTAGCGGCATTACTACGAGACAAGAATATACTTTATAGATGGAACATACCAGAAGGAATAATCTTCGAGTATAAAGGAAGGAGATTCAAGTTGGACTCGGTGTTTAAACTGGATAACTTTTTGGAGACCTATGGACCGGACTTTGGAATAGCGGAAGAGGAAGAGGAAGAAGAATCGCAGTCGGAGAAAGAAGAAGGAGAAGAGGAAGAGAAAGAAGAAGAAGAAGAAAGAAAGGAAAGGAAAAGAGAAGGGAAAAAAGGAAAGAGAAAGGAAGAGACCAGAATCCCGCTACAGATACAAACCAGAAACCAGGTGAAGAGCAAGGCGAAAGATGTAAGAACAAAGAATGGAGCAGAATCTTAAGGATTTCAAATTAATCTCAATTAACATAAATGGGTTAAATATTCCACAAAAAAGAAAAAGAGTGTGCCATCAATTAACTAAAATAAAAGCTGATGTAGTGTGTTTGCAAGACGCATATTAAAAAAGACCATATTAAATATTTGAAGTGTAATAAATTAGGTATCGCATTTATCTCAGCAGACAGTTCCAAAAAAAAGAGAGGGGTAGTAACATACGTAAAAGAGTATTTACATCCTAGGTTAATACACGCAACTGAAGATGGGAGAATGGTGGCAGTTTCAATAATACGTCAGGGAAAAGAATATACTATTATAAATATATACGCGCCTAACGCCAATCAACAACCCTTTTTCAGTGAAATTGCGGAGATATTAAAGAAAAGTGGTAGTGGTAACATTTACCTAGTTGGAGATTTCAACGCGGTGGTAGAAGCCAGGAGAGATAGGAAAAATCTAAATAGTGTAAGGAGAAAGGGTAAAACTCTGCCAAGTAACTTTTTCCAAATAGCAGAGGAGTATGACTTATTGGATGTATGGAGAACCAAATATGCAGACAAAAACACCTTTACATATTATTCGGGGAGACACAAATCTTGGTCCCGTATAGATATGGCCTGGATATCAAGAGAACTAATAAGGGAATTAAATGATATTGAGACATTGCCTCTAATTTTTGCTGATCACAATCCTCTCCTCCTGTCATTTAAAGAAATAAGGAAGAGCCCCAGATGGACTATGAATAAATATGTATTAAAAGATACAAGTTTTGTGGATAATATGAAAAAGGATATTAAAGAATTCTTTGAAATAAATATACAGCATACAACTCCTATTAACATCGTTTGGGATGCATTTAAGGCCTATGTGAGAGGCAAATTAATTAGTTATGTGGCTTGGAAAAAGAAACAGGAAAAGAAAGAATATGACCACTTAGTTAGGCAAATTAAGATAGAAGAAGAACTTAGATTTAAACTACAAGGAGATTTGAAATGTAAACAAAGAATATTATACAGACAGCATAAATTAAACCTGTTACTGAACAAAGCAATTGGGGAAAAAATACAGTATAATAAACTTTTCTTTTTTGAGAATGCTAATAAGCCATCAAGATGGCTGGCATATAGGCTAAAAAAAGAAAAGGCCAAAAGGACAATAATTTCTTTGAAAAATGAAAAGGGAGAAAATAAATATCCACAGGCAGAATTAAAGCAGATAGCAGAAGAATATTTTAGCAAAATATATAAGCAGAATGAAGAAAAAATAGAAGATATAGATAAGTATTTGGAAAATAATTTAAAGGGGAAAAAATTTACAACAGAACAGAAGGAGAGGCTAAATGAACCAATCGCAATATATGAGATTATAGAAGCCATTAAGAGACAAAAGAAAAACAAATCACCGGGACCGGACGGTCTTCCTGGAGAGTTCTATCAGGTTTTTGAGGGACAAATTTCAGGAACATTTAAAGATCTAATAAAGCATATAAGTCAGACCTGTGCAGTACCAGATTCGTGGAATTCAGCCTTGATTACATTAATACCAAAGGGTAAAGAGGAAATGGATTATATAGCTAATTACAGACCAATCTCATTGCTAAATGCTGATTATAAGATATTTGCAAGCATTTTAGCAGAAAGATTTAAAAAAGTGTTAAATCAAATAATCAATAAAGATCAAGTAGGCTTTCTTCCTAAGAGACAGTTAAGAGAAAATATTAGAACTGTAATTAATACGTTAGAATATTACGAAGCACACCCTGAAAAATCGGTGGCACTGATTTTTATGGATGCAGAGAAGGCCTTTGATAACGTTTCATGGAAATTTTTACTTTCAAAGCTGAACCATTATAATTCTGGGACTTACTTTAAAACCCTGATAGAGGCAATATATAAACAACAATCAGCAAGGTTATCCATTAATGGGGATATGTCACGAGAATTTCCAATAGAAAAGGGTACAAGGCAGGGTTGCCCTTTGTCCCCCCTACTATTCATCTTTGCGCTTGAATCTGTCTGTGACCAAATTAGAGAAAATGAACAAATTAGAGGAATCAGGTGTAAAGGTCAAGAATTTAAACTATGTGCCTACGCCGATGATTTAATGTTTATTATTGAAGACCCGACAGAATCAATAGAAAGATGGAGGGAAGAGATAAACTCATATGGTAAAGTAGCTGGACTTTCAATGAATATCAAAAAAACCAAAATATTGTTAAAAAATGGATCAGAACATCTGAAGCTAGAAATTCAAAGACTAACAGGGATTGAGATCGTTAAGAAAGTAAAATATCTAGGAATAATGTGTTCCAATAAAGTTAGTACCTTAATAGAGGATAACCATAATGTGTTATTAAAAAAGATTAAAGAAGATCTTAAGAACTGGAAAGATTTAAACCTGTCATGGCTAGGCAGAACAGCCGCAGTTAAAATGAATATCCTTCCTAAATTTTTATTTCTGGCTCAATCAATTCCACTTTTGAAAAAAAATGCCCATTTTTATAAAGAATTAAATAGTATAACTAGAAAATTCATCTGGGCATCGAAGAAACCAAGAGTCAGATGGAAGTTATTACAAGATCTAAAAGAAAGAGGTGGCATAGGTGTACCAAGATGGGAATTATACGGGAAAGCGGCAGCGTTGGTTTGGATTAAGGACTGGTTAACTCTTAGTAATCGGAAGGTACTTGCACTAGAGGGACACGGCCTATACATGGGCTGGCATGCCTATGTATGGTATGGGAAACATAAAATACATACAAACTTTAATTCACACTTGTTGAGAAAAGCTTTATTGGAAGTATGGTTAGAGGTAAAAGACAGTTACTATGGCAAAATACCTAGCTGGATCTCTCCACTAGAAGCCTTTATTAAACCATCACTGCTAAATCCGCAAAATGTAATTGGTTATAATAAATTACTGGATAATAAAGGGATACTTAAAAACGAAACTCAATTAAGAGAAGAACTAGGGCTACAAATTTCCTGGTGGGAAACTATACAATTAAAATCTAGATACCAAAAAGATATAAAAAACGGGATTGATAGTAAACCAAACACACTAGATGAGATCTGGTTAAAAAATGATGATAAAACAATTAACAAATTATATAAATTCTTTCTAAATAATGAAATGCAAGATGAGGTTATAAAACCCACTATGGTAACATGGATGAAAGATCTAGGAAAGAATACAGAGAATACAGAAAGAATACAGAGAAAGATACAGAGGCTTGGAGTAAGATTTGGAGATCAGTTAAATTTCTAACAACTGTTAACTATAAGGAAAACATTTATAAGATGTTCTATAGATGGCACTGGCCCCCGGATAAGCTACATAAATTCTATAATGTATCGAATAAATGTTGGGCCTGTGGCAATAGAGGAACATACTTTCATGTATGGTGGACATGTGGGATAATTAGTAAATATTGGGAAATGGTTAAAATCATGGTGAATGAGATTTTTGAAATAGAGATACCTTTAGATCCGGCTCTATTTTTGTTGAACATGATACCGGAAGGAATGGTAAAAGAGGATAAACGATTACTGTCATATATAGTTACAGCAGCTCGTATTTTAAGGGCTAAATATTGGAAAGCGTCGGAAATGCCATCGCAAATAGAACTAATTAGCTTAATTTTAGGTTGGGCAAAAATGGATAAATTAGGTTATTTATTAAACCCATATGCAAAGAAAGATACTATTGCGATCTGGTCCAAATTTTATAACTGGATGGACTAAAAGAAGTGAAGACTTTCAGATGGAAAAGTAAATATTTAATGTTTAATGCTTAATGAAGTAATAATTTAAATGTGTAACGATTAACGGAGAAATAATCTAAATATGATGTGGAGTAAGACCATGTAAATGTGAATACGTCTATATATGTAAAATAAAAATTATATATAAATGAGAAGGTGATTTCATTTCATTGTATACGTACTCAACCATATAAAAGGATGTTCTATCAACTGTAAGAGCAATAACATTGAATGCAAGAAATACATTCATCTGATTTTGAATTTGGTTGTACAAGGAGTCATAGCTGACAATATTTTGATAACACTTTGTAAAACCTAGAAATATCACTGTCATGTACCCAACAGATCATAGAGAAGAGTAATCAATGAATACAATACAAGAAATACATTGGATTCTAAATTGTAATAGTTTGTAACAAAAAAGGTGGAAGTATGTGACACCATTTTCCTCTAGCTATATAGAAGGTGGCTTCATTTCATTGTAGATGTACTCAATCATATAAAAGCATGATATATCAACTGTAAGAGCAATAACATTGAATGCAAGACATATATTCATCAAATTTTGAATTTGGTTGTAGAAGGAGTGATAACTGAATCTGTATTGATATGACTTTTTAAAACGAGAAATATAACTCTCATGTAACTAACAGATCATAGAGAAGAGTAATCAATGAATACAAAAGAAGAAATACATTGGATTGTAAATTGTAATAGTTTGTTACAAAAACTGAATTTCGGCGTTACTCCCGAGGAATCCCAGTGAGGCAGTATGGGGCACCTTTTTCCTCTAGCTGTAGAGAAGGTGGCTTAATTTCATTGTATATGTACTCAACCATATAAAAGTATGATATATCAACTGTAAGATCAGTAACATTGAATGCAAGACATACATTCATCAGATTTTGAATTTCGTTGTACAAGGAGTTATAACTGACACTTTATTGATATCACCTTGTAAAATCTAGGACTAACACTGTCATGTAACCAAGAGATCACAGAAGAGTAATCCACGAATACTATACAAGAAATACATTGGATTGTAAATTGTAATAGTTTGTTTCACAAAATGACTTTCGGCGTTACTCTCGAGGAATTCCACTAAGTGGCCGTGTGGGATACCTTTTTCCTCTAGCTATATAGAAGGTGGCTTCATTTCATTGTATATGTACTCAGCCATGTAAAAGCATGATATATCAACTGTAAGAGCAATAACATTGAATGCAACAAACATATTCATCAAATTTTGAATTTGGTTGTAGAAGGAGTGATAACTGACACTGTATTGATATCACTTTGTAAAACCTAGAAATATCACTGACATATACACAACAGATCATAGAGAAGAGTAATAAATGAATACAATACAAGAAATACATTGGATTATAAATTGTAATAATTTGTAACAAAAAATGACTTTCGGCATAACTCCCGAGGAATTCCACTCAGTGGCAGTATGGGACACCTTTTTCCTCTAGCTGTATAGAAGGTGGCTTCATTTCACTGTGTATGTACTCAACCATATAAAAGCATGATGTATCAACTGTAAGAGCAATAACATTGAATGCAAGATATACATTCATCAGATTTTGAATTTGTTTGTACAAGGAGTGATAACTGACACTGTATTGATATCACTTTGTAAAACCTAGAAATATCACTTTCATCTAACCAAGAGATCACAGAAGTGTAATCCATGAATACTATACAAGAAATACATTGGATTGTAAATTGTAATAGTTTGTTTCAAAAAATGACATTCGGCGCTACTCCCAAGGAATCCCATTGAGTAGCACTATGTGGCTCCTTTTTCCTCTAGCTGTAGAGAAGGTGGCTTCATTTCATTGTATATGTACTCAACCATATAAAAGGATGTTATATCAACTGTAAGACCAATAACATTGAATGCAAGAAATACATTCATCTGCTTTTGAATTTGGTTGTACAAGGAGTCATAGCTGACACTGTATTGATATCACTTTGTAAAACCTAGATATATCACAGTCATGTACCCACCAGATCATAGCGAAGAGTAATCAATGAATACAATACAAGAAATACATTGGATTATAAATTGTAATAGTTTGTAACAAAAAATGACTTTTGGCATTACTCCCGAGAAATTCCACTGAGTGGCAGTATGGGGCACCTTTTCCCTCTAGCTATATAGAAGGTGGCTTCATTTCATTGTGTATGTACTCAACCATATAAAAGCATGATAGATCAACTGTAAGAGCAATAACTTTGAATGCAAGATATACATTCATCAGATTCTCAATTTGGTTGTACAAGGAGTGATTACTGACAATGTTACAAAAAATGACTTTCGGCGTTATGCCCTAGGAATTCCACTGAGTGGCAGTATGGGCACCTTTTCCCTCTAGCTATATAGAAGGTGGCTTCATTTCATTGTATATGTACTCAACCATGTAAAAGCATGATATATCAAGTGTGAGAGCAATAACATTGAATGCAAGACGTATATTCATCAAATTTTGAATTTGGTAGTAGAAGGAGTGATAACTGACACTGTATTGATATGACTTTGTAATACCAGAAATATAACTCTCATGTAACCAACAGATCATAGAGAAGAGTAATCAATGAATACAATACAAGAAATACATTGGATTGTAAATTGTAATCGTTTGTTACAAAAACTGAATTTCGGCGTTACTCCCGAGGAATCCCACTGAGGCAGTATGGAGCACCTTTTTCCTCTAACTATATAGAAGGTGGCTTCATTTCATTGTATATGGACTCAACCATGTAAAAGTATGATATATCAACTATAAGAGCAATAACATTGAATGCAAGGTATACATTCATCACATTTTGAATTTGGTTGTACAAGGAGTGATAACTGAAAATGTTTTGATATCACGTAAAATCTGGGACTAACACTATCATGTAACCAACAGATCATAGAAAAAAGTAATCAATAAAACCAATACAAGAAATACACTGGATTGTGAACTGTAATAGTTTTTTTACAAAAATGACTTTCAGCGTTACTCCCGAAGAATCCCACTGAGTGGCAGTATGGGACACCTTTTCCCTCTAGCATTAGGGAAGGTGGCTTCATTTTATTGTATATGTACTCAAACATATAAAAGCATGATATATCAACTGTAAGAGCAATAACATTGAATGCAACACATATATTCATCAAATTTTGAATTTGGTTGTAGAGGAGTGATAACTGACACCATATTGATATCCCTTTGTAAAACCTAGAAATATCACAGACATGTACCCACCAGATCATAGAGAAGAGTAATCAATGAATACAATACAAGAAATACATTGGATTATAAATTGTAATAGTTTGTAAAAAAAATGACTTTCGGCATTACTCCCGAGGAATTCCACTGAGTGGCAGTATGGGGCACCTTTTTCCTCTAACTATATAGAAGGTGGCTTCATTTCATTGTGTATGCACTCAACCATGTAAAAGCATGATACATCAACTGTAAGAGCAATAACATTGAATGCAACACATATATTCATCAAATTTTGAATTCGGTTGTAGAAGGAGTGATAACTGACACTGTATTGATATCACTTTGTAAAACCTAGAAATATCACAGTCATGTACCCACCAGATCATAGAAAAGAGTAATCAATGAATACAATACAAGAAATACATTGGATTATTAATTGTAATAGTTTGTAACAAAAAATGACTTTCAGCTTTACTCCCGAGGAATTCCACTGAGTGGCAGTATGGGCACCTCTTTCCTCTAGCTATAAAGAAGGTGGCTTCATTTCATTGTATATGAACTCAACCATGTAAAAGCATGATATATCAAGTGTAAGAGCAATAACATTGAATGCAAGACGTATATTCATCAAATTTTGAATTTGGTTGTAGAAGAAGTGATAACTGACACTGTATTGATATGACTTTGTAATACCAGAAATATAACTCTCATGTAACCAACAGATCATAGAGAAGAGTAATCAATAAGTACAAAAGAAGAAATACATTGGATTGTAAATTGTAATAGTTTGTTACAAAAACTGAATTTCGGCGTTACTCCCGAGGAATCCCACTGAGGCAGTATGGGGCACCTTTTTCCTCTAGCTGTAGAGAAGGTGGCCTCATTTCATTGTATATGTATTCAACCATATAAAAGTATGATATATCAACTATAAGAGCAATAACATTGAATGCAAGACATACATTCATCAGATTTTGAATTTGGTTTTACAAGGAGTCATAGCTGACACTTTATTGATATCACCTTGTAAAATCTAGGAATAACACTTTCATGTAACCAAGAGATCACAGAAGAGTAATCCATGAATACTATACAAGAAATACATTGGATTGTAAATTGTAATACTTTCTTACAAGAAATGACTTTCGGCATTACTCCCGAGGAATTGCACTGAGTGGCAGGGTGGGATACCTTTTTCCTCTAGCTATTAGAAGGTGGCTTCATTTCATTGTATATGTACTCAACCATGTAAAAGCATGATATATCAACTTTAAGAGCAATAACATTGAATGCAAGGTATACATTCATCACATTTTGAATTTGGTTGTACAAGGAGTGATAACTGACAATGTTTTGATATCACGTAAAATCTAGGACTAACACTGTCATGTAACCAACAGATCATAGAAAAAAGTAATCAATGAAACCAATACAAGAAATAAACTGGATTGTGAACTGTAATAGTTTTTTTACAAAAATGGCTTTCAGCGTTACTCCCGAGGAATCCCACTGAGCGGGCAGTATGGGGCACCATTTCCCTCTAGCATTAGGGAAGGTGGCTTCATTTTATTGTATATGTACTCAACCATATAGAAGCATGATATATCAACTGTAAGAGCAATAACATTGAATGCAACACATATATTCATCAAATTTTGAATTTGGTTGTAGAAGGAGTGATAACTGACACTGTATTGATATCCCTTTGTAAAACCTAGAAATATCACAGTCATGTACCCACCAGATCATAGAGAAGAGTAATCAATGAATACAATACAAGAAATACATTGGATTATAAATTGTAATAGTTTGTAACAAAAAATGACTTTCGGCTTTACTCCCGAGGAATTCCACTGAGTGGCAGTATGGGGCACCTTTTTCCTCTAACTATATAGAAGGTGGCTTCACTTCATTGTGTACGTACTCAACCATGTAAAAGCATGATATATCAACTGTAAGAGCAATAACATTGAATGCAACACATATATTCATCAAATTTTGAATTCGTTTGTAGAAGGAGTGATAACTGACACTGTATTGATATCCCTTTGTAAAACCTAGAAATATCACAGTCATGTACCCACCAGATCATAGAGAAGAGTAATCAATGAATACAATACAAGAAATACATTGGATTATAAATTGTAATAGTTTGTAACAAAAAATGACTTTCGGCTTTACTCCCAAGGAATTCCACTGAGTGGCAGTATGGGACACCTTTTCCCTCTAGCATTAGGGAAGGTGGCTTCATTTTATTGTATATGTACTCAAACATATAAAAGCATGATATATCAACTGTAAGAGCAATAACATTGAATGCAAGACATACATTCATCAGATTTTGAATTCGGTTGTAGAAGGAGTGATAACTGACACTGTATTGATATCACTTTGTAAAACCTAGAAATATCACAGTCATGTACCCACCAGATCATAGAGAAGAGTAATCAATGAATACAATAAAAGAAATACATTGGATTATAAATTGTAATAGTTTGTAACAAAAAATGAGTTTCAGCTTTACTCCCGAGGAATTCCACTGAGTGGCAGTATGGGCACCTTTTTCCTCTAGCTATAAAGAAGGTGGCTTCATTTCACTGTATATGTACTCAACCATATAAAAGCATGATATATCAACTGTAAGAGCAATAACATTGAATGCAAGACGTATATTCATCAAATTTTGAATTTGGTTGTAGAAGGAGTGATAACTGACACTGTATTGATATGACTTTGTAATACCAGAAATATAACTCTCATGTAACCAACAGATCATAGAGAAGAGTAATCAATAAGAACAAAAGAAGAAATACATTGGATTGTAAATTGTAATAGTTTGTTACAATAACTGAATTTCGGCGTTACTCCCGAGGAATCCCACTGAGGCAGTATGGGGCACCTTTTTCCTCTAGCTTTAGAGAAGGTGGCCTCATTTCATTGTATATGTATTCAACCATATAAAAGTATGATATATCAACTATAAGAGCAATAACATTGAATGCAAGACATACATTCATCAGATTTTGAATTTGGTTTTACAAGGAGTCATAGCTGACACTTTATTGATATCACCTTGTAAAATCTAGGAATAACACTTTCATGTAACCAAGAGATCACAGAAGAGTAATCCATGAATACTATACAAGAAATACATTGGATTGTAAATTGTAATACTTTCTTACAAGAAATGACTTTCGGCATTACTCCCGAGGAATTGCACTGAGTGGCAGGGTGGGATACCTTTCTCCTCAAGGTATTAGAAGGTGGCTTCATTTCATTGTATATGTACTCAACCATGTAAAAGCATGATATATCAACTTTAAGAGCAATAACATTGAATGCAAGGTATACATTCATCACATTTTGAATTTGGTTGTACAAGGAGTGATAACTGACAATGTTTTGATATCACGTAAAATCTAGGACTAACACTGTCATGTAACCAACAGATCATAGAAAAAAGTAATCAATGAAACCAATACAAGAAATACACTGGATTGTGAACTGTAATAGATTTTTACAAAAATGACTTTCAGCGTTACTCCCGAGGAATCCCACTGAGCGGGCAGTATGGGGCACCATTTCCCTCTAGCATTAGGGAAGGTGGCTTCATTTTATTGTATATGTACTCAACCATATAAAAGCATGATATATCAACTTTAAGAGCAATAACATTGAATGCAAGGTATACATTCATCACATTTTGAATTTGGTTGTACAAGGAGTGATAACTGACAATGTTTTGATATCACGTAAAATCTAGGACTAACACTATCATGTAACCAACAGATCATAGAAAAAAGTAATCAATGAAACCAATACAAGAAATACACTGGATTGTGAACTGTAATAGTTTTTTTACAAAAATGACTTTCAGCGTTACTCCCGAAGAATCCCACTGAGTGGCAGTATGGGACACCTTTTCCCTCTAGCATTAGGGAAGGTGGCTTCATTTTATTGTATATGTACTCAAACATATAAAAGCATGATATATCAACTGTAAGAGCAATAACATTGAATGCAAGACATACATTCATCAGATTTTGAATTCGGTTGTAGAAGGAGTGATAACTGACACTGTATTGATATCACTTTGTAAAACCTAGAAATATCACAGTCATGTACCCACCAGATCATAGAGAAGAGTAATCAATGAATACAATAAAAGAAATACATTGGATTATAAATTGTAATAGTTTGTAACAAAAAATGAGTTTCAGCTTTACTCCCGAGGAATTCCACTGAGTGGCAGTATGGGCACCTTTTTCCTCTAGCTATAAAGAAGGTGGCTTCATTTCACTGTATATGTACTCAACCATATAAAAGCATGATATATCAACTGTAACAGCAATAACATTGAATGCAAGACGTATATTCATCAAATTTTGAATTTGGTTGTAGAAGGAGTGATAACTGACACTGTATTGATATGACTTTGTAATACCAGAAATATAACTCTCATGTAACCAACAGATCATAGAGAAGAGTAATCAATAAGAACAAAAGAAGAAATACATTGGATTGTAAATTGTAATAGTTTGTTACAATAACTGAATTTCGGCGTTACTCCCGAGGAATCCGACTGAGGCAGTATGGGGCACCTTTTTCCTCTAGCTTTAGAGAAGGTGGCCTCATTTCATTGTATATGTATTCAACCATATAAAAGTATGATATATCAACTATAAGAGCAATAACATTGAATGCAAGACATACATTCATCAGATTTTGAATTTGGTTTTACAAGGAGTCATAGCTGACACTTTATTGATATCACCTTGTAAAATCTAGGAATAACACTTTCATGTAACCAAGAGATCACAGAAGAGTAATCCATGAATACTATACAAGAAATACATTGGATTGTAAATTGTAATACTTTCTTACAAGAAATGACTTTTGGCATTACTCCCGAGGAATTGCACTGAGTGGCACTGTGGGATACCTTTTTCCTCTAGCTATTAGAAGGTGGCTTCATTGCATTGTATATGTACTGAACCATGTAAAAGCATGATATATCAACTTTAAGAGCAATAACATTGAATGCAAGGTATACATTCATCACATTTTGAATTTGGTTGTACTAGGAATGATAACTGACAATGTTTTGATATCACGTAAAATCTGGGACTAACACTGTCATGTAACCAACAGATCATAGAAAAAAGTAATCAATGAAACCAATACAAGAAATACACTGGATTGTGAACTGTAATAGTTTTTTTTACAAAAATGACTTTCAGCATTACTCCCGAGGAATCCCACTGAGCGGGCAGTATGGGGCACCATTTCCCTCTAGCATTAGGGAAGGTGGCTTCATTTTATTGTATATGTACTCAAACATATAAAAGCATGATATATCAACTGTAAGAGCAATAACATTGAATGCAACACATATATTCATCAAATTTTGAATTTGGTTGTAGAAGGAGTGATAACTGACACTGTATTGATATCCCTTTGTAAAACCTAGAAATATCACAGACATGTACCCACCAGATCATAGAGAAGAGTAATCAATGAATACAATACAAGAAATACATTGGATTATAAATTGTAATAGTTTGTAACAAAAAATGACTTTCGGCATTACTCCCGAGGAATTCCACTGAGTGGCAGTATGGGGCACCTTTTTCCTCTAACTATATAGAAGGTGGCTTCATTTCATTGTGTATGCACTCAACCATGTAAAAGCATGATACATCAACTGTAAGAGCAATAACATTGAATGCAACACATATATTCATCAAATTTTGAATTCGGTTGTAGAAGGAGTGATAACTGACACTGTATTGATATCACTTTGTAAAACCTAGAAATATCACAGTCATGTACCCACCAGATCATAGAGAAGAGTAATCAATGAATACAATACAAGAAATACATTGGATTGTAAATTGTAATACTTTCTTACAAGAAATGACTTTCGGCATTACTCCCGAGGAATTGCACTGAGTGGCAGTGTGGGATACCTTTTTCCTCTAGCTATTAGAAGGTGGCTTCATTTCATTGTATATGTACTCAACCATGTAAAAGCATGATATATCAACTTTAAGAGCAATAACATTGAATGCAAGGTATACATTCATCACATTTTGAATTTGGTTGTACAAGGAGTGATAACTGACAATGTTTTGATATCACGTAAAATCTGGGACTTACACTGTCATGTAACCAACAGATCATAGAAAAAAGTAATCAATGAAACCAATACAAGAAATACACTGGATTGTGAACAGTAATAGTTTTTTTACAAAAATGACTTTCAGTGTTACTCCCGAGGAATCCCACTGAGAGGGCAGTATGGGGCACCATTTCCCTCTAGCATTAGGGAAGGTGGCTTCATTTTATTGTATATGTACTCAACCATATAAAAGCATGATATATCAACTGTAAGAGCAATAACATTGAATGCAACACATATATTCATCAAATTTTGAATTTGGTTGTAGAAGGAGTGATAACTGACACTGTATTGATATCCCTTTGTAAAACCTAGAAATATCACAGTCATGTACCCACCAGATCATAGAGAAGAGTAATCAATGAATACAATACAAGAAATACATTGGATTATAAATTGTAATAGTTTGTAACAAAAAATGACTTTCGGCTTTACTCCCGAGGAATTCCACTGAGTGTCAGTATGGGGCACCTTTTTCCTCTAACTATATCGAAGGTGGCTTCACTTCATTGTGTATGCACTCAACCATGTAAAAGCATGATATATCAACTGTAAGAGCAATAACATTGAATGCAACACATATATTCATCAAATTTTAAATTTGGTTCTAGAAGGAGTGATAACTGACTCTGTATTGATATCCCTTTGTAAAACCTAGAAATATCACAGTCATGTACCCACCAGATCATAGAGAAGAGTAATCAATGAATACAATAGAAGAAATACATTAGATTATAAATTGTAATTGTTTGTAACAAAAAATGACTTTCGGCTTTACTCCCGAGGAATTCCACTGAGTGGCAGTATGGGGCACCTTTTTCCTCTAACTATATAGAAGGTGGCTTCATTTCATTGTGTATGTACTCAACCATGTAAAAGCATGATGTATCAACTGTAAGAGCAATAACATTGAATGCAACACATATATTCATCAAATTTTGAATTCGGTTGTAGAAGGAGTGATAACTGACACTGTATTGATATCACTTTGTAAAACCTAGAAATATCACAGTCATGTACCCACCAGATCATAGAGAAGAGTAATCAATGAATACAATACAAGAAATACATTGGATTATAAATTGTAATAGTTTGTAATAAAAAATGATTTTCAGCCTTACTCCCGAGGAATTCCACTGAGTGGCACTATGGGCACCTTTTCCCTCTATCTATAAAGAAGGTGGTTTCATTTCACTGTATATGTACTCAACCATATAAAAGCATGATATATCAACTGTAAGAGCAATAACATTGAATGCAAGACGTATATTCATTAAATTTTGAATTTGGTTGTAGAAGGAGTGATAACTGACACTATATTGATATGACTTTGTAATACCAGAAATATAACTCTCATGTAACCAACAGATCATAGAGAAGAGTAATCAATAAGAACAAAAGAAGAAATACATTGGATTGTAAATTGTAATAGTTTGTTACAATAACTGAATTTCGGCGTTACTCCCGAGGAATCCCACTGAGGCAGTATGGGGCACCTTTTTCCTCTAGCTGTAGAGAAGGTGGCCTCATTTCATTGTATATGTATTCAACCATATAAAAGTATGATATATCAACTATAAGAGCAATAACATTGAATGCAAGACATACATTCTTCAGATTTTGAATTTGGTTTTACAAGGAGTCATAGCTGACACTTTATTGATATCACCTTGTAAAATCTAGGAATAACACTTTCATGTAACCAAGAGATCACAGAAGAGTAATCCATGAATACTATACAAGAAATACATTGGATTGTAAATTGTAATACTTTCTTACAAGAAATGACTTTCGGCATTACTTCCGAGGAATTGCACTGAGTGGCACTGTGGGATACCTTTTTCCTCTAGCTATTAGAAGGTGACTTCATTGCATTGTATATGTACTCAACCATGTAAAAGCATGATATATCAACTTTAAGAGCAATAACATTGAATGCAACACATATATTCATCAAATTTTGAATTTGGTTGTAGAAGGAGTGATAACTGACACTGTATTGATATCCCTTTGTAAAACCTAGAAATATCACAGACATGTACCCACCAGATCATAGAGAAGAGTAATCAATGAATACAATACAAGAAATACATTGGATTATAAATTGTAATAGTTTGTAACAAAAAATGACTTTCGGCATTACTCCCGAGGAATTCCACTGAGTGGCAGTATGGGGCACCTTTTTCCTCTAACTATATAGAAGGTGGCTTCATTTCATTGTGTATGCACTCAACCATGTAAAAGCATGATACATCAACTGTAAGAGCAATAACATTGAATGCAACACATATATTCATCAAATTTTGAATTCGGTTGTAGAAGGAGTGATAACTGACACTGTATTGATATCACTTTGTAAAACCTAGAAATATCACAGTCATGTACCCACCAGATCATAGAGAAGAGTAATCAATGAATACAATACAAGAAATACATTGGATTATAAATTGTAATAGTTTGTAACAAAAAATGACTTTCGGCATTACTCCCGAGGAATTCCACTGAGTGGCAGTATGGGGCACCTTTTTCCTTTAACTATATAGAAGGTGGCTTCATTTCATTGTGTATGCACTCAACCATGTAAAAGCATGATACATCAACTGTAAGAGCAATAACATTGAATGCAACACATATATTCATCAAATTTTGAATTCGGTTGTAGAAGGAGTGATAACTGACACTGTATTGATATCACTTTGTAAAACCTAGAAATATCACAGTCATGTACCCACCAGATCATAGAGAAGAGTAATCAATGAATACAATACAAGAAATACATTGGATTGTAAATTGTAATACTTTCTTACAAGAAATGACTTTCGGCATTACTCCCGAGGAATTGCACTGAGTGGCAGTGTGGGATACCTTTTTCCTCTAGCTATTAGAAGGTGGCTTCATTTCATTGTATATGTACTCAGCCATGTAAAAGCATGATATATCAACTTTAAGAGCAATAACATTGAATGCAAGGTATACATTCATCACATTTTGAATTTGGTTGTACAAGGAGTGATAACTGACAATGTTTTGATATCACGTAAAATCTAGGACTAACACTGTCATGTAACCAACAGATCATAGAAAAAAGTAATCAATGAAACCAATACAAGAAATACACTGGATTGTGAACTGTAATAGTTTTTTTACAAAAATGACTTTCAGCGTTACTCCCGAGGAATCCCACTGAGCGGGCAGTATGGGGCACCATTTCCCTCTAGCATTAGGGAAGGTGGCTTCATTTTATTGTATATGTACTCAACCATGTAAAAGCATGATATATCAAGTGTAAGACCAATAACATTGAATGCAAGACGTATATTCATCGAATTTTGAATTTGGTTGTAGAAGGAGTGATAACTGACGCTGTATTGATATGACTTTGTAATACCAGAAATATAACTCTCATGTAACCAACAGATCATAGAGAAGAGTAATCAATAAGTACAAAAGAAGAAATACATTGGATTGTAAATTGTAATCGTTTGTTACAATAACTGAATTTCGGCGTTACTCCCGAGGAATCCCACTGAGGCAGTATGGGGCACCTTTTTCCTCTAGCTTTAGAGAAGGTGGCCTCATTTCATTGTATATCTATTCAACCATATAAAAGTATGATATATCAACTATAAGAGCAATAACATTGAATGCAAGACATACATTCATCAGATTTTGAATTTGGTTTTACAAGGAGTCATAGCTGACACTTTATTGATATCACCTTGTAAAATCTAGGAATAACACTTTCATGTAACCAAGAGATCACAGAAGAGTAATCCATGAATACTATACAAGAAATACATTGGATTGTAAATTGTAATACTTTCTTACAAGAAATGACTTTCGGCATTACTCCCGAGGAATTGCACTGAGTGGCAGTGTGGGATACCTTTTTCCTCTAGCTATTAGAAGGTGGCTTCATTTCATTGTATATGTACTCAACCATGTAAAAGCATGATATATCAACTTTAAGAGCAATAACATTGAATGCAAGGTATACATTCATCACATTTTGAATTTGGTTGTACAAGGAGTGATAACTGACAATGTTTTGATATCACGTAAAATCTGGGACTAACACTGTCATGTAACCAACAGATCATAGAAAAAAGTAATCAATGAAACCAATACAAGAAATACACTGGATTGTGAACTGTAATAGTTTTTTTACAAAAATGACTTTCAGCGTTACTCCCGAGGAATCCCAATGAGCGGGCAGTATGGGGCACCATTTCCCTCTAGCATTAGGGAAGGTGGCTTCATTTTATTGTATATGTACTCAACCATATAAAAGCATGATATATCAACTGTAAGAGCAATAACATTGAATGCAACACATATATTCATCAAATTTTGAATTTGGTTCTAGAAGGAGTGATAACTGACACTGTATTGATATCCCTTTGTAAAACCTAGAAATATCACAGACATGTACCCACCAGATCATAGAGAAGAGTAATCAATGAATACAATACAAGAAATACATTGGATTATAAATTGTAATAGTTTGTAAGAAAAAATGACTTTCGGCTTTACTCCCGAGGAATTCCACTGAGTGGCAGTATGGGGCACCTTTTTCCTCTAACTATATAGAAGGTGGCTTCATTTCATTGTGTATGTACTCAACCATGTAAAAGCATGATATATCAACTGTAAGAGCAATAACATTGAATGCAACACATATATTCATCAAATTTTGAATTCGGTTGTAGAAGGAGTGATAACTGACACTGTATTGATATCACTTTGTAAAACCTAGAAATATCACAGTCATGTACCCACCAGATCAGAGAGAAGAGTAATCAATGAATACAATACAAGAAATACATTGGATTATAAATTGTAATAGTTTGTAAGAAAAAATGACTTTCAGCTTTACTCCCGAGGAATTCCACTGAGTGGCAGTATGGGCACCTTTTTCCTCTAGCTATAAAGAAGGTGGCTTCATTTCACTGTATATGTACTCAACCATATAAAAGCATGATATATCAACTGTAAGAGCAATAACATTGAATGCAAGACGTATATTCATCAAATTTTGAATTTGGTTGTAGAAGGAGTGATAACTGACACTGTATTGATATGACTTTGTAATACCAGAAATATAACTCTCATGTAACCAACAGATCATAGAGAAGAGTAATCAATATGTACAAAAGAAGAAATACATTGGATTGTAAATTGTAATAGTTTGTTACAAAAACTGAATTTCGGCGTTACTCCCGAGGAATCCCACTGAGGCAGTATGGGGCAACTTTTTCCTCTAGCTGTAGAGAAGGTGGCCTGATTTCATTGTATATGTATTCAACCATATAAAAGTATGATATATCAACTATAAGAGCAATAACATTGAATGCAAGACATACATTCATCAGATTTTGAATTCGGTTGTAGAAGGAGTGATAACTGACACTGTATTGATATCACTTTGTAAAACCTAGAAATATCACAGTCATGTACCCACCAGATCATAGAGAAGAGTAATCAATGAATACAATACAAGAAATACATTGGATTATAAATTGTAATAGTTTGTAACAAAAAATGAGTTTCAGCTTTACTCCCGAGGAATTCCACTGAGTGGCAGTATGGGCACCTTTTTCCTCTAGCTATAAAGAAGGTGGCTTCATTTCACTGTATATGTACTCAACCATATAAAAGCATAATATATCAACTGTAAGAGCAATAACATTGAATGCAAGACGTATATTCATCAAATTTTGAATTTGGTTGTAGAAGGAGTGATAACTGATACTGTATTGATATGACTTTGTAGTACCAGAAATATAACTCTCATGTAACCAACAGATCATAGAGAAGAGTAATCAATAAGTACAAAAGAAGAAATACATTGGATTGTAAATTGTAATCGTTTGTTACAATAACTGAATTTTGGCGTTACTCCCGAGGAATCCCACTGAGGCAGTATGGGGCACCTTTTTCCTCTAGCTTTAGAGAAGGTGGCCTCATTTCATTGTATATGTATTCAACCATATAAAAGTATGATATATCAACTATAAGAGCAATAACATTGAATGCAAGACATACATTCATCAGATTTTGAATTTGGTTTTAGAAGGAGTCATAGCTGACACTTTATTGATATCACCTTGTAAAATCTAGGAATAACACTTTCATGTAACCAAGAGATCACAGAAGAGTAATCCATGAATACTATACAAGAAATACATTGGATTGTAAATTGTAATACTTTCTTACAAGAAATGACTTTTGGCATTACTTCCGAGGAATTCCACTGAGTGGCAGTATGGGCACCTTTTTCCTCTAGCTATAAAGAAGGTGGCTTCATTTCACTGTATATGTACTCAACCATGTAAAAGCATGATATATCAACTTTAAGAGCAATAACATTGAATGCAAGGTATACATTCATCACATTTTGAATTTGGTTGTACTAGGAATGATAACTGACAATGTTTTGATATCACGTAAAATCTGGGACTAACACTGTCATGTAACCAACAGATCATAGAAAAAAGTAATCAATGAAACCAATACAAGAAATACACTGGATTGTGAACTGTAATAGTTTTTTTTTACAAAAATTACTTTCAGCATTACTCCCGAGGAATCCCACTGAGCGGGCAGTATGGGGCACCTTTTCCCTCTAGCATTAGGGAAGGTGGCTTCATTTTATTGTATATGTACTCAACCATATAAAAGCATGATATATCAACTGTAAGAGCAATAACATTGAATGCAACACATATATTCATCAAATTTTGAATTTGGTTGTAGAAGGAGTGATAACTGACACTGTATTGATATCACTTTGTAAAACCTAGAAATATCACAGTCATGTACCCACCAGATCATAGAGAAGAGTAATCAATGAATACAATACAAGAAATACATTGGATTATAAATTGTAATAGTTTGTAACAAAAAATGACTTTCGGCATTACTCCCGAGGAATTCCACTGAGTGGCAGTATGGGCACCTTTTTCCTCTAACTATATAGAAGGTGGCTTCATTTCATTGTGTATGCACTCAACCATGTAAAAGCATGATATATCAACTGTAAGAACAATAACATTGAATGCAACACATATATTCATCAGATTTTGAATTCGGTTGTAGAAGGAGTGATAACTGACTCTGTATTGATATCACTTTGTAAAACCTAGAAATATCACAGTCATGTACCCACCAGATCATAGAGAAGAGTAATCAATTAATACAATATAAGAAATACATTGGATTATAAATTGTAATAGTTTGTAACAAAAAATGACTTTCAGCTTTACTCCTGAGGAATTCCACTGAGTGGCAGTATGGGGCACCTTTTTCCTCTAGCTATATAGAAGGTGGCTTCATTTCATTGTATATGTACTCAACCATGTAAAAGCATGATATATCAAGTGTAAGAGCAATAACATTGAATGCAAGACGTATATTCATCAAATTTTGAATTTGGTTGTAGAAGGAGTGATAACTGACACTGCATTGATATGACTTCGTAAAATCTAGAAATATCACTGTCATGTAACCAACAGATCATAGAGAAGAGTAATCAATGAATACAATACAAGAAATTCATTGGATTATAGATTGTAATAGTTTGTAACAAAAAATGACTTTCGGCATTACTCCCGAGGAATTCCACTGAGTGGCAGTATTGGGCACCTTTTCTCTCTAGCTATATAGAAGGTGGCTTCATTTCATTGTGTATGTACTCAACCATATAAAAGCATGATATATCAACTGGAAGAGCAATAACTTTGAATGCAAGATATACATTCATCAGATTTTCAATTTGGTTGTACAAGGAGTGATTACTGACAATGTTACAAAAAAATGACTTTCGGCGTTACGCCCTAGGAATTCCAATGAGTGGCAGTGTGGGAAACCTTTTTCTTCTAGCTATATAGAAGGTGGCTTCATTTCATTGTAGATGTACTCAATCATATAAAAGCATGATATATCAACTATAAGAGCAATAACATTGAATGCAAGACGTATATTCATCAAATTTTGAATTTCGTTGTAGAAGGAGTGATAACTGACACTGCATTGATATGACTTCGTAAAATCTAGAAATATCACTGTCATGTAACCAACAGATCATAGAGAAGAGTAATCAATGAATACAATACAAGAAATTCATTGGATTGTAGATTGTAATAGTTTTTTTTAAAAAATGACTTTCGGTGTTACTCCCGAGGAGTTCCACTGAGTTTCAGTATCAACTGTAAGAGCAATAACATTGAATGCAAGATATACATTCATCAGATTTTGAATTTGGTTGTAGAAGGAGTGATAACTGACACTGTATTGATATCACTTTGTAAAACCTAGAAATATCACTTTCATCTAACCAAGAGATCACATTAGTATAATCCATGAATACTATACATGAAATACATTGGATTGTAAATTGTAAAAGTTTGTTACAAAAAATGACTTTCGGCGTTATTCCGAGGACATCCACTGAGTGGCAGTGTGGGATACCTTTTTCATCTAGCTATATAGAAGGTGGCTTCATTTCATTGTGTATTTACTCAACCATGTAAAAGCATGATATATCAACTGTAAGAGCAATAACATTGAATGCAAGATATACATTCATCAAATTTTGAATTTGCTTGTACAAGGAGTGATAACTGACAATGTTTTGATATCACCTTGTAAAATCTAGGAATAACACTGTCATGTAACCAACAGATCATAGAAAAAAGTAATAAATGAAAACAATACAAGAAATAAACTGGATTGTGAATTGTAATAGTTTTTTTTTTTACAAAAAATGTCTTTCAGCGTTACTCCCGAGAAATCCCACTGAGCGGCGTTATGGGGCATCTCTTTCCTCTAGCTGTATAGAAGGTGGTTTCATTTCATTGTATATGTACACAACCATATAAATGCATGATATATGAACTGTAAGAGCAATAACATTGAATGCAAGACATACCTTCATCAGATTTTGAAGTTGGTTGTACAAGGAGTGATAACTGACACTGTATTGATATCTCTTTGTAAAACCTAGATATGTCACAGTCATGTACCCAGCAGATCATAGAGAAGAGTAATCAATGAATACAATACAAGAAATACATTGGATTATAAATTGTAATAGTTTGTAACAAAAAATGACTTTCGGCATTACTCCCGAGGAGTTCCACTGAGTTTCAGTATCAACTGTAAGAGCAATAACATTGAATGCAAGATATACATTCATCAGATTTTGAATTTGGTTGTAGAAGGAGTGATAACTGACACTGTATTGATATCACTTTGTAAAACCTAGAAATATCACTTTCATCTAACCAAGAGATCACATTAGTATAATCCATGAATACTATACATGAAATACATTGGATTGTAAATTGTAAAAGTTTGTTACAAAAAATGACTTTCGGCGTTATTCCGAGGACATCCACTGAGTGGCAGTGTGGGATACCTTTTTCATCTAGCTATATAGAAGGTGGCTTCATTTCATTGTGTATTTACTCAACCATGTAAAAGCATGATATATCAACTGTAAGAGCAATAACATTGAATGCAAGATATACATTCATCAAATTTTGAATTTGCTTGTACAAGGAGTGATAACTGACAATGTTTTGATATCACCTTGTAAAATCTAGGAATAACACTGTCATGTAACCAACAGATCATAGAAAAAAGTAATAAATGAAAACAATACAAGAAATAAACTGGATTGTGAATTGTAATAGTTTTTTTTTTTACAAAAAATGTCTTTCAGCGTTACTCCCGAGAAATCCCACTGAGCGGCGTTATGGGGCATCTCTTTCCTCTAGCTGTATAGAAGGTGGTTTCATTTCATTGTATATGTACACAACCATATAAATGCATGATATATGAACTGTAAGAGCAATAACATTGAATGCAAGACATACCTTCATCAGATTTTGAAGTTGGTTGTACAAGGAGTGATAACTGACACTGTATTGATATCTCTTTGTAAAACCTAGATATGTCACAGTCATGTACCCAGCAGATCATAGAGAAGAGTAATCAATGAATACAATACAAGAAATACATTGGATTATAAATTGTAATAGTTTGTAACAAAAAATGACTTTCGGCATTACTCCCGAGGAATTCCACTGAGTGGCAGTACGGGGCACCTTTTCCCTCTAGCTATATAGAAGGTGGCTTCATTTCATTGTGTATGTACTCAACCATATAAAAGCATGATAGATCAACTGTAAGAGCAATAACTTTGAATGCAAGATATACATTCATCAGATTTTGAATTTGGTTGTACAAGGAGTGATTACTGACAATGTTACAAAAAAAGACTTTCGGTGTTACTCCAGAGGAATCCCATTGAGCTTCTCTATGGGGCACCTTTTTTCCTCTAGATGTATAGAAGGTGGCTTCATTTCATTGTATATGTACTCAACCATATAAAAGCATGATATATCAAGTGTAACAGCGATAACATTGAATGCAAGATATACATTCATAAAAATGTTGAAGTTGGTTGTACAAGGAGTGATAGCTGACACTTTATTGATATCACTTTGAAAAACCTAGAAATATCACTTTCATGTAATCAACAGATCATAGAAAAGAGTAATCAAGGAATACAATACAAGAAATACATTGGATTATAAATTGTAATAGTTTGTTACAAAAAATGACTTTCGGCGTTAATCCCGAGAATTCCTCTGAGTGGCAGTATGGGGCACCTTTTCCCTCTAGCTGTAGAGAAGGTGGCTTCATTTCATTGTATACGTACTCAACCATATAAAAGCATGATATATCAAGTGTAAGAGCAGTAACATTGAATGCAAGATATACATTCATCAGATTTTGAATTTGTTTGTACAAGGAGTGATTACTGACAATGTTACAAGAAATGACTTTCGGCGTTACTCCCTAGGAATTCCACTGATATATCCACTGTAACAGTAGTAACATTAAATGCACGACATACATTCACCAATTTTGAATTTGGTTGTACAACGAGTGATAACTGACACGGTATTGATATCACTTTGTAAAACCTAGAAATTTCACTTTCATCTAACTAAGAGATCGCAGAATAACTGTTATAACTGACAATGTTACAAAAAATTACTTCCGGTGTTACTCCCGAGGAATTCCACTGAGTGGCAGTATGGGACACCGTTTTCCTCTAGCTATATAGAAGGTGGCTTCATTTCATTGTATATGTACTCAACCATATAAAAGCATGATATATCAACTGTAAGAGCAATAACGCTTAATGCAAGACATACATTCATCAGATTTTGAAGTTGGTTTTAAAAGGAGTGATAACTGACACTGTATTGGTATCACTTTGTAAAACCTAGAAATTTCACTTTTATCTAACCAAGAGATCACAGAAGAGTAATGAATGAATACAATACAAGAAATACATTGGATTGTAAATTGTAATAGTTTGGTACAAAAAATGACTTTCTGCGTTACTCCAGAGGAATCCCACTGAGCGGCAGTATGGGGCACCTTTTCCGTCTAGCTATATAGAAGGTGTCTTCATTTCATTGTATATGTACTCAACCATATAAAAGCATGATATATCAACTGTAAGAGCAATAACTTTGAATGCCATACATTCATCAGATTTTGAAGTTGATTGAAAAGGAGTGATAACTGACAGTGTATTGATATCCCTTTGTAAAACCTAGAAATATCACTATCATGTAACCAACAGATCATAGAGAAGAGTAATCAAGGAATACAATACAAGAAATACATTGGATTATAAATAGTAATCGTTTGTTATAAAAAATGACTTTCGGCGTTACTCCCGAGGAATTCCACTGAGTGGCAGTATGGGGCACCTTTTTCCTCTAGATGTATAGAAGGTGGCTTCATTTCACTGTATACGTACTCAACCATATAAAAGCATGATATATCAACTGTAAGAGCAATAACATTGAATGCAAGATCTGAGCTCCCGGGTGCTGGGCAAAGCCCTGGTTTCCGGGGTTTGCTTTGCCGCCTCGCCGGATTGCGAGGCAGCAATGGACGCGCTGTGTGCATCCCGGAGCAGGCGGGGGGCGGGGCTTGTGTTATAAGTAGCGTGCGCCTTGCTCCCGCCTTTGTCTTTGCTCCGCATGCTCGTGAAGGAGCACGCAGTTGAGGCTGAGAGCGTCCTTGGGCCTGCCTTCGGAAGAGCCCGGAAGATTGCGGCGTCGGAGAGATTGATCAGCGGCAGGTTGAGGAGCGTAGCTCCTTGCTGCCATGCGGTGTGACTCAGGGCCGCGGCTGCTCACGCTGGCGGAGGCTTGGGCTTCCTTCCCTTGCTCCTGCTTGGCCCGGCCGGCTGGCGGCGGAGGCTTGGGGCCCCCCCTAGTTGCGGCGTTAGGGCGTTTAGTCCCACCGCTTCCCTGCTGCAGGTGGCGGCCGTCCGCAGCTTTTGTCCACGGGAACCTGCACATCCCCCCTTTTTTACTCGTTTTTTGTTGCGCCGTCGGTTGGGACCGGCTTTGCTGCGGCCCGGGGGTGAGCGACAGGGACGAACGGCAGTGCAGCGGCTCTTGGTGCCCCGCTTGCTGTCGGTGGGCAGCGACGTGTTGGCTCCTGGTCTCCCCGCTGCCTGGTGAGGGTGGTGACGCAATCAGGCAGCGGTTCCTGGTTCTCTGCTGGCTGGCTTTGTCCCAGAGTCCAGGCTTTTTTGCTGGCGGGGCCACAGATTCAATAGTATTGTGGCTGGGTTCCCCCCCCCCTTTTGGGTTGGGCAGCTGGGGCTCTCTAACCCTGTCTTATTTAGGGGCCCCCTTTTTATCTTTGGGGGTTCTTTCAGCCGTCCCCCTTTTTGGGGGGGGGCTGTGGGCCTGGGGGCAGCCATTTTGGTGAGGCCCTTGTGCACTGTGTGCTTCTTTGTTGGTGGCCATTTTGAGTTTCTCTCAGGCCTTGGATTCCTTGGGCCCTGGATTGGCGGCCATTTTTGGTATGGCAAGGGCCTACTGGCCGAGGGCGGCCATCTTGTGAGGGTCTGCTGCCTCAGTGGTGGCCATTTTAGTCAGGCCTTTTGTCTGCCATTTTCTCCCACTGGTGTTAAGTGGTATAATTGTTCACATTTATTTTCAGTCTTCTTGAGGCCTAGTCAAACCTTTAGTCTGCCATATTTTTCCACTGGTATTAAGTGGTATAATTGTTTCACATTTATTATCAGTCTACAGTTTGCGGTCCTGGTTCCATATGGCTCCTAAGAAGGGACAAGGAAAAGGTAAGGGGAAGCATCCTGCTCCCAAAAGGCCTCCAGCCCAACCAGATCCAGTTATACCATCTGACGAGGATGACATTGAGGATCCTGTGAATGCGGCTATCCTGCAGCGTCTGGCAGCTCTGGAAGGGGAACGGGGTGTGCATCATGGAGACATTATGGCTGGAGGGGGATCTAACCTCTCTTTTCAGGCACAGGTTCTTGCCCATCTAGCTTTCCTGGAAGACAGGAAGGAGGCTGCCGCATTTGAACGCGGGGGAGAATCATCATCCGGGGGGCCTGGGCGAAGCTCTGGGAGCCAGCAGATGGCATTGTACTCGGCTCCTTCTGAGCTGGGAGGTAAGGAGGCCAGGAATGTCAGGCACTGGCCATGGGGCCCTGGTTTTCAGGGCTCTGCTGCAGCTCATACCGTTCCAGCTCCTTGGCCATGCCATTCACCTAATTCCCCCCCTTTTTCAGCATGGGGTTACCCTGGGCCAGGTGCAGGACACTCTGGCTGGGGGGGTTTGTCTTATGAGTCGGTGTCACCTGGAGCTATACCAAGCGAGGATACAGATCTACGGCTTGGAGATCATTTGTCTATCACCACGAAGGAAAAGATCCTTAGAGGGAAGTATGTAGACGTCTTTGGTCTTCTCTATCGAGAGATGGAGAAGAAAGACAAAGACAATTTAGATGACCATGAGAAAGAGCGCTTAAAGCAAAGGGTTGTAGATAGGACTTGGGCCAACTGGTTCCCCGGGTTCCTTATTTACGCTGCCATCATAGTGCGACACCAGCCTTGGAGGGCATCAGCGATGATTCAGTATCTGGACATCATTTATAAAGCCTATGTGGACTATCCCAGCCCGGCTTGGTTGCAGTATGATGAAGAGTTCAGGCAAAGGGCTGCCATGAACCCAGCCATGCGTTGGGATAAACTTCATCCCAGTTTATGGCTTCAGATTATGTCCCCTAACCTGTCAGCATGGGGTGAGCGGTCGCACAGTGGTCACTCCATTAAGAAGGCTAATGTGCAGTCAGGTCCCCGCATTCAGGTGGGGCAGGTGGTTCAGCGACGCCCGCTTTGCTGGGAGTTTACCTCCCAGGGGACCTATAGCCGGAAAGCTTGCTCCTTCCGACATGAGTGCCCCCTCTGCGCCGGGCCCCATGCATTGTCCCATTGCCCTCCTCCCAAGGGTTGGGGGTGGTGGTAAGGGGGGAAAGCGCCCTGGAGGCAAAGGGAAATTCTTCCCCCCTCCTAACAAAGGGACCCAGCCCGATTAATTTGGAGGTTTTGGGGCATTGGTTAAGCATTTATCCCAGGACTTTAGATCGGGCCTACCTCTTGCACGGTTTTACTTTTGGATTTCGAATTCCTTTTCAGGGAACCAGGGCTCCTTATTTAGGGCCGAATTTGAAATCGGTCCTAGGTATGGAGCATGTGGTTCACGAAAAGATAGATAAGGAGTGCAGGGAGGGTAGGGTCTTCGGACCATTTAATTCACCCCCAGTTGTTAACCTAAGAGTTTCCCCATTGGGAATTGTGTCAAAGAAGGCACCAGGTGAATTTTGCCTCATTCATCACCTCTCCTACCCTCGCGGGGAGTCAGTGAATGATGCCATACCCGGTGAGTTATGTTCAGTTAGATATACTTCCTTCGACCAGGCCATGCGGGTAGTTCACCTCTGTGGCAGGGGGGCTGAATTGGCAAAGTGCGACATAAAGTCAGCCTTCCGCCTCCTCCCTGTCCGTCCAGAGGATTTTGAGCTACTCGGATTTGCCTTTGAGGGTAAGTTTTACATGGATTGGGCCCTGCCCATGAGCTGCTCCATGTCCTGTTCTGCTTTCGAGAGGTTCAGTTCCTTTTTGGAATGGGCCTTGAGATTCAGGATGGGGCTTCGCAGTACCGCCCATTATCTCGATGATTTTCTTTTGGTGGGCAGGCAAGGGTCTGGCCAGTGTTGTTTTTTGCTGTCCAGTTTTATTGAGCTAGCTCGGGAGCTAGGTGTTCCGCTCGCTCAAGAAAAAACTGAGGGCCCGACAACCACATTAATCTTTCTGGGGATAGAGATAGATACTGTAGGGCAATACTGTAGGCTGCCCCTGGCTAAGTTGGAGGCGTTACAAGAACGGTTGGCAGAGGCGAGGTTGCTTTCAAAGATTACCCTGTTGGAACTGCAACAGTTGGTGGGCCACCTCAATTTTGCCTGCAGGGTTGTTTCACCCGGCCAACCTTTCCTAAGGAGGCTTTGCGAGTCCATGGGGGGCCTCCATCTTCCACACCACAGGACTAGAGTCACCAGGGGGATGCGGGATGACCTTCTTGTATGGCTGCAATTCTTGGCTACGTACAACGGGGTATCCCCTTGGCGTGAGGAGCTCCTGCTCGAGGCGGAGCTTCAGATTGCATCTGATGCTGTGGGCTCCTCGGGCTTTGGAGTTTACTTTAGAGGGCATTGGTGCGCGGGAGACTGGCCAGCGGATTTGTTTCAGGCAGGTTGGGTCAAAGACCTCACCTTTCTGGAATTTTTTCCGATTGTTGCCACGGTTTGGATTTGGTCCGATGACCTTGCTAATCGGACCGTCCATTTTTGGTGCGACAACCAGTCCACCATGCACGTCATTAATACACTCACGTCAAAGTCTCCCAGGGTTATGGCTCTGGTTCGGGCCTTCACTCTCCAGTGTCTGCACAGAAATATTGCGTTTAGGGCCAGACATGTGCCTGGGGTCGATAATGGGGTGGCTGACGCTCTCTCTCGCAAACAGATGCAGAGATTTCATCAGCTGGCTCCAGAAGCCGACCTGCTCCCGACACCCATGCCAGTCGAGGTGTGGCAGATTGGAGGGCTGAGGCTGACAGGGCGATGAGCCTTGCCCTTGCCCCTTCCACCCGAAGTGCTTACATGAAGGCAGGTAAGCAATTCATGACCTTCAGGGAGGAAGTCGGCCTCAAGCAGGTCTGGCCTATTCCGGTGTCACACTTAATGCAGTTTTGTGTGACACTTAGGAATAGGGGTTTGGCTCCGCACACTATTTGTAGTAAGCTTTCCTCGTTGGCATTCGCCAGTAAGGCTTCTGGCTATGAGGACGCAACAGGCGACTTCCTTATTAGGAAGATGCTCGAGGGTTGGACCCGGGAGACCGGCAGGCCTGCCGACACTAGGGAACCCATGACCCCGGCTGTATTACGGGGGCTGGAGTCACAGTGGCTCGTATGTTGTAGTGACGGCTATGAGGCCGAGCTATTCCATGCAGCTTCGCTGATTGCCTTTTTTGGGGCACTTAGGATTAGTGAACTGGTGGCAGGCTCTCGCAAGGATGTCTCTGGTGCGGCCCTGGAGCGTAGAGATGTGTCCATTATTAATTACCAGGTTACGATTAGGCTGCGGAGGTCAAAGACTGACCAGAGGGGCAAGGGGTCCTTCATTAAATTGGACGGGTGCTCAGAGTCCGGGTTGTGCCCAGTCACCGCCTTGGGTCACTATTTGGCCCTTCGGGGTGACGCTCCCGGTTACCTGTTTCAGCATAGGGACGGCACCCCTCTTACCAAATTCCAGTTTTGGTCCGTTACGCAGAGGGCTTTGGTCCAGCTCTGTTTAGGCGGGGTGCATTTCGGCATGCACTCTTTTAGGATTGGGGCTGCTTCAACAGCCTCTGCCCTGGGTTACCGTGCAGCGGAGATCCAGACGATTGGGCGTTGGAAGTCCCGTTGTTACAAGGGCTATGTTAGGCGCTGCAATGTGTAAGCCAGCCTATCTTCTTGTCGCTTCAGCCATTAATGTAGCTCTTTTTAAAGGCTCTGTGGGATGCCAGGAGAGACGGAGGGTCACGATCTGCAGCCACAGTATGGTCTTCTGGGCTTCTCATCGGGCTCGGAGGACGTCCGTCGGCTCCCAGCTTGGCCTCAGCGAAGTGGCAATGGTTGAATGGCTGGGTAGGAGGGGTATGAGATGTCCCATGCTCCTGCCACTGTTGTTTAGAGAGAGGCTAGGGCCTCCCCCTCATGTGCTAGTCATACACCTGGGGGGCAACGACTTGGGTCTGGTCAAGGGTGTGGCACTGGTGTTGCAGGCCAAGGCTGACCTGGCGAAAGTAAGAGCCAGGTAGCCCGGTGTAAAGATAGTGGGGTCGGCCATGCTTCCCCGCCTGAGATGGCGGCATACCGAAGACCCCAGGTGTATGGACAGGGCTCGGCGTAACACCAACAGCCAGATTAGGTCAGCCATGGAGTCGGGATTGGGATTGTATTTGAAACACCCCAATATACGGATACAGAGGCTGGAGCTGTATAGGCCTGATGGGGTTCACCTTTCTGACAAGGGCAACGAGTTATTTTTGGCGGACTTGCAGCATGGGGTCTGATTGGCACTTGGTTGCTGAGTGTGGTGCAAGGGCCAAAGCAGAAGCTTGGCCTTGCCCGTGGCAGGTTGTGCAAGCAAGAAAATGGAACCGGTGAGCGCCTCACAGCATATCCCTTTTGGGAACAGGTGATCTTCAGGATCTGCCCTAGGGCCTTGCGGTCTGGGGTGGTGAATGGGGATCGCCTCTGGGAACCTCTCAGGCTAGGCTCCTCCCTGTTGGTCTGTGCAGCCGCAGGGGTAGGCGCTCCTGAGGGGGGAGTGCCAGCATGCTGGGCTGCCGGTTACGAGCCAGAAGTATCGGGCTTCAGACCGGGGCTAGGTGTCCCGCCCTTATAAAGGGCAAGGAGGCCGTATCAGAGAGTGATGCCTGCCTTGCCTGTTCCAGAGCTTGCTTAGTTTTGCCCGTTGCTGCAATGTTCTGTTGAAATAGTTAATAAAGTGGCCCTTGTTTTACTTCAATCTGTTGTCTGTCTCGTTATTCCTGCTGGGGTGGCAACTGAGCTCCTGGGCGCTGGGCAAAGCCCTGGCTCCCGGGGGCTGCTTTGCCACCTCGCCGGATTGCGAGGCAGCAACAGACGTGCTGTGTGCATCCTGGAGCAGGCGGGGGGCGGGGCTTGTGCTATAAGTAGCCTGTGCCCCGCTCCCGCCTTGGCCTTTGCTCCGCATGCTCAACCACCCACCAGCCCTTGTTGCAGTGTAGGCTTTGGCTGGTCGCCTTTTTGGGGCCGGGTAGGAATTTTTGCATCCTACCTTATTTGGCAAGTTTGGTTGGGGTGTTTTTTGCCTACCTTACACTGCTCTTTGTGGTTTAGGGGCTTAGTTGGTGGTCGGGTTCTTAATTAGTCTGGTCACTTGGCAGGTTGTGCAAGCAAGAAAATGGAACCGGTGAGCGCCTCACAGCATATCCCTGTTGGGAACAGGTGATCTTCAGGATCTGCCCTAGGGCCTTGCGGTCTGGGGTGGTGAATGGGGATCGCCTCTGGGAACCTCTCAGGCTAGGCTCCTCCCTGTTTGTCTGTGCAGCCACAGGGGTAGGCGCTCCTGAGGGGGGAGTGCCAGCATGCTGGGCTGCCGGTTACGAGCCAGAAATATCGGGCTTCAGACCGGGGCTAGGTGTCCCGCCCTTATCAAGGGCAAGGAGGCCGTGTCAGAGAGTGACGCCTGCCTTGCCTGTTCCAGAGCTTGCTTAGTTTTGCCCGTTGCTGCAATGTTCTATTTAAATAGTTAATAAAGTGGCCCTTGTTTAATTCCAAACTGTTGTCTGTCTCGTTATTCCAGCTGGGGTGGCAACTGAGCTCCTGGGCACCTGGCAAAGCCATGGCTCCCGGGGGCTACTTTGCCGCCTCGCCGAATACGAGGCAGCAACTGACGCGCCGCCGTGCATCTCAGAGCAGGCGGGGGCGGGGCTTGCTCTATAAGAGCCTGTGCCCCGCTCCCACCTTTGCCGTTGCTCTGCGTGCGCGCCCACCCGCCCGCCCTGTTTGCAGTGTAGGCTTTGGCTGGTCGCCATTTGGGGCCGGGTAGGAATTTTTGCATCCCACCTATTTGGCAAGTTTGGTCGGGGTGTTTTTTGCCTACCTTACACTGTGCTCTGTGGTTTAGGGGCTTAGTCGGTGGTCGGGTTATTAATTAGTCTGGTCACTTGGCAGGTTGTGCAAGCAAGAAAATGGAACCGGTGAGCGCCTCACAGCATGGCAAATACATTCATCAGATTTTGAATTTGGTTGTACAAAGAGTGATTACTGACAATGTTACAAGAAATGACTTTCGGCGTTCCTCCCTAGGAATTCCACTGATATATCCACTGTAAGAGCAGTAACATTAAATGCAAGACATACATTCATCAATTTTGAATTTGGTTGTACAACGAGTGATAACTGACATGGTATTGATATCACATTGTAAAACCTAGAAATTTCACTTTCATCTAACTAAGAGATCACAGAATAACTTTGATAACTGACAATAACTGTGATAACTGAGAATAACTGTGATAACTGACAATGTTACAAAAAATGACTTTTGGCGTTACTCCCGAGGAATTCCACTGAGTGGCAGTATGGGACACCTTTTTCCCCTAGTTATATAGAAGGTGGCTTCATTTCATTGTATATGTACTCAACCCTGTAAAAGCATGATATATCAACTGTAAGAGCAATAAGATTGAATGACAGACATACATTCATCAGATTATGAAGTTGGTTGTAGAAGGAATGATAACTAACATTGTATGGATATCACTTTTTAAAACGTAGAAATATCACTGTCATGTAACCAACATATCATAGAAAAGAGTAAACAATGAATACAATACAAGAGATACATTTGATTGTAAATTGTAATAGTTGGTTACAAAAAATGACTTTCGGCGTTACTCCCGAGCAGGGGTCCTTTCGGAAAAAAAGAGGTGCAGGAGCTCATTAGCATAACTAATTTGCATATGCCACACCCCTGATGTCACCAGAAGCGATGAAGTCATTGGCAGTGTGTCAGAAGGCAAGAAGGGAGGGAGGGAGGGAGGGGGAAGGAAGGAAAGGAAAGGAACAGGAAGGAAGGTAGGTAGGTAGGTGGGAGAGAGAGAGAGAGAGAAGGAAGGAAGGAAGGAAGGAAGGACAGGGGAAGGGGGGAAGGAAGGAAGAAAGGAACAGGAAGGTAGGTAGGTAGGTGGGGGGGAGAGAGAGAGAGAGAAGGAAGGAAGGACCAGGAAGGTAGGTAGGTAGGTGGGGGGGAGAGAAGGAAGAAAGGAAGGGGGAAAGGAAGGAACAGGAAGGTAGGTAGGCAGGTGGGGGGAGAGAGAGAGAGAGAAGGAAGGAAGGACCAGGAAGGTAGGTAGGTAGGTGGGGGGGAGAGAAGGAAGAAAGGAAGGGGGAAAAGAAGGAACAGGAAGGTAGGTAGGTAAGGGGAGAGAGAGAAGATAGGAAGGAAGGGAGAGGGGAAGGAAGGGGGAAAGGAAGGAACAGGAAGGTAGGTAGGTAGGTAGGTGGGGGAGAGAGAGAAGGAAGGAAGGAAGGGGGGAGAGAGGGGAAGAACGGGAAAGGAAGAAGCAGTGAGAGGGGGGAGGGAGCAGTGGGAGGGGGGAGGCTTCTCCTTCCCAGGGCCGGCGGAGCACTGCTGGCCCCGGGACAATTGAAGGGGGGGAAGGGAAGCGGCTTCCCGGGACCTGCGGCGCTCTGCCGCAGCCCCAGGAAGCATTGACGGGGGATGACGGCGGGGGGGCGGGGCTTTGTTAAGTGCCCACCCCCCGCCGCATCTCTCCCGGAGCGGCGCTCTGGCACACCCCGGCCCCAACGGAGCCCTGCTCCCGAGGAATCCCACTGAGCGGCATTATGGGGCACCTTTTTCCTCTAGCAGTTGAGAAGGTGGCTTCATTTCATTGTATATGTACTCAACCATGTAAAAGCATGATAGATCAACTGTAAGAGCAATAACATTGAATGCAAGATATACATTCATCAAATTTTGAATTTGCTTGTAAAAGGAGTGATAACTGACAATGTTTTGATATCACCTTGTAAAATATAGAAATAACACTGTCATGTAACCCACAGATCATAGAAAAAACTAATCAATGAACACAATACAAGAAATACATTGGATTGTGAATTTTAATAGTTTTTTTTACAAAAAATGACTTTCTGCGTTACTCCTGAGGAATCCCACTGAGCGGCAGTATGGGGCACCTTTTCCCTCTAGCGGTATAGAAAGTGGTTTCATTTCATTGTACTCAACCATATAAAAGCATGATATATAAACTGTAAGAGCAATAACATTGAATGCCATACATTCATGAGATTTTGAATTTGGTTGTACAAGGAGTGATAACTGACACTGTATTGATATCACTTAGTAAAACCTAGAAATTTCACTTTCATCTAACCAAGAGATCACAGAAGAGTAATCCATGAATACTATACAAGAAATACATTGGATTGTAAATTGTAATAGTTTGTTTCAAAAAATGACATTTGGCGTTACTCACAAGGAATCCCTTTGAGTGGCACTATGGGGCACCTTTTCCCTTTACCTGTAGAGAACATGGCTTCATTTCATTGTATATGTACTCTACCATATAAAAGCATGTTATATCAACTGTAAGACCAATAACATTGAATGCAAAAAATACATTCATCTGATTTTGAATTTGGTTGTAGAAGGAGTCATAGCTGACAATGTTTTGACATCACCTTGTAAAACCTAGATATATCACATTCATGTAACCAACAGATCATAGAAAAGAGTAATCAATGAATACAATACAAGAAATACATTGGATTGAAAATTGTAATAGTTTGTTACAAAAAATGACTTGCGGCGTTACTCCCGAGGAATCCCACTGAGCGGCATTATGGGGCACCTTTTTTCCTCTAGCTATATAGAAGGTGTCTTCATTTCATTGTATATGTACTCAACCATATAAAAGCATGATATATCAATTGTAAGAGCAATAACTTTGAATGCCATACATTCATCAGATTTTGAAGTTGATTGAAAAAGGAGTGATTACTGACAATGTATTGATATCCCTTTGTAAAACCTAGAAATATCACTGTCATGTAACCAACAGATCATAGAGAAGAGTAACCAAGGAATACAATACAAGAAATACATTGGATTATAAATAGTAATCGTTTGTTACAAAACATGAATTTCGGCGTTACTCCCGAGGAATTCCACTGAGTGGCAGTATGGGGCACCTTTTTCCTCTAGCTGTCTAGAAGGTGGCTTCATTTCACTGTATACGTCCTCAACCATATAAAATCATGATACATCAACTGTAAGAGCAATAACATTGAATGCAAGATCTGAGCTCCCGGGTGCTGGGCAAAGCCCTGGCTCCCGGGGTCTGCTTTGCCGCCTCGCCGGATTGTGAGGCAGCAACGGACGCACTGTGTGCGTCCCGGAGCAGGCGGGGGCGGGGCTTGTGCTATAAGTAGCATGTGCCCCGTTCCCGCCTTTGCCTTTGCTCCGCGTGCTCGTGAAGGAGCACGCAGTTGAGGCTGAGAGCGTCCTCGGGCCTGCCTTCGGAAGAGCTATAACATTGAATGCCATACATTCATCAGATTTTGAAGTTGGTTGAAAAAGGAGTGATAACTGACACTGTATTGATATCACTTTGTAAAACCAAGAAATTTCACTTTCATCTAACCAAGAAATCACAGAAGAGTAATCCATGAATATTATACAAGAAATACATTTGATTGTAAATTGTAATAGTTGGTTACAAAAAATGACTTTCTGCGTTACTCCAGAGGAATCCTACTGAGCGACAGTATGGGGGACCTTTTCCCTCTAGCTGTATAGAAGGTGGCTTCATTTCATTGTATATGTACTCAACCGTATAAAAGCATGCTATACCAACTGTAAGAGCAATAACATTGAATGCAAGGTATACATTCATCAAATTTTGAATTTGGTTGTTCAAGGAGTGATAACTGACAATGTTACAAAAAATGACTTTTGGCGTTACTCCAGAGGAATCCCACTGAGCGGCACTATGGGGCACCTTTTTCCTCTAGCTGTATAGAAGGTGGCTTTATTTCATTGTATATAAAACCTACTGTATTGTATATAAAACCATATAAAACCTACTTTCATTGTATATAAAACCATATAAAACCTACTGTAAGAGCAATATTATTGAATGCAAGATATACATTCATTAAATTTTGAATTAGGTTGTAGAAGAAGTGATAACTGATACTGTATTGATATCACTTTGTAAAACCTAGAAATATCACAGTCATGTAACCAACAGATCATAGAAAAAAGTAATCAATGATCACAAACAAGAAATACACTGGATTGTGAATTGTAATAGTTTGTTACAAAAAATGACTTTCAGCGTTACTCCCGAGGAATCCCACTGAGTGGCAGTATGGGGCACCTTTTTCCTCTAGCTGTAGAGAAGGTTGCTTCATTTAATTGTATATGTACTCAATCATATAAAAGCATGATATACAAACTGTAAGAGCTATAACATTGAATGCAAGACATTCATTCATAAGATTTTGAATTTGGTTGTACAAGGAGTGATAACTGACATTGTATTGATATCACTTTGTAAAACCTGAAATATCACTTTCATCTAACCAAGAGATCACAGAAGAGTTATCCATGAATACTATACAAGAAATACATTGGATTGTAAATTGTAATAGTTTGTTACAAAAAATGACTTTCTGCGTTACTCCAGAGGAATCCTACTGAGCGACAGTATGGGGCACCTTTTTCCTCTAGCTGTATAGAAGATGGCTTCATTTCATTGTATATGTACTCAACCGTATAAAAGCATCCTATATCAACTGTAAGAGCAATAACATTGAATGCAAGACATACATTCATCAGATTTTGAAGTTGGTTGTAAAAGGAGTGATAACTGACACTGTATTGATATCACTTTTAAAAAACCTAGAAATTTCACTTTCATCTAACCAAGAGATCACAGAAGAGTAATCAATAAATACTATACAAGAAATACATTTGATTGTAAATTGTAATAGTTTGTTACAAAACATGACTTTCTGCGTTACTACCGAGGAATCCCACTGAGCGGCAGTATGGGGCACCTTTTTCCTCTAGCAGTATAGAAGGTGGCCTCATTTCATTGTATATGTAGTCTACCATATAAAAGCATGTTATATCAACTGTAAGAGCAAAAACATTGAATGCAAGATATACATTCATCAGATTTTGAATTTGGTTGTACAAGGAGTGATTACTGACAATGTTACAAAAATGACTTTCGGTGTTACTCCCGAGGAATTCCACTGAGTGGCAGTATGGGACACCTTTTTCCTCTAGCTATATAGAAGGTGGCTTCCTTTCATTGTGTATGTACTCAACCATATAAAAGCATGATATATCAACTGTAAGAGCAATATCATTGAATGCAAGACATACATTTATCAAATTTTGAAGTTGGTTGTAGAAGGAATGATAACTAACATTGTATGGATATCACTTTTTAACACCTAGAAATATCACTGTCATGTAACCAAGAGATCATAGAGAAGAGTAAACAATGAATACAATAAAAGAAATACATTGGATTGTAAGTTGTTATAGTTTGTTACAAAAAATGACTTTTGGCGTTACTCCTGAGGAATCCCACTGAGCGGCATTGTGGGGCACCTTTTTTCTCTAGCTATATTGAAGTTTTTTTCATTTCATTGTATATGTACTCAATCATATAAAAGCATGATATACAAACTGCAAGAGCAATAACATTGAATGACAGACATACATTCATCAGATTTTGAAGTTGGTTGTAAAAGGAGTGATAACTGATACTGAATTGATATCACTTTGTAAAACCTAGAAATTTCACGTTCATCTTACCCAGAGATCACAGACGAGTAATCAATGAATACAATAGAAGAAATACATTTCATTGTAAATTGTAATAGTTTGTTACAAAAAATGACTTTCTGCGTTACTCCTGAGGAATCCCACTGAGCGGCTTTACGAGGCATCTTTTTCCTCTAGCTATATAGAAGGTGGCTTCATTTGATTGTATATGTATTCAACTATGTAACAGCATGATATAGCAACTGTAAGAGCAATAAGATTGAATGCAAGGCATACATTCATTAGATTTTGAAGTTGGTTGTAAAAGGAGTGATAACTGACACTGTATTGATATCACTTTGTAAAACCTAGAAATTTCACTTTCATCTAACCAAGAGATCACAGAAGAGTAATCAATGAATACAATACAAGAAATAGATTGGATTGTAAATTGTAATAGTTTGTTACACAAAATGAATTTCAGCGTTCCTCCCAAGGAATCCTAATGAGCGGCACTATGGGGCACCTTTTTTTTCTAGCTTTATAGAAGGTGGCTTCATTTCTTTGTATATGTAATCAACCATATAAAAGCATGCAATATCAACTGTAAGAGCAATGACATTGAATGCAAGACATACATTCATTAGATTTTGAAGTTGGTTGTAAAAAGAGTGATAACTGACACTGTATTGATATCACTTTTAAAAAACCTTGAAATTTCACTTGAATCTAACCAAGAGATCACAGAAGATTAATCCATGAATACTATACAAGAAATAAATTTGATTGTAAATTGTAATAGTTTGTTACAAAAAATGACTATCTTTGTTACTCCCAAGGAATCCCACTGAGCGGCACTATGGGGCACCTTTTTCCTCTAGCTGTATAGAAGGTGACTTTATTTCATTGTATATAAAACCTACTAAAACCATATAAAACCTACTTTCATTGTATATAAAACCATATAAAACCTACTGTAAGAGCAATATTATTGAATGCAAGATATACATTCATTAAATTTTGAATTAGGTTGTAGAAGAAGTGATAACTGATACTGTATTGATATCACTTTGTAAAACCTAGAAATATCACAGTCATGTAACCAACAGATCATAGAAAAAAGTAATCAATGAACACAATACAAGAAATACACTGGATTGTGAATTGTAATAGTTTGTTACAAAAAATGACTTTCAGCGTTACTCCCGAGGAATCCCACTGAGTGGCAGTATGGGGCACCTTTTTCCTCTAGCTGTAGAGAAGGTGGCTTCATTTAATTGTATATGTACTCAACCTTATAAAAGCATGATATAACATTGAATGCAAGACATTCATTCATAAGATTTTTAATTTGGTTGTACAAGGAGTGATAACTGACATTGTATTGATATCACTTTGTAAAACCTGAAATATCACTTTCATCTAACCAAGAGATCACAGAAGAGTTATTCATGAATACTATACAAGAAATACATTGGATTGTAAATTGTCATAGTTTGTTACAAAAAATGACTTTTGGCGTTACTCCCGAGGAATCCCACTGAGCGGCATTGTGGGGCACCTTTTTCCTCTAGCTGTATAGAAGGGGGAAAGGAAGGAACAGGAAGGTAGGAAGGTAGGAAGGTAGGCTGAGGCCGAGCTGGGAACCGACAGACGTCCTTCGCGCCCGATGAGCTGCCCAAAAGACCATGCTGTGGCCGCAGACTATGACCCTTTGTCTTGTCTCACAGCCCGCAGCACGTGGAAAAAGAACTTAATTAAAAACGTCCTGAAAAAAGCCTAATAAAACTTACACAGAACAATGCCTCACATAACTCTTATAACATCGGGATTTCCAATGCCCAATCCGCTGTATCTCCCTAGCCTGGTACCCCATGGCGGCAGCTGTCGACGCAGCCCCAATTCTAAAAGAATGGGAACAAAAACGAACCCTGCCCAGCCCCAAATGGATCAAGGCCCTCCCCGTCACCGTCCAAAACTGGAACTTTGTGAGGGGGGTGCCATCTTTGTGTTGAAACAAGCATCCAGGTCGGTCACCTCGAAGAGCCAAATATCGACTCATGGCGGCCACTGGGCACAAACCAGACTCCGAACAGGACCCTAAATCAATAACCAGTCCCTTACCACGCTGATCCATCTTGGATCTACGCAGCCTAATACGAAGCCGAAAATTTCTAATGGATACATCCTGTCGCTCCAGCGCTGTGCTGGAGACATCTGCCCGAGAGCGAGCCACGAGTTCGCTAATCCTGAGCGCCCCAAAAAAGGCGGTCAGCGAAGCGGCATGAAACAGGCCCACCTCGTAGCTGTCACTACAACAATAGGGCCACTGGCTCTCCAACCCGCGCAGTACCGTGGGTGTCAAAGGCTCTCTGGTATCAGCCACCCTAAAAGACTCTCGTGACCACCCCTCGAGCATCTTCCGAAGACGGAAATCGCCCGTGGTGTCCTTATAACCCGAAGCCTTACTGGCAAAAGCCAGTGCAGACAGCTTACCCCTAATAGTATGTGCAGAAAGGCCGCCTTTCCGCAGTATCACACAGAATTGCATCAAGTGTGACACAGGGAGAGGCCACGCCTGCAGCAAACCAGCTTCGGCCCTAAAGGACAGAAACTGCTTACCCGCCTTCAGGTAAGCTCTTCTGGTTGAAGGGGCAAGGGCCAGACTCATTGCCCTGTCGGCCTCAGCCCTCCAATCCCCCACACCTCGTCGGGCATCAGTGCCGGAAGCAGGTCGGCCTCTGGAGCCAGCTGACGAAATCTCTCCATCTGTTTGCAAGAGAGAGCGTCAGCGACCCCATTAGCGACCCCCGGGACGTGTCTGGCTCTAAACAAGATGTTAAACGTAAGGCACTGCAAGGTAAAAGCACAGACCAAAGCCATGACCCTGGGAGATTTTGATGTAAGGGAATTGATGACATATACTGTGGACTGGTTGTCACACCAGAAGTGGACAGTCCTATTAGCTAATTCAGCTGACCAAATCCATACTGCTGCCACAATCGGAAAAAATTCCAGGAAGGTGAGGTCCTTGACCCACCCAGCCCGAAACCAATCCTTAGGCCAGTCCCCAGCACACCAATGCCCCCAAAAGTACACTCCAAAGCCAGACGAGCCGGCTGCATCAGACGCAATCTGAAGCTCAGCCTCTAGCAGGAGCTCATCCCGCCACAGAGAGACCCCATTGAATGAGTCCAGAAACTGTTCCCAAACAAAGAGGTCCTCCTTCATCCCCTTGGAAACCTTGGTCCTATGGTGTGGGTGACGGAGGCCTCTCATTGAGTCACAGAGCCTCCTCACAAATGCCCTTCCCGGCGCCACAACCTTGCATGCAAAGTTGAGGTGACCTACCAACTGCTGCAGCTCCAAAAGAGTAACCTTTGAAAGGGACCTGATAGAATTAACCCGCATCCTTAATGCATCCAATTTGTCTTGGGGTAACCTACAACACAAACTAACAGTATCAATCTCAATGCCTAAAAACGTTAACATGGAGGTCGGGCCCTCAGTCTTTTCTTGAGCAAGCGGGACACCCAGCTCATCGGCCAGGCGAACAAAACTGTCAAGCAGAAACCGACATTGCCCTGAACCCTTCTTGCCAACGAAAAGAAAATCATCCAAATAATGGGCGGTACTGCAAAGACCCGTCCTAGATCTCAAGGCCCATTCCAAAAAGGAACTGAACCTTTCGAAAGCCGAACAGGACAGCCCATGGGCAGGGCCCGATCCATGTAAAATTCTCCTTCAAAGGCAAATCCCAAGAAGCTCAAAATCCTCTGGGTGTACAGGGAGGAGCCGAAAGGCGGACTTAATATCGCACTTAGCCAACTTGGCACCATCACCACAGAGGTGAACTACCCACATGGCCTCATCAAAAGAAGTGTATTTTACAGAACATAATTCACCTGGGATGGCATCATTCACCGACTCCCCCCGAGGGTAGGACAGGTGATGAATGAGGCAAAACTCACCCGGCGTCTTTTTTGGCACTACACCTAATGGGGAAACTCTCAAATTAACCACTGGTGAATGAACAAAAGGACCCAAAACCCTACCTTCCTTGCACTCCTTAGCAATTTTGGCCCTAACTATGTCCTCCACGCCCCGAACTGACTTTAAATTGTGAGCTGAGTAAGGGGCCCTCACGCCCTGAAAGGGTATGCGAAAACTGGCAGTAAACCCATCCAAGAGGTAGGCCCGATCGCCAACCCTTGGATAACTACGCAACCAGCGTTTCAAAACTCTCAATTTAATTGGGCTGGGCCCCTTTGTCAGAAGAGGTGTTGTGAGTTGCACCTCCCCCTGCCCGCTTGCCACCTTTACCTCCCCCTCGGCCCTTGGACCGTGGACAACTGGACAACGCGTGAGGCCCTGTGCAAAGGGGGCACTCGTGCCTAAAAGTGCATGACTTATGGCTGCAGGTTCCATGGGAAGAGAACTTCCAGCAAAGCGGGCGTCATTGAACCATCTGCCCTGCCACAGGGTGGGAACCTGCCTGCACTGGCGCCCTCTTAACCGAGTGGCCGCTGTGAGACTGCTCACCCCATGCAGACCTGGCAGGCGACATGAGTTGCAGCCACAGGCTAGGACAAATTTTATCCCACCGCATGGCTGGGTTAATGGCTGCCCTCATCCGAAACTCCTCATCATATTGGGACCAGGCAGGGCTGGGAAAGTCAGTGAAGGCCTTATAAATAATGTCCAAATACTGGATCATTGAACCCACCCTCCAAGGCTGGTGTCGGATTATGACGGCCGCATAAATCAGGAACCCTGGGAACCAGTTAGCCCATGTCCTATCAACCACCCTACGCTTCAAGCGTTCTTTCTCCCGCTCATCTAAGTTGTCCCTATCCTTTTTTTCCATTTCGCGATAGAGAAGACTAAATATATCAATATACTCCCCCTTTAGGATCTTCTCCTTGGTGGCCGTGGAGAGGTGATCGCCCAAAGGCAAGTCAGCATCACCGCTTGGCACGGCCCCTGGAGCAACAGTGTCATATGATGAACCACCACAGTATGGGTAGCCCATATAGGACTGGGGGAAACCATAAGCCGGCCAAACACCGTGGCCCACAGCGGGAGAACTCAACGCCGGCCCTGGCGGCCAACTAGGATGTGGCATGGGAGAGACGACAGAACCCTGCTCAGATACCGTACTTTGAGGCCAACTAGTGTGCTGTATAGGTGAAGTAACCGTTCCCTGGCCACCGGGGCCCCAAGGCCATAGCGATCCATGACCACCCAAAGCCATCTCCTTACCTCCAGAGACCAGGGGAGTCGAATAAAGAGCAACCTGCTGCTCCCCAGCAGACGGCCCCTGCTGGCCAGAAACTGTTCCTTCTGGGCCTCCTGATGCAGCCACCTCCTGCTTATCCTCTAGGAAAGCCAAGCGGGCCAGCACCTGCGCTTGAAAAGACATATTAGAGGTTTTACCAGCAGCCAAGCCACCCATAGGCACACCCCGCTCTTTTTCAAGCGCTTCAAGCCGCTGCAGAATGGCCACATTCACAAAATCTTCTCCATCCTCGTCATCCGAGGAAACTACAGGAACCGGCCGTGCAGGAGTTCTCTTGGGCGCTGGTTGTTTACCTTTACCTTTGCCCTTGCTTTTCCCCTTTCCGGAAGCCATGGTCAAATCTACTAAGATAAGCAAAATTTGAATTAACACGAATTTGAACAATATAAAGCCTTATCACTTAAGTACTAATAAATGAACAGCAGCCAAGATAATACCCTAGGTGCCGCCAACAAACAAAACAATTGGGACAGAAAGAGTGCTATCTAAAATGGCTGCCCAGCCTCACCAACAAAATGGCCACCGAGCATGAGGTAAAGAGGATCTCACCAAAATGGCCGCCAGCCAAAAAGGCACTCAAGAGCCAACCAACCCAGCCGTAAAAAATTGCAGAGACACAGGGCCAAAGGGGGAAAGAAGAAGAAAAAAGGACAGACTGGACCCAACTCCCCTCAATACCCCACAGGGATGGATTCCCTCACAGTCAAAGCTGCAGTGAAGGCGAAGGCCCCCCCACAGCAAAGCCTCTCCCTCGCAGGCAGAAAGCACACCACCAGGCCCGCAGGCCGCAGCAGGCCGCACCTTCCCCTGCGCAGCCAAAATCCGCCACAAGCACCAACACCCCCCACTACCGAACAAAGCCAAGCATGTGGGGGGGAAGCATCCAATGCCTAAACGCCGCTCCGCCAAAGGCAAAGAGTTCGCACGGCCGCCGCAGCCACCTAACACCGCCGTCGCCCAGAACTCACCCCCACCAGAAAAAAGGCTCCCGCTGTCGCCGGCCCCTCTAGACCGCACACAACACGCCCCGGAGCTTTAAGCAGCCGGCGCCAACAGTTTGCACCCTGAACGGCCACCTCAGTCTTGAACCCAAAGACAGACGGGGCAACGCCTTCACAACCAACCCTAGAGGGGAAGAAACGCGAGACGCTGAGGCGAGGCAGGCAGGGGAAAAAAACCCACCGCAACGCACAGCAGCCCCGGAAAAAGCCGCGGCAAACGCGCCTCCCGGCCTCTTCGAGGGACCGCGGCAGCAACCTCTCTCCCTCGGCATGCTCGACACCAGACGAGCATGCAAAGAACTGCGCTAGTGGGAGAGGGGCAACGGCTCCCATCAAGCAAGCCCCGCCCCCACCCAGCAAGGTGACGTATAACTCTGCTGCTGCCTCGCCTCACGTGCAGCGGCAAAAGCGGCTCCCGCACACCACGGCAATGCCGGGCAATAGGGAGCCCATTCTTTGTATATGTACTCAACCATATAAAAGCATGCAATATCAACTGTAAGAGAAATGACATTGAATGCAAGACATACATTCATTAGATTTTGAAGTTGGTTGTAAAAGGAGTGATAATTGACACTGTATTGATATCACCTTTAAAAAACCTAGAAATTTCACTTGAATCTAACCAAGAGATCACAGAAGATTAATCCATGAATACTATACAAGAAATAAATTTGATTGTAAATTTTAACAGTTTGTTACAAAGAATGACTTTCTGGGTTACTCCCGAGGAATCCCACTGAGCGGCACTATGGGGCACCTTTTTCCTCTAGCTGTATAGAAGGTGGCTTTATTTCATTGTATATGTACTCAACCATATAAAAGCAACTGTAAGAGCAATAACATTGAATGCAAGATATACATTCATCAAATTTTGAATTTGGTTGTTGAAGAAGTGATAACTGATACTGTATTGATATCACTTTGTAAAACATAGAAATATCAAAGTCATGTAACCAACAGATCATAGAAGAGAGTAATCAATGAATACAATACCAGAGATACATTGGATTGTAAATTGTAATAGTTTTTTACAAAAAATGACTTTCAGCGTTACTCCAGAGGAATCCTACTGAGCGACAGTATGGGGCACCTTTTTCCTCTAGCTGTAGAGAAGGTGGCTTCATTTCATTGTATACGTACTCAACCATATAAAAGCATGATATACAAACTGTAAGAGCTATAGCATTGAATGCAAGACATACATTCATAAGATTTTGAATTTGGTTGTACAAGGAGTGATAATTGACACTGTATTGATATCACTTTGTAAAACCTGAAATATCACTTTCATCTAACCAAGAGATCACAGAAGAGTGATCCATGAATACTATACAAGAAATACATTGGATTGTAAATTGTAATAGTTTGTTACAAAAAATGACTTTCTGCGTTACTCCAGAGGAATCCTACTGAGCGACAGTATGGGGCACCTTTTTCCTCTAGCTGTAGAGAAGGTGGCTTCATTTCATTGTATACGTACTCAACCGTATAAAAGCATGCTATATCAACTATAAGAGCAATAACATTGAATGCAAGACATACATTCATCAGATTTTGAAGTTGGTTGTAAAAGGAGTGATAACTGACACTGTATTGATATCACTTTTAAAAAACCTAGAAATTTCACTTTCATCTAACCAAGAGATCACAGAAGAGTAATCAATGAATACTATACAAGAAATACATTTGATTGTAAATTGTAATAGTTTGTTACAAAAAATGACTTTCTGCGTTACTCCCGAGGAATCCCACTGAGTGGCGCTATGGGGCACCTTTTTCCTCTAGCTGTATAGAAGGTTGCTTTATTTCATTGTATATATACTCACCATATAAAAGCAAGTGTAAGAGCAATAACATTGAATGCAAGATATACATTCATCAAATTTTGAATTTGGTTTACAAGGAGTGATAGCTGACAATGTTTTGATATCACTTTGTAAAACCTAGAAATATCACAGTCATGTAACCAACAGTTCACAGAAAAGAGTAATCAATGAATACATTACAAGAAATACATTGGATTGTAAATTGTCATAGTTTGTTACCCAAAATGACTTTCAGCGTTACTCCCGAGGAATCCCACTGAGCGACATTATAGGGCACCTTTTTCCTCTAGCTGTATAGAAGGTGGCATCATTTAGTTGTATATGTACTCAGCCTTATAAAAGCATGATATATCAACTGTAAGAGCAATAACGTTGAATGCAAGATATACATTCATCAGATTTTGAATTTGGTTGTACAAGGAATGATAACTGACAATGTTTTGATATCACTTTGTAAAACCTAGAAATATCACATTCATGTAATCAACAGATCATAGAAAAGAGTAATCAATGAATACAATACAAGAAATACATTGGATTTTAAATTGTAATAATTTGTTACCAAAAATGACTTTCAGCGTTACTCCTGAGGAATCCCACTGAGCGGCAGTATGGGGCACCTTTTTCCTCTAGCTTTAGAGAAGGTTACTTCATTTCATTGTATATGTACTCAACCATATAAAAGCATGATATATGAACTGTAAGAGCAATAACATTGAATGCAAGATATACACTCATCAAATTTTGAATTTGGTTGTACAAGGAGTGATAACTGACATTGTTACAAAAAATGACTTTTGGCGTTACTCCCGAGGAATTCCACTGAGTGGCAGTATGGGACACCTTTTTCCTCTAGATATATAGAAGGTGGCTTCATTTCATTTTATATGTACTCAACCATATAAATGCATGATATATCAACTGTAAGAGCAATAACATTGAATGCAAGACATACATTCATCAGATTTTGAAGTTGGTTGTAGAAGGAGTGATAACTAACATTGTACGGATATCACTTTTTAAAACCTAGAAATATCACTGTCATGTAACCCATAGATCATAGAAAAGAGTAAACAATGAATACAATACAAGAAATACATTGGATTGTAAATTGTTATAGTTTGTTACAAAAAATCACTTTCGGCTTTACTCCCGAGGAATCCCACTGAGCGGCATTATGGGGCACATTTTTCCTCTAGCTGTAGAGAAGGTGGCTTCATTTAATTGTATATGCACTCAACCATGTAAAAGCATGATATATCAACTGTAAGAGCAATAAGATTGAGTGCAAGATATACATTCATCAAATTTTGAATTTGCTTGTACAAGGAGTGATAACTGACAATGTTTTGATATCACCTTGTAAAATCTAGAAATAACACTGTCATGTAACCAACAGATCATAGAAAAAAATAATCAATGAACACAATACAAGAAATACATTTGATTGTAAATTGTAATAGTTTGTTACAAAAAATGACTTTCAGCGTTACTCCCTAGGAATCCTACTGAGTGGCAGTATGGGGCACCTTTTTCCTCTAGCTGTGTAGAAGATGGCTTCATCTCATTGTATATGTACTCAACCATATAAAAACATGATATATCAACTGTAAGAGCAATAACATTGAATGCAAGATATACATTCATCAGATTTTGAAGTTGGTTGTAAGAGGAGTGATAACTGACACTGTATTAATATCACTTTGTAAAACCTATTGCCACCCCAGCTGGAATAACGAGACAGACAACAGTTTGGAGTTAAACAAGGGCCACTTTATTAACTATTTAAACAGAACATTGCAGCAACGGGAAAAAACTAAGTAAGCTCTTGAACAGGCAAGGCAGGCATCACTCCCTCACACAACCTCCTTGCCCTTGATATGGGCGGGACACCTACCTCCGGTCTGAAGCCAGATACTTCTGGCTCGTAACTGGCAGCCCAGCATGCTGGCACTCCCCCCCCCCCAGGAGCACCTACCCCTGCGGCTGCACAGACCAACAGGGAGGAGCCTAGCCTGAGAGGTTCCCAGAGGCGATCCCCATTCACCACCCCAGACCGCAAGGCCCTAGGGCAGATCCTGAAGATCACCTGTTCCCAAAGGGGGATATGCTGTGAGGCGCTCACCGGTTCCATTTTCTTGCTTGCACAACCTGCCATGGGCAAGGCCAAGCCTCTGCTTTGGCCCTTGCACCCCACTCAGCAACCAAGTGCCAATCGGATCCCGTGCTGCAAGTCTGCCAAAAATATCTTGTTGCCCCTATCAGAAAGGTGAACCCCGTCAGGGCTATACAGATCCGGACACTGAGTCCGTATATTGGGGTGTTGCAAATACAGTCCCAACCCCGACTCCATGGCTGACCTAATCTGGGTATTGGCATTACACCAAGCCCTGTCCATACACCTGGGGTCTTCGGTATGGTGCCATCTCAGGCGGGGGAGCATGGCTGACCACACTATCTGTATGCCAGGCCACCTGGCTCTTACCTTCGCCAGGTCAGCCTTGGCCTGTAACATGAGGGCCACATCCTTGATCAGACCCAAGTTGTTGCCCCCCAGGTGTATGATTAGCACATGAGGGGGAGGCCCCCACCTCTCTTTAAACAACAATGGCAGAAGCGTGGGCCATCTCATACCCCTCCTACCCAGCCACTCAACAGTTGCCACTTCGCTGAGGCCGAGCTGGGAGCCGACAGACGTCCTCTGGGCCCGATGAGCAGCCCAGAAGACCATACTGTGGCCGCAGATCGTGACCCTCCGTCTCTCCTGGCATCCCGCAGTGCCTGTAAAAAGAGCTACATTGACTGAAGCGACAAGAGGATAGGCTGGCTTACACATTGCAGGGCCTAACATAGCCCTTGTAACAACGGGACTTCCAACGCCCAATCCTCTGGATCTCCGATGCACGGTAACCCAGGGCAGAGGCCGTTGAAGCAGCCCCAATCCTAAAAGAGTGGGTGCCAAAGTGCACCCCGCCTAGACCGAGCTGGACCAAAGCCCTCTGCGTAACGGACCAAAACTGGAATTTGGTAAGAGGGGTGCCGTCCCTATGCTGAAACAGATAACCGGGAGCGTCACCCTGAAGTGCCAAATAGCAACCCAACGTGGTGACTGGACACAACCCGGCCTCCGAGCACCTATCCAAGTTAATGAAGGACCCCTTGCCCCTCTGGTCCGTCTTTGACCTCCGCAGCCTAATCGTAACCTGGTAATTAATAATGGACACATCTCTTTGCTCCAGGGCCGTACCAGAGACATCCTTGCGAGAGCCTGCTACCAGTTCGCTAATTCTAAGAGCCCCAAAAAAGGCAATCAGCGAAGCCGCATGGAATAGCTCGGCCTCATAGCCATCACTACAACATACGAGCCACTGAGACTCCAGCCCCCGCAAAACGGCCGGGGTCAGGGGTTCCCTAGTGTCGGCAGACCTGCCGGTCTCCCGGGTCCAACCCTTGAGCATCTTCCTAATACGAAAGTCGCCTGTTGCGTCCTCATAGCCAGAAGCCTTACTGGCGAATGCCAACGAGGAAAGCTTACTACAAATAGTGTGTGGAGCCAAACCCCTATTCTTAAGTGTCACACAAAACTGCATTAAGTGTGATACCGGAATAGGCCAGACCTGCTTGAGGCCGACTTCCTCCCTGAAGGTCATGAATTGCTTACCTGCCTTCATGTAAGCACTTCGGGTGGAAGGGGCAAGGGCAAGGCTCATCGCCCTGTCGGCCTCAGCCCTCCAATCTGCCACACCTCGATTGGCATGGGTGTCGGGAGCAGGTCGGCTTCTGGAGCCAGCTGACGAAATCTCTGCATCTGTTTGCGAGAGAGAGCGTCAGCCACCCCATTGTCGACCCCAGGCACATGTCGGGCCCTAAACGCAATGTTTTTCTGCAGACATTGTAGAGTGAAGGCCCGAACCAGAGCCATAACCCTGGGAGACTTTGACGTGAGTGTGTTAATTACATGCACAGTGGACTGGTTGTCGCACCAAAAATGGACGGTCCGGTTAGCAAGGTCATCGGACCAAATCCAAACTGTGGCAACAATAGGAAAAAATTCCAGGAAGGTGAGGTCCTTGACCCAATCTGCCTGAAACCAATCCGCTGGCCAGTCCCCTGTGCACCAATGCCCTCTAAAGTAAACTCCAAAGCCCGAGAAGCCTGCAGCATCAGATGCAATCTGCAGCTCTGCTGCAAGCAGGAGTTCCTCACGCCAAAGGGATACCCCGTTGTACGTAGCTAAAAACTGTAGCCATACAAGAAGGTCATCCCGCATCCCCCTGGTGACTCTGGTCCTGTGGTGTGCAAGATTGAGGCCCCCCATGGATTCGCAAAGCCTCCTTAGGAAAGGTCGGCCGGGTGAAACAACCCTGCAGGCAAAATTGAGGTGGCCCACCAACTGTTGTAGTTCCAACAGGGTAATCTTTGAGAGCGACCTCGCCTCTGCCAACCATTTTCGTAACGCCTCCAATTTTGCCAGGGGCAGCCTACAGCATTGCCAGACGGTATCTATCTCTATCCCCAGAAAGATTAACGTAGTTGTCGGGCCCTCAGTTTTTTCTTGAGCGAGCAGAACACCTAGCTCCCGAGCTAGCTCAATAAAACTGGACATCAAAAAACAACACTGGCCAGACCCTTGCCTGCCCACCAAAAGAAAATCATCGAGATAATGGGCGGTACTGCGAAGCCCCGTCCTGAATCTCAAGGCCCATTCCAAAAAGGAACTGAACCTCTCGAAAGCAGAACAGGACATGGAGCAGCTCATGGGCAGGGCCCAATCCATGTAAAACTTACCCTCAAAGGCAAATCCGAGTAGCTCAAAATCCTCTGGATGGACAGGGAGGAGGCGGAAGGCTGACTTTATGTCGCACTTTGCCAATTCAGCCCCCCTGCCACAGAGGTGAACTACCCGCATGGCCTGGTCGAAGGAAGTATATCTAACTGAACATAACTCACCGGGTATGGCATCATTCACTGACTCCCCGCGAGGGTAGGAGAGGTGATGAATGAGGCAAAATTCACCTGGTGCCTTCTTTGACACAATTCCCAATGGGGAAACTCTTAGGTTAACAACTGGGGGTGAATTAAATGGTCCGAAGACCCTACCCTCCCTGCACTCCTTATCTATCTTTTCGTGAACCACATGCTCCATACCTAGGACCGATTTCAAATTCGGCCCTAAATAAGGAGCCCTGGTTCCCTGAAAAGGAATTCGAAATCCAAAAGTAAAACCGTGCAAGAGGTAGGCCCGATCTAAAGTCCTGGGATAAATGCTTAACCAATGCCCCAAAACCTCCAAATTAATCGGGCTGGGTCCCTTTGTTAGGAGGGGGGAAGAATTTCCCTTTGCCTCCAGGGCGCTTTTCCCCCTTACCACCACCCCCGACCCTTGGGAAGAGGGCAATGGGACAATGCATGGGGCCCGGCGCAGAGGGGGCACTCATGTCGGAAGGAGCAAGCTTTCCGGCTATAGGTCCCCTGGGAGGTAAACTCCCAGCAAAGCGGGCGTCGCTGAACCGCCTGCCCCACCTGAATGCGGGGACCTGACTGCACATTAGCCTTCTTAATGGAGTGACCACTGTGCGACCGCTCACCCCATGCTGACAGGTTAGGGGACATAATCTGAAGCCATAAACTGGGATGAAGTTTATCCCAACGCATGGCTGGGTTCATGGCAGCCCTTTGCCTGAACTCTTCATCGTACTGCAACCAAGCCGGGCTGGGATAGTCCACATAGGCTTTATAAATGATGTCCAGATACTGAATCATCGCTGATGCCCTCCAAGGCTGGTGTTGCACTATGATGGCAGCGTAAATAAGGTAGCCAGGAAACCAGTTGGCCCAAGTCCTATCTACCACCCACCGCTTTAAACGTTCTTTTTCATAGTCCTCCAAATTGTCTTTGTCCTTCTTCTCCATCTCACGATAGAGAAGACCAAAGACATCTACATACTCCCCTCTAATGATTTTTTCCCTCGTGGTGGTAGACAAATGATCTCCAAGCGGTAAATCTGTATCCCCGCTTGGTATAGCTCCAGGTGACATGGAGTCATAAGACAAACCACCCCAGCCAGAGTATCCTGCACCTGGCGCAGGAGAACCCCAAGCCGAAAAATATGAAGCATTAGGTGAAGGGTATGGCCAAGGAGAAGGAACAGCATGCACTGCAGCTGAGCCCTGAAAACCAGGGCCCCATGGCCAGTGCCCGACCGCCCCAGCCTCCTTACTTCCTTGCTCAGCTGGAGCCGTATACAAAGCCATCTGCTGGCTCCCCGAACTTTGCCCAGGCCTCTCGAATGACGACTCCCCTCCGTGTCCAAATGCGGTAGCCTCCTTTCTATCTTCCAGAAAAGCCAGACGAGCAAGAACCTGGGCTTGAAAAGAGAAGTTAGATCCCCCGCCAGCCGCAATGTCACTATGCTGCACGCCACGTTCCCTTTCCAGAGCCGCAAGATGCTGCAAGATAGCCACGTTCACAGGATCCTCGACATCTTCCTCGTCAGATGGGATAACCAGATCTGGCTGAGCTGGAGGCCTTTTGGGAGCAAGATGCTTCCCCTTACCTTTGCCTTGTCCCTTCTTGGGAGTCATATTGAACCTGTCTCACAAACTAGAGACTGATAATTAAATTTGGAAAAAACAATTTACCCTTTAATACAAGTGGGAGAAAATGGCCTCTGAAAGCTTATATAAAATGGCCGCCCTAAGTTACTAGGCCCTTGCCACACCAAAGATGGCCGCCAAGCAGGGGCCCAGGGAATCCGAGGCCTAATTAAGTCACAAAATGGCCGTCCTAAATGAAGCACCAGGGCCCAACCAAAAAATGGCCGCTCACAATTGCCATGGAACTTCCTCAAGGCCCCAAAATGGCCGCACTCAAATGCCAGGGAACTGCCTAAAGATGGCCGCCCCTCTATCCTGGTGAAGCAATTCGAGATAAAAAGCGCCCTAGAGGCACGCCACCCTCACTCCAGCAAAGAGAAGGGTTTGAGCTGGAAAAAAAACCCCCAAAAACTCCCGATTAATGCAACGTTGGACAGGGGAAGACCTAACGGCTGCAGCCGCAGGAAGGAACGGCCTGGCCGAGGAAGGGACACTTCTGCTGGCCAGCCACCCGCAGAAACCAAAACCCAGCCAAGGTGACCAAGAAAAAAGAAAGGGGGGGAGGGGGTGGGTCCTCGCAAGGCAGAGCTCGCAGCGCCACAAAAACAAGCCCAGAGGGGGGGCGCCGAAACCCCTTAACACTCACAAAAAGCGGCAGCTGCCCTGACACAAAATGAAAAGCGACGCTGTCGCAACGGCTGGTTCTCCAAGCCGCCGCCAAGCCGCCTGACCAATCTCCCTTAAGAAACAGGCCTCCAGGGGCTGAGGGCTGCCGCTGGCCGCGCCTCCAACTGTGCCTCAGCCACTCGTCCCCTCTGCTATGATCCTCCAAACCCAAAAGGCGCTACCTCCAAGGGAGGGGGGGAGCAAAGCAGCACCAACGGGCCCAAAAGGAGCTCCGAAAAAACGCGTGCTTTCACGCCTTGCCGCAGCTGTCAAGCAGGAGCCGGGAGCCACGCCGCAGCCTAAGCAGACTCATCTGCCAAGCCCCGTCACCACTGCGCCGCTGCGAACCTCCTAGCCGCCGGGCCACAAAGCAGGTAGGCCCGAAGCAGCAGTCCCCGCTCCTGATACGTGCTCCTGCCTAAACGAGCACGCGGAGCAATGGCCAAGGTGGGAGGGGGCGCAGGCTCTTATAGAGCAAGCCCTGCCTGCACCGAGATGCGCGGCAGCGCGTCAGTTGCTGCCTTGCATCCGATGAGGCGGCAAAGAAGCCCCCGGGAGCCATGGCTTTGCCAGGCGCCCGGAAGCTCAGGAAATATCACTGTCATGTAACCAAGAGATCACAGAAGAGTAATGAGTGAATGTTATAGAAGAAATACATTTGATTGTAAATTGTAATAGTTTGTTACAAAAAATGACTTTCGGCATTATTCCCGAGGAATCCCACTGAGCGGCATTATGGGGCACCATTCCCCCCTAGCTGTATAGAAGGTGGCTTCATTTCATTGTATATGTACTCAGCCATATAAAAGGATGTTATATCAACTGTAAGACCAATAACATTGAATGCAAGACATACATTCCTCAGATTTTGAATTTGGTTGTACAAGGAGTGATAACTGACACTGTATTGATATCACTTTGTAAAACCTAGAAATATCACTGTCATCTAACCCAGAGATCACAGAAGAGTAATGAGTGAATACTACACAAGAAATACATTTGATTGTAAATTGTAATCTTTTGTGAGAAAAATTGACTTCCGGCGTTACTCCCGAGGAATCCCGCTGAGCGGCATTATGGGGCACCTTTTTCCTCTAGCTGCTTAGAAGGTGGCTTCATTTCATTGTATATGTACTCAACCATATAAAAGCTTGTTATATCATCTGTAAGAGTCGTAACATTGAGTGCAAGACATACATTCATCAGATTTTGAATTTGGTTGCACAAGGAGTGATAACTGACACTGTATTGATCTCACTTTGTCAGATCTAGAAATATCACTCTCATCTCCAACTAGCTCTAGATATTTCTCGGTTTTACAAAGTGATATATATGGTTTACATATACAATGAAATGAAGCCACCTTCTATACAGCTAGGAGGAAAAGTATTTCTTGTATAGTATTCATTGATTACTCTTTTCTAAGATCTGTTGGTTAGAAGACAGTGATATTTCTAGGTTTTGCAAAGTGATATCAATACAGTGACAGTTATGACTCCTTGTACAACCAAAGTCAAAATCTGATGAATGTATGTCTTGCATTCAATGTTATTGCTCTTACAGTTGATATATCATGCTTTTATATGGTTGAGTACATATGCAATTAAATGAAGCCACCTTCCATACAGCTAGGGGGGAAAGTATTTCTTGTATTGTATTCATTGATTACTCTTTTCTAAGATGTGTTGATTAGAAGAAAGTGATATTTCTACATTTTGCAAAGTGATATCAATACAGTGTCAGTTATCACTCCTTGTACAACCAATCAAAACTTATGAATGTATTTATTTATTTTATTTTATTTCTTAAATTTATATCCCGCTCTTTCCACCAAAGGCAGACTCAGAGCGGCTCACATCATTTTTTAAATAACATCATCATTAAAATCATACATTAACATTAAAATACTATTCATACAAGCTTGGCGGCATTCCAATTCAGTCCACGGTGGGTCCGAGGAGCAGTCCCATAAATCTCAGTAAGCAGATGACAATGCTAGCAGATGGGCAGGCAGTTGGTAATATCGATAGACGGGTTGGCAGGTGGAACTGGGCCAGGGCTGAGATGTTACCCTGGGTGGCCTCTATCCAAAGGCCTGGTGGAAGAGCTCCATTTTACAGGCCCTGCGGAATTGCATCAACTCCCGCAGGGCCCTGATGTTCTCCGGGAGCTCATTCCATGCCTCCTTCAATCCGGGAATGGCCAGACGGTGTTGGGTCCCAGACCGTTGTGCTCGCTGGGGAGCATGTGGAGAGAGGCGGTCCTTCAGGTAGACAGGTCCCAGGCCATATAGGGCTTTATAGGTAAGCACCAGCACCTTAAACCTTATCCGGTACGCTATTGGCAGCCAGTGCAGAGTCTTTAAGGCGGGCTGTATGTGCTCCCCCCTAGGGAGGCCCAACAACAGCTGCGCCGCAGCATTCTGCACCAGCTGCAGCTTCCAGATTTGGCATAAGGGCAGCCCCATGTAGAGGGCGTTACAGTAGTCCAATCTTGAGATGACCAACGCATGGATCACTGATGCAAGTTCATTGCGTTCAAGGAAGGGGACCAGCTGCCTGATCAGCCGTAGGTGGTAAAAGGCTGACCTCGCAGCGGTTGCTACCTGAGACTCCATCGTTAACGCGGAGTCCAGACGCACTCCCAAACTCCTGACCTCCACCGAAGGCACCAACGGCACCCCCCCCCCCGAAGGTCAGAAGAGGGATCCCCAACCCTGGGCCGCTCCGACTCAGGCATAGGATCTCCGTGTTTGTCGGATTCAACTTCATTCGGCTCTGTCTGAATCATCCAGCCACAGCCAACAATGCCAGGTCCAGATCACCCGGGCTGGAGGAGGACTGGCCACCCAATAACAGATAGAGCTGGGTATCATCAGCATATTGATGACAACCCAGCCCAAACCTCCACGCAATCTGGGCAAGGGGGTGCATAAAGATGTTAAATAGCATAGGGGAAAGAACTGCTCCCTGCGGAACAGCGCAATCTAGCCGGTGACTTTGGGAGAGTTGGTCCCCTATCGCCACCCTTTGTCCCCGATTCTGGAGGAACGAGGAAAGCCACTGTAAGGCTAGCCCCTGGACTCCAATATTGGCGAGACGACAGCACAGTAACTGGTGGTCGACCGTGTCGAACGCTGCCGACAGGTCCAACAGCACCAGCACCGCGGTGCCGCCTCGATACAGATGCCTTCGGAGGTCGTCTGTAAGGGCGACCAGCACTGTCTCCGTCCCATGACCTGGCCGAAAGCCGGACTGGAAAGGATCTAACACAGAGGTATGTATGTCTTGCATTCAATCTTATTGCGCTTACAGTTGGTATATCATGCTTTTATATGGTTGAGTACATATACAATGAAATGAAGCCAGCTTCTATACAGCTAGAAAAAAAAGGTGCCCCATAATGCCGCTCAGTGGGTTTCCTCGGGAGTAACGCCGAAAGTTGTTTTATGTAACAAACGATTACAATTTACAATCAAATGTATTTCTTGTATTGTTTTTATTGATTACTCTTTTGTATGATCTGTTGGTTATATGACAGTAATATTTCTAGGTTTTAAATAATGATATCAATATAGTGTCAGTTATCTCTCCTTGTACAACCAAATTCAAAATCTGATGAATGTATGTCTTGCATTCAATGTTATTGCTTTTACAGTTGATATGTCATGCTTTTATATGGTTGAGTACATAAACAATGAAATGAAGCCACCTTCTATACAGCCAGGGGAAAAAGGTTCCCCATAATGCCGCTCAGTGGGATTGCTCTGGAGTACCGCCGAAAGTCATTTTTTGTAACAAAATATTACAATTTACAATCAAATGTATTTCTTGTATTGTATTCATTCATTATTCTCTTCTGTGATCTGTTGTTTAGATGACAGTGATATTTTTAGGTTTTACAAAGTGATATCAATACAGTGTCTGTTATGACTCCTTGTACAACCAAATTCAAATTCTGATGAATGTATGTCTTGCATTCAATCTTATTGCTCTTACAGTTGATATATCATGCTTTTATATGGTTGAGTACATAGACAATGAAATGAAGCCACATTCTATACAGCTAGAGGGAAAAGGTGCCCCATAAGGCCGCTCAGTGGGTTTCTTCAGGAGTAATGCCGAAAGTCATTTTTTGTAACAAACTATTACAATTTATAATCAAATGGATTTCTTGTAAATTGTCATATGGATTCACTCCTTACTCTTCTGTGATCTCTTGGTTAGATGACAGTGATATTTCTAGGTTTTACAAAGTGATATCAATACAGTGTCACTTATCACTCCTTGTACAACCAACTTCAAAATCTAATGAATGTATGTCTTGCATTCAATCTTATTTCTCTTACAGTTGATATATCATGCTTTTATATGGTTGCAAACATATACAATGAAATGAAGCCACCTTCTATACAGCTAGAGGAAAAAGGTTCCCCATAATGCCGCTCAGTGGGTTTCCTCGGGAGTAACACCGAAAGTCGTTTTTTGTAACACACTATTACAATTTACAATCAAATGTATTTCTTGTATTGCATTCACTCATTACTCTTTTCTATGATCTGTTGTTTAGATGACAGTGGTATTTCTAGGTTTTAAAAATTGATATCAAGACAGAGTCAGTTATCACTCCTTGAGAAACCAAATTCAAAATCTGATGAATGTATGTCTTGCATTCAATTTTAATGCTTTTACAGATCAAGCTTTTATATGGTTGAGTACATATACAATGAAATGAAGCCACCTTCTATACAGCTAGAGGAAAAAGGTTTCCCGTAATGCCGCTCAGTGGGATTCCTCGGGAGAAATGCCGAAAGTCATTTTTTCTAACAAACTATGACAATTTACAATCAGATGGATTTCTTGTATAGTATTCACTCATTATTCTTCTGTGATCTCTGGGTTAGATGACAGTGATATTTCTAGGTTTTACAAAGTGATATCAATAGAGTGTCAGTTATCACTCCTTTTATAACCAAATTCAAAATCTGATGAAGGTATGTCTTGCATTCAATGTTATTGCTCTTACAGTTCATATATCATGCTTTTATATGGTTGAGTAAATATACAATGAAATGAAGCAACCTTCTATACAGCTAGAGGAAAAATGTGCCCCATAATGCCACTCAGTGGGATTTCTCGAGAGTAACACTAAAAGACATTTTTTGTAACAATAGATTAGAATTTACAATGAAATTTATTTCTTGTATTGTATTCATTGTTGACTCCTTTTTATGATCTGTTGGTTAGATGACAGTGATATTTCTAGGTTTTACAAAGCAATACAATGACAGCTATCACTCCTTGTACAATCAAATTCAAAATCTCATAAATGTATGTTTGGCATTCAATGTTAGTGCTCTTACAGTTGATATATCATGCTTTTATATGGTTGAGTACATAAACAATGAAATGAAGCCACGTTCTATACAGCCAGATTATCGATTTCTTTTTACTGGGAGGATGCTAAGGTATCTCGTATGTCCTTTGGTTTACCAAATTGTGGTTCTTAGATGTGATAGATAGATTCACTAAGAAAATTGGTAACTGCTCAAGAACCCCTAATACGACCTTTTTTAATGCAAAAGGTGTCCCATAATGCCGCTCATTGGGATTCCTCGGGAGTAGCACCGAAAGTCATTTTTTGTAACAATAGATTAGAATTTACAATCAAATGTGTTTATTGATTTCTCTATGATCTGTTGGTTAGATGACAGTGATATTTCTAGGTTTTACAAAGGGATATCAATACAATTTCAGTTATCACTCCTTCTACAACCAAATTCACAATCTGATGAATGTATGTCTTGCATTCAATGTTATTGCTCTTATACTTGATATATCATGCTTTTACATAGCGTCGTTCCAGTAAAAAGAAATCGATACTCTAGCTGCATAAAGGATGGCTTCATTTCATTGTATATGTATTGAACAGTATAAACCTAACCTAACGATTAACATTATTAACATTATAAACCTAACAGAACCTAGTCCTAGCCCTAGCCCTAACCCTACCCTTTCCCCTAACCCTACCCCTAACCCTAGCCCTACCCTAGACCTAGCCTTAGCCTTAAGCCTATCTCTATCCCTAACCCTAAAACTACCCAAGCCCTAACCGTAAGCATAACCCTAACCCTAACCCCAACTTTAAAACCAATCCTAGCCCTAACCCTAACTCTTACTCTTCCCCTAATGAAAACTCTAACCCTAGATAACCCAACCCCTAGCCCTATAACCATAACCCTAACCCTAACTCTAACTCTAGCGCTAACGTTTACCTTTACCCTAGCCATAACTTTAGCCCTAACACAAACCCTAGCCCTAACCATAACCCTAACCCTATCCCTAACCCTATCCCTAACCCTATCCCTTTCCCTAGTCCAAGCCCTAGTCCTAGTCCTAACCCTAACCCTAGACCTAATCCTAACCCTAACTCTAGGCCTAACACTTACCTTTACCCTAGCCCTAACTTTAGCCCTAACACAAACTCTAACCCTATCCCAAACCCTAATCCTAACCCTATCCCTAACCATAACCCTAATCCTAACCCTTACCCTAACTCTAACCTAACACTAACCCTAGCCCTAGCCCTAGCCCTAGCCCTATCCCTAACCCTATCCCTAACCCTAACCCAATCCCTAACCCTAGCCCTAGTCCTAGTCCAAGCCCTAGCCCTAATCCTAACCCTAGACCTAATTGTAACCCTAACTCTAGCCCTAACACTTAACTTTACCCTAGCCCTAACTTTAGCCCTAACACAAACCCTAACCCTATCCCAAACCCTAATCCTAACCCTAGCCCTAGCCCTTGCCCTTGCCCTAAGCCTAACCCTATCCCCAACCCTGACCCTAGCCCTAACCCTAAACATAGCCCTAACTCTAACCCTAACCCTTAAATTAGCCCTAAATTTAGCCCAAACACAAACTCTAAGCCAAAAACTAACCCTAGCCCAAGCCCAAACCCAAGCCCTAACCCTAACTTTAACCCTAAGACTAGCCCTAGCCCTAACCCTAAACCTAATCTGAACCCTTACCCTTACCCGAACCCTAGAAAACCCTAACCCTAATGGTAAACTTAACACTAACCCTAACCACAACCCTAACCCTAGCCCTAGACATAACCTGAACCCAAACCCTAGTCCTAACCATAACCATAAAATGAACCCTAAAACTAGCGCTAGCCTATCCCTAACCTGAACCCTAATTATACTTGTAGCCCTAGTATTAGCCCTAGCTCTAACACTAACCCTAACAAAAACCCCTAACCCTACCCTTGCCCTAGCCACAGCCCTAGCCCCAGCCCTAGCCCTAGCCCCAACTGAACCCCCAACCCTAACCCTATCCCTAACCCTTGCCCTAGCCCTTGCCCTAACCCTAGATGTAACCCTAACCCTAACTCTAGCCTTAATGCTTACCTTTACCCTAGCCCTAACCCTAACCCCAGCCTGAGCCCTAGCCCTAGCCCTAGCCCAAACTCTAGCCCTAACCCTTACACTACCCCTAAATTTAGCTCTAAAACAAACCCTAAGCAAAAACCTAACCCTAACCCTAACCCAAGCCCTAGTCATAATCCCAGCCCTAACCCTAACCCTAGCCTTAGCCCAAGCCCTAACCCTAACCCTAACCCTAGCCCTAATCTGAACCCTTACCCTTACCCTAACCCTAGAAAACCCTAACCCTAACAGTAAACTTAACCCTAACCATAACCCTAATTCTAGCCCTAGACAAAACCCGAACCTTAACCATAACCCTAAAAAGAACCCTAAAACTAGCGCTAGCCTATCCCTAACCCTAATTATAGCCTTAGCCCTAGAATTAGACCTAGCTCTAACACTAACCCTAACCGTAACAAAAACCCTAACCCTAGCCCTAGCCACAGCCCTAACCGTAGTCCTAGCCCTAGCCCTACCCGTAACCCTAACCCAAACTTTAACCCAAACCCTAGCTGTAGCCTTAACCAAACCCCTAAAACTAGCCCTCACCCTAACCCAGCACTAGACATTCTTCTAAACCGAGCCCAACCCTAACCCTACCCATAGCCCTAACCCTTACCCAAAAACTAACCCTAACCCTAACACAAACCCTAACCCTAACCCTAGCCATAAACCTAGTCCTAGCCCTAACCAAAAACCTAGCCCTAACCCTAGCCCTAACATAAACCCTAACCCTAACCCCAGCCGTAACCCAAACCCAGCATTAGACGTAGCCCTAACCCTAGCCAAAACCCTAACCCTAGCCAGAGCCCAAACCTGACCACTAACCCTAACAGTAATCCTAATCCTAACCCATGCCCTAACCCTAACCCTACACATACCACTTGCCCAAGCCCTAACCCGAAACCCTAACCCAAACCCTAAACCGTAACACTAACCCAAAACTTAACCCTACCCTAGCACTAACTGTAACCCTAGCCCTAGCCCTAATCCTAACCCTAGCCATAAACCTAGTCCTAACCATAGCCCTAACCGTAGCCCTAACCCTAACTTTAGCCCTGACCCTAACTTTAACCCTAACTCGAGCCCTTGCCCTGACCCTAGCCCTTACTTTAACCCAAACCCTAACTTAACTGTAACTGTAACCCTCGCCCTAACCATAACCGAAACCCTTACATTAACCCTAAACTTAGCCCTAACTGTAACCCTAACACTAACCCTAAAACTAGCCCTAGCCTAGCCCTAACCCTAATTATAGCCGTAGCCCAAGCCCCAGCCCCAGCCCTAGCTCTAACACTAACCCTAACCCTAATACAAACCCAAATCCTAACCCTTGCCCTAGCCCTAAACCCACCCCTACCCCTAAACCTAACCCTACCCCTAGCTTAGCCCTAGCCTTAGCCCTAAGCCTATCCTTAAAACTACCACAACTTTAACCCCAATCCTAGCCCTAACCCTAACTCTTCCCCTTCCCCTAACCAAAACTCTAACCCTAGATAACCCTAGCCATAGCCATAACCCTTACCCTAACCCTTACCTTTACTGTAGCCCTAACTTTAGCCCTAACACAAACCCTAACTCTATCCCTAACCCTTGCCCTAGCCCTAAGCCTTACCCTAGACCTAATCCTAACCCTAACTCTAGCCCTAACACTTAACTTTACCCAAGCCCTAACTTTAGCCTTAACACAAATCCTAACCCTATCCCTAACCCTAATCCTAACCCTAGCCTCAGCCCTAGCCTAACCCTAGCCCTAACCCTCATCCTAAACCGAATTATAGTCGTAGCCAGAACCCTAGCTCTAACACAAACTCTAACACAAACCCAAATCCTAGCCCTACCCTTACCCTTAACCATAGCCCCAGCCCTAGCCCTAACCCTAGCACAAGCCCTAGCCATAACCCTAATCCTTACCCTAACACTAACTCTAGCTGTAACTGTAACCCTAACACTAACTCTAAATCCAGCCCTACCCTAGCCCTAACCCTAATTATAGCCATAGCCCAAGTCCTAGCCCTAGCCCTAACACTAATCCTAATCCTAATCCTAACCCTAACACAAACCCTAACCCTAACCCCAGCCATAGCCAGAGCCCTAGACTTCGCCCTAGCCTTAACCCTAAAACTAACCCTAACCCTAGACCTAGCTCAAACCCTAGCCTTAGACCTAACACTAGCCCAAGCCCTAACCCTAACCCTAGACACAGCCCCAGCCCTAACCCTATCAATAACCCTAACACTAGCTCTAGCCCTAACCCTAATGATAGTTGTAGCCCTAACCCTAACCCTCACCTTAACCCTAAAGCTAATGCAAACCCTAACACGAGACCTAACCCAAACCCTAAACCTAACACTAGCCTTCACCCTAACCCTAGCCCTAGCCCTAGCCCTAACACTAACCCTAGTTGTAGCCCTAGCCCTAGCCCTAGCCCTAGCCCTAACCCTAAATTTAAATTAGCTATCATTAACCCTAACCTTAACCCAAGCTAACCTTAACCGTAACATTAGCTGTTATTAACACTAACACTAACCCTAGTCATAATGCTTAGCTAATCCTAGCTATCCCTAACCCCAGCTAACTGTCATCTCACAAACAGGTCTTAGAAAAGAGTAATCAATGAATACATAATCAAGAAATACATTTGATTGTGAATTGTATCAGATTATGTTATAAATAATGACTGTCACCTTTAGGGGTAAGTCTTGGAAACATTCCCATGATGGAGTAATGAAATTTTGCTTAGATAGAAAATTAAGTATCCTGGGAGGAAGCCAGACCCACTCAAGAGCACCGCCTGCCCCCCACGAGTCCCACTTTGGATTGATTTCCCCTTTTTTTCAACCCAACTGCCCCGTCTTCTGAGAAGGCTGAAAAGACCGGAACTTCCCGGGGAGCACAGCCCTGTGTGGAGTTACTCCCGAGGAAGCCCACTGAGTGGCATTATGTGCAACCTTTGCGCATCAAAAAGGTTGTATTAGGGGTTATTGAGCAATTAGCAATTTTGTCAGTGATTATTTCCCACAATTTGCTAAACCAAGTGTGTATGGTAGGTATGTTAGTGTCCTTCCCTTAAGAAGTAATAGATACTCTGGCTGCATAGAGCATGGCTTTATTTCATTGTATATCTTACTCAAAAATATGAAAGCATGAGATACCAACTGTAAGAGCAATAACATCAAATGCAAGACATACATTAGTCAGAAATTGATTTTGGGTGAACAATAAGTGATATCTAACAAACAGGTCTTAGAAATCAATACTCAGTGAATACAACTACAAGAAATACATTTGATTGTCAATTCTAATACATAATGTTATAAATAATGACTGTTGCCTTTCGGGGTACTTACCCCGTTATAACTTTATAATCAATTGGTTATAACTTTATAACCAATTGGTTATAACTTTATAACCAATCTTGGAAACGTTCCCATGAACGTTAATGAAATTTTGTTTAGATAGAAAATCAAGTATCGGAAACCATTTGGCATCAAAACATGCTTGGGATTCCCCACGGAGCGCAGCCCTGTGTGGAGTGACTCCCAAGGAATCCCACTGAGCAGCATTATGGGGAACTTTTTTGCATCAAAAAAGGTTGTATTAGGGGTTATTCAGCAGTTAGCAATTTTGTCAGTGCTACTTTCCATCAGATGTTAGTCCCACAATTTGATAAACCAAGAGTGTATGGTTAGTGTCCTTCCAGTATGAAGCAATAGATACTCTAGATGCATAGAGCATGGCTTTATTTCATTGTATAAATACTCAACAATATAAAAGCATGATATATCAAGTGTAAGAGCAATAATATCGAATGCAAGACATACAAGGATCAAAAATTGATTTTGGTTGTACGAGAGAGAACTCTCACCGTATTGGCAAGCCTTCATAAAAACTAGAAATGGATCTTTCATCTAAAAAACAGGTCCTAGAAAAGAGTAATCAGTGAATACAAATGTAAGAAATGCATTTGATTGTGAATTGTAATAGATGAAATTATAAATAATATCTGTCACCTTTCGCGGTAAGTTATAACCAATCTTGCAAACGTTCCCATGCAGGAGTAGTGAAATTTGGCTTAGATAGAAAATCCAGTATCGGAAACCATTTTGCATCCAAATATATTTGGGATTCCCAGGGGAGCGCAGCCCTCTGTGGAGTTACTCCTGAGGAATCCTGCTAAGTGGCCTTCTGTGGAACATTTTCACATCAAAAAAGGTTGTATTAGGGGTTATTGAGCCGTTAGCAATTTTGTCAGTGATTCTTTCCATCACATGTAAGTCCCACAATTTGCTAAACCAAGTGTGTATGGTAGGTACGTTAGTGTCCTTCCCTTAAGAAGCAATAGGTACTTTAGCTGCAGAAATCATGGCTTTATTTCATTGTACATCTAGTCAACGATATAAAAGCATGATACATAAATTGTAAGAGCAATAAGATTGAATGCAAGACATTCAAGAATCAAGAATTGATTTTGGTTGTACAATGAGTGATAATTCTCATTGTATTGACAACCCTGTGTAAAACCTAAAAATCTAACTGTCATCTAACAAACAGGTCTTAGAAAAGACTAATCAGTGAATACAAATGCAAGAAATGCATTTGGTTGTGAATTCTATTGCTAATAGATGAAGTTATAAACAATTATCGAGTTATAAGAATTATGAAGTTATAAACATACACAATTTGCTAAATCGAGTGTATACGATACGTACGTTCGTTTCCTTTCCTTAAGAAGCAATAGCTACTCTAGCTGCATAAAGCGTGGCTTTATTTCATTGTATATCTACTCAACAATATGAAAGCATGAGATATCAACTGTAAGAGCAATAACATCGAATGCAAGACATACAATAGTCAAAAATTGATTTTGGGTGAACAATGAGTGATATCTAATGTTGAGGTCTTAGACATGAGAAATCAGTGAATACAACTACAAGAAATACATTTGATTGTGAATTCTAATACATTATGTTATAAAAAAATAACTGTTGCCTTTCGGGGTAAGTTATAACCAATGATGGAAACGTTCCCATGCAGGAGGAATGGAATTTGGCTTGGATAGAAAATCAATTTTGTCACTTATAGTTTCCATCACATGTAAGTCCCACAATTTGCTAAACCAAGTCTGTATAGTAGGTATGTTAGTGTCCTTCCATTAAGAAGTAATAGATACTCTACCTACACAGAGCATGGCTTTATTTCATTGTACATCTAGTCAACAATATAAAAGCATGATACTGTGAGATTGTCCCAATCGATGTAGTGCACAACAGGTCTCCTTAAACAGAAAGTCCTTTATTTGCAGAAAAGATCTTGTTGGTCAAACACACTTCTTCTGTTAGTATGAATACAACTACAATTATACTTGATATGAAATAAGTAGGTTCCCAGGCAAAACACTGTTGGGGTTTGTGGGGCGGATGTTCCCAAGGAAAAGCAAGCAAAGGCTCACATAGCACCTGTGAATAATATAACACATAGCAGGAGGCTTTCAGCTGAAGGCCATGAGCTAGGGAGAAGCGAAAAACCGATAAGAATGAAGAAAAGTTAATGAGCAGTAAGCATGCGCAGAACGAGCAAGAAATGAATTCCTGCGGTGGGAGTCACTCTACAGATGCCAGCTCCTGTCCGGGACCTAGAGGAGTCGGTTTGCAACCTGAAACAAAGGAAATGTTAAGTAATCATCAGATTGGTCGATAGACCTCTCAGGCCTCAATGAATTACACAATTGCAATAGAGAATAATACCACTGAGAATAATAAACAGCAGGAGACATTGGCAGGGCTAACTGACAATACGTACCTTGGTAATGCAACAGTATCATTGAGAATGACAATCACCAGGAAACCATGGCAGTGCTAACTGACATTCTGCCCTCCTGATAAAACATCCCCTCCCCTCCCAGGTTTCAAAGGGTACAGTTTATGGAAAGCCCGAATTTTTTCAGGAGCATGCACATGAGAGGATCTTTCTTCGGTAGGCTGTAATGAAAAACAGGATGCACAAATGTCAATGATTTGGGGAGTTTAAGTGCAAATGTCACTTTGTTAATGCACCTTATCACAGGGAAAGGCCCCACGTATGTCCAGCCCAATTTTCGACTAGGTTGGAGTCCTTTAATATTTTTAGTTGACACATAGACAGAGTCTCCAGGGGAGAGATCCCATCACGGGGATCCCATCCTGGGGCCATCCCGTCCTGGGGCCCTCCCCTTATCAGCATATTTCTTAGAGTCCACTTTGGCTTCTTCCAACGTTTTTGCAATCAAAGGCCAAGACTCCCATAGTGAATTCCACCAAGTAGCAAAATCACTAGACCCCTCCGCTGCTGGGACTAAATCAGGCAACGGAATGACTAACATTATAACCCAACCCTAACCCTAACAATAACCCTAGCCCTAACCCAAAACCTAACACTAGACCAAAACCTAACCCTAACCCTAACCCTAAACCCTAACCGCTAACCCAAACCCCTGACCCCTAACCTGACCCCGAATCCCTAACCCAAACCCAAAACCCTAACCCTAACCCTAACCTAACCTAACTCTAAACTTACCAAAACACTAATCCCTAACCCTAAATACTAACCCTAACCCCTAAACCTAACCCTAGCACTAACCCTAGCAAATTGTTTATATTTATAACTTTATAACCCTAACCCAAACCCTAACACTAAACATAGTGCTACCCTAATCCTAACCGTAAACCTATTTGTAACCCAAGCCCTAGCCCAAAACCTAAACCTACCCTAGCCATAAACCTAGTCCTAGCCCTAGCCCTAACCCTAACCCTAGCCTTAACTCTAAGCCTAACCATACCATTAGCCCTAACGCTAAACTTACCCAAAACCTAACCCTAACTTGAACCCTAATCCGGACCCTAACCCTACCCCAAAACCTACCCCTAACCCCGACCCTAACACTAACCCTAACCCATGTCCTAACCGTAACCTTAACTGAACCCTAACCCTAGCCCAACACTTACCCTAACCCTAGCCCTAACCCTACACATACCCCTTGCCCAAGCCCAAGCCCTAGCCGTTACCCTAACCCTAACCCTAACTGTAACACTAATCCTAGCCCTAACTCTAACCCTGGCCCTAGTCCTAACCCTAATCTAAGCCATAAACCTAATCCTAGCCCCAACCCAAACCCTAGCTTTAGACCTAGGCCTAACTCTAACCCTAACACTAGACCGAACCCTAACCCTGGCCCTAGCCCTAATTCTAATCTAAACCATAAACCTAGTCCTAGCCCTAACCCAAACCCTAGCCCTAACTCTAACCCTAACCCTAACTTTAGCCTTAACACTAACCCTGCAAAATACCTAACCATAACCCAAGCCCTAAACCTAACACTAACCCTATCCCTATCCCTATCCCTAACTTTAACCCTAGCCCTAGCTCTAACCCAAGCCCTAACAATAACCCTAGCCTTAAACCTAACCCTAATCAAACCCCTAGCTATAGCCCTAACCCTAACCCTGGCCCTAGCCCTAACACTAATATAAGTCATAAACCTAGTCCTAACCTTAACCCAAACCCTAGCCCGAACTTTAGCCTTAACATTAGCCCTGCACAAAACCTAACCCTTGCTCTAACCGTAACCCTACCCCTTACCCTAGCCCTACTCCTACTCCTAACCCTAACCCTAGGCCTAACCCTAACCCTTACCATTGCCCTAGCCCTAACTTTAGCCCTAACACAAACCCTAGCCCTAGCCCTAACCGTAACCATAGCCCTAGCCCTAACACTAACAGTAACACTATCTTTAGCCCAAACCTAACCCTAACCCAAACCCTACTCCCAAACCTCACTAACCCTAGCCCTAACCCTAACCCTAATCTAAGCCATAAACCTAGTCCTAGCCCTAACCCAAACCCTAGCCCTAACCCAAACCCTAGCCCTAACTGTAACACTAACCCTGCAAAAAACCTAACCCTAACCCAAGCCCTAACCCTAAATCTAACACTAACCCTAGCCCTAGCTCTAACCCAAACCCTAACAGTAACCCTAGCCCTAAATCTAACCCTAATCAAAACCCTAGCCCTAGCCCTAACCCTAACCCTGGCCCTAGCCCTAACCCTAATATAAGCCATAAACCTAGTCCTAGCCCTAACCCAAACCCTAGCTTGAATTTTAGTCTTAACACTAACCCTGCACAAAACGTAACCTTAACCCTAGCCCTAGCCCTAACCATAACCCTATCCCTAACCCTTACCCTACTCCTAATCCTAACCCTAGGCCTAACCCTAACCCTAACCCTTACCATTGCCCTTGCCCTAACTTTAGCCCTAACACAAACCCTAGCCCTAGCCCTAAGCATAGCCATAACACTAACAGTAACACTAACCGAAGACCTAACCCAAACCCTATCTCTAGCCCCAAACCTAACCCTAACCCAAACCCTACTCCCAAACCTAACACTAGCCCTAGCCCTAGCCCTAACCCTAACCCTGGCCCTAGCCCTAACCCTAATCTAAGCCATAAACCTAGTCCTAGCCCTAACCCAAACCCTAGCCCTAACTGTAACACTAACCCTGCAAAAAACCTAACCCTAACCCAAGCCCTAACCCTAAACCTAACACTAACCCTAGCCCTAGCTCTAACCCAAACCCTAACAGTAACCCTAGCCCTAAATCTAACCCTAATCAAAACCCTAGCCCTAGCCCTAACCCTAACCCTGGCCCTAGCCCTAACCCTAATATAAGCCATAAACCTAGTCCTAGCCCTAACCCAAACCCTAGCTTGAATTTTAGCCTTAACACTAACCCTGCACAAAACGTAACCTTAACCCTAGCCCTAGCCCTAGCCCTAACCGTAACCCTATCCCTAACCCTTACCCTACTCCTAATCCTAACCCTAGGCCTAACCCTAACCCTTACCATTGCCCTAGCCCTAACTTTAGCCCTAACACAAACCCTAGCCCTAGCCCTAAGCATAGCCATAACACTAACAGTAACACTAACCGAAGACCTAACCCAAACCCTATCTCTAGCCCCAAACCTAACCCTAACCAAAACCCTACTCCCAAACCTAACACTAGCCCTAGCCCTAGCTCTAACCCTAACCCTGGCCCTAGCCCTAACCCTAATCTAAGCAATAAACCTAATCCTAGCCCTAACCCAAACCCTAGCTTTAGACCTAGACCTAACTAAACCAAACCCTAACCCTAGCCCTAGCCCAAACCCTGGCCTTAACCCTAACCATAGCCCTAGCCCTAACACTAACAGTAACACTAAGCGAAGACCTAACCTTAACCCTATCTCTAGTCCAAAACCTAACCCTAACCGAAACCCTACTCCCAAACCTAACACTAGTCCTATCCCTTACCCAAACCCGAGCCCTAGACCTAACTCTAACCTTAACCCTAACATTAGCCTTAACACTAACCCTGCACAAAACCTAACCCTAACCCTAACTCAAGCCCTAACCCTAACCCGAGCACTAATCCTAAACCTAACACTAACCCTACCCCTAGCTTTAACCCTAGCCCTAGCTCTAACCCTAACCCTAACACTAACCCTAGCCCTAACCCTAACCGAAACCCTAGCCATAGCCCTAACCCTAAACCTAGCCGTAACCCTAATATAAGCCATAAACCTAGTCCTAGCCCTAACCCAAACCCTAGCCCAAACTTTAGCCTTAACACTAACCCTGCACAAAACCTAACCCTAACCCTAGCTCTAACTAACCCTAACTGTAACCCTATCCCTACACCTTACCCTAGCCCTGGCCCTAGCTCTACTCCTAACCCTAACTCTAGCCCTAACACTTACCATTACCCTATCCCTAACTTTATTCCTAACACAAACCCTTGCCCTAGCCCTAACCATAGCCCTAGCCCTAACCCAAACCCTAAAACTAGCGCTAGCCTATCCCTAACCCTAATTATAGCCTTAGCCCTAGAATTAGACCTAGCTCTAACACTAACCCTAACCATAACAAAAACCCTAACCCTAGCCCTAGCCACAGCCCTAACCGTAGTCCTAGCCCTAGCCCTACCCGTAACCCTAACCCAAACTTTAACCCAAACCCTAGCTGTAGCCTTAACCAAACCCCTAAAACTAGCCCTCACCCTAACCCAGCACTAGACATTCTTCTAAACCGAGCCCAAACCCTAACCCTACCCATAGCCCTAACCCAAACCCTAAACCAAAAGCTAACCCTATCCCTATCCCAAGCCCTATGCCTAATCCCAGCCCTAACACAAACCCTAGCCCAAGCCCAAGCCCTAAACTTAACCCTAACTTTAACCCTAGCACTAGCCCTAACACTAATCCGAAGCCATACCCTTACCCTAACCCTAGAAAACCCTAACTCTAACGGTAAACTTAACACTGACCCTAAACCGTAACCCTAACCCTAGCCCTAGACATAACCCAAACCCAAACTCTAGTCCAAACCATAACCATAAAACAAACCCTAAAACAAGCCCTAGTCTATCCCTAACCCTAACGCTAACCCTAACCCTGGACATAGCCCTAACCTATCTTTTACCATAGCACAAGCCCTAGCCCTAGCCCTAACCCTAACCATTACCCTAGCCCTAACTTTAACCCAAACCCTACACCTAACAGTAGCCCTAGCCCTTGCCCTAATGCTAAATCTAACCCTAGCCCTAGTCCTAAAAATAACCCTAACCCTAGGCCTAACCCTAAACCTAACCCTAGCTGTAACCCGAACCCAAACCCTTACCTTTACCCTAGACCTAAAATAAGGCCTAGTACAAACCCTAACCCTAACCCTAGCCCTAACTTTAACCCTAGGCCTAACCCTAACCCTAGCTGTAACCCTTACCATTACCCTAGCCCTAACTGTAGCTGATATCTGAACCCTTGACATAGCCCTAGCCCTAATCCTAACTGTAGCCCTAACCTTAACCCAACCCTACACCTAACCCTAGCCCTAACCATAGCCCTAGCCCTAACTCTAGCCCTAACCCTAACCCTTACACTAGCCCTAAATTTAGCCCTAATGCAAACCCTAAGCCAAAAGCTAACCCTAACCCTATCCCTATCCCAAGTCCTATCCCTAATTCCAGCCCTAACCCTAACCCTAGCCCAAGCCCTAACCCTAACCCTAACTTTAATCCTAAAACTAGCACTAGCCCTAACACTAATCCAAAGCCTTACCCTTACCCTAGACAACTCTAACTCTAATCGTAAACTTAACCCTAACCCTAACCGTAACCCTAACCCTAACCGTAACCCTAGTCCAAACCATAACCATAAAATGAACCCTAAAACAAGCGCTAGTCTATCCCTAACCCTAATGCTAACCCTAACCCTGGACATAGCCCTAGCTCTATCTTTTACACTAGCACAAGCCCTAGCCATAGCCCTAACCCTAACCGTAACCCTAGCCCTAACCTTAACCCAAACCCTACACCTAACAGTAGACCTAGCCCTTGCCCTAACCCTAAATCTAAACCTAGCCCTAGCCCTAAACATAACCCTAATCCTACCCCAAAACCGAGGCCTAACACTAACCCTAGGCCTAACCCTAAACCCAACACTAGCCGAACGCAAACCCTTACCTTTACCCTAGACCTAAAATTAGCCCTAGTACAAACCCTAACCCTAGCCCTAACTTTAACCCTAGGCCTAACCCTAACCCTAACTCTAGCCCTAACCCTTACCATTACCCTAGCCCTAACTGTAGCCGACATCTGAACCCTAGACATAGCCCTAGACGTAGCACAAGCCGTAGCCCTAATCCTAACCGTAGCCCTAGCCCTAACCTTAACCCAACCCTAAACCTAACTCTAGCCCTAATCTTTACCCTAACCCAAACCGTAAACATAACCCTAGCCCTAACCCAAAAACTAACCCTAACACTAACCCTAACCCTAGCTCTAACCCTAACCCTAGCTCTAGCCCTAACCCGAACCCGAACCCAAACCCTAACCCTAACCCTAACCCCAACCCCAACCCTAACCCACGGAAATGTCCCTAGCAGTCTGGTTCTAAATACGTTTACCCGGAGTTAAGTCCCACTGACGTGAGCGGAAACCATTTCCATGTAATTATATTTAAGACAAATGGTTAAAAAAGCAGTTTAGCACAGAACTAGTATCTCCCTTAAAACATTAGTATGGTGTGAGTAACCAATTCTGAATAAGGACCTCAGAATAGTCCCTTCCTTGAAATGTTGTGTGTATCGTAGAAAACGGAGATTTCTCTGTCTAAACACTCTGCTGACTGATCCCAATGTGGATAACGAAACTGCGGCAACAGAGGGGTCCACAAACACTGCAGGAGTTTTTACATAGTTGGGATATGTGGAAAAATATGACTTGGTAAATTAACTTTGAAAATTAAAGTGGTCTCACAAGAGTAGAAAATGCCCTGTATGAGATGGGATGCTGAGAGACAGCTTGAAAATGTGTGGGTGAGAAGAATCAGTCTAATGAGGCCCATGAAAAGAGGAATAAATCACGAGGGTTGGGAATGAGTTCCAAATTGTTCCCCACTCACATGGTTCCTCCCTAGCTCCCATCTTGTTTGCATCTAATTTCAATAACCTAAAGAAAAATCTCTTTATACCCTCGACTGCAGCAAAGTCACAGCTCAACTGAAAAATGAATCTGGGTACCGGATTATACTGCAGAAATGACATATGACTTATAGCTATGAATGCTAACCAGTTAGCAGGCTACCAACAGCTGCTTTGCTATTGGCAGCCCTGGAGCGCTTTTAACATGTGCAGTGACAGTCACAGGAAGAGCCCTTACTTTTGTCAGGTACTCCACTTTCATGTTGTCTACCATCAATTTCTTCTGGGAAAGCTCTATTTTCAGCAACTGGAGGTGATGAAGCAGCTCCTTCTGTTCTATCAGCTGCCTGGTAATTTTGATGGTGCCTTCCCATTCTTCCGAGGAGGAGATATCATCAGTTGGCCGTGTAGTCTCCAAACTAATATCTTCAGACTCCAAGGAGCTGGAAACATTAAAATTTTTAGGTTCTCTGGAATTTTTCTGTGACATTCTTGTGCTGGGGTTTAAAGATTTTTCAGGTTGTAGTTCAGACACTTGGAAAAATAGAGAGCTGGTATAAGCAAAATAATTTTTGCATGATATTTAATCATGCTTTGTTTCAAGTCTGAAACATGAGAAGCATACAACTTAATTCAAAACCAAGTATCCTGGCTAGTATTATGCAAGTGGTCTTCAAAACGTGCGTATTGAAACTATGAGATTATGTGCTGTGATGAGGGTATTGACTAGTATTTGCCAAATATTCACTGGACAGCCAGCCCCATATCATGAAACACATCGCTCATTATAGTTTCTAATTCTTACACCTAAGTCTGGTTTCCGCTTTTCTCCTTTCAAACTAATGCATTCCAAAAGCTTCATACACTAAGGAAGTACATTTCTGCCCTGACCTGGATAGCCCAGGCAAGCCCAATCTCATCACACCTTGGAAGCTAAGCAGGGTCAACTCTGGCAAGTACTTGGATGGGAGACCTTCCTGAAATACCAGAGGCAGGAGTGGACTTTATTCAGCTACCTCTCTGACTATCCTACAGGCTCCCAGTAGGGGCAGTCACCAGAGGTCGCCATGACTTCCAGCTGCACACACACTCACATAAAATGATACCAAAAAAAGAAAGAACAAAAGAAAATGTATTTCTGTCCTCAATCTCATTGCTCATATTTCTGGACTGCAATTTATGTGTACTACTAACCCTACACAAAATTCAAAAGTGGTGAAAAGAAATACAAAGACCACTCATAACAGCAGTAATTGCTGATAACTACCTTCGTAAACATAGGGAGACTGCATTAACAACTAAATGAAACTAAAACCCAGGGGCTCCTGCAAGACTTACAAAGTTTATTCTAGCATCTGGGTTCCCGGGCGCCCGGCTATGCCGGTAGTGTCCAGGGGCCGCTTTGCCGCCATGCTGGGAGACGGGCAGCAAGAGCTGCATGCCTGGCGCGCATTTGGAGCTTGTGGGGGTGGGGCTTGCCACTTGAAGAAGCGATGCCCTGCTCCCACTTTTGGCAGTTGCACGCAGAGGGAGAAGCGTCGAAAGCCGCCTTCGGCCCGAGCTTCTACTGTCCTTCGGCTCCTTCTTCGGCACCCCTTGCTCCTCCACGCTGAAGGCATGCAGAGGGAGCTCCTGGTGTTGGAGCTGTGCTGAGAGGAGGCGGTGGCCCAGAGACAGCGGTGAAGCCCGTTTCCAAGCGGCGGCAGCTCCTAGCGCAGCGGGCGGCGGCCAGAAAATGATGGCAGCGCACGCAGCATCAGGATCCGGCTCCTGACGGCTGCTGCGACCTTGTGGCGAGGGAGCCTTGTTGAGGAGGGTCGCGTCGGGGCTGAGCGGAGTGTGAGGAGGTGCCTGGAGGCTTCAGAAAAGAGGGTGGAAAGGGGCTTGAAGGGGCCTACCTGCTCCCAGCCGGCGGCGAACGGTTTGTGCGCACCTACAGCTCATCGCGTGGTGGCGGCAGAAGCCCAGGGGGAGGCAACAGTATCAGGCTCCCCGGTAGCGGCCCAGTTTTCTCCTTTCTGGCCGGAGCACAGCTGCGGCGGCGTGTTCCTCGGTGGCGATGGTGCCTTTTTTCGGCGGTGGTGGCTGGCTCCTCTTGCGCCCGCATCTGGTTTGTCCAGGGTGGCTAGGCGGTCGACATGCTCCTAGGCAACCCCAATTACTTAAAGTTTGCTCTTGTGGCCTCACAGCCTAAGGTTTTCGCCTCCTTAATTGCAAGTCAGTCCCTTCAGTACTCCTGCTTTTCCGTCTTGCCAGGGTTGTGGGTACAATGCTTCCCTTACTTCTAAGCAGCCTTGTGCTGAACAATTCTAGGGCAATGGAAAAGAGCACTTTGGGATCCAAACTCTTTCCTGGGAGGAAGCCCCACTGACCACACTGGAACTCACTTCTGAGCAGACCAGCTTAGATCCTGGTGGGTCTGACTGGTGAAGTTAGGAACGGCTGAATAGATGTGCAGCCAAGAGTGGGGGAGGAGAAAGAAATCAAAGCGAGACCAGCAGAAAGAAGGGAGGATGGAGGCAGAAAGTGTGCATGATGTGCACATTTATGTACACCATGCATGCTGAGCTGCATGACATTCCAGCAGTAAATTTTTATTATTCTTGCAGCTATAATAAACCAGTTTCCAACATGCAAATTAGCCTTTGGCAATTTCCTAGCAAATATCTCCAGGCTAACTGGTGCTTTCCTTTTGCTATACATGCTAAAAATATGTTATTTGTACTTCAGACACCTGATGGCACTAGGAAAACTAAATAACTCTTGTGGCCCCCTTCTTCATAATTAGATTTTTTAAAACATTACTGCAGAAACACAAGTAGTTGTTACTATTGTTATTATGCCTGATCTTCTTCCCCTAGAAGAGCTCTGTAAAGAGGAGTTAAGAAGAAGCAACAATGTGTTGCTAGCCTCTCAGTTCAGAATGATGGTTCCCAAGATATGAAAGAACCCTTCTTTGTTATAAAGATGGGGGTGGATGCTAAAGAAAGTCAGAAATGGAGAGAGTAGAAGGAAGCTGCTTGAAGAAATGCACAAGCCGAATTCCCTGTCACTAGTGGGGTACCTCAACACGTGGGGTGGAAGGGCTTGCAGCGGGAGAAGGATGCCCAGGGAAGTGGGGGACATAGTGGTATGGTGTTGTGGAAAGGAGGGCAGGAGGGGAGCTCTGGAGGGAGGGGGGATAGGGGCCCCTGGGTACTGTCTGTCCAGGGCCCCCCAAAATCTGAAACTGGCCCTGCTTTGACGCCTCTGTGTGTGTGTGCGCGCCACACTCTCCCTCCTCCAAGCTCTATTACCTGTACAACAAAAAATGGATCAGCGTCTCGGCGGCCTCCAAGCTCCTGGTCAACATGCTGGGGGGGGATGGGCCTTTCCTTGGGCAGCATGCTTTGCAGCGGGGACAAAAAGGTGCCGGCCTCATGGGGGGAGGGGGTCTGCTGGACATGGAGGGAGGAGCGTGTGAGCAGAATGATGCTCAAAACATGGGTCACCATAAAGGGTGTTGGGTGTTCAGCTGCTGCAGTGAGCAGCTAGTGGGGGGAGACCATGGGGAGCCTGAGGCCCTTCGCTTGCTCCCCCCGAGATTGGTGAAGTTGGGCATTTCAGGGCCTTAAGATGAGCAAGGGGCTCCCCCTTATAAGGGCAACCCCAGATCCCACATAGGCACCCTCTCTTTCCAGGACATTCCCATCCTCTTGTAGGCAGAAGCTTCATGCAGTTAATAGCTGTGTGGTAGGCCGAAATCCAACAGAGGCGGCCTTTTGTCAGGAGGAGCTGCCCACAGCAGAGATGCAGCTACTGAAGGGAAGAATCTCTGTCCCCACAGAGGAGGGCAGTTCTGGTTTGGGGGCTGGACCACCTATTGCTCCCCCCAGCAGAGTGACCCAACCCATAACATGTCACACAAGCAGGGTGGGGTGGGTGAGGCGCAGAAAAGAGCTGCAGAGGAGGGAGCCAGACTGCTTGAGTAAGCGAGCCAAACTTCATTCTTCAAAGGAATGTACTAGGTCATTAACAATAAGACAGAGGGTGAAAATTCCTTCCTGGCCTCAGGTCAGACACAAGAGTATAACTTGTTTTGGGATCCTTCTAAAAGGAAATTTGGGGAAATGGCTGGGGTTCATCTCTAAGCCCAGGAGCACATTGCTGTTTTTGGTGTGGGCCTGTTCTAGTTCTGCACATTTCACTGGTGTACAGGAGAGGACTGCAATATACTTGTCTGCCAGGCCATAGCCTTTGTAGACATATGTTTTCAGGATGCTTAAAATTGACTTGAGAGATTGTGGAAGGCTAGGAATCCAGGGTCTCTCTTCAAGAATGTGGAAAGAATGATATAAAGGAGGGATATTACTGGATTAAGGGGTTGAGGGAGAATGAAATGACTTCTTAGCTTTTGAGGAGAAGACCGGCAGAGCAAGAAGGGGGGCACGGTCTACTGGGAGGGCACAGTCTACGGGGCACTAAAGTTACAGCATTCCCTTTCCTTTGTTTGCAGGGACCAGGCCTTTACTACATAGACGACGATGGCGTACGCCTGTCAGGCCCCCTATTTTCCACAGGAAGTGGAAACTCTTATGCTTACGGGGTGCTGGACAGCAGATACCAACCCGACCTCAGCGTGGAAGAGGCCTACGACCTGGGCAGGCAGGCCATCTCTTAAGCCACCCACCGTGACTCCTACTGTGGAGGCATGGTGAAGAGTAAGTTTTCCTGGCCTCTGCCCTTGAACTGCCCTGGCTCTTTTAATGTTGCCCATCTCAGTCCTGTAAGCATGTGGCTGCTTTATGAGAGCCGGCTTTACTTGTGCACATTTTACACTGATGGTGTGGTGTCTCCCAGTGTATCACATGAAGGAAGACGGCTGGATCCGGGTTGGACGCACCAACGTCATTATGCTGCTCGACCAGTACGCAGAGGCCAAGAAATGAGATGTGACAGGCCAAGAACTGTACATGCCGGAGGTTCTTTGACACTCAGGGCTGACGGGGGAAAGGGACGGGGCCTCATGACAATAAAGAGACCTTGAAAGTTTGTTTTCTCAGACTTCGGTTTGTTATTTTGGAAGTTTGTTGCAATCATTTGGGAGGCTCAGTCAGAAACACTCAAGCTACAAGCCTGATTCAATTTCAGGAGCATCTGAGAGGCCAAAAAGATTTTCAGGGTTATCAGCATTTGGGAATCCAAGCTCCCTTTGTCAGGTATAAGACAGAAGCATGTAAATCTTCAGTAGCTAAATTCTGGCACAATTCCACCTCCACCTCCAGCAACACAGGGATTCAGTGCCCGTCCGAAAAACACCCTTATAGATAGATTCAACAAGTGGGTAGCCATATTGGTCTGAAGCGACAGAACAAACTTTGAGTCCAGTGGCATCTTTAAGGTTAATGAAGTTTAATTCTGGCTATAAGCTTTCATGTGCACGCACACTGCTTACTCCCAGAATACAACTTTGTTGGTCTTAAAGGTGCAACTGGTCTCATACTTCGCTCTGCATATTTGAAAGTCATGGTTTCCCCAAAGGAAGGGAACGTCATGCACCCGCTAATCCCAGGAAAATGTCCTTCCATTTTTTAAAAAAAAATTCTCATCAGAATGCAGGTTTTCAGGCAAAATGAGAAACTTTGCCAGCATACTTCTTTATATAATCGCAGCCTGGAAATTCAGGATGTAGCCTTTGACTTGGCTGCATCTATGGCATTAATGCCCATGGCTCCCCTTGAGGACCATTGATTACTCATTTCTATGATCTGTTGGTTACACGAGAGTGATATTTCTCGGTTTTACAAAGTGATATCAATACAGTGTCAGTTATCACTCCTTGTACAACCAAATTCAAAATCTGATGAATGTATGTCTTGCATTCAGTGTTACTGCTCTTTCACTTGATATATCATGCTTTTATACGGATTAGGGTTAGGGCTTGGGTTAGGGTTAGGTTTTGTGCAGTGTTAGTGTTAAGGCTAATGTTAGGGTTAAGGTTAGAATTAGGGCTAGGGTTTGGGTAAGGGCTAGGACTAGGTTTATGGCTTAGATTAGGGTTAGGGCTAGGGCTAGGGCCAGGGTTTGGGCTAGGGCTAGGGTTAGGGTTTGGTTTAGTTAGGTCTAGGTCTAAAGCTAGGGTTTGGGTTAGGGCTAGGATTAGGTTTATTGCTTAGATTAGGGCCAGGGTTTGGGCTAGGGCTAGTGTTAGGTTTGGGAGTAGGGTTTGTGTTAAGGTTAGGTGTTAGGTTTTTTGCAGGGTTAGTGTTAAGGCTAAAGTTAGGGTTAGAGTTAGGGCTAGGGTTTGGGTTAGGGCTAGGACTAGGTTTATGGTTTAGATTAGAAGTAGGGCTAGGGCCAGGGTTAGGGTTAGGGTTTGGGTTAGGGCTAGGATTAGGTTTACGGCTTAGATTAGGGTTAGGGCTAGGGCCAGGGTTAGGGCTAGGATTAGTGTTACTGTTATGGTTAGGGTAATGGCTAGGGCTTGGGCTTGGGCAAGGGGTATGTGTAGGGTTAGGGCTAGGGTTAGGGTAAGGGTTGAGCTAGGGTTAGGGTTCAGTTAAGGTTAGGGTTAGGACATGGGTTAGGGTCAGGGGTAGGGTTCGGGTTCAAGTTCAGGTTAGGTTTGGGGTAAGTTTAGTGTTAGGGCTAATGGTAGGGTTAGGGTTAGAGTTAGGGCTAGGGTTAGGGTTAGGGCTAGGACTAGGTTTATGGCTAGGGTAGGTTTAGGGCTAGGGCTAGGTTTTGGGCTAGGGCTAGGGTTACAAATAGGTTTAGGGTTACGATTAGGGTAGGACTATGTTTAGTGTTAGGGTTTGGGTTAGGGCTAGGGTTAGGGCTAGGGCTAGGGCTTAGACAAGGGTTAGGGATAGGGTTACAGTTAGGGATAGGGATAGGTTTAGGGTTAGGGCTAGGATTAGGTTTATGGCTTGGATTAGGGTTAGGGTTACGGTTAGGGTTTGGTTTAGTTTTAGGGTTAGGGATAGGATTTGGGCTAGGGTTAGTGTTAGGGTTTGGGTTAGGGCTAGGGTTAGGTTTAGGGCTAGGGCTAGGTTTAGGGTTAGGGCTATGGCTAGGACTAAGGTTAAGTCTGGGGCTTGGGCTAGTGTTTGGGTTTTTGGTAGTTTTAGTGTTAGAGCTAGGGCTATGGCTATAATTAGGGCTAGGTTTATGGTTAGGGTTAGGTTTTGGGTAGGTTTAGTGTTAGGGCTAATGGTCGCATTAGGGTTAGGCCTAGGGTAGGGTTAAGGTTAGGACTAGGTTTATGGCTAGGATTAGGTTTAGGTCAAGGGTTAGGTTTAGGGCTAGGGTTACAAATAGGGTTAGGGTAGGACTACTTTTAGGGTTAGGGTTAGAGTTAGGGCTAGGGTTAGGTTTTGAGTTAGGGTTAGGGTTAGAGCTACGTCTAGGGTTTGTGTTAGGGTTTCGGTTAGTGTTAGGGCTAGGGTTAGGTTTAGGGTTGTAGCTCAGTCTATGTTTAGTGTTAATATTTGGGTTAGGGTTACAGTTAGGGCTAGGGTTATTGTAAGGTTTCGAGTTAGGACTAGGGCTAGGGTTAGGTTTAAGTTTAGGGTTAGGTCTAGGGTTCGTGTTAGGGTTAGGGCTTGGGCAAGGGGTATTTTTAGGGTTAGGGTTAGGATTAGGGCAAGGGTTAGGATTAGGTTTACTGTTAGGGTTAGTGTTCGTGTTAGGGTTAGGGCTAGGGCTACGGTTTGGTCTGGGGCTCGGGTTAGGGCTAGAGTTGGGGTTAGGCCTTGGGTTAAAGTTAGGACTATGGCTAGGGTTAGGGTTTGTGTTAGGGCTAAAGATAGGGATAGGGTAAATGTATGGGTTAAGGCTCAGGTTAGGGCTAGAGTTAGGGTTAGGCCTAGGGTTAGGCCTAGAGTTAGGGCTAGGTCTATGTCTAGGGTTAGGGTGTGGGGTAATGTTAGAGCTAGGTAAATGGTAAGGGTTAGGGCTAGAGTTAGGTTTAGGGTTAGGCCTAGCTTTAAAGTTAGGGCTAGGGTTAGGGTTTGTGTTAGGGCTAAATTTAGGTCTAGAGTAAAGGTAAGGGTTAGGGCTCGGGTTACGGCTCGGGTTAGGTTTAGTTTCAGGCCTAGGGTTAGGGTTAGGATTAAGGTTAGGTTTTGGGCTAGGGCTAGGGTTAGATTTAAGGATTGGGCTACAGCGAGGACTAGGGCTTGGGCTCGGGTTTTGGTTAGAATTAGGGTTAGAGTTGGGTTTTGGGCTAGGGCTAGGGTTAGATTTAGGGCTAAGGATAGCAATAGGGCTAGGGTTATGGTTATGGTTAGGGTTTAGGTTAGGGCAAGGTCTAGGGCTATAGTTAGGTTTAGGGTTTGGGTTAACGTTAGGGCAAGGATTACAGTTAGGGTTAAGGCTAGGGGTAGGGCTTCTGGTAGGATAAAAGATAGAGCTAGGGCTATGTCCAGGGTTAGGGTTAGCGTAATGGTTAGGGCTAGGGCTAGGGTTTCAGTTAGGGTTAGGGCTAGGGCTAGGTTAGGTTTAGAGTTTGGTTTAGGGTTAGGGTTCATGTTAGGGTTAGGGCTGAGGCTAGGATTTGGTCTGGGGCTTGGGCACAGCCTAGTTTTTGGGTTTGTATTGGGGTTAGGGTTAGTGTTAAAGCTAGGCATCGTCTTAGGGCTATGGCTATAATTTGGATTTGGGTTAGGGTTAGGACTAAGGTTAAAGTCAGGGTTAGTTTTTGGGTAAAGCTCGGGTTAGGGCTAGAGTTAGGGTTAGGTTTAGTGCTAGGATTAGAGCTATGGTTAGAGTTAGGGTTAGGGTTAGGTTTAGGGGTTAGGGGTTAGGGTTAGTATTTAGGGTTAGGGATTAGTGTTTGGGTAAGTTTAGAATGAGGTTAGGTTTGGGTTAGGGTTAGATGTTAGGGTTAGGGTTTTGGGTTCGGGGTCAGGGTTTAGGCTTAGGGTTAGGGTTAGGTTTTGGTCTAGTGTTAGGTTTTGGGTTAGGGTTAGGGTTAGGTTATAATGTTAGTCGTTCCGTTGCCTGATTTAGTCCCAGCAGCGGAGGGGTCTAGTGATTTTGCTACTTGGTGGAATTCACTATGGGAGTCTTGGCCTTTGATTGCAAAAACGTTGGAAGAAGCCAAAGTGGACTCTAAGAAATATGCTGATAAGGGGAGGGCCCCAGGACGGGATGGCCCCAGGATGGGATCTCTCCCCTGGAGACTCTGTCTATGTGTCAATTAAAAATATTAAAGGACTCCAACCTAGTTGAAAATTGGGCTGGACATACATGGGGCCTTTCCCTGTGATAAGGTGCATTAACAAAGTGACATTTGCACTTAAACTCCCCAAATCATTGACATTTGTGCATCCTGTTTTTCATTACAGCCTACGGAAGAAAGATCCTCTCATGTGCATGCTCCTGAAAAAATTCGGGCTTTCCATAAACTGTACCCTTTGAAACCTGGGAGGGGAGGGGATGTTTTATCAGGAGGGCAGAATGTCAGTTAGCACTGCCATGGTTTCCTGGTGATTGTCATTCTCAATGATACTGTTGCATTACCAAGGTACGTATTGTCAGTTAGCCCTGCCAATGTCTCCTGCTGTTTATTATTCTCAATGGTATTATTCTCTATTGCAATTGTGTTATTCACTGAGGCCTGAGAGGTCTATCGACCAATCTGATGATTAATTAACATTGTCTTTGTTTCAAGTTGCAAACCGACTCCTCTAGGTCCCGGACAGGAGCTGGCATCTGTAGAGTGACTCCCACCACAGGAATGCATTTCTTGCTCGCTCTGCGTATGCTTAGTGCTCATTAACTTTTCTTTATTCTTATCTGTTTTTCACTTCTCCCTATCTCATGGCCTTCAGCTGAAAGCCTCCTGCTATGTGTTATATTATTTACAGGTGCTATGTGATCCTTTGCTTACTTTTCCTTGGGAACATCCGCCCCACAAACCCCAACAGTGTTTTGCCTGGGAACCTACTTTACCGCGCTTCCCTTGGGAACAGTGGGCCAGTATATTTGGGCGCCAGTAATTCTCCCAGGTGATTGGTGGATATTGAGGGGGGCTTATTTCATATCAAGTATAATAGTAGTTGTATTCATACTAACAGAAGAAGTGTGTTTGACCAACAAGACCTTTTCTGCAAATAAAGGACTTTCTGTTTAAGGAGACGTGTTGTGCACTACATCAATTGGGACAATCTCACAGTATCATGCTTTTATATTGTTGACTAGATGTACAATGAAATAAAGCCATGCTCTGTGTAGGTAGAGTATCTATTACTTCTTACTGGAAGGACACTAACATACCTACTATACAGACTTGGTTTAACAAATTGTGGGACTTACGTGTGATGGAAACTATCAGTGACAAAATTGATTTTCTATCCAAGCCAAATTTCATTACTCATGCATGGGAACATTTCCATCATTGGTTATAACTTACCCCGAAAGGCGACAGTTATTTTTTATAACATAATGTATTAGAATTCACAATCAAATGTATTTCTTGTAGTTGTATTCACTGATTTCTCATGTCTAAGACCTCAACGTTAGATATCACTCATTGTTCACCCAAAATCAATTTTTGACTATTGTATGTCTTGCATTCGATGTTATTGCTCTTACAGTTGATATCTCATGCTTTCATATTGTTGAGTAGATATACAATGAAATAAAGCCACGCTTTATGCAGCTAGAGTAGCTATTGCTTCTTAAGGAAAGGAAACGAATGTACGTATCGTACACACTCGATTTAGCAAATTGTGTATGTTTATAACTTCATAATTGTTATAACTCAATAATTGTTTATAACTTCATCTATTAGAATTCACAATCAAATGCATTTCTTGCATTTGTATTCACTGATTAGTCTTTTCTAAGTCCTGTTTGTTAGATGACAGTTAGATTTTTAGGTTTTACACAGGGTTGTCAATACAATGAGAATTATCACTCATTGTACAACCAAAATCAATTCTTGATTCTTGAATGTCTTGCGTTCAATCTTATTGCTCTTACAATTTATATATCATGCTTTTATATCATTGACTACATGTACAATGCAATAAAGCCATGCTCTATGCATCTAGAGTATCTATTGCTTCATACTGGAAGGACACTAACCATACACTCTTGGTTTATCAAATTGTGGGACTAACATCTGATGGAAAGTAGCACTGACAAAATTGCTAACTGCTCAATAACCCCTAATACAACCTTTTTTGATGCGAAAAAATTCCCCATAATGCTGCTCAGTGGGATTCCTTGGGAGTAACTCCACAGAGGGCTGCGCTCCGTGGGGAATCCCAAGCATGTTTTGATGCCAAATGGTTTCCGATACTTGATTTTCTATCTAAACAAAATTTCATTAACATTCATGGGAACGTTTCCAAGATTGGTTATAAAGTTATAACCAATTGGTTATAAAGTTATAACGGGGTAAGTACCCCGAAAGGCAACAGTCATTATTTATAACATTATGTATTAGAATTGACAATCAAATGTATTTCTTGTAGTTGTATTCACTGATTATTGATTTTTAAGAGCTGTTTGTTAGATATCACTTATTGTTCACCCAAAATCAATTTCTGACTATTGTATGTCTTGCATTTGATGTTATTGCTCTTACAGTTGGTATCTCATGCTTTCATATTTTTGAGTAAGATATACATTGAAATAAAGCCATGCTCTATGCAGCCAGAGTATCTATTACTTCTTAAGGGAAGGACACTAACATACCTACCATACACATTTGGTTTAGCAAATTGTGGGACTTACATGTAATGGAAATAATCACTGACAGAATTGCTAATTGCTCAATAACCCCTAATACAACCTTTTTTGATGCGCAAAGGTTGCACATAATGCACCTCAATGGGCTTCTTCGGGAGTAACTCCACACAGGGCTGTGCTCCCTGGTTAGTTCTGGGCTTTTCAGCCTTCTCAGAAGATGGGGCAGTTGGGTTGAAAAAAAGGGGAAATCAATCCAAAGTGGGACTCGTGGGGGGCAGGCGGTGCTCTTGAGTGGGTCTGGCTTCCTCCCAGGATACTTAATTTTCTATCTAAGCAAAATTTCATTACTCCATCATGGGAATGTTTCCGAGACTTACCCCTAAAGGTGACAGTCATTATTTATAACATAATCTGATACAATTCACAATCAAATGTATTTCTTGATTATGTATTCATTGATTACTCTTTTCTAAGACCTGTTTGTGAGATGACAGTTAGCTAGGGTTAGGGTTAGCTAGGGTTAGGTTAGCATTATGACTAACCCTAGCCCTAGGGTTAGTGTTAGTGTTAATAACAGCTAATGTGATGGTTAAGGTTAGCTAGGGTTAGGGTTAGGGCTAATGATAGCTTATTTAAATTTAGGGTTAGTGTTAGGGCTAGTGTTAGGGTTAGGGTTAGGGCTAGGTTTAGGGCTAGGGCTAGGGCTAGTGTTAGGTTTAGGTTTAGGGTTAGGATTAGGATTAGGGTTATGGTTAGGGAAAGGGATAGGGTTAGGGTTAGGGTTAGGGTTAGGGTTTAGGGTTTGGGATAGGGTTAGGGTTTGTGTTAGGGCTAAAGTTAGGGCTAGGGGAAATGTAAGTGTTAGGGCTAAAGTTAGGGTTAGAATTAAGATTAGGTCTAGGGTTAGGGTTAGGACTAGGACTAGGGCTTGGACTAGGGCAAGGGATAGGGTTAGGGATAGGGTTAGGGATAGGGATAGGGTTAGGGATAGGGTTAGGTTTAGGTTTAGGGCTAGGGTTAGGGTTTGTGTTAGGGCTAAAGTTAGGGTTAGGGTTAGGGCTAGGGTAAAGGTAAGCGTTAGGGCTAGAGTTAGGGTTAGGGTTAAGGTAAGGGTTATGGTTAGGGCTAGGGTTATCTAGGGTTAGAGTTTTGGTTAGGGGAAGAGTAAGAGTTAGAGTTAGGGCTAGGATTGGGGTTAAAGTTGGGGTTAGGGTTATGCTTACGGTTAGGGCTTGGGTAGTTTTAGGGTTAGGGATAGGGATAGGCTTAGGGCTAAGGCTAGGTCTAGGGTAGGGCTAGGGTTAGGGTTAGGGTTAGGTTGAGGGCTAGGGTTAGGGTTAGGGCTAGGGCTATCACTTATTGTTCACCCAAAATCAATTTCTGACTATTGTATGTCTTGCATTTGATGTTATTGCTCTTACAGTTGGTATCTCATGCTTTCATATTTTTGAGTAAGGTATACAATGAAATAAAGCCATGCTCTATGCAGCCAGAGTATCTATTACTTATGATTAGGGTTAGGGCTTGGGTTAGGGTTAGGGTTACAGTTAGGGTTACGGTTAGGGTTAGGTTTTGTGCAGGGTTAGTGTTAAGGCTAAAGTTAGGGTTAGAGTTAGGACTACATTTATGGCTTAGATTAGGGTTAAGGCTAGGGCCAGGGTTAGGGTTCAGGTCGGGCTAGGTTTAGGGTTAGAGTTAGGTCTAGGGCTAGGGCTAGGGTTTGGGCTAGGACTAGGACTAGGTTTACTGCTTAAATTAGGGCTAGGGCTAGGGCCAGGGTTAGGGCTAGGGCTAGGGTTAGGGCTTGGGTTAGGGTTAGGTTTTGGGTAGGGTTAGTGTTATGGCAAAAGGTACAGTTAGGGTTAGGGTTAGGGTCAGGGTTAGAGTTAGAGTTAGAGTTATTGCGAGGGCTAGGGCTAGGGTTAGGGCTAGGGCTAGGGCTAGGTTCAGTTAGGTTTATAATGTTTATAATGTTAATCATTAGGTTAGGTTTATACTGTTCAATACATATACAATGAAATGAAGCCATCTTCTATGCAGCTAAAGTATCGATTTCTTTTTAGTGGAATGACGCTATGTAAAAGCATGATATATCAAGTATAAGAGCAATAACATTGAATGCAAGACATACATTCATCAGATTTTGAATTTGGTTGCACAAGGAGTGATAACTGACACTGTATTGATATCACTTTGTAAAACCTAGAAATATCACTGTCATCTAACCAACAGATCATAGAGAAGAGTAATCAATGAACACAATACAAGAAATACATTTGATTGTAAATTCTAATCTATTGTTACAAAATTTGACTTTCGGTGTTACTCCCGTGGAATCCCACTGAGCGGCATTACGGGGCACCTTTTGCATCAAAAAAGGTTGTATTAGGGATTCTTGAGCAATTACGAATTTTCTTAGTGAATCTATCTATCACATGTAACTACCACAATTTGGTAAACCAAAGTACATGCCAGATACCTTAGCATCCTCCCAGTAAAAAGAAATCGATACTCTGGCTGTATAGAACATGGCTTCATTTCATTGTTTATGTACTCAACCATATAAAAGCATGATATATCAACTGTAAGAGCAATAACATTGAATGCCAAACATACATTTATGAGATTTTGAATTTGATTGTACAAGGAGTGATAGCTGTCATTGTATTGCTTTGTAAAACCTAGAAATCTCACTGTCATCTAACCAACAGATCATAAAAAGGAATCATCAATGAATACAAGAAATACATTTGATTATAAATTCTAATCTATTGTTACAAAAAATGTCTTTTGCTGTTACTCTCGAGGAATCCCACTGAGTGGCATTATGGGGCACCTTTTGCGTCAAAAAACATTGTATTAGGGTTCTTGAGCAGTTAGCAATTTTCTTAGTGAATCTATCCATCACAAGTAAGTCCCACAATTTGGTAAAACAAAGTACATGCTACGTACCTTAGCATCCTCCCAATAAAAAGAAATCGATACTCTAGCTGATATATCAATTGTAAGAGCAATAACACTGAATGGAAGACATACATCCATAGATTTTGAATTTGGTTGTACAAGGAGTGATAACTGTCATTGTATTGGTATTACTTTGTAAAACCTAGAAATATCACTGTCATCTAACCAACAGATCATAGAAAGGAGTAATCAATGAATACAATACTAGAAATACATTTGATAGTAAATTCTAATCGATTGTTACAAAAAATGACTTTCGGCGTTACTCCCGAGGAATCCCACTGAGCGCCATTATGGGGAACCTTTTTCCTCTAGCTGTATAGAACATGGCTTCATTTCATTGTATATGTACTCAACCATATAAAAGCTTAATATATCATCTGTAAAAGCCGTAACATTGAATACAAGACATACATTCAGCAGACTTTGAATTTGGTTGCACACGGAGTGATAACTGACACTGTATTGATATCACTTTGTAAAACCTAGAAATATCAGTGTCATATAAACAAGAGATCACAGAAGAGTAATGAGTGAATACTATACAAGAAATACATTTGATTGTAAATTGTAATAGTTTGTTACAAAAAATGACTTTCCGGGTTTCCGATCGGAGGAATGGAGGTCTGACACACTTTGCAAGTGCGCAAGGCGGACAGCGGTTCTTCTTGACAGCTTGGGTGGACAAATCCACCTGACGCAACCTCACACAGGTAGTGTGAGGACTAGCAAGCAATATAATCCAGGTTTGAGCAAGCTCGGTGAAGGAAAAGTCTCGGAGGAGACTTTTACAACACCTTGAGCACTGCAGCCGAAGAAGATTCCTGCAAGTATCTCTAAGGAGCCGAGCTGAGCTGATTAAATCAGCATAAAACCTCCAATTCCCCTGATTCCTTAACAAAGAAGACAAAGTTTAAATGTTGGGACCACATCTGAAGCGAAGTAACAACATAAGGTAACGGAAAAAAAGTTTTTGCCTTACCATTACCGCATTTTGAAAGACGAAAAGCAGATTGGGTGAAGCAATAGACTGTTGCAGATTGGATGAGTGCAGTTTGGAAACGTTAAAAAGCTGAATTTGAACTTAAAAAGCCAAAAAAACAAGTTGTTTAACATTCCTGCGGTTAAGAGAGTCGGGAGGGGGAGCCAAGCATCACGAGACAAAGAGGGAGGAGGGAACCAAGCATCGCGAGACCAAGCTGTGAGGATTGAGACAGGAAGTGACGGCTTGAGGAGCAGACAAGAAGGGAAACGGAGAAGAACCGGAAGAGAGCAAAGGGGACTGTAAAAACTGCCGGACCAAAAGGACTACAACAGGAAGTGACGTGCGGAGAGCAGACAAGTAAGCAAGAGGAAGGGACAAAAGGAAACTACGGCAAGCCAGAAGCAAGGTAAATAGACTGTAACCTTTGACACGAACCATAGAGGAGTTGCGCCCGCCATTTTGGATTTATAAAATTTTCAAACATTAATATTTCAAAAACTACATAACTTAGAAGGCTAAAACCAGTGGAATTTGAACTGGCAAGACATGCTTGTTTGAATACACTAATTGGTGACTAATTTGGAAAACAAGAAAAAATCGATCTTTTTTAAAGCGACAAGATGGACCGCGGACTGAGATCGAGAGCAGCTACATGGTCCTCCCCTACAATGGTAGCAAAAAAAGAGAGAGAACTGTTAGCTATTATGGAAGCAATGGGGAAAAAAATGCTGGACGCAATAGGGGAGGTAAATGCAAAAATGGCAAGTGCAATTGGAGAAGTAAACATTAAAATAAATGCCATAGCTGCGCAAGCAGATAAAAATTTTATAGATTTAAAATCCAAATTACAAAAGTTAACCACTAGAACACGAGACATAGAAACCAAAGTAAAAGAACTGGAAGAAAATACTCAAAAAACAATAAAGGATAATGACAGAATGGAAAAGATGATGAACTATAGAGACATGCAAAACCATCTGAGATTTAGAGGTATAGAGGAAAAATTAGGTGAAGATATTTTTACAAGAATGCAAGAAGCATTAGCAGATTTTTTACAAGAGGAGGAGGAAGCTGTTAAAGAACATATGGATCTTGTTTACAGAGTCAATTCTACGTACGCAAGAGACAAAAATATACCAAGGGATGTAGTGGTTCAATTTACAATGAAGAGGACAAAACAACAAATCTACAAGAAATGCTTTACAGACTCTTTTGAAATAGGTGGAAAGAAAGTTATCGTAATGAAAGAACTACACAGAGCAATTTTGCAAGACAGGAAAAAATTCAAGTGTCTGACAGACAAACTGAAAGAGAAAAAAATAAGATTTCATTGGGAAATACCACAAGGACTGAGTCTTTATTATGGTAACAACAGAATAGTGATTAAAAATTCAGCAGAAATGTACGCCTTTGTTGGTGAGAACAAGGAAGAATTTGGTGATATTTAAGACTACAACAAGATGGATTATAAAGTACTTTCATGGAATGTAAATGGACTTAATTCACCCCAAAAACGTAGAATGGTAGGTCATTGGCTGGAAAAACAAAAATGCAGTATAATTTGTATACAAGAGGCCCATCTTAAGAAACAAGACTACAAATATTTAATAAGGAAAAAGTTGGGAGAAGAATTTTTTTCATTGGCAAGCAATAAAAAGAATGGAGTTGTAACATATGTCAAAAAAGACTTGGAACCCAAACTAATATTTAAAGATAAGAAGGAAGATACTTAGCTATTGAAATTTTTTTACATGGACAGAAGACTTTGATTGTGAATATTTACGCCCCCAACAGAGCCAAAGAAATTTTTTTTAAAGAACTACAAACGGAACTGGACAGTGTAAACTACGATCAAATCATGATGTTGGGAGACTTTAATGGGACTGTGAATAATAAAATAGATAGGTGCTCAAAAAGAAAAGACAACACACTAGGGAAACTTCCCAAAAAATTTTTTGAATTGATAAAACAGGAAAAGTTGGAGGATATTTGGAGGAAGGTTAACCCACAAGGGAAAGACTATACCTTTTACTCCAATAGGCATGATTCACATTCAAGAATTGATATGATCTGGATGTCTACTAATTTAACATTTAAGACAAAAAAAGTTGAAATTCTACCTAGAATAATCTCAGACCATAATCCTTGTCTATGGACCTCTGGGCAGACAAAAAGACAAGGGAGATGGAGAATAAATGAAGACTTATTAGACAACCAAGAAATAGTTTAAAAATTACATGAAGAGACAGATTTATATTTCCAAGCGAACATACAAAAAGAAGTAAAAATTCAAACTGTGTGGGATGCGTACAAAGCAGGGATGAGAGGATTATTGATATCACTGAATGCTAAAGACAATAAAAAGAAAAGAGAACAATATGAAAACATTGTGCAAGCCATTAAAGTAAAAGGAAAGGAACTGAAGAACAGACCAGGAAAAAAGAGACTGCAAAAGGAAATTTGGATGTTACAAGACCAAGCAAAAGCTATGTTGAATCAAGAGACTTACTGGAACCTGAAAAAACTGCAACAAAAAGCATTTGAAGGTGCAAACAAACCTGGAAAGTATTTAGCATGGCAATTAAAGAAAAAACGTGAAAATAAATTTATCACTAAAGTGATACGGGACAATATTGAGATAATAGATAATAAGGGAATAAAAAGAGAATTTTATAAATACTACGCAAAGCTTTTAAAGAAGGAAAATAAAGACAGAAAAAGGATTAAAAAATACCTACAGTCATTAAAATTACCAAAACCAACAGAGAAAATCAAATAACTACTTAATAGCCCAATATCACTACAAGAGATTAAAAATGCAATAAATGACTCAAAACTAGGGAAAGCACCTGGATCAGACGGATTTACAGCTAAATTTTATAAAACGCTACAGGAATCGATCTCACCAGTGTTATTGCTATTAATGAATGACATAGGAGTGACAGGTGAGGTCCCGGAGACTTGGAAAGAAGCAACCATCTCACTCATTCCGAAAGAAAGTCAAGATTTAACTGATGTTAAAAATTATAGACCAATTTCTTTGTTAAACAATGACTATAAGATTTTTGCCAAGATTATAGCTGATAGGCTTAAGGAACATCTTAAAGAGACTATACAGACAGAACAAGCAGGATTTTTACCTAATCGCCAAATAAGAGACAACTTAAGAGTAGTAGTGGATGCTATAGAGTATTATGATAAACATACGGAGAAGGAAGTGGGCTTTCTTTTTTTAGACGCGGAGAAAGCGTTTGACAATTTAAACTGGGATTTTATGTTTGAAGTGCTGGAACATCTTGAAATTGGAGACTATATGCTTAATCTTATTAAGTCAATATATAGCGAACAGAAATCTTCTTTAATAATTAATACTGAAAAAACGGATTACTTTAAAGTTGAAAAAGGAACACGACAAGGATGCACACTGTCGCCGTTGCTATTTATTTGGATTTTGGAAGTCTTGCTACTAAATCTGAAAGAAGATAAAGAAATTAAAGGCTTAACAATAAACGGGTTTTCTTTTAAATATAGAGCCTTTGCAGACGACGTGATGTTTATAGCCGAAGACCCTATGACTACACTACCATATTTGTTGCAGAAAGTAAGAGAGTTTGGTGATTTGGCTGGGTTTTATGTAAATAAGAACAAATCGAAAGTGATGTGTAAAAATATGTCAAATAATAAGCAAATTGAATTACAAAATCTTATAGAATGTGAAGTGGTGAAAAAGACAAAATATCTAGGTGTAAACCTAACAATGAAAAACATTGATTTGTATAAGAATAATTATGAGAAACTATGGCAGCAAATTATGCAAGATATTAAAAGGTGGAATGTATTAAATTTGTCACTGTTGGGTAGAATTGCAGTGGTTAAAATGAATGTCCTACCAAGAATAATGTTTCTGTTTCAAACTATTCCGATTGTGAAAGATGTAAAAACATTAAAATGCTGGCAGAAGGAATTGAATAAGTTTGTGTGGGGAGGGAAAAAACCAAGAATTAAGATGAAAATAATGTGTGATGCTAAAGAGAGAGGTGGGTTCCAGTTACCAAACTTAAGGCTATATCATGATGCAGTATGTTTGACTTGGGTAGGGACATGGACTATGTTACAAGATAGAAAGTTATTGTCCCTGGAAGGTCATGACTGTAGGTTTGGGTGGCACGCATATTTATATTATGGTAAAACAAAAATGGACAATATGTTTAAGCATCATTATTTGAGAAGAACATTAATCGATACGTGGACAAGATATAAAAACTTTTTTCCAGAAGAGATACCTATGTGAATTGTACCTGCAGAAGTTTTAAATCCAGTATCATGTCACAAAGGACAAGAATGGTTGAAGTATAGAGACTTATTAACAAGGCATGGTAAAGACTTTATATTGAAGGAGCAGCATCAGATGGACTTCGATTATGGTTGGCTAAGTTATAGACAAATATATGACATGTATAGAAGTGATAAAAAATCCGGTTTTAGAGAAAAAATAATGAAATAGAACAAGTTTGGGAGGAAGGTGGGAAAAAATGATCTCTAAAATGTATAAAATTTTGTTAAAATGGTTTAACGCTGATGAAATGGTAAAAGAACAAATGGTAAAATGGGCGATAAACTTCAACAAAGACATTGAAATGGAATCTTGGGAATTTTTATGGAAAAATGCTATGGGTATATCTACATGTTATAATTTAAAAGAAAATTGTTTTAAAATGATGTACAGATGGTATATGACACCAAAAAAAATTGCAAGTATTAATCAGAATATGTCTAACAAATGTTGGAAATGTAAAAAGAAAGAAGGTTCTTTTTATCATATGTGGTGGACTTGTGATAAAGCAAAGACTTATTGGTCTATAATACATGCAGAAATGGAAAAAATTTTGAAATGTACATTTAAGAAGTTGCCTGAAATGTTATTGCTTGGACTCAATAATATGGTATATGATAACAACAGCAAGAATGGTGTATGCACAAAATTGGAAAAATGAAAAAATACCAGATGTGTGGGAATGGTTGAAAAAATTGTTATATATGGCTGAAATGGATAAATGGACTAGAAAGTTAAATGACCTGTACTCAGAGACCTTTTAAGAAGATTGGAAAGATTTGAAAGAATATGTTGAAAAATACTGGGACATGAAAAATTACATTTATACATGGTTATAATAACATAAAGCAATAGAATTAGAGTATATGAATGTATTAAGGATAATTAGATAATGAAGTTGTTTTTTATTTTAGAATTATATAAGAATATAGAAAGTAAGAATTAGTATATAAGTATTTTTAAGATATATGACCGTTACCAGAAATGTAAACATAGATATAAGTATTACTATTTTGGATAGAGTGGAAAATGTGTTATGCTTCAGATGTGGTGGGAAACCACCAATACAAGATAAAAACAAGATTATACAAATAGAACAAAATGTTATATAATATGGAAAAAAGGATTTGTATAAGAAAAATGTATTAATTTTAATGTTTTGAAAAATAAAAAAATTTTTACAAAAAAAAAAATGACTTTCGGCGTTACTCCCGAGGAATCCCACTGAGCGGCATTATGGGGCACATTTTTACTCTAGCTATATAGAACGTGGCTTCATTTCATTGTATATGTACTCAACCATATAAAAGTTTGATATATCATCTGTAAGAGCAGTAACATTGAATGCAAGACATACATTCATCAGATTTTGAATTTGGTTGCTCAAGGAGTGATAACTGACTCTGTATTGATATCACTTTGCAAAACCTAGAAATATAACTGTCATCTAACCAACAGATCATAGAAAAGAGTAATCAATGAATACAATAGAAGAAACAAGGTGGGGACCCGTGATACTCGCGGGGGGGGAGAGAAGGAGCTCGCCCCCTTTCCCCACCCCCCCAAAGAGTCCCCCGCTGGGCCCGCTGCTAGCCCCCTTTCCCCCCACCCCCCCAAAGAGTCCCGGTAATCAACCATATAAAAGCATGATATATCAAGTGTAAGAGCAATAACATTGAATGCAAGACATACATTCAGCTGATTTTGAATTTGGTTGCACAAAGAGTGATAACTGACTCTGTATTGATATCACTTTCTGTGATTTCTTGGTTAGATGACAGTGATATTTCTAGGTTTGACAAAGTGATATCAATACAGTGTCAGTTATCACTCCTTGTGCAACTAAATTCAAAATCTAATGAATGTATGTCTTGCATTCAATGTTATTGCTCTTACAGTTGATATATCATGCTTTTATATGGTTGAGTACATATACAATGAAATGAAGCCACCTTCTATACAGCTAGAGGAAAAAGGTTCTCCATAATGCCGCTCAGTGGGATTCCTCGGGAGTCACGCCGAAAGTCATTTTTTGTAACGAACTATTACAATTTACAATTTGATAAGTATTGGAGTCAGGAGTCCATGGAACAGTGAAACAGCATGATCTTTATTGCTGGTCCGGATGAGGCATACAACCCAGGACTCGAAGCCCTCCTTTTATGCTGGTCAGGGACAATCCCCTGACCTCACCCAACTGGCCTGATAGACTATTAGAAGTCTATTTACATTTCATAGGTTCCCTGGGAGAAACCTAGGTACATGATTGGTGGCCGGTTTGAATCCACCTGGCCTTTGTTCTACCTGGCTGAAGCTCAGGTAGTTTCTTGGCCATGTGCTCTGGCCATGCTCTGGCCATGTGCTCTGGCCATGCGGTTGCCATTACGGGAGCACATACATAACACCCCTCCCTCCATAGTCCAGAACCCCTCTGCACACATAGTCTTTGAGATAGTCTGGGCGTCTGCGCTCACGTCCAGAGCGTTGGGGGGTTGTAAGGCAGGGCATTTTGCTTGTGTCGGCAGGTTGCGGTGTGGGTAGAGTTTCTGCTGGTGGGGCCTGTTTTCTCGGGGGTTGTTCAGGTGTGGATGGTGCGGCTGCTTCGTCCGAGGGCAGGAGTGGCGTCTCCGCAGTCTCCGGATCAGGGTCTGGCACTGCTTCTGGAGTCGTGTCGATGTCATGGTCCGTTGGTGCAGGGAGTTCGGGTGCCTGGGTATCCTCGTGGTTCTGGGTACGGCGTCGAATCTGGTCGATGTGCCGTTTCCAGACTACGCCATCTTCTGTAAGGACCTCGTAGGAATACGGCCCAGTGACTTGGATGATCCTCGCGGGAAGCCAGGTCAGACCCTGCATGTAGATTTTTGCATATACGGGGTCTTCAGGAGCGAACCCTCAGGCTGGCTGGTCCTCCATTGTCGGGTTCCCAATGATTGCTCGGTTGGGATGTAGGCGGTCCAGGATGGTTCCCAGTCGTCTTCCCATCAGAAGTTCCGCTGGCCGGTGCCCAGTCCCTGAGTGGGGAGTGTTCCGTTGGCTGAACGGGAACTTATACAGCTGCTGCTCCCAGTTACCGCGCTCCATTCTCTTTAATGCGTTCTTCGTTGTTCTCACCATGCGCTCGGCCTGGCTGTTGGTTGCAGGGTGAAACGGTGCGGAGTGGATGTGGCGAAGACCGCAGGCCTCCATGAATCGTTGGAACTCGCCAGAGGTAAACGCAGTCCTGTTGTCAGTCATGAGAGTGTCAGGCATTCCGTGTGTCACGAAGACCAGCCAGAGACTTCGTACGGCTGCGTTGGTAGATGTCGATGCTACCGGAACCACCTCGAGCCACTTGCTGTCGCTGTCTACAATGATAAGAAACAACTGGCCCTGGACTGGTCCCGCGAAGTCTAGGTGCAGACGGGACCAGGGCGTGTTAGTGGATTCCCAGGGTCGGACAAAAGTGTGTGGTGGGTCTGGCCGCGACTCTTGGCTTTTGGCACATTTCTGGACCCGCCCCTCAATGTCTTTGTCCAGGCCTGGCCACCACACGTAACTACAGGCCAGGGCCTTCATGCGTACTATTCCCGGGTGGGCCTCGTGTAGTTCCTCTAGTACTCGGGGGCGCAGAGGCCCGAGGATCACCACTCTAGATCCCCATAGCAGGCACTCCTTGTGGGCCGAGAGTTCGTGCCATGAAAGTGGCAAACTCCGGTCCCGGTTTCTCTGGCCACCCTCTTCCCACCCAGTCCGAGACGCGGGACAGGACGCGGTCCCGCCACGTGCGACGGGCCACATCCGAAACCTGTATGGGGCGTTCTGGTAGGTCCTCCAGGAGCGCTACGTGGAAGGCTGGAACCGGATCTGGGTCGCAGGACGGGAGGGGAAGACAGCTGAGGGTGTCGGCATGTCCCATCGCCTTGCCCGGGCAGTGAACTAAGTCATAGGAGTAGCCCGACAAAAAAATTGACCACTGCAGGACCCATGGGGATAGCATGTGAGGGGTCTGCCGGTGGGGGGCAAGGAGACCCAGCAGGGGCTTATGGTCCGTAGCCATGGTGAACGATCACCCGTACAGATAGTCGTGGAACTTCTTGACGCCGGCTACGATCGCAAGGGCCTCCTTGTCAATTTGTGCATAATTATGTTCAGCCGATGACAGGGTCCTGGAGTAGTAGGCAACCGGCACCTCCTTGCCGTTGGGAAGCCGGTGCCCCAAGACTGCCCCGATGCCGTAGGGAGACGCGTCACAGGCCAGAATGACGGGGAGCCTGTCATCGAAATGCTCCAGGACCGCATTTGAAACTAATAAGTCTTTGACAGCCCAGAAGGCTGCGTCATGCTTGGGGCCCCAGGCCCAAGCCACCCCCTTGTCCAGGAGGCCATGTAGGGGTTCGGTGACCGCTGCCTTGCGCGGAAGGAAGGCGTGGTAAAAGTTCAACAGTCCCAAAAACGCCTGCAGTTCCGTCTTCGAAGATGGGTGGGGCGCTCCTGTAATCGCCACTACCTTCTCCTTGGTTGGGTGAATGCCGTCTGCGGTCACCTAAGAAAGTCACCGAGGAGACCCCCAGGGTACACTTATCCTTTCAGACCTTGAGACCCGCATCCTGGAACCGTTGCAGCACCATCCGCAGGTGAGTTGCAAACGTGTTGACGTCCGGGGCGACGATGAGGACATCATCGAAGAACGGTTTCACACCTGGAACATCTTTGAGGAGAGAATCCATTAGATTTTGAAAAATCCCTGGTGCTACACTGACCCCGAATTGGAGCCATTTTACTTTGAATGCTCCCTTATGAGTCACAATCGTCTGTGCCTCGGCTGTTGCCTCGTCTACGGGAAGCTGCTGATAGGCCTGGGCCAGGTCAAGTTTTCCAAATATTTTGGCTCCTGCGAGGGAGGCCAGAACATGGCTGCCCACTGGTACTGGGTACGCGTGGTCCTGTAACACCTTATTAATAGTACATTTAGAATCCGCGCAGATGCGGACTTCCCTGTTAGCCTTTAGGGGGGTCACAATGGGAGTCTCCCACTTGGCATGGGAGACCGGCTCAAGCACCCCTTGCGCTACGAGCTTTTCCAGCTCTGCCTCCACTTTGGGTTGGAAGGCGAGTGGTGGCCGGCGGATGGCCATGCGTATGGGCCGGACTGCCGGGTCTAGGTCGAAGGAAACCGGAGTTTTTTTGTAGCAGCCCAATGAGCCATCGAAAACGGCAGGAAATTCTTCGCAGATAGCTGAGAAGTCGGTAGAGCCCAGGCGGTGTATTCTGGTCCACTGCACTCCGAGCAGCTTGAACCAGGCGCGACCTAGGAGACTGGTTAGATTGCGCTCCACCACGAGAAGGTCCAGTAGGCCGTTAAAGGCATGGTATTGGACCCGGACCCTGGCTAGCCCCTTAATAGCTACTGGGTTTTTCTGGAAGTCCCGGAGGACCAACCCAGCTGGCAACCGTAGCCAGCGTGCCCCCTTCGGACAGAGGCGGCTGAACGTCACGGCGGATACAATAGAATATGTGGACCCTGAGTCCAGTTCCATAGAGCAGGGAACTCCCTCTATTTGGAGGGACACGGAAATCGCGCCCGGGAGGGGCTGGGGCAAGTTCATTACCGTGGCAGCGACACTACCCACTTCTTCGAAGTTCGCTGCTGGGGCACGGTGGTTGTTCCTTAGGCGGCAGGCCTGGGCGAGATGGCCTGTTTTCCCGCAGGCACAGCAGACGGCATCATGGAAGCGGCAGGTACGTCTGTCGTGGTGGTCCCCGCATCTGGCACACGTTGGGGCCTGCCTGTTGAGGGAAGCAGAAGAGGGAACAGAGACAGATGCGGGGCTCCGGCCCTTGGGCCTGGAGATGCCAGGCTCACCCTTCTTCGAGCGTGGTTGCATCCGGTGGACGTCCTCTTCTTAGCTCGAGTCAGGTTCGGGAGTGGCCACCTGGTGGAATTTGGTGGCTGCCTTGTCCTTTTGCGTTGTTTCGAAGGCTGCTGCTGTTTGTAGCATCTTTTCCAAGGTTGGGTCCGACATTGCGAGGAGGCGCCGGCGGAGCTTGGCCTCCCGGACCCCTCCCATGAAGGCAGTCTCCACGTGGTCATCCACGCGGCGGAATTCGCAGCCCACGGCTAGTTGATGGAGTTCAGCCAGGAAGGTGGTGGCTGACTCCCCGGGCAGCTGCTGGCACTGTATGAACTCCCAGCGTCTGGCCAGCTTTGATGGCTTCGGGGTGAAGTAATCGCCGAGAGTCTTGGTGAGTACGTCATAAGACACCTCGGTGGGGTCTTGCGAGGCAAGTAAGTCCTGGGCCACCCGCATGACCTCCACCCCTCCAGAGCTCAAGAGCCAGGCGCTCTTCAGGTCCACATCAGTGATATCGCGGACCTTGAAGGTGCACCCCAGCGTCTTGAGCCAGGACTCCCACGTCTCTGGGCAAGATGTATCAAAAGGGGTAATTGGTCCCGGAGTGTTTGCCATATTTACCGGAGCAGGAGCAGCGGCGGCAATTTGAGCGATGTCCTCGTGGGCTTGCGGTGGTGCGGGGAGCATAGCGGCTCGGCGCTGCATGTTGCGGAGGATCGGGGCTCAGAGCGGCTTGCGGCTAGGCATTGGAGCTCTGGGGCTCGGAGATGCCGGTGGCCGGAGCTCACTGTGCTGCTGCGGTTGGCTGGAGAGTCGCTCATCAGGATCCCACCTTCGTCGCCACTGATAAGTATTGGAGTCAGGAGTCCATGGAACAGTGAAAAAGCATGATCTTTATTGCTGATCCGGATGAAGCATACAACCCAGGGCTCGAAGCCCTCCTTTTATGCTGGTCAGGGACAATCCCCTGACCTCACCCAACTGGCCTGATAGACTATTAGAAGTCTATTTACATTTCATAGGTTCCCTGGGAGAAACCTAGGTACATGATTGGTGGCTGGTTTGAATCCACCTGGCCTTTGTTCTACCTGGCTGAAGCTCAGGTAGTTTCTTGGCCATGTGCTCTGGCCATGCTCTGGCCATGTGCTCTGGCCATGCGGTCGCCATTACGGGAGCACATGGTGACCGCATGGTCAATATATAACACAATTAAATGTATTTCTTGTATTGTATTCATTGATTACTCTTTTCTATGATCTGTTGGTTAGATGACAGTGATATTTCTAGGCTTTACAAAGTGATATCAATACAGAGTCAGTTATCACTCCTTGTACATCCAGATTCAAAATCTGATGAATGTATGTCTTGCATTCACTGTTACTGCTCTTACAGATGATATATCATGCTTTTATATGGTTGAGTACATATACAATGTAATGAAGCCACCTTCTATACAGCTAGAGGAAAAAGGTTCCCCATAATACCGCTCAGTGGGATTCCTCGGGAGTAACGCTGAAAGTCGTTTTTTGTAACACACGATTACAATTTACAATCAAATGGATTTCTTGTATTGTATTCATTGATTACTCTTTTCTATGATCTGTTGGTTAGATGACAGTGATATTTCTAGGTTTTACAAAGTGATATCAATACAGAGTCAGTTATCACTCCTTGTACAACCAACTTCAAAATCTGATGAATGTATGTCTTGCATTCAATGTTATTGCTCTTACAGTTGATATATCATGCTTTTATATGGTTGAGTACATATACAGTGAAATGAAGCCACCTTCTATACAGCTAAAGGAAAAAGGTTCCCCATAATGCCGCTCAGTGGGATTCCTCGGGAGTAACGCCGAAAGTCGTTTTTTGTAACACACTATTACAATTTACAATCAAATGTATTTCTTGTATAGTATTCACTCATTACTCTTCTGTGATCTCTTGGTTAGATGACTGTGATATTTCTAGGTTTGACAAAGTGATATCAATACAGTGTCAGTTATCACTCCTTATACTACCAAATTCAAAAACTGATGAATGTATGTCTTGCATTGAATGTTATTGTTCTTACATTTGATATATCATGCTTTTATATGGTTGAGTACATATACAATGAAATGAAGCCACGTTCGATACAGCTAGAGTGTCGATTTCTTTTTACTGGAAGGATACTAAGGTACCTAGCATGTACTTTGTTTTACCAAATTGTGGGACTTACATGTGATGGATAGATTCACTAAGAAAATTGCTAACTGCTCAAGAACGCCAAATACAACCTTTTGTACTGCAAAAGGTGCCCCATAATGCCGCTCAGTGGGATTCATCGGGAGTAACGCCGAAAGTCATTTTTTCTAAGAAAGAATTACAATTTACATCAAACATTTTTCTTGTATAGTATTCATTGATTACTCTTTTCTATGATCTGTTGGTTAGATGACAGTGATATTTCAACGTTTTACAAAGTAATAGCAATCCATTGTCAGTTATCACTCCTTGTACAACCAAATTCAAAAGCTGATGAATGTATGTCTTGCATTCAATGTTGTTCTTACATTTGATATATCATGCTTTTAAATGGTTGAGTACATATACAATGAAATGAAGCCACATTCTATAGAGTTAGAGTATCGATTTCTTTTTAGTGGGAGGATGCTAAGATACCTAGCATGTAGTTTGGTTTACCAAATTCTGGGACTTACATGTGATGGATAGATTCACTAAGAAAATTGCTAACTGCTCAAGAACCCCTAATACAACCTTTTGTGATGCAAAAGGTGCCCCATAATGCCACTCAGTGGGATACCTCAGGAGTAACGCCGAAAGTCATTTTTTGTAACAATCTATGAGAATTTACTATCAAATGTATTTCTTGTATTGTATTCATTGATTACTCCTTTCTATGATATGTTGGTTAGATGACAGTGATATTTCAGGGTTTTATAAAGTAATAGCAATACAATGACAGTTATCACTCCTTGCACAACCAAATTCAAAATCTCATAAATGTATGTCTTGCATTTAATGTTATTGCTCTTACATTTGATATATCATGCTTTTATATGGTTGAGTACATAAACAATGAAATGAAGCCACGTTCTATACAGCTAGAGTATCCATTTCTTTTTACTGGGAGGATGCTAAGGTATCTAGCATGTACTTTGATTTACCAAATTGTGGTACTTACGTGTGATAGATAGATTCACTAAGAAAATTGCTAACTGTTCAAGAACCCCTAATACAACCTTTTTTTGATGCAAAAGGTGCCCCATAATGCCGCTCAGTGGGATTCCTCGGGAGTAACACTGAAAGTCATTTTTTTGTAACAATAGATTAGAATTTAAAATCAAATGTATTTCTTGTATTGTGTGCATTGATTACTCTTTTCTATGATCTTTTGGTTAGATGACAGTGATATTTCTAGGTTTTACAAAGTGATATCAATACAGTGTCAGTTATCACTCCTTCTAAAACCAAATTCAAAATCTGATGAATGTATGTCTTGCATTCAATGTTATTGCTCTTATACTTGATATATCATGCTTTTATATAGCTGTGAGGCAGTCAAAGATCAGACCTTTGTTAATGAAACAGAGTTCTTTATTTTCTCAGTACTGCATGACAGGTTCTCGAATGTTTGTTAGAGATGCCATATACACAACAGTTAGGGTTAATATACCATCCAGTACAGTTTGAAACCCCGACATTCAACCAATCACAAAAAAGGGGAAAAGCGCGGTTAAAGATCTTTAGCTGTTTTACTTCCCACAGGAAAGGTGAGGTGTTAAAGTTATAAATTTTCCCCTCTTGAATTAGGCGCCACAGATGTCCCCCGTATATCCATAACAAAGTGCTCTTTCAAGGACTTCTCACAGAGATAAGAAAGTACCGTGTCTCTGTAGGCGGGAGAGAGGAGGAATGCAGGGGGGTAGGAGGCCATTTGGTCTCGGGTGACGTGTCAGTGTTTGAGGTCGCCATTCTTCCGGATGAAACTGTTACATTGACCAGACCTTCACCAAGCAATATACATCAAGGCAATAAAGGGTAGGGAGGAAACCTGAGACAGTTTGCAAGAGATAGTGAGGGATTGAAACAACATCTGCACAGACCCAGTATACAATGCATAAAGAATACTTTGTTAGGATCACAGGATCCTGCCACCCCGCCACCTGCATAATACATTCTACCCTGGCTTATCAGGAAAACGGTTATGAAAAGCTTTAACTAATTTAGGAGCATGCACATTATCAGAAAAGACCCATTCATTTAGTTCAGGGCTGAAGTCTACCCACTTAACTAGATACAGTAAGCGGCCCCTACACATTTTTGAATCAAGGATTTCGGAGATTTCAAAGTGAGGTGCCCCCTCCTTCATCAGTGGACGAGGAATCAGAGGAGTTGGGTGCCATACATTCGGCCCAGGATTCTTCTTCAGTAGGCTGAAATGAAAAACAGGATGCACAGAGCTCAATGATTTAGGCAATTCTAGTTCAAATGACACATCAGAGATTTTTCGCAACACCTTGTAAGGACCAGCATATTTCCATCCCAATTTTCTACTGGGCTGGAGACCATTAATGTTTTTTGTAGAGAGGTACACTGAGTCCCCTGGCTGAAGGTCCCAGCCTTCAGCACGACCACGGTCTGCATACTTTTTGTAGTCCTCTTTGGCTTTGTCAAGAGTTTTTGCAATTAGAGGCCAGGATTTCTGGAGGTTTGCCCACCATTGCGTAAAATCCGAGGAGGGGGTTTCAGTGGAAGCATCGATCGTTGGTAGGGGCTTTCCTTCAAAGCCCCCCACTGCCATAAAGGGCGATACTCCTGTGGAGGAATGCCCTGCATTGTTGTAGCTATACTCAGCGAATGGCAACAGCTCTACCCAGTTATCCTGATGGTAGTTAGTGTAGCACCTCAAGAACTGTTCCAATATTTGATTGATTCGTTCGGATTGGCCATCGGTCTCGGGATGGTAACCCGAACTCATGGCCGGCTCAATGTCCATCATTTTCAAAAGCTCCCGCCAGAAGTTGGCAACGAACTGACTGCCACGTTCGGATACTACGCGCTTGGGAAAGGTGTGTAATTTGATCACGTGATTAAAGAATGCCTTTGCTAAACCCTTCACAGTTGGCAGTTGTTTGAAGGGGGTAAAGTGAGCTTGCTTAGAAAACATGTCAACTACTACCCAAATAACCGTTTTTCCTTTGGAGGGAGGCAGGTTAGTAATAAAGTCCATAGACACTGCTTCCCATGGCCTGGAGGGGGTGGGTAAAGGGTGTAATAATCCAGGGTTTTCCCCCCCCTCCGCTTGCACATCAGACAGACCTGACAGGCAGTAACGAAATCGGAGATGTCTTTACGCATGCGTGGCCACCAAAACTGCCGCTGTATCAAATTAAGAGTCTTTAGAAATCCAAAGTGCCTGGCCAGCTTAGAAGAGTGACAAGCCACTAAAACGTCTCTTCTACGCACCTGGGGCACCACGAGCTTAGTTCCATGATACCAACATTTATCGGGGTGCAAGGAGCATTCTTCTATCTCACCTAGCTTGTCCGCTTCCTCTGTGGAATAGTCTCCCGCATACTTCTCACTCCAGGACTCAATAGGAACCGCTTTGCTTTGGCTCCTGGTTGTGACTGCCCCCCCCAACTGTTGAGGTGAAAACATGGAGTCGAACACCTCTTCCTTTTGGCTCTCATGTTGGGGCAACCTGGACAGGGCATCTGCTAGGGAGTTTGCCTTCCCGGGGAAATGTTTTAGGACGAAATTGAATTTAGTTGCTTAGCGTTGAGGGACCTCTGCATGCGTAATGCCTCAAGGTTCTTATGGTCAGTCCAAATTTCGAAAAGAATTTGCGCCCCTTCCAGCCAATGCCTCCAGGTGGTTAGGGCTAGGCGGATGGCTGCTGGTTCCTTATCCCACACCGACCAATTTCTCTCCATTTCGTTAACTTCTTGGAAATGTACGCTAAGGGGTGCAATTTGTTGTCGCTTCCTTTTTGGAGGATGGCCCCTCCCATGGCTACATCTGAGGCATCTACATGAATTACAAATTCTTTGGTCTCATCGGGGTGGGCAAGGATGGGCTCGGAGGTGAACAGCTTCTTTAATGTCTCAAATACTTGCTGACACTCTCCAGACCACGCTATTCTCTCCCCAGGTTTCCCTGCCTCCGGGCCCTTCCCTTTAGTCTTTAAGAGTTCAGTTAATGGTAGGGTGACTGTGGCAAAGTCTTTCAAGAAGGTACAGTAAAAGTTGCAAAATCCCAGGAGGCTCTGTAACTGCTTCCGGGTTCGGGGTGCTTCCCAGTGCACCACCGCTTCTACCTTAGCCGGGTCCATCTCTAGCCCCTTCTGAGAAATGCGGTACCCCAAAAAGTCTACAGCATCTCGGTTAAACTCACACTTTGACAGCTTAGCATACAATTGATTTTTCAGTAGCGTAGTTAGTACTTCTCTGACTAGTTTTACATGCGACGCCTTATCAGCAGAATAGATCAAGATATCATTTAAGTAACATAACACCCCCTTGAATAAATGCTTATGCAACACTTCATTGATCAGACTCATAAAGACCCCCGGAGCACCACTTAAGCCGAATGGCATCACCAGGTATTCAAACTGGCCCAAAGGTGTGTTGAATGCAGTCTTATATTCGTCCCCCTCCCTAATGCGCACCCGAAAGTAAGCATCCCGCAAATCCAACTTAGTAAACACTTTCCCCTTGGCGGCTTCTGCTAACAAGTTTTTGATGAGTGGGAGGGGGTAAGGATTAGAAGCAGACACAGCATTCAAACCTCGATAGTCAGTGCAAAGTCTCAAGCCCCCGTCTTTCTTTTTCCGGAACAGCACTGGGGCAGTGAAGGGGGATTTGGCGGGACGGATGAAACCCCTCTCCAAGTTCTTGTCTAGAAATTTCCGCAGCTCCTCCCGTTCGGCAGGGCTCATGGAATACAATTTCCCCTTAGGCAATTTTTCCCCCAGGAGTAGTTCAATAGCACAGTCCGACAAGTGGTGAGGGGGCAGCTCATCCGCTTCCGTTTCACTAAATACCTTGGTCAGGTCACGGTACTCCCTGGGTACCTGGGAGGGGATTAATGTGAGTGCTGCCACTTGTAGAGGGGCAGGGGGTCCAGGTCCCCACTCTGTATCCCACTTGTGGTGGTTACACTTGTCGTCTACCCACGAGATCTTTCCCTCACTCCACTTTACATAGGGGTCATGGGAGCTCAGCCACGGACTTCCTAACACCATGGGGAATTGGGTATTTGGGGTTATAACAAAAGCCCTCTTTTCCCAATGTTCCCCCGTCCCCATTATTAACAGTTCAGTCTCTGCCACACACACCTCCTTCATCTCAGAACCATCCATTTGCGTGAACGTGAGTGGCTCCCTCAAGGGGGTGACTTTGGGTGCCAGTCCGTCAACCACCAAAGGGCTTATTAAGTCTCTAGCACACCCCGAGTCAATCAAGGCATGGACCCGCACATGGGTCCCGGTGCCAGGGGCTATTACAGTCACTACCATGTAAAGTAAGGGGCCAGGGATGCTCACCGGAGATGGCGCGTCGGGGGAAGGGATCTGCAGTTTTGCGCCATTTACTGCAGGTCGTTGGCGTTTCCCGACATCTGCACTTTGGTCAGCTCCAGCTCTCCCTGCTCACTCGTTGCCCCTTCCAGCTGTAACGCCCGGGGTTTGAACGAGGTCTTGCCGTGACTCGGGGTGATCCCAGCCACGGGAGTCGAGGTTTTGGGCACTTTTCCACTGCCCCGGGGGCAGGCGGAGGTGAAGTGGCCACTTTCCCCGCATCTCATGCAGAGCCCCTGCCGGAAGCGGTTGTCTCGGATCTCCTGGACACTCGGCTTCCCCTTCATCTTCTGGGTGGCTTTTGCTTGAGCTGTCGCGGAGGTCCCCAACTTGATCAGCGTGAACCGCTCTTCCACGTCGGCAGCGGCTCTCATCCAAGTTGCTAGGGATCCAGGCCGGCCCCCCCTTAAGATAGTCTCGTAAATTTCGGGGTTCAGACCTTCTCGATACTTTTCGATGAACAGGTCTTGGGACCAGCCCTGCTCCTTTGCCGTGATGCGCCGGAACTGGTCAGTGTATTCCCTCATGGAGGACCTCCCCTGCACCAACTTCCGCAGTTGGTTTCACGCCTTCTCCTCCCCCAGGGGATCCTCATAGTGTTGCCGTAGGGCCCACATAAAATTATTCACGGATCACAACTCGGGCCCCGGGGGATTGTGCAGGCTGACATACCAGTTGCTGGCGGTGTCGCGGAGTTTGGAGCCGATGTAGCCTACTCAATCTCGCTCTGTGGGGTAGAGGTGGCCGCGGCTTCTTCACCCCGAACACCCAGTTCCCCATGGTGTTGGGGAGCCCCTGGCTAAGCTCCCATGATCCTTACATCAAATGGAGTGAGGGGAAGATTTCCTGGGTGGACGAGAAGTGCCAGGGCCACAAATGGGACACGGGATGGGGACCGGGACCTCCAGTGCCCCTCAGGGTGGCGGCCCTCACCCTGGTGCCCTCGGCTGTCCCCCGGGAGTATCGAGACTTAATGGGAGTATTTAGTGAGACTGAGGCGGATGAGCTACCCCCCCACAGGCTGTCGGATTGTGCCATAGAACTGGTCCCGGGTGAGAAACTTCCAAAGGGAAAGCTTTACTCAATGAGTCCCCTGGAATGGGAGGAGCTGAGGAAATTCCTAGACAAGAACTTGGAGCGTGGGTTCATCCGCCCTGCTAAATCCCCCTTCGTGGCCCCCGTCCTGTTTCAGAAAAAGAAAGATGGGGGGTTGCGGTTGTGCACGGACTACAGAGGACTAAATGCGGTGTCTGCCTCCAACGCCTACCCCCTCCCCCTTATTAAAGACTTGCTAACGGAAGCAGCCAAGGGAAAAGTGTTCACTAAGTTGGATCTCCGAGACGCTTATTTTCGGGTGCTCATCAGGGAGGGGGATGAATTCAAGACTGCCTTTAACACGCCATTGGGACAGTTCGAATACCTGGTGATGCCGTTCGGTTTGAGTGGTGCGCCGGGGGTCTTTATGAGCTTGATAAATGAAGTGTTGCACAAGCATTTATTCAAGGGGGTGTTATGTTACTTAGATGATATCTTGATCTACTCTGCTGATAAGAAAGAACACGTGAAATTGGTCCGAGAGGTCCTCTCTACCCTATTGAAAAATCAGTTGTATGCGAAGCTGTCTAAATGCGAGTTCCATCGAGAGTCCGTAGATTTCCTAGGGTATCGCATTTCACAGAAGGGATTGGAAATGGACCCAGCCAAGGTAGAGGCTGTGGTCCAGTGGGAAGCCCCCCGGACGAGAAAGCAACTCCAAAGCCTATTAGGATTTTGTAACTTCTACCGCACCTTCATAAAGGACTTTGCCACAGTCACCCTTCCATTGACGGAGTTGCTAAAAACCAAAGGGAGGGGTCCAGAAGCGGGGAAGCCCGGAGAGAAAATTGCCTGGAGTGAAGAATGCCAGAAGGCGTTCGAGACTCTTAAAACTCTTTTTACCTCGGAGCCCATTTTGGCTCACCCCGATGAGACTAAGGAATTTGTAATTCATGTAGATGCGTCGGATGTGGCCATGGGGAGGGCCATCTTGCAGCAGGGGCCAGATGGGAAGCTGCACCCCCTCGCTTACATTTCGAAAAAATTTAATGAAACTGAAAGGAACTGGTCAGTTTGGGATAAAGAAGCCGCGGCTATCCGGCTGGCCCTCACTACGTGGCGGCACTGGCTGGAGGGAGCACAAACCCCTTTTGAAATATGGACCGACCACAAAAATCTAGAGGCGCTGTGCACACAGCGGTCCCTGAATGCGAAGCAGCTCTGTTGGGCTGACTTTTTCTCAAAATTTAATTTTGTGCTCAAACATCTCCCTGGGAAAGCCAATTCGTTAGCAGACGCGCTCTCCCAATTGCCCCAGCATGAGAGTTTAAAAGAGGAGGTGTTCAACTCCATGTTCTCCCCCCAGCAGCTGGGAGGCGCGGTGACCACAAGGAGTCAAAGTAAACGAACAACAGTTGAAGCGGAGACGAGCGACTGGGGGGGGATTATTCACCCAAAGAAGTCGAAGAGTTAGAGGCGTTGGCAGAATGCTCACTCAGGGAGAATAAATGCTGGTATCATGGAGATAAACTAGTGGTGCCCCGAAGCAAAAGGAAAGATATATTGCTGGCTTGCCACTCCTCTAAACTAGCAGGGCATTTTGGATTTCTAAAAACTCTCAACTTAATTCAGAGGCAGTTCTGGTGGCCACGCATGTGCAGGGATGTCTCAGACTCTGTTTCTGCTTGCCAGACCTGCTTGATGTGCAAAAGGAGGGGGGGGAAAGTACCGGGACTACTGCACCCCCTACCCACTCCCTCTCGCCCTTGGGAGGCGATAGCCATGGACTTTATCACAAACCTGCCCCCCTCGAAAGGAAAAACTGTAATTTGGGTAGGTGTTACACTAACTATCACCAAGACAACTGGGTGGAGTTACTGCCATTCGCTGAATATAGTTACAACAACGCAGTGCATTCCTCTACTGGTGTTTCCCCATTTATGGCAGTAGGAGGTTTCGAGGGAAAACCTCTGCCCACCCTTGAAAACGCCTCGTATGCTCCCCCCACAGACTTTAAAAGATGGTGGGCGACCCTGCAAGAGTCATGGCCTCTGATAGCCAAAACTCTAGATCATGCCAAGGAGGACTACAAAAAATATGCGGATCGTGGTCGAGCTGAGGGTTGGGACCTTCAGCCCGGGGACTCTGTTTACCTTTCTACTAAAAACATACATGGTTTGCAACCCAGCAGGAAATTGGGGTGGAAATATGTGGGCCCTTACAAGGTGTTACGCAAGATCTCTGATGTGTCTTTTGAACTAGAGTTGCCCAAGTCACTGAGTTCTGTGCATCCTGTTTTTCATTTCAGCTTACTGAAGAAGAATCCTGGGCCGAATGCATGGCATCCAGTTCCTCCGACACCTCCTCCACTGATGAAGGGGGAGGCACCCCATTTTGAAATATCTGAAATTCTTGATTCCAAGCTGCATAGGGGCCACTTATATTATTTAGTTAGATGGCTCGATTTTGGCCCCGAGCAAAATGAGTGGGTTCGCTCTGAAAATGTGCATGCTCCTAAGTTAGTTAAAGCTTTTCATAAAAGATTCCCGGACAAGCCCGGGTAGGTTTATTTTCGGGGTGCCAGTGTGTCAGAATCTGCTGATTCAGACAAAGTATTTCTATTGCTTGCAGCTATGTATTGTATTATGTTTTCTTGCTGTGCTTTTCACTGTCATGTCTGTATGCCATACTATATCCATATTGCAATGTATGTATGTATGTTGCTTCCTTCTCACCTGCCATGCAAATGCCCCCCCTAGGTAAACCCTCACTTGGGCCAGTATGTATGTAGAATATGGGACTCCAGGTTTATGACCCTGACCAGGCCTGGTCTGTGTAACTGTCAGAGCGGGAGGATGACAACTTCAAAGTATGGGAACAATGGGCCTCTCACACTCCTGCCTCCACATTCCATTTGCCCCGGCTGGGACTCCAAGGGAGGACGAGTCTCATCTCTTATCAACGTGCGAAAGCCTCGAGGCCATTGATTGTTATGTGAAATGGTAACATCTGAAGGGTCTGGTTTGGAAAGGGAAATTTACAACTTGACACCTCACTTTCTTTCCTGTGGGAAGCAAATGGCCAGAGCCCCGTTTTGCCCGCCGTTTTTCCCGTGTAGTGATTGGCTACCTGTGGGTAATTCAAACTGCTTAGAAAGGTATAATAGACCTGCTTCTGTCATATGCGTTATCTCTGACAATAATCCGAGAAGCTGTACCAATGTAGAGATTGGAAATAAAGAACTGTGTTTCATCAACAAAGATCTGATCCTTGACTACTTTGAGCAGAAGTCTCACACCAGGAACCTCTCGATCTCGATGAGGAAAAACCGGAGCTTCTCGGGGTCGCCATCGAACGTAGCCGTCAACGGGTCGTTCAGGGCTTGACAGGTTATTCGCTCCACTGGGGCGGGAGCCAGCACCAGGGCTGGGATGGGGGCCGGTACCGGGACCGGGATGGGAGCTTGCTGCGGGGCACCCCCTGGAGGAACTCCCCCTGGGGGAGCCTGTTGCGGCGGTGCTCCCCCGGCCGGCACCCCTGGTCCCACACCCCCTCTGGGTGGTTGCCTGAGTACCTGTACCGCCGTCATAACAACTCGAATCTGGTACTGCATCTCCATCATCGTCTCTCTTAGTTCTGCGGTCAGTTGTAGCTGCATGTCTCCCATCATTCGATCTAGCGCCGGCTCGAGACGTCTCCCAGGGGGTCGCCCCCATAGGGAGCGCCCCTCTCCTCGTCCAGCATCTGGAACCACCAGCCACCCCAAGGTATTCTCTCTCGTCCTCCAGGAGGCTTGGGCATCCCATCTCAGTACAGTCCCCAGGGACCGAGACGCGCAACCCCTTCTGATTGTGGACGCACAAGTCGACTGTCCCACGTCTGAACGTGGCCCATGAGTACCTCGGGGTTCCAGAAGGGTGAGGGGTCAGCCACGGGACATAGTAAGTCCCCTGCGCGGTGGTCACCGGGTTCTTGGGCTCTCCCCTGCCGCCTGCTCCTGCTCCGGCTCCCTGATCTCCAGGGGTCACCGGTTCCTCTTGGGTTACGGGAATAGGAATAGTACCATCATCTGACATGGTCAAGAATGGTCAAGTCCTAAACACAGATCTCTAACAATCTGTGAGGCTTCTGCCCTAAGCAGACCTTTGTTGATGAAACAGAGTTCTTTATTTTCTCAGTACTGCATGACAGGTTCTCAAATGTTTGTTAGAGATGCCATATACACAACAGTTAGGGTTAATATACCATCCAGTACAGTTTGAAACCCCGACATTCAACCAATCACAAAAAAGGGAAAAAGCGCGGTTAAAGATCTTTAGCAGTTTTACTTCCCACAGGAAAGGTGAGGTGTTAAAGTTATAAATTTTCCCCTCTTGAATTAGGCGCCACAGATGTCCCCCGTATATCCATAACAAAGTGCTCTTTCAAGGACTTCTCACAGCGATAAGAAAGTACCGTGTCTCTGTAGGCGGGAAAGAGGAGGAATGTAGGGGGGTAGGAGGCCATTTGGTCTCGGGTAATGTGTCAGTGTTTGAGGTCGCCATTCTCCCAGATGAAACTGTTACATTGACCAGACCTTCACCAAGCAATATGCATCAAGGCAATAAAGGGTAGGGAGGAAACCTGAGACAGTTTGCAAGAGATAGTGAGAGATTGAAACAACATCTGCACAGACCCAGTATACAATGCATAAAGAATACTTTGTTAGGATCACAGGATCCTGACAATAGCGTCGTTCCAGTAAAAAAAAATCGATAATCTAGCTGCATAGAAGATGGCTTCATTTCATTGTATATGTATTGAACATTATAAACCTAGCCTAACAATTAACATTATAAACATTATAAACCTAATGGAACCTAGTCCTAGCCCTAGCCCTAACCCTAACCCTAGCCCTAGCCCTAGCAATAAGTCTAACCCTAACCCTGACCCTAACCCTAACCGTACCTTTAGCCATAACACTAACCCTACCCAAAACCTAGCACTAAACCTAGCCCTAGCTCTAACCCAAACCCTAATTATAGCCCTAGCCCTAGTTCTAACACTAACCCTAACACAAACCTTCACACTAGCCCAAGCTCCAGACCTAACCTTAGCCCTAGCCCTAACACTAAGATTAACCCTAACAGTAACTGTAATCCTTACCCTTACCCTAACCCTAGCCCTAACCCTACACATACCCCTTGCCCAAGCCCTAGGCCTAACACTAACCCTAACCAAACTCCTAACCCTACCTCTAGCCCAAACCCTAACCCTAATCTTAACACTAACCCTAGCCCTAGGCCTAACCCTGGCCCTAGCCCTAACCCTAATCAAACAGTAAACCTAGTCCTAGCCCTTACCCAAACCCTAGCCCTAGCCCTAACTCTAACCCTAAACCTAGCCCTACCCATACCCTAACCCTGGCCCTAGCCCTAACCCTAATCTAAGGCATAAACATAGTCCTAACTCTAACCCTAACTTTAGCCTTAACACTAACCCTGCACAAAACCTAACCCTAACCATAACCCTAACCCTAACCCAAGCCCTAACCCTAATCATAAGGAATAGATACTCTGGCTGCATAGAGCATGGCTTTATTTCATTGTATATCTTACTCAAAAATATGAAAGCATGAGATACCAACTGTAAGAGCAATAACATCAAATGCAAGACATACAATAGTCAGAAATTGATTTTGGGTGAACAATAAGTGATAGACCTAGACCTAGCCCTAGCCCTAGCCCTAGCCCTAACCCTAGCCCTCAACCTAACACTAACCCTAACTCTACCCCTAAACCTAACCCTAGCCCTACCCAAGACCTAGCCTTAGCCCTAAGCCTATCCCTATCCCTAACCCTAAAACTACCCCAAGGCCTAACCGTAACCCTAACCCTAACGTCAATTTTAACCCCAATCCTAGCCCTTACTCTAACTTTTACCCTTCCCCTAACCAAAACTCTAACTCTAGATAACCCTAGCCCTAGCCATAACCATATCCCTTACCCTAGCCCTAACTCTAGCCCTAACACTTACCTTTACCCTAGCCCTAACTTTAGCCCTAACCATAACCCTAATCCTAACCCTAACCCTATCCCTTGCCCTAGTTGAAGCCCTAGTCCTAGTCCTAACCCTAACCCTATACCTAATCCTAACCCTAACTCTAGCCCTAACGCTTACCTTTACCCTAGCCCTAACTTTAGCCCTAACACAAACCCTAACCCTAGCCCTAGCCCTAACCCTATCCCTAACCATAACCCTATCCCTAACTCTATCCCTTGCCCTAGTCCAAGCCCTAGTCCTAACCCTAACCCTACACCTAATCCTAACTCTAGCCCTAATGCTCACCTTTGCCCTAGCCCTAACTTTAGCCCTAACACAAACCCTAACCCTATCCCTAACCATAACCCTAATCCTAAACCTAACACTAACCCTAGCCCTATCCCTATCCCTATCCCTAACCCTATCCCTATCCCTATCCCTATCCCTATCCCTATCCCTATCCCTATCCCTAATCCTAGCCCTAGTCCTAACCCTAACCCTAGACCTAATTGTAACCCTAACTCTAGCCCTAATGCTTACCTTTACCCTAGCCCTAACTTTAGCCCTAACACAAACCCTAACCCTATCCCAAACCCTAACCCTAGCCCTAACCCTAACCCTAACCCTATCCCCAACCCTGACCCTAGCCCTAACCATAGCTCTAGCCCTAACTCTAACCCTAACCCTTAAATTAGCCCTAAATTTAGCCCAAACACGAACCCTAAGACAAAAGGTAATCCTAAACCTAGCCCTATCCCAAGCCCTATCCCTAATCCCAGCCCTAACCCTAACCCTATCCCAAACCCAAGCCTTAACCTTAACTTTAACCCTAAGACTAGCACTAGCCCTAACCCTAAACCTAATCTGAACTCTTACCCTTACCCTAACCCTAACGGTAAACTTAACACTAACGCAAACCATAACCCTAACCCTAGCCCTAGACATAACCTGAACCCAAACCCTAGTCCTAACCATAACCATAAAACAAACCCTAAAACTAGCGCTAGCCTATCCCTAACCTGAACCCTAATTATACCTGTAGCCCTAGCATTAGCCCTAGCTCTAACACTAACCCTAACAAAACCCCTAACCCTACCCTTGCCCTAGCCACAGCCCTAGCCCCAGCCCTAACCCTATCCCCAACCCTTACCCTAACCCTAACCCTAGATGTAACCCTAACCCTAGCCCTAATCTGAACCCTTACCCTTACCCAAAACCCTAACCCTAGCCCTAACCCTAACCCAAACCCTAAACTGTAACACTAACCCAAAACTTAACCCTACCCTAGCGCTAACTGTACCCCTAGCCCTAGCCCTAACCCTAACCCTAACCCTAACCCTAATCCTAGCCATAAACCTAATCCTAGCCCTAACCCTTACCCTATCCCTAACTCTAGCCCTAACCCTAAACTTAGACCTAGCCCTAACCATAGCCCTAACCCTAACTTTAACCGTAACTCTAGCCCTAGCCCTGACCCTTACTTTAACCCAAACCCTAACTTAACTGTAACAGTAACCCTCGCCCTAGCCCTAACCATAACCTAAGCCCTTACATTAACCCTAAACTTAGCCCTAACCTTAACACTAACCCTAAAACTAGCCCTAGCCTAGCCCTAACCCTAATTATAGCCGTAGCCCCAGCCCCAGCCCTAACACTAACCCTAAACCTAATACAAACCCTAATCCTAACCCTTGCCCTAGCCCTAGCCCTACCCCTAAACCTAGCCCTAGCTTAGCCCTAGCCTTAGCCCTAAGCCTATCCCTATCCCTAAAATTACCCCAAGCCCTAACCGTAAGCATAACCCTAACCCTAACCCCAACTTTAACCCCAATCCTAGTCCTAACCTTAACTCTTCCGCTTCCCCTAACCAAAACTCTAACCCTAGATAACCCTAGCCATAACCATAACCCTTACCCTAGCCCTAACTTTAGCCCTAACACAAACCTAACCCTAACCCTATCCCGAACCCTATCCCTAACCCTTGCCCTAAGCCTTACCCTAGACCTAATCCTAACCCTAACGCTAGCCCTAACGCTTACCTTTACCCAAGCCCTAACTTTAGCCCTAACACAAATCCTAACCCTATCCCTAACCCTAATCCTAACCCTAGCCTCAGCCCCAGCCTAACCCTAGCCCTAACCCTCATCCTAAACCGAATTATAGTCGTAGCCCTAACCTTAGCTCTAACACAAACCCTAACACAAACCCTAACCCTACCCTTAACCATGGCCCCAGCCATAGCCCTAACCCTAGCACAAGACCTAACCCTAGCCCTAGCCCTAGCCCTAGCCGTAACCCTAACCCTTACCCTAACGCTAACCCTAGCTGTAACCGTAACCCTAACACTAACTCTAAATCTAGCCCTACCCTAGCCCTAACCCTACTTATAGCCATAGCCCAGGTCCTAGCCCTAGCCCTAACACTAATCCTAATCCTAACCCTAACACAAACCCTAACCCTAACCCCAGCCATAGCCATAGCCCTAGCCTTCACCCTAGCCCTAACCCTAAAACTAACCATAACCCTAGACCTAGACCTAGCTCAAGCCCTAGCCCTAACACTAGCCCAAGCCCTAACCCTAACCCTAGACACAGCCCCAGCCCTAACCCTAGGCACAGCCCCAGCCCTAACCCTATCACTAACCCTAACACTAGTTCTAGCCCTAACCCTAATGCTAGTTGTAGCCCTAAAACTAGCCCTAACCCTAACCCTCACCTTAACCCTAAAGCTAATGCAAACCCTAACATGAGACCTAACCCAAACCCTAAACCTAACACTAGCCCTAGCCCTAACCCTAGCCATAACCCTAACCCTAGCCCTAACCCTAACACTAGCCCTAACACTAACCCTAGTTGTAGCCCTAGCCCTAAATTTAAATTAGCTATCATTAACCCTAACCCTAACCCAAGCTAACCTTAACCATAACATTAGCTGTTATTAACACTAACACTAACCCTAGTCATAATGCTAACCTAACCCTAACCCTAGCTAACTGTCATCTCACAAACAGGTCTTAGAAAAGAGTAATCAATGAATACATAATCAAGAAATACATTTGATTGTGAATTGTATCAGATTATGTTATAAATAATGACTGTCACCTTTAGGGGTAAGTCTTGGAAACGTTCCCATGATGGAGTAATGAAATTTTGCTTAGATAGAACATTAAGTATCCTGGGAGGAAGCCAGACCCACTCAAGAGCACCGCCCCCCCCATGGGTCCCACTTTGGATTGATTTCCCCTTTTTTTCAACCCAACTGCCCCATCTTCTGAGAAGGCTGAAAAGCCCGGAACTTCCCGGGGAGCACAGTCCTGTGTGGAGTTACTCCCGAGGAAGCCCACTGAGTGGCATTATGCACATCAAAAAAGGTTGTATTAGGGGTTATTGAGCAATTAGCAATTCTGTCAGTGATTATTTCCATTACATGTAAGTCCCACAATTTGCTAAATTAAGTGTATATGGTAGGTATGTTAGTGTCCTTCCCTTAAGAAGTAATAGATACTCTGGCTGCATAGAGCATGGCTTTATTTCATTGTATATCTTACTCAAAAATATGAAAGCATGAGATACCAACTGTAAGAGCAATAACATCAACTGCAAGACATACAATAGTCAGAAATTGATTTTGGGTGAACAATAAGTGATATCTAACAAACAGGTCTTAGAAATGAATAATCAGTGAATACAACTACAAGAAATACATTTGATTGTCAATTCTAATACATAATCTTATAAATAATGACTGTTGCCTTTCGGGGTACTTACCCCGTTATAACTTTATAACCAATTGGTTATAACTTTATAACCAATCTTGGAAACGTTCCCATGAACGTTAATGAAATTTTGTTTAGATAGAAAATCAAGTATAGGAAACCATTTGGCATCAAAACATGCTTGGGATTCCCCGCGGAGCGCAGCCCTCTGTGGAGTTACTCTCAAGGAATCCCACTGAGCAGCATTATGGGAAACTTTTTCGCATCAAAAAAGGTTGTATTAGGGGTTATTGAGCACTTAGCAATTTTGTCAGTGCTACTTTCCATCAGATGTTAGTCCCACAATTTGACAAACCAAGAGTGTATGGTTAGTGTCCTTCCAGTATGAAGCAATAGATACTCTAGATGCATAGAGCATGGCTTTATTTCATTGTATAAATACTCAACAATATAAAAGCATGATATATCAACTGTAAGAGCAATAATATCGAATGCAAGACATACAAGGATCAAAAATTGATTTTGGTTGTACAACAAGTGATAACTCTCATCGTATTGGCAAGCCTTCGTAAAAACTAAAAATGGATATTTCATCTAAAAAACCGGTCCTAGAAAAGAGTAATCAGTGAATACAAATGCAAGAAATGCATTTGATTGTGAATTGTAATAGATGAAGTTATAAATAATGTTTGTCGCCTTTCGCGGGAAATTATAACCAATCTTGGAAATGCAGGAGTAGTGAAATTTGGCTTAGATAGAAAATCAAGTATCGGAAACCATTTGGCATCAAAACATGCTTGGGATTCGCCGCGGAGCGCAGCCCTGTGTGGAGTTACACCCAAAGAATCCCACTGAGCAGCATTATGGGGAACTTTTTCGCATCAAAAAAGGTTGTATTAGGGTTTATTGAGCAGTTAGCAATTTTGTCAGTGCTACTTTCCATCAGATGTTAGTCCCACAATTTGATAAACCAAGAGTGTATGGTTAGTGTCCTTCCAGTATGAAGCAATAGATACTCTAGATGCATAGAGCATGGCTTTATTTCATTGTACATGTAGTCAACGATATAAAAGCATGATATATAAATTGTAAGAGCAATAAGATTGAACGCAAGACATTCAGGAATCAAGAATTGATTTTGGTTGTACAATGAGTGATAATTCTCATTGTATTGACAACCCTGTGTAAAACCTAAAAATCTAACTGTCATCTAACAAACAGGACTTAGAAAAGACTAATCAGTGAATACAAATGCAAGAAATGCATTTGATTGTGAATTCTAATAGATGAAGTTATAAACAATTATCGAGTTATAAGAATTATGAAGTTATAAACATACACAATTTGCTAAATCGAGTGTATACGATACATACGTTCGTTTCCTTTCCTTAAGAAGCAAAAGCTACTCTAGCTGCATAAAGCATGGCTTTATTTCATTGTATATCTACTCAACAATATGAAAGCATGAGATATCAACTGTAAGAGCAATAACATCGAATGCAAGACATACAATAGTCAAAAATTGATTTTGGGTGAACAATGAGTGATATCTAACGTTGAGGTCTTAGACATGAGAAATCAGTGAATACAACTACAAGAAATACATTTGATTGTGAATTCTAATACATTATGTTATAAAAAATAACTGTCGCCTTTCGGGGTAAGTTATAACCAATGATGGAAATGTTCCCATGCATGAGTAATGAAATTTGGCTTGGATAGAAAATCAATTTTGTCACTGATAGTTTCCATCACACGTAAGTCCCACAAATTGCTAAATTGCTGTATAGTAGGTATGTTAGTGTCCTTCCAGTAAGAAGTAATAGATATTCTACCTACACAGAGCATGGCTTTATTTCATTGTACATCTAGTCAACAATATAAAAGCATGATACTGTGAGATTGACCCAAAAGATGTAGTGCACAACAGGTCTCCTTAATCAGAAAGTCCTTTATTTGCAGAAAAGATCTTGTTGGTCAAACACACTTCTTCTGTTAGTATGAATACAACTACTATTATACTTGATATGAAATAAGCCCCCCTCAATATCCACCAATCAACTGGGAGAATTACTGGCGCCCAAATATACTGGCCCACTGTTCCCAAGGGAAGCGCGGTAAAGTAGGTTCCCAGGCAAAACACTGTTGGGGTTTGTGGGGCGGATGTTCCCAAGGAAAAGCAAGCAAAGGATCACATAGCACCTGTGAATAATATAACACATAGCAGGAGGCTTTCAGCTGAAGGCCATGAGCTAGGGAGAAGCGAAAAACAGATAAGAATAAAGAAAAGTTAATGAGCAGTAAGCATACGCAGAGCGAGCACGAAATGCATTCCTGCGGTGGGAGTCACTCTACAGATGCCAGCTCCTGTCCGGGACCTAGAGGAGTCGGTTTGCAACTTGAAACAAAGACAATGTTAATTAATCATCAGATTGGTCGATAGACCTCTCAGGCCTCAGTGAATAACACAATTGCAATAGAGAATAATACCATTGAGAATAATAAACAGCAGGAGACATTGGCAGGGCTAACTGACAATAGGTACCTTGGTAATGCAACAGTATCATTGAGAATGACAATCACCAGGTGTCAGAATCTACGGATTCTAACAAAGGTTTTCTGGTGTTTAATGCTGTACACAACCCCCCCCCCCTTCATGTAACCTGTCCCTGTATTTGCTATGCAACCTATGTTTGATGCTTGCCTGTTTTGACCTGTAACCTGCCCCTCAATTCACTATGTAATGTTACCTACTTGAATTCCTTTATGACCCTGGGTTTATGGCTCCGGCTGGGTCTGGTCAGTGTAACCATTTGTCCGGGAGGGTGGCGACTTCAGAGCATGAGAACAATCGGCCTCTCACCTCCGCGCCTCCGCATTCCTTTCCTCCCTGCCGGGGAAGACGGGGACCAGTTTCTTATCAACGTGTGAAGACCTTGGCAAAAGTTATTTGTTATGCGGAAGATGGATACATCTAAGGGGTCTGGTTTAAGAAGGGAAATTTACAGCTTCACACCTAACCTTTTTCCTGTGGGAAGCAAACGGTCAAAAGACCTTTTAGCCCGCGGTTTTTCCCTCCTTGTGATTGGTTACCTATGGGTAATTCAAATTGTACTAGAGGGTATATTAGTCCTGCTTCTATTGTATGCTTTATCTCTGACAATAATCCGAGGACCTGTAGTAATGTAGTGATTGGAAATAAAGAACTGTGTTTCATCAACAAAGATCTGATCCTTGACTACTTCGAGCAGAAGCCTCACACCAGGAAACCATGGCAGTGCTAACTGACATTCTGCCCTCCTGATAAAACATCCCCTCCCCTCCCAGGTTTCAAAGGGTACAGTTTATGGAAAGCCCAAATTTTTTCAGGAGCATGCACATGAGAGGTCTCAACCCATTCATTTTCTTCAGGACCAAAATGCAACCATTTGATAAGATAAAACAAATGCCCCCACTTTAGTTAAGAGTCCAAGATTTGATCGGTCGTATAATGAGGTTCATTGCTCTTCATCAGAGGAGGAGGAGAGGAGGAGGAAGGTCTCCATTTGTTCGGCCCAGGATCTTTCTTCAGTAGGCTGTAATGAAAAACAGGGTGCACAAATTTCAATGAATTGGGGAGTTTAAGTTCAAATGTCACTTTGTTAATGCACTTTATAACATGTAAAGGTCCCAAGTATGTCCAGCCCAATTTTTGACTAGGTTGGAATCCTTTAATATTTTTAGTTGACACATAGACAGAGTCTCCAGGGGAGAGATCCCATCCTGGGGATCCTATCCTGGGGCCATCCCATCCTGGGGCCCTCCCCTTATCAGCATATTTCTTAGAGTCCACTTTGGCTTCTTCCAACGTTTTTGCAATCAAAGGCCAAGACTCACATAGTGAATTCCACCAAGTAGCAAAATCACTAGACCCCTCTGCTGCTGGGACTAAATCAGGCAACGGAACAACTAACATTATAACGTAACCCTAACCCTAAACCTAACCATAACCCTAGCTCTAACCCAAAACCTAACACTAGACCAAAACCTAACCCTAACCCTAAGCCTTAACCCTAACCGCTAACCCTAACCCCTGACCCCTAATCCGAACCCAAAACCCTAACATCTAACCCTAACCCTAACCCAAGGCCTAATTCTAACCCTAACCCTAGCCCTAACTCTAACCATAGCCCTAACCCTAGCCCTAACGCTATCCCTAACCCTAGACATAGCCCTAGCCCTATCTTTTATCCTAGCAGAAGCCCTAGCCCTAGCCCTTACCATAATCCTAGCCCTAACCTTAACCCAAAGCCTATACCTAACTATAAGCCTAGACCATGCCCTAACCCTAACCCAAAGTTTAACCCTAACCCTAGCCCTCGCCCTATCGCTAAATCTAACCCTAGCCCTAGCCCACAACCTAACCCTAATCCAAACCCTAACTCTAGGCCAATCCTCAGGCTTGACACTAAACCTAACCACAGCTGAAACCCTAGCCCTAGCCCTTACCATAATCCTAGCCCTAACCTTAACCCAAAGCCTATACCTAACTATAAGCCTAGACCATGCCCTAACCCTAACCCAAAGTTTAACCCTAACCCTAGCCCTCGCCCTATCGCTAAATCTAACCCTAGCCCTAGCCCACAACCTAACCCTAATCCAAACCCTAACTCTAGGCCAAACCTCAGGCTTGACACTAAACCTAACCACAGCCGAAACCCAAGCCCTAACCCTTACCTTTACCCTAGACCTAAATTTAGCCCTAACACAAACCCTAACCCTAACCCCAACTCTGGCCCTAACCCTTACTATTACTCTAGCCCTAACTTTAGCCCACACCCTAACCCTAGATATAGACCTAGACCTAGACCTAGACCTAGCACAAGCCGTAGCCCTAACTGAACCCTAGCCCAAACCTAAACCCAACCCTACACCTAACTCTAGCCCTAACCCTTACCCAAACCCAAACCCTAAACCTATCCCTATCCCTAAACCTAACCATAACCCTAAACCTAAACCTAACCCTAGCCCTTACAATAACCCTAGCCCTAACCCTAGCCCTAAACCTAACCCTTGCCCTAACCCTAGCCCTAACCCTTACTTTACCCTAGCCTATATTTAGCCCTAAATAACCCCTTGCCCTAGTCCTAACCCGAATCCTAGCCATAACCTTAACCCTAATTCTAACTTTAGCCATAACACTAACCTGACCCATAAACTAACCCTAACCCAAGTCTTAGCCCTAACCCTACGCCCGCATTAAGTTCGGGTTATCATCCAGTGACCGATGGACAATCCGAACGCGTTAATCAGATTTTAGAACAATTTTTAAGATGTTACACTAACTATCATCAGGATAATTGGGTAGACTTACTCCCCTTCGCAGAGTATAGCTACAACAATGCAGTCATTCCTCTACTGGCGTCTCCCCTTTCATGGCTGTGGGGGGGGTTTGAGGGAAAACCACTGCCTTCATTGACAGACTGCGATACTGTCACTAACTCGGATTTTACCCAGTGGTGGTCGAGGCTGCAGGAGTCTTGGCCCTTAATAGCTAAAACGTTGGACAAAGCTAAAGCAGATTACAAAAAATATGCTGACAGGGGAAGGGCTGAAGGTTGGGACTTAAAACCCGGGGACTCGGTATACCTGTCCACAAAGAACATTCATGGATTGCAACCCAGTCGAAAATTGGGTTGGAAGTATGTCGGACCCTATAAAGTGCTAAGGAAGATCTCTGACGTGTCTTTTGAACTTGAGTTGCCCAAATCACTAAGTTCCGTGCATCCTGTCTTTCATTACAGCCTCCTGAAGAAGAATCCTGGGCAGAATGCATGGCGCCCAGATCCTCCTCCTCCTCCTCCTCCTCCTCCTCTCATGAAGGAGGGAGAGCCACACTTTGAAATCTCTGAAATTTTGGACTCCAAATTGCGCAGGGGTCGGGTTTACTATCTTGTAAAATGGGTAGATTTCGGTCCTGAGCTGAATGAATGGGTCCTTGCTGATAATGTGCGTGCTCCAAAGTTAGGGTTAGGGCTTGGGTTTGAACTAGAGTTAGGGTTAGGGCTGGGATTAGGGATAGGAGTTGGGATAGGGCTAGAGTTAGGGTTAGCTTTTGGCTTAGGGTTTGCATTAGGGCTAAATTTAGGGCTAGTGTAAGGGTTAGGGTTAGGGCTAGAGTTAGGGCTAGGGCTATGGTTAGGGTTAGGGATAGGGTTAGGGTTAGGTGTAGGGTTGGGTTAAGGTTAGGGCTAGGGCTAAGGTTAGGATTAGGGCTACGGCTTGTGCTAGGGCTATGTCAAGGGTTCAGATGTCGGCTACAGTTAGGGCTAGGGTAATGGTAAGGGTTAGGGCTAGAGTTAGGGTTATGCCTAGGGTTAAAGTTAGGGCTAGAGTTAGAGTTAGGGTTTGTACTAGGGCTAATTTTAGGTCTAGGGTAAAGGTAAGGGTTTGGGTTCCGGTTACAGCTAGGGTTAGGATTAGGGTTAGGCCTAGGGTTAGGGTTAGGCCTAGGTTTAGGGTTAGGATTAGGGTTATTTTTAGGACTAGGGCTAGGGTTAGATTTAGGGTTAGGGCAAGGGCTAGGGCTACTGTTAGGTGTAGGGTTTGGGTTAAAGTTAGGGCTAGTGTTCAGTTAGGGTTAGGGCTACGGCTAGGGCTTGTGCTAGGGTAAAAGATAGGGCTAGGGCTATGTCCAGGGTTAGGGTTAGCGTTAGGGTTAGGGAATGACTAGCGCTTGTTTTAGGGTTTGTTTTATGGTTATGGTTTGGACTAGGGTTTGGGTTTGGGTTATGTCTAGGGCTAGGGTTAGGGTTATGGTTAGGGTTAGCGTTAGTGTTAAGTTTACCATTAGGGTTGTCTAGGGTTAGGGTAAGGCTTCGGATTAGTGTTAGGGCTAGTGCTAGTCTTAGGGTTAAATTAAGGTTAGGTTTAGGGTTAGGGCTTGGGCTTGGGCTAGGGTTTGTGTTAGGGCTGGGATTAGGGATAGGGCTTGGGATAGGGTTAGTGTTTGTGTTAGGGCTAAAATTAGGGCTAGGATAATGGTAAGTGTTAGGGCTAGAGTTAGGGTTAGGCCTAGGGTTAGGGTTAGGAGTAGGGCTAGGACCAGGGCTAGGGTAAGGGTTAGGGATAGGGATAGGGTTACGGTTAGGGCTAGGGCTAGGGTTAGGGTTAGGTTTTGTGCAGGGTTAGTGTTAAGGCTAAAGTTAGGGCTAGAGTTTGGGTTAGGGCTAGGACTAGGTTTATGGCTTATATTAGGGTTAGGGCTAGGGCGAGGGTTAGGGTTAGGGCTATGGCTAGGGTTTGGGTTAGGGTTAGGGCTAGGGTTAGTGTTAGGGTTTGGGTTAGGGTTAGAGCTAGGGCTAGGGTTAAAGTTAGGGTTAGGGCTAGGGTTAGTGTTAGGTTTAGGATGAGGTTAGGGTTAGGGTTCTTGTTTAGGAGCTGTTACTTATCATCAGAGAATATACCAAAGCTGGGTGGAAAATTCTTCTCATCCAGCCACACCTCTCAGCTGGAAATATAATTGCTGTGCTCAGCTGGAAGTACAGTTGTTGTGCTCATCTGAAAATGAAAACAGTGAACAGGGTGTCTGGCTCAAAAGACTTTTTAAAAATCTCTGATGTAGAAGAAGTACTATTAAGAGGGGATAGCCACGTTGCTCAGTGAACTTGCTCAGGGCTTGGGCAAGGGTATGTGTAGGGCTAGGGTTAGGGCAAGAGTTAGGATTAGGTTTACTGTTAGGGTTAGTGTTCGTGTTAGGGTTAGGGTTAGGGCTTGGGTTTGGTCTGGGGCTCGGGTTGAGCCTAGTCTTTATGTGTGTGTTGGGGTTAGGGTTAGTGTCAAACCTAGGCCTAGGCTTAGGGCTATGGCTATAATGAGGGTTAGGGTTAGGGTTAGGGCTAAATCTAGGGCTAGGTTTTGAGTTAGGGTTAGGGTTAGAGCTAGGGCTAGGGTTAGGGTTGGCTCTAGGTCTAGGGTTAGTTTTAGAGTTTGGGTTAGTGTTAGGGCTAGGGCTAAGGGTTTCTGTAGGGTTTGGGTTAGGGCTATGGTTAGGGCAAGGATTAGGATTAGGTTTACTGTTAGGGTTAGGGCTAGGTATAGGTTTTGGTTTGGGGCTTGGGCTCAGCCTAGTCTTTGGGTTTGTGTTGGCATTAGGGTTAGTGTTCAAGCTCAGCCTAGGCTTAGGGCTATGGCTATAATTAGGGTTTGGGTTAGGGTTAGGTTTAGGGCTAAATTTTGGATTAGGGTTAGGGCTAGGGTTAGGGTTTGTGTTAGGGCTAAAGTTAGGGCTAGGGTAAAGGTATGGGTTAAGGCTCAGGTTAAGGCTAGAGTTAGAGTTAGGCCTAGGGTTAGGGCTAGTGTTAGGGTTAGGTTTAGGGCTAGGGTTAGGGCTTGGCCCAGGGTTGTAGTAAAGGCTAGGGTTAGGGTTAGGATTAAGGTTTTGGGTTAGGTCTAGGGTTATGGTTAGGGTTTGGGTAAGGGTTAGGATATGGGTAAGAGTTAGGGCTAGAGTTAGGTGTAGGGTTGGGTTAGAGTTAGGTCTAAGGTTAGGGTAAGGTTTAGTGCTAGGGTTAGGATTAGGGTTAGGTTTAGGGTTAGGTCTAAAGTTAGTGTTCATGTTAGGGTTAGGGTTACTGTAAGGGCTAGGGTTAGGTTTAGGATTAGGGTTACGATTAGGTTTAGGGCTAGGGCTAGGGTTAGGGATAGGTTTAGGTTTAGGGTTAGGGTTAGGGTTTGGGTTAGGGCTAGGGTTAGGTGTAGGGTTGGGTTTAGGTTTGGGCTAGGGTTATGGTAGGGTTAGGGCTTGGGCTTGGGCTTGTGCTAGGGCTAGGTCTATATCTAGGGTTAGGGTGTCTGCTAAAGTTAGGGCTAGAATAATAGTAAGGGTTAGGGCTAGAGTTGGGGTTAGGCCTCGGGTTAAAGTTAGGACTACAGCTAGGGTTAGTGTTAGGGCTAGGGTTAGGGTTTGTGTTAGGGCTAAATTTAGGTCTAGGGTAAAGGTAAGGGTTAGGGCTCGGGTTTCGGCTGGGGCTAGGTTTAGTGTCAGGCCTAGGGTTAGGGTTCAGATTAGGGTTAGGTTTTGGGCTAAGGCTAGGGTTAGATTTAGTGATAGGGCTAGGGCGAGGGTTAGGGTTAGGGTTAAAGTTTGGGTTAGGGTTAGGGCAAGGTCTAGGGCTATAGTTAGGTATAGGCTTTGAGTTAAGGTTAGGGCTCAGATTATGGTAAGGGCTAGGGCTTCTGCTAGGATAAAAGATAGGGCTAGGGCTATGTCCAGGGTTAGGGATAACGTTAGGGTTAGGGTTAGGGTTAGGGCTACAGTTACAGTTATGGCTAGGGTTAGAGTTAGGGCTAGGGTTAGGGCTAGGGCCAGGGCTAGGGTTTGGTTTAGGGTTAGGGTTTAGGGTTAGGGTTTAGGGTTAGGGTTTAGGGTTTAGGGTTAGGGGTTAGTGTTTGGGTAAGTTTAGTGTTAGGTTAGGTTAGGGTTAGAGGTTAGGGTTTTGGGTTCAGGTTAGGGGTTAGAGTTAGGGTTAGGGGTCAGGGTTTAGCCTTAGGGTTAGGATTAGGTTTTGGTCTCATGTTAGGTTTTGGGTTAGGGCTAGGGTTAGGGTAAGGTTATGTTAGTCGTTCCATTGCCTAATTTAGGCCCAGCAGCGGAGGGGTCTAGTGATTTTGCTACTTGGTGGAATTCACTATGTGAGTCTTAGCCTTTGATTGCAAAAACATTGGAAGACACCAAACACTGCAGGAAGTGTGTATTCCCGAACTCCAGGTGGAGCCAGGACTTCTCCCACATTGGTTATATGGGTATGCAAGCATCAGTCAGAACTGTGGCTTCCCTATCAATTGCACCCAAAAGTAGCATTTCAGAGGTGCTAAGGTGGGGTGGGGGGTGGGGAATAGCCACTTGTAGAATGCCCTAAAATTGAAGTTCTTCTGCAGGACGGTCCCCACTGCTTGATGCATATAGTAAAACTTAAGGTCTATTGGAAAATAATACAAGAATACAGGATCTTGTAAAAATGATAACTGTCAGAGTGGATGTACAAATAATGTTCCGTAATTTGGAAGTCTTGAAGGTTGAAATGAATGTATATCTGTGAAAATGAAATAAAAAACTTATAAGGAAAAAAAAAAAGATGGCGACTTCCTAGCGCTCCAGTGGGTAACTGCAGTAGGGTGCGATCAACAGGGCCAGGGAGATGGTCTAATCAGCTTTCTCCCCGGCAGCAGCCCCTATTTGAAAACCTGGCGGAAGAGCTCCGTCTTACAGGCCCTGCGGAACTGCAACAAATCCCGCAGGGCCCTGATGTTATCCGGGAGCCCATTCCACCAGTAAGGGGCCGCCACCGAGAAAGCCCTGGAAGCACCTATATGTTTGAGGGGTAGACCATGGGGAGGGCTGGGTTTGGGGTCCTCAACAAAGTACAGTGGCGTAGAGTCCACCCTTCAAAGCGGCCTTTGTCTCCAGGAAAACTGATACACTGGGAGCCGGGAAATTTTCTGTAGGGAACTGATGTGCTGTGGTTGGAGAACACGGTGATTTCTGCGAGATCTCGAGGCCCCACAGGGAGATTGGCAACTCCACTCAGGCCTGTAGCTAATATGGGGCCCTCAGGGCCCAGCCCCCTAGCATGCTTCCCCACCGGCCTTACTCCACTCCCAGCCAGCAACATCCAGACCAGCAGAGGTGGCGGCAGTTCCAGCTGCAGGAGGTGCGTGGCTTGCTCTGTGGTGTGGTGGTTGGCTGTCAGATCTCACTGTCAGATCTCACCCCCCCTTCCCTCCCAATCCCCCTCTGGGATGCTGCAGCTGCCCACTGCCTGCTTCTCCCTGCCTGGTTTCACAACCTGAGCAGGTATGCAGTGCCCCGGAGGAAAGAGGAAGCCGCAGCTGGTGGGCGTGCAGGGCTGCCTTAGAAGAAGATTGGCTCCTAAGGATTTTCACTAATTAACTTTGACTTCTTTAGTTCCACCGTCCCCGTCCCAAAAATATACCTAGCTGTGGGGCTGACTCCAATGACCCTGTAGGGGATACTTCAGGACGCATTCAATGTACAGCAACGGCAAACTGTTTAGATTGTTAGAGAAAAAGGCCAAGCAGGCCACATTTGGAAATGACCTGTGTTCTGATTGGCAAGGGAGGGGTGGGTGGCGAGACTCTCCAGCAACACAGCTAGTGGATAGGAACAGCTTGAGTGAAAGGTCAGGGAGCAGAAGGCTGGGGTGGCATCTGGACTATTCAGGGCCATGCCACTACCAACAAAGAAGAGAGATGTAATGAGAGTGTGTAATAGACAAAATTCCCCAGTCAATGGGCCACTTACCAATGCCATGCTAGGCAGCTTTTATGTGTTGATCTGCGTGACACTGCCAACTTTTCCAGTAAGGTTGGCATGGCACGGCCTCATCTAACTGCCCCCCTCCTTTTTTCCCCACCATAGTGCACAGCATGCTCCGGCTGATCTCAACCCTGAGGCAAGTTGTTCGTCGGCTGAGGACTGACGTTGCCCACCTTCAGCACATCATCAGCCCAGGAGGTGTGGAGGCGCCACTTGCTACAGAGTCCACTGAGGAGGAGGGCCAGTGATCATTGTAAATAGTTACTTTTCAGTCAGAAGGTTAAACCTGTTATTTGTTGTTAAAGTTGATGTTTAAATAAATTCTGTATATTTGTTTACAAGAGGCTGTGGTGTGGTTTGACAACAGTGCAAAACTTGTTAGGAAACGTGAATAGGAATTGGGTAGAACACCTAAACTTTGCAACATAATTAAGCAGGCTCCCTCCTTTGACAAACATGGGAGTTGTGGCTGTCCCCAAATCACAGGGCACCAATTTATACGGATGGGCTAAAGGGAACCTTCTTTTTCGGTTTAGGGCGCATTGCACGCCCCCAATTATGGGAGTTTTGGTCGGGAATTCCCTGTTGCATCAGTCCTGATGCTGTACCAGTACAGGCCTCAGCTACATGTTCTCCTCCCCCTTCTGCTGCAGAGTGTGCAGCTGGTTGCTGCCCCTGAAAGTTGGGACTGGTGACAGCCTTCTCTATGTCACTTAACGTGAGCAGGGTTGCGTGAAGGATTTCTTGTGTTGCCTCCCTGGCCTCTCTTTCCTCCGATCGTGAGGCCCTCATCTCCTCCAAAAACTCAATATGCTCCCGTCTGGCTGCCTCCATCATTTCTGCATGTTCACGTGCAGTCATACGCATAACCTGTTCCCCGACCCGTTGCACGCTGTCACCTGTTTCTTCCGTGCTCTTATGAGAGCCATTCGTGATGAGGGTGAAAGCTCAGCAAGCACAGCACCTGGTGGGACACCTATGAAAAACAGTTGGAAGGGTGACAGGTTATTGTTCATGAGGCATGGGATTCGTACAAATTTCATCCAGGTAGCTTTCACTACAAGGTTTGGTCCTGTGCAACCTGGGTGATGACATCCCACATTGCGCAGTGGTGTTGCATTCCTTTCCCATGTTCAGTACTGGGTGGTGGGTATTGCATCATGTTGATAGAGGGCCCATAGAGGCCATCCAGTACAACCCCCTGCTCTTTTCAGGATTAGCCTAGAGCATCTCTGATGAGTGTATGTCCAGCTGCTGAGTAAAGAATGCCTGTGAGAGGGAGCTCACCACCTCCCTTGGCTGCTGATTTCACTGTTGCACAACTCTACTTGTAAAATGGTTTGCCCAGTAACGTATGATTAGCACCTGTGACTGCCTGGCTTGTAGCAAGATAGTTGAGGTGTGGGAGGATATCTGCAAATAGGGAGACGAGGGGAGGAATAAGTTCCTTAAATCTGACAAGAAGACACATGTACAAACCTGGCATGACTTGTTCTGCTGAGGTGAGGCCTCCAGGTCTCAAATTTGTAATACATTTATATCACACTCACCATCAGGGTTCCTCTCTCCAGCCTCAGCTCCTTCATCAGTAGCTGAGGTACCTGGACAGGATTAGTGTAATTTCAGGTATGCATTCATGGACCTCAGGGAGGTCTTATGCTGACACATATGTCAGAAAACACATCAACATGCTTGTTCACAATATACTTCAAGGGGACCATCCAGCTGTATCATTGCATGCCAACTTACCTGCCCGTGGAGGGGTGTGGACACAGAAGTCAATTGTGCCTGGCACTTCTATCTCCTCCTCCTCTTGGGAAGGCTCTGAAAGACAGCAAGACAGGGAAACCTATTGCTGAGCCAGCCACACCAACCTGGCAACTGCACTCTAGCCCACTGTTTAGAGTGTCTGTTACATGCTTTGGGTGAGGGTTGCTGCATCACAGGGGGAGAGAGGCATCCTGCAGAAGAACTTCAATTTTAGGGCATTCTACAAGTGGCTATTCCCCACCCCCCACCCCACCTTAGCACCTCTGAAATGCTACTTTTGGGTGCAATTGATAGGGAAGCCACAGTTCTGACTGATGCTTGCATACCCATATAACCAATGTGGGAGAAGTCCTGGCTCCACCTGGAGTTCGGGAATACACACTTCCTGCAGTGTTGCCTAGTACATTCCTGCAAGGAGCAGAACAAACTTACCAGAAAGAACACTTGTCTCCTGCGTCGCCCCCTCTCCTATGTCAATGGGCTCTAGGACCAGGGAAAATAATTCTTCAGAGCCCTCGGTGGGTGTGTCCCGTCCAGTAGGGCCGGGACCTGCAGCCATCCCCGAGACCGGCACTTACCCCATTGCAGCCACCGCCGGAGAGGGGGAGGTCCGGCCAGACACCCGCAGCCGCGGACACTGTCCCCAGCACACCTGGGGTGCTGCCGCGCCAGAGACCTGGAGAAGACCCTGCGGAGACGCGGCCCGCTCCCGCCCAGGCCAGGGCGAGTCTCCGGGGGCCACGACAACTCAGCCCCATGGGCGGTGGGCGGGGGCACTCTGCAGGCGGCGCAGAGCATGGTGGTGCGGGAAGAAGGACGACAAGCTCAAGATGCGCCGGAGAAGCATCGCGGAGGACGAGGAGCCGGCAGCCGCAACAGTGACAGGGACGAGGCATCTCCCGGAGCCCAGCAGAAGGAGGGGAGAGGAGCTTCCGGCGAGGGTGTTGGCCGGCATTAGTGGTTATAAAAGGGGGCAGGGCGAAGGGTGGTCAGAGGGTGGACACGGGCGAGGGGAGCTCTGGGAGAGGGCAGACAGAATAAAAGGCGGAGAAAATGGACAGGCCGGGGAGGAAGTGCCAGGGAAGCCTAAGTTGTGCGGACGCCAGAAAGAGGGAACCGCTAACCATTTACTTGGCTCCTGGAGGCAAGAGGATGACAAGGGGTGATGTTTAACCCCGTCCCTTGCCATATCTGAGGCCTAGTTCCTCCCCGTTTCTTTTTTTTTTTTTTAAATTTTTATTGATTTTATCTATATCTAATTCTACAACGCTACTTTTCTAAGCTATGTTTACCTTATACAGAGTGTGCTTTATCATTTGCTTAATATTGCTATGCCATTAATACATATGAAGCGTTTTAAACCTTGGCTAATATTCAGATAAAATTGTTACTGATGATACATGAAAAATAAAAAAAAGCTGTTTGACAGACATGCTCTTTTGAAGGAATGCTTAATTATACAAATTATCTATTATATATAAGTGCAGTTTCAAAAAACATTTCAGCCTTTATTTCTTCTTTCGTCCTCTTCTTGTCTTAACAGTCTCTTCTTGTACTTTTGGAGCTGCTGCTCCCTTTTCCGAGTCAGACGTTTCTTCTTCGCTCTTTGAGCTATCAAATCCATACATACTTTCTTGCGATGCCAGTGAACCGTCTGAGTCTCTCTCTTTTTTCTTTCCTTTGCTTTTTTCCAAAAAACTTTTCGCCTGTTGGACAGAGTCAATCTTGTATTTCTTGTTTTTGATGCTGAAGCTTAGTCCTTCCGGAACATTCCACCTATAGATAATAGATTCAGACTGTAGCCAAGATGTCAGTTTTCCATAGGCTTTCCTTCTTTTCCTTATTTCAAATGGGATATCTTTCATCACTTTGACTTCTTTTCCTTTGATCTTCAGAACTGCTTTATTTGTGGTCCTAAGCACCACATCTCTTGTTGACTTTTTGGAGAACCTTATCTGAATCTCACCAGGCAGGCTTTTCTTTTTAATATAATCTGGATAGGTTCTGTAAACCATATCCATATCGCTTTTTATTTCCGCTGCTTTTAAGCCCGTCACTGGTTCAAGCGCTTCGCTTAACAGATTCTTAAGGTCTTCTCCTTTATCCTCTGGTACATTCTGAAGTCTTAGGAAAAAATTTGATCTTTCCATCTGTAGTTTCAAGAGCTGATCAGAATGGAAAGCCTTTTCTTTCTCCGCTTTTTGTAGTCTTGAATCATGATTTTTAACTGAAGTCTTAACTTCCAGAAGTTCTCGCTGCAGCTTCTCTGTAGTTTTATTCGACTCCTTCAGGTCCGATTGCATCTTGTCCATCTTAACGTTGAGAGCTGTCATTTGGTCCACTAGAGGTCGCAATAACGAGGAGAACACCGTGCTCATCTCCGTGGTATCAACCTTTGAACTCGGGGCTGTACTTCCTAATTTGGGGGAAGGTTTCGGTTTCCCCGCCATTGTTGAGACTGTGCTTCTTTGTTGATAGTTAGATAAGATGGACGAAAGGAGCAAATTCCACGACTGCGCTTATATCTTTTTAAAGTTCATATCCTCTAAAGCGCGATGCTGCCATCAAGCAAGCCGAACATACGTTTTTTCATGCAGTAACGCCACGTAAAGAGTCCCGTAAGTACGCCAGTCTCGAGGGGGGGGTTTTACTCCACCCGCCTTTCCCGCTGTATTCTGTTTCTTTTTACTTAAGACTCACTGTTTCTCCAAGCGTAACTGTCAGTTCCAGCCTCATTGCTTCACACTCTCTGCTGCTTCTCGGTTTTGCGCTTTTAGCCATACGGCTCCCACGGACGGGGGAACCTATGGGGGTGATGAAAGGGGACCTCAATCCCTCGATCGCCACCGTAGGGAGAGATCCCCTTCGTGCCACCCCAGGCAGAGCCCCTTCACTAGGGTCTCTGGGGGCTCGGCACCGGTCCGAAGCCCCTTCTTCCCGCCGGGTACGGATCGCGCTCCCCGCTAGTGCGGAGGAGCACGTCCGCCATAGTCGCAAGTCTTGCCGGAAGTCCGCAAGTCTTGCCGGAAGTCAGTTCCTCCCCGTTTCTGACACTGCACTCCTTGGGGCCTCCCCCGCCGGGTGTGGGCCACGGCGACTGGTGGCACCAACACAGGGCCGGAGGCGGAGCACGACAGGGTGTCACAGGGGCATGCAGCCCTATGTTTATGGCTGGTGGTTGGGGGTCAGATGGAAGTTCAAAGCTGTCAACCACCCTCCTGGGCTTGACACTGGGGTCCCCTTTTAAAATGCTATGCAGCTCCTTGTAGTAGGGGCAGGTGGTTCTACTGTTTCCTGAGGTGCTGTTGTGGATGAGTGTTCACTTATAATCTGCACGGAGTCCCTTCATCTTATTTTGGCATTCAACTGCAGTGCGTCGATGACCCCTTGCTGCCATGCCCTTTGAGATCTCTGTGTAGATGTCCATGGTGCGGTGAAACTGGCGGATGAGTTCCGGTCACGCTGTGGCAGCAGAGGGTGCTCACAGGGACTACTTTACCAACATGAAACAATCAATTAATCACCAATATTGTGTTTGCTTGCTGGTCCCCGAGGAGAAAATGCTTGAACCGCCTTTTTAAACGCTTGAACTGCCTTTTATATTATGCGCTTGATCAAATAATCGTAACATTGTTCTGACGAAGAAGCGGACATGCGCAAAACGGCAAACTTAAAAAAAAAAGCAGCAAGAGGGAAGTCGGGATCGTTGCGAGCGGAAGTCCAGACGGGCACAACTGCAGGGTCTCGCCGGGAGAAACCGTAAAGTACTTGTTTTTGCTGGTGTTTGGAAAGACGAGATCGAATGCGGTAGATTGCGGGGGGCAGGCGGGCTTCAAAAAGGGAGACAGTGGTGGTCATCTGGTCAGCCCTTTTAAATGTGATAGAGAACAGCGGCGAACCCCGCTGTAAATGCCCGTGTGATCGCACCTCAAGTGTGTCTGGTAGGTATGTTAGTGTCCTTCCCTTAAGAAGTAATAGATACTCTGGCTGCATAGAGCATGGCTTTATTTCATTGTATATCTTACTCAAAAATATGAAAGCATGAGATACCAACTGTAAGAGCAATAACATCAAATGCAAGACATACAATAGTCAGAAATTGATTTTGGGTGAACAATAAATTGCCTTTAGGGGTACTTACTCCATTATAATTTTATAACCAATTGGTTATAACTTTATAACCAATCTTGGAAATGTTCCCATGCAAGATTAGTGAAATTTTGTTTAGATAGAAAATCAAGTATCGGAAACCATTTGGCATCAAAACATGCTTGGGATTCCCCGCGGAGCGCAGCCCTGTGTGGAGTTACTCCCAAGGAATCCCACGGAGCAGCATTATGGGGAACTTTTTCGCATCAAAAAAGGTTGTATTAGGGGTTATTGAGCAGTTAGCAATTTTGTCAGTGCTACTTTCCATCACATGTAAGTCCCACAATTTGATAAACCAAGAGTGTATGGTTAGTGTCCTTCCAATATGAAGCAATAGATACTCTAGATGCATAGAGCATGGCTTTATTTCATTGTATAAATACTCAACAATACAAAAGCATGATATATCAACTGTAAGAGCAATAATATCGAATGCAAGACATACAAGGATCAAAAATTGATTTTGGTTGTACAACGAGTGATAACTCTCATCGTATTGGCAACCCTTCGTAAAAACTAGAAATTTAACTTTCATTCTAAAAAACAGGTCTTAGAAAAGAGTAATCAGTGAATACAAATGCAAGAAATGCATTTGATTGTGAATTGTAATAGATGAAGTTATAAATAATGTCTGTCGCCTTTCGCGGTAAGTTATAACCAATCTTGGAAACGTTCCCATGCAGGAGTAATGAAATTTGGCTTAGATAGAAAATCAAGTATCGGAAACCATTTTGCATCCAAATATATTTGGGATTCCCAGGAGAGCGCAGCCCTCTGTGGAGTTACTCCTGAGGAATCCCGCTAAGTGGCATTCTGTGGAACATTTTCACATCAAAAAAGGTTGTATTAGGGGTTATTGAGCCGTTAGCAATTTTGTCAGTGATTCTTTCCATCACATGTAAGTCCCACAATTTGCTAAACCAAGTGTGTATGGTAGGTACATTAGTGTCCTTCCCTTAAGAAGCAATAGGTACTCTAGCTGCAGAAATCATGGCTTTATTCCATTGTACATCTAGTCAACGATATAAAAGCATGATATATAAATTGTAAGAGCAATAAGATTGAATGCAAGACATTCAAGAATCAAGAATTGATTTTGGTTGTACAATGAGTGATAATTCTCATTGTATTGACAACCCTGTGTAAAACCTAAAAATCTAATTGTCATCTAACAAACAGGTCTTAGAAAAGACTAAGTAGTGAATACAAATGCAAGAAATGCATTTGATTGTGAATTCTAATAGATGAAGTTATAAACAATTATCGAGTTATAACAATTATGAAGTTGTAAACATACACAATTTGCTAAATCGAGTGTGTATGATACGTACGTTCGTTTCCTTTCCTTAAGAAGCAATAGCTACTCTAGCTGCATAAAGCGTGGCTTTATTTCATTGTATATCTACTCAACAATATGAAAGCATGAGATATCAACTGTAACATCGAATGCAAGACATAACATCGAATGCAAGACATACAATAGTCAAAAATTGATTTTGGGTGAACAATGAGTGATATCTAACGTTGAGGTCTTAGACATGAGAAATCAGTGAATACAACTACAAGAAATACATTTGATTGTGAATTCTAATACATTATGTTATAAAAAATAACTGTCGCCTTTCGGGGTAAGTTATAACCAATGATGGAAATGTTCCCATGCATGAGTAATGAAATTTGGCTTGGATAGAAAATCAATTTTGTCACTGATAGTTTCCATCACACGTAAGTCCCACAATTTGTTAAACCAAGTCTGTATAGTAGGTATGTTAGTGTCCTTCCAGTAAGAAGTAATAGATACTCTACCTACACAGAGCATGGCTTTATTTCATTGTACATCTAGTCAACAATATAAAAGCATGATACTGTGAGATTGACCCAAAAGATGTAGTGCACAACAGGTCTCCTTAATCAGAAAGTCCTTTATTTACAGAAAAGATCTTGTTGGTCAAACACACTTCTTCTGTTAGTATGACTACAACTACAATTATACTTGATATGAAATAAGCCCCCCTCAATATCCACCAATCAATTGGGAGAATTATTGGCACCCAAATATACTGGCCCACTGTTCCCAAGGGAAGCGCGGTAAAGTAGGTTCCCAGGCAAAACACTGTTGGGGTTTGTGGGGCGGATGTTCCCAAGGAAAAGCAAGCAAAGGATCACATAGCACCTGTGAATAATATAACACATAGCAGGAGGCTTTTAGCTGAAGGCCATGAGCTAGGGAGAAGCAAAAGACAGATAAGAATAAAGAAAAGTTAATGAGCAGTAAGCATACGCAGAGCGAGCAAGAAATGCATTCCTGCGGTGGGAGTCACTCTACAGATGCCAGCTCCTGTCCGGGACCTAGAGGAGTCTGTTTGCAACTTGAAACAAAGGCGATGTTAATTAATCATCAGATTGGTCGATAGACCTCTCAGGCCTCAGTGAATAACACAATTGCAATAGAGAATAATACCATTGAGAATAATAAACAGCAGGAGACATTGGCAGGGCTAACTGACAATAGGTACCTTGGTAATGCAACAGTATCACTGAGAATGACAATCACCAGGAAACCATGGCAGTGCTAACTGACATTCTGCCCTCCTGATAAAACATCCCCTCCCCTCCCAGGTTTCAAAGGGTACAGTTTATGGAAAGCCTGAATTTTTTCAGAAGCATGCACATGAGAGGCCTCAACCCATTCATTTTCTTCAGGACCAAAATGCAACCATTTGATAAGATAAAACAAATGCCCCCACTTTAGGTTAGAGTCCAAGATTTGATCGATCGCATAATGAGGTTCATTGCTCTTCATCAGAGGAGGAGGAGAGGAGGAGGAAGGTCTCCATTTGTTCGGCCCAGGATCTTTCTTCAGTAGGCTGTAATGAAAAACAGGGTGCACAAATGTCAATGATTTGGGGAGTTTAAATTCAAATGTCACTTTGTTAATGCACTTTATAACAGGGAAAGGCCCCGCGTACTTCCAGCCCAATTTTGGACTAGGTTGGAGTCCTTTAATATTTTTAGTTGACACATAGACAGAGTCTCCAGGGGAGACATCCCATCCTGGGGATCCCATCCTGGGGCCCTCCCCTTATCAGCATATTTCTTATAGTCTGCTTTGGGTTCTTCCAACGTTTTTGCAATCAAAGGCCAAGACTCACATAGTGAATTCCACCAAGTAGCAAAATCACTAGACCGCCCCGCTGCTGGGCCTAAATTAGGCAATGGAACGACTAACATTATAACCTTACCCTAACCCTAGCCCTAACCCAAAACCTAAGACGAGACCAAAACCTAATCCTAACCCTAAGCCTAAACCCTAACTGCTAACCCTAAACCCTGACCCCTAACCCTAACTCTGACCCCGAACCCAAAACCCTAACCCTAAGCTAACCTAACACTAAACTTACCCAAACACTAACCCCTAACCCCTAATCCTAAACCCTAACCCTAAACCTAACCCTAGCCCTAACCGTAGCCCTAACTCTAACTCTAACCCTAGCCGTAACTGTAACCATAGCCCTAACCCTAGCCCTAACGCTATCCCTAACCCTGGACATAGCCCTAGCCCTATCTTTTATCCTAGCAGAAGCCCTAGCCCTAGCCCTTACTGTAATCTGAGCCCTAACCTTAACCCAAAGCCTATACCTAACCCTAGCCCTCGCCCTATCGCTAAATCTAACCCTAGCCCTAGCCCAAAACCTAACCCTAATCTGAACCCTAACCCTAGGCCAAACCCTAGGCCTGACTCTAAACCTAACCCTAGCCGAAACTCGAGCCCTAACCCTTACCTTTATCCTAGACCTAAATTTAGCCTTAACACAAACCCTACCCCTACCCCTAACGCTAACCTTAGCCATAGTCCTAACTTTAACCCGAGGCCTAACCCCAACTCTAGCCCTAACCCTTACTATTACTCTAGCCCTAACTTTAGCCCACACCCTAACCCTAAATATAGACCTAGCCCTAGCACAAGCCCTAGCCCTGACCCTACTGTAACCCTAGCCCAAACCTAAACCCAACCCTACACGTAACTCTAGCCCTAACCCTAACCCTATCCCTAAACCTAATCACAACCCTAATCCTAAACCTAACCCTACCCTAACCCTTACCTTTACCCTAGCCTATCTTTAGCCCTAACAAAGCCCTAGCCCTAACCCGAGCCATAGCCATAGCCATAGCCTTAACCCAAACCCTAGCCGTAACCCTAACCCTAACTTTAGCCATAACACTAACCTGACCCATAAACTAACCCTAACCCAAGTCTTAGCCCTAACCCTAACCCTAATTATAGCAATAGCCCTAAGCCTAGGCCTAGCTTTAACACTAACCCTAACCCCAACAAAAACCCAAAGACTAGGCTGAGCCCAAGCTCCAGACCAAATCCTAGCCCTATCCCTAATGCTAAACCGAACTCTAAACCTAACCTAGCCCTAGTCCTAGCCCTAAACCTAACCGTAACCCTAAACCTAACCGTAACCCTAGCCCTAACTATAACCCTAACCCAAATCCTAACACTATCCATAGACCTAGCAGTAGCCCTAAACCTAATCCTAATCCTAGCCCTAACACTAACCCAAAACTTAACACTAACCCTAGACCTAGAGCTAACCCTAACCCTAACTCTTACCCTAACCCAAAACCTAATCATAGCCCTAACCCTAGCCCTAACCCTAGCCCTAACCCAAACCCTAACACTAGCCCTAGCCCTAACCCTAGCCCTAACCTTAACCCTAACCCTAGCCCTAACTGTAACCCTAGCCCTAACCCTAACACTAACCCTAACCCTGGACATAGCCCTATCCCTATCTTTTATCCTATCAGAAGCCCTAGCCCTAACTGTAATCCTTGCCCTAACCTTAACCCAAACCCTACACCTAACGATAGCCCTAGACCTTGCCCTAACCTAAACCCTAACCCTAACCCAAACCCTAATTCTAACCCTAGCCCTATCGCTATCCCTAGCCCTATCCCAAAATCTAACCCTAGCCCTAGCCCAAAACCTAACCCTAACCCTAATTCTAACCAAAGACCTAGAGCTAACCCTAACCGTAACCCTAACCCAAAACCTAATCATAGCCCTAACCCTAGCCCTAACCCAAGCCCTAACACTAGCCCTAGCCCTAACCCTAGCTCTAACCTTAACCCTAGCCCTAACTGTAACCCTAGCCCTAACCCTAACGCTAACCCTAACCCTGGACATAGCCCTATCCCTATCTTTTATCCTACCAGAAGCCCTATCCCTATCCCTAACCCTAACTGTAATCCTTGCCCTAACCTTAACCCAAACCCTACACCTAACGATAGCCCTAGACCTTGCCCTAACCTAAACCCTAACCCTATACCTAACCCTAGCCCTCACCCTATCGCTAAATCTAACCCTAGCCCTAGCCCAAAACCTAACCCTAATCTGAACCCTAACCCTAGGCCAAACCCTAGGCCTGACACTAAACCTAACCCTAGCCAAAACCCGAGCCCTAACCCTTACCTTTATCCTAGACCTAAATTTAGCCTTAACACAAACCCTAACCCTACCCCTAACACTAACCTTAGCCATAGTCCTAACTTTAACCCGAGGCCTAACCCCAACTTAAGCCCTAACCCTTACTATTACTCTAGCCCTAACTTTAGCCCACACCCTAACCCTAAATATAGACCTAGCCCTAGCACAAGCCCTAGCCCTGACCCTACTGTAACCCTAGCCCAAACCTAAACCCAACCCTACACGTAACTCTAGCCCTAACCCTATCCCTAACCCTAGCCCTAAACCTAATCGTAACCCTAATCCTAAACCTAACCCTAGCCCTTACAATAACCCTAGCCCTAACCCTAACCCTAGCCCTAACCCTTACCTTTACCCTAGCCTATCTTTAGCCCTAACAAAGCCCTAGCCCTAACCTGAGCCGTAGCCCTAACCCAAACCCTAGCCGTAACCCTAACCCTAACTTTAGCCATAACACTAACCTGACCCATAAACTAACCCTAACCCAAGTCTTAGCCCTAACCCTAACCCAAACCCTAATTATAGCAATAGCCCTAAGCCTAGGCCTAGCTTTAACACTAACCCTAACCCCAACACAAACCCAAAGACTAGGCTGAGCCCAAGCCCCGGACCAAATCCTAGCCCTAGCCCTAACCCTAAACCGAACTCTAAACCTAACCTAGCCCTAGTCCTAGCCCTAAACCTAACCGTAACGCTAAACCTAACCGTAACCCTAGCCCTAACTGTAACCCTAGCCCTAACCCTAACACTAACCCTAACCCTGGACATAGCCCTAGCCCTATCTTTTATCCTACCAGAAGCCCTAGCCCTATCCCTAACCCTAACTGTAATCCTTGCCCTAACCTTAACCCAAACCCTACACCTAACGATAGCCCTAGACCTTGCCCTAACCTAAACCCTAACCCTAACCCAAACCCTAATTATAACCCTAGCCCTATCGCTATCCCTAGCCCTATCCCAAAATCTAACCCTAGCCCTAGCCCAAAACCTAACCCTAACCCTAATTCTAACCAAAGACCTAGAGCTAACCCTAACCGTAACCCTAACCCAAAACCTAATCATAGCCCTAACCCTAGCCCTAACCCAAATTCTACCACTAGCTCTGGCCCTAACCCTAGCTCTAACCTTAACCCTAGCCCTAACTGTAACCCTAGCCCTAGCCCTAACCCTAACGCTAACCCTAACCCTGGACATAGCCCTAGCACTATCTTTTATCCTACCAGAAGCCCTAGCCCTAACCCTAACTGTAATCCTTGCCCTAACCTTAACCCAAACCCTACACCTAACAATAGCCCTAGACCTTGCCCTAACCTAAACCCTAACCCTATACCTAACCCTAGCCCTCGCCCTATCGCTAAATCTAACCCCAGCCCTATCCCAAAATCTAACCCTAGCCCTAGCCCAAAACCTAACCCTAACCCTAGGCCTAACCCTAATTCTAACCAAAACCCTAACCCTAGCCCTTGCCCTAGTCTAACCCTAACCCTAACCCTTAAATCTAACCATAGCCCTAACCCTAATGTAACCTAACCTTCCCCTAACACTAACCTTAACCCCTAACCACAAAACCTAAACCCTAACCCTAGCCCAAGCACTAGCCCTAACCCGAACCAAAACTGTAAGACTAACCCTAGCCCTAACTCTAACCCTAAAACTAACCCTAGCGCTAGCTCTAACCCTAACATGAACACTAACTTTAGACCTAACCCTAATCCTAACCCTAGCACTAAACCTTACCCTAACCCTAGACCTAACCCAACCCTACACCTAACTCTAGCCCTAACTCTTACCCATATCCTAACCCTTACCCAAACCCTAACCATAACCCTAGACCTAACCCAAAACCTAACCGTAGCCCTAGCCCTAGCCCTAAACCTAACTGTTGTGAGGCTTCTGAGCTGACACTATCAGACCAGACCTTTGTTGAAAGCAAAGTTCTTTATTTCCAATACTGGTTCAGGTTCTCGATGTTTGTTAGAGATACATGACAGCAAGCAACAGGGATTAATATGCCTTCAGTCACAGTTGAACATAGGTACTGGACCAATCAGAATGGATACAAAGAAGCGGGAAAAGGTGGCAACTGTTTGGTTCTCACAGGAGAGGTGGGAAAGTAATAAAAATTCCCTTCCTGCCCTGTGTGACCCAAATGTGTGAACGATAGGCTAAACATTTGGTTAGAAACAATCCAAGAGTCCCCAAGGTTAAAACAGCAAGATAAAATATTTTGAGCCTCAAAGGCTAGGGGGAGTGGACGGATGCGATAGTCCCAGTTGTTTATGTGACGTTCAGGAATGCGACAAGCCACCCTCCTGGGGAGAAGACAGTTACATTCAGCATAGCAGATAATACATTTCAAGGCAAGCAGTAAATAACACATGGCTACAATATAGATCACAGAACCAGAAAAACAAGCACACTATTGTCAGATCCTGACACCTGTAACCTTAATCCTAACCCTAACCCTAGCCCTTACTACAACCCTGGGCCTAGCCCTAGCCCTAGCCCTAAACCTAACCCTAACACTAGCCCTAACCCTAGGCCTAACCCTAACTCTAGCCTTAACCTGAGCCTTAACCCATAACTTTACCCTAGCCCTATCTTTAGCCCTAACACAAACCCTAACCCTAGCCCTAACCCTAATCCAAAATTTAGCCCTAACCCTAACCCTAGCCTTAGCCCTAACCCTAATTATAGCCATAGCCAAGCTTGAACACTAACCCTAATGCCAACACAAACCCAAAGACTAGGCTGAGCCCGAGCCCAAGCCCTAGACCAAACCCTACACCTAGCCCTAACCCTAACAGTAAACCTAATCCTAATCCTCACCCTAACCATAGCTCTAACCCGAACCCTACAGAAACCCCTAGCCCTAACCCTAATACTAACTCAAACTCTAAAACTCACCCTAGACCTAGACCCAACCCTAACCCTAGCTCTAACCCTAACTCAAAGCCTAGCCCTAGCCTCGCCCTAACCTTAACCCTAACCCTCATTATAGCCATAGCCCCAACACACACCCAAATACTAGGCTCAACCCGAGCCCCAGACCAAATCCAAGCCCTAGCCCTAGCCCTAACCCTAACACGAACACTAACCCTAACAGTAAACCTAATCCTAACCCTTGCCCTAACACAAACCCTAACCCTACACATACCCTTGCCCAAGCCCTAACCCTAAAGCTAACCCTGGCCCTAGCCCTAACCCTAAATGTTACCATAACCCTAGCCCTAACTGTAACCCTAACCCAAACCCTAACACTAACCATACACCTAGCCGTAACTCTAAACTTAACCCTAGCCCTAACACTAACCTAGAGTTAGGTTCTCCCTTGGGCCTTGGCTAGCTCAGCTTTCACCAGACACACCACAGACTGATACATGGCGAGCAGCACATGCTGGCTCATGGTCCTCCGGCAGAGTCAAATTGGGGTGCGACTATCCCAAGTGCCTCTTTAGAACACTAGTGGTTAAGTGATGCAGATCCTGCCCCGACGAACATGTACCCCGCACACCTGGCACTCCACTACACAGGGATCACTGGGTGGGATGCAGAAGTACTTCCATGCAGCAGACTGCAGCTGTGCCCCCACACCCATCAGTGGGACGCTTTTCAGGCACAACCGTTTCCTGGACTCAGACCCTGGACTGATGGTGGGGGTGCATACCAACAGTGTTTTTTTTTTCTAAGAAAGTTTTTATTCTTCAAAACATTAAAATTAATACATTTGTTTTATACAAATCCTTTTTTCCATATTATATAACATTTTGTTCTATTTGTATAGTCTTGCTTTTATCTTGTATTGGTGGTTTCCCACCACATCTGAAGCATAACACATTTTCCACTTTATCCAAAATAGTAATATTTATCTCTATGTTTACATTTCTGGTAACGGTTATATATCTTTAAAATACTTATATACCAATTCTTATTTTCTATATTCTTATATAATTCTAAAAAACAAGTTCATTATCTAATTATCCTTAGTACATTCATACACTCAATTTCTATTCCTTTATGCTATTATAACCATGTATAAATGTAGTTTTTCATGTCATTTTAAAACAGTTCTCTTTTAGATTATAACATGTAGAAATACTCATTGCATTTTTCCATAAAAATTCCCAAGATTCCATTTCAATGTCTTTGTTTAGGTTTATTGCCCATTTTATCATTTGTTCCTTTACCATTTCATCAGCATTAAACCATTTTAACAATACTTTATACATTTTAGAAATCATTTTCCCATCTTCCTCCCAAATTTGTTCTATTTCATTGCTTTTTTCTCTAAAACCAGATTTTTTATCACTTCTGTACATATCATATATTTGTCTGTACCTTAACCAGCCATAATCAAAGTCCATCTGCTGCTGCTCCTTCAATTTAAAGTCTTTACCATGTCTTGTTAACAGGTCTCTATATTTCAACCAGTCTTGTCCTTTGTAGTGAGATGGTGGATTTAAAACTTCTGCAGGTACAATCCACATAGGTATTTCTTCTGGAAAAAAGTTTTTATATTTTGTCCACGTATCGATTAATGTTCTTCTCAAATAACGATGCTTAAACATATTGTCCATTTTTGTTTTACCATAATACAGATATGCGTGCCACCCAAACCTACAGTCATGACCTTCCAGGGACAATAACTTTCTGTCTTGTAACATAGTCCATGTCCCTATCCAAGTCAAACATACTGCATCATGATATAGCCTTAAGTTTGGTAACTGAAACCCACCTCTCTCTTTAGCATCACACATTATTTTCATCTTAATTCTTGGTTTTTTCCCTCCCCACACAAACTTAGTCAATTCCTTCTGCCAGCATTTGAATGTTTTTACATCTTTCACAATTGGAATAGTTTGAAACAGAAACATTATTCTTGGTAACACATTCATTTTAACCACTGCAATTCTACCCAGCAGTGACAAATTTAATACATTCCACCTTTTAATATCTTGCATAACTTGCTGCCATAATTTCTCATAATTATTCTTATACAAATCAATGTTTTTCATTGTTAGGTTTACACCTAGATATTTTGTCTTTTTCACCACTTCACATTCTATAAGATTTTGTAATTCAATTTGCTTATTATTTGGCATATTTTTACACATCACTTTCGATTTGTTCTTATTTACATAAAACCCAGCCAAATCACCAAACTCTCTTACTTTCTGCAACAAATATGGTAGTGTAGTCATAGGGTCTTCAGCTATAAACATCACGTCGTCTGCAAAGGCTCTATATTTAAAAGAGAAACCTTTTATTGTTAAGCCTTTAATTTCTTTATCTTCTTTCAAATTTAGTAACAAGACTTCCAAAATCCAAATAAATAGCAACGGCGAGAGTGGGCATCCTTGCCGTGTTCCTTTTTCCACTTTAAAGTAATCTGTTTTTTCAGTATTAATTATTAAAGAGGATTTCTGTTCTCTATATATTGACTTAATAAGATTAAGCATATAGTCTCCAATTTCAAGATGTTCCAACACTTCAAACATAAAATCCCAATTTAAATTGTCAAACGCTTTTTCCGCGTCTAAAAAAAGAAAGCCCACTTCCTTCTCCGGATGTTTATCATAGTACTCTATAGCATCCACTACTACTCTTATATTGTCTCTTATTTGGCGATTAGGTAAAAATCCTGCTTGTTCTGTCTGTATAGTCTACTTAAGATGTTCCTTAAGCCTATCAGCTATAATCTTGGCAAAAATCTTATAGTCATTGTTTAACAAAGAAATTGGTCTATAATTTTTAACATTGGTTAAATCTTGACCTTCTTTCGGAATGAGTGAAATGGTTGCTTCTTTCCAAGTCTCACCTGTCACTCCTATGTCATTCATTAATAGCAATAACACTGGTGAGATCGAATCCTGTAGTGATTTATAAAACTTAGCTGTAAATCCATCTGATCCAGGTGCCTTCCCTAATTCTGAATCATTTATTGCATTTTTAATCTCTTGTAGTGATATTGGGCAGTTAAGTAGTTCTTTGATTTTCTCCGTTGGTTTTGGTAATTTTAATGACTGTAGGTATTCTTTAATCCTTCTTCTGTCTTTATTTTCCTTCTTAAAAGCTTTGCATAATATTTTAAAAAATTCTCTTTTTATTCCCTTATTGTCTATTATCTCAATATTGTCCCGTATCACTTTAGTAATAAATTTATTTTCACGTTTTTTCTTTAATTGCCATGCTAAGTACTTTCCAGGTTTATTTGCACCTTCAAATGCTTTTTGTTGCAATTTTTTCAGGTTCCAGTAAGTCTCTTGATTCAAAATAGCTTTTACTTGGTCTTGTAACATCCAAATTTCCTTTTGCAGTTTCTTTTTTCCTGGTCTGTTCTTCAGTTCCTTTTCTTTTATTTTAATGGCTTGTACAATGTTTTCATATTGTTCTCTTTTCTTTTTATTGTCTTTAGCGTTCAATGATATCAATAATCCTCTCATAACTGCTTTGTACGCATCCCACACAGTTTGAATTTTTACTTCTTTTTGTATGTTCGCTTGAAAATATAAATCAGTCTCTTCATGTAATTTTTTAACTATTTCTTGGTTGTCTAATAAGTCCTCATTTATTCTCCATCTCCCTTGCCTTTTTATTTGCCCAGAAGTCCATAGACAAGGATTGTGGTCTGAGATTATTCTAGGTAGAATTTCAACTTTTTTTGTCTTAAATGTTAGATTAATAGACATCCAGATCATATCAATTCTTGAATGTGAATCATGTCTGTTAGAGTAAAAAGTATAGTCTTTCCCTTGTGGGTTAACCTTCCTCCAAATATCCTCCAGCTTTTCCTGTTTTATCAGTTCAAAATTTTTTTTTGGAAGTTTCCCTAGTGTGTCGTCTTTTCTCTTTGAGCGCCTATCTATTTTATTATTCACAGTCCCATTAAAGTCTCCCAACATTATGATTTGTTCATAGTTTACACTGTCCAGTTCCATTTGTAGTTCTTTAAAAAAGATTTCTTTAGCTCTGTTGGGGGCGTAAATATTTACAATCAAAGTCTTCTGTCCGTGTAACAGAATTTCAATAGCTAAGTATCTTCCTTCTTTATATTTAAATATTAGTTTAGGTTCCAAGTCTTTTTTGGCATATGTTACCACTCCATTCTTTTTATTACTTGCCAATGAAAAAAATTCTTCTCCCAACTTTTTTCTTATTAAATATTTGTAGTCTTGTTTCTTAAGATGGGCCTCTTGTATACAAACTATACTACATTTTTGTTTCTCCAGCCAGTGTCCTACCATTCTACGTTTTTGGGGTGAATTAAGTCCATTTACATTCCATGAGAGTACTTTGTAATCCATCTTGTTGTAGTCTTAAATATCATCAAATTCTTCCTTGTTCTCACCAACAAAGGCGTACATTTCTGCTGAATTTTTAATCACCATTCTGTTGTTACCATAATAAAAACTCAGTCCTTGTGGTATTTCCCAACGAAATCTTATTTTTTTCTTTTTCAGTTTGTCTGTCAGACGCTTGAATTTTTTCCTGTCTTGCAAAATTGCTCTGGGCAATTCTTTCATTATGATAACTTTTTTTCCACCTATTTCAAAAGAGTCTGTAAAACATTTCTTGTAGATTTGTTCTTTTGTTCTCTTCATTGTAAATTGAACTACCACGTCCCTTGGTATATTTTTGTCTCTCACGTATGTAGAATTGACTCTGTAAACAAGATCCATATGTTCTTTAACAACTTCCTCTTCCTCTTGTAAAAAATCTGCTAATGCTTCTTGCATTCTTGTAAAAATGTCTTCACCTAATTTTTCCTCTATACCTCTAAATCTCAGATGGTTTTGCATGTCTCTATAGTGCATCATCTTTACCATTCTGTCATTTTCCTTCATTGTTTTTTGAGTATTTTCTTCCAGTTCTTTTACTTTAATTTCTATGTCTTGTGTTCTAGTGGTTAACTTTTGTAATTCAGCTTTTAAATCTATAAAATTTTTGTCTGCTTGTGCAGCTATACCATTCATTTTAACATTTACCTCTCCTATAGCGTCTAACATTTTTTTCCCATTGCTTCCATAACAGCTAGTAATTCTTTTTCTTTTTTTGCTGCCATTGTAGGAGAGGACCATGTAGCTGCTCTCGATCTTAGCCCGCGATCCGTCTTGTCTCTTTAAAAAAGATCGATTTTATTTTATTTTCCAAATCAAACACCGTTTAGTGTAATCACACAAGCTAGTCTTGCCAAGTCAAATTTCGTTGGTTTCAGCCTTCTAAGTTATATAGTTTATGAGATATTACTGTTTAAAATTTTTATAAATCCAAAATGGCGGGCACAACTTCTCTATGGTTTGTGTCAAAGGTTATAGTCTTTTTACCTTGCTTCTGGCTTGCCGTAGTTTCCTTTTGTCCCTTCCTCTTGCTTACTTGTCTGCTCTCCGCACATCACTTCCTGTTGTAGTCCTTTTGGTCCGGCAGTTTTTACAGTCCCCTTTGCTCTCTTCCGGTTCTTCTCTGCTTCCCTTCTTGTCTGCTCCTCAAGCTGTCACTTCCTGTCTCAGTCCTCACAGCTTTGTCTCGCGATGCTTGGTTCCCTCCTCCCCTCTTTGTCTCGCGATGCTTGGCTCCCCCTCCCGACTCTTCTTAACCGCAGGAATGTTAAACAACTTGTTTTTTTGGCTTTTTAAGTTCAAATTCAGCTTTTTAACGTTTCAAAACTGCACTCATCCAATCTGCAACAGTCTATTGCTTCACCAGATCTGCTTTTCGTCTTTCAAAACACGGTAATGGTAAGGCAAAAAGTTTTTTCCCGTTACCTTATGTTGTTACTTCTCTTCAGATGTGGTCCCAACGTTTAAACTTTGTCTTTTTTGTTAAGGAATCAGGGGAATTGGAGATTTTATGCTGATTAATCAGCCCAGCTCGGCTCCTTAGAGATACTTGCAAAAATCTTCTTCGGCTGCAGTGCTCAAGGTGTTGTAAAAGTCTCCTCTGAGGCTTTTCCTTCACCGAGCTTGCTCAAACCTGGATTATATTGCTTGCTGGTCCTCACACTACCTGCGTGAGGTTGCGTCAGGTGGATTTATCCACCCAAGCTGTCAAGAAGAGCCGCTGTCCGCCCTGCACATTTGCAAAGCGTGTCAGACCTCCATTCCTCCGACCAGAAACCCCGGGGCATACCAACAGTTGATGGACGGGTGAGCAATCGTGGCCAGGACACCCCAGGCACGGAACAGGATGATACATTTTGGCCATAGCCAACACCCTCGCCACAAGCAATGGCGGTCTCCTTCCTCTCATGTGTACTTTACCCCCACAAACCACCTGGAACCAGGGGGTCTCTTGTCTGTTGACCAAGACCAGCCCGGTGGATGCTGCAGGGGAACCTGATGCAGAGGCCGCTGACAAAGTGTTCGAGCAGGAGGGCATCAGTGTGGGAGAATGCAGTCATATCCCACCACCTGTGGTCAGTGTGCCCTATCTTCCCCCTGACTATGACCCCTTCAGGCCCCCCTCAAGTCCCTACACATAAGTCCCAGGTAGTTGGGGTAAAAGAGTGGCTGCTTGAGTTGCAGGGAAACACTGTGAGGGTCAGTGGGTGTGAGACTGTCCCAATAGATATAGTCCACAACAGGTCTCCTTAAACAGATAGTTCTTTATTTGCAGAAAAGATCAGGTTGGTCAGACACTTCTTCTGTTAGTAATGTTTAAGCTATGTCCTACGGTCATAATTATACTGGATATGAAATATAGCTCAGTTGCTCTCTACCAATCAATACAGAGAATTTTTGGCGCTCAATTATACTGGACCAAGGTTCCCAAGGAAAGAGTGGCAAAAGGAGTTCTCAGGGAAGAATACTGTTGAACATTTTAGAAAAGCGGTTCCCAGAGAACTTCAAGAAAGAATACATAACACCTGTGGATTTGGTAATACACAATAGTAGGCACTTCAAGGTCATTGTTGGGGGAGACTAGAGATAAAAGTGAATGAGTAATAAACATGCGCATAGCTAAGCAAGCAAAGTGGCCAAAGCGAGGTGGAGCTAGGGAGGCATTCCTAAGGTGAGGGTTCCATCCCCGATGCTATCTCCCAGCTGGGACCTAGAAGGATTGAATTGCTAACTAAACTTCAAACCAGGCACAGTAACCGAATAAACATAGTCAGATATAACACGTGACAGTTCCCCCCCCCCCAGTCTTATGGCAGTTCACTGACATTCTGCCCTCCCGATAGGACTTCCCCCCCCTTCCCTGGTTTCAAAGGATAAGATTTATGAAATGCCCGGAGTTTAGCTGGGGCATGAACATGTGAGGCTTCTACCCACTCATTTTCTTCAGGAACAAAATGCAACCATTTTATCAAATAGTAAAGACTCCCTCTTTTAAGCTTAGAGTCCAAAATGTGTTCAATTTCATAATGAGGCTCATTATTCTTCATCAGAGGAGGAGGAGAGGATAAGGAGGGTCTCCATTCGTTCAGTCCAGGATCCTTCTTCAGAAGGCTGTAATGAAAAACAGGGTGCACCAGTTTTAACTATTTAGGCAGTTTAAGTTCAAAAGTCACCTTGTTCAGACATCTGACTACAGGGAATGGACCCACATATTTCCATCCCAGTTTTCTACTGGGTTGTAAGCCTTTGATGTTTTTTGTAGATACATAAACAGAGTCTCCAGGAGAAAGGTCCCATCCTGGGGTCCTTCTTTTGTCTGCATGCTTTTTATAATCCGATTTAGCCTCTTCCAAGGTTTTGGCAATTAAAGGCCAAGAGTTGCGTAATGAGTTCCACCAAGTAGCAAAGTCACTCGAGCCTTTTGCAGCTGGGCTTAAATCAGGAAGAGGGACTCCTTCATACCACCCCCCCCCCCACTGCCATGAAAGGAGATACCCCCGTTGAAGAGTGGACAGCATTATTGTAGCTATACTCAGCAAAAGGTAATAAATCAACCCAGTCATCTTGTTGAAAGTTAGTATAACACCTTAAATACTGTTTCAGGATTTGATTAACTTTTTCGGTTTGTCCATCTGTTTCTGGGTGGTAAGCACTGCTCAATGCGGACTCAATCTTCAGAAGCTGCAGAAGCTCCCGCCAGAAGGTGGCAACGAATTGAGTTCCGCGGTGAGAAATTACTTCCTGGGTAAACTATGCAGTTTAATTATGTGATTAACAAAGGCTTTTGCTAAAGTTTTGGCAGTGGGTAATTGCTTAAAAGGAATGAAATGAGCCTGTTTTGAGAATGTGTCTACTATCACCCAAATCACCGTTTCCCCTTTGCTGGGAGGTAAGTAAAATCCATGGAAATGACCTCCCAGGGATGGTTGGGTGTTTCCAGTGGTTGTAAAAGTCCTGGAGGTCTTCCCCACTGAGACTTTCCCATTAAACACGTTTGACAAGATGAAACATACGTTGACACATCCCCTCTCATCTGGGGCCACCAGAATTGTCTCTGCAGTAAATTCAATGTTTTTAAAAATCCAAAATGCCCTGATAACTTTGACTCATGTGCAGCATACATGATTTCCTTGCGGAGGATAGCGAAACCATCAGTTTCTGATCTTTAAACCAACACCCATCCGGGCTTTGAGTTACAGAAGGCAACGCTTTAAACTCACAAATGTCCTCCTCAGAATAGGCTGAGGCAAATTTGATGATCCATTTAGCTACAGCTGGAGTGATCTGTGATTTGGTCTGGTTTCTCGTTTGCACTGCCCCCCCATTGTTCCGGGGTGAACATGGTTTCTAATATTTCATGCTTTTAAGAGTCATGTTGGGGCAGACGAGAAGGGTAGTGAGTTTGACTTCCCTGGGAAGTGCTGGAGGGTAAAATTAAACTTTGAAAAGAAATCAGCCCACCTAAGTTGTTTGGCATTCAGGGAACGTTGGGTGCGCAAAGCTTCTAAGTTTTTGTGATCAGTCCATATTTCAAATGCCTGGCACTCCCCCTCTAGCCAATGCCTCCAGGTGGTTAGGGCTAGATGGACTGCAGCAGCTTCTTTGTCCCACACAGCCCAATTTCGCTCTGTATCCCCAAACTTTTTAGACACATAAGCTAACGGGTATAACTGTTCATCTACCCCTTCTTGAAGTATCACCCCCCCCCATGGCAACATTGGACGCGTCCACCTGCACCATGAGTTTTTTATTTTCATCAGGGTGAGCTAGTATGGGTTCGGAAGGGAAGAGGTGTTTCAGCGCCTTGAATGCTTGTTGACACTCTGGAGTCCAGGCCAACTGGGCCCCAGGTTTGGTGGCTTCTGGTCTCTTCCCTTTAGTTTTTAACAAGTCAGTGAGGGGAAGGCTGTAGTGGGCAAAATTATTGATGAAACTTCTATAGAAATTGGCGAATCCTAAAAAGCTTTGGAGCTGCCTTCTGGTGCAAGGAGTTTCCCATCCCACCACTGCAGACACTTTGGCCGGGTCCATCTCCAACCCTCGGGGTGATATTCGATATCCTAAAAAGTCTATCTCTGTTCTATGGAAATAACACTTGGAAAGTTTGGCAAACAGCTTATTGTCTCTGAGGGTGGCCAACACATCCCTTACTAAGTTCACATGCGATTTCAGATCCGGGGAATAGAGTAAGATATCATCAAGATAACATAGAACCCCTTTGAACAGGTGCTTGTGTAACACTTATTTATTTATTTGTAACATTTATATCCCGCCTTGTCAGTTTTACAACCGACTCAAGGTGGCTAACAACATATAAAAACATAAAAACAGGTTTACAGATTAAAACATTTAAACATTTAAAACAGCACTAAAATTAAATACCACAAGATGGCGACTTCCTAGCGCTCCGGTGGGTAACTGCAGCAGGGTGCGATCAACAGGGCCAGGGGGATGGTATAATCGGCTTTCTCCCTGGCGGCGGCCCCTATTTGAAAGCCTGGTGGAAGAGCTCCGTCTTACAGGCCCTGCGGAACTGCAACAAATGCCGCAGGGCCCTGATGTTATCCGGGAGCTCATTCCACCAGTAAGGGGCCGCCACTGAGAAAGCCCTGGCCCTAGTACAAGACAACCGGGCCTCCTTTGGACCGGGGTAAGTCAGGCGATTTTGGGTGCCCGACCTCAGTAGCCTCTGGGGCCTATATGGGGAAAGGCGGTCCCTCAAGTAAGCGGGCCCCTGACCATAAAGAGCTTTAAAGGTTAACACCAGCACACTTCATTAATTAGGTTCATAAAAATGCCAGTCTTGGATTCATCCCCCTCCCTGATGCACACTCAAAAGTAAGCATCCCTGAGGTCCAGCTTCGAGAAGATTTCCCCCTTGCTGGCCTCATTAAGTCTTTGATCAAGAGGAGAGGGTAGGCATTTGAAGTAGAGACTGCATTCAGCCCTCAGTAATCAGTACACAGACGCAGGTTCCCATCTTTTTTCTTTCGGAAAAGAACAGACACAGCAAATGGGGAATTGGCTGGGAGGATAAAACCTCAGGCCAAGTTTTTATCGATGAACTTGCGCAGTTCAATTTTCTACAGAGGGGACATAGCATATAGTTTCCCTTTTGGCAATTTATGGCTGGGCAACAGTTCAGTGGCACAGTCTGTGTTATGGTGGGGGGGCAGTTCATCAGCCTCCACTTCCTTGAAATCCTCTGCTAAGTCCTGGTACTCTGCCAGAATAGATAAAATTTTCTCCTGCACCAGGCAAGCGCTCTCAGAGCCTGGCTGATTGCCCCAGTCCTGGCTCCAAAGGTGATTTTTACAAGAGGGAGAAATCCAGGTAATCCGTCCCTCACTCCAATGGATGTATGGGTCGTGAGTGATTAACCAAGGGCTGCCCAACACCATTGGGAATGGTGCATGGGGGGCAACAATAAAAGCACGTTGCTCCCAGTGTTCCCCTATGCCCATTATAGTGGGATCAGTCTTGAATGCACAGGGTTCCTTCATTTCAGAGCCATCCATCTGGATAAAATGTAAGAGCTCTTTCAGCACCCCCAACCCTAACCCATCCACTACGATTGGGCTGATAAGGTCCCTGGCACAACCAGAGTCAATTAGAGCTCATACTCGCATTTGCATGCCCTGATGTGGATTCACCACAGTCACCAGTATATAGAGAAGGGGCTCCGGGGAGCTCACTGTCTGAGGAGTGATGGGTGGAGGGACCTGCTGCGTTGTGCCGTTCAGAGCAGGTCCTGGTCGTTGCCCTGCGGCTGTTCCTTCATTTTGCCCTCCGCTTTCTCAGGAAATCTGGTCTCCATGATCTTGAGCGCCAAAGGGTTTGGGGTGGAGGTTTTCTTTGGCTTGGGGTGGGCCGGCGGGGATGCAGGTGCTACTCCTTTCAGTGAGGCTGCGGGGCATGTCGAGGCGAAGTGGCCCAATTCTCCGCACCGGGTGCATAATCCTTTCTTCATTCAGAAATCTCTGATCTCCCACCCTGCCAGCTTGGGTGTCGCTTTAAGAGGGGTGGCCGTGGCCCCAGGGGTTTTTGGGGAGCTGGGTGAGTGCCTCATGTGGATCAACGTAAACCCCGCTTTGGCCTCTTCCGCAGCTCTGATCCACCCGTTTAAGGTGGCCGGATTCACATTTCTTAACACAATCTCATATAACTCCCCATTCAGGCCTTGTGATACTGCTCTACGAACACCTCTTTGGGCCAACCCCTGATCTTAGCTTCCAACCTTTTAAAAGCAGCCGTATACTCACGCACCGACAGTCTCCCTTGTGAGAGGTTGTGCACCTGGTTCTGGGCTTTCTCTTCGCTCATCGGGTCCTCGTACTGTCTACGTAAGGCCCACATAAACTCTTCCATGGTATCCAATTGAGGACCTGGGGGGTTGTGAAGGCTCACATACCAGTCTGCCGCTTCCTCCCGCAGTCTGGAACCTATGTAGCCCACTCGGTCTCCCTCATCTTGGAACAGATGACCCCAATTCTGCATGCACCGCCCGGCCTCTATTATGAAAAATTGCAGCTTTGTGGGGTTCCTGTCAAAGGTAGCCCCCATAAGTTCATGTGGCACAGGTCGTCTGTCCACCAGTAGGACCGGACCTGGAATGGGAGCGGCAGGCGCCAGGACTGGCAGCTGGACAGGTGGTTGCACTGGCGGCTGAATTACTACTGGTGGGGCTCCGGCCCCAGCTCCTGCCAATTGTTCTTGGACTGCCCAGGCCACCACAGTCAGAAGGTCGGTCATCAGCATGGTCATCTCCATCTGCAAGCGTCTCTGGATCATGTCAAACCGACAATCCATCTGCACCCACATTTCGACCGTGGCAGAGTCATCGTTGGCCCGTCGCTCAGTTGCGTAGCCTGTTGACTGCCTGGTCCCGCTTTCCCAGTGTGGGGACCAAGCTTAGATAGTCCGAGACCCAAATTGAGCCTAGGATTGCATTCTCCCATTCCATCGGGGACGCACTGTCACCCCTGTAATGCTGGGGGTCCGCACCGGCACCTCTTCGGTGGTGACCGGCGCTTCTGCCTCAGTGATGGGGATCTCAGCTCCACCGTCATCCATGGCGGGTACAGTGTACTGGGTCCCAAAGAGAGATTACTAACAGTCTGTGAGACTGTCCCAATAGATATAGTCCACAACAGGTCTCCTTAAACAGATAGTTCTTTATTTGCAGAAAAGATCAGGTTGGTCAGACACTTCTTCTGTTAGTAATGTTTAAGCTATGTCCTACAATCATAATTATACTGGATATGAAATATAGCTCAGTTGCTCTCTACCAATCAATACAGAGAATTTTTGGCGCTCAATTATACTGGACCAAGGTTCCCAAGGAAAGAGTGGCAAAAGGAGTTCTCAGGGAAGAATACTGTTGAACATTTTAGAAAAGCGGTTCCCAGAGAACTTCAAGAAAGAATACATAACACCTGTGGATTTGGTAATACACAACAGTAGGCACTTTAAGGTCGTTGTTGGGGGAGACTAGAGATAGAAGTGAATGAGTAATAAGCATGCGAGTAGCTAAGCAAGCAAAGCGGCCAAAGCGAGGCGGAGCTAGGGAGGCATTCCTGAGGTGAGGGTTCCATCCCCGATGCTATCTCCTGGCCGGGACCTAGAAGGATTGAATTGCTAATTAAACTTCAAACCAGGCACAGTAACCGAATAAACATAGTCAGATGTAACATGTGACAGTTCCCCCCCCCCCCAGTCTTATGGCAGTTCACTGACAGCGGGTTGGAAGCCTAATTGGCGGGGGGGGGGCAAAGACAGAGACTCAACCCACCCAGGGATAAGAGTTTTTTCCCCTTTCAACAGGGGCAGTCGAGGCAAGTCCCCACAGCCAGCAGTCAGAGGAGGGGGGGGTCCAAAGGCAGAGACTCGACCCACCCAGGGAGAAGGGTTTCTTTATTTTGGAAGGGCAGTGAAGGCAAGCCCCGCTGTCGGTATCAAGGACAGTTAGGCCCTCCAGAAATTGCTTCAAGAGTGGGGTGCCCACTTGACACAGGAGACATGGAACTGCCAAGTCCGAGACTGTAGTGACCCAAGCAAAAATGGAGGGGTGCTCTTTGAAAGAAGAAACGCGAGCCCCACAATCAGTGCCAAGGGAAGTCTGCAAACCTCTCCCAGTAAATGGTTAAAGTGTGGGGTGCCCACTTTCCAGGCCAAAGAGAGAACTCTGAGGTGAGGGACTTCAGCAACCCAGGGAGGCAGGGTGCAGAAGGGGAGAAGACCCACAGTCTGTGCCCAGGGGACTTTGCTAGTGCCACCTCTCCGCCCCAGAAGGTGGTTTGAGACTTGGTCACTGAGGGGTGAAGGGGGGGGGAGAGAAGGAACTCTGAGGTGAGGGACTTCAGCAATCCAGGGAGGCGGGGTGCAGAAAGGGGAGAAGACTCACAGCCTGTGCCCAGGGGACTTTGCCAGTGCCAGCTCCTTACCCTAGTAGGTGGTTTGAGACTTGGTTGCCCAGGGGCAGGGGCAGGGTGAGAGAAGGAACTCTGTGGTGAGGGACTTCAGCAACCCCAGAGTAAAACCAAAAACGTGTTGTGAAAGCAACAAAATTCTAGCCCAGTTTCCCACCCCTCACAGAGAGAAAAGACAGGTGGTGACCAGGCATTGCAGCGGAGAAACGCAGAAAGGGGGGAAATGGTGAGAAAAGCGAAGGGGAGGATGTTTTTTATCTGGTGACTGGTATTGTCGCCAGGAGATCCAGCTTGTTTCTCCACCCACCCACTGTGAGACTGTCTCAGTAGATATAGTCCACAACAGGGCTCCTTAAAAAGATAGTCCTTTATTTGTAGAAAAGATCATTTTGGTCAGACACTTCTCCTGCTAGTAATGCTTAAGCTTTCAATTACAATCATAATTATACTGGATATGAAATATGGCCCAACTACCCTCTACCAATCACTACAGAGAATTCTTGGCGCCCAATTATACTGGCCCCGGGTTCCCAAGGAAAGCACGGCAAAATGAGTTCTTAGGGAGGAATACTGTTGAACATTTTAGGAGAGCAGTTCCCAGAGAAACTTTAAGAAAAGAGAATACATAACACCTGTGGATTTGGTAACACACAACAGGAGGCACTTCAAGGTCGTTGTTGGAGGAGGCTAGTGATAAAAGCGAATGAGTAAGGAGCATGCGCAAAGCAAAGCAAAGCGAGCAAGGCGAGGCGGAGTGAGGGGTGCATTCCCGAGGGGAGGATTCCGTCTCCGATGCTATCTCCTGGCCGGGACCTAGAGGTATGGAATTGCCAGTTAAACCTCACACTATGCAAAGTAACCCAAATAAACTCAGCCAGATGTAATATGTTGCAGTCACCCCCCCCCCCGTCTTATGGCAGTTCACTGACACCCACCCAACAAGCGACGCCAGTAAATTTTACCTCCACAACAGGCCCACCACAAGATTTTTTCTACATGCAAAAGGAGCACTACACTGCAAGAGACCACAGCACAAAACAAAGGACGATCATACGCCACCTGGGAATATATACACACACCCCTCCCATTCCGAGGGAGAAGGATGGACATCTCTGATTGGAAATCGGCAATGCCTGTGAGCCTCAGGTACCTGGCATTGGTCCCTTGATGGCTGAAGAATCCCACCCACACCCGCTTTTTTGTGTGAAACAGCGGGGGTGGGTTTTTTCTAGCAAAAGTATCCAAACACTTCCAAGCTGAGCACAGGAAGGCCAGGCGCTCAAGCTTTCGGACACGTGACCTTCGAGCCAGTCCATCCAAGCTCCAAAAAAGGCAACGTTCGGCCCGGATTTTGGTTTGGGGTCCAGGTCTGTGCCCATCCCTAGTACTGGAATTTTGCTACTTTTATGTGAGTAGAGGTGCAATGTAATTTTCATTTCGTTATTTTTTTTACCAGTCTCAGATGGGTCATTCAGTCCCAATTGTTTAAGCGTTTGTATTCCTGATTCGGGATCTGATGCTTGATATTTCTTTCCAGTCTGAATAATCTGAACAGTGGCTGGTCCATTCCATCTATAGTTTTGCTGTGTTGTTTGACGCTGCTTTAGTTCTCTTCTGATGATGATAGCTTCAGGAGGCAGATATGGACAGACTTCAATGTTAAGGTCCTTGTAAAAAAACGATTTTCTTAGTTTAGCCTCCAATATGATTTTTTTTAAAAATTCTATAGTCTAAAAATGAGATGACGATATCTGAAGGTCCTTTTCTGTTGGTGTTCCTTGGTACTCCCAGTCAATAGGCTTTAGTGATTATTGGAGCGATACTGTCCTCTAGGCTTAATGCTGTTACCAGTCAGTTTGCCATAAATGCTTGTAAATCTGCCGCTTCTTCCAATTGCTCTGGAAGTCCACAAAATTTTTATATTGTTTTGTCGTGTCCATTTCCAGAGTGAGCATTTTAAGCTTCATTTGTTCATTTACTGCATAAAGATTATGATTTTTGTCCTGGATTGTTTCTGCCAGCGTCATAGCATTTTCCACTATTTTGTGGGTTTCAGAGAGAGATATTTTTATTTGCTTTAGTTGGTCCTGGATTGGTTCAAAAAGAGATTCTAATTTTAATAGTAGCCGATTTTCCATGTCAATTAAGTCTGTTTTAGTGAGAGGATAATTTTCTTCTTGTTCTTCCATGTGTTCAGACACCATTTTGTTATCACTGTGGTCTTCTTTTTTCCATTTGTCCTGCAGTATTATTTTTATTGAAGTAAGTGTCCACCTTTCGGTTCTATGTTGTTGCCGCGTTTGTAGTTAGAGATATCTTCTTTTCTTTGTGATTTTTACCCACTGAATCACCATTTTGTGTTGTTTTAAGGAACGGAGATGAGAGTGTTGTGAGATTAGGCATCCATCTTGGTCGCGCAATGCCACACCCCCCCCTCGTGCTACCTGCTATTGATGGTTGACTTGGTTCTGACTGAGTCTGTAAAGAACTTAGGCTTCTTCATCCAGTTTTGCTGTTTAAAAAACAAATCACTGTGGTCATGCAGAATGTTCCCTCTGCAATATATCAGGCATGCAGGTTATCTTCCCTTCTGGACAGCCAACCCGGCCTCAATGATCCATGCAAATATAAACTTCAGGGTAGACTGCTGTAACACACTCTATATGGGGCTGCCCTTGAGAATGACTTTCAGTGGTGCAAAGTGCAGTGGTTCATCTCTCTATGTTATAAAGTCGATTTGGAGTGGCCACGTACGATGTGCTCCCTCAGCCGTAGGCTGAACATGCTGCCACTCAGCCCCAGGCACCTGGCCACTGGCCGATGCGGTGCTGGCCTGAACGTGCCCCGCGATTTGTCCATGCTGTGTCGTAGTCCTGCTCACCCGCCCACAGAACCACCGCCCAGCCTCAGTAGGCTGCGAGCCCACAGACGAGGTGCACACTCTGCCAGCAGCCAAAAGGGGTGGCTGCCGATGCCTGGTTGTCGCAGGACAATGGAGCCGGCCGGACGCCAAACCTCAGCCCGCCCCTGCCACGGCCAACGCCTGTGGGGACGCACCAGCGAGTGCAGGCGGTCACGGGGCCTCAGGCAACTCCTGAGGGCACTGCGACCGATCCCCACAGGTACCCAGGTGGTTCAGTGTTCCCTCTAAGCTGAGTTAGTGTGAGCTAGCTCAGTTTTTTAGCCTCTGGCTCATGCATTTTTCTCTCAGCTCAGGAAGGATGGCTCCAGAGCAAACTGATTTATGCAGTAGCCAAATTGCTTGCTCACAACTTTAATGCCAGTAGCTCACAAAGTAGAATTTTTGGAATGCCGTGAGCCCCGACGGCTGCTAGAGCCTGTTGTATTGCTCTACAACGGGCCTTGCTCCTAGTTTATTAATGAAGATAACTGCTTTAATCATAGAAATTCTGTTCTGGAACATCTGCACCTGCTGTCATTTTTTTTTCTGGATACAATTCAAGGTGATCTTCAAAGCCTTTCATGGCCTGTGACCAGCCAACTTACAGGACAGGCTCTCCCTGCATCAGTTAAGGTTGTCAACTGCCTGGATGAAAAATGTCTTGTCTCTTTGAGCCTCTAAAGGGCCAGGACATTTTTTCTTCAAGCCTGTTGGCAGCCTTAATCAAGGGATAAATGCTAATTAGCAGTTTGAACCTGACATTAGAAGTGCCAACATTTTCATTAGCCTTCCTCCTCCTGGACTGGGCATGCAGAAACATTGCAAGTGATGCTTTTCATGGTATGAAATATAGCAGTAGGAACAGCTGTGGCTGCTAAGGGCCTAAATAGATGGTGGTAGCAGACTTGTTTGTGTAAACAGGGTGAATGCAGAAGGATCTGATTTGACAGCAAAGGGGTCTTGTACATAGGCATAGAGTACGGGGGGGGGGGGCTCGAGGGCTTGAGCCACCCCTGAAATTTCCGGGGGGGAGCTCAGCCATCCCCGGGAAAATGGAGCGCCTGCCACAGCGCCTCCCTGGGTCCTTCTGAGGCCCGGCCGCAGCTGCTGGCGGGCCTCGGAAGGGCCCCGGGAGGCGGGGCGGTTTCCTGGGGGGGGGGAGAACATCGCTCCAGCGAGCGCGCACGCTAAGGAGCCCCCCCCCTCGGATTTCCAAAAGTCTACGCCCCTGGTCTCGTAGGTAAAGGGAGCTAAACCCTTCCTGCAACCCAAAATGCTTTTTTTTTTCTAGTTGAGCTCACTTCCAGTACTGGAACTTGGTGAGACAGAAATGCATTAGGGAAGGGGAACAGACTACAGGCAGGGAGATAATTTTGAACAACAAAACCCTAGATAACAGACTGCTCCTTTCCCAACAGCAGTGTGTGCAAGCAATAGCCTTATGATAAGCAACATTAAGCATTATGCAGGTGAAGCTATTTCCATCAAGAAGAGTGTGATGAACGCATGCCTTTAAGGGAGCCCTCAAGGCCTATATGAAGGGGCCTCACATAGGTCTTGTCCTTGTATGTTGGTTGAAGTCTATTAATGTGAGTATATTAGTATTCTCTGCCTGTTGGAAGCAATAAAGAGATCTGTCGTTGAGACTACCAGAATATCCGACGTGCTTGCTAGAGAGCGGGACTGAAGCAGAACAGGTAGATGTTTGCTCATCCGTTCGAGAAGCAATAGGTATGGCATTGACTGACACTAAGCGTTCAATAGGTGCAGCTGTTTTTATCACGAAGAGCGTAAAGACGGTGTGCAGGAAAACTCACAAAGACCTTGTAGCAAAGTCGTTTTTCCAACCTACGCATACGATTACCGCACGGGAAGCGATGAGAAAAATTTCAACTGCAGTTTGAATTCCCGGATCTCGCGAAGCTGTTACAGACAAACAAATGCCCGGGGGGAGGCAGGGGGAGGCAGCAAGACCTCCACTAACGAAGGGATAATCGGAAGGCGCTAGGACCCCGATGAAGCATGCTTTGTAGCTTCCCTCGCCAGCATTAGGACCCAGAAGGAAATGTGGAAGTCGATACATTTTACGTGCGCGGAAGCGGCGCGTGCTCCTCATGGCGTTCGAACGCCGCGTCAGCGGACTCCTGCTCAGGTAACTTTAGCGGCGGGGGAGTAGGGTCGCTTAAAGGGGCGGCCGCACGATCTCTGTTGGAAGGTTTCGTCCTGCCCGGCTCCCTCCAGGCGCGCGGGCCCCGTGTGAGGCCGGCCGTGGTCCTTGGAAGCCAGCCTTGCCGTTGAGAACTTGGTTCGGTGTGGGCTCGGTTTCCATTATGTCTTGCGGCGCACGTGCTGTGCGTGGCTCATGCCATTACTGCGCGTCACACCTAGCATTACCGCTGTAGGCTGCGGTTCACCTCCTCCTTGGGCATGCCGACGCTCAGGCGTTGAGCAAAGGATAATGGTGGCCAGATATTGGGCAGGAGCTCCTGAGTACTCCGCTCCAGTGGACACAGCTCTTGATGGTGGCAGTGAGCCTTAGGGTGGTCCTTTCACCAAGCTTGCAGGACAAGGGGAAAAGAATGTGATTTCTGACATTTTCTCTGCATATATGTATTGACAGCTGTGACTGTGCCTTCAAAAGTTTAATCCTAACAGATCCAGATCCTGGTATGTAACCGAGAAACTTCTGATTAGAGAAAGTTATAGCAGAACGTATATATTTTATAACTGCATTTTTGTATAAGAAGCAAAAGTATTATTACAAATACAAATATACTTTTGCTTAATATACAAAAACTGCATTTTTGTATATTAAGCAAAAGTATTATTAAAAGCCTTTATAGATGGAATTAGGATGCAGTAGGAATGGAATGCTATTTAGAAGTTGCAAGGCCACTCCTTATTGCTAGCTCTCCATATGCGAGCCCAGGAAGTAACTGAGTGTTCTATTAACAAGTGAAAATTACTGACACCGCTGAGAGATGCACTGAGTCAAATTATGCTTGTGTGATGTTAACTGCCTGGTACCAATTTGAGACTCTTTAATGTGTAAACTATATGTGATGTTGTTTGGGGTATAAGACCTTCTGCCCTTCTTGGTTATGGCAGAATACAGCTTTGGAATTGCTGGAAGTGCTAAGGCATTTGTAAGCCCTGTATTCCCTGTTATGAATGTATTAAACAGATATTCATCTAACTCGTTGGACTGTGTGATTCCAGTTTGGCCAAGGGGTCACACCAACACAGATCTAACTACCCCTGATAGTGAGAATCAGGTGGGTAGCTGAGTTGGTCTGAGGCAACAGATTCTGCCCCTGACAGCCTTAAGTGTGTTGCTGCACAAGGAAATCTACCTTGACAAAGCCGTCAAGTATATCATTATGTTGTTCTGCAACTGTGTGGGTCAGCCTAGGAAGCCAGGTAATGGGGCATTATATACAGATTGCAATGCCTTTCCCTAGTACTAAAAATTTTAGTATACACCAGGTGTGGTCAAACTTGCTTAAGGTAAGAGCCACACAGAATAAACATCAGATGTTTGAGAGCCACAAGACATGAACAAATATTACACACGTTTTAACTGAAAAATATGCAAATTTGCTTTTTATTAACATTATAAATGAGACTGCCAAAATAAAAGCAAGAGGGGGAGAAACAGGTATTGATATTTATTTGTCCAATGATATTTGTTTGCTAATGATATTTATGTGTCTAAAAGAGAGAGAGGTGGAAAGAAAGAATGAAAGAAGTGGCAAGAAAGAGAAAGAAAGAAACAAAGAAAGCAAATAGCTGGAGGGATGAAGAAAGAGAGACAGAAAGGAAGAGAGAGAGAGAGCAAATAGATGGGGGACCTCCCGAGAGCTGCCCAATATGTGTGAAAGAGCAGCATGTGGCTCCTGAATCACAGTTTGGCCACCCCTGGTATACACCAATGCAGCTGCAGTGTGTTTTTCGGCAAAGAAGTAGTACACATTTCATCCCCCTTCTTGACATTTTTGATCCTGGGAACCACTATAGTGATTAATGTGTCAGAAAAGGAAATGGGGGGACCCGGGTTTGAAACGCCATACTGCCATGCAGCCTGTTGGCTTATCTTGGGCCAGTCAGTCTTTTGCAGCCTGATCTATCTTACAGGGCTGTTGTGAGGATAAAATGAAGGGAAAGTGTGTGTGCTCCTCTGAGCTTTCTAGAGAGGGCAGGGTAAAAATGTACTCAGCAGGCTTTCAGGGAAGTGGGGATGGATTAAGGTGGGTTTAAAATTATTGTGCTTCTTTTTCCCAGCCCAGCAGAATTACTGGCAGTTCGCACTCGTGATCACAAGATTCCTCAACGATCACATGGTCAGAAAGATTTTATCCCTGATGGCTCAGAAGAACAAGAGGAGAAGCTGTGTCAGTGCCAGGATGAACACTGGCAGCTCTTGCGGGAAGAGCGTGTGGAGAGATTGTACGTATTGTTTTTTATTTATTTATTTATTTATTAGTTTCGATTATATCCCGCCTTACCAAAACTGGCTCTAGGCGGCTAACAACATAATATAAATATACAAGTTAAAACACATAAAGTTCCATTAAATCACATTAAAAGCTAAGCAGTCAATCACAGATGGCAGCAAATACAAACCAACATCCAGTACCAGTGTCTACTTTATTTCCCGCCAGGAGACTCCCACCTCAGATGTTCTAGCGGCGATTCACCATGCCGCCTACTAAGGGCCGTTCCCTCCGGTGGCGGCCCTGGAAGCCTGGCAAAAGAGCTCCGCTTTGCAGGCCCTGCGGAACTGCAAAAGATCCCGCAGGGCCCTGATGTTCTCCGGGAGCTCGTTCCACCAGTAGGGGGCCGCCACCGAGAAGGCCCTGCTCCTGGTAGCTGTCAACCTCGCCTCCCTCAGGCCCGGAAGGGTCAGGCGATTTTGAGTGCCTGACCGCAGCACTCTCTGGGGTACATACGGGGAAAGGCGGTCCCTTAGGTAGGCAGGCCCCAGGCCATATAGGGCTTTAAAAGTTAAAACAAGCACCTTGAACCAGATCCGGTACGCTATAGGCAGCCAGTGCAGCGCCCTCAATACAGGCCTGACGTGGTCCCTCACTGAGAGGCCCATCAGCAGCCTGGCCGCGGCATTCTGCACTAGCTGCAGCCTCCGGAGCTGGGTCAAGGGCAGCCCCATGTAGAGAGCGTTGCAGTAGTCTAACCTCGAGGTGACCATAGCATGGATCGCTGTTGCCAGGTCGTTGCGTTCGAGGAAGGGAACCAACTGCCTAATCAGCCGTAGATGGTAAAAGGCTGCTCTGGCAGTGGCTGCTACCTGGGCCTCCATAGTTAAGGAGGCGTCCAGGAGCACTCCCAAGCTCCGGACCTTCGGCGCTGGCACCAATGGCGCCCCCCCGAAGGCCGGTAGTGGGATCCCTACCCCCGGTCCACCCCGACTCAGGCACAGGACCTCCGTCTTCGTTGGATTCAGTTTCAGTCGACTCAGCCTAAGCCATTCCCCCACATCCTTGCCCGCTCCAGGTCATTCAGGGTGGCCCCGGACTGGCCGTCCATCAACAGATACAACTGGGTGTCATCAGCGTACTGATGGCAGCCCAGCTTGTGCCTCCGAGCAATCTGGGCGAGAGGGCGCATATAGATGTTGAACAACATGGGAGATAACACTGCCCCCTGAGGTACATCACATACCAGTGGGCGCCTCTGGGACAGTTGCTCCCCTAGCACCACTCTCTGTCCCCAACCTTGGAGGAAGGAGACAAGCCACTGTAAGGCAAGCCCCTGTACCCCTATGTCGGCGAGGCGGTGGATCAGTAGCTGGTGGTCGACCATATCGAACGCGGCCGACAGATCTAACAACACCACCACCGCCGTTCCGCCCCAATCCAGATGCCGTCGGAGGTCGTTATTTGTAAAGAGGCTATATCTGTGCAGATATCTGTGCTATATATGGTTCATTCTCTAACATCTCCAGTACCATTGGATCTTAGACAGCAGGTATGCAAAAGACCCCTCCCTGAGTTCCTGAAGAGCCACTGCTGGTTAAAGTAGGTAACTGGACTAGATTAGCCGATAGTTTCACTTTTGATTAGGTAGCGGCTTCATATGTTCTCTGTCAAAAAGGTTTTGGTCCAGTTCTGTGATTTTGTGCTTCTGATTCTTTTCTATCTTGACAGTGGGAGACTGAGGCACATTCAAACTGAGATAACTTGCTCTGTGTAGAATTCAGATCCATGGCGTAGATGAGAAAAGAATCTTATTTAGGTGTGCCTGGATTCCAGCATAAATGAACCATTTTCTTGTAGTTCTATAAACTCTCTATTGATGCCTTTCATTACACAGCTTCCCTTTGCCCTGCATTCTGTGTGTGGCAGCCTGGGCTGGATGAAGAAGTGATAGGAATTTACCTCAGGGTTTTTACATGTTAGAATTTTTTTTGTATCTATTTTTAGTGGTGTTTGTGCTTCCAATTAAGAATAAAATGGTTTCTTAACACCTTTTCAGTTAAGGGAGTAGGACAGGTTGAGGGTGTGATCATTAAAGTATATAAATTCCTTTAAAATTTCTTTTGCAGGGGAAGTCTGGTGAAAGCTGAGTGGAAGCCTCAGGAGGGTATTACAGACCTGAAATCTCCTGCTGTATGTGTGTCTCGCTTTTTTGATATTGTCACTGCTTGGTGTTTTTTTTTAATGTCATGTAAATTCTGAGCTAAGTGCTTGAAATACTCAAGATCTACTACCAGATCTGAATGCAAATTATAATGTTTAGTTTGGGTGCATAAGTCTTAATAGAACAGGCTTGTCGCGTGTGAGTAAAGTTTATTTTTTCTATAGCATTGTTCATTGTACAAATATATCTCTGTAGCCATTATGCTACATAGCACTACTTAGAGCTACTGCTTCTGGAGGAGCAGGTCTCTTTCTGGGACACATTTTCTTAAATGCAGCTCTAGTGAAGAAGCTATGGCAGTACCATGAAGTGGGTTGCAGTCTGCAAATGATGATGATGATTTATTGAATTTCTGAATTGCCCAATCCCTGAGTATACAAGACTCTGGGCAATTTACAACAGGTTAAAAACATACAAAAATATAGATTAAAATCAGCAGATCAATTATTCCTAATTCAATAACCTCCAGATGGTATCCATAATTTAATCTAAAACCTACTCTGGACTGTTCTTCTGTCTCATGAGCAGTTTACGGAGGAGGCCAAAGTGGGCAGAATGGAAGAGAAGAAGAGGGTGCCAGCTATGATGGAAAACCATTGCTGTCCTCAATCAAAAGCCTGGCGGAACAACTCTGCCTTACAGGCCCTGCGGAATTACATTAAGTCCTGCAGGGCCCTGGTGGAAACTGGCAGAAAGTTCCAGCAGGTCGGAGCAAGGGCTGAGAAAGCCCTGGCTCTGGTTTAGGAAAGCTGGATATCTTTGATGAGACAAATTCAAAAGGCCTTCAAGGTTTATAGACATGTGGTAGCATTTCTGAAGGGGCAGAATGGAGGTATTGCACACAGTCTTCATCTTACTAACATTATCTATTTTGTATCCAGGGGAAATTCTGGCATACTATGGGGTACACAGAGCATGGAAAGCAATGCTTGCTGCCGGAGGAAGCCCTGTATCTCGTGGAATGTGTGAGTAGGATATCTTGGGCTTGGAAGTATCTATATATCTAATAGCCCACATGCCCCCTCTGTGTGGATATCTAAATCCACACATCACGAGCATATGGAGGGGTAAACAGATTTTCCTGGACACTTGGGGTACTCCCCAGGTGTGCAGAAAAATCTGAAATGTTCAAAAAACTATACGGGAGGATATGTAGATCCCCCCAAAAGTAAAAGAGTATTCCCTGCGCATGTGCAGAGAACACACCCACTGGGAGCCCCGCAGGGCCCGCTGCCATTGGTGGTGGTTGGGGGGAGGAGAAGCCTTGGCAGGCCGGGTGGCCTCCTCCTCCTCCTCAATGCGGAGCTGCCCCAGCAAGTATCACGGGTCCTGCTTCTTGTATGGTATGTTTTCCGTGTGTGTGTGTGTGTTTGTGTGTATTTTGGCTGAGCGACTTCCTTGTATTTCTTGCAAAAGGGTGGGGGGGGGGATAAGATTGCCAACAGACTAAGGGTGCGATCACACGGGCATTTAAACCCGGGTCTCCCGCGCTGCTCTTTCAAGCGCGATGGCTCAAACGGAAGGTACTTGTTTTTGCTGGTGGTTTGAAAGGCCGGCTCGAATGCGGGGGGGGGGGGGGGCGGCTTCGAGACGGGAGACAGATGCGGCCGTCTGGTCAGCCCCTTTAATTGTGATACGGAACAGCCGCGAAGCCCGCAGTAAACGTCCGTGTGATCGCACCCTAAGAGAGAAGTGTTCTGCCCCTTTTATATGTACCGTATTTTTCGGACCATAAGACGCATTTTTTCTCCCCAAAAAAGTGGGGAGAAAAGTGTGTGCGCCTTATGGTGTGAATATTGGGCACAAGGCGCACCTTGCTGCCGCGAGGTCGCCGCTGCCGGGTCGTGCAAGGCCACCGCTGCCGTTGCTTCTGTTGCCGCGAGGCCGCCGTTGCCGGCTCTCACGAGGCCGCTCCTGGGCCAGTGATGCTGTTGCCGCCGCGAGGCCGCCGCGAGGTCGTCGCCGCTGCGAGGTCGCCGTTGCCGCCGCGAGGCCTCTGCTGGGCCGCTGCTGGCGGCTCGCGCGAGGCCGCCCCTGGGCCGGTGCTGCTGTTGCTGCTGCGGGGCTGCCGCTGGCGGCTCGCGCGAGGCTGCTGCGAGGTCGTTGCTGGCGCGAGGTCGCCGCCGGGCCGCCGCTACTGCTGGCGGCTCGCGCGAGGCCGCCGTTGCCGGCATGAGGCCGCCACGGGCAGCTTGCGCGAAGCCGCCGTTGCCGGTGCAAGGTCGCTGCTGGGCCACCGCTGCTGCTGGCGGCTCGCGCGAGGCCTCCTGACCAGCGCGGAGGGGTGCGATCCTCCCCCTGTGTCTTATGGTCAGGTGCGTGCTATAGTGCGAAAAATACGGTACTTAATGGGATGTTATTTATCTCTTTGCTGTGAAAAGCTTCAGCTGCCCATTTCCACACATAAAGTGTCTATTAAAGGGACAGAACATTTTTCTCCAAGCCTGTTGGCAACTTTGTTATAGAACTGGAGAGTTCTGTGGTTTCTGGAGTGAAAGGCTCTTTACGGCCATTTGACCAAATGAAAAACCTAGACATGAATTTAATCTTAGTATTTCCTGGTTATGTTCGCTTTCTCTGGGTATAAATTGTCTGGGCTCAAGAAGGTTTCTGTTCAGTGTGCACTATGCTGTGTAGTAAGGGATCCATGTATATATATATATCTCCCTCTTCATCTCCTTAGAATCAATGCCGCCAGCAAGCAACAAAAAGTTGGAAGGGCACCAAAAATGATGCAGAGGTTAGAAATGTGCAGGTTTTAGGTGCCTGGTTCTTATGAAGAACACATTGCATAGCACTTCCAAATGTTCAAAGCATTTTATGCTTATTTCTATGCTGTAATCCTTACAATAACCCTGTAAGTATTATTCCCACATTCTAGACAGGCTGAGAGAGATTGACTTCCATTATACCACCTTGTGAAATCATGGTGGAAGTGAGATTCAGTCCTAGGACTTCCAAAATAATTCATGACTTGGTCTCTTAGCCACTGAATTGTGTTATAGCATATATCATTATATCACGTATACCATTATATCACATAATTATAAAAAAATATCTTGAAACTGTGAAGGTGGTGTCTGCTAAAAGAGACTTCAAGTGCTCAAGTGCTTCTGGACTCTTGGCCTTTTCCATTTGTTCCACAGTTCACTTCCCTTCTTTGGGCCTTGCTTCCCCTTCTTTTTGTCTGTTGGCGCTTTGCAAAAAAACTATGAAACCAGTTATATGGAGGCCACAAAATATGTTATCCTGAGCACAACATTAGAATGGGAGGCAAGAATGGGCATAGCCATAATCATATTATGCTAAGAGGAATCAGTTAAAAATGTTGTATTATATATCGCATGATAGTTTAGCTGAAGCAGAAATGTCTCAGTGCTGCTTACAATTTCAAGACACAATTAGCTTAGTCATTCAACGAAGTTTGAGTCCAGTGGCACCTTTAAGACAAACAAAGTTTAATTCTGGGTATAAGCTTTTGTGTGCATGCACACTTCTTCAGATACATTGAATCAGACTTTGCCAACCATTACATGTAGGTAAAGGGGGTGGGTTAGTTGCCAGGAAGGGCTAATTGGAGTCAAGATGCATAAGTAACTGAGCGATAAGTATAGATAAGATTGGATTAAAGCAGTTGGTAAAACCTGTGAATAGCAGCAAATTAGCATACAGATAATAAAAGTTAACAAACAGATGCAAGAACTGAGTGACACAGCATGTATAGTGAAATAGGAACCTGATATCTCTGTTAAGCCCTTGGGGGCATTTCAGAAACAGACTAGAATGGGAGATTGCTGAATTACAAGTTATTACAACACTCAGGACAATGGAATCCTTGGGGCTCAACAGAGATATTGGGTTCTTATCTCACTACACATGCTAAATCATTCAGTTCTCACAACATGGCTTCCCTTATGTTATTAACGCTTTTATTATCTGTATGCTAATTCTGTGCTATTCACAGATTTTACCAACTGGTTTAATCCAATTTTAGCTATGATTATCGTCCAGTTACTTACGCATCTTGACTCCAATTAGCCCTTCCTGGCAACTAACCTCCCCTCCCCCAATATGTAATGGTTGGTGAAGTCTGTTTCAATGTATCTGAAGAAGTGTGCATACACATGAAAGCTTTAAACTTTGTTGGTCTTAAAGGTGGCACTGGACTCAAACTTTGGTCTGTTGCTTACTCCCCTGAATTTAACTAAGTCATTGTTATTTATTTATTTATTTAATTCGACTTTTCAGCCTCTCTCCCCTGGTAAACTGGGCTTAGAGCAGTGCACAGCATAGTTACAAAACATCAATTAAAATCAGGTTAAACCTAATAGTAAACGAAAATACAGGTAGAGGTGGTGCAAAGAACCAACACCACCACCATCTCACAGGAGGGGAGGGGGGGTGGGAGTGCCAGAATGGAACTGTCGCTGTCCTCAACCAAACACCTAGTGGAATATCTCTGCCTCACAGGCCCTGTGGAACTGTAACAGGTCCCGCAGGGCATGGATGTTGTTTGGCAGAGAGTTTCACCAGGTTGGAGCCAGGGCAGAGAAGGCTCTGGCCCTGGTTGAGGACAGCCGGATATTTCTTGGGCCGGGGACTACCAATAGCTTTTGATCAGCAGTGTGCAGTGCTCTTCTGGGGTATACCAGGAAAGGTGGTCCCGAAGGTACATAGGTCCCTGACCATTAAGGGCCTTGAAGGTCAATACCAAAACCTTGAACATGATCTGGAACTCCACCGGAAGCCAGTGCAGCTCACACAGCACAGGACGGTTATGTACTGTTCACAGTGTCCCTATGAGGACCTGTGCCCCTGTGGTCTGCACCAGTTGGAGTTTCTGGGTCAGCCTCAAGGGTAGGCCCATGTAGAGCAAGTTGCAGTAATCCAGCCTGGAGGTCACTGTTGCATGGATTACAGTGGCTAGGCCAGGACGAGACAGATACAGGGCTAGTTGCCTGACCTGGTGCAGTTGAAGGAACACCAGTCTGGCAACGTTTGTGACTTGGGCCTCCATTGTCAGAGGGGCATCCAGGATCACACCCAGGCTCCTAACAGTAGGAGCTGGTCTTAAGGGCACATCGTGAATCAAGAACCGGAAGCTGGTACCCCAAACCAGAATCCCCCTGCCCCAGCCACAGAACCTCCGTCTTAGAAGGATTCAATCTCAGCCAGCTCTGTTTCAGCCATCCTACCACAGTCTCCAACCCCTCTGCCAGATTTTCTGGGGCAGTTTCCAGCCAGCTGCCCATCAACAAATGAAGCTGGGTGTCATCAGTCCGTGAGGGTGACCAGGGCCGTCTCCATCCCATGGCCGGGGCGGAAACTGGACTGGACTGGATCCAGGTGTGAGGCTTCTGCCCTAAGCAGTCAAAGATCAGACCTTTGTTGATGAAACAGAGTTCTTTATTTTCTTAGTACTGCATGACAGGTTCTCGAATGTTTGTTAGAGATGCCACATACAATATAGCCAGAGTTAATATACCCTCCAGTGCACTTTGAAACCCCAATAGTCAACCAATCACAAAAGGGAAAAAAGCGCGGGTAAAAGATCTTAGCCGTTTTACTTCCCACAGGAAAAGGTGAAGTGTGAAAGTTATAAATTTTCCCTTCTTGAATTAGGCGCCTCAGATGTGCTAGGCATATACATAACAAAGTGGCCTTTCAAGGACTTCTCACAGCGATAAGAGAGTTCCGTGTCTCTGAGGGCAGGGAGAGGAGGAATGCATGGGGGGGAAGAGGCCATTTGGTCTCGGGTGACATGTAAGTATGCGAGGTCGCCAGTCTCCCGGATGAAATGGTTACACTGACCAGACCTTCAAAGAGCAATATAACTCAGGGCAATAAAGGAAGGGGAGGTAACCTGAGACAGCTTGAGAGAGAGATAGCAAACAGTTACAACTGCATCTGCACATAGCAAGTTACACAATGCATAAAGAAAACTTTGTTAGGATCCTAGGATCCTGACACCCTGCCCCCTTCATAATACATTCTACCCCGGCTTATCAGGAAAGCGTTTATGAAAAGCTTTAACTAACCTAGGAGCATGAACATTTTCAGAAAAGACCCATTCATTTAGTTCAGGGCCAAAGTCTACCCACTTTACTAGATACAGCAAGCGGCCCCTACGCATTTTTGAATCGAGGATTTCGGAGATTTCAAAGTGAGGCGTCCCCTCCTTCATCAGTGGAGGAGGAATCGGAGGAGTTGGGTGCCAAGCATTCGGCCCAGGATTCTTCTTCAGCAGGCTGCAATGAAAGACAGGATGCACAGAGCTCAGTGATTTAGGCAGTTCAAGTTCAAAAGACACATCAGAGATTTTGTGCAACACCTTGTAGGGTCCAACATATTTCCATCCCAATTTCCTGCTGGGCTGGAGACCGTGAATATTTTTTGTGGAGAGGTACACCGAGTCTCCTGGCTGGAGGTCCCATCCTTCAGCACGCCCACGGTCTGCATATTTCTTGTAGTCCTCTTTCGCTCTGTCTAACGTCTTTGCGATTAAGGGCCATGATTTCTGTAGGTTGGCCCACCATTGTGTGAAATCAGAAAGGGGGGTCTCACTCGATTCATCTATCGTTGGTAGAGGCTTTCCTTTAAAGCCTCCCACTGCCATAAAGGGCGATACTCCTGTAGAGGAATGCACTGCATTGTTGTAGCTATACTCAGCAAATGGCAACAATTCCACCCAATTATCCTGATGGTAGTTAGTATAGCACCTCAAGAACTGCTCCAATATTTGATTGATTCGTTTGGATTGTCCATCGGTCTCTGGATGGTAACCCGAGCTCATAGCCGGCTCAATGTCCATCATTTTCAAAAGCTCCCGCCAGAAGTTGGCAACGAATTGACTGCCCCTGTCGGATACCACACGTTTGGGGAAGGTGTGTAATTTTATCACGTGGTTAAAAAACGTTTTCACCAGGCCCTTTGCAGTTGGCAATTGTTTGAATGGAGCAAAGTGAGCCTGCTTCGAAAACATGTCTACCACCACCCAAATAACCGTTTTCCGTTTCGAAGGTGGCAAGTTGGTGATGAAGTCCATAGACACTGTTTCCCATGGCCTAGAGGGGGTGGGCAGGGGATGCAATAAGCCAGGAGTCCCCCCCCCCACCGTTTACACATTAGACACACTTGACAGGCTGTAACAAAGTCAGAGACATCTTGACGCATGCGTGGCCACCAAAACTGCCGCTGTATCAAATTAAGAGTCTTTAAGAACCCAAAATGCCCGGCCAGCTTGGAAGAGTGGCAAGCCACAAGAATGTCTCTCCGGCGCATCTGGGGCACCACCAATTTAGTCCCATGATACCAACATTTATCGGGGTGCAAGGAACACTCTTCTATGCCAGCTAATTCTTCAGCTTCCTCTGTAGAATAATCTCCCGCACACTTTTCGCTCCATGACTCAACGGTAACACTTTTGCTTTGACTCCGGGTAGTGACCCCCCCCCCCCAACTGTTGCTGCGAGAACATGGAGTCGAACACCTCTTCCTTTTGGCTCTTGTGTTGGGGCAATCTGGACAGGGCGTCTGCTAAGGAGTCTGCCTTCCCAGGGAAGTGTTTTAGAACGAAATTGAATTTGGAAAAGAAGTCGGCCCATCGGAGTTGCTTAGCATTGAGGGACCTCTGCGTGCGTAGGGCCTCAAGGTTTTTGTGATCAGTCCAGATTTCAAACGGAATTTGCGCCCCTTCCAGCCAATGCCTCCATGTGGTTAGGGCTAGGCGGATGGCTGCTGCTTCTTTATCCCATACCGACCAATTCCTCTCTGTTCCGTTAAATTTTTTGGAGACATATGCCAAGGGGTGTAATTTGTTGTCATTTCCCTTTTGAGGGATGGCTACCCCCATAGCTACATCCAAGGCATCAACATGAATTACAAATTCTTTGGTCTCATCGGGGTGGGCAAGGATTGGCTCTGAGGTGAACAGTTTCTTTAATGTCTCAAACGCTCGTTGGCACTCCTCAGACCAGGCTATTTTCTCCCCTGGTTTCCCTGCCTCTGAGCCCTTCCCCTTAGTTTTCAAGAGTTCAGTTAAGGGTAGGGTGACTGTGGCAAAGTCTTTTAAGAAGGTACGGTAGAAGTTGCAAAACCCTAAGAGGCTCTGTAATTGTTTCCTAGTTCGGGGTGCCTCCCAGTGCACCACCGCTTCTACCTTAGCTGGGTCCATCTCCAGCCCCTTCTGAGAAATGCGGTATCCCAAAAAGTCCACTGCATCTTGATTAAACTCACATTTTGACAACTTAGCATACAATTGATTTTTTAACAACGTGGCTAGCACTTCCCTGACCAGTTTTACATGCGACGCCTTATCAGCAGAATAAATCAAGATATCATCTAAGTAACAAAACACCTCCTTGAATAAATGCTTATGCAATACTTCATTGATCAGGCACATAAAAACTCCTGGAGTGCCACTTAAGCCGAATGGCATCACCAGGTATTCGAATTGGCCCAAGGGTGTGTTGAACGCAGTCTTATATTCATCCCCCTCCCTAATGCGCACCCGAAAATAAGCATCTCGCAAATCCAGCTTAGTAAACACTTTCCCTTTGGCTGCTTCTGCTAACAAGTCTTTAATGAGCGGGAGAGGGTAAGCGTTGGAAGCAGACACAGCATTTAAACCCCTATAGTCTGTGCACAGTCGCAAGCCCCCATCTTGTTGGTGTATGTGTGAGCTGTGCTAAACAGCACTGTAGCAGAGGTTGAAGACTCCAAAATAAGAGACAAAGCTATGTACAGTTTATGTACATTTATTTACAAATATTGCGCTCAGAATCAAAGTGCTTCGCCAGCCACCAATACAGAAGAGAAGAGAGAGTACTATACAACATATATCAAATATATACATTTCTCTGTATTCAGTGGCCAATCAGGTCCATGCTGAGTCATTCCCCAAGTCATACCTCTATACAAGACTGCACCTGTCTTGTCCAGTTCTAACCAAAATAGTCATATGACTTGGTACCAACATGTCTGCAGTGATCTCACTGACAGCTCCTTGACAGTTCACTGTTTATGTGTCTCTAATACTGACACGTCTTTCTTTTTCCGGAATAGCACTGGAGCTGCAAATGGGGATTTGGCAGGGCGGATGAAACCCCGCTCCAGGTTCTTGTCTAGGAACTTCCTCAGCTCCTCCCGTTCGGCGGGGCTCATGGAATATAATTTCCCCTTCGGCAGCTTTTCCCCCGGGAGCAGTTCAATCGCACAGTCTGACAAACGGTAAGGGGGCAACTCATCCGCCCCAGTCTCACTAAACACTTCGCTTAAGTCTCGGTACTCCCTGGGAACCTGTGAGGCCGTTAATGTGAGGGCTGCCGCCCGAAGGGGGATAGGGGGTCTGGGTCCCCACTCCGGATCCCACTTGTGGTGATTACACTTTTCGTCTACCCATGAGATCTTCCCCTCTCTCCATTTTACATAGGGGTCATGGGAGCTTAACCACGGGCTTCCCAGCACCATGGGGAATTGAGTATTGGGAGTGATAACGAAAGCCCTCTTCTCCCAGTGTTCCCCCGTCCCCACTATTAACAGTTCAGTCTCTGCCACACACGCCTCCTTCATCTCAGAACCGTCCATCTGTGTGAAAGTGAGTGGCTCCCCTAACGGGGTGACTTTGGGTGCCAGCCCATCCACCACCAAAGGGCTTATCAAGTCTCTAGCACACCCTGAGTCAACTAAGGCACGGACCCGCACATGAGTCCCTGTGCCGGGGGCTATCACAGTCACTACCATGTAAAGTAAGGGGCCAGGGATGCTCACTGGGGATGGCGTGTCGGGGATAGGGACCTGCAGTTCTGCGCCGTTTACTGCAGGTCGTTGGAGTTTCCCGGCATCTGCGCCTCAGTCAGCTCCAGCTCTCCTTGCTCGCTCGCTGCCCCTTCCAGCTGTAATGCCTGGGGTTTGAACGAGGTTTTGCCGCGGCTCGGAGTGCCCCCAGTCACCGGGGTCGAGGTCTTGGGAACTTTTCCGCTACCTCGGGGGCAAGCTGAGGCGATCCTCAGCTTGCCGAGGATACCGATGTGGTATCCAGAAAACTCTGGAGCTGCTTTGCAACCACCTTCTCAAGTACTTTGCCCAGAAACGAAAAATTTGAGACTCGGCTGTAATTGGCAGGATCTGAAAGATCCAAAGTTGGCTTCTTTAAGAGTGGAATGACCACAGACTCTTTCAAACCCTCTGGGTAGACCCCCCAAATCTAGGGACGAATTCATGATGTCCACCAGGAGGTCCTGTATCGTCTCACTGCCAGCTTTTGTTCCATTTTTTCTGTACCTTGGTAGAGTTTGGTGTAGTGGTTAGGAGCGTGGACTCTAATCTGTGAGAACCAGGCTTGATTCCCCACTCCTCCACGTGCAGCTGCTGGTGTGACCTTGGGTCAGTCATAAGTTCTTTCAGAGCTGTTCTCTCAAGGGCAGTCCTTGAGAGAGCTTTCTCAGCCCCTCCTACCTCACAGGGTGTCTGTTGTGGGAAGGGGAAGGGATTGTAAGCTGCTATGAGGCTCCTTCGGGTAGTAACGGGCCTGGTATAAATCCAGTCTTTCTTTTTCGTCTTCTCCTACCTGGTAGATTATTTAAATAAAGAAAATACATATGAATCTGCAGCAATCCACATCAGGCTCATCTCTCTCACTGTTGTCTGTCCTTAGTGGCAGGGAGTCTCCAGAGTCTCAGGGTCTTTTTAAAAATCTGCTACCTGAGATTCTTTGACAGGAGTTACTGAAGATTGAACCTGGGACTCAGCATGCAAAGCATGTGTTCTACCAGTGAATAACAGTGGTACATACGGAGGGCAGCTCCACACTTTATGTGGTTGTGTTTATTGCTTGCCCACCAGTGTTTCCCACAAGAGACATGTAAAGTTTTTTTTTTAATTGATTTTTCTCTATAACTACAACTATAACGCTACAATCTAAGCTACATATACCTTATACAGAGAGTACTTTATCATTTGCTTAATACTACCTTGTTACATAAAATAATTATGAAGCATTTAAAACCTTGGATAAATTTCAATTACTTGTTACTGCTACTATAAAAGTTATCAAAAACTATTTGGCAGGCACGCCCACCTAGAGAAATACGGTTAATTAAACCATTTATAATACATAAGTGCAATGCTTAATAAAACAGTTTAATCACTATTTCTTCTTTCGTCCTCTTCTTGTCTTAACAGTCTCAACTATTTTTGGAGCTGCAGCTCCCTTTTCCGAGTCAAACACTTCTTCTTCACTCTTTGAGCTATCAAATCCATACATGCTTTCTTGCGAGGCCAGTGAACCATCTGAGTCTCTCCCAGTTTTCTGCTGTTTGCTTTTTTCCAGAAATTTTTTCGCTTGTTGAACAGAGTCAATCTTATACTTCTTATCTTTGATGCTGAAGCATAGTCCTTCTGGAGTATTCCAACGATAGATGATAGACTCAGACTGGAGCCAAGATGTCAATTTTCCATAGGCTTTCCTTCTTTTCCTTATTTCAAATGGGATATCCATCACTTTTACTTCTTCTCCCAGGATCTTCAGAGCTGCTTTGTTTGTGGTCCTAAGCACCACGTCTCTTGTAGATTTTTTGGAGAACCTTATCATAATTTCACCAGGCAGGCTTTTCTTTTTAGTGTAATCTGGATAGGTTCTGTAAACCATATCCATATCGCTTTTTATATCCGCTGCTTTCATGCCTGTCACTGGTTCAAGTGCTTCACTTAGCAAATTTTTAAGGTCTTCTCCTGTGTTTTCTGGCACATTCTGAAGTCTTAGGAAAAAATTCGATCTATCCATTTGTAATTTCAAAAGCTGATCGTGGTGGAAGGCCTTTTCCTTCTCTGCCTTTTGTAGTCTTGCGTCTTGGTTTTTTACTGAAGTTTTTACTTCCAGAAGTTCTCGCTGCAGCTTCTCTGTGGATTTATTCGACTCTTTTAGTTCTAGCTGCATTTTGTCCATTTTAACGTTGAGAGCTGTCATTTGGTCCACTAGAGGTCGCAATAACGAGGAGAACACCGCACTCATCTCCGTGGTATCAACCTTTGAACTCGGAGCTGTACTTCCTAGTTTGGGGGAAGGTTTTGGTTTCCCCGTCATTGTTGAGACTACGCTCTTTGTTTATAGATAAGATGAACGAAAGGAGCAAATTTTCAAACAGCACTTATGTCCTTCTAAAGTTTATATCTCCAAGTGAGCGATGCTGCCATCTAGCAAGGCGGATGGGCTTTTATTCCTGCAGTAACACCACGTAAAGAGTCTCGTAAGTACGCTAGTCCCGGGGGGTGGGGGTGGGTTTCACTCCTCCCGCCGTCTTCCCGTTGTGTTCTGCTTTTTTTACTTCAGACTCACATTTTCTCCATGCGTAACTGTCAGTTCCAGCCTCATTGCTTCGCACTCTCTGCTGCTTCTCGGATTTGTGCTTTCAGCCATACGGCTCCCACGGCGGGGGAACCTATGGGGGTGATGAAAAGGGATCTCTATCCCTCGGTCGCCACCGTAGGGAGAGATCCCCTTCGGGCCACCCCAGGCAGAGCCCCCTCACTGGGGTCTCTGGGGTCTCGGCACCAGTCCAGAGCCCCTTCTTCCCGCCGGGTACGGATCCCCGCAGATGCGGAGGAGCACGTCCGCCATGCTCGCAAGTCTTGCCGGAAGACCGAGACATGTAAAGTTTTGATGAGGTGGTTAGGAATTGTTAAATGTCAGGTTCCCTGTCATTTTCTGGCCCTTCCCCTTTTGCTTTTCAGATCCTCCAGTCAGGAGATTGGCGTCCAGTTCCCTTCCCCCGTCTTCCCTGCCCCTCCCGTCTCTGTGTAACTAATTTGTTTTGCCAGCTCTGCTGATCTCTCCTGCTGTACTGTTAGCCTTGAGATGTCTCGCTCTGGGTTCTTCCAGATGTCTATGCATGGGAAGGGAAGTAGAGTGCACTAAAGGGCATGGGGGGGGAATTATGCTTTGCTGTGCACTTTTTTCATGGGAACATAACGGTTACAGGTTTTCGCGCTTCATAGTTTTACACTGATTGGTGCCTGTCAATCCAGTACCTTTTGAATACTGTATAAGAGATCCTAGCCTCATCTATTTGGTATCACTAACAAAGACGTGTTCCTGAAAGACCATTAAGAAAATAAAGGACTTTGTTTTCACACGAGGCCTGACTTATTGGTTCTCATCAGAAGTCTCACAGATTGTTAGTGATCTTCCTTTCAATCGGGAAGGAGTGATCCCCATACCTGAAGATGACAGACGATGGGTCCCTCGTTCCCACCTCCACCCCTGAGACACCGGTGATCACTGCACCTGCAGAGCCGGTGACTACGAACTTTGATACCTATGCTCCCTTCTGTCGGGGGGGAGCCATGGGTGGATGGTCGCCTATGCCAAGGTACTCCTGGTCGACTTTTGGCATGGGCACAGTGGAGTCCTGGGTCCATGACAGACAGGGCTCCCATGTACGATTTGCAGATGAGGAGAGGGAATCCTGGAGGCTGAGTCTACCCCCTGAGGAACAATCCCCCCCTCGGCAACCAGAGCGAGGTACTGATGACCTCTGGCAGCAAATGGATTGGAGGTTCGAGGAAATGCATGATCGGCTGGCGGTTGAGCTACGTGAGGCGTTACTCGAGATGCAACAATTTTTGGTGGGAGCTGTGGGAGGGGGACCTGCCGGAGGAGCTGGTGCGGATGGAGGGCTTCCACCCCCTCCACAGCAGGTAGATGGGGGTGCGGGTCCTGCACAACCAGTGCCTGGGGGCCCTCCGCCACCACCTGGGGGCCCAGGCCAGCCAGTACCACGACCCGTGGACCAGTTGTATCGGCAACCTCCAAGTGACCCCTGACAGCTACGTTTGACGGTGACCCCGACAAGCTTCGGTTCTTCATCATTGAGATCGAGTGGTTCCTGGAGTCTTGGGGACACCTTTACCCTGCTGAACGTGAGCGGGTTGGTTGCATCGGTTCAAAATTGCGGGACACTGCAAGTGACTGGTATGTGAGTTTACACAACCCCCCAGGTCCTGAGCTGAGATCCGTGAACGACTTTATGTGGGCCCTTCGGCAGCACTACGAGGATCCCTTGGGGGAGGAGAAAGCCAGGAATCAGTTAAGGAAGCTGGTTCAGGGCCGATTCTCTGTAAGGGAGTATACTGCTCAGTTTCGTAGAATAGCTGCGAAGGTGCATGGCTGGTCTCAAGACTTTTTCATTGAGAAATACTGGGGAGGCCTGAACTTGGAGATTTACAAGACTGTGTTACGAAATGATTGGCCTGGCTCCCTGGCGGCGTGAATGAGGGCGGCAGCCGATGTGGAGGAGCGCTTTACTTTGATCAAGTTGGGTCGCAAGCATCCCACTCTGCTGCTAAAGCCACTCCCAAATCCAAGTTCAAAACAGCAATCCAAGAGCTCCGCAATGCCTGCTTCAAACAAGGACTTTGTATGAGGTGCAGGGAGAGCGGGCATTTTGCATCCTCCTGCCCCTTGGGGGGGGGGGGTGAAGATACCCAAGACTCCCATCCCGACCCCTGGAGGGACACCTCGGCAACCCAAAGGAACTTTTAAACCCCGGGTGTTACAGCTGGAACGGGCATCGACTGAAAGCACCGAGAAGGCGACGTTGGAGGGTGTTGCAGTTCAGCCGTCGGGAAACTTCCAAGACCTGCAGTAGGAGGCGCAAAACTGCAGGTCCCCCCTCCAGCTGCGCCGCCAATTGTCCCAGCCCTTTGCTCTACATGGTTGTGACTGTTGTTGTACCCGAAAGTGGCACTGATGTTTGAGTGCGAGCCCTCATTGACTCGGGGTGTGCTAGAGACTTGATTAGTCCTTTAGTAGTAGAGGGTTTGGGACCTAAAGTAAACTCGTTGGGGAAGCCTTTACAGTTCACCCAGATGGATGGGTCCGAGATGAAGGAGGCTTGCATGGCAGAAACTGAACCATTAATTTTAGGCATGGGGGACCATTGGGAGAAGAGGGCCTTTGTAATAACTCCACATGCCCAATTCCCCATGGTGCTGGGAAGTCCCTGTTTGGGAGCCCATGACCCCTACATCAAATGGAGCGAAGGGAAGATCTCCTGGGTCGACCCTAAGTGCACACAACATACATGGGATCCTGCCTGTGGTTCGGGGGCCCCCTCTTCCCCCTTTGCCTGCTTGGTCTCGGAGGACCTAACCAAAATCCCTCAAGAGTACTGGGATTTGGCTGAAGTGTTTAGTGAAACGGAGGCAGATGAGCTCCCCCCCCCCCATAGACTTACTGACTGTGCTATTGAGCTTTTGCCGGGGGAGAAGCTGCCCAAGGGGAAATTGTACTTTATGAGCCCTGCAGAGAGGGATGAGTTACGGAAGTTCTTGGATAAAAACCTGGAGCGGGGTTTCATTTGGCCGGCCAAGTCCCCGTTTGCTGCCCCTGTCCTTTTCCGGAAAAAGAAAGATGGGGGCTTACAACTTTGCACGGACTATAGAGGGCTGAATGCCATCTCTGCTTCCAATGCTTATCCTTTGCCTCTCATCAAAGACTTGCTAGCGGAGGCAGCAAAGGGGAAGATTTTTTCTAAACTGGATTTACGGGAAGCTTACTTCCGAGTGCGCATCAAGGAAGGGGATGAGTATAAGACTGCTTTCAATACCCCCCTGGGGCAATTCGAATACCTGCTTATGCCCTTTGGATTGGCTGGGGCTCCTGGTGTTTTTATGAGCCTTATAAACAAGGTGTTACACAAACATTTGTTCAAAGGGGTGCTTTGTTATTTAGATGACATCATCCTTTACTCGCAAGACCGGGAGTCCCATGTTAAATTGATGAGGGAAGTGCTGACCACCCTTAAGAACCATAAACTGTATGCTAAGTTGTCAAAATGCGAGTTCCACTGCACTGAGATTGACTTTTTGGGGTACCGCATTTCCCCTAGGGGTCTTGAGATGGACCTGGCTAAAGTGGAAGCAGTAGTGTCGTGGGAAGCACCCCGTAAACGCAAACAACTCCAAAGCCTCTTAGAATTTTGCAACTTCTATAAAACATTCCTAAAAGATTTTGCTACGGTTACTCTGCCCCTGACTGATCCATTAAAAACGAAGGGGAGAGGACCTGAGGCTGGCAAGCCGGGTGAGGCTTAAACTGGACACGTGACTGTCAGGCGGCTTTTGAGACTTTAAAGAGACTGTTTACCTCGGAGCCTATCCTAGCCCATCCCGATGAAACCCGGGAGTTTATCGTTCATGTTGATGCTTTGGATGTGGCCATGGGGGGGGGGGCGATTCTGCAGAAGGGGGAGGACGGAGAACTGCACCCCTTAGCATATGTTTCAAAGAAATTTAATGAGACTGAGAGACACTGGTTGGTTTGGGATAAGGAGGCTGCAGCAATTCGCCTGGCTCTCTCCACTTGGTGACATTGACTAGAAGGTGCACAGGCTCCTTTTGAGATCTGGACTGATCATAAAAATTGAGAGGCGTTGCGCACCTGGAGGACTCTTAATGCTAAGCAGCTTCGTTGGGCTGATTTCTTTTCCATGTTTAACTTTAAACTTCATCATTTCCCTGGGACAGCCAACTCGTTAGCAGACGCACTGTCCAGGTTACCCCAGCATGAGTCTAAGCGGGAAGAGATTTTTTGACTCCATGTTTTTCGCAAAGCAATTGAGTGGGGCTGTTGTTACTAGAAGCCAAAAGCGACAGTCTGAGGTGGCCCCTTTGTCAGAGTGGATTACAAAATGTGCACTGGAATATTCTCAGCAGGATCGGGATGATTTGGGAGGGGAAGATGGCATGGAAACCCGAGTGGACGGTTGTTGGTATAAGGGCACTAAATTAATAGTGCCGAAATCCCTGAGGCTGTCTATCTTGCACGCTTGCCATGAGTCAAAGCTCTCTGGACACTTTGGATACCTTAAGACATTAAATTTGATTCAAAGGCAGTTTTGGTGGCCGCGGATGCGGAGAGATGTCTCAGACTATGTAACCTCCTGCCAAACCTGTTTAATGTGTAAAAGACGGGGGGGGGGGGGTAAGCCCCCGGGACTTTTACAACCCCTTCCAACCCCTTCCCGATCCTGGGAGGTCATATCAATGGATTTCATTACAAATTTACCACCCAGTAAAGGGAAAACAGTAATTTGGGTGGTGGTTGATTTATTCTCCAAACAAGCACACTTCGTCCCATTTAAACAATTGCCCACAGCAAAGGGCTTGGCTAAAGTGTTTTTTGCCCATGTGGTGAAACTACATTCTTTCCCTAAGCGTATAGTCTCCGATAGGGGAAGTCAATATGTTGCCACCTTCTGGTGGGAGCTTTTACAGGTCGTGGGAATCGAACCTGCCCTAAGCTCTGCTTACCACCCAGAAAGTGATGGACAGTCCGAACGTGTCAATCAAATCTTAGAACAATTCTTGCGTTGCTACTCCAATTACCATCAAGACAATTGGGTGGATCTTCTTCCCTTTGCGGAATATAGCTACAACAATGCAGTGCACTCATCTACGGGGGTCTCTCCTTTTATGGCAGTGGGGGGTTTCGAAGGTGATCCACTGCCCACCATCACCCCCCCTGGGGTGGACTCCCCCTCTCAGTTTGGAGATTGGTGGGCTTCCCTTCAAGACTCTTGGCCCCTCATCGCTAAGACTTTGGAACGGGCCAAAGCGGATTACAAAAAATATGCTGATAGGGGTAGGGCCCCTGGGTGGGACTTGGAACCCGGGCATTCAGTGTACATTTCCACCAAGAACATTCGGGGTCTCCAACCTAGCCAGAAATTGGGTTGGAAGTTTGTGGGGCTGTTTAAGGTTGTGCGTAAGATTTCCTCTGTCTCGTTTGAACCTGAACTGCCTAAGTCACTGAGTTCTGTGCATCCTGTTTTCCATTACAGCCTGCTGAAGAAAAGCCCTGGGCAGAACTCGTGGAGACCGGATCTTCCTGCTCCTCCGCCTCTGATGAAGGAGGGGCAACCACATTATGAGATCTCCAGTATTTTGGACTCTAAAGTTAAACGTGGCCGTTTGTATTATCTTGTCAGCTGGGTGGATTTTGGTCCTGAATGTAATGAATGGGTAGCTGAGCATGTTCATGCATCACGTTTAATCCGTGCTTTTCACAAATGTTATCCGTCTAAACCAGGTTATCCGTCTAAACCAGGTTCCCTGTCATTTTCTGGCCCTTCCCCATTTTGCTTTTCAGATCCCCCAGTCGGGAGATTGGCGTCCAGTTCCCTTCCCCCGTCTCCCCTGCCCCCCCCCCCATCTCTGTGTAGCTAATTTGTTTTGCCAGCTCTGCTTATCTCTGCTGCTGTACTGTTAGCCTTGAAATGTCTCGCTCTGGGTTCTTCCAGGTGTCTATGCGTGGGAATGCAAGTAGAGTGCACTAAAGGGCATGGGGGGGGGGGAATTATGCTTTGCTGCACGCCTTTTTCATGGGAACATAACGGTTACAGGTTTTCGCACTTCATAGTTTTACACTGATTGGTGCCTGTCAATCCAGTACCTTTTGAATACTGTATAAGAGATCCTAGCCTCATCTATTTGGTATCACTAACAAAAACGTGTTCCTGAAAGACCATTAAGAAAATAAAGGACTTTGTTTTCACATGAGGCCTGACTTATTGGTTCTCATCAGAAGTCTCATAGAATTGTTAAAGACCTATGTCTAGGTGTGGTAGTTAGAACAAGGTCCTCCAGTTAATGTTTGTGAGTGTTTGCAGATGTGTATATATGTGTGGATGTCTTTTGAACTTTGTGTTTGCTGCAAGAAGTGTCAAAGCATTTAAAACATAAAAGTACGTAGCTGTGTCTTTCTGGGGCTGAGGATCCTGCCTCTGCTCGACATCTGTTTCTGCCACACCCTGGGCTGCACCACTACAGTGCCAGCTAATCTGTGCTGACTTTATAAAACCAAGGAAGCAGGTTGAAGGTGGAAAATCACAATGTATAGAGCTTCTAAGCAAAAATGAGCTGACACAGGCTGTCTCTTGAGGCGTCGGAGAAGGATGGGGTGTGGTGGTTTTGTGTAAGTTGAAATTTGTAAACATTAACCTTCTGTCTTACAGGGCTCTATTCAGCTTTTTTACAAAGACTTGCCCTTGTCAGTCCAGGAAGCCTATGAGACTCTGCTGTCTCAGATGTCAGTGAGTCTGCTGAAGTACCAGGTGTGTCTCAGAATTTGGGTTTAGCGGTAGTTATTGTAGCAGGTACAGAAAAAAAGAAATCCCTACCTCACGTGTCATGGCAGTGAATATCAGCATTCCTCAACAGTTAGAGAATCAGATATGTGACCCCACCAGTATGGATAGGAGAAGTGAGAAATGAATCCAGTGACTGGAAAATTTTATCTGATTCCATAGTGAGTGGGAATTGCCTGTTATTCCAAAGCAAGCCCCATCAGGGATACACAACCTGACCGTGCACCAAATTAGTTACCACTATGTAATTACTTAATGTAGTCATTCTGAGAGCCAGTTTGGTGTAGTGCATGGACTCTAATCTGGGAGAACCAGGTTTGATTCCCCACTCCTCCACTTGCACCTGGCTGGATGACCTTGGGCAAGCCATAGCTCTGTACCAGCTGTTCTCTCAAGGACAGCTCTGTCTCTGGACAGCTCTCCCTCAGCCTCACCTACCTCACAGGGTGTCTGTTGTAGGGAGGGGAAGGGAAAGGAGTTTGTAAGCCACTCTGAGACTCCAAGTGAGTGAAGGGCGGGATATAAATCCAATCTCTTCTTCTTCTAACTTAGAAGGTTATGTGTAAATATGCCACTGGAATTTGGAGCTTGACTGTACATTAAATAATGTTGGCGGTCACCTACAATTTAACTGCTGAAGCCATAGCTCTTTAATTTTGCCAGACCAGGCTTATTGCTACTGTGAATAGAGTGACTTTGCCTGGATTCTGGTATCCTGGCATTCTATAAAGTGTGGAACATACCAAATGGGTGTGGAATGAGTCAATGTATTTCTGCATTGTGTCACTCTTGATGTTTGCCAGCTAGCCTAAGTTTTAGGACACAACAGTTGGTGATTTCCTGTGTCTTAAAACAAGAGGTGAGCCACCCTGTCTTCTGTTGTACCATCCTGCCCCAGTTATTGTCCAGTGATCAGTTTGTAGAACTTTCACTTGGGATTCCACTGGTTCAGGTTTTGGTTTGTCAGTGAATTTGCTGGGTGGCCTATGGCAAGTTCCACATATATTAAGACAGGAGTAATGAGCATTGTTGTCACAGCACTGTTAAGAGATTGTAAAGTGTTCTCCATACACAAATATACATCTAATTAATAATGCTTGTTCTGATGTCACATTGCTGTCTAGAGCTTGAGCATCCAAAATTCGATTTCTCTTCCTTGTGAAGACTGCAGTGCCTCAAAGTCAGTTTGCACATTTTGTAATGTGTTTCAGAAAGTGGTGTGCTTGCATGACAAATGTGCATGCAATTATTTTTAATATTATTATTGCAAAGTAATTCCACCACTTACATCAGTGGTTCTCAACCTGGGGGTCGGGACCCCTTTGGGGGTCGAATGACCATTTCACAGGGGTTGCCGACTGGCGTATGAGCCCACCCCTCCCCTCCCCGCCAGCAGAAAATGGCCCTGCGCTCGATCGAGTGCGAGGTCTGGCCTCCCGGCTCTTTGCCCTCAAAGGGAGGTTTTCCTTTAAGGGCAAAGAGCAGGAGTTGGTTGGGGCCGGAGCCCCGCCCCCTGCTTCCAGCAGCCCTTCCAGCAGGGGCCATGAGGAGGAAGAAGCCAGCAGGTAAGTCAATGGCTGTTTCCCCCTCCCCACCACCACCTTTAGGGCGCTCTGCTGTCGCCTTCCCTGGGCTCCACGCCTGGGCTCCCCGCCTTCCCTAGGCTCCACACCAAAGCGCAGAGCCCAGGAAAGGTGGCAAAAGCCGCCCCCCCGCTGCCTTCCCCAGGCTCTGCGCCAAAGCTTGCAAATATATGTGTGTCTAAAGTCCGTATTAAAGTTGTTTGGTGCTAACTGCCATGCAAGAGAAAATATCTGAAAAGAAAGCTTCATTGTTGTGTGTGTTGGCAGAATTTTATTATTGGGGGTCACCACAACATGAGGAATTGTATTAAAGGGTCGCGGCATTAGAAAGGTTGAGAACCACTGACTTACATCATATCCAAGAAAATAATACACACGTCATTAGACCTGATACAGGTACATTTTTCAAAGGGATGGCATCCATTGTGGTGCCACTACACGTATTTGGGGTGGAAAATAGGAATTTACCATTGTAATGCATTTCTCCCTTCTAGAGTCTATTTTTCAAACTTTGGTTCAGACCAGTGTTTGAGGCCTGCTGTAAAAGGCCTCTCCAGCTAAGAAATCTTCTCATTAGACTGTAAGTGTTTTCCCTGAGTCAGAATTGAATAACAAGATAACAGGAGGCCATACTGACCTTGCCTCCCTAACGCTCACTGCTACTTATCAGTGAAGCTCAATTATTGCATTCCGACCCAATTAACATGAGTTGCACCTGGATGGGGGAGCAGGCTTGTTAACTGCAGTAACGAGCCCTGTTCCCATGACCAAAGAAAGCTGGTCACCTTAGCAACTGGGAAGAGAGTTACATCATCAACCTGACTTCTGATTGGTTACTGGCCATGACCAGTTCAGAAGCCATACTTTCTATAAAAGTTCCCTGGACTTAGGTCTTGTATGCGATGTGTGACTTGATGTGACTTGACTCTGTTAGTCACCATGATATCGTGACCAGAGGCCGGGATGGCCTAACTGACTCTGTGGATTACAAACTGTCTCTTGTCTTGTCAAGAACCTGTAAGTAACTGAACCTGACTGTGATTAGCTAGGCTGGTTAAGCTAAGTGTTTGTTGTTTTACCCTCCTTCAAGTCTTGTCTTGTGTTTTACATATTCTTGCACTTATTACTTAATAAATAATCATTATATTTTACCTGACCTGTGCCTTGATTTCTTGCAACTGTAATAGGCTTTCTCCAAGTGCCTTAGACCTGAGACCACATTGCTACCCTAATAACTGTTTGACTTTGAGTGCCCTGAGAGGCTGGGAAGTCTGATTCTCTATTCTCAGCTGGTGGGGTGTAGACTGAGAGAATCTGGTGGCAGCATACCAATAACCTGTGAAGGCTGTAGGCTTTCTTGGTTGTTTGTTGTTTGTTTGACCCCTAAACCTGCCCTGCTTACCTGGTCTAGGTGGGCTGAGGTGGTGACAACCATGCCTGACATATGAAATAGTTTTTAGTCACAGACTCTGTAACAATCTTAATACACATGTTCTCTTTAAAGTGTATAGAACTATGTTGTTTCAAAGATGGTCACCTTGCTTTCTGTTCCTTTTAAAAAGGTATTCAGCCACTTGAAGAGGCTTGGTTACATTGTACTGAGATTCTATTCCAGGTAATTATCCAACAGTGGATCTCTCTCTCTCCCCCCCCCCCCCCGGTAACACTTTCCTTCCCCTTGGGCATCATTTTAGTAAGCTTCTTCAGATCTGTAGTAAGATTTCATAGAATTAAAATATGTGAGGTATGTTGCCATTTCCATGTATTTTAGCCATGATTGGTCCATTACACTTGGACAGATCATATTGTGGTTTTGATAATGGTTTTACTACTACTGTGATCATTATCTCAGCCCTCTGAAGCTAATCTGTATCTTCCCCATCCTTCAGGTCACCTGAGTGGGAGGAAGGACAGTGTGTGTCTTTGGGTGTTTCAGCTATCAGCTAAAAATATTTGCAGCTAGTTTTGAATGGGATTGTTCCAATGATTTTAGTTTTCTCTATTTCTCCCACAGTGCTATTACAACACGTTATGAGAGGCAGCTGAATCTGGGCAGCCACTATCAAAATGCAAAGAATTACCATCACAAGAGGAAGAGGAGCTCCAGCCCTCGGTAAAAATTTATGGAAACCAGGAGAGTGAGCCTTAACAGGCTACCCCTTAGAGGGCATGTTGTTTTAATGATGGACTGTGTCAGATTCCCCCCCCCCCTCCAAAAAAAATTCCGATTTGTTTCAGATAATTGTTATAGGTAATTCTGAACTTAGTTCTATTATATTTACTTATTTATTTACCTGCCTTTTTCACCAAGACTCAAGGCAAATTACAAAGTTAAGTTAGAGGGAAAATGTGGTATTACTGCATAAGACATTCAATCAACAATGCAATAGCACTAGGAGTACAAAATTCAATGACAGTGTGAACAGCAAACTGCCTATGGAAAGGTGTAGTCTGAGCAATGCAAAACATGAGATTACAAAGGTATAAGACAATGCAATAAAAGCAAGGTAACCTCCTACAATAATAGAAGAAGGTTGGTTTTATACCCCACCCTTCACTACCTGAAGGAGTCTCAGAGTGGCTTACAATCGCCTTTCCTTTCTCTTCCCACAGCAGACATCCTATGAGGTAGGTGGGGATGAGAGAGGTCTGAGAGAACTGCTCTTGAGAGAACTGTAACTGACCCAAGGTCACGCAGCTAAGTAATACCTGTAATAATAATTGCTCTAGACTGGTTACCATATGAAGGTGCCCTTCTGAACTGTTCCATCTTACTACTTTTCTAATTCTGTTATAAGAATGTCCTGCCTGAGCATTTCTATTTTGCAGAATGGTAATACTATGAGAGCCTTCCTAACCTCTTCAGGCAGGTCATTCCACAAGATGGGAACCACCATAGAAAATGCTCATGGATGGCAGAGGCCAATCTCACCCCTTTGCAGGGAGGAACCTTCAGAAGACTTTGCTCATCCTAGGCCATTGATGGCTTTGTAGGTGATAATCAGTACCTTCAATTGAACCTGGTAACTGGTTGGTAGCCAATAAAGCAGCTGCAGGATGGGCATGGCAAGCTTGTTCCACCTAGCACTAGCTAGTGACTGGGCTGCTGTGTTTTGTACCAGCTGCAAGTTTCTGAGTTGACTTTTAAGAGTGGCCCCATGTAGAATGCATTACTGTAGCATAGCCTCAGCATAACCATAGCATGGAACTATGTGGCCAGATTGGCTGAATCAAGGTAGGGGGCCATCTTCCTGGCTAACTGAAGCTGGTAAAATGTTTTTTTTTTGCTGTTGCATTAACTTGCTTCTCTAGCACTAATGCTTGGCCCAGTATAAGCCCTGGCTTTTAACTGAGACACAAAGTGTCAACTGGACCCCATCAAAAGTGGGGAGCACAGTGTTGTGAAGACCTCAGCCTTCCCAAACAGCATTACCTCAGCCTAGTTAGGGACTCAGGTTCAACTTGTTCACCCTAAACCACTGCAGATTCAGATACCTTTAATGGCATAATAATATAGAAATGATACATTTAGTTTCAGGAGATAAATTTAGACAATAAAAGTGTACATATTATGTAAAAAATCTGCGTCTAAGTGCAGTTGATTCTGCTAAGAATTTTGCAACCATAAATGTGATCTCAGTATTAGCATCATTAAGGAAATGTTGAACAATTTATTAGAAAATGGGCGTGGCCGAAGGGGTAAATATTTCATACCTGAGGATGTGTGGAGCTGGCAGTCCAGAATAATATGGGAAATTGAATCTGGGGCCATGCTGGAACATTTGCAGAGCCTTTCTTGAGTGTGGATGTTGTTAAATCGACCCAACAACATGTTTGAGGGAAAGATGTTCAGCCGAGCCAGCATAAAGGCCCTACAATGGGAGAGAAGGCTGAGATTGTGTAAATAATGGGGCATTTGGCCATGTTGGATTGAGAGGTTAAGATGAGCTTGTGAATAAATATGCGGGTGTACAGGGTGAAAATTATGAAATTCTAAGTCAAATAGTCTTTGTCTGATCGAAAAATCGAGGTTTTGTCCATTTGGAGAAAATAATCGGTTGAAAAGCCTATTCGATGAATTTTTTCTTCTATTTTTAAAAACCAGAAGGGACTGTATATCATTTTTTAAATGTGAAATTAGAGTTTGGAGAGGCTCTAAAATGAATTTTGAGCCAGTAATTAAAGGTTAATGGCCAGCCTTTTGATTGAATGAGATGTTCGCCCAACTCTAGACATAATGCCGAGCGTGGCACACACCTAGGGACACCGAAGAGTTGGTGAAAAAAAATTGCTTGAAGGTGCTCAAACTCATTATTAAGTGCCCTTATCCATACCGGGTAACCAAGGAGTACTTGAAGGAGCACTGTTTCGTAAATTTTTTATTGCTGAAGGGATGTATTGGTTTTCATTAATAAAGAAAAATTGTTTAAGATGGGAGATAGATTGCTTCGCCTGGGAAATTGATCTTTTTCTCTGTGTTGTCCAGTTTAAGTTATGCTGAAATGTTACCCCTAAATATTTGAAAGTTTTGACCTGTTCAGCTTCTGTATTGCTAATTTTCCATTTCCTTGGGCACCGTTTTGAGAATACTAATACTTTAGATCTAGTATAATTAATGGTTAGTGCATTATGTTGACAATATTTATGGAAATGCTGTAAGTATCTTGTGAGGCTGACTTTTGTGCATGAAAGGACTGTGGTGTCATCTGTGTAAAGAAGAAGAGGGGCTGTGTAGGATCCCAATCTGGGTGGGTGGCTGTTAATGGGTTCCAGATACGAAGCTAAGTAATTTAAAAATAAAAAAGAAGGGGGGCTAGTATACAGCCTTGTTTTACTGTTTTGGTAATGGGATCTGTATATTTTACTTGACAGAAGGTAGATAAGTGGAGTTTTTAAAATCAGAAATAGGCGGGGGTCCATCTTCATTAGTTCTAGCTTTTTCCAGAGTAGGTGTCTAGAGATCGAGTCAAATGCACCTTTCAGGTCAATGAAAGCTGCATTAAATGTTTTTGTGCCAGACTTCATATATTTGTTGACTTAAAAGGATGGCAAAAAACAGTGGTCGATGGCTTGTTGTGTAAGGGCCCAGGCTTTTAGGTGCCTTTCTAAATATTTGGCATAAAGTTTACTGATTACAGAAAGGAGACTGATTGGCCAATAATTTTTGGGACAGTTAGAATCACCTTTTTAAAAAACAGGAATGAATTCAGCCAAGATTGCAGCATTATTTCATGTTGATTGATTTGAGTAAACAAGTTGGCAAGTGGAGGGGCCTACTACTGAGGCTGCTTTATGAGTACTTCAATGGGGATTCTATCCGGTCCAGGAGATTTACCTGTTTTAAGTTCTGATATTAGATTGAGCAGTTCATCTGCCTCTACTAGAGGCCAATTAGGGACATTGTTGAGTATGGTATATTCCCAATCTGTTGGAGAGGTTGCAGGGTCAGCAAAGATCATATTATAGTAGTTGACTTGGGAGTGGTATTTGAACTGGGGAGTTCTCTTCTATTGTACTTGTATGCATTAACTGCTTGCCAGAAAGCTCTGTTATCTTTAGATTTTAAGGCTATAGTAGATTGGCCCACTTCCTTTGGTAAAATAGTTTATTTTTATTTTTTATAAGCTCTTGATAGAAATTGCTTTGGTTATGGAAATTGATAAGCATTTCCGAGTTGTTAGAAGAACAGAATTCATAGTATGCTACTCTTAGTGCTTTTATGGCCTGCAAGCCATCTGTGTCAAACCAGTACGAGATACTATGAGGCTTCAGCAGGATTGGTTTGGCTAGAGAGCCTATTAAACCAATTGTTTGATAATAAAGGAGAATAGAGTCATTTGGAGATATTGCAGACGTTAATAACAGTTTCAAATTAACCGCAGTGTTAGAATCAAGTAAGATAACCACTGCAGAACCGCAGTGTTAGAATCAAGTAAGATAACCACCGCAGAACTAAGGCACTGGTTCAAGACCTCTAGAGAATCCCCAGGTGATTTGAATAAAGAAATATAGTAGCCAAGTCGCATTAGCATATTGCTGACATCTTACTCCACAGGAGCATGATTGCAGAACCTGTGTGGCCTTATAGTGGGTTGAGAGGCTCTGGTGAGCAGGGGGAAGTGAACAAAATCACTTTCTCATCTCACTTCTGTCAGTGGTGGAGGAAGGATGAGAGGGGAGTTTTGCCCCCTCCCGTCTGCAGCCTCTCAGTGACCGAGGAATAAACATTCAAAGGGTCGGGAAGGACTGCTAGGAGAAGGGGAAATGTAGGGCAGATTTGTGAATCTTGCATGCACAGATCAGACATCAAAACTCTGACAAAATATGCCAACTGATGGCTCATGAAGTCATGAATTGGCATCACAATTCGGCATTTTTATCAGAAGTAAGGGATAGCTAAGGGAAAGAAGATAAAGTGGCAACAGGAAGAGAAGGGGAAGGACTCAGTGATGAAAGGAGGGTTGAGGGAGGGGATAAGGCACTGGCAGAAGGAGTGGAGGAGGAGGTGGTAGGGATGGGGAGGCAACAGCAACAGAGGCAGGATGGGGGAAGGAAGAGAACAGTAGGAATCAGGTAATGGTGGGAGAAGAGGAGACAGCAAAATCAGCTTGCCGAGCTAACATATCAGACATTAGGATGTTTCGAAACAGTGTTTAAAGTACATAATTTAATGAAACACATAAACACACAAACAGGGAGGAGTGGTAATAAGAGTGACAGAACAAAAAAAGCTTCACCTGCTGACAGAAGACAGCAATAGAGGGAGACATACACATAATGAATTTCCTTGGGGAGGGAGTTCCAGTTTCAACAGCACAACAGAGAAGGCCTTTTATTGGGTTGCAACCTGTTTAGTCTCAGATGGCAGGCGCACCTGAAACAGGGCCTCTGATGATGGAGAGTGGTCAAGTAGGTTCATATAGGAGTAGGTGGTCCATAAGGTCAATACCAGCATCTTGGCTTGGGCTCAGAAGCAACCTGGGAGCCAGTGTAGATGGAGCAAGATTGAAGCTGTATGGTTCCTATGACCTACTATAGTCAACATTCTGGCTACAGCATTCTGTACCAACTGTAGCATCCAGACAGTTTTCAAGGGCACCACCACATAGAGCACATTGTAGTAATATAATCTAGATGTTACCTGGGCCTTTACCACAGTGGCCCAGGAAAAGCCTCACCTGGCCAATACTGCCCTCTGTTTATCCAACAGAAGGCTGAAGTTCAGTAGCACCCCCAAACTATGAACTTGCACCTTTAGGGGGAGTGCAGCCCCATCCTTAACAGGAGACATCAGAATTCTTGGGTCAAAGCTTTTCCTCACTAATACCACCTCCATTTAGTAGGATTATGTTTCTGTTTGTTAGCCTTCATCCATCTCAAAGCTGCCACCAAGCACCTGTTCATGGTTTCCACAGCCTCTCTGGGATCTGCTGGAAGTATGAGGTAGAACTGAGTCTCTTCTGCTCAGTCCAGATCTCAGAATGATCTCTCCCAGTGGCTTCAAATAGCTGTTAAAAGCATGGGAGACAAAATGGAACTTTGGGGGATCCTATAGGCCATAGGCCAAGGAGCCAAGCAACATTTCCCCAGCACCAGACTCTGAAACCTACCTAGTGTGTACTTTGATTCATTAAAGGGAAATGTGATGAAGAATACCTGTGTCTAAAGGCCCTTTCCTCTTTGTGGGTTGTGTGACAGGAAGCTCAAAACATCTGAGAAAACTCAGGAATGCAAACAGCCACCCAAAAAGGCTGGGAGGCATCATGAGGGTTCCAGCCACCCAGCATCAAATGGAGGAAGTGTATCTGAGGAGAAGATGAAAGAATCTGATCCTGAAGTTTCAGTTGTGGAGACCATCTCGTCTTCTGATGATGCAGTGCAATGTTATCAATCTTCAGTTTGTGTCGGAGACCACCATGAGAGATCTACCATGGCATGTTGGAAAAGTCAGGGTAACACTTGTCTGTCTCGCTGGAATTTCACCACCATTACTTTCCCCAACATGGGTGCTGACTGCCCACAAACCCTTCTGTCACAGCCTGATAAAAGATTCCTCCCAAAGAATGTAACTGCATGGGTCGTTGATGCAGCCAGGTGGTGCAGAAAGCTCAACCAGAAATGTGAGAAATTGTCTCACAAAGAGCAGGAGCAGCTCAAATGGGAGAGAAGGTACAAAAGCAGTATCAATGAAAATAAGGAGGTCAGGCAGTGCTCCACCTGGCAGGAGTACAAGGCTCTTCTAGAAAACAGGAGGCAACAGAGGGAGAAGAGGTACCCAGCAAACCTCTGGCAGCAGGCTGTAACCCCACTTGTGAAACCAGATCAAGGTCTTTCAACAGGTATTTTATATGTGTGCATGTATGTTGTGTGTATATGTATATATGTAATAATTTGCTGTCAAGTTGCTGCCAACTTATGCCGCCAACTTATGCAGCCAACTTCAAGGTAGGAGATGGTTCAGAGGTGGTTTGCTATTGCCTACCACTGTGTGGCAACCCTAGATTTCCTTGGTGGTTTCCCATCCAAGTACTAACTAGAGCTAACCTTGGCTGAGGACAGACTTAAAGTCTGCCGCGCCTCCGTGGCGTGGCAGACTAAGGCGGGGGAATTTCCCCCGCTGCGCGGCGTTCGCACACCGCCGGAAGGAAGCCGCCCGCAGCGTTCAGACTGCAGGCGGCTTCCTACGGCGGCATGCGGACGCCACGCGGCTCCCCCTTCTGGCGCGCGTTCACACCCGCTCCGGCGGGTGGAACGCGTGCCACAGCAGCCGGAGCACCACTTTGAAGTGGTGCTCGGCTGCTGCGGGAGGAGCGCGGTGCCGGACGCAATGCGTCCAGGCTGCCTCCACTTTTGAAGCGGAGGCAGAGCAGCCGAGACTGCCAGTCTGTCCTCGGCCCTTGCATCTGAGATCTGATGAGACTGGGGTAGTCTTGAGTAATCCAGGTCAGTGCAGGTATTTTAGCTTCTAATAAAAAGAGTGGGCATGTAAAGGATGACAAACCTACTACAAAGCATGTAGTTTTGTACACTTGACAATGGGAGAAAACCAAATGAAAAGAGACTGACGAGAACTATAAGATTTTGTAGAAGTGAAAACTTCTGTATCAGAAAATAGGCAGTGTAGAGCTTGAAGAAATGAACTCTTGATTCACAGAAGCTCATGTTGAAATAAATGTTGTTAGTCTTTAAGATACCACTGGATTTCTGTTTTATTTTGCTACAACAGACAACTCTGTGACCCCTCTGCAGTTAATGTAGGGCTTTTGCTTGACTTCATCCCGTTAAATTAGAGAAATGGCAAAGGCTCAGAATACTTAGAATAAATTTCTCATTCTTAGAAAAAAATTCTTATTCTTAGAATAAATTTCTAATTCAAGTCGATCAGTGGTTCAAATCTGCTAGTATGGCTCTTCCCTCCCTCCCACACAGGATTTTCCCTTCTGTTTTCTTTCTTGCTGAGCAGCCCTTTAATCTGTTTTCTTCTTATTTGTTAGTCTAAGTCTCTCTGTGTGTGTTGTGTGTGTATAAACTGCTGGCCTGGCCCAGCTCAGGGAACTGAGGGAAGAGACAAAGTCACCTTCTTACATTCTGCTTTTGAGATGGCACGTATGAAAGGCTTTTGAAAGTTCAAAATAAACCAAATATTTTATTTAACTTGGAGGAGAAAAGGTCAGGTGGAATCAGATGTACAATGTATGAAGTGAACAGATAATAAAACTGAGGTAACTTTGACACTTGTAAGTGCTGCATGGAATACAGCTATACAATAGATCTAAATAAATTATCTGGGAGAACTGTAGTTTCCCCAGCAGTAAAACCACATTCATTCATTCAGTGTCTTACAAAGAAGTAAAAGCCTTGAGGGAAGATGTGTTAGTAGTGTAGATTGGACTGAGCCATCCATCAAGTGGACGATATTGATGGTTGCAGACCTTTTCCATGTTCTCCGTCCCACAGCAGTCCCACCTGACCCCAGGAAAGTTGATGTTTGGGGGGCTGTAGTGTGGAGGGGAAAGGGCCCAAAATTGCTGACAGAAGAGGGAGGCAAGATTATTTTCCTGTCCTTAGAGCAGCACCCTGACCTATGTGGCTATTAGTCTTCATGGCTTCCACAACCTCAGGAATCAGTTTCTCGAGATTCAGAAGGAACTGGGAGGAATGCAGAAAAAATCTGTGATCTTGTACTTATTTTACACACACACACACACACACACACACACACACCCTGAGGCAATGTTACACACACACACACACACACACACACCCTGAGGCAATGTTCCACACACACACACACACACACACACACACACACACACACACCCTGAGGCAATGTTCCCTCTAAGCTGTGGAGTCTTGTGAGCAAAAATTCTGCTTTGTGAGCTACTGGCATTCAAGTTGTGAGCGAGCCATTTGGCTACTGCATAAATCAGTTTGCTCTGGAGCCATCCTTCCTGAGCTAAGACAAAAATGTGCGAGCCAGAGGCTAAAGGACTGTGAGCTAGCTCACACTAACTTAGCTTAGAGGGAACACTGCCCTGAGGTACTGCCTTTCCCCATACAGACCCCAGAGAGCACTACGGTTGGGATCGCAACACCGATTAAGGATCCCTGGTCCCAAGGATGCCAGGCTCGTGGCCACCAGGGCCAGGGCTTTTTCAGTGCCAGTTCCCTACTGGTGGAATGAGCTCCTGGAGCAGATCAGGGCCCTGTGGGACCTTTTGCAGTTCTTCAGGGCCTGCAAGATGGAGCTCTTCCACCAGGCCTTCGACTAGGAGCCGCCAACTGTTACCATCTACTACCATTATTGAACATCCATAGTAGAGGACTGGCCCTGGTGTGTGGAGATAGAACCTTATATATATATATAGATAGATATTATATATAGATATATTGGCTGCCCTTCCCTGCAAACAGGGCTCAGGGCGGCCTACATCAGAAATAAATAGAATAATATTGAGTTAAAACAGCATTAAAGTAGCTAAAAATCAGCCAAAAACAACATTAACTCCAAGATGACGGTACTTTCCATCAGCCCCCTGGGTGGAGGGGATATGCAAAATAAAAGGGGGGGGGGTTGAAGTGGAAGATTGTTAGACTGTCTCTGTCCTCAGCCAAATGCCTGCCGGAACATCTCTGCCTTTCAAGCCCTATGGAAAGGAAGTAAATCCCATAGGGCAGGGATGTTCTCTGGCAGGGAGTTCCACCAGGTGGTAGCTAGGGACGAAAAGGCCCTCGCCCTAGTTGAGAACAGCCGGATCTCTCTCAGGCCAGGGACCACCAGAAGGTTCTTATTGCTAGAGCATAATGCTCTTCCAGGGACATATTGAAAGAGGCAATCCTGAAGGTATGTGGGTCCCTGACCACTTATGGCCTTAAAGGTCAAAACCAGAACCTTGAACCAGATCTGGTGCTCCATTGGAAGCCAGAGTAGCTCACACAGCACAGGTTGAATGCGGCCATCCAAGGGGTCCCTATAAGGACCCACACAGCCACATTCTGGATCAGCTGGAGCTTCCGGGTCAGGCTCAAAGGTAGGCCCGCATAGAGTGAATTACAGTAGTCTATCCTGGAGGTGACCATTGCATGGATTACTGATGCTATGTCGGAGCGAGACAGGTAGGGAGCCAGTTGCCTAACCTGGTGGAGTTGGAAAAATGCCAGCTTGGCAACCTTCGTGATCTGGGCCTCCATAGATAAGGTGGCATCCAGAGTCACACCCAGGCTCTTGACAGATGGTGTCGGTGATAAGGGCATCCCATCAAGAGCTGGGAGTTGATTACCCAACCATGGCTTTCCCCCACCCAGCCAGAGAACCTGGATTCAGTTTCAGCTAGCTTTGCTTCAGCCACGTAACCATGGCCTCCAAGCCCTTGGATACATTCATGGGAGCAGCGCCTGGTCAATTGCCCATCAACAGAAATAGTTGGGTGTCATCCACATATTGATGACACCCAAGCCCAAAACTCCACTCTAGCTGGGTCAGGGGGCACACGTAGATGTTGGGGAAAGAAGTGCCTCCTGGGGGACTCTGCAGTCCAGCAAGTGCCTCGGGGACACTGACCCTCCCAGGGCCACCCTCTTATCTCCAACTATGAGGAAATGAGGTAAGCCATTTCAGGGCTACCTCATGGATCTCCACGATGACAAGGTGGTGGATCAATAGATGATAGTCGACTGTATGAAATACTGCTGTAAGATCTAATAAAATCAGCAGCGCCGACCTGCCTTGATCCACCTGCCTGCAGAGATCATCTATGAGGGTGACCAACACAGTCTCTGTCCCATGGCCAGGGCGGAAGCCGGATTGGAATGGATTTAACACTGATGTGTCATCCAGAAACTTCTGGCACTGTTCATCCACCGCTCTCTCAATTACCTTACCCAGAAATTTATTATTTATTTATTTATTTGGATTTATATCCCGCCTGACCAACATAAGTGGCTCTAGGCAGCTCACAACATTAAAATCAATACAAACAATATAAATTAGTGCATTAAAATACAATACAATTCCAGTTTCAATTGGCGGCAACTTACAAATATAATCAGTGGCGATTTAAAATACCAACACCAGGGCAACGACAGCTTTCCCCAGCCAGGAGGCTACCACTAACTGTTATCCCGGGCCTGTGTACTTCTCTGGCCATCTGTCAGTGGCCATTTCCCCCGGCGGCGGCCCCAAAGGCCTGGCGGAAGAGCTCCGTCTTACAGGCCCTGTGGAACTGCAAAAGGTCCCGCAGGGCCCTGATGTCTTCCGGGAGCTCGTTCCACCAGTAGGGGGCCGCCACTGAGAAGGCTCTGTTCTGGAAGGTTAGAAATGGAAGGTTAGAAACTGGGCGGTAATTGGTCGGATCCATAGGGTCTGAATTCAGTCTTTTCAAGAGTGGGGTAACCACTGCCTCCTTGAACCCCACTGGAAAGGTCCCTGTATCCAGGGACAAATTGATGATAACTTCCAGAGGACATTGTAGCCCCTCACCGCTGGCGAGAGCCAGCCATGAAGGGCACGGATCAAGGGGGCAGGGGGTCAGTCTCACAGCATCCAGAATACTGTCGATATCAGCTCACAAGAACCAGCTGCAGGTGTCAAAAACCAAATCCAAAGATGGCCAGGGGGACTCCAGTTCACATTACTATATCAATGTTGGCTGGAGGTCATGGCAGAGCGACAAGACTTTATTTGCAAAAAAGCTCACAAATGCCTCACAGCTTATAGTTGAATTACTATTATTTCGGGTCTTCTCTGAGAGGGGACATAAGAAATAGAATTATCCTAAACAATTGAGCTGGGCAAGAGCTAACAGACGCAATGGAGGCCGCATAAACTAGATCACTGGATCCAACAAATGTGGAATTTATATAGCAGAGCAGGCAGGACTGATTATGTTGCACACATGCAAATCAGTGTGACACAGAAATGAATACATTTTGTTAACTTTGCCCTTTAAAAAATACACATACCTAGTCCTTGAGGATGTGGCAAAAATTATTTGAAAAGCTCTGAACATCCCCAATTTAGGGCTCAGAAATCCAGTTCATGACTTCTAGTCTCCCCTCCTTGTTCCTTTTTTCTGTGTTCCAAATATTTTGAAACCATTATGTTCCTTCAGCAAATTGCTATGTTTGCTTGACTTGTTTCTGTGTGTAGCACTTGCATTTCATTGCCATAGAATATTGGTTGTGTTTACACAGAACTATGAATTGGGTACATTTTCATTAGTAAATTCTCAGCTGAGGAGGAGGCCAAGAGCACCTTCTTCTTGAAGGAAAGGAGCTAGAAAGATCAGACGGTGCAAATAGCTGGCTAGTTAGAGCAGGTATGCCACACTTTCCTAACCCAAATCTTTCTCATGGTCCCCCCCTCTAATTACCAGCTGATGTCCTCCAGCAGATCAATGTACTCCAGCCCTCCCACATCTTGGATGGAGCATCCCAGTAAGTATTGTGTTGGCAGAGTGTTTTATAGTGCAACCCTATGCAGAGTTACTCCAGTCCCAAGTTCTCTGGAGTAAATGGGTTTAGACCAAACTAGACATTATGGTGGCCATGGGTCCTACCCATGGTCGCCAGTGTCATTTTAGAGACAAATTTGGCCACTTAAAAATGCTGCAGGGGGGTGATCATTTTGAAATGGCTGAATTTGTCTCTAAAATGGCACTGGTGGCCATGGGTTACCGTCATAATGCTTGGCTTTTATACTGCAGCACCTCTGCACAGGATTCTAATGCTAGTGTGCTTCATTACTCCTGTAGTTTAAAATAAGCTGGTTGGACCTGCTTTGGGTCACAACTTACCTAGAGGCTTCTGTGTGAAGGCCTTCCAGAGGCATGTGGCTGGCCACTGTGTAGACAGGATGCTGGATTAGGTGAACCACTGGTATAATCTATTGTGGCTGCTCTTATGTTTTTTATGTTGCTGCCCCACAGTTCTAGAGTACCCTTCTTCCGGTGGTGGCCTGGCTTTGCAAGTACTCTTTTAAAAGATGAAAATTTTGGACTGGATCCCATGGAAAAGATCCACTTGCACAAGTGGGAAGGTGGTTTTTGCCAATTCCTCCCATGCACAGAATTTAGACAGAATCCAACCCATTCCTGTTAGGCTAACTTTTTGGATTTGGGGCCTTTTAATAGTTTTATTGAATATTTTTGTCATTCTTTTACCCTGCTCATTTTTTATGGGCAGTGCATTTTTTCTCTGTGTTGCGTTTTTAATTCTTGAGTAAAGTTGTTTGGTTTTCTGTTGTACACTACTTTGAAAAAATGCATTCAAAAGCGGCATATAAATTTGTGTAAATAAATATGTTTCAGACATGTCCTTATGAAAGGGTTAACATTTGAATTGAGTCTCTCAAGAAACTGTGTAGGGGAATGGACCCAACAGTAGCAAAACAATTAAATTTCAGTTTCCAGTGCTTCTCTTACTATAATTTTAATCACCCTTATGGGCTTACTCCCAGGTACCTAGCTGAATCTTTCTGCTTTCCCTTTTCTCCTTGGAACTAAGATAATTTGTTGGGTATTTAGATATATCTTTGCTTTTATTTCCAGCCCCTACAACCTTTTTGAGATGCTTGGGAACTCAAGATTAATTTGATGGAGATTCCTGGGATCTCAACAATCTAAATCTTTGACGTTGTGGGCTCTGTTCCTAAGGGGGAAACTTTGCATTATGCTGTGCATGACTGGGCAAATCTAGATGCTTCCTTTAGCGTTAACTGCATGCAGACATGCAACATGGAATTTGGGGGTGTGGGGATTGGGAACCCTGAGGAAAACCAGCCATCTCTTTTATTAAAAAAAAAAAAGCAAGTGTCTAGACTACATGGTTGCAGAAGTAAGCTGCTCTAGTGGTCAGTGTCTTTTGCACCCTGCCAAGTTCTCCATTAGGGATGACCAACTGAAATCCTTCCTGCCACTGTGCTATAACTCTTGTGCCCCAAATGGAATGGGGACCTTCTGTTTATTCCATACCAGTTCATATCAAAATTTGCACTACTTGAAGATTCCCTTCCCCCCCCATGGGACATTTGTAGGAATGGTAGACAGGAGAACTTTGCAGTGTCTTTTTCACTTTGTACTGATGACTGACCTCCTTAACAGGCTGCAGAATGATTCCAGAGGCATGAAGATAGATTTTGATGTGTATCCAGCAGACACAGCTTCTAGCTTCAAGAAGAATAAACCCGGGAAGCCTTTTGTCCGGATATGTGTTCAGAGGTATTGGGTGGTAATCATTTTAACTATTAAGTGAACTGCATATTTTGACTGGGGGTATAATTTATTTATATCCTGCCTTTCAGTTTAATAAACTTCCAGGGAGCCAACATGCAAATATAAAAAATTAAGATCAATTTCTGATAAAGTAAATAAAATGGTATTAAAGCACCCAAAATGCATTGCACATTAAAAACTTGTTAGATTAAAATTGTCTTAACAAGGTATTGTTTACTTTGCAGCTTTGACGAACAGATCCCAACCCTGGTGGCAGTGAAACAGCTTGCTTATCAAAGTGGTGATGTTCCAGTGGTCTTTGCACTAATAGACAGTGGAGACATTGCTTTCTATTCTTTTAAGGAGTTCAAACTGCCTGTCGATGTATAACCCTGATTGTTTCTGCTGTCACCTGGAGAAACATCTTTGGGACTGGGCTGTGCATGTGTATGCACATGTATGAATATATTCAGTTTGCTCAGCTTGATACTGTGTAGAAACTCTGACTGCCAATATTGTGTCATCAGTGCATGAAGAAAACTGCTCATTCATGAAAGCAAAGGGCAATTCAAACATGTTCTTCTTTTATACTCAATACTTCCTGAACAGAGATGCACAGCTAATTTTATTCTTTTAGCCCACCAGTTAATATTGTTAGAATGATATGATCTGGATTTCTTTTTTGCACGTGCAGAATAGACTCTGGTTGACTGAGCCATTGTACTAAAGCAATACTGAACGGTACCCAGAAATCTTGCTGTAGGTTCAATAATCCAGTTGAGTTTTTAATAGTATCTAATAACTGTGGCACTCGCAGTTGTCAGATTCAGTCCTTAGAAATCTGGAGGGTGGGGGTGGGGAAAAGTCTCCAAAACAGGATTCAGCCACCAGATGGATCCTTTAGCATTTATTTAGCAACTGGAGGTTGATGTTTGGTCTGACATGTAGTATCAGTGATCCACCAACTAGTAAGACAGATAAATAACAAGGTGCTGCTATTGCAATAATGTTCTGATCTAGCCTCCGAGCTAGTAAGGTTATGAGGACAGACTTCTGTTGGGGGGGGGGGGGGCATGGCAACCAGCAAAGCATTCAGTTGCTTCTGGAGCAGCCTCCACACCACTATCTTGAGAAACTAATTAAAAATAAACTCTTTGCTGCTAGAAAAAATCCAAACTGAGCCCAAGATATGGAGAAACCAAAAAGAGCACGGGCGAACAAAAAAGCACAGCAAAAAAACAGCTTCTAAAGACACAAGAGTGGAATTGGAATCTTCTGAGCGAGACTCCTTGTGAGGCTTCTGTATTATCAGCAAGAGATCAGACCTTTGTAGTTAAACAGAGTTCTTTATTTCAAATACTGGAACAGGGTCTCGATGTTTGTTAGAGATGTCAAATAAAGAAGCTTTGGGGTTAATATACCTACAAGCATAGCTGCAAAAACAAATTCCCCCAATCAGCATACACACAAAATGCGGGAAAATAAATGGGACCGTTTGTTCCCACCAAAGGTGAGAAAGTTGTAAAAATTCCCATCTTGCCCTGGGTGACCCAGATGTGCTAATTCCTAGGCAAAACATTTGGGCAGCGACAATAAAATAACTTTCAAGGCTATATCCACTTTGATAGCACCCTGAGAGACTACGGCCGGAGGGGGAGGAAACCATGGCCAGATAGCGGTTGTTTATGTGACGCATTGGAATGTAAGAGGCCATCCTCCCGGAGGGAAAATGTAACACTAAGCAGGACAGCAATTTCTACTTCAAGGCAAGCAATAAAACATGTAAGTGATAACGGGGTACAAAGAAACAAAGTAACTTTTCAGAACAGCATAGTATAACAGGATAGTATAAGCAACCTATTGTCAGAATCCTGACATTCTGCCCCCTTCAAGATAAGCTCCCCCCGGGTTTGTCTGGGAAGCGTTTGTGAAAGGAACGGACTAACTTAGGAGCATGAACGTTATCAGCAAGGACCCACTCATTAAGCTCGGGGCCAAAATCTACCCACTTTACAAGATAGTAGACCCGACCCCTGCGTAACTTGGAGTCCAGAATTTCAGAGATTTCAAAGTGTGGTTCTCCCTCCTTCATCAGAGGAGGAGGAATCGGAGGATCTGGGCGCCATGCATTCTGCCCAGGATTCTTCTTCAGGAGGCTGAAATGAAAAACAGGACGCACAGAACTCAGTGATTTGGGCAACTCAAGTTCAAAGGATACCTCAGAGATTTTTCTTAACACTTTATAGGGCCCAACATATTTCCAACCCAATTTTCTGCTGGGTTGTAATCCATGAATGTTCTTGGTAGAGAGATAAACCAAGTCCCCAGGTTTTAAGTCCCAGCCTTCAGCCCTTCCCCTATCCGCATATTTCTTGTAGTCTGCTTTAGCCTTGTCTAAAGTCTTAGCAATGAGGGGCCAGGATTCCTGTAGCCTTGACCACCATTGAGAAAAGTCTGAAGTGGCCACAGTGTCATCGTTAGTCAACGAGGGCAATGGCTGTCCCTCAAAGCCCCCCACAGCCATGAAAGGGGAAACACCCGTAGACGAGTGCACAGCATTGTTGTAGCTATACTCTGCAAAAGGGAGTAAATCCACCCAATTGTCCTGATGATAGTTTGTGTAACATCTTAGGAATTGTTCTAGAATTTGATTAACGCGTTTGGACTGTCCATCGGTCTCTGGATGATAACCCGAGCTTAGCGCAGGCTCAATGTCCATGACTTGCAAAAGCTCCCGCCAAAAGTTGGCAACGAACTGGCTCCCTCTGTCGGAAACTATGCATTTAGGAAAAGTGTGTAATTTGATCACGTGATTGAAGAATGCCTTAGCCAAACTCTTTGCTGTAGGCAACTGTTTAAACGGAATGAAATGCGCCTGCTTGGAAAACATGTCTACAACAACCCAAATGACTGTCTTCCCCTTCGAGGGGGGGGGGGACTCGTAATGAAGTCCATTGACACATTCTCCCAAGGCCGGGAAGGGGTAGGGAGCGGTTGTAGTAGTCCCGGGGTTTTTCCACCCCTCCGTTTGCACATCAAACATACTTGGCAAGAAGTGACATAATCCGAAACATCTTTACGCATATGCGGCCACCGGAATTGTCTCTGAATCAGATTTAAGGTTTTTAAAAAGCCAAAGTGTCCTGACAATTTGGATTCGTGGCAAGACAGTAAAATCTCCCTCTGCAAGGAACTGGGCACAATTAACTTTGAACCGTGGTACCAACAACCATCTGTATCTTTAGTATTTTCACAATCCTCGCCCATTCTGCAACCTCCTCCTCAGTATATGCTTCCCCACACTTTACAGTCCAAGAAGGGTTTCCCGAGAGGGTTTTCCTTTGGCTACGAGTCACCACTGCCCCCCCCCAGCTGCTGTGGGGAAAACATAGAATTGAACACTTCCTCCCTCTGGGACTCGTGTTGGGGTAGCCTGGATAATGCGTCGGCTAGGGAATTTGCCTTCCCAGGGAAGTGCTTAAGTACAAAGTTGAATTTGGAAATGAAATCAGCCAACCGGAGCTGCTTAGCATTGAGGGATCTCTGCGTGCGCAACGCCTCTAGGTTTTTATGGTCAGTCCAGATCTCAAACGGCTTTTGCGCTCCCTCTAACCAGTGTCTCCAGGTGGAAAGGGCTAATTTAATAGCTGCTGCTTCCTTGTCCCACACCGACCAATGCCACTTGGTTTCATTAAACTTTTTCGAAATGTAGGCAAGGGGGTGTAACGCCGTTAGAGTCTTTCTGCAAAATCGCCCCCCCCCCCCCATTGCTACATCTGACGCATCTACATGAATCACAAACTCTTTGGTCTCATCTGGGTGTGCAAGAATGGGCTCAGAGGTAAATAAACGCTTTAGTTCATCAAAAGCCTTTTGGCACTGGGGGGTCCAGCATAGTCGCTCCCCCGGTTTCCCTGCTTCTGGGCCCCTCCCCTTAGTTTTCAACAGTTCGGTGAGGGGTAGGGTGATTGTAGCAAAGTCCTTTAGGAAGGTTCTATAAAAGTTGCAAAATCCTAACAAGCTTTGGAGTTGACGTCTAGTTCGGGGGGCCTCCCATTGAATCACCGCCTCCACTTTGGCAGGATCCATCTCTAGCCCTTGTTGGGAAATGCGGTAGCCCAAAAAATCCACCTCCTCCTTGTGGAACTCACATTTGGATAATTTAGCATAGAGTTGATGTTCCAGTAAAGTCCCCAATACCTCCCTCACCAAGGACACATGTGATTTCTTATCAGCGGAATAAATCAAGATATCAAGATAACAGAGCACCCCATTGAATAAATGCTTATGCAACACTTCATTGATTAAGCTCATAAAAATGCCGGGTGCGCCACTTAAGCCGAACGGCATCACTAGGGCCTCGAACTGTCCCAGGGGGGTGTTAAAAGCTGTCTTATACTCGTCCCCCTCCCTGATTCACACTCGAAAGTACGCATCTCTTAAATCCAGTTTGGTAAAGACCTTCCCTTTGGTGGCCTCCGCCAACAAGTCTGATTAATGGAAGGGGGTAAGCGTTGGAAGCGGACACAGCATTCAACCCCTGGTAGTCTGTGCAAAGTCTCAAGCCCCCATCTTTCTTTTTCCGGAACAACACTGGGGCGGCGAACGGGGATTTGGCTGGGCGGATGAATCCCAATTCCAGGTTTTTATCCAAAAATTTCCTTAACTCTTCCCTTTCAGAGGGGCTCATCGAATATAACTTCCCCTTTGGCAACTTCTCCCCTGGGAGCAGTTCAATGGCACAGTCAGTAAGGCGGTGGGGGGGAAGTTCGTCTGCTTCAGTCTCACTGAACACCTCTCCCAGGTCCCTATATTCCTGTGGGATGGGCAGAGGCAACAATGCCAGAGCGGCAGGGGAAAGAGGGATAGGGGGCCCTTTTCCCCAGCGAGGCTCCCACTTGTTCTGGGCGCACTTGGGGTCAATCCAGGATATTTTTCCATCACTCCATTTGATGTAGGGGTCATGGGAACTCAGCCAGGGGTTACCCAACACCATGGGGAACTGGGTGTTAGCCATGATCACAAAAGCCCTTTCCTCCCAATGCCCCCCTGTCCCCAAAATCGGTGGCTCAGTCTCTGCTACACATGCCTCTTTCATTTTGGAGCCATCCATCTGGGTGAACCTCAAAGGCTCCCCCAGCGGGGTTACTTTTGGCCCCAGTCCCTCAACCACTAAAGGACTGATTAAGTCTCTGGCACACCCTGAGTCTATAAGGGCATGGACCCTCATGTGAGTCCCGGAGTTCGGCACCATTACAGTCACTACCATGTAAAGCAAAGGGCCAGGGATGCTCACCGGCGATGGCACGTCGGGTGATGGGACCTGCAGATCTGCGCCGGTTACTGCAGGTCATTGAAGTTTCCCGACGGCTGGGTCTTGGTCAGCTCCAACTCGCCCTGCTCGCACGTTGCCCCTTCCAGCTGTAACACCCGGGGTTTAAATGATGTCTTCGTGGGTCGCGGGGTTCCTCCCCCCACTGGGGTGGAGGTCTTGGGTGTCTTCGCCCCTCCGCGGGGGCAAGCCGAGGCGTAGTGGCCGCTCTCCCCACACTTCATACAGAGGCCTTGCTTGAAACGGGAGTCGTGTAGCTTCTGGAACACTGACTTCCCCTCTTGCTTCGGGGCCGCCTTGGGTTGGTGAGAGGCAGAGGCCCCCAACTTGATTAGGGTGAAGCGCTCCTCCATGTCTGCGGCGGCACGCATCCAAGCTGCCAGCGAGAATGGGCAGCTGTTCCTCAGGATTGTTTCATAGATCTCAGGATTCAGCCCCTCGCGGTACTTCTCAACGAATAAGTCTTCGGACCACCCTTGGACCTTGGCCGCTATGTGCCGGAAGCGGTCGGTGTAATCCCTCACCGAGCCGCGCCCCTGTGCCAGCTGGCGCAGCTGGTTCCGGGCTTTCTCCTCACCTAAGGGGTCTTCGTAATGCTGCCTCAGGGCCCACATAAAGTTATCTACAGTTCGTAATTCGGGCCTGGGAGGGTTGTGCAGACTCACGTACCAGTCTGCTGTGGTGTCCCGCAGCTTGGAGCTGATGTAGCCCATGCGATCCCGCTCGGTTGGGTAGAGATGGCCCCAACCCGCCAGGAACCTCTCGATTTCTGTGATAAAGAACCTGAGTTTTTCTGGGTCGCCATCGAATGTTGCCATCACGGGGTCGCTGGGTGCTTGTCGGATCATGCCTCCGCCTGGCACCGGGACCCCTGGGATCGGTGGAGGGAGTCCTCCAGCCAGTGGTGCGACCGGGGCCGTGGGTTGAGCCGGAGCTCCACCTACTCCCCCCGCAGGTTGCGCCGGCGGCGCTCCAGCCAGTCCTCCACCTGGTTGAGGTTGGCCCGGGAGGGGGATTACTCCAGCCACGAGGGCCCCCATTAGCTGCTGCTGCATTTCCAACACGGCCTCTTGTAGCTCCACAGCTATACGGTCATGCATCTCGTCCAGCCTTCGATCCAGGATGCGGTCCAGATCCTCTCCGGCATCATCGGGGCCCCTGGGTTGCTGGCGGTCTTTGTCCTGGAAGCTGAAGCCCCAAGCTTCCAGGCCCCTTTGAGGATACCGATCCTCCTCCAGCACGCTCGGGCGGCCGAACTCCGATCGGTCGCCGCTGAAGCGTACTCTGGCCCCTCTCTGATCGTGGATCCATGTCTCGGATGTGCCGCCCCCGAAGGTAGCCCACGAGCATCGTAGGGAGGCCGGCGACCAGGTCGGCTTAGCCCCCGTTCGCGGGGGTTGGCACGGCTCTTGCCCTGTAGTCACCAGCACCGGCTGCTCCACAGGCACGACGGGAGCCGTGGTAACCGAGGTCTCCAGCGGGGTGATGGGATTGCTCCTGTCATCTGACATGGCCAGGTACGGGAGAAACCTAAAACAGAACTCTAACAATCTGTGAGGCTTCTGTACTATCAGCAAGAGATCAGACCTTTGTAGTTAAACAGAGTTCTTTATTTCAGATACTGGAACAGGGTCTCAATTGTCATGCCTGCTCCTGACTCACTCCTGACCCAGCCCCTGCAGAACAAGATCAGGCTCCTTTAACGGACCTGGACGTAAGTCCTGAGGAATCAAGCCGGCAGCAAGAGCCACCTGAGATTGATCAGGCTATACCTGGACCGAGTGAACTCCCTGAATCTCCACCACCTGTCAGCCGGCTCCGTGAAAGGAGACGCCAAGAGCTAAGAAACAGGAGGAGTGAGGCACGCATGCGGGGGAGACAAATTCTAAGTCCGGAGTATTAGCAGAAGCAGGACTGTGTCTGGCAGCTGCTAATTGTGTAACAAGCTGGCACGCTATATCAGCAGATCACTGGCCCCTAGCAAAGCATGCTGGCAACGAATGATCGTCCTTGACGAGACCTCGCCCTGCACCCTCCTGACTTCTGTGCGTTCCTGTGGACCCTTGACCCAGCTTTGGACCTCGGACCTCTGACTCTGGACTCTGGACTTTGCTTTGTGGACTTTGACTTCGGCGTTCTGGCTCTGTTCCTGTTGCTCTCCCCGGCTATCTGACTCTTGGCATTCCTGTGATGACGCCTCCCTACTTTGTCCTTCGGCTCTGACGGTAATTTACAGCTTGATTACTGGACTGTTGAATAACCTTTGCTCTGCAACCTGTTTAACTACCTGCCTGCTGAGAAACTCCTGGCTGACCGCCTGACCGGTTGCATCTTCTGCCTCGACATCGATGTTTGTTAGAGATGTCAAATAAAGAAGCTTTGGGGTTAATATACCTACAAGCATAGCTGCAAAAACAAATTCCCCCAATCAGCATACACACAAAATGCGGGAAAATAAATGGGACCGTTTGTTCTTACCAAAGGTGAGAAAGTTGTAAAAATTCCCATTTTGCCCTGGGTGACCCAGATGTGCTAATTCCTAGGCAAAACATTTGGGCAGCGACAATAAAATAACTTTCAAGGCTATACCCACTCTGATAGCACCCTGAGAGACTACGGCTGGAGGGGGAGGAAACCATGGCCAGGACTAAGCAGGACAGCAATTTCTACTTCAAGGCAAGCAATAAAACATGTAAGTGATAACGGGGTACAAAGAAACAGAAAGTAACTTTTCAGAACAGCATAGTATAACAGGATAGTATAAGCAACCTATTGTCAGAATCCTGACACTCCTCACCTCTTCTCTCACTAGAAACGGAGCTGGAAGACACTGAAGAGGTACGTGTGGGGAAAAGGAAAAGAGAGGACTCTGTTACAACAAAACAAATACAAGAAATGCTAACTGATTTAAAAATAGAAATCAAAGAAATAATAACACCTGTATTTAACAAAATAGATGATTTGACAAACAAAGTTAAAGAAGTTGAAGGTACAGCAAATAAGGCCTCTTGATGGAACAAAAAAAAATGCCCAGGAACTAAATGAACTAAAAACATGTAAAACATGGGCAAAATCAAAGATAATGATATTAGAAAAAGTAAGAGAGCATAAATTAAAATTTAGAGGAGTCTCGCCCAACTTTGAAATGAACAAAGAGATAACTGCAGCTTTAAACCAATGGCTATTAGAACTCCTCCACTTATCAGGAACAATTGTAGTAAATGCCTACAGGCTGAACATGACATGTGCTACCTCACCAGCATTAATCCCAGATGTAATTGCTGAAATTGTGGCTATTAAAACAAAAAAAACCCATTTTTGATATGGCAAGGACAAATGGAGGGTTGACATTAATAGACACTACAGTCCAAGTGTTTCCTGACTTGCCAGTTGAAATATTGAATGCCAGAAGCAATTTACGTCTGATAGTGCAACGGCTAAATGAAATGAAACAGAGATACAGGTAGTTCCCACTTGGGCACTTATCAGTAACTTTCCATGAAAAAATACTAACAGCATACAATACAAAGTCTGGAGAAGAGCTCATTAAGGAAATACAAGAGGCTCAACAGGAATGAAAAACGAAAGCAGGAAGAAACAAAGAGACACAACAAAGGACTTTGAAATAAGATTGGAGACATTATCTTAACTTCAATTATTTTGAGAGACTCAAAGATATATAATGAGCTTTAAGAATGGTGGTGATGTTAGGTTTCCAGGGATCCCCCCACCCTAATGGGAGAGTCTGCAGCACTCCCACGGGAGCAAGCACAGTGGAAGACGGCAGGGACTCATTTGGTAAACCCGAACCCCGAGGAGGGAAGCTCCTCTTGAGAAACAAGATAAAGTGTAACCTGAACACTAATTTACTTTGCTTGTAGTTTAGACATGTAAACTAGATGTAAGCTGAATAGTTATTTCAAAATAGTAGTTAAAGTTTAATGGTTTATCATAGCTTAAATATTAGAAGATAAGTGAAATGATTGTGTTGAAAGCCATGGAGGGAGAAAAACCTCAAGAAGAAAGTAGATAGAGTAACAGTCTTTCCAAGCCCATACTAAAAGAAATATCAATGTTTAGAAGATTGGGATTTGCCAAAACAATGGGTTTGGGCTGCCTGTAATAATTGAAGAAAAAATGTTTAATGTAAGGATTTTATTTTGATTTATGAAACCTTTAATTGTTTTTTGTGCATGGAAAACAATAAAAATAATTTTTTTAAAAAGGACAGACTTCTGTTGTTGGGTAAATTGGTCATGCTTCAATGGCAATATTCTGCTAAGGAAGGAGAACAGCACTGTAGCAACATCTCCCAGAATCCATGGAAATGGGCCATCATGCCTTGCAGTTCACAAAGCTAATGAAAACTGGATTATTAAAAGTGTTGAATTATTAGAAGTACAGTTACCATGCTCGGTTTCTGCATTTTCAGAACAATAAACTGCTATAGTATGCTTGGGTAAAAGGGGCTGGTTATTTGAGTTCAGAGGTTCTTTCACTGGAAGTTTCACAAATTTAGGAAGCGATTTTATCAATTTTGTTGGGTTTTGAAAGCTCTTCCTGTTCCACGATGTTGTTCAGTTTTTCAAAGGGTATGCTTCCTTGGGTAAAATGTATTTGAGTTAAATACTTTGGAGCTTTCTTCACATTTGGTGGTGATGCAGTAGTGATGGTTTGCATTTTGCTACTGCCAGCATTTGCTGACAAATGAATTCCGAAGTGGTATCCCAAAATTCCCTGCAACACAAAAGAGCCGTCACAAATTGCTATGTGCTTCTCATCCAGGTGATCATGGAGGAACAGACAAAGCTGATAAATATGGTTTCAGCAAGCTGTCTGGTATTTTCCAAATGAGGCTGAGGCTAACAACTATTTTCATATGTGTTATATCTTTTTAAAACAGTAATCATAATGAAATGGCCATGATACCAGGTTTATCTTATGGAAAGTGCCAACTTGAGTTAAACTTTATATGGTTTGTATGGTTTGTGGGAATTTATGCCTTACTTATTTGCTCCTTCTGGCATGACTGCACCTTAATTGGTTCCTACTGCTCTTTGAATGTGGCTGGCACGTTGTCTGGATGATGTGGATTAACCTGAGCATCTTGCCTTGCTTTGGAATAACGGGCTAAGTGATGTTCTGATCCCTTCTAGCCTACTTTGTCGATGTGGTGTATGAAAGCATTATTGTAGCTTAAACTAAATCATGTTGTCAAGAAACTGGCCTTGTCTTGGCCTGTCAAAGTTTCGTCCAGGTTTTTGGGTTTAGTTAAGTTAACCAAAGGAAATTAGTGTCACAGTGTTTCAAGAGATAAGGGACCAGATGAAGTCAGTCACAGGTGCAAGTGAAATCATGGGCCTGAGAGCTTCAAGGCCAGAGACACAGAGGGAGGTTTGCATTCATGTTCCATCTCATTAGCGCAAGGGTAAGTTGCCTGATTGTGGATACGTACAAGCTGCAGAAGTATGTGGTTGCGTATCTTAGCAACACACCTGACTGGCCAAACAGGATTAGGCCGACTGCAGGCAGTCTGGCATAAAGCAAAACCATTCATTCTAGTTTGATCCTTCCTTTCTTTTGATCCTTTGGACCTGCCTCAGATTTTGGACATGAAGTTCTGGCTGGACTCCATACCCTCCATCTGCCCAGGGAACATCTGGGTCAGAGGACTAAAGCCTGAATAATAAACTTTATTAATTATACTCCTGTAGTGTTATTTGGGTTTGCGAGCTTCAGTCTAAATCCAGAGCCCTGGCCTGCATTGGCTACAGCTACCCAGTAATTGTTTTTGGAACTCAGGTTGCAGGTGCCCTACCTTGCAGGACTGACTTCTTGATTATCACCCAGTTGGGCTGGAGACTTGGTCCCTCAAGTGAGGGTTCGCTTAGGGGGGCTGGGGGTGGCTCATTACCCTGGGCAGTAAGGATTTACTCCCCAGTATTGTGTGTTTTGCCCTTGACCTTCAGCCAAAAGCCTTGTTGGACAAGGGGGCTTTCATTCATGTCAGCATGGAAATCTCTATGAAGTAAGTGAGACTTGATCTCCAGGAATTGGTGTAGTGGTTAAGTACACGGACTCTAATCTGGGAGAACTGGTTTTGATTCCCTACTTCTCCACTTGCAGCTGCTGGATGACCTTGGGCAAGCCGTAGTACTGTCAGAGCTGTCCTTGGAAGAGCAGTTTCTGTCAGAGCTCTTTCAGCCCCACCTACCTCACAGGGTATCTGTTGTGGGGAGGGGAAGGAAGGGAGTTTGTAAGCCGCTCTGAGACTCCCAAGTGAAGGGCGGGGTATAAATCCAATCTCCTCCCCCTCCTCCTTGTTTCCTTAAGGCAAGACTGAAGGTAACCATGTTGACCCAGAGAAAAATTCCAAAAACAAAATCATGTAAGGACCAGCCTAAATACCAGAAGACAGCAGCAAACTTCTGGGGACTCCAGAACTTTTCATCAGTCTGTATGTTCAGAACAAAAACAAAGGGTGGATAAGGCCTACAATTCAGTCACCTGTCTGCTCTTCATTCACTGTTAATTTTATTTAGCCATATAACTTATGGGGAAGTCTCCAGTAAGTTGCTAGCCCAGGAGCAAGCAGAGACAAGCCCCTTTAACTCTGCCACTCCTGTAGGGACCACTCAGTTGAGACCTGGCCAGTAGCATGAATTGGCAGGAGGTGGCAGTGGATGAACTGGCATATTATGGGTATTGCTGGCTAGATCTGAACTAAGTGGCCCTTGCAGCACACTGGCTTGAAACATCTCTGGGGGGTCACTCAGCCTGGCTTATTCCTAGGCTGTTTTTAATTCCCAGTCCACTCCAGTACATTAGGCTACTCGTGGATCAGTTTCCTAGCTGTATGGGAAGCAAACATGATTCCAATTAAAAACTCCATCTTAGAGTACATCTTAGAGGTCTGCCATTTCTTTAGAGTTGGTTAAGCAAGAGTTCCTAACAGGGCTCTTCTTGTAGAAAAAGCCCAGCAGGAACTCATTAGCATATTAGGCCACACCCCTGACAGCACAGCTCATTAACATATTAGGCCACACCCAATGTTTCCAGAAGTGTGGTCATCCAGCCACATCCACCTTTTACTTCTTATTCTGTTTACCTTGTTATCAAAACAGTTTTGACAAAACCAATAAAAACATTATTTTCTGTCCCATCTATACAAAACCTTGCCTGTATCTTATGTCCAACAATTATTCCCACACTAGATTGGAATCAATTCCTAAGGGTTAGGTTCCCATGGAAATCAGGTTGCCTTCCTGCAGAACTAGTAAGCTGAATATGATTTTTTTGGGTTGCCAACCTACAGGTGGGGTCTGGAGAGCTCCTGGAATTACAGCTGAGCTCCAAACTACAGAGATCAGGTCAGTGGCTGCTTTGGAAAGTGGAGTCCATGGCATTATGCCTTTCTTAGTTCCCTCCTTCCCCTAAACTGCACCCTCCACTCCCAAATCTCCAGGGATTTCCTCAACCTGGAGTTGGCAACCCTAGTTCACTGGGAGAACAACGCTAGGAGCCAGTTTGGTGTAGTGGTTAAGTGCGCGGACTCTAATCTAGGAGAACCGGGTTTGATTCCCCACTCCCCCCTTGCACCTGCTGGATGACCTTGGGCAAGCCATAGCTCTGTACCAGCTGTTGTCTTAGAGCTCTCTCAGCCCCACCTACCTCACAGGGGGTCTGTTGTGGGGAGAGGAAGGGAAAGGAGTTTGAAAGACGCTCTGAGACTCCCTTGGGTAGTGAAGGGCAGGGTATAAATCCAATCTCTTCTTCTAGGTTTGTGGATGCACTGGATGGGAGTAGTTTGTGGACTATTTTATTCAAGGTACAAAATTTTATTCAAGGTATAAGATTTCATGTGCCACCCACACTTCTTCAGATGGAAGATGTGTGCATGCACACAAAAGCTTATACCTTGGATGAAACTTTGGACTCCAACTTTGTTCTGCTGCTTCAGACCAACACGGCTACCCACCTGAATTATTACACTATAATAGTTTTTACAAGCAATTATGTACCAGTGGAGTGGTTACCATGCAGAGTCTGTCCCACAGGTAAAATGATCCTGTGAACAGGTGGCCTTTACCACATAAAAGTATCACTACCATCACAAGATCACCAATCGTTGGAACTCCTCAGAAGCGGAAATCTCTCTTATTAGGAGGTTTAAGAACATCAACTTTGCTGGCCCATTAAAGCCAGATGTCAGTCCAGTGGCAGGAGAAGAGGGACAATCATCTTCAGAAACTCTGCCCACTTTTTTAAATTTCACAAAACAGGCAATCTCCAAAGTGCAGCTGACCATGCTCATTTTTAGTTACAACTCTGTTTCTCTACAGATGCCCCCCAAAGTGCCCCATGCAACAGTCAAGTGTTCTGCCAACACACACAACAATGAAGCTACTTTTTCAGATTTTTCTCTTACATGGCAGTAAGCACCAAACCACTTTAATGCAGACTTTAGACACACATATATTTGCAAGCCATTCCCAACAAGACACAACAATGAACTCAGGCTTCAAACTTACTTTTCTTAAGCAGAAGATGCCATGAGAAAACTAAAGAGATTTTCAAAAATTAAAGATATCATCAAAACCAGCATTTCCTGGGCTCTCTGCTTTTTTACATCCCCCCCCCCTTTCAATATTTTTTTATAAAAACAGAAAGAAAGAAAGAAAGAAAGAAAGAAAGAAAGAAAGAAAGAAAGAAAGAAAGAAAGGTGGGGGGGAGAGAGAAAGGAAGGTAGGTAGGTAGGTAGGTGGAGGAGAGAGAGAGAGAAAGGAAGGGGGGAGGGAGAGAGAGAAAGAGAAAGGAAGAAAGAAAGGTGGGGACAGAGAGAGAGAGAAAGAAAGACAGAAAGAAAGGTGGGGCAGAGAGAGAAAGAAAAGAGATGGGGAGGCACTTACTGGAGCAGGGAAAGCCACGCGATGTCAGCAAGCCAAATGCAGAAAGCCTAGCCCCTGTGCTTAATCTCTGGGCGGGGCTTTCTCCTGCTGGCTGTTTGCTCTTAAAGGGAACGCACCCGGTGGAGCTTTTTCCTGCTGGCTCTCTGCAGGAACTTTCCCTTTAAGTGTAAACAGCTCAGGCCGAGCAGGGAGAGGGCGGGGCAGGCTTGGACGCCAGCCGGAATGGTGTTCCGGTGCGTTCCTGCTGAAATCGAGCCTTGGTTCCTAATAACTTGATACCATGCCACAATGAATGCATATCATTCTTCAGTGTACTTACATTGGCATTTCAAGGACATGTTCCAAGTTCTGATAAAAGCAAAAAAAATAATAAAGCAATTCTGGAGGTTCCAGTTATGTGCTATTTAATAATGTGTCCTTTCTTTCAAGCTCCTTTGATCCAATTATCTTGAGCAGCTGATAAGGAGTCTTTATTTCTTTAAGGAAAATATGATGGAGAGATATTTGAGTAGTCCTTAGGTCTCTGAAATATACTGGGTCCAGATACATTGCAGTGAAATCAGCTCATAGTTTATTTACATGAAAACACGGACTGCTGAGCAGGACCTGGGGGTCTGCTTTTATGCCAGTACAAACCACACACCCCGTCACACCAGACCCCTGTGATAGGATTATTTACAGTGTTCCCATAACCATAGGTCCCTTTGGGATCCTGCTCAACCGATTGGTCTATGCTAGGATCCGCTTGGGCTATTGTCTACTGATGCGAAGCTTCGTTAGCTTGCCTGACCACATGTGCAGTCACCATTAGCACACAACAGTATCCACCAACAGATAGGGAACTATGTTATCTTTTAAAGCAGTGGAAGGTAATTTAGTTAAAATAGGGACATTCCATAAATTGCCATAAAATTATAATGAGGGCATTCCAATATCTTATGGGACAGGGAGTCATAATGGCAGAATGTATTCGCCCTCGCTCTAGGCTTGCCCCCTGGTTCACCCAGGCGCTGTGGTTCATGAAGCAAGAGCTGAGACAGCTAGAGATGGTGGCGCCGCGCTCGAGACGAAGCTGCAAGAGCATCCTATAGGACGTTTCTGAGATCTTATGAGATGGCAGTCAAAGCTGCAAAGAGGGAATTTTGTGCGGCTACGATTGCATCCGCAAGCTCTCGCCCAGCCCAATTGTTTAGAACAATTGTCCATAATAACTCTGCCACAGGGCAGACCAAATGCTAGGGAATTGGACATTGGCTGTGAGGCATTTGTGAGCTATTTCATGGATAAAGTCCTCCTTGACCTCCCCACCACAGTTGAAACAGTGAGTGAGCTCAAGGTGCCAAGCACGTCTTCAACTCTGGGCTTGGATCATTTCAGTTCGCTCAGCCTGGAGGAAGTTGACAAGTTGCTCTTGACTGTGCGCCCAACCACGTGCAGCCTTGACCCGTGCCCTTCCTGGCTTATTAAAGCTGGCCATGAAGGGTTTCGAGGTGCCCTAAGGGAGATTATCAACAAGTCCCTCATGGAAGGACAGTTCCCGGGGGCACCCAAGGAATCGATGGTCCGTCCCCTCCTAAAGAAACCATCTCTGGACCCGGCCAAATTAGCTAACTACCGGCCAGTGTCCAATTTGCCCTATTTGGGCAAATCGAGAAGGCGATACAGTTACAGGGCTTCATGGATGACACCTCCATGCTAGATCCCTTCCAGTCTGGCTTTCGCCCGGGCCATGGGATGGAGACAGGGCCGGTCGCCCTGACTGACGACCTCTGAAGGCATCTGGATGCTGGATCGGCAGTACTGATGCTGTTAGATCTGTCAGCCGCATTTGACACAGTCGACCATCAGTTACTGATCCACCGCCTCGCTGACATGGGAATCCAGGGGCTCGCCTTACAATGGCTTGCTTCCTTTTTCCAAAGTCGGGGACAAAGGGTGGCACTAGGGGAACAGCAGTCCAAGAGGCACCCGCTAGTGTGCGGAGTGCCTCAAAGGGCAGTGCTGTCCCCGATGCTATTCAACATCTATATGCACCCCCTTGCCCAGATTGCCTGGAGGTACAGGCTGGGATGTCACCAGTATGCGGATGACACCCAGCTCTATCTGATATTGGGCGGCCAGTCAGACTCCAGTCTGGAAGACCTGGACCAGGCATTGCAAGCTGTGGCTGGTTGGCTTAGGCTGAGCTGGCTGAAGCTGAATCCGGCGAAGATGGAGGTCTTGTGTGTCAGCTGGGGCAGTCTGGGGGTGGGGACCCCTCTCCTGACCTTCTGTGGGGCGCCACTGGTGCCAGCGCTGGAAGTCAGGAGTTTGGGAGTGCTCCTGGATACCTCCTTAACTATGGAGGCCCAGGTAGCAGCCACTGCTAGGTCAGCCTTTTACCACCTCCAGCTGATCAGGCAGTTGGTTCCCTTCCTTGACTGCAATGACTTGGTCACAGTGATCTATGTGATGGTCACCTCGAGATTGGACTACTGTAATGCTCTCTACATGGGGCTGCCCTTGTTGCAAATCCAGAAGCTACAGCTAGTGCAGAATGCTGCGGCCAGGCTTTTGATGGGCCTCCCTAGATGGGGGCACATCCAGCCTGTGCTGAGGACACTGCACTGGCTGCCAATAGCATACTGAATTCGCCTCAAGGTGCCGGTTCTTACCTTTAAAGCCCTATATGGCCAGGGTCCGACATACCTGAGGGACCGCATTTTCCTATATATACCCCAGAGAGCGCTATGGTCGGGGTCACAGAACCGACTGATCCTACTGGGTCCCAAAGATGCCAGGCTCGCCATCACCTGGGCCAGGGCGTTGTCAGTGGTGGCTCCATACTGGTGGAGCGAGCTCCCGGAAAAGATCAGGGCCCTGCGGGACTTTTTACAGAGCTCTTCCACCAGGCTTTCAATTAAGGAGCCGCCCTCACTAGTACTATCAACGAGCCTGGCCCACAATTCCAACAATGGGTCTACTCCATCATGACTCAGGAGGCCATTGAGATGGTGAAATGTCTGTAAGCACTTTGAAAGCAATATCACGCCATCTTATGGAAATATTTCTAGCACCTTGATTTTATTGTATTGAATTATTTAAATGCTTTTAATGTATCTTAATGGTACCTGTGTATCAATTTTGTAAGCCACCCTGAGCCTCCTTGCGGGGAGGGCGGGGTATAAATTGAACCAATAAAATAAATAAATTAAATAGTAAATCAAAGTACAGTATCTCCCATATAGGACTGCTGAGGGGGCAGTGTTCAGATGTATGAGCATAAATGTGCTACAGTAGCAAGGAACTGTTAGGTGTTTAATGTAGGTTGGAACAGTTAGAGGTGGAAGAAGAACTGGGAGGAGCATACTCTATGAGCTCATATAACTGAGCTAGAGTAATCTAGGTCTTTTATGTGTTTCTTGATAGTAGAGATTCACTTTTCTCAAGTCTCACGATATCATCCTTTGTTAGGCTGAGACTAGGCAGTTTCTTGTCTATTTCTTGCATCCAGCAGGAGTAAAATTGATCTTAATTCAGCTCGTAAAGCAGACTGTCCTTTGTAGAGAAAACGACCTTTAGCCTGTTTAAATGTATGGAAACATGCTTTAGTTTCAGTAGGGCCCTGGCCCAATTCTAATCTTAAAGCTATCCCAGCTATACATTATGTGGTTCCTGTAACATGTTACAGAAAAATGGCAAAGAGATTGATATAGGTTCTCATTTACTTGGAGGATCCTTATTGAAGCTCCATAAAGGAGCTGCAGAATATTTTTCATACTGAACACATACAGACCCCCTGGGATATATTTGCCTCCCTTAGGGAAGAAGAAGTATTCAATTGCTGACACAGAGGGTTTAGTTTTATTTATTGCAAATTTAAAATGGGATTGCCAGTTAAAGTGAGGGGTCAAAAACCACACCCAGGTATGGAAATTTAGAGACTTGTTCTAGTTGAATGCTGTCAATTCTCCAGACCGAGGAGATTTTCTTGTCTTTAGAGAAGACCATAACCTTTGATCTCGAATAACTGATCTTAAGGTCTTCATGTTTACAACATTTTGAAAAATGACTTAGGAGTCTTCTTAGTCCAACCTGAGTGTGGGACATAAGACTATCATCTGCACAGAGGAGCAGGGTTAGTGCCTTTGAAGATAAATACAGTGGTTTCTCTTGGGTGGGCAGGGTGAAAGAAGGCAAACTCAAGATGGCGGCGCCTGGGACTGCAGGCACTGGGAGCCTTGATTGACTTGACCCAAGAATGCTGCCTGGCTGCAGAGGGTTAAGGCATTGGCTGTCACCACAGCTGCTCCCTCTGACAGACTGTTACCCTAATTAATTGGGGGAATTAGCTTTATGGAGACAGAGTGAGAGGGTGTAACTGGGATTCCCCAATAATGTTTATTGGGATTTTTCCCTCAAGAGAACTCTCAAAATGAACCAGGCAGATGTTCCACTGGAAATGTTTTATTAAAAAGAAATAGAAATCAGCAAACCACACATACATGCACACTGAAAACACACACAAGGCTAACTAAGAGGAAATCAGGAAGGAGAGGGGAGAAATCAATTGTGGAGAGGCTAAAGTTACCAGTCTCGAAGAAAGAGGTCCGTGGAGGCAGCAACAAAATGAACAGCCTTTCAGGGAGTAAGAGAGAGAAGGCTTACACGCTAGTGGGGGTGTGCAGGGAATCCAAGAACACACACACACACTGCACTGGTGGCTAGGTACTCCAGTTATAGGGCAAAATGCTGCCTATTTGCCTCCAAAACCATAACTTGGTTTTTCGGAGGTAGATTTGGGAGAAAATTGGTGGGTTTTCTGGAGAGGGACTATAGGTGTAAATTATTCTTAATGACCCACTAAGTGCCGATGGGAAAAGCTACCAGGTCTGGTGAATAGTGTTAAGTGTTGCTAAATTAGGGTGAATGGGTAAGGGGGAAGTGAGGCCGCTCATTGATGAGATTAGTCAGTAGTTTCTTATATGTCTCTCCTGGGTGAGGAGGGGGTCGTCAGTCAGCCGGTCTGACTCACTATCCAAAAATATTTTGGATTGTCTTTGGCTGGCATCCATTTTGTGTCATTTTGGGACAGGCAGTGTCTTGCATTTATGATTTTTGGAGGTGATATTGTATGAAGGGTATTTATGTATCTTCTAGGTATAAACTGCCCCTCAGTGAGAGGAGGGGTCTGACTGCTAACAAGACTGGCTGAGTTGCTCGCTGGCTGTGGTGGAGCTAGGCGCACCTTTCCAGTGATGGAGACTGGCAAGCTAAGCTGCATGGAGACAATGGAGACCCTGACAGAGCTCAGTGACAAGTTCACCCTGAGCAACATTGACAAGATGCTGCAGTTTGTCAGGAACCACGCTGGAGAGTTTCCAGATCTGTTTTCCAAACAGTTGTGTGGCACCTCCCAGAATAACAGTACATGTAATGGAAATGGAGTGGTAGATGTCTCATCACAAAAAGACCTTTAGCCAGGGACAGCTTCAGTCATTCCTGCCTTATGCAATTTCTCCCCACCTTCAGGCAGTGCAAGTGAAAGTATCCCAGCTTCTCCCCACCTTCAAGGCAGTGCAAGTGAAAATATCCCAGTCGGCTGTTGCAATGCCTGCTCCACAGCGGACTGCATCCCCTTTTCAACCTTGTCCTCAGGTTCAGCCTCAGCTCCAGCAACAGACTGTAATGATTACTCCAACTTTCAGCTCTGCTCCTCTGACATGGTTCATTCCAGAGGCGTCGACTTTTAAAATCCCCTGGGGGGGCGGGGGCTCTTGTGCACACGCGCAAAGTGCGCACACGCTGGGACCATGTCCCCACCGCCCCCCCGGACTGGCCTAGCCTGGCCACTCCTGCCTCCGTGGGGCCAGCTGGGCAACTGCCCAGCGTGCCAGGCCAGTCCCGGGGGGGGAGGCAGCGGCGGCAGCTGCCGGCGGGCGGGCAAACGAGGCGGCAGCCTGCAAGTTCCCTATCCCTGCCGCCTCCCCCCCGCCTGCTCCTGCCTCCATTCCTCCGTCCAGCACGCTGGGCATTTGCCCAGCTGGTTCCTGGACAGAGGGAGGGAGGAATGGAGCAGGGGGAGAGGCGGTGGCGGCGGCAGCCAGCCAGCCAGCCGGCCTGGACGCTCCATTTTCCCCGGGGTGGCTGAGCCCCCCCCCCGGGGAAATTTCGGGGGTGGCTCGAGCCCTCGAGCCCCCCCGTAGTTTACGCCTATGGTTCATTCAACAGCCTGTAATTCATCAAAATGCAACCACAAATTTTCAAGTGCTGCAGCCTCAAGTACAGAGCTTGGTGACTTCTTCTCAAATATAGCCAGTCAGCATCCAGCAGCAGATGCAAACAGTGCAAGCCCAGAGGTTCCTCACACAGTCTGCCAATGGAACCATCCAGACAATAACCCCAGCCATGGTCCAGACAGTAGCTGCTAAGTCCAGCAGGTTCCAGTCCTTGTCCAGCCACAGATCATCAAAACAGACTCACTGGTTTTAACAACATTGAAAGCTGATGGCAGTCCTGTAGTGACTGCTGTTCAGAATCTAGACCTCACAACATTGACTACTCCTATTCAGACAATTCAGACAAATCAAAGGGGAAAATGAGAAATTTGGCCTCTTCCTAAACATCAAAAAGACCAAGTTCATGACCACCAAGAGAAACATCAGAATAACAGTTGACAATGAAGAGATTGAATGTGTGGAACAATTCACTTTCTTAGGATGACAGATCAACCAAAATGGCGAATGCAGACCAGAAATAAAATGTCAAATCATGCTGGGTCTCACAGCAATGATGAGCATAAATCAAATATGTAAGAGCAAGGACATCGGCCTAGCAATCAAATGCAGATTAGTCTGTGCTATTGTGTTTCCCGTAGCAACCTATGGCTGTAAAAGTTGGACCATGAAGAAGCAAGACAGGAGGAAAATTGACTCATTTGAGCTGTGATGCTGGAGAAGGCTCCTGCACATTCCTTGGACAGCAAAGGTGACAAACAAGCAAGTATTCGAGCACATAAAACCAGACATGTCATTGGAAGAAAAACTCATAAAACTGCAAATGACTTATTTTGGCCATGTCATGCAGAAAAACTCACTAGAAAAAGCAATTTATGCTTGGATTGGTTAGTAGCAAAAGGAGACTGGGCTGCCAAAGAACATGGTGACTAGACACCATAAAAGTTGACATCAGCCTAAGCATGGAATGACTCAAAGAAACAGTAGAAGATCAGAAAACATGGCTAGAGCTGGCCCATAGAATTGCCAAGAGTCGGACATGACTGAATGGTTAACAACAACAACATTCAGACAACAGTGCTGTAGATCTTAGTTGGTAGCAATGGGACTATCTTTTTTTTAATGCATTAAACATTTTTAAGAATATTACAACAAAATTACAACAGAAGTATAAAGATGTTACATTCCGTATTGAATGTGAAAAACAACCCCACCTACCATAAACAAGAAAAAAAAACAGTAAACAGCCTAGGTTCCCAACCCTTATAAAATAATAATTGCATCCACACTGGAGACAAATTCTTCTTTTCCTGAAAGATATTCCAAAAAGGAAAACCATATTGATGTAAACTTAGACTGAAAAACATCATTATCCTTTTGCATTAAAGATTCCATTATTTTGTCTAACATACAGAGCTCACAAGTTTTCATTAACCAATCATGAATCAATAGTTGTTTGGAACTCTTCCACGATTTAGCAATAGTTATCCTAGCTGCTGCACATCAATATTCCAAAAGGGTTTTGTTAACAACTGGAGAGTCTTGTCTTTACCACAGATTAAGTACTAAAATTTTCAGATCTAACGGTAATCTATAATGAGGTATTTGATAAATAACTAAAACCACTTCTTTCCAAAATTGCTGAACCTTATCACAAGACCACCAAACATGCCAGTATGTGCCTCTTTCAATGGGACTATCTTGACCACAATGCCCATGATGAGAGAAAAAAATGTTTAATAATGTGTTAAAGAGGACTCAATTTTGCTATGTTACCAGAGGGAGAGGGAGAGAAGGTCATTTTCTGGGCCTAGTTTCAGTCTTCCTTCTAACTAATAAGATCTCACAGTACCAGAGCTGTGTGTGTGTGTGGATGGGTGGGGGGGGGCTACATGATACAGAAGTTAAATTCACAATCTCTGTCATTCAGCTGAAACTAAATGTGTTGGCTCATTTTTCTTTCTCTGCTTTGCTGAGGTCTCTGCTCCCAGGCTCTGACTCATGATGTCATTACTCAGGGGTCATTTCATAGAAAAAGACGTGCAGGAGCTCATTAGCATAACTCATTAGCATAACTTATTTGCATATGCTAAACCACCTGACATCACCGGAAGTATGTCAGAAGGCAAGAGGGAGAGAGAGAGAGAGAGAAAAAGAGAGAGCGAGAGAAAGAAAAAGAAAGAAAGAAAGAAAGAAAGAAAGAAAGAAAGAAAGAAAGAAAGAAAGAAAGAAAGCAAACAAGCTGGCAGAGAGTGGACAGTTGCTAATCCAAGCCTCAGAAATACCACTATTCTGGGAGGATAGCTTCAGTGGTGGCTGAAGCCTTCAGAAGACTGGTCGGAGGAACAAGTACCTTTCCAGGGGACGGGGTCATTTTGCTGCAGCCATGACACAAGCAGGCGTTCCCCTGTGGGGGGGGGGGGGCTGGCACCAACTCCTGGAGCTGAACTCCCCCGAGCTCCTGCTCGAAATGACCCCTGTCATTACTTAATCACAAGCCAACTGGCTTTGTGCAGTTCAGAACAATCAACAAAAGCAACCTGTTTGCGGCAGTAGAGTCTTGGAACACCACATGAGAATATTCAGTGAAACATTACTAAAAGGTACTCCATTGTCAGAAAATGAGTTTATTATTTTACAAGATACACATTATTTGAAAGTGGAGTTTTTAACGCCATCATGTTCATGGCTGCCAATGTATTTTTAAAAGCTTACAACCAACAAACATTACAACTCCGATGAAAAGTACTGGAGTCTGGTGGAGTGAGTTTCAACATAGTGGAGTTTATTAGAGGTCAGGAACAAGCATACCTGAGGTGGCCTGGGGGTCAGTTTATATGCACAGAAAAGCCTCGCCCCGTCCACACGCACAATGCGGGATAGGTTAATCTTCCCACCAGAGATTACATTGGTTCATTTGAATATTGGTTCATTTGGGACCTGGAGATCTCCTGCTGTTACTATTGATCTCCAGATGACAGAGATCAGTTCCCTTGGAGAAAATGGCTGCTTTGGAGGGTAGACATGATGGCATTATACCCTGCTGAGTCCTTCCATTCCCCCCCCCCCAAAAAAAAATGCTGCCCTCCACAGGATCCACCCCCCAGATCTCCAGGTATTTCTCTAATGAGAGCTGGGAACTTTCTCCTCAGTGCCTGTTGCTAGGCAACCAAGCTTGCTTCTCTGAAAGCCCCTTTCCACACATATGTTGGCCTTTGGGAGAAAACTCATTGGGGCCAGCTGAACAGAATGCCGTAGAGGCCACTCTCCAAAGCAATCATTTTCTCCAGGGGGGGGGGGAGATCTGTTGTCTGGAGTTCAATTGTAATACCTGGCGATCTTCAGGCTCCACCTGGAGGTTGGCTACCCTAGGCGTAGCAGTCAGCGCTTCGAGGCAGGATCTGCTAGACCCAGGTTCTTGCTGAGTGGGTGATTTTGGGCCACTCACAGACTTTAAGCCTAACCTACCTCACAGGGTTGTTCTGCAAGTCAAAAAGGGGGAGAGGGGAATGATGTGAGCTGCTTTGGTCCCCATTGCAGAGAAAGATTACTTTTCCTCCAGGGGAACTATGGTTGCCAATCTCCAGGCAAGGGTTGGAGATTACTCAGAATTATAAGTGCTCTCCAGATGGCAGAGATCAGTTCCCCTGGAGAAAATGGTGGACTCTGTGTCCTTATACCCTGCTGAGATGGACCCCCCTATGACAGCCAATGTGACACAGCAGTCAGGGCTTCAGGGCACAGTGGAGGCTGTGGGGGGGGAGAGATGGAAACTTGAAGAGTGAGGTTGATGACTGGCTGGGAAGGAGATAGGGTTGCCAACTCCAGGTGGAAAGTTCCTGGAGATTTGAGGGATGGAGCCTGGAGACGGTGAAGTTTGAGGAGGTGTGGGACCTCACACAGGTGCAATGCCATAGACTCCAACCTCCAAGCCAGCGAGTCCCTTATGGGAAACCACTGTTGCCAATCTCCAGGTGGGGGCTGGAGATCACTCAGACTTACAACTGCTTTTCAGATGGCAGACATCTTCCCCTGGAGATGGACCCCCTATGACAGCCAATGTGACACAGCAGTCTGGGCTTCAGGGCATGGTGGAGGCTGCGGGGGGGGGGGAGGGAAACTTGAAGAGTGAGGTTGATGACTGGCTGGAAAGGAGGTAGGGTTGCCAACTCCAGGTTGGGAAATTCCTGGAGATTTGAGGGGTGGACCCTGGAGAGGGTGAGGTTTTAGCAGGGGTGGGACCTCAGACAGGTTCAATGCCACAGACTCCACCCTTCAAGCCACCCTTTCCCTCATGGGGAACCATTGTTGCTAATCTCCAGGGGAAGGATGGAGATCATGCTGAATTACAACTGCTCTTCAGATGGCAGAGATCTTCCCCTGGAGAAAATGGTGGCCTTATTCCTAGTATACTATAAATGAGATTTTGTTCAGTTACACAGTCAAGTCCGACTCTTTGCGACCCCATGAACCACATCACGCCAGCTCCTCCTGTCTTCCGCTGTCCTCCGGAGTTCGCTCAATTTCCTGCTCGTTGCATCGGTAACACTGTCTAACCATCTCATCTTTTGTCATCCCCTTCTTTTTTTTACCTTCAATCATTCCCAGCATCAGGGTCTTCTCCAGTGAGTGCCCACTTCTCATTTGGTGGCCAAAGTATTTGAGCTTCAGCTTCAGTATCTGGCCTTCCAGGGAACAGTTAGGGTTGAAACTCATAAAGTTCTTTGATTATCACTCCCATGAACATTACCAAAACCTCAGCTCAATAATACCATATTATAATTTCTATTATACGTATAGGAAAACATTGCAGGTAAAATAGTGCCTGCAACCAAGCCCCAGTTGTTCTTATAATGTGTGAGTACTGTGTACTGAGCACCAGGCTTCTTACCAATGTGAATTATATCCCTTATATGCCAGATTAGTTTTTCAATCTCTACGGGTAAATTCAGGATGGAGAAAATGTAATTTGATAAAAATTACAACTTTTAGGGGTTTTTCGCCTCCTGCTTGTTGCCATCCAAGCTCAGAAGCACCAATAAACCGATTTTAGCGGAGTCGAATTCGCCCGGAATGACCTCGTTTACATGAATAGAGAAATGAATACTTAGACTCGAATTCAGAGTTCTTTGTACTCCTCTCAGCCGCACCTTCTTTCAACTACCGGAAAAGGCAGGTATCCTTAGAATTCGGACGTAGGGCGTAGCGATGCCTCTTTCTACAGAGACGGAAAAACCTAACCCCATGGTAATTAGCATACTTTGATCTTGAATCCTTGCTATTGGCTGGATTAGATGAGAAAGAGAGAGGAGGGAGAAGGGGGAGAATGCTGGACGAAGTTCGCCGATTCTCGATTGGTTTGGAAGACAGCCAGAATTATTCATAAGTATAGAATATGTGTAAACTCGGCGGCGTGATTGAAGGCAAGGCGCCGTGCTGGCCACGCCCCATTATGATTTGCATATCCGGAGGTCACGCCCCCTCCCGGAGGTATCCAGGAAGGAGAGTCAACCGCGGCTCAAGGAGGAGCAGGGGTGCGCCGGGGGACGACGTTGCGCGGTGAAAGCAGCTTGCCTCCCTCGGTGAGCGTGAGGCCTGTTCAGGGGAATGGGACGTTTGCAGAGAAGGGCGGCCGGGGTGCAGTGTGTGGGGAGGCGGAGAGGGCAGGTGAGGGGCTTGGCCGCCTGGGATTGGGGGGGGGGGGCAGGCAGCGAGACTTGGGTTTGGGGTGGAGTCAGAAGGCTGCGCTCCGGGGGCGGCGCTGCCCTCTGCGGAGGTGGGAGGCGAGGTGAGGCAGGCGGGTCGGTCGCTACGGTGGAAAGAGTCTTGCGGCGGGCTTTGTTCGAGGTTCTGGGGATGAGGGGCGGGCGACGGGGGAAGAGCCGCGTCAGAAGGGTGTGCAGCAGGGAAGGAGCACTTTGTGTGCTTCTGGGGCCCTCCAGGCAGGAGGCTTTTCAATACGAAATGTAGAATGGGGCGGGGCGGATTTGCTGCGTATCGGCTGCTAGTGAAAATTGCAGGCAATGTTTGTAGGTGGCTGGATAGGTCCACCGGGGGGGGGGGGGGGGTCAACAAAAAGTTGCGTGCTGTGATATTTTTTGCCGCCGTTTGGTCAGTGGTCATCATAGGTTGGTCCTAATAAGGTGTCACCTGGCTTCGGGTTTTTGAATGTGTTTCTTGTGGAGGGGAAAGATGTTTAGGGCTCAGAGGCGTGAGGCTTGATGCGGGGCGCGCTATGGAGATGTTTCGGTTCTGTCTGGAGCCCTGACCTGGGTCGCCCAGGCTTCTCAGACCTGGGAAGCTAAGCAGGGTCAGCTGAGCCAGTGCTCCCTCGAAGCTGTGGAGTTTTGTGAGCAAAAATTCTACTTCTTGAGCTACTGGCACTAAAGGTGTGGGCGAGTGATTTGGCTACTGCATAACTTAGTCTGCTCTGGAGCCGTCCTTCCTGAGCTAAGACAAAAATGTGGAAGCCGGAGGCTAAAAAACTGTGAGCTAGCTCACACGAACTCCGTTTAGAGGGGACACTGGTCAGCTCTGGCCAGTATTTAGATGGGAGACCTCCAAGGAATACCAGAGTTGTGCCAGGCAATGGCAAACCACCTCTGAACGTCACTGGCCTTGAAAACCCCAGGAGGAGTTGCCCTAAATCAGCTGTGACTTGAAAGCACTTTCCACCCCCAGGATTATAGTTGGGGGAGGGCTGTTTGCAAAGCGTGACCTTTTATTAGGCTGGATCAGCCGCGGGTTTGGGGCTTGACAGCCTTGGAAGGAGGAGGTTAATTTATCACAGTGAAGGAAGCAAGTGAAAAATGTTTCTGTTGAGATGGTGAGAGAAGAACTGCCTTGCAATGCAGATTGCAGTGGAAGGAATTTCTGAAGGGTTAGGCTGTGTGTATGTGTGCAGGGGCTCTGAGGCATGAAATGGCAAGGTAATGAAACCCCCTAAGAGGAGGAACCCCATTGCCACTGTTAAGTCCAGGGGGCTCTTTATTTAGTAGGTTATTTATTTTGGTACCCAATTTATTTTGTGATGTATTGTGATTTTTCTTTTTCTTGGAAGTCAGGATGGTGCTGGACTAGAATACAACGGGATAACATTAGGAGTATTCTAGGCTGGGATTCAGTGGCATAAAACTTCGTGGAGGCAAAAAGAAAATGATGTCTTTATGGACCAAAATTGGCCCTGCGGTTAAACTCAAAGATGGTGGGGTCTCTGGTACACAGCAAGGTTTAAATTTTGATATGATTGGGGAGGGTTTTGCTTAGGGTGTTGCCTTGATTAAGTATGATAGTCTGTTAATCTGTCCTTCAGTTGATAAAGAGCTGCCCTGTGTAATGTTGGACAACTTTTATTGGGGTTGCTGAAATTCCCTCATGAGTTGAACCAAATGTAGCTGACACTGAAACTGTGCTTAAATGGATCTCACAGTTCTGACTCATTCTGGTGTTGATAAATTTGAGGTGAACTGAAACTTCATCTGAACTTGAGCAATATAAATTGATGCCACTTGCCAGCAAATAAAAGTGCTTGTCTTTTGGCATATTGACTGGTCCTGCTGTGTGCCCCATGCCACAGTAATAGGCGAGTGGGAATAATTAATAGTTCAACGAATTACATTCTACTAAAGCCTCATTGCTTCTGCACCCTGTTTCCCTGTGGCTTAATTCGAGTAACTGTGTTGGAGGCTAGGAAAAGTTATCAGATCTCATTAAAGATGGGTTGTTGTGGCAGAAACTTGAAATCCTTTCAAATATTTCATTTGATTGTTGAATCTCTTTGAGGTTGTATTAATAATGGTCTTTCAGCAGGTTTTCATTCCAGTGAAACAATGGTGTATTGTAGACAAATTACCTTCATTCCCTTGGTCCTGCTCTCTAGCTTCTGCTATATTGAACTGAAAATGTTGTAAGTTTTTTTTTTGAGGTGGTATGGGTGTCTATATGTATGTTCTGGTCTATCAGTAAATACAGTAGTATATATAGTTTGTTTCTTGATGTCTAAATATTGTTGGTGTCAGAAGCATAGGCAACTGTCTATATAATGAAATGCCCACCTTTCATTGGTTGTGGGCTGTTTCAGATGTTAGGATGGGGGAGAAAGTGTCTTCAGGCTTGCAAACATATGTTGCTACAGGCATGCTTAAGGTGTAGCAGATACAAACAACACCTGCCTGGATTCCAGTGGCTGTCCTTGTTGATCTGAAGCAGCAGAACAAAGTTTGGATCCAGTGGCATCTTTAAGGCCAACAGTTTTATTCTGGATTTAAGCAGTTTTTATCTGAAGAAGTATGCATGCACACAAAAGCTTATACCCAGAATAAAAACTTTGTTGGTCTTAAAGGTGCCACTGGATTCAAACTTTGTTTAGCTGCCTGGATGCTTTACTTGCAAACATATAGGCTTCAGATGATGCAGAGCTCAGTCTTTCAACTACAGAGACCAGTAAAGTTTTAGTAATCCCTGAGCCTGTGGTTCAGAGAACACACTTTGTAAAGAAGTGTATTGTATTTATATCCTTTTGTATTTGTTTACTGCTCTTACGTACACCATCCAGTAGACTCCTGTAGAGGCTTGCCATTCAGGTCTGCACCTGCTTCACTTTAGCTTTGCTGCAGCATCATGTGTTCACAGGTTGTTATTCACTGAATCCCCTGAGCATACATAATTAAGTGTAATTGGGTTGACTTTTGAACAAACATATTTAGAACTAGCCTGATACCCGTGCTTCGCTATGGTGTTTAAGTTCCGTAAATCCAGTTATAATACTGATGAAGTGAAGTTTGAAATGTTGTAGGAACATTTGTTGTAGGAATTCTAATGGAGAAGATTGTAGTGTGAAAAATGAAGTGAGACATGTGTACTCCCCCCCCCCCCCCCCACACTGAAGGACCTTTCTGTAGACCACATCGGTGATTCTGCCCTCAGGTGCTAGGATCACCAGGCTGCTTGGTGAGCTCACTCTGGAGCAGGCAACATAGAACTGTCCATTTAAGAAGCAGTCGTCTGTTAAGTCAACTCCTGCCACCTTCCACGAAAGCGATGGCCTTTCTACTGATGTTCCTGGATTGTTTTGCTCATATGGAGACTGTGTTGTTCTGAGCGCCTCAGGGTGATCTTGCTGGTACTTGGCCTGCATAGCTCAGTGCCCCGCAGGAGTACTATATGCAAATGTCTTTGTTGCATTCCTAAATTGCCTCCTCCTTGTAGTGTTAAAGTACCCTGGCCCTGCTCCAGCACCTGACAGACACCCAGCTTTCTGGTGTGTATGTGGAATTATGTTTAAAGGCATCCGGGAGGCTGGACCAGCAGCAGGGCTAAGGCAATCCTGCTGAGCAAACCTCCCCGGCAGCTGTAAGCATCACACCTCCTCTCCTACACCTGACAGGCAGCTGCCTGTCCAGTGTAGGAGGGGGAGGAGTATTAGAAGCCACTGTGGAGGTGGGGCCAGCAGAATCACTAAGGTGTTACTGCTGGGGTGGGCTCCCTCGGGCCTTTAAGCACCCTGCAACCACTGCTGCACCTGACAGACAACGCCTGTTACATGTAGGCGGTGAGGGGGAGTGTGTTGGAAGCCATTGGAGAGGCTGGGCCCCAGCATCACTGCACCTCACAGGTGGTTGCTGGCCATTCCTCAACTGCTGTTAGCTCTCTGCAGTCTCCTGTAACTGTTTTTTTAACCTCAGAATGCTGAGCTCTGCAGCTGACCGATCAGAGAATGGGGGGTGCAAGTAAGCAGCAGTCTGGCAGCCTCATAGGAATCAATGGGGGAGCACAGTTTACCCCTTTTGACCCACTTAGGGGCTGAATTTCTAAAAATCCCTTCTTAGTGAGCACCTACGCCATGTTAGGAGCGTTCTCCCTGAATTGGTGCTTCTAGGTCCAGGGGTTTGGCCTGGGTGTTGATTTTATGGTGAGGGGACTTTCTTTTATATATATAGATTAGGGTGCTCTTCTTGGTAGCTGTAATCTGATTGAATATCCTTATATCCTACTTTTCTCATTGACCGAGGTAGCTTAGAATGAAATTCATAATTTAATTAATCCTTTCAACTAAAATATAAAACCAAGCATGATTATTAACTATTACAATAACCATAGGATGCAGCAGCAAAACCCACTTAACAAAACAAAAGCTTCAACAAAAGGGTTGAGAAACTAAAATTATTTTGTCTGCAACTAAAAGAAAAATGGCCAGAAGTACTAGGTACACCAACTTGGAAATATTGTTCTAAAGTTGCGTTTGGATTCTTCAACTGGAAAGGCCTGCTGCTATTGGTACTTCACCAAAAGTAGTGGAAAGTAGTTACATGTCTAATGCTATTCCTGATAGCATGTGAACATTGTTTGGTAATGGAACTGCTATTCCATGTGCCATGGCAATTAAAATTGCCACGATGCCTGGCCATATAAGAGCTCTGTCTTCCTTTATATAAGAATGTAATGCTAATCTGTGTCTCTAATCCAGGATTAGTTAACATGGAACATTTGCAAAATATATAGCGTGGACTGAAGATTCTAGCCAATGCTGGGTTATTTTCCTCTTTGTTCATTCTTTAAACAGAAATGATCATGTGAGGTGTTCCCTTTAACTGTTCATAGATGTTGAGGCACTGTTTGTTAAAATTTCTATTTATTTCTTCTGCAGAACTTCATGTGTAATAGTTTCCTTAGTTTAAACGTGTCATGTAGAATTATTTCACACACGCTTTTTATTGTCTTGTATATCTCAGCTCTGAATATTGTTACTTATTAAAGTTGTCCTCTGGCAATGAAATGGTCTAATAGTGTTTTATGTGGGAGAGGCTGTAATAGGTATCTCAGTTTCCCAAGGTGCATGTAGTAATCACTATCAACTTTATTACTATTCTCTTGCTTATAGATGTCTTAAATGTTATAGGTAATGGAAGCAGAGTTCTGGTTTTCAGGCTAGTCTTGTTTCTGCAATGAATAAAAATAACCAATACCTATATAATTTCTCCTGGTGTTGGACTCCGTTGCTTATGTGTTGGTACAGTGATTTGAAGAAAAAATTGGCCTTGATCCTAGTAAGTCTATTTTGAGGACCAGGCTCAGTCAGTTACTCATGACATGGATTTGGACAAGCTGTGGGAGTGTTAGTGACTGACTAGGTGTTTGTGGGGATAAAGGGTTACAAAGCATTTTGCATAAGTGAATGTGTTCATAATTTTCTTAGCCTATCTGGTTAAACATTTCCTACAGCTAACTACTTATACTTGGTTAATTTTTTAATAAATCATTGCCTTGTATATCCTGCTGACAGCCTTGATTTCTAGCCCTTGAATATGCTTAAGTGGTTAGAATGATCCATCAGATTGATGTTGTAATGAAACTGGTGTTGTAATGAAACTGTTGTCTCAATCCAAACTAGAGATGATTTTGAGAATTGGCCGTATCAGCCATACAGAATACAGATGACAAACCGTAGTAATGGTGAACCTTCACCAAACTCCATGGCTATTCACCGCTCAAAGCCCATGGTTGGTTAGCAAAGGTAGAAAACAGGATAATTCCCTGGTTGTGCTGTTTTAAAAGTATGCCTTAGAGTTATAAAATGTATATCTTAGTTTCAGGTGTGTGGTAAAGTTCCTTGTCTAAGCAAACTAGCCTTCTCTTGACTCTTAGAGACAATATGAAGTTTAAATCTGGCAAAAAGGTTAACCTTTTCCAAATTCCACCTATCTGGCTCCATGTTCTTCATTTCGTTGTAAGTGGTAATGCTGCTTTTCACTCGATCCACTTTTTAAAAGATAGTCTACATATGAAGTGATTCAGTGCTTAGTATTGTATTTACTGATGCCCTAGGCCTAGTAGATGCTAGGCTTTAGTGTTTTTTTAATCTTACAATACTAACTTGTGAATGATGATCTTGGTGTGTTGACTACTTGATCCTTTGTGCTGTATAATTTTCCTTCTCTGCAAGTTAGTTACTGGATTTTCAAGATGTAATCCCTACTTTCTTGACAGGTTACTTAGTCACATTAGCTTGGATCCTTCCTTGAATTTCCAGGAGCACAAAGGTGGAGGGAATTGTCATTAGTTTCCCTTCCTCCTGCAGCACAAAATGCCTGCCCCTTGAAGTGCTGCTTCTGGAATAGTTTTTTTGGGGGTGGGGGACATAGGCCTCCCATGGGAGGAGAGAATAATTGGGAAACACCCCCCCCATGCCCCTGTGGAAATTCTAGTCGAGATCCAAGCCCTGAACTTAAAAGCAATAGATATGTGTAAATTAATAGTGGGTAATTAAAATTGAAACAGGGGTTTTTTTGGAAAAAATATTTAAAACTTTGTATTTGATTTAAAATTTAGTTAATGGTGATATTTGTGTGAGTGTTCAGTCTAATTTCAGTTTTTAAGGATGTTCCTTTTGTGTTTAATTCAAGAGTTTCAGCTCAAACTGGAAGTCTTTGAAACTTGGGCAGTTCTTGTGATCCAGCAAAACTGGTTTGCATGTGGCATGGACTTTCTGTTGTCTGCTAGGAAAAAGCCCCATATGATGACACACCTTTCAGCACAATCTGAAGCAGACTTGCTAAGAAGTAGTAAATCCTATTGATTTCAGTAGAAGTTACTTCTGGTCTGTATATCTAGGTTGCAGCCTTACTTTGCTATAACTGTGAAGTGAACCTGTGTTTGTCCTTTGGATCACAGACCAAATATGCTCTGGTAATATTATTTTGAGTCTTATTTTAAAAGCTGCTTCTCAAAAGCTGCACACTCCCACCACCTCAGCAACTTTCCCTATTCCACATATACAATATATAACTGGGCCATAGTTTTCCTGGGTAGAAGTTACAAGGGGGAGAGAAGGAGGGGGAAATGAAGATGGGGGCAGATAAAGGTATTTGTGTGGGTATTTGGGTGTATGTGTGGGAATGAGAAGGAAGCAGGAAAAGGGGAGAAGGTATGGAGGCTTTCAGGGAAGGGAAAGAGAAAGTATTTTTTTGGGGGGGGGGAATGAGATACTCCTCTGTTAAGTCCTTGTGGGACCCCTGCTTGTATAATCTATTTTTCAAATTAAGTTTTGGGGTGTTTGGATAAGAAGCAGCAAATATGTAATTGGGCATTTTAATAGGGGTACAGGGGGTTGGAAGAGGCTGCTAGCTATGATATTGACTTTAGTTCTGCTATGGCATAGATGCTCATCAACAATATTTGGAATAACATCTACAAATATGCTTTTTTGTTTCACTGCTGAGGAAGGTAATATAGCAGTATGGTCATGGGGAGATGATTTGAACCGGGGGGTCTTAAACATGCAATATTAGGAATAAGGCCCGTTGTGGAAATAAATACAACGGGCTCTAGAAAGAGGCTCTGGGAGAGTGCCCCGGCCTTGGGCACTCAGTGTCAATTTGCTGTGGCGACGTCAGCAGGGTATAATGACACAGAGACCACTATTTTCTCCAGGGGAAGATCTGTACCATCTGAAGAGCAGTTGTAATTCAGCGTGATCCCCATCCCTCCCCTGGAGATTGGCAACAATGGTTCCCCATGAGGGAAAGAGTGGCTTGAAGGGTGGAGTCTATGGCATTGAACCTGTCTGAGGTCCCACCCCTGCTGAAACCTCACCCTCTCCAGGGTCCACCCCTCAAATCTCCAGGAATTTCCCAACCTGGAGTTGGCAGCCTTACTTCCCAGCCAACTGTCAATGTATTGTTATCTGCCCCCTGGCTTCAGCTTTCCATCTCCTCCCCCCTCCCCCCTAGAGAACAGTTGTAATTCTGAGTGATCTCCAGTCCCCACCTGGAGATTGACAACAATGGTTCCCCACGAGGGACTCGCTGGCTTGGAGGGTGAAGTCTATGGCATTGTACCTGTCTGAGGTCCCACTCCTCCTCAAACCTCACTGTCTCCAGGCTCCATCCCTCAAGTCTCCAGGAATTTTCCACCTGGAGTTGGCAACCCTATCTCCTTCCCAGCCAATCATCAACCTCACTCTTCAAGTTTCCATCCCCCCCCCCCCCCGCAGCCTCCACCGTGCTCTGAAGCCCTGACTGCTGTGTCACATTGGCTGTCATAAAGGGTCCATCTCAGCAGGGTATAAGGAAGTAGAGTCCACCATTTTCTCCAGGGGAATTGATCTCTGCCATCTGGAGAGCACTTGTAATTCTGAGTGATTTCCAGCCCTCACCTGGAGATTGACAACCATACTTCCCCTGGAGGAAAAGTAGTCTTTCTCTGCAATGGGGACCGAAGCAGCTGACATCATTCTCCTCTCCCCCTTTTTGACTTGCATAACAACCCTGTGAGGTAGGTTAGGCTTAAAGTCTGTGAATGGCCCAAAATCACCCACTCAGCAAGAACCTGGGTCTAGCAGATCCTGCTCTGAAGCACTGACTGCTATGCCTAGGGTAGCCAACCTCCAGGTGGAGCCTGAAGATCACCAGGTATTACAATTGAACTCCAGACAACAGATCTTCTCCCCCCCCCTTGGAGAAAATGACTGCTTTGGAGGGTGGCCTCTATGGCATTCTGTTCAGTTGGCCCCAATGAGTTTCCTCTCAGAGCCCAACAGAGGTGTGGAAAAGGGCTTTCAGAGAAGCAAGCTTGGTTGCCTGGCAACGGGCACTAAGCAGGAGAAAGAGCCTGAGGAATTTCACACAGCCAATATGTTCCGTTTCAGGAACTCTTCAGTAACGGTTTCTGTCAGGCATTTCACACAGAACCGTATTAGTACCGGTTCCCTAACGGAACATGTTGGCCCTTTCACACAGAAATGTGCCTCTCCTGTTGGGGAAGCGTTCCTAAGCTGGTTTACCTTGAAACCTCCTCCCAGGCATTCTTCAGTTCTTGGACCAGTCCTGAAGCGCTACGGGGGGCTGTGTGAAATGCCCCCGTTTCACAGTTTATTTGGACAGTTTATTCTTGGCACGCTAGCAGTGTGCGGGGGAGGGGGGTTTATGCTAAAAGTCCATTGTCTTTTCACTGACAGAAGCAGGCAACTGAGGGGACAGTTAGACCCACCTGGCAGTGGGCGGAGGAGAAGAGTGAACCCAGCATCCACTTGGTCCTTCCCCTTCGCTGGCTCCCTCCAGACTGAGGCTGAGACGCTGGCCGGTGGCTCTGTGGGTGGGACTGAGGCAAAGCAGGGAGAGAATGCAGGCAGTGGCCGAGGACCCCCTTTTGAGTGGCAGTCCGTCCAGCCAACTGATTTTGGCGCCCCATGGAATCTTGCCCCATGGAATCTTGAAAACGGCTTTATATAATAGGAAAGATGCCTTTCCATTCAAGATAGTGCAAACCACTTCCAACTGGAGAATCGTAAACATTTATCCCTGGCACATATAATACTGGAGAGAAGCTGTATTTAACTATCAATTGAAGAGCCATTTATTTTATGGAAGAAAAAAAAATTATATGTATTGTTAAACTTGTACAGCTTAGAGAAGACCAGTTAGTATGGTGAAGAACAGAGTGTGGAGTCTCTCAGGCCCCTTATCTATGCTGCTGAAAGCAGTTGGGTTGCTTAATGTATAGACTGTGCGACCCTCTTCCAGCCCATTAGGAATGAACTTGTTAATGGCAAGTCATACCACATGTGTAAATGTAGGCCATGGTTCACTTACTTCCCCTGAAAAGTAGCCACTGAGGCCCTTGTGAACTGAAGAGCAGGGGTGGTGGTGAAAGGGAGGGATGAATGGGCAGCACAACTACATTGGAGCAATTTTTGAGCAGACAAATGGCAGACAGTAGAAGACTTAAGTAGCTTTTCCCTCTGTACTCTTTTTCCCAGCAATCTCTGATGTTGATGGGGGTGGGGTGTTAATATATGGTGTAGAGAAATGCACATTTGCAGATAACCAGTATTTTCACCCCAGAAACCATAAAGGATAGGACTAAATAAGTAGCACGTCTTTTGCAGGTACTGCATCATCAAAGTACTTCATTTACTGATGAATTTATCTGAAAAGGGGATCTATTAGCAGGCTTTTAAAAAAATAAACAAATTTGAGGTACAGTTGTTGACTGTCACTGTCATTTGTTCTTTTCTTAGTAAGAGAAGTCAGGGCTGGTCCGCTCTAGCAGTCCCTTCCATTAAAGAATTAGAAATAATATACTTAATCACCATCTTTGATGTTCTGAATCCCTTTAATCAAAGTAAGCTTGAAATCTTTACACCCAGTAACCTGTTAAGAGGCACTGAGGAAAGCACTTGACAATACTTGTTCAGTGATGGTGTAGCTCTTGTCCACCCATTTGTCAGTAGTGTGGAATTATACATTTCTCGTAATGTATACAAGCGCTTCACTTGTATTAAGCGCTTATATTAAGAGTTTTCCTGCATACCTCTCTGTTCCTGTAGCCCCAGAAAAATAATTACTATGATTGTGGTATTCATAAGGTGGAATAGCCACATGGGTTGGGGATCTGCAGTAAGGACAGGAAGTTGAAATTGTTGCTTCTTCCTCTTCGAGTACAGCTCTGCCAAGCAAAAAGGTCATTGTTGTCATCTTGAACCTCTTCAGCCTTCTGACTTGCACAACTGTTCTTCCCCATGGGTTCTACAATCCCAGCAATGATCCTGGAAGGGGCAGTAGGAACAGAGAGGAATGTGTGCCTTCCCTATGTGGATTGCTGGATTCATACCACTGTACAAATTGCTACAAAGACATTCCTGTGATCTCTTGCTTTATAAGATATACAAGCCTAATAGAAATTCCAGAAGGCAGCTGTATTTGTCTGTTGGAACACAAAGAATTGTGATGTACATTTTTGTGGGCCAGAGATAATTTTGTCAGATAAGTTTCATGAAGTGACAGTTGGCAAATAATAGTATCATTTAGGCAACTTTTGCTTTTAAGAACATCCCATCAGACTTGCATCCTTGTAAAGAAGGAGGGGGGGGTCACTTTGCTTAGATATTTTGTAAAACTATCACTTGGCTTATGTTATCACTTCATGGAATATGCAAGGATGACCTTCTATCTCATCAGTATATATGTACTTAAAGCTATCAGCAGCAACATCAATATAACTCTTACCAGTGCAGATTGAAACTGCTGTAGTATCGCTGTAGTATTTGGTAGCATATCTATTGGCATATCTTTAAAAGAATGGAAAGAGACACTGCTCATGAAAGCTCATACCCTGCCACAAATTTGTTAGTCTTTAAGGTGCTTCTGGACTCTTGCTCTTTTCTACTGCTTCAGACAAAGGTTGTGGTCACATCGTCATTTTGATCAGGTTTTACTGCTCTTCCCTCTCACATTTAAAATTACTGATCAGACGTCTGCTTCTGTCTCCCGCACCAAAGTGGGCTCACTTGCGCAATCCTCCCGGTTCCCTAGTGAGTTTTCCTACACCTGGAAAATCAAGTACTTTCCTGGTATTTGCGCTTTGAATCCGCGATTTCGCCAATCTGGACAGCCATCTCTCACAATGATTATGATTAGGTCATTTGAACGTCCTTCTTGCTATGGTTCCTCCCCCCAGCTTCCATCGTTGTGCGCATGAGCAATCCTGCGCTGAATAAATTCAATGTATAAATGTTCAAGTGCACATATAGACTCCAGCACTCAGTTGTATGTCGCCGGTTAATTTTGTTCGCTATGGGGGGGGGGGGGAACCTGTAAGAACAAGGGAGTACAGCGAGTCCCGGTGGGAGCAGTGATTCGGCCATGGGTATATGTGCATGAACAAAGCCAATTAAAAAAAAAATCAAGCTGTGCTGCCCAAGTGGCGGGGCAGCTATTTGGGCAGTGCCCGGAGTCTCATCCCGCCATACAAGCGGTTCAGGGAAAGATGTGTAGTCATCTCAACTCGGAAAAAAAATTCCCAATCAAATCTATATTGGGAATAAATTGGGATAAACTTGCCATGTGACCGTAGCCAAACACAGCTACTCATCTTGAAAGAATGGAAACCTTTTTTTGTTATTTGTTCACAGCTCTGATCTTTATGAAGAAAACGATGGTCAGCATGTCTTGTGCAATCCCCCAAAGGCAGGAGTGTTGGTTTTCAATTTGTATCCTAATGGCTTGAGGAAGCAATTTGATTTAAAATCAACTATGATTACAAATTTTAGTTTAGTTTTAATAGTTTTCCAGCAGATGAGTATTCACAACCATGTGGTAATTGCTCTTTTTTTCTTCATGATAAATTGCAAAAGGCAATTTTTGAATCAAAAACACCAAATAGTATGGTAGACTTAAAATTAACTGGCAGACTTTCTTGTCTAATGCATGGAGTATTACCTACAGTTTGCAGAGAAACGTATATGGTTATAAATAGCAGAACAGGAGAAGGGGAATGTTATCACCAAATGAGTCCAGAAGACCCCTGCCAACTAGGAAAGGTATGTTGCATAATGCAGGGCACAATAAAAACCAAGATTCAGTCAAAGGAGTAAAGATCCAATCACTGTGGGCATAGACTACTTAAACCTGGTAAATTGGCAGAATAAGACAAATAGTGGAAGTAAATGTCTTAAGAGGAACAATTTACTTTCTATAGTAAACAAAACAAAGTCTCATGACACCTAATAAGTTAGGTGAGCCAAAGCTACTTCAGCATATGCATGGAGTCTTTCTGTGGTAGGCTGGCTACTCCCACTTTCTACTGAAACCACGTGATTATGTCAAATCTGCATATGAATTCTAACTTTGGAGTCCCCTTTTTAAAGGTTTTTGTGTTGAAGTATGGCAGCTTTCAAGTCTGTGGGCTCTCAGAGTAAGGTGGGCTGGCACTGAGATTTTCCTCTACTGGTTTGTTTTCCTTTCTAAAATTTGTGATGTCTCATATTTATTATCTGTGCTCATTTTATCTTGCTCCCTTTTTATTTGTTTACAAAGTTGTTCATATTGCTGTTTTTTCTGTTTTATTTTCCAAGCTTGTTGACTAATAAAGATCCCTCTCAGAAAGGCTTTAAAGGTGTCCCATACTACATTCATTGAAATCTCCAGCTGGATGTTCCTCTTGAAAAATTTGTTTATTTCAATTTTCACTTTTCCTACAAATTCCTGATCTTTCAGAGTATTGGAGTTCAATATCCATCTAGTCTTTCTTTTTATTTCGACAAGAGTAACCATTATAGGACTGTGATCTGCAAATGTATTTGCCAAAATCTCAGCTTCCGTTACTTCAGTCAACATAGGCACTGAAATCCAGGCCATTCTTGACCAAGATTGGTGTCTTGGCGAAAAATATGTGAATTCCTTTTTATCCATATTCTTTGTTCTCCACACATCAATTAAATTAAATTCCTCAGCTATTTTTAGGAATTTTTTAGGTAAGATCATACCTTGTTTTTTAGTTGACTTCTTATTTTTCTTATCAAATTTCAGGTCAAATATTGCATTATAGTCTCCTATAATGCATATATTTTTGAAATCTTTTATTGTCAAGGTTTCCAAAAGTTCATCATAGAACTCCTCCTGATTTTTGTTAGGTGCATAAATATTAATTATCAAGGTTTCTGTCTCTTGCCTTTTTATAGTTATTGCTATTATTCTCCCGTCTTCTGAAGCATAAATTAGGTTCGATTGTAAATGAGTTTTAGCATATATTGCTACCCCTCTTTTCTTTTTTTGATCTGAAGCTATAAATACTTCCGCTAGTTTTCTATTTAGTAAATATTTAATGTCCTCTTTTTTAATGTGGGTCTCCTGAAGGCAAGTTATGTCTGGATTTATTTTATTAATTTGATGAAAAACTTTGGCCGAGGACAGACTGGCAATCTGCCCCGCTCTGCCTCCGCTTCTAAAGCGGAGGCAGAGGGGGCGTTCAGATTGCCGCATCTGCCCCCCGTCGTCAGCGCGGACTCACCCGTCCGCGAGGCGCCGTCCGTCCGCTTCAGCCGGAGACCACTTTCAACAGGTCTCCGGCTCTCCGGCCGCGCATCCCTGCCGCTTCCTGGCAGTGTGGATGCGTCGGCAGTGCGCCGGAAGCGGGGGCGGAAGTCTGAACGGACCCGCGCCCGTGCGCCTCCTCCCCACCTCCTCCCCGGGACATGGCAGCCAGTGCAAACGGGCCGCACCGGGCTGCTTTTCCCGCGGGGCTTTTGGCCCCGCGTCTGTCCCGGGGCAGATCTGCAGTCTGTCCTCGGCCTTTTATTCTCTTCTGTGGACTATTCAGCCCATTTACATCAATTGAAATAATTTTGAGTTTTCCTTTATTATTGGGATCCATTTTTCCCTTTATCCTCCCTACTCCTACTCCTGTATTTAAATCGAGTCAACATTTGAGAGGTTGTTGTCTCTGGTCTTCTATTTTTTTGGGGCTCTGTTTGTTTTTTAGGTTTGCAGTCTTCTTCTCTTTCTTCACAATGATCTCCCTCTTCTTCTCTTTCCTCTTCTTCTTTTTGCCAGCCTAAGTCTTCTCCATTTAATTCAAGAAAATTGTCTAGTTAAAAAATCGAATCAATCCTTTGTCTCCTCCCCTGAAATTTGAAAAGAAGCCCTTCCGGTATAAGCCATCTGTATGTGATATTTTTCGCTCTCAGTAGGTCAGTTAGAGTCTGATATTTGAACCTTCTTTCTCTAACTCGCCACGGTATCTCTTTTAAGAACTTTATTTCTTGTCCTTGTATAGTTACTTTGTTCTCATATGCTGCTCTTAGAATCTTTTCTTTTACTTCTCTTCTGTGAAATTTAATATGAACCTCCCGTGGCACATTGTTTTTTCTTGCGTACGTGGAGTTTCTTCTAAAAATGGCTTCAATTTTGGGGGCTATTTCGAGTTGATCCGCTAGACACTCTACTATTTCTTCTTTTAGGTTACTACCAATATTTTCTGGAACATTTTAGCACTGTAAAATTAAAGAGGCTCTATCTATCTCCAAGTTAATAAGTACCTTTTCCATTCTTTTGTTTTTTGCCTTCAATTCTTGTATGTCTAATCCTGTCTCTGTTACTCTCTTACTTGTCCTCTGTTGGGCAGATGCAATTCTCTGAATTTCTTGTTTCTTGTTTATTATTTGTTTCTGAAATTCTTCCGTTTCTGTTTTGATTTGACTGAACATCTCTTCCATCTGTGTTTTCATGGCCAATACAGGTTCCATTTCTTTTTTGATCAATGTGGGGAGTGTGTTTTCAACTGTAGTTTTAATTACAGATGCTACACTCTCTTCGATCATCGCCTTTAGGTCTTTTGTAGACATGGCTGGAATATTTGAGGGTTGTGTTTTTAATTGACTCATATTTTTGCTTTGACTTGGTGAGAGTATAGATGATTTTCTAGGGCTGCCACTACCTCCTGAAGCCATAAATTATTTAAATACTTTTTAAATTGTGTTTTAATATTTTCCTTAATAGGTGAAATACTTTCCTTCTTATCTTTTCTTAACTCTGAACCTTTAATAACCTACTATATTACTTAAGTTTTTAGTAATTTGAATTAATTAACTAACTTACCCCCCTTTTATTATTTTTCAAATTATTTATTTATTTATTTGTTATTTGTTATTTTTATTGTTGTTATTGTTATTATTTATTATTTACCATTATTGTTATTGTTATTGTTATTATAACTATTAATACTATTGTATTTAGATTATGTTTATTATATCTATTATATTCAAGACTACTTTATTGCCTTTATTATATTGCCCTCTACTACCTTTATTACCTTCGCGTCTTTTCTTTAATGAACCTCTAATTTACTGCCCTGTAATGTTAATGTTTCAGTTTACTGTTTAGTACTATTGGATCTATTTATTGTTTGCTATTACCCCTCTGCCATTTATTTAATCAATACTTAATCTGTGTTTTTCGTATATTTATTTATTTTATTATGTAGATATATTATATGTAAATGTATCAATATATATTGTCCCCTTATTTACCTCAATTAATTAATTATCTCCTTATTTATATCAATTACTTATCAGTTAATTATCTACTTTAACTATTTTGAATTTGTAAAGTATTAATTAATATGCCTATAAAAAAGAAAGAAAGCTTTTAGAACCATACAAACGCCAGACAACACATCTTACTATTTACCTTCTAAAATCCTACAATCCTTACAGTCACCAACACTCACCAACAATAATAAAGTAATAAACCAATCTAGTCAGTCACCTTTCACCCCCTTTTTGTTAAACAGCATTACTTTTAATTCTCTTTTCTCTTAGTATTTAAGCCTTTTAATCTCTTAGTCTCTTATTCTCTTCCGCTTCCTTGTTGTTTATGTCTTACATCTTATGTCTTGAGTAGTCGCGTCTCAATGTCCATTCTACGTTTTTCTACTTTCTCATATGTCGTCTCCGTTGTTCTATGCTGTTCTCTGTTGTTGTACGCCTGCTATACGTCTGTCTCCTTTATGTCAACTCCGTCCAATTTACTTCTCTCTTAATGTTGCGCACGTCTTTGCGTCTTCCGTACATCTCCACGCTCCATATGTGGTCTTTATGTCGACGGCCGCGTCCCTCTTCTTTCTCTTGAGTAGTTCCGCCTTCTCTGCCTTTTCCTCTACCCTGCAGCCATTTTCTCAAGGATAAATCTGGCTTCTCTATGCGGTCTCCGTTTTCTTCTAAGTAGCTCTGCCTTCTCCTCTACACCTCAGCCGCTTCCTGCGCAACCTCCACACCGGATGATTCAGCAAAAAGGACTCTCTTAAAGAGACACTAGGCGTTTTTACCCGTCTCTACAAATGTGGAAAAAAGAGAGAAGAATTCTGCAGTATATCTATTTTTTTTATTTCCCCTTTCCCCTTTCAACTGCTTTATTCTAGCATCCGTGCCTTTACTGTGTTTAACTGCTCCCTGTTCAAGTGTATTTTTTTATTTAGCTAGCCACTACCTCTGGGAGCCCCAACCCCCCTCTTTAATTAACTAAGGCCTCTTCCAGTATACTAGAGCCTCGTAAATGTTATTAAATGTCGCAAACCTGAAATTGTTATTTTAGTTTTTTCAATAATGTAAAGCCATCCCATTTATACTTAGCTTTAGAATTTTCTTTTCCTTCTCCGCTTGACTCTCTGGCTAGGTTGGCTGCTCTCTCTCCTGGAGCATTCCATCAGGAGCGCTTCAAGAAGTTCTGTTTCATAGCACACCCACTGCTTGAGGGGAGTCGCCACTCACCCCTCTGGATGCTTGAAAGCCCTCTACCACCTTTCTCCCTACAAGAGAAAGGTGAGGCGATATTTACACCTAGGAAAAACTTGAAAGTTTATGCAGGTAGAGCTCACATCCACCCGCACTCGAGCTGTCCGGCCACCATCCAAGTAGAATTAAATTAAGAATGTTACAACATAACATAACATAACATCTGCTAGCATTGTCATCTGCTTACTGAGATTTATGGGACTGCTCCTCGGACCCACCGTGGATTGAATTGAAATGCCGCCAAGCTTGTATGAATAGTATTTTATTGTTAATGTATGATTTTAATGTTGATGTTATTTTAAAAATGATGTGAGCCGCTCTGAGTCTGCCTTTGGTGGAGAGAGCGGGATATAAATTTAAGAAATAAAATAAATAAATAATAAAATAAAATGAACCTAATCTTAACCCAAGAATTAGCCAGAAAAATAGAATATATTAAACAGTACTGGATTGAAAATGCAAATAAGCCCACAAGATGGCTATCATATAAATTAAAAAAAGAAAGGGAATAAAGAATAATTATGGCTTTAAAAGATGAAACAGGAGAAGAGAAATGTTTAATTCAAGATTTAAAAAAGATTATTGAAAACTACTATTGAGAACTATATAAACAAAACCCGGAGAATGAAACTGAAATTAAACACTACTTGGAAAGAAAATGTAAAAAGAAATTTACGGAATCTCAAAAACAATCCCTAAATAATACAATATCAATACACGAGATAATAGAGGCAATAAAAAGACAAAAGAATAAAAAAGCTTCTGGAGTAGACGGCATACCAGCTGAGGTTTATAAAATATTTGAGGAACAGATAAGTCTTCCATTTAAGAAATTACTAGATGAAATAGGAAATAAAGAGAAATTCCAGAAACGTGGAAACAAGCAATTATAACCTTAATCCCCAAATCAGAAAGTGATAAAAAATTAGTTAGCTGCTACAGACCCATATCATTATTAAACGTTGACTACAAAATTTATGCGAGTATATTAGCAGAAAGGCTGAAAAAGGTACTGGTAGATATAATTCACCAAGATCAGGCAGGCTTTCTCCCAAAAAGACATATGAAAGATAATATAAGAACCTTTATCGATGCGTTAGAATATTATGAAGCACATCCAGAAAAACAAGCGGCTATGATGTTCTTAGATGCTGAGAAAGCCTTCGACAACATCTCATGGAAATTTTTGCTACATAAATTGGCCCTAAGCAACAGCGGTACTCTGTTCCAAAAAATGATAAAGGTTATATGTACAGAAAAACACGCAAAAATTATAGTGAATGGGGATTTAACAGATAATATTGAGATCCAGAAGGGAGGTAGGCAGGGATGCCCTTTATCCCCACTTCTATTTATATTTGCCTTAGAAATCTTGAATGAACAGGTAAGAGAAAACAATCAAGTATTAGGATTGAAAGTGAAAGGTCATGAATTTAAAGTCAGAGCATTTGCTGATGATCTTTTGTATATTATAGAAAACCCTGTTAAATCTCTGCCCCAGTTATTACTACTAATTAAAGAATACGATCGGATGGCAGGATTACGAATCAACTTTAAAAAAACAAAAATTTTGACAAAAAATTGCTCATCTGAAGTAAATACCTTAATCCAAGAAATTACTAAAATAGAAATAGTTTAAAAAGTGTGATACTTAGGAATCTGGGTAACAAATAAAAATAGTGCACTTACAGAAAATAATTATTATGAACTCTTAAAAGAAATTTAAAAAGATCTTGAAAAGTGGAAAGAACTGCAACTTTCTTTGATGCGTAGGTTAGCGGTACTTAAAATGAATATTTTATCCAGATTTCTGTTTCTGGCCCAAAATATTCCAGTTCTCAAGAAATATGATTTTTTAAAAGGGTTAGATACCTTAACTAGGACCTTCGTATGGTACCCCAAGAAACCAAGAATAAAATGGAAATTAATGCAAGACACCAAAGAGAGAGGGGGATTTGGCGTACCAAACTGGAAACTTTATTATCAAACAGCATCCATGGTTTGGATTAAAGATTAGATTAAATTAGAAGATACAAGAGGTTTGGCCCTAGAGGGCCATGACCTATACATGGGATGGCATGCTTATATTTGGTACCAAAAAGATAAAATCCATTCAAATTTTCACCAACATATTCTAAGAGGTGCTTTAATAAAGATTTGGCAAAATATAAAAGAAATATATTACACTAAGATTCCAAAATGGGTTTTCCCCCTTGAAGCATTTATAAAACCAACATTAATTGATGAACATAACAGAGCTAGTTATGAAATTCTATTAGATAAAACTAATAAATTAAAAAGTGAAGAGAATGTAAAGACGAAGTACGATTTAGATCTTTCTTGGTGGGGAAAGGTTCAGTTACAATCTAGGTATGATCAAGATAAAAGAATTGGATTTGTAGATACAAATATGGATCTGGATAAAGCATGGTTAATCTCTAATGTAGAAAATATATAAAAAATATAGAATCCTATTAGCAGATGAGATGCATGAAGAAACTATAAAGAACACAATGGTATCCTGGATGAAAGATTTTGAGCATAGTATTGATTTGGAAGAATGGTCAAAGATGTGGAAAACATTGAAGTATATGAGTGCTGTTTCCTATAAGGAAAATTTATATAAGTTATTCTACAGATGGCACTGGTCTCCAGATAGGATAGCCAAATGTTTTACAAATACATCAAATCTTTGTTGGAAGTGCGAGAAAAATATAGGAACATACCTCCACATGTGGTGGAGGTGTAGGAAAGTCCAAAATTATTGGAAGAAAATTCAAAAAATGATTCGAGAATCCTTAATATAGACTTACCATTAATACCAAAATCTTTCTTACTAAATATGCTCCCAGAACAAATAAGTAAACCAGACACAATTTTTATAGTCTTTATTATAACTACTGCACAAATTACGTGGGCCAAGAACTGGAAAGCAGAAAATAGTCCCTCAATTGATGAAGTCGTACATATATTAATGGAGTTGGCAGAAGTAGAAAGGTTAAGCCATACTTTATACGGAAAAAAGAAAGAGCTTTTGCAAGATAGATGGTTGAAATTTTACGAATGGTGTAAAATGAAATGAAGACTCAATTTATGGATTTGTTAAAGGTATGGATTTTAAATGGAGATATTAATGAGACAAACCAAAAAGGTGATGATGTAAGATTTATTTATTTATGTTTAGTTATATATGTTAACTTGCTTACTAAAAATCTGGACTGTAATAAGAAATTTGAAGATATGTAGGCTAGGATTAATGAAGTAAGATAGTTTTAATGTTAGAGGCCGAGGTCTGTGTGGGCCCTGCCTTAGATAATGAAAAGTTTAATGTATATCAAACATATTAGTCATGGTTTAGAATATATGAAATAATATGAAGATGTTTCACTGTAAGCAATATAGATGTCTTTCAAAGTGTTCAATGTAATATATGAAAATAAAAAGTTTTTTTTTTTTAAATTTGTGATGTCTCACTTGTGCCCATTCTTCTGCACAGGAACAATCTGCTTTGTCCATTGTAAAGTGGCAGAAAGGCATGTGATATTGTATGTCATTACAAGATGTACAAGTAAATGGTGGAATTACATGGTGTGATAGTGTTGGCTGAGTACATATGACAGATAAATACTAGATAGTGACTCTTTATTCTTCATGATGACATCTATCATCTATCTATCTATCATCTATCTATCTATCATCTATCTATCTATCATCTATCTATCTATCATCTATCTATCTATCATCTATCTATCTATCATCTATCTATCTATCATCTATCTATCTATCATCTATCTATCATCTATCTATCATCTATCATCTATCTATCATCTATCTATCATCTATCTATCATCTATCTATCATCTATCTATCATCTATCTATCATCTATCTATCATTCATCCATCCACCCATCCACCCATCCATCCATCCACCCATCCATCCACCCATCCATCCACCTACCCACCCATCCATCCACCTACCCACCCATCCACCTATCCACCCATCCATCCATCTACCCACCCACGGGCTTGGGTGGCTTACACACAGTGCCTAGTCGGCATAAAACAATTTTAAAACATTTTAAAGCAACAACAACATAACCAATTTGCAATAGAGGTTTGCAAATAAAGTGCTCACAGTGATGGTAAATAATAGACATTGAGATGGCGTCCTGCATATTCCCTTCGTCCCAGAGGCTAAGGTCATAGTCTGGCCCTCCATGGCCGCCCGGGCTGAGCTTCATTCAGGGCCAGCCCTCATCGCTGATGTTGATGGTGATGGTTGGTGGTAGGTGGCGGCAGCTCCTAATCAAAGGCCTGGTGTAAGAGTTTTGTCTTGCAGGCCCTACGGAACTGCATAAGATCCCACAGGGCCTTGATCTTCTCCGGGAGCTCATTCCACCAGAGAGGAGCCGCCACTGAAAAGGCCCTAGCCCTAGTTCCAGCAAGTCTGGCCTCCCTGGGGCCCGGGACCAGAAGTCAATGTTGCGACCCTGACCAAAGTGTTCTCTGGGGTATATATGGGGAAAGGTGGTCCCTCAGGTATGTTGGACCCTGGCCATATAGATCAAGCGTGTGCCTGGCCCAGTGTGTGGGGGCTGTGATGAATTTAAAGGTAAGCACCAGCACCTTGAAGCGAATTCGGTAAGCTATAGGCAGCCAGTGGTGCACCACCAGCACAGGCCGGATGTGGTCTCATTTAGAGAGACCCATCAATAGCCTGGCCGTGCTGTTCTGCAGCAGCTGCAGCTTCTGGATTTGCAACAAGGGCAGCCCCATGTCAAGAACGTTACAGTAGTCTAATCTCGAGGTGACCATTGCATGGATCACTGTAGCCAGGTTGTTGCGGTCGAGGAAGGGAACCAACTGCCGGGCCAGTTGAAGATGGTAAAAGGCTGATTTGGCATGGCTGCCCCCTGGGCCTCCACTGTTAAGGAGGGATCCAGGAGCACTCCCAGACTCTTAACCCCTGGCGCAGGCACCAATGGCGCCCCGTCGAAGGTTGGGAGCAGGACTCCCCTCCCCAGTCCACTCCAACTCAGGCACAGGACCTCTTTCTTCGCTGGGTTCAATTTCAGCTGGCTCAGTCTAAGCCAACCAGCCACGGCGTGTAATGCCCAGTCCAGATCTTCTGGACTGGAGTCCGACTGGCTGCCCAACATCAGATAGAGCTGGGTGTTATCAGCATACTGGTGACACCCCAGCCCATGCCTCTGGGCAATCTGGGCAAGGGGGTGCATGTAGATGTTAAACAATATTGGAGAAAGCACTGCCCCTTGAGGCACACCGCATTCAAGTGGGTGCCTCATGGATTGCTGCTCCCCTAGCACAACCCTTTGTCCCCTGGAGAAAGGAAGTGAGCCATTGCAAGGCCTGCCCCTATACCCCCATGTTGGTGAGGCAGCAGGTTAGCAGCTGATGATCGACTGTGTCGAACACAGCTGACAGGTCCAACAACAGCAACACCGCCACATCGCCCCGATCCAGATGTCTCCGGAGGTCGTCAGTAAGGGCGACCAATGCTGTCTCCGTCCCATGTCCCGAGCGAAAGCCGGACTGGAAGGGGTCTAAGACCAAAGCGTCATCCAGAAAGCCCTGTAACTCTTATCACCACCACCCTCTCAATTAATTTGCCCACATAGGGCAAATTGGAAACCGGCCAGTAATTAGCCAATTTGACCAGATCCAGATTTAATTTTTTCAAGAGAGGATGGACCATCGCTTCCTTGAGTGTCTCCGGGAATCACCCTTCAAGGAGGGACTTGATAATCTCCCAGATGGCACCTCGAAACCCTTTGTGGCCTGTTTTAATAAGCTAGGAAGAGCACAGATCAAGGTTGCATGCGGTTGGGTGTACAGTCATGAGCAGTCTGTCAAATTCCTCTAGGCTGAGCGGGCCAAACCCATCTAACCCCGGAATCGAAAGTGTGCAAGGGGCCTCGAGTTCACTGGCTGTTTCAACTGTGGCGGGGAGGTCGCAGTGGAGCATCAAGACTTTATTTGCGAAATAGTTCACAAATTCCTCACAGCCAATCTCCAATTCCCTAGCATTTGGTCTGCCCTGTGGCAGGACTGTTAAGGACCGAATCGTTCTAAATAATTGGGCTGGGCATGAGCTCATGGATGCAATCGAGGCTGCATAAAACTCTCTTTGCGGCCTTGGTTGCCATCTCATAGGCTCTCATAAACGTTCTATAGGATATTCTTGTAGCTTCAGCCCGAGCACAGCACCACCGTCTCTCCAGCTGTCGTAGCTCTCACTTCATAAGCCACAGCTTCTGGGTATACCAGGGCACAAGCCTGCTGCAAGGGCGTAGAGGGCACCAGGGAGCGATCTCGTCGATGGCCATGGAGAGCCGGCTATGCCAGTCCTCCACAAGCTCATCCAATGAGCCGCCAGGGGGCATTCGATTCTGCAGAGCCACCTGGAGCCGCATATGGTCCATTTGGCTCTGTGGGCAAGCTAAAATAGGCTCACCACCTAAACAGGGTCGGGGTGGAACATTCAGATGGGCAACCAGAGCATAGTGGTCTGACGATGGTACTGCTGAAGCAGTAATCCGGCCCACTGTTATCCCCGCAACGAAGATCAGATCAAGTGTGTGCCTGGCCCAGTGTGTGGGGGCTGTGATGAATTGAGAGAGTTCCAGTGCCGCCATGGACGACACCAGATCCGCTGCCTGAGTGGCGGCTGCGTAATCGGCATTGACTTTAAAGTCACCCAAGACCAATAACTTGGGATATTCCAGTGCCCAGCCTGATACATCCTCCACCAGGGACGGCAGCCTGCTGGTCGGTGCGTTAGGCGGTCGGTACACCAACCACACAGCCAAACTCTCTACAGCCTCCCACACCATGCCAACACACTCCAAGCCCATGATCTCCACCAGTGGGAGTGCCCTGAAGGAGTAAGCCTCACGAATGAAGATTGCCACACCTCCCCCTGCCCCCTAGTCCGTGATTGGTGTAGGACTGAGAACCCCGGGGGGGGGGTTGGGAGAAAGCTACCGTCTCCCCATCCCGCACCCAGGTCTCAGTTACGCACGCCAGGTCAGCCTTCTTTTAGCAAGAACAGAGAGCCAGTTTGGTGTAGTGGTTCAGTGCGTGGACTCTAATCTGGGAGAACTGGGTTTGATACCCCCACTCCTCCACTTGCCCCTGCTGGATGACCTTGGGCAAGCCATAGCTCTGTATCAGCTGTTCTCTCAAGGACAGTTGTCTCAGAGCTCTTTCAGCCCCACCTACCTCACAGGATGTCTGTTGTGGGGAGGGGAAGGGAAAGGAGTTTGTAAGCCGCTTTGAGACTCCCAAGTGAGTGAAGGGCGGGATATAAATCCAATCTCCTCCTCTTCTTCTTCTTCTTCTTCTGATCTACTAGGAAGTCCTAAAGGACCTTGGCCTTATTATTTATCGACCTCACGTTGCACAGCACCAATGTCGGAGGGGGGTTATTTATCCTAGCCCCACTGCGAACAACCTCGGGATGGGTCATAGGCTGGAAGGGTGTTGAGCTTTTTTAGGATTGTCAGGAGAAATAAAGAGGTCTCCAAGGTATGTATGGTCAAGCTGTGTTAGTCAAAACCAGCATTTTGAATTGTGCTCTAAGGCTAGAGGAAGTGAAGAAAATGGGTGGATAAAAATTGATCTAAATTTTTTTTAAGTTGATTTTTAAACTGAAGGTTTTAGCTACAGTGAGTTTCTTCTGAGAACTGGTTTAAAATGAAGTCTGAATTGAATGTGAATATGTCTTAAAGTTGATTTAAACCAGGTTCTGAAAACCTGATTTTCTTTAATGAGAAGCTTAGGGAAATCGTCTTAGTCATCTGGGTGATTTTATTCGTTATGTGTAGTAGCTACTGGACCTCAGCAATTGTCTTGGTAGTCTAATTAAATATTGATCTCTCTCTGCCACAGAACTTGAACACTTAATTCACATCTTATGGAGAACACTGATCTGCCCAGTAACTACTACTAGCTTTAGCTTCTGGTTGAGATTGTGGGAAGGATCAGTGCTGGGTAGTTATGACAATGGAGAAAGGGACAGAATAAAACTGAATGGGATACTGGAAAAGTGAAGATATGTATAGGGTTATTTCCACTAATAGCCAAACGCATGTCTACAAAAAGCTGTCAAATTATAAGAGACACTCTTTGGGGTTATGAGCATTAATACTGCCTTAAAAGTTTAACTTACAGTATTGTTTCAAGAAACTTGTAGGTTGAATAATGGCTCACTTTTAAATCAATGTTTTTATGGTTATAGCAAAAATTTTGATATAAAACAATGGTTTTAAATTGGCTGCTTCTTGATGATTGAAACCATGATTTAACTTGCTTATTTAAAATCAGTTTTTTAAAAATTCATCCATGCTTGTAAAATCCAGTGCATTGTGTGTGTCATATTGAAACCTGTGCCAAAGTAGTCTGCAATCTTAGCTTTATCTACTTTGGGCTCCATTTTTTGTCCATTCTGCAAGTGAACCAGAAAAATACTTATGACACTGTAGACATTGTACTGCAGAAAATTGCATGTCATGTCTGGAATTTAGATGTGTATTATAAGCCAGATGGAAAGGAATTGAAAGAAAAAATCAAGAGTGATCACCTGCATGTGCATCAAGTTTCACAGCGGTTCTCTATTTCACAAGATCAGTCTGAGGGATCTTCCTGTGCTGGTTTGGTGGTGTGTGGGTTTTTAAAGCTATTTTATAATGCTTTATAGTTATGAACTTCTTACTGTATTGAGTACTTCCTTTTCTTGGGTTTGTTTTTCTTCGATGGGTTTCCGTGGCAGATGCTGGGCACTTTTTCTTTATACCTGTTCTTGCTTAAAAGTATTCTCTGAAGACTTCTCACTGCATCAAAATAATGCACTAAATGACACACACTTTTGCCCTTTGGAGAGGAGAAATTAATAAGAAAAGTGCAATTGTATGGTCAGGGTCTGATCAGTTACTGGTAATTCCAGCAACTACAGTGGTGACTGCCTTTTTCTTAGACCAAGACCATTTAAGGCTTTACTTGCTCCTGGATGAATATAAGTGCTAATTCTGATGAAGGGAGCTTTGACTCTCAAAAGTTCATACCCTGAAAATCTCATGGTCTCTGAGGTGCTGCTGGACTCTCATCCAACTCTTCTATGTGCTTGTTCTGCTGTCAAGGCCCTTCTCTGTGTACTCCCAACTTGAAGTAAGGTGGGTGGCTACCAGACATGCCTTTTTTAGTAGCACCTGGACTATACTGTACCTTCCCTACAGCTATTCTCCTGATGATTAACTTAAGTTTTAGCCACTAGGTCAGACACACAGTGTTTTGGTTGATTTAATTTATTTTATTGTGTCTATTTTGTGTCTTCATTATCTCTCTGTTCCCGGTTCATTTTTTTAACCTTTTGGGACTGTTTAGTCACTGTTCCTTTTATTGTTTATTTTTGTTAGCTAGATTTTTATTGGTCACCTCCGCTAAGGATAGACAGCAGATTATTTAAAAATATGACTCCCATCAGTATTTCAATATTGGAAGAGATTAGGAAGCTACAAAATTGCATGGGAAGTCTGAAGTAACCTGTTCAAGGACTAATTCAGCTTGCTAATATGGGAAGTACTGCAACTCTCATGTGGAATCAAATGAAGTAGCAGGTGAATAACATTCTTGGAAGTTAGACTATACTCTTCCACTAGAACATTTCCAGATGGTTACATTTTTTCCATCAACTTCCGTGCTTTAGTAGATGATATATATGCTAAATAATTGTTCCTGACAATTGAATGTCATACTGGGAGTGTATTGAACTTTGTGTTGATGGCAGCTGCTAGTAAGATCAGCATGGGTGGCACAATGTCAAAAGAGACACAATGCTAAGTCTCCATTCCAGAAGTACTTCTTTTGAGGCACTTCCTTTGTTGGTGAATTGGTCACTGAAGGAGCTGCCCCACTGTAGTTAGTTCATTGTGTGTATAATGTGTTCTTGGCATTTCATTGCTCAAGTATGCAAGTGGCTCTGCCATCTACTGAACTATTAATGCTTGCAACATTGGTGCATACTCACGAGCTTATTCCAAGCTTTTTGTTTAAGGAGTACATAAGTTCTTCAGGTGCAATAACATGTGAATGTTGCACTATTTTTTCCATAGGAGTGTGAGCTAATGGTGTTGAACTCAAGGAATGAATTTCTTGAAGCCTCTGCTGAGAGTTGTTGCAACTTTCACACAGCTCATTAGCATAGAATTGTATATGGACAGATGAGGTGAATTGAAGTTCAGAAAGGAGACTGCTGTTTCAGTTGCAGTTCACCTGGAGATGTATATACATTTTCATCTGGCCTGCCAGCTGGGAAGGTAGAGGATATTGCTGGTTCATTGGGTTTTGTGAGAAAGCTCTTGGTCTTGTAGGTAGGCTTAACATGTGATGGAGTTTCCTATATATCACTCTTCTTCATATAAGGGGGTATACTGCTAAATGTAGAGAACACTCAAAGGTAAATTTACCAAGTTAAGGCAAAATACTTGCTTTCAGTTGGTGGTGTACATGTTTGGTGCACAGTTCATTCCATACACTGAGCTGGCTTGTGTAGGAACAAAGTCAGATGTGAGGTAACCAGTGTTCCCTCTAAGCTGAGTTAATGTGAGCTAGCTCAGTTTTTTAGCCTCCAGCTCACATATTTTTGTTTTAGCTCAGGAAGGATTGCTCCAGAGCAAACTAATTTATGCAGTAGCAAATCGCCCACTCACAACCTTAATGCCAGTAGCTCACAAGGTAGAATTTTTGCTCACAAGACTCCACAGTTTAGAGGGAGTATTGGAAATAACCATGAGTTTTTGACAGAATCACTTTCCTGAAGAGGGTAGGAGGCATAGCTGTATTTGCTGTAGGACAAGTACCGTGTTAGCTGACATCTTTTGAATAGCCCTAAAAGACATTTTCACTCTGTTTTGATAACGGGGACCAGGTCTATCTAGTTTGGTCTACAACATGCTGAACCTGTCAGTTATGTCCCTTTAATTTGGTTAACTGTTCAGTCTCATGTGGAGACTTGATTGGCATTTCTAATAAAACTCCTGCAGGAATAGTTTGATTTATGACATGCCATGTGGGTGATGACCTCATTACCCATTGGAATGTAGAGAAAATGAGTCTACTTGTTTACATTGGCATAAAGTAATAGAAACATTTCATGCTGTTGAGACCTTTCCAGGAGTTTCATACCAAATGTGCGTTTTTGTGATCTTAAGCAGCTTTCCCAGTATCATTACTGTTCTTGTGTCCTGCAATACAGAGAAACTGAGAATGCAGTGATAATCCAGTTCAGGCTTAAACCAGCATGGTGATTTTGCTTGCAAATACATGGGGATACTTGTCAAACTGTACTGTTCATATTTGGTGTAATACATGCATGTGGAGCTGTAGAAGTTTTTGTTTTTATTTCTGTTTCTCTAGCTTGTTCTTAAATTAACCTGTTGCCTAAAGTAATCTATAGAAATCTGTTTAGATGTGCCTACAGAAGCAAACCAGGTAACGTGTGTTCTATTGTAGCCAGGGCTATTTTTGGGCAGGAACACACAGGAATGGAGTTCTGGCTGGCTCCTGAGTTGGCCACACCCAGCAGGAACTCATTAGCATAATAGGCCACACCCAACAGCAGAAACTCATTAGGACTGGCTATATTATGGGTATGTGGCCTAACATGCAAATTAATTCCTGCTACAAAAAAAGCCCTGGGTTTTGACAACATACAAGGTAAACAGAATAAGAAGCAAAAGGTGGGTGTGGCTGGATGACCACTCTTCTGTTAACATGGTGCTGTGGCCTAATATGCTAATAAGCCATGCTGTCACTGGTGTGGCCTAATATGCTAATGAGTTTCTGCTGTTGGGTGTGGCCTATTATACTAACGAGTTCTTGCTGGGCTTTTTCTACAAAAAAAGCCCCGATTGTAGCTCTTCTGACTTCTTGTAAAAAATCGACAGCCTTTATAATGGCAGGTCACAGTTTGAAAGGCTTAAGCATTTAAAATCTCACAGCTTCTTCTGGGTTCCAGTACAGCTGTGATGTATATATTCCAACAAAAGCACAAGTGTATGATATGAAAGAACTGGGAACCGTTGATGGGTGTTTTTGGACACAAACAATCCCTATCCTCGATGTTTCTCCAGATACTGTTAATTTTCTGCAGGTACCAACCTGCAAATGGGCAAAATCAACAACTGCCTGTATGCGTGCTTTCTCCATTGTGGCTCCACCTTGTGGAATGGCTGCCTGAGGAGGTCAGAAAAGCTCCCACTTTCCTGGCCTTCCCCAAACTGTGTAAAACTAAACTGTTCAAGAGGGCTTTTCTGCGCAGGTAATAAGACTGCACAGTATAAAATGGTTTCACAAACTTACTTGGATAAATGATTGGGACTCTTGGTGTTTACTGCTGTATATAGCATATTGTAAATTGGATCCTATTATGTAATTTCTGTACCACTGGATGTGTCATGTTAGTACTCGTGTTCTTTCTGGTGGCTCCAGTTTTCTTATATCCTAATGCATTAGTTATTGAATATCCCATTTTTGTTGGTTGTACTGACTCACTATGTGTAATCCACGTTGAGTCCATGTGAGAAAGGTGGACTATAAATACATAAATTAATACTTGGAGTCAATGGCTGCTACCTAACAATGCTTCCTCTTCCCTTCTGTCTAATAAAGATACATCAGATAGATGAAGAAGTTGTAGGTTAGATTCTTGTGGTAATTTGAAGACTAACACTTACTGTGACACAAGATTTTGTAGACATAAGACTGCTTCATGGGAAGCATGAGATGTATTCTCAGCTGGCAAAGGTGTAAAAGCAAATTGTTAACAGCCAAAAGGCCATACAATGTAAGAGGCATAGTTTGTGATATTTCTATGTAAAATTCTATTGTTTCAGTATGATTACAGTGACTTTTACAACCACAGTAATTATGATAAAGCAGAGGTGACAAGACTAACAACACAATTTCCCAGCAGTTGTGGGATAGACCATAAGCTTCCCTCATAGGGACGCTTTCATCCGGTAAAATCAGTCCCGAGGGATGGGTAAGAAGACCCAGGCTAAAGTGAACCCCAAGACGGCGCCGACGACAGCACTCTCTATTTACTTTACCCGTGGGGGAAGGAAAACGGGAGAGGTGAGTGCAGTAGCGGCAGTGGAGGCAGCTAAAATGGCGGGCGCAATGCAGGAAGATGAGCCGGAGGACGCTTTAGCAACACGCAGCGAGATTTCACAATTACTACAAAAGATGGAGAAGAATATCACTAAACAAATTCGCTCCGAGCTCAAACCGCTGACGGAGCAGCTGGAAATACAACTAATTTGCTGGAAGTCTCTAAAACAGTGGGGACGGCTCTGGAAACAGCGATTACAGCAACGGAAAAGGTAAAGAAAATGCAAAGAATGGAGGACTGGCTTAGGTCTAAAGTAATGACTTTGGAAAACCGTTGTAAGGAACGGAACTTGAAATTTAGGGGGGTGCCCGAAAAAGGAGGAGGAGCTGGGGCTGAAATTGTTTTTATCACAGTGGCTTGTCTTAGCAATAAACCAGGACTCGGTCAAAACAATGGCTATAGAAACAGCTTATAGGGTGGGGCCCCTGAATAAGAACTCCAACACATTTTCTAGGGATATAATTGTGACCTTTTCCAATTTAGAAGTTAGAGGGGCTGTATTGAAGAAAGCATGGGAAGATGGTGGCCTTAAGCTTCGAGAAGCAACGGATATAACTCTTAGACCTATCTATTGAAACATTACAACATAGAAAGACCATGCAGAGTATAACAGAGCCATTAAGACAGAATAAGCTAAGATACTGTTGGCTTACAGCTACAGAACTGCTGGTGATCCATCAAGGCCACAGATATACTGCTAGAGACTTGAAGTCAGGCTATGAATTGCTAGACCAGCTTGAATTAAAATATGAGCACCTATCATCTTCGTCAGAGGGAGCTGAAGACTCAGAAGAAGAAACACCCCCGAGTTGGACCAGAGTTCACAAGAAAAAGAGCAAAAAAAGGCTTTAATTCAATCTGGAGAACTAGGATATTAAATCATTGTCTGTAGGAAGAGGGGAGGGTCTTTTGTGGGGCAAATTGGGTGTCCCCCAGTAGGGATTTTGTATTTCTTTCTTGGTTTGTATAATTTTAGTTGTGATTACTATCTAGGTAGTGGTATTTACCACTAGCTGAAGCCTTATTAGGTTATCAGTTGTATAGTATAGTTCCTTTAAATAGTAAAGGAACAGATGGGATTAGGTGGGTTAGAAGCACGGTTAATATTCAAACATTTCTGTGGGTTCCTATTGGTGATGAAAGCAGTGATATTATGTAAAGAACTGGTTCATCATTGTAGAGTCAAGAGTGAAAAATATGACATGGAGTCTTGCGATAGAAGGGAAAACTATGTTTATGTCTTTCAAGTATTTATGGGATTGGCAATGGAACACAAGAGGGGCCTTCCTCTTCTAAAAATTGGAAACTAGGATATAGGGAATGCCCAGTGAGTGAACTTGGGTACATCATTGATAATGGGTGAAAATCAGATAAAATTACTGTCTCTGAACTGTGAAGGTCTTAACAACAGAATTAAGGCAAAGAGAATGTCAGCCTCTTTGGTAAAAATGAGGCCCTCAATAGTATTCTTACAAGAGATCCATATTAAAAAGCCAGATCAAATTATTTTTAAGTCTAGGTGGTTCGTAGAACAATACACAGCACCAGGGAGCTCAAAGTCTCGAGGAGTAGCAATACTCTGCTAAAGATGCAAAATTTACATGTCATGATAACCAATTAGACCCAGATGGAAGATTTATATTTCTTAAAGGAATAATGAATGGAATATTGTGTACACTGGTGACACTTTATGCACCTAATATAGGGCAAAAAAAATTATTCAGGGTGTTCTGGAGAAACTAGAGGTATTTAAGGTAGGACACGTCATAATGGGTGGGGATTTGAATAGTGTATTAGATAGGTACTGGGATAGAAAGGTGGACTCTAAAAAAGGGCTAAATAGCAAATTATCTAGTAAGAACTTAGCATTTCAATCTTTATTAGATAAATACGATCTTAAGGATATTTGGCATTTACAAAATCCTGGAGTAAAGGATTACACCCTTTTTTCATTTAGGCATAAGGTTTTTTCTAGAATTGACATGATAATGATCTCTTCATCATTAATTAATAAGGTAAAGAAAACAGGTATTGGGTTACGTACAATGTCTGATCATGCATGGATAGAATGTAATGTTTGGTTAGGTCATTTAGAAAAAAGCACAGGACAATGGACACTCAATAAGAACATTTTATTACATGACAATACTACTAAAGAAATTGACAAAGCTATAAAGGAATACTTTCAGTTTAATGAACAGTGTGGAGTAGCGCAGGAAACCCAATGGGATGCGATGAAAGCAGTGGTACGTGGGAAGATTATTTCTTTAACAGCACACTACAGTAAACAAAGAAATGAGTTAAGGCAAGACTTAATGAGAAAAATAAGTATATTAGAAGTAAAACATAAGAATACGGGCTCTAAAAGAGTATATAAAGCTCTTATGGTAGAAAGGAAAAAATTGGAAGCATTAGATATTAATAAGATCCAAAAAAGCCTATTGTATCTCAAGCAAAAATATTGGGTGAGGCATACAAAGTCTATTAAAATATTGGCTTAGAAATTAAAGGAAAAACAATCTAGTAATGTTATATCAAGTATAAAAAACGCAAAAGGGGTAATGAGAACAGAAACTAAAGAAATTCTTCAGATATTTCAACAATTCTATGAGAAATTACATACCTCAGACAATCCATCACCTTGTAGTATACAGGCTTATCTCCAAGAAAATAATTTGATTAAATCCATAAATCAAATGCACCAACAATTAATAGAAGCACCAGTAACAGAGCAAGAGGTGGGTAAAGCTATCTCACACATGAAAACTGACAAGGCATTTGGAAGGGATGGGTATCCCACAGAATTTTATAAGAAATTTCAAAAGACATTAATACCCTATTATACAAAATTATCTAACTATATCTTAGAAACAGGAAACAAACCCCATACTTGGAAAGAAGCAAAAATTATAGTTATCCCAAAGAAAGATAAAGATACGCTTTCTGTAAAATCTTACCGTCCTATCTCATTACTTAACTGCAATTATAAGATGTTTGCAACTATTTTATCAAGTAGGCTTAACTTAATAATAGGAGACTATATCCATTTAAACCAGTCTGGATTTATCCCAGGTCGGGATATAGCAGACAATATAAGGAAAACTATAAATATAATCCATTATGCAAATAAAAATCAAATAGAGCTCAGTATAATCTCATTGGATATCGAGAAAGCCTTCGATAGGGTGGAACCTGCATTTCTTAAGGCCCTGGTAGCAGAAATGAATTTTGGTACGAGGTTCCAGAGAGCTATAGAAGCTATATATACTGAACCAGTAGCCCAAATAATGGCGAATGGTCAGTTATCATCGAACTTCGTGCTCTCCAGGGGCACTAGGCAGGGGTGCCCACTGTCGCCACTCTTATTTGCTCTAGTAATCGAACCATTAGCAGAAGCGGTTAGGAATGCACAAGAAATTCAGGGTATAACTACATCTCAGATCAATTACAAACTAAGTTTATTTGCGGACTATATAGTTTTATACGTCACTCGACCAGAGAAGTCACTTCCTATTTTTAATAAAATTTTAACACAATATGGGGAAAAGGCGGGTTTACAAGTAAATCAATCTAAAACAGTACTCTATCCAATAAATTTACGGCAATCAACTAAAAACTATTTGATACAGAACTTTCAATATAGTTGGACTACAGGAACATGGAAATATTTGGGTGTTAAAATCCCTTTAGATATTAGGAAATTGTTTAAAGAAAACTATGGAGAGGTAATTCAGAATATCAAGGAACAAAGCATAAAAAGGCATCCTAAATCATCGGTCTGGATTGAGAGGATTAAGATCTTAAAAATATTTTTTTTACCAAAACTCCTGTATTTGTTTAGAGCACTACCATTGGAGATCCCATTAAAAACTTTGAGTAGATGGCAAGGAGACTGGAATAAGTTCGTCTGGGGATATAAGCCTGCTAGAATTAATTTTTCTACAATTAGGAGACCTAAAAGCTTAGGAGGGCTTGTAGCTCCAGATTTAAAACTTTATTATCAGTCAGCTCAATTGGTGATTCTGTTGCGTATCCTTAGAGACCCGCAATCTATAGAGTGGATTCCTATAGAGGAACAATGGTTTAATTCTTTGAATTACTTGGAACTAATTTGGGCAGATACTTTGGAACACAAGAAGATACCAGGAACACCGTTTATCAATTCAATGATGAGAATATGGGATAGTAGAAGGAAACATCTTACCTCACCTTTGTCTGTGGCTTCTGCGTTTTGTAGACAGAAATGGTTTCAACCAGCACTAGTGGGAGGTACGTATAAAATCTGGAAAAGAGCAGGTTTAGTTAGATTGCTTGATATTACAAAAGAGGGATATTTGTTATCTAAAATAACGCTGGAAACCAAAGCCGGAATGGAACTCCCATGGTTGGAATATAATCAGTTGCAACATATGCTTAGTATACCAAAAATAAGGTCAGCCTTGCAGAATCCACCAAAACCATTTGAACAGCTAATTATCCAAGGGACTCATAAAGGGTTAATCTCTAAGGTGTATAAGATATCGATGGAACAAGAAATCCGAAAGCTTCCAAAATATTCACGAACATGGCACCTTGACACTGAGAATCCTATGACTCTAGAACAATGGCAATCAATCTGGGTCTCGTATGTTTTAAAGTCAAAAATAATCAATATATCAGAATGGCAAGATGGTATATGACACCAAGGAAACTCAATTGCATGAATAAAAAAATATTACCGGAATGTTGGAAAAAATGTGGGAAAGTTGGGACATTTCAACACTGTTGGTGGGACTGCGTTGTAATTCAGAGATTTTGGCATTTAGTATTAAAAGAAATTCATTTTTTAACGGGTTATGATATACCATGTACAATAGAAACAATATTGTTAAATTACTGGCAGGAGATCTCGATTCCCCAAATACGAAAAGAATTGATACTGATTCTCATAACAGCAGCAAAGACTACAATTGCATTTAAATGGAAAAATGTAAGTGGTCCACTAATTAAAGAGTGGTATCACAGACTATGGGATTATTTATTGATGGACAAGATTTCAGATGTATTGTCACATAATCATTTGGATAAAAAGAAGTCTAATTTTGTAGCAAGATGGTACCCAATATTAGAGAATTGGGATAAAATATTGGTTAATCAGAATAACATACGGGGCTATAGATTCAAGAATTTCTTGAAAACCAATTGGTTAACCTAAAAATAAACTTTATTAGTACTAGTTTAGGTATCTGACTAGAAGTTGATATCTAAGTAAAATGTCAATAGGAGCAAGAAAATGTTTTGTATTCCTAATAAGTTGATCGACACGTGGTGAATGTATGGTTATATGTTTTGATATTAATAAAATGTATTTTTTTAAAAAAAAACTGTCCCAGAGACAAACTATATGTGATTTGTTGGCACAAACACCCACTGCAAGAAGTATGGGTGGCAAGAATGTGAGCATGCTTTTCTGCAAGTGACTTTAAGGGTCTCCGTCCCACCTGAGGGCTGGCAGCCCCTGGCAATTTGGGTGGGGAGGCAGAGGCTTACCCAAGTGGCATCCCACAATGCTGCAGTTTCATCTCAGGATATGTAACCACTGTCTCAAGATACTCTAGGATTTTCCTAAAATGGTGACATCACTTACAGTTATGCGGTCAGAAGTGACATTGCAGGACCACCCATTTTCCCTGTGCCACTGCATCAAGCGGCAGTGAGGAACTGAGGGCAGGACACTGCCTGTCAAAGTGGGCCATCTGGCCACCCTACAAACAATCTATGCAGAGCTTGGAAGATTTCCTTCTGGATCTTAATGTCTTTTCTGTTTCAATATTCCTTTTAAAATTATGTCCATGCTCCTTAGGCTTAGGGTTCAAGGTTCCCCAAACCTCTGAAATGATGATTCATTCTAAGTCATAGTATTTCCTTAGCTTGCTGCATGGGTGAAGCCAGTTTTATGCTATGTTTAGTATTCTAATGCCCCACATTCTATTGTTAGTTAAGTAAATCAAGGCTATTTATTTCTCTGTACAATCTCTTATTGGCTTTTGTGGAAGTATGAAGCTGTCAGGTATGTGAAGAGGTGCAAAGAACTGTGTAGGCTGCAAGTCCTTCAGTTTTCATGCTGGTTGTCACTTTCTTCTTGCTATCTGCTTTAAGCAGAGGTATTTGCACTTCATGTGCTATGGAAAACAGATTAACCATTAACCTGGTCTATATACTTGCTCCTGAACCACCTTCTCAGTTTAGTATCCATAAATGCAGAGCACAAAGAAGAGTCCCATGGCACTTTAAAAACGAGCAAATGTAGCAGAAGCTTTCTTGGTCTTGAGCCCACTTTTCAGATGCCTATGAAACAAAAAGCAGCTCTCTGTACATCACAGTTGCTGTGCAAGATGCTTGTACAATGTGTGGCACCATTCAAATTTGTACATAAGCTGTGTGCTGCCCAGAACAGGTAGAGCATTTCTGGAGAGCTTTCCCCCCATTTTCTGTTTTAATTTTTCAGTGTTGTATCTTACATGTAGTGGTAGGAGACTAATTTAAGTGCCTGAAACTGAGCAGGATCGCTGCCAAAACGTCTAGGATTTTATAGTTTCCAGACTTCCACAATAATTTTGTCAGTACATTTTGAAGGTTTAACAAGCAAGGGTTCCAGTGGGCAAAAGGCATAATACAGCTCCTGAACAGAAATTAATCTCTTGCTAGAGTCTGATGTCTTACTGCTGTTGGCCTGACTGGCACTTCCTACCTCTCTTTAACCAGCCAAGCCAGCTCTAACATTTGACATGTGTGAGCATGATGATGATGATGATTCAGTCTGGCTTGAATGTGTGAAACAAAAATAAGCAACTTAGCATAAGTCTTGTGCATGTTACCTGTTGCACATCAAGGAGTCCTCAAGCTTATTGAGCCTGTGGGCACTTTTGGAACTTTGCAAATGGAGAATACCAACTCAAAATAGCTCCCAGGGGGAGCCGGGCCAATTGCAGAATGTTGTGAGGAAAGCCAAGCCATCCCCCTGTGATGGAGCTGACTGTTAGTAAATGGATGCTCCTTGCAGGTGGTGTCTCCTGGAATCTTCTGAAACCAGGAAGCTTTGGGGAAGAGGTGCTTTGTCAAAGAAGAAAATGAGCACCAGAAAAGAGACTGCAGGGTCTTTGGGTGGCATACTGAGGATTATAATGCTGTGTCAACTGATACCTAGGGTTGCTAGCTCTGTGTTGGGAAATACATGGAGATTTTCAGGGCAGAGCCTGGAAGAGGGTGGAGTTTGGGGAGGAGAGGGACCTCAGCAGGGTATAATGGAGTCTGCCCTCCAAAGCAGCCATTTTCTCCATGGGAACTGATCTTAGTCATCAGGAGATCAATTGTAGTAGCAGTTGATCTCCAGGGGCCACCTGGAGGTTAACAACCATACTAATACCTGGTTTCCAGTGCACATATTGCAGTTCAGAGGAAAGAACCCAAAGTACAAGCTGCAAACCTCCTCAACTTTATGGGTGTCCAAAATGTTCTAGGTGTGTTAAATGTTTGTGATACTGAAATCCACCTTATTCTTCATTAGGTTTTGGTGCCAAGTGATTAACACAGAAAATGAGAAGGTTTTTGAGGCCTGGACATGATCCAGTAAGAGAGAGGCTCAAGCGTGACCTTTTCCAGTTCAACAAGGTATGTGGCCCAGAAACTAGTAGAGAATGTTTAAACAGCAGCCTGTCCAGGCAGGCTGAAGTATGGGAAGGACTGGGATTGTTCAGCCCTGCAATAGGAGAACTACATTCATTAGGGGTGATTTTGCTCTACTTTTAAATGAGCATAGGCTAGGAAACCAAACAAATATTTGATCCACTACTGCTGGGTTTACATGGCCACATCGCAGAACGTTTACATTTGCTTGTCTTAAGCTAGCATACTGCTTCCTACTTCCGGATGGGCACTGTGAGACTTCTGATGAGATCCAATAAGCCAGGCCTTGTATTGCAAAACAAAGTCCTTATTTCTTAATGGTCTTTCAGGAAACACTTGCGTTGTTAGTGATACCACATACAGAATGGGGGGAACTGATATCCTGTATTCAAACAGTAGCAAAAGAGCAGGTATCAATCAGAATAAAAATATCAAGCGCCAAAATGTGCTACCGTTACTTTCTCCACCACCACCCAAATTACAGTTCTCCCTTTACTAGGTGGTAAATCAGTAATAAAGTCCATAGAAATGTCCTCCCAAGGACGGGAGGGGGTGGGAAGGGGTTGTAAGAGACCCGGAGATTTTCCCCCTTGTTTTTTGCACATCAAGCAGGTTTGGCAAGAAGTCATATAATCTGAGACATGTTTTCACATTCGTGGCCTCCAAAACTGTCTTTGAAGCAAGTTCAATGTTTTCAGATATCCAAAATGTCCAGAAAGCTTAGATTCATGACAAGCATGTAAAATAGACAGTCTAAGAGACTTGGGCACTACCAACTTTATACCAGCACCCATCTGGTTTAAGTTCCAAGCCCTCCTCCTCACTCCATTCATCCCGATCCTGCTGGGAATACTCCATAGCGCATTTTGTAATGCACTCAGAGGAAGGAGCCGGGGTGGATTGCTGCTTTTGGCTTCGGGTGACAACAGCCCCACTAAGTTGCTCAGGCGAAAACATGGAATCGAACACTTCTCTCTTAGATTCATGCTGGGGAAGCCTGGACAACGTGTCTGCTAGGGGATTAGATGTCCCAGGGAAATGGCGCAGTCTGAAATTGAATTTGGAAAAAAAATCGGCCCACCGGAGCTGTTTCGTGTTTAAAGTTCTACGAGTACGCAGCGCCTCCAGGTTTTTATGATCAGTCCAGATTTCAAACGGCGTCTGCGCCCCCTCCAACCAATGTCTCCAGGTGGACAAAGCTAAGCGAATTGCGGCTGCCTCTTTGTCCCACACCGACCAGTGTCTTTCAGTCTCATTGAATTTCTTGGAGACATATGCTTCCCATCCTTCCCCTTTTGCAGGATTGCCCCCCCCCCCAATGGCCACATCGGAAGCATCAACATGTACAATGAATTCTCAAGTCTCATCGGGGTGCGCCAGGATGGTCTCTGAAGTAAAAAGTCTCTTAAGCTTTTCAAAGTCTGCTTGACAGACAGGTGACCAGTTCAGCCGCTCACCTAGCTTGCCAGCTTCAGGACCCTTCCCTTTTGTTTTTAACAGGTCGGTTAAGGGTAGGGTGACTGTAGCAAAGTCCTTTAGGAATGTTCTGTAAAAGCTGCAAAATCCTAAGAGGCTCTGAAGTTGTTTGTGTGTACGGGGGGCTTCCCACGTTACTACCGCTTCCACTTTGTCTGGGTCCATCTCCAAACCTCTAGGGGAGATGTGGTACCCCAAAAAGTCAATTTCGGTACAGTGAAACTCGCATTTTGACAGTTTGGTAAACAGCTTATGGTTCATGAGGGTAGACAACACTTCTCTCATCAATTTAACGTGGGAAGGTTTATCTTGGAAATAAACAATGATATCATCTAGATAACAGAGCACCCCCTTAAATAAATGCTTGTGCAACACTTCATTAATTAGGCTCATAAAAACTCCAGGAGCTCCAGCCAATCTGAAGGGCATCACCAGGTATTCAAATTGCCCCAGGGGGGTATTAAAGGCAGTCTTATACTCATCCCCCTCCTTAATGCGCACTCGGAAATAGGCTTCTCGTAAATCCAGTTTGGAAGAATCTTCCCCTTAGCCGCCTCTGCCAACAAGTCTTCTATCAGGGGCAAGGGGTAGGCATTGGAGGTGGAAACAGCATTCAGCCCCCTATAGTCTGTGCAAAGCCGTAAGCCACCGTCCTCCTTTTTCCGGAAAAGAACAGGAGCGGCAAATGGTGATTTTACTGGGCGAATGAAACCCCGTTCTAAGTTTTTATCCAAAAACGTTCGCAGTTCATCTCTCTCTGAGGGACTCATAGGATATAACTTTCCCTTTGGCAGCTTCTCCCCAGGTAACAGTTCTATGGCCCAATCAGTGAGTCTATGGGGGGGAAGTTCATCAGCCTCTGTTTCACTGAACACTTCAGCCAGGTCCCGGTACTCCGGAGGAATTTTGTTTAAGTCCTCTGAAACCAAGCAAGCGAAGGGGGTGGAGGGAGGTCCCGAACCCCAGCCGGGATTCCATTTGTGCTGTGTGCATTTAGGATCGACCAATGTAATTTTCCCCTCACTCCACTTGACATAAGGATCATGGGCTCCCAACCATGGGCTCCCCAACACCATGGGGAATTGGGCATGGGGGGTGATGACAAAGGCTCTCTGCTCCCAGTGATCCCCGGTACCCACAATTAAAGGCTCAGTCTCTGCTATGCAAGCCTCTTTCATTTCAGACCCATCCATTTGAGTGAATCGCAGAGGCTCCGACAGTGTGTTAACTTTGGGTCCCAACCCCTCCACCACCAAGGGGCTAATCAAGTCTCTAGCACACCCTGAGTCAATAAGGGCTCGCACCCTGACGTGGGTACCACTTCCAGGAGCAATAACAGTCACAACCATATAGAGCAAAGGCCCAGGACTGCTCACCATTGGCGGCGCGGCCGGAGGGGGACCTGCAGCTCCGCACCTCCTACTGCAGGTCTGGGAAGTTTCCCGATGGCTGAGTGGTCACAGCCTCCAGTGTTGCATTTTCGCCCTCGTTCAGTGCCCCTTCCAGCTGTAATGCCCGGGGTTTGAAAACTCCTTTAGTGGGTTGCGGTGTCCCTCCAGGAGTCGGCTGGGGAGTCTTCAATGCTTTCGGGGGCCCCAGGGGACAGAAGGATGCGAAGTGCCCGCTCTCCCCGCAGCGCATACACAACCCTTGCTTAATACGGGCATCACGGAGCTCTTGAATGGCAGTTTTAAATTTGGGTTTTGGTGTGGCTTTGGCGGCGGAGTGGGAGGCCGGTGAACTCAGCTTAATCAGCGTGAACCTCTCCTCCACGTCGGCTGCTGCTCGCATCCAAGCCACCAACGAGCCGGGCCGATCATTTCTCAACACAGTCTTGTATATCTCACGGTTCAGCCCCTCCGGGTACTTTTTGATGAAGAGATCTTGACCCCAACCCTGCACCTTCGCAGCTATTTTACGGAATTGGGCAGTGTACTCCCTTACAGAGGATCGGCCCTGAACCAGCTTCCGCAGCTGATTCCTGGCTTTCTCCTCCCCCAAGGGATCCTCGTATTGCTGCCGGAGGGCCCACATAAAGTCATTTACTGATCTCAGTTCAGGACCTGGGGGGTTGTGCAGACTCACATGTGCAGTCACTTGCAGTGTCCCGCAGCTTCGAGCCAATGTAGCCTACCTTCTCATGTTCAGTAGGGTAAAGATGGCCCCAAGTTCCCAAAAACCGCTCAGTCTCGATGATGAAAAAGCGGAGCTTATCAGGATCCCCATCAAACGTAGCTGTCAAGGGATTGTTGGGTGGCTGCCGGTACAACCGGTCCACAGGACGTGGGGGTGGCTGTGCTGGTGCTGCTGGCGGCTGCTGTGGGCCCACGGGTGGTTGCTGCGCGGGTCCCACTCCACCATCCTGCTGCTGAGCCGGCACTCCACCATTCCCTCTAGCCCCTGCCGGAGGGACTGCTCCTAGCACAGCCTGTTGCATCTCGAGTAGTGCCTCGCGTAGTTCAGCCACCAGCTGGTCGTGCATCTCATCAAATCTCCGGTCCATTTGCTTCCAGAGGTCATCCGTACCTCTCTCTGATGGAGAGGATCATATACAGCCAGAAATGGGTTTACATTTTAATTTTTATATCTAGATAAGGTACTGAGGGATTTTCCTTTCATTTTTAACATCATTCTCAGAAGTAAGCTGTTAATTTAGAATGAAAACTGAGACTAGCTGATGTAGTTGCAGTGCTGAGGTGTTACTTTCTCTGGCACAAGCCAGCACTTAGTCACTTGAACCACAGTAAATGTAAATGGATCTTGGAAGCTCCATTCCTAAACATGCTGCTCCTAATTCTGTGTTGCAATTAGTAGAGCTGGCTACTTGGAAGTAACAAAATGTCTAGACACAGGGGTGTTAAACTCATTTGTTATGAGGGCCAGATCTGACATAAATGTGTCTTTGTCAGGCCAGGCCATGTGTGCCTTAAAACATAATGCCAGGTACCAGAGAGATAAATTTTATAAAGGACAGTAGCAGGTAAGCTCCGAGTTGGTGTGTCCTCACTGCAAGGCCCCATGGGCTGGAGGGTACACAGAAAACCCCCCATGGGTGGACTGGAGATCCAGAGGTGCAGTGCTGGGCAGACATTCCTGTGGTGCCTGGAGGGGGACAAACCCCTCCCCCAGCCTACTCCCAATGCCAAGGCTGTGAGCCTGGACCCCAGGGTGGCTGGTTGTTGTGAACTCCCCCATGCCCCCAGACCACCATGGAAGGGGACTGGGAAGATGTTGAACTAACCTCCCTGGCTGCAGAAGCGGGGGGGGGGGCACAGGTCCAAGGCCACGTGCATGGCAGGACCCAGACCAAGCAGAGCCTGATAAGCTGGAAATGCTAGTGCAGCAGCGGTTGCCTCCAACCAAGGCCACCAGGCAGGCGATCCATGCCAGGGAGATGCTGGGAGTTCAAGCCAGAGATTGTCAGTAAGCTGTGCCACACCCATATGGCAGCAGCTGCTCCAGGCCGAAGGCATCCATATCATCTGATGAGAGAGCAGGCACCCTGCGCACAAGGCCACGTATGTGGCAGAGGCCCCAGGCCACCCTGTGACCACTATAACCAGAGATCACTGGCACTGACCTCGCCTTGGAACCCCAAGCCCGCATGAATGTGGCTGCAGTGGCTCCCAACTGACCAGTGAGGCTGCCGTTGAAGTACAGGGTTTCTGCTTGACTGCTGCAGACCAGGTTGTTCAGCCATGTAGAAACCATGATCAGTGCAGCCTCCTGTTTCCTCCCTCGCACCAGTTTCTTGTGGGCTAGTTAAGACCCCTAGTTCCAGCCCCTGGGCCTTATGTTTGACATCCCTGGTCTAGAATGTGGATATCATGACACAAATTGTTGTGCATATTATTTTATTTATTTTGATTTTTGTCTCCCCTTCCCCCCAGAAGCGGGCTCAGGGCGGGTTACAGTCACACAGGAGTCATAACAATGACAAAATATAAATTAAACAGTTAAAACATTATCCATATCAAGTAAAAGCTAACCAACAGTGATCAGAGTGGGAATGCCTCAATAAACATGCTCAGTTCGGGCTATTAAGAAGCTAGCATTGTCAGCTGGAGAGGTCAGGGTAGATTTTTATGTCCGTCGCCTCACCCAAAAGCCCAGCAGAACAGCTCCCTCTGAGGTGGAGGACATCTCCATTGGGATATTCCCATCATTCCTTTAGGGAGGCAGGAAATACTTCCCCCCCTTTCTCTTGGTCCCTTTGGAATAACCCTTTCTCTTTCCCTTTTTTTTTCTGCCTCCTAGGGAGTAGCAGCCTTTTTATATCTTGTTCTAAGTCTTTTCCTTCCTCCTGTCCAGCTCTAATTACATTCTTTCATATTCTTTCTCACCTCCCTTCTTTCCCCTTGGAGCTAAGACGACTCTGAAGAGGCTCAGCTTTGCCTGGCGCTCATCGGACCACATGGTGGCTAACAAGCCCACCAACGGCTTTTCTTCAGAGGAGTAAGAGACAGCACACGCCGTGGCCATGGCTGCAGCGCTGTCCGATGGTGGGGCCAACTTACCTTCGTGGCTTGCTTGCGCCGCCCCAGCAACCCTTCCTGAAGTGGCAGCAGTACAGCGGGCTTAGAAGTGCTGCTGGCAGCAAATGGACATGGAACCAGTCCATCCTGGGCAGGAGAAGACTGGTGGCCATTTTGGAGCCTACTCCTACATCCTTATTAGCCTCCTGCAGGCCATCTTGGGGACGGAGGGATCAGACTCCGACTCCCATCCAGCTCACCCAGAACCCATGCGGATCGGTGGACCCAGCCTTTCAACAAGTAAAGCTATAAATGCGGGGCCCCTGCTTGCTTCTCCAGGCATTATGCAGGTATTTCACCAGGTCATGCAAGAGGAAAAATCCTTCTGTTCCAAGAGGGGGCACAGTCCACGCTACTGTAACCTGCCAGTCTTTGGCCCAGCAAGGCAGCCCAGAAGGCTCCCCCAATCCACAGCAGGGAGCAAAGGGGGGCACTGGGAAGAGGAGGATTCTTCTGAATCTGATGGAAGACAAAGAGGAGGAGGAATTCCTCTTCGATGAAAGGGGGGAGTCAAGACCCAGACCGAGAGCTCCTATCTATACCTTGTGGCTATTAACCACTGATGGACCTCAGTTCCATATGTTTATCCAATTCCCTCTTGAAGCCATACATGCTTGTAGCCGCCACCACTTCCTGTGTCAGTGAATTCCATGTGTCAATCACCCTTTGGGTGAAAAGGTACTTCCTTTTATCCGTTCTAACCCTACTGTTCAGCAATTTCATTGAGTGCCCACGCGTTCTTGTATTGTGAAAAAGGGAGAAAAGTACTTGTTTCTCTGCCTGCTCTATACCATGCATAATCTTGTAAACTTCCATCATGTCACCCCTCAGTCATCGTTATTCAAGCTAAAGAGCCCCAAGCGCTTTAACCTTTCTTCATAGCGAAAGTGTTCCAACCCTTTTATTGTTCTGGTTGCCCTTTTCTGCACTTTTTCCAATGCTATAATATCCTTTCTGAGGTGTGGTGACCAGAATTGCACAGAGTATTCCAAATGAGTCGCACCATCGATTTATACAGGGGCATCATGATACTGGCTGATTTGGGACTTCCGGCAAGACTTGCGACCATGGCGGACGTGCTCCTCTGCATCTGCGGGGAGCGCGATCCGTACCCGGCGGGAAGAAGGGGCTTCGGACTGGTGCCGAGCCTCCAGAGACCCTAGTGAAGGGGCTCTGCCTGGGGTGGCACGAAGGGGATCTCTCCCTACGGTGGCGACCGAGGGATTGAGGTCCCCTTTCATCACCCCCATAGGTTCTCCCGTCCGTGGGAGCCGTATGGCTAAAAGCGCAAATCCGTGAAGCAGCAGAGAGTGCGAAGCCTTGAAGCTTGAACTTAGTTACGCATGGAGAAAACGTGAGTCTGAAGTAAAAATAAACAGAACACAGCGGGAAAGGTGGGTGGAGTGAACCCCCCCTCGAGATCGGCGTACTTACGAGACTCTCTACGTGGCGTTACTGCATGAAAAAAAGTACGTTCGGCTTGCTAGATGGCGGCATCGCGCTTTAGAGGATATGAACTTTTAAAAGTTATAAGCGCAGTTGTAGAATTTGCTTCTTTCGTCCATCTTATCTAACTATCAACAAAAAGCGCAGCCTCAACAATGGCGGGGAAACCGAAACCTTCCCCCAAACTAGGAAGTACAGCTCCGAGTTCAAAGGTTGATACCACAGAGATGAGCACTGTGTTCTCCTCGTTATTGCGACCTCTAGTGGACCAAATGACAGCTCTCAACGTCAAGATGGATAAAATGCAGCTGGAATTGAAAGAGTCGAATAAAACTACAGAGAAGCTGCAGCGAGAACTTCTGGAAGTTAAGACTTCAGTAAAAAATCATGATTCAAGGCTACAAAAAGCAGAGAAAGAAAAGGCCTTCTATTCTGATCAGCTCTTGAAACTACAGATGGAAAGATCGAATTTTTTCCTAAGACTTCAGAATGTGCCAGAGGATAAAGGAGAAGACCTTAAAAATCTGCTAAGTGAAGCGCTTGAACCAGTGACAGGCTTAAAAGCAGCGGAAATAAAAAGCGACATGGATATGGTTTACAGAACCTATCCAGATTATACTAAAAAGAAAAGCCTGCCTGGTGAAATTCTGATAAGGTTCTCCAAAAAGTCAAGAAGGGATGTGGTGCTTAGGACCACAAATAAAGCGGTTCTGAAGATCAAAGGAAAAGAAGTTAAAGTGATGATATTCCATTTGAAATAATATTCAAGATATTCCATTTGAAATAAGGAAAAGAAGGAAAGCCTATGGAAAACTGACATCTTGGCTACAGTCTGAATCTATTATCTACAGGTGGAACGTTCCGGAAGGACTGAGCTTCAGCATCAAAGATAAAAAATATAAGATTGACTCTGTTCAACAGGCAAAAAGTTTTTTGGAAAAAAGCAAAGAAAAGAAAAAAGAGAGAGACTCAGATGGTTCGCTGGCATCGCAAGAAAGTATGTATGGATTTGATAGCTCAAAGAGTGAAGAAGAGATTTCTGACTCGGAAAAAGGAGCAGCAGCTCCAAAGGTACAAGAAGAGACTGTTAAGACAAGAAGAGGACGAAAGAAGAAATAAGGGTTGAATTGTTTTTATTGAAAATTGCACTTATATATTTTATATAATTTGTATAATTAAGCATTCCTCCAAAAGAGCATGTCTGTCAAACAGCTTTTTTATTTTTCTTATAGCATCAGTAACAATGTTAATTGAAAATCAACCAAGGTTTAAAATGCTTCATATGTATTAGTGGTAAGGTAATATTAAGCAAATGCTAAAGCACACTCTGTATAAGGTAAATGTAGCTTAGAAAGTAGCGATGTAGAAGTAGTTATAGAAAAAACCAATAAAAATCTTTTTTAAAAAAATGATACTGGCTGATTTGTTTTCAATTCCCTTCCTAATAATCCCCAGCACAGCATTGGCCTTTTTTATTGCAGTCGCACATTTTCAGTGAGTGGAGTCTACTACAACTCCAAGATCCCTCTCTTGGGTCAGTCTCCGCCAGTTTGGACCCCATCAACATGTATTTATAGTTAGGACTTTTGGCTCCAATGTGCACCACTTTGCACTTGGCCACATTGAACCCCATTTGCCATGTTGACACCCACACACCCATCCTCGACCGATCCCTTTGGAGTGTCTCACAATCCTCCCTGGTTTTCACTACCCTAAATAATTTTGTGTCATCTGCAAATTTAGCCACTTCACTGCTTACTTCCAACTCCAAATCACTGATGAACAAGTTAAAAAGCATCGGACCCAGTGCTGATTCCTGTGATACCCCACTGCTTATCACCCTCCACTGAGAAAATTGCCCATTTATACTCACTCTCTGTTTCTTATTAATTAGCCAGTTTTTTATTCACAAGAGGACTTGTCCTTTTATCCCATGACTGTTGAGCTTACTTAGGAGCCTTTGATGAGGAACTTTATCAAAAGCTTTTTGGAAGTCAAGGACATGGCATCCTTGGTAGCAAGGAGTTTCACATCATCCCTGCTGACTCTGGCCTCATGATATCGTGCATAGACATGATTAAATGGGCATGCCTTCACTCCAGAATGCTGCAACGCCTCCTGCAACTATACCAGCGGCCAATCATGAAACACAGGGAAATTAATTTGCGGGTCCCAGCAATGGTAAAGAACAGTTTGATGTGGTGGTCAAACTCGGAGAATTTTCGACTGGGCAAGAGGCACTACATATAGTCACCCAAAGAGATATTCACAGATGCCACTCTTTCTGGTTGGGGAGTGATTCTGGAGGAAGAACCCATACAGGGCCTGTGGTCGCAAGAGGAGCGAACTCTCCCAATTAACATGTTGGACCTCAGAGCGATCCAGCATGCTTTGAGCCACTTCACCATCAGGCTTTTCACCATCAGGCTTCAGGGCCAGCATGTCCTTATCCAAATGGACAACATTGCAGCCATGGCGTAGTCAACAAACAGGGTGGGTCCCGATCATCTCTACTGCACTGGGAGGCATCCAAAGTTTTGACACGGCCCAAGAGGAACATGGCTTCAGTGTGGGCAGAGCATGTTGGGGCCCACCAATACACTGGCCGATGGGCTCAGCAGGGAAACTATCAGGGGAGGGTGCTCTCTCCACCTGACCCGGTTCCAACTTATTGTAATGCACCTGGGGCAACCCCTAGTGGACCTATTTGCATCTCCGACGAATCATCAGCTTCCACACTTCTTCATGAGGTATTACCACCAGGTGGCAGAAGCAATGGATGCCTTGACCTCACCATGGCCCAAGAGGAACAGCCTTGAATTAAACAATACTGTTGGGGGGGGGTCTCATTCCCCCGCTATTTGCTCTTTCCTGAAAGTCCCTGTAGTCCCTTTCTTCTGTTTCCTGCTCTCCTTCCCCACTCATCAGGCAACCTACCTTTATCTGCCCTCCTGTCTTCATCTTTTCCTCCACCTGGCAGCCTCTCCCAAAGAAAAGTGTGGCCTGGTTGCACGGTACTGGCTGCTGAACAGGGCTGAGTTGTGTGGGGCTGGTTGGATTGGGCCCAGGTGCACAGTGGGGAACCTGCAAGTACTTGCGGGGAGCACCTCTCTTTCACCTGTGCCTTCCTCACACAGTTTGAACTTCTGTCCTCCTAGCAATCCCCATATACTCAACTTTTCCTGTTTCCTTCTCTTCTTCCCAATTCAAGTTAACCTACTTTTTACCTGCCCCCTCTTCAGCTATATCTTTTTTATCTAATATATACTTGGGTTGCTAACCTCCAGGTGAGGCCTGGAGATCTCCTGGAATTACAGCTGATTTCCAGATGAGAAAGACCCTTTGGACATTATGAGGATATACGCAGCTGAGGTCACTTCCCTCCCCAAACTCTACTCTACAGGCTCCACACCCCAAATCGCCCAAGTTTTTCCCAACTGGGAGTTGGCAATCCTATACATACCCCTTTTCCCCCACCATCCTCACAACAACCTTATTAGGTAAGTTAGGCAGAGAATGTGTGACTGGCCCAAGGTCACCCATTAACCTTCCTCAGCAGACTGGGGATTTGAACCTTGACCTCCAAGATCTTTCTCTGAAATTCCAACCATTACATCACATGGGCTTTCGTGGTGTTGCTCATGTTGAACAGTAGCAAGCAGCTGGGCTTGGGTAAGACATGCATGACTCATGGTGGCAAGTCACTCATGGTTGGTGCCGGACCTCACCCTGATGAATTCTTCTTCAGAGATCAGAACAGCCCTGAAAAGGCCCTTGCCTTTTACTGACAGAAATCAAGGCTTAAAGGCTGGCAATACAGTTGTGGCTGCCTAGCAATGACTAATGAGGGTATTTGTTTCTTAAAGGTATAGGTGATGCTTCTATCATTTGGGGTGTTAACTCCCCGTTGTTGTTTTTAAGATTTCAGATTTCTCCGCAAACTTGAGTCTTTTCTCAAATTTGTAGAAAGATCTGTCTTTTCTAACTATGGCCCCAGTCCCTGCATTTAAGTATCTGCAGATGGACCGTGTTGAAAATTAGATATATTGATACTTCTGCCCTAGAAAAAGAGTCCTTATTAACTGCATATACATCATATATACGACCCCTTCTGTCTAGATTTGACCCTCTGCAGTCTTATCTTGATTTTAGGCCAGAAGTCCTGCACAAATTCCTCCTAGAAGACATTCAGAGTTCAGTGACTTACGCTGTGGCGAAATTTTGTTTCTAAGATATTAGGAAACGTAAACTTAGCTGAAAAAACTGTATGATTCTCTTACTCTTATTAAATTATTTTACTAATTTATTAATTTTCTCTTGTTAATGTTCTTATACTACTACTATGTTATTACTGTTTTAATCTCTTTTATATAAAAATTGTACTGTTTTGTTGGCTCTTGCTGTAATAAATTAGATCGCATATATATCTCCCCTTGCTTTTTGCAAGTACTCCATCTCCTGATTTCATGTTCAAGCTTTTAAAGGAAGCATTTGGTAAAGAAACATCCTGGAAGTTCTTTGAAAAGTCAGCGTAAATACCTTGTCATACTAAAGTGCCTTAGGTGGTTAACCATTTACTCAGTTCCATAGCTCTCTGAAATGAATAACAGCTCACCTATTCTGAATTAACTGTATATGTTCCAAAAGGGAAGACTTCCCCCATCCATTGTTGCCTAAACAAAATTTTTGGCTTTTCTCTAGTGAACGTTCTTTTTAGGTGAGCCAGAGTTTAGTTGAATGAATCGACAATTTTAGTAGAAAATTTCAAAACCTGATATAAGTTGTGTTAAGTCTTAAGTGTTTAGGCCGGGCTTCATAACCTGTGGATGCAAAAATCAGATGGTACCACCATGACAACCTCAGGGCCATGTTCAGTTATACAATGTGTTGTCATTCAATACTTTGTACCAGGGGTCCTTTCGTAAAAAAAGAGGTACAGAAGCTCATTAGCATAACTTATTTGCATATGCCACACCCCCTGACGTCACCGGAAGTGTCAGAAGGCCACACCCACCGCTCAGGCTCCACCCCAAAAATCTCCAAGGTATTTCCCAACTCAGAGCTGGCAAGCCTATCTGATGGCACATGTGGGGGAAAACAAACAAACTACCCATGTCATGTAAAGAGGAGGGATGCCAGGGTACCAGGTCAATATATTTTTATTCTCCTTGGCATTGATAGCTGAGGTGCTTTTAGTGTTCCTTTTCTGTTTGACTGGCAGTTTTCCTCTCTGTTATAGTTGACTGTGGGTTTTATATTACTGGCATTTAGTGTTATTTTTGTCAGCCACAACAAGGTCACTTTCAGAGAGGAAAAGCAGGTTCAGTCAGCTGAACCTCTGCAGTGTTTTGTTCCCCTTTTCATTGTGCCCCCCCCCCCCCCAGTTGCTTAACTAGCTAACCAGCTCTGGGCAAGGTCTATTTGGTTATCAGTAAACCTTGGAAGACCACTGCTTGGAGGCAACATAATGTTCTGCGGAGCAGAAAAAATTGCTCCCTATTAAAAAGTGCCCAAGCTAGCCTGATCTTGTCAGATTTTGGAAGCTAAGGAGGGTTAGCCCTGGTTAGTATTTGGATGGGAGACCTCCCAGGAATACCAGGGTTGTGACGTGGAGGCAGGCAATGGCAAGCCACCTCTGAAGGCATCCTGCCTTGAAAACTGTAGGGGGTTGCCATAAGTCAGCTGTGACTTGCTGGCATTTTCTGCCACCATTAAAAAGATATTAAATAGCTGTTGTTTGAGAATTTCTTTTTTTACCAGATTGTATACTTGGTATTTAGGAACAGCTGTTCACTATACATATGTAACAGAGGATTGCGGTCAGTTTTAGCACACCATTTAGCCTTTTATCAATATTCCATTAATACAGTCAAAGCTGTCCAGAAACCAGGCTAAATGCAGCTCTTCAGTTTAGAGGTGTGACTTCTGGCTCCTTAAATTTCCCAATTAGGGATGCCAGCCTCCAGGGGGGACCTCAGGAACCTCTGGCATTACAGCTTATCTCCAGACTACAGAAATCAGTTCCCTGGAGAAAATGCATGCTTTGGTGGGAGGACTCGAATCAAGGGCGTAGACTTTCCATCCCCCCCCCCCCTCAGGTCTTTCCCTCCTCCTCCTTCCCCACAGGAACAAATAACTTCACCTGGAAAAGGGGGGGTGGGGTGGAGAGACTGTACTTTCCCTACAACTGTGAGAAATCACTGGCTGGCTGGGATTTAGTCACAATATTGTTCTAAGGAGCTGGGGGGGGGGAGACCATGTGCCATTGCTCCTCTATCCCTTTACCTGCTTCTAAGTCAATGCAATCAAGGAGGGGAGAGCAAAGAAAATGACAGGACTGGCCTCCCTTCCCCTCCCTTGCTTCAGCTCCAAGAATGAAGGGATACTGAGGTGATGCCAAATGTCCAAAACCTTCTTGGTGGGGGGAGCATTGCTTCATGGCGGGCAACCTGGGCCCCCACCCTCATCCCCTGGAAGGTATGCATGGTCAGCCCTGGCTAATATTTGGATGGGCGACCTCCAAGGAATACCAGGATCATGATGCAGAGGCAAGCAAAAGCAAAACCACCTCTGAATGTCTCTTGCATTGAAAACCCTAGCTGTGACTTGACAGCAACAACAGCAAATATACATTAATATAGACCTCAGACCCAGATAATTTCTCCAAGGGACTTTGTGCATCTTTCTGTACAGTGCCACCCTATTGCGGAAAGCTGGGAGTCTTCCTGACCTCAGCCATGCTGTTACACAAGGTGGGGGCCGCCAAGAAGGCACCCTTGGATGGGCAGTTGTTGATTCTGCCCACGGGGGGGGGGGGGGGGGGGGCTGCAGGAGTTCCTGCTGCTCAGATGATCAAAGTTGTCATGGCAGAGCGTAAGGGAAGAAAAGAGCAAGAGTCCAGCAGTACCTGAAAGACTCACAAAATTCGTGGCAGGGGAGGAGCTTTCCTGACTCAGTCACAGCTCAGGAGTTTGTAAACTGCTCTGAGATTCCAAGTGAAGGGTGGAGTATAAATCCAGTCTCTTCTTCTTCCAGCACAACTGACTTATTTCCCCCCATGACTTACTTGAGACCCTGCTCAGAATCTGGCTGAAAAACTTTTTTTCTCCTGTTGCAGAACTGAAACCCTCCCTAGTCTCTTTGGCCATTCAAATAGCAAAGCCCCCTCTCCCCAGCCCTGGAAAGGACTTTTCCTCCCTCCCCCCCTCCCACCTCTCTAGGAAGCAGCTCTCGCACCATTTAACCCTTACAATGCTGCAGTTCCCCTGGCAGGGTCACCCCATGCAAAGTTACTGGCAGGCAGCCTTGTCGAACCTACATGGAACAGATATTTGCCATTGCATTTCAAAACTATGTAATAAGAACTTCCCATTAAAAAAAAAAGTACACAACAGCCTGCATTTCTCTCACCAGCAGGGAGGGACTGAAGGCTTATCTCCCCCCCCCCCCTTACTTACTTGCCAGTAAACCTGCAAGGGATCCAGCTGAAGGGCTTTCCCCCCTCCAGTTGCAGTCTGCAACTTCAGCTGAGGATTCTCTCAGAACTCTTTCCGCCTTTGGGATGGTGTCAGGGGCGCTGAGTTTTGAAATGGGAAAGCCATGCCCCCGCCGCCTCTCCTGCCTCTGTTCCTCCCTCCCCCCTCCATTGGGGCCAGCTGGGGGGGGGAAGGAGGAACAGAGGCTGCGAAGCCCCTGCCCAGAATTAAACTTCGTTTGTCTTAAAGAAGCCACTGGACTCAAATGCTATTTATTCAGACACCTCACAGTGCGGGATGCACCGGAGAGCTCTGTAAGAGCCCCCACCACCACCCCAATTTAAAAACTCCACATCCCTGCCCAGAATTAAACTTTGTTGGTCTTAAAGGAGCCACTGGACTCAAATGTTATTTATTCAGACACCTGAAAGTGCGGGATGCACAGAGTGCGCCGGAGAGCTCTGTGGCTGGCAAAGCGGGCCAAGCAATCTTGTGCACGTTTGTCTCTGTTCCGCAAGGCTGGTTCCCCCCCCCCCCGGCAGTGTCCTGCCCGAGATGCCCAGCAGCAGAGCCTCCTTGCAGGCAGCGCCCCGTGCCCCTCTCTGGCGGGGAGCCCAGCGCTTCCCTGGGCAGCTCGCGCAGCGAACGAGGACATAGCCACAGGACAGCGGGGAGGCAGCCGCCGCCTCCTCCTGGGCGCCGGACGGCCCCAACAGAAGCCCCTTGTCTCCTCTCCTGCCTCCACCACTGGCCTCTCCATCCCCTGCCGCCGTGCTCCTCCATAGTGCGGGGAAGGAGCCTAGAGGTCACCTGGCAGCAGTCACTCCCTCTCGCTCACTCACCCGGCCAGAGAGGGAGCTGCTTTTGCTGCGAGAGAGACGGAGGAGGATGCAGCAGCAGCAGATATGCTGGACACCAGCCAAAGCCTGACTAGGGCTCACCACGAGAGTGCTACAGACTCGGCAAAGGGCATTTGGGAGGGAGGGGAAGCTGCCGCCGCCGCTTCCCACCCCCCCTCCCCCAAAAAACACCCCCGCCCAGCTCCTGAGCGCCGGGGACTGCTGCAGGCCTCCTAGCTGGCTGAGAGGCTTCTCAGCCAGCTGGAGCTCCTGCTGCTGCTGCTTCCCATGCCCCCCCCCAAAAAAATACCTCCACCCGGCTCCTGGGCGCCCGAGGCTGCTGCAGGCCTTCTAGCCGGCTGAGAGGCCTCTCAGCCAGCTAGGAGACCTGGGGCCAGCCGGAGCGCCTGCCGCTGCCACTTACCCTCTTCCTTCTCTCTCCTCCTCGCTGACTAAGACCCCGCCCCCCCAGCTCGTCACTCCCGGAGCGTCGCTCCCCCTAGCTCCTGCCCGAACGGAGCCCTGCTTTGTACATAGAAGAGAGGTGGGTGATTCTTACTACTGCAAACACTATTTGAGCTGACAGGACAAAAATTGGACTTGGAGGGCTCTTAGCACAACTTGAAAAAAGTATTGTGTATGTTTGAAACATAATAGAGGACAAGAATGTGTCTGTGTTATTTAGGTAAATCTGTTAAGATCATAACCCTGGTAGAATTTGTAGATGTTTGGTTTTTACTTGTGCATTCTTTCCTTGGAAGTGGGATCAAGATAGGTGTTAAGACAAATTCCAACTATCTGGGCCTGAGCCACAAAGGGCTTTGTGGTAGTGGTTTCAGTTTGACTGTTCTTATATAATCACTGGTTCAGATCCTGCAGTCTATCAGTGGGAGGTGCTGATGGTCACTCCTCTTCTTAGCTTTCCCCAGCCGCCATTTATGACTCGGGGCGAGTTCATTCTTAGAATCACAGGAACTGCATGGAGAAATAAGCCACATGGGTTGAGAGGCTGCAGAGGGGCAGGTGAAGGGATACGTATCTCTTGCATGAGCATAGCTATGGTGATGACAGTGGAAGAAGGGAATGTCTTTTACTCCTTCCCTATCCCCACTGTAGCTGTCTGGCCTGTGTGGCTATTACTCCATGCAGGTCCCAGAATCACTTACTTTTGACAGAGATGGCTGCTGAGGGCAAAGGAAAGCTGGGAAGATCAGGAATCCTTGAGTGGGACCTAGAATGTTTCTTTCTTTGCATCCAACCCAAAGATATTTGGGCCCCTAAAATCACAGCCATTTTTCTCATATTGAATCTGTTTCCTGCTTTGGTTTTGCCCATCTATTTTGAAGCCAGTTGACTTCATTAATGTATGGCTGTCTAAAAGGAAGCAGGATACAGAGGGACCATTTGTAGATGTGAGACTTCTGCTCAAAGTAGTCAAGGATCAGATCTTTGTTGATGAAACACAGTTCTTTATTTCCAATCTCTACATTGGTACAAGTTCTCGGATTATTGTCAGAGATAATGCATATGACAGAAGCAGGTCTATTATACCTTTCAGAACAGTTTGAATTGCCCATAGGTAACCAATCACTAAAGGGGAAAAACGGCGGGCAAAAAGGGTCTCTGGCCGTTTGCTTCCCACAGGAAAGAAAGTGAGGTGTTAAGTTGTAAATTTCCCTTCCCAAACCAGACCCCTTAGATGTAACCATTTCACATAACAATCGTTGGCCTCAAGGCTTTCGCACGTTGATAAGAGATGGGACCTGTCCTCCCTTGACGTCCCAGCCGGGATGAATGGAATGCGGAGGCAGGAGTGTGAGAGGCCCATTGTTCCCATACTTTGAAGTTGTCATTCTCCCGGGCAGACAGTTACACAAACCAGGCCTGGTCAGGGTCATAAACCTGGGGTCACATAGCTTACATACATACTGGCCAAAGTTAGGGTTACATGGTAGGCATAGGGGCAACTCAAAACAAAAAGCATGTATACACAGTGGGTGCCATAGAACAATACAAAGCAATAGCAATCATAGCAGCAAGCAATAGAAATCATAGCAGCAATCTCCAGAAAACCTTGTCTGAATCAGCAGATTCTGACAGTAGACCATTTTAACCAGAATCCCCAAATTCATTTTATACATTTTTGCTTAGGATAGTTTTCCAGCTTTTCTCTGTGGTGACTCAAGAAAAAACACAAGGCAGATCATCTGCATTCAGTCCTCATTAATGCCTACCAGAGGTGCTGCACACAGAAATCAATATTATGTAAGCCATAATAGATAATTATTTAAATTAGAGAACAATTGTTGATGATCTGCTGTAGTTCTTACATATGCTATAGTTAGGGTTGCCAACTCTGGGTTGGGAAATCCCTGGAGATTTGGAGATGGAGTTTGGGGAGAGGAAGGGGCTCATCAGTAAGGAGATGACAGAGCCCACCTCTGAAGCTGCCATTTTCTTCAGGGGAACTGTTTCTAATGGAAGGGGCTCTAGGATTTGCAAAAACTCTTGTGTTCTGGTGCAATGCTGGTGTCCAAAAATTTGCTGATGTTTCTTTACCTGCCAGCCTTTGAGATGCCAATGGCAGATTGCCAGGAGGTCTCCTGCTATAGTGGGAGACCTGACAAGCCCAAGGGTGGACTCTATGGAATTCTGCAGCTTTGGAGAAAGGAAAGTCCTGCAGAAGCTGAATGGTCTAAGACTTCTGCTCCTCTTGTGGTATACAGTATAGACTAGCTGAAACTAGTGGTTGGCACTAAGGGTGTGCAGGGAAAAAAATCAGTTTTTTTTCAGATTCAGGTACATTGAAGCTGATTTTTTTTGGGAATACCAGTATTGTATTGATACCTGAAATTTTTTGGCTCCATTATATCCTATGGGCATGGGGCCATTGTAGTCAATGGCAAAAATCTTCTAACAAGTTTTCAGGGGGCTGCGGGGAAGGGGTTTGAGGTAGGGGCACCAAGTTTGTACTGTAGCTGCTGGAGCCTCTCCCCCCTATCAAAAACCCAAAATTCTGAAAAGATTGGACCAGGGGGTCCGATTCCAGGGACATCCAAAGAGGGTGCCCCCAAGTCTCCATTGTTTCCTATAGGAAAAAGGCAGGCAGCAGTGTCTCCCCAAGAATCTCTCTGTAAGAATGTAAGTGAGGTGTGGTGATGTGAGGGGGCATGTTTGCTAGGCTAGCAGCAGAACCTGTGCAGTGTGCCCCCCAGAACCAGTGCCACTGTGGCAGTCAGTGCCCAAACCCAACAGGACTCAATCAAATCAGAGAGGATCTCCACAGCATAAACTGAGGGGACATGTTTGCCAGGCCAACAGCAGCAGCGACCTGTGCAACATTAAGAAGCCCTGCCCACTAATGCCTCAGAAAGTGAGAGGGAGGGGGTTGTGTCTGTCTGTCCACTGATCCTCCTCTCTCAGCAGCAGTACACCAGCCATCACTGCCTGCCTCAGTGGAGGAGGCGTAGCCTAAGTGTGCTGCCCTTCATCACAGGCTCTCCCTTTCCCACCTCACCCCTGCAAAAGAAAAATACTTTTCAATTAACAACATTCATTTACATTCATTATTATGTATGGTGCTCCTGTGGGTTCTGCTGGTTTCTGTCTGGTGGCTGCTTGCCATCTACCCTACCCTACCTTGTTCAGATGGAGAACAATTTTTGTGCTGCTGTTTTAATTTCAGCATGCAGTTTTGGTTTGGGGTGGCAGGTAGTGTGACTCAGGTGCCTACACGTACCACCCTCAACATCACCCTGCACTGCACGGCTACCAGGGTTCTGTAGAGGTATTTGTGCTGCAGGTGGGATGGATGTAAGTGGGAAGATTGGTGGGGCATTTCTGTGCCAGTCTAAATGGTAATGGCCCTGGCTGCTACTTCTCCATAGCCTCTCTAAAACTAGACAGCGGTGGGAATCCAAGTTCATGGGAAGAGTGTTGTAACCCAACTTCCCAGCACAGACCGAGAGGGGATGCAGGAACAAGTATGCGTGCTCACTTCAGTCACCCTCAAAGTCTAGGACTGGGATACTGAACATTGGCAAGTTGGCCTTCAGGAAGACCAACTGCTCAACTGTCCAGGAAAGCAGGCGTGAGCAATGTGAGCAGACAGTGTCTCTCGCATGGGGAAAAATGCACTCACTCTGCACGCTTGTCGGATGGCATGAGAGGAGCTTTTGGGTCGTGGCAGAAAGGTCCAGCCAGACCGCCTCCTTCATGGCTCAGTAGCTCAGTGGACAGGTTGCCTGCGACTTGTAGGGTTCCAAAAGGTAGTCCCTCACTATCGCAGCCACTGTGTTCTGTCTCATGCGCCTGCCATTCCCAGGAGAAGGGGCCTAATGACTGCCATCTCAACAGTTGTCGTGGCAGGACATTTTTGGGGAAACCTGATGACTTCCCAGTGAGAAGACAGATTGTTTTCAGTTTAGTTATGAAGTACTTTAAGGACTTTGTTCCTAAGAGTAAAAGTGATCTGGTGAAATCTTCCACAAAGTATAGAAACATAATTAACCTTTTAAAACATGAGACAATGAAAGTAGAGGTGATTGATACTGTGGGATTCAACATGGCACAGCTCACGCTAGAAAGAGTTGAGAAAGCAATGGAAGAAGAGGACAAGGGGGAAAATGTTTGTGGATGCAGTGCAGAAAACTGTTGAGAAACTAAAGAGTTCGTGAATAACTTTATTTATTTATTCAATTTATACCCCGCCCTCCCTACCAGAGCGGGCTCAGGGCAGTTTACAAAGAGATTAAATATATAGGTAACAAATTATATACAATCTTAAAACAAATAATAAAGTGCTAGTAAGTGATCAGGTACTTATAACAACGCTTACAGAAGGTGGAACCAATACTAGTATTGTAATCAGGTGATCTATATTGTTGGTTGGCTTGTCTTGATCTCTATATTTAGGCAACAGCACAGGCTATTGGTAGTAAGCCAAGGACCAGGGCACTGTCACTTCTCAGTTATTTGATGTTATTTAGTGCGGCTCCTTAGTCAAAGGCCTGGTGGAAGAGCTCCATCTTGCAGGCCCTGCGGAACTGTAAAAGGTCCTGAGGGCCCTGATCTCTTCTGGGAGCTCATTCCACCAATATGGAGCCGCCACTGAGAAGGCCCTGGTTGTGGCCAGCCTGCCATCTTTAGGGCCTGGGAGGCCAATCGATTTTGTGACCCTGAGCGCAGTGCTCTCTGGGGAATATGTGGGGAAAGGTAAGTACCAGCACCTTGAAGTGAATTCGATATGCTATCAGCAGCCAGTAAGTACTTTCAGCACAGGCTGGATGTGCTTCTACATAGGGAGGCCCATCAGAAGCCTGGCTGCAGCATTTTGCACTAGCTGTAGCTTCTGGATTTAGGCCAAGGGCAGCCCCATGTAGAGAGCATTAGAGTAATCCAGTCTCACGGTGACCATCACATGAATCACTGTCACCAAGTTGTTGCATTCAAGGAAGGGAACCAACTGCCTAATCAGCCGGATATGGTAAACAGCTGACTTGGCAGTGGCCTGGGACTCCATTGTTAGTGAGGCATCCAGGAGCACTCCCAAGCCCCTGACCTCTGGCGCTGGCACCAATGACACCCCATCAAAGGTCGGAAGTAGGATCCCTACCCTCGGGCCACCCCAGCTCAGGCACAGGACCTCCGTCCTTGTCGGATTAAATTTCAGTTGGCTCAGTCTGAGCCAACCAGCTACGGCTTGTGGCGCCCAGTCCAGATCTTCCAGTTTGGAGTCAGACTGACCGCCCAACATCAGATAGATCTGGGTGTCATCCACATACTGGTGACATCCCAGCCTATGCCTCCAGGCAATCTGGGCAAGGGGGCACATGTAGATGTTAAATAACATTGGGAACAGCACTGCTCTTGGGGCACTCTGCACTCTTTGGGATAGCTGCTCCCCTAGCACCATCCTTTGTCCCTGACCCTGAAGGAAGGAAGCCAGCGATTGCAGTGTCAGCAGGACGGTGGATCAGTAACTGATGGTCGACTGTGTCAAACGCCACTGACAGGTACGACAGCAACATCACTGCCAATCTGCCCCAATCCAGATGCCTCTGGAGGTCGTCCGTGAGGGCGACCAGTGCCGTCTCCATCCTGTGGCCTGGGCGGAAACTGGACTGGAAAGGATCAAGAATGGAAGTGTCATCCGAAAAGCTCTGTGTCTGAATTGCCATGGCCCCCTCAGTTATTTTGCCCAAATAGGTAATCATCCAATTCGGCCAGATCCAGAGATGGCTTCTTCAGGAGGGGACGAAACACAGCTTCCTTGAGTGCCCCAGGGAACTGTCCCTCCAAGAGGGACTTGTTAATAATCTCCCTTAAGGCATCTCGAAACCCGTCACAGCCAGCTTTAATTAGCCATTGATGGGCATGGGTCAAGGCAGCACATGGTAGGGCGTACAGTTAAGAGCAGTTTGTCAACTTCTTCCAGGCTGAGTGGACTGAAATAATCCATAACCTGACTAGAAGATGTGCATGGAGCCTCGAGTTCACTCACTGTCTCAACTGTGGTGGGGAGGTCATGGTGGAGTGACAAGACTTTATCTGCAAAGTAGCTCACAAAGGCCTCACAGCCAATGTCCAATTCCCTAACATTTGGTCTGCCTTGTGGAAGAACAGACATAGACCAAATTATTCTAAATAATTGGGCTGGGTGTGAACTCACAGATGCAATCATGGCCGCAAAATACTCTCAGCGGGTTTGACTGCCATCTCATAAGATCTCATAAATGTCCTGTAAGATGTTCTTGTGGCTTCGTCACAGGCACACTGCCACTGTCTCTCTAGCCATCTTAGCCTATGCTTCATCCGCTGCAACTCCTGGGTAAACCAAGGAGCCAGCCTAGAGCGATCTCATAGATGGCTGCAGAGAGTCAGCTCTGCCAATCCTCCACAAGCTCATCTAACAAGCCTCCAGGGGGCATAGGATCCCGCAGGGCCATTTGAAGTTGCATAAGGTCCATTTGGCTCCATGAGCGAGCTGAAATCTGTTCACCACCCAAACAGGGTCAGGGTGAAACATTCAGATGGGCCTTCAGGGCATGATGGTCTGACCATGGCACTGCTGAGGCAATGATCCAGTCCACTGTGATCCCCTGCCATGAAGATCAAATCAAGTGTGTGTTTGGCCTGGTGAGTGGGAATCATTACATATTGGGAGAGTCCCAGCACCACCATGGACAACATTAGCTCTATCGCCTGAGTGGAGGCCACACTGTCTGCATGGACATTGAAATCATCCAGGACAATCAGTCTGGGGTGTTCCAATGCCCAGCCTGACACGGCCTCCACCAGAGATGGCAGGCTGCTGGCATCTCTTTTTCCATAAAAAAACCAAATGCAAACTCAAGTCTTACTTTACAATAATTTGTTGTCATAATTATTACTTTATGTTTGGTTTTTAATATATTATTGCTGTTTTGCTGCTTTATTATCTGCAGTATGTTATTATTTTTTAAAGTGAATCTTTTTGTCTTAAATTTTGTACAATAAGCCCGTCCGCGGGGAGGGCGGGGTATAAATTGAAAATAAATAAATAATGAAATTATTGTCCTATATTCATTAAAAAATTCAATAAATAAAAAGGTGTGCAATCTTTTTATCTGGAGCACATCTGACTATGGGGCTGGCTATGGGGATGGTGGAGGCCAGATAATAATAATTTTTAATAAAGTCCTAGTTTTACATTTGTCGCACCCCTGGGGCCTGTCCTGCAGGGGCGCTGCTGCTGCTGTGTTCCCTCTTCACCTGAGGAGGGGGTGGGTCAGCTGGGAGAAAGCTGGAGTCTCAGAATGGGGCAGGGCTGGGTTACATCACCAACAGACCCTGGTCCCCTGCAAGAGCAGTGACTCCAATGACCATCTAATCAAGCTGTATCTCTCTGGCTCGCCCTGGCTTGAGTCATTCAGCATCTCTCTGCCCTTGCCACTTCCTTCTCGACCTCTTTCTTTTCCTGCTTTTATTCCCCTCCTCAGATGCAGCTGGGTTTCTGGCCAGGTGTGAGTAGTTCCTTCCCCCCCAGTGCCCCCTTGTGACGTCTCTTTGGTTTGCACCCTCTCCCTTTTCCCCCTGGTGGCGTGGATGTTCCTTTCCCCATTCCCCGGGCTCCGTGCCATTATTGAGCCGTTTCCTTTCTCTCCCCCCGTGTGAATGCTAAGTCTTTTGTTCAACCCCCTTCCCTCGTCTGCCCTCCGTCTGAGCCCCTGCCTGCCAATTCTTCTCTCTCCCTCTTGGCCCAGGGGTCCTAATTAGGTTGCAGGCACCCCTCTGGCCAGTCCTGGGTCCTCGCTGCTCCCGGAGCCAGGGACGGGCACGTCCTGGCAGCCCCGTCCTTCGGCTCCAGCCAATCCCACTCTGTGGGTCGCACCCGGGCAGCCTGCTCTCCTCCGGGAGCGTCTGGGCCTGGCTGCCTTCCTCCCTCTTCCTCCTTGCCTCCCCCCCCGGACCCTGACCCACTTCTGGGCTGTCTTCGGTGCTCGTCTGCACCTCCACCATCCGCTGCTTCAGGTGAGTCTCTGGGGTGTGGAAATGTTCCGCCGCGGCTGGGAGGACCCCCAGGGGAGTAGGGCCAGCCGCAGCGGGACACGCACCCCCTGTTCCGGGGAGTCCCATCCGGGGTCCAATCAGGATAGAAAATCCGCGTTGAGGTGGTCTCTTCCCGCCCGATGTTGGATGTGGAACCTGAAGGGAAGGAGGGAGAGATACCATCGCATCAGCTGGGGGTTATGGTCCTTGGCCCGATGTAACCTCATGAGCGGGGTGTGGTTGACCACAAGGACGAAGGGATTATCAGACAGGTAGAACTTCAGGTCTCCAACAGCCCATTTTACGGCGAGGGCTTCTTTTTCTATTGTCGAGTACTGCTTTTCCGCTTGCTGTAACTTGCAGCTCAGGAAAAGGACGGGATGCTCCTTGCCATCAACAACATCTTGTGCCAGCACTGCTCCTAAGCCTTGTTCCGAGGCATCCATGTGAAGGAGGAACGTCCGTCCGAAATCTGGATTATGGAGGACCGGCAAGCTGGAAAGACTTTGTCGGAGTGCGTGGAAGGCCGCCAACCGGCTCGGGGTCCACTGTATGCTGTTGGGTTGGCCTTTGCTGAGACTGTCGGATAAGGGGGCAGCTTGGGCGGCGAAGTGGGAAATAAACTTGCTGTAATACCCCACAAATCCCAAGAATTGTCTCATGCGCTTCTTTGTGGGAGGAGGTGAGAGTGATTCCAGGGTAGCTACCTTCTCTGGCAATGGCCGGAGAACGCCTTTGCCCACTTGGTAGCCCAAATACTTGAGTTCTTGGAAGCCGACCCGGCTCTTCCGGGGATTCAGGTGAGTCAGTCCAGCTGTCTTCAGAGCCCTTAACACTTGGGAGAGATGTTGCAAATGTTCCTCCCATGTTGCACTGCATATAATGATGTCGTCAATATAGGCCCAGGCGAACGCATGGCAGTGGGCCAGGGCCCGATCTACCACTCACTGGAACGTGGCTGCGGTGCCATGTAACCCAAACGGCATACGTGTGAACTGGAACAACCTTTGTGGGGTCGCAAAAGCCATTTTCTCCCTATCTTGGAGTTGCACCGGAATTTGCCAGTACCCTTTTGTTAGATCTAACGCCGACAGATATCGGGCCTGGCCTAGTTGTTCTATGAGATGGTCCGCTCGGGGCATGGGGTAGGCATCAAAGGTTGCCACCTTATTGACTTCCCAGTAATCAATACAGAAACGTACACTGCCATCCAGTTTAGGGACTAACACCAGGGGGCTTCGCCAAGGGCACTGGGAGAGTTCGATGACCCCCATTTGCAGCATGTCCTTTACCTCTTGGTCCACCAGAGGTTGCCTCTGGTATGGGATGGGTCTCCATTTACACTGGACTACTACATCAGGTGGCGTTGGGATGGCATGTTCTGCCAAGGTCATATATCCTGGCTGTTCTGAAAAGACCCCTGGGTAGGAGGCTATCACCCACTGCATTTGGGCCCGCTGCTGGTTGGTCAAACTATCGTCCAACACTGGGGTTATTATTCCGCTGGTGTCACCATTCGTCCCACTATAGGGCAGGGAAAGGTCTTCTGGTGTAGCTGAGAGGAGACATTGTCCTCCGGGGTCCTCAGGGCTACTCTCTCAGGGGACCCACTCCTTCAGATTATTAATATGCAGTGTTTTTACTTGTCTGGGGAATTTCCCGTACTGGACTCGATATGTTACAGGGCCTAACCTCCTTTCCACTTTGAAGGGGCCCACCCAAGGGTCCTTCTTCCCGGGGCCCATAACGTGTCCGGCTACCAACACCGCAGCTCCAGGAGACAGCTCTCGGGTCCGGACTCTGCGGTCGTATTGTGCTTTCTGTTTCTCCTGAGAGGTTCTTAGATTCTGTGCTGCTAAGTGTCGCGCTGTCGCCAGCCTTTCCTGCAACTGTTGGACGTACTCTCCCACTGGATGCGCCTCGCTGGCTGGGGGCTCAACCCACCACTCCTCCAAGAGGTGCAAGATCCCTCGGGGTTTTCGTCCGTATACGAGCTCGAAGGGGGATTAACCCGTAGAGGCCTGTGGGGTCTCATGTAACGCCAACAACAGGGGGTCTAGGTACAAATCCCAGGCTTGTGCATGCTCATAGGACAACCTACGCAGCAGGCTCTTTATCGTTTGGTTCATGCGTTCCACCAAGCCGTCGGTTTGGGGATGGTAAGCCGCCGTGAACAACTGATGGATGTGGAGCGCCTTGCATACTCGCTTCATGAATCAGGCCATGAAGGGTTTGTCTCAATCTGTGAGGATTTCCCTAGGCAGACCCACTTGGGAGAAGAAGCGCATCAAACTCCTCACCACCCCAGGGCTCTTCATGTTCGTTAAGGGAATGGCCTCAGGGTATCGGGTGGCTTAATCCATTAGAACCAGAATATACCCAACCCCCCGAGTGGTGCGCGGGAGAGGCCCTATGAAATCCATGGCAATACGCTTGAAGGGGGTCTCGATCACAGGTAGTGGCATAAGGGGGGCCCTGAGAGGGTGGCGGGACATCACCTGCTGACAGGGCCCACAGGACCTCACGAACTGGGTTATGTCTCTATGAACTGATGGCCAAAAGAACTTCTCCAAAACCCGTCTCAATGTGTTAGTGGCTTGGTGTCCCGGCCAGGGTTGGTCATGAGCCTGTGTCAACACCTCCTCCCGATACACCACGGGTACTAACAGTTGGGCCCTGGGACCCTCTTTCCCCTGCACCTCTCGATACCAAGCGCCCCCTTTTTGCACAATCCTGGTGGGACGCCCTGCTAGGTGGGGGGTTATTACCTGTCCATCATGAACCGCCGTCCTGTCATGCAAGGCCACTAGAGAGTCATCTCGTGCGTGTGCCTGCAAGAATCTTGATTCCAAGCTGGTTGGGGGTCCTCGGCCTGGTCGTCATCGCTATCGTCACCATCGTCTTCCTCAGCCCTGTCCTCGGCTGGAGCCGCCCACGCCCCCCTTTCGGCTTGCTGAACCATCATTAACCGAAAATCAGGCGCGTCTCTGCCCAGAAGTACTGGAAACGGTAAATCCCGGACCCGAGCCATGGGGAGAGCCTGCGGGACCCCTAGGTAAGTGATCGGAACTAAGACCACAGGGCACCGCTCTTTATTTCCGTGGAAGCAGGCGATATCAGTGTCTCACACCAGGGGCAGTTTCTCTGGCATGTCCTCCACCCTCACCATGGAGATGGAGCTCCCGCTGTCCAGCAGGGCGAGAATGGGGTGGCCCTGTAGTTCTATCTTCAGTACACATGGGGGACTCTTCTTGCCTTCTGCGGCGGCGGGGAAAGCCAACTCCCACCCCGCATCACACTCCATGAGGGGACAGTCCCGGCAAAAATGGCCCACCTGCCCACAGCGGAAACATGGGCCAGGATCAGATCCTCGTTCCAGTCCCGGTCGCCCGTCAGGCTTGACACCGTCTTCTGGCCCCCCCATACCTAGAGGTAATGGCAGGAAGGGCCTTCCATGAGCTCCCGCCCCTGGGGCCACTCGGCGGGGACTGGGGAGCCTAGCCCATCCGTCGCTCGGGCACCTTCCAGTCTCTTTCCCACCCCCCTGGCCATTCCGGGTTCGGCCTCCCGGCCACAGGTGCTTTCCCTGTCTTTAAATCCAGAGGCGCCATCTGCTGCCACGTAATCCTCCTACACCTCTAAAGCCTCTTGTATCGTCTGGGGTTGCCAGCAGGCAATCCAGTGGCGAGTTCGTGCCAGCACAATCTGAAGCAATTGCGCAAGGACCACCAGTTCCACTACTTGGCGCGCCTCCAATGTTTTGGGCCTCAACCACCTCATGGTGGCATCCTTCAGAGCCCCCAACACTGCATGGGGCCGGGCCCCAGGATGCCATCCTATGGAGCAGAACTTTTGTTGCGACGTCTCAGAAGTTACCTGATATTGGTCTAGGATAGCCTGCCGCACTCTGTCGTAGTTGGCCGACTCCTCCTTAGTCAGGGCCTTTATGGCCGCCTGTGCTTCACCGATCAAATAGAGGCTCAAAATGACAGGCCACTGTGCTTTCAGCCACTGTGCCGACTCGGCCACTCTTTCAGATGTTTCTATGTAGGCCTCTATGTCATCTTCAGCTGTCATCTTGGTCAAAGGGATCCACAACCCCCTTTGGGGCCAAGCATGGGGCCAAGCATTAAGGGGGCGAGGGTTGGGGTTCACGCCCCGCCCCGCTTGCTCCCAAGAACACTGTAAGTCGCGGACTAACAAGGCCTGGGCCGCCGGCTGCTGTTGGGTCATTTCCTGGAGCAGACGGGAATTGTGCTCCGTTAGCCACTGGCCGAATTGCGCGAAATCCATCCCGCCACCCTCCTGGACGGCCTGAGCGGCTCTTACTGATTCCTGGCTAGTGTCCGAGTCCATAGAGTTGTATCCTCCTAGCGGGGCAGCTGTGTCCAGCTTGCTGACCATCTGAAGAACTCTAGAGGCCGGGGCCCACCCAGGCTGGGGCCCACCCAGGCGGTGAGGGCGGGGCCGTCCTAGCGGGGTGCGTATGCCCGCATTCTCCAGCACAATGTCGTGCCCCTGGGGCCTGTCCTGCAGGGGCACTGCTGCTGCCGTGTTCCCTCTTCACCTGAGGAGGGGGTGGGTCAGCTGGGAGAAAGCTGGGGTCTCAGAATGGGGCAGGGCTGGGTTACATCACCAACAGACCCTGATCCCCTGCAAGAGCAGTGACTCCAATGACCATCTAACCAAGCCGTATCTCTCTGGCTCTCCCTGGCTTGAGTCATTCACCGTCCCTCTGTCCTTGCCACTTCCTCTTCGACCGTCTTTCTTTTCTTGCTTTTATTCCCCTCCTCAGGTGCAGCTGGGTTTCTGGCCAGGTGTGAGTGGTTCCTTCCCCCCCCCCCCCAGTGCCCCCTTGTGACGTCTCTTTGGTTTGCACCCTCTCCCTTTTCCCCCTGGTGGCGTGGATGTTCCTTTCCCCGGCTCCATGCCGTTCCATTCCCCGGGCTCCGTGCCATTATTGAGCCGTTTCCTTTCTCTCCACCCCCGTGTGAATGCTAAGTCTTTTGTTCCACCCCCTTTCCTCATCTGCCCTTCGTCTGAGCCCCTGCCTGCCAGTTCTTCTCTCTCCCTCCCGGCCCAGGGGTCCTAATTAGGCTGCAGGCACCCCTCTGGCCAGTCCTGGGTCCTCGCTGCTCCCGGAGCCAGGGACGGGTGTGTCCTGGCAGCCCCGTCCTTCGGCTCCAGCCAGTCCCACTCTGTGGGTCGCACCTGGGCAGCCCGCTCTCCTCCGGGAGCATCTGGGCCCGGCTACCTTCCTCCCTCTTCCTCCTTGCCCCCCCCTTGGACCCTGACCCACTCCTGGGCTGTCTTCAGTGCTCATCTGCGCCTCCGCCATCCGCTGCTTCAGGTGAGTCTCTGGGGCATGGAAATGTTCCGCTGCGGCTGGGAGGACCCCCGGGGGAGTAGGACCAGCTGCAGGGGGACAACATTTAAAATGCTAGCTTTTGAGTAGGCTGACATTAAATTGTTCAGTAATTTGTCAGTTTATTGTCACTATTTGGTCAAGTTTTTTTTGCAATTTTGAAGAAGAAGAAGAAGAGATTGGATTTATACCCCGCCCTCCACCCCCCAAGGGAGTCTCAGAGCGGCTTACAAACTTCTTTTCCCTTCCCCTCCCCACAACAGACACCCTGTGAGGTAGGTGGGGCTAAGAGAGCTCTTTCCCAAGCTGTCCTTGAGGGAACAGCTGGTACAGAGCTATGGCTTGCCCAAGGCCATCCAGCCAGGTGCAAGTGGAGGAGTGGGGAATCAAACCCGGTTCTCCCAGATTAGAGTCCGCGCACTTAACCACGACACCAAACTGGCTCTCTTTTGGTCAGTAAAATCAGTATTCTTGACCCTCTGACTAGTTTCCACCTCTGGTCTTGCAGCCTTCTCACCAGCATGCACACCACTGGAAGCATGTCCACATGTCCTGCAGCTGGCTCCAGAAACAAAGCCAAGTTCTCACGGGCCATGTGGACCATGGGAATGATCAGAGCCAGACTTGCCATGTCTAATGAGAGCATTTCTGTGTAGCTCTTAAAGGGTTTAAGAGCTTCCACAGCCTGAGAGATGGTCAACCAGTCCATCTGGTTGAGCCGGCTCTCTTCCCGAATGACCCCACTCTAAGGGCAGTCAGGGCTCTCTCCTGCTCTACAAGTGTTCAAGCATGACACAGGTGGAGTTCTAGCGAGTGACGACATCACCAAGCAGGCAGTGCACCGGCATGCCTGTCAGCGTCTGCTTCAGGTGCAGCAGAAAGGTGTTCTTTGCATTGCAAGAGAAGTGACCCACGATGTACTGGAATTTCTGGATGAGATGCCGGAACTCATGGGTCTCAGCGTCCAGATTGGGATTCTCCGCAGAACCCAACCCCAAAGCGTCCTTGACCATGAGGTGGATAAGGGGGGCCACACAGTAAATGTGCATCAGGCCCAGTCGCTTTGCTGCTGCCGTAATGTTTGTGCCACCATCGGTCACCATGAAGCCCATGGTGAGGTCCCTGCCTACCCACACGGCTAAATGTCTCTCAGTGGTGGCCAAGATGTTGCCCGCCGTGGGTGGCCCGTTGAGTTTCTCAATGTGGAGCAGAGCCTGGCAGTAGCTGGCCTGGCGGCCCTGCCCCTGCCTGACACTAGTTCCCCCTCCCCCACCCAAAACATCACTTAGTTGCCACCAGTGCGCAGTCAACAAAAGATACCAATCATGTGCCTGACAGGAGGCCCAGGTGTTGGACGTGAAGTGCAAATATATCCCACAAACACAGGACAACTGTGCCTTCACGTGGTCCCTGGCAGCCCTGTACAATGAGGGCATCACAGTCCTACTCAGCATGGTGCAAGCAGGGGGTGTGTACCAGGGCTAAGCATCCTGGAGCAGCCTGTGGAAACCAACGTCTTCAACTGTGGAGAAGGGGCCACCTGTCTAGAGCAAGCATCTCAGCAATGAGGCGAGTGACCCTCTTGCTAGCCTGCTGCTTCCCCTCCCTAGGCACTCTCGTGCAGATGTTGCCAAACATCTCCATCAGAGATGCTTGGCATCCCTGCCCTGTCCCTACTGCGGAACACTCAGGGAGAGCGCTAGAGGTGGTCTCAGGACGACTCACCTGCTGGCTGGCAGTGGCCGCTGTCTCTCCCCCTGATGGTGCTTCTTCAGATGGTTCCACAGCCTGGAGGTCAAGAGATGGTTGATGTCCTTCCCTTGACTTACCTGGGCCCTACACAGCTGGCATCGTACAAAGCAGAGATTCTCTATCACCTGGAAGTGCTTCCAGACTTCAGTGGTGAAGGGGCACCCATGCTGACCAGCAGCCATGGGCACCCCTGGAGCCGCCTCCTGTGAGGGGCCTGGGCCAGACACACTGTGTCTTTGTGGGGTAGGAAGAGTTGGCTGAGAAGGGGAAAGGGGTTGAGATGGCAGGTCCATGGGGTGCACCACCTCCATCTCTTCGTCTTCCTCCTCTCCCAGCCTCTTCTCCTGTCCCTCAGGAGGCCTGTGGAAGCCTAGAGAAACCAAAGCAGTGGGCTGGCCCCCCAGCTCCTCCTCCATTGCCTCTATAATCCTTTTAGTCCATGGAGTGAGCTCTGAAAACAGAGAACTGTCCCCAAAGCTCAACGCCAAAGACAGCTCTGGCTGCCCTTCCTCCTGTCGCTGAGCTTCAGCAGCAATGGCTTGAGGACATACTGCCTGAGCCTCAGACCCTGCCCAGTGCCAGCACCTCCAGGCACCTCTGCTGGGGCCACACCAGAAGCATCCTTCTCAGGGAAGAAGACCACGCGTGGCCTCTTCATTGCACCACTCTGGCCAGAGGTCAGAGAGGTGCCAGATGGCTCTGGAGCAGTCCTGCACAGAGGTGGGGGGGGAACCGTGGCTCTCCCCCTCCCCTCTACCTCTCTAGTCTTCTGCTTAGCCTTGCCCCCAGGGGCCCCTCTGTGTTCCCTTCATGCTGCTCATGTTGCCCCTGGCCAAATTCAGCCTAACTTGTGGGGAGGGTGTTAGGCACCTAATTTACCTGCACTATAATCTGACCCTAAAACAGCCTCACAGCCTAAAACCCTCCCACCCAAAAACTAGGTTTTTGTTTCTTTCAGTAGAGCCTAACCTAGCCTTGCTTCAGTTTCAGTTTTCTCTCTTTTTTCCCCCCCTTGGTTTGTTTTTTAGAACTAGTGAATTTCTATACTGACTATGGTTTAAAGACTGTCCTTGAGATGTGGCTTGGAAACCTTTTAAAAAGTTTTAGGGTTTTAATCAAACTACTCCTATCTAGATTCTACTGGAACCAGCCTGATTCCCTGTGGGATGCAGGTGCTCCCTAATTAAAACACACAAGCTAAAGGAGAAAAATTTCTCTGAAAAAAGTGCCTGGCTTCACCAAAGTTCAGTCAGAGCACAAACAACAGCAGACTAATTTTTGAAAGTTGTACTCTGTTTTATGAGCTGAAGACAAACCTGGCCTTTTTTTGTCCTCCTAGCACTGGCCTAGTTAAAGGTAGAAACAATACAGAACAAAAAAGTTGTGATAAACGCTAAATATAATATCAATGCAGTGAACAGAATACAGTACAAAAGATGCTTCAAAGTGATCAACAGTCAATTCAGTTCTTAGTCAGTTCAGTTCTTTGACGAGGTTTTCCAGAATACAAACTCGTTTCATCCGAAGACTTCATCTGGACAGGAAATATCTTATATAAAAATACAGTAAGTCATAATTGAGATTCAAGTAGGGAAAATAGGAATATGAAAAATTACCATAAAACTGCCATAAGCAAGGCTTACCAATCACGAACAAGGCATATCAAGTGAAGGCTGAAGTTTTGTTAAATACCGTATTTTTCGCTCCATAAGACGCACCTGACCATAAGACACACCTAGTTTTAGAGGAGGAAAACAGGGAAAAAAATATTCTGAACCAAATAGTAGGTAGGTGGGGGGGGGAGAGAATAAAGGAAGGAAGGAAGGAAGGGGGGAGAGAGAGAGAGAAGGATGGAAAGAAAGAAGAGAAAGGAAGGAAGGAAAGGAAGGAAGGAAGAAAGGTAGGTGGGGGGAGAGAGAGAAGGAAGGAAGGAAGAGAAAGAAAGGAAAGAACAGGAAAGTAGGGAGGGAGGGAGGGAGGAGAGAGAGGAAAGGAAGGAAGGAAGGAAGAAAGACAGACAGAAAGGAAGAAAACGTGTTTCCCTCCCCCCCCTTGCTTGGGCCCGAGTGGCTTAACGCCACTCAGGCCCAGCTCTTCCCTCCCTACTGTCAGAGTCTCTGTGTTTCAGCCTCTGACATTTCTCGTTAGTATCTAGAATGCCTATCAGTAAGCTACAAGTTGCCTTGAGTTTTATTGCATGTCCTGCTTAATGTATCTTTTCCCCAGGAGGATGGCGTGCCACATTCCATTGCGTCATAAACAGTCTGGCTATCTCGCCTTGTCACCTCCCTTTTCTCTGTCCGGAGACTCAAGAGTTTTATCTGCTTATGTAACCTTGGGGAACTGGGGAACTGTTGTTTTAACCAGGTGTCTGGCCTGTGAATTGCAATTAAAGGTCGTTGGGGCATTGGGGGGAAGTTTTAGTACTTTGCGCCTTTTTGGTGAGAACTAACTGCCCAGAGATTTTCGTGCTTCTTTTGTATTCATCCTGATTGGCCCTCTGCCTAATTGTACCTGCAGGTGGGGGGGTATATTAATCCCTGCTGTCTGTATGCAAGTATCTCTAACAAACATGAAGTACCTGAACCATCATTAAGAATAAAGAACTTTCTACTTCAGCAAAGGTCTGGCTTATTGATTAGATTCAGAAGTCTCACACCTACCTCCTCCCCCGCAGCCCAGGAATGATGAGGGGGGGAGGGATGGGGCTTCTCCCCAAGCCAGCGGCCATGCCGCGGCCCGGGAAAGGTGAGCGGGGGAGGGAGGGGGTAGGGAGGGGGGGAGAGAGAGAAGGAAGGAAGGAAGACAGAAAGAAAGGAAGGAAGGAAGGAACAGGAAGGTAGGTAGGTAGTTAGGTAGACGGGGAGCAGAGAGAGAAGGAAGGAAGACAAAGACAGACAGACAGAAAGAAAGGGACAGGAAGGTAGGGAGGTAGGGAGGGAGGAGAGAGAGAAGGAAGGAAGGAAGGAAGGGAAGGAAGGAAGGGACAGGAAGGGAGGGAGGGAGGGAGGAGAGAGAGAAGGAAGGAAGGAAGACAGAAAGAAAGACAGACAAAGGAAGGAAGGAAGAAAAAAAGGAAGGAACAGGAAGGGAGGGAAGGAGGAGAGAGAGAAGGAAGGAAGAAAGTCAGAAAGAGAAAGAAAGAAAAAGAAAGAAAGACAAGGTGTTTCCCTCCCCCCCTTGCTTGGACCCGAGTGGCTTAATGCCACTCAGGCCCAGCTCTTCCCTCCCTACCTCCCCCCCCCACCCCGCAGCCCAGGAATGATGAGGGGGGGAGGGATGGGGATTCTCCCCAAGCCGGCTGGGAAAGGAGGGCGGGGGAGGGAGGGGGGTTTCTACAGCAATCTGTTCCCTCAGAGAAACTGGCTACTTTGGAGGGTGGCAGGCCATGGCAATTCTACTCTACTGAGGTCTCTCCCCCCGGCCCCTTCCTCAGGGTTTTCTCGACTCCTGCCCAATCCTCTCTCTAAGCTGTGGAGTCTTGTGAGCAAAAGTTCCACTTTGTGAGCTACTGGAATTAAATTTGTGAGCCAGCGATTTGGCGACTGCGTAAATCATTTTGCTCTGGAGCCCTCCTTCCTGAGCTAAGACAGAAATCTGAGAGCGGGAGGCTAAAAAACTGTGAGCTAGCTCACACAGATTCAGCTTAAAAGGAACACTGCCCAGCCTTCTTTCTGCAGCCCACGCTGGATCATTTGACGCCTGAGTCGCTGCCGCGGGCGGCTCATCATTGCGGCTCCCCAGAGATCCCGCGCGGGCAGCGCATCCCCCGAGCGAGAGGAAACTGACTAACACCTGCTCCCCCTCTCTGTCCCTCCCGGATGCTGCGGCACGCGGCCCCTCCCTTCGCACACTGAGGGCTGGAAGGGCACCAGGGAGGGAGGGAGGGAAAGGCTCCCCCTCCCCTCCCGCCACCCGGTGCAGCATTCCAGGCGCAGGAGGTCTGCCCAGCCTGCCCGCCAGTCCCGCGCAGCAGATCCTGCCCTGTCGCACATGCGCATCGCAGCTCCTTCTCCATCTGGGTGCCCAATTGATTGTTGTCTTGCGGGGCCAGGGGCGGGGCCGGCTTTGTCTTCCTTAGCGGAGGGGGGTTGGGCCGTCGAGCCGGTGGAACCCGGAAAGGTGGGCGCCCCTGGGGGTGGGGGGGCGCATGATTGGGAGGGAGTAAGGGCGCACGCAGCCTCCCCCTGAGCGGCAGCCGTGTGATGTAGAGAGGAAGGCCATGCTGCGGCCCGGGAAAGGTGAGCAGGGGAGGGAGGGGGGTTCTCCCTATGCAGTATTCGCTCCATAAGACGCACACACTTTCCCCCCCACTTTTTTGGGGGGGAAAAGTGTATCTTATGCAGCGAAAAATACGGTATATATTTTTCTAATGGATGTCTTACATGAAATATATGCATTTGTATAATTTTTATATTATTTTTCAGATAATAGTACTATACTTCTGATGTTTGACTTGATCTTTATGCCCTAAATGTATGCATCATGCAACTTATCAAGTATGTAAGGAGTTCAGATCAGCATTTATCTGAACCATGTGATGTGGCCCAGTTCTTTCTACAGAATAAGACAGAGTCTCCAGGTAACCAGAGCCTCCTGCTGTCCTCTGGCTAGAAATGGTTCACAGAAATCACTCTGCACTTGTATTGACGTGGCAATATTAGAACTTTAAGATAAGAAAACCAGAGATTTTTTTTGGGGGGGGGGGGGGGGTTGGTAGCAAATGTTCCCTTTTGTCTTCTCCTTGCATCCCCCCCCCCCCCCCACACACACACACAGGTGCTTGAACTGGCTGATCTGCACCCCCACTGATATTCAAGCTGTTGTCAATATTCTGGAACGTTTGGTCAGCATCAGTGTTTTTTTCTTTTTTCAGCTTACAAAGTCATTATTTTTCCTGTGGACCTAGGGAATTGGGTGGCCTGATTTTTTTTGCAGGCTTTGTCATTGGCACAACAGCCAGCTACTTCACTGTTTGAAGAGCTTTTTGTTACTTAATGTCATGTTTAGAGAAGTGAGAACCTGCTGAATATGCGTCTGGCTTTAAAGATGTGTAAAGATTGCTTGTCTATGGAGTGGGATGGAAATGGAACTTGTTGGTAGAGAGCTGAAGTCATTGTATATGTTGGTAGCTAGCTATGAGTTTCCTATAGGGGAGCAATACCTCTTTGCATTTTCCCTTTATAGCACTTAACTGTTGAGCTATTCCACAACACAATGAGTCCTGTATTGCAGAAACCCAGCAAACCAGCCTGGTAAATAGATTCATTCCAAACACTAAAGCCTCTAATAGGCATAGTCTTAACACTTCCTGTTTCCAGTTGTGTTGGATCTTTACTCTTTGATTCTTATATACTGTTGTGTCTTTTTATCCCATCCCCAGTTTTTTTCTGCATCCTCTATTTAGACTAAAGAAATCATGCTTCACTGTGAGTCTGTTGCAGTGGGGCACTGGACTTGGTTGATTCCTATAACTTGTAAATGGTTAGGTGGGTTGGTTGTATGCCTTAGTTAAGGATGCTGGCTTTAGAGTGAAAGAACCCAAGTTCAGCTAGCAGACAAGACAAATTAAGAGCACCATGAATCTTGTAAAATAACTACAAATTAAGAAACAACCTGGCGTCATTAAGGTACCTCCCGTCAGAATAGGATGCCTGGTCCCAATAGAATTGTTCAAGAAAATACATATCGTAATCATAGCAGCAGGTGAGGAGAGGGGGAACCCTTATCAGATGCTAGGAAAATAGCTTATGGGTTGGGATATGAAACCTTTATTTGGGGGCAACCCTTCTATAAGAGCATGGTGTAGTAGACAGAGTGTTCAACTGGAATCTGAGAGAGACAGGTTTGAAACCCCACTGCTGTAGATGTTTACTAAGTGACCATGGGCCAGTCAAACATAATGTTCCTAACCTACCTCAGAGGGTGGAGGTTGTGAGGATAAAATGGAGGAGAGGAGGAATTATGGAACCTGCTTTGGCTCACTGTTGGTGAGAAAGGTGGGGTGTAAATTATGTAATTCTTTCAGAGTGATGCTTCTTTTGCTGTTAACTCCTTATCTTTTTAATACGCTTCTGTCCCCCCCCCCCAACACATCCACTGTCTTCTTTTTTGCAATTAGGAAGAGGCAGTGAAATAGGGATTTACACTGAAGCAGTCTCCCATTTTTATCATTTATGCATCCCGCATATCTACTCCTTTACTGCTGTAATTGCTAATCTTAAAACCTGCTAGGTTTCAAGATTCCTTTAAAAGAATACTTAATACCTTACTGAGGTATGAATGTGATTTCTGCAATTTAGTGTTGCCATTCATATGCCAATAACAAATTGTAGCCATTCATAGTTATGAGTCTAACCTTATTTAAATCTCTGTCAATTTGATAAATGCTTGAGCTGAATTTAGACTGATCAGCTTCTGCAGTCCAGAAGTTGTTTTATCAGCCGACTAAATCAAACTTCCGGTCTCTCTTGTTTTGATGTTGTAACTGCCTTGTCGAAAGAATTTTTCCTGACTACCTCAGAGATTGTTCCATTTTAAATTCCTGTGTGTCTTGAAGGCTGTGTTCATGCCAGTGGTCTCACTGCTGTGTGTTCCTCCTGTGTGCTTGCAATCAATGTGGCAAAATAACATAAACAGCTTATAAATATGTACGTCAGCCTGCATAATTATGTGGCAGGCTGAGACATGCACTTGTGAGTTGATTGGCAGAGTGTCCCCTTCCTTACAAGTTTTTTGTCTAATCAAATTTTCTTTTTCCTTAAAACAGAAAGCCCCCCCCCCCCCCCCCGGATCTGTATTTACCCATTCTATCATTTGTTCTTATTTGGATGAGTCTTAAACAACAGCTAGAACAGAAGTGAAAATTTTAATAACAAAACTTTATTTAAATTAAAAGTTGCCTTTACAGGCATAAGTAAATGCCAGTGGGCTAATGAAAATTGTTTTTCTTTTTTAAAAATAAGTAAATAAAACCTTTAATTTTTTGAGCTGCCCTCTGTGTAGACTTTTTGGACATTGTGTAGACTTTTTGGTCTAAATTTTGTTCTTATTTTGACATTTGTGTACTTCTGGATTTAGATTTTGTCCTTAAATATGGACATAAATAATTGAAACACGTTTAATATTGAAATCTGGGATTTGTTCAGATTTTTTTTTCATCCTACAAAAGAAGACAAGCTGTTTTGTTGCCATGTGAAACTGCGTATTAACTTTCCTATAACACTGAAATGTGTGTGTGTGGAAGGGGAAGCTATGTCTCCTAGTGTTTGATCCTAATGTTGTGTTTTCATTTCCTTGGGAATTAAATTCAGTATGCTAGGAATGACTTTCCAGGACCTGTGCTTCAAGTGTCTGGTTAGTGCCCTGCTTCTCCAGCAGGTTCCCTGGTGGAGAGGGTTGTAACCAGCTTCCATTTTGAAACAGCAGAGTAGCCCTAGACTAGTATAGGACTGTCCCACTGTTTCAGATGGCAAGCTTGCTGGGTCACTGGAAGTAACATTGGAAGAGAATTCCTTGTTAATTATTGTGCTTCCCAACAACAAAGCCCAGATGTGAGCCCCTAACTGAAGAAGGCTTGTGGGAATTTGAGCACCTGTAGCTACCTTTTACTAAAACCTTCTGTTAGACCCGGAAGCAGAGTGGAGTGAAATTTCAAAACAAAGCAGTACCCTCCATAATGGAGCCTTGGTTCAAGTAAAGCTCTGTACAACTGGCATGTCTCAACTGGTCATGTTAAGTTAGCAGGCTGGCAATGTTCAGCTGTCAGACAAGCTGGTTCACCTATGTTTTACCTAACTGGAATCCTTCCATTTAATTCATACCTAAAAGGGATTCCTTGCTTTTTGCCTTCTCTAGCCTGCCCCGTTAATTGATGTCAGTACAGACATTCTTGTTGACTAAGCAGTTGTAAAAATCTGATTCACTGTTGCTCAGACTTTGTTCCCTTTCTAACAAAGAATTTGTTTGAGCAGCTGGTGCCTTCATAGTTGTAAAATTATTATGAATGCCAGTGTTGGGCAAGAGTTGGGAGAAACAGCTGCTAAACTAATCCTTCCAGTTTGGCCCTGAGTTTGAGCCAGCATCTCCATTTAGAAGCACTTTTGATTGTAGGCTGAACCCCAAGATGTCAGATTTCAGCACTCAAAGGCTAAGCATTGTTTTTCACCTGTTGCTGTCATCCACCTTTGGTATGTCATTTACAAGGCTTCATTGTTTTCCTTCTCTCCCTCCTCCTCCTCTCAGTGTACATACCCCCCCCCCCCCCCGTTCTTTTGGCACTTGGTGATATAAAATGGAGGTCATCCCTGAAATGAATGCAGGCAAGTCTAAAGTGAAATAAACAGGTAAACCTTTATTTAGGCTGCCTGGATCATATCAGTTGTCACATTTACAATACTGTGTTATAAAAAGTGAAGTAGCTGTGGCTAGTTCTGCACATAGCAAGGATGGAGAGAAGAGAGAAGAGATTGGATTTATATCCCGCCCTTCACTCACTTAGAGTCTCAGAGCGGCTTACAAACTCCTTTTCCCTTCCCCTCCCCACAACAGACGCCCTGTGAGGTAGGTGGGGCTGAGAGAGCTCTTTCCAGAGCTGTCCTTGAGAGAACAGCTCTGACAGAAGTATGGCTTGCCCAAGGTCATCCAGCAGGTGCAAGTGGAGGAGTGGGGAATCAAACCCCGTTTTCCCAGATTAGAATCTGCACACTTAACCACTACACCAAACTGGCTCTCTCTGGATGCACTGAAGATACACTGATTTGTGTCCAAAGAATTGAGAATGGAGTTCTGATTGTGCAATGGGTCTTTAATACCTCTTCCCTTCCTGTGCATCCAAGGATGTTGTAGAACTGGGTGTGAGTCACTGCAGATAGCTACAGGTGTGTGTGTGTGTGCGCGCTTGGTTAATGTACTTCTGGTTTGTATCCTGCCATACCCTTGAGGACTTATGACTGCTCATTGCAGATATTTGCACTGTGGACAGGGGCTGGCGTGTCTTTCTTGCAAGCTGGATGCAGTTTTTGTAGGATATGGATAACTGAGGGACAGTTATGGATTATTCTACCCAGGGTTTTATTTGTAGAGAAAGCCCAGCAGGAACTCGTTAGCATAATAGGCCACACCCAATAGCAAAAATTCATTAGCATATTAGGCCACACCACTGACAGCACAGCTTATTAGCATACTAGGCCACACCCCCATATTATCAGAAGAATGGTCATCCAGCCACACCCACCTTTTCTTCTTATTGTTTACCATTTTAGTTGTCAAAACCCAGGGCTTTTTTTGTAGCAGGAATTAATTTGCATGTTAGGCCACATACCCCTAATGTAGCCAGTCCTAATAAGTTTCTGCTGTTGGGTGTGGCCCATTATGCTAATGAGTTCCTGCTGGGTGTGGCCAACTCAGGAGCCAGCTGGAACTCCATTCCTGTGCATTCCTCCCCAAAAATAGCCCTGGTTCTACCAATCAAACAACTTGGCCACTGACTTTCATGGAGAAACATTTTCCTGCCCAGTAAATATAAAACCTTCTGTTAAGTACTAGGCACTTAATCTTTATTGCTTAGTTAGTGCATATGTACATATAAATCCCTTAATATCCCTATATTTCTGTAATGCAAAAGGATTGGACATTTTGAGATAAGCCGCTACAGCTGTCCTTCATAGAAACTGGTATGTGTTAATTGCTATAGCAATAAATGGGTTTGCAAGGATGTTCATGTTATGTTTTGAGTTCATTCTGTGTAGTTTGGTATGGCCATGGTTCCGCAATTCCCTTGTTCCAATTGGCTGCACAATGAAGACCAACCATTGGTCCTGAAGCCACCCCAGGAAGCCAATCATAGAGCCTGGCTTAGGTCCAATAAGACTTTGCGTATATTGTTACATTGTATATAGTTCACTGTTGAGAACGTATGGGTGCCACTCTGCTGGAGATGTCTTTGGAGCTGAGTGATGTTCTGAATAAAAGCCTTGTTATGATTCATCATCTCCTGACTCTTAATACTTAAAACTGGTGATGAGGATGGAATCCCAGTCCTAACCAAATGGGTGAAATCAATCTCTGCCTGCCTAGCTGAAATCACTAAGGGTGCCCAGAGTTATATCACTGCAGGCATGGCATCCAAGGGCCATATTGAACTGTTCAACCCCAAGGTTGGGAACTGGGAATCATACCTTGACCATTTTACATGCTTCCGCATAGCAAGCAGTATTGAAGGAGACAATGTCTGCTGCGCCAGGCTGTATTCAACATTGCTTGAGATTTAGTAGCTCCCGCCAAGTTACTCGAGACCCCCCTCGGCATCATCAAGGCACAACTGACAGAGTATTTCACACCAAAGACGTTGACTGCCGCACATCACTGGCCATTTCATCAGCGTAACCAGAAAGAGGGTGAGTCTGTCACCGAGTACCTTGCTGCGCTAAGAAAGGTCGCTTGAGACTATCAGTTCCCCGACCTAAAGTCAGTCCTCTTAGACAAATTGCTCTGTGGCCTCAGAGACGACAGCATTCCGCAAGCACCCTTATTACAAAAGACTGTCACGTATGAATCGGCCCTCGAAGAAGCGTTGCGAGTGGAGGCATATATCTCTTCGCGACCTGCAGTTGGGTTCCCAAGGCCACACTGACTGGCTGACGCTGTTCACTATGGCAGCGCCACTGACTCCCAAGACAACCAATCAGATGTGTCTGATGATGGAGTCCACAGGACGGGAGCCAGCCAGAGGCCGCGTCACTCAAAAAAGCCTGCGAAGAAACGTGTGTGCCAGTTGCGGTGGCGCACATGTGCATAAAGACTGTCAATTCCATGATGCTATGTGTTATTCTTGTGGAAAGTCGGGCCACCTTGCCAAAGTCTGCCACTCATTGCAAGGCCGTGCTGCACCTGAAGATTCCCATTGGGCACATATATCTTCCAGTACACCGCACCAATCGTATCGTCCCCAGTTGTCTAGAGCGTCCAATCAAAAACCAAAATACAACAGCGAAGCAAGGACTTACACAAATTGCCTGTACATCCACCAAGGTCTGCACCCTTGTCCTAAAATCAAGGTTACCGTGTTCATCGAAGGTATGCTTGCCAGATGGAGGTCGATTCCAGGTCCGCGTTGTTGATTGTATCCTGGAACACCTTCCAACAAGTCTATCCTCATTTTCCTCCACACCACCTTCAGAAGTGCAGTCCACAGCTTTTTGATTTCCAAAGACCTGTCATCAGCATCGCCACGGTCCAGATCAAATACAAGAAATTCAATGGTCATCTGAATCTACTCGTCATGGAGTCTTATCGAGCTGGACTGGTTCGCTGCCCTGAGCATCGACGTGGTTGGCGTCAGCCACATCGGTCAACCAAGCATTGTTGACTTTGAAGAAGAGTTCCCAGATGTTTTCAGCACAGAGCTTGGCTGTTACAGAGGTCCACCTGTCTCCTTTACCCTGAATCCTGTCGTCCAGCCCATATGTCTCAAGCCGAGATGCTGTCCCATCACTCTCAAGCCATGTATCGATGAGCAAATTTATAAGCTGCTGGCTCAAGGCATTCTGGAGCTGGTTCCTAATGCTAAATGGGAGACTCTGATCGTCACCCCCATCAAAACGGACTGCTCGATCTGGTTGTGGGCTGACTACAAGTGCACCCTCAACAAGGCACTGCAACCGCATGCATGCCCGGTTCCTGTGGTGAGCCATCTCCTAGCATCTATCTCAGGTGGCCAGGTATTAGCCAAGATCGACCTTGCCCAGGCATATCAGCAACTGCCTGTCGATGCGGCCATGGCCAAGGCACAGACTATTGTAACACATTGTGGCATCTTCAAAGTGAATCGGCTGCAGTTTGGGGTAAGCGTCGTCCCCGGCATTTTCCAGGAACTAATGGAGCGTCTTTTATGAGACTTCCCAGGTGTCGTGCCATATTTTGACGACATGTTGATTGCAGGGGCCTCTGAACTTGAGCTGGCTGCTCATGTGTGAGAGGTACTCTGTCGTTTGCAAGGGATTGGCCTGTGGGTAAAGAAGGAGAAATGTGAGTTCATTCCTGCCATTCAATTTTTAGGTTTCCTGCCATTCAATTTTTAGGTTTCCTCTTGGACAAAGATGGCATCCACCTGGCACCAGACAAGGTTGCTGCAATCTGCAATACACCCACCCCGACCTCAAAGAAAGAGCTGCAGTCCTTTTTAGGACTCCTGAATTTTTACCATTTGTTTTTGCCAAACAAAGCAGCAATCGCTGAGCCACTCCATCAACTATTGGACAAAGCATCTCCGTTGTCGTGGGGCTGTCGGGAGCATGCAGCATTCCAGGCCATCAAGGCTCTTCTAGTTTCCAACGTGGTCCTTGTCCACTATGATGACAAGAAGCCTCTCGTTTTGGCTTGCTAGGCGTCACCCTATGGAACTGGGGCTGTCCTAAGTCACTGGTTGCTGTCCGGCCGGGAAGCCCCCATAGCTTTTTATTCTTGAACTCTATCTCCAGCAGAAAGGAACTACGCCCAGATAGACCAAGAGGCGCTGGCGATTATTGCAGCAGTTATAAAGTTCCACGATTTTATCTACGGTCGTGAGTTCAAGATTGTCACAGACCACAAACCGCTGCTCAGTATCTTCATATCCGATCGCCAAACCCCGCAGATCTTGTCACCACAGATGATGTGTTGGGTTGTCCTTCTCTCTGTCTATACCTTTCGCCTCGTCCATCAGCTCAGGAAAACTAGCGGGCATGCTGACGCTCTCAGCTGCCTGCCATTGCCTGAACCGCACAAGGCCCCAATCCTTATCGAGTAACTGCCTCAGTCTCCACTCTCCGTTGCCGACATCACGTTCCACACAAAGCGGGACTGGATGCTCAGCCATGTCTATCACCATGTGTGGAAGGGATGGCCGTCCGGGAAGCTCAGGGTGGAGTTCCAGCCGTTCCAGTCAAGATCAGCGGAACTGTCGGTGAGTAAGGGCTGCCTTCTATGGGGAAACTGGGTCATCGTCCCTCCCCCACCTCAGACAACGGGTGTTAGACGCCTTACATGTGGGGCACCCAGGCATCGTAAAGATGAAAGTGATTGCATGAAGCTATGTGTGGTGGCCCAGGCCAGATCAGCAAATCGAACAGTGGGTCCAAACATGCCAGCCCTGCCAGGAGTCGAGGCCTGAAGCCCCCGCAGTACCTGTTCACCCTTGGGAGAAGCCGCAGGATCCGTGGTCTTGCATCCATGTGGATTTTGCTGGCCCATTTCAGGGCAGAACACTATTGATAGTCGCAGGTGCACATTCCAAGTGGCTGGAAGTGTTCCCCATCACTTCCATGACTTTGGCCATTGTTGGCTGCTGCCTGGACCACCTGTTTGCCACCTTCAGTCTGCTGGACCTGGTTGTGTCTGACAATGGGGCTCAATTTACATCTGCGGAGTTCCAGCGGTTCCTGGATGAACGAGGCATCTGGCACATCACATCGGTGTCTTTCCACCCCGAGACAACTGGCCAGGTGGAGCGGATGGTTTGGAGAATGAAGGACTCACTTTGGAGGCTCAGTGGAGGGAATTTCCTCGCCAATTTCACGAATTTCCTACTCCAGCAGCACATTAGACCGTATTCAGCCACCAGGAAGTCACCAGCCGAGCTCCTAATGGGATGTCAGCTGTCCAGAACCTTGAGCTGCATCCACCCAGACCTAGCATCAGACACCAACCGTGACCCTATCGTCTCTGGGAGCACACGTTTCTTCACCCTGGGCAATGCCATCTATGCCCGGAACTATGGCAACGGTCCACACTGGGTCCTGGCTGTCATCCTCCGAGCAACAGGATCCATTTCTTATGAGGTACAGGACAGGACAGGGCAGGTCCGCCGCCAGCACCTGGCCCAACTCAGGCATCGTTGGCCAGCCAGGGAGGAACCATTGCAACACACCCCAGTTCCAGAGACATTGCAATGCACCCCAGTTCCAGAATTATTGCAATGCACCCCAGTTCCGGTAGACCTCCTGTCTCAGTGCAGTGTTGGCGCTTGGGAGATGCAGCCTTCAGAGGAGCTCCAAATGCCAATTCCCGCCCAGGAAGTTGCCGGTTACCGAGACAGACGGTGTCTCAACAAGCTGATCGAGTCCTGTCATCCTCCTGGGCCGATGGTACCACCTTCCCCTGGTGAGCAGTTCCCTGCTCGGGGTGTTGGGACTTTTAGTCCACAGGTAGGGCCGGCACCACGCCACTTAGACTCTGACCCAGTTTTGGACTGAAATGGGCCAGAGGAGCCCCCAGATCTTCCAGACTTTGACTTATGTCAGGGCAGCCCCTGGATCAGACCCTCTTCGAGGGGTATTAACTGCAAAATATAGGGGGCACTGTTTGAAATCAGTGATTTAAATCTGTTCATTTTAGCTGGTATTTTAAAAATCGAGCACAACTGTATCAAAGAAAACAATGTAAAATGCAAGGGTAGGGTTGAGTGACTGAGAAGAAGCATGTAGGGGGAAAAGATGGAAATTATACCAACAAGTCCTCCTTCCACCCCACCCCACTCCTACAATTATAGAGAGAAACTGGTTCCTTGGTACACAGTAGATGGAGAGGCCAAGAAGGGCCACCTCTCAGTGGTTCTAGCGGCAGGTATCAATGTTGTCTTCACCTCACTGAGCAGTTGCTGTTCATAGCTGCTTGTATATTTTGTTGACCCTTAGAGGTTAGCAAACTGCAGTAGTTCCATATATGTAGATTTGGGATTAAGCTAGATTAAGGTAGTAAGTTTTTTAAAAATAAAAAGCACATCAAACATATTACGAAGTATAAGGATATGTTCTTGTTTATTGCATTTTGGAATTTAATAAATATCTATTTCAACACATTTATTTACATGCATATTTGAATTTTGTTCATTTGTATGTAAACATGTTAACTTTGATAAAGGAATTGTCTATGTTTAATAATTGAAAAGAGGATGTGCAATCTTTCAGCAGCAATAGATACTGTAGTAGCAGCCAAGAATTCCAGATCAGTGTGAACATATGAAGCTACCTTACACCAGTTAGACTACTGATCTGTCAAGCTCAGTATTGTTTACTTCAAGTGGCAGCAGTTCTCCAGGGTCCCAGGAAGAGATTTCTCCCAGTTTTTATTCAGTACATAGCACTTGTCTCAGAAATCTTTTGGGGTACAAGTGCAGAAGACAATGCAGTATTTTTGCAGTAGTAGTATGACTTCACCAGCATATTCCAGGTGTCAGGAGTGCCTCTGAAGACCTGCCTCCTGCGGACCTAAGTGTGGTGGAGGATCAGATCTCAGCTCCAGAGGAGCCTTCACCTGAACCAGAGGAGGCTCGAGCAAGCACCTCTCAGGGCACTACCCCAGCACCAGCAGCATCAGCAGCTGAGCCACAGCCAAGCTCAAGCCCACCTGATTCACCTCCTCGGGTGGAACGGCTAAGGTCACGATCCAGGCAAGGCTTAGCTGCTAGGAGAAAAGAGGCACACATGCGTAGTCGCAGACCACTCAGCCCTGAGTTTTAGAGGGAGCCAGGACCTCACTGCCAGCTGCTAACAAGCACAGGAGTGGCTGGGTATTTAGGCACAGCACAAAGACCAACAACTTGTGCTAGCAACAAGTCATTCTGGCTAAACTCTGCACTCACTCAGCTCGCATCAGCTAAACCTGATTATGGACCTTCTGGCTCATGACTCTGGCTCTGTCTGACTTCGGCTTGATTCTGGACCCTCTGGCTCATGACTTCGGCTCTGTCTGACTTTGGCTTTTGGTTGACTCCTTGGACTGGTTTGCTCGTGAGTTTCCCTCTCTGACCTCGGCTTGGACTGACTCTGCTTTCGGCTTGTGTTTTGGACTTGATAATTCGTTCCTGATTTGGCTTGACCTTGGACTGTCTCAGACTTCGACTTGGCTCCTGACCTACTGGCACCCAGCCTGCGACACCAGTCACATTTTTAAACATATACAAAATAATCTACTTGGCATGAAATAACACCATTAGCATTGCTTTATATGATTCTTACAAGTATGTCAACCCTAGCCTTGGAAGTTACAGGGACTATATCCAATCTCATCCCTCAGGATTTAGGGGCACAGTAAAATCTTGATTGCATTTCCAACAACCTCATAATATAGGTCAGTGATAACCCAAAATTGCAGTTAAGATTAAGGCACTTGCCTAAAGACACCTAGGGAATTCATCACAGAGGTGAGATTTTAAATGAGGCTCTCCTGATTGATAGCTCAGTCTTAGCTGCCATAGTAATTTAACTTAAAGATCAGTTTGTGGTTCAGCATCTTCTATAGAACACTCATAATATTTCCGAACTTTCATCGAGCTGACTTCAAATAATCTTTCTTTGGAAATAAAAGCTGGGTTTATAAATATACAAACTTGTGCCAAAGCAGGACACAGCAAGAAATCTTGCTCTGGAACTATTTGGGCATTAAAAATAACATTGTCTCACATGGAGAATGATGTGCAAGAGGAAAACTCTGTACACATCTTCACTCTGTACACACTTTGCTTCTCTGCCCAGTGTCAAAAGAATGTGTGTGCATAGCTGTACTGTACTGGTGAAGTTTTCTAGAATGGCAGCTCATTGGCTGCAAGCATTTTGAGTCTGCTTTGTAGTCACTGGCAGAATATTCTTACATCTTTAAACTTGCTTGGGGCTTGCTTGTATATAGAAAGACAGACAGATCAGGGAACTCGAGTAGGGACATAAATTATATTGCCACTCTGACAGAACAGGCCTGCTTGACCTACAGACCCTGTTCTGCCCACTTCCCCTGTTGAGTTGTCAGCTCCTTGTGGGAGCTATTCCACTTCCTTTCACTAGGGTACTGCTGCCACCACTGTCCTTTTGGGGTCTGCTGCCAGGAGGGACAGGCTCTTGATTCCCCTTCTCAGTTCTGAGGCATGGACTCAAGGTCTCCTGTTACCCAGTGCCTGGTTACTATAGGGACCAAATGCAGCTTTGGGTTTTCCCTGGAGGGTTGGCTACTTGCACCCTGACCTCTCCCCTCTCCCGTGGGCCCCCCCTTTTTACTGTAGCATTGGCTGGAGGGCTATGTGGTACAAAAAACCACTGCTAGCATCAAATAGTGAAATATTTATTTAAAATGTTTACAAGCCTGCTTTGGCACCACACCAGATCAGCAACACAGAAACAAAAGAAATTTGGGTATAAACACATCCTCTTTCCCTTGCCTCTAAACATACCCTAACTGATGTTAACAACAGGGTAGGAACCTAGTCTCTAAAGCTCTTTCATTACCTTCTGGCTCCCTGCAGACCTTCATCAGATCGCTTGGTGAAAAATGGCTGCTGGCCTGCAGACCATTTTTCATTCATTGCATTCAGTTCTCTATCAAGGACCAGCACCCAGAGACCCTTCCTCCTTGGAGCAAGCACTTTTATTAAACCTGTGTCTCTACCCATTTTACATTACTCTCCACCCCTTTTGACCTGGTTTACCCCGGTCACACAGGTGGACCCTGGGACCCCCAGGTGCATCCTGGGACCCCTCCTGGAAGGCATTCTGGGGAATCTCCAGGAGCTCCTTGGAGGTTCCTCAGTGAACTCTCCCAGCCAGGTATTAGCATTTCTGTAGCTGGAATTTAGCAGGTAATTTAGACAGGCTTCCTGTTATCCAAATAGGGTTGCCAAGTCTGGGTTGGAAAATACCTGGGGACTTTGGGGGTGGAACCAGGAGAAGGTGGGGTTTGGGGAGGGGAGGGGCCTCAGCATGGTACAATGCCATAGAGTCCACCCTTCAAAGCAGCCATTTTCTCCAGGGGAGCTGATCTCGGTCAGCTGGGGATCAGTTGTAAAAGCGGGAGATCCCCAGGCCCCACCTGGAGGCTGGCAACCCTATATCCAAAGGAAAGAGGGGGGAAACAGGAACATGTTTAAAACTCGAAGGGGGGGGAGGGGGTGTCTCCACAGCCACTGTAAAATTGTGGGAAATGTGTACAGAGCATGTTCTTTCATTTAAACTCCCTCAAACTAGAAATCTATGTATCAAGAAAAAGGGGCTTAGCCTATGATTAGGATCCAATGTTCTGGGTGGAAATATCATAGGACCTTCCCAGCTCTCCCTTTACCCTCAAGGCATTTCCAGTCTCAGAAAGGTTTATTCCTGGGGTCAAGGGACTTGTCCATGCCAGGGAAGGGAGCAAAATCACTCTTTCCCCTGTTCATGAGTGGAGTTCCGCTTATGCAAGAGGCCAAAAGGGCAATCACACTCCTTTCCCCACTGTAGCCACCTGCCTAGTGCAGCTGCTAGTACATGCAAGTTGTGCATGCAAGTTTTTCATAGGTATAAACTTTACTGAGATCAGAAATTACTCCAAGAGGAAGGGAGACTGGAAAGGTCCCAGATCATCAGTGCTTACCACTGGCGATTTGTGTTATGAAGGCCTGTGATTTGTACTGATTTTCTCCCTCTGAGGTGGAGGATATACTGATTGGATGTTTCCCACCATCCATTAAGGGAGGAAGGCACTATTTTTTCCAGCTTCCTGTCTCTAGCCTTATGGGAGTCACCCTCTCCAGTTTACTTCCTGCCTCAGAGGAGAGAGCAGCTTTGGAGACAAGCTCCTACTCTTTTTAGATTTAGACTTTGATTTTTTTCTTCGGGCTTACTTTTCTATCTTTATCTGTTCCTTCACTCCATTTGTCCTTTCTTTGTGTTCTAATAAATAAAAATTAATTAAGAATGTATCAAAATCCTTTAAAAAATAAGAACGTTTCATTCAGCTTCGTGTTGCCTTTTATTTTAAATACCATGGATTCCCTCCAGGTTAAAATGCAGAAAGTAAAGAAGAAGTTTAAGCATTGGTTTGCTTTTAACAAACATTGAACTGCATCAAGAGGCTGATAGCTTTCCACACAATAGGACTACTGAGGAAGATGTGGATGAAATGAGTTTATATCTTGGTGCTCATTGAGTATGGACTTTCCTTGTAGTAAACTTTTATTGAGAGTATATTCTTGTAATCTTGTAAGTTTGATAAAAACTAATATTGATAAATAATATAAATGTAAATATTGATAAAATTATATAAATATTTACATCACAGTGGTTTGTTTGCTGTATTTTCTTATGGATACCTGTGACCCCCTCTTGATTTTTTTGCTGCACACACTCCCCCCCCCCCAGTGCTGGAGGGTGGAGAAGGGAAACTTGAATACTAAATTGCTGAGAGCAATTAGTGGCTCTTTAAATCAGGACATTAATATGGAAATCGATGGCTTTCTTTCAGCCAGTTCTTCACTGACAGCAGGTGCAAGGGAGACAGGCAAGGATGTCATGACCCTGATGCAGTCTGCTCCAGTGGCCGACCCCTCTGTGGTCGACCCCTCTGCAAGGCCAAAAAAGTGCACAAAAATGAAACAGGCACTCTGAGGCCAGCAACAGTTTCAGGCCAGCATGCTTACAACAGCAGCCATTTTGAGGGATCTCTTACAGCAGGGCTCCCTTCTCAGGTAAATCTACGGCTCCAAGAGGCAATGTATGAGAATTGGGAACATCGCCCTGAAGGTTCTCACACCATGGCAGTGTCCCAGACAGGCACTCAGCAACATGATCACAATCCAGACTTGCTGCAGACTGCTCAGCCTGATGAGGAAGGAGCCAATGCACCTCAGCTGCAAAGCGGTAATGTAAGATGAAAAAAGTCACTTCAGTACTCTCCAGACCTTGTGGCCTTCCTTAGGCAAGCAATGTGGGAGGAATTAAGAGATCTCCACCATAGTCTTACTCCTATTTATCTCAGGGGTCGTAGAAGGTCTAGATCACCTATTAGAAATTACTCCCCCTCCTCTTCTTCCTCCCCTCCCCTGGATGGAGGGGACTCTGGCAGACATAGGCCAGTATGTGCTCAGGCCTGGCCAACTCAGGCAGCCCAGAAGAGGAGGTTCCATGCCACCACATATCGGGACTCATTATCTGATCCAGAACCAGAAGAGAGGGAAGATAAACCAGAAACCTTGAAACCTCTGATGAACAAGAAACCTTGAAACTCTTAATCTAGACCAAGAAGAACCTGCTATAAATTACAATAGAACACATCAAGGGCTCTGCCAACAGGAAGGCAGACTGGCTGAGCAGACAAACTCTGCAGGAGGGAAAACAGCCTCTGAAGAAGGAACTTTTTCTACAAATAGTCAATTGCTTTAAAAACCCACAGGTAGATCTCTTTGCCTCACCAGAAAACCACCAACTCAGTCACTACTTGACCAAATTTAACCATCCTAGGGCAGAAATGACAGACACGCTCACAGCGCCAAGCCCCAAGACACTGTTATTCACCTTTCTACCTCTTCCAGTTCTGCCAAGGGTTCTTCAAAAGATCAAAGCTCAAAAAGCAGGTCAGTCTGGTGGCTCTATACTGGCCATGCAGACCATGAATCTAAACATTGCTGTCATGGGTCAGCTAGGGCTCAGCAATAGCAAGGTTCAGCAGGTGAACCTCAGTTAGCCATTCCAAGCCCACCAGTATCTCCTATACCAGGGGTGGGTAAATAGCGGCCCGGGGGCCACATGCGGCCCACCACAGAGTTTTTTGCGGCCCGCCAAGACAGTTGGCCACTGTCAGCACCTGAGGAGCTGCATTTTGTTCTTATTGACATGCAGTCAGATCACACTGTGAAAGAAATGTTTAATGCGGTGACATTAGTTGACTTTTACAAATCTTTGTCTGCTGAAAAGTTTCCATGTATGAAGAAATTTGCTGGGAAAATGTTCTCTGTATTTGGGTCTACATATATTTGTGAGCAAAGTTTTTCTTGCATGAAGATCAACAAGAATAAATATAGACATTAACAGACATTTGACAGACATTAACTTGCAGGCTGTGATGAGAATCTCAACAAGCAATCTCACTCCTGATTTCAAAAAAATTGTAGAAAAGTGTGATAGGGTACATTTGTCTCATTAAACTGATTCTAAAATTAAATGTGCTTGCAGCTATAGATTATATGAAATTAGCACAATAAATAAATTGAATAAAACTACCACTATTTTATTTAATTTATATTTATTGATTTTTATGATACAATTTATACCTTTTTTGAAATGCAAAGTTAACTAATGAATGAAATCTTTCTAAAAGGTGCGGCCCTCCGCTAACCTTCGCTTCCACAAAGCGGCCCCCAAGCCAAAACAATTGCCCACCCCTGTCCTATACACTTAGAGCACTGCAGACGGAGGCTGAGAACAGAACTACAGTAAGAAGGCAGAGTGCACTCTTCCTGGCCCAATGCCAGCTGCTTACTGATGACAAAGTTGTGTAGTTGCAGGATTATTTCTAAGCAGCTGGCTGCAAGCATGGCCCTTAGCTATAAAAAGCAGCCAAAAGAGGCTGTTAGGTGTGGACACAACATGTACTATAGATGCTCAGCCATTGACTCTGTCTTGCCTAATTCTTGGAAGCCTGACCTTAGACTGAAGCCTGACCTTAGCCTAGACTGACTTCTGGAACCCTGACTTTGGACTGAATGAACCTGCCCTGCCTGACTTCTGAAACTTGGTACTCAGAGCCTACACACCAATACAGTTTCAGGAGATGTCAGTAGAACACTCCTGGAAGCTACCAGTGTCACTGGACATGCTACAACATGGCCTAGACTGGCACCCCAGCCCCAGCTGGCTTCACTTGACCACCTGGAAGTTGAGAGGAGACACTTTCTTCATCTTGGATATGATGTAGAAGTGACAGAGACTCTACTGGTCTCTTGCAGACAATCCAGTAACAGAATATACAGTGATCCCTGGTGCATAAAAAAAGGGTCTGATCTATTACGGCCTCCGATTGATTCAATTTTAGCATTCTTTTAGGAAGAAGTCAGAAAGATTCTCAAGGCACGTACGTTGAAACGAGTAGCAGCCTTCGCTACTGTTGTTCCCTCTATTAGGGGAATGAGCATTTCTCAGCACCACATATCATATGTTTTCTGCAAGGCATAGCTTTAAGGAACCCACCACAGATTTGCAAGTTTCTCACATGGAAACTATGCAATACTCTGTGCCTTGACCAAACCCCCATTCGAACCTCTTATGAAGATTGCCATCAGATGGGTTAGAATGAAGTCTCTCTTCCTGATTGCCATCATATCAGCATGGAGGGTCGCAAACTAAACCTGCTATCAAATAGGATCTCTGCATCTTCCATAAGGATGAAGTAGTCCTCAGACCAGACCCTACCTTTATTCCTAAGATTAACTCCTTTTTCCACAGATCTCAAGAATGTCACTTCCCGTCTTTCTGTCCTCAACCAAAACACCGAAAGGAAAGATCCTGGCACACCTTTGATGTCAGAAAGGCCCTGAAGATTTACGTACAATGCACCATGTCTATCAGAATTTCTGACGTGTTATTCATATCCTTATCTCCCCATAACAAGGGACAAGGATGTCTTAAATTGGCCATAAGTAGTTCCATCAGGCATCATCAGGACTTACAAAGCACTGAAAGTGCCTGTTCCTTCAGGCATCCCAGCTCACTCCATTAGGAGTTCTGCCACCAATGAGACCCTTATTTGGCATGCAACAGTTGAAGAAATTTGTAAAGCAGCAACGTGGTCTTCTCTGTCTACATTTGTTAAGCATTGCAAAATCAACACCTGCAGCTCAGCTCCAGAATATCATGAGCAATGATGACTCTGACCCACCCAAGAAATGAGGACACTGTTCTGGGAGGTTCCAGTCAAGATATCTTCCACCTCAGAGAGAGAAGGACCATTGGATACTTACCATGAAGGTTCCTTCTCTTCAGGAAAGGAAGACATCTTGTCCCTCTTGAGGAAACAGAGTAAAAGCAGGATCTCTTCAAGTCTCAGCCCCTATCTGTATTTTCCGGAGTATGTCTTTGCTACTATAGCTGTCATTTTTTTCTCCAATTATAGAAGTGGTACCTTATTCCAAACTGCTGTTGGAGTTGCAAAACTGGACTGGGTGACTCCCACAAAGCTGGAGGCAAGAAGCTGAAAAAATACTTCATGCCTCCCTTAATGGATGGTGGGAATCACCCAATTAAGATGTCCTCCTTTCCTCAGAGGAGAAGGACCCTTCACAGTAAGTATCTAATGGTCCTTTCTGTTTGCAAGAAGCTTTTAACATATTTATTTTTATTTATTTATTTAAATTTGTTATCCTGCCCTCCCGGCCAAGGATGGCTCAGGATGGCTTACAGCTGATAAAATTTGACAACACGTATAACACAGCAACAATCAATATAAATACAATATTAAAATTTGATATTAAAACCACAAATGAAATAATAAAGTGCTAGTCATCGTAACGTCAGTGCTAATCAACTGCAGTGCTAATCACTGTGACGTCGGCTCCATTTGGCTTCAGATGACGTAGGAAGGTGCTTCAGATGTCATAAATGGGGGGATTGGCTCAGACAGTGATTAAGGGTCCAGCGAATCAGGGCTCTTCCATCATAAAATGTCAACTGCTATCATTGCTAGCAATGGTAGTCATGGTGGTTGTGGTAGTGGTGGCAGCTCCAAAGGCCTGGCAGAAGAGCCCCATGTTATAGGCCCTGTGGAACTGTAATAGGTTCTGCAGGGAGCCGCCACCAAAAAAGCCCTGGCCCTAGTCATTACCAATCTGGTCTCCTTAATACTCGAGAGGACCAGCCAGTTCTGGGTCCCTGATTGCAGTGCTCTCTGGGGTACATATGGGGAAAGGCGGTCCCTCAGGTATGCAGGTCCCTGGCCATAATGGGCTTTAAAGGTAAGAACCAGCACCTTGAAGCAGATCTGGTATACTATGGGCAGCCAGTGCAGTGCCTTTAGCGCAGGCTGGATGTGCTCCCGAATAGGAGCCCGATCAATAGCCTGGCTTTGGCATTTTGCACCAGCTGCAGCTTCCGGATTTGTGACAAGGGCAGCCCCATGTAGAAGACATTACAGTAATCCAGTCTCAAGGTGACCATCGCGTGGATTACTGTCACCAAGTTGCTGCGTTCGAGGAAGGGAGCCAACTGCCTAATCTGCCAAAGATGATAAAAGGCTGACTATAGAGGCATCCATTGTTAAAGAGGCATCCAGGAGCACTCCCAAACTCCTAACCTCCGGCGCTGGCACCAATGGTGCCCCATCGAAGGTCAGAAGTGGGATCCCTACCCTTGGACCGCCTCGGCTCAGGCATAGGACCTCCGTCTTCTTCAGATTCAATTTCATCTGGCTCAGCCTAAGCCACCCAGCCACGGCTTGTAACGCCCGATCTAGGTCTTCTGGTTTGGAGTCAGACCGGCTGTCCAAGAACAGATAGAGCTGGGTGTCGTCCACGTACTGGTGACAACCTAGCCCGTGCCTCCGGGCAATCTGGCAATATAGATGTTGAAGAGCATCGGGAGCAGCACCGCCCCTTGGGGCACTCCACGGTCCAGTTAAAAGATTAAACAATGCTCTATCTGCTGTCTGAAGTGGCTTAGCTCATTCTGTCATGCTGTTTTGGTGCATGAGGCCTCCAAGATTCAATTGTAGGCAGGGGTCATTTCAAGCAGGAACACGCAGGAACGCCGTACCGAGAGTAACAAACACAGGAGTGGGCACATATGGTGATGCGCTGTGGAAAAAAGCAAAAGCATACTAACTTGATCTGTATTTTCATGCTTGTTGTAGGGTAGCTTCCCTGCAAGAGCAAAGGAAACCTAAAGTGTCTTTAGTCAAAGTGTAAAGCTGGCTTGCCAGCTCTGAGTTGGGAAATACCTGGATATTTTTGGGGTGGAGCCTAAGCAGTGGGTGTTGCCCTCTGACACACTTCCGGTGATGTCAGGGGGCGTGGCATATGCAAATAAGTTATGCTAATGAGCTTGTGCACCTCTTTTTCTATGAAATGACTCCTGATTGTAGGTCTGGGAGAGGGACAGCTTGGTGAGGAAAGGATGGCTTCAGGATTGTCTGTTAATGACTGGAGACAGTATCCAGTAACTGCATGAGCATACAATCAGTAACCTGCAGCACAGTATTCTTCCATATGGAAGCCCTCTTGAATGGTTGAGTTTTGCATAGTTTGCAGAAGACTAGGAGAGTAAGAGCTTTTTTGACCTTCTTGGGCAGGAGCCACAACAGAGAAAGCATGTGTATAGGCAGTAATTGAGGCTGCCCTTTGCAGGCTGGCACCTGATGAAAGAGTGAAGTTGTCATGACAGAGCATAGGGAGAGAGTCAGTCCTGCAAATACAGGGGATCAAGGCTATGAAGGGCTTTGTATGTGAGAGCCAGAACCTTAAACTGAGCCTGCTAACAAATGGGCAGCCAGTGGAGTGTCTGCAGAATGAAAGTAACATGCATGAGCCATCTAGCTCCAGCTAATAGCAGAGCTGTGGCATTCTGGACTAGTTGGAGTTTCCGAGCTGAGTTTATTTATTTATTTATATTTGGATTTTTATCTCACCCTCCCCACCATTCAGAGTTTTTGACTTTGAGTGTTGGTCTCAAAAACAAGTGTTAAACTCCTTTTTTATTTACTGGATTTGTGTATTTACTTCTCCACTGCAACTATTTCCAAGTAGTTCAGTCATTTAATTTTGTTTGGAAATTGTTTTATGGTATCAGGAAAAGGGTAAAAATTCTTGCTATGGATCTTTCTGGGTCTGTCAAACTTTGCTATGTGAAAAAGTTCTGGTATGAAATGCTGTTGTGCTTTATCTTGATTTGATTTGATGCTGGAATTCAGGTGAGTTCTGAAAGGGAGAAAAAATTACCACTTTCTCCTGGCTATAGGTAGTTCAATAGTACTTTATTTTTTTTTTGTTTTCCCTAGACTGTTGAACATGGCTTCCCACACCAGCCTAGTGCCCTTGGCTACAGCTCATTCTTCCACCTTCTGGCTATTGGAACCCGATCAGGAGCCATCAAACTGTATCCTTTTTGCTTGCTTCATGAGCTACATAGTTGTTTTCAGCAGTAAGTAGGTGTGTTGAAGATGTGGTGATATTTAGCATTTCTACATTCTCAGTAAGCTGAAGGCTAGAGTAAGCTGAACTCAGCTCTCTCCACGTCCACCTTCTTGATTTAGCATTGCTAGCATTTGCTACCAGGAGGGGAAATCACCATCTGGGTCACCAGGTTCTGATGCACAAATCTGTGCCCTATGTGACCCCTTGGCCGAATTGGAATCACACAGTCTGAGTCCAACGAGTTAGATGAATATCTGTTTAATTAATTCATAACAGGGAATACAGGGCTGATGAGTGCCTTAGCACTCCAGCAAAGCTGTATTCTCCCATAACCAGGAAGGGCAGAAGATACCCCAAATGACATCACGTATAGTTTACACCTTAAAGGGTCTCTAATTGGTACCAGGCAGTTAACATCATACAAGCATAATTTGACTCAGTGGATCTCTCAGTGGTGTCTGTAATTTCACTTGTTTATCTTGTCTTCAGAACACTGGGTGACTTTCTGGGCTCACATATAGAGAGCTAGCTGTTAAGGACTGTGAATCACATTAAACTTTGCTCTCAGCAGCCTTGCAACTTCTAAATAGCATTCCATTCTTACTGCATTCTAATTCCTTCTACAGAGGTGTCCTATCCAAAAAGTGCAATTATAAAATATATACGTTCTGGTATAAGTTTCTCTAAACAGAAGCTTCTCAGTTACATACCAGGATCTGGATCTGTTATGATTAAACTTTTGAAGGCACAGTGACAGCTGTGTCAGAAATCACATTCAGAAATCACATTATTTTTCCCTTGTCCTACAATCCTAACAACATAATCCCTGTATTATAGTTGTGGGGTGGCTAGAATGGGGAGAGAGAGTAGAGAGGAGAAATAGTAGTTGTTTAATGCTGCCTAGAGAGTTCCTGGTGGAGGCAAGATCAGGTTAATCAAAATTTTAATAAAGGTTCCAAAAAAGTCTGTGAACTGCCCCAAACTATTGTTTCCTACAAAAATGACTTTCCACTTATTTTGGTCTAGTGGAAAATGCTATAAATAAATAGGTTTTATCATCTTTATTCCCATGATTTGCATTCTGAGGCTGGGATCCACTGAAATGTTTCTGTGGATGAAACAGTTTCCACCTGCAGAGCATGACTTTCCATCCCCCCCCCCCCCCCCCACAACATTTCAGGGTCCATTTGGCACTACAGTGGGAGGGAGGAAATAGTTCTCTCCATAGAAACACTTCAGTGGATCCAACACAAAAGTCTTTTTAAAAATATCCTTAAGGGCTTTTTTTTAAGCACAGGGCAATATCTGTGGCTGCTGCTGCTTGTAATTTATTGTGTTAACGTTTTATTGCTACTCATTTAGCTGCGGTTAGCATGCCATCACTTTTGTAGACTTTGGAAGCTACCTCAGGAGGCTTCTGACTGAGCATGCAGCATTTAAACATTTCACATGAAGTAAATGTAAGCTTGATATCATCCTAATTCTACTCCAGTATAGAGAGACACTGCAGTTACTTTAGGACAGAATTAATTTAGTTCAAAGAAAGCTCACCAAAAATCAAAGCAAGCTTAAGTATTGTTGACTTTAATCAGGCTTTCAGCTATGGAACTCCTGGAGTGGAATTTATGGGCTTGCATGTAGAAACCAACACTGTTATGCAAATACATTTCATTCCGGACCAGGTGAGTAAAAATCAGATAAAACTATATATTGTGTTTCATGGAAATGCATGCTTTCAGACTTCTAAAGCTATGTACGGTTTTAGTGATGAGAGACTTGCCATAAGTATACCAAGTACAGATTTTATGAGATGTTGCTATGAAAAGGTTCAGAATGTCTGGATGAACATTCAGATTATTAATTTGGAGGACTTGGCTTCTTGTGGTAACAAAGCCTTTAGATGTGATCACAAAGGAGGGCTGTTACCCTCAGATAGTCAAGGAATGATATTGGGGATGTCAAAAGCCCATTATGCCTGTTCTTTCAATGCTGATGTGGCTAAGAGGTCAGTATTCCTAAGGCTGAGGTTGGTACTTCTAAGAATCCACAGTTCTTCCTAGCAGAAGAAACAAAAGTTGTACTGCTGGTGCTACACAAAGGGATGTCTTAAAGTATGAAGCTATGTACTTGGAGCCCACCCCCCAGTGACTAGTATCAGTTAAGTAAGGAACAGAGAAGATTACATGTTCATGGCTTGCTCCTCTGATGTTCGGGTAGCCAGATTTCTGACCAGATTTCATTTCATGGTAAAGGACTGATGTAACCATGATGGTGGTGGGACAAAAGAATGCCCTTGTGCAAATTTGTATCTAAGTATCATGTTTAAATTAAGCCTCCATATCCAACAGTGGCATGCTAATGATCTGTTGCCAAGACAGATCTTGCACTGGTCCAAGTGAAGGCTGAATATTGGCCACGCATAAAGTCAAACTGGTAAATTCATTAGTTCGGCTATCAACAAGTTTAAATTGGACCTTGGCTGCACCTATTCTGCAATCCCCAGAATTGCTGCTGGAACTCTGTTTTGGAGCAGCTCTAGAACAACAAGGACAATAAAATGTCAGTTCTGTAGACAGGACATCACTGTGCACAGTTAAGATGTATGTCTTTAAGAGAAACTTGCTGCAAAAGACGTTCAAGTTTCTATGATGATAAATATGCTTAAAATACCAAAGAACTCTCTCCTGTGTCTGTCACAAAAGACAATAAAATTGGGTTGATTTCAATAGCAACAATTTGTTGATAAAAAGAACCATTATATTTATTTATTTATTTATTTCACTTATATCCCGCCTTGCCAGTTGACAACCGGCTCAAGGTGGCTAACATCATATAAAAATATAAACATAAAGTATAAAACATTTAAAATATTAAAAACATCATTACACTTATTCCCCAGGATGGCAACTTCCTAGCGCTCCGGTGGGTATTTAAGGCAGCAGGGCACGATCAGTAGGGCCAGGGAGATGGTATACTCAGCTTTCTCTGCGATGGCGGCTCCTATTTGAAAGCCTGGCGGAAGAGCTCCGTCTTGCAGGCCCTACGGAACTGCAACAAATCCCGCAGGGCCCTGATGTTATCTGGGAGCTCATTCCACCAGTAAGGAGCCGCCACCGAGAAGGCCCTGGCCCTAGTGCAAGTCAACCGGGCCTCTTTTGGACCGGGGCAAGCCAGGCGATTTTGGGTGCCGGACCTCAGTAGCCCCTGGGGCCTATGTGGGGAAAGGCGGTCCCTCAAGTAGGCGGGCCCCTGACCATAAAGGGCTTTAAAGGTTAACACCAGCACCTTGAGCCTGATCCGGTATACTATAGGCAGCCAGTGCAGTTGCTGCAGCACAGGCCGGATGTGGTCCCGCAAAGAGAGACCCACCAGCAGCCTGGCCGCAGCGTTCTGCACCAGCTGCAGCCTCCGGATCTGGGCCAAGGGCAGCCCCAAGTAGAGAGCATTACAGTGGTCAAGATGTGAGGTGACCATAGCATGGATCACGGTAGCTAGGTCTTCGTGTTCGAGGAAGGGGGCCAACTGCCTAGTCAGCCGAAGATGGAAAAAGGCTTTTTTGGCAGTGGCTGCTACCTGGGCCTCCATTGTCAAGGAGGAGTCCAGGAGCACACCCAAACTCCTGACCCTCGGAGCTGGCACCAGCGGCGCCCCACCGAAGGACGGAAGTGGATGCCCTAACCCCGTCCCGGTCCGACTCAAGCACAGGACCTCCGTCTTCAGAGGATTCAACTTCAGTCGACTCAGCCTAAGCCAGCCCGCAACCTCCTGTAGCGCCTGCTCCAGGTCATCTGGAGACGAGCTGGACCGGCCGCCCAACAACAGATAGAGCTGGGTGTCATCGGCATATTGATGACACCCCAGCCCATGCCTCCGGACAATCTGGGCAAGGGAGCGCATATAGTTGTTGAATAACATCGGGGATAGGACCGCCCCTTGAGGAACACCACATACCAGTGGGTGCCTCTGGGAGATCTGTTCCCCGAGCGCAACCCTCTGTCCCTGATCTTGGAGAAAGGAGGCAAGCCATTGTAAAGCGAGCCCCCGTATCCCAGCATCAGCGAGGTGGTGAATCAGCAACTGGTGGTCAACGACATCAAATGCCGCCGACAGATCTAACAACACCAGTGCCGCCGTACCGCCTTGATCCAGATGTCTTCGGAGGTCATCCGTGAGGGCGACCAGAACCGACTCCGTCCCGTGACCCGGTCGGAAGCCGGACTGAAATGGGTCCAGCATGGAGGTGTCATCCATGAAGCTCTGTAACTGAATCGCCACCGCCCTCTCCAATACCTTACCCAAATAGGGTAGGTTGGACACCGGCCGATAGTTGGCCAAAACAACCGGGTCCAGAGATGGTTTTTTAAGAAGAGGACGGATCATCGCAACCTTGAGTGCCTCCGGGAACAGTCCTTCTGCAAAGGACTTGTTAATAATTTCCCGGAGTGTATCACGCAGCCCCTCATGGCAAGCTTTTATGAGCCACAAGGGGCACGGATCAAGGCTACACGAGGTTGGACGTACAGTCAAGAGCAACCTGTCAACCTCCTCAAGACTGAGAGGACTGAAATGATCCAAGATAACACCTGAAGACGTGCATGGAGCCTCAAGTTCACACACTGTCTCAACTGTGGCCGGAAGTTCGCGGCGGAGTCGCAAGATCTTATCTGCAAAATAGCTCGCAAATGCCTCACAGCCTATTTCCAATTCTCTATCATTTAAGGTGCTCTGTGGCACTTCAGTTAACGTCCTAATAGTTCTAAATAATTGGGCCGGGCGAGAGCTAGCAGATGCAACCTCCGCTGCATAGAATTGTTTCTTAGCAGCTTTGATTGCCATCTCATAGGATCTCATAAACGTCCTATAAGATGTTCTTAATGCTTCGTCGCGAGAACGCCGCCACCATCTCTCTAGCCATCTGAGACCCTGTTTCATCAGCCTCAGCTCCCCGGTAAACCAGGGAGCCAGCTTTGAGCGAGGGCGCAGAGGGTGTCGGGGAGCAATCTCATCGATGGCTGCCGAGAGCCGGTCATACCAGTCCTCGACCAGTCCATCTAATGAGTCGCTGGGAGGCATGGGATCCCGCAGAGCCGTCAGAAACTACTGCGGATCCATCAGGCTCCACGGGCGAGCTAAAATCCGCTCGCTGCCCAAACGGAGTTGGGGTGACACCATCACACGAGCCTTCAGGGCATAGTGGTCAGACCATGGCACTGCTGTAGCAGTCAACTGACCCACCGTAACCCCCGCCGCGAAGATCAGGTCGAGCGTATGTCTGGCCTGGTGTGTAGAAACCGTTACAAATTGGGAGAGCCCTAGTGTCGCCATGGAAGACACCAGGTCCCTCGCCGGAACAGAGGCCGCATCGTCGGCATGGACATTGAAGCCACCCAGGACTATCAGCCTTGGGTGCTCCAAGGCCCAGCCCGACACCGCCTCCACCAGCGAGGACAGGCTGTCGGCTGGTGCGTTGGGCGACCAGTACACCAGCCAGACAGCCAACCTCTCCCCAGCTTCCCACACCAGGCCCGAACATTCTATGCCCACAAGCTTCAGCGGCGGGAGTGCCCTGTAGGAGTAAGCCTCCCGAATGAACAGTGCCACTCCTCCTCCCCGGCCATCAGTCCGTGATTGATGGAGGACCAAGAACCCGGGTGGAGCCAACTGGGAGAGAGCCACTGTCTCCCCCTCTCGCACCCAAGTCTCGGTCACGCACGCCAGGTCAGCACCTTGTTCCAGCAGGAATTCCTGCAAGGTGGCAGTCTTGTTATTAATAGACCTGGCGTTACACAACATCAATGACGGAGGATGGTCCTTCCCATCCTCCTTGCCCGCCATTCTCGGGATGGGCCGCAGGCTGGAAGGGGGCCGAGCTTCTCCATTTCTCTGCCTCCTTCCCTTTATAACCCGCCTGCTCCCACCGCTATATTTCCCCTGCCCCAAAAGCACTGGAATCCCCAGTCTGGAAGTCATCGGTGCCATCTTGGCCTTCACACGGCTCACTGCTGGACACAGGCCAATCGGCGCCGTCAGCTGCCCGGTAGAAGATCCCACCCCAGTGCTGTCCACTCCCACCTAAGCCACTCCCTCCAGAAAATATATATGCCCCAATTCCAGCAGGTTAATATTCGTATAGACTAACACTACCTAATCACTAATTAATACCCACCCTGACCTCCCTTCATTACTACCCCAATAAAATTATGGGGAGCAAGATTAAAATTTTTTCCTAGCTATAGCTAATTTGGATTAAACATAGAGTAGGTTTAACACTAACTGAAACATCCCATCTATACCTATCCTAAAACTTCTAAATAACCCTGCTGGATAAAAAGGCCAGTCCTTCCCCTGCGGGGATCCTAAAAACACTGATGTTACAGTCCCTAATGGGCTTGATGTCATATTCTTCGGTTCCTCTACCTCTCCGCCAGTCCTGTCTTCCGTCGAAGAACACCCAACCAGGCCTCCGTCGCCTCTCCACTTCCCGGTGAAGCCATCCCCGACTGTCCTTGGCTCCGGCATTATCAGTGCCAGGCCCCAACCATCCCGGGCCGTCCCAGGGCTAGGTGTTACTCTCGTCCACGGGACCCGGGGCGCCACCTGCCACCAGGCGCCCCTGGCAATAGATTTTAACGTTCCTTCAATTCAATGCCCTGGAGCCGGCCTTGGCGCGCCTTCTGCCACCAGTCGCCCCGACGCCCACTCCCAGCACTTGGGCTTGGCTACGGGCTCAGTGCCCCTGTGCGGCCTACCAGGGACTTTCCGAGGCCTTCCGAGCCGCTCCGAGTCCTTCTGAGCCGCTCCGAGTCTCCCGAGGCCTCCCGAACAGCCCCAAGTCGCTCCGAGGTCTTCCGAGATCTCCCGAGCAGCCCCGAGCCAAGCTCGAGCCGCTCCGAGACCTTCCGAGGCCTCCCGAGCCAAGCAGCACCCGACCAGACAATGCTCAACCAAGACCCGGGGACACCAAACTCCAACTCCTGGTCCCGCAGCTCTCCGCTCCACAGCTCCCCAGCCTAACACACGCCCTCGGCCTGCCGGTTCCTCTGGGGGCTCCTCCGCGTCCTCGGACGTCTCCACAGCTCCCCAGCCTGACACACACCCTCGGCCTGCTGGTTCCTCTGGGGGCTCCTCCGCGTCCTCGGACGTCTCGGGATGTCTCCGGGCGTCCCCACCGTCTCTCCACGTCACCTCGCTTTCTCTGGGGCAGACCCTCCGTCCTCGGGCAGTCCCCGTGGCTCCGGCTCCACTCTCCGGCTCCACACTCCGGCTCTGCGCTCCCAACTCCAGGCTCCAGTTCCTCACTCCAGCCCGCGGGCCCTCCGAGGGGAGCAGAGCGCCAACAGCCCAGAATATTCTCTGGCGATTCCCGGTATTCTCTGGCGATTCCCGGTAGGTCACTCAGGGCCCCACAGGTTCTGACTGAGCCTCTATTCTTTCCTACTTCTTTCCTGCTTTGCAGCCAGGCTAAAAATTGTTCCTAACACTCCTAGGAGGCAAATTTGTCTATTCCCTTCGGCGGAGCTCAGTTACGGAGCTCAACGCTCGGCGCCATCTTGTTCCGCCTTATAGGAGAGCTTATATAAGAACATAAGAAGATCCCTGCTGGATCAGATCAGTGGTTCACCTAGTCCAGCATCCTGTTTCACACAGTGGCCAACCAGTTCCTCTGGATAGGCAAAAGCAAGGCACAGAGGCCGAGGCCTTCCCCTGATGTTGCCTCCTGGCTCTGGGATACAGAGGCATAGTGCCTCTGAATGTGGAGGTTCCCCTCAGTCACCATGGCTAGTAGCCATTGATAGACTTATTCTCCATGAATCTATGTAATCCTCTTTTAAAGCTGTTTATTCCTGTGGCCATCACTACATCCACTGGCAGCAAATTCCACATTTTAACCACTCTCTGCATAAAGTGATATTTCCTTTTATCTGTCATGAACCCACTGCTTCACTGGATGCTCTAAATTGCTAGTATTTTGGAAGAAGGAGAAAAAATTCTCTTTGTCAACTCTGTCTACCCATGCATAATTTTACAAATATTTATCATGTCACCCCTTTAGTCGTCTATTTTCTAAACTGAAAAGTCCCAGACTCATAGGGAAAGATGCTCCAGCCCCCTAATCATCTTGGTTACCCTCCTCTGTACTTTTTCCAGCTCTGCAGTGTCTTTTTGGATATATGGTGATCGGAACTGTACACAGTATCCCAAATGAGGCTGCACCATAGATCTATACAGGGATATTACAATATTGGCTATTGTATTTCAATCCCTTTTCTAATAATCCCTAACATGGAATTTGCCTTTTTCACTGCTGCAGCACACTGGGTTGACACTTTCACTGAGCTATTCACTACGACCCCAAGATCTTTTTCCCTCTCAGTCTCAGCAAGTTTAGACCCCATTAGCCCATACTTAATGCTGGGCTTTTTTGTCCAAATGTGCATCACTTTACACTTATCCACACTGAACTTCATTTGCCACATTGTCACCCACTCACCCAGTTTGTGGAGGTTCTCTTGGAGCTCTTCACAGCCAGCCTTGGTGTTCACCGTCCTGAATAATTTTGTGTCTTCTGCAAACTTGGCCTCTACACTACTTACCCCTTAGTTTCACATCATTTATGAATAAATTAACTAGTACTGCCCTCCCCCCAACAATCCTTTTGGGACCCACTGCTTACTTCGCTCCCTTGTGAGAATTGTCCATTGATCCCCACTCTTTGCTTCCTGTCATTTAGCCAGTTTTCAATTCATAAGAGAACCTGTCCTCTTATCCCATGACTACTAAGTTTACTCAGGAGTTTTTGGTGAGGTACCTTGTCAAAGGCCTTTTGAAAGTCTGACTATATAATGTCTACCAGGTCACCATTGTCTACATGCTTGTTCACTTTCTCAAAGAACTTCAAAAGATTGGTGAGGCAGAACTTCCCTTTGCAGAAGCCATGCTGATTTCCCCTTAATAGGCTTTGTCCCTCTATGTGCCTAGCAATTCTATCCTTGATTACAGTTTCTACACATTTGCTTGGGACAGATGTTAGACTGACTGGCCTGAAATTTCCTGGTTCGCCTCTGGATCCCTTTTTAAAAATTGGTGTCACATTTGCTACTCTCTACTCTTCTGGTATAGTGGCTGAATTTAGTGATAGGTTACATACACATGTTAGTAGATCAACAGTCTTACATCTGAGTTCCTTAAGAACTCTCTGGTGCATGTCATCAGGACCTAGAGACTTATCAGTTTTTAATTTGCCCAGTGGGTCTAGAACTTCACCTCTGGTCACCTCAATTTGGCTCAGTTCTTCAGACTCCCTTCCTGAAAATAGGGGCTGTGGCATGGGTAGGTGCCCCACCCTTCCTACAGTGAACACAGAAGCAAAAAAGTCATTGAGCTTCTCTGTGTCAGACACTCTCCACGGTTTTCTTTATTTAAAGATTTATTGAGAGAGGTGCTCACTCAGGACTGGTGTATTGTCAGGAATGCCAAAAGTGTGCCAAAACCCCAAAGTTATAGAAAAGGTTCAGATTACCCCACACCCCATTCATACACGTCACACTTAGCTACCGCGTTAACTATGCCAACCCTGAAAGATATACAGTTGCTATCTGCTATGCCCAGCAGAGAAAGTCTCCAAGGTCATTCTTGTGAGAAGCCATGGGGCACATCTTGAATGGAAAAATTATGGCTACAAGCAAGCATCCCCCCCATACACTCCCCTTAGGAATGTCCCTCCCCCCTATAATATGGCAAGGTGAACAGTGAAGCTAGGAGAAGAAATGAAAGTTAAGGAAAAGAGACAATGGTCAAACTGGAACCTTGACATTTCGCAAGGTAATACAGTTTCCCATGAGAGATTTTAGAATCCAAAATAAGCTCCACCTCCTGGTGGAGTTTGCTGTCGACCAAAAGGGGGGGGGGGGTGGACCTGGAGGACGACGAGTCCAGGGTGAGGGTCCAGGGTCTCTCTTCAGAAGACTGGAATGAAAGGGTGCACATGACATAAGTTTTTTAGTAAGTCTACCTCAACAGTCACTTTATTGATCACCCTTTTCACTCGAAAAGGGCCAATGTACTTCCACCTCAGCTTTCTGCCCGGTTGTACCCCCCTTAAGTGCTTGGTGGAAATATGTAGTGTCTCCAGGCTGTAGGTTCCACTCAGGACTCTGGTGCTTATCAGCTTGATGTTTGTAATTCTCTTTAGCTTTGTTTAGGGCTCTCTGCAGGGTTTCCCATCCCTTTGTTAGGGTATACCACCAGACTTGGGCATCACCCAACATGGGTTCATTTACCATCTGCCCCTACTTGGAGAATGCCCTCCCCCATAGCCACATCAGAAGTGTCAGCTTGGACCACAAACAGTTTAGTCTTGTCTGGGTTATGCAAAATGGGCTCTGAGGTGAACAAAGTCTTAAGCTTATCAAAAGCACCTTTGACTGACTTTCTGAAAACAAAGGGGAAGGCACCTGAGAGTAAAAAGGGTGGGTGCAAATTGCACTGGATGCCTGAATGCTAAGGCGCTTTTGATGATGGGGAAATTAGCTGAGAGACCATTTGCTTAAATAGGTGCACAAGCTAGGGATCATCCTCCAACTATATCAGAGTCAGAACCCTCTTGGAGCGGCACAGATGACAAATAGAAAATATCTTTTATGAATTTATTAAGAAAATATCCCTAGTCCAGCTAATTTTGTAAAAATATCACACACACACACACACACACCGCACAAGAGCTAGGAAATAAAAGGGGTGAAGTGATCTTAAGAGATCAGAGACAAAAGAGGGCAAAGTGTTTTGTTTTTAAAAAACTATTATTTTTAAACTATTTATTTAAACTATTTAAATTATTGATGGGGTTATTTCTACCTTCCGAAGAGGAGAGTCCGCAGTGAAGAGCAGACTGCTGGTCTAGCAAGCACGTCTGTGAAGACCCAAAAGAGATGGGGGATCCAGCCAGTATGTGTCCCAGGAGACTGAACCGATGGCTGTGTTGGGAGCCCAGATATAGGAAAAATTTGCCTTCAGGGCAGTGGGCACAATAGGGAGCTGGGCTGGGCTATTAATGGCTGGGCTATCACAAGAAAAATGACAACAATAGACCGTGGCCAGGGAAGTCCCTGTATTGAGGGCAAAGGCTGGCCTGCGGGGTGCCACATGGGGCTGCTTTCTCCCCATTGTTATTCAACATCTACATGCGCCCCTTTGCCCAGAGGCATGGACTGGGATGTCACCAATATGCAGATAACACTAGGCTCTATCTGTTGTTGGGCAGTCAGTCTGACTCCAGACGGGAAGATCTGGACCTGGCATTAAAAGCTGTAGCTAGATGGCTTAGGCTGAGCTGATTGAAATTGAATCCAACGAACACGGAGGTCCTGTGTTTGAGTTGCAGCAGTCCGGGGTTAGGGATCCCACTCCCAACCTTTGACGGGGTGCCTTTGGTACCAACATCAGAGGTTAGGAGCTTGGGAGTGCTCTTGGATGCTTTCTTAACGATGGAAGCCCAGGTAGCAGCCACTGCCAAGTTGACCTTTTACCATCTTCAGCTGATAAGGCAGCTGGTTCCCTCCCTCGAATTCAGTGACCTGGCAACAGTGATTCATGGATTGGTCACCTCGAGACTGGACTACTGTAATGCTCTCTACATGGGGCTGCCCTTGTCCCAAATCCAGAAGCTACAGCTGGTGCAGAATGCGGCAGCCAGGCTGTTATTGGGTCTCCCCTTGAGGGAGCACATTCAGCCTGCTCTGAAGGCAGTGCACTGGCTACCTATAGCATACCAGATTTGCTTCAAGGTGCTGGTTCTTACCTATAAAGCTGTATATGGCCAGTGTCCTGCATACCTAAGGGACCGCCTTTCCCCATATATTCCCCAGAGAGTACTACAGTCTAGGTCACAAAATCTCCTTGTCCCAGGCTGGCCACAACCAGGGCGAGAGCTTTCTTGGTAGTGGTCCCACTTTGAGGAATGAGCTCCCAGAGGACATCAGGGCCCTGCGGGATTTATTACAATTCCGCAGGGCCTGCAAGATGGAGCTCTTCCACCAAGCATTTGACTGAGGTACCACATCTAATCAGCTCAACATTGACCGAGGAACCAGTGCTCGGTAATACAGCTTGGCCACCTGCCTCTGTTGAGATGCTTAACATCTATACTCACATTGTATATGGGGCCTGATGCCAGTCTACATCCAATGCTGATCAGATTTTCTATAGTGACAATTAAGGACAGTTAATTCGCCATCAAAACTGTAACACTCTATGAACTGTTTTAGATTTTATCTTGTTTTATCATTTTAAACTTGTATGATATTTGTGGATCTGTAAGCTGCCCTGAGCCTGCTTTGGCAGGAGGGGGGGGGGGGTATAAATTAAATAAATAAATGTTTGGAGGTTCAGTTGTGAGACGTAGAGATGGAATGCAGGTATGCTGACACCTTTTTAGATGATGAAATTAAGGCATTGTCCTTTCACAATGACAGGTACATGCTTGCTGTATCTGAGCTTGATGGCTGAATGAGAGATGATCCTGAGTACATGTCTGGGCTTGTTGGCTTTGTACACGAAGAGGGCTAGACTTGCCCTATGCCAACTTTGGCCCTAACCTGTCTGGGGACCGTCATTCACTTGGCAAGGGGAGGCTTGAGCTAATATTTGAAGAAGACTTTTACATGGTGGATATAGCAGAGTTTATATGTCTCCCTTTTGGAGACTGCATTGATAAAATGCTACCTGGGAATTAGATTCCCAGTTTAATTACCTATTAACCCTAAAAGAACCTTGGGTATGTAAAAGATTAGAAAGGAAGAATTTCCCCCCTCATATTAAAAATGGGAAGAATTCTGTGACTGTAAGTATGTTTTAGTATGTTTCTGTCTCCTCATTCACTTGCAGATTCTGGACTGATCCCCCTAGTTTATTTAGAACACTTTTAAAAGGAGATCCTATTACATTAGGTTCTATTACAAGGAAAGACCACAGTCACTTCAAAGTATGAACAACTGTTGAAATACACATGGGAAACATTGTCTGTTCTACCAAGTGTGGTGGTGCAGGCTCCATTCTTGATTTCATCATCAAGGGTTGGTTAGGGCTGGACTTGTATCAGATATTCTAGAGCACTGCTCCTTTAGAATGAAGTCAGATATAAAGAATGCAAGGTGAGAAGACAGTAGCAAAATACTCCAGTGACATTAAAAGCATGGTGTGGATGTATTAGTCAGATGGCAAGAGATTAAAATTCTGAACAAAGCTCGCTGATATAAGCAGTTGGTTTAGGGAAAGATGCAGCAATCTGTCCAGTCTTGGACAAGGAATCTAGCACAGAATTTGGTTAACTGATACCAATAACTTGTTGGTATTTCTTAGTAGTAGTGAGACACTCAGAAGTAGCCTGTCCTTGATGTCAAACTTCAGATTCTTCATTTTGGAAGTCAAACTTTGTGATCTGCTTGTGACGTTAGCTCCAAAGGCTGGTGCCAGATTCTGGGGGGCTCTAGGCCAGATGCTGTCTAGTGGCTCTACTGCCTACTATAGTAGCACACAGGAGATTTATTATGGAAGCACCTTTATTGCATGCAGTCATGTTTCCTGATCATAGTGGCTCTTGTGAAGGTAGGAGGGAGGCAAGAGAGCACAACGTTTGTGCAGGAATTGCAGTTCATTGCCTCCAGGTATCTCTCTCAGTAGAAAATGGAAAGTTGTCCAGAGTTTCCTGTACCATCACAGGGCCTCAGAGGCTATTAATTCATTTATATCCCATCCTTTCTTCCCATTGAGGATCCAAAGCAGTTTACACCTCTCTCCTCCATGTTATCCTCACAACAGCCCTGTGAGGTAGGATAGGCTGAAAATGAATGACTGGCCCAACATCGCTCAGCAAGCTTTCATGGCAGAATGGAAATTTGAACCTGGGTTTCCCAGATCCTGCTCCAGCACTCTAATCACTACACCACACTGCTGTTATCTTCTGTTCTTGATGGAAGCCGATGGGCTAATCACCAGTGGGCTGTATGCTGGTCTGTGAGCCTTGGCAGATGCCTGATCATGCTGACCCTTGATTCTGACCCTCAGTTTCTTCTATAGTTGCTTCAACCTTGTAGAGATTACTATATCTTAGTGGTGTGGTACTACTTTCTTCTGAGTGTGAGGGGTTTGCTTTAAAAACTGATAGGTACACCTGAGAAATACCAGCTGGAAAGATTGTTTATAGACTGTGTTCATCATTTTATCCCATCCTGGTTAACAAAAGTTTTAGATTGGTACTGTAGCCTCACAAATTGTTGCTGAATAACATGACTCGTGTAGTTTTGCTAGATTTGGATTTTGCTATCTAAGGACTGCATACTGTTTTGAAAACTTTCAGTGCCAGCTAGTGACACTGCTGGATGACAACAGCCTGCACTTGTGGAGCTTGAAACAGCATCGTTATGGTGCATCTGAACTGAAAGAGAAAAGGCACTTCACACTCCGAGGACCTCCTGGGTAACTGAGACACTTCATCACCTAAACTAGGCTATGGAATGGCATCTGAGATGGTTTCGTTCAACTCTGTTTATCTTTCAAACTAATACAAGTGTGATCTGTATAAGGGAGTTCCATGGGATACTGTACCACATGGGAACAGAACAGGATTACCTTTTGCTTTGATCCCTTATATAGGATAGTTAGTAGGACTTCAGTAAAATATGCTTTGTTCCATAACCCGCCAAAACTCTTTCCTAAGCATGGGGTGAGCTAAAACCACACACCCCAATGCTCCACAAGTAAAGAATTTATGTTTTTAAATTAATTTATCTTATCATTAACATTTAAGGTAAGGGTTTTTGGGATTCATGAGTGCTTGCCATGGATTTCATCTTGACAGGATGAAGCATCTTGGCAGGATAAAGCATTGCTTAATGGTTAGAAATAATTTAATTACCATCAGCTATCTCCAGGTGAGTATATAGTAACTGTTTCCCTTATGTCTGTAACTGGTCTGTGACAGTTTGAGATCTGTTAAAAACCCTTAACATTGAAGCCTGTTGCTAACCACCTCTTTTCTTTTCCTCCCTGTCTTGCTGTTTCCAAACTGTCCTTGTCCCATAATATTCTGAACAGTTCTCCCACAATGCAGATTAAAACATCTGCACAATAGGGGCATGTATGGATAAGGAAGGCTTTTTTACAAACTAGTGAAAGCCCCCCAAGTTTGCAGACAAATTAAAAAAAAATTAAAGAAGGAAAATTTTAAAATTCCACAAACCATAACTTATTGGGGTAAAATGAGATCTTGCAATGCTTACATTACTATTTTAACAGTTGCTTAGCCAAAATTCCATAAACCGGTTGCGCCAAAAGAAGCAAGATAGGTGGTGGCAGCAGTAATAGCAGGGAAGGAAATAGGCACTGGATGAGGAGGGAGGGAGCAGGGAGGGCTAGGGGAGGAAAGCCTGCAGAAGGTGAAAGGAACAGGAGGAAGACCCAAGAACCAGAGCAGAGGAGGATTTCTCCTTCCCTGCCAGGACTGTTGAACTCAAATCGTTACTGGATCATACAGCTTTTAATAAATTATGAAGATACTTCTATCACAGCAAGCTTTGAGGACTACTTCTGTATATTTTGTATAGCCAGGGCATTGTGGTAATATTTTTAACTTGCAGGGCATTTTGAAAATGAATGCTATTGGAGTTCTTGAAAGCAGTTCTAATACAATGACAATTTGTGGACTCAGTTCTAGAGAAACAGTGCAACTTTGTGGGTTGTGGAGGCTTTTGCCTACTCAAGTTGCTTTACTTAGCCGCTTAGGCTGAATGTGCAAGACTTGCATTTCTGTCATGCTGAGAAAACTGTCTTTAAGCTATATTTCTAGTAATTTTAATAGAGTAATTTCTGCTGATTTGTGGGATGAGTTAATACCAGGTTTCTGTTACCACATTGACTGAACCTACCAGCTTTCTTGTATCACATTTTTCCACCTCACTGAGAATTTTATTTTGGTTTCTGGTGTTCGGTAATAATTTAAAAAGCCCTTGCAAACATCTCTCAGATCCTCTTGAAGTGTCTCTGACATGATGGTATATGAATGTTGACAGGGGTCTTGAGTGTGGCAAAGTGCAATATGCTGTGTGATTCCCCCCACCCCCATTTCACCTGCAGTTCTCCTCCAAGTGCAACCCAGGTGACGGCAATCCTTGCACATTCCTCACAAGAATTCCTGTATCTTGGCACTGAGAGTGGCAATGTCTTTGTGGTGGAGCTCCCATCTTTCAGAATACTAGAAGACCGGACTATTAGTCCAGAGATGATGCTGCAACAGTAAGCATAGAGATGGTGATCCCATATATTTGTCTTGTCCAGTTATTTTAAGCAAGCAGGGACTCTGGGATGTTGTACTAATGTTTTTTTGAGAATCAAAGTTAGATATGGGCACAAATCCTGTGAAAATCTTTGATACAATAACTGGCTGGCTATTAGGGCCATTTTACTTGAAGCAATTATGATTACCACGTCCATGGTTTGTCCAGGAATGTATAAATCATCCACCTACATCATTTGATTGGCATATAATCTTGTTGCTGAGACTCATGTAACCAATACTTTATGAAATCCAGCACACACACACACACACACACACACACAACACAATGATGTTGTGTTGATGGTGTCAGATCTAATGAATTTATGTAAAGCTTTGCTTCAGATGTTGAACGAGTTTAGGTGTGTATTTGGATACAGAATAAATTACTCCAAATGGATGGGCTTGATGATGCAAGCTGGTGCTAAGAATGCTATGATGCAAACATTATTGTCTCAAGGTTTATGGATTTGCAATCTGAATTTTCCGTGTTAGTGTATAATATGCAAAGGACATATTTCTAGGAATATCAGTGTCTGAATTCAAGGAAGTTTTTTTAAATTACAACTAAGATGGTATTTGATGCTGTTAAGATTGAAGCATATCTGTAACCTGGAAAAAGATTGTTGGTTTGTTGGACCTCAGGAGCCAGGTATATTACATATGATCTGGGAATGATAATTGGTTATGACTTCCTGGAAATGAATAAAAACAAATACAAAACAAATTACCAAAACAAGAAAAATTAAAAAAAAAAATCTTATTTTATTTTTAAAAACAGAGGATTATGAAATTGAGATATTTGCAAAATGGGGGTATTGCTGCTGCTGAGTTAATTAAAATCATTATTGCAGTAAGTATGTATATAGCAAAAATTTGGAAAACTAAAAATGTAATAATTATGGATGGTAACAGTTACTAAATTGACCTGTTACAGAAATGAAATAGATGAACCTCACTCTTATGCATTTGTGAGAATTTGAATTATGCTAATTGACAGCTGGAATATGAGCTTCTTGGATTCTGTACATCTGTATGCATACGTTTCTGTTATGATCTTCTTCGTGGTCTCTGTGCAGTCCCACACATGGATACTATGCTTGTGCTAGACATGAGCCTTGGAGAATTCCAGACCTTTCCTCAGTCATTGTGGCACACTTTCTCCTCCGGCTCTGGGGAAAGGGCATACTGTGTGCATGCTCCGAATTGAGAAGGCGTGCCCTGCCCAGTTCCTCTTCGACCACCACTTGAACCAGACCTCTTCTGTCTTCTCTCCTTGGTCATTCGTCTCTCTGTCTTCTTTGTTCACCTTTTCCTTGGTTTTTGTCTATTCCTCATTTGTCTACTTCTTTCTATCCAAAGAAAGAGATCCTTTATTAATTTTGTCTTTGTCTCCATATTTGTCTCCCAATTCCTCCCTTTCCCCCCTTCCTTCCCCTCCCCTCTCCTTGTGGAGGTCCGTGAGAACGGTGCATGAGAGGTGCTGATTTCTTTAAAAAGTGTACTTTGTGTGGAGCAAAGCTCCTTTCTACCAGTGGTCACCAAGTCTGCCTCCTTTGTCTGGGCGAGGCTCGCCAAGTAGACTCTTGTCCACATTGCACTAAGTTCACAAGACAGGCGCACCAGAATCAAGCCCTCCAACTTCACCATCTCCTCATAGGAGCACCGCTGGCCCCACCAATGTCCTCCTCAGTGTGCTCAGCTTCAACTCCACCTCCTCAGCCTCAACAAGACACTTCGGTACCGGCGACTTTGGCACCGAGAACTTTGGACCCGGCCAAAAAGAAGAAGAAGCTTGATAAGTCGGTCAAGCAGCCTGCTGATTCTCCTGAAGCAGTGCACCTGCATAAAAAGCCCAAGTCGACCCAGATGCCAATAACTACCTTGGTCTCGCTTTTGGTCATTTCGGGTCTCTCCACGGCCACTCCAGTGGGGCAACCATCCACCTCATCGGCTGCAACTCCAGCAATGTCTCTGTTGCAACCTCTGCCATTGGACTCAGCCACAATCACTTCTCAACAGCTTTCTCTGGGTTAGGTGATCATACTGGTATCATCTCGATGTGTGCTCATCTTCTCTGGTCCGCCCTTCCTCTGAACATCGCAGGATGATCGCACAAGGGTGGCTGCAGCAAAACCGGACTGTCCATAAATGGAATACACCTCAGTACTGATACCGTTCTGGTTCCTGGAGTCCCCTTTCACTGGATTGACAACATTCTCGCCATTCTCACTCTCCTTCCAGGTGTCAGAGCCGGGATCGATACTCCTCCGACTCTCACACTCCAAGATGTCATCGATCCTGATCGTCTCGTCAGTCATGACCTTTCTACTCCAGAGAGCGTTCCAAGTCCCGGTCCTCCTACCATCTGGACTATTCATCTGCTCAGCACCAACAATGCTCTTAGTCCCAATTCTTGCACCTGTCTGACATATGACCTAGGTCGCCATGCCCTTGGAGTATCTCGCTGCGCAGCCGTCAGTACCATTGCATACTGACATTTCGGTGGGTTTTCCTCCACTGCCGCTTGCTCCTCCATCTCCTCTACTGGAAGACATGGGGAATACCTCTCCAGAACCGTCAGATGTGCCCTCCGACAACTCTGATACCAAGTCAGTTGCTCCTCCTGATGCATTACCTGATCCAGCAGTTGCTCCTCAGGGTTCACTGTCTCCTTCTGAAGCTTCCAGTTCCTATTCAGAGCTCATCCACTGCATGGTCAAAGCCTTACACATTCAGGTCTCCTCAGAGACCCCTCATGTGACTGACTTGGTCCATAAATTTGTGCAAGCTGACATTCCTTCAACAGCGGTCCTCCCCATGTTGTCTGTTCATCTAGATGGCTTGAAGGAGGCTTGGGACAAACCTGCCTCCGCTCCTCCAATCTCCAAATGTTTGGAAGCCTTCTACAGAGTCCAGCAGCCTAATTCTAAATTTCTCTTTACGCATCCAGTTCCCAGCTCTGTGATCATCCAAACCTCTTCTGTGGCCCACCAAGTTAGACAGTCAGCTCCACCTGACCATGAGGGTAGGAAACTTGACAACTTTGGGAAGAAGATCTACTCTCTAACATCTTTGACGGTCAAGATTCATAACTACCTCTCCTATCTCTCCATGTACTCCCTATCATCTGGTCAATCAGTTGACCTTGCTAGTTCCCAACTTACCTCCAGCTGATCAGGCCATTGCTACTACTCTTATCACAGACATCTCCAGGTTGTCCAAACAGCAGATCAACAGTATTAAGCATGTGGTCATCTCTTCCTCCTGTGCCCTGGCTACGTCCATCACCTCCCGTTGCCATGCCTGGCTTCGCTCTATTTCTCTGTTACTGGATGTCAAGTTCAAGGTTAAGGTGATGAGTGAGAGCCTGTTCCATGCCACAACTGATGAGGCTCTAAAGGTAGTGGATGGTTGCCACAAGTGGGCTCGGTTGCTGGGTGTGACTCCGTCCACCTCCAGGTCCTATCCAAAGCAGCAATCCTGGAGACCTTCTTCTGCCCACTACTCTCAACTGAAACCATCTTTCTCTGCTGACTCCTGGAAGAAGAAGCCATTCCAACAAAAACCTTCAGGGTCCTAACCAGTCTGGCAAATACTCTGTCTGATTCCTTTCCTCTGAGGGAGCTTCTGACACCCCTTCTCAGATTCCAACAGTGGGCACTTGACTTCTTCCATTTTTCTTGGCATGGGACAACATCACCACTGATTCTTGGGTGCTCACCATAATTCAGGTTGGGTACGCCATCGAGTTCACCTCTCTTCCACTGATCCCATGCTTCATGCCCACTCCTCCCTCCCCTGCACTGCAAGACAAGGTTGCCACCCTGCTGATAAAAGGAGCCATTGAGCCTGTATCACTGACAGCATACCATCAAAGTTTCTATTCCCATTACTTCATAGTTCCCAAATGCGATGGTGGGAAGTGACCGATACTGGATCGTTGAGATCTGAACCACTACGTCATCTCCACCCGGTTCCAGATGATTATCTTGCAGGCGATTCTGCCGCTACTGCCCAAACATGCCTGGCTGGACACCACTATTCGTTCACAACATTGCTGCTACCTACGGTTCATAGTGGGTAATACCCATTACCAGTACTGGGTCCTGCCTTTCAGTTTTTCAACTGCTCCTCACATTTTCATGAAATGCATGGCTGTTGTAGCTGCCACACTTCGTCTTGGGGGAATTCATTATCCACCCTTACATTGATGACTAGCTCCTTGTCTCCTCATTAGTGACCCAACTTGACACCAATCTCTTGATTGTTCTTCACCTTCTCTTGAGTCTCAGTCTTTGCATAAACCTCTCCAAATGCTCCCTGAGGGCTACTCAAGTTCTTCAGTTCATAGGCACACAACTTCACATACTACTTCGAAGGGCTTTTCTTCCTCTGGACAGAGCAACTGCCCACTCACTTTCAGACACACCCTACTCAGTCAACATGGACCATTATGCATCTCCTTGGCCTCATGGCTTCCATGGTCTTTGTAATTCCATTCGTGCACTTAACCATGTGCCCGCTTTGGACCTGGATTCATGAAATATTGCAAAATATGTTGCATTTGACTTTACCATTTGTGCCAGAATTTTTTTTGTTGAATATGTTTCCAGAAACTTTTAACAAATTAGATAAATATCTGATTATCCATGTAATTTTTATTTTTATTTTTATTTTTGAGATTTATATCTCGCCCTACCCGCCATATGGCGGCTCAGGGCGGCTCACAACAGATATATAAAACAGTATCTTAAAAACATTAAAACACATAAAACAACTAATACTATACAGATGGCGTATCTTCAGTACAATATGTCATAGCAGTGTCCAGATGTAATCCTTATGGGCGGTCCCAGTAGGCTGGCAGGAGAAGGTCAAATGATCGTATCATATAGTCAGCTGGTGAATAAGATCAAATACTCAGATCAAATAGTCGGGCCAGGGCCAAGGTGGAAATGTTGGGCGGCCCCTACTTAAACGCCTGGCGGAAGAGCTCCGTTTTACAGGCCCTGCGGAATTGTAAAAGATCCCACAGGGCCCTGATATTATCCGGAAGCTCATTCCACCAGTACGGGGCTGCCACAGAAAAGGCCCTGGCCCTTGTTACCGCCAACCGAGCCTCTTTTGGCCCTAGAAGGACCAGACGGGTTTGGGATCCAGACCGAAGTGCTCACTGGGGAACATATGGGGAGAGACGGTAATAACTGCTACCACAATTCTTTATGCAAAGCACTGGAAAGGAGAAGTTACTTCTAAGGAGGAAATAATGTATAAACTATTGGAGACTGCAGAAATGGACAATTTAACATTGAAATTAGCAGATAAAAGAGAGGAAATCTTTGAAAATAACTGGTTAAGGTTTTATAAATGGTTGGAAGAACATTTTTAAAAATGAGCTAACTAACTGTATGCTCCTATAAAACTAGGATAAGCTAATCTGGTGAATTAGATATTGATTCTAGTAGAAATGTTAATATAGATATATATAATATGGACTCCATATCTGTTAGTATGTTTTTATTTTTGTATGTTTTTTCTTGTTTTTTCCTTTTCTTTTATAAAAACTCAATAAAAATTATTTAAAAAAAACACCATGTGCTCACTTTAACTCTGGTTTCTCAGACACTTCTGTATCCACCATCAATCACTATCTTCACTTCTACTGGTCCCTCTGACTGGCCTCTCCAGTCTCCACTGGTGGTCCATCCGGGACAACCTGCTACAGGGCATGCCATTCCAAGATCCCCTACCGGATGTCCTCGTCACCACGAATGCCTTGCATTGGGCTTGGGGAGCCCATTATGGGGATCTCACTATGCAAGGCCGCAGGCCACCTCATCAGGCTCATCTACATATCAACTGCCTGGAACTGTTGGTGATCCACCATACCCGTTGGTTCTTTCTTCCATCCCTGAAGACCCATGTGGTTCAAGTTGCTACAGAAAATGTAGTGAGCATGTTCTACATCAACAAACAAGGGGGCACTGGATCAAGGAAGCTGTACCGCCTCACGCAAACTCTATGGCATTGGTGCATCTATCATGACATTACGTTCTCTGTCATCCACATTCCAGGAGTGATGAAAGTCATGGCCAACTATTTCAGCAGTGAACACAAATGGTCTGTCAACCCGATCTATCTCCACACTGTTATCTATCAGTTCAGCTACCTGGATGTTAATGCTTTCGCCACTGCAGAGAATGCCAAATGCCTGGTTTTCTTCAGCAGAGGACAGTCAACTCACCAGTCCCTTGGTGATACCTTCCTTCACCACTGGATGGGGGCTCAACCTTTCTATCTCTTCCTCATTACCTCTACTCCTGTGTGTACTCCACAAGATAGTACACAATTGGACTTGTTGCATCCTTCTCACTCCATGTTGGCCGAGACAGCCTGCTACATTTCTCTCTGGGCATCTTCCGACTGAACACAACCTGCTCTTGCAGCAACACGGGAAGGTTCTCCACCATGATTAGGCCTTCCTTCACCTGATGGCATTTATTTATTTATTATTTATTTGTTTCAATTTATACCCCGCCTAGCCAGCGGACCGGCTCTGGGCGACTGACAACATAAAATCACTCTCTTACAAGTTAAAACACAGAATAAATAGATTCATTTAAAATTATAAATACATTCAGCACAAAAAGGCGACATCATACCAGCACTAGATACCCACGTTAACTTACACCAACCAGGAGGTTTCCACCAGAGATGTCTTAAGATGGCTATCTGCTAAGGGCCATTCCCCCTGGCGGCGGCCCCAAAGGCCTGGCAGAAGAGCTCCAATTTGCAGGCCCTGCGGAACTGCAAAAGGTCCCGCAGGGCCCTGATGTTCTCTGGGAGCTCATTCCACCAGTGAGGGGCCACCACCGAGAAGGCCCTGTTTCTGGTGGCTGTTAGCCTCACCTCCTTCAGGCCCGGAAGGATCAGGCGATGTTGACTGCCTGACCGAAGTGCTCTTGGGGGTATATATGGGGAAAGGCGGTCCCTTAGGTAGGCAGGCCCTAGGCCATATAGGGCTTTAAAGGTTAAAACCAGCACCTTGAACCGGACCCGGTACGCTATAGGCAGCCTGTGCAGCGCCCTCAGCACAGGCTGAACATGGTCCCTCACTGAGAGACCCATCAGCAGCCTGGCCGCGGCATTCTGCACTAGCTGCAGCCTCCGGAGCTGGGTCAAGGGCAGCCCCATGTAGAGAGCGTTGCAGTAGTCTAGCCTTGAGGTGACCATAGCATGGATCACAGTCGCCAGGTCGTTGCGTTCGAGGAAGGGAACCAGCTGCCTAATCAGCCGTAGGTGGTAAAAGGCTGCTTTGGCAGTGGCTGCTACCTGGGCCTCCATAGTTAAGGAGGCATCCAGAAGCACTCCCAAGCTCCGGACCCGCGGCGCTGGCACCAATGGTGCCCCCCCGCAGGCCAGTAGTGGGATACCCACCCCCAGTCCACTCCGACTCAGGCAAAGGACCTCCGTCTTCGTTGGATTCATTTTCAGACGGCTCAGCTTGAGCCAGCCCGCTACGTCCTCAAGCGCCCGCTCCAGGTCATTCAGGGTGGCCCTGGACCAGCCGCCCAACAGCAGATATAGCTGGGTGTTATCAGCATACTGGTGACAGCCCAGCTTGTGCCTCCGGGCGATCTGGGCGAGAGGGCGCATGTAGATGTTGAACAACATGGGAGATAGCACTGCCCCCTGGGGCACACCACATACCAGTGGGTGCCTCTGGGACACGTGCTCCCCTAGCGCCACTCTCTGTCCCCGACCTTGGAGAAAGGAGACAAGCCACTGTAAGGCAAGCCCCTGAACTCCTATGTCGGCAAGGCGGTGGATCAGTAACTGGTGGTCGACCGTGTCAAACGCGGCCGACAGATCTAACAACACCAGTACCGCCGTTCCGCCCTGATCCAGATGCCGTCGGAGGTCGTCTGTGAGAGCGACCAGTGCCGTTTCCGTCCCATGACCCGGGCGGAAGCCAGACTGAAACGGGTCAAGCACAGAGGTGTCATCCAGGAAGCTCTGCAGCTGAATCGCCACCGCCCTCTCCAAAATCTTGCCCAAATAGGGCAAGTTGGAAACCGGCCGATAGTTGGCCAATTCGGCCGGATCCAGTGATGGTTTTTTCAGGAGGGGGCGGACCATCGCTTCCTTGAGTGCCCCAGGGAACAGTCCCTCCTGGAGGGACTTGTTGACAATCTCCCTAAGGGCACCTCGTAACCCTTCCCGGCCAGCTTTTACCAGCCACGAAGGGCACGGATCAAGGCTGCATGAGGTTGGGCGTACAGCAGAGAGCAAACTGTCAACCTCCTCAAAGCTGAGTGGGCTGAAGGAATCCAGAATAGAACTAGAAGACGTGCATGGTGGCTTAAGTTCACTTACTGTCTCAACTGTGGCGGGGAAGGCACGGCGGAGCGACAGGATTTTATCTGCAAAATAGCTCGCAAAAGCCTCACAGCCGATATCCAATTCCCTATCATTTAGTCTGCCTTGTGGCAGTTCTGTTAAAAACCGAATAGTTCTAAATAATTGTGCTGGGCGTGAGCTTGCAGATGCAATCGTGGCCGCAAAGAACTGTCTCTTTGCCGCCTTGACTGCCATCTCATAGGATCTCATAAATGTCCTATAGGATGCTCTTGACGCTTCGTCGTGAGCTTGGCGCCACCGTCTCTCTAATCGTCTCAGCTCTCGCTTCATCTGCCGCAGCTCCCCGGTGTACCAGGGAGCCCGCTTAGAGCGAGGGTGAAGAGGACGCCTAGGGGCGATCTCATCGATGGCGGCCTGGAGTCGGCCATGCCAATCTTCGACCAGCTCATCCAGCGAGCCGCCAGGGGGAATGGGTTCCCGCAGGGCCATCTGAAACCTCTGAGGGTCCATCTGGCTCCACGGGCAAGCCAAAATATGCTCGCCGCCCACACGGGGTCTGAGTGGGACATTCAGACGGGCCTTCAGAGCAAAGTGGTCCGACCATGGTACTGGCAAAGCAGTAATCGGACCCACCCCAACCCCCGCCGCAAAAATCAAGTCGAGCGTGTGCCCCACCTGATGCGTGGGCACCGTTACAAATTGGGTGAGTCCTAGTGTCACCATGGCCGACACCAGATCCTTCGCCGGCCCAGAGGCCGCATCATCAGCATGGACGTTGAAGTCACCCAGGACTATAAGTCGAGGGTGCTCCAACGCCCAGCCCGACACGGCCTCGACCAGCGATGTCAGGCTAATGGGTGGTGCATTGGGCGGTCGGTACACCACCCAAATAGCCAAACTCTCCCCGGTGTCCCACACCAGGCCGGAGCACTCTATGCCCTCAAGCTTAAGCGGCGGGAGCGCTCTGTAGGAGTAAGCCTCCCGAATTAACAGGGCCACTCCACCCCCCCCGCCCCTCAGTCCGTGATTGGTGAAGGACCGAGAACCCAGGCGGAGCCATCTGGGAGAGCGCTACTGTCTCCCCCTCTTGCACCCAGGTCTCGGTCATGCATGCCAGGTCTGCTCCCTGCTCTACCATAAAGTTCCGCAGGGTGGCGGTCTTATTCCTTATAGACCTGGCATTGCACAACACCAATGTCGGAGGGGGGTTATACCCAACCCCACTGTCTGTCCCCCTCGGGATGGGACGCAGGCTGGAAGGGGGCCGAGCTTCTCTGTTTCTCTGCCCCCTTCCCTTATATGTCTGCTTGGACCCACTGCAGTACCTTCCCCTCCCCAAGAGCACTGGTATCACTTTACCTGTTGCCATCTGAAGTGGGCATTCAGACTTCCACAGAATGGTGAAACTGACCAGCTAGGCGGCTAATACCCACCAACCTATCTAACCTGTCCCCTCCCTGACCTCTTTCCTTGTTGCCCTCACACCAATTTGGGCACAAGGCTAAACTCCCTCCCTCCTATCTATCTAACACTATAGAAAGGGAACCTAAAATACCCTCAAAAGCCTAACTGGAATAAAAATGATTGTAAAACCCTCAATGGGCGGTGGCGTGTCCGGGACCACTTCCTGCCTTAATCCTCAGTCCATTGTGGTGGTAGGGTCCTTGCAGCATATGGTTGCCTCTGTCCCGGTACATTCCAGGCCAGGTGTTTCTGATAGTTTCTTTAGCAGTTCTAATGTGGGGGGTAAGAGATAGCCCCACTGGCTGGGGAGAGCAACAGTCAGATGGTATTAGCAGCATGACCGGTCGGGTCTCAGCGATCCAGCAGCCCCGAGGGCCTATGCTGTGTCAGTGGGTCCTCCCGCCCCACCATTTCTTCCCGGCACTCGGCTCCTCCAGGCGCCCAGCCTCCCCCCACACCACAGTCACAGCTGAGTCTCCCACTATTACCAGCTCCTCTCTGTGCCTGGCTCTGTACCTCTTCTTCGTGTCTGGCTCCTCCAAGCACCAGTTTTTCTCCAGCGCTGGGTCTCGCCGGCCGCAGTCCCGCCGCTCACAGCAGCCACGGGCTCGTCGCCTGGTGGTCCCGACGCCTCAGCAGGGTCCTAGACCCGCTCAGTCCACGGCCTTCTCGCGGGCCCACTTCGTCCGCTGGCTCATCGCAGCTCCGGCCCCAGCAGCCTCGCCTCTCCGGAGCTCTGACTCCTACTGCAGCCGCCGCGGACTCCGGCCCCGCCGTATTCCCCCACGTCCTTCGTAGTTCCCGGTCTAAGCTGCGACGCCTCCAGTCCCAGAGTCTCCACTTCCAGGCTCGATGTCTGGGCCCCCATGACTCACGCTGCCACCGTGTCTTCCCGCCTCGGCGTCTCCTCCGTCCCTGGGCCCCCCCGGTTTATCTCTGGCCGGGTTTCTCCGGCTCTCCGGCCGTCAGCTCTCTCCTCGACCTCGGTCTCGGCGGCTACACTCGGCTCTCGGCTCCTCCAGGCGCCCAGCCGGCGTCAGCGGCCCCGCACAGTGTCTCCCCGCTGCCACAGCTCTGGACTTCAGCGCAGGAATTGTCCCAGAACACTTCATCACAGTCCCCTTCTGCTGGTAATTAAATTTAGTGCTCCACCGAATTTTTGGGCAAATTTAGCCCGTTCTTTGGCTTGTTTCAGCGGAGCTCAGTTTCTGAGCTCTACGCTGGTCGCCATCTTGGTCGCCATTTTATCCTTATCATGGCTTCTCACCATGTAGATTTTCTTCCAGCTGTCCTCCATGTCTTGCTTAATGCCCAGGAGCCATCCACTCATCGTCCTTACATGGCTAAATGGAAAAAGATTTGTTTTTTATGCTGCTGGTCAGAATTTTGATCCATTCAAGGCTACTTTGCCAGCTGTTCTTTCCTATCTGGTATCCCTCCAACAATCCGGTCTTCAGTTTTCCTCCTTAAAGGAAAACTTAAACCTGGCCGCCATTTCGTCTTTTCATCGCCCTCTTGATGGCCACACTGTGTTCTCTCATCCTGCGAAAATGTTCCTAAAGGGTATTATTCATTTACACCCTCTGGTTAAACCTTGTGTTCCCGGTTGGAGTGTGTCAGGTTCCCTGTCATGTTTGCTTCCTTTTCTCAGTCCCTTTTTCAGGTCCCGGTGGGAGAGCGGCATTGGCTTCCCTCCCGACAGCCTCTCCCCCTTTCCTCCTCACCCCTCCTTCCTTGGAGTGAACTCATCTGTTTTGCTAGACTTCAGTTATCTCTGTTGCTGCACTTGTAACCTTGGGCAACTGGGGCTCCGCTCTTCCAGGTGTCTTTTGCGTGGGAATGCATGTAGATTACACACAGAGTCGGAATGCATGTAGATTACACACAGGGTCGGGCGCTTGATATTACACACAGGGTGGCACTTGATATTTTTATTCTGATTGGTACCTGCCCTTTTACTCCTGTTTGAATACAGTATATCAGTTCCTCACATTCTGTATGTGCTATCACTAACAACGCAAGTGTTTCCTGAAAGACCATTAAGAAATAAAGACTTTGTTTCACATTACAAGGCCTGGCTTATTGGTTCTCATCAGAAGTTTCACAGATTGTTAGTGATCCTTCCAATTGGGAAGGAGTGAATCCCATACCTGGATATGTCAGACGATGGGTCCCTTGTTCCTACCTCGACCCCCGAGATGCTGGTATCCACCGCACCTGTGGAGCCGGTGACCACTAACTATGATTCCTATGCTCCCCTCAGTTGGGGGGGAGCCTCGGGTGGTATAGCTCCCCCACCAAGGTATTCTTGGTCAAGCTTTGGTGGGGGTACCCTGGAGTCCTGGTCCATGACAGACAGGGATCGCATGTGCGGTTTTCAGACGAGGAAAGGGACTCTTGGAGATTGAGTTTGGTCCCCGATGAACGGGAACCCATTCGGCCATCAGAGAGAGGTACGGACGACCTCTGGCAGCCAGATGGACTGGAGATTTGACAAGATGCACAACTGGCTGGCGATCGAACTACACAAGGCGCTACTTGAGATGCAGCAGGCCGTGCTGGGAGCAGCCACAGGAGCAGTCCCTCTGGCAGGGGCTGGAGGGGACGGAGGGGCGCCAGCTCAGCAGCAGGACGGTGGAGTGGGACCTGCGCAGCAACCTCCCGCGGGTGCGCAGCAACCTCCCGCGGGTCCGCAGCAGCCGCCAGTGGTTCCAGCGCAGCCACCCCCACATCCCATGAACCGGTTGTATCGGCAGCCTCCTAATGATCCCCGACAGCCACCTTTGATGGGGATCCCGACAAGCTCCGGTTTTTCATCATTGAGATTGAGCGGTTTCTGGGGACCTGGGGCCACCTGTACTCTACCGAACGTGAAAGGGTAGGTTACATTGGCTCGAAGCTGCGGGACACTGCAAGTGACTGGTACGTAAATTTGCACAACCCCCCAGGTCCCGAATTGAGATCAGTAAATGACTTTATGTGGGCCCTCCAGCAGCACTATGAGGATCCCTTGGGGGAGGAGAAAGCCCGGAACCAGCTGCGGAAGCTGGTTCAGGGCCAGTCCTCTGTAAGGGAATACACCGCCCAGTTCCGTAGAATAGCTGTGAAGGTGCATGGCTTGGGCCAAGATCTATTCATCGAGAAGTACCGGGAGGGGCTGAACCGCGAGATATACAAGACTGTGTTGCGGAATGATCAGCCTGGCTCCTTGGCGGCTTGGATGAGAGTGGCAGCTGATGTGGAGGAGAGGTTTACGTTGATTAAGTTGAGTTTGCAGCCCTCCCACTCCACCGCTAAACCTTCAACGAAGTCCAAGTTTAAAACTGCCATCCAGGAGCTCCGAGATGCCCATTTTAAGCAAGGACTATGCATGCTATGCGGGGAGAGTGGGCATTTCGCCTCCTTCTGTCCCTTGGGGACCCCGAAATCTCCCAAGATCCCCATGACGACTCCAGGAGGAATGCCACAACCACCTCAAAGAACTTTCAAACCCCGGGCATTACAGCTGGAAGGGGCACCGAACGAAGAAGAGAGTGCGACGCTGGAAGCAGTGGCTGCTCAGCCGTCGGGAAACTTCCCAGACCTGTAGTAGGAGGCACGGAGCTGCAGGTCCCCCCTCCGGTCGCACCGCCAATGGTGAGCAGCCCCGGGCCTTTGTTCTATATGTGACTGTTATTGCTCCTGGAAGTGGCACTCACGTCAGAGTACGAGCTCTTATTGACTCAGGGTGTGCCAGAGACTTAATTAGCCCCTTGGTAGTAGAGGGGTTGGGACCTAAGATGAACACGCTGAGGGAACCTTTGCAGTTCACCCAAATGGATGGGTCTGAAATGAAAGAGGCTTGTGTAGCAGAGACTGAGCTGTTAATTGTGGGCACAGGGGATCATTGGGAACAGAGAGCTTTTGTCATCACCCCTCACGCCCAGTTCCCCATGGTGCTGGGAAGTCCCTGGTTGGGAGCCCATGATCCTTATATCAAATGGAGTGAAGGGAAAATTACATGGGTCAATCCCAAATGCACACAACATAAGTGGAATCCCGGCTGGGGTTCCGGACCCCCCTCCGCCCCTTTCGCTTGCCAGGTCTCAGAGGACTTAAGCAAAATTCCTCCGGAATACCGAGACCTAGCTGACGTGTTTAGTGAAACAGAGGCAGATGAGCTTCCCCCCCATAGACTCTCTGACTGTGCCATAGAACTGCTTCCTGGGGAGAAGTTGCCTAAGGGAAAATTGTATTCCATGAGTCCCACAGAAAGAGCCGAACTGCGGAAGTTTTTGGATAAAAATTTGGAACAGGGCTTTATTCGCCCAGCAAAATCCCCATTTGCCGCTCCAGTTCTTTTCTGGAAAAAAAAAGGACAGGGGCTTGCGGCTTTGTACTGACTATGGGGGTTTGAATGCTGTTTCCGCCTCCAATGCCTACCCTTTGCTGCTGATAAGAGACTTATTGGCAGAGGCGGCCAAGGGGAAAATTTTTTCCAAACTGGATTTACGGGAAGCTTATTTTCAAGTACGCATTAAGGAGGGCGATGAATATAAGACTGCCTTTAATACCCCCCTGGGGCAGTTCGAATACCTGGTTATGCCCTTCAGATTGGCTGGAGCTCCCGGGGTTTTTATGTCTAATTAATGAGGTGCTGCACAAGCATTTATTTAAGGGGGTGCTCTGTTATCTAGATGATATCATTGTTTATTCCCAAGATAAAACTTCCCATATAAAATTGATGAGAGAAGTGCTAGCCACCCTCATGAATCACAAGTTATTCGCCAAACTGTCGAAATGCGAGTTCCACTGCACTGAGATAGACTTTTTGGGGTACCACATCTCCCCTAAAGGCTTGGAGATGGACCCTGCAAAAGTGGAGGCAGTGGTAATGTGGGAAGCCCCCTGTACACGCAAACAACTTCAAAGCCTATTGAGATTTTGCAATTTTTACAGAACATTTCTAAAAGACTTTGCTACAGTCACCCTACCCCTAACTGACTTGCTGAAGACAAAGGGAAAAGGGCCCGAGGCTGGTAAGCCAGGTGAGCAACTGAATTGGTCAAGTGAATGTCAGGCGGCTTTTGAGAAATTAAAAAAACTTTTTACCTCGGAGCCCATCCTGGCGCACCCCGACGAAACTCGGGAATTCATTGTACATGTTGATGCTTTCGATGTGGCTATGGGGGGGCAATCCTGCAGAAGGGGGAAGATGGCAAGCTGCACCCTTTAGTGTATGTCTCTAAGAAATTCACCAAGACGGAGAGACACTGGTCGGTGTGGGACAAAGAAACAGCCGCAATTCGTTTAGCTTTGTCTACATGGAGGCATTGGCTGGAGGGGGCGCAAAAGCCGTTTGAAATTTGGACTGATCATAAAAACCTAGAGGTGCTGTGCACCCGTAGATAGCTAAATGCTAAACAGCTCCATTGGGCTGACTTCTTTGCTAAATTCAATTTCAAACTGTGCCATTTCCCTGGGACCTCTGATTCCCTAGCAGATGCTTTGTCCAGACTACCCCAGCATGAATCCAAGAGGGAAGAAGTGTTTGATTCCATGTTTTCACCCGAGCAGCTTAGTGGAGCTGTTGTCACCCGAAGCCAGAAGCAGCAGTCCACCCCAGCCCCTTCCTCTGAGTGGATTACAAAATGTGCTATGGAATATTCCCAACAGGATCAGGATGAATGGAAGGGGGAAGAGGGCTTGGAACTGAAAGGGGATGGGTGTTGGTATAAAGGCTCCAAATTGACAGTGCCCAAATCCCTTAGACTATCTATTCTAAATGCTTGCCATGAGTCTAAGCTTTCTGGACATTTTGGCTACCTAAAAACATTAAACCTGCTTCAAAGACAGTTTTGGTGGCCGCGGATACGAAAACATGTCTCGGATTACGTGACCTCCTGCCAAACCTGTTTGATGTGCAAAAAACGGGGGGAAAGCCTCCTGGTCTCTTACAACCCCTGCCTACCCCCTCCCGGCCTTGGGAGGTCATTTCTATGGACTTCATCACCAATTTACCACCCAGTAAAGGGAGAACTGTGATTTGGGTGGTAGTGGATTTGTTTTCCAAGCAGGAAAATTTGTCCCGTTTAAGCAACTGCCCACAGCTTAGGGGTTGGCTAAGGTGTTCTTCAACCACGTGGTGAAACTCCATTCTTTTCCTAGACATGTGGTATCCGATAGGGGGAGCCAGTTCATTGCCAACTCCTGGCGGGAGCTTTTGCAAACCATGGACATTGAACCTGCACTTAGTTCAGCTTATCACCCAGAGACTGATGGACAGTCCGAGCGAACCAATCAAATCCTAGAGCAATTTTTGTGCTGTTACTCTAATTACCACCAGGACAATTGGGTAGATTTGCTCCCTTTTGCTGAATATAGTTACAATAATTCAGTGCATTCTTCCACAGGGGTGTCCCCCTTTATGGCAGTAGGGGGGTATGAAGGAAATCCATTGCCAAATGTCACACACCCCACCGATAATCCACCTTCCCCATTTGAGTCATGGTGGACTACTTTACAGGAATCTTGTCCTCTCATAACTAAGACATCGGATCGAGCTAAAGCGGATTACAAAAAATATGCAGACCGGAATAGGGCTCCTGGGTGGGATTTGGAGCCTGGGGACTCTGTTTATGTTTCTACAAAAAATATTTGAGGTTTGCAGCCCAGCCGAAAATTAGGATGGAAATACATTGGTCCCTTCAAAGTCTTGTGGAAAATTTCTCCTGTGTCTTTTGAACTGGAACTGCCTAAATCATTGAACTCTGTTCATCCTGTTTTTCATTACAGCTTGCTGAAGAAAAGCCCTGGGCCGAACTCCTGGCATCCGGAGATTCCAGTTCCTTCTCCTCTGATGAAGGAGGGGGAGCCGCATTTTGAGATTTCCAGCATTTTGGACTCTAAACTCAAACGGGGACGTTTGTTTTACCTTGTAAACTGGGTGGATTTCGGTCCTGAGTGTAATGAGTGGGTAGCTGCTGACCATGTTCATGCTCCTCGGTTGATTCGTGCCTTCCATAAACGTTATCCCTCTAAACCGGGTGGGGGTTGATTTTGGGAGAGGCAGGATGTCAGGTTCCCTGTCATGTTTGCTTCCTTTTCTCAGTCCCTTTTTCAGGTCCCGGCGGAAGAGCGGCATCAGCTTCCCTCCCGATAGCCTCTCCCCTCCCCTTCCTCGGAGTGAACTCATCTGTTTTGCTAGACTTCAGTTATCTCTGTTGCTGCACTTGTAACCTTGGCTGCACACGTAACCACTCTAAGATAATCAGTTACAGGAACGCAACCTGTTTATATTAAAAAACCCAACTTTTAAAGACACCCCCCCCCCCAAAAAAGGAAATCCAGCATACAGAGATTGTTGGTCTTTGCAGATGACTTGGATGTCTTTAGCTGAAATACAACTGTGAGAATGTCCCAATGAAAATAGTCCACAACAGGTCTTTGAGTAAAAAGTCCTTTACTTGTAGAAAGATCACTGGAAACAAACACTTCTTCTGTTAGTAATGAAATACTATGGGTTACATTCACTGATATACTGAACTGATACATGAGCTAAAGCTTGACCCTCCTATCAGTATCCTGCCTTCTTCCCGTGCTAGCGGTTCTCACCAAAAACGCGGGGAAAATTAGTTCTCAGGAATCTCCAAACTTTCCATCCAAAACTATCTATGTATTGAGACTACAACTCCAGGTTCCCAAAATCTGCTTAGCAAAACATTCACAGTTCACAGAGACTCCCCTCCTCCCTTGCCCTGGCACAGACACTTCAGACAGGACATTCCAAAGTGTTAACGAAGTTGATGAAAAGCTGAGTGTAGCGAGGGGGGGAAGAGTGGGGAGGGAGAGACGCTCCGCAGAGACACTCCGCATTCCTTCGGGGCGGGTGCAGCAAGGGATGCTAATACCCGGTCGGGAACCTGTAGACATAAAAGGATTAGGAACAAATACTCTCATATGCAAAGGGGACCCATTAGGCCTTTAGATATGCAACATAGAGTAGAAAGCAACTGAGAGAAAAGGGTAAGCAAACTTTGTGTATTCCATACAGTATATAAGAACAAGTGCAGGGATTGCAAGAACTGTCATGTCAGGCACTGACATTCTTCCCCCTTAAAGCTTATCTCCTGAACTCTTCGGTTTTAATGGATACAATTTGTGAAACGCCCGGATTTTAGCTGGAGCATGTACATCAGATTCTACTACCCACTCATTTCCTTCAGGACCAAAATGCAACCATTTAATGAAGTAATACAGACAACCACATTTAATTTTAGAGTCTAGTATTTGATCGATTTCATAGTGTGGTTGATTATCCTTCATCAGAGGAGGAGGAGTGGATGAAGATGGTCTCCATTTGTTCGGACCAGGATCCCTTTTGAGCAAACTGTAATGAAACACAGGGTGTATGAATTTCAATGATTTTGGCAATTTAAGTTCAAAAGTCACCTTGTTAATTCAACACACAACAGGGAATGGACCAACATATTTCCAACCCAATTTTCTACTGGGTTGTAAACCTTTGATATTTTTTGTGGAGACATATACAGAATCCCCAGGAGCAATCTCCCACCCCGAGTCACGTTTGCGATCAGCATACAGTTTATATTGTGCTTTGGCCTCATCTAAAGTCTTTGCAATTAGTGGCCAAGAGTCTTTTAGTCCATTCCACCACTCAGCAAATTCAGTGGAACCTTCTGCATGCTGCAAAAGGTCTGGTAAGGGAACCCCTTCATACCCCCCCCCCCACCGCCATGAAGGGGGACACCCCAGTAGACAAATGCACAGAATTATTGTAACTGTATTCTGCAAAAGGCAATAGGTCAACCCAATTGTCCTGTTGGTAATTAGTATAGCAACGCAAATATTGTTCCAGTATTTGATTAATTATTTCGGTCTGGCCATCCGTTTCTGGGTGATAACCGCTGGACAGTGCCGACTCAGTTCCCAGAATCTGTAGGAGCTCTCTCCAAAAGGTGGCAACAAATTGAGTGCCCTGATCCGTGATTACCTTCTTTGGTAAACAATGGAGTCTCAGCACATGGGTTATAAACGCTGTAGCCAAAGTTCAAGCATTAGGCAAGGTTTTAAAAGGCACAAAATGAGCTTGTTTAGAAAAAGTGTCCACCATCACCCAAATTACAGTTTTTCTTTTAGATGGTGGCAATTCAGTGATAAAGTCCATGGATATAACCTCCCAGGGTCTACTTGGGGTCTCTAAGGGTTGGAGCAGTCCCGGGGGTTTGCCCCCCCCCCGATTTACTCATAAGACATGTCTGACAAGAGGAGACATATGTAGAAACATCTCCACGCATTTGAGGCCACCAAAACTGACGTAACAAGTTCAAAGTTTTCAAAAATCCAAAATGCCCCGAAAGCTTGGACCCATGGCCTGCCTCCATAATTTCCCTATGGAGAGCCATGGGGACCACCAGTTTAGTGTCTTTAAACTAACATCCCTCCGGACTCTGTTTGAGGGAAGGGATAGCTCGGAATTCTTGGTGTTCATGTTCAGTATATGATTGAATTTTGTAATCCATTCACAGGCTGGCCCAGTTGGTGGGGGGGAAGCAGCTGTTTGGCTCCTAGTTTGCACTGCCCCCCCCTAATTGTTCTGGGGTAAACATTGTTTCCACTACCACAGTTCTCTGAGAATTGTCCTGTGGAAGGCGTGATAAAGCATCCGCTAGGGAATTAGATTTACCAGGAAAATGATGGAGAGTGAAGTTAAACTTGGGGAAAAAATCAGCCCACCGCAGCTGTTTGTGAGGCTTCTGAGCCAAGTAGTCAAGGATCAGACCTTTGTTGATGAAACAGAGTTCTTTATTTCCAATTACTACATTACTACAGGTCCTCGGATCATTGTTAGAGATAAAGTATACAATAGAAGCAGGATTAATATACCCTCCAGCACAATTTGAATTGCCCATAGGTAACCAATCACAGGGAGAGAAAAACCGCGGGCTAAAGGTCCTTTGACCGTTTGCTTCCCACAGGAAAAAGGTGAAGTGTGAAGCTGTAAATTTCCCTTCTTAAACCCGGTTCCTCAGATGTATCCATCTTGCATAACAAACAACTTTTCCAAGGCCTTCACACGCCGATAAGAATTGGTCCGTGTCTCCCCCGGCAGGGAGGAAAGGAATGCGGAGGCGCGGGGGTGAGAGGCCGATTGTTCTCATGTGCCGGAGTCGCCACCCTCCCGGACCAAATGGTTACATTGACCAGACCCAGCTATAGTCATAAATCCAGGGCAATAAAAGAGAGCCTGATACATGGTGTTTGAGTAACAGAGGGACTGCTAAAACAGGTTACATAGAAAGGATTATACAAGGCATACAAGCATAAGCATGTTAGCAACTCATGTTAGAATCCTTAGGTTCTGACACCCTGCCACCTGAAAAATCTAATCTACCTCGGCTTATCAGGGAAACGTTTATGAAAAGCTTTAACTAATTTAGGAGCGTGAACATTATCTGAATAGACCCATTCGTTTAGTTCCGGACCAAAATCTACCCACTTGACCAGAAAGAGCAAGCGGCCCCTACGCATTTTTGAATCCAGGATCTCGGAAATCTCAAAGTGAGGCGCCCCCTCCTTCATCAGTGGAGGAGGAGTTGGAGGAGTTGGATGCCATGTATTCAGCCCAGGATTCTTCTTCAACAAGCTGAAATGAAAAACAGGGTGTACAGAACTCAGTGACTTAGGCAATTCTAGTTCAAAGGACACATCAGAAATTTTTCGTAACACTTTATAGGGACCAACGTATTTCCATCCCAGTTTCCGACTGGGTTGTAGACCATGTATATTCTTAGTGGAGAGGTAGACAGAGTCCCCTGGTTGAAGATCCCAACCTTCAGCCCGACCACGGTCTGCATATTTTTTGTAGTCCTCCTTGGCTTTATCTAAAATCTTAGCAATCAATGGCCATGAGTTCTGCAGTTTGGCCCACCATTGTTTAAAATCAGAAGGGGAACCATCCGGTGATTCTTCTATGGTAAGTAAGGGTTTCCCCTCGAAGCCCCCCACGGCCATGAACGGAGACACCCCCGTGGAGGAATGAATAGCATTGTTATAACTATATTCCGCAAACGGCAACAACTCTACCCAATTGTCCTGATGGTAGTTAGTGTAACACCTTAAAAACTGCTCCAATATTTGATTTGTTCGTTCAGATTGGCCATCGGTCTCTGGATGGTAACCCGAGCTCATGGCCGGCTCAATGTCCATCATCTTCAAAAGCTCCCACCAGAAGTTGGCAACGAATTGACTGCCCCTATCGGATACCACACGTCTGGGGAAGGCGTGTAATTTAATCATGTGATTAAAGAAGGCCTTAGCCAATCCTTTTGCTGTCGGCAGTTGTTTAAACGGGGTAAAATGAGCTTGCTTCGAGAACATGTCAACCACCACCCAAATAAAGGTTTTTCCCTTTGAGGGTGGCAGGTTGGTAATAAAGTCCATAACTATCGCTTCCCAGGGACGAGAGGGGGTGGGCAACGGGTGTAGCAGTCCTGGGACTTCCCCCCCCCCTCCGCTTGCACATTAAACAAGTTTGACAGGCAGTAACAAAATCAGACACGTCCTTGCATATGCGCGGCCACCAGAATTGCCGCTGGATTAGGTTAAGAGTTTTTAAGAAACCAAAATGTCCAGCTAGCTTTGATGAATGGCAGGTCAGCAGAATATCTTTCCTCCGGGCTCGAGGCACCACGAGCTTGTCTCCATGGTACCAGCAATTGTTAGAATGGAGAGAACACTCCTCTAGGCTCTCCAACTCCTCTGCTTCTTCGGGAGAGTAGTCCCCCCCCAACTTCTCTTCCCACGATTCCGTTACTGCACGCTTGCTTTGGCTCCTGGTAGTAACAGCACCTCCCAGCTGCTGGGGTGAAAACATAGAGTCAAAGACTTCCTCTTTTTGACTCTCGTGTTGGGGTAACCTGGATAAAGCGTCTGCTAACGAATTGGCTTTCCCAGGGAAATGTTTGAGCACAAAATTAAATTTCGAGAAAAAATCAGCCCACCGGAGTTGTTTGGCGTTCAGGGACCTCTGAGTGCGCAAAGCCTCTAAGTTTTTATGATCTGTCCAAATTTCAAACGGGGTCTGCGCTCCCTCCAGCCAGTGTCTCCAGGTGGTCAGAGCTAAACGTATGGCTGCTGCTTCTTTATCCCATACAAACCAGTTTCTCTCCGTTTCATTAATTTTTTTCGAAATATAGGCTAGCGGGTGCAATTTATCATCATCCCCCTTCTGAAGGATGCCCCCCCCCATGGCCACGTTCGATGCATCTACGTGTATTACAAATTCTTTAGTCTCATCGGGATGAGCGAGGATAGGTTCTGATGTAAACAGTTTCTTTAGGGTCTCGAACGCTCTTTGACAAGACTCTGACCAGGCTATCCTTTCCCCTGGTTTCCCCACTTCTGGGCCCCTCCCCTTGGTTTTCAGGAGTTCCGTTAGCGGGAGGGTGACCGTGGCAAAATCTTTTAGGAAGGTGCGGTAGAAATTACAAAACCCCAATAGACTCTGCAGTTGCTTTCTAGTTTGGGGCGCCTCCCACTGTACCACTGCCTCTACTTTTGTAGGATCCATTTCCAATCCCTTCTGAGAAATACGATACCCCAAAAAGTCTACCGAATCTCGGTTGAACTCACATTTTGAGAGCTTAGCATACAATTGGTTTTTCAACAGCGTAGAAAGCACCTCCCTGACCAGTTTTACATGTGACTTCTTATCAGGAGAATAGATCAAGATATCATCTAAGTAACATAACACCCCCTTGAACAAATGCTTGTGCAACACTTCATTTATCAGGCTCATAAAAACTCCCGGTGCGCCACTTAAGCCGAATGGCATCACCAGGTACTCGAACTGTCCCAATGGTGTGTTAAAAGCAGTCTTAAATTCGTCCCCCTCCCGGATGCGCACTCGAAAATAAGCATCCCGGAGATCCAGTTTGGTAAACACCTTCCCCTTAGCCGCCTCCATTAACAAGTCTTTTATGAGGGGGAGGGGGTAGGCATTGGAAGCAGACACTGCGTTCAGACCCCTATAGTCCGTGCACAACCGCAGCCCTCCGTCCTTTTTCCTGAACAAAACTGGCGGTGCGAAGGGGGACTTGGCGGGGCGGATGAAACCTCGCTCCAAGTTCTTGTCTAGAAACTTTCTCAGCTCCTCCCTCTCTGAGGGGCTCATGGAGTAGAGCTTTCCCTTCGGTAGTTTTTCTCCCGGGAGTAACTCTATTGCACAGTCTGACATTCGGTGGGGGGGTAGCTCGTCCGCCTCGGTCTCACTGAACACTCTCATTAAGTCCTGATACTCCTTAGGCATGGCGGAAGGCACTAACGTGAGCGCCGCCGCCAACAGGGGGGCCGGGGGTCCCGATCCCCACCCTGGGTCCCACTTGTGATGGTTACACTTCTCGTCCACCCATGAGATCTTCCCTTCACTCCACCTGATGTACGGGACGTGGGAACCCAGCCAGGGGCTCCCCAACACCATAGGAAACTGGGTGTTGGGGGTGATGACAAAAGCCCTCTTTTCCCAATGTTCCCCCGTCCCCACTATTAGTCTTTCCGTCTCGGCCACACATGCCTCTTTCATTTCCGAACCGTCCATCTGTGTGAAAGTGAGTGGCTCTCCCAGTGGGGTAACTTTTGGGGCTAGCCCATCCACTACTAATGGGCTTATCAAATCTCTGGTGCACCCTGAATCAATGAGGGCACGCACTCGGACATGAGTCCCAGTCCCGGGGGCTATCACAGTCACTACCATGTACAGTAAGGGGCCGGGGATGCTCACCGGAGTTGGCGCGTCGGGGTTAGGGACCTGCAGTTCTGCGCCGTTCACTGCAGGTCGTTGGAGTTCCCCGGCATCTGTGCTTCCGTCAGCTCCAGCTCTCCCTGCTCGCTCGCTGTCCCTTCCAGCTGTAATGCCCAGGGTTTAAATGAAGTTTTCCCCTTGCTGGGGTTGCTCCCTGCCACTGGGGTGGAGGTCTTGGGAACTTTCCCACTTCTGCGGGGGCACGCCGAGGCAAAGTGACCCCCCTCGCCGCATCTCATGCAGAGCCCTTGCTTGAACCGGCTGTCCCGGATCTCTTGGACGCTGGGCTTGGGCTTCATCTTCTGGGTGGCTCTAGCTTGGGCAGTTGCTGAAGTTCCCATTTTGATGAGGGTGAACCTTTCCTCCATGTCGGCCACTGCTCTCATCCACGTTGCGAGGGAGCCTGGTCGTCCTCCCCTCAAGACCGTCTCGTACACCTCAGGATTCAGGCCCTCTCGGTACTTCTCGATGAAGAGGTCTTGGGTCCAGCCTCGAATCTTGGCTGCTATGCGCTGGAACCGGTCGGTGTATTCTCTCACGGAGGACCGCCCCTGGGTTAACTTCCGTAGCTGGTTCTGCGCCTTCCTCCGAGGGGGTCCTCGTAGTGCTGTCGGAGGGCCCACATGAAATTATTCACGGACCGCAATTCTGGCCCTGGGGCGTTGTGCAGGCTCACATACCAGTCGCTGGCGGTGTCCCTCAGTTTGGACCCAATGTAGCCAATCCGGTCCCACTCGGTGGGGTAGAGGTGTCCCCAAGCGTCCAGGAACCTCTCGATTTCTATGAGGAAAAACTGTAGCTTCTCTGGGTCCCCATCGAAAGTAGCTGTCAGCGGATCGCTGGGCGCTTGGCGGATCATCTGCCCCGCGGGCACTGGAGCCAGGACGGGGGCGGGAGCTGGGACCGGCACCGGAACCGGCTGTGGTACCTGTTGCGGGACAACCCCCGCGGGAACTCCCCCTGGGGGAACTTGCTGCGGCGGGGCTCCCCCGCCCAGACCTCCGGCCCCACCTGGGGCTGCCCGGACTGCCTGGAATGAGGTTAGGGCATCTCGGAGCTGGAACTGCAAATCCATGGCCACCTCTCTCAGTTCCGTGGTGAGTTGCATTCGCAGATCTCCCATCATGCAGTCTAGGGCTTGAGTTGGGTCTTCTCCGTAGAGATCGGGACCATAGGGCGTGCCCCTCTCCTCGTCCAGCAGCGGGAGTCGCCAATCTCCCCCGTAGTGCGTCTCTCGTTCGTCTCCCAGGAAGCTCGGCCGCCCCTGCTCAGTGCGGTCCCCAGTGATCGAGACACGCACTCCCCTCCGATCGTGGACCCACGAATCGACTGTCCCACGGCCGAAATTGGTCCATGAATACCTCGAGGTCCCGGTCTGGTGAGGGGGTAGTCGCAGGATGTAGTGAGCCCCCTGAGCCGTAGTCACTGGCACTTCGGGCTCCCCACCGCCGCCTCCAGCTTCGGCACCCTGGTCGTCCGGGGTCACCGGCTGTCCTTCGGTTGTAGGGATGGGAATAGTACCGTCTTCCAACATGGTCAGGAACAGCCAAGTCCCAGTCACAGATCTCTAACAATCTGTGAGGCTTCTGAGCCAAGTAGTCAAGGATCAGACCTTTGTTGATGAAACAGAGTTCTTTATTTCCAATTACTACATTACTACAGGTCCTCGGATCATTGTTAGAGATAAAGTATACAATAGAAGCAGGATTAATATACCCTCCAGCACAGTTTGAATTGCCCATAGGTAACCAATCACAGGGAGAGAAAAACCGCGGGCTAAAGGTCCTTTGACCGTTTGCTTCCCACAGGAAAAAGGTGAAGTGTGAAGCTGTAAATTTCCCTTCTTAAACCCGGTTCCTCAGATGTATCCATCTTGCATAACAAACAACTTTTCCAAGGCCTTCACACGCCGATAAGAATTGGTCCGTGTCTCCCCCGGCAGGGAGGAAAGGAATGCGGAGGCGCGGGGGTGAGAGGCCGATTGTTCTCATGTGCCGGAGTCGCCACCCTCCCGGACCAAATGGTTACATTGACCAGACCCAGCTATAGTCATAAATCCAGGGCAATAAAAGAGAGCCTGATACATGGTGTTTGAGTAACAGAGGGACTGCTAAAACAGGTTACATAGAAGGGATTATACAAGGCATACAAGCATAAGCATGTGAGCAACTCATGTTAGAATCCTTAGATTCTGACACTGTTTTGCATTAAGGGAGCGTTGGGTGCACAAAGCTTCCAGGTTCTTATGATCAGTCCAGATCTCAAACGGCAATCTCACCCCTTCCAACCAGTGTCTCCAGGTGGTAAGGGCAAGGCGAATGGCAGCAGCTTCCTTGTCCCATCACCGCCCAATTTCTCTCTGTTTCCCCAAACTCCTTAGAGACATAAGCCAAAGGGTGTAGTTTCCCATCCAACCCCTCTTGCCCATAGCCACATCTGATGCATCTACTTGTACAAAAAAAAAAATTGTTTCATCGGGGTGAGCTAAAATGGGTTCAGAGGTAAACAAGTATTTCAAGGTATCAAAGGCTCGTTGACATTCAGGAGTCCACACTAATTTGGCCCCTGGCTTAGCGGCTTCCGCACCCTTCCCCTTGGTTTTGAGTAAATCAGTGAGGGGTAATGTATAGTGGGTGAAGTCTTTGAGGAAATGACGGTAAAAACTGGCAAATCCGAGAAAACTCTGAAGCTGTCTGCGGGTTTGGGGCACCTCCCACCCCACAACTGCCTTGATTTTCGCAGGGTCCATTTCCAGTCCACGGGGGGAAATCCGGTATCCCAAGAAATCAATTTCAGTCTTGTGGAATTCACATTTGGAAAGCTTAGCAAACAGCTTATTGTCCCTCAGGGTAGTGAGCACTTCCCTCACCAATTGGGTGTGGGATTCTAAGTCATTTGAATACAGCAAGATATCATCAAGATTTCAAAGGACCCCTTTGAATAAATGCTTGTGGAACACTTTGTTGATTAAGTTCATAAAGACCCCAGGAGCCCTAGAGGCCAAAGGGCATAACGAGGTATTCAAATTGCCCCAGAGGGTTTATTAAACGCAGTCTTGTATTCGTCCCCCTCCCTTATGCGCACTCTAAAGTACGCATCCCGAAGATCCAATTTGGAGAAGATTTTCCCTTTGCTGGCTTCATTTAACAAGTCTTTGATAAGGGGGAGGGGGTAAGCATTAGAAGTGGAAACAGCATTCAAACCCCTGTAGTCTGTGCACAGTCTCAGCCCCCCATCTTTCTTTTTCCGGAACAGTACAGGAGCAGCAAAAGGAGAAGTGGCCGGTCTAATAAATCCCCTTTCCAGATTCTTGTCTATGAACTTACGGAGCTCAATTTTCTCTTGGGGGGACATAGCATATAATTTCCCTTTAGGGAGTTTCTGTCCTGGCAGTAATTCAATAGCACAGTCAGTATTCCGATGGGGGGGCAGCTCATTGGCTTCCTTCTCCTCAAATACATCCAACAAGTCTCTGTAAACAGCTGGAATAGACGACACCTCCTCCTTAGCCAGGCATGCCCTCTCGACCCCAGGCTTGGGGCCCCACTTTGTATTCCAACAGTGGGATTGACATCCTGGCGACACCCATGTAATTTTCCCTGCACTCCAATGAATATGTGGATCGTGCGCTTGCAGCCAGGGACTTCCTAACACCAGGGGAAATTGCGCATTGGATGTCACAATAAAATGTCTTTGCTCCCAATGTTCCCCAGTTCCCATAATCACTGCATCAGTCTCGAAAGTGCACAGATCTTTCATCTCAGAGCCATCCATCTGCATGAAATGCAACGGCTCCTCTAAGGTGTGAACTCCTAGCCCCAACCTATCAACTACTATGGGGCTGATGAGATCTCGTGCACACCCAGAGTCAATTAAGGCTCATACTCACATCTGGGCACCCTGGGTGGGGTTGGCAATAGTCATTAGTAAATAGAGAAGGGAGCTCACCGTTTGCGGCGCCTTGGCTGGAGGGACCTGCTGCTTTGCGCTGTCTAGAGCAGGTCCTGGTCGTTTCCCTGCGGCTGGGCTTCAGTGTCCACCTCAGTAGCCGTGGGATCCTCTGGCTCCAGCACTTGCAGAGCCGTCTGCTTCGGAACTCCACCTCGCTTAATCGCAGAACGTGGTGTGCTTGGGGTGGGTCCCCCTCCTTTTGGAGAGGCTGCTGGGCAGGAGGAGGCGAAGGGCCCCGCTTCCCCACAGCGTGTGCAAAGACCCATCTTCATCCGGTGGGTCTGGAGATCTTGGGGGGGCGTCTTAGCTTTAAGCTTAGGAGTAGCTCCGCCAGCTGGCAGGCCCTTAAGGTAGGCTGGGTGTTGCTGCATTCGAATCAGCGCAAAATGAGCCTCCGCATCCTCAGCCGCTTGAACCCACCCATTTAGAGTGGGGGGGGGGGTTGACATTCCTTAACACAGTCTCGTACAGTTCCGTATTCAAACCCCCGGCGGTACTGTTCTATAAACACTATCTCCGGCCACCCTTGGATCTTAGCCTCTAACCTTTAAAAAGCCGCCGTATACTCCTTCACTGACGCCTTCCCTTGCACAAGATTGCGTACCTGGTTCATGGCTTTCTCCTTGCTCATCCGGTCTTCATATTGTTGTCGGAGTGCCCACATGAAGTCATCAACACTGTCCAGCTCGGGCCCAGGGGGATTGTGAAGTCTCACATACCAATCAGCTGCCTCCTCTCGTAGCCGCGATCCCAAGTAGCCGACTCGATCTCCCTCGTCCCGAAACAGGTGGCCCCAATTCTGCACACACCTTCCAGCTTCGATGATAAAAAACTGCAGCTTTGCAGGATCACCGTCAAAAGTAGCTCCCAGCTACTCTGTCGGCACCGGCCGGCGGTCGACTGGGCAGGTCCGGGGGCAGGCACAGCTGGCTGCTGGACTGGAGCCGGTACGGGGGGGGTGGAGGTTGCATTGGAGCTTGCACTGGTTGTGCCGGAACTCCAGCTCCCCCCCCCCAATAGCTCCCAGTTGTTCACGGATAACTTGCCCCACCACGTTCGGGAGATCTGTCATCATTGCTGTAATCTCGCGTTGCAGGTGTCGCTGGATCGTGTCGAACCGACGGTCCATCTGCTTCCACAATTCACCAGTCTGTGTGGGCTCCAAAGATCCTCTCTCACCTCCCCGGAGGATCGAAGAGCGGGGCCCACGCTCCCATCGTGGGGACCAGGATTCTCCAGCTCCCGTGCCAAACAGAGCCCAGGATTGGGTCCCTCCCAACCCTCGAGGTCGGAGGTTCACTCCGCTGGTGCCGGGTAGCTGGGTTGGCATCTCCTCCGAAGGGCCTTGTTCCTCGCCTTCTGTAACAGGGATTTCAGTGCCATTATCTTCCATGACAGGGAAGGACTGCTCTCCTGATTGGAGATTACTAACAGTCTGTGAGAAAGTCCCAATGAAAATAGTCCACAACAGGTCTTTGAGTAAAAAGTCCTTTACTTGTAGAAAGATCACTGGAAACAAACACTTTTTCTGTTAGTAATGAAATACTATGGATTACATTCACTGATATACTGAACTGATACATGAGCTAAGGTTTGACCCTCCAATCAGTATCCTGCCTTCTTCCCGCGCTAGCAGTTCTCACCAAAAACGCGGGGAAAATTAGTTCTCAGGAACCTCCAAACTTTCCATCCAAAACTATCTATGTATTGAGACTACAACTCCAGGTTCCCAAAATCTGCTTAGCAAAACATTCACAGTTCACAGAGACTCCCCTCCTCCCTTGCCCTGGCACAGACACTTCAGATAAGACATTCCAAAGTGTTAATGAAGTTGATGAAAAGCTGAGCGTAGTGAGGGGGGAAGAGCGGGGAGGGAGAGACGCTCCGCAGAGACACTCCGCATTCCTTCGGGTGGGTGCAGCAAGGGATGCTAACACCTGGTCGGGAACCTGTAGACATAAAAGGATTAGGAACGAATACTCTCATATGCAAAGGGGACCCATTAGGCCTTTAGATATGCAACATAGAGTAGAAAGCAACTGAAAGGAAAGGGTAAGCAAACTTTGTGTATTCCATACAGTATATAAGAACAAGTGCAGGGATTGCGAGAACTGTCATGTCAGGCACTGACAACAACACTACTTAAGGTATCAAGTAGCCAGAGATGTAAAACTTCCAGAAATGTTGACACCAAGAGGGAAAAAAGGGAAAATTTAATAACGTTTGCCCAATATGTGAGAGTTGCAAACTGCTATACCTTATGGTACCATAGCATGTGTGATTTTTAAACTTTTATTTATGACATCTCAGAGGTGGGGGGTGGATTGAATGTGGGGGGGAAATTCTGTAGTGTATTTGGACAAACCCTCTTAGTTGTAATAGGTAGGACGGCTAGCATGCTTGGATTTTAAGATAAACTTTGTAACACTAAAACAATGAACGCTTTAATAATGTATTTTCATTAGAACACATTACGGCATATTAAATGTTGCCAAAGTTATTTATGTTTAAACCAAAAAACTTATTAATTGTGTATTCTACAATATAAAAGGTTTTCCCTCAGTGCTACCTGAAAATTGCCCAGTTTTTCTATTGAAAAGATTGACAAAGTCCTCAATTTCACATTCAAAATGTATAGCATGAAAAATTCTGCTTAAAGAAGCATTTTACTCATTCGAAAACACAAAATATTTGATAGGAATTTCTTTTCTCTGTTTCCCTAAAGTGTCCACTTTTTCCATTGGAAAATTTCAAAAAAGGCCTTGGGGAAAAAATTCCCTAATTTTTTTTGGGAGGGGGGTTTCTGGGCTTTCACATCTTTAGGTAGCCGGGTACATTGGTGGCTTAGGGGCATCTCTTGGGAAGGTGTTAGGGGAAAGATTAAGCGTAAGGTGTTAGGGGAAAGTTAGGTGGTAAGGTGTTAGGGGAAAGATTAAGCGTGGGGTTAAGGTTTGCTTTCCTATTGTAATAGGTAGTGTGACCAAGATGCTTAGCTATCCTCCACTTTTTTCCAGGGTGCCAGAAGATTATCGAAGTAGGCGGTCACTTGAGTTGGTAGAATCCTTAAGGGAACATCCCCAGAATCCTGACCAGTTCTTGATTGGATACAGCAGAGGCCTGATTGTCCTCTGGGACTTGAAAAGCAACAAAGCAACACACCACTTCCTTGGAAATCAGGTATGTGTGTGTTCTAGGGGCCCTGGAGCAGGGCTAAGAAAATAAACATTAAAACATTTTGTGTGTGGATTGCTTTGATAGAAATGAAACCTTTTAGTTTGGTGTTAGTGAAGGCAAGGAAGCAGGAGCCATAAGAGAAAAAGAGACAAATTCAGGGCACTGAAAATCTTGACGATTCAGTTTTCTGAATCGTCATTGGGTACTATCTCCAAAAGCTTGTTGCGTAGCCATGATGGCTAGAAAACTGTGTTCTGGCTCTCACAAACCATTCTTGGCATCTCAAATTCTATGACTGATAGACCCACAGAGTTCTTGGTAAGATAAGGGAATTAAAATGATTCTGTGGCTATCCTGGACTTCGCTGTTTTTTTTCTTCCTCTCTGTCTCTCTAGCAACTGGAAAACCTCTGTTGGCAGAAGAATGGTTGTCAAATCATCAGCTGCCATTATGATGGGAGCTATACCCAGTGGCCAGTTTCAAGTGATAATAGGCAACCCGAGCCATTGGAAAGTAAAATGCCTTATGGTCAGTATGTTTACAGCTGGACATGCATACCTTTTGTGTTATACTTGATTTGGTATGTATTTAGGGCAGGCTTAAGTAACTTGTGACATAATTTTCCAGCCTCCAGCAGAAGGTTGGTGTTCTGTTCTTACTCCCTACCTGAGAGTGCAAAAACCTGGAAGTTGACAAGCACGTGGCAAGCCACAATATGTAGGCTGTGTCTGGCTTGGTGGTCCTCAGGTTGTGTAAGTTATGGTAGATCTTGAGATTTGTGATGAGAGACATTTAGCGAATGAGGTGGTCGCTCCTGCAGCTCTGAGGACTGGAATGCCGGAAAGAACGTGGCTAGGCAAAGTTCTGTTGGAAATCTTATGGAGGTCTTAGGTGTAGATTCACTTGTAGTAGTAAACCATGGCTTGCCACAGCATGAATGAGCCAGGGGGTGGGAATCCTTAGGCTCCCATGTATCCTCTCTTGTTTACTTACAAAACGTAGTTTAACTGGATATAATGGTGAACTATGGTTTGTTGCAAAATACATGCTAATTACTTGGCTGTGCGCAAGGGGAGGAAGAACCACTGAAGTCCAAGGTTCTACCATGCTCATGCACATAGCAACAAGCCATAATTGCCACTGCAGCTTAATGAGACCTGAGTATTCCTGGCTTATCCTGCACACCCCAGTCTCTCCTGGAGAAGGTAACTGCCATTACATGTATATTGATGGTGTTTCTGATTGCAGTGTGTGTGTGGTTAGTATGGTGGACTAGTTTAGATACGTAAGTAATGAGTACAGTCTCCCATGCTTCAAGAAGTCAGGTTTTTTGTATTAGTGTAACAAAACAATTCATAAAACTAGACATCTTCCAGTCATTTTCCATAGTTGTGTGAACTTCCAACTACAGTATATTTAAAGCAGAGTATCTTATAAATTTGTCCTAGGTCCTTTTCCTTGCAAGGCCATCACCAAGATCTGCTGGCAAACAGCAAAAAATGGGTAGGTACTTTGGGCATAGTTGTCCTTTCTGCCATTATCTGTAGGTTCTAGAGTAGCCTTGTAGTAGTAAGAGGTGCTGCTGGCTAGAGATCTGCAGCCTTCTGAATGTCACCAAAAAAGCCTACATGTATTTATAATATGACCTATATAAAACTCATAGAGTGCTAGAAATTTACTTAAACTTCTTGTTTTGGATCCCTTCAGAAGGGTTGCTTATATTTTAGCTTTTCTGAAGGCTAGATTATTTAAAAATGAAATTATACAGGTTCAGAGGTTATTTCTTGCCATAACTGTTTGCATAAGGAAGAATAGGTAGATTCGATTCTAGTAGCACTTTAGAGACCAATAACATTTTCAGGGTATGAGCTTTCAAGCTCCCTTCGTCAGATACCCCTTATAAGGATATCACAAAAAGAAGAAAACTCTTGCCACTAAAATGGCTTATCTCACTTATTTGTTCTCTTTTTCTTAAAGCATGAATGAAAATAATTACAAAGTGATCATTAAGTCTGTGGTGAATCAAGGATTGCCATCACAAGTTATTGCTAATTTTGAGTTTATCATTTAAATAATGAAAAATAAAAATAAATGAAGTTCAAGCCAGTTTTAAAGAGCCTTCAACTACTTAATGGTAAAGATATAAGGTGTGTGAACCAATTAAAGATGCTTTCTGTAAAGTTCCTTCTGGGTCAGCAAAAGCATCTAACCATAATGACCATTTGGCCATAATACTAGTAGAGGTAACCTGTCTATCTTGTTGTGCAATCCAGTCTGAGGTCTTGTCCAGTAAAAAATACCTTTCGGTACCACTGATGCATCAAGGGGAGATTCTGTCATTTTCAATTTGAAGTAAGCACATGTTTTGATGCTGCCAAAAGGGCGGAAATTAGGTTTTAAGTATTCTGAGGAATCCTGATCCTTGGCTTATATCACTTCTGACCATGAAATACTGTAATTAGTATGTACCTAAACTTCCCCCTGTCCCCCCACTTAGGCTTCCTTACATTGTATTTCAAGGAGGAATGCCACGGGCAAGCTACGGTGATCGACACAGCATTTCTGTTATTCATGGCAATCAGCAAACAGCCTTTGACTTCACATCACGAGTGATAGACTTCTTTGTCATCGCCAATCCTGATCCCCGTGTAGGTATGTGGTTCAGGTTCAGTCATTTTGTTGCACATGGACCAGTAGGTCATATGCAAATATACAAAGTATAGTACATACAATGGAGTACAGCATACATTATAATTTACAGTTTACAGTTTCACAGGTATGCGGAAGATGTAAAGCTTTTAACTTCTGAAGAGTTGCGTTGAATTAGATCAACTTTGGTGGTACTGAAATGCCAAATATGCAAATTAATGTCTACTTTCAGATCAGTACAGAATGCTAGCCAAGCTTGATCACCTCTTCTAATGGAACAAAGACATATTCAAAGACTCCCATGCATTGGACTAACAGTGTAATTTTTTTTAAAAAATAGGGAGAGGCTAAATAGCTACTTCTTTAAGTTGTGAAATACAGTTTGCAGTCCTCCACTTTGTTCATAATGGCAGAGCTTCTTTTTGTAATTTGTATCAGCAATGGGGTCCTTTATTACTATTGGGATTTATACTGGCATTGAGCCTGAGCCATTTAGTATTATAAACAAAGGGCTGTGCTGGCAAGAGAGAAATCAGCCCTGTTTTACTTTTAGACAAGTGTTGTCTCTTATGCTGGCAAAATAGACCTAAAGATAAATGGGTCAGAACATATACTCTGCAGATTTGAGACATCTTGGAACTTTGTGCCTACAAACTATATTTTTTGAGAACCAGTATGATGTGTTGAATAGAATATCCAGGTTCAAATCCACAGTCTGCCCTAAATTTCACTGGGTCAGTCATCGTTAGGGGTGTGCAGGGGAAAAAAATCTGTATTTTTTTGATTTGGGTATAATGAAGCTGATTTTCCCCCCTGAATATACCTGAATACCAATATCAGTATTGTATTGGTATCTGAAAATATTCGATATTCCCAAAAATATTCAACTCCATTATATCCTATGGGGCCATTGTAGTCAATGGCAAAATCTTCTAAGGGTATTCAGTGGACTGGGGGGTAAGAGGGTTTGAGGTAGAGGCACCACATTTGTACTGTAGCTGCTGGAGCCTCTCCTCAAAAGAACTCCCAAGTCTCAAAAAGATTGGACCAGGGGGTCCAATTCTAGGGGCATCCAAAGAGGGTGCCCACAATCCTCCATTGTTTCCTATGGAAGGGGGAAAAGGCAGGCAGATAAAACCAACAGCCCTGTAGTAAAAAAAATAAATAAAACTTTAAACTGCAACAGGCAACCACAAACCAAATGAACCAAAAATGACCAGGAAGAGGCCTGAGAGCCTAGGCTGCAGAAAGGAGGTCTAGTCAGTCAGCCCCCCCCCCTCAAAAAACCCAACAAGCCCTGATATTAATCACAGTAAAAAAACCATTTTCAACTTTAAACTGCAACAGGCAGGCAACCACAAAACAGAAGAACCAAAAAAGAAAACCCTGGAAGAGGCCTGAGAGGCCTTAGGGCCCAGAAGCCTAGTCACCCACCACCACGACCCCAAGGCCCCAACCCACCAGCCCAGAACAAAATGATAAAAGTTTTCAAAAACTGGCCCTAATCAGTCAAACCAGTGAATGTCATCAGTCTTCTGTTCTCCAGCAGGCAGGATCTTGATCCGAAGTAGTCCAATTTAGTCTCTCAGGAAGCAGGAAGGTCAGACTCAGAACAGTAGCTGAAGCAGAAGCCAGCCACACAATCTCCAAAGCTCTCCCAGCAGGAGTGGTATCAGCCAGCCAGAGTAGGGTTGCCAGCCTCCAGGTGGGGCCTGGGGATCTCCTGCTTTTACAACTGATCTCCAGCTGACAGAGATTAGCTCCCCTGGAGAAAATGGCTGCTTTGAAGGGTGGACTCTATGGCATTGTACCATGCTGAGGCCCCTCCCCTCCCCAAACCCCACCCTCTCCTGGACCCACCCCCAAAGTCTCCAGGTATTTTCCAACCCAGACTTGGCAACCCTAAGCCAGAGACCCCTGCTTTTATGCTCTCCGACTATGAACAGAAGAATTTCAAAAAAGAAGAAACTTCTGTGATTGGCCAAAGTGCAGTGTGCCCACCCTTACCTGTAATCCTATTGGCCAGTGCTCCTCCCCCCTCCTGTCCCTGGGACAGAAAGCTAGTAGTTGGGCTTCAAGTTTGAAGCCAGCAGCAACAACAGCCTTGCAAGCTGCAACGGCATTTGCAAATGCATTGCAGTGATTGGCTGTATGTAAGGTCCCTCTTCTCCCTCCATCCTGGAAAGCAGAGCAAAGGGTGAGAAAGAGACAGAAATGGTGGGAAAGAGAAGTTAAGTGCAGCCCTTTAAAGTTTAAACTGCCCCAAGCTTGTTTTTGGTAATGCTGAAAAATTAATAGAACAAAAGCCGAAAATGCCACTAGAGAAAAGGTGGTAAATAATATGATTGCATTCCTGTGTGTGCAGGAAAACAGTACGTCCCCTACTGGTAGGTACACCAAAAAGTTTCAGGAGTTCTCCCAATGAGTTTCCTTTAGTGGAGGCCTCTGCTGTGGATGACACAAGTGGAGTTCCTGCAAGTGGAGTTCCTGACTGCCCCGGTTGCCCAGTTGGGGCAGCTTACAATGCACATCTGCATGAAGGAAGTTGTAGCTGTTGCATGCTTACTTCAGGAAGTTGTTCAGTCATTTGAGGTTTCTATGGCTGGCCAGCTTCCCTGTAACTAGTTGCCTAAGCCTAATGGGAATCTGCTTTGGTTCACCTCATATGCTCTTTCAGAGAATCTACTCAGCAGACTGAAGGAGTAGGTCACTCACTGTATACCAAATCCACTTATGTTAATGAGTAATGCTTATGAACTTGCATGCATGGTGCTGGGAAACCTTTATTAAACTTTCATGGTCTGGATAGGTCATTTCCAATGCCAGTTATTTGGACTTGCATCTGACAGTGCAGAATGTAATTGGACTCATTAAAAACAACTTATAGTAGTCTGTGATCAACTTAATGCTCCGCCCAAGAGTACAGTTTGGGTACAGCGACATTCTTCTATAATGCAGTGTCCAAACTACTAAGTTAACATTAATTTGGTATTCAGGGGAGACAATTTTATTTGTGTATCTTTTCCCTCCGCTTCTGCCTAGTACTGCAGGGGCTGCAGTAGTTTGAATTCTAGATTGCTATGTTACCTTCAGAGTAGGGTGAGATTCCAGCCACCAGTAAAGTGTTTCTGTGGAAGATGATGTCTTGCGTACACAGTGGGGAGTGATTCTGGTATCATTTGCACTTCTCCTTTAGGCACAGAAGTTTGACTGTGATCTGTTCAGGTTGGAATTCCGATGTGCATGAGCAATACAACAAGGGAGGAAATTTGTTAATGGCACTGGAGGGAGTCTATAGATTTTGTTCCTTTCAAAGAACATTCTTTGATGCTTGATATGAGTTTTTGAACCTACAAATATTGAAATGGTTGAACATGAAGCAAAAGTCAGGGGAGGGCATCTTTTGTTTTAAGAAATAGCTTTCTGCAGACAAAGGCCACAAACTGCTTTAAGTGATTAGATGCAAAATGGGAACGCCATGGATGGCACATATACAACCTGTGCTGCTCCAGCTACACTGGCTTCCAATGGAGTACTGAGTCAGATTCAAGGTGCTGGTATTGACCTTTAAGGCCTTGAGTGGTCTGGGACCTGCATATCTCTGGGACCGTCTCCTATGTCATGTCCCTGGGAGAGCATTACGCTCTGCTGAGAGCCATTTGCTGGTGATCCCTGGCTCCAAAGATATCCGGGCCTGTAAGGCAGAGATGTTCCACCAGGCTTTTGGTTGAGGGCAGCAGTGGTTTCCCATCATAGCTGGCACCCCCTTTTCCTTTTTATCTTCCATTTTGCCCACTTCAGCCTCCTCCTTAACCTGCTCATGAGATAGAAGAACAGCCCAGAGTAGGTTTTTGATTAAAATTATGGATGCCATCTGGAGACAATTAAATTAAGAATAACTGATATGTTGATTTTAATCTGTAATTCTGTATAGTTTTAACCTGTTGTAAATCACCCAGAGCCTTATGTACTTGGGAATTGGGTGATCCAGAAATTTAATACATAATAGTAATAATAATTATCTGCCTTAAGCAACTGTTGTACAAAACTAAAGTACTTTATTGGTTTGAGTAGTGCATAATGCATAGTTTGTACTGCAAAACTGTATTCCCATGTGGAGACCAATATTGAGGAAGCAATGCCTCTAGAGCTCTGTCGTGCCCATTTGTGTAGAGTTGCCACAACATGCTACAGTTCCTTTTTGCAAAGGAACTTTGCATGTTTGCTCTGGCAACAATCCCCTCATGCCAATTCTTATAGATTTTAGTGTGTAGTATATCAGAGTCATGGCTAGCACTTGCAGCAGTTGTAGCAGTAACTACCAGTCTGTTAATTAAAATTCCTCTTATTTTTAAGCAAGTGATGCACTGTATTCTTGGTGCTGGGGGGGGGGGCAACAGTGGAAAGGCTTCTAGCATCCTGGCCCCACTGCTGGACCTCCTGAGGGCACCTGGTATTTTTGGCCACTGTGTGACAGAATGTTGGACTGGATGGGCCATTGGCTTCTCTTATGTTCTTATGTACCTGCAACACTGCTTAGATCCCTTCTAGTGTCATGGGCCAGCCCTGCCACCTAACATAAAATTAACTGGATCATTGCAGAGTAAGCAAAAATGTGATGTGTCATCTAGCTGCAGGTGACAAATCCTGTCAGCCCTTGTACTTGCATCCAATAATAGATCTCCAGACCTCAGGAATTGTGTTTTGTTTGTGTACCATTTACTGCTCAGATAATCTTGAATAAAGTATGTGCTTAGTCATACGCAATCAGTATATAGCAGAATAACTCTGGCATTGCAGTTCTCTGTGTGTGTTTTCTCATTTTCCCTCTACTGAGGAGGCGCTCTGTGAAGCAGCCCCTAAGACAAGGACTAACTCTATTTGTGGCTTGCCTGCAAGGGCCCTAAATGCACTTGGTGGAGCCTGACACAGATATAAATCACTGGACTTCTCATGATATTTGTTGTTGAATGTGGTCTTCTGCTGCATGAAGTCTTTGAGTATCTTCTTCCTGCAGAGTTTGATGACCCATCTGCAATGGTGGTGCTGGCAGAGGAAGAGCTGGTGGTAATAGACCTCAAGACTCCAGGCTGGCCTTCTGTCCAACCTCCATATCTTGCGTCCCTTCACTGCTCAGCTATCACCTGTTCCCACCATGTCTCCAATATCCCACTGAAGTTGTGGGAAAGGATAATTACTGCAGGGAACAAACAGAACTCCCACTTCTCTAACATGGTATGACAAGCATGCATTTGGTAGAGCTGGAATGAGCTTAAAAGTTAGCAATTGCTGTGCATTTTTCAAATCAACAATCTTTGGCTGCAGCTCAATTTTTTGGAATGTTTCTGCTTTTAAGGTAGAATGGAGGAAGGAGTTTGCAATATTTAAACCTTAAATTCAGCCCCAAACACTTCTGGTAAATATATTTCCTGACCATAGCCCAGTTGGCTGTTACACTGCAGGGAAAACTTGGAATACCATCTATTACCCATAATGAAGTAACTCCCCCCAAACCTATGTAAATCTCCAGTTGTAGAGCAGTCTTTGCTAGCACTCAGTTAAGTGAAAGGGAAAGAAACCTTATGAGGAAGCTTTAGAAACACAACTGGTCAAGGAGGATGTACGAGCGTAGAGAGCCAGTTGGGTGTCATGGTTAAGTGTGCAGACTCTAATCTGGGAGAACGGGGTTTGATTCCCCACTCCTCCACTTGCACCTGGCTGGATGACCTTGGGCAAGCCATAGCTCTGTACCAGCTGTTCTGTCAAGGACAGCTTGGGAAAGAGCTCTCTCAGCCCCACCTACCTCACAGGGTGTCTGTTGTGGGGAGGGGAAGGGAAAGGAGTTTGTAAGCTGCTCTGAGACTCCAAGTGAGTGAAGGACGGGGTATAAATCCAATCTCTTCTTCTTCTATGATGTACTTGTAATGTATTAATTTGGATGGGAGTTTTGCACCCATGGGGTTAAAGAAATATGAATAATATCCAATATACAGATTGCAGGACAATGTTTTCCTGAGGTTGCAGTCATTGGAATGGTAATGAATTTTGCACATAATGCAAAGGTTGTTGTATTGCTCACTGGATGTTCTGTGGATTGAGGTTCAATCAGATGAGCATTCGGAAAGAGATGGGGAGGTATGAGTCAATGACCTATCTGAATAAAATTGATTTCAAGATTTTCCATTGTTTCTTGTGAGAAGAATGGTTTGGATTTAACTTGAAAAATTTCTGGTGCACCTCTTATCCTTTCTCCCCTGTCCTCCCTACCTCTGCTCCTTCCACTTTGCTTCGCATGTTTCCCCCCTGCCCCCCAAGTATCCTGCCAAACTCAGCCCTCTTCCACTAAAAAAAGGCAACCAAATCATGGCTCTTGAATACAATTTGCATGCGCTACTGTAACTTTACCTGCAATAGTGTTTGCAGAATTTGTGGATTAATATGGATTTCTAAACCTTTTGATTCTTATGCAGTCTGGCCCTGTGTACATCTAGATACAGACACCGAAGAGAGGGTGAGCTGGGGTGGCGTGGCACCCTAAGTAGCAGCCCAGATGCCCCTGCCCCACTCCACTCTCCCCGGGTTCTCTGATGGGCCCGGCGGTGGGTGGGCAGGCCCCAGCTTCCTGTGCCCGACATTACCCTCACCCCATTCACCCTGGCAAGTGCTGCTGCAGCCGCCCTCCCCCCACAGTACTGCAAATGGGACCCGCAGTGAGTCCAGGCCCTGGCTTAGTGGAACCATTCCAACCTTAGCAAGAAGAAATTGGCTTCTAGCCTTTATCTGTGTAGATTTGCTATTGAATGCTTTCTCCCTCCCATTCCCCTCTCTGAATATATATTTACTGTTTTTAAAGTTGTAAGCTTGTGCCCCTGTCACAATTTGTTTACCTAGTCATGGCCAATCGATGGAGGTACCAGTTTGGCTCCTGATCCTCCCCAGAGGGACTTGCTGCTTACGGGGTAAGTATAAAAACAGAGTGCATCCTCCAGGTTACCCAACTCCAAACCTCCTGACAGTCTTGGCAAGAGGGTGTTGATATATGTCAAATAACATTGGAGAGAGGATAAAACTCTATGGGACTCCAGAATTCAGGTTTTGTCAAGAAGACCTCTCCTCCCTGATAGCGACCCTCTGAGAGTGTCCCTGGAGGAATGAGGAGAACCAACTAAGGGCAGTGCCCCTTGCCCCCAAGTAGGCAAGGCAATTGATCAGGACCAAATGGTCAACTGTACTGAAGGTCACTGATAGATCCAGAAGGATGAACAGGGCTGGCATGCCTTTATCCAGCTGTAAACAGAGATTGTCAACCAAAGCTACTAGTGCTGTCTCTGTCCCAAAGCCAGGCCTGAAGCTGGATTGAAAAGGGTCCAGGGCAGATGTCTCATCCAGGAAAACCTGGAGCTGCTCAGCCACTGCTCACTCAAGGTAGATTAGACACTGGGCAGTAATTGGCTGGCACCTTTTTATCTAAGGAGGGTTTCTTTAGCAAAGGTCCAACAATCACCTTCTTAAGGGAGCTGGGGAAACAGCCCTGTGAGAGAGACAACTTAATAATGTGTCCCAAACCTTTGTTGTGGGATTAATTAGGTTAGCCTTTTCTCCTTTCTTGCTAAGTATAACAAGCAGGCCCATGGCATCTCAGATAGAGCCATTTGCATGCAGCTGCTTGCCATGTGAATCTGATAGTTGTGCTTCTCCAAACTCCTTTATGCAAATCTTGCCTGTTCATGTTATTCTCCCTGGACGATGTAACAAAAGCTTTCTAGGGTGATAGTTAACGTGAACAAAAATTTCCTCTAGCCAGATGAAATACCAGTTGCTTAAGAATATGTGGAAATAAATACACAGAGCAATTTTCCCTAGTGATGTTCAAACTGTGATCTGAGGAGCCCTGGGGTCAAATGACAACAGACAAGCTTTTGTAGAAGACAACTGTCCTGCCACTGTTGACTTTTCCCTTGCTGTGGCCAGCCACAGGGGAATGTTGATGTGGTGTACAAATGTAGACATTTGTGCTTGGCAAGGATTAATGAAAGTCAGATAGGCCTGTGATCTCCATGTGGTTGCATATCTTAGAATATATCTCAACATTTCTCTAAACTCTGCAGAGTTCTTGTGGCTTGGAAAGTTGGCAGTGACATTGGCATGATCTGCTTGTCTTTTTCTTAATTCTTTCCCATCAGGCATGAAGATGGCACAGTGCGATTCTGGAATGCGTCTGACGTCTGTTTGAGCCTCCTGTATAAACTGAGCACAGTGAGGGTGTTCCACACAGATGCTGATCCCAATGACAATATGAACCAAATGGGGGATGATGAGTGGCCTCCACTGCGCAAGGTGAGATGTCCATATATGGGCAAGACTGCTGCAGTATACCTGCAAAGAAGCCAGTCTGTTGTTGCCAGTTCTTGCTCTGTGCTTAGGCTGTCTCTTTGTTTCTCCCCTCCCTGCCCTACTAGGTTGGTTCCTTCGACCCTTACAGTGATGACCCCAGGCTTGGGATCCAGAAGATCTTCCTGTGCAAGTACAGTGCCTCCTTGGCTGTAGCAGGAACAGCAGGGCAGGTATTAAATACACTAGAAGGACTTTGGTGGGTGGTTTGAAGCACACCCTTCAGCTGGCCAGGTGGTCTACCAGAATTCTGCAAAAATGCTGCTCTTCCCCAAGGAACACTGGTGATTTTGTTTTTGTTCCCGTTGAAGTGAAAAATGTGGTGGTCCTGCAAAATATTTTTAAAAATTTGGGAAATGGTTAAGGAAATGATTGCCAAGATCACAGACTATGAGATAGATTTGAATCCAGAGACTTACTTATTGAATATGATAGCGGATAATTTGAGGACAGAGGATGCTAAACTTATAATATACATTCTAACAGCAGCGCGTATACTTCGGGCAAAAGCCTGGAAAACGTCAAGTTTACCAAAAAGGGAAGATATAATTAATAAGCTGTCGGAATGGACTGAATTAGATAGACTGTGTTATCTCTTAAATATGGATAAAAGAGCAGATCCTACTAATGTATGGTCCAAATTCTTAATTTGGTTGGAATAATTTCGGTGCTCGATGAATTCAAGGAAATTCAATGTTTGGTGGTTGTATTTGTTAATACTGTCAAAAAACACAATAAAATTTAATTAAAAAAAGAAGAAGAAGTGAAAGATGAAGGAACAGGTTTGCCACCTGACCTGGAATGTTCATAATCCCAGGGGCTGCAAGTGCAGAAGCCTTCTGTACGCTTTCTATATGGTACATACCCAGGCATTGTTTTATATGTTCTTGAGTTGAGCCCTGGTTTAAACAGGTTCTGAGAACTAAATCTTAATACTCTCTCCATTGGGAGGGTGTTATCAGTCACACTAGCAAATCAGTGCTCTATAATTGCCTTTCCTTTAGTTATTTCTGTCCTCAATATTGGTTGTAAATTTTCCATGCTGGTTATTATGCATCATATGTACTGATATATCTGCCATATCCAGCCAGTTAGTGATTAAGCCTACTTCACCCTAATCACATTTTGTATTGTTTTTCTTTTTGAATACATCTACTTTCTGAATTCTTGTTTTTTAGCTACCTGGCTCTTGATGTTAATAGCAACTCTACTAGAATACAGTTATCAATATACTGGAACAAACTTGGAAGAATGTTTTAAAGCTCCCATTAGCCAGTTTTAAAACTGTCCATTAGCTATATGGACAATGAGAAATGTTTGGACTGGCTTGTTGGTTGCTGCTTTTTCTCACAAGGTTTTCTTAATTTCCCTATCAAACAGCAGTAATGAAAAGCTTTGGTCTTGAATGGCTGACATGAGGCAGAGTTGTGCTTGCCATGCAAGACCTTTTGATGGGCAAATTTAATCGAGAAATTTCCTGCTACAGTATGATTGTGCAGAAACCTCTGTTGCTGCATCAGCTATGGAAGACCAATGCACAGACATGATGGAATATATTTGGGTCACTGATACTGGATAGGGAAAGCTCAACCAGGATAGAACAAATTGCACATACACGGGCATATAAACATCCATTGTGAAGTGTGAATTTCTCAGAATATGGGCATGGGTTGTAAAACTAGAAAACATACCACTACCAAACTGGAAAGGAGGCCAGTGTGGTTAATGAGCAAAGTCATAAAAAGCAAGGCAACTTCCTTTAAAACAAGATAGGCAAGAAGAAACATGCCATGGTGGCAAACATTGACAATAAGGTGGGTGACATAATATGAGGAACATATTGCTAAAAATATTAAGACAAACAGCATACATTTCTTTCACTACATTAGAATTAGGAAACTGACTAAGAAGGCAGTTGGGAATCTTGGATGCCAGAGGTGAAAAGAATGCTAAAGGAGGATGGGGAGACTGGAAAGAAATGGAGTCAGTTTTCAGTGCAGGTGATTTAGGTTATTTACTAATACTGTAGTCTCTGTCTTCATAAAAGGTGTTGAGCTGAATAAAATAGAGATGATGAGAGATACATTTCTAAGGCTAATGGGCAAATTACAAACTAAAAGTCACAGGGTCCATAGGGCGTGCAAGGGAAGGTTCCTTAAGGAACTCAAATATGAAATTATTCACCTAACAAAAATACTGAACTTTGCTAAAATTGGAAGGTAGCAAATGTAATGCTGGTTTTTTAAAAGGTGATCTGGGAAATTAAAGGCCAATAAGTCTGTCATCTGTTATGGGTAGGTAAATTGATAGAAACTCTTACAGTTAAGCATACAGAGAAACAAGCTCTTGAAGAAATGTCAACATGGCTTCTGTAAAGGGAAGCCATGTCTGAGTCAGAGCAAATTGACAGTTCTTGCAGTGGTGGAAAGTAAGTAGTATTGAGTTCCACACTGTTTGGTATTGGAGCCAGTACACATCTGCAGCATATCAGAAATAGGAGAGGCAAGGGGTTAAAATATTTTTGCCTCCTCACAAGAAAATTGGGTGGTCAGCTTACTAACCATGCATAATCTTCTGTCTTTTTGATGAATGATTGCCTGTGTTACACAGTGACCTAGTACCAGAAAGGCTTATCTCACCTTTATTCTAGTAGCACTCTTTACCTTCAAACATCAGAGCAATAAGAAAGTATTGATTCTGTCCAAGAATGAGTTTGCTTGTTACCTAGGATTCCTTTCTCTCTCACACACACCCCCCCTTAAGTGAAATTAGGTAATGAAATAGAAAAATGTAAAGCCTCTTCCTCATTGGTTTCTTAGTAAAGACCCAAAGGAGGAAGAATGAGTGTGTAATAGCTAGCAATGGAGATTTTGAAATGATCCTGAGTGAATTTTTTGTCCCTGTCAGGTGCTTGTAATGGAACTAAATGATGAAGAAGCAGAGCAAGTGATCGACCATGCAGAAGCAGACCTTCTCCAGGATCAGGAAGGCTATAGGTGGAAGGGTCATGAACGGCTAAAAACCAGAGAAGGGCCTGTTAGATTTGAACCTGGCTTTCAGCCATTTGTCTTGGTCCAGTGTCAACCACCAGCTGTGGTTACATCACTGGCTCTTCACTCTGAATGGAAACTGGTGGCCTTTGGTACGAGCCATGGCTTTGGGCTCTTCGATCATCAGCAGAAGAGGCTGGTCTTTGTTAAGTAAGTGATTTCCTGGAAGGATACAAATTACTCTCAACTCCACATCTTGCATTCATAAAACTGCCCTGTTTTTAGAGAAACGCATGGAGGATAGGTACATCAATGGTTATTAGTCAGGTTGACAAAGTTGAACTTTCATATTCAGAATATCAGTGTTGGGAGAGAGGTTGTGTCAAAATTTCCTTGGATCCATGAATTTGATGCTGCACATAGACAAAAATGGACCGAAGCAATTGCGAATTTAGATTTCAGGCATTCCAGTAGGAAAGCCTGGAGCCTGTTGAAAAAAACTAGGTGCAAGCCCATCTGTGCTCCAAGGAAATCTAGAGGTGACATCAAACCAAGGAGCTGCCTGACTATTATCCTTATCCAGATCTCTGAAGGATCAAGATTTTACAGTCAGGATAAAAAAAAAAGAAGTCCAGATTTTGAAATGCACCTGTCCTGAAGACTTTCAGGGATTTCAGTGCTGATGAGATTTCCAAGGCACTGAAGGACACAAAGAGTGGGAATGCACCAGGCTTTGACTGCATCCATAATGCATCAACAGCAGCACATTCACTAAGAAGTGGCGTGCAAAGTTTCTCACTGGCATCATGAGAACAGGAAGATGCCCAGGGGAATTCAAGAAAGCAAAGATAGTTGCTGTTCTGAAACCTGGGAAACCAAAACAGCTGGCAGAAAATGACAGACCTATTTCCCTTCTGAGCTCCTGTTATAAGCTTCGTGAGAGGGTAATCCTGAACAGAATCAGTGACAGAATTAATGAACATATCCCTATAGAGCAAGCAGGATTTAGATCCCATCGTAGTTGTGAAGACCAGGTTCTCAGCTTAATTGAAGCAAGGTATCAGAAGTGTCTTAAGACATCAGCAGTTTTTGTTGATCTGACTGCTGCTTATGACACAGTCGGGAGGCAGTATCCCGTGTAAGCTGAGTTAGCCTGAGCTAGCTAACAGTTTTTTAGCTTCTGGCTCACAGATTTTTGTCTTGGTTCAGGAAGGATGGCTCCAGAGCAAACTAATTTATGCAGTAGCCAAATCACCTGCTCCCAACTTTAATGCCCGTAGCTCACCAAGTAAAATTTTTGCTTACAGGGCTCCACAGTTTAGAGGGAGCATTGTCTAGAGGGATTGTCTGCTGTACAAGTTTTTACAAGTTTTCCCCTGCAGAACATTATTTTGACTCCTAAATAACACACTGAACGATAGAACTTTCGAAGTAACTATGGGTCAGTCAATCAGAAGAAACTGAATAACAGTCTACCCTTGGGCTCAGTCCTCACTCCAGTTCTTTTCAATCTATACATCTCTGATATTCTCAAGATGATAACCAGGAAGTTTGCTTATGCCAGTGACATGGCGATTGCAGTAAGGCATGAATCAGCTGAAAGGACTGAGGAAATACTGGCTAGGGACCTTGAAATTTTCACTGACCACTACCATAAATCCCAAGTCCAGGAAAAACAGAATGCTTCTGTTTCCATTTCAGTAACTGTCTTGCCAACCATGAATGGAATGCTTACCTTAATGGCACCCGACTTACACATAGCCATACACCTTAGTATCTTGGCATTACCCTGGACAGGACCTTGAGCGATAAACTCCATCTTACCAATGTAGCAGCGAAAATACGGACGCGAAACAACAGTCTCCAAAAATTATGTGGTACAACTTGGGGTGCATCTACTACAACATTTAGATGCTCAGTGTTGGGGTTGGTGTATAATACAGCAGAATATGGTACTTCAGTGTGGTTCAACAGTCCCCATGTCCACAAACTTGGTGTCCAACTCAACACAACAGTGATAACCATAAGCCTACTCTGACCTGTTGGCTACCCACATTGTGCCACATCGCTCCCTTGCATCTCCAAAGACAGGATGCTCTTCTTCATGAATATAGAAAGATCATTGAAAACAGAGAGTTTCCCATCCACAGAGACATGGCTGACGCAGGCCTATCCAGACTTAGATCCCAACACCCAGCAATAAGATCTGCACAAATCCTGCAATCACAAAATTTCTATCTAGAGAATGAATGGTTGCAAACATGGATGCAATCCATAACCTGATAAACACCAGCGAGAGGCCCGCAGGATTTGACTTGCCACGTAAGGTATGGAAGATGGCTAATAGAATACAAACAGGCTTTGGCAGTTGTGCAGACCTGTTTGTTTAAATGGGGCAAAATTCCAGGACCTGAATGTGATTGTGGTGCCAAACTATTTTCCATCTGTCGCAGGAATGTGAGTGTTGTGCTTTCCAGGAAGATGTGATGGAGCTCTTTGAACTGTTTCCAGCTGTGACTAAGTGGATTGAAAATTTAGATATTTGTATTTAGGGGGATTGCCCAATCTGTCTGCATACCCATTGTATCAACACGGTTCAGTAGTTCATATGATGATATGCTTTTTGTGTGTAACTCTGCCATACAATAAATAAATAAATAAACAAATAACCAGTGTTGGGGGAAAGCAACATGGGGAGGACTCCATGTCCTGCTTTGTAGGTCTTCCAGGGATATTTGGTTGGCCACTATTTGAAACAGGATGCTGGGCTAGAAGGGCTACCAGTCTGATCTGGCATGGTGGCTCTTATTTTCTTCAGCTTCCTTCCAACATATTATGGCCTAGCATGTAAAAACATGAGCATGTAAGAACCCAGGATCCAACCTTAGCTCAGCTAGGAAATCAGTTAGGTAAATGATGGTCCCTTAGTTTCAGTCCTGTATCATCATTCCCCCTAGTTGAAAAGTGGGTCTGCAGCATTGGGGGGGGGGGGGGGCTGGACATCAAATGGAAGGGGAGGAGGGATGCAGAGAATCCATGCAGGAAAACCTCGCATTTTGGGAGGATCTTAAAAAAAATGTTGTGCTGACTGAGTATAGCTCAGAAATGGTTGGGTTGTCAGTAGGCCCAAAATTTCCTGGAGAGTGCCATGGGTGGCTGAGCCCATTGCAGGGAGCACTGGGAGCTTTGCCTGTGGATTTTGCTGACACATATACTAGCAAGTTGAGATCCTAAAGATATTGTAGTATACACACCAGTAATGATGTGTGTATTTAATGTGTGTGTGTATGTACACACACAAATACATACACTAAGCACTAATATTATTGAATATAAAATAACAATGAGATCTGGAATATTAGTATTTCCAAAATTCTCAGCTTTCACTTCTGAAAAGGTAAGTTTCTAGCCACTATGGCTGCAGAGAAATTCATAAATCATTTAATGTTGGAAGGCCTTCTTGTCAACTAGAATTGTAATCCACACTAACATGCACAACAACAAAAACTGACTGCATTCATGACGTTCTAACCAACTAGAATTTGGTGTGAACATACCTTGCTGCGGTGCTTGTACACTCCCCTTGCTCCTCAGCTTGAAGCAAGAATTTTTGGTTTGATCAAATTCCAGTTCATAGTGACATCTCAAGGCAGGGACCTTGACACACTGGAGTTTTACTCCACTGAAATGGATTCTAAATTGGTATTAAGCCAAGGTTCAGAACTCCAGCACTTCAAGGCACCTGCATTTGGACATTGCTATGAATTGGTACTTAATCAAATGGGACATCTTGCATTACAGCCAAAGCAGTAGGGCTGTAGCTCAGTGGTAGAGCATCTGCTTGGCATGGAGAAGGTTCCAGGTACAATCCACATCATCTCCATTTTAAAAGGATCAGCTAGTAGGTGAAGCCTTGGAGAACTACTGCCAACTGAGTAGGTGATATTGACTTACCCAGGGCTTTTTTGTAGGAAAAGCCCAGCAGGAACTCATTAGCATAATAGGTCACACCCAACAGCAGAAACTCATTAGCATATTAGGCCACACCACTGACAGCACAGCTTATTAGCATATTAGGCCACACCCCCATGTTACCAGAAGAGTGGTCATCCAGCCACACCCACCTTGTGCTTCTTATTCTGTTTACCTTGTTTGTTGTCAAAACCCAGGGCTTTTTTTGTAGCAGGAATCATTTGCATGTTAGGCCACATACCCTTAATGTAGCCAGTCCTAATGAGTTTCTGCTTTTGGGTGTGGCCTATTATGCTAATGAGTTCCTCTTGGGTGTGGCCAACTCAGGAGCCAGCCGGACCTCCGTTCCTGTGCATTCCTCCCCAAAAATAGCCCTGGACTTACCAATGGTCTGACTCAGTATAAGGCAGCTTCATGTATTCAAGGAGGAGGGAGGGGTACTTACAAGTGCAGCAACAAACCATGTGCCAAATCAGAGCTCAATTTTAGTCTGAGCACAATATAAAGACTGCATTCGGACATCAGAACAAAAGTACACAGGCTTGTTCAGTTCTTACTCTGGCTTTTCTTGTGCACAAACTATATATTTTTGAGAACCAAGTTTGCGTCCAGTCAGTGGCACCTTTAAGACCAACAAAGTTTTATTCCAGGTACACGCTTTCGTGTGCACACACACTTCTTCAGATGCACTGAAATGGAAGTTACCAGTCCATACATATAGGTAGAGGGTGAGGTGCTGCTTCAGACCAACATGGCTACCCACCTGAATCTATATTTTTTGGCATTTTCAAGTCCTGATAATGTCCTGGATTGCATTGTGAGGCTTCCATGTTTTAAAATGTTGTAAGCTCCCTCTGTATGAATGCTGCTTAACAGATGGTTGATCAGAACATGGAAGTGACCCATTCTGTTGGCTTCATCCTAGGTGCACCCTGCATCCAAGTGACCAGCTGGCCTTGGAGGGTCCTCTTTCCAGGGTGAAATCTTTAAAAAAGTCCCTCCGTCAGTCCTTCCGACGGATCCAAAGGAGTAGGGTGTCCAGCCGAAAGCGGCGAACCGCTGAGGTAAGGAGATACCCTGTTTGTCTTTGCATGCCTAGTAATTTGTTGCTTTGGAGGCAGATTAATGCATGGCAGTGTTACATCCTCGCCTTGCTGCTTACACTGCTGCTATTTTGCAGGTGGTGGAGATACTAGCAGTTGGAAATGTCCTTGGAGCAAACTTATGCTGCCTTCCTTGCAAGAGTCCTGGCAAAATGCCTGTGTTGTGTGTGTGTTTTTTAAAATAGCGTTATGAGAATATCTGCCTGCTTGAGAGAGCCTAAATTGATGAAGCTTTATTTGCTTATTTCCCATTGTGTGTTGTGGAAAGGTGCAAGAAGGAATCCCCAGGTATGACCAGGATGCATTACAGGAGATAGAACTAGCTCCAGTCCAGCGGAAGATTGAAGCACGGTCTGCAGAAGACTCCTTCACTGGTTTTGTTCGCACTTTGTACTTTGCTGACACCTTCTTAAGAGATAGTGAGTGAGGCAGGCATCTCCCTTTTGATTTGCATGTGCTCCTGTACTGGAAGTTGCAAGAACGGTAATGTGATGAGTTAGCTGGGCACTGTGACCCTCTGTGTGCAGCTCTTGGGCTAATGTGAAGCAGGACCTTGCTGACTCATGAAATAAAATCCAGTCTGGAAGGAACTGCTTTACTCAAGTTCTGGTGATTATTTTTTAAAAAGCTGTAGATTCCCAACAGATCCAACCAATTATGTTTTAAACTTAGTTTTGTTTTCCAGATACTTCACTGACATTCCCTTTCTGTAGGCCAAACCAGACATAGCAGCAGATCTGTAAATAGATACCTATGTTTTTTAGAAGTGTAGATAATAGCTAAGAGGGTAGATTCAGGTTCAGGTTGGGTGGGGTACCTTATCTTTCCCACTTCGGTAGCTGCTACACATGGGGTAGAATCTAGGGTCTCGCAGGATGCTGGGAAAAATTGAGAGGGGTAGAATTTTAAAAGTTTGTATCGGGAAAATCAGAAAGGGTTTATCCTTCCAAACATGTTAAGAGCTTGACCTGAAGTGTGTGGCTGCTGTGTATATGGTTCTTCCACCATAACTCTGACTCTATGAATGACTTAACACGCAAGATGAATTCACTGCATCTAATAAAATAGGTTCAAGTTTTATGCTACAATAAATTGGATGGTCTTAAAAGTGCCATGGCACTTTTGTGTTGGCTGCAGCAAATAATACTGGTACCCCACTGGAATCAGACAAGTTCAAAACCTCTAGATTTCTGTATTTAACTTTCAGTGCTGCCAGATTAGTCATGTATAAGTTAATGCTTTCTGTTTTACTTCAAGTGCAAAGTTCTTGATTTGCAGAATGTTTGAAGTACTTTGTGTGGCACATAGGAAAGGGGAACAGAGGGAAAGGAATGGAATAGCTGTGCAAATGTTGGCTGACCTCATTCTCTTTTTTTCTCCCTCTTCTGTTAACCTTGCCAACCCCCTCACCCTACCACTTACCAGTCATTTCCATTATCTTTTATCTTTTCTCACAACCTTGAAGACTAGAACTTTGGATACATTATTCAGTGGATATATTGCACATCAAACTGAATTGTTATGGCTGTGCAGATTTCTAAAACTCCTTGTGTTGCATTCTTCAGTCTGGTATGTGTTGTTTGATGCATAGATGTGTTTGGGACACAAATGTGAAACAAGCAGAGTCCAACATGACTCCTTATCAACTTTAAAGAGTAGATTTGCTTTCTGTCGGTTGCGGTACATGAAACATGAGAATTCTGCTCACAGATTCTGCTTCTGTTTTAGGTTCTCGGCACTGTCCCTCTTTGTGGGCTGGCACCAATGGCGGCACTGTGTATGCCTTCTCTCTGCGTGTGCCTCCAGCTGAGAGAAGAATGGATGAACCTGTCAAGGCAGAGCAGGGTGAGTGAGCCAAGCATTACTTTATGTGTAGTTACATGGCTGTCTCCACCATTAGGGCTAATATACATACCTTCCGTCCTAAAATGTAAAGAATCTAACCTCCAACAAAGGAACTGTTCTTGGAACCTTGAGATGTCTTGTGCACTAAATGTACAAGAGTGTCAAAGGCAATGGGTGTATTCTGTCGGAAATAAGCAAAAGATAATGGCTACAGCTACTACACAAGCTCTTGAGTATTATAGGTATTGCAGTTCCTGACTGCTCACAGTAATGCAAGTTTAAAATATTTTTCTCTCTCGTTGCCATCTTTTATATTGTCTTACCTAAGGATCTAGAACATTTTCCTCTGTAATAGAATGAGTATCAAGATCCTCTAGCCAAATTTCTGAGTCCGAAAGTACATCTTAATGTCTGTCAGATGTTTACATAAATTCTTCGGTTTCCAAGAAGTTTGATTTTAACACCTTCCCCTACATACCATGAACCACTACTCCCAGTAAAGAATTCTTCCTGAGATCCCAACTTAATTGCTGCTTATCGCTCTCTAGAGAACCATTCTTCAAAAGTTCTGTGCCGTGAATGCTTCCTTTGGTTATCAGGCCCCTACTCCCCCTCCTCACCTATAAGGATCCCATGAATGCTTCCACTTCCAGGGCAAGAACCTGCCCTGAGTGCATTAAGATGCCATAGCAGAATATAAAAAATACATAAATAGATATAGTGGCTATTTTTGAATCCAGCAAATCTAGTTAAAAGGGGAAGTATAGAGCAGTTTGCTTACTGTTATCTTTGGATGAAGCCTTTTATATCTGTGGTGAATAGTTCTGGTTGCATCATTCACAGCCAAAGAAATCCAACTCATGCACAGAGCACCTGTTGTGGGGATTCTTGTCCTGGACGGTCAAAGCACTCCTCTCCCAGAGCCACTGGAAGTAGCGCATGATCTTTCCAAGAGCCCTGATATGCAAGGTAGCCACCAGCTGCTTGTGGTATCTGAAGAACAATTCAAGGTAAGCGTGGGCATGTGCATGCACATGTATTCGCATTAGATTGCAGCAGCCAAGAAATTTATACAAATCCATTCCTTCTTGATATCCTTTATGTTGCTTGACATTGAGTGACATTTCAGCTTTGCCCTCTGTATAGAGCTGCCTTTGGAGCTGAAAAGAGCATCCTTTTAGACTAATACCTCTTCTGTTCAGTTCTTTTTTAAATGTGCATAGTCTGATAATCATACTTCATGTGACAAAGGAAAATGTCTGGCTACTTATTAGATCTTAACTGAAAGCCAGTCTTTTGTTGATACAGCATTATAGCAAAGTGGGTGGTGTTGGAAGCTGTGAAAACTGGATATGGTCCCATCCCATCCCTGTATTGTAGTCCTGCTGCTTGTGAAGTACTCTCCATCCTGCAGTGAGAGGCGGCAAAGCAGAGCCACTTGCTCACTGCTTGCAGAAATCTGGACGATTCCCTAGTGATGAAAAGAAGCTACTTCAAAGCACACTCCCTAGCTGCAGGTGGAGAGCTTGTGTTACGGTGGATGAATATAATGTGTCTTATTTGTATTGGCAGATTTTCACATTGCCAAAGGTCAGCTCCAAACTGAAGCTCAAGTTGACTGCCTTGGAAGGCTGTCGGGTACGGAAGGTGGCAGTGGCCACTTTTGCTAGCAACAAGGATGAGTACAGTGAAAATGACCTAGCTATTCTGACCAACTTAGGAGACATCCACATCATTTCCTTGCCTTTACTCAAAGTACAAATGCGATATCCCTGCATCCGCAAGGAGGACGTGAGTGGCATTGCCTCCTGTGTGTTCACCAGATATGGACAAGGTAATACTACTGTCACCTTCAAGTTCTGCTGCTATTGTGACTTCTGATAATGTGTGACAATTGCTTCATTTTTCTACTGTGCACAGTGCCTAGGAAGTTGAAGTAGTGTACTTTTGTAGGAAAGACCAAAACTGAAATCCAGACCAAAGAATTTTGGCCACTTTTATAATTCAAATTTTGTTCAAAGTTGGCTTTACTAAGGTGGCTATTGTATCTTAATACTGCTTTCCCTAGAATATTTGCACTTAATGCCAACTTTTGAGGAGGATAGGGGTTGGTTGCCAATATGCCCTTCTAGAGCTGTCCATGTATAAGACCCATCAAGAATTGGAGTTTTACAATCCATCCAGGATGTGTCTTAAATCTCTTGTAATAATCCCAAGTGCTCTCTTTAAAAAGCCAGTCTTGAGCTCTAATTTGCTTGTGCCGTGTAAACCTGTGAAGGTTTACTCTGAAGATAATCTTATTTTCTGCAAGGGCACTTGCTTCCAAATAAATTTGGGGGTAACTGAAATGAAGCAAACATTCCATTCCATTCATTCAGGGAAGTCTACATAACACATAGGCATTTAGACACGCTTCCAAATAACTGTCTAGCTTTAGTCTGGGTGGGCTAAATGCAAATATGCCTTTTTACAAAATCCAGTTCTTACATACACTGGTGCTCTCCGTGTGTGTCTGTATGCGCAGCTTGCAGTTTTTTCATCTTTCTTTGCAGGGTTCTATCTCATCTCCCCATCAGAGTTTGAGAGGTTTTCACTTTCCACGAAGTGGCTGGTTGCACCACGCTGTCTGGTAGAAGCGCCTGAAAATACAGGCAATAACGATGTGCACAGTGCATATGGCATGGAGAAAGCATCAAGGAAATCTAAGTATGAATGCTTGCAGCCTTTCCATTGACCTAGCCAGTAGGCCACTGTCACTGAAAGGGTGCTTGCTGGCATGGTAACACTATACTTGTGTTGCTGTCTTGCTCACACTTAAGCATGAGAAAGCTGCAGCCAAGGAGCTTCATGCTTACCTTGGGCAGGAATGTGATGTCACTTTATGCGGCTGCCTTACCTGACAGATGATAGAGAGCCTCTGCTGGTCTTGCAACCTGTTTGCAAGGCTGCACCTGTCTTTTATCCTTTTGTCTTCTGTTTTCAAAAAGAGCAGTGTATTTCAGAAATGTTCAGTTCCATGTCCCCATCTGTAACTTATGTAGAAATATCTGCAGCTGCACAGGGAAATGCCGGAAAACAAAGTCTCACGAACTTGGTAGAAAATCCTAGTTATGTGTCTGTCCTATCTGTAATAAAGAGTTCTCAAAGACTGAGAACACTGTGGCCTATTGTTTACTGGAGTGGCAAACCTTCGTCTGTGCAGTACTACTGCTTGTTGGGGGATCATATTGCTGATTTGTGTCTCCAAGCAAAACAAATCTTTCTACATAGAAATAATATGCAAGGGAGGAGGCTAGGGTAGAATCCTTGTTCCTGATATGCTAGACTTCTGTGAGACATGAATTTGTTTCATATGGAGGAGCATTTTATCATGTGAATCTATAGTCCAAAATGGTAAGGCAAGACACAAGCTTTATCACCTAGGCTACAGTGCTTGAAAACCAAGTCTATGCTAAATGGTTCTGTGCATTTTGGGGTATTAAGTTGTTTAAACATAACAGGTGTCCTTCAAAGCAGTGCAGTGTGAACCAGTCATATGTAACTTTATAGGTTGCCTACATCAGTGTCCAGGTAGTTTCTGTTATCAGTTTTATAGACCAGCCTGGGGTGAGCTAATTTATGACTGGCCAAGTCTTGGCAGGAAATCTTCTGTGGTCATTTGTCTCGTTGTCTGTTCTTTTACAGCAGAGAATCAGGCCAGAGCTCTAGTGAACAAGGTGGAGACGGTAAGCAAGACATGAACGCACAAAGTTAAGCTACATGGGGGTTTTGCTCCAGAATTGCATCCAAACCAAAGCGGTGTTGGGGGGCATAAGCGCATCCATATACAGTGTCCCTGATTGCTCACTTCCCATCCCCCCCCCGCCCCCGCTTTGCTGCCGTCTTTCCCAAACCAAGTTTGGTATGATCTCTTTGGAAAGATTGCAGTCAAAGTGTGTATGTATGCTGTGTGTGGGTTAAATGCTCCCTTGCCACTGTGAATGCCTCTGCATTTGCAGAGGGAATGAGAGATACACAGAGAACAATTGCTGTGTGGTGACAGCTTCAGTAAACTACACAACTTGGGTCAGGGCCAGCAGTCTTGGCCTGGAGGCAGGCTACGGCTGGTGGCAACATTGTGCAACTACTGACACTGACTCTGAATGTTGATCATGCAATGTGTCAAGTAGTGCTTTTTGTAAATACAGTTTTGGGCACCTTGTGTTGCATCGAAAGGGTTCCTACCAAAGGCTGTATTCCTCAGGTGACATATTTCTAAATTCTGAGACAAGGCTTGAATTTTTAAGGCATTTGGGTTTACCATTAGCTGTCTTAACTACAGAAGCATAGAAAAACTTACGTGGAAGCAGTATTCTGCTGCCCAGAGGCGCTGGAAGGAAGAACACTCAGTAACATTAAATGTGGGCTGTTATCCAACCGCTTGTGTTGTGACCTTCAGTCCTTTTGAGGATAAGAGACTGTCAGAATGGGAGTAACAAGAGTAGCTTTTAACAGCTTCTAGAGATAAGCTTAACTTCTTATTTTTCTTCTGGGGTGGATAAGTTGGAATGACTGTTACTGGCTTCTGAGTTTTTGTATGTTCTTTTTCAGAGAGGAAGCCTGGGAAGTTGATGGAACATGCCCTGCTCAATGACGAGAGTAAGGAGGACGTTATTCCTTTGTGGAGGACAGGCTTTCTGTAGGCCTGAAATTGGCCTGAAATGGTTGACTTGATTCCAGGCCATTTTTCCCCCTACTCCAGTAGCTTCTAATAACGTATAAATGGGTGTCCATATGACTTAAATTGGGAGGAGAGGTTCTGTTGATTTTCCTTAAAGGATGGGGTTGCCAGTAATACAGTTCAAGGGACAAATGTTTATACACTTTGAGCAGAGTTTCCTGTTGGCATCTGTTCATTGTTTTTCAGTGCCTAGGTAGCATCAGTCTCCAGCAGCCTCCATTCAGTAATGCTGCTGTGCTTGAAAGATACGTGTTTTTAATGGCTTGTGTTTTGTATTGTGGTATTTAATTGCAAGCTGACTTGAGCTGACCATTTATCCTAAATAAGTAGACAAACAAATCAAAGGTGACAGGCAGAAAATTATTTGGCAAAACTGAATTATGTTAGCCTGAGTTTGCCACAGTCTGTAATTGTTTCAAGAAGGAAATGCATTCAAAACACAGTTAACATGGCAAAAAACAAGAAAACAAAACCCAAAACCTCATTAAGGGTAAAACCTTTGAGCTTTGCCAAGGATCCTTAGAAGCAAAAGCTAAAAACGAAAGAAGCAGGACCTCAGTCAGACAACCAAAGCACTTTAACAATACTGGAAGGTGAAATATAAAAGGGTGTTATCATCCAGTATAATCACAACTCCAAATACAGTCACAATATCTGATATGAATCAGATGTATGACATGAGCACAAGTAGATACTCTGAAGACAGAACGTTGTAGAAAAGCTTGCAGAAACCTCAGAGACCATTCTAAAGTGAGGTTCAAGTAGTTCTCAAGCCAGTAGTACTGGAGCCTGTGGCAGACCTGCATTTGCTTCTCATAACTGTTTTGGTTTTGCTGTTCTTTTAGACGTTCTGAAGGAAATACAGAGTACTCTGGAAGACGGAAGAGGGTGAGTGCCCTGCAGCCAAGGCTTCTGTTTTCCCTTCTGGGGCTTCTGCAGAGCTGGAGTCTGTTCAGATGATGAAAGGGAGAAGGTGCAGGGAAGATCTGGAAGTGCCATTTTATAGCAAACTTGGATTGCCCAATAGTGCTGGTTCTTCAAGGGTTTTCCTTCACATGTTCCCAAACTTCTAATCTTCTCAACAGTGGTCACAGTGGATCTCATGAGAGGGAAAACAGTCTCCCCTAAATTTTTACAAAGGTCTCTTCAACCAGCTTGGAATTGAGAGACATGTTATCCCAGACTTGTGAAGAGTTCGGGACATATTTGAACAGGTTAAGAAATCCTTGGCTTTCAAGAGAGCAAGAAAAATGTGCCCATTTAGCTACGATGAAAAGTCAGGTGGAACAGAGAGAAAAAAACTGAGCTGGGAAGGGGACAGAGGAAACTGGGCAATGGGGTAGTCCCACCAATTCATGTTTGTGACTCTAGATCTTAAGTTGTTATTTCACTGAAGGAGAATTCTGACTCAGTGATCCTATACTTACATAAAATATGGGTTGTGATGCATGGTTATCTTCTCTAGGGCTTGTTGGGGGAAGGGGAGAACTTTGCTATTGGGGAAGGCAATGGTACACAGGGCTGGAAGAGCATGAACTATTTGTCCCATCTTGACTTTGTTCTGTTGTCTGCAGGAGCTATAGTGACAGAAATACAAGGGGAATCCAGTTAGGACACAGACTAAGTAATGGAGGAGGTAAGTGAACATACCTCAGTACTTATGTCTGAGCAGTCAAATATGCAACATGATAGTCTGCTTTCAAGCCAAATCCCGTACTACAAGGCTATGATCACCTCAAGACCACTCTTCCCTGTAACTTCTTGAAGTATTGATTAAGCTTTTGGACAAACAGGTATAGGGAAGAACACTTTGAAAGCACAAATTGTGTGTCCTTGTTTTATAGTATTGGACTTCAGAGTAAACATTACTGCAGTAGCCTAGATGCAGGATGGTCAAAATCCTACTTTATGCAGCAAGTGATTAAAATATGAATGTAGTGAAGGCCACAGGCATAGATAGCTTTAAAAGGGGATTAGACCGATTCGGTGGTTATTGCCCATGGTGAATAAAGGGAACCTCCACATCGAGGCAGTCAACCTCAATCCCAGTGCCAGAAAACAACATCAGGGAAGGTCTCGGCCTCTATGCCCTGTTGTTGGACCACCAGAGGAACTGTTTGGCTGGCCACTGTGTAAGACAGGACACTGGACCAGATGGACTGTTGGTCTGATCCAGCAGGGCTCTTCTTATATTCTTGTGTCCTAGAGCACCTTGGGGTTTTAGGAATAATGTGATTCCTTATAAGATGTAATTTCCAGAGTTTATGGCTACTTTCAAGGCAGTTGTGGTAGGTTTCTTCCAGCATCTAGGTGAGCTGGAGCACTTGTATAAGGGAGAAAGAGGAATGTGTCTGAAGGCAGCTGGGGAAAGTGTGTGAGTTGTTTGGATGCTTCACAAGAGGAAACACAGCCTAATGAAGAGCTGTTGGGGAAAGACAGGCAAACTGAAATGGGGACTGGGGGAGGGGGCTGGCTGCTGACAACCTGATCATTTTGCCATTTGGGTGGCTAAATATAAATAACATGAAATTGTTGCAAGAAAAATGAGATGTTGGCTCAACTTCAGCTGGGGAGGCTATTTTGCTACCTCAATGCAGCCCTGTGATGTTCTACATAACAGCTGCCAACGAGGCTTTTTAGAGTTTTCCTGTGCCTGTTCACCACTGCCAAAAAGATCTGGTAAAGATCTGAAAGGAAGATTTTATCCCCATCCTCCCCCCATGTTCTGCAGTTCTTTTTTAAGGGCAGGCTACAGCTGGGGAACCAGCCCAGAGTTCACGCTATGCCTCGTACAGCCAAATAAATATTCTGCCTGACCTAATCTGCCCTGTTCTCTGGAGGTCCAAGGGGTAGTTTAGGAGCAGGCCTCTCACTAGTCTCCTTATGATTTATCAAAAAATATTTAAAAAGTTTTATCAGGGGCTAGAGGAGCTGGGTCACTGGCTATATTACTCAGCCTCCTTATGGCAAACTTCCTCACACCTCAACCTGAATTAGCAAATAGAACATACTGTGAAAGTTTGGGGGTTTTATGTAGGAAGTTCCTTTGGAAATGACCCAGATCTCTCCTAGGGGCTCTGGTTTTCCAAGATAGTAGGAAAGATCATTGTTCCCAGTTCTAAGGCTCTCACATTAGATTCTGTTGATGACATGTAACAACTGTATAATTTTCTCTTCCTAGCAGAATGATTGTGTTCTGGTGGTGTCACTGTGATGTATGGCGTTTTGGAAAGAGTGCCATAACACTACTGCCTGCCATCCCTGGGGAGATGCGTCTACTGATCATGGCCTCAAATTAAATTGCAAGACTGAACTTTAGTTGGACACTGACCTCTTTCTCCTCTTCTGCACTGTGCCTCACTTGAAGCTATCTCTTCTTGGTGTGCTGTTAGTCTTGCACACAGGCTGGAATGATTTTCTTGTCTTCCTTTTCCCTTCATGCTTCTTCATATGTTTTTGCAACTCTTCAAATATTTGCACAGTTCTGTCCTTTCTTTAAAAAAGATTTTTACTGGATTAGGTTTTAAATTATAAATATTGCTGCCTTGGCTGCAGAGTTTTTAATATACTGTTACCTCTGATTAGTTTTTTTGTACATTTTTAAAAATCATAATGAGTGTTTTTGTTTAGAGACCTATTTTAGAAGTGTGCTTAAAAAATGAATGAAATACCATATCACTTTAGATTACTGTGGCTGTGGTAAACTTTTTTAATAAGGATATTGGAACCTTTTTTGTCATGTTACAGTACTGTTCAATGATTGGTGCACTTAGGTAGAATCTATTTTTGTAGCTGTTCAAATCAGAAAATTAATCAAACTCGTTTTGTGTCTGAACACTACATTGATCTGTCTTTTGAAATAAACCAGTATCTTTACATACTTTTTAAATTATGTTTAATGAGTTCTCAAGTTATTTTGCCTTGTTTTGACAAATGTTGCTGAAGTCTGAAACTGGGGAGCTCAGAATAGAGAACTTACCAGCAAATAACTCAATGGTTTATAATATCTGCCTTCAATTCTTTAAGCTGATATTGAGATGGTATCTTACACCACACCAGCTACACAAAATAAGCATAACCAACCTACCCACATGTTGGAATAGATGCGGCCAGATAGGAACATACTTGCACTGCTGGTGGAAATGCCCCAAAATCCTTCAATTCTGGAAAGAAGTATTTTCTCAGATCAATTTAATCACAAAACAAACAATCCCATGCACACCAGAAATAGCATTACTAAACTTATGGGACAACTCAATGATGGGAGACCCCAAAGAACTGACAGCAATATTATTAGCAGTGGCAAGATTGACAATAGCTTCGGCATGGTAATCCTCTTCACCACCTACAATATCAGTATGGCAAGAAAAAATATGGGACCAGTTTGTGATGGCCAAGATAACAGACTCCATACATAGAACACACAACCCGACAGCACCAACATACTCCAAATTTGTATGCATCTGGGCACCAGTATTAGAATACATGACAACACATGACATACTTTCCCAAAAACAAACATAAGTGGTTATACCTATAAAACAAAACCAACGAAGGCAATCATACATTAAACACAACAAATCCCTAATAGTCACAGCAACAGTTAGAAAATCTACAGACACACCCATCAATATACTGAATAAACCCAACAAGAAAAACTATAAATCACAAAAGGACACAACAGCAACAATATAGTCACATATGTAGTGGATTGATGTATGCTTATTGATAGATCTGAATATATAACAAAACAATATAAGAAATATAATGTATTAAAATCATATAAGTATTTCAGATAAATTAAACTGTAATGTACAAAATAACTCAATGTTTTAATTAAAAAAAAAGAATGGAGAACTTGAGTTGCCCCTCCTAAACTGCAACTAGTGATGGGCCCAGTTCAAAAGTTGTTTGCCCATGCCATCTCCAAGGTGGCTTCTCACAGGGGAGAACCCATTGCTGGTGTGGCTGCAGATAAAACACAACAGCAATAGGGCTTCCACATGGCAAGTTTCCCTGCCCCAGTCTGCCAGCAGCAGCCACCCCTCCCCATGCCACCAGGGCTTCTGCAGTATTTTAAAAAATTGGCACTTGAATGTCATTCTACCAGGGGTCCTTCCGTAAAAAAAGAGCTGCAGGAGCTCATTAGCATAACTCATTAGCATAACTCATTAGCATATGCCACGCCCCCTGACATCACCAGAAGTGTGTCAGAAAGGGAATGTCAGTTTCAGCCCCATTATATCCTATGGGCCATTGAAATCAATGGCAAAAACTCATAGGGTATATGAGGGGCTGGAGGAAAGGGGGTTTGAGGGAGAGGCTCCAAACTTGCAGGGTAGCTGCTGGGGCCTCTCCTCGAAATTCCCACCAAGTTTCAAGAAGGTTGGACCAGGGGGTCCAATTCTATAGGCCCCCAAACAGGTTGCCCCCATTCCCTCCATTGTTCTCTATGGTGGGAAAAAATAACTTTTTTCCTCCCATAGAGAACAATGGAGGAAATGGGGGCAACCTGTTTGGGGGCCCGTAGAATTGGACCCCCTGGTCCAATCTTCTTGAAACTTGGTGGGTATTTCGAGGAGAGGCCCCAGCAGCTACCCTGCAAGTTTGGAGCCTCTCCCTCAAACCGCCTCCCCTCCAGTTGCTTTTAAAGTTGCCACCGAATTTCGGCGGCAATTCGGCAGCAGGCTGAATCAGATTAGAGAATCTAATTCAGCCCGTGGCTGCCCTACTGGCCACTCCTGAGCTGGCGGAGCTTCGCTCCGGCCCCAACGGACCCCTGCATTCTACCAATATACCATTGTAACAATAGGTGAAACAAGTTCAGTGAATTTCCATTTTCCATTTCAAAAAATAAGTCTGTAGCCTTTTCTGTCATGAAGATATGACTTTCCCCTTATATCTCAACATACTTAAAAGTGAAAGTTGAGAATTCAACGAAACCTGTTACAAATACTGTTGTAATATTATATCGTAGCAGAGGGAAGAAATGGCTGCCATCTGGATGGGAAAACCCAAAATTTCTCACACAGCAGCCTTCCAGGCTTTACTTCAATCTTTCCCAAAACTTGGTAGGAAAGCCAGGGAAGCTCTGGGAGATGCATGGAGGCACCACAATGTTGTGAAGTTTGAGTGGGGAACCCTGATCAAAGCAATGAACACGGGGCAGATAACACATGTGGAATTGGCCCAGGCTCCCTTTCGCCATAGCTGCCACTTTCTGTTTGCTCTTACATGGCAGCAACAATTGGGAAATCTCACTAGCAGCCTCCTCCTCTCATGTGTTGAATGCTGAGGTGTGTAGTAAAGATTTGATGATCTGGAGACCTACATTTCCCAGATCCAGGTTTTCTTGGATGATGCTACTGTCCTGGACCCATTCCAGTCTGGCTTCCACCCTGTTGATGGGACAAGATACCATGCTAGTCGCCCTTGCGGATGACCTTCAGAGACATCTGGATCGGGGCGGGTCAGCACTTCTGTTGCTTCTTGATCTAATAGCAGTGTTCGATATGGTCGACTATGACCTGCTGACCCACCACTTCGCCGACCCTGGAATACGAGGGACTGCCTTACAATGGCTTTCCTCCTTCCTTCATGGACAGGGACAGAGAGTGGTGCTCAGAGAGGAATTGTCCCAGCAACACCCACTAAAATGTGGAGTACCACAAGGGGCTATCTTCTCCCTGATGTTATTCAACATCTACTTGTGCCCCCTTGCCCAGTTGGTCCAGGTGTATGGGCTGGGTTGTCACCAATATGCTGATGACACCCAGCTCTGTTTGCTGATGGATGGACAGCTGGACTCCACCCCAGAAGTACTGGACAGAGCATTACAGGCCATGACTGGATGGTTTAAGCAGAGCCGATTGAAACTGGATCCATCAAAGACAGAGGTCCTGTACCTGAGTCGTGGGGGTTAGGGACAGGGAATCTACCTCCCAACCCTTGGCGGGACACCGTTGGTGCCGATCTTGACCCATGCAATGGTCACTTCCAGACTGGATTATTGTAACTTGCTCTACACAGTGCTGCCCTTGAACTTGACCTGGAAATTGCAGCTAGTGCAGAACGCGGTGGCGTGTATGCTGACAGTGTTGCCTCGCATCTAACCAGTGCTGCACCAACTGCACTGGCTGCTGATAGAGAACCAGATCCAGTTCAAGGTTCTGGTGTTAACCTTTAAAGCCCTATACAGCCAGGGACCAGCATATCTTTGGGATCACCTCTCCCCATATATGCCCTGCAGAGCTTTGCGCTCAATCGACCAACATCTACTCATTGTCCTCCGGCCCCAAGGATGTCTGACTAGCCTCAACCAGGGCCAGGGTCTTTTCTGCCCTGGCCCCAACCTGGTGGAACAAGCTCCCACTTGAGATCAGGGCCCTGTGGGATTTATTACAATTCCACAGGGCCTGTAAAATGGAGCTGTTCTGCCAGGCTTTTGGTTGAGGCAGCAGACATCCAAAATCCATCTTTGGCCTCCCCTACTGAAATTGCGCAAAGAGTTAGACTCGACTGTGCGACTAAACAACAACAAAAAACTGCTGACTCGGGATCAGCTTAAACTGAGCATAGTAATATGAAACCTCAGTTGTGATTTTTATTACTGTTTTAAATTATTGTTTAATTATTTTAGCTACTGTTATTGAGTTTTGTGATCCACTCTGAGCCCATTTATGGGGAGGGTGGGATAAATAAATAAATAAATAAATCACTGCTATGGTAGTCTTTCAAGGTGCCAGCGAAGGAGGAAGGGCCTTGCAAGGGAATTACCAGGATGTCGCCAAGAGCACCAAGACTATCCAAATTCCAGAACTGGGTTGGGGGAGGGAACTATTTTCTGATCATATTTGGGCAAATAGCTTAGTTTGAGCCCAATTCCCCAGGGCTACCTATCAGTGGTTTAAAAATGAAACAAGTGGCAGAAGTGTCCCTCATCAGGTACTGTTGGAACTCTTGTATTGGTTGTCCATGTAATCTTCTTTCAATTACATATAGATCCATCAATTTAGAGGAGTAAAGCTTTAAAAAAAATGGCAGGAAGCCACCCCCCCCCCTTTTAATCATCCGGACTGAAACACCCTTCTCCATGCAACCCTTTGCAACATCCCTTTAACGGTTGAGACTGCTGTGCAAACACAGGCAGTGGTCCCACTTTGAACTGCTTTCAACTCTGTAGTGTAAAAAATGTTGTCTTCTAGTTAAATAATCAATAAAGACAGCAATCAGTAATCTAGAAATCAAGTTACTGTAAAATATCACTGATCTGTTTAATAATGTATTATCAGAGCAGAGCAGATGTCATGGTAACAGTGAACAAAATTAGTCACATCTGGTTTGCTTCTTATATTGAGGGGAGGGCTTGTAACTAAATCAGAACTGCCCCTCAGTATTTGTTTGATAGAATCTGGTGCTTCTGTTTCTGAAGTGAGAAAATCCAGCTGAAAAGTATAGTTCAGTGCTTAGTGTTGAATTATTGTATAGACAAAACAATACCATTGTAACAATTTGCGCTAAAGATTTTTTAAAATAAAACTGATAGAAGACTACAACATATAATAAACATGTTTTAAAATCTGTAGCACAAATCGTTACAGTGGTATTGTTTTTGTCTATACAATTGTATCATACACTGTAATCCTTCTAGTGACAGTTACATTTTAAGGCTATGGCGCAACCAGTTAATAGATTCACTTTTTCTCCAGTGGTTCATTCAGTGGGACAGTCCTCAAGAATGGGTAAACTCCTCCCTCCTCCACAGGGTTGGCTCTGAGCTTTGATCCAGGTGGGAGGGGCTTATCCCTGGAGGTTCCCAGTTCTAGCCAGCCCTGCTTACCAGCAGGACGTGCCTGAGCAGCTCTGCACAGAGCAGCCAGGGAAGAAAGACAAAGAAGAAAAGAAAACAGGGTTGCCTTACCTGTAACAATTGTTCATCGACGTCTTCTGTGCAGACACACACTGGGACTGTGCGGACGCAGGCCAGCCTTGGAGAATTCTTCTCTAGCTCAAAAACTTTCTAATACTGGGGCGGTCCACCCACGAGGACTAGGGCACGTGTCCCTTCCTCGCACATTCCTCCCTATAACTGGGATGGATCGCCTCCCATTCCCTCAGTTCCCACCAAGCTGCCTTGAGCTCCCAGTGCGATTTCTCCTTTTCTTTTTAATGAGAGCTCACAGAGGGGTAGGAGGAAGGGAATGTGTATCTGCATAGAAGATGTCGATGAACAACAGTTACAGGTAAGGCAACCCTGTTTTCATTCTCCATCTTGCTGTGCAACCCCACACTGGGACCATTAACAAGCTTCTCACCTTAGGTGGTGGGTTGAGCCTCACTGAAAAGAGACTGTAGGACAGCTTTCCCAACTTCTGCCTCTTTCTCCGATTGTAGGTCTAGTGCATAGTGATGAACGAAAGTGTCTTCAGACGACCAGGTTGCAGACTTGCAGATATTAGACAAGGGGATGTTGTGGTGAAAAACCATAGAAGAACCCTTTGCTCTTCTGGAGTGTGCCCTGATGTTCAGTGGGCAACTTGTTCCAGATACTTTGTAGCAGGCATGTATGGCCTCCACCACCCATCTAGATACAGTTTGGGCAGAGGCTGTGCTTCCCTTTTTTGGTCCCCAATAACAAATAAAGAGACTCTTATTTTTATAGAAACTCCTTGTTCTATCTAGATAATAGAGTAATACTCTTTTAAGATCTAATGTATGAAGAGTTTTTTCCCTTGGGCTGGAAGGATTAGGGAAAAACACAGGGAGGACAATCTCCTATTATAAGTGAAACTGAGACACCACCTTTGGCAGAAAGTCTAAGCTTGGATGCAGCACTACTCTCTGAAAAAAATTTTAAGAAAGGAGGGTGAATTCTCAGTGCAACCAGTTCACTCATTCTCCTAGTCGAGGTAATAGCCACCAGGAATGCCACTTTTCACGATAAATGGGCTGAGCATGTATCAAGTGGGGGCCTTCATCAACGCAGCTAGGACTAGTGAAAGGGACCACTGAGACACTATATGTGGCGTAGGAGGAAATTTATTATTCAACCCTCTCAAGAAATGCCTAGCCAATTTGTGAGAAAATACTGAACCTCCATCTATTTCAACATGAAAGGCAGAAATGGCTGCCAAATATACCCTCACAGAAGAAACTAATAAACCGGAATGTGCTAGATGTAACAAATATTCCAAAATATGAGATAATGCACAGGTGAATGGACCTTTCTGTCTCCCTGCCAACCATGACTGGAAGTGATTCCACTTCCTCATATATGAGCGCCTAGTTGATATCTTCCTAGCCTGTAACAGAACCTCCTGGACCTCAGCAGAAAAGGAATCTTTCATAGGTTGACTCTCCAAGCAGTTAGTTGTAACCTGCTGCAATCTGGATGGTTCTGGGTCAATAAATCTTGATCTACTGGTAGACGTATGAAGGTCCCCTTGGCCAGCTTTAGCAGTTCTGGGAACCAAATCTGTCTGGGCCAAAAGGGAGTGATAAGGATGGCCTGTGTCTGATCTGCCCTCATCTTCCCAAGTACTCTGCCTATTAAAGACAACAGGGGGGAAGCATAATATAGGGTCCCGGTCCACTGCATTTGGAAGGTGTCTCCCAGGAATAACGGATCTCTTCCTCCCCATGAGCAAAAGTTTGGAGCTTTTGCTGAGCTTCTTGTTGCAAACAGATCCACCTGAGGGAACCCCTATACCTGGTAGATGGGCAGCAGGTACCTGTATTGAATGGACCACTCGTACGTCCCGAGGAAACAACGGCTCAATCTGTCTGCCTGCACATTTTGTGTGCCGGCATTGTGAATGGCTCGAGGGGTGACTTTTATATTTTTGGTTACCAACCAAAGTGCCCTCGCTTCCTGACACAGCCTCACAGAGCCCATGCCCCCCTGCCTGTTTAGGTAATACATTGTTGTCATATTGTCCGTTTGAACTAAAATGTTCATCCCCTCCACGATATCTGCGAAATATGTTAGGGCTAACCAAACAGCTTTCAATTCAAGAACATTAATATGAAGTTTCTTTTCAGTATCTGACTATTTACCTTGAGCCCAGTGCTCACCACAATGGGCTCCCCATCCAAGTAAGGATGCATCAGTCATAATGGTGATGTCAGGCACCCAGAAACCAAACTTTACCCCAGTAAATAGATTACTGTCTTGCATCCACCATCCCAGAGAACGGAGAATCACCCTAGGGATGGAAAGATGGCAATTTGGGCCCTGGATGTTGGGATTGTATTTCCTCAAGAACCATAATTGTAGGTCCCGCATCTGCAGCCTTGCAAAGGGGACTACTGCAGTGATCGATGCCATCAGACCCAGTAACCTTTGAATTAATTTTACAGGTTGCCAGCGGTTCTTGCAGAAGGCCACAATCAAAGTCCTTATAATCTTGCCTTTCCCTTGGCAAGAATGCTTTACCAATTGTAGCGTCTAGGCAAGCACCAATAAAAGTGACAGTTTGAGATGGTTCTAACTTGGACTTTTCTGTATTTAACAGTAGTCCCTGTGAGGCTTCTGCTCAATGTAGTCAAGGATCAGATCTTTGTTGATGAAACACAGTTCTTTATTTCCAATCGTTACATTACTACAGGTCCTCGGATTATTGTCAGAGATCAAGCATACAATAGAAGCAGGACTAATATACCTTCCAGCACAATTCGAATTGCCCATGGGTAACCAATCAACATAGGGGAAAAAACCGCGGGCTAAAGGTCCTTTGACTGTTTGCTTCCCACAGGAAAAGGTTAGGTGTGAAGCAGTAAATTCCCTTCTTAAACCAGACCCCTCAGATGTAACCATCTTTCACATAACAAATGGCTTTCTCCCAAGGCCTTCACACGTTGATAAGAAAGAAGTCCTCGTCTTCCCCGGCAGGGAGGAAAGGAATGCGGAGGCAGGAGGATGAGAGACCGATTGTTCTCAGGCTCTGGAGTCGCCACCCTCCCGGACCAATGTTACATTAGCCAGACCAGGTCAGGGCCATAAACCCCGGGTCATAAATGAAAGGTACAAGGGACATTGTAGTGTAGATTGCAAGAGTCAAACAAACAAGCATCACAATTGGTTACATAGCAGGCATGCAGCACAAATGGTTACATGGCAATTACAGGGATAGGTTACACAATATAGCATATAGCCCTAGAAACCCTTGTTAGAATCTATGGATTCTGACAGTCCCAAGCTCTTACAAGGACCTGTAACTATCTTCACCTGATGTTGAAGGGAGTCTGTGGTATTCCCTACTATGAGCCAGTCATCCAGGTATGGAAATATGGTACAGCCTGGGTATGTAGGTGGGCAACTACCACAGCCATACACTTTGTAAACACCTTTGGGGCTTTTGCCAAACCAAAGGGTAGAGATGAATATTGGTAAATATCCTCATCATGCCGGAAACTAAGATATTTTCTATGCGGCTCATAAATAGAAATATGAAAATATGCATCCTCCAAGTCCAGAATTGCAAACCATATATTTAATGAAAGAAACTCAATTACTGGTGACAGTGAGACCATCCTAAATTTAGCAATTAAAAAATGGCTGTTTAATAATCGGAGGTCTAAAATGGGCCTACGACCCCCATCCTTTTTATCCACGGCAAAAAACCTGGAATAGAAACCCAGTGAAGTCAAACCATTAGGAACTTTTTGAATTGCTCCTTTAGAAAAGAGGTTTGCCAATTAGGTTGTGAGTTCTGGGATAGTATTATCCACTGCCACGGAGCCTAAACACAACTCGGGATGTGAGCTAAACTCTAATCTATAACCCTGGCTTATAATAGATAATACCCACGAATTTGAACATATAGAATGCCAACATTGAGAAAATTTTGCTAAACAGTTAGTATATGTAGGAATGCCTCTCTCAGGGGCATCCTCTAGTCAGAATTTAGGTTGTTGTTGACCCATTTCATGCTGCTTTTGCTGCTGGGCTGGTCGTGTCCTGAAGTGCCTCTACATCTCCCAAAACCATAAGCTTGAAACTGGCGCTGAGGATACGGCAAGTAATGCTGTTGTGGTTGGCAATTATTTCTGTAAGAATACGCCGGGATGAGCTGCTGTCTCTGTTGAAAGTGGTAGTCTCGATTAGTTGTCGTGGAATACACACTTAGGGACCACACAGTTTGTTTGCTCTTTTTAATATTTGATAGACATTCATCTGTAGCTTTAGCAAACAGAGTTGAACGTTCAAAGGGGAGATCCTCTACCCTTGATCTGGTCTCAGCTGGTAATGCTGTATTTCTGAGCCATGAGTGCCTGCGCAGAATAATTCCTGATGCCATGGAACGTGCAGATATTTCAGTGGAATGTTTCCCTGCATTAATTTGTTGCTTTGAGAGCTTTATAGCCTCTCCCTGGATAAGCTTTGCCAGACTTTGAGCTTCCCCTGGCAGATGAGCAAAGTATTTAGAAAGGCTTTCCCACAGATATAATTGGTAGCCGCCCATGATTGTTTCAAGGTTTGCTATACGAAAGTTAAGTGAGGCAGAAGAGTAAAATTTCCTTCCTAAGAAATCCAGACGACAGCTTTCTTTATCAGTTGGTGACACATGATGACCCGGTCTGCAGTGAAACTGCATTCCCTCTATTATGATGGATGAGGGTCTCGGGTGGGTGAACAAATGCTCTGACACCTCTGGCTTAACCCGGTAAAGTGCCTCTATCTTCCTTGGGTTGGACTGAGCAGAGGCTGGGTTACTCCAAATAGGAACTGTCAAGTCCTCCAAGCCTTGTAAGACTGGGAAAGCAACAGAAGTAGGCATATTAGAACACAAACGGCTAAGGATCTTGTCCTTAGGTCTTTCATCAGATGCTGAAATGTCAATTTCAAAAGCCTTCGCCATGCGAAGTATTTGTTTGCTATACAGCTTAAAATCTTCCACTGGCATCACAGTGGGTGGATCACCAATGACCTCCTCAGGCAAAGGGTCAGAGTTACTCTCAAGGCTGCAATGAGAAAGGACTGACATCTCTTCCTGTTTTCTGAGTGGTGATTGGAATGGGTAGAGTGAACTGGGCTCGCATACTGCTTTCCCTGAAATCATCTGATCATCAGTGTATTCGGCATCTTGATTCCAGCACTCCAGGTAACTGGAGGACATGGAGTACTCTGCATCGTGAAGTTCAAACTGTAAATTGTCACTTGATTGGTTGCAATCTCTTTCCAGTACCAGTTCCTCATTAAATGTTAAATGAGGTGAATGGGTTCTTGAAACCAAAGGTACTCTCCGTGGTTCCCTTCCCCGGCTCTGTGCAGGTTCCCCTGTTTTTTCCTGCCGCTTATGCCTCTTAGAAATGGAGGGGGACCTCTCTCTATGCTTCGATTTTTTTACTTTTTTGGAACAGGTTCGGTCTCAGACACCTGCATGGGCACAGTAGGTGGGGGAACCTGCTCATTACCCTCTGGCGCTGCTAGCACCGGCACGAGTCTTTTTTGTGGAGCCAAAGTAGAGCTCACTGAAACCGACTGGACAGATAGTGGTTTTGAGGTCTGCATAACAGAGGTACTTGTGGTCAGAACTGAGATCGTCGACCAGGGACTGACATTTGGCTGTGACGGGTTGAGGTGAACACGCTCTCTCCCAAAGTGCTGCCTTCAGCTGTGAAGCATGGTCAGCTCTTGCTTTAGCAGTGAACTTTTGACAGACTCTGCAGGCCCCCACATTGTGGGTCTCCCCTAAACAGATCAAACAAAGTTCATGCTCGTCAGTGCGTGTCATCTTAAAGCCACATCTCTGACATTTCTTGAACAAAGGTTTAGATGCCATCTTGGACGATCAAACACCAGCAAGGCCAAGTATTTACCTGATTAAGTATCAGTTCAGGTATAACTTTCCCCCTAGCAGGGAACAGTACTGTCTTTAAATTAACAGTGTAGTTTCTTTAGATTAGTAATATGTGGTCTCAACGGTCAACAGTTGTTAATGGTTATTTGAAGAGAATGTAGAGAAGATCCTTCTCATATGGCGGCAAAGAAGGAACTGAGGGAATGGGGGGCGGTCCGTCCCAATTATAGGGAGGCACGGACGAGGAAGGGTCGCGTGCCCTAGTCCTCATGGGCGGACCACCCCAGTATTAGAAGTTTTTGAGCTAGAGAAGAATTCTCCGAGGCTGGCCTGCATCTGTGCAGTCCCAATGTGGGGCTGCACAGCAAGACAGAGGATGAAGTTTAAATTCGAGCCGCGGCACCGGTGGGTGCTAAATTCAGTGGCTGTGTTTTTCTCGCCTCGTCTCTTTGAGGTAGAGGAAAACCTCCCCCCCCCCCCACTGTCCCTGAGATGCGGGAGTGGGCAGACGGATCCCCACTGGCCTTACCCGCCCTGGGGCAGAGGGCCTGCTCCCGGAGTGCACAGGGAGTGCAGAGGTGTCGGAGAAGGAGAGGTGGGACACAGCCCAAGTCCTGGGTTTCTCCCACGCAGAGGGAAGGTGCCCAGGAGCGGTGGCAATGAGCAGCAGCGGGGTAAGCCCCCATCAAAGTGGCCTTCCCCCCCCCCCCCCGCCATTCGTCCCTCAGATAAAGAAACCGTGAACCCGATGGCACACTCTAGGCCAGGTCTGGATGGGGGAAAGAGCAGTCTTCCTCTTTTCCGGACTCAGCAGAGGCGATCAAGAAGATAAATGGGGGGGTCGGAAAGAAGGAGTATTGAGAGACAGGCCTCCGGCCCCTCTTAAAGAGACACAAAGCAAATGGGGGGCAGTATCCTCCAGCCCTGAAAATGGCACCAAAAGATTTGGCGCAAAAAAACCCGGTGGCCATTTTAAATCTCCTCTGTCCTTTAGCCCAGAGCCTCACTTCCACTCTAAGGGACTGCATCCAGACTCCTCTCTCTATATAGTTTTTTCTGACCCCACTCAAGTGTAGGGTTGTGGGAACTGCTATACCTACTGGTTAGTACTTGGATGGGAGACCACCAAGGATGTCCGGGTTGCTGCGCAGAGGCAGGCAACAACACACCTACCTCTGTTCGACCTTACATAGGGGATCGCCATTAAATCATGCTCTGTTTAAAAGGGGGAAAGGGACCTTATGTAGGTAGAGACTGCAGGCCTTCCCCATTGAGGTAACCGTGGCTCCCTCTCCTCTCCCCCCTTACAGAGTGGCCATGGCTGATTAAAACACAGATAGTCCCCAGGGACTCACGCAGGAGAAGGACGGCTCCTTCAAGGACCCTGGCCTCCCTAGACTCTCAGTGTCTTTGTCATCCAGAGAGTCCATGACATCCCCAGACCAAGACCAAGGACAGTCAGACAAGTCAGAGCTTCTAAACTGGTTTAGAGGTGAGTTGAGAAAGGAATTTAAAGATATGATGAGAGAGACCCTCCTAGGCTCCTCCTCACAAGACTCTTCTAAGGTCAGAGGCAGGGACAGAAAGTGAGCCAGACCCAGCCAGGAAAGGGAGTCCTCTAGTTCATCTAGGTCTCCCCCTAGGCCAAAAAATGACAAACACAACCTGGCATTACATTTTATGACACACATGGTCCAATTTGTTAAAACCGGCACTCCATAAAAATGAGCTTGACACCCCTGATCTAGATGTTCCCAAAGACTTCAGACTATTAGGGACTTCAGATGTTTCATCATTATATACAAACATACCTCATGACGAAGCAAAAGAGTATGTCCAGGAGAAACTTGACACCCATGCACCATCGCAATCTCCTACACATTTTCTTTTAGACGTAATGGATATAATACTTGAAGAAATTTTTTTCAGATTTCAAGATGAATTTTATTTTCAATTTAAAGGGGTTGCAATGGGGCCCTAGTGTGGCCAATCTTTTTATGGCAGCATTAGAAAAAATACATCTGCTTAGAAGAATATCATAAAAAATGAAGTAATTTTAACTGTATGCTCCTATAAAACTGTGATAAGCTAATTTGGTGAATTAGAAATTGATCCTAGTAGAAATGTTAACACAGATATATATAGTACGGACTCCATATCTGTTAGTATGTTTTTATCTTTGTATGTTTTTTCTTGTTTTTCTTTTTTCTTTATAAAAACTTAATAAGACTCTTAAAGAAAAGAAAAGAAAAATATATCTGCAATACTGAATCCATTTTATGAGAATCTTTTACATTATAAAAGATTTATTGATGAAATCTTTCTTGTGTATGAAAGTAATAAGTACTTAGAGAATTTTATCCTTTGGCTTAATAATATCCACCACTCTATAAAATTTACTTGCCAGAAATTAAAATTAATTTCTTGGATACAGTGGTATATTATATTAATTAATACTAAAACTAATATTCTGGCAGTATGGACATATGTGAAGCAGACACATAAAAACTCCTATTGACATTTTTACACTCACCACACTAGCCACTTTTGACACAATTTGCCTTACAATTTTTGCGTTTGAAAGGGAATTCTACTTTAGAAGCAGACTTTGAAAGTGAAAGCAGTAGACTGGTGAAACAACTTAAGGATAGAACATATCCTCCAGGCATAATTGGCGGAGCTCCAGAGAGGATGAGAACTTGATTGTAAGGAATTAATGTCCCTAGAATAAGAATTATGTGTGCATTTGATAAGACACCCTTGGCTGTATCTATTAAAAATAGTATTTTGGAACATTGGCCCATTTTAAGAAACATCCCTGGATGCCATTTATTGGCTTCAGAAAAACAAAAAGTATTAGAAATGTGATTAAATCAGATACTATGACATTACCAATATCTATTTTACCATTTGTAGGACTCTATCATTGTGGAGGATGTTCAGTATGCCCACAAGCATAACAAGCAGATTATATTTTCCAGAAATTAATTTTGAAAAACAATTATCTATTTATGCCAGTTGTACAAGGAAGACAATTTATCTGATCCAGTGTAAATACTTTACCAGCACTTTATTTGTCACAAGACTGTCTATGTTCTTGAGTTTTATGATGTGTATTGTGTGTACTGGTGTCTACCAGTATAACAAAAAGTAGAGACATCACCCTGCCAAAAAAAGTCTGCATGGTCAAAGCCATGATTTTCCCAGTAGTGATGTATGGCTGCGAGAATTGGACTATAAGAAAGGCCGAGTGCCGAAGAATAGATTCTTTTGAATTGTGGTGCTGGAGAAGACTCTTAAGAGTTCCTTGGACTGCAAGGAGATCAAATCAGTCGATCCTAAAAGAAATCAACACTAGCTGTTCCCTTAGATTGAAGGTCAAAGAAGAGGGGGACGGCAGAAGATGAGATGGTTAGACAGTGTCATTGATGCAACAAACATGAAATTAAGCAAACTCCGGAACACAACAGAAGACGGGAGGGCCTGGCATGATGTGGTCCATGGGGTCGCGAAGAGTCAGACTCAGCTGTGCGACTGAACAGCAACAACAACAACATTGTGTCTACACCTATGTTTTAATATTTTTTAATGTGAGCCATCCTGCATCTGCCTCGACAGGGATGGCGGGATACAAATCAAAGCAAATAAATAAATACCACACAAATAACTGTGTCAATAGTGCTAAGTTATTATTACAACAGGAGGCACAATTTATATATAGTATTGTGTCAATAGAGCCAAGTTACAATTCATTTATTTGTATATAGGTTTAATATATTGGAATTAATAGGATTTAATTTTTAAAATGCTGGCTTTTTTTCTTTAGTACATTGGGATCAATAGGATTTGATCAAGACTTTTCTTGGTTTCTTTAAGCTGTGAAAATACAAAAATACAAAAAAAAAGTAATAATCAGAAGGATGTAACAACTAAATGGTTTAACGCTGATGAAATGGTAAAAGAACAAATGGTAAAATGGGCGATAAACTTCAACAAAGACATTGAAATGGAATCTTGGGAATTTTTATGGAAAAATGCTATGAGTATATCTACATGTTATAGCCTAAAAGAAAATTGTTTTAAAATGATGTACAGATGGTATATGACACCAAAAAAAATTGCAAACATTAATCAGAATATGTCTAACAAATGTTGGAAATGTAAAAAGAAAGAAGGTTCTTTTTATCATATGTGGTGGACTTGTGATAAAGCAAAGACTTATTGGTCTATAATACATGCAGAAATGGAAATTTTTTTGAAATGTACATTTAAGAAGTTGCCTGAAATGTTATTGCTTGGACTTAAACTAGAAGAGATAAATGTAAAGAAAAGGACAATAATATGGTATATGATAACAACAGCAAGAATGGTGTATGCACAAAATTGGAAAAATGAAAAAATACCAGAAGTGTGGGAATGGTTGAAAAAATTGTTATATATGGCTGAAATGGATAAATGGACTAGAAAGTTGAATAATCTGTACTCAGAGACTTTTTTAGAAGATTGGAAGGATTTGAAAGAATATGTTGAAAAATATTGGGACATGAAAAACTACATTTATACATGGTTATGACAGCATAATGGAATAGAAATAGAGTATATGAATGTACTAAGGATAATTAGACAATGAAGTTTTTTTTTTTTTAGAATTATATAAGAATATAGAAAATAAGAATGGGTATATAGTATTTTAAAGATATATAACCGTTACCAGAAAAGTAAACATAGATATAAGTATTACTATTTTGGATAAAATGGAAAATGTGTTATGCTTCAGATGTGGTGAGAAACCACCAATACAAGATAAAAATAAGAATATACAAATAGAACAAAATGTTATATAATATGGGGGAAAAAAGGATTTGTATAAGACAAATGTGTTAATTTTAATGTTTTGAAAAATAAAAATCTTTTTACAAAAAAAAAAGAAGGATGTAACAACTAGATATTAAAAAAACAGCAACTACAATTGCATCCATATAGGTAATAGTTAAAAGTTTAAAAGTTTTTTTCTCTTTAGTTCCTCTTTATTTTAGTTGCATAGGTCCTTTAAGACCCTAGAACGTAACAAAAATGTTCACACCTGGTAGAGAAGAGTAAAACATTAAAATATAGAATTAACAGGCACATTAAGAATGCTAAACCCTAGTTAAAGGATTTCATCTGCAAGATGGTGTATTCCATTCAGATGGAGAAGTCAGCTCCTGAATAGCTTTTGTGAAGTTCCTTATGAATTGATGGGTGAGTGTCCTTTTTTAAAAGTCCATTCAGGCTATACATAGTAAACTTTACATACTAATAACATAACGGGATTTCTTATTAGATGTTCATGCAAGCCATTCTTGAGAAAGAGGAATTTAAAATGGAAGGAGACATCCATAGCTATCTGTTACTTTCTGCATTATAAAGAATGATTTTGTAACTCTTTGTGAAAGATTATTGTTCAAAAGTGCATTGTGAATAGTGAACTGTGACAAGAAATCTACCAAAATACCCTGTTGATGTTATATATTGTTTAGGTTTTTGCTGAGGATTCTTTATGTCAGTGGACTAGTATAGGGCAAGGAGACAATCAATCTTATTTTTATTTCTGGCTTGTATGCATGTTTATATTCATGTAATATATTAGACTGGGATAACAATGAAGAGGGAAAGACACAGTCATTTTTCTCTTTTCTGTCCCCACCTTTCCAAATGCAGTTTATTTCCATGGGTCAACAGATTGGGGATTGGTCTTAAGCAATCAGTTCCATTTTCTCCCACTGGAGGGAACAAATGTGTTTGCTGTAATGCTGTTGCAGAACTTGTTGCTGAATGACTGCACAGATACCTCCCCTACACCCCTATCACATGAATGGATTCTGTGACTAGTTAGCATGTATGTATTCTTTAGCTGCTTTGGCCCATGCTGCTTACTTTATTGTTTCATGCCTTTGATATCAATGTAACTCTCCAAAGTGGTCTCTTAATTACGGCACCTTCCTTTCAAAAGAGGACCTGTGAACTTTTGGCAGATTTTAGTTTTGAAATATATATGTAGTTCCTCTGCTACTTTTGTCCATGTGGTAGATGAGTGGCTTTCACATCGTTACTCCAGGAAACACATGCCTGCTAAAAAAAAACCCTATGTAATGAATGGAAAGTACTAGGGCACACAGCTTGTACAGAGCATTAGTCAGGCCTATTTTGGGTGGCTTCACTGCCCTGAGTGCTCCTACAACATGCTACTTTTCTAAGATGGAGGAAGATCAGACATGATTGTTTTTCTACCAAATGAATCCTTGCTTAACCAGCCTCCAAAGAAACCACAATCCCCTAAAATACAATATAAAAGTCACAAGTTTAAACATACATGGAACCTCCCCCCCCCCCCCAATTGCTTTTGCACTGGGAATGCCACGAAGCAGAAGTCCTCAATGCCACTGTTGCATCCAAAAATCAATTTCCAATTACTAAATTAAAAACTACTGAGTATTCTTGGTGTTTTTTTGTCAGCTGATGCTGCCATCTCCTGTCCGGGGGGTGGGGGGTGGGATGAGTAAGCTCTCTATGTCACTACTGTGGAATGTTATGTTATAACTCACATAAGCATGCTTATCGCTCTCCCTACTGCTTCGACCTTGAGAGACTGTAGGTACCAGGCTATGTATTTTCCTTCTGTCTGGCTAGTATGCTTCCCGCCTATTCCTTGGGAACAAAGAGCCAGTATTTTAAGCGCCTCTGTATTTCTATGTTGATTGGTTACATTATACTGCCTGACTATTCTTGAATTCTGTATAACTGTACTGAGTACCATTATGTCTGCCATTGCTAATGCAAGACGTGCAGATGACCAATGCAGACCTTTCTCAATAAAGCTTTCCTGTTTAAGGACACTTGTTGCTAACTGACTTTGTAGAACTCTCACATTTTTCCCCTTCCAGAGTATTTTAATGTGATATTCTTCTACTTCGATATCAAGTTGATAGGTCTCTGTACAAATTCTCCTGGTAAGCCTTTTCCTCCTGCCAATCCACAGTCCCCAGCCCTGAGCTCTGGCTTTTCCAGTAGAAGGAACAGCAATATTTTAACATAAAGGCTGATGTCCTACCTGCCTTATAGTGAGTTGGCTTAACAGGTTTAGTCTGATGGCTTCTTCTAGCTCTTGTACTGCTGTTGTTTAGATTAGATTTATTGGCACAATTAATGCAGGTAAAAGATCTATGCTGTTAGAGCATTCATATCACCTTCGTGAGCTAGTGTGGTGTATAGATGTTAAAATAGTGGACTAGTACTGGGGAAACCTGGGTTCAAATCCCCACTTTATCAGAAAGCTCACTAGATGACCTTGGACTAGTCACACACACACTCAGCCTAACCTAAGACAGAGGGTTGGGGGCATTATAAAATGGAAGAGTGAGGAACCTGAGTTTCTTGAATAAATGGTGGGATAAAAAATGTGATGTTTTGGTGCTGCAAGCTATTGCTCCTTGCACCTAACAGCAGTGTGTACCATAAATGTAAGGAACAAAGTTAGAATCCAGTGACATCTTTAAGACCAACAAAGTTTTATGCAAAATGTGATCTTTTGTGTGCATGCACACTTTGTCAGACAATGAACCACTGATTTTGGGAGGGGTGTTGAAAGACCTGAGATAGATTGAGGTGACAAGAGAAGAGGTCCTATGACTGATAGACAACTTAAAAACAAATAAATCACCAGGCCCGGATGGCATACATCCGAGAGTTCTGAAAGAACTCAAATGGGAACTTGTGGATCTCCTGACAAAAATATGTAATCTTTCATTAAAATCTGCCTTCAGTCCTGAGGACTGGAAGGTAGCGAATGTCACTCCCATCTTTAAAAAGGGTTCCAGAGGAGACCTGGGAAATTACAGGCCAGTCTGACATCGATACTGGGTAAGTTGGTGGAAACTGTTATTAAGGAAAAAATTAGTAGGCACATTAATGAACAAAATCTATTGAGGAAGACTCAGCATGGGTTCTGTAAGGGAAGCTCTTGTCTCACTAACCTGTTAGTGTTCTTTGAGGGAGTGAACAAACATGTGGACAAGGGGGACCCAATGGATGTGGTTTACCTTGACTTCCAGAAAGCTTTTGATAAAGTCCTCATCAAAGGCTCCTAAGTAAGCTCAATAGTCATGGGATAAAAGGACAAGTCCTTTTGTGGATCAAAAACTGGCTAATTAAAAGGAAACAGAGAGTGAGTATAAATGGGCAATTTTCTCAGTGGAGGGTGGTAAGCAGTGGGGTAACACAGGGATCAGTACTTGGTCCGATGCTTTTTAACTTGTTTATTAATGATTTGGAGTTGGCAGTAAGCAGTGAAGTGGCTAAATTTGCAGATGACACGAAGTTGTTCAGGGTGGTGAGAACCATAGGCGTCAACTACGGGGGGGCTCGAGGGCTCGAGCCACCCCCGAAATTTCCCGGGGGGGGGGGGCTCAGCCACCCCCGGGAAAATGGAGCGCCCAGGCCGGCCGGCTGGCTGGCTGCCGCCGCCACCGCCTCTCCCCCTACTCCGTTCCTCCCTCCTCCAGGAACCAGCTGGGCAAAGGAACGGAGGCAGGAGCAGGCGGGGGGAGGCGGCGGGGCAGGCGGCAAGAACCAGGAGCCTGACTTCGACTTTGCTGGCCCCCGCTGGGGGCGGGCAGGCAGGGTCGGCGCAGTGGGGTTCGAGAGCGCCTCGTGCCCCAGGAAGGGGGGGTCGGGCTCGTCCCCGATCACCTCCGCAGGCGCCCCAGCCGCCTTCGCTTTCCCGCCCCTCCCGCGGGGTTCCAGCCGCCAGGCTCCCTCCCTCCCCCCCACACGCGCGCGCCCTGGAAGTGGCGCGCCCGGGGCTCCTGGTTCTTGCCGCCGCTGCCAGCCAGCCCCGAGAGCGGACCAACTGCCCGCCGCGCCACAGACTAAGCGGCCGGTGGGACCCTCCAGCCAGCGGCCCCCGGAGCGGCGGCTGAGAGGCGGAGGAGGGACCGGCACTGTTGCTGCCGCCCCTCGGGGCTGAGCCCCGTGGCCACTGCCCGGAGGGGGAGGCGGCAGGGCAGGCGCGGGCTGCCGCCTCGTTTGCCCGCCCACCGGCTGCTGCCGCCGCCTCTTCCCCCGGGCCTGACCTGGCACGGGCCTGACCTGGCCCCATGGAGGCAGGAGTGGCCAGGCTAGGCCAGTCCGGGGGGGGGACATGGTCCCAGCGCGTGCGCGCGCGCATTGCGCACGCACACAAGAGCCCCCCCCCCCCGGGATTTTAAAAGTCGACGCCTCTGGTGAGAACCAGGGAGAATTGTGAGGCACTCCAGTGGGATCTGTTGAGGATGGGCGAGTAGGCATCAACATGGCAAATGGGGTTCAGGGTGGCCAAGTGCAAAGTGATGCACATTGGAGCCAAAAATCCTAACTATAAATACACGTTGATGGGGTCCGAACTGGCAAAAACAGACCAAGAGAGAGATCTTGGGAGTTGTAGTAGATAATGAAAATGTAGAGACAGTGTGCGACTGCAATGAAAAAGGCCATCACTATGCTGGGGGTTATTAGGAAGGGAATTGAAAACAAATCAGCCAGTATCATAATGCCCCTTTATAAATTGATGGTGTGGCCTCATTTGGAGTACTGTGTACCGTTCTAGTCACCACACCTCAAAAAAGATATTATAGCATTGGAAAAAGTGCAGAAAAGGGCAACTAGAATGATAAAAGGGTTGGAACACTTTCCCTAGGTTGAAGCACTTGGGGCTCCTTAGCTTGGAGAAATGATGGCTGAGGGGTGACAGGGCCTGCAAAGCAGAGCTCTTCTGCCAGGCTTACACGTAGGAGCCATCACTGGGGGAAAAAGGGCCACTGGAGCCGCCGGTCAGACGATCTTGGCCGGGAAATCAATCATGGAAATGCCACCTGCCTAGGGACATAGGTACTGCTCCTGTTGTGCAGGCTCTGCATCGCTGCTATCTGTTGGATTCTTGCATCTGTATGTTTTTATGACTTGTGTTTTATGTAGATGAAGTTTAACAAATTTTAACTGTTTTGTGATTGCTGATCCTATTGGTTGTTAGCCGCCTAGGGCCAGCTTTGCTGGCTAGGTGGGGTATAAATCCAAACAAAAGAATGAATGAGTGAATGAATGAATGAATGAATGAACGAATGATTAAGGTTTATAAGATTATGCATGAGGTAGAACAGATAGACAAAGAAATACTTTTCTCCCTTTCTCACAATACAAGAACTCGTGGGCACTCCATGAAATTGCTGAGCAGTCAGGTTAGAACAGATAAAAGGAAGTACTTCTTCACCCAAAGAGTGATTGACACATGGAATTCACTGCCACAGGAGGTGGTGGCAGCTACAAGCATGGACAGCTTCAAGGGTGAATTAGATAAACATATGACACAGAGGTCCATCAGTGGCTATTAGTCACAAAGTATAGATAGGAACTCTCAATCTGGGGCAAGTGATGCTCTGTATTCTTGGTGCTTGAGGGGGGGGGGGGGCAACAGTGGGAGGGCTTCTAGTGTCCTGGCCCCACTGGTGGACCTCCTGATGGCACCTGGTGTTTTTGGCCACTGTGTGACAAAATGTTGGACTGTATGGGCCACTGGCCTTATCCAACATTGGCTTCTCTTATGTTCTTATGTTCTAATGAAATGGAATTACATATCATAGTTGTATATATAGGGGTGGCTTGTTAAATTAGCAGGCAAAATAGTGAAAATATTTTTTTAAACATCAAAAGAATGACAAGCTCTGGTTTCTGGTTATCATCTGTTTCGGTTCAACTGGGTGGAAAAGAACAACATAGGTAATAAATATGTTAGAACTGGAGACTGATGTGTCCTAATTTGTGAGAATCCCGTCCTTACATAAGTGTAAGGATCCTTTATCTACTGCAAGGTTTCCTGCCACTGTATTGTGTTGGCAGAAAGATCCTTCTGTTGATGTAAGAGAAGACAAGACTCATGCTTTGGCAGAAGGATGATGGAACCCATCACCTTTTCAAGGTTGATCTTTACAGGAACCATTTCCAGGAGAGGATCTGGTAATGCTACTTCTAAATGAAATTTAGTCTTGATTATTGCATGAAATTAAATGTGATTTGCAGGCTTAGAGGTAGTGCTTTCCAGAATCAAAACAAATCAGCTACACTGGAGACAAGTTTCCTGCCACCTTGACTAGAGATGCATGCATGAATGTGGAAAATTGTTTGCCATTAATATAGCAGAAGAAATGGTATAGGGCAAGGAGTGCATTGGTCCTTTCATTTATAGGGAAAGTTGCTGCCTTAGAGAACTTCTGGTCACCAGGATCAAGCTTAACCAAACCTCAGTGATTCTGGCAATCTGACCTGGGTTGCTCTTTCCATTCCCAGCCAACAGTGGCATAATGCGCTCGTCATCATAATCACTGCCACTGGTTTGGTCACAGATGCAAGTGACCACTCAGCTTATGATTCAGCCCTTCTAACAATTCAGTCTGCCCTGGTGTAGAGGGTAGGGTTTGAATCCAAATAATTTTTGGTGATGGAAGGGATTTCTATCTGCAGAGTGCAAACCCCCCTCACACACACACCACCACCACCACTACAGTGTCTCAGAACATAGGGGTGTGAGAGAGATGTTGCTCTGCTGAGCACAGATGAAAACAAAGTCTGGTCTATAGGGTAAATGATCCAGGCACAATGGTGTGTTCACCATTGTTAGCTGTTCAGTAAAGAAGGATGAATCCGAATTAATCACAACCTGTACAAAGGGGAGCATTCCTTTCTGTAGTGAGCTAATTATCCTCATTCCCTATTGAGCCAAGCTGAATGGTAAACAAAAGCCCCATACCTTGAACAAGCCTTTCTTGGTCTCGAAGGTGCCCCCACTGGACTCTAAATTTGTTCTACTGCTTCAGACCAACACGGCTGACCAGCTGGTAACAAAGGTGCATTCTCATTTGATGTAGCTTTCGAAAGCAGTGGCATGAAATTCTCCGCAGAGGGTTTGGAAAAGCTACTGTGGGATTTATTTTTTATCTAAATGCGTGAGGAAACCACATCTTTGGCATGCAAGGTTACCATCAAGACCTTAATGATGGAAGATTGGTTCTGTTGCCTTCTCATCCAGCTGACTACATAACTAATAAGTAATGCCTCTACAAGCAAATAATACTTGTTATGAATGTATGAAAGCCAGTGCCAGATAGTGCTTAGAGTACTGTTAAAAGATGCCTGCTCCTTGGGAGGAAAGCTATGGCAAACCTAGACAAGCATAATAAAAAGTAGAGACATCACCCTGCCAACAAAAGTCCGTACAGTCAAAGCGATGGTATTCCCAGTAGTAATGTATGGCTATGAGAAGTGGACCATAAGGAAGGCTGAGCGCCAAAGAATAGATGCTTTCGAATTATGGTGCTGGAGAAGACTCTTGAGAGTCCCTTGGACTGCAAGGAGATCACATCAGTCAATCCTAAAGGAAATCAACCCTGACTGTTCCCTGGAAGAACAGATACTGTAGCTGAAGCTCAAATACTTTGGCCACCAAATGAGAAGGGAGCACTCACTGGAGAAGACCCTGATGCTGGGAAAGATTGAAGGTAAAAGAAGGGGATGGCAAAGGATGAGATGGTTAGACACTGTTATCAATGCAACAAACATGAAATTGAGCAAACTCCGGAGGATGGCAGAAGACAGGAGGGCCTGGTGTGATACAGTCCATGGGGTCACGAAGAGTCAGACTCAACTGTGCAACTGAACAACAACAACAACTAGAATCTGGGAGATCCAAGTTCGAATTCCCACTCTGCCATGGAAGTTTGCACCTTGCTGTGTGACCTTGGCCCAGCCTAACCTACCTCACAGGGTTGCTGTGAGCATAAAATAGGAGACAATGATGTTAAGCTGCTTTGGGGAGAAAGGGGGGTATAAATGAAATAAGAGAATACTATGAAGCAGACTTGCACCATTGGGCTATCTATCATTATTGTCTCCTGTGGCTAGCAGCAACTCTCCTAGGTCTCAGAGACAGATGTTTCCTCGCACTGTTACCTGCTTTAGCTGGGGATAAAATAACATGTCTAATAGCACCTTAAATGTCCCAGTGATTTTATAAGATCTCTCTTCATTGGATGCATCAGAACTGTGACTGGGGGGGGGGGGGGGGGGCTTATGCTAGAGTATATTTTGTCTGCACAGTATCACTGGATTTGGGTTTATTTCGCCACAGCAGACTAAGACGGCTGTCCCTACTGAATTTAACTGGGATTGCCATATGCTTTTAAATGCCCAGTGAGAGAAGCCATAATTTGGCAAAAGATGCCAGCATTGTGTACTGTTTACAGTCAGACAAGGCTCTACGAGACCCAGGTTCAAATCCCCACCATGCCATGGAAGTGTGCTGGGTAACTTTGTGCCAGTCTCATACACTCTATCTTGCAGGGTTGTAAGGACGAGATGGAGGAAAGAAGAATGATGGAAGCTGCTTGGGGCACCCACTGGGGAGAAGAATGGGGTTTAAATGAAAAAATACCGATAAATAGTGCAGAACCACTGTAGCTCATCAATTTTAATTCTTCCATAAACACAACAGATACTATTTTTAAAAAACAAATGAAAGATTCATCCTCAAAAGAGAAGGGGGCTGGGGGGGATCTGCTCTGTAATACCTCCCAACTCCCTGGTTCCTGGACAATTCTTCAGTATGTTCTTCTAAAACTGCAGCCTAGCGTGCATTTACCTGAGAATAAGCTCCACTGAATTTACTAGGACTTACTTCTGAATGAACATGCTGTCCCGTCCAGGATTGTTTGGGGCTTGCCCCCCCCCCCCCCCCCCCCGCAGCAGGCGTCCCCCGCGGCACTCACCCCCCAGACCGGACGCAGTCAGCCGACGTGGGATATGTCCCCGGAGCCGCGGAGGCAGCTGGGCGATGCCCCCGCCAAGCCACGCCGCGCCGTGCCGACTCGCCGCTTTCCCAAGCCGCCGCTGTTCCGACCAGCCCCGCGGCGACGCCCGGTGCCCGCCCCGAAGGACGGCGTGAAGAGGAGGCACACCGCCAGCCACGCCGAGCGCGGGTCCGCCCCCGAGCACCGCGACCGCTCCCGGAAAACAGGGCCACCGGTCGCCAGGCATGGGAGAATCGGGGCGGGGGAGGGAGTAGCCTGGCCACGCTTGGCCAGCCAACGCCCTCTACCCGGCTGGGCATCCCGACTGAAGAAGGGGGGCGGGGCCAGGTACAGGCAGACTGGCAGATCCTCGGGGAGGGGTGGGACAAAGAGGAGTGGGGAAATAAAAGGGGGAAAGAGGAGGAGGTGCCGGGAAGGGAGTGCTTGCGAACCCCACATGCAGAGAGAGAGCGAGCAGTGGGTGCCAACTTCCTGAGGGAGGCTGAGGACGGACGAAGGGTGCACTTAACCCCCGCCTCCTGCCATATCTGAGGCCACAGCTGATCTTCAGCCCCCCCCCCTTGCCTGCGGCTGGCTGGGGACCCTCCACGCCACAGCCACAGGGGGCCCGCCCCTGGGGGGGCAGTTGGGGCTTGACACAGGCACAGAATCAAAAGCCCCATTGAAGAACAGGAGTCTAGTGGTACCAGAAAACCTGTATTACAGTTCTAGCCTTTGTGGTTTATTTATTTATTTATTTATTTATTTATATTTATTTTTATACCCCGCCCTCCCCGCAAGCGGGCTCAGGGCGGCTTACAGGGGCGTAACGCCGGTTAAAACATCATAACAATTTAAAATTCCAACAAGAATAAATAACAATAAAATTTCAATTCCTATGCTATCCTAATCACAATAAAATATTTCCTACTTTCACTAAAAGGCTTCCAGTCTTATTGATCTGATGACGTCTTATCAGGATAAGAGTCCCCCCTCCCACTAGGTCCAGGCTGCGTCCAGGGTCAGTTCACCCTTTATAGATGTTATCGTTGTTGTTGGTGGTGGTGGCGGCTCCTAATTAAAAGCCTGGCGGAAGAGCTCCGTCTTGCAGGCCCTGCGGAACTGCATCAAGTCCCGCAGGGCCCTGATCTCCTCCGGGAGCTCATTCCACCAGGTTGGAGCCGCCACCGAAAAGGCCCTGGCCCTGGTCCCAACAAGCTTGGCCTCCCTGGGACCTGGGACACGGAGTAGATGACGTGACTCCGACCGAAGTGCTCGCTGGGGTATATGCGGGGAAAGGCGGTCCCTCAGGTATGTTGGACCCTGGCCATATAGGGCTTTAAAGGTAAGAACCAGCACCTTGAAGCGAACTCGGTATGCTATGGGCAGCCAGTGCAGCGCCGCGAGCACAGGCCGGATGTGGTCCCGCCTTGAGAGACCCATCATAAGCCTGGCTGCGGCATTCTGCACTAGCTGCAGCCTCCGGGTTTGCACCAAGGGCAGCCCCATGTAGAGGGCATTACAGTAGTCTAGTCTTGAGGTAACCGTCGCATGGATCACTGTCGCCAGGTCATCGCGGTCAAGGTAGGGGACCAACTGCCGAGCCAGCCGAAGATGGTAAAAGGCCGACTTGGCAGTGGCTGCTACCTGGGCCTCCATTGACAAGGAGGGATCCAGGAGCACTCCCAAACTCCTTACCCGCGACGCAGGCACCAACGGTGCCCCGTCGAAGTTCGGGAGTGGGAGCCCCCGCCCTAGACCACCCCGACCCAGACACAGGACCTCAGTCTTCGCCGGGTTCAATTTCAGCCTGCTCAATCTGAGCCAACCAGCCACGGCGTGCAATGCCCGGTTAAGAACTTCAGGGTCAGAGTCCGACTGGCCGCCCAACATCAGATAGAGCTGGGTGTCATCAGCGTACTGATGACATCCCAGCCCATACCTCCTGGCAATCTGGGCAAGGGGGCGCATATAGATGTTGAACAACATTGGGGAGAGCACTGCCCCTTGAGGCACACCACATTCAAGTGGGTGCCTCTTGGACTGCCCCTCCCCAAGCACCACCCTTTGTCCCCAACCTTGGAGAAAGGAAACGAGCCATTGCAGGGCCCGCCCCTGTATCCCTACATCGGCGAGACGATGGGCCAGGAGCTGATGATCGACCATGTCGAACGCCGCCGACAGGTCGAGCAACAGCAACACCGCCCCACCGCCTCGATCCAGATGCCGTCGAAGGTCGTCAGTAAGGGCAACCAGCGCCGTCTCTGTCCCATATCCCGGGCGGAAGCCGGACTGGAAGGGGTCTAAGACCGAAGCATCATCCAGATAACCCTGCAACTGTAACGCCACCGCCCTCTCAATTAATTTGCCCAGATAGGGCAAATTGGATACCGGCCAGTAATTCGCCAATTCGGCCGGATCCAGATGTGATTTTTTCAGGAGAGGGCGGACCATCGCCTCCTTGAGTGCCCCCGGAAACCTCCCTTCAGAGAGGGAGGTGTTGATAATATCACGAGCGGCACCTCGTAGCCCCTCGTGGCCAGCTTTAATGAGCCAGGACGGGCACGGATCAAGGATGCACGTGGTTGGGCGCACAGTCAAGAGCAGTCTGTCCACTTCCTCGAGAGCAAGCGGGCCAAACCCATCTAAGCCCGGAAGCAAAGACATGCAAGGGGCCTCGAGCTCACTTACTGTATCAACTGTGGCGGGGAGATCACGGCGGAGTGACAAGACTTTATCCGTAAAGTAGCTCGCAAATGCCTCGCAGCCAATTTCCAATTCCCTAACATTTGGTCTGCCCTGTGGCAAGACTGTTAAAGACCGAATTGTTCTAAACAATTGGGCTGGGCGTGAGCTTGCGGACGCAATCTCGGCAGCATAGAATTTCTTCTTAGCTGCCTTGGTTGCCATCTCATAGGCTTTCATAAACGTCCTATAGGATGCTCTTGTAACCTCGTCGCGGGCCCGCCGCCACCGCCTCTCTAGCCGTCGTAGCTCTCGCTTCATCAGCCGTAGTCCCTGGGTATACCAGGGGGCTAACCGATTGCGAGGGCGTAGAGGGCGCCTGGGAGCGATCTCGTCGATGGCTGTAGAGAGCCGGCCATGCCAGTCCTCAACCAGCGCATCCAACGAGCCGCCAGGGGGCATCGGATCCCGCAGGGCCGTCAGGAACCGCATAGGGTCCATCTGGCTCCGCGGGCGAGCTAAAATACGCTCGCCGCCTAGAGGGCGGGGTGGGGCATTCAAACGGGCCCCCAGGGCATAGTGGTCCGACCATGGCACTGCCAGAGTTGTAATCCGGTCCACTGTCACTCCCACCGCGAAGACCAAATCGAGCGTGTGTCCAGCCTGGTGTGTGGGGGCTGAGATGTACTGTGAGAGTCCTAGTGCTGCCATGGATGACACCAGGTCCGCCGCCCGACTGGAAGCTGCGTCATCGGCATGGACATTGAAGTCGCCCAGAACCACTAGGTTAGGGTGCTCCAATGCCCAGCCTGCTACAGCCTCCATCAGGGACGGCAGGCTGCTGGCTGGTGCATTAGGCGGTCGGTACACCAGCCATACAGCCAAACTCTCTTCAGCCTCCCACACCATGCCGACACACTCCACGCCCGCGATCTCCACTGGTGGGAGCGCCCTGAAGGAGTAAACCTCCCGGATGAACATCGCCACTCCTCCCCCCCGCCCCTTAGTCCGTGATTGGTGCAGGACCGAGAATCCTGGGGGGGCCATTTGAGAGAGAGCTACCGTCTCTCCCTCCCGCACCCAGGTCTCGGTCACGCATGCCAGGTCGGCCTTCTGTTCCACCAAGAAATCTTGAAGAACCTTGGCCTTGTTGTTTATCGACCTGGCATTGCACAGCACCAATGTCGGAGAGGGGTTTTTCAACTCAGCCCCACTGCCAACAACCATTGGGATGAGTCTCAGACTGGAAGGGCGTCGAGCTTTCCCATTTCTCGGCGCCCTTCCCTCCTTCCGCCTGGACCCACCGCCCCTTCCCCTCCCCAGGAGCACCGGTATCTGTGACCCAGCCATCAGTGGAGGTCTTTCGCTTCAGCAGCCTCAGACCTCCTTCGAGCAGGTATAGAACCCTCCTGACCAATCTCAATTAGGCAGTGGTCCACCTCCTTTGGATCCACGTTCCTATACTGAGACCTTCCCACCCTCAACCTCTCTACTTGCGGCCCCCCCTCCCGCAAGACTAACACTATTCTTATCAATTGACTAATTAAATTAGGGTGGGGCAATCAAAGCACAACACCACACACTGATGCTACTCACTGCCCAATTTATTACCTAGTCCCCTTACCCTGGCTAACCCCCAGTCTGCCTCCCAGCACAGCTGATATTAATTATAAAACCTCTTGAGGTGCACCAGAACCACCGGTCTGAATCTGGTCAAGTCCAGAGCTCCAGTTTTCCAGTGGAGCCAGGCCCAGCCCGTCCATATGCCTATGCAGCAGTCCCGGTACCATATGGTGCCGTTGGCCCCTACAAACCAAGGGCGCCCAGGGCCGGGTGTTCTCATCGGGCCGACTGGCCACTGGGCCCGGGAAGCCCTGGCTTGGGCACATTAATATCGTCCAGGGTCCTAATGGCAGTTGGAGTGAGACAGCCCAGGCGGAGTACTACTCCCCTACTCACAGCCACCACTCCACCCGTCCGTCTGTTTTATCACACCCCTAGGGTTTTCAGCGTCCCAGGCGTCCCAGCCACATCCAGTCCAAGGGGCCCGACTCACACTCACGCCCCTCAGACCGCTTCCTGCTCACGGCCAGGGATCCAGATGTTATCCACTGGGGCCCAAGGCTCCAGGCAGCCCACAGCGCCGGCCCCGCAGCAGCGGTCTCTCTCCGATGTCGTCTCTCTCCGACCACGCCCCTCCCCTCGGCCAGGCCGCAGTCCACACCCAACGGCCCCAAAGGACACCCAGCGGCCCCTGTCACTACCATCCGGCGCGGGGCAGCCCCGAGGGGCCGTCAGCTCTAGAATTGCCCCCGTGGCCTCCAGGCATCGCCAGTCACAGTCGCCGCCACCGTCCGGCTCCGCCCAGCTCCGCCAGACACAGTCGCCGCCGCCGTCCGGCTCCGCCGGGCCAGCAAAGTCCACAGGGCTGAAGGGCGGCCCCTCGTCGCTGCTGTCGCCTCTCTCCTGCGTCGTTACCGCTGCGACAGCCTCCGTCGTCGCCGGCGCCCAGCTGCAGTCAGGGGGAACACGCCCGCTGAAGCCACAGGGCCCCAGAGCCCAGGGGTAAGTTGTCTCCCTGCTGTCACCCCTCCACACCGCAGGTTGGGCCGGGCTGCGAGCGCCGAGGCCGAGAACGCCGGGATTGGGGGCCAAGGACACCGGGAGCGCCTTCCCAGTCACCTTTTTTCCTCTCTCCAGCTGGCTCTTTTCCGCTGTTATTCCGCTGTTATTCTTAGGCTCTTCCCAGGTCTTATTGCAAACTCTAAGGTTTGGGTTAGGCAGGCTGGGGTCAGCCAGGTACCAATTTCTATTGTATTAGAACTTCATCCTCGGTGGAGCTATAACTCGGACGCTCCTTACCGGTCGCCATCTTGGAAGCCACTTTTCAGCCAGTTTAGAGCCCAATTATGTAGCCCAGTTAAACTAATGCTGAAACAAAATTTCACTAACCTTTGAGGTGCTGCAAGATTCCTGTTCATTGTTGCTGCCACCGACCCCCCCACCGCCACCATAAAAAAGAGAGACATGCAGCTAGCTTAGCAGGCATGCGTCCTCCTTTCCCCCTCCCCCTTGTCTTGTGAGTCTAGGACCCCTGCTACATCTGATTAGTCAAGATAAGGTAATTGAACACGCCTTCTCCTGAAGAGTAGTTTGCAGGGGTCATTTTGTAGAAAAAGAGGTGCAGGAGCTCATTAGCACAACTCATTAGCATAACTTATTTGCATATGCCACACCACCTGACATCACTGGAAGTATGTCAGAAGGCAAGAAAGAAAGGAAAGAGAGAAAGAGAGAGAAAGAGAAAGAAAGAAAAAGAGCTAGCAGAGAAGGGACAGCTACTAATCCAAGCCTCAGAAATACCACTCTTCTGGGAGGATAGCTTCAGTGGTAGCTGAAGCCTTCAGAAGGCTGGTCGGAGGAACAAGGACCTTTCCAGGAGCCGGGGTCATTTTGCTGCAGCCATGACACAAGCAGGCATTCCCCCATGAGGGGGAATCAACTCCCAGAGCTGAGCTGAGCTGGCATCAACTCCTGGAGCTGAGCTCCCCCGAGCTCCTGCTCGAAATGACCCCTGGTAGTTTGCCAAGCTTCCTTTAGTTCTCCAGTTTGAACTAATTATCCAAACAATACAGTTGTTGAAATTTTTAAAGCCAGCCTGAGCCTTCAGGGACAAGATATCATCCAGAAGGTAGTAACCACGACAAGGGCATTTGCATTTTGCGAAACCTAGCATCACTGAATGGAACTAACACACCCTATTCTCAGAGAAACCATCTGAAGCAGGGGTTTAGGTGAGAGAATCTGGCCAATGTAAAAATACCTAGACTGCTTAATAGTTGAATGGGAATTTGACTGTGGCTCTCTCCCAGCATAACTTGTTTAGAATCCTTTAGAAAGGGTGTGTGTAAGACCCATCCAGCTGCATATGTATTGAAATGTCTTGTTATCTAAAAATGAGTGCATTATGTTTAAAGCAAGTATTTCTAGTATTTTTCATGGGCTTCGGCAATCCGCCATGCATTTTAAACCATCTTGAACAAATGTCTCTTCTTGGGTAATTCCAGAAGATTAACTATATTTATCTGTTGCTGCAATGTTGATGCATTATTTCAGGTTCTTTCTGATAGCCCAGTATAACATCAGTACATAGCAAGAAACCATTCACTGCATCTGATGAAGTAAGCTTTAGTCTCCGAAAGTTCATCCTGAGATAAAAATGTTGTTAATCTTGAAAGTACCACAAGATTTACTTTAGCATAGGAATAAGTCTTGAGCCCTGGAGAAGTTGGTAGATTCACTACAGGATGCATGCTTCTTCAACATGTCATCTAGGCAATGGACTTTCCATGTTTCATTTTAAGGCCTATTTGCTAATTAGTAGGTTAGATGTTGCTATAATAGCTAGCTCAGTCTCATCAGATCTTAGATGCTAAGCAGGGATGGCCCTGTCTAGTATTTGGATGGGAGACCTCCAAGGAATACCAGGGTTGTGATGCACAGGTAGGCAATAGCAAACCACCTTGGAAGTCTCTTGCCTTGAAAACCGTATGGGGTCACCAAGTCAGCTGCGACTTGACAGCACTTTCCACCACCACAGAATACCCCCGCAGTATCATGAGGTAAGCAAGACAACCACCATTCCCACTACTGCAATGGCATAGCAATTGTAGTTGAGCCAACAAGGGGAGTTCCTTAAGGCTAGAAAGTAAGGCAACTCCAATAGTGAGTATAGCCAAAGCAAGGAACAGCTTGCCTCATACTTTGCCAAATAGCTAGATCAGGTCTCAAAACACAACACAGGAAACAACTAGAGAGTCAGAGAGTGACCCAGATGCCCAAGTTAATAAAAGCTGGCAGTATGTCTTGGGGAGGGGGGAATGCTTTCCTGAAAGACACTCTAGTGGTAGAAACTGTATGGAGAATCCTGTGCTTTGGAAAGGAGAAGGTGCCCTCCTTTACAAAGACACTATACAGATAATCACAGGATTATGCATTTTGTGCTTCTCAGAGAAAGCATAGTGTTAATGGGCTAAAAACTAGGGCCACACACAACAGGAACATTATGTGGAAAGGGTGCAAAGCACGAGTAACTGTCCATTCACCTCAGCAGAGTTTGTGCGGAACGTACAAACGGGCCCTATCCTGAATCAGACCCTTGGTCCATTGTCAGTATTGTCTATTCAGACAGGCACTGGCTCGCCAGGGTCTCAGGCACAGGTCTTTCCGATCATTGACTGCTTGACATTTTTTATCTGGAGATGCCACAGATTGAACCTGGGATCTTCTGCAGGCCAAGCAGATACTCTAGCTCTCAACCATGGCCTCTCCCCAAATTGCAGTCCATTTGAACACCTGAAGCTGCCTTATACTGAATCTGATCTTTAGTCCATCAGGGTCAGTATTGCCTACTCAGACTGGCAGTGGCTCTCCAGGGTCTCAGGCTGAGGCCTTTCACAACCAGGGCTATTTGGGGGCAGGAATGCACAGGAACGGAGTTCTGGCTGGCTCCTGCGTTGGCCACACCTACAACCAAAACCTCTGGCATGTGTGGCTACAAAGCATGCTGCCCTCCCTTATGTTACCCACAAGAGGGAAAGGCAGCATGTTAAAATGCCTTCTTTCCCTCTGGGGAGCCCATCCTAATTTCCTTGTCAATTTCACTCCCCACCAGTCAGCTGAGAGTGAAATTGACAAGGAAAAGCCTCTCTCTACCTTCCCTTCTCCAGCTGACATGGCAGGCAGGGAACCCAGGCACGTTGAAAATGCTTTTCTTTTCCTCCCCGATCTGAGGGAAGGAGAGAAAGGCATTTAATCATGCCCCCCTGCACTTCCCCAAGTCTCTCCGCAATAGCCATCTGGTTGTGGGGGGTGGGGGTGGTAGGAGACTAGAAAGGTGATGCTGAAGTGCCTCGGATCTATCAGATCCCAGGTGCTTCAGCAGCGCCTTTCCCAGGCCATCTGGTTCAGAGGGGAAGGTGTAGACCAATGGTCCCTCTAAGTTGTGGAGTCTTGTGAGCAAAAATTCTACTTTGTGAGCCAATGGCGTTAAAGCTGTGAGCGAGTGATTTGGCTACTGCATAAATTAGTTTGCTCTGGAGCCATCCTTCCTGAGTGGAGATGGAAGTGTATGAGCCGGGGGCTAAAAAACTGTGAGCTAGCTTACATTAACTCAACTAAGAGGGAACATTGGTAGAAAGTGATGCTGAAGTGGGGCGGAGAAGCTCGGGGGGGGGGGGGAAGAGGCAAACTTCCATGCCTGCCCTGTGCTTTCCCAGCCCCCCGCCTAATATGCTAATGAGCTGTGCTGTCAGGGGTGTGGCCTAATATTCTAATGAGTTTCTACTGTTGGGTGTGGCCTATTATGGTAATAAGTTCCTGCTGGGCTTTTTTTAACAAAAAAAGCCCTGCATAACACCAACTACTTGATCCTTTGAACTGGAGATGCTGGGGATTGACCTTCTTTAGGGCCCCTCCCCATTCCAGATTTCCAAGAGGGGATTTTGCATTAAAACTTCTGTCTTTGAAGATAGAGGGATGGGATAGAACAAAAGAAGATCCTCCCATATCTGTAGTTACTGCACAATATGTATAGATTGTTCCAATTCAAGAAGAGTTTATTTAAAAAATACAAAAGTAATACTATATTCAGCACTGCTGCAAGTATGACTAACATGTACATTAAGTTAGGAAGGAATTAAAAAAAAATAAAATCTGGGTATGCACAGTTCTGCCAATGCCCCAGCAAGTCTTCTAAAGACAGGATTGGGTGTATCGTTTCTTTGGTGGGAGGTGACCATTCTGAGAAGTGTTCATGGACTCCTTGGTTGCCATTGTGAGGTTGGGAAAGGGAACATTTGCGTTTGGGCTGTACAGCAGATGTTGCTCGTGGCTCCTCTTGGTAGCTCTCTGATGGTAGGTGACAGCTTCCATGCCACTGGTGGGTGAGGGGCAGGCTCCCAGCAGGTGAACTGGTCTAACCATCCGCTGAGCGCCCCGTTGCCTGCGCCTGGGACTGAACCTGCGATAGAAAGATTCCACCTCTGGAAGATCTGCAGGCTTGGTCACGGTCATATTGTCCACCAAGTGGCTATATTCCAGAGGAACAGGACTTCTCTCACTCTCCTCCAGTGAGTGCGATGCCTGTTTCTTCCACACTTCCACATGCATCTTCCTGTTAGGAGGCAGCAGTCTTGGCCTCTTCCTCACTGGGGACCCCAGCAGCAAATCTGATACACAAATGTGAACAAGTTCCCCCTCATTTTCCAAATCCAAGGAACTTCTTGCCAGCTGGGGTGTAGGCAAATTCTGGGGGTAATGTCTAGATGCCAAAAAATTCCTAGGGTTAGAGTACTGTTGCCCCTGAGGTGGGGTCTTCACTCTCAGGACATAAAAGGCATTTTCACTGGGCTGCACGATTGCCCCCCTCTGCAAATGTGAGCAGGATTTGTCCCTTATCACATTCCCCTGTGTTGGAATACCAACTGCTGACGGACGCTCCAGCTCTTGAGCAGACAAGATGGCAGAATGCTGACGTTTCACCTTTTCGTTCCATGCTTGAAGAAATTTCTCTCTGCAGGATCTTGGCCATTCTCTGTCACTCCAGCACATGGCTTTCTCAGCTTGCATGGCTGGTGTTTCTGTGTATGTATCTGAGAGGTAAAGATTGAGATGGAAGAAAAATTAACTTAGAGCAGTTTTTTTCAAATTGCGATCTGCAGACCCATGGGGGGCACGTCAGTTGGTCGAATAGATCTGTCTAAACATTAAAAGAGAGACTCAGTTTTCTAGAAAGGACAGTCTGCTTCCTCCTCTTTCAAAGGGCGAGAGCTCACAGAGGTGCCATCACACACAGTTGCTTAGCTTCCACAGCACCTCAGAACACTGGCCAGAAAATACACTGATTGGCTGCTAGGAACCAATAGTTCATCCCTAGAAAGTTTGAGTGGCACCAAGGAGATGCAGTCTTTATGCTATCATAATTACTTATGGTATAAAGTTGAACTGGTTGTCACACTTCCAGTGCAAAGAATTTCAACAGACAGATACAGATGGGCTAGTCAGGGAGTTCTTTAACATGCAATTTCCAGAGGGGGTGATACTTCTAGTGCATTTTCCTTGGGTCTCTGACTGACCTGCAGTGGTGCTAGGCCATGACACATTCTAGACCTTACATATTTCAAGTCAGCGTCTAAGCCTTGGCATTCACAGTAGTTCAGCTCCTGAGCACTGTATGTGTGTTCACTAGGGACAATGCACACACAATTTATACCTGTGGCTAAGAGCTGCCCTCTGATCACCATAGGATGACTGCTGGAAAACAGGTCATAGTGACTGTGGGGTCTGTCAACAGAAATGGTTTTTCTGAGGTTACCAGATGTCATTTAGTAGAAAAAGAGGTGTGGGAGCTCATTAGCATAACTTATGTGCATGTGCTAAATCACCTGACATCGCCGGAAGTATGTCAGAAGGCGAGAGAGAGAGAGAGCTGGCAGAGAGGGGACAGCTACTAATCCAAGCCTCAGAAATACCACTATTCTGGGAGGACAGCTTCAGTGGTGGCTGAAGCCTTCAGAAGGCTGGTCGGAGGAACAAGGACCTTTCCAGGGGACGGGGTCGTTTTGCTGCAGCCATGACACAAGCAGGCGTTCCCCTGTGGGGGGGGGGGGGGCTGGCACCAACTCCCGGAGCTGTGCTCCCCTGAGCTCCTGCTTGAAATGACCCCTGGAGGTTACTGACTCACCCTACAAGCCCATGATGCTCAGCCACCACATTGTGAGTCCATGCCCCCTGGTCAGAGACGCTAAATGTGCCTTCATGAGGCAAGTGCTTCTGAATGGAGTAGAATGAATGGGGATCAATTACCATGGGGATTCCAGTTCCTCTATGGAAAACTTTAAGGAGTATTCTAACTTTTAAAATCGTAGTAGAACTATCAACTCTGCAATGTAGTGGAGTTTTGGCTATCTAGTTGTTATGCTTAAGGTTACTACACTGAAATTTAAAAACACATGATAATACAGTCCGGAATGGTTTAGAATAAAGGGTATTCCCTTAAATCAGAGCTTGGTCAACCCTTCTGGAAGCTATTTTGAAAAGAATGTTCTCCCATTCTTTCAGGAGGCAGGAGGGTTCCTAATAGTCAGAGTCGACCGTCTCCTGACTTCCACATTTCTAGTCTATCACTTCAACTACTCTCCTGTTCACCTTGATTGTGTTATATTGGATCAAGATCTGGAAAGCCTTTGCCCAGTATCCCATGAAGTGTATTTTTAACCCATATCAGTGTGCCAGTAAAAGTTGTTAAGCAGGAAAGAACTCAAACGAGTCACTCTAAATGGCTGTAGGTTTGGGTACTCTTATTGTATCCATGAACATTGTATACAGTCGCTTCATAGTAACACAGCTTTGTTCTTCAGTGCGTAATGTCAGCCCTTCACCTTAGCTGTGTAAGCTAATTAAATGAGCTGCCTGTCCCTTTTGAACCCTGGGTAACAAGACCGAAGGGATGCAGCTTCCACTGCAACAGGATCATGCCTGTGAGCCTCACAGAGCAGCTGACAATTAGGTAACAAAGAGCAAGTAAAATATTAAAGGAAGCAGTTTGCCAATCTGTGTTGCTTAACTGCTTGGGCTTTCTCTTCCTGCCCATGAATATTTCATTAAATCTCCTCATATTTCCATTGCAGAAAAATATTAGATTCCCCCCCCCCCCAGTTGTAGTCTTATTCTGAAGCAAAATGGGGAGGGAACCATTTCCGTTCAATAAAACTGACTGGGGCGGTGGGCAGCAACAAAAGCCCTCCTAGAAAAGGCAAGCAGCATCCCAATTGCCAGGGCTTGAGATCCTCCTTCCTCCTCGTCACTGAAAACTTTATGGGTATATATTCTGACACTGTGCTCAACTGACAAACAGACTGCACAATACATCCCTAGGTTGTTTAGAACTGTGCACTAACACCACCTCGTATGCTTTCTAAGATTATGTGTATCTCAGGATCTCTTTTTAGCTATTACACAGATGAAAATCCATAATAAATGTGTTCTGCATTTCCTCCTAGTGTTGTTGCATATAACAATATTTCAGAAATCATCTAGGACAGATGAAAACACTGCAGGGTTTACCTGGGATGAACTGTCTTTGGGAAAGCAGGCAGAAATATCAGAATGGACTCCAGAACAATCTCAGTGGGGAACCTGAGAAGACAAGAGAGCAAGCCTGAATGAAGAGAAATAGAAAATTCCAAGGGAAATGTCACATTCTGCTAGAAAAACCATTTTCTGCACAAGGGGCATAAATACATGTAACCCTGGAGAACCACAAAAGTTTAAGTTACAACCAGTTCAGCTCCATTTGACATTTCCTGCTGCACCAATCTAAGGCTAGTGCCTTTGGAATAAAGGTTTTGTACCTTTAATTATGTGGCAGGCAGAAAAGCAACCAGTAAAGCTCTATCACTGCATCTTGAGAGCAAGTTTCACCTGTTGAATTTCTGTCTGCCAAGCAGCTGTTAAAGCACATGGGCTCAGCTGGAGAAAATGGGTGGCATCCCCACCTTAGCAGTAAAATAAAGCTCCAGGTTGCCTGTCGGTGGTACTCTTCATTCTGTTCCTTAACACTAGGCATGTGGCTGGGAAGGCAACTGGCTGCAATCTCCTTCTGTGAGACTGCAGCATTCCACACATATACCAAAGCCTCAATCTGCAGTCCTTCAATGAAGTCGAGATTATGCAGATTTAAATGGGTTATGGCATGCTAATACACCACGATTCAGGGTGTCATATCATCATCTCTATTGTCATACAATTTCTTTAAACTGTAGGCTAAAGTTTTATCATTATCTCACATCTGCCTTTCTCTCTCTCTCCCCTTCTCTCCTGCCCACCCTTCTTTTTTGATTAACATCTAGCCTGATGGAAATTTTTATTGAACTCAAGCTCACTACCTTAGCAGCCTACTGCAATTTTTATATTAAACTACAAGTGTGGCATTAGTGAGACCTAGCAAATAGGAGATACATGGCTTGAGTGAGCAGATTATCTTGATTTTTGACCAGCAGAAAAACAGCTCAAAAGCTGAAATCTCGATTATTCAGGATATTTCTATGCATCCTCTTCAGAGTCCTGCTTGATGCAGCTTACAATTGAAACAGCATCACAATATATATTTTTAAAACTGTCCAGCCATACAGTTTACTGTGTCACCCTGGGAAAGTCATTTATTCCTCAGCCTCAGCATCCTACCTCAGATTAGGATAATAGAGGCCACAGGGTCTACTCTGTAAACTACTAAGCAAACTTAAAAACACTTTATATAGCTGAAGAAAATAAAAGTAGCAACAATAGATATTAAAATATCACCTCTTTATCACAATTGTATTCTACCTTCCCTCCACTACATATACCATCCTGTTTTACTCTCATAAATAGCCTTGCAGGATACTTTACATTGAGAAACCACCCAAAGAGTTAATCACAGATTTCAAGCAATGTTGTCCTGTTGTTAACATTACTGCCTTTGCATTTGCTTATAAATTGCTGGGCCAGTAACTCTGGCTACACCGAGCCTGTTTAAAGCCAGTCCCGTCCCCGTCCCCCACTTATGCCACATTGCTGACAAATCTAAATCCACATAGGCAAATACATTTATGTGCAAGTTTCATTTAAGCCTTCATTTAAGAATTTTTTTAAAAAATTAAAATCTGGTGCAAACAAAATGCCATTGGGAATGGGGTGAGACCAGGACTTTGAAAAAAGCTTGGGAGATTTGCAGTGAAGGGTTATAAATCTTTTTTTATCTGAGGAAAGCACGGAACAGTTAAATAGACACCTGATAAGAATACTACTTTGCTGAGTGACTTCCCCAACGCCCAGAATAACCGCCCAGACAACCAACTCATTAACAACTGTGTAACAGACAACCAATGCATAGAAAAATATATTGTGGCATTAACTTCAAAAACTAAGGATCATCTTTCCACCAGGGAGAAAACTGATTCCATAGCATGAGCAGTTCCAAGGGGAGGAGCGGGACCTGAAGGAGATGAGAATTGCGGAGGCTTCTGTTGGTCTGGCTAAGAGGCCAAACTAGGGCTGTCTAGCATTTTTTCCAAAGTAATAAACGCTAGAATAAGGAGTAACAGGTTATGCCCATATCGCAAATGTTTTATCTCCTCTCCTGTTTCCTCTCCTCCAACTGGTGGACTGACCTTTCCCTGCCCTCTGCCTCCGATTACAAACCTTCAGAACGGGGCCAATGCCCTTTTGCTTAGTCGGAGGCGGGAAATTTGAACAGAGGCGCGCCGGGCAACCCTCGTAATACCCTGGAAGGAACAAGACATTCTCCCCCCCCCCCCCCCGGAGGAGGCGAGGATCCCTGACGAGGCTGTCGCGGAGAGGGTAAAATGGGATGGGGGGCGGGGGGGGGGGGGAGACACACACACCACGTACACAGCCTAAATGTTTGGGAGGAAGGCGGATTCAAAAGGCACCAAATCAATAAACGACACCAGGGAGATCTCAAGCACGGGGGGCTGAGCGCAGTCCCCGCCAAACTCGGTGGGGCTTAGTCTCCCTGCTGTGGGGAAACCGCGTAGCCCCGCAGACCCCTTAACCTGGGCATTGCTCTCATGGCCTTTCGGGCGCCGGTGGTCGCGGCTTAGAGGGTCACGCCTGTATTATTAAAAGAAACCCGGCCGCGCCTGAAATTTGGACGTTTTAACCTGGATGCCAATTGTCGAGTCAACTTGGGAAGAGGGGATTCCTCGTCCGGACGGAAGACTCCTTCTTCTTCTTCTTCTTCTTCTTAAAATGCTCTTTTTAACGGGCAGGGAAAGGCGAGAGATGGTTCAGAACGGAGGAGGCCACGGCCTTGCCAACTCACCTGGCTGCTGGTCCCGTTCCGGGCGTGGTGGTGGGGCTGAACCAGATCTACCTGGTTGGGGAAAGGTGAGGGGCGAATTTGAACTCTTGACCAGAGTTGGGGGAAAAACCCGGATGTTGGCTAAGTGACCTTGGCGGGGCGGGGAAAAGGCCCCACCCCGCGAGCAAGGCGCTGCTCCTGCTGCCGTCGAGGATCGCGTTGGTCAGTCAAGGGTTGGGACGGTTTGAGGCCGGAGCCGTTTGGCCTTTTCAAAAGCGGTGGCCACAGTGGCGAGTGTCGGTTCCGCTCTAGAGTGTTCGGTTCTAACGCCTCTCCCCTCCTCCGGGCGCGGAGGGCAGGATGCTGGCGGATCACGCAGAAGTAAAGGAATGGGTGTTCCCTCTCAGCTGAGTCCCTGTGAGCTAGCTCACAGTTTTTTTAGCCTTCGGCTCCCACATTTTTTGCCGCAGCTCAGGGAGGGTGGCTTTAGAGCAAACTGGTGTATGCAGCAGCCAAATGCCTCGCTCACACCTTTTATGCCAGTGGCTCACAAAGTAGAATTTTTGCTCACAAGACTCCACAGCTGAGAGGGAGCATTGGTGTGTGTGTGTTTGGGTGTGTGCACGCGCGTGCCCTGAGCAAGAGCCCTCCGTTTGCACGCCTGGCTACGGAAGTCTCGCCGCGATAATCGAGCAGGGCGCGCAGGCCTCGCACGTCGAGGGGCGCCGCGCCAAAGGCATCAGATGCCTCAGTTCGGAGGAAGAGCGGCCGACCGGTGGCCTCTGGAAAAGGAGATGCTGCAGTCAGCGCAATCGGAATCCTAGTTGCCGCTTCGCTTTCAAGGGCAGCGTTTGTTTTCTGAATGAAGACGTTTCTGAGGCTCCCCCCCCCCCCCCCCGGAATGCAACTGCTCCTCCAATGCAGAGGCCAAAATAAACGAACAAAAAGACCTCTGGGAGAAGCAAACGAAAGGGTCAAGATCTTCTGCCGAGCAAGCAGGCACGAAACAGAACTGCTCAAAACCCAGAGGTTGAAACCTCTCCTTATCTGCTCCTTTCTCTCCCCCCCCCCCCCAGTTTCTAAAACAAAACCAAGGCCATTGCTATTACAATAGGAGGGGGACGTGGTGTGCACAGCCCTGAGCTTCCAGTCCCGGTAGGCTTGCTGGATTAAAAGGTGATCAGAATAATAAAATCACATGTGAAAGCCAGGACCACAGACGGAACCTTAAAAACACGGACCTAATACTTTGCAGCACAGCATTAACATAAAAACATGGATCTGAGGCATGGAGCTTTGTGAATTCATATGATTTTCACATTGGAACAAAAGAAAACTGGCCATCATATTATAGATTATATACATGTATATGTCTTAGTCTACTGGCAGCTCCACAAAAACCATGCATCCAATGTTTTGTGGAACTACAGTGGCACATAAACATATTCCCAATGCACGGATCCTCATGATTTTTGCTTTGAGACTCCCCAGACTCCCCATCAAGTTACATGTCAGGTTCATGACCACAGATTACACCAGAAAAAAACACGGATTCACTACTTCGTGATGCAGCCACAGCACAAATGTGGTTCTGAAACATAGATTCTCATGGATCCCCAGGATTTCTTCATTGGGTTGCCTCAAACTCACTATTCAAAAACACATCATGATGATGGCCACAGACTGCACAACAAAAATCATGCACCCACCACTTCATGACATGGCCATGGTGCAAAAAGATGGTTCTAAAGCACATATCCTCATGGCTCCTAGGAATTTTTAAGCTTGGTCATGCCAGATTCATTATCTAATCACATATTATGTCCATGGCTACAGGTCGCACCACAAAAATTATTCATCCACCTCTACCTGGCACTGCCAGAGCACAAAAATACAGTTCCAAAGCATGGATCCTCAAAATATTTGCTTTGAGCCATCCCAAACTCACCATCAAATCACGTATCATGTCCACAGCCACATATTACACCAGAAAAATCACAGATCCACTGCTTTGTGGCACCACTGCAGTGCAAAAACATGTTTCTGAAGCACAGGTTCTCATAGATCTGCAGGATTTTTGTGTTGGATCACTCCAAACTCACTAATCACATGTAATGTACATGGCTGCAGATTGTACCACAAAAATCATGTATCCACTGCTCCATGGCACTGCCACAGCACAAAAACATAGTTCCAAAGTACAGATCCTCATGGATCCTCAGTATTTTTGCATTGGGTTGCAATTTCAGTATCAAATTTAGTATCAAATTACATACCATGTCCAAAGGCACAGTTTTCACCACAAAAATCATGGATCTACTGCTTCATGGTGCCACCATGGCACAAAAACATGGTTCTAAAGCACTACGGAAATCACAAATCCAATGCTTTGTGGCACCACCACAGCACTAAAATGTGATTCCTAGGCATGGAACCTCATGGATCCTCAGGAGTTTGGGACTGGGTTACCCCAAAGTCACAATCAAATCACATATCATGTCCATGCCCACAGAATACACTACAAAAATCATGGTTCCACCATTTTGTGGCACCACCAATGGCACAAAAATATGAATCCAAAACACAGATCCTAATAGATCCCCAGGATTTTTAAGTTAGGTCATGCAAAACTCACCATCAAATCACTTATCACATCCATGGCCATGGATTGCACCATGAAATTCAGAAATCTATTCTTTCATGGTGCCATCATGGCACAAAAACATGGATTCAAGGCATGGCTTTTCAAGATTTTTATGTGGGGCCACCAAGAAACCACATATCACATCCATGGTGACGAATTACACCACAAAAACCATGGTTCCACTTTTTCTTGGCACCATCTGTGGAAATCTGTGGAAGCCCAATGGGTTAGGCACTTAGTTGTTATTGCAAAGAGAGCCAATTAGGGATTAACCCTGGCTGTGGGTTTGGGTGGCCCTTGGATACGGCACTGCCCCCTCCCTCAGACTCCTGCCATGTGCAGGGCTGTGCCATGGAGTGTGCAGTGCTGCCATGGGGGGGGGTGCTCCATGCTGGCACCCCTGTGTGTCTGCCCTCTAGCCAGTACACTGTGCCCCTTCGCAGCATCATCAGTGCACCTTGCTCATGGGATGCAGCCTGTGTGCCATCGGCCTTGGATCCCCCCCAACTTCAGCGGCCAAGGTGCATTCTCCAACTCCCACCGTGGACCACGGATTCCCCCCCCCCCCCCGGTGTGTCTGCCCGCCCTCTGCGTATCACCTGGACATTATGAAGTGCTTCACCCACTCTTCCTCTCCCCAGACGGGGGTGACGAATGTTGTCCACCACTCTGTAGACCGGGGGTACACCCACCACCGTCGGCGTGGCAGCTGCTGCGCAAGGTAGATAAGCTGCACGACATGCCGGGCTCTGCTCTTCCTGCATCAGCGTGAGCGGCCTATACGATGGATGCCACATCTCACATAACTGGCAGTCCGTTGTCTCCTGAGGCCATGTCTCATTGTCTCCCACTGATGCCACAGTTCTTGGCGATGCTGGCTCAGGATCTGCACAGCCCCACACGCAGTCAGGATGGCTGTCCCCACAAGCTCATCCTCTGTTTCCATGGTCAGCGGGGGGGGGTCGCTTCCCGCTCTCCCTGTAGTCTACGGACTGCTGTCCGCGGTACCGCCGCAGCTGCGGGCAGCCAGGTGGAGGTCCCGTTTGTGCGCATGCTCACAGGTCTACACAATCACTTCTCTGCGCATGCGCATTTTAAACACTGACAAAGAAAAAAATGGAAAATCTTTTGTGTCCTCAGCGGCCCCCTGTGTGATCGCCCCACGCCGTCTCTTCCCCCCCCCCCCCGACACACTGGGACAACGCTGTGTGATCGCACGCCGATGCTCGCCCTGCGATTCTTTGGAGTGCCGTGGGATCGCACTAACGCGCCTCTTTTTGCATCATTGCAACATAGAGACACTCCCTGTCTGCTTTATCTTGGTCATGTGGCTGCACCCATAGAGAGACAAAGAGATAATAACAATGTTCCAAATGTTATGATTCCAGAGAAATGTAGATATACTGTCACTCCAGCACCCTATCTCTCCTTTTTGGAGGTACCTAGCCAATGGAGAGGGGCTGCAGTGGCTCAAGTGGGTACGATGCTGAACTGCAGACCAGAAGGTTGGTAGTTCAGCAGTTCGAGACCCGAGTGCTGCATGATGGAGTGAACTTCCGTCTCTGGCCCCAGCTCCTGCCAACCTAGCAGTTTGAAAGCAAGAAATTGCAAGTAGATAAATAGGTACCACTTCAGTGGAAAGGTAACAGCGTTCCGTGTGCCTTGGCGTCTAGTCATGCTGGCCACATGACCACAGAAATGTCTTTGGACAATGCTGACTCTTCAGCTTGGAAATGGAGATGAGTACTGCATCCCTAGAGTCTTATTCGACTGGCTTCCAAGCAAGGAAAACTTTTACCTTTACCTAGCCAATTGAGAGCTTTTACATTGGCAGGATGGTGAGCTCTCCTCTGTTTGGTTTTGGAGGGAAGATACAAACATATCCTCATGAAGGAGACAATCTGTCCTTGTGGTATCGAAGAGGTGGAATCAGTTGAGCTTGTTTTGTTTTATTGCTGTTTTTATCAGGAAATTCACTCAGATATAATCTCCCCATTGCTTAAAAGATTTTCAGGCTGTTTTGATTCTGATATTTCAACATGTCAATCTTTTATTGGGTGTTAATCAACAGACCACTATTAGTTGTACAATTTTTTTTTCAGTGGCTTGTAAAATTCATCGGTAAATTTTATGTATGGATTTTAAATTTTAGTAAATTCCAACTGTTGTGCTAGCAGGGTTGACCTTCTGTATTCTTCTGTTTACTTTATTGTAAATCTTTTGATCTATTGATCTGTACTGGTCATAGACCAAATAAATCTAAATCTGAAATGAATATGAACTGTGATTTGACAGTGATTTTTCAGGAACTGTATGTCAAACTGACAGGCTTTCATGTTTCATGCTGTAGACCGGCACTATGATGGTACTTTTTTGGGGGGGTGGTACACTCCATCAGCGTGGAGGTCATCCGTGATTTTAGGGTGTATATTAGAATGTTCCATGAAGAAAGTGCAAGAGGATTTGCATGTTTAGATCCATGTTTTTGCACCATTGCTATGCCACAGAACAGAGAATCCCTGTGTTTATGGTTCAGTCCACAGACATTGACATGATGTGTGAATTTACAGTTGATTTTTGTTAATTCCTTGTAAAAATCATAAGACTTAACTGCCAACACATTTTCAAATGCAGTTTTTCTGTCATGGCGATCCCATAAAGAACCATATCTGTTTTCTCTAGTCCCTTCTATGAAAATTAATTTAGTGTATGACATCAGAGTGAATTTTAATGGGAATCCATATAAAATTATGGGGAGTCATGAATTTTAATGCAGTTTTCACACTATTGGGGAACCATGAAATGCTGTATCTGTTGTTTTGGTGGGTCACTCCATGGACATTGATATGTGATCTTACAATGTCCTCTTAGAGGATGAGAGATGTGCCACAAGACTGGAGGGGAGGGTGAATGTTATCCCAATCTTCAAAAAAAGGAGGAAGGATGACCCAGGAAAATATAGGCCAGTCAGTCTGACTTCTTTCTCAGAAAAGAAACTGGAGCAAATTTTAAAGAAGTCAATCTGCAAGCATCTGAAAGACAAGTTGGTGATCTGGGGAAGTCAACATGGATTTGTCCCCAACAGGTCCTGCCAGACCAACCTCGTTTCCTTCTTTGATTTAATGAGAACACTGTTGATATTGTTTACCTGGATTTCAGTAAAGCTTTTGACAAGGTTCCCCATGATGTTCTGATGGGTGAACTGGAGAATTGCAGATTGGACTCTAGGATAGTTAGGTGGATAGGGAGTTGGTTGGAGAAGCACACCCGAAGAGTAGTTGTCAATGGAGGGAGGTATCCAGTTGGGTGCCACAGGGCTTGGTTCTAGGCCAGGATGAGGGGTGGAGGGATTACTCTAAATTTGCAGATGACACCAAACTGGGTGAACACATCAGAAGATAGAGATAGAATTCAACAAGATCTGAACACACTGGAAAAGTGGGTGGATGTGAATAAGATGCAATTTAACAAGGATAAGTGCAAAGTTCTACATCTGGGTAACAAAAAAGAGAAGCACACATATTGGACAGGGGTCACACTGTTGGGAGCAGTGTATGTGAACAAGATCTTGGGGTACAGGTGGACTGTAAGCTAAGTATGAGCAGTCAGTATGATTCAGCAGGGGGAAAGGCTAAACGATCTTGGGGTGTATCAACAGAGGCATACCATCCAATTCACTAGATGTCATAGTCTTACTGTACACTGCATGGGTCAGGCTGCACCTGGAGTCCTGTGTGCAGTTCTGGAGGCCTCACTGCCAAAAAGGATGCGGACAGAATGGAGCGGGTGCAGAACAAAGCAACGAGGATGATCGGGGGCCTGGAGACCAAGCCCCATGAAGTGAAGGATTTTTATATTTTGTGGCCATGGATGTGATAAGTAATTTGATGGTGATTTTTGTGTGACCTCACTTTAAAATTATGAGGACCCATGAGGATCTGTGCCTCAGATTCAAGTTTTTGTGCCATGGTGGCACCACAAAGTGATGGATCTATGATTGTTGTGATGCACTCTGCGTTTGTAATTATGATGGGTGATTTGATGGCCAGTTTGGGGAGACCTAGTGTGAAAATCCTGAGGATCCATGCGTACCCATGCTTTGGAACTATGTTTTTGTACCATGGCAGTGCCACGATGCATCCAATCACAGCTGCATGATTTTTATGGTGCAAGGTATGGCTTTGGACATGATACGTGATTGGATGATGAATTTGGGGTGATCAAATGTAAAAATCCTGAGGATCCATTAAGATCTATGCTTCTGTAAAATACTGGGTTCTAGACACCTTGCAGTGATCAGCTCTAGTTTATTCAGTGATTTCAGCAAACTACAAGACTGAGAACCTGGCCTTGCTGCCCTGTTTATAAAACATACAAAGACCACACCCCACCACCAACAATTGTCTATTTGTATTGCAACTACTACACTATAGGTCCATTCTAGGATCCTAGCCAGCTATTGTTCTGGTGGAACAAACTCAGCCAGTTTACACCGCACCCAACACACACCCACTCGCAGTGATAGGCTATTTACATTACACTGCTTATCTATAGGTTAGTTCCTGGATCCAGGCAAGCTATTGTCTTAGAGAAGCAAGCTCAGCCCGTTCTAGTTACAGCTAGAGGAAAGTCTTAGGCCCAATTTACACCTCCCCTCTGAAGTAGTTTGACTGCTGTCTTTTCCCAAGCTCATTTCACGCTGGTTTCAAATTTCACTCCAGGGGGTCTGAAAAGTACTAAGCAAAGGCATTTGTTTAAAGCAGTATAATGCTAGCTTGACCACAGGAGGGCAATTAACGAATGTAAACAATAATTTAGAAACTAGAACAAGTATGGTTTGACAGTAGAAACAGGTATAGACAGTTTTTTTTTAAACTAGAATGATTCTAGCGGGAAAGTCAGATGTAAATTTGACCTTAGGCTCAATACATAACACATTCAGAACTATTTTGCACTGTGGCAGTGCCATGAAGCAGTGGATTTGTTGTGAACACAATATGTGATTGGATAGTGAGTTTGGGGTGACCCAGCACACAAATCCTGGGATCCATGAGGACCCATGCTTTGGAACTCTATTTTTGCACTGTGGTAGATCCACAAAGTGGCGTGTACATGATTTTTCTGGTGTAAGCTGTGGCTATGAACATGATACATAATTTGATGGTGAGTTTGGGGTGACTAAATGCAAAAGAAGATCCATGAGGATCTATGCTTCAGAACCACTTTTTGTGTTGTGGTACTGCCACAAAGTGATTGATCCATGATTTCTGTGGTGCAACCTGTGACCATGTGCCAAAGGACCAAAAATTTCACATCCCGAGGACCCAGGGGTCATTTCATAGAAAAAAAGGTGCAGGAGCTCATTAGCATAACCTATTTGCATATGCTAAACCACCTGACATCATTGGAAGTATGTCAGAAGGCAAGGGGGGGGGAGGGAGGGAGGGAAGGAAGAGAGAGAGAGAGAAAGAAAGAGAGAGAGAGATGGCAGAGTGGGGACAGTTACTAATCAAAGCCTCAGAAATACCACTATTCTGGGAGGATAGCTTCAGTGGTGGCTGAAGCCTTCAGAAGGCTGGTCGGAGGAACAAGGACCTTTCCAGGGGACGGGGTCATTTTGCTGCAGCCATGACACAAGCAGGCATTCCCCCGCGGGGGGGGGGGGACCTAGCACCAACTCCCAGAGCTGAGCTCCCCTGATCTCCTGCTCGAAATGACCCCTGCGAGGACCCATGAGGATCTGTGCTACAGAACCACATTTTGTACCATGCTGGCACCACAAAGCAGTGAATCCATGATTTTAGTGGTATAATCTGTGGCTTTGAACATGATATGTAATTTGATGGTAAGTCTATGGTGATTCAGTGTAAAAAAGTGATGATCTATGAGGATCCGTGCTTCAGATGTGCCACACAGCAGTGGATCTGTGATTTTTCTGTGTAAACTGTGGCTATGGGGATAATATCTTATTATATGCTGAGTTTGGGGTGACACAGCACAAAAATCCTGAGGATCCATGAGGATCCGTGCATTGGGACTTTGTTTTTACACTGGCGGTGCCATGAAGTGGTGGATGCATGATTTTTGTGGTGCAGTCTGTGGCCATGGGCATGATATATGATATGATTATGAGTTTGGGGTGACCAACACAAAAATCATGAGAATCCATGCTTTGTACCTATTTTATAACCCTCCCAGCAGTTAGATATGTCTCTCCTCTTCCAGTCTCCAATCCTGCACATCAACAGAAACATTTCTACTAGCTGCAACATGGAGAACAGAAACTTCAGTAATGTGCAGCTGTTCCCTTGACATAAGGGTATTGTGGTGCTGCTTGTGCTTTGTAGGGGTTAGCCTTCATTACACTCCTGACCATAAATTTGGGATGTGTGACGTGAAACAGAGCTCAGTGTGTGAGAGGACCACTCACAACAGCATTAATTGGAGATAAGTCTATGAGGTTCGCTAAAGTGATTTACAGGTGCATGGATATCTAATGCTGGCTTTTGTTCAACTGTTGCAAAATGTGAACATATTTCTCCCCCCTCCCTTTTCCTTTTTGGTATTGTGTGTGTGTGTGTGTGCTTGCAAGCCTGGAAGTCACAGTGACTTCTGATGACCCCTAGTGGGGCTAGGACACAGTGGCCAAACTGTGGCTCAGGAGCCACATGCGGTTCTTTGACACATATTGTGCGGCTCCTGGCAGGATAGTTGGGGAAGTGAAGGGGAGGCATGCCTCCTTGATCGGTCTTCCCTTCCCCAGCTAGTGTTCCTGGGTAGGACTGAGGTGCGTGTGGGGAGCTGAGAAAGAAAGCAACTATGCTATTTCCTTTAATCATCCATCTGCGCTTGGTTTTCCACCTAGAAAATATAAGCACTTTAGATTTATCCAAGTTGATCATCAGTTCTTCTTTATCATAGAACTCAGTAAGGGCTCTCAAAAATCGCTTTAAACCTACATAAGTTAAGGATAATAATACTATATCATCTGCATAGAGGAGAGTTGTGAGCAAATGTAATGCCAATTTAGGAAGATAATAGATATTGTCTTCAAGTGACTTTACTACTGAGTTAATATAAAATTGAACAGGGTGGGAGGAAGAATACATCCTTGTTTGTCACTTCTAGAGATGCCTATGGTATTGGTCACACAGCCACCTCTGTTACGAATATCTTTTAGCATCATATCTGTGTAAAGTCATATCAATAGTAACAACCATTTGTCAATGGATGTATTTTTACATTTTGTCCACAATCGATCTCAATATCGTCAAAAGTGGATTTAAAATCAATAAAAGCTGTGTATAAAGCTCCATTTTTTTTTGAACAGCCGTATTTATCCACAAAATTTTGAAGGATCAAAGCTTGATATATTGTAGAGCAGCCAGATATGAAACCAGCATGATCATCAGCAAGAATATTTTCTTCCTCTAGCCATCCCAAAAGTCTCTCTAGTAGATGTTTTGCATATAATTTGCTGATGATGCTCAAAGGCTAACTGGATGATAATTGGCAGGATTTAATCTGGAACCATTCTTGAAGATAGAAATAATTATGGCTAAACCCCAGTCCTTCAGGATCTGAGCTGAGCTATCTATCTGGGTGAATAAGGCCACTAGCACCACAATTCACCAGTACAGGTTGTCCTTTATGATTTCTGATGTTATATTATCAGTCTTGGAAGCCTTCCGTGTTTTCAGCTGGAGGATGAGATTTTTAATTTCAAGAAGGGAAGCCACTCTGGTAAGTCATGGTGCTCAGATGAAGGAAGCTGGGCAGGGTCCGATGCATAAACATACTTAAAGTATGTCTGCCAGTTGTGTTTTTTAAATCATACCACCCATTTGGTATTTTTATTGAATTCTGTATTCTATAAACATTGATTTGCTCAACCAGATTTTTTGTTAAATGACTTCACAATCGTTGTTGTACCATGGTTTGCTTTCATGGCTGACTGCTGGTCTAATTAAAGCATACTGAAAAGTTAAAAGGCTCTGCAGGGATTATGGTATGTGTCAAACACAGTCAGCACACTTTCTGCCATTGTAATAATAGATTTGTAGTGGCAAAAAGTATCCAACTTAAGCAGCTCTTTAACTGAGTTGGAAGATTTCAAATGACCGTCTTTGCCATTAACAAGCATTGGTAAGCAATAAAGCACAATGGATTTGCTTGAAAATGTTGCAAGAAGCCAAATTATTTTCCCCAGATGTTTTCAGGGAAACAGTCATCTTCCTCAGCTTTCTCATGGGCCAGTTCTTCCAAGTATGAGTCTCTATCACAATTATCCTCATTACTCAATTCAGAACCAATCAAGGGAATATCTCTATTTCCTGAAAGAGAAAATCTGTTTTGAACCTGACTAATATCAATGAAGAGTGCATTCTCAAAGCCCCCCACCCCCGCCAGCTTGTAGAAGGCATTTGTCTCTTTAAATCCCTTCTCCAAGCCAGCTGACATGGGGGAGGCTTGGAGGACACATTTAAAGTTGCCTTCTTTCCACCTCTCCCTCCCTCTCTCCCTCCATCTTCCTTCTTCCTTCTGTCAGTTAACTGCCATGAATTCTTTTCAATAACTGTATGACTGCTGCAAAGTGTATTTACATGGTCTCTGAAAAGGTCACAGGCTTACATATATTTTTCTCCGAAGTTTGGTGACAGGTCCCGCCCGGGAGTTCGCAACGGGCCATGACTCCCTCCTCTGGAATGTGTGCTCTGCTCACTTGCCTGCTTTGCTTGCTAGCCTCGCTTGCTTGCTCGCGCATGCCCTGGCTCAATTACTTGCTTCCCTGGTGTTATCTCTTCTGTCCTTGAACAGGATTGCCTCCTATTTTTGTGTGAGCCAAACTCCCTGGTGTTATGTATTCCTTTTCTTTCTGTCTTGGGAACTTAGCTTTTAGATATGCTCAACATCATTATTTTCTGAGAACTCTTTTTCCTGTGTTTTCTATGGGAACTTCAGGCCAGTATATTTGAGCGCCTAAAATCCTGTCTAGTGATTGGTAGACAGCTCTTAAGACATTTTTCATATCCAGTATATCAATACATGTAATCCCTAAACACAGCATTGCTAACAGGAAAAGTGTTTGTCTACAATGATCTTTTCTACAAATAAAGAACTTACTGCTTAAGGAGGCCTGTTGTGGACTATATCTACTGGGACATTCTCACAGACTGCTAGTAATCCCTTCTTGGGAAACAGTCCATCACCCCACTATGGATAGCGATGGCGTTGGGATCCCTGTTACTGACTTAGAAGTTCCGGTTACCTCCGAAGAGGCGCCAGTGCAGCTGCCCAGCACCAGCGGGGTAAATGTTCGGCCCCGTTGGACCGGAGGGACCCAATCCTGGGCCCAGTTTGGGATGCCAGCTGTGGAAACCTGGTCCACAAGGTGGGAGTGGGGGACCAGGTCATCGATTGTTCGAGGTGCACAGTGGAGTGCCGCAGAAGCTTCCCAGGCGGTGGAGATGTGGACGCAGATGGATCATCGGTTCGACAAGATCCAGCAGCAGCTCCAGTGGGAGATGATTGTGTTAATGATGGACCTGCCGAACGTGGTGGCCCAGGTACTCCGAGATCAGCTAGCTGGGGCGGCTGGAGGGGCAGGGGCATGGCCGGGCGCAGTACAACCACCCGTGCAGCCTCCAGTTCAACCTCCTGTGCCGCCGGGACCTGGTCCTGCCCCTCCTGTGAACAGGCACCCTGTGTCCACCGAATTACTGGGAGTGACCTTTGATGGGAACCCCGCCAAGCTACAGTTTTTTATAATCGAAGTGGGTCGCTGTATGCAGAATTGGGGCCACCTTTTCAGAGACAAGGAAGATCGAGTGGGATACCTCGGGTCCAGACTCTGCGAGGAAGTGGCTGACTGGTACATGAGTCTTCACAACCCTCCTGGCCCAGAGCTTGACAGTGTGGAGGAGTTTATGTGGGCGCTCCACCAGCAGTATGAGGATCAGATGAGCGAGGAGAAAGCCTGAAAGCAGGTACACAACTTCTTGCAGGGGAAGGTGTTGGTATGCGAGTATACTGCTGCGTTTAATTGGTTAGAGGCAAAGTTCTGGGGGTGGCCTGAAGTGGTATTTGTGGAGCAGTACCACCAGGGTCTGAATGTGGAGCTGTACGAGACTGTTCTAAGTAATGTTAACCACTCCAACCTCAATGGGTGGATCCAGGCGGCGGAGGATGCGGAGCCACATTTTGCTCTAATTCGCATGAGGCATCAAACAAGCTCCCCTAAAAGTTCAGCTCCCGCGGCCACCCCAGTCAAGGCAAAGGCCAAGCCAGCGGCTAACGACCTCTGAGAGCTACGAATAAAGATGGGATTGTGCACCCGATGTGGGGAAGCAGGGCATTTTGCGTCGGCGTGCCCTGCCGCCTCTCCCAAATGGGGAGCCCCTCTCCCTGCAACCCCTCCTCCGCAACAGAAAAAGGCACCCACTCCCAAGCTGCCCGCACTTCAACTTGTGGATGCCAAGTTCCCGGAGAACTTGCAGGTGGAGGCTAAGGTCCAGCCACAGGGAAACGACCAGGACCTGCTCTGAACGGCACTATGCAGCAGGTCCCCCCTACCATGGCGCTTCAAACAGTGAGCTCTCCGGGGCCCCTTCTTTATCTACTGGTGACTGTAGTAAACTGCCAGCAAGGCACACAAATGCAGGTGTGAACCCTTATTGACTCAGGATGTGCCAGAGACCTGATCAGCCCGATAGTGGTGGATGGGTTGGGGCTGGGAGTGCGAACTTTGGAAGAGCCACTGCATTTTATGCAGATGGATGGCTCCGAAATGAAAGAACCCTGTGCCTTTGAGACTCACCATGTTATAATGGGCAAAGGAGAACATTGGGAGAAAAGAACTTATTGTCACCCCCCATGCACAATTACCTATGGTCTTGGGCAGTCCGTGGTTGCAAGCGCACGACCCTTACATTCACTGGAGTGAGGGACGGATTACCTGGGTCTCCCCTTTCTGTAAAACCTATCACTGGGATGGGGAGTAGGGACATCCACCAGGCCACCTGAGTGCCTGCCTGGCAAGAGAGGAACTTTTATCCATCCCGGCTGCATACCGGGATCTGTCGGATGTATTCGAGGAGACGGAAGTTGATGAACTGCCCCCCCCCCATCGTAACACTGATTGTGCTATTGAACTCCTGCCCGGCCTTAAATTGCTCAAAGGGAAACTGTATGCCATGTCCCCTCAGGAGAAGGTGGAGCTCCGCAAGTTCATAGAAAAAAACTTGGAGCGAGGTTTTATCAGGCCAGCCACCTCCCCCTTTGCAGCCCTGGTGCTATTCAGGAAAAAAAAGGACGGGGGGCAGCAGCTGTGCACAGACTACAAAGGCTTGAATGCTGTGTCCACTTCTAATGCCTACCCCCTCCCCTTAATCAAAGACTTGCTAAATGAGGCCAGTACAGGGAAAATCTTCTCCAAACTGGACTTGGGCGATGCGTATTTCAGGGTGTGTATTAGGGAGGGGGATGAATACAAGACTGCCTTTAATACCCCCTGGGGCAATTTGAGTACTTAGTTATGCTCTTTGGCCTCCAGGGGGCTCCAGGAGTTTTTATGAACTTAATAAATGAAGTCCTACACAAGCATCTCTTCAAAGGGGCATTATGTTATCTTTTTTTTTTAATAAAATTTTTATTGCTTTTTCTAATATCTACATCTAAACGCTATTTACTATGCTACATATATCTTATACAGAGAATACTTTAAAAATGCTTAATTATATCTGATTATGTAAAAAAACTGAAGCATTAATAAAAACCATGGTTAACTACAGGTTACATTGTTACTGTTTCTACTATAAAAGCTATTTGGCAAGTATGCATACTTTAAAGAAAGCACTTAATAACATGGCTTATACATCATATTAGTGCACATGCTTAATATAATGATTTTTAAAAAATCATTTCTTCCTTTGTCCTCTTCTTGTCTTCTTGGTCTCAACTTGTACTTTTGGGGCTGCCGCCCCTTTTTCCGAGTCTGAAATATCTTCATCGCTTTTAGATCCATCGAAACCGTACATGCTTTCTTGCGAAGCTAGCGAGTCATCTGAGTCTCTGTCTTTTTTCTTTCCTTTATCAATTTCCAGAAATTTTTTCGCTTGTTCAACAGAGTCAATCTTATATTTCTTGTCTTTGATGCTGAAGCTTAGTCCCTCTGGAATATTCCAACGATACACAATAGACTCAGACTGCAGCCACGTTGTTAACTTTCTGTAGGCTTTTCTTCTTTTCCTTATTTCAAACGGTATGTCCTTCAAAACTTTCACCTCTTCTTCTTGGATCTTCAGAACAGCTTTGTTTGTGGTTGTTAAGACCACATCCCTTGTAGATTTTTTGGAGAACCTTATCATTATTTCACCAGGCAGGCTTTTCTTTTTAATATATTCAGGATAAGTCCTATAAACCATGTCCATGTCGTTTTTTATATCCGCTGCTTTTAAGGCTGTTACTGGTTCCAGTGCTTCACTTAGCATGGTTTTGAGGTCTTCTCCTTTTTTTTCTGGTACGTTCTGAAGTCTTAGGAAGAAATTTGATCGTTCCATCTGCATTTTTAGGATCGAATCTTGTTGAAGAGCCTTCTCTTTTTCCGCTTTTTGTATCCTTGAGTCTTGATTTTTAACTGACTTTTTAACTTCCATGAGGTCCAGCTGCAGCTTCTCTGTGGCCTTATTTGATTCTTTCAGTTCCATCTGCATTTTATCCATCTTAGTGTTGAGAGACGTCATTTGGTCCACTAGAGGTCGCAATAACGAGGAGAACACCGTGGTCATCTCTGTGGTATCGACCTTTGCACTCGGAGCTGTACTTCCTAGTTTGGGGGAAGGTTTCGGTTTCCCCACCATTGTTGAGACTACGCTGTTGTTTACGATTAGATAAGATGCGCAAAGAAAGCAGTTTTCTTAACAGCACTAAAATCGTTTTCAAGCTTATGCCTTCAAGTATGCGATACCGCCTGCAAGCAGTTCGTAGGAGCTTTTGTTTTCTCAGTAACGCTGTGGGATCGAGCCTCATAAGTACGCCGATATATACAAGGGGGGGTTTCACTCCACCCGCCGCTTTCCCTTTAAGTTCTGCTTAGTTTTACTTCGAGACTCACTTTTTCACCGTGCGTATCTGGGATCTTGTGCTTCTCTATTTCATATTCTCTGCTGCTTCACGGTTTGTGCTGCTGCCATTACGGCTCCGTGACGGGGGAACCTACGGGGGTGATGAGGGGGATCTCGATCTTGTGGTCGCCACCGCAGAGAGAAATCCCCGCTCGTGCCACCCCAGGCAGAGCCCCCTCACTGGGGTCTCTGGGGGCCCGGCACCTGTTCAGAGCCCCTTCTTCCCATCAGGCACGGATCGCTTCCCCCGCTGGTGTGGAGGGAAGCATCCGCCATTGCTCGCAAGTCTTCCGGAAGTTGGGCATTATGTTATCTTGATGATATCTTGCTGTACTCCCCAGACATGGAAACACATGTCAAATTGATGAGAGAAGTGCTCACCACCCTCCGGAACAATAAGCTCTTTGTGAAACTGTCCAAATGTGATTTCCACAAAACAGAAATTGACTTTTTGGGGTACAGAATCTCACCCAGGGGTCTCAAGATGGATCCTGCTAAGGTGTCTGCTGTGGCAGGCTGGGAGGTAACCAAGACTAGGAGGCAGCTACAAAACTTTCTAGGATTCAGCAATTTTTACAGAAATTTCATCAATAACTTTGTTCATTATAGACTGCCCCTTACAGACTTGTTAAAAACGAAAAGGAAGGGGCAGGATACTGCCAAACCAGGAGCTCGCTTGAACTGGACTCCTGAGTGTCAACAAGCGTTTGATATGTTAAAGCACCTTTTCACTTCTGAACCCATCCTAGCTCATCCTGATGAGACTAAGAAATTTGGTGTTCAGGTGGATGCTTCGGACATTGCTATGGGGGGGGGGGCGATATTACAGGAAGGGGTGGATGGGAAACTACATCCCCTATCATATGTGTCTAAAGAGTTTGGGGAGACAGAGCGGAATTGGGTGGTTTGGGATAAAGAAGCTGCCGCAATCCGAGTAGCCTTTTTTTTTTTTAATTTTTTTTATTTTATCTATTTCTACTACTATATCGCTACTTTTCTAAGCTATATTTACCTTATACAGAGTGTGCTTTAACATTTGCTTAATATTACCTTACCATTAATACATATGAAGCATTTTAAACCTTGGTTAATATTCAATTAAGATTGTTACTGATGATATATGAAAAATAAAAAAGCTGTTTGACAGACATGTTCTTTTGAAGGAATGCTTAATTATACAAATTATATATAATATATAAGTGCAATTTCAAAAAACATTTCAGCCCTTATTTCTTCTTTCGTAATATATAAGTGCAATTTCAAAAAACATTTCAGCCCTTATTTCTTCTTTCGTCCTCTTCTTGTCTTAACAGTCTCTTCTTGTACCTTTGGAGCTGCTGCTCCTTTTTCCGAGTCAGAAATTTCTTCTTCGCTCTTTGAGCTATCAAATCCATACATACTTTCTTGCGATGCCAGCGAACCATCTGAGTCTCTCTCTTTTCTCTTTTCTTTGCTTTTTTCCAAAAAACTTTTTGCCTGTTGAACAGAGTCAGTCTTGTATTTTTTGTCTTTGATGCTGAAGCTCAGTCCTTCCGGAACATTCCACCTACAGATAATAGATTCAGACTGTAGCCAAGATGTCAGTTTTCCATAGGCTTTCCTTCTTTTCCTTATTTCAAATGGGATATCTTTCATCACTTTAACTTCTTTTCCTTTGATCTTCAGAACCGCTTTATTTGTGGTCCTAAGCACCACATCTCTTGTTGACTTTTTGGAGAACCTTATCTGAATCTCACCAGGCAGGCTTTTCTTTTTAGTATAGTCTGGATAGGTTCTGTAAACCATATCGATATCGCTTTTTATTTCCGCTGCTTTTAAGCCCGTCACTGGTTCAAGCGCTTCACTTAACAGAATTTTAAGGTCTTCTCCTTTATCCTCTGGTACATTCTGAAGTTTTAGGAAAAAATTCGACCTTTCCATCTGTAGTTTCAAAAGCTGATCAGAGTGGAAGGCCTTTTCTTTCTCCGCTTTTTGTAGCCTTGAATCATGATTTTTTACTGAAGTCTTAACTTCCAGAAGTTCTCGCTGCAGCTTCTCTGTAGTTTTATTCGACTCCTTCAGGTCTAGCTGCATCTTGTCAATCTTGACGTTGAGAGCTGTCATTTGGTCCACTAGAGGTCGCAATAACGAGGAGAACACAGTGCTCATCTCTGTGGTATCAACCTTTGAACTCGGAGCTGTACTTCCTAGTTTGGGGGAAGGTTTCGGTTTCCCCGCCATTGTTGAGGCTGCGCTTCTTTGTTGATAGTTAGATAAGATGGACGAAAGAAGCAAATTCTACGACTGCGCTTATATCTTTTTAAAGTTCATATCCTCTAAAGAGCGATGCCGCCATCTAGCAAGCCGAACGTGCGTTTTTTCATGCAGTAACGCCACGTAAAGAGTCCCGTAAGTACGCCAGTCTCGAGGGGGGGTTTTTGCTCCACCCGCCTTTCCCGCTGTGTTCTGTTTATTTTTACTTCAGACTCACGTTTTCTCCATGCGTAACTATAAGTTCCAGCTTCAAAGCTTCGCACTCTCTGCTGCTTCTTGGTTTTGCGCTTTTAGCCATACGGCTCCCACGGACGGGGGAACCTATGGGGGTGATGAAAGGGGACCTCGATCCCTCGATCGCCACCGTAGGGAGAGATCCCCTTCGTGCCACCCCAGGCAGAGCCCCTTCACTAGGGTCTCTGGGGGCTCGGCACCAGTCCGAAGCCCCTTCTTCCCGCCGGGTACGGATCGTGCTCCCCGCAGATGCGGAGGAGCGCGTCCGCCACGGTCGCAAGTCTTGCCGGAAGTCCGCAATCCGACTAGCCTTGACCACTTGGAGGCATCGGTTAGAGGGAGCTCGCCAGCCATTTGAGATATAGACTGATCATAAAAATCTGGAGGCTTTGCACACACAACGCTCCCTCAATGCCAAGCAACTCCGATGGGCTGATTTTTTTCAAAGTTCAATTTCACGCTTCACCATTTCCCAGGGAAATCCAGCTCCTTAGCTGATGCCCTCTCCCGTTTACTTCAGCATGACTTCCAAAAACCCAAGGTAATAGAGAATATGTTCACTCCTGAACAAATTAGGAGGTGCCATGCAAACTAGAAGCCAGACCAAACTACAAACTAACCCCGCTGTCTCTGAGTGGATTCTTAAGTTTGTCAAGGCGTATTCGGAGGAGGACATTTGTGAATTCAAAGCCTTGTGAGAACCTTGTAAGATCCAATAAGTCAGGCCTTATGTTGAACAAAGTCCTTTTATTTTCTTAATGGTCTACTTGGTAAACACTTTCAGTGTTAGTGATGACAGTTACAGGGCAGAGGATAAGTTATACTATATTCAAACGTCAGAACCAGAACCTGGCACCAATCAGGTGAATTGTAAAAAGGGGCAAAATTACTAGCCATTGCTTCCCACCAAAAAGGCACCAACCCGAGGCAGCTCAGACTTGGCAGCCCTCCTCCACCTCCCACCATACATCCCCGTCAGTTCCCATAACCCCACCACCTGGAGTCAGTGCCATTAGAAAAATACTTCAAGGTTACAAGCATTGTTTAGAGAAACAGATACAGTCATGAGAACAAACTGTGGGGGAGCAAGAGAGTGCCAAATGACGTGGAGAGCAGCAGGCATCCAACTCCCGCCCGGGAAAAATGTCAGGAATCTGCCCCCCCCAAGATGCCCCCCCCCGGCTTCATGGGATAAGTGGCATGAAATTCCTGCACTAGCTGTGGAGCATGAACATGATCAACAGAAACCCACTCATTACATTCAGGACCAAAATGAACCCACTGAACCATGTAGTAAAGGCGGCCCCATTTAAACTTAGAGTCCAAGATCTGTGAGATTTCATAATGAGGCTCTCCCCTCTTCATCAAAGGAGGAGGAATGGGAGGAGTCGGTCTCCAATCGTTCGGCCCAGGGTCTTTCTTCAGCAGGCTGTAATGAAACACAGGATGCACAGCTTTCAGAGACTTAGGCAATTCAAGCTCAAATGAGACCGAGGAGAGTTTCCTCAGGACTTTGAAAGGACCAACATTTTTCCAACCCAGCTTCCGACTAGGTTGCAGTCTATGAACGTTTTTAGTAGACACATACACTGAGTCCCCAAGCTCCAACTCCCAACCTGGAGCCCTCCCCCGATCCGCATATTTTTTATAATCCAATTTGGCACAGTGAGTTGTCTTGGCTATGAGAGGCCATGACTCATGGAGGGAATTCCACCACGAGCTGAAAGAGTCAGAAGAAGGGATCGCCGGACGCAACGTAGGGAGAGGAGCCCCCTCAAACCCCCCCCACTGCCATAAAAGGAGAGACACCAGTAGATGACTGAAGGGCGTTATTGTAACTGTATTCTGCAAACGGAAGCGGCTCCACCCAATTGTCTTGGTGGAAGTTAGTGTAGCAACGCAAAAATTGTTCTAAAGTTTGATTTGTTTGTTCCGTTTCTCCATCAGTTTCTGGATTATAAGCGGAACTCAGTGCAGGTTCAATCCCCATGATGTCCAGGAGCTCCCACCAGCACTTGGCAACAGATTGTGCCCCCCTATCAGAAATTATCTTCCTTGGGAAACAATGGAGCTTTATGACCTGTGAGAAAAACACCTTGGCCAGGCTTTTGGCTGTGAGAAGTTTTTTGAATGGCACAAAGTGAGCCTGTTTTGAGAATAAATCCACAACCACCCAAATTACAGTTTTCCCTTTGCTGGGTGGCAGATTGGTGATGAAGTCCATAGAGATCACCTCCCAGGTTCTGGAAGGAGTAGGGAGAGGTTGCAAGAGTCCTGGGGGTTTACCCCCCCCCTTCTTACACATCAGATATACTTGGCAGGAAGAAACATAGTCTGAGACATCAGTACACATGTGGGGCCACCAAAACTGTCTCTTAAGCAAGTTCAAAGTTTTCAAATATCCAAAATGGCCAGATAATTTGGACTCATGGCAAGTATGTAAAATGGACAGTCTCAAGAGATTTAGGCACCATGAGCTTATCACCTTTGTACCAACATCCATCAGGATCCTTCCTTGCCCCCTTTTCTGCCTCAAATGCATCTTTATCCTGTTGTGAGTATTCAGTAGCACACTTTATAATCCAGTCATTAACGGGAGCGGTTACGTCCCGCTTTGCTTGACTCCTAGTCACCACCATCCATCCCAGCTGAGAAGGAGAAAACATAGAGTCAAACACTTCCTCCCTCTGAGATTCATGTTGGGGGAGACGAGAGAGAGCATAAGTGAGGGAATTAGCTGTTCCCAGGAAGTGGTGCAGAGTGAAATTAAACTTTGAGAAAAAATCAGCCCAACGCAACTGTTTAGCATTTAAAGCACATCTTGTGTACAGCGCCTCTAAGTTCTTATGATCAGTCCATACCTCAAAAGGTTTCTGGGCACCTTCCAGCCAGTGCCTCCAAGTAGAAAGGGCCAAGCAGATGGCAACTGCCTCTTTATCCCACACAGACCAATATCTCTCAGTCTCTGTGAATTTCTTGGAAATTAACATCCGTAGATTGAAGTTGTTTTACCTCCTCTTGCAGCATCAAGGCAAGTTCAGAGTTGTTTTCTGCCAACTGGGAGGTTTCCTTGAGTTCCTTCATTAGTTTGGTAAGAGTAGATTGAATTGGTTGAGTAAGTTCTGCAACTGCTGAGGATATTGATTGTTGTATCCATGTTTGGAGCTCTTTTATGTCGTTTTTTGTTAATGGTGCATCGTCATCCTCCTGGCAATCAGGGGCTATTGGAGCTGCTTTCGATGCCATTACTGGAGTTGCTGAGTCGTTTAGACCCGTTTTATCGCTGCTGTTTCCCGAGGTAAAAAACTGCTTTACCGAGCCGGTTTCCAATTTTTTCGGTGTTGCTCTCGTTCTAGAAGGTTTGCCCATACTTTGAAGATAATTTCTTCGTGCTGCGTCGTGTTATCGTTGATTTGTAGGAGGGAGAGGTAGGAGCTCAGCTAAAATGCGTCCGCCATGTATCGACGATGCTCTGCCCCCTGGCTCTCTCTCCTTCTAAGCTCCTCCATGGCTGGCTGGCTAATGAGGTGGGCCAACGACCATAAAACCTTTCTCTTCAACCCCCTGCTGTGTGGATGACTTCCCCTCTAGGGTTGCCAATCTCCAGGTGGGACCTGGAGATCTCCCACTGTTACAATTGATCTCCAGATGACAGAGATCAGTTCCCCTGGAGAAAATAGCTGCTTTGGAGGGTAGACCCTACGGCAGTATACCCTGCTGAGTCCTTTCATCCACCCCCCAATGCTGCCCTCCACAGGATCCACCTCCCCAAATCTCCAGGTATTTCCCCAATCAAAGCAAGCTGGCAGTGGTTGCCAAGCTGGCAGTGGGCGGGGGAGGGGGTTATGCTGAAAGTCCATGATCTTTTTACTGACAGAAGCAGGCCACTGAGGGGACAGTTAGACCCACCTGGCAGTGGGCAGAGGAGAAGAGTTGCCAATCTCCAGGTGAGGGCTGGAGATCACTCAGAATTACAAGTGCTCTCCAGATGGTAGAGATCAGTTTCCCTGGGGAAAATGGTGGACTCTGTCCTTATACCCTGCTGAGATGGCCACCCAATGACAGCCAGAGTGACATAGCAGTCAGGGCTTCAGAGCATGGTGGAGGCTGCAGGTTGGGGGCAGAGATGGAAAGCTGAAGAGTGAGGGGAAAATAAAGGTAGGTTGATAACTGGTTGGGAAGGAGATAGGGTTGCCAACTCCAGGTGGGACCTGGAGATCTCCTGCTGTTACAACTCTAGATGACAGAGATCAGTTCCCCAGAGAAAATGGCTGTTGTCTGGAGTTCAGTTGTGATACCTGGCGATCTTTTTTTTTATCATTTATTTTTTATTGGAGTCAAAACTTAACTTACACACATTACATTGTCACTCTATTACAAAGACCCCCTTTTCCCTTTCTTCTCCCCTTTCCAGTGACTTCCCACCTCACCTACACCGTTATACGTCCACCAAATATAATATAATTCTATATTATTTTCCTCTTACAGGTAACTCACTTATTTCTAATAGTGTTAGTATATTTGTATCTATATATCAAAAAATTATTATTATTTATGGACCATTCATTAATCATTCAATAGTTAGACAGTGTAAAAATATTATCTTTCATTTCCCAATATTGTTCTAAATAATCTTTCAAATCCTTCCATTCCTCCATAAAATTCTCTGAGTCTCGATTGTTCAATTTTCTTGTCCATTTGCCCATTTCCGCCATAAACAGCAATTTTCTTAACCACTCCCAAAGTTCAGGAATTCTCTCGCTCTTCCAGTTTTGGCCATATACCATTCTTGCAGTTGTTACCATATACCACATCAACGTCCTTTTATTTACATTTACTTCTTCTAATTTAAGACCAAGCAATAGCAGTTCTGGCAATTTTTTAAAAGTACATTTCATTATTTTTTCCATTTCAGCATGTATCATAGACCAGAAGGTTTTAGCTTTATCACAAGTCCACTACATATGGTAAAAAGAACCTTCTTTTTGTTTACATTTCCAGCACTTGTTAGACAAATGCTGGCCAATATTAGCTATTGTGAGGCTTCTGTACTATCAGCAAAAGATCAGACCTTTGTATTTAAACAGAGTTCTTTATTTCTAATACTGGAACAGGTACTCGATGTTTGTTAGAGATACAGAACAAAGATGACCTGGGTTAATATACCTTCAGGCATAGGTGCTTGAACATAAACATCCAATCAGAATACATGCAAAAAAGCGGGAAGGGAAATGGCGACCGTTTGTTCCCACCAAAGTTGGGAAAGTTATAAAAATTCCCCTCTTGCCCTGAGTGACCCAGATGTAAGAACTCTAGGCAAAACATTTGGCCAGTGACAATAAAATAACTTCCAAGGTTGTACCCACTCTGATAACATACTCGGAGCCTCAAACGAGAGGGGAAGGGAACCTGGACAAGATAGCTGCAGTTGTTTATGTGACGCATAGGAATGTGAGAGGCCACCCTCCCGGGGAAAGAGTAACACTAAGCAGGACAGCAATTTCTACTTCAAGGCAAGCAATAAAACATTTGGTGATAGCAAGGCACAAAGAAACAGAAAGTAACATCAGGGCAACCATATAAAAAGCAAGCTATTGTCAGATTCTGAGAGCTATTTTTTTCGGTGTCATATACCATCTATACATCATCTTATAGCAGTTTTCTTTAAGGTTAAAACAAGTAGAAATATTCATAGCATTTTTCCATAAAAATTCCCATGATGACATAGAGATTTCTTTGTTCACATTAATTGCCCATTTTACCATTTGTTCCTTAACTAACTCATCTTCATTATACCATTTCAACAAAATTTTATACATCTTAGATACCAATTTCTTCCCCCCTTCCATCCACACCTGCTCAATTTCATTATATTTCCTCCTGAAACCTCCCTTTTTTTTATCTGTATTGAACAGGTCAAGAATCTGTCTATTGTGCAGCCAATCGTAGTCAAAGTCTAACTGGTTCTCTTCTTTCATGAAAAACTCTCCCTTTTCCATTTTTAAAATGTCTCTATATTTCAACCAGTCTTGTCCCTTAGAACTTGAAAAAGGTTTTATTACTTCCGCTGGTACAATCCACAACAGTTTTTCTTTAGGGAAAAAGTTTTTATATCTGAACCAAGTATCTATAAGTGTTCTTCTGATATAATGATGTTTAAACATATTATCCATTTTAATTTTGCCAAAGTAGAAATATGCGTGCCAACCAAATCTACAGTCATGTCCTTCTAATGCTAACAGTTTTCTGTCTTCTAACAATATCCAGGGCTCTAACCAAGTCAGGCAGACCGCATCATGGTACAGTCTTAAATTAGGTAGTTGAAAACCACCCCTTTCCCTTGCGTCACACATTATTTTCATTTTTATTCTTGGTTTTTTCCCTGCCCATACAAACTTTGAAATATCCCTTTGCCATGCTTTGAAGGCTCTTACGTCTTTTACAATAAGTATTGTTTGCAGTAAAAACATTAAGCGTGGTAAAACATTCATTTTAACCACCGCAATTCTTCCCAGTAGCAATAAGTTTAACATATTCCATTTTTTAATATCATGTGTGATCTGTACCCAGAGCTTTTCATAATTGTTTTTGTAGATGTCTATATTTTTCATGGTTAAATCAATACCTAAATATTTGGTCTTTTTCACCACCTCACAATTAATACTTTTTTGTAAATCCAACTGTTTCAAATTTGTCATATTCTTGCACATCACCTTAGATTTCTGTTTATTTATGTAGAATCCTGCCACATCTCCAAAGTCTTTAATTTTTTGCAACAGAAGTGGTAGAGTTTTTAAGGGCTCTTCCACTATAAAAATCACATCGTCTGCAAATGCTCTGTATTTATAAGTAAAACCTTTATTTGATAGTCCCTTGATTTTCTTGTCTTCTCTTATGTTCAATAACAAAACTTCCAAGATCCAAATGAACAAAAGTGGAGAGTGTGGACAACCTTGTCTTGTACCCTTTTGAACTTTAAAATAGTCTGTTTTCTCATTGTTAATCAGAATTAACAACTTTTGTTCCGAATATATCGCTTAAATCATATTCAACAATGGTTCACCGACTTGTATCTTCTCCAAGACTGTAAACATGAAGTCCCAATTCAGGTCATCAAATGCTTTTTCTGCATCTAAAAAGAAAAAACTCACTTCCTTGTCAGGGTGTTTATCATAGTATTCGATTGCATCTATTACTGTCTTTAATTGTCTTTAATTTGTCTTTGTCTGTCTTTAAATTGTCTGTCTTTAAATTGTCTTTAATTTGGCGATTTGGTAAAAAACTGGCTAGTTCTTTTTGAATTGTATCTTTCAGGTATTCTTTAACTCTGTCCGCTAATATTTTTGCAAAGATTTTATAGTCATTATTCAACAATGAGATTGGTCTGTAGTTTTTCACATTCGTTAAATCTTGTGCTTTTTTCGGGATAAGTGTTATAGTTGCTTCTTTCCATGTATGTGGAATTTTACCTGAAGTCCTAATTTCGTTAACTAAGACTTCAAAGGCTGGAATGAATGCTTCTTTTAATTTTTTATAACATTTTACAGAAAAACCATCAGGGCCAGGTGCTTTTCCAAGTTTAGATTCCTCAATGGCTTTTTGTATCTCCTGGGTTGTGATAGGGTTGTTCATCATATCTTTAATCTTTCCCGTTGGCTTTGGTAGACTTAAGTTTTGTAAGTATTCCAAAATTTTGCTTTGTTCTATTGTCTCTTTTTGGAAAAGTTTAGCATAATATTTTAAAAATTCTCCCTTAACATCTGCTATTTCCTTGTCACCTGCCACAATTTTACTTATTATTTTGTTTTCCCTTCTTTTTTTCAATTGCCATGCAAGATATCTTCCCGGCTTATTTGCTCCTTCAAAGGATTTTTGCTGAAGTTTCTTTAAGTTCCAATATATTTCTTGATTAAGAATAGCATTCAGTTGATCTTGTAGCAATTGTATCTCTTTTAAAAGTTTCTTTTTTCCAGGTCTTTTCTTTAATTTTTTCTCCTTTAATTTAATCTTTTGAACTATACAGTCTTGTTGTTCCTTTCTTTGTTTATTTTCTTTGTTATTTATGGAGATCAGTATTGCCCTCATTACCGCCTTGTATGCATCCCACATTACTTGCGGTTTCGTTTCTTGATTTAAATTTGTTTGAAAATATGTTTTTGTGTCTTCCTGTAGCTTATCAATTATTTCCTGTTTGTCTAAAAGGTCTTCATTCAGTCTCCATCTCCACTGTTTCTCCCCTTGTCTCAAGGTCCACATTAATGGATTGTGATCAGAATTTATCTTTGGCAGAATTTCAATCTTTTTGGTTTTAAGTGCTAATTATCCAGTCATCCACATCATATCTATCCTGGAAAAAGAGTCATGTCTGTTAGAGTAAAAAGTAAAATCCTTAGTTTGAGGGTTCCATTTCCTCCACACATCTTCCACACTTTTCTGTCTTACCATTGTAAAGAAAGCTTTAGGTAGTTTTCCAATTGTGTCATCAATACTCTTTGTACATCGGTCAATTTTATTATTTACTGTCCCATTAAAATCGCCCATCAGGATTAAGTGTTCATAATTAAGTTCGTCTAGCTCAGCAGTTAAATCCCCGGAAAAATTTTCTTTTGCTCCATTTGGTGCATATATACTTACAATCAGTGTTTTTTCCCATGTATGATTATTTCCGTTGCTACATATCTTCCTTCTTTGTCCTTAAAAATTTCTTTTGGATCCAATTCTTTCTTAATGTAGGTTACTACTCCCTTTTTTTTGTTATTTGCCAATGAAAAAAATTCCTCCCCTAGTTTTTTCTTGATCAAATACTTATAGTCTTGTTTTTTAATATGCACTTCTTGTAGGCAAATCACGTTACATTTCTGTTTCTCTAGCCAATGTCTAATAATTTTGCATTTCTTAGGTGAATTTAGTCCGTTTACATTCCATGAAAAAAAATTGTAATCCATAGAGGTTCCAGGCTAAATAACACCAAAATCCTTAATATTTTCTGCCACGAACACCATCATCTCCTTCAAAGTTTTGATAGTAACACGTGTACCTTGAAAATTAAAACTCAAACCTTGTGGAATCTCCCATCTGAATCTAATGTTCTTTTGTTTCAACATGTCAGTTAGACGTTTAAACTTCTTTCTATCCTGAAGCATGGATCTTGGGAGCTCTTTCATTATTATTACCTTGCTTCCATCAATTTCAAGTGGCTCCCTAAAGTGTTTTCTTAAAATAAGCTCTCTTATTCTCTTTGATGTGAATTGTACCACTACATCTCTTGGCAAGTTCTGCTTCTGTGCAAACATCGAATTTACTCTATAAACCAGGTCAATGCTGAATTTTAGGTCCTCTTCTTCTCCTTTTAAGTATTCATTCAAAGCCTCAGTAATTCTTGTATACACATTCTCATTTACACTTTCATCAATTCCTCTTAGTCTTAGGTGAGTTTGCATTGCTCTGTAATCCATCATTGTCTCAATTCTATAATTTTCTTTTATAACCTTCTGAACATTTTTCTCTAGAACAGCCACTTTGTTTTCCATCTCTGATGATTTCTGGGCTAAACTCTATAAATCTGTTTTAATTTCTTCAAAACTTTTATCCACTTGCTGGGCCAGGTCATTCATTCTTTTATCCATTTGCTGACCTAGGTCAGTTAATGCCTCCATCATTCTTTTCTCCATTGCTTCTATGACTCCTTGCAAGTCACTGTCCTTTTTTGGTCCCATCTTAGGTGATGACCATGAGCTAGCACGGCGTCTTAGTGCTGAATCTATTTTTGCTGCTCAAAAACTGCCGAATTTTTAATGGTCACCAAAATGTTTTCTTTTATACTCAGTCTATCACTCTTAAAATGCCCAGTTAAATCGCAGTGGTTTTGTTACAAAAGACCACTTACTTTTCTCAAAATTTGAATTTAAAGTTTTAGTCCTCCACAAAATGGTGATCGTTTTTTCTCTATGATAAATGTCAAAGTCTCTATGGTATAGGTCAAAGTCTCTTACTTCCTGTTAAACATCCTGTTCTGCAGTTATTTTTGTCCCCTTCTTACCTGGGAACACTCTATTCCTCTTGCAGTCCTCCACAGTTCCCTCCACTATATCCTTCTTGTCTGCTCCAATTCCAAACGTCACTTCCTGCTTTGAAAGTCTTGCGTTGATCCCAGTCCTCTTCTAATCTTCTCACAAACCACAGAAATGATAAACAAATTGCATTTTTGGCGGATTTTTGCTAAAATCCAATTCTTTTTCAGAGGAAAAAAGGCTCAGTTTTTTCTTCTGTTAAGTCTATGCTTATTCAGCTATTTTTCAAAATCTCAAACAGCACAGTTCCGGTAAGCAAAAGTTTTCGTTACCTTTTGATGTTACTGGGTGTAGGTGAAGCTTCTTAGTTTAAAACTTTTCTTCTTTCTTTCAAGAAACCGGGGGGTGGTGGTGGAGGTTTTAAGCTGAATAACACCAGCCCGGTCAGTTCCTTAGAGTTGCTTGCAGCGCCCGCTCGGGGAAGGAAATCAAAGTGGTGACAAGCCTCCTCTGAGGCTTATCACACACCAGTCTCAACTCTCACTTTGGTCTCTGTTGCTTGCTAGCCTTTCCCCTGCCTGAGGAAAGTCGTGTTGGGTGTTGAAAACACCCAAACTGTCGAAAAGAACTGCCGTCCACCCTGCAGTAAGCACAGGGTGCTTCAAAACTCCATCTTCCCCCGACCGGAAGCCCCGATACTTGGCGATCTTCAGGCTCCACCTGGAGGTTGGCTACCCTAGGAGTAGCAGTCAGTGCTTCAGAGCTGCTAGACCCAGGTTCTTGCTGAATTTTGGGCCAGTCACAGATTTTTAGCCTAACCTACCTCACAGGGTTGTTGTGCAAGTCAAAAGGGGACGAGGAAAATGATGTCAGCTGCTTTGGTCCCCATTGCAGAGAAAGACTACTTCTCCTCCTGGAGATTTGGGGGATGGAGCCTGGAGACGGTGAGGTTGGAGGTGGGGTGGGACCTCAGACAGGTACAATGCTTACCCTAGTCACAGACTTTAAGCCTAACCTATCTCACAGGGTTGTTGTGCAAGTCAAAAGGGCGCCCTCTCTCCCAAGGGCAGCAGAAATTGACTCTGACTTGGAGAAGAGTCAAAGTCTGCATTCAAAACAGAATACCATGAGTAACAACCAAGTGATTTCTAGAGGTAAGGAGAGTGGAGAATCAAGATCAAGTTTTCCCACTGTTTCAAGCTCATACTCTCATAATAAAAACCTCTCTGCTGAAAAGAAGGAAGTTGGAAAAGCAATTGGAAAAGTCAGTATGACTTCCCATCAGGCCCCTGAGGCAGGGGAGGAAGAAGAAATAGTGGGAAAACCAACTGGAGAAGAAGATGCTGAAAAAGACCTCTCTATGTACACTTTCAGCCTTTAGGAAAGGAACCCATTGGCTGAGTCATAAGTCTCTCAAGAAAACCACTTTGAAAGATCGTTTCTTAAGTGTGGCACGTGCATTTGGCATCTCAGGATGGCTCTTCCAGAAGCTTGGCGAGACGAAAAGGAGTAGCAAGCCATTTGGATTCAGGAGAAGAATAGCCATCAGAATTGTCAGTACAACTGGACTGGCCAAAAGATGTAACAAAGCCTCCCGTGGTTCAACAGTAGAGCAAATGAAGAAGGATTTGTGTTACAAAGCATCTTTTTTGCTAAAATATTCTCAGGCTGCAGATAAAGACACACAAATGACAGAGCACCTGGAAGAAGGAGGAATGTCTTCCAGTAATTCTCCTTGCAATGAAGCCAAATTTCTACCTCAGAGGAGTTCCACTCAACTGTCTGAGGATGACAAGAATGTTCCTGATGCCAAGTTTGCTATTGTATTTCCCTGGGTTCATCAATGGGTGAAGTCAAAAAATGCCTCTATTGGAACATCTGACAATAACAGGTCACTGAAGCCATCGTGTGATCAGTCAAGAAGAAAAGCAGTGAAGTCTGTCCAGCCAAGTGGTAAGTTCCAGCATGATCTCACCAAGCCAAATGGCCAAAAGAATAGCCAGGGACATGCTTGCAGTTCTTGGCCTGATGCATCCACGCCAGGTAAGTCAAATGAAGCTAAATGTAAACCTGGGGAGAGTGAAAAGTATGTTGAGGCTTCTTTGAACAGAGGCAGAAGTTGCCCCCGCTGTGGAAACAGCAGTGAATAGGTTATAGGTGCACAGAGATACTGCATACCCCATGCCCCATGCCATTTGTTGATCTCCCACCCCTCCAACTGGTAATCTGTTGTGTTGGTGTATTAACTCCAAGACACTGATAATTGTGTGTATGCTCCCCCACGTTTGTCCCTCTCTGGCTCAAAGGTGAAACAGGAATCACAAGCTGGAATGAGCATGACATCATGTGGAAGCTCACACAAAAAAGCTGGGGCGTCTAGATGGCCACTGTGTAATAAAGGCTTCAGTGTATGCATGTATGTAGCTACTGTGGTTTTATTATGCCTTATTTCTTCCAAATCTAGGCTTTCATTTTCTCTCTTCTATCAGCTTCCCTGCAATTCAGGCTTCTAATCTATGGCCACAGACTGACAGATTCTGTATAGGAGTAACCCTGAATCCAGGGTGAGGGAACCAGGGCAACATCTCCCACCAGAGCTCCTTTCTCTAGCCTTTTAACCTCTGCTCTCCTGCCCTTCTCCTTCATTTTCTATGGTAGTGATATCTTTTTCCTACTCTGGGGCTGTGACTGGAAATGAATGCAGGAATGAAAATCATATCAATGGGATTAAATTGTCTAATTTGAGCCTAGGTGAATTATCTTGAGTTCTCTGAAAAACAGGTGGTGGTGATGAAACTCATAAAGCCACACAAAAACATTAAGTTCAAAGTAAAAGAAAATTTTATTTACTTACTTTTTATATTTATAGTCCTCCTTTCTCACTGAGACTCAAGGCAGATTGCACAATGGAAATCAATGCACTCAACAGAATGAGTCATCTAATATGCAATGTAATAGGACTAAAGTTACAGAGATCTGAACAAAGCACAGAGTATTAGACATGGTATGTTAAACAATACAGAAAATGTTATTACATATGTAGAAAACAATGAAATGAGAGCAGAATAATACATACACCAAACAGATAATAAATACTACACACAAGTGTGCAATCCATAGTTCCATTCCTTTTACAATAGTTCCTTCCGGAATCATTTCATTACTATTTTCCTAATTTTGTTTTGGCTTTACGTGTTATTAGATTTAATCACAAGAACCTAGAATCACCAGGCTCTTTGCTCTTGGGACATTTTTTTAATTCCTTATTGGAAAAGGAAGTAAAATCCCTGAGGTGAACCAGTGAGCCAAAATAATATTTTCTTATGTATATTGTAAAGTACCTCTAGTTATGCCCTGGATCAGAAAGTTAAGTTACCTCTCATTTCATCAGAAAAGGATGACAACTTCAGTTATAAACCACAAACTCAGATACCTTTAGATATACAGTAACTAGGAATTGATGTGACTAGTACTTTTCTGCTCCAACATGGAGAAGGAAGATGTTGGAGGTATGACAGACTTCATTCAGAGAACTGCATCAGAAGCTGCGGAGCAAGTGCATTGGACTCAGCAAAGCCTTTTAGGTGTGACCCTGTGGCTTGGCTGAACTCTGAAACATTGCTTCCATGGCTCACTGTTGAGAACTTGACTAAGTGGACTTTATGTGCAGAGCAGAATTTGGCCAAGTGTCCTAGGTCAACAGCATTGAGAGAAAGATGGGAGACAGAAGATGTCGCTGAAGATATCCTTGAGATGGACTTGGTACAAAAGCAGGTTGGTGCATTGTGTGGTAGCCACAGATGCAAAGAGTCATTGTGCGGGGAATGCTGTTGAATTGGGCTTCCATAATTTCTATCTATGCCCCTGTTGTATGCCTTCCAGGAGTACAAAGATGAGGATTGCTACTTGGAACTAGAGAAGTGAAGCGTACTGGACTCGGGAGACCAGGAATGGTGAAATCATGAAGCCTTTATTCAGCATGTCCAGTAGATGGACAGATCAAGCATGCTTCCAGGGCTCCAGGGCCCTCATTATATGCTGGCCGGAGCCACACCTCCGGCCGCACCCAAAAGACCTGATAGGGGCTTAAAATATGCACATGTTTGTCATAGGTTCCCTGGAGGAGGCTTTGACCACACTGGCTCCCCAGGGAGAACCTAGGTCCCACATTGGTGGAGGGTTAGAATCCGGATGTCTATTGTTCCTCCAGATTCAAGCTCCCCTCTCTGCCTGACCATGTCCTCTGGCCATGCAGCGGGCGCCATTACCTGGGAGCACATGGCAGGCTGGTTGCTACACAGAACATACTACATTACACCCCTCCCCCCATAGTCCAGACTGTCCCTTGGCAAACATAGTCTCTGAGGTGCGTGGGACATTTCCATTCTCTGGTCAAACGGTGTGGGGTCGCTGGAGCTGCCAGTGTAGGGAGCGGAGATTTGGGGATATCTGCCATGGGCTGAGCCAGGTCTGGTTCCAGTGCAGGGACGGTGACTGGAGTGATGTCTAGGCGGCTGGCTTCTGTGGAGTCCTCCTGCAGAGTCTCGGCTGGTCGTGGGGCAGGCGGATCGTCTGTCTCGGGTACCTCAAGTTCCGCATCTGGGAAGTCCAGAGCTGGATCGTCCATGGAGAAGGCATGCAGGCGGCAGCAAAGCTGGTCCACATGGTGCCTCCACCGTTGTCCTTCCTTGCCCATGACTTCATAGGAGAGGGGACCGGTGATGCGGATAATCCACCCCGGCAACCACAGGGGCCCCTGAGCATAGTTGCGAATGTAGACCGGGTCCTCCAGCGCAAACCCTCTGGGAGCTTTAGGGACGTTGGGTTTTTTGGAGGCGGCTGGCGGCCGATCGGGGTGGAGCTGGTCAAGCTGGGTTGTCAGCCGGCGGCCCATGAGCAGCTCTGCAGGGCTGCGACTGGTAGCTGAGTGAGGGGTGATGAAAGCCGTTAAAATAAACCCCAGATCCCCCTGGTCCATGCGCCTCAGCGCCTCCTTAGTGGTGCGGACCATTTACTCTGCTTGGCCGTTCATGGCCAGGTAAAAAGGGGTGGATCTCACGTGCCGGATGCCTTGGAGCTCCACGAAGTGCTGGAATTCCATGGAGGTGAAAGCTGTGCCGTTGTCCGAGACGATGGTGTCCGACAGGCCGTGGGTGGCAAAGATGCGCCACATTGCTCGAATGGCAGCTTCAGAGGAGGTGGCGTGCACAGGAACAACTTCCAGCCACTTGCTGTAGCTGTTGACTAGAATAAAGAAAAGCTGCCCCTGTATCAGGCCCGCAAAGTCTACATGGAGCCGGGACCAGGGGCATTGGGTGGACTCCCAGGGGCAGATGGGAGCGTGTGGAGGGTCCGGACGGGTCTCTTGGCACTTTTCACAGCTGTGGACCCAGTCCTCTATCTCCTTGTCAAGGCCTGGCCACCAGACGTAGCTCCGGGCCAGGGCCTTCATTCGTACTACCCCAGGGTGATGCTCATGCAGAGCGGTCAGCACTCGCGGGCGGAGGGGTTCCGGAATTACTACCCTCGAGCCCCAGAGTAGGCACCCCTTGTGGGTGGAGAGATCTGCGTGCCAGATTGAGAAGGCTGCGAACTCATGGTCCGGATTCTTGGGCCACCCCTTTCCCACCCACTCGGAGACCCGGGAGAGTTGACGGTCCCAGGCCATGCGCTGGGCCACATCCCATACCTGAAGCGGCCGGTCTGGCAGGTTCTTGAGCAGAGTAACGTGGTAAGCCAGAGCTGGGTCGGGGTCGCAGGAGAGCAGCGGAAGGCGGCTGAGTGCGTCCGCATAGCCCATGGCCTTCCCTGGGTGATGCACCAAGTTGTAGTCGTACCCCGCGAGGAAGATAGACCATCGGAGGACTCGCGGGGACAACATTTGTGGTGTGCGGCGATCCGGGGTGAGGAGGCCCAGAAGAGATTTGTGGTCCGTGGCGACCGTGAACTTGCACCCGTACAACTAAGTATGGAACTTTTTGACCCTGGCAATGATCGCAAGCGCCTCCTTGTCTATCTGAGCATAGTTCCTTTCAGCTGGGGCCAGGGTTCAAGAGTAATACTCGACTGGGACCTCCGAGCCAGCCAGCAGTTTGTAACCCAAAACTGCCCCCACCCCATAAGGAGATGCGTCACAGGCCAATACGACGGGCAGGGCTTTGTCAAAGTGGGCGAGAACCGCATTGGACATTAAGAGGTTCTTGATGCCCTGGAAGACCTCTGCCTGGCGGGGACCCCAAGTCCAGGTGGTGCTTTTGTCCAGGAGCCTGTGTAAGGGCTCAGCTACTGCTGCCTTGTGGGGAAGGACGGCATGGTAGAAGTTGATGAGTCCCAGAAAAGACTGCAGCTCAGCCTTGGACTTGGGGGCCGGGGCATCAGAGATGGCCTTCACCTTGTCCTTAGTGGGGTGAATTCTGTGGGCATCCACCTTGAAGCTGAGAAAATCCACCGCAAGCACCCCGAGGAGGCATTTCTCGCATTTCACCTTCAGGCTGGCATCCTGGAATTGCTGGAGGATGGAGTGTAGGTGGGCTTAGAAGGTCTTGACCTCCGGAGCTGCGATCAGGACGTCGTCGAAAAAAGGCTGCACCCCTGGAAGACCTTTTAACAAATGGTCCATTAACTCTTGGAAGATACCGGGGGCTATGCTGACCCCAAACTGGAGGCGCTTTAACTTAAATGCTTCCTTGTGTGTCACAACGGTCTGTGCTTCTGCTGTGGCATTGTTGACCGGCAGCTGCTGGTAGGCCTAGGCCAGGTCTAGTTTCCCAAACACTCATGCCCCGGCCAGGGAGGCCAACACGTGGCTGATGACCGGGACTGGGTAGGCATAGACCTGAAGTGCTGTATTGATGGTGCACTTATAGTCCGCACAGATGTGGATGTCCCCATTTGCCTTCATTGGCATCCTAATCAGGGTCTCCCATCGGGCGTGGGACACTGGTTCTAGTACACCCTGGGCGACCAACTTATCAAGCTCCCGCTCGATCTTGGGCTGCACTGCGAGCGGCGGATGGCAAACCAGTATGCGCACAGGCCGGACCGTGGGGTCGAGGTCCAGGGTGACGGGCGGCCCGATATATGAGCCCAGTGCCCCATCAAAAACGGCTGGGAATTCCTCATAGATGTCGGTAAAATCTGTGGGCCGCAGGCTATGAACCCTGGTGAAGCCCAGCCCTAGGGGCTGAAACCAGGAGAGTCCCAGCAGGCTTGTGAGGTTGCCCGCCACCACCAGGAGGCCCAAGCATCCCATAAAGTTCTTAAATTGGACCCGGAACTTGCCCAACCCCCTTATCGGTATCGGGTTCTTCTGAAAGTCTCGCAGGGTTAGGCCCTGGACTTTCCGAAGGTGGGCTCCCCCGGGGCAGAACCTGCGAAGGGTGGAATCCGAGATTATGGAGTAGGATGACCCGGTGTCTACTTCCATTTGGCAGGGGGTCCCCTTGATCAAAACTGAGATCTTAATTTTGTTGGGGGTGTTGGGGGGCAAGTTCATTACCTGCTGTGTCTTGCAGTGGTGGAGGTGGGTTGCTTCTGTCTGGAGGAGTTCGGCGGACTCGCGGCTTGGGTGCAGCAGTTGGAGCGGGTGTGGCAGGCCCGGGCGATGTGGCCCTTCTTGCCGCATGACCGGCACTCTGTTTCCTGGAAACGGCAGGTCCGGCGGTCATGCTGGTCGCCAGAGCTAGCGCATTGTTGGAAGAATGAGCATGTAACGCAAGGCCTGAGAAATTCAGTCATTATAGGGTTAACCTATGCAGTTCCAACACCTTGTACAGATGCAGCACAATGCTGCTTAGTAAGCATGTTTTGTTTATTTGTAGCTAATCCCGTTTACCTTTTTCCTTTAGTAATAAACTTCTTCTAGACTAAAAGAAGCAATCTCTTCTTTCCAGAAAAGCAAGATTCATTACTCTGAATTTTCTTGAATATTGGACAAAAGTCCTAACAAATGGTAGCAAGAGAGTCTGGTTCTCTTAAAAGCTTTCTGGATTGATTGAGAAAGAGAAATAGGGAATAAGAGCTAGAGGCTTGGATTTTTAAAACGACCATCCCCCCCCCTTCCTGCTCTCAGAGCAATCTTGCAGCCAGAAAGGCCCAACCCTGTTTCCTTGCTGTTCAGGGGAAAACCTATGCTGGATTGCAGTTTGCCAGGAGCAAAGGATCTTTTTTGACTGGATTAATTTTTGCCTGCTGTAAGTGGAGCTGAGCTGAGCACCAGAGCACCTGAGAGACGCTGCTGCCCGGAGAACAAAGGAAGGCGAGGCAAAGAAGCTTTTGAATTTTGCGCTGCTGCTGCTGCAGAGAGAGGAAAGATTAACCCTGTGAGCTCCTGGAGAAGTAGATGAGTGAGCCAGATTCCAGCGAAGAGACTCAACCTGTGCTTCTACCTGAAATCCAAAGGGACGTGAGTAACAAAATGGCTTTTAATGCCCCATCCCAGAAAATGCCAAACCTCAAACTTACAAAGGCTAACTATCAGTGGTGGGAGGAGTATTTGAAGAGTCGCCTGCAGACTCACAATGCCCTTCAAGTATTAACAATTGAAAATCCTCCAGAAACTGACCCTGATAAAACACAATTCCTTATGATGGATGGTTTTGCTAAAGCCCTGATTTTAGGGAGTATTCCCTACACAGAGGTACCAGGATTAAGAGGGCTAGCCACGTCCAGATTGATGCTTCAATACCTAAAAGACAAATTTGATAAGCACAGCAAGAGTAAAATCTATTCCCTCAAGGGAAAGATTTTTGATTTCAGGATGAAGGAGGGAGACTGCCTTCCCAAAGAGATGGACAAATTAATGGGCATTTACACACAGCTTAAAGACCTGAATGAAGCACCCTCTGATACAGATATGATTTCTTCAATTCTTAAGGGTCTGCCTGGCTCCTATAAGTCTGTAACCAGTATGATTAGACTGAAAGATGATCTGACTTTAGAAGGTCTTTTGTCTGCACTAACTGAGGAATATGATTCTAGAAATTTGAAAGAAAGTTTGTCTGATGAGATGTCTGTTTTGAGCCTAAAGCATGGACAGAGATTTAAAAGGAAAATAGAGTGTTTTATATGTGGGAAAAATCATCTTGCAAAATACTGCTCTTCTAAGTATGCACCTAATGATGAGCCCCAAGAACAAAGAGCCACAGGAGCACATGGTTCCAGTAACAAAGAACCAGCCAGTGGAAGGGGAAGCCATTATGGGAGGAGCAGAGGTCACATTTCACATGCACAGCACAGAGGAAAGAAGTTTGCAGCAGGGACACAGAGTAAAGGCAATGCTTTTAGGATCACTGATGATTTTAACACAGATGATAAGAAAATATTTTTAATCGATTCTGGCACTTGCACACATGTGTGTAGAGAAAAAGCCTGGTTTAGTAACATAGATGTTGAAAACAAACCAAGAATTTACCAAGCTAACAGGCAATTATTGAATGTACAAGGTGTTGGAACTATAAAATTACAATTGTATACTACAGATAATCAATTAATTGATGTTGAATTGCAAAATACAGCTTATGTGCCTGAAGCTGTTGAGAACTTAATTTCAACAAAAAGCGTCATGAACACTGGACATATTGTCCTGCTCAAACCAGAGCAAGGAAGCAAAGTCTCTACCAAGGATGGAGAGCTTGAATTTAAAGTGGAAGAGAAAAATGGCTTTCATTACCTTGTAGCTTGTGATGATGAGGAGACAAAAACTTTTGATGTTGATCCTGATGAGGAAATTGAGACTGTTGATAAGGAGCAGATTTGCCAAACTACCAGTAATGCTAAATGTAAACATGAAAAATGTATGTATTCATGGCATATTAAAATGGGACATAGAAATTTGAAATCTGTTGAGCAGTTGTTAAAGCAATGTGGAATACCTGTTGTGCATTGTGAAAAGAGTGAAACTAGATGTGAGACATGCCTCAGAGCTAAGAGAGACGCCCCAAGTTATTCTGGGAAAAACCCAGCGCACAATCAAGAATTTTTGGAAACTGTATACAGTGATCTTGTTGGGCCATTACCTGCATCCCTAGGTGGGAACAAATATTTTGTGACTTTCACAGAGAATAAAACAAAATACACTTATGTGTATATGCTGAAAAGTAAGGATGAAACACTGCGTAGATTTAAAAATTATGTGGCTATTGTTAAAAATAAATTTGGCAAAGCACCTCAGAGCTTACTCACAGATGGAGGTGGTGAATATTGTAATGCTGAATTCAAACGATTTCTACAAGAGCAAGGAATTCAACATAAAGTATCCATTGCTTATTCACCCCAGCAAAATGGAGTTTCTGAGAGATTAAACAGAACACTGCAAGGGATGTGCAGAGCTATGCTAATGCATTCTGGACTGCCAAACGGTTTATGGGGAGAAGCCCTGAACACAGCAGTGTACTTACACAACAGATTACCCTCAAAGATTATTGGAACCTCCCCTTTTCAGGCGTGGTATGGAAAACAGCCTGGTCTAAGGCATATCAAAGCTTTTGGCGCAAAAGGGTATGCACACATACCAAAGGAAAAGAGGGGAAAACTTGATCTTTGAGCTCAAACTGGACTTATTGTAGGCTACCCTGTTGGTGGGAAAGGGTACAGGATATACGATCCCCAAACCCACACAGTAGAAGAATGCAATGTTGTTTTTGTTGATGAGACTGTATTGCCTAGTGTTTCCACTGCAGCTGATCCAAAGATGCCTCGGACTGCACCTGATTAGTTCATTGCTTGGCTACCTGTAGTGACCGCTGGGGAACTGGCTGGGGAACTGGCAAGTGAAGCAGCAGGTCCACCTTCTGGGAAAACTACTGAAACAGAAGGGGAAGCAGGGGCCTCACCAGAGGAAGTGGCTGAACCCACAGCAGAACCCACAGCAGAACCCACACCCGGGGTGAGGCGATCAGAAAGGAGCACTAAGGGAAAACCTGCAATGAAGTATGGATTTTGTGAACTTGTGCAACCTGCAAAGGAACCCAAGAACTGGAAGGAAGTTTGCAACTTACCTGCGAGTGAAAGGCAGATGGCTTGAAGCAATGGAACAGGAGCTGCTGTCCATTAGCGAAAAAGAGGCCTGGACTCTCACTCAACTACCTCAAGGCAGAAAGCCTGTTGGATGTAAATGGGTCTTCAAAATAAAGCACAAGGAAGATGGAACTGTGGAGCTATACAAAGCACGCCTAGTAGCTAAAGGCTACTCACAGCAATATGGGACTGACTATTTTGAAACTTTTGCTCCAGTTACTGACCAAGCAACATTCAGAACACTTCTAAGTGTTGCAGCATCTAGGAACATGATAGTAGAGCATCTTGATGTAAAGACTGCTTTTCTCAACGGAGAACTATCTGAGGAAATCTACATGGAACAACCTGAAGGTTTCAAGGTCAAAGGTCAAGAAAACTTAGTTTACAAACTCAATAAAGGACTCTATGGCCTAAAGCAAGGAGCAAAGGCCCGGTATGACAAAGTTACTGAACTTTTAAAGAAGCAAGGCTTCAAGCAAGGGAAAGCTGAACCTTGTCTGTACACTAGAATCAGAAATGGACAATACCAGTATGTTCTTGTTTACGTTGACGACTTGATCGTGGCTTGTCAAAACAGAGGAGACATCAAAACAATAGCTGATGGACTGAATAAGGAAGTGGAAGTCAATCAGCTAGGAGATGTTCAGCAATACCTCGGAATGCAAATTGAGAGACTCGAGGATGGAACTTTTCTTTTATGCCAGAAAAGAAAGATTTTGGAATAATTGAACCTGTACCTATACTTATGTTAGAGGATAATCAAGCTTGTATAACTATATGTAAGGAAGAGAGCACGACTGCTAGAAGTAGATCTCTAGGTATTAAATGTGCATTAGTTAAAGATTTGTACCAGAAAAGGCTGATAGAGATTAAGCATTGTCGTACAGAAGAGATGGTGGCTGATGTCCTGACTAAACTTGACCAAAGACAAGTTTTAAAGACTTCGTGGAATGTTGAATATACTTGATGCTAATGTTGAATAATGTTTATTTATGCATGTATAATGACTTGCATTTCAGGTCTTGAGAAGGGGTGTTGGAAAAATGAGCATGTAATGCAAGGCCTGAGAAATTCAGTCATTATAGGGTTAACCTATGCAACTTATTTGTTTACCTTTGTTAGCCTGGAAGTAATACCTGGCAGCTGGCCAATTAACTCTAAGCCCGGGAAAGCTGAAGGTGTACTGTTCTGCTAATTGGTTACTGATATCAGGTGTTTCCTTTCAGGGGTCAAGAAGAAGGATTGATCCTCCATTGTAATCTCTCTCACTCTCTATCAGGATGTCTTAGTGTGCAGATGCAGCACAATGCTGCTTAGTAAGCATGTTTTGTTTATTTGTAGCTAATCCCGTTTAACTTTTTCCTTTAGTAATAAACTTCTTTTAAACTAAAAGAAGCAATCTCTTTTTTCCAGAAAAGCAAGATTCATTACTCTGAATTTTCTTGAAGGCGAACCAGTATGCGCAGGGGCCGGACTGCGAGGTCGAGGTCCAGGGTGACAGGCGGCCCCATATATGAGCCCAGTGCCCCATCAAAAATGGCTCGGAATTCCTCATAGATGTTGGTAAAATCTGTGGGCCGCAGGCTGTGTACCCCGGTGACGCCCAGCCCTAGGGGCTGGAACCAGGAGAGTCCCAGCAGGCTTGTGAGGTTGCCCGCCACCACCAGGAGGCCCAAGCATCCCATAAAGTTCTTAAATTGGACCCGGAACTTGCCCAACCCCCTTATCGGTATTGGGTTCTTCTGAAAGTCTCGCAGGGTTAGGCCCTGGACTTTCCGAAGGTGGGCCCCCCCGGGGCAGAACCTGCGAAGGGTGGACTCCAAGATTATGGAGTAGGACGACCCGGTGTCTACTTCCATTTGGCAGGGGGTCCCCTTGATCAAAACTGAGACCTTAATTTTGTTGGGGGTGTTGGGGGGCAAGTTCATTACCTGCTGTGTCTTGCAGTGGTGGAGGTGGGTTGCTTCTGTCTGGAGGAGTTCGGCGGACTCGCGGCTTGGGTGCGACGGTTGGAGCGGCAGGCCCGGGCGATGTGGCCCTTCTTGCTGCATGACCGGCACTCTGCTTCCCGGAAACGGCAGGTCCGGCGGTCATGCTGGTCACCAGAGCTAGCGCATGTGGAATGTTTGGAGTGTGGCATCGCTGAGCGGGAAGACTTCTCACCCGAGTTGCGGGACCCTTGTCCCAGAGACTGGTGCTGTACCTGGAGCGTCTCATCGTCCTTGGATATGTCGGAGTTTGCAGCAGCCTCGGTCTGGTGGGCAGCCACGGATGTGCCTAGCTTCTGCTGCTGAGAGACCTCAAAGGTGCAAGCCGTGGTTAGCATCTCATCCAGGGTGGTGGTGGAGTTGGACATCAGCTTCCTTTGAAGCTTGGGGTCGCGGACCCCACACAGGAATGCGGAGTACAGCGTGTCCTCTACGGCCACGAACTCGCACCCCACCAGGAGATGGCGTAGGTCCGCCAGGTAATTGGAGGCAGACTCACCCTTCTGCTGCAGCCGGTGTACTGGACTTGGGAGACCAGGAACAGTGAAATCATGAAGCCTTTTGTAATGTAGTATGCTCTGTGTAGCAACCAGCCTGCCATGTGCTCCCAGGTAATGGCACCCGCCGCATGGCCAGAGCAATGGTCAGGCAGAGAGGGGAGCTTGAATCTGGAGGAACAATAGACATCCGGATTGAAAGCCTCCACCAATATGGGACCTAGGTTCTCCCTGAGGAGCCAATGCAATCAAAGGCTCCTCCAGGGAACCTATGACAAACATGCGCATATGTTAAGCCCCTATCAGGTCTTTTGGGTGCGGCCAGAGGTGTGGCTCCGGCCAGCATATAATGAGGCCCCTGGAGCCCTGGAAGCATGCTTGATATGACCACCTACTGGGCATGCTGAATCACTCAATAAAGGCTTTATGATTTCACCGTTCCTTGTCTCCTGAGTCCAGTACTCTTCACTGGCGACGAAGGTGGGATCCCGATGAGCGACTCCTTGGCCGACACCAGCACCGCATCGAGCCCAGACCAGATCCATCAGCCACCGGCCCTGCTTGGCTCCAGCGCCACCGCACCGCCATCGGCTCCCGAGGATCTCGCTCAACGCACTGCTGCACATCCCAGAATGGCCACCGCTCCAGGAACCACCCACCCATTTGATCCAACCTGCCCCGAAGACTGGGAAGCCTGGATGGACCAGCTCACATCCTACTTCGATGCACAGGACATCACGGATGCCGGGAAGAAGAAGTCCTAGGTCATGGCCTCCTGCGGGGTAAAGACGCTGAAGTTACTGCGCAGCCTGCTTTCCCCTCATACCCCAGTGGAGGCCACGTATGACAACATGATGGCGCTCCTAAGGAACCACTTCTCGCCAAGACCCTCCAAGAACATGCAGCAGGTGAAGTTCTTCCGCCGGCTGCAGCAGAAGAGTGAGTCTGCCTCCAATTACCTGGTGGACCTACACCATCTCCTGGTGGGGTGCGAGTTCGTGGCCGTAGAGGACACGCTATACTCCGCGTTCCTGTGTGGGGTCCACGACCCCAAGCTTCAAAGGAAGCTGATGTCCAACTCCACAGCCACCCCCTGGATAAGATGCTAACCACGGCTTGCGCCTTTGAGGTCTCTCAGCAGGAGAAGCTAGGCACATCCGCAGCCACCCACCAGACTGAGGCTGCTGCAGACTCCGACGTTTCCGAGGATGACGAGACACTCCAGGTACAACGCTGGCCTCCGGGACAGGGGTCCCGCAACTCAGGTGAGAAGGCTTCCCGCTCAGCGACGCCACACTCCAAACATTCCACGTGCACTAGCTGTGGCGATCAGCACGACCGCCGGACCTGCCATTTCCAGGAAGCAGAGTGCCGGTCATGTGGCAAGAAGGGCCACATCACCCGGGCCTGCCGCACCCACTCCAACCGTCGCACCCAAGCCGCGAGTCCGCTGAAGTCCTCCAGACAGAAGCAACCCACCTCCACCACCGCAAGACACAGCAGGTAATGAACTTGCCCTCCGACACCCCCAACAAAATTAAGGTCTCAGTTTTGATCAAGGGGACCCCCTGCCAAATGGAAGTAGACACCGGGTCGTCCTACTCCATAATCTCGGAGTCCACCCTCCGCAGGCTCTGCCCCACGGGGGGGCCCCGAATTCGGAAAGTCCAAGGCCTAACCCTGCGGGACTTTCAGAAGAACCCGATACCGATAAGGGGGTTGGGCAAGTTCCGGGTCCAATTTAAGAACTTTATGGGATGCTTGGGCCTCCTGGTGGTGGTGGGCAACCTCACAAGCCTGCTGGGACTCTCCTGGTTCCAGCCCCTAGGGCTGGGCGTCACCAGGGTACACAGCCTGCGGCCCACAGATTTTGCTGACATCTGTGAGGAATTCCCAGCGGTTTTCGATGGGGCACCGGGCTCCTATATGGGGCCACCCATCAACCTGGACCTTGACCCTGCAGTCCGGCCCGTGCGCATACCGGTCAACCATCTGCTGCTCGCAGTGCGGCCCAAGATCGAGTGGGAGCTTGATAAGTTGGTCGCCCAGGGCATACTAGAACAAGTGTCCCATGCCCGATGGGAGACCCTGATTGTGATGCCAATGAAGGCAAACGGGGACATCCGCATCTGTGCGGACTATAAGTGCACCATCAATAAGGCACTTCAGGCCCATGCCTACCCAGTCCCGGTCATCAGCCACGTGTTGGCCTCCCTGGCTGGGGTGCGAGTGTTTGGGAAATTAGATCTGGCCCAGGCCTACCAGCAGCTGCCGGTCGACGATGCCACAGCTGAAGCCCAGACCATTGTGAAACACAAGGGAGCGTTTAAGGTAAAGCGCCTCCAGTTCGGGGTCAGCGTAGCCCCCGGGATCTTTCAAGATTTAATGGACCGTTTGTTAAAAGGTCTTCCAGGGGTGCAGCCCTTTTTTGACAATGTCCTGATCGTGGCTCCGGACATCAAGACTTTCTCGGCCCGCCTACGCTCTGTCCTCCAGCGATTCCAGGACGGTTGCCTGAAGGTGAAACGCGAGAAGTGCCTCCTCGGGGTGCCTGCAGTGGATTTCCTCGGCTTCAAGGTGGACGCCCACGGAATTCACCCCACTAAGGACAAGGTGAAGGCCATCTCCGATGCCCCAGCCCCCAAGTCCAAGGCTGAGCTGAAGTCTTTTCTGGGACTCATCAACTTCTACCATGCCTTCCTTCCACACAAGGTGGCAGTAGCTGAGCCCTTACACAGGCTCCTGGACAAAAGCGCCACCTGGACTTGGGGTCCCCGGCAGGCGGTGGCCTTCCAGGGCATCAAGGATCTCCTAATGTCCAATGCGGTCCTCGCCCACTTTGACAAAGCCCTGCCCGTCGTATTGGACTGTGATGCATCTCCTTATGGGGTGGGGGCAGTTTTGGGTCACAAACTGCCAGACGGCCGGGAGGTCCTAGTCGCATATTACTCCCGGACCCTAGCCCCTGCCGAAAGGAACTATGCTCAGATAGACAAGAAGGCACTTGCGATTGTGGCCGGGGTCAAAAAGTTCCATACTTACTTGTACGGGCGCAAGTTCACGGTCGCCACAGACCACAAACCTGGAAGCATGCTTGTTCTGATCATCTACTGGGCATGCTGAATCACTCAATAAAGGCTTCATGATTTCACCGTTCCTGGTCTCCTGAGTCCAGTACCCTTCACCTTTATTGAGTGATTCAGCATGTCCAGTAAATGGTCATATCAAGCATGCTTCCAGGGCTCCAGGGCCCTCATTATATGCTGGCCAGAGCCACACCTCCAGCCGCGCCCAAAAGACCTGATAGGGGCTTAACATATGCACATGTTTGTCATAGGTTCCCTGGAGGAGCCTTTGACCACATTGGCTCCCCAGGGAGAACCTAGGTCCCACATTGGTGGAGGGTTAGAATCCGGATGTCTATTGTTCCTCCAGATTCAAGCTCCCCTCTCTGCCTGACCATGTGCTCTGGCCATGCGGCGGGCACCATTACCTGGGAGCACATGGCAGGCTGGTTGCTACACAGAACATACTATATTACAAGGAGGTTGAGGACCTTTCAAGACTGGAGTAAGTAAGGCAAATATGTGTCCAGAGGGGATATCAAGTTGCACGGACATTGTTACAGGCTTGAGTTAAAGGCTTCATTAGCTCTGTAGTAAAATGTCAAATAAGCTTTTGTAAAATGTCAGATAAGAAATTCACAAACTCCTGTGAAGCCCTATACCATCAAGCACTGGAAATAGAGCTCTTTTAATGCTTTATGTTAGGTGGCATTTCTTCGAATGGATCATATGATTCTGGTTTGGGAATAGAAAGCGATGTGTGTGAAGAACCTGTTGTGGAAGTCTAAAGGCTGGGGACTGTTGCCACAGGAAGGCTAATGAGGGTGATGCCCCCTCACAAACAAGCCTTGCCCACCAAGCCGGAGCCTTGTGAGCACAGGGGAGAAGCAGGGGAGGCAGGGTGGAGGCGGGCACTGGCAGCCACATGCTGACGCAGGCAAAACCACCATGGAGGGAGGGACAAAGACTGTCCTGGGTCGCCTGTGTGAGTGGAAGGTGCTTGATGAAGTGCCCGCCTGGCTTGCCCAGGGAGGGGAAGTACATCTCAGTCTACACTTCACTTGCTGCTGGCCAGCTGCGGCCCTGGAGAGCACAGGCAATGGGTAGTATGTGCCTTTCCCTCTGCTGCCAGAGGCAACCGAGGCCTCTCCAGCTGGGTTCCCGGCAGCCCAAAGCCACATCGTTTGCAGCCAGAAAGGAAGAGCCCTGAGCAAGTGAGCGACCTCCTCCCAGTAATGCAGCAGCAGGTTCCTTGAGAGTGCTGACCACCCAGCACGTCCCATCATCAGGCAAAAGCTGCACTCCACTGGCTCATTCAGGGGGAAAGGGAGGTGGGCAGCAGCCACAGCCATTGGGAGGCTGTTGAGCTTCCCTGGTCATGAAGGTACTCCAGCAGATCATCTGAGTAGCCCTCTTTGCAGCTCTACAAGAGATTTTGATAATCTCTCTCTCACACACACACACACATCTGCTCCTCATTCGTATTACAAACATTCCTCCTATCTGCTGACCTGTTATGTATTAACCATGCGGTCGCCATGTGCTCCCATAATTGCGACCGCATGGCCAGAGCACATGGCCAAGAAACTACCTGAGCTTCAGCCAGGTAGAACAAAGGCCATGTGGATTCAAACCGGCCACCAATCATATACCTAGGTTTCTCCCAGGGAACCTATGAAATGTAAATAGACTTCTAATCGCCTATCAGGCCAGTTGGGTGAGGTCAGGGGATTATCCCTGACCAGCATAAAAGGAGGGCTTCGAGCCCTGGGTTGTATGCTTCATCCGGACCAGCAATAAAGATCATGACTCCAATACTTATCAGGACCTCTTTCATTCTCTATCACCCCAGGCTGCTCCGAGGTCAGCACCGCCAGGGGAAGGGGGTCCGAGCTGGCTTCCTTGGGAGTCAGTCCCACTGTACTAAACTGCCCCCATGTTGCCCCCTTAACAAAAAAATTCTGACTATGGGTTTGTGGGGCCTCCTCATATTTCCTTGCCTTGCAACATTGTGGAGTCATGGTCTGCCCTCCCCACATGCATTTCCCAGAACACTAGAAGAGCCAGAGACTGGTATTCCTACAATTTGTGTCCTATATTTTGCTGAGGCCTGAAAATTCAGTTTAGTCAAAAGTTTCAGAGGGCGGGGTAGGGTTAACTGCTCTCAAAAGTGTAAACTGCTATTAACAAGAAAGAGCACTAAGACTTATGTGTGATTGGCTTCTGATATGAGCCATTTTATATGAACTCTGAAAGACATAAATTCCCAAGCAGATTTAAGAACACAAAAGTTTTGAAACAATCAATGTGGGCTAGTTTTGACTTGTTAACTTTGCACATTTTTATTTCATAAAATGTTTGACACTTATCTCCACACCTGGAAAGTATTGGAGTCGGGAGGCCGGTAACAGTGAAATCAGCATAGTGGTTTATTGCGGGTCAAGATGGAACATGAGAAACCCCAGGCTCCGAGCCCTCTTTTATGCCGGTCGGAGATAATCCCCCGACCTCGCCCCAATGTACTGATAGGACCTTAAGATAGTGGTTACATTTCATAGGTCCCCTGGGGAAAACCTAGGCTCCTGATTGGCAGTCATTTAGGATCTGACCGGCTATTGTTCTACCTGGCCGAAGCTCAGGTAGATTCTGGCAATGTGCGATGACCACGTGGCGGTCACCATTACGAGAGTCCCTGGCGACCGCGGTCCTGATACACAACAACACCCATGATAACTAGTAACTTAAACACAGTAAAAAATGAAAGCCAAGTTTTGTGGGAGCACTCAGACCACTGAAGATTGATCTAGGAGCTGCATACTGTTGCTTACACTTCAACCAGAGAGTGGCAAATGGTTTTTCATGCCTTAACCCAAACGCTGATGCACACACATGTTTTGCTGGTATTTGTATTGTTTCAATTACTTGCAACATCTCTTTGACCAGACGTAGCATTGGGACAAAAAATGCAGCCTAAGGTAAGTGTCATACTGCTTTTAAATCTCAAACTGGAACTCTGTGATCTGCAGTATTCTTGAAACATTTCAGGTCACTAGAGCCACTGCAAATGGAGCCCTTTCACTTTTGCTCCTTGGTTTGTCTTGTTTGTTTGACTAGTTACTTTAAAAGGGTTAAGCATGATACACGTTTTAAAATAAGTAATAATTAATTAGTGCTGTTTTTTGAGTTTTTTGTATTCTTATGGAAGTCTATGAACTCGATTCTTATGGAAGTCTGTGAGCGAACTCGAGGCTCCATGCGCGTCTTCTAGTTCCATTCTGGATTCCTTCGGTCCACTCAGCCTTGAGGAGGTTGACAGTTTACTCTCTGCTGTACGCCCAACCTCATGCAGCCTTGATCCGTGCCCTTCGTGGCTGGTAAAAGCTGGCCGGGAGGGGTTGCGAGGTGCCCTCAGGGAGATTGTCAACAAGTCCCTCCAGGAGGGACTGTTCCCAGGGGCACTCAAGGGAGCGATGGTCCGCCCTCTCCTGAAAAAACCATCACTGGACCCGGCCGAATTGGCCAACTATCGGCCGGTTTCCAACTTGCCCTATTTGGGCAAGATTTTGGAGAGGGTGGTGGCGATTCAGTTGCAGAGTTTCCTGGATGACACCTCTGTGCTAGACCCATTTCAGTCCGGCTTCCGGCCAGGGCATGGGACGGAAACGGCGCTGGTCGCCCTCACGGATGACCTCCGACGGCATCTGGATTTGGGTGGAACGGCGGTGCTGGTGTTGTTAGATCTGTCGGCTGCGTTTGACATGGTCGACCACCAGCTACTGATTCACCGCCTCACCGACATAGGGGTTCAGGGGCTTGCCCTACAATGGCTCGTCTCCTTTCTCCAAGGTCGGGGACAGAGAGTGGTGCAGATGTCCCAGAGGCACCCGCTGGTATGCGGTGTGCCTCAGGGGGCAGTGCTATCTCCCATGTTGTTTAACATCTATATGCGCCCTCTTGCCCAGATTGCCTGGAGGCATAAACTGGGCTGTCACCAGTACGCTGATGACACCCAGTTGTATCTGTTGCTGGGCGGCCAGTCCGGAGCCACCCTGGATGACCTGGAGCGGGCGCTTCAGGACGTAGCGAGCTGGCTCAGGCTGAGCGACTGAAAATGAACCCAACGAAGACGGAGGTCCTGTGCCTGAGTCAGAGTGGATCAGGGGTAGGGATCCCATTACCAGCCTTCGGGGGGGCCCCATTGGTGCCAGCGTCGAGGGTCCGGAGCTTGGGAGTGCTCCTGGATGCCTCCTTAACCATGGAGGCCCAGGTAGCAGCCACTGCCAATGCAGCCTACTACCATCTATGGCTAATTAGGCAGTTGGTTCCCTTCCTCGAACGCAATGACCTGGTGACAGTGATCCATGCTATGGTTACCTCGAGGCTAGACTACTGTAATGCTCTCTACATGGGGCTGCCCTTGACTTGGCTCCGGAGGCTACAGCTAGTGCAGAACGCCACAGCCAGGCTGCTGATGGGTCTCTCTGTGAGGGACCACGTCCGGCCTGTGCTGAGGGCACTGCACTGGTTGCCTATAGTGTACCAGATCCGGTTCAAGGTGCTTGTTTTAACTTTTAAAGCCCTATATGGTCTGGGGCCTGCCTACCTAAGGGACCGCCTTTCCCCGTATACACCTCAGAGAGCACTCCAGTCAGGCACTCAACATCGCCTGACCCTTCCAGGCCTGAGGGAGGCCAGGTTGGCAACCACCAGGAATAAGGCCTTCTCGGTGGCAGCTCCCCACTGGTGGAATGAGCTCCCAGAGGACATCAGGGCCCTGCGGGACCTTTTGCAGTTCTGCAGGGCCTGCAAAGCGGAGCTCTTCCGCCAGGCTTATGGGGCTGCTACCGGAGGGAATGGCCCTTAGTAGGTGGCTTGGTGAGCCACCTCCAGAACATCTGTGGTGGAAGCCTCCTGGCCGGAAAAAAAAGTAGGTTGCTGGTTTTGGTGCTGGTCTAGTATTTGCTGCCATCTGTGATTTCATTGTTTAAGCCGCCTTTTAATGTGAGTTAAATGATTTTATATGATGTGTTTAACTTTGTATGTTATGATTTTATGTTGTTAGCCGCCTAGAGCCGGCTTGCTGGCTAGGCGGGATATAAGTGTGTGTATATATATATATATGAAAGCTCTGTGTTGCTTTGCCTGAAAAGGAGATTCCATCTCAATTTGATTTATGTATGGCTATTACATTCTTAATGTCTGGTCGTGGTTTTGGATAAGAGAGGGAGGATATGTAAGAGAGGGAGGCAGGGGCGTAGCCAGAAAATTTTGGGTGCTGGGGCGCTGGGAAATTTTTTTTGGAGGGAGATATCCTGTCAGCAGGCAGGCAAAACAGAGAAGGGTCTTTCCTTATGTGCCATTTGCTTTGGCCAATAAAGGAGACGGAGAGCCAGCCAGCCAGTGTAATTAATACTCGGCAAGAATGTGCTCCGTGCTACAGTAGTGGCAGGCCTTGCCCACTCATGACTGTAGCAGAGAGTGCATATTAATTGCACTGGTTGGCTGGCTCTCCTTCTCCTGTATTGGCCAAGGCAAACGAATGCGACTGGCAGTTAAGGGCACAGGCAGGGGGAGTTGTGGGGCATGCCCCTAAATGCCCCACTGTGGCTACAGGCCTGGAGGGAGGTGTGGGGGGAAGAATACTGATTTCCAACATGGGGAATCATGGTGAACTGCCTGTGGTTCAGTTTGGCCTCTGTTCTGTGGGCAGTAGGGTCTAATAGAAGGGAGAGGATCAGCTTTGAAGTTTCTACTCCTTTATACGCGGCCAGTGAGTAGAAGTAAAGCCAAGCCATGCTCTGTTTCCTCCTAGACATACATTGGGCAGATCTTAGTTTGCATCAATCCATTCAGGCCTCTCAGTCTGTATTCAGAGGATATGATGATCCAACATCAGAAAGGGATGCTCTCTAGAAGTTCACCGTATGTCTGTATTTCCCTTACTTCTTCTATTCTGACAATCCTGTTTATAATTATCTGTCCAAATGCTGCCTTCCTCTGGGACTTCTGGGATAATTTCACTTGAACAAAATGAAGGTGGAAAAACAGTTTACTCACTGTTTTTAATAATGGGATATCTCCCAGGTACAATGTACTAAGAACTGCTTCTGTAAAAGCTTCACTTTCATAGGTACAATACTATTGAATATGCACCCCAAGAAGTGATTAGCAAGAGTATGAACCTTAGTTATCCCACTCAGATGTACGATTAGATTTTTTTAGTGTGTAAACCAGAGAAAGTTAAGCAAGTTTAAAGAACATCAAAATCAAGCATTTGTTGGAGTCAAGAAGAATTAAAGTCTTATCTGTACACTAGCATCTCACCATTAGAATACAGGAACTATATCCATTATGATGTCTGCAATGATATCCTCACTCTGCCCCTACCCCCCACCAACCCTGCTTCCTACAAACCTTCATGTATGCAAAATTACCTGTCAATACGGGTATTGTTGCTGATGTTGATTTTTTTTAATTCAAATGGATTGGAAATAACTGATACAAGCTGAACATTTGGGAGGCTAAAGTAATGAAGTGGGATTTTCTTTTTCTTTGTTATTTGTCCAGACACATTTTTGCTGTCACAGAAATGGCCTACACCGTCTCTCAGAGCTCTGAGAGAGAACAGTGTATTATCATCAGGTAAGAGACGAAAGGCCAAATCTTCCTCTTGTCCTGTTTCTTCACCACAGACCTGAAGAGATACAAGTGTAATTAAAGCCACTGCTTCACTCCCTAGCGCCCATGCCTTGCGGGGGAAGAAAAGGTTTGAGGCTTTCCCTCAGGCCTTCTCTCTCTTTAGGGAAATTGCTGCAGTAACAGCTAACCAAGCAGTACCTATGCAATGGGGGGCAGGGTGGAGAGACATCAAGTCTCCTCTGTGGCAATCCAGCTAGTAGATACTTTCCTGGGACTAGGAAGAAAGGAGTTACTCGTTGGTCATCATTTCCCCAAATACCCATTCTAACTTAGGTCCTTATGTTGGAAAACATCATGTGGTGGGAGAGGGATTGCTTATACTTGGCTTCCTTATAATTAAGGAGGAATCCATCATCCCTAAAGGCAAGAGTTCCTGCAGCAGTATTGCTTTGCAATTAAACTAGCACATGGGCCTTTTGTTTTGTCTTATGGATTAATCTTTTAAAATATCCTTATCTTACTCTTTATTATGAGGTAAGCTGCTCTGTCCAGCAGTGCCACTGTTATACAGTGTGCTGGTAGGTGATTACCAGTCTGTCAATCTAGATAACAGTGCTAGTTTTGGGATTTTTTCCCCTTTAATATTTCCTACTTAAGTGGATACAGTGGCTCAGGGAAGACAGAAGCTGCCAAAGCAATTATTCTGTACTTGTCCAGGTTGTACCAGCTGCAAGAAATCTGTGGCAAGAAACAGGTATGGTTTTATTATAATTAATTAATTAATGTAACTTTATTTGACACCACTGATATGCTAGATTCTGTATAAAGCACAGACCCCACATAATCCTTGCCCCAACAAGTGTACAATTTAATACTTGAATTCTACATATTCTTGATATGAGACTAGACCACACTGATATCAGTTGCAGTTACTACCACATGATGTGTTTAGAGCTGAAGTCCAAGGAAGAGGGAAAGGGGCCCTTTCTGCACTCTTTTAATCCATGATCACAGCAGTGCCCTCCAAGCAATTCTGCACTAAAATCGAATTCAACCTTTTTATTCTGGATTTTTTCCCTATTCTGCATTACGTTACCTCCCTTCAGTAGTTGGCCCGGTTTCAGCCCGCTGTTGCCCCAGGTTTTTTGGATGCTGTTTTGGATTTAAATCACCTCAACTCAAACACTCAGAAAATCTGGGAGTGGCAGGCAAATGCGGAAAGGACCAGGGGAAAAGTCAAGGGGAGGCCAAGATCTGAGAAACAGAAGAAGTGGAGGGGTGGGGACTGCTAGCAAGAATGTGTGGCTCAATGGATTGAGAGTTGAAGCTTGGTTTAAGTTTGGATTTCACCTTTGGGACAAATTCATTGTGTAGCCTCAGAAAAATCACTGACTGTTATGTTACTTATAGGCAGGGGTCATTTTGTAGAAAAAGAGGTGCAGGAGCTCATTAGCATAACTCATTAGCATAACTTATTTGCATATGCTACACCACTTGACATCACTAGAAGTATATCGGAAGGAAGGAAGGAAGGAAGGAAGAGCTGGCAGAGAGGGGACAGCTACTAATCCAAGCCTCAGAAATACCAGTATTCTGGGAGGATAGCTTCAGTGGTGGCTGAAGCCTTCAGAAGGCTGGTCGGAGGAACAAGGACCTTTCCAGGGGATGGGGTCATTTTGCTGCAGCCATGACACAAGCAGGCATTCCCCCACCGGGGGGGGGGCTGGCACCTGGAGCTGAACTCCCCTGAGCTCCTGCTCAAAATGACCCCTTCTTATAGGTGAAATGTTGTTGCGAGCAAGTGCTAAGTGTTAGGATATAAATGATGTGTCAACAACTTTGAGAAATGCTCAAGAGTTTCTCTTGTCCGTTCAGTTATCTTTCTTTACAGCTAATATTTTTCTAATGATAATTAGAAAAATCACTACTGCAGTCTAAAGTCATTAGATCCTGCCATTACTTGTTTATACTTTAAACAACTCTCATTCTTTACAGCAGCAGCATCACCAACAATTGGGCTTGATCTGAGCTATAAATTGCTCCCATCCCCTTAGCATCCTTTATTCTAGGAGGCAGTATTTTTCAGGAATAACAACAATATCTCCATTTTCCTTAAGTCTTGTGATGTTCTACCGATCCTGGAAAGCTTTGGCAATGTGAAAACCATCTTAAATGACAACTCTAGCCACTTTGGGAAATTGTTGCATATCCATCTGAGACAGTGAGTAAAGAGGGAAAATCAACAGATTATTAAATACATTCATGGAGGATAAGTCTTCAGTTAAACACGATAGCTAAATCGACTTACTGTGTTCAGAAGTACTACTTACTTCTGAGTGTCATATCTTGGGAGTAGTCACCTAGGGATGTCTATCAGCCTTTTTCTGCTGAGAAAATCATCCATATCTGTGTACCAAAAAGATTTGAGCCTGTATATGAAACATGGCTATGTTGTTCTTAGAAACAGTTTCTAGGGAGAGGCCTGCTTGAATGATACTGGATGGTGGAGATGTATCTGAAGCAAGGGGAGGAGAGATCTTTGCTATAAACCATGAGGAAATAAGCAGCCTAGTCTACAGAAATCACCTTGTGGATGGTGTAATGTGGTATGCTCTGTGTAGCAACCAGCCTGCCATATGCTCCCAGGTAATGGCGCCTGCTGCATGGCCAGAGCACATGGTCAGGCAGAGAGGGGAGCTTGAATCTGGAGGAACAATAGACATCCGGATTGAAAGCCTCCACCAATGTGGGACCTAGGTTCTCCCTGAGGAGCCAATGCAATCAAAGGCTCCTCCAGGGAACCTATGAAAAACATGCGCATATGTTAAGCCCCTATCAGGTCTTTTGGGTGCGGCCGGAGGTGTGGTTCCGGCCAGCCCTGGAGCCCTGGAAGCATGCTTGATATGACCATCTACTGGACATGCTGAATCACTCAATAAAGGTGAACAGTACTGGACTCAGGAGACCAGGAATGGTGAAATCATGAAGCCTTTATTGAGTGATTCAGCATTCCCAGTAGATGGTCAGAACAAGCATGCTTCCAGGGCTCCTGTGTGGGGTCCGTGACCCCAAGCTTCAAAGGAAGCTGATGTCCAACTCCACAGCCACCCTGGATGAGATGCTAACCACGGCTTGTGCCTTTGAGGTCTCTCAGCAGGAGAAACTAGGCACATCCGCAGCCGCCCACCAGACTGAGGCTGCTGCAGACTCCGACGTTTCCAAGGATGACGAGACACTCCAGATACAACGCCGGCCTCCGGGACAGGGGTCCTGCAACTCGGGTGAGAAGGCTTCCCACTCAGCGACGCCACACTCCAAACATTCCATGTGGGCTAGCTGTGGCGATCAGCATGACCGCCGGACCTGCCATTTCCGGGAAGCAGAGTGCCGGTCATGTGGCAAGAAGGGCCACATCACCCGGGCCTGCCGCACCCGCTCCAACCGTCGCACCCAAGCCGCGAGTCCGCCGAACTCCTCCAGACAGCAGCAACCCACCACCACCACCGCAAGACACAGCAGGTAATGAACTTGCCCCCTGACACCCCCAACAAAATTAAAGTCTCAGTTTTGATAGAGGGGACCCCCTGCCAAATGGAAGTAGACACCGGGTCATCCTACTCCATAATCTCGGAGTCCACCCTCCGCAGGCTCTGCCCCACGGGGGGGCCCCGAATTCGGAAACTCCAGGGCCTAACCCTGCGGGACTTTCAGAAGAACCCGATACCGATAAGGGGGTTGGGCAAGTTCCATGTCCAATTTAAGAATTTTACAGGACTCTTGGGCCTCCTGGTGGTGGCGGGGCAACCTCACAAGCCTGCTGGGACTCTCCTGATTCCAGCCCCTAGGGCGTACACAGCCTGCGGCCCACAGATTTTGCCGACGTCTATGAGGAATTCCCAGCGGTTTTCGACGGAGCACTGGGCTCCTATACGGGGCCACCCATCATCCTGGACCTTGACCCCGCAGTCCGGCCCATGCACATACCGGTCCGCCATCCACCGCTTGCAATGCGGCCCAAGATCGAGTGGGAGCTTGATAAGTTGGTCGCCCAGGGTGTACTAGAACCAGTGTCCCACGCTCGATGGGAGACCCCGATTGTGACACCAGTGAAGGCAAACGGGGACATCCGCATCTGCACGGACTATAAGTGCACCATCAATAAGGCACTTCAGGCCCATGCCTACCCAGTCCCGGTCATCAGCCACGTGTTGGCCTCCCTGGCTGGGGCGCAAGTGTTTGGGAAACTAGACCTGGCCCAGGCCTACCAGCAGCTGCTGGTCGATGATGCCACAGCAGAAGCACAGACCATTGTGACACACAAGGGGGCATTTAAGGTAAAGCGCCTCCAGTTCGGGGTCAGCGTAGCCCCCGGGATCTTTCAAGAGTTAATGGACCGTTTGTTAAAAGGTCTTCCAGGGGTGCAGCCCTTTTTCGACAATGTCCTGATCGCGGCTCCGGACATCAAGACTTTCTCGGCCCGCCTACGCTCTGTCCTCCAGCGATTCCAGGACGCCGGCCTGAAGGTGAAACGCAAGAAGTGCCTCCTCAGGGTGCCTGCAGTGGATTTCCTCGGCTTCAAGGTGGACGCCCACGGAATTCACCCCACTAAGGACAAGGTGAAGGCCATCTCCGATGCCCCAGCCCCCAAGTCCAAGGCTGAGCTGCAGTCTTTTCTGGGACTCATCAACTTCTACCACGCCTTCCTTCCCCACAAGGCGGCGGTAGCTGAGCCCTTACACAGGCTCCTGGACAAAAGCGCCACCTGGACTTGGGGTCCCCGCCAGGCGGCGGCCTTCCAGGGCATCAAGGACCTCCTAATGTCCAATGCAGACCTCGCCCACTTTGATGAAGCCCTGCCCGTCGTATTGGCCTGTGACGAATCTCCTTATGGGGTGGGGGCAGTTTTGGGTCACAAACTGCCGGACGGCCAGGAGGTCCCGGTCCCGGTATTACTCCCTGACCCTAGCCCTGAAAGGAACTATGCTCAGATAGACAAGAGGCACTTGCGATTGTGGCTGGGGTCAAAAAGTTCCATACTTACTTGTACGGGCGCAAGTTCACGGTTGCCACGGACCACAAACCTCTTCTGAGCCTCCTTGCCCCAGATCGCTGCACACCACAAATGTTGTCCCCGCGAGTCCTCCGATGGTCGATCTTCCTCGCGGGGTACGACTATGACTTGGTGCATCACCCGGGAAAGGCCATGGGCCATGCGGATGCACTCAGCCGCCTTCCGCTGCCCTTCTGCGACCCCGATCCAGCTCCAGCTTACCACGTTGCTCTGCTCGAGGACCTGCCAGACCGGCCGCTTCATGGCCCAGCGCACGGCCCGGGACCGTCAACTCTCCCGGGTCTCTGACTGGGTGGGAAGGGGGTGGCCCAAGAATCCGGACCCTGAGTTCATGGTCTTCTCAATCCGGCGTGCAGAACTCTCCAACCACAAGGGGTGCTTACTCTGGGGCTTGAGGGTAGTGATTCCGGAACCCCTCTGCCCGTGAGTGCTGACCGCTCTGCATGAACACCACCCTGGGGTAGTACAAATGAAGGCCCTGGCCCGGAGCTACGTCTGGTGGCCAGGCCTTGACAAGGAGATAGAGGACCGGGTCCGCCGCGGCGAAAAGTGCCAAGAGACCCGTCCAGACCCTCCACATGCTCCCGTCCGCCCCTGGGAGTCCACCCAATGCCCCTGGTCCCAGCTCCACGTGGACTTTGCGGGCCCGGTACAGGGGCAGCTTTTCTTTATTCTAGTCGACAGCTACAGCAAGTGGCTGGAAGTCGTTCCTGTTCGTGCCACCTCCTCTGAAGCCGCCATTCAAGCAATGTGGCGCATCTTTGCCACCCACGGCCTGCCAGACACCATCGTCTCAGACAACGACATGGCTTTCACCTCTGTGGAATTCCAGCGCTTTGTGGAGCTCCATGGCATCCGGCACGTGAGATCCACCCCTTTTTACCTGGCCACGAACAGCCAAGCAGAGCGAATGGTCCGCACCACTAAGGAGGCGCTGAGGCACATGGACCAGGGGGATCTGGGGTTTAAGTTAACGTCTTTCCTATTTGGCCAGTGCACCACTCCTCACTCGGCTACTGGTCGCAGCCCCGCAGAGCTGCTCATGGGCCACCGGCTGGCAACCCAGCTCAACCAGCTCCACCCCAATTGGGCGCCAGCCAACTCCAAAGAACCCAACATCCCCAAAGCTCCCAGAGGGTTCGCACCAGAGGACCCGGTCTACGTCCGCAACTATGCCTGGGGCCCCCTGTGGTTGCCGGGGCAGATTATCCACGTCACCGGTCCCCTCTTCTATGAAGTTGCGGGCAAGGAAGGACAACGGTGGAGGCGCCACGTGGACCAACTTCGCAGCCGACTGCACACCTTCTCCGCAGACAATCCAGGGCTGGACTTCCCAGATGCGGAACCCGAGGTACCCGAGACAGACGATCCGCCTGCCCCACGACCGGCCGAGACTCTGCAGGAGGACCCCACAGAAGCCGGCCACCCAGACATCACTCCAGTCGCCGTCCCTGCACCGGTACAAGACCCAGCTCAGCCCGAGGCAGATATCCCCGAATCTCCACTCCCTACACCGGTGGCTCTGGCGACCCCGCACTGCTCGACCAGAGAACGGAAACGTCCTGCATACCTCAGAGACTATGTTTGCCAAGGGACAGTCCGGACTATGGGGGGAGGGGTGTAATGTAGTATGCTCTGTGTAGCAACCAGCCTGCCATATGCTCCCAGGTAATGGCGCCCGCCGCATGACCAGAGCACATGGTCAGGCAGAGAGGGGAGCTTGAATCTGGAGGAACAATAGACATCTGGATTGAAAGCCTCCAGCAATGTGGGACCTAGGTTCTCCCTGAGGAGCCAATGCAATCAAAGGCTCCTCCAGGGAACCTATGACAAACATGTGCATATGTTAAGCCCCTATCAGGTCTTTTGGGTGCGGCCGGAGGTGTGGCTCTGGCCAGCATATAATGAGGGCCCTGGAGCCCTGGAAGCATGCTTGTTCTGACCATCTACTGGGCATGATGAATCACTCAATAAAGGTTTCATGATTTCACCGTTCCTGGTCTCCTGAGTCCAGTACTCTTCAGATAGACTACCACTGATTCAGCACTGATTATATTTTAAAGAACTGGGGGGGTATGAGACCTAATTCCCTTGGCTCATAGGGAGGGTTCTAAAATTACATCACTTTAAGCTTCCAGATGTGGATTCAGATACTCGTTTCCAATAGACTTCAAACTGTTTGGATCAAAAGACCATAGAACATGTTATCATGGTCCGTCACTGCTCTACAAATTGCATTTAGTTGGAGACCTAATATTTTATTTCTCATCTTTTGCTTATGAATGCTACTAACCCTCTTCCTGGCTCCCTGTATAAAGTCCATAGTCAGGGTGTGAGTGAAACTGACCCAACTTACACCAATTTCTGTCTCTCAAGCAGACTCACAGTGGGCATGTCAGTCTCTCAGTATCTTTTGGAAAAGTCTAGAGTTTTTTTTTCCAGGTAAGAGCTTGCATTCCTGCATGTTAAATGAGTGCTGCTTTTGTATATTTGAATGTACAGAATTCGGTACTGAGAAATCTAAAATCTGTGATTTGCAGATCCACATTGTTCATTGACTGGATCATACATGGAGGAAAGAGGACTGGGATATGGGGCATACTAATGAGTGAACTGTAAAAGCATAGGTTTGGCCTAGATGTTTGCTCCCTTCCCCCTCTGTGAGCAAATTCTCCACCTGTAAACCTGAAGGGGAGGGGATGTGGCTCAGTGGAAGAACTTCTGTTTTGCATGCAGAAGGTCCCAGGTTCAATCTCTGACATCTCCAGTTAAAAAGGACCAGGCAGTAGGTGAATACCTCAGCCTGAGACCCGGGATGGCTGCTGCGAATCTGAGTAGACAGTGATGACCTTGAGGGACCAATGGTCTGATTCAGCTTAAGTCAGCTTCATATCTGTAAGCAGCCTTCAGCAAGATTTTGAAAGGTGCAAAAACACCCAAGTGCAAAAACGGGGGGAAAAAACCAGGGAGGGACGATCTGGACAGCCCTCTCTTGTAATCATTGCAAGAGAGGGCTGTCCAGATCGGCTCAATCGCAGGTTCCTTGCGCGACCACCCGGAAAATACCTGATTTTCCCATGGGTCGGAAACAGCATGAGGAATGTGTGATTGAGCCCACTTCGGTGTAGGATGGTCCTGGCCTGTATGAATGGTCCCTTGAAATGTGGGAGGAAACAGCTGTTCCTTCCACTTTAAAGGGCCGTGTGACCGTGGCCTTATACTCCCCTTATCCAATATGAAATTCCTTCCTTCCTTCCTTCCTGATATAGCACTTAGCACTGGATTTTATTGGTTGACTGATTAGTTGGATTGTTTTCTTGGGACTAGTCCTGAGAAAGATTCTGAGTAGACCTGCTTAGGATGGCTCCCTGAGTGAGCTTCGTGGTAAAGTGAAGATCTGAGCTTGGTTCTCCCCAGTCATTGTCTTGCCACCATGCTTTAGTGGATGAATCTAGCACTGAGAAGCCCTTATAGGCAACCACATTTTAAAGTATTATAGAAAGTCCATAAACACTTCAAGTTCAGCAGAGGATTCCTTTGGCATTAAGACTACTTAGTGTTAGAAAAATGAGTATGTAAGAGAAGTCCTGACCATTTTAGTCATTATAGGGTTAACCTATGCAACTTGTTGTTTTCTTAGGCTAACCTGGAAGAACTACCTGGCAGCTGGCCAATTAAGTGCAAGCCCGGGAAACCTAGAGGTGTATTGTTGGACTGATATCAGGTGTTTCCTTTCAGGGGTCAAGAAGAAGGAGAGATCCTCCATTGTAACCTCTCACTCTGTTGTAGAATGTTTTAGTGTGTAGACGGAGCGCAATGCTGCTCTTTAGAAAGCATGTTTTGTTTATTTGTAGCTAATCCCGTTTCCCTTCTATCCTTTAGTAATAAATATTTTAAACTAGAGGTAGCAATCTCTTCTTTCCAGAAAGCAAGATCCATAACTCTGAATTTTCTCTAATATTGGACAAAAAGTCCTAACACTTAGCATGTCATTAAGGTTGCTTAATATTATTGCTGTGTCCATCTGAGTTTTATCTTCTGCCTGGGCCACAGACCACAGCTTTCTGCAGAAGTGCCATTATCATCATGCCAGTAGTCCTTGGTATGCCAAGCCCAAGTTGCCTCTGCCTGTCTTCACTGTACAGCATTATGCAGGACCAGTTACCTACCAGGTATGCAGGGCCTTGAACATTTTATATCTTTCTGGATTATCAAGATCTTGTACTTAAGAGGCTGTAGTTTCACTTATTAGATGAGACAAAGGTAAATTTTTCTCACCAACCCCAAGCCAGAGCAAGTAACATATAAATTTGTCACTCTCTGATCTGGAAGGGGGATCTAGAGTAGCACATTTATTTGTTCTAGAATTTGGAGTTCTTGGGTGTAGCATTGTCAGGAAAGAATCTTTCTGTGTTATTTCACTGTGACTTGGTCACCCAGCAGGGGTGTCAAACAGTTTTGCAAATCAAAATTTAAAAGGTATTAAAAAGGTATTTTAAAAAATCAACCTCTGCCTTCTAAAGTTTTATAAGCTGCTCTTGTAATTTTGGCCATGGTAAAGTTTTTGAGCATTTCTCTGGAATACTAAGGGCTAGAAATGTTTGAAAATGTGAGCTATAATCACTGTTTCAGTGTGGTTGAGCAAATATGGTTACTTGGTGATGCTCTTTCAACATCCGTATGTATTTACTATTTTGTACTCTGCAAAATGAAGTACTGTATTGGGAATGGAGACACCCTCAGGAAAGTCTGGAAACCAGAATTTCTATAGAATAAAATTGGAGTCCAGTAGCACCCTAAAGACCTATAACATTTTCTAGGCTTTTGTCAGCCAAAGCTCACTTCATCAGATAACTTTCACTTAGTAAAGGTAAAGGTTTCCCTTGCTCAAAAGCCAGTCGAATATGACTCTAGAGATGCAGTGCTCATCTTCGATTCCAAGCCGAAGAGCCAGCACTGTCTGCACAAGTTTCTGAATAAAAACCATGACCAAAACCAATCAGAAATCCTGGATGTTTTCTTCCAGAGCCATCTAAAGGTACAGTGAATGATGTCGGTTTCTTATTATGCCTCTGCATGTGGGCCATGTAGATCCTTCCCTGGACTGCACAGTCCAAACATATAGAATTACATCTGACATTTTCTATGCATATAAAGACCAGTTTCAAAACATGCCATGTTCAGATGCCAAGATACAAGAGAAAAAATCTACATGGCTCTACATTGGCCCAGGACAGATGTGTGCTTAAGGGAGGAGGTAGTTTTCTTTTGGGATTATTTCGTAATGGAAGCCATTATCATGTGGGTTATTTGCCCTGAGTTCCTCATGGCATTGTGGTACATCCATAAACCTCCTGAAGTTTCTCTGACCTTTCTCAAATCTGCTTTGCTGCAGAGTTTTGGGAAAGATCACAGCAGAGCCTGGATGGCTGCTGTGTGGGTGGGGAAATCCAGATTTTCCTGGTCCTGCCCATGTGGCAGCCATTCCCCCTGTCCCTTTAGTTTAGGGCTGTCCAACATGTGGCCCAGGGGCCAGATGAGGCCCCGAGAGGGCTTCAATCAGGCCCGCAAGGGACTGGCTGTCTTCTGCTTCTTCCTCTAGTTCTGCTGCTGCTGTTATGTCATAGCTTGCTTTCCTAGACTCTCTCAATTGCTCAGGAGAGATAGATAGGCAAGCATCTGCTCCCTGCACTGAGCTGAGGCCCCTCCCCCTCCCAAAGTGCTACAGCACAGACATTTTGATGCTATAATTCAGAGCAAGAAGTGTCAGTTATCAGAGACTATTTTAAATAAACAAAATATTGCAAGAATGCTTATGTTTCAGGCATGCTTTTATTTTAAGTTTAAAAAAAGCTTTGTGTTTGTGTCCTTCATAAAGTTTATATCTCCACCACCTAGCATTACATTTTACGACACACATGGCCCGGCCTGACAAAGTCCAATTTATGTCAAATCTGGCCCTCCATAACAAATGAGTTCCCCTGCTTTAGTGGCTGTGGGGGGATTGCTCCTTCCTTCCTTTCCTTCCTTCCTTCCTTTCCTTCCTCCCTTCCTTCCTCCCTCCCTCCCTCCCTCTCTCTCTCTCCCTCCCTCCCTCTTTCTCTCCCTCTTTCTCTCTCTCTCTCTCTCTCTTTCTTTCTTTCTTTCTTTCTCAACTAAATATTGTTATACCATTATAATGACAGGACAATCTGTGGATCATATTCTCTGAAAATGTAACTCTCTAACTCCTTTCATTGTAGAGATGAAAGGGGGAGGGTATATCTTTGCATCAAAAGGGCTAGAGATTTACTTCTTTAAAAATGAAAGCTGGAAATTCAGAGAACCAGATACACACCGTGTTACATTGTAATGATGCTGTGAATTTGCCAATTTTTTTTTAGAAAATGGAAAAGCCTTGATGGCTGGGGGAGTGTGGCCATGGTTGCTGCCTGGATGGGGACTGGGAGAGGGAAACAATGGGGAAACCTGCCTCATGAAAGCCTTGTTGCTGCCGCCTTGTATTAGCAGCCACAGCCACGACAGGGAAACCACACAAGCCTGTCTCTGTGTGGATAACACTGAAGTCAAATGTCTGCAGTTCTGCATAGGTTTCCTCTACAGGCATCCTGATTACTTTTATATAAGATATTTTGGACCTGTGGCACCTGAAGTAAAGAACCTAATCTATATACTAATTCCCAAAGCACCCCTTCCATGCAGATATCTAAATCCACACATTGGGGGCACTTGAGGGGCAGAGAGATTTTTCTGCACACTTGGGGGAAAAATCCTAAAACTTAAAAAAAAACTTTCAGGGGGATATTTAAATCCCCCCAAAAGTTAAAGAGTGTTCCCTGTGCATGCACAGGGAACGCTCTGGGAACTCTGTGGCAGCCTGGCGGCTGAGAGCCGCTCGGGCCTCGCTGCTGGTGCCCGTGGGGGGAAAAAGACTTACCTGCGGAGCTGTAGCCGGCTCTGGTCTCCTCCTACCAATGCTCCAGCTACCGGGGGGGGGGGGAGTCAGTGGGTCTGGCAGCTGCAGGGGAGCCTGGGGAGAAAATGTGTGTGTGTGTGTGGTATGAGATTCCCCCCCCACATGAATATCGCGGGGGGGGTGACACTTGTTCTATTCTAAAGTGTCATGGCCTTTTAGACCATGGGAGTGGCTTGCCTTGAGGAGTTTGAAACAAATCTGTTTTCTTCCACTAGATCCCAGCCAAGACTAATCTTGGCTGGATAGGGAGGATGAAGACAGCTGGTCCAATTTGCCAGCTCTTCAAGTACATTTTCAAATTTGTTTTGAAGCTTTATGTGTTCTGGTTTCTTTTGCTATTTCTTCAAAGCTGGTATCCAGCATTTTCCAGAGAGTCAAGGAACATCAGTTCAGTCAGAGGGAGCTGGGAAGTAGAGGCCAAGGGCTGAAGCATCAATCTTCCACACTAGTATCCCAACTCCAGCAGTCCTTGCAAAATCTCCCAGCTAAGCTGAACAGGTGAGGAGATTTAGTGATGCCCCCACCACTATTTTTTGTGGCAACCTTAACATAGTAGTTTTACTGTGTTAGGAATGTGAGAGAGCATGAAGACAGGGAAAGAGGGAATCGAAGAGGGAAATAAATGTGGCCACAGAGTCTTGGAGTATGATGAACATGTGAACCAGCTACTTCTACTGACTGGTAGCTGCTCTCCAGGGTCTCAGACAGATGTCTTCCACATCACTTACTACCTAATCTTTTAAAGAGGAGGTGCTGAATACTGAACCTGGGACCTAGCCAAGCAGATGTCCTACCGCTGAGCCACAGCTCCTCCCTGACTATAATTCTGAGCACTCTTCAATTCCTCACCCTCAGCAAGTCATGCGGAGCCATATCTCACATCTCTGTTAAAAGAGATGGATGTAATGGTTGGAGCCGTACTTGCAAACTCACCACAAGAACTCTTAACTTGCCTGAACACTTATCATCTTGATATGACTCCTGGGAGGAGGAGGAGGAGGAGGAGGGGAAGGAGGAGGAGGAGGAAGAGAAGGAGGAGCTGGGGTACAATGCTCAGCCATCCTTCTGCACCAGCACAAGAGCCAGTATGATATAGTGGTTAAGAGTGGTAGACTCTAGTCTGGAGAATCAAGTTTGATTTCTCACTCTTCCACAAAAAGGTGACCTTGGGCCAGCCACAGTTCTCTCAGAACTCTCACAGCCCCACCTACCTCACAAGGTACCTGTTGTGGGGAGAGGAAGGGAATGCAATTGTAAGTCGCTCTGAGACTCCTCAGGGTAGAGAAAAGCAGGCTATTAAAAACCTTCTCTTCTTCTTCCTCTATATTGAGGGAAGGATTCTGTTTTAGGGGCACAGTTCAATGGTAGCTTAAGAAGCTGTGCACCTATTTTCCTGCATTAAAGCAACTATTGTTCCTTCCCACTTCTCACATTTATATCAGTCTTTGCAATATACACTATGTAGATGTCCACAAGTCAAGACAATATGTTCAGAGAGTAGTTTATGCTACTTTTTTTTTACACATTATAGGAGCCACGTTTTCTTTGTTTGGTGCATCAAACCCAATCCCAGAATGGTAAGCAAGCCATTGTGTTTGCAGGGTGTGGTCCATCACTGAAAGTGCACTGAGTTATTGCCAAGATGACACTGCCCTTACATTATGCATGTCAGTGTAATGTGCATATTCTTCACAAACTTTATCCTAAACTGTCCTGGTTTCGAACATATGGGTTGGATTGGTCATGGAGCCTCACCTGCTGGGGTCAGACACCCCTATAAAGCTACCTTTTTTTGGCTGCTTTTTTGGAAGTACTCATGACTGGTGCACTGTGCATCCTGTCTCTCTTTGTTCTATACTGAGAAAAGCAGCAGATTAGCAAGGTGATGTCACAGTGGTGCAGAGAATTGCTCCATGGGCCTCATTATGATACACCTCCTGTTCCTTAACATGTGCTCCCTGCCTCTGACTCTCTCAGGTTGTGGTTACATGCGCCAGAAAAAATGGGGTGGTGGTGGTGGTAAGTGAGGCTATTTCCTCTGGAGGAATTTGACCGACAGTTGCACGATCACACTTCCCTTTGAAGCTGCAAGTGCAGTCTGTCAGTGTGTGATCAGACGCAACTGTGGGTGGGTTGGGGTTTTTTCTAATTGTGCGTATGATTGCAGCCTCAGTTTGTTGCCCAAGTCAGTACTGGAGATACGTATTAGTTAATATAGCAAAGTTGCACAGTCATAGAAGCATGAGATCATGTGCAGTAAATAAACTCCAAACCAATATGTTGCAGAAAGGCAAAGCTTACATTTACTGAGGTTCACATCCTTGTTGCAGTGGAAAGGAGACAGAAGACTAATCTAAAGAATACTGTTCCCTATTACAAATGTTACACATCATGTGTGTGCAAGTAAGATTGCATAGCTTCTACAGGAGAAACCTGCAGGTGCATCCTGCTTTTTGCAGGTCCACATGGAGAGAGAGATAACACAAAGGGCACAGGACGGGAAGGAGGTGTCAGAGAAGGCTCCAGGTTAGACAAAGAGAGGCATCTAGCTCATAAGCAGTGTAGCATGCCCCAATGTCCAGGCATACTGAGTTGCCCTTCTCCAACAGTTTCTAACCATACCACCCTTCTACTGTTTGCCTCGCAGCTCTAATTTAGCTGTTAAAATGGAAAAGGAGTAAGACAAGAAAAGCCTTGCTGGCTCAGTCAGTTTAACCTACGCATTTCCTTCATATTTGGCAAGGCTACATCCTTAAGAGGGGCCAAGGACAGACTGGCAAATTGAAGCACAAGAGAAGTGGGGCAAAAAGACCTGGGCCGAGTTGTCACGGGGCTGTCCATTCACACTGCATAGACTGATGCGGGACCATACCGGGGAGGAGGCGGAACGGAGCGTTCATACTGTGGGATGGCCCCTGGTGGTGGCGCTGCAGCGGCGCACAGCTTTGGTCTGTTTTGCCGAGCTGCGCATGAGCACATAGGTGCATGGGCGCAGCAGCCAGATCAGCGGGTTCACATTACCAGCGCCGCTTTATGCGTGGCTTATTTGCATCCACCCTGCAGGAGGAACATGGTGGTCTGTTTTGCCGAGCTGAGCATGAGCGCATAGGTGCACGGGCGCAGCAGCCAGATCAGCGGGTTCACATTACCAGTGCCGCTTTATGCGTGGCTTATTTGCATCCACCCTGCGGGAGGAACATGCACTCAGATGGCTTGACACTGGTTTTACCCGGTACCTTTTTATTTATTTATTTATTTATTTATTTATTTATTTATTTATTTATTTATTTATTTATTTATTTATACATTCGATTTATTGATCGCTGCTTCCCACATGCAGGTGGGCTCGCAGCGATTTACAATTTTGTTGAAGACAAGGGACTAACAATTCAATTCAGTGGGGGAAGGGAAGACAACATATATAACTGAGTCTTTCTGTTGGCTTTTTGATGAGTCATGTTCCGGGCTCAGTGTTCGTTCCGTTCCTTCTCAGCTCCACACCGCCACCGCCTGGCAGGCTGCTTCATTGCAGGAGATCAGGATGAATTCCTGTGCGAGATCTTCCAACTTAATTAGCCAGCGCTGACAGATGAAACTCAGATACTAACACCTAATTATCCGAGGATTAGGTGTGTCCACTTTCTTAACAGTGGTTCCCAATTTTATCTACTTGCCGAAGCTTTCGAATCGCTGGGTGGACGATGAGCTGGGGACGAAGCTGGCTGCTCAAACCAGCGCGGGGCTTGAACCGGCAGAGGTCTGCTTAGTTCAGCTATTAAGCAGCGGATTAACCTGCTGCGCCACCGCTCCCCAGAGGATGAAAGCGCTTCTGGACCAGGTGAGTGCAGACAGCTGTGGCTGTCTGAACGGGCTCTCTTAATCCACTTGCAAAGCAGACCTCTATTGGGCAAAAATTCCTGTCTGTCCTCGGCCAGAGTGTTTTCCCCATTGCTGACTAATTCAACTGACTGTATTAAGGAGCAGGGTTTTCTGTAGCCTCCTACAGGCATTGTTCCTTTTCAGACTGAAATATCCTCTGACTATACACAGTCTTGCATTGCTGTATAGTGCCTGGTGCAAAGCCACGGTGAAGGGGGGGGGTGAGCAAAGGGGTTGATTCTTTTTCATGGCCAATGAGTGTCCTGTCCTGTCCTGTGTGTCTTCTGTCTGACCTTTGACTTAGCTGGGAACATCATTTAAAAACACTGAATACGTGGCTTGCCAGCTAAGACATTCTGGGATTTTGGAGGCCATGTGCATCAGGAAGGAAGGCTATCCCATTCACATCCCATTCCGCCACTTCCTGAATAGGTGAGGCTGTCTCAAAGTCTAGTTGTGAAATATTCTTCTTTGGACCTGCAGGAGATTTTGAACTATTCTCAGGGATAGGTGTCCCTCATCTGCAGGAGGTATTGGGCCCTATGCTGTCACTCAGATGCTGTATCTTGGACTGGAAGCCAGTGCTTGGTTCTTGTCAGAATCAGTTAATTCTGTCAATGTAATCTTGCATGCACACTATGTATTCTGTTATTTCTTTATGTATTGGACCTGTATTTTCTCCTTTCTTGGTCGGGAGGGTGACAACCCCTAGGGTGAGAACAAGGAGGCCTCTCATCCCTGCCTCCGCATTCCAGCTGCTCCGGCAGTAACTTCAAGGGGAGGAAAGGCTCTCATCTCTTATCTATGCTAAAGAACCTTGGAGCCATGAATTGTTATGTGAACGGAGGGGTCTGGTTTGGAAAGGGAAATTTACTGCTTAACACCTCACTTTTTTCCTGTGTGAACCAAACGGTCAAGACACCTTTTAGCCCGCCAATTTTCCCTCCTGGGGATTGGCTACCTATGGGTAATTCAAACTCCTTGGAATGGTATAATAGACCCGCTTGTATTATTTGTCTCATCTCTGACAATACCCCGAGACGCTGTACTAATGTAGGAATAGGCAATAAAGAACTGTGGTTAACCAACCGAGATCTGATCCTTGACTACTTTGAACAGGACTCTCACAGATTGTCAGAGATCCTTGATTGGGATTCAATCGTTCCTGACCATGTCAGAAGACGATCTCGTCCCCCTCAAACCTACCACTCCAGAGGAGGCCCCGGCTACCCCGGCGGATCCGGGGAACGGGGGTGGCGGCGGCGGTGGAGGTCCCGAGGTGCCGGTGACCACGAGCCAGGGGGCTTACTACATCCCGCGCCGCCCGATTACCCATCAGAGCGTGACCCCCCAGTACACTTGGAGCCACTTCGGGGGCCGATCCGTGACTTCGTGGGTGCACGACAGGAAAGGGGTGAGAGTTCCGCTCACCGGCGACCAGCTCGATCGAGGGAGACCGAGCTACCTAGGAGACGACCGCGAGCCGGTCCGCCGTGGAGGACCGCGTCGCCAGCCTCCCGAAGAGGAGACACTGGATTTGTATGGGCCCGATCCGTATCGAGAGGAGCAGACGGTCCCGCTGGATCAGATGATGGGAGACCTGCGGCTGCAACTCACCTCCGAGCTCCGCGAGTTGGCCCTCGATCTCCAGCACCAATTTCGAGACGCTATGGTGGCGATGCAAGGCGCCCTCCTCGGTCAAGGAGTCGGAGCCCCACAACAGCAGCCAGCACCCGGAGGGGTTCCGGCTCAGCCGCAGGCGCCCGCTCTACCGGCGCAGCCTGCTCCGCCAGTCGTCCCGGCTCCAGTCCCGGGGCCCGTTCCCGCACCGGCCCCAGTCCCGGCCGCGCCGGCCGCTCGCCCACCCCCTTCCGACCCGCTGACGACTACTTTCGATGGGGACCCCGAGAAACTACGTTTCTTCACACTCGAGATCGGGAGATTCCTGGACAGTTGGGGCCACCTGTATCCTACCGAGAAGGATCGCATAGGCTACATCGGATCCAAACTGAAAGACACCGCCAGCGATTGGTATGTGAGCCTGCACGACAACCCTGGCCCTGAGCTGCGTTCCTTGAACAACTTCATGTGGGCTCTTCGGCACCAATTCGAAGACCCGCTGGGTGAGGAAAAAGCCAGAAATCAACTGAGAAAGCTGTTCCAGGGAAGATCGTCAGTGAGAGAATACACTGAAAAGTTCCGGCGCATCGCTGCCAAAATCCACGGATGGCCGGAGGAACTCTTCATGGAGAAGTATTGGGAGGGTCTAAACCCGGAAATCTACGAGACCGTGCTGCTGGGAGGCCGTCCGGGCACGCTGACTACCTGGATGAGGGCGGCCACCGACATGGAAGAACGCTTCGCCCTAATCAAGATGGGAGCATCCGCAACCGCCGCTATCAGAGCGGGCCCACGAGCGAAGCTCCGATCCAATGTACAAGACGTCCGCGACTCGAGGTTCCGACAAGGGTTGTGTATGAAGTGCGGGGAAAGTGGCCACTTCGCCTCAGCGTGTCCAAGAGGAGGGGGGAAGGGCCCGAAGACCTCAACCCCAGGACCTGCGAGCACCCCGACTCGGGGGAAGACCCCCATGAAACCCCGGGCGTTGCAGCTGGAAGGGGCAACGAGTGAGCAGGGAGAGCTGGAGCTGATGGAAACCCAGATGTCGGGAAACTCCAACGGCCTGCAGTGAGCGGCGCAGAGCTGCAGGTCCCCCACAACGAAGCGCCATCTCCGGTGAGCATCCCCGGCCCCTTGTTATATATGGTAGTCACTGTGGTGACCCCAGGATCAGGCACCCACATGAGGGTCCGCGCTTTAATTGACTCTGGGTGCGCGCGAGACCTAATCAGCCCCCTAGTAGTGGAGGGGCTGGGACCTAAAGTCACCCCGTTAGCGGAACCCCTGAAGTTTACCCAGATGGATGGGTCCGAAATGAAGGAGTGCATAGCAGAGACTGAGAACTTAATTTTGGGAACGGGGGACCACTGGGAGAAGAGAGCTTTCGTCATAACCCCTAATGCCCAATTCCCTATGGTGTTGGGTAGCCCTTGGCTCGGGGCGCACGACCCCTACATAAAATGGAGCGAGGGGAAGATTTCGTGGGTAGACGAACGCTGCCAGAGCCACCGCTGGGACCCAGGATGGGGTCCCGGGCCCCCCAGCCCGCCGTCTCCTGCGGCCGCCCTCGCTCTCGTCCCTGCCATGGTGCCTAAGGAGTATAGAGACTTACTGGAAGTGTTCAGTGAGACCGAGGCGGACGAGTTGCCCCCCCACCGGTTGTCGGACTGTGCCATAGAGCTCCTCCCGGGCGAGAAACTCCCAAAGGGCAAATTGTATTCCATGAGCCCGGCGGAACGGGAAGAGCTGCGGAAGTTCTTGGACAAAAATCTGGCCAGGGGGTTTATCCGCCCCGCCAAGTCCCCTTTTGCGGCGCCCGTGCTGTTTCGAAAGAAAAAGGATGGCGGCTTGCGATTGTGCACGGATTATCGGGGGCTAAACGCAGTCTCCACCTCTAATGCTTACCCCCTCCCGTTAATAAAAGACCTTTTGGCGGAGGCGGCCAAGGGGAAGATTTTCACCAAGTTGGATCTGCGAGATGCCTACTTCAGGGTGCGCATAAGGGAGGGGGATGAACCCAAGACTGCTTTTAACACCCCCTTGGGGCAGTTTGAATACCTCGTGATGCCGTTCGGCTTAAGTGGCGCGCCCGGGGTCTTTATGAGTTTAATCAACGAAGTGTTGCACAAGCACCTATTTAAGGGCGTGTTATGTTACATAGATGATATCTTGATCTATTCCACTGATAAGAACGAACATGTGGCTTTGGTCAGAGACGTACTGTCAACATTACTAAAAAACCAGCTGTTTGTGAAACTGTCTAAGTGCGAGTTTCACCGCGAGTCTGTGGACTTCCTGGGCTACCGCATTTCTCAGAAGGGGTTGGAAATGGACCCGGGGAAAGTGGAAGCGGTGGTGCAATGGGAGGCTCCGCGAACGAGAAAGCAGCTGCAGAGCCTGTTAGGATTTTGTAACTTCTATCGAACTTTCATCAAGGACTTTGCCAAAGTCACCCTTCCCTTAACGGACTTGTTGAAAACCAAGGGGAGGGGTCCCGAGGCGGGAAAGCCGGGAGAGAAACTGGCGTGGAACGGGGAGTGTCAGAAGGCATTTGAGGCTTTAAAAACTCTTTTTACCTCAGAGCCCATTTTGGCGCACCCGGATGAGACTAAAGACTTTATAATCCATGTTGATGCCTCGGATGTAGCAATGGGGGGGGCCATCCTACAAAGGGACTCGGAAGGGAAACTGCACCCCTTAGCGTACATCTCAAAGAAGTTTAATGAAACAGAGAGGAATTGGTCAGTGTGGGACAAGGAAGCTGCGGCCATTAGATTGGCGCTCACTACCTGGCGCCACTGGTTAGAAGGGGCGCAGACTCCGTTCGAAATATGGACGGATCATAAGAACTTAGAAGCTTTGCGCACACAGCGGTCCCTCAACGCCAAACAACTGCGCTGGGCTGACTTCTTCTCAAAATTTAACTTTGTGTTAAAGCATTTTCCTGGGAAGGCTAATTCCCTGGCAGACGCGTTGTCCAGATTGCCCCAACACGAAAGTCTGAAAGAGGAGGTATTCGATTCCATGTTCTCCCCCCAGCAGCTGGGAGGAGCGGTTGTCACCAGGAGCAAAGCAAAGAAAACTGAGCTAACCACTGGGGACTGTCAATGGGGGGGGGAATATGCCCCTGAGGAAATAGAGGAATTGGAAGCGGTGGGAGAGTGCGAAAAAAGAGAGGACAATTGTTGGCTCCGTGGGGACAAATTAGTGGTGCCAAAAACCAAACGCAAAGAAATCCTGCTAAATTGTCACTCTTCCAAGCTTGCCGGGCACTTTGGATTCCTAAAAACTCTTAACCTGATCCAACGTCAATTCTGGTGGCCGCGCATGCGTCGAGACGTCTCGGATTTCGTCTCGGCATGTCAAACCTGCTTAATGTGTAAAAAACGGGGAGGCAAAGTCCCGGGATTGTTACACCCCCTACCCACGGCTTCCAGGCCCTGGGAAGACATAGCCATGGACTTCATTACCAATTTGCCCCCATCAAAAGGAAAAACAGTGATCTGGGTAGTGGTAGACACGTTTTCCAAACAAGCCCATTTCACTCCCTTCAAACAGTTACCCACCGCCAAAGGGATGGCTAAAGCCTTCTTTAACCAGGTGATAAAATTACATGCTTTTCCGAGAAGGGTGGTATCCGATCGCGGAAGTCAATTCGTTGCCACCTTCTGGCGGGAGCTTTTGAAACTAATGGACATAGAACCTGCCTTGAGCTCGGGTTACCATCCAGAAACCGATGGCCAATCCGAGCGAACTAATCAAATTCTGGAGCAGTTCTTAAGGTGCTACACCAACTACCACCAAGATAACTGGGTGGAATTATTACCCTTTGCAGAATATAGTTACAACAATGCAGTGCATTCTTCCACTGGGGTCTCACCTTTCATGGCAGTGGGAGGCTTTGAAGGTAAACCGCTCCCCACCCTCAAGGAAGACCCCCAGGCTCCCCCCTCAGACTTTAAAAACTGGTGGTCCAGTCTCCAGGACTCCTGGCCGCTGATTGGTAAAGCCTTGGACCATGCCAAGGAGGACTATAAAAAATATGCTGATCGTGCCCGAGCACCGGGATGGGACCTTCAACCCGGGGACTCAGTTTATCTCTCTACCAAAAATATCCACGGGCTGCAGCCCAGCAGAAAATTAGGATGGAAATATGTTGGACCTTTTAAAGTGCTACGAAAAATCTCTGATGTCTCCTTTGAACTCGACCTGCCTAAATCACTAAGTTCTATACATCCTGTATTTCATTTCAGCTTGCTGAAGAAAGATCCTGGGCCGAATGCATGGCATCCAGTTCCTCCAGTTCCTCCTCCACTGATGAAGGAGGGGAGTCCACACTACGAGATAACTGAAATCCTGGATTCCAAGACAAAGAGGGGCCATTTGTATTATTTAGTTAGATGGTTAGATTTTGGCCCGGAACACAATGAATGGATTCGTTCTGAACATGTTCATGCCCCCAAGTTAACCAAACTGTTCCATAAAATGTTCCCTGAAAAAGCTAGGTGAAGGGAATCATGGGGAGGGCAGGGTGTCAGAATCAGTTAATTCTGTCAATGTAATCTTGCATGCACACTATGTATTCTGTTATTTCTTTATGTATTGGACCTGTATTTTCTCCTTTCTTGGTCGGGAGGGTGACAACCCCTAGGGTGAGAACAAGGAGGCCTCTCATCCCTGCCTCCGCATTCCAGCTGCTCCGGCAGTAACTTCAAGGGGAGGAAAGGCTCTCATCTCTTATCTATGCTAAAGAACCTTGGAGCCATGAATTGTTATGTGAACGGAGGGGTCTGGTTTGGAAAGGGAAATTTACTGCTTAACACCTCACTTTTTTCCTGTGTGAACCAAACGGTCAAGACACCTTTTAGCCCGCCAATTTTCCCTCCTGGGGATTGGCTACCTATGGGTAATTCAAACTCCTTGGAATGGTATAATAGACCCGCTTGTATTATTTGTCTCATCTCTGACAATACCCCGAGACGCTGTACTAATGTAGGAATAGGCAATAAAGAACTGTGGTTAACCAACCGAGATCTGATCCTTGACTACTTTGAACAGGACTCTCACAGTTCTCTGTTTTGGCATTCATGGCAGATGGCCCTGTGAGCATTTTTCCATCCCTTTTAAAAATGTGAACACCCCAGGGTGCTTGTGTGGGAGTAACGTTTGCAGTTAAAGTCTAGAGGATGTTTCAGTTTGCTAGCAAGAATTATTTTTCACACCTGCTGCCTCCATGATTGTTCCAGGCACTATGGGTACACTCCAAATAACATTACAGTCATATTTTACTTCCAAGCCAAAAAGGCCTCCAGCCTATCATGAAATAGTGTTAAAATGCATACAGAATAATAAACTCAGTAACTGAAAAAAGGTTAAGAAAAATAGAAGCACAAAACATAAGAGCAGCCAGATCTTAAAGACATTCCTATAAAGAAAATATTTTTTTGTATTTTTTAAATTTGTGTGTGTGTGTGAGAGAGAGAGAGAGAGTGTGTGAGTGTGTGTGCACCTGGAAGTCATGGCAACCTCTGTTGACTGACCCCTGCTGGGGTCTGGGGGATATTCAGAGAGGTGGCTGCGTAAGGTCTGCCCCCACCTCCCACCTCTGGCATTCCAAGGGGGGTCTCCCATCCAAGTCCTTGCCGGAGCTGATGCTGCTGAGCTTCTGAGATCTGATGAGATCGGGCTTGCCTGGGCTATCCAGATCAGGGCCCTATCAAGAAAGTCTTGATCAGCTCCCTCAAGACAGAGAAGGGGCCTGTCTTCTGGCCAGTTATTCGAGAGATGGAGAAGACTCTCTCGCTGGTGGTCACCTGGGACACCTCAGAAGGCAGGGTCACCTATAATGCCCTACTGATACCCTGGACCTAGGCTGTTTAGGGCTGTAAATGTCAAAAGCAACACTTTGAACTGTGCCCAGAACCTCACAGTTGACCAGTGCAATTTATTGAGAGCTGGAGTTGTGTTCTGTTTGGCCAGCAATCTATGCACCACATTCTAGACCAGTAATTATTTCCTGACATTTTTTAAATGTAGTCCCACATGGAGCTCACTGTTGTTGGAAGTGAAGGACTTTATGCCATTTCTTAGCCTCAGACTTCAGAGGGGGACTATAGAGAGCCAGCAACATAGATAGGCCAGGACAGCGATCATCCTTCCCTTCTACTGCTCTGATACTATCCCTTTGATGTGTAGATTGCTGCTCTCAGGGAACCTTCCTTTCTTCTGGCCTGGCACCTCTCCACACTATGCTATACTTCTCCATCTTGGCATCATGAGGGCAGGACATACTTCCTGCATCTTTATCCATCCTGGCTAGTTAGACTAGATTAGAATCCTATCTCTATTCTATCTTGTCTAGAATGGAGTTCCTTACAACAAAGGACTCATATTGGTTTTGCAAAGATAAAGAGGCTTTGTGTGTGACTTTGTTTCTCGTCAGCACATGCAAACCAGAGAGACTCTGCCGTGTTATGTGCTTTGAGCACTCTGCTAACCCAACAATCCTTTAGTCTATTCTGTACTGCAGGTTACTGAGTCATATAATGGCTAGGACCATATTTCCCTCCAAACACAGGCAAGGAAATACCAGTTGTAGGGAAGAAGTGCTTTTATTATTTTTTTTGGTGACTGCTAGTTTATTTATTTATTTTTTATTACTTTTTCCTAAGAAGGGGGAAACAAAAAGGAAGAAGGAAAGGGAACACTTTTCATTCAGTGTTACTCAATTATACATATTATAAGATAGATCTCCATCCCACATTTATTAATTGGAAAACATTTTCATACTTGCTATGTTACTGTATTTACTATTTAATTATCTCTTGCTAGGACATATTAGTTATTATTCATCCTTACTAAGATTTTTCAATCCTTGTATATAGTCTCGACCAAGTTCTTTAAGGCCTCCTCCTGTTTGTGGTCCCTCTGAAATTCTGTTTTCTTGGCTACCCTGGGATGTGTCCATGGTGGCACTGGGACCCATCCAGTTTGTTTCAGCCCCCACACACCAAGCAGACCACACGTTGGATCTTGTCTTTGCCTCCTGGATTATAGTGGACTGGATTATTGTAGATGCAGTACCATGGTCAGACCACTTTGCCCTGAAGGCCCAACTAAGCACTCCTAACCCCTTCCCCTTTTTGGACGGCAAGTGGATTTATGCTCCTCTGTGGAGTCAAATGGACCCCAATAGGTTCCTGGAAGCTCTGTGGGATCCGATTCCCCCTGGCAACTCATTGGATGAGCTAGTGGAAGACTGGCAAAATCGTCTTTCCAAAGCCATCAATGAGATAACTTCACAGCACCCTCTTTGCCCCCATTCCAAATTGGCTCTGTGGTATTCCCCGGAACTGAGGCAGATGAAATGGGAGCTAAGACAACTAGAGAGAAGATGGCGACGAGCCCGTGATGAAGCTACAAAAACATCCTATAGGTTGTTTATGAAAACCTATGAGATGGCAATGAAGGCCTCTAAGAAGTGGAGAGGGCAGTGGCAACACAGCTCCAGGCTTTCTTGGAGGATGCTAACATGCTGTACCCCTTCCAGTCCAGCTTTTGCCCTCCTCATGGGACGGAGACAGTGTTGGTCGCCTTGGTGGATGACCTCTGGAGGCATCTGGATCAAAGCGGTTCAGCACTGCTGATTCTTCTTGATCTGTCAGCGGCTTTCGATATATTTGACCATGAACTGTTGAACCACTGCTTTGCCAATGTGAGGATATGGGGACTAGCCTTACAGTGGCTGGCCTCCTTTCTCCAAGATCGGGTACAGAGGGTGGCACTTGGGGGGGGGGGAGTTATCTCAGTGGCACTCACTTGGATGTGGTGTGCTGCAGGGAGCAATTCTCTCCCCTATGTTATTCAACACCTATATGCACCCCGTTGCCCAGAATATTCAGAGGTATGGGCTGGGCTGTCACCAATATGCAGATGACACCCAGCTCTACCTACTGATGGATGGCCACCCAGACTCTGTCCCTAAACATCTGGATGGGGCATTACAAGCCGTGTCTGGATGGCTCCAACAGAGCAGACTGAAACCGAATCCAACAAAGACGGAGGTCCTGGGTCGTGGGGGGTCTGGGATTGGGTTATTAGGCTACCAGCCTTTGACAGGGCTCCACTGGTGGCGGTGCTGAAGGTGAAGAGCCTAGGGGTGCTCCTGGAGGCCTCACTGACTATGGGGGCCCAGATCACTGCCACTGCCAGGTCTGCCTTTTTTCACCTGAGGCAGGTCAGGCAGTTGGCCCCATATCTCACCCCCTGCAATCTGGCTGCAGTGATCCATGCAATGGTTGCTTCCAGATTAGATTATTGTAATTCTCTCTCTTCCCTTAACTCTGCTCCAGAAATTGCAGCTAGGGCAGAAATCAGCGGCACGAGTGCTGATGTTGTTGCCTGTGCGGGCAAACATCCTCCTGGTGCTGCATGACCTGCACTGGCCGCCTATTGAATTCTGCATCTGTTTCAAGGTGTTGGTGCTTACCTTTAAAGCCCTATATGGCCAGGGGCCTGCATACCTTTGAGGCCACCTCTCCCTGTATCTCCTGGTAGTCCCTGGCCCAAGGGATGTCTGACTTGCGACATCTTGAGTTTATTTGTATTTTAATTTTCTCTCATTTGGAGGTCTATTGTCAGAAGGAATGGTGGTATATTAAATAAATAAACACGTTGCACAATGATAAGGAACAAGGATCGATTTCCCACAAGCAGCTGTGCTGCCCTTGCTCTTCCGCTTGCCCCGGTTGCATTGGTCAATTTCACACGCTTCGCTGCATGGCCGCATTTTGACCCGCATCTCCCCTTGATGTCCTCTGCATCTACTCAATCCTTGTTTTTTGAGATCGAGAAGATGCGGGGAAAATTAGAGGGAGATGCAGGTTGAAGTGTGGCCGCACAGTGAAGAGTGTGAAATTGACAAATGCAGCTGGGGGAAACAGAAGAGCGAGGGCTGCACAGCTGCTTGTGGGAAATTGGTCAAGTTTTTTTGGTTGAGACACCCTTCTTGTGAGCCTTCCTTCTCAAGAAAGCCTGTTGGAGTGTTTTAGGTAGCCAGTAAAGACTTCTGTATCTTGAAATATTTTTTTATTGTCTGGTGGCTGTCTACAGTTTTAATTGGTGCTTGGGATGATGGGCTGTTTTAAAATTTATTGTTTTTTTTTAAAATTGTTGCTAGCCACAAGGAGAGCCTTAGGCTAATTGGCAGGATATGCAATTATAGCATCAATAAAACAAAACTATTTGCATTTTTGAACTCTGTGCATGTTGGAGACTAATTAGAAATTAAAGAAAAGGCTGCCATGGATTTCCATGAATAGTTTTTTTGACACATTTAGCAGTGTAGCCTAATTAATGCTAGGGCAAACTTTTTTTTTTTAAACAAAATTTATACCCCACCTTGCAGTTCTCAGAAGGGCCACAAGGTGGCTAATTTGTAGTGCAGGCCCTGTTCTGGTATTGTAGGATGTCAGCATCTATTCCCTTTTCTCAGGTGTTCTTGAACGAGAAGGCAAGGCAAATACTTGAAAGGAGATGGAACCAAAAACTAAGCTGGGCCATTGTTACCCTTCAATGCAGTCTCCAAGGCCTCATCTGCTGGAGGCAGTTCCAGGTCTTCAAGCAGAAGGTCACGTTCATTCAGGCTCACTTCCGGGGTCATCTGGCAAGGTCAGAAGGCAAAGGTCACACTATTCTGTTCTAAACCTGAAGCACTGACAGACATTACAGCAAGTTTAAACTCTATTCAGTCCTGGTGCAAGCAAGTAGACTCTGTTGGTGTCAGGTTCCCTGTCATGTTTTGCTTTTCTATGTTTATCCCGGTTGCAGGTCCCGGTGGGAGATCGGCATCAGCTTCCCCTCTGACGGTTCCTTCCCCCTCCCCTCCTCCTCCCTCCTTCTCTGGAATGAGCTCAGATGTTTTGTTAGACTCATGTTATCTCTGTTGCTGCTTTTGTAACCTTGGGCAACTAGGCCTCTGCTTTTCCAGGTGTCTTTTGCAGGGGATTGCATGTAGGGAAATCACAGGGCCGAGGGATGGGAACGTAGCTCTGCTTACGCGCCTTTTTTTCTGAGAAAGTAACGGTAGTACATTTTGGCACTTGTTTAGTCTTTTTCCATTGGTACCCGCGCTTTTCCTCTAGTTTGAAGTTATTATATTAATTCCTCCTCTTCTGTATCTGGTATCACTAACAACGCAAGTGTTTTCCTGAAAGACCATTAAGAATAAAGACTTTGATTTGAAATACAAGGCCTGACTTATTGGATCTAATCAGAAGTCTCACAGATTGTTAGTGATCCTTCCAATCGGGAAGGAGTGAAACCCAGACCTGGCCATGTCGGATGATGGGTCCCTTGTTCCCACCTCAACCCCCGAAACACCGGTCTCCACCACACCTGTGGAGCCAGTGACCACGAACTATTATTCCTATGCTCCCCAGTCGGGGGGGAGCCACAAGTGGTGCAGTACCCCTACCAAGGTATTTCTGGTCAACCTTTGGTGGGGGTACTTTGGAGTCCTGGGTCCATGACAGGAGAGGATTGCCTGTGCGGTTCTTGGATGATGAGAAGGACTCCTGGCGGTTGAGTTTGGTCCCAGACGAACGTGATACCCCTCGGCCATCAGAGAGAGGTACGGATGACCTCTGGAAGCAGATGGACCGGAGATTCGATGAGATGCATGACCGGCTGGCAGTGGAACTACGAGAGGCGCTACTCGAGATGCAACAAACTGTGCTGGGAGCAACTGCGGGAGCGGTCCCTCCGGCTAGAGCTGGAGGGGGAGGTGGAGTGCAAGCTCAGCAGCAGGATGGCAGAGCGGGACCTGCGCAACAACCACCCGCGGGTCCCCAGCAGCCGCCAGCAGCACCAGCACAGCCGCCCCCACGTCCTGTGGACCAGTTATACCGGCAGCCACCCAACGATCCCTTGACAGCTACATTTGATGGGGATCCTGACAAACTCCTGACAAACTTCATCATCGAGACTGAGCGGTTCCTGGGAACTTGGGGCCACCTTTACCCTACTGAACGTGAAAGGGTTGGCTATATTGGCTCTAAGCTGCGGGACACAGCTAGTGACTGGTATGTGAGTCTGCACAACCCCCCGGGTCCTGAATTGAGATCAGTAAATGACTTTATGTGGGCCCTCCGGCAGCACTACGAGGATCCTTTGGGGGAGGAGAAAGCCAGGAATCAGCTGCGGAAGCTGGTTCAGGGCCGATCCTCTGTAAGGGAGTACACTGCCCAATTCCGTAGAATAGCTGAAAAGGTGCAGGGCTGGGGTCAAGATCTCTTCATCGAGAAGTACCAAGAGGGGTTGAACTGTGAGATATTTTATTTATTTCATACGACTTATATCCCGCCCTCCCTGCCAGTGGCGAGCTCAGGGCGGCTAACAACACATAAATAATACATACAATATCAGTTAAAACTCATTAAACTTACATCACAAGATCAGCAGCATACAGTACAATTTTATACATAGGTGTATCTGAACAGCACTCAGATGTAATCCTTCTATACATTCCCACAGGCTGGCAAATAAAATTGGGCCAGGGCCAAGATGTATACATTAGGCGGCCCCTACTTAAAAGCCTGGTGGAAGAGCTCTGTCTTGCAAGCCCCGCGGAACTGTAACAAATCCCACAGGGCCCTGATGTTCTCTGGGAGCTCATTCCACCAGTATGGGGCCGCCACTGAAAAAGCCCTGGCCCTTGTACCCGCCAGCTGCGCCTCCTTCAACCCTGGCAGGACCAGACGGTTTTGGGATCCAGACTGCAGTACTCGCTGGGGAACATATGGAGAGAGGCGGTCCTTCAAGTATGTAGGTCCCAGGCCATATATACGAGACTGTGCTGAGAAATGATTGGCCAGGTTCGTTGGCGGCTTGGATGAGAGCAGCGGCCGATGTGGAGGAGAGGTTCACACTGATTAAACTGAGTTCACCGGCCTCTCACTCCCTTGTTAAGAGCACACCAAAGCCCAAATTTAAAACCGCTGTTCAAGAGCTCTGAGATGCTCGGTTTAAGCAAGGGCTATGCATGCGGTGCGGGAAGAGTGGCCATTTTGCATCTTCCTGTCCCCTGGGAGCCCCGAAAACATCGAAGACTTCCCAGCCGACTCCTGGAGGAACACCATGACCCACGAAAGGAGCTTTTAAACCCCGGGCATTACAGCTGGAAGGGGCACCAGCAGAGAGCGAGAATTCCATGTTGGAAGCTGTGACAGCTCAGCCGTCGGGAAACTTCCCAGACCTGCAGTAGGAGGCGTGGAGCTGCAGGTCCCCCCTCCGGCCACGCCGCCAACAGTGAGCAGTCCCAGACCTTTACTCTATATGGTTGTGACTGTTATTGCCCCTGGAAGTGGCACCCACGTTAGGGTGTGAGCCCTTATTGACTCGGGGTGTGCTAGAGACTTGATTAGTCCTTTAGTGGTGGAGGGGTTGGGACCCAAAGTTAACACAATGTCTGAGCCTCTGTGCTTCACTCAGATGGATGGGTCTGAAAGAAAGAGGCTTGCATAGCAGAGACTGAACCTTTGATTTTGGGGACTGGGGATCACTGGGAGCAGAGAGCCTTTGTCATCACCCCCCACGCACAATTCCCTATGGTATTGGGGAGCCCGTGGTTGGGAGCTCATGACCCCTATGTCAAGTGGAGTGAAGGGAAGATTACATGGGTCTATCCCAAATGTTCACAGCACAAATAGAATCCCAGCTGGGGTTCTCCCTCCACCCCCTTCACTTGCTTGGTCTTAGAGGACTTAAACAAAATCCCTCCGGAGTACCGAGACCTGGCTGAAGTGTTCAGGGAAACAGAGGCTGATGAACTTCCCCCCCATAGACTTACTGATTGTGCTATAGAACTGTTACCTGGGGAGAAGTTGCCAAAAGGAAAATTATATTCTATGAGTCCCACGGAGAGAGATGAACTGTGGAAGTTTTTGGATAAAAACCTAGAGCGGGGTTTCATTCGGCCAGCAAAATCTCCTTTTGCCGCCCCAGTTGTGTTCCGGAAAAAGGACGGTGGCTTACGACTTTGTACGGACTATAGGGGATTGAATGCCATTTCCACCTCCAATGCTTACCCCTTACCCCTGATCAAAGACTTGTTAGCAGAGGCGGCTAAGGGGAAGATTTTTTCTAAATTGGATTTACAAGAAGCCTATTTTCGAGTGCATATCAAAGAGGGGGATGAATATAAGACTGCCTTTAATACTCCCCTGGGGCAATTCAAATACCTGATTATGCCCTTTGGTTTGACTGGAGGTCCGGGAGTTTTTATGAGCCTAATTAATGAGGTGTTGCACAAGCATTTTTTTAAGGGGGTGCTCTGTTATCTTGATGATATCATTGTTTATTCACAAGACAAACCTTCTCATGTTAAATTGATGAGAGAAGTGTTATCCACCCTCATGAACCATGAACTCTTTGCCAAACTGTCAAAATGCGAGTTTCACTGCACTGAAATTGACTTCTTGGGTTACCGCATTTCCCCAAGGAGTTTAGAGATGGACCCAGCCAAGGTGGAGGCAGTAGTCACATGGGAAGCCCCCTGCACACACAAACAGCTACAAAGCCTATTAGGATTTTGCAACTTTTACAGAATTTTTTTAAAGGACTTTGCAACGGTCACCCTACCCTTAACTGATCTATTAAAAACAAAAGGAAAAGGGCCTGAAGCCAGCAAGCCGGGTGAGTGCCTAAACCGGGTGTGCCTAAACCTGAGTGTCAAGCCGCCATTGACAAGCTAAAAAAACTTTTTACTTCAAAACCTATCCTGGCACACCCGGATGAGACTCGGGAATTCATGTTGATGCTTCTGATGTGGCCATGGGGGGGGGCAATTCTGCAAAAAGGGGAGGATGGGAAGCTGCACCCTTTGGCGTATGTCTCCAAAAAATTTAATGAGACTGAGAGACACTGGTCAGTGTGGGACAAAGAGGCTGCAGCCATCCATCTTGCCTTGTCTACCTGGAGACATTGGTTAGAGGGGGCACAGATGCCGTTTGAGATTTGGACAGATCATAAAAATCTGGAGGCATTGCGGACCTGTAGAACTTTGAACGCAAAACAGCTCCGGTGGGCTGATTTCTTTTCCAAGTTCAATTTCAAACTGCGGCATTTTCCTGGAACATCTAACCCGTTAGCAGATGCGTTGTCCAGGCTGCCCCAACATGATTCTAGGAGGGAAGAAGTGTTCGATTCCATGTTTTCGCCTGAGCAACTTAGTGGGGCTGTTGTCACCAGAAGCCAAAAGCAGCCGGCCGCCACGGCTCCCTCTTCTGAGTGGATTACAAAATGTGCAATGGAATACTCTCAGCAGGATCGGGAGGAATGGAGTGGGGAGGAGGGTTTGGAACAAAAGCCTGATGGTTGCTGGTATAAGAGATCAAAATTGGTGGTGCCTAATTCTCTTAGACTGTCTGTTTTGAATGCCTGCCATGAATCTAAGCTTTCTGGACACTTTGGGTATTTGAAAACGTTGAGCTTACTTCAGAGACAGTTTTGGTGGCCACGGATGCGTAAGCATGTCTCAGACTATGTGACTTCATGCCAAACATGTCTAATGTGCAAAAAACGAGCAGGAAAGCCTCCAGGTCTCTTACAACCCCTGCCCACCCCCTCCTGGCCCTGGGAAGACATTTCCATGGACTTCATTACTGATTTACCGCCTAGCAAAGGGAGGACTGTAATCTGGGTGGTAGTGGATTTATTTTCCAAGCAGGCACACTTTGTCCCCTTCAAGAAATTGCCCACTGCTAAGGGTTTGGCCAAAGTGTTTTTTAATCATGTGGTGAAACTACATACTTTTCCTAGGCGTGTAATTTCTGATAGGGGGAGTCAGTTCGTTGCCACCTTTTGGCGGGAGCTTTTGCAGACCATGGGCATTGAGCCAGCCCTTAGTTCTGCTTATCACCCAGAGACGGATGGCCAATCCGAACGAGTTAATCAGATCTTGGAACAATTCTTGAGGTGTTATTCAAACTACCACCAGGATAATTGGGTGGATTTGCTACCTTTTGCTGAATACAGCTACAATAATTCAGTGCATTCATCTACTGGTGTGTCTCCTTTTCTAGCGGTGGGAAGGGTATGAAGGGAATCCATTGCCAAATATCCGACCCCCCACCAACAGCTCACCCTCCCCTTTTGAATCTTGGTGGGCTAAACTGCAGGACTCTTGGCCACTCATTGCCAAAACCCTGGATCGGGCCAAAGCGGATTACAAAAAACACACAGACCAGAATAGGGCTCCTGGTTGGGAGTTGGGGCCTGGAGACTCTGTTTATGTGTCCACTAAAAACATTTGCGGCTTACAGCCAAGCCGGAAATTGGGATGGAAATACGTCGGCCCTTTTAAAGTCTTGCGCAAAATTTCCCCTGTATCTTTTGAACTGGAATTGCCTAAGACACTGAACTCTGTTCATCCTGTATTCCATTACAGCTTGTTGAAGAAAAACCCTGGGCTGAATTCCTGGCATCCGGAGATTCCAGCACCTCCTCCTCTGATGAAGGAGGGGGAACCACAGTTTGAGATTTCCAGCATTTTGGACTCTAAACTCAAACGCGGTCATTTGTTTTACCTAGTGAACTGGGTGGATTTTGGTCCTGAATGTAATGAGTGGGTGGTGGCTGATCATGTTCATGCTCCTTGATTGATTCGTGCTTTCCATAAACATTACCCTTCTAAACCTGGTGGGGGTTGATTTTGGGAGGGGCAGGATGTCAGGTTCCCTGTCATGTTTTGCTTTTCTATGTTTTTCCCGGTTGCAGGTCCTGGCAGGAGATCGGCATCATCTTCCCCTCTGACGGTTCCTTCCCCCCCCTTCCCTCCTCACCCCTCCTTCACTAGAATGAGCTCAGATGTTTTGCTAGACTCATGTTATCTCTGTTGCTGCACTTGTAACCTTGGGCAACTGGGCCTCCGCTTTTCCAGGTGTCTTTTACGGGGGATTGCATGTAGGGAAATCACAGGGCCGGGGGATGGGAACGTAGCTCTGCTTACACGCCTTTTTTCCTGAGAAAGTAATGGTAGTACATTTTGGCGCTTGTTTATTCTTTTTCCATTGGTACCCGTGCTTTTCCTCTAGTTTGAAGTTATTATATTAATTCCTCCTCTTCTGTATCTGGTATCACTAACAACGCAAGTGTTTCCTGAAAGACCATTAAGAATAAAGACTTTGATTTGAAATACAAGGGCTGACTTATTGGATCTAATCAGAAGTCTCACAATAATCCATGTAAAGGAACAGTGGTAGCAAAAGAGTCTCCATGCCAGATCATTACAACTTTTCCCTGGGGCTCTTCTTGCAGTCCAGATAAAATGATAATGCATGCATCAGGAGCATGTTGATACTGCCTTCAAACACTGCTGTTAGGATGCTTTTCTACTTTTCCCAAGGATAACTTTTGAAAATGCTTTTGTAACTGAATGCAGTGGTGATAAGAGAATGCCTGGAAAATGGCTGTAAGAGGCCTAGTTTCAGGGCTTCCTGTGCCCTGGTTGTTCTGCCGCAGAAAGGGATTGCATTCCCCACCTGTCCTGGATAGCTCCCAGCTTCTGTCTCCAAGGAACCACTGCAAAGCTGCACTTTTGCTTCCCCAGTCCCTGACATCACTATTTACTTTATGAACATTCGGTGAAGAAATGACAACAATAAAAAGTCTCAAAGTTCACTGTGACAATTGCAGACAGTCTACCTCTTTTCCACCTGCTGTTCTGCCTTGAGCAGACTTCAGAGCTCTTCAGTCTTGGCCCAGCCCTGTCTCCTGTAGCTCCTTCTTGCCATTTACTGGCAAACGAGTCTGGGGGGAAGAAGAGAGAAAGCACTTCTACGCTACAGAAAAGCAGACAAGTGAGTACTACTGCATGGGACTGGGCAGAGTATCTGCTTACAGATCAGAAAAACAAAGCAAGATAGGAGACCATGATCTCATGTCTCACAGGCTTTCTATAAAGAAAGAAACCAAATGGATGGTTCATCTGGATGGGTTGGGTGAAACTTTTTAACCATCATCCTCAGCAGGTGGAAGTGAAAAGGTGAATCAGTTTTTCCAGGTACTGTTTCCTCTGAAGGTTATAATTATATTGGTCACTCATGCTAATTTTTCTCACAGTTAAACCAGCCAAGGATTGCAAATTAATGGCTGTGATGAGAGTATACTATTAATATTCTCTTTTCTGCTGTCAAAGCCTTCTGAAGTATGTACCTCTGCCACTGCTAGAGACAGATACTGGGCCAAGGTAGTGAAGTTGATTAATCAAGAGAAATACCACTTCTGTTGTGTTAGCAAGTAGGATTTTGAATGAGGCACACCTTTTAACTTTGGAACAATGGCAAAAATTGGTTTCTGCATTTGAGTGTGAGTACAGGCCTGTTAATTCAATAAGTGTGTTTCAAGGTACAGACTTTTAACTCTATCACTTTGTCTCCATTACTGGGTACAAGGTCCACTTGGGGAGAAAAAAATTGTATGTGCTATTTACATAACCCAAGCATTACATGATAGCTGTAGTTCTTCCATGGTAAATGTGGTTGATCAAACTGATCTTTGTATTCGGGACAAACAGCTGAATTTGGTAACTATTAAGTGCAGCACTTCAACTGAGACCTTATGTGCACAAATAGCGACTGAGGTGTTAACATTATGCCTGGTTTGTGACCATTCAGACTGCAGGTATGGGAGTCACAATACTGACTACTTCCCTGGTGGCGGGGGAGGAGATCCCTATAACTACCCATTAAGAGACCTGAGCTAGAACTTGTCACCCTGACACCCAGTTGTATGTAAATAAGGAATATTTATATGATGGAACATTTGCTCTTCTTGTATCATCTTGAAGTGGCACAGTTTTACTACCACACTAGCTGTGTGTATCAACTAGTCCTTTCTTGAGTGAATGAATCGTGCAACTCAAATATTGGGCTTTGTGTTGCCTGAGTATTCTTATGAACATAAGGAGAGCCCTGCTGGTTCAGACCAACCAGTATGGTGTACTGAACAGGGATGTGCATTTGGATCTACCCGAGCCAAAAATATCCCCATACGTTTTGGGATTCCAAAGATATCCAGGATTTTTCATGAAAACCGAAAGAAAATTCCCCCAAAAATCCTGTATATATTTGGGGTAGATCCAAAAAGCAGTGGAGAGGCTGGAGCACATTGTTCCTGCCTCTCAGCTGTTTGTCGGGCTTTCTACTAAACTTTCTAAAGTTTAAAGGAACTGCAGAAGCCAGCCCGAGGATCAGCTGAGCCAGCAGGAAGTGGAGTGCTGAGCTGGTGAGGTGACTGCTCCCCATGGGGCAGCTGTTTGTCAAGCTGTCTTCTGCAGTCCTTTTAAATTGCCCCTGTTTAAAGGGAATGTAGTAGAAAGCCTGAAAAACAGCTGATGGGAAGTAATCTGCTCCGCCTGTTAGCTATTTTTTGTGGCTTTGCTGCTACCCCCCCCCCCCCCCCCCCGGAGCAGGAGGGTTTTCTTCTCTTTTCTTTTTGGACTCCAAAAATTTGGGATGTCCGAAAAAACCCAGATCTGAATACAATACCAATATTGGAATCTGGGATTTTTCAAAAATCCTGAAATTTTTTTGAGCCCAATAGACCCGAACCAAAAAATACTGGTTAAAAATACTGCACACCCCTAGTACTGAATAGAATAACCAAGTTCAAATCCAAAATCTGCCCTAAATCTCACTGGGTGAGTCACCATCCTTCAGCCAAACTTCCCTACACAGCATTTATGTAAGGATAAAATGGGCATGTATGCTGCCCTGAGATAAAGGGTAGCATAAGAACATCTGAAGAGCCCTGCTGGATCAGACCAGTGGTGCATCTAGTCCAGCATCCTGTCTCACATTGTGGCCAACCAGTTCCTCTGGAGGGCCAACAACAGGTCATAGAAGCTGAGGCCTTCCCCTGATGTTGCCTCCTGGCTGTGGGATTCAGAGGCTTGGTACCTCTGAATGTGAAGGTTCCCCTCAGTCACCATGGCTAGTAGCCATTGATAGACTTGATAGACTCCATGAATCTTTTAAAGCTGTTTATTCCTGTGGCCATCACTATATCCTCTGGCAGTGAATTCCACATTTTAATAACTCTCTGTGTAAAATAGTATTTCCTTTTGTCTGTCTTGAACCTACTGCAAATCAGCTTCATTGGATGCTCTTGAGTTCTAGTATTATGGGAGAGGGAGGAATATTTCTCTTTGTCAGCTCTCTCTAGGCCATGCATAATTCTATAAAGCTCCATCATGTCCCCCCTTAGTCGTCTCTTTTCTAAACAGCAAGTCCCAGACTGTTCAGCTTTTCTGCATAGGGAAGGTGCTCCACCACCCTAATCTTCTTGGTTGCTCTCCTCTGTACTTTTTCTAGTTCTGCAATGTCCTTTTGGCAATGTTTACCAGAACTGTACACAGTATTCCAAAAGAGGCTGCACCATGAATCTATACAGAGGCATTACAATATTGGTTGTTTTATTCTCAGTCCCTTTCCTAATAATCCCTAACACAGAGTTTGCCTATTTTACTGCTGGAGCACACAGGGTTGACAGTTTCATTGAGCTATCCACTAAGACCCCAAGATCTTTTTCGCTCTCAGTCTCAGCAAGTTCAGATCCCATTAGCCTATACTTGAAGCTGGGATTTTTTGTCCCAGTGTGTATCACCTTGCCGGGGACTACATACTGTTGGGGAAATGAGGGGTGCAGGGGTGCAGGAACCTTTTCATGCACCCTCATTCCCACTCTGTTAAGTTTTGGGGAGAGAGAAAAGCTGGCTTCCCAATTGCAGGGGGGGGGGGGAGAGATTCTAAACCAAAACTTAATTTATTCCATTATATACTCTCAAATCAGAAAACACTTTTGTAGCATTTCAATATTCAACATAGACTATTTCAGCGCAATCCCAATATATAAATAGTGCACCTAAAATTCTATAAAGGATATCCTTGGTTGCTCTCCCAAGACCCATAATGGAAGGGTGGCTGACCAGAACAACAAGGAACAAAACTAAATCCAGACATTAAGTACCCTTTTTCACCCATAGAAGCTAATGTAACTGTCAGTCAAGTTTGTGATGAGCATTTGACATACATCTGTGATGTACATGGCAAAGCTCAGCCTATTCTTTCTATCGTTGGGGGCAGGAAAATCAAGGAAAGCTGGGTTAAGCTAGGTTGACTCAGAGAGTCAAAGCTGACTAAGAGAGTCCCAGGAAGCTAGCTTCAAATATTTTATCTATTTAAGATTTGATAGTGTATAAACATTCCAAAAGGCAAAAGTCATGTACAGTGTTATCTTGAAGGCCACAGCACTTAGCAGAGTCCTGAAGCCTCCTGGAAAACAGAACCACAGACTCAACTGTAGAGGCCAATTGCTATAGAAATTAAAGAATCATAGGTGTACCAGAGGCTCAATCCATCCCTAAGTCAGCAACACTTACCAACACAACTTCATTTGCCACATTGTCACCCATTCACTCAGTTTGTGGCGGTCCTCTTGGAGCTGTTCGTGGTCAGCCTTGTTTTTCGCCATCCTAAATGATTTTGTGTCATCTGCAAACGTGGCCACTACACTATTCACCCCTCGTTCCAGATCATTGTTGTATAAATTAAATAGTACCGACTGTAAAATGGAACCAGTGTCCTCTGAGTAGTATAAATGCATAATTTATTTGCAAAATAGTATATATGGATATATATATGTTTAACCAGGGTGCTTTTTTTTTTTTTAAAGAGGAACTCTCAAGAGGCAAATGAAGTTTTCAATCTGTATACTGAAAACTCATGAACTTTTAATCATTTTTAAAAGAATTCTGGAACTCCGTTCCAGCACGTTCCCCCAGGAAAAAAGACCTGTGTTTGACTGACTTCATAGTCTGTGGCTTGCCTTATCTGCATTGTTATCTGGAACCATCTGCTTGTACTCCCTTTCAGTTTCCCATGGTAAATTCTGCTGCTCTCTCCCCCCCCCCAGTCATACTCAGGAATGTCCCCATTTTTCACTGAAAGATCTGAAGGTATAAGATGATAGTCAACAGTGGCCAATATCATATGCCACTGAGGAACTGTAGCCAGTGCACTGTGGTCTCCATGTAGTATTTTATTCTCCATGTAGTATTTTATTCCCAAAATCCTCATTGCTTATAGACAATTTAAACATGAGGGTGCATTCCCTGGCCATCTTGACTAGCAGCTTCTCACATGCCTATTATGGCTTCTCTAGGTGCGGCCTGCCTAGAAGTAGGAAAGTGATTTTTAACCTATGTCCTTATGTCAAGGACACAGCTATGAAAATACTGATTCATATTCTAGTATTCACAAGAGAAAAATCTATTGAGAATTGTGTGTGGAAAGTGTGTAGGTGTGAAACAGCCTCCTGACATTCTGGTAATATCATGTGGATTATGTGCTGCTGTACCACTGACTTTGTTGGAGAGGTCCACAGAGGGCTTTGCAGTGAGGAAAGTGATGTCTGGAAAAGGAGTTCCTTCTGCTTACTTTTGAAACTTCAAGCAAGTCACAGATAGGAGCTATCTTCAGTATACAAATCTGAAAAATTTGACATGAACACAGAATTATGATCTTATTGTTCCAGGATTGTATGAGGATAAAGCAGGTGGCTGGCCCTGACCATAGTCCAGCAGTGAACACTCCCTGCATGCCTGCATGATTTTTCTCCTGTCCTGATTACAGAGGCCTGAGAACAGCAAGCAGAGAATCAAGTCACTGATCAAAGGCGCTGAGGAGAACAGGAGGTGCCTGGGAATGGTATGTCAACAACATATGGGGTCTCATCTGGCAAAGCCTAGTTGTTTATAAAGGCAGAGGTATTTGTGCTGGCCCTGAGTGAGCAGGGCAAGTTAAACTTGAGACTTCATCAGTAAGTGTTACAATTCCTCGAAGAACCATGTGTACTGTTCCCCCCACACCTGAGGTGGTTCCCTGTTGCTAAAAGATACTGACTTACATCTCATTTCGTCCCCCTTGGTAGTGTAGAGAAGTAGCAACACTGCTGAAATCAATTTGTGAATTCAGATTAAAGCCCCCTCTTCCCACGCATCCTGGTCCTGATCCAAACAGAGCTCATCACAAGCCTGGGAATCAAGTTCCAATCTCCCAGACTATGTCTATTGTGTGGTTTGTTCTGTAGTTATGCATTATTGTAGGTCTGTAACTGAGAACTTGCTGTGTTAGATGAAGCTAATGATCTGCTGTTGCCTCTGGACATGGAGGCTCCAGTTAGCTCCAATTTTGATCTCACAATAGCTGTTGTTGTTATTATTATTATTATTATTATTATTATTATAATTAACCCTATTTTGTCTGTTCAGAACATCTGTGCAGGCTTGCAATATAAATAAATGGAAGCAAATTCACAAAACATACAATAAAACTTAAAATGGATTTGCAAAACAGAAAGTCAAGAAAGAGATCAAAATGCATTTATACTATGCAGACTGCTGTATGCTCATACTATGCAAGCTGCTGTATGCTGGGGTTAATTGTGTACTGAGTATGCAGCTGTACCACAGTAAGGTGTATTGTAGGTATGTGCAATCCCATTATTAGAGTATGCATTGGGATGCCAGTGCCAAATCTTTTTAATGTGTGTGTTGTCATAGAATGGGCTGTCCAGTTAAAATACTGGGACACTGATGCCACTCAATATGTTATTATGATGCCACAGGGCTCTTTGTAGTTTTCCTATACCAGTCCCAGATGAACATGATTAACCCTGCCTTTGGAGTAATACTTTAGTATAGAATGGTTTATTTTTAAAAGATGGCTAACATTAGCAAATTTTGAAAAGCAGCTGCAAACACCCAAGTCCTAAGGACCCAGTTCCTTTAGTTCTTCGAAAGCTCTATACTTTCCATCTCCAGAGCTGAAGAGTCAGATGCCTCAGTACAGCCTGTCTGCATCAGTCATCACCATGGGTTGTTTCATTTGCATGCTTCTGAGAATCAACTGTTTTTTTCCTCCTTTCAGTGAAAATACTATTTTGCTGTTGCTATGAACTTATCAGACAGTTGCCACATTTCATTCTGGGATCTGTTGTGTTGCACTCAAACTTTAAGTAATTCTTCAGAGCAATGTATATATAGCCCATTGCAAAGGGAAACCTTGAAAATAGTTTTATCACTTTATGATCTCACACACACACACACACTATTAGCCACTTGTGGCTCCCATTTGTGGATAGCTAAATCTGTGATCTGGGCCAAGCAGAGGCTCAACAGATTTTTCTGTTAGCCAAACTGCCTTATATTATTAAAAAGCTTGGTGAATTATGAATATTAAAGGCCAATAGGCATAAAATATTGGGATATAACCTGTGTATACCAGAGTCAGAATTCCTGGAGCCTATGAAGAGATGAGGAGATCAGGTTGCTGAAAGAATTGGTCTTTTTACTTAATCACTCTCAAGCATACAATAATAATGACCAAGCACTCACACACACAATACAGGAGTAAGAAAACAGAGTTGAAAAGATAGTGACATTTGCATAAGCAGGAGTATCATTGGTGTGTGTGTGTGATACGTTACCTGTTCAACAAGATAAGTAGATCATGCAGTGAAAAAAGAAACACAATTTTGGTGGTGGGGGGGTGGATTGTGAGTCGGCCAGCGACACACATGGAATGATTCCAACAAGGTAGGAAGGGGCGAAGAGAAGAAAGCAAGCTCAGGGAGAGCTCACCTTAAATAGCTAAATTGTGACTGAGGTGATAGCCAGGTGGTCACAGGTTCCCAGGAAGTATTAGAAAAAACTATACTCGGGATGGGTGAGACAAAAGGAAATGATAGTTGGGCAATTTAGGGTTGATGGTTAGCAGGGAGTGACACCTCTTGGGGAAGGGGGTGAGACAAAGGAGAGGGTAGAGGGATCCAATCACAGTGCTGGTCCGGTGCTTCACCTTAATGGATGCTTGGCAGAGGCATTATCTGAAGAGGTGGCAGGAAGGCTTAATGGCTTCTTTTGTCTTAATCTGGGCGACAGACTTTGTTTGAGAATGGCTTGGGGGGGGGGAGGAATATGCTACGTGGTGAAGAAGAGATCTCTTCACGGCTTCTGTACAGGAACATCTGTCCTCTGTCAGAACATGGATTCTCTTCTGGTCTGCTGCTGTCTGTGTTCATGGAGGTCAGGGGTGTTGGTCTGCATCACAATCCTTGTATGGATGCAGAGGTGCAGGGGCAGAAGTCTTCTGTAGTCTCTGGGTCCACATCTGGCTTGGCATGCTTCTTGAGCATAAGGCTCCCCTTGGCCACAGTGTGCAGTCCATAGTCCAGCACTGAGCACTTCACTTGGGACCACAGCTCTGTCCATTGCCCTGGCACACGCTCTTCACAGTCCAGCATAGTGCTATCTGAAGTGGCTTCATGGTAACACTCCTCAGGTGTGCAGAAAAATCTTAAAACAAAAATAAAATGGGGGCAGGTTTAAATCTCTCTCAAAAAAAATTGTGCTGTCTGTGCACATATATAGTATGCAGTAACATTCTAAAAAAGCACAGCTGACCAGTTTTCTGCCCAGATATCTCCATTCCTTGTTCCCAGAACTGATTTCTGAACTGCTTTATAATGGCTTTTGTTTTTTATAGAATGGCCCTTCAAGGCAGATGTACCAATTTTCAAAGTGAGAATATAGATAATTCTTTACAGGCTTAAGGGTGATAGCAAGTGCATACAGGAGCAGGTCCAGCACAGTAATCTATCATCAGATAGTTTAATTACAATAATTTTGTTCAACATAATGAGCTGTGGCACAGAGAGATTCATGCTATGGTGATTCTAAGAACAGATAAATAAAACAAAACAGTTGTCTTTTTTTAACAAGATTTAAAAATTGACAAAACATGCTAGAAATTAAATGACAGCTGTCAGCTAATGCTGCCATTCCCAGGTGGGAGGTGACATGGGAGGGGATGCAGTTCCCCCTCTCTCCTATGCTGGCCCCCACCTTTGGAATGTCTCCTCCTGCTAGCTTATCGCACTGTGCCTCCCTAAACCTAACCTTGAGTCTGTTGCAGTTCTCAGCTGCTTCTCATTCCCAGGTGTTAACTTTACTTTCCTGCTTTTACCCTGGGAACAAATGTCCAGTATAATTGGGCGCCTTTTTCCCCTTTTCGGTGATTGGAGGTTTCACTTTGAATTGCTCTTTTGAATACAGTATAATTGTATCCTATGTCCCCCCTCTCCCCCATTACTGACTCGAGACGTGTAGATGACTACTAGATCCACTGACAATAAATGAACTTTTTGGTTAAGAACTTCTGGTTGCAGTTTGAAATCTCTTAGACTCTCACACACCTGCCCTGGGATTTTTCTGTAAGGAGGCCTGTCTGACAATTAAAGCAACATATTTAAACTATTGGCTTTACATTTTAATACCACGTTGTCACTCATTGGCAACTGATGTTGGAAAACTTGTTCTAAAAACAAAATAACCTGGAGGAAAAGACCTTCTCCAGACAGGTCTGTTCAGTGTGATTTTAGTTTTCATCATCCCCAACCAAATCAAAGGTCAAACAGATGTCATGCAGTTGGTCACATTCCTTCTCTGTGACCTTTGCCTTTTTAGTTCCTTGGGTCCCAGCCCCTGCAAAAAGGTTACTACTAAATTTGCAACAGTCAAGTAGAGATAACAGAAACAGGCGAAGGAAGGATGACCCCAAACTCAGGTCACCAAACCATGTTTTGTCACTATGTGAATGTATCTGGAGTGAACTTCTATGCTGCCTCTAGGGCTGCCAAGTCCCCCGGTAGGGCGGGGGAAACACCGATTTTTAGTGCTTTCCCCCGCCTTTTCCAAGTTGGCCACCGGGGGGACAAAATGGCTACCTTAAAAGGGAAATGTCTGCAGAGAGCCTGCCCTGCAGTAAAAATCCTCACCAGACATTTCCCCTTTAAGAAGTCAGCAAGAGAGCTTCCACAGCAAGAGAGGTCCGCCCAGAGATTAAGGAGGGACAGAAGGAGCTGCTTTTGCATGTGGCTGGCAAAGTAAGTTTCTTTTCCAGCTCCTTTCCTTCTCTCTCCCTCTTTCTTTTTTCTCTGTCTGTCTGTCTGTCTCTCTTTCTCTCTCTCTGTCCCCATCCAGCAGAGGTCTATCAGTGGCTATTATAGCCACAAGGTCTAAATGGAACACTTTGTCTGGGGCAGTGATGCTCTGAATTCTTGGTGCTTGGGGGGCAACAGTGGGAGGGCTTCTGGAGTTCTGGCCCCGCTGCTGGACCTCCTGAGGGCACCTGGTATTTTTGGCCACTGTTGTGACACAGAGTGTTGTACTGGATGGGCTGTACTGGATGGGCCGATCCACTGTGGCTTCTCTCCTGTTCTTATGATATGAAAATCATATTAAGCACTTGTGTAGCACTTAGTGCTTCATATTCTGCCGAGCTGAGGAAGGATTCAGTAGGGCCGTTGCTCAGTGATAGAGCATCTGCTTGACATGCAGGAGGTATCAGCTTCTTCAGCTAAAAAAGGATCAGGTAATAGGTGACATTAAAGATCTCAGCCTGAGACCCTGGAGAGCCACTACCAGTCTGAGTAGTCAATACTGACCTTGATGGCCTGATTCAGTATTAGGAAACTTCATGAGTTCATGTGTCAGCCTGTGGAAGCAACATCACAGGATGTGACATCACAAAATGATGTCACTTCCTTTCTCCTGGCTCCACCCCCAAAGTCTCCTGGCTCCACCCCCAAAGTCCCCAGATATTTCCCAAGTTGGACTTGGCAGCCCTAGCTGCCTCCCCTTTGGTACACTATTAGCACCTTCTTTTGCTATTTGGATGTAAATCTTAATTTGCCACAACATCTGAACTGGGCAACTTTGGTTTGCACTTGTGTTCCAAACCAGAATTGCAAATCGTGATTGGGTGTTGCTTTTCAGAGTCAGTCGTTTGCCAGCTTGGTTCCACATTGTGTGAAAGGAAAGAGGAGGAGGAGAGAGGTGGTGCATGAGCTCAAGGCTCGTTCTGGACTCTCTTCACATAGTGCTACTTCATGTTTTGCCATATCTCTAAATTGCTTGTTATACTTCCCTGCTCTTGTTCAGTTGTCTGTCCTCACTGTTGTAATTGTGCTTGCAAGCTTCTTGAGTGCAAAGACCTACCAATGCCATGGGCATTGACAGTACCATTCATATAGTTGAATAAACCACCTATTGTTTTAACCTCAGCACAGTTCTCTTTATCTGTGGCATTATAGTTTGCTGATCCTTTTTCTCTTATAGGATGCTCAGCTGCTGGAAATCCCTGCTGAGCTTGCAGCCCTTCTCCACTTGGCTGAAGGTGAGTGGAGCATCTTGGACTTCCAGTCATTTTTCTTGAGCTGTGTTAGAGGTTTGTGAGACCTTATATTAGAGCTGAAATTTACTCACCTCCTCCCAAATGCATTCCAGCATACTTCTGTTTAGACCGTCTATTGAATATTCTCAAATCTTTGCTGTCTACAGCAAATTGTTCTTAGCTTTTGATATTTTGCAGTATTTGGTAGCTGACATAATGACCCACCAGCTGGCTCCTTAGTTGTCTGGGTCAGACCTTGCTACATTGATCCATGCAACAGTCACCTCCAGATTGGACTAATGCAATTTGCTCTACGTAGGGCTACCCTTGAAAATGCTTTGGAAACTGCAGGTGGTCCAGAATGCAGCTGCCATGTTGCTGATTGGAAAATCATGGTCAGCTCATATTGCTCCAATTCTGCAGCAGCTGTACTGGCTACCAATTAGTCTCCGGATCCAATTCAAAGCCTTCAGTGCTTTATAATGGCCAGTTTGGTGTAGTGGTTAAGTGCGCGGACTCTAATCTGGGAGAACTGGGTTTGATTCCCCACTCCTCCACTTGCACCTGCTGGATGACCTTGGGCAAGCTATAGCTCTGTACCAGCTGTTCTCTCAAGGACAGTTGTCTCAGAGCTCTCTCAGCCCCACCTACCTCACAGGGTGTCTGTTGTGGGGAGGGGAAGGGAAAGGAGTTTGTAAGCTGCTCCGAGACTCCCTTGGGTAGTGAAGGGTGGGGTATAAATCCAATCTCTTCTTCTTCTTCTTCTGTGGTCTGGGACCCTCATACCTATGGAGTCACCTCTCCCATTACAACCCCCACGCGCCCTTCAATCATTGCCTAGGGGCCTCATGCAGGGGCCTGGCCTCAGGATGGCTTGGTTAGCTGTCACCAGGGGAAGGACCTTCTCAGTTGTGGCCCCTGCACTGGGGAATGCATTCTCCCATGACACCCGTGCCCTGCCGGACTAGGGTAGTTTCCTCAGGGCATGCAAAGCTGAATTATTTAGGTTGGCCTTTGGAGGGTAACCATGTGTTTTAATAGTGGTATGGTGATGGACACATATTTTAATATTTTAATGTTAATATTTTATATTTGTTATTTGTTTTTACCTTATTGGTTTTCATGTTTTAAGTTGCCATGAGACTCTTTGGGTGACTAGTGACTAAAAAAAATCTAATAAAATAAATTTGAATGTCCAGTTTTGAGGTTAAGATTTCATAGTCAAAACACAAATTTGAATTCCTCATTCAAAATTTGCTGAGCAAATTTGGAACCTTCAACTAAATTTTGAACACTTGCACTTATTAATGAATTTAAAAGATGTTCACCATGCACCTACAAAACTCAGGGTGGCTTACAACAGTGGACAAAAAATAGACAATGAAATCCAGTTGTACAGCAAACAATCCTCTATATACTAGCATTGTATATCACTATGGTTCCAGTCTTAAAAACACCTTCCAGGGGCAAAGCCTCAGTGAATAACATGGGACTTATTTCTAAGTGGACTTGCTTAGGATTGATCCCTATATCATAGAGTACAATATCCTTCTTTTTGTCTAATGCATGGTCTTGTTTGTTGGCTGCCCTGTGGTTGGCCTTGCTGTTCAGTATATGTGCAGTTCAATTGTATTCTGCATGCTTTTCAGCTCAAGTCAAAGGGCATCACACTTTGGTCTTGGGAGCTCGTCATTGATTTGAGATATGCGGGCGTAGGCTGTGGCTTTCCAAGAACCTTTGAGCTTGCTATTTAAACCTTTCTCCATTCTTACTCTCCGTTTTACCAACACAGATATCATTTGTGTAAATCTGATTATTACTACATGACCTTTGGGTTAGCTGCTCGTGTGTCATTCTCAACTGTCTGTAACTGAGTTTTAAGCATTGGCTCACATTTATCGTTTGCCTCTCTCCTCATGCTTGTTCTTTTCCCCATTGTAAGCTTGAGATTGTGAGGTCCTTGAAGGCAGGATCCTCTGTATTCTTTATCTTCTGCAAGGCACTATGTACGTTGCATAAATTGTTAAAAAATAAAAATGCTTAAGTGCTTGCTACCCAGAAGACAAGCAGGTAGTTGTCTCCCTTCCTAAGCATTCACCAGGGGAAACAGCCAGGGGGGTACCTGCATGTGTGAGGAGCCATAATGTGGAATATCACTGCTTTTCGTTTTTCTTTGTGTTCCAATCTAAATTCTCTTAATGGAAAATCCAGTTCTGTGTTGCCACAAACACATTTCATCTTAGGCTTCCTTCTTGTGGCCTGAAATATGTTAAATATGTCAGTTCCATGTTTGGGCTGGCAAAGGGAAAGGAAGGGTGTTTGCCAGGGCAAAGACTTGGGACTACGGGTAGCAACAGAAGAGATGTCTAAAGCATAGATGGCTCATTTGAAGCTCTTCTTAATCCAGCCCTGGGAAGGAGGCTGGAGAGAGATGGGTTGAAGCCATAAAGGAGACAAAATGTATCTGCAAGGTGTTCAGGAACTGTGCTACACTGTGGAATCAGTAATGTATTTGCTTCTGCATTGCTCCTGATAACTCCTTTATTCTATATTTCACTTACCATGACCTCTGCTTGTTTACCGGTTGGGAAGCTGCCAGCTACATACTCATTCCCTATCTGCAAATCTGTTGGTTGATTAATTTTGACCAAGAACATTTCTTGAGCTGCTGTTTCCATATTTTTCAGAGCTGTGTTGTACACAAGAAGCAGTGTGAAGAAACTGCCCGGGAAAGTGGAGATGATTCAAATTATTCTCAGAGTTCATAGTATTTTTTTCCCTATCTTGCAGGTCAACACCATGGCCAGATTAATCAAGTCACGGAAGTTTCCCCACCAGAGGTCAAAGCAAAGGTTGATCTCTCTCTGCCACCCAACATCAACACCTTTCCCTTCTCTACCTTTATGAAATCTCATTTCCAGGTAAAAAGTTGCTGGAAGAAAGGGTAAAAATCTCAAAAGGCGTGCTTTCGGACTTCCTTGTCCCAAATAGCTGGAAGTCTATTGTTTTGGAGGAGGATTTCAGCTTCTTTCCCACCCCTCCCTCAAATTCTAGCTCTTCCTTCCCCCTAGCCCACTCCTCCTCCAGTCCCTGATCCCTTCCCCAGGCACTCAGCACTACAATCACACTAGCAGGGGGGAAAAGAGGCCTTTTCCTCCCCGCCCCCCATACCAACAGTTATGCTAGCTCTGAGAGGGAGGCATAAGCCATTTTCTAGACCAAAGGTCTCTGACCTTTTTGAGCCTGCAGGCACTTTTAGAATTCTGACAGCGTGGTGAGCACAGCTGCACAATGGATGCCATAAAATGGCTGTTGCAGGAGGTGAAGCCAGCTACAAAATGGTTGCCACAGCTTACCTTCAGTCCCACAGTGAAGATTCTTGTGCCATGGTGGCAACTGCTGCCCAAGAAATGCTTTTAAAAAACCATACAGCCAATCAAATCTCCAGTGGCCAATCAGAATTCTTGCTGGGCAAAAGCCCCACCTTGCCCCACCTACTTTCTAAAGTCACTTAGCAGGCACTAGAAAAAGTGTTGGTTAGGGTTGCCAGGACCCTTCCTCGCGCCAGTGGGGAAATTTGGGGGGCGGTATTCCAGGGGTGGGCGGGGACACCCCCAAGCCCCACTCCAAAGTGTGACCACCCACGACCCCCCTCTCTCAGCTGATAGAGGGGAACCACTGGCCTGCCAATCAGCTCGAGGGCACTTTAAATCTAGCAGGAGGGAGGAAGAGGGGCTTTCGTGGGCCACATGCTCAGCTCACAAAAAAACTCTTTAAAGGCCAGCTGGCTGGAGGCAGATTGGAGCCCTCAAAAGTGGGGGAACCCCTGCCCAGACCTGGGGACTGGCAGCCCTAGTGTTGGTGGGTGCCACAATGCCCATGGGCACATTGCTGGGGATCCCAGTCTAGATTTTAGTAATGCTAATTATGAACTTAGCATTTCTCTTCTTCGTATGGCTTGTAGGAAGCAACTTTCCCTGCCCTTGGACAGCCTCTGCAACAGCCCTTGACCCGACTGGATGCTGAGTACAAACAAAAGGCTCTGCAGCTGAACAAACTGGTAAATAAATAAAGAGCAAGCAGATAGGTCAAGAGGATTGGGGATGGATCTGTTTTTTTCCAGACCACTGAAGTGTAGTTTGAAAGCAGCATTGCTTATCTTTTGTACTCTTTTTAGGCCATTCAAAAACCTGCAAAACATATTAAACCCCAGTGACAATGCGATACAAGAAATATGTTTGTGTTGCATACTTCTTCATTCAGCAGTTTCTTCAGACAAAATGGAGGCTTCAGTGTCTCCTTAACTCCAACTCTGCTTTCTCTCTTCCCTTTCTATCACTGCTGGGTATGCAGTCTCTGGAGAGAAAAGTGAGGTTCTTATTCAAATTAGGGAAGGAATGACTGCATTGCTCCCCCCCCCCCTTTCCCCAATCCAACCCATTTCTCTAGCTTTCTCCAATATACTTCTGGCTCTTTCTGATTTTCCCCACTCCTGTCACTTTGAATTTATATATTTTATTTATTTATTACTTCATACTTGTTATGTCCTGGACGCAATTCCACAGACAACCAGGCTGCGACTCTCTATGTGTACACTTGTATGATTCTTTGATGTGACCAAACATGTAATGGTGCCAGCCATGCGGTCTGACCACATGGCCTGGAAAAGGTACATGCTTGAGGTAAAAGAACAATAGCACCCAGGCTCCTAAAGATCCACCTATCAGGGGCTTAGCATATTCAAATGAACCAATGTAATCTCTGATGGGAAGATTAACCTATCCCGCAGTGTGGGTGTGGACGGGGGCGAGGCTTTTCTGTGCATATAAGCTGACCCCCGGGCCACCTCAGGTATGCTTGTTCCTGACCTACAATAAACTTGATCATGCTGAAACTCACTCCACCGGCCTCCAGACTCCAGTACTTTTCAATACTTTTATCCCGCCCTCCCCGCGAACGAAGGGCGCAAATGAATCCCCTTGCATTGTGTGTTTTGGTACCTGTCAGAGTACAGTTGCTCAGGAATACCATTTAATGACTTCCTTCAGACTTCACAAACCTTTCATGTCTGTACAATGGTTATTCTTGGACACTCCCTCCCTCCTACCCTCATGTATGGAACACAGTTGAAGTTTGGGAGTCCTCCATCTAACTCCAGTTTACTGTGGTGTCCAAATGCTGGGTGCCTGGACAAACTGAAGTTTATTTCTTGCTCACAGACTGGGAGGTAAGCCATTTTACAGAAGCAATGGCTAGGGAGGAGGCTGAGGGAGAAAGTTCAGGACTCCAGTGATTAATGTTGTGACTCATATTGTGTGTTTGTGCAACACCCATCCATAGGTCATCAGTTAACCAGACTTGAAGAGGGACCAAACTCCTTTTCCACCAGTTGTTTATTTAAAAATTCACCTGTTAAATGGTACAGTTTTAATAGGATCCTGACCACTGGAGTACGAGAGGTGCTCTTTTTGTGTGCTCAGATATGCCATGGTACTTCCATTACAGGTACTTCCGTTAAATTTTCAGCTCCAGCGGTAGACTTGAATTGCAGTCCTAAACTGTCTGCCATTTATTTTCACTTGATTTTGATTGTATTATAATGAAATGTATTTGCTAAACAGCTGTCTCTTCCAAGCAGTGTAACTTTGTGTGAGTTTGTATGGGGAGAAAGGAAAAGGGAAGGACTCTTGATCAGTTACCTTTTCTATGTTAATTTTTAATGGTTTGTTTTTCTTTTCCAAACTGCAGCCGCTGGGGATGCTTTTCCGAGGAGAGAAGTGTGGGAAGAGAGGAGTTCTGTAACCTTCTCTTGCCATTTCCTGCTGAAAAACATCCCCACCGCCTGCTTTTGTCTTCATTGAGGAAAACATAGGGGTAGCTGCAGTTCCTCCTCCCACTGCCCATTAGTCCAAGCAGCTTAGGGATGTTTCTTCTTCTTCAGCATTTCAATAAGAAAAACAGTCTTTAATGATGAATTTCAAGTGCCTTTGTTTTCAGAGTGGTCTTGCTAAGAAGCAGCATAAACCAGTTGGCTTTAAGCTCCCAGTTACAGAGGTGGAAGGATTTTTCAGTCTCCATTTCTGTTTGTAATTGTCTCTGTTCTGGGATGAAGGGGAATGGGGAAGTCCATTTACATTTTCAGTTCAGGTCCACTTATGTTTGAGGCTGGTGCTATTGATTTTCATTGCATAGTCACTGGATTTCTTACAGATCCTGCGATTCATAAATGAGAAGGACCTGCAAAGCTGGCAGGAAGAGCTCCTGGGAAACTATATAGTGCGCCAAGGGTTGGCCAGCCCCTCCCTGCGTGATGAACTGTTCAGCCAGGTGGCCAGTCAGGTGTGGAAGAACCCAGACCTGGAGCAATGCCAACGAGGCTGGGTACTGATGGCTGCCTTTCTGGGCTCCTTCACCCCTTTGCCCGCTCTGGAGAAACCCCTGCTGAAGTAAGAAGAAAATGACTTTGTTTTTGTTTTCTAAGTAATCTGAGACAATGGAGTAGCTTGCTGAACAGATGCTGCTATGTTGTGGGTTTACAGGTTTGTGTCAGACTATGGTCTAGACGGATATAATGCCATGTGCCAGCGCAAACTCCTGACAGCCATGACACAGATAGAAGATGATCCAGAGATATCCCATGTTTTTCCTCCCACTCGGCTGGAATGGACCACTAACCAGAGGAAAGGCAAGATGGTGCTGGATGTATACACTTATGAAGGTAACTGTTCATCCAGCATGCAGGTCAGAAAGGGACTGTGGGATTTTTTTTTTAAACTGAAGTGAAAAGAAGTGGAGCTGTTGCGACTTTGAAAAGAAAAGGACAGACAGCTGTTCTATTGTGCTCCCATTTGGTTCAGGTGGGGATGATGATAGCAAGACCACAAAGATTTCCTCTTTGTGAAAGGAATGCTGTGCCGCAGTTCAGCCATACTGCCAGGAAACTTCATCCGAACACTGGCCATAAACAGCCCTCTCATAGGCCCACGGGTATTCACCCTTTTCTAAAGAATATGTACTTATGAAGTCATGTAGAGCTGTGCTAATTGTTATTGTGACTTTCTTTGAATGAGGAAGAGACTGGAGACCTTTTGTTGTTTATGGTCAGGGCTATTTTGGGGCAGGAATGCAGAGGAACGGAGTTCCGTCTGGCTTCTGAGTTGGCCACACCTACAGCCTCTCCCCCTTGGGTTCCCCAGGCACCTCACAAGCCACAGGGCGCCTGGGGAAGCCAATCCAATCCAATCCATGGAGGGATGTTTTATTCAAAACATCGTTCAGCTCAAAGACAGCTCTAGCAAGAGCGGCACTCAACTTATAGTGTTCCAACAAATAACTATATACATCGTAACTGGAAACACGCAGTCTCACTGGACCTAAGCAGGGCTCTGCGATTGGTTCCTTGGATTGGCTTCAGGACCAATAAGGAGTCTTTATTCGGCAGCCAATAGGAATGGGGGAGTTAGGATACCAGAGCCCTGACAATGCAATGCAACATAACATAATAGAACATAACAGGAGCACAGTGGCCTGGCAGCAGAAGGCTTGAGCTGATTTTTTTGGCTTTTATTTGGGCAACCCAGCCAGTGTTCCCTCTAAGCTGAGTTAGTGGGAGCCAGCTCACTTTTTTTTAGCCTCCTGCTCACACATTTTTGTCTTAGTTCAGGAAGGAGGTCTCCATAACAAACTAATCTATGCCGCAGCCAAATCACTCACTCACAGCTTTAATGTCAGTAGCTCACAAAGTAGAATTTTGACTCCACAGCTTAGAGGGAACATTGAAGCCAGCCCCAGCTGGCAGTTCTGTGCCTCCTCTGCTAGGGCGGGCTGACTCCTCTTGCAGCTTGGTTGCAAGAGAAGCCAGCCCAGGATTGTCCAGGGCAGCGGGAGCTGACAGCTCCACTTTGCCCCAGCTGGCCCTCTCTTGCAGCTCCGGACTGATAAACAGAATCCACAAAGGAAATGATCCTGCAGGGAGATGATCCTGCCCAACAGAGCCCCAGCTAAGCCTGCAGGGAGAGTTATTTCTAAGGGATTGGCTCCTTTGCAGGCTCCATTGGGCAGTCCCTCCGGAGCTGCAAGACAGGATCACCTTGAGGTATTGGGAGCTGTCAGTTCCTGCTGCCCTGGCCAATCCTGGGCTGGCTCCCTTTGCCGCTTACAGCAACCACTGACTAGGGAGCGGGGGGGGGGGGGGGGGAGACAACCTTCTGTCTGTCATACCATGGGCCCAGCATCAGAGGCTTGGTGCCACTTTGGGCTCTCCAGCATTGATGCTGAAGGGTTGGGGGGGGGGGGGGAGCACGACAGCCCAGTAGCAGTGGATGCAGCAGTGGGGGAGCCATGATACGCACAGGGGGAACCCTTTCCTTCTCTTCGATGGCAGTGACTGGGGGGTAGAGTTAAGAGAGGGAAGGGATCCCCCCCACGAGTATTGCAGGTCCCCAACTTGTCATATTCTAATAACGAAGTCAGGAAAACTTTGGATACTTAAATTTGGTGACTGGAGCTGTGAACAGGCAAGACAGATCTTTCTACAAACCTGAAAAGAACCCTAGGTTTGGAGAAAAAATGTGAAATCCAAAAGATAATACCCTGGGCAGCTCAAAAATTTGAAAATGATAAATGGAGCACCTGTAGCTTTAAGCAATGGATTCCCTCAGTAGCTGTTGGTAGGCAACCACAGTATTCCAGGCTTTAGTTTCTGGCCGTGGTCACACGGCACCAAATCCCGGGATAAAGTCCTGCTGGACTTTATTCCGGGATTTTTACTTTCGGGTTGGGATGTTCACACATCCTAACCCCGGCAGCGGTGGCAGCTGGGGGAGGCAAGGCGAGGGCCACCCGCTGCCTCCTCCCTGGTCTCACCTCCGGGCTGGGCTGCCCACCCAGCTACCTCCTCCTGCTGCTGCCGCGGCTGCCTTGTCCTCCTCGGCGTGCATCTGGCCCGGGGGCAAAGAGGCTGCTGCTGCTGCCGTCTGGGAGCCCGGGCCACAAAGACCACTCATGAGCCCAGTACGGGCTGGCCGGGACTTGAAAGGTGCCCGGTTCTCTTGCGCTGCGCAGCGGGCAGGCGCTGTGGCGGGCGGCCCAGGTCGGCAGTCTGGGGTGTATGCTGAGCCAGCAGTTCCTCCTGCTTTAAAGGGTCGTGTGACCACGGCCTCTGTCAGCAAAAGGGCAGGGGGAGGGAGCAGAGCCTTTTCTAGCCCCATTTTGGCCTCTGAGGGATGATTCATTGGAGCCAGGCCTGGCTAGGTTTGCCAGCTCCAGGTTGGAAAATTCATAGAGATTTTGGGATAGAGTCTGAGGAGGGCAGGGCTTGGGGAGGGGAGAGGTCTCATCTGAATATAATGCCATAAAGTCCACCCTCCAAAGTAGTCATTTTCTCCAGGGGAGACAAATTTCTGCTGTCTGGAGTTCAGTTGTAATTCTGGGATATTTCCAGGTCCTGCCTGGAGGCTGGCAACTCTAGGCCTGGAAACAACCTCTGGGTGATTTGATACCACCCGATTTGCATGACTGAACTAGGCCTGGACTGTGAGACCCAGGTTCAAATACCCATCTTGCTCTGGGAGCTCACTGGGTGATTTTGGACCAGTCAGCCTTTTAGTCTAACTTACCTCACAGGGTTGTTGTGTAAATAAAAAGGATGAGAAGAGAATAATGTAAACTGCTTTGGTTCCCGCTGTTGAGAAAGGTGGGGTATAAATGAAGTTAATAAACAATAAATCTAGCCAAAGATAGGAGGCAGATAAAAGGTAGGTTGGTGAATGGCTGATAAGGAGAACATGAGGCAGGGAGAGGATATGTGGATTGCCAAGAGGAAGGAGGAGGGAAAGAGGAAATTCCTTGAAATTTGGAGGGTGGGGAGGGTAGGATTTGAGAAGGGGCAAGACCTCAGAGAGGTGTAATGCCATAGACTCCGCCCCCCCAAAGCAGCCATTTCCTCCAGGGGAACTAGGGTTGTCACCCTCCAGATGGGGGCAAGAGATCACCCAGAATTACAACTGCTCTCCAGATGACAGAGTTCAATTCTCCTGGAGAAAATGGCTGCTTTGGAGGGTGGGCTTTATGGTATTATACCCTGCTGAGGTTGCTTCCATCCCCAAAGCTCGCCCTCCGCAGACTCTGCCTCCAAATCTCCATGGATTTCTTGACCTCTGTTTGGCCACCCTGAGGGGAACTGATCTCTGCAGTTGGGAAATCTGTTGTGATTCCCAGAGGTTGGCGATTGAAAAGCACTGGAGTCGGGAGGCCGGTGGTAGTGATTTCAGCCTAGCAAGTTTATTTCAGGTCCAGATGAAGCTTAAGAAAACGGAGGTCAGGGGGGCTGCTTATATACACAGGTAAGCCGCACCTCTGATATCACCCAAACAAGGCAGTTGGATAAGGCAATTGAATAAGTTTCAAGGTAATTGGATAAGTCTCAAAGTAACTGAAGAAGTTCCAAGGTAACTGAAGAAGTCTCAAGGTAATCGAATAAGTCTCAAGGTAATTGGATAATCACAGATCTAATCACAGAACATAACAGCAATGCTAGAAAGAGAGAAGAAAGCAGGAAAGGGGGAGAGACTATGGGGGCTTTCAAGGAAGGGAAAGAATAGTGGGAGGGGGAAGTCCTTGCAGGTTCCCACTTGAGCAACAGGAATCTCAGCAGCTCAACAGGCAAATTCCCCTTGTGTTTAGCCCTGCTGGACACCCTTCTGAAAGCTGTTGTGCTACTATCTTAGTATCATTTCACCTTAAGGGATTTTGTGGAAGTAATTATGGGGAAGGAGGACTAGAGACTGAGGATGGTGGAAGGAGTGTGGCTTCCTTTCAAATGTGTGGCTTTGTTTTATTATCTGAGTAATATGAAGATCTTTCTGCACAGAATTTGCTGTTTGCTGAAGACACAATTAATAGTATATATTGATCCTCGGTGGCTCAGAGGTTAAGGTGCTGAGCTGCAGACTGGAAGTTCAGTAGTTCAGCAGTTCAAGACCTGAGTGCCGTGTGACAGAGTGAGCTCCCGTCTCTGGCCCCAGCTCCTGCCAACCTAGCAGTTCAAAAGCAAGAAATTGCTAGTAGATAAATAGGTACCACTTCAGTGGGAAGCTAACAGCATTCTGTGCACCTCGGCATCTAGTCATGCCGGCCACATGACCACGGAAACGTCTTTGGACAGCGCTGGCTCTTTGACTTGGAAATGGAGATGAGCACTGCTCCTTAGAGTCAGATTCGACTGGCTTTTGAGCAAGGGAAACCTTTTATTGATCCATAGGGGTGCTAGTGGGAAGTCGTTTCGCTTTTGGGCAACGGGTTGGACCAGGAACTTGGTTTCTTCCACCTGTGGGATGGGATGAACTAAAACAATGACAGAGACTATTGGAATCCATTGGTTCTATCCTAAAAACTAGGGTGTGCACAGAGACAAAAAAAAAATCAGTATTTTTCAGATTCGGGTATATTAGACCCCAAAAATATCAGTATTTCCAATATTCATGAATTCCAATACCAGTACGGTATTTGAATTCAGGATTTTTTTGGAAATTCCGATTTTTTCAGCTCCATTATGTCCTATGAGGACCATTATAGTCAATGGGGAATCTATCTGGGGCTCTACAGAGGCCCATGGGGGCTGTTTTTGAGGTAGAGGGACCAGGTTTGCAGTGTAGCAGCTGGTACCTCTCCACAAAAGTTTCAAGTTTCCAAAAAATTGGAACAGGGGGTCCAATTCTATGGACCCCCACAAATGTTTCCAATGGAGGGGGAAAGAGCAAAAAGAAAAAGAAAGCAAGGGCAATAGAAGCCTTGCAGAACAGAATCAAAGTGCAGAGAATCTCTGCAGTTGAAATTGAAGGGGGGGATTTTTGCAAGCCCAGCAGAACCAGTGCAATATGCCCAGCAGAACCAGTGCCACTGTGGCCGTGCAAACCCAACAGGACTAAGGTCAAACCAGAGAATCTCTGCAGTAGAAGCTAAAGGTGTGGGGGGCATTTTCTAAGCCCAGCAGAACTAGTCCAATCACAGAGTGCCCAGTACAACCCAGTGCCATTGTGGCAATGCCAACTCAACAGGACTGATGTCAAGCACAGAATCCCAATCCAAGCGAGGGTGGGTGGGTTTGTAACTTAGCCCGACAGAACCAGTGCAATATATTGCCCAGCTAGCAAAACCCAGTGCCACTGTGGCAATGACAGCTCCACAACGAATCCAAGCAAGGGGGGTTTGCAAACCCAGCAGAACCAGTGTAATGTACTAGTGCCCAGCTGAACCCAGTGCCACTGTGGCAATGCCAATTCAACAGGACTGATGTTAAGCACAGAATCACAATCCAAGCTGGAGGGGTTTTTTTGCAAGCCCAGCACAACCAATTCAATGTATGGAATGCCCAGCAAAACCCAGTGCCATTGTGGCAATGAAAGCTTAAAAGGACTAATCTCAAACCAGAGAATCCCAGCAGTATAAACTGAAGGGGAAACAGTTTTTCAAGCCCAGCACTCACAGTTCAGTATACAGCAGAGGTGTTAAACTCATTTGTTACAAGGGCCGGATCTGACATAAATATCTCTTTGTCAGGCCAGGCCATGTGTGCCATAAAGCATAATGCCAGGTACTGGAGATCGAAATTGTATAAAGGACAGCAGCTGGTAAGCTCTGAGTTGGTGTGTCCTCACTGCAAAGCCCCCTGGAGTGGGAGGGAGGTGCAGAGGAAAACCCACAGAGGCAGACTGGAGAGGTAGCAGTGCAGTGCTGGGCAGATGCTCCTACGATGCTTGACTGCTGTAGGTGAAGTTATTCTGCTGTGCTAAACCCATAATGGAGTGGTTCTGCCCACTCCCCCCCCACACTCCCTCCCTTGCATCAGTTTCTTGTGGGCCACATAAGAGCCCTGGATGGGCCGGATCTGCCCCTGGGCCTTATGTTTGACACCCTTGGTATACAGAATGCCCAGCAGAACTCAGAACCACTGTAGCACTGCAAGCTTAAAAGAACTGATCTCAAAGCCCAGAGTCACAACAAATCCAAGCAAGAGGGGGAGATTTTGCAAACTCTGTACAAGAAAATGGGCAGGGAACAAAGGAATGCCAGCAAGGTGAGGGGAGGGAGGAGTCTTAAAACTGACAAGACAAGAGCAACCAGGAAGTCTATAAAACCCTAGACACATAAACAAAAAAGAAAAGAAAAACCGGACTTCCGGTTTCGGCAAGCTCAATGGCGGGCGCATCTTCCTGCAGCTCTAGGAGATACGATGTGGGCTCAGCGGTTTGAGGGGGCTCTGAACTGGTTTCAGGCCCCCAGGAACCCTGCAGGGGGACCCTGCCTGAGGCGCTTGGAGGTGGCCTCTCTCCGGGATGGTGATCCCGAGATCGAGGTGCCCCCCTGCTTCCATAGGCTCAGCTGCTGCAGAAGCCTCCAGGCACGCTCAAGTGCACACCAGATGGCTGCAGAAGTCTGATTGCAGCAAAGAAAAGATTCTTTACTCGGGACGCGTGGCGAAATGTGAGTGAAGAGGTTCCTTTCTCTTTTTACTGGAAGATTCTCTGTTGTGAGCTTAACAGCTCAAAGTGAAGGGTTTTTTTTAAAAAAAAAAATTTAAATCCCCCCCACCTCCTCTTAAAGAACCTGTGCCACAGAGAATCTATATTCAGAGAGTGGCTGAAGATTGAATGAGACGAATTTAAGCGATTTAATAGAAAAAGGAAGGCTTTTGACTAACTTGTGGGACTTTACTGTGAATGTAAACAAAAAACGATGACTGGTCAGGGAGAAAAGATGGCGGGGAAAGCAAAACCTTCCCTTAAAGCTCCATCTACACTTCTGGGCACAAAGTCTGAGTCCAGTACAGACCTGACTGCAGCTTTGGCAATAGCTCTATGCCCTTGATGGACCAGCTGAATACTGTTAATACTAAGCTGGATTCTCTGCAACAACAGGTGACAGAGGCAAATAAGAGGTCTGATCAGACAGCTAAAGGGTTGGCAGAAGTTAAAACCAAAGTTGAAAAGACTGATTTAAAGCTGATCATGATGGGAAAAGAAAGGATTTCTGACAAAGATAATTTGCTGAAACTTCAGATGGAGAGGTCTTCCTTTTAATTGAGATTTCAGGGTTTACCTGAACAAAAGGGTGAGAATCTCAAAAAGATCCTCAGTGATGCTATAGCTCCAATGACAGATTTGCAAGTGGATTAACTACAAAGCGATTTGGATATGGTCTACAGGACCTATCCTGAATTTGTAAAGAAAAAAAATCTGCCTGGAGAAGTTATGGTGAGGTTCTCCAAAAAGTCAATTAGAGACGTGGTGCTCAAGGCCACTAACAGAAATGCCCTGAAGATCCAAGAAGAAGATATTAAAGTGTTAAAGGACATTCCATTTGAGGTGAGGAAGAAGAGGAAACCCTATAAAAATTTGACTGCATGTCTCCGAACAGAAGGCATCATGTATTGCTGGCTTATTCCGGAAGGCGTTTTCTTTAACTATAAAGATAAGAAGCAAAGAATTGATTCAGCTGCAAAGGCCAAGAAATGTTTGGACTACTAGAAAGAAGGAAAAGATAAAGTGCCATCAGAGGACTCTTTGGATTTACAAGAGAGCATTTATGGTCTGGAGAGTTCGGACATATCGGAATGTAAAAGCTCAGGAGATGAAGAGTCAAGATTCAGCTTTGGGGGCAAGCAGCACCAAAACCCCAGAGAGGAAAGAAGAAAAAGAAAAGTAGCAAAGAAAAATAAGCTGTATTTGTTGAAAGTCTTATTTGTTTATATAGTCCATTATGAATATCAGTCACTCATATTTGTAAGCTTTTAAATTAGAAATGTTAGCATTTTAAAGCCTTGTTTATTTTAAGTTTTCCTTGAACAGATTGAAGCAAGATATTTTAATAGCAACTTTTTCGACTTCTGTATACCTTCGGGTAGTTTAGTATTTTAGTTATGGTAGTGGTTTTAGGTGTTGTAGTTATAAAATCAATAAAAAAAATCATTTTTTAAAAAAGAAAAGAAAACCAGTCCCCTGGTGCCTTGGAATGCTGGCACCCAATCTTCCCAGAAAATTCCAAATATATCCAGAATTTGGGGGGGATTTTTTTTTTTTTTGGTTTTCCAAAAAAATCGCAGATATCTTTGGGATGCTGAAATATACCTGGAAAATACCAGTAAGGTATTTTTCAGGTATATTTTTGACCCGGATGTATCTGAATGCACGCCCTGACCGTAGACTATTGGAATCCATTGGTTCCATTAGAAAGACCATAGGAATTCACTGTATTTCTGAATAGCAATTGGAAAGCATTGATATAAAGGAAATAAGGCTGTGACAGGCAGTTAATCCCGCCATTGGCCCAGCTGTAATTTGATCTAGATCATTTTAATCCAGCATTGCATGACCAGACAGCACCACCATGAATCGCTTTACTGCTTATGTGCATATGTGCCTCACTGTCTGCGGACGTCGCATGTTTAAGCGGTTATGCGTGCATCACTAAGACTTTTTTAAAATGATGGCCATTCGGGATGGTCTAGAGACTATCCCTATGGGCTGATTGCGCACTGGTGGAATGACCTGATGGTGGAAAATCCAGCATTGGTCCGTCGGCCAGATTTAGACAGGACTTTAACCACTATCTTGATCGACGGACTACTGACGAAAGCAGCACGATTCCCAGATGTTGAGGTCTGGACATGCACTTTAAATCCACTTGTGCCTGGCACAGCTCAAAAGAGCTGTCTGAATGCACCTAAATTATTTACGATCTGATCTTTAGGAACTGTCTCTAAGTGGCAGACTGTAATGCTTTCCCCCCCCACGCTAATAATAATTCCAGATGGATCATACATATATGCACACAACATTTATTTGGAAAATTTCTATGCCAGGATAGACATTTCGCAAATACATGCAGTACTGAACACTTTCACTGCTATAGAGCTTAAAGCATTACAATAAATAAGATCATGACAAACATTTATCATTCAGAGAATATTATCTCATTTATTCAATTAATAAAATTAATAATAAATAAATAAATAAATAAATAAAATAAATTATGGGTCTCCAAACATGATCCACATTTTTGTCATGTTGACAAAGCTTTTTTAAGAGTATTAATTTTATTACTCCATCTAACAATAATTTTGGAAACACAGATCTGTGCTATTTTGGGATGAACATGTCACACACAGTCCTTCAGTGTTGTAGAGAGCAGGTTATAAAGCCTGTGCATGCACAGACATTCATTTTTTTTAACTTTTTCAAGGTTTTCACATACATACTCCTTTTTAAACATTTCAGACACCCCTCCCACCAGGTTTGTAGAAATATCTGTCCAAGTCCTCAGTGGCCCCATTGTGTGGATATTTGAGCTGCATGATGATGAGGCCACCTATGGGAACTAGGTATGTAATGGGTTGTTGCAATATGCATAGCATCCTGTTTCCTTCCCTCCATACACCCCATAATAATTCCCACTGTTCTCTGCTTGCCCCTAGAGTAACTAAGATTGCAATCTTGTGCTTTCTTCCCTGGGAGTGAATCCCATTGAACTCAGTGGGGTTTGCTTCTCAGGAGACATGCATAGGATCGGACTGTAAGTCTAGCATTGCCCTTGCCTTGAAAAGTACTGTTCATATGGTTAACAACTGGACTATGTTTAACAGTCTGTCTTTCTTTTTCTCTGAGTAGAGGAGAAGATCTCAGCTGAGGTGGAGTCTTGGACAACAGGAGAGCAATATGCTGGTTGGGTTTTGAGTTCAAGGTACATCTAGAGGGAGAAAGAGGAATAATGAATTATCCAAATTAGACTGTTGATCTTTGACACCCAAAAGGCACTGAATGAAATCTGTCTGTCCCAGCGGAGGGTGAAAATCTTGCCACATCTAAGTCCGATTGTGCTGTCCCATGTTAGGCAGGCCATTGCCGGTAATAGCTGCTTTAGAAGTATGGGCAGTTTAGTTAATATTTATGCAGTGACTAGCTCCAAGCTGTAACTTTCATCCTCACTGTAAGCTTTGATCATGAAACTATTTCGCTCCTTCAGTTAATGAAAAACTCCTCCAGGCTTTGGACAAAGCTTGTATTGGAAGTATGGAGACGGAAACTTGGGAGATTTGGTTTCTGCATGACATCATTGTGCTTCTGCCAACCTTCTGGATTTTCCCTAGCTCCCCTGCAGTTGTCCTGGAACAATGTACCAAAAGGGGGCTTGGGAAAGTGTGGAAGGAAAGTAGCAGATTTCCCTCTCCCCCTTCCACATCTGGCTTCATTTCCCTTCCCACCTTGGTATTCTCCCCCCCCCCCCCCCACTTCCAGGCCAGAAGCCTTTGTGTTTCAAAAAAAATGGTAGTAGATGTTTTAACATTATAGCACTATCCCAACTACTGATAATATTTTAAAAATGGTAATAAGCCTACCAGTGTGTGCGTGGGAGATGATAGGAATAGGAAAGCCCAAAGTAAATCTCTGTGCATAAGTACATTTGATGTTCTAAATTTCTTTGCATTTGTAATGCCAATCGGAGCAGAACAGAGAGTCCTCCCTACGCAGAAGTAACCCATGTGGTCTCTTGTTTCATTTAGCTTTTGCAAGATATTTCAGCAAGTTCCAACTCAATTGGAATAGCAAATTGTTTGAAAGGTCATAAGTGTCTCGTTGACTCGACCCTCTGGGTGGGTGTCCATATGGCAATGCAATTCAATTCAGTCTAGAGTGGTGGTAGAAAGTGCCATTAAGTCACAGCTGACTTATGGCAGCCCTATAGGGTTTTTAAGGCAAGAGACATTCTGAGGTGGTTTCATAGAATTAAAGAATCATAGAGTTGGAAGGGACCTCCAGGGGCATCAAGACCAGCCCCCTGCACAATGCAGGAAATTCACAAATACCTCCCCCTCCACACCCATAGTGACCGCTGTTCCATGCCCAGAAGATGACAAAAAACCTCCAGGATCCCTGGCCAAACTGGCCTGGAGAAAAATTGCTTCCTGACCCCAAAGTGGCAGTCAGTATTTCTCTGGGCATGTAAGAAAGTGCCGCAAGAACTAAGCACTGAGGCAACCCTTCCTGCCCTCCCTCTCATGATCGGCCTAAGTTCATACAATCAGCACTGCTGACAGATGGCCATCTAGCCTCTGTTTGAAAACCTCAAAAGAAGGAGCGCCCACCACCTCCTGAGGAAGCCTGTTCCACTGAGGAACCACTCTAACTGTCAGGAAGTTCTTCCTAATGTTTAGCCGAAAACTCTTCTGATTTAATTTCAACATGTTGGTTCTGGTCCAACCTTCTGGGGCAACAGAAAACAACTCCGTACCATCCTCTATATAACAACCCTTCAAGTACTTGGTTATCATATCACCTCTCAGTCGTCTCCTCTCCAGACTAAACATACCCAACTCCTTCAACCTTTCCTCATAGGACTTGGACTCCAGACCCCTCACTGTCTTCCTTGCCTTACTCTGGACACATTCCAGCTTGTCTATATCTTTCTTAAATTGTAGTGCCCAAAATTGAACACAATACTCTAGGTGAGGTCTAACCAGAGCAGAGTAAAGTGGTACCATCACTTTGCATGATCTGGACACTATACTTCTGTTGATACAGACCAAAATCGCATTTTTTTTAAAGCATCACACTATTGACTCATGTTCAGTGCCTGGTCTACTAAGACCCCTAGATCCTTTTCGCATATACTACTGCCAAGACAAGTCTCCCCCATCCTATAATTATTCATTTGATTTTTCCTACCTAAATACAAAACTTTACATTTATCCCCATTGAAATTCGTTTTATTTGTTTTAGCCCAGTTGTCCAGCCTGTTAAAATCATTCCGTATCTTGACTCTTGTCTTCTACTGTATTTGCTACCTCCTCAATTTAGTATCATTTGCATTTCCTCTATCCCTTCATCCAAATCGTTGATAAAAATGTTGAACAAAACAGGTCCCAGGACAGATCCTTGAGGCACTCCACTTGTCACTGCTCTCCAAGAAGATGAGGAACCATTAACAAGCACTCTTGGGGTACAATCTATCAACCAGTTACAGATCCACCTAACAGTCATAGGATCCAAACCACATTTTTCCAGTTTGTCAACAAGAATATTATGTGGAACCTTATCAAAAGCCTTACTGAAATCAAGATAAACTATGTCCACAATATTCCCCTGATCCAACAAGGTAGTAACTTTCTTAAAAAAAGAGATAAGGTTAGGTTGACATGACTTGTTCTTGAGAAACCCATGCTGGCTCTTAGTAATCACAGCCATCTTTTCTAAATGCTCAAGGAGTGTTGGTTTGATGATTTGTTCTAAAACCTTGCTAGTTATAGATGTCAAGCTGATGGGTTGGTAGTTACCCGGATCCTCCTTTTTCCCATTCTTAAAGATAGGGACATTTGCCCACCTCCAATCTTCTGGCACCTCACCTGTTTATTTTATTTATTTATTTTTATTTTGTTCTCCAAGAATTCTCAAAAATAATGGACCAAGTCTCAGAAATTACATCAGCAAGTTCTTTTAGTACCTTTGGATGCAGTTCATCTGGCCCAGAGGACTTAGTTTCATTTTTAAATGCTAAGTTTTTATGTACTACCCCTATGCTGATCTTAGGCTGCAACTACCTTCCCTCATCACATGTTCTGTTTTTGCCATGTTGAGTACTCTTTTCCTCACAAGAGAAGACAGAGGAAAAGTAGGAATTGAGCAGTTCTGCCCTCTCTTCATCACCTGTTACAATTTCACTTTCCTGTCCCTGCAATGGGCCTACAATGTTCTTGCTCTTTTTCTTGCTTTGAACATAAGAACTTTTTTTTTTTAGCATCTCTCATTAGCCTAAGCTCATATTGAGCTTTAGCTTTCCTAATTCTCTCTCTACAAGCACTGGTTATTTGTTTATATTCATCCTTGGTTATAAGGCCCTCCTTCCACTTTCTAAATGAGTCTTTTTTATTTCTCAAGTCTTTAGAAAGCTGTTTACGGAGCCACCTTGGCTTCTTTAGGCTCCTCCCATTTTTCCTTCTCACAGGAACTGTTTGTGATTGTGCCTTCAGTATTTCGCTTTTAAGAAACTCCCATCCCTCTTGAACTCTCTTCTCCTTAAGTATTTCTGGCAATGGGATTCTACCCGGCATAACGTTAAGCTTGTCAGAATTTGCTTTTCTGAAGTCCAACCTATATGTCTGACTATGTGCAGCTTTTACCTTCCCCAAGACTGTAAATTCCAAAATTACATGGTGCCACTACACAGGGTGCCCACTACTTTCACCTTGTCAACCAGTTCTTCCCTGTTGGTAAAAATCAAGTCCAAGATAGCAGATCCCCTTGTTTCCCTCTCCACTTTCTGGAAAATGAAGCTGTCAGCAAGACAAGTCTGTCCTTTTCAAATAAGTTGTACCCCTCGATCCTAATATTCCAGTTGTGACTGTCACTCCACCAAGTTTCAGTAATGCCTATTAGGTCATAGTCCCCTTCCTGTATTAGGACTTCAAATTCCTCCTGCTTGTTTCCCATGCTCTGTGCATTAGTGCAGAGACATCGGAATCCATGTTTTATGTACCCTGAGGTTTTTGTTTTTGTACTGACATGTGAGTTAACGTTATCTAGCATATGTGCCACTCCCCATGCCATTCCCTGCCTCTGTGTAGCAACCCTGGACTTTGTTGGGGGTCTCCCATCCAAGTCTTAAGCAGGGTTGACCCTCCTTAGCTTTTGAGACCAGGCTAGCCTGAGACAGTGAAGTCAGGACAGAGTAAAAGCTTCAAGATTTGATGTTGTGTCAGGGATGATGACATTTGGGAAATGGGTGGGTAAAAAATGCTTCTGATCTGAAGTTTTTGAGATCTAGTTTACTAATTTAATCGCTGGGCTGTGGAGCTCTTCTAATTCTTTCTCTATTTTTGAGCTATTGGAGTGGTAATTATCTAATTCAAGGGGACTAAGAAGGTAAATACTGAAAGATGTTGGGATGTTTTGGAGCATTTTCCACACATTCACAGGGCATATGTGTTTATGTAGAGTGCAGGTATATGAGCATCTTTGTGCCTCGCCAAAACATGTGCAATAATGCAGAAGCTGAATGGATGACAGTCAGTTCTGTCTTTCTATCTCTGCCTCACACATTGTTTTCCGCCATCCTCTGTTTCCACTCCTTAACATGACATCTCCTCACTCTACTGATCTCAGGGGCCTGGATAGGATCCCTCGTGGCTGGTCTGTATCCATGTTTACAGGTAAGACATGGCGGGATCTACCAGGATGTGACTTTGTGCTGGATCTCATTGGAGAAATGGAGGAAGGCAGTTCACCCTCTGGGTCCTCCCCTAACTATCTTATAACACCAGAGAGGGATGAAAGCTACTCTCAGCAGAACTCTCCAGAAACGTAAGTGATTCCCTCATTGCTGCTTGTTCCCTTTAACCTTTCTCAAATTCCCAGCAATCTCTGCTTTTGTGATGCTACTTGTCTTTCTCCTTTGCATCTGATTAAGAGAACTGTGTTTCTCAAAAGCTTATGCTACAATAAAGTTTGTTTGTCTTAAAGGTGCTACTTGGCTTTCTCCTTTGACAGGATGCTCTTGAACATCCCTCCTGCACCAGCCATTCAGGCACCATCATTACCTCCAAATTTTGACAAAGAATGTGTCGCCTACCCAGGTGGGTCTCAATCTGTGGGCAAGGAAGGACCTAGAATGAAGTAAAACGGAGTAGAACTAGGGTGTATCAGTTATGGGTTCTGGCTTCTAAGTCTTCAGGCAATGAGTATGGGCCAAACTACATGATACTATTTCTGACTAGTCAAGTCTGAGTTCCCTGACTTCCTTTCCTCACAGCCACACAGTAGCTGTGGAGAATGGCTTTTTAAAAGTCTGTGCTGGCCAGATTCGGCTCAAGACCATAGTGTGGGGCAAGGAGGTGCTACTGTTTCTGCTCTGGGACTGTTTCTGCTCTGGAACAGATGCCTCTCCCCCTGTAGAGTCACATGCCAAATTGGACTCACTTCTGTGTAGCTTTGGGGAAAATGATTGAGCTCTGGGTAACCTAGACCCAGCTCTTGAAAAATTATATTGTATAGTTTGGCCCTATGTGTCTCCAGCCAGATGGGAACTTTGGGATTGGAGATTTAGAAATTCAGACCGATTTTCCACAAGTGCTGCCCCGGCGTTGGGTCCTCCGTTTGCCCCGAGTGCAGCCTCAATTTCACACTATTTGCCGCGGGGTACATTTTGACCCGGGGCTTTGCGCGATTTCATCTGCGGCTTCGGTGATCCTCATAAAAACCAGGAAATCGGTCAAAGAGTTGGCGAAGTGGGACTGGATAGGTTAAATGGGGATGCCTCTGAATGATGCTGGAGAGCAGGGGCGGAGTTTCATCTGGTAATGAGAATCTAATTTTCCCACAGAATCAGGCACCAGAGATAGCCGACGGTCCTCCAGTGGGAAAGATTATGATATAGATGGTCTTTTTATGCCTGTTCTGCAACAAGGATTCAGGGCTCATATGTCAGTAAGTGTAACCCCTCACTTGTGAGTGGCGGCTATCCTTCTCGGTCATGCATTCCACTTTCTCTGATCCATTTGTCTTAATTTTGTTAGAGTTTAGATCTCTTTGTAGAGATGACAGAGTTACTGTCTGTGCATTTGTGGGCAGCTCTCATCCTCTGCCTGCTTTATGTTCACGTATCCAACCTGCACAACTGGATGAGCTAAATACTAATTTTGGACTCGTCTTCCTCTCTGCAGAGTATGGAGAATGAGAAGAGTCTTGCAGGACGAATGAAAGGAGGTGGGAAAATTGGACCCACTCAGCAAGGAGTCTTTCCCACTGCAGGTTAGTGCAAGGATAGGAAAGAACCAGGATTTTGTAGATGGGATGAGTGTTTGAGAGACTTAGTTGCCAGTGGAAACTCTTCTGTTAGCAAGTATGACCCAGATGTGACCTCCTATGTGAAATCACACTACCATACATGTTACTAGCCATGCTGCTGAGAGTGACTATAAAGATTCTGACCTGCTTGCTTCTAGTAGCATAGCAATGTAAAGTTGAAGAGATGAAGCTGTATTAGGCGAAGAGGATCAAACAAAGATACAGAATGCATGCAAACATTTAGTTGTTTAGACTATTTCTATCCTGCCTCTAAAAAGATCTTGTTCAAAGCAGCTTTTTTACTTGTATTGGACCAAACTCCCATTTTGATTCCTTTTTACCCAGTTTACATCTTTACTCAGTCTACACTCACAAACACACACAGATGCATGAGTGACAGATACTTTTTGGGGATCTAGCCTTTGATGTTGCTCAGGAAAAGGAATCTTGACTCTTTCCGAATAATATTTCTTAGGCCTGGAGGAGAAAGGGATGTTAATGAGGTGGACGGTAGAATGGATCAGACCCCTTCAGAGTATGTGGTGGCTACCATCTTGGCATTTTCCATCATATTTTTTAAAATTTCAATTCACATAGAAAATAAGTGCAGGTTGGAGAAATGTTCTGTCCCCTCTCTTGTCTTGTGATGTTGGTTTTCTGTTTGCAGGGAATTTTTAAGAGGGGGGCATTCCAAAATGTGACACTCCACCTGCTGCCTGCTGTTCATTCCTACTAATTCAGGTCTCTGGCCTTTTATTCCATTCTCCTGGAATTTGTCAGCCAAGCCTAAGAACCCCCTGCCTCCTTCATTCCTTTAAATTGCCCTTACATTGTATGTCTATGTATCCCCATACAAAAAATTATGCTTTCCTTTGGGCCAAATGGCAGCAGTCATTCTGGCCGTGGTCACATGACACCCTAATCCCGCTGGGACTTTATCCATGATTTTTTCTTTCACGTTGGGATGTCTACACATCTTAACCCTGGCCGCGGCTGGGAGAGGCATCCTTCCAGCTCGGCTCGCAGGAGAGCACTCTACACCCCCCCTCCATCACTGCCGCTGCTACCGGGATGGCAAACCCGGACTCATCCTGGCTGGCTGGCTTGCCCCGCGCTCCGCTCCAGGCCCTGAGCCCCGCTGGCCGTCGCCTAGTAAGTTTGGGGAGAAGCATGCGAAGGTGTGCCAGGCAGGTGTGCCAGGCAGCTCAGAGCCCAGAGTGGAGTGCGGGGCAGTTCCCCCCCTTTTGCACTTGGGCGCTTGAGTGCCCAAGCGCCCAAATGCAAAAAAGGGAAAAAAACCTGGGAGGGACAATCAGACAGCCCTCTCTCACAATCATTGTGAAAGAGGGCTGTCCAGATTGGCTCAAACACGGGTTCCTCACTCGACCTCTGGAAAAATACTTGATTTTCCCGGGGTCGAAAAACGTGGGAGGAACCCATGATTGAGCCCACTTTTGCATGGGAGTAGCTGTGGCTGGTCTGGTCAGTCCCTTTAAATGCGGGAGGAAACAGCTGTTCCTCCCGCTTTAAAGGGCCGTGTGACTGCAGCCTCTCTCCTCTCCCTGCTGTCAGGATCTCACCAGATCATTCTTCTATAACTACAAGATGCAGGCTGCAGCTTGGGTGCAGTCCAGTGTTCCCTCTAAGCTGAGTTAGTGTGAGCTAGCTCCCAGTTTTTTAGCCTCCGGCTCACACATTTCTGTCTTTGCTCAGGAAGGATGGCTCCAGAGCAAACTAATTTATGCAATAGCGAAATCGCTCACTCACAACTTTAATGCCAGTAGCTCACAAAGTAGAATTTTTGCTCACAAGACTCCACAGCTTAGAGAAAGCATTGCAGATGATTTAAAATTTTTCTGTTTGTCATTCTCTTCCAGGCTTCCCTGTCCTTTCTAGCTTTCTAGCTTTTAGTATGTCTGAATGACTCCTAAAATGGCTTGCTCTCATTGCAAGACATTGTTGTCTTTGGTGGTGTTGATTTGCTTGCTCTGATTTAGAAGATCCTCTAAGCATGCTTGGAATACACCTACTGTGACCAGGTTTGTGGCTAATAGTAATCTTAGGATCTTGTTCAGTGCCCATGAGCAGAAACCTCTCAGTGAGTTTTGTTGTTTGGGTTGAAAGGGACATTCTCATGGAAAACTACAAGGCAGTATTTTCTTTTGTCAAGGATATTCAGGAATGATGCACGTGCCCACTTACCAACCTATGCCAACTATGGGAGGAATGATGCCTGCAACCATGCCAGTGATGCCAGGGCTTGGAGGAATGGGATCAGTGCCAGGTAATAAAAAAATGAAGAGTGGGAGGAAGCATGGAGATTTCTGAATTGTGATGGCTTTTTTTTTTGCTTGTTTTTAATACTATGATATGGTTGTAATCAGGTCTCTGATTACATAGAAATATCCTAAATAAATAAATATGTAATAATCTACTGCATCTGTCCCTTTTTCTGTTCGTAAAATAAGGTTTCCCAGAATGGATGAGACAATTGCATACAAGATTGAAACAAATCTATTTCCTACTATAAATACTGGGGGGGATGTGCAGTGTAGAACTGAAATCCTCTTATAGAGACTTTTTCACAAACTGTTTTTCTTTTCTTTTTTTAAAATAAAATTTTAATTTACAATTAAATTAAATTGGGGGGGGGGAGCTCAGCAGGCCTGGTGGGGTGGCTGTAAGCCGCTCAGGAACGCTGCAGCCAATGGGGGGAGGGGTGGGAGAAGGCTCGGTGGCCGCGGGCACATTTGGAAACGGCCCGTGGAGAAGGTCTTGCCGGGTTTCAAAAGGCCATTCGTGGATGGGTTTTTGTAAAACAAAACAAAAAATACCCACCCCTTTTTCCCAAAAGGGGGGGGGGTCTTAAACGCATTCCCTTCTGCAAACTCCCAAACTGCCTGCCCTCCCCCCCACCCCAGGCGGAGAGAGAGAGGGAGAGAAAGAAAGAGGAGCCGACCTGATCACGGTTTAGATGAGAGGATGGGGGCACGCTTCAGGAGATCACTCGAGAGAGACCAATCCGAATTGAATGGGTTTGCTGAACGGACTCCCCTCCCTCTGTCATTTCTTGCTTCCCTTCTCCCCCCCCCCCCCCCAGACAAAACTGGGCCCAGCTTCACAGCGTTGAGGAGCCCTGGCGGGTTTCCCCTCGCACCCTTCTCGCTGCCCAGGGAGCCTCTCCATGGGTCTTCCCCCCCCCCCCGGGCAATATAAACAGCCCAGCCTCTCTTCCGCAGCCAGTTCGCGCGTGTCCTCTTTTGTGTACTGGGTTCACGGCATAGATGAGACAGACAATGACGTAGCTATCACTAGTTTATTGGTACACAAAGAATAATGGCGCCCTGGCCGCGAGGGGCCAAATATATACAGTAGCCTCGACTTCTCCCTGCCCTATCCGCGGGCCTGAATTTCCCGCCAGAGATCTTATTGGCGGCCTATATGCCGCTGCCGCCTTGCGGCTGTCAGCGGAAATAACACCCCTTCCCCCATAGTTCCGGTTTATCCCCTAGATCACATAGTCTTGCAAATACCCAGGGGGCCTGCGCTCTCTCAGTGAGCGCCTCAGTGCGGGCGCAGCTGTCCCCCCAACGTTCTCCTCTGGCACCCCTGTCGGGACCCTCTCCGGCGGGGACAGGTGCTCCTCCTCATGTGAGGGGCTGGTTGCTGGCGTCCCAGCAGGCTGATCCCCGTCTGCGGGGCTAGGTGCCGGCACCCCTGCCGGCCGTTCTCGAGCTGACAACTGAGGGAGCTCCAGCTCCCCTTCTGGCACTCCGGCCCCTGGGTTGATGGCCCCGGGTACCTGAGTCAGGCCGCCATTGGGGAGGGGAAGTACTCGCCGCCTCAGTTGGTCAACGTGTCTGCGCCAGCTCTGCCCATCTTCTGTCGTGACCTCGTAGGAGACTGGCCCCGTGGGCCTAACGATTCTCCCGGCCTGGCCATTGGCACCCCTGCCAAAATTCCGGACATAAACGGGGTCTTCCGGAAAGAACCCCCGGGGAGCTTCCCTCCGCTCTACCTGGGTACGAGCCTCAGGTGCCCGGTTGGGGTGCAACCTATCTAATGTGGTGGCTGGCCTCCTGCCCATCAGCAGCTCCGCCGGGCAGCAGCCGCTTGCCTGGTTCGGAGTGGTGTGCTGAGCCAGAAGGAACAGAGCTATGCGGGCTTCCCAGTCGCCCTCCATGAGCCTCGTCAGGGCATCCTTAGTGGTCTGCACCATTCGCTCGGCCTGGCCATTGGTTGCCGGGTGGAACGGGGTGGACTGGATGTGCCTGATCAAGTTCTCCCGCAGAAACACCTGGAATTCCTCTGACGTGAAGGCCGCCCCATTGTCTGAGATGATGGCGTCCGGGAGGCCGTGCATCGCAAAAATCCGGCGGAGTGCCCGGATTGCCGCCTTGGATGACATCGTGGACACGGGGCTGACCTCCAGCCATTTGGAATAGGAGTCCACTGTCACAAGAAAAATCAACCCGTGAAAAGGGCCAGCAAAGTCAATGTGGAGTCTCGACCACAGCTTGCAGGTGGACTCCCACGCTTGGGTGGGTGCTGCCAGGGGGAGGGGTCTGGATTCCTGGCACTGGCAGCAGCGCTTGACCCACGCTTCTATCTCCCCATTCATGCCCAGCCACCACACGTAGCTGTGCGCGAGAGCCTTCATTCGCACGACCCCTGGATGTGCCTCATGCAATGCCTTTAGGACACCCTGCTGCAGAGGTCTGGGAACCACCACCCTGTCCCCCCACAACAAGCACCCCTTGTAGGCGGAGAGTTCCTCTCAGCGAGCCGAGTAGGGGGTAAACTCAGGCCCCGCCGCCTCCCCGGGCCACCCCCTCTGCACCCAGCCCAGAACTCGGGAAAGAACAGGGTCCCGGGCCGTGCAATGTGTGACGTCAGCTGCCTGGAGGGGCCCGTCAGGGAGGTCCTCCACTCGGAGGACATGGTGTGCAGGGGCCAGATCCTCATCCACCACGGGCAGCGGAAGGCGGCTCAATGCATCCGCATGGCCCATGACCTTGCCCGGGCAGTGCTGCAGGGTGTAGTCATAGCCCGTCAGGAAGATGGACCAGCGGAGAACCCGCGGGGAGAGAACCTGCGGCGTCTGGTGATCTGCCGCAAAGATCCCCAAAAGCGGCCTATGGTCTGTGGCTATTGTGAAGTGGCGGCCATAAAGGAAGTCATGGAACTTCTTCACGCCGGCCACGATCGCCAACCCCTCCCTGTCGATTTGAGCGTAGTTGCGCTCCGCGGGGGACAGGGTTCGCGAGTAGTAGGCCACAGGAACCTCGCGGCCATCCGGGAGCAGGTGTGTGAGGACGGCGCCCACCCCGTACGGGGAAGCGTCACAAGCCAGTACCACGGGCAGAGTCTCGTTAAAGTGCACCAGCACCTTGTTAGAAATCAGGCGCGCCTTCACCCCCTTGAAGGCCGCGGCGTGTCTCGGGCCCCATGTCCAGGGGGAGTGTTTGTTGAGTAGCCGGTGAAGGGGTTCGGCTACCGCCGCCTTGTGGGAGAGGAAGGCATGGTAAAAGTTCAATAGGCCTAGGAATGCCTGAAGCTCTGCCTTGGAAGTAGGCGGCGGCACCTCGACAATGGCCTTAATTTTGTCCCTTGCCGTCCCTTGCCGACCCATCAGCGTCGACAGTGAAGCCCAAGAACTCGATGGACGGAACCCCGAGGAGGCACTTTTCCCACTTCACCTTGAGGCCTGCCTCCGCGAACCGGTGCAACACTGCTCGTAGATGGGAAGCGAAGTTGTCCGCCGTTGCCGCAGCGATCAGTACATCATCGAAGAACGGGGTGACCCCGGGGATCCCTTTAAGGAGAGAGTCCATTAGGTTCTGAAACAAGTCCAGCGCGACCTTCACCCCAAACTGCAGTCGCTTCACCTTAAAGGCCCCCCTGTGGGTGACAATGGTCTGAGCGGTGGCAGTAGCCTCATCGACGGGGAGCTGCTGGTAGGCTTGTGCCAGATCTAGTTTCCCAAAGATCTGTGCCCCCGCCAGAGTGGCCTTTGTGTTGGACTCAGAAGCTGCCAATGCCCTTGATCGGCACCCGATTGCACTGGAAATCCGTGAGGGTGACCGGGGACCTTCGCAAGCGGGGCCCCCCCTGGACACAGCCTTCCCAGGGTCTCTTCCGAAATGATGGAGAATGCCGCCCCAGAGTCCACCTCCATGGTGCAGAGGGACCCCTCTATTTGCACAGTCACTTGGAACTTAGGGGCAGAAGGGGGCCCGGGGAGTTTCAGTACCTGTTCTGCTGCTAGAAGGTAGAGGTCCTCCATGTCCGCATCCTCCTGCTCCTGGTGAGCCCGGACGGTCCTACGGTGGGGGGGGGCCGGCTCTGCAGAGCCGGTCCTCGCGAGCCTTTCGCCCGGCAGACCCTCGCAATGTGGCCCGAGCGCCCACAGCTCCTGCAGATCGCCTTCCGAAACTTGCAAGACTTGCGGTTGTGTAGCTCCCCACAGCTGGCGGACTCCCGTCGAGCCAACTCCGTCTTGGATGGGGAACGGCTTGCCATTTGCCCGGTCAGCTGAGTGTGGTGGATTCCTTCCCCCTCGCTCCCTTCCGAGCCCTTCGTGGGGGGGGCTGCAACCACCCTGTGGCTGGACGAGGAGCCAACTCCTGCAGGATGCGACCTCTCCCAGGCCGTCACCTTCGCTAGAGCAGAGGCGAGGGTGCATTCCTCATCCTCCATTATGCGCCGCCGCAGCTTCTCGTCTCGCAGGCCATACACGAGCTGGTTCCTCAGAGCTTTATCCAGGAACGCTCCGAATTCGCACTCCGCTGCCTGCCTCCGAAGCTCAGCCAGGTATGTAGCCACCGACTCACAGGGTTGTTGCAGCCTTTGTTGAAAAGCTATGTGCCGGTCGATCTCCAAGGGCTGTGGGTTGAAATGATCTTGTAACGCCTTTATGACCTGATCGTACGTCGCATCCCTGAGCCTCGTAGGTGCCAGGAGGTTTTTTGCGAGCTCGACTGTCTCGGTGCCGCAGGACCCGAGGAGCAGCCCCTTCTTCCTCTCATCCTCGGTCACTTGTTGGTAGACCAGGATCGAGTGTAGCCCTTCGACCCAGGCCTCCCAGTGGTGGGGCTTCACGGGATCGAAGAGCGGAACGACGCCCGAAGCGGTCGCCATTGGTGTGCGGTGTGGTGCGCGGTGTGGAAACTTCTCCTCCAGCGTCTTGGTTGCCCTCAGCGGGGGCAGCGACAGCTGCCATCTGCTTCCTCCGCAGCCGCCACAGGCTCGCTCAGCAGGATCCCACCTTCGTCGCCACTTTTGTGTACTGGGTTCACGGCATAGATGAGACAGACAACGACGTGGCTATCACTAGTTTATTGGTACACAAAGAATAATGGCGCCCTGGCCGCGAGGGGGCAAATATATACAGTAGCCTCGACTTCTCCCTGCCCTATCCGCGGGCCTGAATTTCCCGCCAGAGATCTTATTGGTGGCCTATATGCCGCTGCCACCTTGCGGCTGTCAGAGGACATAACAGCAGCCAGACCTGCGCCACAGCCACGGGGCTCCCTTCCTTCTCCGCCAGCGGCCAGCCACGTCGCAAAAGGAGGTGGGTGAGGGCGGGAATGCAGCGCCATTGCAACTGCCGGTAGGGACGTTGCGCCCTGCGCCCGATCCACAGGCTCGGCTGGATCAAGCCGGTGTGGCACTCAAGCACCCCGCCCGGGAGACGTTGCGAAGGAGGGCGTGGGGCGAATCCGACAGCAGCGCTCCATGCTGGAGCTTGACGTGGCCTTCGACCGCCTGCGGAGGGTCATCCCCGCACTGCGGGGCCAGAGGAGGCTCTCTGGGGCAGAGACCCTGCAGCTGGCCAAGAGCTACCTCGCCAAGCTGAGCCAAGGCAGGGGTGTGCCGGGCAGCCTGGCGCCTCCAGCGGGCAGCGGCGGGCACCGAAGTCACGCCCTGGCTGCCGTGTCCCGCCCAGTCCCCTGAACTGACCGGCCCCCTTCATCAGGCTTGCCACAGAGAGCAGGACTCTGCTTCGCCGCCTCCTTGCGAGAAGGGGGCTGTCGGGGAAAAGTGGGGTGCAGGCGATATAACCTGATAGTAACACTGGTGGGGTTTGAGGCTCGTCGGTGTAGAGAAGAGATTAGATTTATACCCTGCCCTTCACTTGGAGTCTCAAAACGGCTTACAAACTCCTTCCCCTCCTTCCAACAGACACCCTGTGACACAGGTGGGGCTGAAAGAGCTCTGACAGAAACAGCTCTTTCAAGGACAGCTCTGTCAAAACTATGGCTTGCCCAAGGTCATCCAGCAGGTGCAAGTGGAGGAGTGGGGAATCAAACCCGGTTCTCCCAGATTAGAGTCTGTGCACTTAACCACTACACCAAACTGGCTCCCTGTGAAAAGATTGGATCCTATGTGGGTTAAAAGATTGTGACATCCAAGGTGCGGGGGTAGGGGAGTATTTCGGGTTCCCCTTCTTGTAAATTATCTAATCTATGTACATATCTCTTACTCTGGAAAGTGGTTAATTTCACCAAAGTATAAATTTCCTTTCAGCAACCAGTCTTGTAGATTAATGGTATTTCTTCAAGAAATATTCAGAGTTGGGCTGTGAATTGGTAGAACAGTTTGAACAGGAGTTATTTCTGCAAATTATAGAGTTCTAAGAGGAGATGGTCACTTTCAATTCTTGAACCAACTGAAAAGTTATCAATAAAGGGAAAAATAGAGGGAGAGCAGATGCAGTAGACTACTACACTGCAACCCCGGGGGGAAATATATGTGAACTCACTAGAAGTCAGACATGAAAAAATACCATCCAGTATAATCATATTGTGATTAAAGCAGAAATCTGCTGATCCAACTTCTGCTTTATTAACCAAAGGATCAAAAGTTGGAGGCATGTATACGTGACCACCACATGTGAAAAAAACTGTTGTCTTCTTTACAGAACCAACATCTACTGTAATCAGACCTATAAATCTTTTGTCAGCCTTATAGGAGATACATGCCATATATGAATCATTTTCAACAAGTTTTCTCTAAAAGAGAGGCAAACTGTAAAATTAGTGCAGCCAGTAAAAATAAATTTCCATGTTGAATCATCTAGAATATTACCTACACTTTTATGCCACCTACAGTGCAAATATCGATCGATTTGAGTAAGATTTTCAATAAACAAGAATACATCCTTGAAATAAAACTTTTACCATCAGCTAAAAGTAGTTCCTCAAACTCTGTTGTAGGTCTCAATGCAGCATTTTTTTGTATCAGTTTGCAAAGGTAACCTCTGACTTGGAGATATTCAAACAGTGGAATGCTGGGCACTATCGTATCTTTTACATCACTATACAGGATTACTTGGTTATCAATTATCAAATTTCTATAAGTACTGTATCCTGAAAATTCCCATCTTCTTAAAGGGGAAAATTCCAAACCCATCTCATTGATCGTGTCCCTAATAGAAGAAGCTAAAGGAGAGAATCTTGGTGACAATTTGTTTTTAACATGACCCCTTGCACGAAGTATAGCATTTATGATGGTGTTATCATTATTATAATAGTTCTTATTTTCTTTTCTCACCCAAGGCCAACTCTTCAGAGGTACTCTTGTAAAAGATTGTTCTATAAAGGCTGGAATATTTTCAACCATATTTGATCGCCAGTCTTTCAGTCAATTTAACCTAATAGATGGTAATATAATTTCAGGTTGGGTATCTCTAAGCCACCATTTAATTTTTTATCACACATATTATTGCATCATATCCTAGGTTTCATTTTACTTCAGATAAAAATATTTAGTAATGATTACCACTCTCTTAAGATCTTTACTGGAAATTCAGCTGGGAGGTTACCAAATAGAATTTTTTTTCAAATCCTGGGATTCAAAGAATGTTGGAACAAGTGTTATGGAATTGTGTTGAATTCAGAAATCCTACTTTTTGCCTAGTGGAAACCTCACCCACCCAAATTCCACTCTGGTTGCTTTGCATTTGTTTGAAAATGGGTCCATATCATGAGTGAAGGCAAGGCTCCCAGGGCACTAAGGTTCTTTGACTTGTGTGGGTGGCCAATTGAAGCCTATACAGTGAGTTCAAAAATCCAGGAAGCAAAAAAAGGTAAAAAAAAAAGAATTTATTCAAATAAACAGGACATCATACAGCCAAAACTTCAGCCCACATGCCCAGTGAATAACAGCAGGGATCTGACTTATACTGCTCCTCCCAATTTTACATCACGGCTGACATTATTTACACATGTCTATTTCGATTTTTTTTGTTTGCAACAAGAATTAATTTTACATTTGACAAACAAGATGTTACTGGCCACATTTCATCTTCACAGATGCAGGTGCCTGTCTTGTTAAAATGATATGTGCATCCTCTTGGCTGTTCTCCCAGACTTGCTCACCTCTGAATGAATTTACAGGCTGAGTTCATACTGAGTACAGGATTTAACTTTTCCTGTTATAATATAGTACTTCTATGTGTATATATATGTGTGTAAAAGGCACTCTTAATAACATTTCTGTAGGCTATGCCTACTAAAAATATATAAAGCATGTATAAGTTATGAAAAATATAAGATTATAATGATATTCCAAAGAATTAAACTCTTTCCATGCATTTTCTAATGATCCAAAGTAGTCTATGACATAGAGCTTCTATAGTTATCTCGAATTCACCTGTTATCCTTTCTTTTATTTCATCAGGGGATTTTTATTGAATTTTAATCTAAATTAAAGTTTCTGGTTTCGCAAAAATATATTATTTTGCTTTAGCCAGTAGGGGTCCTCCTGGTATAAAATATAAGTTCTGTAGTCCTAATTAGCTTTCTTAATTGTCAGAATACTTGTGATTAATATATACCTGGTCATTAGCTCGTGGAAATATTTTTGGCTATTTTCCAATCTTTGCTTGGAAATATTTTTGGCTATTTTCCAATCTTTGCTTGTTAAAATAATGCTTAGCAGTTTAATTTTCCTCGTCTCATAGCTATGGATTGATAAATCTGTCATAATCTTTGGCTAATAAGCAAAGCTTATTAGGGAATAAGGGATAGTCTTAGTAAAAAATTTTAGCTAGCTTTCTTTTTCTGCAAACATTCAGGAATATACCATAAGCCTTAAACAATGGTCAGTCTTAGCTATAAACAAAATATTAAATATTGTGTTTAACTTTTGAAATCATACAACAAATAAGAAAGAAAGGTTTGCCAATGCTCAAATCTCTTTTTGCAGAGAGTACAGCTGTAGCTTTGCTCGATTCAATCAATCTTTCCAGGCTCATCTTGATGTCTTATTAAAAGTAAAGCACTTTCTTTAACTAATTATTAAATTCCTTTCCCTGGGCTTTCTTGCCAGCTCAGCTCATTAAATATGTGGCTATTTTTCTATGCAAGCAAACAGTCTATTTGCCCAGCAATAATCCATAGATTTTGTTCCTTAGGCCAGATGAGGATACTGAACATCTGTAGTTCTTCATAGCTCTCTCTCTCTCTCTCTCTCTCTCAGCTCTGGTAGTGTCTCAGCCCATGTTTCCATCAGTGGATCCCAGCCAGTTAGCTGCAGCACAGCAACAAGCCTTTATCAACCAGCAGGCTTTGCTTATGGTAAGTAGGTGGGTTTTGAAGATTTGAGTGGGGCAAGCATACTATGAGTTGTGCATACATATAGATATGCTGTTCTGTCCACCACAAACCCCAGTGAGCTTGCTAGCTGTATTTTGCATGTGTCTTCCACATTTCTTTGAGAAATTACAAAGCACAGAGGCACAAAAGATCCATGCTCCATTTCTATGCCCAGAGTATGGGTCAGGCTTCAACAGTTCCATCTCATTGTTCTCCTCCACCTTAACTACTGCATTCTAAGTCCACATCTGGTAATTAATTATTGGCTGGGCACTTAGAAGAGAATAACTACACCGGCTAGACCAAACAATCCATTTATCCCATTTGATCAATATTTGATGTTCTAGAGTTCTTCACCTACTCAGACTACAAAGTATGTAGTGTGATGTTCTTAAATATAACACAGGACTTCCTTAGGCTATTATCCATCTGAGTGTATAATAAACCTCCAATATCTCATCAAGTATAGCAGCCCACACCCCGTCTCATTCAGAATGGGCTGTACTGCTGCTCATACTGCTTATGCAGCATTTCAGTGGGTATTACTATATAGCTACCATGGGCCCCAGATAAAAATTCCAGCTCCCTGCCCCACGGCCCCAATTCAAAACAAACCTTGTAGCAAAACAAATTGCTTTGCTTTCTGTTACTGTGAACAGAATGATAATGGTCCATTAGGTTGGAAATGTTAGAGGGAAAAGGCAAAAGATTATTAAAGAATAGATTTTACTTAACGTACGATTTACGTTACACAGTGTACATTGCAAAACAACAAACCAACATATAGCAGGAGTAAGCAGGATCAGGAAGACTGCCCAGCCAAAGGTCCGAGCCAAAACACTGACATGCACTATCAATTAAAGATAGGTGAGACACAAGTTACCTGGGAATAAGCCCTATTGCATTGTGAGAGATCTGTCTCTCTCAAAAAGTACTAAAATATTTTTTAAATATTTCTGCTAACATGAAACAAAAACAAAACAGACCCACAACAATATAAGGATTTTTAATGGAGGAAGGAAAATTGAGGAGATGTGAGAAGCCAGATTCCTCATCCAGGGAAAGGAGGCAGCTGAGCCAGGTCTGCAGATGGTGTTGTCTGCTTGCCTGGTAGTGTCCTGGGATGCTGAAATCTGACCAGCTCGAGCTTTCTTTTCCCATTTCCCCCCATACGTTCCTCTCTTGTTGCTACCTCCTTAAAGAGGAAAAGAGAAAACAGGATGGCAGGAGCAGAGCGGGCAAACATTAGATGTTATGCCAACTGGGAACCATAAACTGCTTGAAGATAAACAACTATGAGAATTTTTGAATCTAGAAGTTGGTTTCACTGAAGAAGATAGCTGAAACAAGGGACTTATATCCAGGATCCTCATCTTTGATCCTTCCCATATGAAGTTTGGATACACAGTACTGGACTTACACATTCTAGTTTTTGTATTTTGCATAATTGTACTATTGGCATATTTGTTTTGGAATTGTTCATATCTGATACCTTAAATTTTGTATGTTCACAATAATATAAGGATGACATGTTTGGCAATATAATGTTATTTATTATTTAGTGTCTTGTATTACAGTGGTTGTATTTTGTTGTTAGTCTATTTCCCACACTAGGCAGACAGATTCTTCTGGGAATCCCACCAGCAGGGAAGAAAGACAACAGTCACACAAATAGTTGCCCCCCAAACTGGCATTCAAGAGTATACTGCCCCAGAACATGGAGGTTCCAATTGGTCTCCTTAACTAATGGCCACTCATGAATCTGTCTAATTCCTTTTTAAAGTCTTCTAAACCTCATAGTATTTTATTGAATGAATGAATTATGCATATGTGATATAAACTGAAACTGGCATTCTCCTAAGGCATCCACTATTCCATTTATAACCTTTAACTCATATTAATAAAAACCACAATGCATGTAATGTGGGGGGATCACCCTTTCTCTACTTTGATAGATTCTTGGGAAATATTATCACATCTAATGGCAGCAGTGCGGAACTGCACTAAAAGGAAAATAAACTGAAATGCATTTGCTGAATGCAGGGTGATTCTGGCTTCACTGGACTCTCAAGCTGACTTGGGAGTAAGAGAAAAAAAGGTGATTTTATGGTGAAGAATGATGGGCCATATCGCAAGCTGGAGCTAAAGATGGTTCCTGAATCTGAAAGGGCTGATTACTCCTGATGTGACAATATGAGTGCTCAAAGAAGGTAATGGGAAAATCTGGATTCTGTCTTACAGGCTCAGCAGATGACTCTTCAAGCAGTGACACTTTCCCAGCAACAACAAGAGCAGCAACGCCAGCAAAGAGGGAGGTCTCCTGAGTCTTCAAGGCCAAGGCATGCATCATCACGGAGAAGGTCACCTGAATCTCCAAGGCGAGCATCATCACAGAGGAGGTCTCCAGAATCTCCAAGGCGAGCGTCATCGCGGAGGAGGTCTCCGGAATCTCCAAGACCACATCAAGCATCACTGCAGGAGAAGTCACTTGAACTTTCAAGACAAAAAAAGACTTCTCCTCCTCCTCCATCTAAACTAGCCCTGGCTCCTAAACCCAGCAACAAAGATATGTTGATGCCAGATGCACCAGAATCTCCTCCTCAGCTACTAGCATTGGTATTGGATTTCTGAGTGATCAGCAAAATATCCCTTAGTAGCAGTGCCTTCTGGCTCCTTTTCTTGATGTGATTTAATTCAGACTGGCATAAAGGAAGAGAATAAAAGGGAACCTCTCACTTCAGTTGCAGTGGCCTGTCAAATTAGATTCCTCAAATGTATTTTGTAAAATGTGTATTTATTACACTTACATCCTGCCCTCCTTATGATGAATTCAGTTATCCCAGTTTCATGTTGATGCCAGTATGGTTGAGAAAGTAAGTGGTAAGGAACATAAATGGTTAAAAATAAATCTGACATTTTAATATGTCTGGCTACAGCAGAGCCTATACTATTTAACAGAACTGACCGTATAGTCAAGTGAGGAGGAAAAGGAGACTTCTCTACTCCAAAGCTATAGATAATGTTTCTGATTCTAGCAGGTACCTGTTTCTTAGGCTTTACTTAATATTTATGATGTGTGGGTAAAATGGAAATGTTGAATCTGAAAAGAAGTGCAGATTCACTGAGAGTAATATAAATGTGTGAAAACTCAATGTAAATTGTCAGGAAATATGTGTAAAGCTGCCAGCGTATTCATGCTAAGCCATTCCTCAGGTGCTTTAATCCAGGTCTGTATTTTGGGAAAACTGTGTCCTTCAATTTAGATGCATCCCCGTACAGGAGATGAGCAGCATACCCCAGTTTGCCTTGACCTGAAATAGTAAGGAGATCTCAGGCCAGGATCAGACAATGAGGCCTAACTGGTGACCCCTTGGGTTGTGTGTTCTAGAGCCATACCTCCCAGGAAAAGCAACTTTCAGACATAAAGCAAGACCTCATCTCTCGCGAGACTTTCCAGAAGAAAATTGAATACTTCCAGAGAATGGGTGAGCCACATGTTCCTGTTGCCCTGAGACAGGACTTTACTTCATGTCCACATCAGCATCTCATTGCTTTCTGTGCTATCACAGAGTAGCAGCAGTAGTTATTATTATAAAACAGTTGTTCTGGGATAGTTGCCTGTTATCCAGGAAAATGTCAGTGCTTTGTTACTAACCAAGTGCATTCTTGAGGTATAAAAAGTCTTTTCTGTTCTCTAGACTAAGAAGTAAATAGTCCTAATAGAAAAATGGGGTGGAGAAGGGGCCTCCGATCTACCTTGCCCCTAGTCCAACTCTTTCTGATGCATGGGGTTCAGGGGGAAATTTCCCCACAACCAGGTCCATAGTATCTCAGATATATCTGAGATGCTTTTTGTTACCCTCCTCTGTAGTCAGTGACAAGATCCGGAATCCGCTGAGTGTGTTACTAAAGCTTCTGCCTTAACTTATAAGTGTCTAAAACTCTGCTTGTGCTCTGCTTGTGAGGCACCTCAACTGCAAGGATCATATGGCATATTTGACTATTTATCATAAAACCTAATCCGTTAGATCTTCATTTCCTCCAACCCCATTAGTCTGTCCTATTCAGTGATTCTAATTGGATTGATGACATCACAGCAAGTTGAAGTAGTAGTAAATTGACCCTATTCTCCTATACAGGGCAGAATATAAGCCCTGTGGAGAAAGATACTACAAAGAGGCAAAGCCCTCCAAGGAAAATGAACTCTGAGGATCAAGTGGAATCTCAAAGGGTTGATCCTCCTGTACCAAATACAGGTAAGCTTTGGCAAAATGTAAATGAAGTGAGTAGGTTGTGTAAGAAGCATGCTCACCCTTCCAAAACAGAGATCCTGAGAAGTACTACAAGAAGGCAAAGAATGCTGAGGCCTCATTAGAGACCAACTGGCTCATTAAGGTAAATGCTTTTGCAGGCAATAGCCAGTGCCATTATATGTATGCTGTGTAGTGGTCTCTTACAGATATATTATTGCATTGATGTAAGCTGCAGGTGCTGACTAGCAGCACTACTGTACCATCTGTAAGACAGGCCCTTGTCCTGTTGGACAAAGCAATGTCTAGTGGACAAAAGAAGAGAAGAAGACCCTGCAGGGGGCAGACAGAGGAAAGGCCAGTTAGTTAGGATAGTGGGGTCAAGACTGTCTTTCCTCTAATAAGTGTTATTCTTTGTTTCCAGATTGCCACTCTTAGGGCAATATCCTGCTTCTTCTCAGAAGTTTCACACTCACAGTTCTCTCTCTGGAAAGTACTGGAGTCGGGAGGCAAGTTGTAGGATGATCATAGCAAAGACTTTATTAAGTGAATCAGCATGTTCAGGAGATGGTCAGATCAAGCATGCAGCCAGGACTCCAGGGCCCTGCTTATATGCCGGCCGGAGCCACACCTCTGGCCGCACCCAAAATACCTGATAGGGGCTTAGCATATGCGCATAGTTCTGATAGGGCCTTAGGTCTTAAGTTGAAGTTCATAGGTCCCCCGCGGAAGACCTAGGCTGGCTATTGGTGGTCGTTTTGGATCCGACTGTCTATTGTTCTACCTGGCTGAAGCTCAGGTAGAATGGGGCCATGTGCTCTGACCGCATGGTGGTCGCCATTTCGTGACTAGTACACAACACTCTCTCTCAGCTAATGATATAGCTAGGCACTAGGGTTGCCAGCTCTGGGTTGGAAAATACCTGCAGACTTTGGGGGTGGAGCTGGGAGAGGGTGGGGAGGGGAGGAGCCTCAGCATAGGGCTGCTGAGTCCCCGTGGGGGGGCAGGGATTCCCTCGCTAAAAGGTTCCCCAATCCACCGGTCTGGATCTGGCCGGCAGGGGGAACCCCACCCCTGAAGTGGCCAGATCAGGCTAACGTGCCCAGCACGATGATGTCACCCAGAAGCGACGTTATCACGCTGAGCACATCACTAGGCAACGCTCTGGCAATCAGCCTGAAAACTCTATGGTGATTTAGAGTGATTACCAGAGTGTTGCCCGGCGATGTGCCCAGTGTGAGGACGTCACTTCCAGGCAACTTTGCGCGTGCATGAGAGCTCCTGGAGAGGGCCCAGGACTCCCCCGCTGTTTAAAAGGTAAGACTTGGCAACCCTACCTCAGCATGGTACATTGCCATAGAGTCCACCTTCCAAAGCAGCCATTTTCTCCAGGGGAGCTGATCTCTGTTAGCTGGGAATTAGTTGTAAAAGCAGGAGATCCCTAGGTCCCACCTGGAGGTTGGCAACCCTACTAGGCACATATCTCTGCTCTTCACTATCAAGTATGTTAATTCCTGAAAAAAGCTTTCTCTACACTTTAATCAGTTTGTGCAGCTCTTTTGTGTAAGCACTCAGCCAACATGTCCCTCACCCAAGACTTCTCTGTGGACTAATCATCCCCACCCACTTTAAAACTAGAACATGAAGAACCTAGTACTTTGCATGCAGAAGATTAGGAAGACTGCACAGTGATAGAAGCTACTGAGGTCATGCTTGCAGGATGGACATACCACAGGAGCTGTGAGTTGTTCACCTTGATTATGCCCACTCATCTGTTGTGTTCTTTCCACAAGTGTTTTGTTAGCTGGGCTTTCCTGATTACCTCATTGGCTACTTTAGCTTCAAACATCCAAAAACAGCTAAAGAGGAGAGAGAATTGGAGAAAAACCAGGTTCAGTGTGAGATAGAAGTACAGAAACAGATTTTTATATGCCTTTCATAAAAAGAGTCTTCTTCTGCAGGTACTATTCCTCCTCCCACACAGAAAGACAATGACCAAGAAATGAAAGTAAACAAGGCCCTGCCTCCTAGGGTGAAGCATTTGGAACTGACACCAAAATCTGAACCCAGCAAAGAGATACAGGAAATCATTAAAACACACAAGAGCCGGCCAGTCCCACCACCAAAACCCATCATGCCTGTTGGGTAAGGAAGACTTCCTTTAGATATCTGGTTAATTAGGGTTGCTTTAGTGACTTCCATGCTAAGTTGAGAACATTTATGGCTATTGAAGGTTATTGTAGCAATAACAACCACATAGATGATGGACCTCCCAAGTGGATGTGCATTACATATAGGGCTGCCAAGTCTTGAAAACTCACTGGCGGGGGAGAGTCCTCCTCCCGCCGGGAGTTTCTTCTGGCGTGCGCGCTTTGTGCATGCACCCATCGACATCACCGGAAGTGACGCAGCATGTTGGGGGTGTTGCCAGAGCGTTGCCCTGGCAACACCCCCAACGTGCTGCGTCACTTCCGGTGACGTCATTACGTCGTCCTTGCTGGCCGACGTCGGGGGTGGGGTTCCCCCCGCCGGCCAAATGCTGGCCGGCGGATCGGGAACCCCTTTAGCGGGGGATCCCCCGCCCCCCGGGCTGACTTGGCAGCCCTAATTACATACATGGTTGAAGGATCCAGCATTGATGTGGGAGGTTTTCTTCAGGGCGACCCTTGTGTGTTTGTACAGAAGTCCACCGATCCGTATCTAAAGTGTGTGTCTGCATATCACTTTTAAATCAGAAATAAAATATATGGATGAGAGTGGTTAAACCCTATCCCTTCCCATACTTTATCTTCCTGCACACCAATGCTTTCAATTCTCCTCCCCCAACAAGCCTCCCAGTACGGGAGACATGCTGGGAGAAAAGTGCTTTCAGCAGTGGATCACAGCAAAGGAAGGAGGTGGAGATATGGAGATGCTCTGTCTCCTTCCAATCTTTGTTCCATCCTGAGATATGTGAGTGTGAAGGCTAGGAATGTTTACACCCCAGTTCAGCACTGGTGTTGCGCAACACCAGGTCCATTAATAATAAGACCAAGACACTGCATGATTATCTAGCAGTGCAGAACATGGACCTGGCTTGTGTGACCAAGACCTGGGTGAGGGAAGGCGAGACTGTTGCCTTGCAAGAACTGACCCCCCGCCCCAAGGTATCTTGGTCCTTCATCAGTCATGAACTCAGGGGCAGGGTGGGTGGGGTTGCCTTACTCATCCCAGAGAGTTTCTCCTTCAGGCCACTCCCTGCGCCGAAGATTTCAGGTATTGATTGTGTTGGCTTGGTGTGAGATGCTGAGGAGAGCTTGGCTGTCTGTTTGGTGTACCTAACATAGCGCACCAGCAGACAGCCTGCCGAGCCTGTTGGAGGTGGTGGCTCAGTGGGCCTTGGAGTTCCCAAGATTATTGGTTCTTGAGGACTTCAACGTCCATGTAGATGGAGCCGCTGCCACCAGTCAGGCTTCGGACCTAGTGTCTTCCATGGTGGCTCTGGGGCTTTCCCAAGTTGTATCAGGTCCCACACATCAAGCAGGCCACACCCTGGATTTGATCTTCAGCATGGGGATGAATGTGGATCTTGCCTTGAGAGAAGAGGTGCCATGGTCAGACCACTTGGTCTTAAAGGCCCAGCTGGGTGTCTCAGCTCCCCCTGTCTAGGCGGTGAGCATATTTATGCTTTCCCGTGGAGAGTAATGGATCCAATTGGTTTCCAGAATGCTCTGTGGGATCCGATGCCTTCCAGTACCTCATTAGATGAGTTGGTAGAGGACTGGAATGCCTGTTTCTCTGAAGCCATTGATGAGATCGCTCCCTGACATCCTCTTTGCTCCTGTCATCGAATGTCCCCTGGTATACAGAAGAACTCAGGGGGATGAAATGGGAACTCAGACGACTCGAGCGTGTTTGGTGGCAAGTTTGCGATGCAGCTACAAGAACATCTTTTAGGAAGTTTATGAGGTCCTATGAGATGGTGGTGAAGGCTGCGAAGGTGTTCTACACAGTCTTCATTGTGTCCGCATGCTCACACCCAGCACAATTGTTAGGGTAGTTCGGCACTTGATATCCCTCTTAGGAGGGACCCAAAAGACTAGTAATTCGGCTATTAGCTGTGAGGCTTTTGCAAGCTTTTTTGCAGACAAAGTCCTGTCCCTTTGCCATGACTTGCCTGTCAACATTGATACAGTAAGTGAACTGGAGGCCCCTTGGCCATTTTTTGATTCAGTTTTACACACCTTCAGCCTGCTGTCCTCTGCAGATGTTGACAGGCTCCTGGGTGCTGTTTGACTGACCACATGCCCCCTGCATCCGTGTCCCTCATGGCTGGTGAAAGATGGTGATGAGAGGATACGGGGCCTATTGGAGGACATTATCAACCTGTCCCTGGAAACATGGGTCTTTCTGGAGGGTCTTAAGGAGGCAGTGGTTGTACCGCTTTTAAAGAAACCATCACTGGATCCATATGATCCAGCCAATTACTGCCCAGTTTTGAACTTACCGTTCCTGGGTAAGGTGATTGAGAGAGCAGTAGCCGAGCAGCTCCAGGGTTTCCTGGAGGACAAATCAGCACTTGATCCATTTCAGTCTGGCTTCTGCCCAGGTCATGGGATGGAGATGGTGTTGGTTGCCCTAACAGACGATTTCTGTAGGCAGCTGGATCAGGGCGGGTCAGCGCTGCTGTTGTTACTCAGCCTTATGGCAGTGTTCAACATGTTTGATTATGACCTCTTGACCCGCCTCACCGATGTGGGGGTTCGTGGGGTAGCCTTGCAATGGCTTTCCTCATTATTTCCTCTGGAGGGAAATAATAGGTTCCCACTATTATGTGGAGTTCCTCAAGGGGCAGTCCTCTCCCAGATGTTGTTTAACATCTACACATGCCCCCTCGCCCAGTTGGCCCGGACTTGGGTGTCATCAATATGCAGATGACACCCAGCTATATCTGCTCTTGGACGGCCACACAGTTACAGCTCTGCAACATCTGGCCAAGGGTTTGGAGGCTGTGGCGGAATGGTTAAGGAAGAGCAAGCTGAGACTGAATCCTGGGAAGATGGAGGTTCTGTGGCTGGGGGGGGAGGGCTCTGGGATTGGGGTTTCAGCTTCCAGCCTTTGGCAGGGTGCCATTAACACCAGTGCACTCTGTCAGGAGCCTGGGTATGACCCTGGATGCTTCCCTATCTATGGAGGCACACATCACCAATACTGCTAGACTGGCGTTTTACCACCTACACCTGGCACGGCTGCTGGCCCCTTTCATGTCACCCCCTGACCTGGCCACAGTAATCCATGCAACGTCACCTCCAGACTGGGCTACTGTAACTCCCTCTATGCTGGCCTGCCCTTGAGACTGACCCAGAAGCTCCAACTGGCTCAGAATGTGGTGGTGCGAGTCCTGGCAATCCTTGGCCCTAGGGAGGTCCATCTGTCCCTGACCAGGGCCAGGGCCTTTTCAGTCCTGGGCCCGACCTGGTGGAACTCTCTGCTGAATAACATCAGGACCCTGCGGGATCTGGTGCAGTTCTGCAGGGCCTGGAAGGCAGAGATGTTCCGCAGGCTTTTGGTTGAGGACAGCAATGGTTAAAACTGGCACCCTCCTTTTTTACTTTTGGCCCCGCGTCCCCTCCCCTGCCCTGCCTGCTCCGTGAGCATAGCAGCCGGCAAAAAAAGGGGATCGATTGCCATCTGGATTGGTTGTTTTATTAGTGCACTGTAATAATTTTATCATGTTGATTGTATTTTATCTGTTTTAATGCTGTAAATCGCCCAGAGCCCACTTGCAGGGTTGGGCGATTCAGAAATCACCGTCATCATCACGCAGGAGGGGTTTATCTCCCTGCACCTGTATGCCTCCTTTTGTTAAATAAATCTCCCTGCCCCTTTTAAACATAAATGGGTGGAGTAATATGTAAATACATAAGGACCTTTCACTGCCTCGTGTAACTAAGTCCTTATGTATTTACTGGCCATCTCCTGCTTCCAGTTCTGTTGCTGCTGCTGCATCATAGCTTGCTTCGCCAAACTCTCTCAATCGCTCAGCCATTTCATGTTTCCCCCTGGGTCCTAGACTCAGAACTCTGAGCTTTCTGTGGTGAATGTCAATAATTCAAAAGTAGGGTTGCAGCTGAACACCTGAACAGCATACTCAAGATTGCAACAGCACAGACATTTTGATGCAATAATTCAGAGCAAGAGGTATCAGATACTGTTAAATAAACAAAATATTGCAAGAGTGCTGTTTTAAGCATGTTTTTTATTTTGAGTAAAAAAAAATCTGTGTTTGTGTCCTTTATAAAGTTTATATCTCCACTACCTGGCATTACATTTTATGACACACCTGGCCCGGCCCAACAAGGTCTCCTTTATGTCCGATCCAGCCCTCATAACAAATGAGTTCGACACCCCTGATGTAGACCATTAAGTATGTAAATGAATCAGACATTTGTGGTTTTTGTTTGATTAATGTTCAGTTGCATCCCTGTTGCTAACTGTTCATGGAACTAACACATGCTGGCCAAAGCCTTCAGATGTTCTCTGACTACCATGGGAGCTGCTGTTACAATGCCTACATGGAGGAGGGTGTCTATGAAGACCAGCATTTTGTTGTGCATGATTTTATTGGCAGTCCATTCAGCAGACTCATACTGGCTCTCTTTCCCATTTGACTTGAAGAAATGTCTCCAAACCTTTTTTGAAGAAGAATGACCCAAAGGAGGAAGCTCTAACAAAACTAGGGATTATAAGATCGAGTCCTTCACCGGTGAGTGATAACTCGCCATTTAATGCACTGAGGAGCCAATGTAGGACAATAGCTGGAGTGTTATGGGGACTCACTGGTCCAAATCTTCCATCAGCCATGAAGCTCACTAGATGGCTCTGGGCAAATCATTGTGTCTCAGACTAGCCAACCTTATTAGGTTGTTGTAGGGATAAAGAGACAATACTATATATTGCACCATATCTATGTCAAAGATGGGATAGAAAGTGAAAAATAGCAATAAGTAAATATAAGTGGTTCTGGACTTTTTTTTGGTATAAACTCTGTGTGTGTAAAGCCATCAACCCATTATCTGCCTGTTTTTAGAAACAGTGTTAAAAACCTTATCAAATTGAAGCTTTACTAGTGTTTTGAAAAAAAGATGAGAGCTTGAAATGGAAGATGCCAGGGTTTGAATTACAGGCTATTCATTGCTAACACTGGCCATTTCTATGCAGTTCCAGGTGGTCACCGTGTTGGTGAGTCTCAATTTACTTTCCACGATTAGAAAAGATGACACACTCATTGCCTATTTTGACGTATCTATTGCTTTGGTGTCCTTCCCCCCCCTTAATTAAATCAAAACAACTGTTGACATAATCTTAGCTTGTTATTTAGTTTGGTTTTTTCATAAGGTAAAACTTCATCATGTTACATGTTAATTTGCTGTCCAGTATCTGTCTATAAGTTCAGACTCTACCTTCCATTCCAGTGTATTTGAAAAAGTGTGTATGCACATGAAAACTCATACCTTGAATAAACCTTTGTTGGTCTTAAAGGTGTCACTGGATTCTAAATTTGTTCCATTTCCATGCAGGTTATCTGTCCTGGTTCCAATGCTGTTGGGAAGTGGGGTTTTTCCTGCTTCCCTGCAAGATTATAGTATATTTCTGAACCTCTTGGTGTTTCTGCAGCTTTTCTTTGCTCTATCCTAAACTTACTTTGCTCTAGAGTTTTGGGAATGATCACAGAAAAGCTTGGATGGCTGCCATGTAGTCAGGAAAGTTCAGATTTTCCTGGTCTATCCACATGACAAGAGCAAAAGAAACTAATAGCTGAAATATACACTAAACCAATAAATCATATAGCAGAATAATGCAAAAATATCATTTTAATGCAACAAACAGGGGTCCAAGAATCAACAAACAGGGGTCCAAGAATCAATGAAGTAGCCAGTAATATCAATCACCAAGAAGCTTGCTTAGCTATGTATGATCTTGTATGAGTACCTTGTGTATGATTCCAGTATGAAAAATTGATATTGTTGGATTAGTCTGAACCCTAAAGGATTATTTTCTTGGATGTTGTTCCACTAGCCATTCGTGAAGTCAAATGATGGTCCTCGCCTGATGAAGATTGCCAGAAACGAATATATTTACTGGATACTTCGTTGATTCTCGGACCCCTGTTTGTTGATTCTTGGACCCCTGTTTGTTGCATTAAATTGATATTTTTGCATTATTCTGTTATATGATTTATTGGTTTAGTGTATATTTCAGCTGTTAGTTTCTTTTGCTCTTGACCTATCACATAGCTGTTATTCTACCCACATGACAGCCATTTTTTCCTCAGTGGCCATTTCTTCCTCCTCCTATCAGGCTTTTGTTTGTTTGAATCATCCAATGAATATTGTTGTATCAACATGACATTATAACAATGTATATATCATTCTCTGTGAATTCCCAACTTTCATTTAAGAAAAGTCAGTCACTGGCACGTTTCCTTGCAGTGACATAAGAAAAGTGCCAGAGACTTTTTGAAAACAAAGAAAGGAAATCTGGGAATTCAGAGAACCTGTTACTTTATATCAATATAATATATCTCAATATAATGATATTTAGTTTCCAGTTTAAAATACAAACCTGGAAAAGCCCTGGTGTGCCCGTGTGTGTGGAGGGATTACTGCTGCTGGGAGGTCAGGACAGACAAACTATGGGAAAACCTGCCGTTGTGGAAGCCCCATTGCTGCTGTACTGTACCGACAGTCACAGCAACAACAGGGGAACTGCACATGCCTGTTCCCGTGTGGAAAACACCACTTATACTGTTAGGAGACCAAATATAATTGGTTTGTCAGTTACTGATTTGTTGATCAACTTGTCTCACTAGGATAGCTTTTTGTCCTCCGTAATGGATTCAAAAGGCTCCTGCAGAAAGCTTCTGTTTCCCACCATGCACAGGATTAAATTAAAATTAAACTGCTGTTCTAGATTCTGTGTGGCTATTATATAGTCCAGCAGTGTCTGTGCAGTGTGTGACCTTAAAATGCCCTTTGCTCTCCCTTTCTGCTTCCAGCCATCCTCTGCATTGCTAGAGAGCAGCTCTCGAGCAACTCCTCCTCCACCACCACCACCACAACCTGTCCAGCTGTCCAGCTCCATCAAAGAGAAACAGCAGCCCCTCATGAACCTTTTTGCTCAGGGCTCCACCTCTCCTCCTGCCTCAGGAGTCCCTCTGCCTCACCTTGCCCATGGGCCACCCCCCCCAGCACCGTCCCTTTCTTCAGGCGGTGCCCTCACCTTGAAAAGTAAGTGGAAATTCTTGAATTTTTGTGAGGACAACTAACTGAGGTCAGCCCTGTTCTCAGTGAGCATTAGGGGTGTAGTGTCTTCTTTAAAAAATTCACTTTATAAATACTGAATTAATTATTTCTCAAACATGACTCGTTCCAAATCTGAAATCAGGTCATATTTACGACTGATCTGGTACCTTTCTTTTCTTTCCTTTTCTTTTCTTTTTTTTTTTACAAATTTTATTTGTTTGTTTGTTTGTTTGTTTGTTTGTTTGTTTCAATTTATATCCCGCCTAGCCAGCGGACCGGCTCTAGGCGGCTTACAGCATAAAATCAGTCAATTACAAGGTTAAAACATAACATCAAATAAATACACTTTAAAATTACAACGGAACTTTCATCACAATAGCAGCGTCATACCAGCACTAATACCTGCCTCTAGCTTACACCAACCAGGAGGCTGCCACCATGGCGTTTTAGAGATGGCCCTCGTGCCATCTCCTGAGGGCCATTCCCCCCGGTGGCGGCCCCAAACGCCTGGTGGAAGAGCTCCGCTTTGCAGGCCCTGCGGAACTGTAAAAGGTCCCGCAGGGCCCTGATGTTCTCTGGGAGCTCATTCCACCAGTGGGGAGCCGCCACCGAGAAGGCCCTGTTTCTGGTGGCTGCTAGCCTCGCCTCCTTCAGGCCCGGAAGGGTCAGGCGATGTTGGCTGCCCGACCGCAGTGCTCTTTGGGGTATATATGGGGAAAGGCGGTCCCTTAGGTAGGCAGGCCCCAGGCCATATAGGGCTTTAAAGGTTAAAACCAGCACCTTGAACCGGATCCGGTACGCTATAGGCAGCCAGTGCAGCGCCCTCAGCACAGGCTGGATGTGGTCCCTCACTGAGAGTCCCATCAGCAGCCTGGCTGTGGCATTCTGCACTAGCTGCAGCCTCCGGAGCTGAGTCAAGGGCAGCCCCATGTAGAGAGCGTTGCAGTAGTCTAGCCTTGAGGTGACCATAGCATGGATCACAGTCGCCAGGTCATTGTGTTCGAGGAAGGGAACCAACTGCCTAATCAGCCGTAGATGATAAAAGGCTGCTTTGGCAGTGGCTGCTACCTGGGCCTCCATAGTCAAGGAGGCATCCAGGAGCACTCCCAAACTCCGGACCACTCTGGCACCAATGGAGCCCCCCCACAGGCCGGTAGTGGGATACCCACCCCCGGTCCACTCCGACTCAGGCAAAGGACCTCCGTCTTCGTTGGATTCATTTTCAGATGACTCAGCTTGAGCACAAAGAAGCTGTAAACATAAGGCTGCATGTATTATATTTTTTTCTGGCTACTGGAATGTGTTGTTTCCAAATGATGTTTTGCTTCAGTCTTGACTTTGTATAATATTAAACATTTAGCCTTTTTACTTTTGATCCAGTAAACCTTACATTCAGGGATTAGCTGAGTGTAAACTGTGTCCCACATAAACCTTGCCAAATGAGCTGATTAACATTGTCATATTTAGTGCTGATCAGTTTTTAAGTACTAATGGCATCAACCCTATTGTTAAGGTGCTGCCTTAAACTCTATTGTATCAGCCAATAAACTCTATTGTTAAGGTGCTGTCTTAACAATAGAGTTTATTGGCTGATACAATAGAGTTTATTGTCCGTGGCCAAAGGCTGTTACAATCTGACACACATAACATAATTACAAACTTCAGCATTAAAACAATCTAACCAAAAAGTACTAATCAAATAAAACCACTGCCCTCTGTACATGCAGCTCTGGCCCGTAGTTTCTTGGCTGCTAAAGCAAAGAGTTACACTCTATAGAAGTCCAATGGTCTATCAAGGTCAATATTGCCGACTAGGATCAGCAGCAGCTTTCCAGGGTCTCAGGCAGTGGTCTTTCACATCACCTCCTACCTGATCCTTTTAACTGGAGATGCTGGGTATTGAACTTGGGGCTTTCTGTATGCCAACAAGCAGATGTTCTCCCACTGAGTCATGACCTGTTCTTTACAGAAAACTACTGTTTAGCTCTGCCAGGTGCTTTCAGGTGATCAGACTTCTCAAGCAGAGCATGATTTAGTTAGTTGTTTCTGTTAAACTTATGTAAATTGTTCCTAGTAAATAAATCCTTGCCCCTTAGGCAGTTGTCTTTGTTTTTATAAAGCTTCTTCTCCAACTGGAGGCCTTGTGGATAGGGTGGGTTCTAAATCTAAAAATCATAAAAATCCTTACAGGCATCTTCAATATGGTTAGGTTACTATCTGTTTGGAAAATTTAACTGTGCTTAAGAAATACCACAGAATTCTTTCTGATTTCCCTTTTGTCACGTTTTAGGCTCTGGTTTGACGCCAGTAGAAGAAAATGTCCATTCCAAAACCCAGCTCTTCAGTCTCGCAGCTAGTGTCTGCTTCTCCTATGCCAACCCTACTTGGAAACTGTTCCTGCGTAAAGAGGTACGTCAAGGCCCATGGCATCCCAGCATTGCTTTTGTGGCAGAGACTGTTTGGTAGGATTGGTACTCCCAGTTTTCCTGTATGTGCCTGTTCTGAAAGCTAAAACACGGCTTTGCTCTCCATGCAAATCAGGAAAACTGGGACCGATTTCCCACGAGGTGCTGCTCTGGCATCATTCTTTCCTTTGCCCCGATTGTGTGCTTGAATTTCTGTGAGAGTCTTTCAAACTGCAACCAGAAGTTCTTAACCAGAATGTTCTTTTATTGTCAGTGGATCTTATAGTCATCTACAGGGGCGTAGAGTTTTGGAAATCCTGGGGGGAGCGGGGGCTCCTTAGCGTGTGTGCGAAGAGCATGCACTTGCTGGGATGATGTTCTCCCCCCCCCCGGGAAACCGCCCCGCCTCCCCAGGCCTTTCCAAGGCCCGCCAGCCACTGCTGCCGGTGCCTCTCTCTCCCCCCCCCCCCCGCCACCCCTTCCCTCTCCCTCTCCAGCAGTGGCTGCTGGGCCTCGGAAGGACCCGGGGAGGTGCGGCGGCAGGCGCTCCGTTTTCCCGGGGGTGGCTGAGCCCCCCCCCGGGAAATTTCAGGATGGCTCAAGCCCTTGAGCCCCCCCCCCGTACTCTATGCCTATGGTCATCTACACATCTTGAATCAGTAATGGTGGGGTGAGGGGACATTGAATACAATTATAGTGTATTCAAAAGGATAGTGTAAAGTGAAACCCCCAATCACCACAAAGAGAAAAGTGCACTCAAATATACTGGACATTTCTTCCCAGGTGAAAAGCGAAAAAATAGAAGCGGCTGAGAGCAGTGAAAAGCAACACGCTCAAGGTTAGGGAGGCGCAGAGCAATAAGCGTCCGGGAGTGAGAACAGAGGAGACATTCCAAAGGCGGGGGCCAGAGGGGGAGTGATGTGCCACCTCCCACCCAGGAACGGCAGCGGTAGTTGACAATTTCCCACTATTTGCCCCACGCTGCATTTTGACCCACGGCTTCGCCTGATTTCCCCCACAGCTTCAGTAATCCTCAGAAAACAGGATCACTGAAGCCACGGGGGGAATTGGGTGAAGCCGCTGTTCAAAATGCAGCACGGGGCAAATAGTGGGAAATTCAAGCCTGCAATCGGGGCAAAGGGAAGAACGACACTGGAGCAGCGCCTCGTGGGAAATGGATCCAAAAGTTTAGTTACCTCTCCACTGATGGCTCGCAGATCTGCTTGAGCAACTTCAATACCTTTCCTCATTTGATAAAGCACAAGCAAGTAAAAAGTTGTGATGGACCTGCCATGGGATCACCACCTCTCTTGACCTCATCAAGTGGGCAGGGTTGGTCAGTTTGGGGAAATGGACCCATAGGATAGTAGAAGTGGGAATGACTTCTGGGTAGATGTGACAATGCTGAAGCAAATATTAATTCAACTATAATGTAACTGCATCAGATATACATCTCTGTGCTGAGATGAAAAGCAGGGGAAGAACCCACTTGCTTACTCATTCTGTCAAGCCAGTGGCTGTCCTATGATAGTCACCTACAACTGTGCCCCTGAAAAGCTTGCCTGCAAGCACTGGATCACTGATGGTTTGGATGGAGGTCATGTGTTGCTTGTCTTGAATGCAATTTTGTATCTGGTGTTCCCTGACAGATTTTTTACCCCAAGGAGGACTTCAGTCACCCTTATTGCCTGAATCTGCTATGTGATCAGGTAAATGTTACTCTTCTCCCTTTTCTTCCATTAGCTTTTCCACAGAGGATTTTTTCTTTTCTCCCATCCTCCTGGTTTTCCTTCTTTGCCTGTTTCAAGTTAAGTAAAGGTTTCCCTTGCTCAAAAGCCAGTCGAATACAACTCTAGGGATGCGGTGCTCATCTACATTTCCGTGGTCATGTGGCTGGCATGACTAGATGCCGAGGCACACAGAATGCTGTTACCTTCCCACCAAAGTGGTACCTATTTATCTACTTACAATTTCTTGCTTTCGAACTGCTGGGTTGGCAGGAGCTGGAACCAGAGACGGGAGCTCACTCCATCATGCATCACTCGGGTCTCGAACTGCTGAACTACCGGTCTGCAGTTCAGCGTCTTAACCACTTGAACCACTGCAGCCCTTTGTTTCAAGTTACACACCTGCTTTTCCTTTGGCGTGTCCAGCTTCAGAGTTTGCCCTTGACCTTTCCTGTGTGAGGCAACCAAGTCTAATGGAAGCCAAACTTCTTTGTTCAGATCATAAGAGATACTTACTCAGAGTCGTGTATTCGGATCTCCAAAGAAGAGAAGCACAAGATGAAAGATCTGTTAAGTAAGCAATCTCCTCCTATACTACCCCCACTCCTGTCTCTGTCTCTAATATCTCCAGGATGTACAGCTTCTATTGGAAACTGAAGAGCTATTTGCATCTCTCACAGGTTGTGCATTAAGAATGTGGAGAGTGCTATGTATCTAGCACACTTGTGTGTTCAGTCAGCACAAAGTGAACACATCACAACCTGCAAAATGCTCTTGGGTTTTCAAGTGTGATTAATGGGACTTTAGAATTATCTCTACATCCCTGCAGACTTATGCTAGCCACCTCCAAACTAATTCCCACTGGTCTTTGTGGATATGGCCAAGAAATAATAAGGGATCATAGCAGTAACTTGGGAAGATCATTCCTCCCTCACTTTTGTGTCTAATTCATCCTTCAGCATCCACCTCAGATCCAAGGGAGTGAGAAAGGGGTAGAGTATACCTGTGAAACTCCTCAAGTGTAAGATACCACTGCTTTTTCATCTGTACTGCAACCTTTGCCCACCTCCAAGTATGTGTATGCTTTCTTATTGCTTACCATACAAAAAGTGCAGACTTGTGTATCTGAGCAAAATGCATTTCCTGTTGGTAGGATTTATGTGTATTAGATAAGAGAGTGTATTCATGTTCATCTGTTTTGGTTTCAAACATGAAGTCCCTGATTGCAGAATTTGCGGTGGCTTGTTATGTTTGATGCTATTTACTATGGGCATTGACTGAAGGTTCGACAGCATCTCCCAACAGAATGAAAGCAGCTCAGCTGCATGGGGGAGAGAATGTTGCTTAGCAGTAAACACTGGGAGCAAAAATACGTATTATATTTGACACATGTTGGGACAGGAGTGCCTGACCTAACTTGTAGTCAAACATCAGAGTGGGAACTAACCTTAAAAATCTTTTAAAATCCCTTAATCTCCCCACATGGCTCCAAATGCTGTCAGGAGGAAAGAGGGGATTCATGCTTCCCTTCCCTGCTGTTTTCCCTGGCTGCACATGCCTGTCATGACCCCTACTGAACTGACTCTGGATTCAGAAACTTTAGCGGAGGAGTCTGGGGAAGATCAGGGGAGACCCCAGGACAGCAGGAGAATCCAACCCATCTTGCCCCCAAGAAGCCCCCAGAACTTCCATCTGTACCCCAGATCCTGGTGCAACTAAGCACCAGCCTAGGACCCAGCCAATGAGCCCACCAGGATTTTCCTCTACCCATCAGGAGCTGCAGAGGCAGTGGGCTCATGCTGAGGCAGCTGAGAGGAGGCACAATGCCAGGTTAGCAGCCTGTGTGCCAGCTGCGGAACCAGACTAGACTTAGTTCTCTGCAAGAGTCTAGCCCAATTAAGACCTCACACGGAGAGTTCTAGAAACTGCCTCCACAACAGATGGGGCTGCTCTTCCTCAGTCTGTTTAAGGGCAAGAAAGGGAGCACTGCTGGATCAACTGGTTCATAAGGTTACAAGCCTTGTGTGCCAGATCAAGCTCCAGAAGTGGTAGTTTGTGGGGTAAGTCCTGATTCTCAAGGAGGCTGATGGACAAAGAAGCCTGAGGCCAGAACAGTGCCAGTGGACATGTGGAGCCAGCAGAAGGGGCAAAATGCTCCCACCAGCAACTGTTTCAACTGGTGAAAATGTTGTGGAAGGAAAGCATGAAGTCCTTCCTTTCCCCTCTCCGTGTTTCCAGTCATGTGTTTGTAAAGGTTATTCCCTACCCTGTTTGGCCACAAGTCAGGGTGGACACCTGAGTCCCAACACATGTCAAATGTGACATGTTTTTTTGGCCCTAAGCTTCATCCTTTTCTGCTGCTGAAACCTCTTCTTTTGCATCTTTGGCAGTGGAGTTCCAGGTGGTCATGGATGCCAGCTCCATTCCAGAAGATGGCATAAAGAAGAGGATTGTGGTAGCTGCTCGTGATAACTGGGCCAACTATTTCTCTCGTCTTTTCCCAGTAAAGGTAAGTCAGACTGGCTACTGTATAGGAGAGAGCATTTCTCAGGGAGGGCGTGTGATATGGGGTGTAGGGTTCCCATCCTCCAGGTGGGGCCTGGGGATCTCCCGCTTTTACAACTGATCCCCAGCTGACAGAGATCAGCTCCCCTGGAGAAAATGGCTGCTTTGAAGGGTAGACCATGGTCCCCAGGTATTTTCCAACCCAGACTTGGCAACCCTAATGGGGTGGTTTGTCCAACTTTGTCCCCTACCATTATTTTGTCACTGAGGCCTGACAGCTACTTAACCCCTGAGGCTAGCCCTACCTATACTTCTGCTTCAAAAACTGGTGTTGGGTAGTCATGGAAAGTATATAGGCTGTAAGCTAGAAGTTCCTTCAGTCTAATGATCCTTCTTCCAACCTAAGTGGCTTTTCCATTTGAGGAAGGCCGCTGTGATTACGGCTGACCTAACAAGTCTTAGAACCAGATTGCCTACTTGGAATAATGACACAGTACAACCTTATTGGGACCGTACCATTTAGGGTTGCTATCCCCCAGGTGGGGGCTGGAGATATCCTAGAATTACAACTAATCTCTAGACTACATAGATAGCTTATTTGTGATTTATTTTTTTAAAACATTTATTCCACTTCTCCTGGAGAAAAGCCTTCTTTGGGAGATGGATTGTATGGCCGTATACCCTACCGAGGTCCCTCCCTCCCAAAAGCTCACCCTTCCAGGCTTCCCTCTCAAATCTGCCATTATTTCTAAACTGGAGTTGGCAACCCTAGAACCACTTCAAACTATAACTAGAGATATCCTCACTAAGTGCTCCTCCTTGTGAACAAAATTCCCTCCAGTTAGAAACTGTTGCATCAGGATGAATGATTTATTTTATTTTATTTTATTTTTTGGGATTTATATCCCGCCCTCCCCGCAAGCGGGCTCAGGGCGGCTTACATGGGCCCAAGGCCTAATCAGAACAATAAAACCTCTAAAATTAGTTAAAAACATATTCACAATAAATACAGTTAATACTAAATACTAAATACTAAAAGCTTCCACAGAAATAGCTACTGAAATTTCCACAGCAATAACCCCTTGGCAGGTCCGACCCCCCCCCCCCCATTGCCAGGGCCATACTGGACCAGGGTTACATCACAGATGGTTAAGGTGATGGGTGGTATCACCGGTATCCCCGGTGTCACCGGTGGCGGCTCCTATTCGAAGGCCTGGCAGAAGAGCTCCGTCTTACAGTGGCCTAGGGCCCTTCCCTAAGAAACAGGTTGTCAGACCCAATATAAATGTAGTGCTGGATGAACATGTCAGACGTACCTGTGTGGCCACCTTCACACTGAACCCACAGAAGCATGTTGCAGGTGCCCAGTCCTGGTGTGTATAGCAGCTGAGGGATGCTGCCTGTGCAAGAGGAAATTAAGTGAGGCGATGGAAGATGGGACACCACATTTTTCTTACCCTCCCAGAGTCCTGTTTCAATCAGGCCCTGATCTTTCAAGAGATCCCACTTTTGTTGCCCTGAACCTGGTTTTCTCCTGGGTTGTCTCCCCTTCTCCCTCTAGTCTTGCTCTGAGAAGAAGACTGGGGCAGCTTCTTCAAAGATGCTTCTTCTATCTAAGCTTCCTGTCATCTCTGAACTAAATCTGTCTCTCATACATGAGCCATAGGCCATTTTGAATTTTTCTTTTGACAGGGAGAAAATGGGAGTGATGTCCAAATTCTGGGTGTCTCTCACCGGGGACTGCGGCTGTTGAAGAGGGCAAAAGCAGCTAACTGTAGTCCTGAGCATCTGAAAATCCTTTGCAGCTACAGGTAAGAGGCAATAAAATGCAGTCCAAAGGGTCTGGTACTGCTTTCTGAGTGCAGCAGAGGGGCTGTTGCTTCCACGGCAGCAGGCAACCAGATGACCTCATTAATGTCTACAACTGTGATCTCCACTTTGGTGCTCATGAACACCTGTGGCCTCTGCTGATGTGTTTCCTGGCTTCCCCAAAACAAAGAGCCAGTCTTGACTTTCCTCCACTTCAAATACAAGGTTTTTCAGAAGAGCCGAGGATGGATCTGTTTTATGTCTGCAAGGAGCACTCATTCAAAAATAGCTGCCTCCTTCATAGGAGGATGCTTGGCGTAGAACCATCTAACATCTTGAGGAACTTCCCAGTATTTTCTAGTTGGACCCAGCATGTGTAGCAGTCATTTTGTTATGGTGCCACCTTTTTTTGCTGTCAAGTGACAGCTGACTTGTGGTGACCCAGGAGGGTTTTCAAGGCAAGAGACGTTCAGAGGTGGTATGCCATTGCCTGCCTCCATGTCGTGATTCTGCTATTCCTTGGAATAGGTGTCCCATACAAATGCTAGCCAGGGCCAACCCTGCTTAGCTTCTGAAATCTGATGAGATTGGGCTAGCCTGGGCTACGCAGGCCAGGGCAACTGTGGTGCCAACTACCTGTTCTCAAAATTCCAAAAATGCCCATAGGTCCAGCAAGTCCCAAACCTTACTGGTGTACAGTCGTGCACTGGGTCCAGGCAGACTGGCTGCTTGTTAGAGTACATCCAAAATGTCAGAGCTCTATGAAGAAAACCTGTGTTGAGATGGCCTGATATTTCATGGCAAGTTCCGCAGTAGTCATGTGCTGTTGTTTATGGCTATAGTGGCACATCTGTCTCCTCCTGTTTGTGTTTCAGTTCAGTTTTCCCCTTGTTCTAGTAGCTTGGAAGCCTGTGGACGAGGTCTGTTTAAAGTTTTTAATGCTTGCACTGTACCTATCTCTCTGAGGCTTTAGAACACTGTTGCTGATTTTAATAGTAACAATAGTATCATCATAATTATCTCTCAGTCTAGTCATCTTGTCATTAGACACGATGGTGGGCTGAATGCAGTTGTGCCCATTCCCCTGGAATGACAGTGAATATGTGGTGTTTATACTCAGAGGTTGCCTTGGAGTTAAAAGAATCTCCTTGCTAGCCAGACCTTGTGTACTGGAAGTCTATATCTATGTATTGTTTTTGCTTGGTCTTTTTCTCTGGCTTGGCTTAGTTGCTTGAGTCAGCTGGGGCTCTGCCACTCCCTCTTTTCTGGTAGTGGCATACTGTGCACTGGATTGTATTGTTGGATCTGCATGGGACTAATGGCTTGCATGATTATGTTTGGGGGCAGAGGGTGGATAAACATGGCCTCTTTGCCCCTGCCATCTTTATGATTCTGTACATCTTCTCATCTCTTGGCACCGTTTATGTTTCCTATGAGCATTTATTGGAACCTTTCTGTCAGAATCTACTAATTCAGACATTATGTTATTCATGCCTGTACTTTCAAAGTAGCTATATGTCTTTCTTTTCCCCATGTAACTATCATGTACTGATGCTTGTCCAGACCGGGAGAGTGACACCAGTAAATTATGTGAACAAGGAGGCCTCACATCCCTGCCTCCGCATTCCAGCTGCTCCGGCAGGAACTTCAAGGGAGGATACCTCTCATCTCTTATCACATGCAAAAACCTTGAGGCCATTGATTGTTATGTGAACTGGTAACATCTGAGGGGTCTGGTTTGGGAGAGGAAATTTACAGCTTGACACCTCACTCTTTTCCTGTGAGAACCAAACGGCCAGAACACCTTTTTGCCCGCCAATTTTCCCTTAAGGTGATTGGCTACCTATGGGTAATTCAAACTCCTTGGAATGGTATAATAGACCTGCTTGTATTATCTGTCTCATCTCTGACAATAATCCGAGATGCTGTACTAATGTAGAGATTGGAAATAAAGAACTGTGGTTAACCAACCAGGATCTGATCCTTGACTATTTTGAGCAGAACTCTCACACTTTCCCGATATAAGTCCCTGAAAGCATTGTGCTCATTACACCAGGAGCTGCTTCCAGTTCCAATACTTGGGGAGGTGAGCATAGTTTCAGCTCATACAGGGGCTTTTTAAAATGGCAGCTCTGGTTCTTTGGAATGGGCTGTATACACAAGCATGGAAAGGGCAGTCTTTGGCAATTTTTCATGGGAAATGTAAGGCCTTGGGAAGTGAATATGGCAGTGTGCTGATTGTCTGATAATTTATGGTTTTGGTTTTAGTGTTTATGGCAGTGTTGGTATATATAGAAAACATGTCAAGAGTAATGGCAGGAAAAGAGAGATCACAAGAGAGATAAAGCGAGAAAAGCCCCAGTGGTCATAGTGAGGTGGCTGCCTCTGAACTTGTGCAAGTGTGAACTGCATTCCTTGGGTTTTTCAGTTATGCTGAAGTGCTGTCCTTAGAGCTGATTGGCCAGAGCATCATTAAGTTCTCTCTGAAAAGCGAGCAGCTCGTCCTTCACTCTCCAAAGGCCCGACAGATCAAGGCCATGGTGGATCTCTTCCTCCGTGAACTGAAACAGGTGAGCATTTTCAAAATACTCTTTTGGGCACAGTAAATGCTCTTTGGGGCACAGTAAAAGGCTGGACGGAGACCAATCAACACTATTAGATCAACTGTAACTCTTTTATGATGCTCTTCTTCCCTTTCCCAATCATCAAAAGGACTCCAACTATGTCATTGCTCTACGTAGCAACATGACAGATGACAAGAGCATCTTAAACATCAGGAATGGTGATTTCATCCGACTGCTGCCCATGGATGGACTGGGGCCAGGTAAGAAGGTCTAGCAGTATCCTAGGATCTGGGAATCCATTATTTTATTTTTTTAAAGATTTTTTATTGCATTTGAATCCTTACACCTATACTTAAATCTACACACTATCCTACCCTAAAGTATACAGAAAATACGTTTGTAATGCTAATAATACTAACATCTTTAGTTACTGAAAAGCTAAATTATTTCTTGGCATACATTACTAATTCATTCTTCTTGTTTACAAATAAAAATTAATGTTGGATCCCTGGACTACATACAGCAGAGTAAACAATCTATACTAAATTTTAAGATTACAAGGCTTGGTGTGTTATTACAGCAAAGAAAAAAAAACAGTTATAAAACTATTTCTCCTTTGATTCTCTTCCTTTCTTCTTGTCTTTCTTCTTCCTAGGGGCGGCCGCCCCTTTCTTAGAGTCCGAATCTTCTCCATCTTCAATCTCTGAGTTTTCAAATCCATACATACTCTCCTGCTCTGCCAGTGAGTCCTCTGGTTCAGTCTCTGCTTTCTTCTTTTTGTGCTTTTCCAAAAATGTTCTTGCTTGTTCAATGGAGTCAATTTTAAATTTCTTATCTTTATAGCTGAACAGCATTCCCTCTGGAATGCCCCATTTATAAGGAATAGTCTCTGACTGCAACCATAAAGCCAAACTCCTGTACGCTTTCCTTCTCTTTCTTATTTCAAATGGAATGTCTTTTAGAACTCTTATTTCTTCTTCCTGTATCTTCAGAACAGTTCCATTCGTAGCTTTTAACACCAGATCCCTGGTTGATCTTTTTGAGAATCTCACCACAATCTCACCTGGCAGTCTCTTCTTTTTAACATATTCTGGATATGTCCTGTAAGTCATGCCGCTGCTTGCCATCCTGTCAGAGGTGCCAGTGCCTCACTTAATGTTTTCTTCAGATTCTCACCTTTTGACTCAGGGACGTTCTGAAATCTCAGGAAGTAGTTTGATCAATCCATTTGAAGCATTAGTACGTTGTCACTTTGAAAAGACTTCTCTTTTTCAATTCTTTGCAGTCTTGAGTCGTTTTTTTCAACTGCTGTTTTGACATCCAAGAGTTCCTGCTGGAGCTTTTCCTGCTTTTTGTTTGACTCCCTCGTCTCGGTTTGCATCATTTCCAGTTTACTGTTGATTGAAGCCAGTTGGTCCACTAGGGGTCGCAGTGCCGCCGTCAATACTGCATTCAGCTCAGATCCACTTTTTAAAGTCGAGCTTCCAGGCTTTGGCGATGCCCTGCCTGCCATTCTTCCTGCAGTCACCACTTGTTTACAGTTAGATAAGAGATCTCAAAGGAGACATTCTCGATTCGTCACACCGATGCCTTTCGCAAGCTCTCCCTCTGCTGTATGCGATCCAGCTCTCCAACTCATTTATAACGCCTCCAAAACAGCAACAGGACCATGGGAAAGTCTCCGAGTAAGTTACAAGGGAGGGGGTGGGGGGGATCCAATCCTCCTAGCCCACCCTTTAACGCTTCATATCAAAAGATCAGGAGACTTACGATTCTGCCATTGCGTATCTGGTAGATCATCACCTCTCTCTGCTCTACATTTTCTGCAGCTTCACGGCAGCGCTTTTAGCAGCCCGAGGGCCTCCTCCAGCAGGCAAACCTCTAGGGGTAAAAAGGAGCCTCAATCCCGCGATCGCCACCGCAGGGAGAGGCTACCTTCAAGCACCCCAGGCAGGGACCCTTTCCTAGGCTCCCTGGGGTTCCAGTGCCAGTCCAGGACCCCTTCAACCTGCCGAGAGCGGGTCGCCTCTCCTGCAGTTGCAGAGAGAAGCACCCGCCATTAAAGCGCTTGAAACCGAAAGTCTGGGAATCCATTATTTGAGGTGAACAGTGAGATGACTGAGGAATCACACCCAGTGCATTTCTTTCAGATATGTGATCTTTCTCTCTGAAGGTCTGAATTCCAAGGAAACCTGTTCCTCTTTCTTTGCAGCTGAAGGTAGCAATGCACAGCACTGATTGGCTGTGATGTCACAGGCCACTCCCTGGAGATAGCCAGCCAGAAGCATGAGGGAAGGGGCAAAGACATCTGATTTCATCAGCCTTTGATTATCTGATTATTACATTTGTCACTGGCATTCCATATATGGCTGGAAGCCACATTTCTCCCACTGGGTATAAATATGCTCTGTAATATGTGTTTTGGTACAATTGTGAGCACTGCTTAAAGATATAGCAATACACAGAAGTCACAGGGCATATTTACATTATTTAAAATATGAGTGTGGATGGTATCCTGGAAAAATGAAGTTGCTGGAACAACTTAGGTGGAAGATGGCTATTGAGTAGAATGTCTTTTATGATTTGATCCAGTGAGTTGGATCCAGTTATCTATCAGTAAAAGGCATGGATGGATGTTTTTCTATCCTGTGTTCCCCTTCTTTCTTACAGTGGGAATGTTGATTCCCAGGGCTGCAGGACCCATGGGGACTAACAGGGCAGGGGAGTATACTGGGAAGGAGGTGAAGTCATCCTGTCCTCCCTTTTCTGTGTCACTGATGGAAGAGGCAGAAGGGGTAATTTCCTCCTCCTTTGTGCAGCCTCCCAACTAGTGTAGTTAGTAGTCCCCATGGGTCTTGCGACTCTGGGAACCAACTTTCCTAGGGTCGGAAAGCACTGACCGGGGGGGGGGGGGGGATCTGCAATCCTTTGGCCCATAGATTGCTGGATCCAGCCCAGTGTTTTTGCATGAGTTTCTGTCTTTTCTCTCCCTCCCAAGGGTGGCAGTTTGGTTCCATTGGTGGTCGCTCTGGCCTCTTCCCTTCCAACTTGGTTCAGCATGTGGCAGCTCCTGATTACCTCAGCCTCCATCTGAACAGACAGGAAGAAGTCAAGAACAGCGCAAAGAGAGACCCACAGGAGAAGAGCTTTAGCAAGAAGGTGAGGCAGTCTGAAGCGGATGCAGATGGATTATCGAATAATTCTCATGGAAACCTATCTGACAAATAGGAGGACCTGTGGATCTGACACAACTGCTTGGACACAGGGGGTTTGCAAGAGGATTCAACAGTGAAAATGAGAGGCCTACTGGAATTAAACTTTTTTTCCTAGGAGACAGTCTCCCCCCCCCCCCCCTCCACATTTTTCTTTTCTGTTGGTTGTTTCTTACACTAACAAAACAACCTATTGTCAATACAATACTGAAAAGAGAGAAAATCAGAACTGCAATTGAGATTTCAACAAAGTCTTGATCTATTATTTCAGTATAATTTTGCCCTTTGCATAGGTATAGAAATGTGTTCAGTACATCATTCACCAGAATCATTATAGACTGAAGAGGTCTGGCCCCCCAAAGCCTGAAGAAAATAATATTAATAGCAAATGTTTGTAATTTTTCCAGAATTTATTGTACAAAACCTTTAAATATGTGTTGCAGAGTGTGGCCATTTTGCTATTTTTAGTACTTTACTATTCTTAAACAAGATTCACATAATGTTGTTGACAGGTCAAAGATTCCAGTGGCACTTAAATATAAATTCATTTCTCCATTTCAGCTGTAAAACAGATTTTTATCATATTATCCTCCCATCCCAGGACTGTGCTAGTTTTCTGTGTCTAGCATCTATGACGTTTGCTGCCATCAATAAAGTCATTATAAATAACCTCTCTTTTATATTCATACTTGGAAACATACCCAATAAAGTTTGTTTGAGATCCTTCCTGAGTCTATGTGAGATTATTGGACCTGGGGCATGGTTGGAGGGCACCTAATACAGTTACCATGCTGAAGCTAAGCATGTATGGCTCCGGTCATTGCCTAGAAAGATGGCCTCCCAGGAACCCCCATGTGTGTCACCCTGAGTTCTATCATGGAGGAAAGGCAGGATATAAATGTAATACCCTAAATAACAAAATAAAATATTTAACTATCTTGAGGCTTTCGGGCATAATCACTACATGTTCAAAATCTGTGTTCTTCATGGCATATTACAAGTAACAAAGCACATTTGATTTATTTAGTTTTTGAGGCCAAGAAACCAAGTGATTTTGAGCTAAGGTTCCTTGATACTGAGGCATAATGAAAAATGATGCCAGGTTACAAAAATCAACCTCTACCACCTTCACATCTGATGTAAGAACTCTGCCATTAGTCTCTATCTCCACATTGGTCAGTTCTAGTATGGTATTATACAGCCAGGATATAATCTCTTGAGTTTTAATTCAGCAGTACTGTTCGTATTTTAGATAATTCTCTCCTCATCCTATTTTGAAAGTTTAAACATGGTCTGAGATATACTTAAAAATTGGGTCTATACCCCCACCTTCTTCTAAACAATAATTTCATTATCCTGCCATTTACCTTAAATGTTCTAACATCCCAGTGATCTCCATGTTGTAAATATCCACCAAATGTAATCTGTTAGAGGCACTGGGTTGGATCTTACCAGCTTTTCCTCTGGTGAAAAAGGGAGGGTGTGTCTCCTTTCACTAGAGATGGTCATAAACTGACTGATAAACTAAAGTTCATCACAGATTGTGAGCAGTTTGTGGTTTGCAAAGTGATGTTCATGAACTGAAAAACCACCACAAACTTCCACAAATTTTTGATGCAATTCATGGTGGTTCATGAAAAGGTAAACCCCTGCTTTCTGTTCTTCACAAAAAACAGCTGAGCAGTGGTCCCTGCTACTCAGCTGTTTGGAAACCCTCGCTTTCTGCTCTCCGTGAAGAGCTGCGGGAAGCAGAAAGCAGGGGTTTAAACTTTTTTTTCCAAGTATATTTTATTGGCATTTTCAAAGTTTACAACTTCAACTTAAAAAGACATCTGTATTAGCGCTACATTTCAGGAAATGGACTCTATTATTAATCCTCTATCTCTTATTTATATCTGTCCATTTCAATGGCTGAGACAGAACCCCCACATGGTACTGTCTTTAGTCTTTCGAGTAATATCAGTTTCAAAATAAAGGTATAATTGCCAGTCCGTTCCCTTATTTAAATTCTAGTAAAACAAACTGAGTCTTTTCCATACAAACGTCATCAACAACAGCATGCAAGTCTAAATTCCCAACGTATTATTTAACTAATCATAAACACAATCCCATCTTTTTTTTAATATCTCTTCATTATTAAACCTTTCTGACAAATTTAAACGATCCATAACCACTAAATCCAGCAATTTGTGGATTAACTCCTCTCTGGATGGGAGTCTATCCAATTTCCAATTTTTAGCCACTAAGATCCTTGCTGAGGTAATGATATATATATACAAGATTCTGATTTCAAATCATCTGGAACCATATTCAGTAAATATATCTCTGGTAGCAGAGGTAAATTAATCTTCCCTATGTCCTGTATAAGCTTCTGTACCATTCGCCAGTATCATCATAGTTTTGGACATCTCCACTAAACATGGAAGTACGAACCAACATTGTTATTACATTTCCAACAAATATTTGTGATTTTTGAGGAGCATTTTGCCAATCTATCCGGTGATAAATGCTATCTATGGAACATTTTTAGTATATTCTCCTTATAGGGAATTGCTCTCATTAATTTCTGGGATTTCCAAATCTTAGACCAATTGTCCATCTCAATAGTATGTCCCGTATCTCTCATCCACCTTACCATTGTGGGTTTCACCGTTTCCTTGCAAATATAGTCTTCTAGCAAAAAATTGTACATTTTCTGTATAAATTTCTTATTGTCTGGTATCAAAATTTTATCTATTCCATTCATTTCTGCTTGAAACCCCTTTTTTTGATCTTCCTTAAATCTCTGCCTTAACTGGATCTTTTTTAGCCACGTTAACTTTAAGTCTTGTTTGCATAATAGTACATCTGGTTTCAGCTCCTTATTTTTATCTAATAATTTATCATAAGATATTGTTTTATCTATGAATAACACCGATGGTTTTATAAATGCTTCTAGCGGTGATACCCAATTTGGTATTTCTGAATACATACGTTCCTTAACCTTTATCCAAATCTTTATTAACGCACTTCTGATCATATTATTCCCAAAATTAGAGTGTACGCATGCCAACCCATACTTAATCCTGAACTTTCTAGTTTTAGTAACCTCAAGTTTTCTAATGTTAACCACTCTCTTATCCAACTTAAGGCTGCCGCGTCATGGTATAGTCTCCAATTTGGTACTGCTAAACCACCACGCTCCCTTTTTTCATGCAATATTTTCCAATTAATCCTAGATTTTTTATAGTTCCAAATAAATAATCCTAGATTTTTTATAGTTCCAAGGAGAGCGTCCTTGGTCTTGCTAAGGTGAAAATAAACCCTGGGGAAAGGCAGAGGCGACGGAGCTGCTCCATACACGTCTGACCTCGTTAAGCTCTGGACCGGAAGTCAAAAGCAGGGGTTTAAACTTTAAATGGCTCATGAACCCATACAAACTGGGTCAGTTTGTGAACCAACCTCCCGGTTTGTATGGGTTCATGGTTCAGTCATGAACTGAACTGCAAAAATGCAGTTTGTGCCCATCCCTACCTTTGACCACCGAAAAGGCTATGCTGGGGATCATGGGTCCAGCATGAACAAAAGTCATGTGAGGCAAGGGCTATAGTAAGACTAGGAATTAGATGTAAGTGAGAAAGCTGACTGGATCAAATCCATTATTGTGTACTATTGATTTTAGTAGAGCAATGACTACTTCTTAACCGAGTCCAAGGTTTTATAAACTTGTGTGATATTATCTGATCTTGCGACACTTCCCATCTCCTCCTCTTGTCTATCATAGTCTCATATTTGATACTGCTAAATTGTTTATTTTTATGTGAAGATGAGAAGCTGGGATTTTGTTCCCACTGGGGACAAAAATGGAGGTGCTGATGTTCATGAATCTCCATCTATCTGTAATAGGCAGATTATGTATATATGGAAACCTGATTTGCATGGAGACTACATGGGGAGCAGAGAAGGGATTTAGCCCTTCAATTTTCCCTTGGTTTCATAAATCAAAACCAGACTCCCAATACTGTTATTAGCATTTCAAAATGAAAAAAACTACATATTTCCCTTTACAATGCTAATGACAGCATGATGATCCCAGTTTCAGTTAGCAAAACCAAGCAAGGTTAGCAGGGTTAAATATCCTTTCTCCTCCCTCCACAATCCTTATCCAACCTGGGGCTGTGTGAATAATTTGTGTTTTACAGATCTGTGATCTTTGTCATGTCTGTTTTCACTCAAACTCTAGGCCCTTTCCCACTACATATAAAGCTGTTGATTAATCTGCCAGTCTGATAGTCCAGTGGTGGTACTCATTGGGTGTAATAAGACAAAATATAGTTTAGGTATAACTTTCATTTTAATTGCCGTGACAGCAGAGTTTTCCATTGTCTAAAACTTGGGTTTTTTTATTTATAACTGTAAATAATTATTTTGATATTATTTACTGGTCTCCCAGAAAGTTTCCTAAGGGCCAAACTATACGTTACAACATACACGAGTCTGTTGTTTTGGTGCTGCTCCTGCAAGAATTTAGTTATATGGAGCCCCCCTCTGGGGCAAATAACACCCCAGGCAGTTTTAGTTTGGGGAAACAGCATGGGGGAGAAGGCAGGAGCCTCTCCTCCCTCTCACCATAGTCCCAAGCCAAATGCAGCTGCAAATCCCTGTGGTGGACTCATGGTGTATTGCAATATGTCACAATTAATCTGCCTCAAGAGTTCTTAAAGATTATAATTACGCTAATTCTAATTTATTTAAATTAATCATATAACCCAATTGAAGGCCTTTCTTGTTGATAATATGCCACCCAAATGGAGGGGACAATAGTAATGATGGACAGAACCCTGTATGTAGTTTACCCAAGGTAACATTTTCTCTGGGATTTATTTTCCTGCTTCTTTAGAACTCTACCCCCAGCCTGAAGTCAGACATCTCTGGCACAACTACTAACAGCATTTCCTCTTCTAACATCTGCCACTGCACTATGGTAGAGTTTGCCATGGTACACTTCCAGGAAGCCCAATCAAAGTAAGTAATGTGCACCAGAAATTCATTTTCTGGTTATTTGTGAATTATTGTTCTCTCTGTTGCAACCATCACGTGGAAGGCTATACCCATATGACAAGCTTAATATTGATAGATACTGCATTGTGCAGAATCTTCACATGATAAGAGACCACATAAAGGATTCCGGTCATGGAACTGCTCACCTGAGAAATTTTACCAAGGTCTGCTGTACTTGTTATCAAACAGCAGTCCATGGAGTACTTTCTTGTCAGTTGCCCCCAATCCTGTTGCAACCAATTCTTTCTTCTGTAAAGAAAAGCTGCCTTCTGGTGGATTGGGAGGAAACCACCTCAGCATCTAGATGAAAAAGTAGAGGGGGATTTTGCCATGTAAGTACATTTATTTGTTTTCATAAACTTCCACCAGCTTCTTTATATTGTGCTGTACTCTCAAAGAGGAGCTGTCTGCAGAGGTATTCCTGAAGAGCTGGTGTCCTTCACTAAAGCCTTTGAAACCCCTAACCTCCGTGTCCTTAGATACAGTCTCTTTGGACACAAACTTTACTATGAGTGTGTTCAGACGGGCAGCTAATCCCACCATTGGCCCAGCTGTAATTTGAGCTAGATTTTTTTGATCCATCATTGGCTTCACTGTGCGTGACTCCCGCAGTGGATTGTCTTGATGGCATCCGCTGTGAGGAGCCGTGCGGTCGGCTTTTTTAAAAAAAAATCCTGTCTGTGCATGCACATAGGCACCTCACCATATACTTGTTTCTCCACACATGCACGTACTAAAAATGGTAAAAACACAGCCAGCGGTACCTTCCTCTAGGTACCATTTCACTTAATAAAGTTGACAAAGTTCAGGGGACTGTCAGAAACATAACATTGTTTGGATTGCTTGAGCAGAGCTCTGGGGACGTCGCTTGTTTATGTGGTTATCTGCTCATTGCTAAGAGTTTTTTAAAATGGTAGGCGTTCGGTATGATAGTCAAGTCAAGTTAAATTTATTGTCTTGGCCATTGGCCATAACAAAACAAAATAAAACAAAACAAATAAAACAAAATACAACAGATATTATACACCGAAATGGGATAAGCCGTTCAGTAACTTGCTGTAAATCCTAGACTTAGTCTTATCTTTTTTGCCGCCAGTGCAAACAGAGCCATTCTGCTGGTAATATATGTGTCATTTTCAGAGAGCAAAAAAACAGTCATGTCCAGATCTGAAATTCCATTATGCAGAGGTATAATGGGGTAAATGAACCTTTGCCTAAGTGATTCATGCCAAGAGCATCTCATAATATAATGCTCGACATCATCCACTTTGCCTACACCACATTGACATATTCTAGAGACAGCAGGGGAGCTCAAGAAGTGACCAATACAGACCATTGAAGGTTTGGCATGAAACCTTAGGGCAGTAAAAGCCCTTCTTAGATCAAGGGTAGTTAGTTTCTCAAGGTAAACAGTCCTACAGTGATCTCTTTTAAAGATCCTATACAAGGGGGCTGTATGGCAACTTACCACCTCTTGGCGGTTCAAAAGCCCATCCTTGTTAAATACCCATTCCTTCAATTTGGACTTTTGACTTTCACTGTCCCATACATCGTCTGGAATTGAGTATTTCAGTAAAATAGAGGTCAGGTGGTCACCTAATCTTTTGGAGGATTTCAAAAGCAATATCAAACTTTGGACACCTAGGATATCCTGGGGACGTTTTAAGCATTTCCTTCAATAAGAAAGAATTCTTACATTTACCCTGGCTTCCAAAGATACCATACCCAGTTCAGCCCTCATCAGTGCCACGGGTGAGCCTTTGGGTAGAACCAGAATCCGCCTCATAAAATAATTTTGCACGGTTTCTAGCAGAGACCGCAGCGGCCCAACCCCAAATCTCTACCCCATACAACATTGCTGAGGTTATCTTACTCATGTATAGTTTGACAACTGGATCTATCATACCTCCACCCCTAGAGAAGTAAAACTTTAACAAAGCCCCCAAATTGTTCATAGCAACAGTCTTCAATTGTGTAATATGAGGGCGCCAAGAGAGGGTTTCTGAGAAGGTTATGCCCAGATATTTATATATACTACATTGTTCAATTGATGTACCAAGAATGCTCCAAACGGATTTCTTAGGTCTTTTCCTGAAAATCAAGACTTTAGATTTGGCGTAGTTTATTTGCAGAGCTTCTGCCTTGCAATACTTGCCCAATTTATTTAGTAGCCTCCTCAGACCAATCTTGGTTATGGAGAGAAGTACCATGTCGTCTGCATACAAAAGGATTGGAACTTTGTATTGCCCTATGGCGGGAGGCATGAATTCACTGCCTTCCAGACTGGCAATTAGATCATTCAAATAAAGGTTAAACGGGGGGGGGGGGGGGGGGCTAGCACACAACCCTGTTTCACTCCCTTCTGCACTAATATATCTTCAGTGAGCCGGCCCTCCCTTCCAACCTTAACCTTCACAGTGGTGTTGTTATACAACAGGCCAATTAATTTAACCAACCGGGGATCAATATTTATATTCTGAAGTTTCTGCCACAGTCTGCCTCTATCTAGAGAATCAAAGGCTGCTGCTAGATCGATAAAGGCAGCGTAAAGGGCCTTTGTGGGACCCCTAACAGCCAAGGAGGCCAGAGTGTATAAGGTTTGGCAGTGCTCAATAGTTGAGTGCTCTTTTTTTAATCCAATTTGAAGAGGGTGAATTAAGTTATTCTCTATAACTTGATCTTCAAGTTTATTTTTTAGATGACTACTGTATAATTTAGAAGCAACTGACAGTAAACTAATTGGCCTGTAATTACTGGGATTGCACTCTTCACCCTTCTTATAAATTGGAACAATAATACTTGTGGTCCAGCCCTTAGGAAGTTTGCCAGTTCTATCAATCAAGGTAAAAAGTTTGGCTAACATTGGGGCCCACCAATCAATAAATGATTTAAAGCACTCAATTGGAATTAGATCCTCACCAGGAGATTTACCACTGGGTGTGGATTCAATCAATGACCTCACTTCACACTCAGTTACCTCAGGCCAGAGTGGTAATATGGAAAGGGAGGGGTTTACCTGGTTGCTCTCACAGCCACAACTAAAAACCTTGGAGAAATGAGCAAACCAAGTCTCAGCTTGGATATTAAAACCTTTCCCCCTCGATTTACCACTGAGACCTGCAGAGATTAGGCGCCAGAAACTACCTTCATTTCTATTCTTAACCGCTTCTTGGAGCTCCACCCATAGGCGGGTAGTACATGCTGCCTTCTTTTCCTTTAACAGATCTTTATACTGTCTCCTAACTGTGCCTACTAACCTAAGGGATTCTGGGTCCCTATCTTTTCTTGCTAGCCTGATGCATTTCAACAGATATCTCTTGATACTCTGGTTTCTCTTCAGATCAATATGATTGCGTGCTGGAGGCATGACCTGACGGTGGACAGTCTGGCATTGGCCTATCGGCCAGCTTTAGACTGGACTTTAACTACTATCCCCGATGGGGATCGATGGGCTACTAACGAAAGCGGCATGATTCCCAGATGTTGAGGTCTGGACGTGCACTTTAAATCCACCAGGCACTCATGCCTGGCGTGGCTTAAAAGAGCCGTCTGAACGCACCCTATGTCTGCTCCTCTTAGATCAGAAACATAGAGAACAGCTAGGTACATAGGATAGTCTGCAGTATCACAGTGGCATAAAACATTTGACTAGGAAGGGGATATTTTTTACTGATAACGCCTGCACAGCGAGATATAGAGAAATTAAAAATACAGACAGCTCATACAAAAAACCCTGTAAAATTATCTTTTTAGCTAGCTGAGCAGAAACTAAGATTTTAAGATGCTATGCTAAAATACCCACCCACCTTTTATCTCTGATGGATATAAATTTCCAATTGGTTGTCATATGGAAGAAATTTCCTCATCAAAAACATATTAGGGAAGGAGAAATTTAGGGGATTTTTTATACTTGCCCCATCAGCTTTTCAGAACTTTTGGCTTAATTTAAGATCAAAAAAGAGGGTATGGACCTGTAGGAAACTACAAAAGGTACTGAATACCAGAGGCCACACAATGGGGGGATGGGGGAGGCAGATATACTTAACTGTGTACAAACCAAATGTTAATATATACAGTGCAAAAAAGTGCAGTGCAATTGGTGAATGAGCTTGTTCAGTTGTTGTAGACTATCTATAGAAGAAAAGAATCAAAACATCTTCATGCATGATGCAGCATCTAAGCAGACTTATTCTGCAATGAAGCTGTAACAGAAACAATTCTGAAAAAGATAAGAGTGTCTTAATTGGCCAACAGACCATCAATTGTTATTCTTTACTACTAATTGTCATACTTCACTGTATCATGCACTGAATTTTTATACCTTAATGGTCATACCTCTCTGTATCATGTACTGTATATATTAACATTTGGTTTGTACATAGTTAAGTATAACTGCCTTTCCCCCCTTTTGCATGGCCTCTGGTACTCAGTGTCTTTTGTAGTTAATTTAGGATCAGCCAATTCTAGCTAAACTCCCTTACCCCCAAGTACACAGATTTCATGGTGATTTATATAATCATAATCTCAAATGCGGGTTTCTTATAAAACTGAAAACCTGCAGGTTCTGTCCAATCTGAGGGGAATGTTTCAAGCTGGGGAAATGGTACAGTGGGGAAGGCTGAAGCCCCTTCTCCATGTACACTGCAATCCTGATCCTAATTGGGCACCACACTCTCAGGAATTAAGGACGGGCTACAGATGTGCATGACACAGATGAAAACCCACATGCAGCCTGTGTGCACCATGATGTGTGAAGAAAGTACCAAAAGGTGTGGATGAGTTACCAAGAAAAAGGAGAGGGCAAAGTATTTGGCAAGTTTTTTAATTCAACAAACACCTAAAATAAGAGTAGTCAAGATGAGAATAATATGTTGGTAGGAAGCCCTTGAAATTTACCTTTTCTAGGGTTGGCACCAAACAGGGCAAATGTACACAGACAAAATGCTGCGTTTATGGCTTGGTTGGCTTCCCCTGATGGCCACTATGGATGCAGGCTATAGGTTACTTACTGTGAAAGAAAAGGCCTTTCTTGGTCCAACATTGGTACAAGTGCCAATAAAGAAAACCTTTCAAGTGACATAACAGGCAGCTGTAAAGTTGGAATTGGCCCTGCCTAGTATTGTCCTCCAACCTTAGAACATCCTCCCCCCATGTGTTTATTCTGGAAACCTATGAGCACAACTGAAGGTTTCTTTGACATTTCCACTGCAACTGCATGATAAAAATGCAAGTTGTTTTTCATATTATAAATTAAGTCTTAAATTTCAACTGCAATTCTTCTGCAAAATCTTTTCTTTTTCTTTTAGTCATGATCTCATGGGCCCACTGGTGGACCACAGATTAAGAATTATTGTTGATCACCATTGCTACCTAGAGTCATGGGGGGCATCTCTTATTCCAGCATTCTTAATTCATTTGGTAACATCCTCTTTCTGCTAGGCTAGAATGGAAGGGGACAAACACAGACCAGAAGAACCTGGATCTCTTAGTCCAGCATACTAAGGTAAATCAGAGGGGGATGGGGAGAAGTAGTTCCTTTGTTCCTTGGGATGGGGTGGTTGAAAGATGACTGATGAACCACAGGGCTGTAGCTAGTGCGGGACCCACAGGGTGATGCCCCCTCCCAAATTTGCAACACCTGTGAATCTGGCCAAGGGAGAGGTGGAGGGGGCAGGCTGAGCAGGCAGGGCTGAGGCATGGACCTGAGTCTCTAGTTTGCCACCCTGTGATGTGCCAGCACAGAGTGACTATGCAGAGACCTTTAACCATGTTTGTACGCACCTCAGCTTGCTGGGCCACTGGGAAAGCGGCTCACTCTGGTGGCAAAGCCATATTGGCGGCTCCAAGAGTGGCTCCAAGCTTGTTTCTTTGGCCTGGGCAGAAACACTAGAAGAAATCTCCACCGCCTTTACCCTCAATTGGCTCCCCCAGCACCAGGTCAATGGCACCCCCAGTGGACTGCACATGACTCCCGGACTTCCCTCCCCTGACGCAGCTGGAGCTGGTGAGGACCAGCTGGGGAAGCTGAGGGCGGGCTGTTCCTTCTTCACCTCCTGAGAGGCATCCTGCACTGCTTTCTCGGTGGCAAATTTGCCAGGAAAGGGCAGCAGTTTGGAAGAACCCCCGCTTGTCTTGCTGCGAACAGGCTGTCTTGTTGGGCAGACAGGCTGAGGAGGGGACCCACCCCTCTTCTCACCCCATGGCATTTTTAATTACTTAATTAAATAAAATAAATTAGCCACCATGCTCCCTCTTTGCCCCACTCCCAGAAAAAAGGTCTAGCTGTGGGGCTGATGAATAGGTTCTGGGGATCAGTGCTGATGCTTTTGATTCTGCTTGTGTTTATTCTTCAGTAAGGTACATGCACTTCTACTTGACAGAGGTTTCCATCAGTATTGGCCCACGCTGCTAGGTTCTGTCTGTCCTGCCACTCTCTTGCTCACTTCTTCTATTCTGATCCCACAGATACCAATCCAAGAATCGCTGCTGTTCTCCTCTGACAGTGAAATGAATGAGCTAGCTGCAAAAAATTTCATGAGTATGTAGCAGAAGAGTGGGGTATGATGAAGATATTGCTAGAGCCTCTAGAAATTTATGCAGTTCTGGTGAAGGGATTGTGGCTGACATTATTCTTGTTTTCAGTACCAGTATGTGTCTTTATTGTGTGCATCTGATATGTAAAAGTTTATACTAGAGTAAAAAAATCATCACATCATAAGGATTCTTGGGTTTTTTGTCATAAAGGAGCCTTTCATTGTCCTTGCCTTGTCTCTTGTCTGCATTTACCAGTACTGAAAAAATGGAGGACATATTTTCCTCCCTTTCTTGTTCCCAAGGAATTAGGATTCACCCCCAGTGTTCTAGTCTCATGTTCTACCTTCCCAATCCAGACAGATGCCAAGAATAATTCTGCTTCCTGTCTTGCAGCTCTGATGAGGTTCATGGGAGACCAACCGCTTCCCAAGGGCCAAGCTGATGTGGATTACATCCATGAGATCCTCCAGGTTTCTGTTTCTTATTTTCATGATAGCCTGATGTAGGTGAAGGAGACAAGAAAGGAAGCTGAAGGATCAATGATATTCCATTCTCTCCTAGAAGGCTGGGAGATGAGGGATGCCATAAGAACATAAGAGAAGCCAATATTGGATCAGGCCAATGGCCCATCCAGTCCAACACTCTGTGTCACACAGTGGCCAAAAATACCAGGTGCCATCAGGAGGTCCAGCAGTGGGGCCAGGGCACTAGAAGCCCTCCCACTGTTACCCCCCCCCCCGAAGCACCAAGAATACAGAGCATCAATTGCCCCAGTCTGAGAGTTCCTATCTACTGAGGGACCTCTGAGCCACTGAGATACCTCTGCTCCATATGTTTATCTAATTCCCTCTTGAAGCCGTCCATGCTTGTAGCCGCCACCACCTCCTGTGGCAGTCAATTCCACGTGTTCATCACTTTTTGGGTGAAGAAGTACTTCCTTTTATCTGTTCTAACCCGACTGCTCAGCAATTTCATCGAATGCCCACAAGCTCTTGTATTGTGAGAAAGGGAGAAAAGTACTTCTTTCTCTGCCTGCTCTATCCCATGCATAATCTTGTAAACTCGATCATGTCACCCTCAGCCATCGTTTCTCCAAGCTAAAGAGCCCCAAGCACTTTAATCTTTCTTCATTGAAAACCACTCATGGCTGCCTCATGGGGAAAAATGGCAAGTTGGGGTCATTTGGGGGGATGTGCCTTCCATTCTTTCGCTTCAGCCATTACAGAGGATGAAAACACCCCACAGCACACCCAGTCATTGTCCAGTCCCTTGCAAAAGAATAGCACTAGGACCTTCCTTCTCTGTGTAAGATGAGAGATTCTAGAATTTCTCTTTTTCCTCATGCTTTCTGTAGCTTGCGCAGATGTGCAAAGAGAAAAAGAATTTACTGGATGAAATTTATTGCCAAATCATCAAGCAAATCACTGAGAACCCCAATAAGTAAGTCCTGGTATGGTCTGGGGTCTGGAACTGAAAGGATAACCAGAATATGGGCTGTGGTTAGTGGGATCCTCACATGTTATATAAGGGAGTCTGTGTTGGAAAGGACATGGGTGATGACTCGTGGAGTGACTGGGGTGAAAAGTTGTGGCTCTATAAAAAAACAACAGGCCTCTACAGATGAACAGTGAGAGTAATCCAAAACCTCCAGTTTCTGAAATTTTACATTGATTTTGCTGGCTATAAACTTTGTTTTTCTTCCATTTTGCTAGAAGAAAAACTGGGATAGGAATAACAGGCCACTTATGGCCCCCGGATGTATAGTAGCAGTCAGGGGAGGGTTACAGAGCTTTTAGATAAAAGAAAATAAATAATTCTGAGATACTACAAATGCTTTGCCAGGTGGCCAGCCAGATTGTAAGATCCAAGGAAATAATGTCCTGCTCATGATAGCTGAAAAGTACTGAGGTCGGAGACACATTGAGTGAAAACAGCTCATACTTTATTTAGAGGTCAGAACAAGGCTACGTGCCAGACTCGCAGGTCTGCTTATATCCCCGTTCCAGACCTACACCCACACCCAACACCCATGATAGGTTCTATAATATATATGACCAGGGATCATTTCGTAGCGGGAGCTCCTTTGCATATTAGGCCACACACCCCTGATGTAGCCAATCCTCCAAGAGCTTACAGTAGCCCCTGTAAGAAGAACTCTGTAAGCTCTTGGAGGATTGGCTACATTAGGGGTGTGTGGCCTAATATGCAAAGGAGCTCCTGCTACGAAATGACCCCTGTGTATGACACCCAAATGGTGTCCTCCCAGGATCCTGCTCTCCTGATAGGGTGCCGCCAGGATCCTGGGTATCTGTTGTTCTTTGGAGTGATGCTCGGTAGCTTCTCCCAGCCACGTGTAAATCCGACTGCATGTATGGTCCTTTGTGAGGACATAACAATAGCTTTGATGGTGGTACCAAAACCTCAGGGTTGTCCCATCCATAACCCAGTGTAAATCTGCATTGATCTTGTATAGGTTTGTAGAGGAAACAGCCCAGTTTCCATTGTCAACTGTGCAATATTCCCTTTCCTTCCTGTGTTGTCTACCCTACTGTCAGTTTAGACTACAAACTCCCTTGCAGGCAGGAACAGTAATAATGAATTCCCCTCCTTTCACTACAAACTCCCTTGCAGGCAGGAACAGGCAGTAACGAATTCCCCTCCTTTCCTAGTAGCCCATTTACTAGTGATTTGAAACAATCCCAATAGACTAAGGGCATAACATGAATCGAAAGGGCAACCTGTGCCTTTACAAATATTTTCCATACAAAGATATACAAAAAAAGCCTTATAAAAAAGCATGTGCACCATCATGTGTGAAAATTGTACCAGTCTTTGGTTTGCCACATGTTTTGAATTTTGTGTGCTGTGATTTTGAACATAAGCTGCAAAATAAGCAAAGGGTTTCACATGTGATGCTTTACATGTTTTTCATCCATGAATGCTGGGGAAATGTGATGTGTGAAGCCAATCTTGATGCTACTGCAAATAGTTACATATTACATCATATCATAATCAGCCTCCTGACCCCCAACAGTACTTATGGCATTGTTAGCTTTAGCTGGTTGACATATTACAGTGTGGCTGAAATTACAGATGTGAGAATCTCCAGTGTAATCTATGAACCTGCACTTGTTTGTAGCTGCAGGCACTGTCTCAATTCAGATGAAGTGAATCCGTGAGTTCACTTATATTGTTTCCCTGAATGTAAATATGGAAATAACACGTGCCTGGAACTCCTGTATTTGCTATTTCTGCAGGGTTGCCTTTAGGAATTAGGAAAAGAGGTGGAATTTCTCATTGTGATGCATGACTGTTCTAGAGGGTTGTTTTATTTATTTAGATAGGTACATCCTGCCTTTCCTCATGACACAAGGGGCAGTTTCAAAATCACAATTTAAAACATGCAGAATAAATCCCCAAAACAGCAGATGGGGAAAGCGTTAAACATCCCCTTCCTGTGCACTGCTTCTCAAAGCTGCTTTGCTCTTTTGAAAATGGTGCTGATGCACCATTACAGCCTTTAGCTTGTAATATGTAATTAGTTTCTCTCCATCCTGCAGGGACAGCTGCCACCGGGGCTGGCAAGTCCTGAGTCTCTTGACCGGATACTTCCTTCCCTCCAGCACCTTGATGCCATATGCCACCCAGTATCTGCAGCAGGCCAGCTCTGATATCACTAGCCCTTGCTCAGGTATCATTTGCCTTCTGTCATTTGGGACCCACATGCTGGCTTCATCCAGCATTGTGAAAGCTGTATGAAGAAATGTTCACCCCCAGTACCCTTAGTGGACTAGGGAAAGCAATAGGAAGATCCCCTGATACTTGGTTGTGCCTTCATTTGTGTTCCTCTTTCTGGGAGAGTGGAGTGTGATCAGTTCAGTGGTTTTAAAGGGCTTAAGCTGATTGTTGGCAGTCACTGGGAAGAATTCCGCTGCAGAAAGAAGGGTGCCTCATGTTGGATTATCTGGTGTAGGTACTGCCAGGGAACCACAAAAAAATAGCAGAGTGCTCAAAGGCTTAAACGCAGCAAAGCTTGGGGCTTGGTGTGGCAACAGACTTACAAAGTCACATGGAGTCAGCAGTCAGTCTAAAAACTAATAAGTAACTTTTATTAAAGGAAATACATGCTTGAGAGTGTGGGTAAGAGACAGATATAGATTACCTATTCTAACTAGCTGGACGGTGTTGGATGCTGGACACGTGTCCAGCCTCCATGGTGCAAGATGGAGATCAAGCACCTTCTTCTTGCATGCGTGCAAGAGGAGAGAGAGAGTGAGGGGAGCAGAAGCAGAGGAAATTGCCCCTAAGAGTAGCATTCTACTTCAAAGGAAAGGATCAGATAGCAGGAAGGAAAGGATGCTCTGTGTGTCCTGACCTCTCTATCTGTCTAAACCCTCTGGTGCCATCTTCTCAAGTCTGAGACAGGAGACAGTGCCAAGTCCTCTATTTCTAACACCTCACAGTATGCTATTAAAGATGGAAGGCTCCAATAGTTCACAGTGTCCTATGACTACAAATTTTCTCAAGTCAGGGTGCTAGGAAGTCCATGACTTGTTACCTAAACATCTCAGCACTTGATGTCTGTATCTGCCATATATTCTGTGCCTGCCATACATTATGTTTATCTATGTCCTACTGGTATGTTAACCTTGCTTCTAGCCTCCCATAGGTCCTGCCTGGGAGTTCACAACGGGACTCCTACCCAGCCCCTAGGAATGCGGAGTCAGCCAGCACTCCTCCAGCAACCCCCGCCTCCTTTCTTGTTTTGCTTCAGCTTGGCTTGGCTTGCTCCTAGCACCTGCACAGATGCCTAGCTACCTTCCCTTCTGGCTGGTTATCTTATGTCTTGTCCTTGAACACGAAAGGCTCTGGTGTGAAGAGAAACTATTCTGATGTTATGATTTCAGGTCTCTGTGAACTGGTTTTTAGAATGTTCAGCATCATTATTCCCTGAGAAAAGGGTTTCCCGCGGATTCTGTGGGAACTGCTTCTGGCTCTTGTTGCGTGCCTAAAGTATTGTATTCTGATTGGTAGGTCACCTGTAGCCATTTTATGAGTATATCAATGCATGTAACTCAGAGCAATTCATTACTAACAGAAGAAGTGTATGACTCCAATAATCTTTTCTGCAAGTAAAGGACTTTTATTTACAAGACCTGTTGTGGACTATATTCATTGGGACATTCTCACAGACTGTTAGTAATCATCATTGCTTTGGGAGAACAGCCCATTCCCTTACCATGGATGATGGTGCTGAAATTCTTGTGTCTGATTCTGAAGTGCTGGTGTCCTCGGAGGAGGCACCGATCCAGTTCCCTGATGCCAGCGGGGTGAACACGAGGTCTCGCTGGTCGGGAGGGACCCAATCCTGGGCCCAGTTTGGAACTGGAACTGCTGAGACCTGGTCCCCGCGCTGGAGCCGGGGATCAGGAGCCTCGACCTTGCGGGGAGCTGAACGAGGACCATTGGAAGCCAATCCGATGGGGGAGATGTGGAAGCAGATGGATCGTCGGTTCGACATGATCCAACGACAGCTCCAACATGAGATGACAGCGATGATGACCGATCTGCCCAATGTCGTGGGTCAGGTCCTACAGGAACAACTTGACGCGTTTTTTGGGGGGCCGCTGGTGCAAGTGCCTGCACAGCCTCCGATTCCTCCCCCCCTTCAGGTTCCCGTACAGCCACCGGGTGTACCTGCCCCAGGACTCGCTCCAGCTGCTGACCGTCGCCCTGTCCCGACTAAACTGTTGGGGGCTACCTTCGACGGCAACCCTGCCAAGCTGCAGTTTTTAATAATTGAAGCACGGAGGTGCATGCAGAACTGGGGCCATCTGTTCAGAGATGAGGGAGATCGAGTTGGATATTTGAGATCGAGAGGAAGCGGCCAACTGGTATTTGAGCCTCCACAACCCCCCTGGCCCCAAGTTGGATAGTGTGGATGACTTCATGTGGGCTCTCTACCAGCAGTATGAAGATCGGATGAGCGAGGAGAAAGCCATGAACCAGGTACGCAACCTCATGCAAGGGAAGTTATCTGTGCGTGAGTACATGGCCGCCTTTAAGAGATTAGAGGCTAAGATCCGAGGGTGGTCTGAGATTATGTTTGTGGAGCAGTACCGCAAAGGGTTGAATTCAGAACTGTATGAGACTGTGCTGAGAAATGTCAACCCAACTACCCTTAATGAGTGGATCCAGGTGGCCGAAGATGCTGAGGCCCACTTCACTTTGATTTGCATGCGGCAAAGAGCTAATTACCCCAAGGGTTCCCCCACAGGGGGGGCTCCCACAAAGCTGAAGCCTAAGACGGCATCTCAAGACCTCCATGATCAGCGGATGAAGATGGACCTATGCACCCGGTGTGGGGAAGCAGGGCACTTTGCCTCGTCCTGCCCAGCAGTCTCCCCAAAAGGGGGGGGACTGTCATGCTTGCTCCTGACCCAGCCCCTGCTGACCAGGACCAGGCTCCTTTAACTGGCTTGGACGTAAGTCCTGAGGAGTCAAGCCAGCAGCAGGATCCACCTACAGTTGATCAAGCTCTGCCTGGCCCACGCTCATCCCCTCCTGGATCTCCCCCACCTGTTAGTCGGCTCCATGAAAGACGCCGACAGGAATTAAAGGAGAGACGGAGTACAGCACGTCAATGGAGAATGAGGGATATCAGCCCAGAGTTTTAGCAGCAGCAGGGCTACGTCCGGTATGCTGCTAATTGCTGACAGCCAGCACAGGTTAAAAACAGAGGGCTTGTTCAGAGCCAATTGTGCTGGCAAAGATTTATTGTCTTTGACAGACCCCCTCGCTGGATACCTTTCTGATTCAGTGCGTTTCTCTGGACTTTGAACCCGGCTCTGGACCTTGGACCGTTGACCCTGGACTTTGGACTCTGGATTGTGGATTTTGGATTTGGCATTCCGGTTTTACCCGTGTTTGTTCCTCGGCTATTCGACCCTCAGTATTCCTTGAGACGACATCTCCCTGCTCCGTCCTTCAGCTATAAAGGTGATTTATAGTTTGACCACTGGACTGTTTGAGATAACACACTGCTCTACGAACTGTTAACTCCCTGCCTGCTGTGAACTTCTGACTGTCAACTTGGGCTGGTGTTTATTCTGCCTCGACCCAGAGGCTCTGTCGTGACAGGGACCAGGTCAGACGCTGCTGCGCCCTCTGGTCAAAAAGGGGGGGCACTTTGAAGCAGACGGCCTTGCAGGTAATCGAACCGGAGCACTCCAAAGCTGCTGAGATAGCTACTGAAACCCTGGTGCAGGGAAACGGCCAGGACCTGCTCTAAATGGCGCTACACAGCAGGTCCCTCCTTCCAAGGTGCTGCAAACAGTGAGCTCCCCCCAGGCCCCTTTTGTATTTGCTAATGACTGTGATCAACCCCCAACAAGGCACCCAGATGCGGGTGTGAGCCCTGATTGATTCAGGGTGTGCCTGGGACTTAATCAGCCCGATCGTGGTAGACAGGTTGGGGTTGGGAGTGCGTACTTTAGAAGAGCCTCTGCATTTTATGCAGATGGATGGCTCTGAAATGAAAGAACCCTGCACCTTTGAGACTGATCCTGTTACTTTGGGGACGGGTTCACATTAGGAACAGAGACACTTTATAGTTATCCCAAATGCTCAATTTCCTCTGGTGCTGTGGAGCCCTTGGTTACAAGCCCATGACCCGTACATCACTGGAGTGCGGGGGAAATAAGCTGGTCTCCCCTGCTTGCCACACTCACAAATGGGAGGTGAGCTGGGGCCCCGCGCCTGGCCAAGTGAGTGCTTGCCTAGCAAAGGAGGAATTGTCGGCTATTCTGTCGGTCTATAGAGACTTGTTGTATGTATTTGAGGAGACAGAAGCCGATGAACTACCCCCTCATCATAATACTGACTGTGCTATCAAACTGTTACCAAGGCAGAAATTGCCTAAAGGGAAATTGTATGCCATGTCACCACAGGAGAAAATTGAGCTCTGGAAGTTCATAGACAAAAATCTGGAGCAGGGATTCATTAGACCTGCCACCTCCCCCTTTGCCGCTCCTGTACTATTTCGGGAAAAAAAGGATGGGGGCTTGTGGCATTGTACTGACTATAGGGATTTGAATGCAGTGTCAATGTCCAATGCTTACCCCCTCCTCTTAATAAAAGACTTGTTGAATGAGGCCAGCAAAGGGAAAATTTTCTCTAAACTGGATCTTCAGGATGCCTACTTCAGAGTGCGCATACAGGAAGGGGATGAGTACAAGACTGCTTTCAATACCCCCTGGGGCAGTTTGAGTACCTCATTATGCCCTTTGGCCTCCAGGGGGCTCCAGGGGTCTTTATGAATCTCATTAATGAAGTGTTACACAAGCACCTTTTCAAAGGGGTCCTTTGTTATCTTGATGACATCTTACTGTACTCTGATGACTTAGATTCACACGTTAAATTGGTGAGAGAAGTGTTAGCCACTTTGAAACAGAATAAGCTGTTTGCTAAGCTATCTAAGTGTGATTTCCATAAGACTGAGATTGATTTTTTGCTCTCCCCTCGGGGTTTGGAAATGGACCCAGTGAAAGTAATGGCGGTCGAGGGTTGGGAGGTCCCGAAGACCCACAAACAACTCCAGTCATTTCTTGGATTTGCCCATTTCTACCGCAGCTTCATCAATAACTTTGCCCAATATAGTTTGCCCCTCACAGACTTGTTAAAAGCTAAGGGAAAGGGTCCTGAAGCCACTAAGCTGGGAGCCCAGTTGAAATGGACTCCTGAATGTCAACAAGAATTCGATGATCTAAAGAAATTGTTCACCCAGATGAGACCAAAAAATTCATTGTCCAAGTGGATGCATCTGATATGGCTATGGGGGACATACTACAGGAGGGGTCGGATGGGAAGTTGCATCCATCCGACATAAGTCTTTAAGAAGTTTGGGGAGACCGAAAGGAATTGGGCGGTGTGGGACAAAGAGGCTGCAGCCATCCACCTGGCCCTCACCACATGGAGCCATTGGTTGGAGGGGGCCAGGCAGCCGTTTGAAATCTGGACGGACCATAAAAACCTAGAGGCTCTGTGAACCCAACGTTCCCTTAATGCCAAACAGTTACGGTGGGCTGATTTTTTCTCTAAGTTTAACTTTACCCTCCGTCATTTTCCTGGCAAAGCTAACTCCCTGGCGGATGCGCTATCGCGTCTACCTCAACATGATTCTCAGATAGCAGAGGCAGTAGAAACAATGTTCACCCCGGAACAATTAGGGGTGGTGGTGCAAACCCGAAGCCAAGCTAAATCCCAGCTGCCTAGCGCAGTGTTGGAGTGGGTTCTCAAATTCATCCAAGCATACACAGAGGGAGACCACTGTGAGTTCCGGGCCATACCGACCCTGAAACAGAGTCCAGAGGGGTGTTGGTTTAAAGATCAAAAACTAGTAGTCCCTGCAAACCTCCGCAAAGAAATAATGCATGCGGCTCACGAGTCTAAGCTCTCTGGACATTTTGGTTTTCTAAAGACTTTGAACTTATTGCAACGGCAATTTTGGTGGCCGAGAATGCGTGGGGATGTGTCTACTTATGTGTTCTCTTGTCAAACCTGTTTAATGAGTAAATCCAGAGAGGGAAAGCCCCCTGGTCTGCTGCAACCTCTGGAAACCCCCAATAGACCGTGGGAGGTCATTTCTATGGACTTTATTACTGATTTACTCCCCTCCAAAGGAAAGACTGTGATATGGGTAATAGTGGACACTTTTTCAAAGCAGGCTCACTTTGTCCCCTTTAAAGCTCTCCCTAATGCTAAAATGTTGGCTAAGGCTGTTGTGAACCACGTGCTCAGGCTCCATTGTTTACCAAAGAAGGTAATTACAGATCGGGGCCCTCAGTTCGTTGCCACCTTTTGGCGGGAGCTCTTGCAGATTATGGGGACCAAATCTGCATTGAGTAGTGGCTATCATCCAGAAACCGATGGCCAAACAGAAAGAATTAATCAAATTTTGGAACAATACCTCTGTTGTTACACTATCAACAAGACAATTGGGTTGAGTTGTTGCCTTTTGCTGAATACAGTTATAATAACTCTGTGCATTCATCTACTGGAGTTTCTCCTTTTATGGCTGTTGGGGGGTTTGAAGGTGTTCCCCTCCCAAGCTTACTGCAGCCTGCTGAAGGTTCCACAGACTTTGCCCATTGGTGGAACTCACTGAAAGACTCTTGGCCATTGCTAGCTAAAACTCTGGAGAATGCTAAGGCTACTTATAAAAAATATGCCGACCAAAAGCGAGATCCTGGATGGAATTTAGCACCTGGAGATTCTGTCTATGTGTCCACTAAAAACATCAAAGGACTGCAACCCAGTAGAAAGCTGGGTTGGAAATATCTGGGACCTTTTCCTGTGATTAGGTGTATTAACAAAGTGTCTTTTGAACTGAAACTGCCCAAATCATTGAAATTTGTACACCCTGTGTTTCATTAGAGCTTACTGAAGAAAGATCCTGGTCCGACCGAATGGAGGCCCTCCTCATCCTCTCCTCCTCCTCTGATGAAGAATGACCAACCTCACTATGAAATTGACCACGTTCTAGACTCTAAACTTAAACGACGTCATTTATATTATCTGATTAAATGGGTTCATTTTGGTCCTGAGGATAATGAATGGGTTGAAGCTTCTCATGTCCATGCCCCTGGTAAAATCAAAGAGTTTCACAAGTTGTATCCCTTAAAACCTACGGACCCGGGGGGCTAATTTCTGAGGGGGCAGAATGTCAATATCTGCCATATATTCTGTGCCTGCCATACATTAATGTCTGTATCTGCCATATAGTCTGTGCCCGCCGTACATTATGTTTATCTATGACCTACTGGTATGTTAACCTTGCTTCTAGCCTCCCATAGGTCCTGCCCGGGAGTTCACAACGGGACCTCTACCCAGCCCCTAGGAATGCAGAGTCAGCCAGCACTCCTCCAACAACCCCCGCCTCCTTTCTTGTTTTGCTTCAGCTTTGCTTGGCTTGCTCCTAGTGCCTGCGCAGATGCCTAGCTACCTTCCCATCTGGCTGGTTATCTTATGTCTTGTCCTTGAACATGAAAGACTCTGGTGTGAGGAGAAACTATTCTGATGTTATGATTTCAGGTCTCCGTGAACTGGTTTTTAGAATGTTCAACAGCATTATTCCCTGAGAAAAGGGTTTCCCGCGGATTCCGTGGGAACTGCTTCTGGCTCTTGTTGCATGCCTAAAGTATTGTATTCTGATTGGCAGGTCACCTGTAGCCATTTTATGAGTTTAGTATATCAATGCAAGTAACCCAGAGCAATTCATTACTAACAGAAGAAGTGTATGACTCCAATAATCTTTTATGCAAGTAAAAGACTTTTATTTACAAGACCTGTTGTGGACTATATTCATTGGGACATTCTTACACTTGAGGCCTGATCAAAATTTCCAAAGTTTTTTTGTGTTCACACCTCTGGCTGCCTTGACTGGTATAGGGAGCCCCAATAGCTCACTTAAACTTTGATCTGCAAGAAATGTCTTTGGCTGACACCCCCCCGTTATCTTTGTTTGATCTGTTATCTTTGTTTGATCTGTGATAAATTAAAGAGGAATCTGTGACAGAAATCAGCTACAGTAATATTCAGTTTTTTGGGATCACTTTTATGGGATCTTCCTGTAGAACACACAATATTTCACCGCCCCTACTTCATTCCTTTATGCCCTATGACTTTTTAATTACTACATGATGACTGACAGACTACAGATATATTTATTTACTTCACTTATAACCCCCTTTCCTCCCAGATGGTTTACAACATTCTTCCTTTCTCCATTTTATCTTCATAACAATTCTGTGAGGTAGGCTAGGTTGAAAGTGTGTGACTGCCCCAGGTCACCCAGCAAGCTTCCATGACAGAGTGGGAATTTGAACCTGGCTCTCCCAGATTTAAGTCTGACAATCTAACCACTACACCACAATAGTGCATCTTCACACCAACTGTGGGGCTTATTTAGAATTAATTTCTAGCTGTAATACTCCTGAGATTATACACTGAGATAATCCTGATGTTTTTCCTCTTATCCTCAGAAATGGCCAGGACTTGCTACAGCAACCTGAGGAAACTGGTCATGTATGGATGCCGCCAACACCTGCCATTCCATGTGGAGATGGAAGCACTACTGGTAACTGGTTGGAGTTTGTAGGGGAAATATTAGCATATGAGTTCCTGAGGCAAGTCCCTGAGGCAGTAACGGTTCTAGGTAGAAGCAAGGAAGAATACAAGTGAAGCTGTGAAACCAAGTTCACTTTGAGTGGGACAGAATAGATCCTAGCTGTAAACAAGGAGCGTGGAGACAATGCCTGGTATATGAGAAGTGTTTTGCACAAAGAATTTGTTAGGACTTTTGTCCAATAATCAAGAAAATTCAGGGTAATGGATCTTGCTTTTCTGGAAAGAAGAGCTTGCTTCTTTTAGTTTAAAAGAACTTTATTACTAAAGGGAAAAGGGAAACGGGATTAGCTACAAATAAACAAAACATGCTTACTAAGCAGCATTGTACTGCATCTGCACACTAAGACATCCTACTAGAGAGTGAGAGAGATTGCAATGGAGGATCTCTCCTTCTTCTTGATCCCTGAAAGGAAACACCTGATATCAGTAACCAATTAGCAGAACAGTACACCTTCAGCTTTCCCGGGCTTAGTGTTAATTGGCCGGCTGCCAGGTATCACTTCCAGGCCAACAAAGGTAAACAAACAAGTTGCATAGGTTAACCCTATAATGACTAAAATTCTCAGGCCTTGTGTTACATACTCATTTCTCCAACACCCCTTCTCAAGACCTGAAATGCAAGTCATTATACATGCATACACAAAACATTATTCAACATTAGCATCAAGCATATTCAACATTTCACGAAGTCTTTCAAACTTGTCTTTGGTTAGTGGCTTAGTCAGGACATCAGCCACCATCTCTTCTGTACGACAATGCTTAATCTCTATCAGCCTTTTCTGGTACAAATCTTTAACTAATGCACCTTTAATACCTATAGATCTACTTCTAGCAGTCGTGCTCTCTTCCTTATATATAGTTATACAAGCTTGATTATCCTCTAACATAAGTATAGGTACAGGTTCAATTATTCCAAAATCTTTCAACATCTCAAACATCCATTCAAGTCTGCTGCAGGCACTTGCTGCTGAAATGCACTCAGCTTCTGCTGTGGATTGCGCTACAACAGTCTGCTTTCTACTAGTCCAGTCTATCAGTCCATCTCCATAAAAGAATAGGTATTCACTGGTAGACTTGTAGTTGTTCATCTCTTCTCCCCAACTGGCATCCATGTAGCCGACTAGTCTTGGTTGTTCAGTTGGTGCAATTTTCAGTTTTAAGTCCATTGTTCCTCTTAGGTAACGTGCCATCTTCTTTATTGCACTCCAATCATGATGATTTGGCGAACTTACTTTTCTGCTTAGAAATCCAACTGCCGCTGTAATATCTGGACGTGTTGATTTGCTCAGGTACAAGAGCTTTCCGACAGCCTCTCTGTATCCTCCTATGTCCTTTAGTGGTGTGCCGTCCTTCTCCTTCAGATATCCAGGTTCAAGTGGGATTGTTGAAGCTTTGCAGTTCTTCATGCCAACAGATTCTATAAAGTCCATAATCTTTCTTTTCTGGCATAAAAGAAAAGTTCCATCTTCGAGTCTCTCAATTTGCATTCCGAGGTATTGTTGAACATCTCCTAGCTGTTTGACTTCCACTTCTTTATTCAGTCCATCAGCTATTGCTTTGATGTCTCCTCTGTTTTGACAAGCCACGATCAAGTCGTCAACGTAAACAAGAACATACTGGTATTGTCCATTTCTGATTCTAGTGTACAGACAAGGTTCAGCTTTCCTTTGCTTGAAGCCTTGCTTCTTTAAAAGTTCAGTAAGTTTGTCATACCAGGCCTTTGCTCTTTGCTTTAGGCCATAGAGTCCTTTATTGAGTTTGTAGACTAAGTTTTCTTGACCTTTGACCTTGAAACCTTCAGGTTGTTCCATGTAGATTTCCTCTGATAGTTCTCTGTTGAGAAAAGCAGTCTTTACATCAAGATGTTCTACTATCATGTTCCTAGATGCTGCAACACTTAGAAGTGTTCTGAATGTTGCTTGGTCAGTAACTGAAGCAAAAGTTTCAAAATAGTCAGTCCCATATTGCTGTGAGTAGCCTTTAGCTACTAGGCATGCTTTGTATAGCTCCACAGTTCCATCTTCCTTGTGCTTTATCTTGGACCCATTTACATCCAACAGGTTTTCTGCCTTGAGGTAGTTGAGTGAGAGTCCAGGCCTCTTTTTCACTAATGGACAGCAGCTCCTGTTCCATTGCTTCAAGCCATCTGCCTCTTTCACTCGCAGGTAAGTTGCAAACTTCCTTCCAGTTCTTGGGTTCCTTTGCAGGTTGCACAAGTTCACAAAATCCATACTTCATTGCAGGTTTCCCCTTAGTGCTCCTTTCTGATCGCCTCACCCCGGGTGTGGGTTCTGCTGTGGGTCCTGCCGTGGGTTCAGCTGCTTCCTCTGGTGTGGCCCCTGCTTCCCCTTCTGTTTCAGTAGTTTCCTCAGAAGGTGGACCTGCTGCTTCACTTGCCAGTTCCCCAGCCAGTTCACCAGCGGTCACTACAGGTAGCCAAGCAACGAACTAATCAGGTGCAGTCCCAGGCATCTTTGGATCAGCTGCAGTGGAAACACTAGGCAATACAGTCTCATCAACAAAAACAACATTGCGTTCTTCAACTGTGTGGGTTTGGGGATCATATATCCTGTACCCTTTACCACCAACAGGATAGCCTACAATAAGTCCAGTTTGAGTTCGGGGATCAAGTTTTCCCCCTTTTTCTATTGGTATGTGTGCATACCCTTTTGCGCCAAAAGCTTTGATATGCCTTAGACCAGGCTGTTTCCCAAACCAGGCCTGAAAAGGAGAGGTTCCAATAATCTTTGAGGGTAATCTGTTGTGTAAATACACTGCTGTGTTCAGGGCTTCTGCCCATAAACCGTTTGGCAGTCCAGAATGCATTAGCATAGCTCTGCACATCCCTTGCAGTGTTCTATTTAATCTCTCAGAAGCTCCATTTTGCCGGGGTGAATAGGCAATGGATACTTTATGTTGAATTCCTTGCTCTTGTAGAAATTGTTTGAATTCAGCATTACAATATTCACCACCTCCATCTGTGAGTAAGCTTTGAGGTGCTTTGCCAAATTTATTTTTAACAATAGCCACATAATTTTTAAATCTACGCAGTGTTTCATCCTTACTTCTCAGCATATACACATAAGTGTATTTTGTTTTATTCTCTGTGAAAGTCACAAAATATTTGCTCCCATCTAGGGATGCAGGTAAGGGCCCAACAAGATCACTGTATACAGTTTCCAAAAATTCTTGATTTTGCACTGGAGTTTTCCCAGAATAACTTGGGGCGTCTCCCTTTGCTCTGAGGCATGTCTCACATCTAGTTTCACTCTTTTCACAATGCACAACAGGTATTCCACATCGCTTTAACAACTGCTCAAGAGATTTCAAATTTCTATGTCCCATTTTAATATGCCATGAATACATACATTTTTCATGTTTACATTTAGCATCACAGGTAGTTTGGCAAATCTGCTCCTTATCATGAACAGTCTCAATTTCCTCATCACAAGCTACAAGGTAATGAAAGCCATTTTTCTCTTCCACTTTAAATTCAAGCTCTCCATCCTTGGTAGAGACCTTGCTTCCTTGCTCTGTTTTGAGCAGTACAATATGTCCAGTGTTCATGAGGCTTTTTGTTGAAATTAAGTTCTCAACAGCTTCAGGCACATAAGCTGTATTTCGCAATTCAACATCAATTATTTGATTATCTGTAGTATACAATTGTAATTTTACAGTTCCAACACCTTGTACATTCAATAATTCCCTGTTAGCTTGGTAAATTCTTGGTTTGTTTTCAACATCTATGTTACTAAACCAGGCTTTTTCTCTACACACATGTGTGCAAGTGCCAGAATCGATTAAAAACATTTTCTTATTATCTTTATTAAACTCATCAGTGATTCTGAGATTATGGCCTTTGCCCTGCGTCTGTGCTGCAAACTTCTTTCCTCTGTGCTGTGCGTGTGAAACATGACCTCTGCTCCTCCCATAATGGCTTCCCCTTCCACTGGCTGGTTCTTTGTTAGTGGAACCATGTGCGCCTGTGGCTCTTTGTTCTTGGGGCTCATCATTAGACACATACTTAGACGAGCAGTACTTTGCAAGATGATTTTTCCCACATATAAAACACTATTTTCCTTTTAAATTTCTGTCCATGCTTTAGACTCAAAACAGACAATTCATCAGACAGACTGTCTTTCAAATTTCTAGAATCATATTCCTCAGTTAGTGCAGACAAAAGACTTTCTAAAGTCAGATCATCTTTCAGTCTAATCATACTGGTTACAGACTTATAGGAGCCAGGCAGACCCTTAAGAATTGAAGAAATCATATCTGTATCAGAGGGTGCTTCATTCAGGTCTTTAAGCTGTGTGTAAATGCCCATTAATTTGTCCATCTCTTTGGGAAGGCAGTCTCCCTCCTTCATCCTGAAATAAAAAATCTGTCCCTTGGGGAAATAGATTTTACTCTTGCTGTGCTTATCAAATTTGCCCTTTAGGTGTTTAATCATCAATCTGGATGTGGCTAGCCCTCTTAATCCTGGTACCTCTGTGTAGGGAATACTCCCTAAAATCAGGGCTTTAGCAAAACCATCCATCATTAGAAATTGTGTCTTATCAGGGTCAGTTTCTGGGGGATTTTCAATTGTTAATACTTGAAGGGCATTGTGAGCCTGCAGACGACTCTTCAAATACTCCTCCCACCACTGATAGTTAGATTTTGTAAGTCTGAGATTTGGCATTTCCTGGAATGGGGCATTAAAAGCCATTTTGTTACTCACGTCCCTTTGGATTTGAGGTAGAAGCACAGGTTGAGCAGGGGAAATCTTTTGTGCTGTGTTGGCTTCTTCGCTGGAATCCGGCTCACTCATCTACTTCTCCAGGAGCTCACAGGGTTAATCTTTCCTCTCTCTGCAGCAGCACGAATTTCAAAGGCTCCTTTGCCTCGCCTTCCTTTCCTTTGTTCTCCCAGTAGACAGCATCTCTCCAGTGCTTGGCTCAGCTCCACTTACAGCAGGCAAAAATTAATCCAGTCAAAAAAGACCCTTTGCTCCTGGCAAACTGCAATCCAGCATAGGTTTTCCCCTGATCAGCAAGGAAACAGGGTTGGGCCTTTCTGGCTGCAAGATTGCTCTGTGAGCAGGAAGGGAAAAAAAGTCATTTTAAAAATCCAAGCCTCTAGCTCTTATTCCCTATTTCTCTTTCTCAATCAATCCAGAAAGCTTTAAGAGAACCATCCTCTGCTACCATTTGTTAGGACTTTTGTTCAATAATCAAGAAAATTCAGGGTAATGGATCTTGCTTTTCTGGAAAGAAGAGATTGCTTCTTTTAGTTTAAAAGAACTTTATTACTAAAGGGAAAAGGGAAACGGGATTAGCTACACATAAACAAAACATGCTTACTAAGCAGCATTGTGCTGCGTCTGCACACTAAGACATCCTACTAGAGAGTGAGAGAGATTGCAGTGGAGGATCTCTCCTTCTTCTTGACCCCTGAAAGGAAACACCTGATATCAGTAACCAATTAGCAGAACAGTACACCTTCAGCTTTCCCGGGCTTAGTGTTAATTGGCCAGCTGCCAGGTATTACTTCCAGGCTAACAAAGGTAAACAAACAAGTTGCATAGGTTAACCCTATAATGACTAAAATTCTCAGGCCTTGTGTTACATACTCATTTCTCCAACAGGATTGTAGGATGAGACTGGACATTTACTGAGGGTGGCATACTGGGATGGATCTTAACTGGCATGAGAAGAGTTATAGTAATGAAGGGGAACTTTCCCATTTCCCAGTGCAGCCTACTACACCCAACAAAATTGTATTCGGTGGGGGTCAGTGAAACCCAAGGGACAGCATGAGGGTCAGTTGAGGGTCTGCAGTATGAAGGGGGAGGCAAAGTACCTTCTGTAAACAGAAAAGCCAGTTAGAATCAAAGGAAGGGAATTCTGAAAGAGGGATAATCATCATTTGGTATGGGGCTGTGAGAAGCGAGTAAGGGGAAAGGGTTTTATGTGACTACGGTTGATTTGGATAAAATCTGGTTGAGCTCTGACAGGAACCTCATTAAGAAGCTTTATGGTTTTCTTCTAAATTATAAGATGGCTGATGAAACGGTCAAACCTACAATGATAACATGGGCTAGTGACTTGGGATATAATATAGATCTGGACAGTTTGTCTAAAGTCTGGATGACAAATATCAAAATAACAAAAGCTGTATCCTATAAAGAAAATCTCCACAAAATGTTTTTTAGGTGGTACCTTTCACCGGACAGATTGTCTAAATATTCTCCATCAATTTCTTGTATATGTTGGAAATGTAAGAAAAATGTTGGAACCTTTTACCATTTATGGTGGCTTTGTTGTTTTGCACAAAAATATTGGTTGATGATCAAGGAAATTCTGCATGAAATTATTGTGATTATGATACCTCTTAAACCTGAACTATTTCTTCTTAATGTTATCCTGGAGGTATTCACAAAACATGATCGTTACTTCCTTTTACACAGCATAACGGCTGCTAGAATCCTCTATGCCAAATACTGGAAACAAGACAAATTACTAGACAGACAAGAATTTATTCAAAAACTCTTTAATGTTGCAGAAATGGACTTATTGACAATGAGACTTAAAGATAAAGAAGATGATTTGTTTTATGCCAGTTTGAACAAGATGTACAAATGGTTGAACCTATTGCCAAAAGAGCAAAGCTGTGATATTTAATTTATAGGCGTTGTATGATTATTTTAGTTCTGTGATGACGTTTCGCTCTTAAGCAATTAATTACTTGGATTTTGTTTAAATTTTGAAACTTATAAATAAAAGAATGAAAAAAGAGAGAGAAATGGGTAAGGGGAGCTGTTTGTGATAGAATGTTTCAGGGAGAAGATGGTGTTTCTTTGGGGATGGTGCATGTGATTGAAGTGGGATTTGAGGGAGAAGGGATCCATACCTGCTGCCAACAGGATTTATGAAGTAGGAAGAATCAGGATTTTCTTGTGATCTGTGCAAGAACTTTTCACCAAACAGTCAACAGAACTAGTTCAGGAAGTTTAATACTCGTGTTCGTTTTAAATCGCGTTGTTAAACAAGCATTAAAAACTGAAAATTCAATCCCCATTCATGGCAGCAAGAGAGTTAAGCACATGCTTAGGTATTTCTCACTGATACCAGTGGATCACTTAAGTGCAAAAATGCTTAACGGTGCCCTCAGAGGCAGGGTGCTGATTTCTGTCTAGCCCTGTGTTTATTTTTCCATTGGCAGAAGGGCCGTACTTCACGTCGGGTATCGATCAACCTGCCTGGAGAACAGAGATACAACACAAGAATCAAGACATTCACAGTGCGTTTTCCAGAGTGGTAGGAGGAGGGTTGGGTGAGACATGCTGACCATTCCTATACTAGTGGATAAGCCCCAGTTTGACATGTGTGTACCCTGAAGTTTCATTTCACCTTACCCTGAGGAATCGGAGTCTAATGGACTGTAAATGCAGAGATCAAGAACTAATCCTGGATCTCCTTACCGTCCTGTGAAATTGCGTCTTAACATGCCTGTTGGTCAACCTTGTCACCTTTCTGAAACATGGCCACAATTTTCTTCTCTATGATTCAAGGGGCTTTAGAGATCTACAAGAGCTTCCATCTGTGCACTGGAGTTTCTTAAGTCTCTTTTCATGTTGCATCAGAGTTTGCTTTGAAATGTCCCTGGTTTTTTTTGGTGGGGAGGGCAGCTTGTTCATATATGTGGGAGGTACTATGAAACAATGTTCCCCGTAAGCTCCAGTGTTCTGAGCAAAAATTATACCTTGTGAGCAAAAAAGGCTAGTAGTATTAAAGTTGGGAGCAAGCCTACAGAATGAATTCTTTTAAACTATATTTAAACTGTATTTCAAGAATAATTTAAACATAAGAGAAAACAGAATCAAGTCAAATTTCATTACACAAAATGTTGTCCTCCACAGGGGTAGGCCTGGCCTCCAGAGAACAGGTCTACCTGCCCTGGTCCACTATTTTGGTAGACCTGTCCTCTAGATAACCAGTTTATCCACCCCTTTCCAGTATATTGGTAGACCTGGCCTCCAGAGAACAGGCCTACCCGCCCCAGGTCTACCCGCCCTACCTGCTACCACTATACAGGTAGATCCGGCCTTGGACTGTCTTGCGCTGACCCTTAGAAAACATACCAGAACTGGGGGGGGACTCTTGCAGTCTACTTGGGGTTTTTTTTAGTGAAATATGACAACCAGCATTACAGGTCAAGTATAACAGAGGTGGAACAATCACTGCCAGAACCCTGCCTAACCTAGCAGACAGGAAGTTGCTTAAATGTTGTCAACCTGTCCAAACTACTTATTTATTCAAATATTTATACCCCACTTTTACTGTGCCTCAAGGCAGCTTACAAATCATACTGAACAAGCATAATAGGGGTGTGCAAGAGAATCTTTTTTTTCTGGCTCAATTATAGCCTATGGGGACCATTTTAGTCAATGAGCCCCATAGGCTATAATGGAAAATCGATCCAGGGGAATCTGGGGTTTTAAAAAAGATTGGACCAGGGGGTCCAATTCAGTGGGCCCGGGAAGGAGTTGCCCCCATCCTCCATTGTGTGTGAACTGAAGCAGAAATCTTCTGAGCAGGCCTCTGAAATGTTGTGCCGCAGTGCCCCCTAGTGCAGCTTAGAGGGAGCTGTGCTCTGAAAGCACACTGTGCACATAGAACTCACACTGGAGCATCATCATCATCATGTATGCTGGCTGCTGTCCACCAGCCGATTCCTAATCTGGAGAGAACCGGGTTTGATTCCCACGCCTCGAAATGCAGATGCTGGTGTGACCTTGGGTCAGTCACAAGTTCTCTGAGCTGTTCAAGAGCAGTCCTTGAAAGAGCTCTCTCAGCCCCACCTACCTCACTGGGTGTCTGTTGTGGTGCAAAGAAGGAAAGGAGATTGTAAATCGTTCTGAGACTCCAAGTGAAGGGCGGGGTATAAATCCTCCTCCTCCTCCTCCCCCTACTGTAAATATAAGAGCAACAAAATCAGCCATTGGACACTGGGCTGTTTGCCCTTTCCATGCTTATTTTTTGTCTGCTGCTGCTCGTATTTATGGCTAGTCCTTCCTCCAGGTCCTGGACAGTTAACATGGGAATAAACAAATCCCCTGAACACAGCCTCCCTCTCAGGTTATTTTTTTTCAGATCAGAAGGGCTGGGACTCAGGGCTTTCCAAGCAGGCTTTTCTTCTAAATCCAGATGAGAGGCTGATTGTGGCTAAACAGCAGGGAGGCAAGAGCAGGGGTCATTTTGGGCAGGAATGCTGATCCGGGAGTAACAAGCCCAGGAGCAGGCACATATGGTGATGCGCTATGGAAAAAAGCAAAAGCATATTCACTTGCTCTGTATTTTCATGCTTGTTGTAGCGTAGCTTCCCTGCGAGAGCAAAGGAAACCTAAAGTGTCTTTAGTCAAAAAGTGTAAAGCTGGCTTGCCAGCTCTGGGTTGGGAAATACCTGGAGATTTTGGGGTGGAGCCTGAGCGGTGGGTATTGCCTTCTGACACACTTCTGGTGGCATATGCAAATAAATTATGCTAATGAGTTATGCCAATGAGCTCCTGCACCTGTGAGAGTTCTGCTCAAAGTAGTCAAGGATCAGATCTTGGTTGGTTAACCACAGTTCTTTATTCCCTATTTCTACATTAGTACAGCATCTCGGATTATTGTCAGAGATGAGACAAATAATACAAGCGGGTCTATTATACCATTCCAAGGAGTTTGAATTACCCATAGATAGCCAATCCCCTTAAGGGAAAATTGGCGGGCTAAAAGGTGTCCTGACCGTTTGGTTCTCACAGGAAAAAAGTGAGGTGTTAAGCAGTAAATTTCCTCTCCCAAACCAGACCCCTCAGATGTTTCGAGTTCACATAGCAATCAATGGCTCCAAGGTTCTTTTGCATTTGATAAGAGATGAGAGGCATCCTCCCTCGAAGTTACTGCCGGAGCAGCTGGAATGCGGAGGCAGGGATGTGAGGCCTCCTTGTTCTCGCAAATCATGGTTGTCACCCTCCCGGCCAGGACAGAAACAATGCATCATGGTTACATAGGTCCCAATATACTTTAGATACATAAGATAGCTAAAGACATGCATGCAAGAAGTTAAATCTAGATCTGACTAATACATTGGCTGAATTGGCAGATTCTGACACCCTGCCCTCCTCATAATTCACTTCACCTAGCTTTATCAGGAAACATTTTATGAAACAATTTTGTCAGTTTAGGAGCGTGAACATGTTCTGAGCGAATCCACTCGTTGTGTTCCGGGCCGAAATCTAACCATCTAACTAAGTAATATAACCGGCCTCTTCGCATCTTGGAATCAAGGATTTCAGTTATCTCGAAGTGAGGGGCCCCCTCCTTCATCAGTGGAGGAGGAACTGGAGGAGCTGGATGCCAAGCATTCGGCCCAGGATCTTTCTTCAGTAGGCTGAAATGAAACACAGGGTGCACAGAACTCAGTGATTTAGGCAGTTCTAGTTCAAAAGACACATCCGATATTTTACGTGATACTTTATAGGGTCCAACATATTTCCATCCTAGTTTTCTGCTGGGCTGCAACCCATGAATATTTTTGGTGGAGAGATAGACAGAGTCCCCGGGTTGGAGATCCCAGCCTGCTGCTCGCCCACGATCAGCATATTTTTTGTAATCCTCTTTGGCGTGGTCCAATGCTTTGCCTATTAATGGCCAGGAGTCTTGGAGACTAGACCACCAACTCTTAAAATCCAATGGAGAAGCATTGGGGGCATTCTCAATGGTAGGCAATGGTTTCCCCTCAAAACCTCCTACTGCCATGAAGGGAGAGACTCCCGTGGAAGAGTGCACTGCGTTATTGTAGCTATATTCTGCGAATGGCAGCAGTTCCACCCAATTGTCTTGGTGGTAATTGGTGTAACATCTCAAAAACTGCTCCAATATTTGATTAGTTCGTTCGGATTGGCCATCGGTTTCGGGGTGGTAACCCGAACTCAGGGCTGGCTCTATGTCCATCATTTTCAGGAGCTCCCGCCAGAAGCTGGCAACGAACTGACTGCCCCTGTCGGATACCACCCTCTTCGGAAAAGCATGTAATTTAATCACGTGATTGAAAAAAGCTTTGGCCATCCCTTTAGCGGTGGGCAATTGCTTGAAGGGGGTGAAATGCGCTTGCTTCGAGAATGTGTCTACCACCACCCAAATAACCGTTTTTCCCTTGGAGGGGGGCAAATTGGTGATAAAGTCCATGGCTATGGCCTCCCAGGGTCGCGAGGGGGTGGGAAGTGGGTGCAACAATCCAGGAACTTCCCCCCCCCCCCCGCTTTTTGCACATTAAACAGGTTTGGCAAGCCGAGACGAAGTCGGAGACGTCTCGGCGCATGCGCGGCCACCAGAATTGACGCTGGATCAAATTAAGTGTTTTTAGGAAGCCAAAGTGCCCAGCAAGCTTAGACGAGTGGCAGGTCAACAATATCTCCTTACGTTTGACCTTCGGCACCACAAGTTTGTCTCCATGCAACCAACATTGATCTTCTCTCTTGGAGCATTCCTCCAGAGCCTCCAATTCCTCTACCTCCTCAGGAGCATAATCCCCCCCCAATCACATTTCCCAATGTCCACCTGTGCTTTTCTAGCTTGGCTCCTGGTGACTACTGCCCCCCCTAATTGCTGGGGGGAGAACATGGAGTCAAACACCTCTTCCTTGACACTTTCATGTTGGGGTAATCTGGACAGAGCGTCTGCCAAGGAGTTAGCTTTCCCAGGAAAATGCTTAAGCACAAAGTTAAACTTGGAGAAGAAGTCGGCCCATCGCAGTTGTTTGGCGTTGAGGGATCTCTGAGTGCGCAGCGCCTCCAGATTCTTATGATCAGTCCATATTTCAAACGGAGTCTGCGCACCCTCCAACCAATGCCGCCACGTAGTGAGCGCCAACCTAATAGCTGCGGCTTCTTTATCCCAGACCGACCAATTCCTCTCTGTTTCGTTAAATTTTTTCGAAATGTAGGCCAGTGGGTGCAACTTCCCTTCCGGACCACTTTGCAATATGGCCCCCCCCATGGCTACATCAGACGCGTCTACATGGATTACGAATTCTTTGGTTTCGTCAGGGTGTGCTAGGATGGGCTCAGAAGTAAAAAGAGTCTTTAAAGTCTCAAACGCCCTCTGACACTCCCCGTTCCAAGCAATCTTTTCTCCTGGCTTCCCTGCCTCGGGCCCTCTCCCCTTAGTTTTTAATAAGTCCGTTAAGGGGAGAGTAACTTTAGCAAAGTCCTTGATGAAGGTTCGGTAAAAGTTACAAAATCCTAAAAGGCTCTGCAATTGTTTTCTCGTTCGCGGAGCCTCCCATTGCACCACCGCCTCCACCTTCCCCGGGTCCATTTCCAAACCCTTCTGAGAGATGCGATAGCCCAGGAAGTCTACGGACTCACGGTGGAATTCACACTTGGATAACTTAACATACAGCTGGTTTTTTAGTAGGGTGGCGAGGACTTCCCTGACTAATTTCACATGTGCTTTCTTATCAGTAGAATAGATCAAGATATCATCTATGTAACATAACACGCCTTTAAATAGGTGCTTGTGCAACACTTCATTGATTAAACTCATAAAGACCCCGGGCGCGCCACTTAAGCCGAACGGCATCACTAGATATTCGAATTGTCCCAGGGGGGTATTAAAGGCAGTCTTGGATTCATCCCCCTCCCTGATGCGCACTCGGAAATAGGCATCCCGTAAATCCAGCTTGGTAAAAATCTTCCCCTTAGCAGCTTCCGCCAACAGGTCTTTTATTAATGGGAGGGGGTAAGCGTTGGTAGTGGAGACCGCATTCAGTCCCCTATAGTCGGTGCATAATCGCAAACCCCCGTCCTTTTTTTTTCTGAACAGCACCGGCGCGGCGAAGGGGGACTTGGCTGGGCGGATGAAACCGCGCGCTAGATTTTTGTCCAAGAACTTTCGCAACTCTTCCCGCTCCAAAGGGCTCATGGAGTACAATTTTCCCTTTGGGAGTTTCTCTCCTGGGAGTAGCTCTATAGCACAGTCCGACAGTCGGTGGGGGGGTAGCTCGTCCGCCTCCGTCTCGCTGAATACTTCCAGTAAATCTCTATACTCCTTGGGCACCATGGTGGGGGTGAGAGCGAGCGCGGGGACCGGGGGAGGAGTGGCCGGCGGTCCGGGTCCCCATTCCGGGTCCCATCTATGGGTAAGGCAGCGTTCGTCCACCCAAGAGATCTTCCCTTCACTCCATTTAATATAAGGGTCGTGCGCCCCGAGCCAGGGGCTGCCCAACACCATAGGAAACTGGGCGTTTGGGGTGATGACAAAAGCCCGCTTCTCCCAGTGTTCCCCCGTCCCCAAAATCAGGCTTTCAGTCTCTGCTATGCACTCCTCCTTCATCTCAGACCCATCCATTTGAGTAAACTTTAGGGGTTCCACCAATGGGGTGACCTTGGGTCCTAGCCCTTCCACTACCAATGGGCTGATCAGGTCCCGCACACACCCAGAGTCAATTAATGCGCGAACCCTCATGTGGGTACCTGATCCAGGGGTCACCACAGTCACTACCATATATAATAGGGGGCCAGGGATGCTCACCGGAGATGGCGCTTCTTGGCGGGGGACCTGCAGCTCTGTGCCGCTCACTGCAGGTCGTTGGAGTTTCCTGACATCTGCGTCTCCATCAGCTCTAGCTCCCCCTGGTCACTGGTAGCTCCCTCCAGCTGCAACGCCCGGGGTTTCATTGGTGTTTTTCCCCGGCTAGGGGTGCTCCCCACCATGGGTGTCGAGGTCTTCGGGCCTCTTCCTCCCCCTCTTGGGCAAGCGGAGGCGAAGTGGCCACTCTCCCCACATTTCATGCACAGCCCTTGCCGAAACCTGGCATCTCGGACGTCTTGCACGCTGGATCGGGGCTTTGCTCTGGGAGCTGCCTTGCTGGCCCCCGTCACCGAAGCTCCCATCTTGATCAAGGCGAATCGCTCCTCCATGTCGGTGGCGGCTCTCATCCAGGTGGCCAACGTGCCCGGGCGGCCCCCCAACAGCACGGTTTCGTAGATCTCCGGGTTCAGGCCCTCCCAATACTTCTCCATGAATAACTCCTCCGGCCATCCGTGGATCTTGGCCGCGATGCGCCTGAACTTGTCAGTGTAATCCCTCACCGTCGATCTCCCCTGGAACAGCTTCCTGAGTTGATTACGGGCCTTTTCCTCGCCCAGGGGGTCTTCGAACTGATGGCGGAGGGCCCACATGAAGTTGTTCAAGGAGCGCAACTCAGGTCCTGGGGTGTCGTGCAGGCTCACATACCAGTCGCTGGCGGTGTCTTTCAGCTTGGAACCGATGTAACCAATCCGTTCTCTCTCGGTGGGATAGAGGTGGCCCCAGCTGTCCAGGAATCTCTCTATCTCCAGCATGAAAAAACGCAGCTTCTCCGGGTCCCCATTGAAAGTGGTCGTCAACGGGTCGGAGGGGGCTGGGCGGCCGACTGGAGCGACCGGGGCCGGGGCGGGTGCTGGAGCGGGCCCTGGCACCGGGGCCGGAATGACCGGCTGGACTGGCTGTGCCGGCAGAGCGGGCACCTGCGGCTGAACCGGGACTCCTCCGGGCGCCGCTGGCTGTTGTGGGGCTCCTACCCCCTGACCGGGGAGAGCTCCTTGCACTGCCCTCATAGCGTCTCAAAATTGGTGCTGGAGATCGAGGGCCAACTCGCGGAGTTCGGTGGTGAGCTGAAGTCGCAACTCTCCCATCATCTGCTCCAAAGGGGCTATCTGCTCCTCTCCATACGGATCGGGCCCATACGGACCTGTCCCCTCTCCTTCGAAAGGCGGGCGACGCGGCTCTCCACGGTAGATCGGCTCGCGGTCGTCTCCGAGGTAGCTCGGTCTCCCTCGATCGAGCTGGTCTCCGGTCAGCGAAACCCGTACCCCTTTCCGGTCGTGTACCCATGAATCCACGGTCCGACGACCGAATTTGCTCCAGGCGTACTTGGGGGTCACGCTCTGATGAGGAATTAGGCGCGGGATGTAGTGAGCCCCCTGGCTCGTAGTCACCGGCACTTCGGGGCCTCCTCCGCCGCCCCCACCCCCGTTCCCCGGATCCTTCGGGGTAACGGGAGCATCTTCGGGAGTAGTAGGGTTGAGGGGGACCGCGTCGTCGTCTGACATGGTCAGGAACGGCTGAGTCCCAGTCACAGATCTCTGACAATCTGTGAGAGTTCTGCTCAAAGTAGTCAAGGATCAGATCTTGGTTGGTTAACCACAGTTCTTTATTCCCTATTTCTACATTAGTACAGCATCTCGGATTATTGTCAGAGATGAGACAAATAATACAAGCGGGTCTATTATACCATTCCAAGGAGTTTGAATTACCCATAGATAGCCAATCCCCTTAAGGGAAAATTGGCGGGCTAAAAGGTGTCCTGACCGTTTGGTTCTCACAGGAAAAAAGTGAGGTGTTAAGCAGTAAATTTCCTCTCCCAAACCAGACCCCTCAGATGTTTCGAGTTCACATAACAATCAATGGCTCCAAGGTTCTTTTGCATTTGATAAGAGATGAGAGGCATCCTCCCTCGAAGTTACTGCCGGAGCAGCTGGAATGCGGAGGCAGGGATGTGAGGCCTCCTTGTTCTCGCAAATCATGGTTGTCACCCTCCCGGCCAGGACAGAAACAATGCATCATGGTTACATAGGTCCCAATATACTTTAGATACATAAGATAGCTAAAGACATGCATGCAAGAAGTTAAATCTAGATCTGACTAATACATTGGCTGAATTGGCAGATTCTGACAGCACCTCTTTTTCTATTAAATGACCCCTGACAAAATGACCCATTCTATACCTGCTTAGAGGGGACCTGTTTGCCTTTGCTTTCAGGTGGCTGCAGAAGTGGTGAAGGAAATCAGTGAGCAGATAGGAGTCACTGAACCAGAGGAAATGGAGGAATTTGCCATAATTGCCAGTAAAGACAATGGTGAGAATGGGTCGCGCTCTTTGTTTCCCTTCAGAACTGCAATACTTTAGGGCTGTATTCTGGCCTGGAGGCAGCCAAGATGAAGTGATGCTCATGGCCCCACTGCCTCTTTTTGGTGCTGTAGCTTGACATGGAGGATCCTGCATCAGTGCAAGGGGCTAAGCTTCCAGTCACAATCTGTCTGTCCCCTTTTAGTGTCCATAATAACAAATACTTTTGGTTTGTAAACGACTTTGCTGGGCAGTACCCCCCCCCCCGGGGGGGGGGAGAGCTGAGGCTACAGTGAAGTTGCAGAGATTAAGGAGAATAAGCTGTTGGTGAATCTAGCTAGGTGGATCCAGACACAATTTGTCTTGTGCATTTCAAAGAAGAGGTCTGCCCGAATGAAGTATTTTGCAAATCCCAGTGATTGAAATAGGAGGAAGTTAGACACATGCTTAATTCCCCCCAAGCAGCCTGAATAGCCCAGGTCAACCTGGGCTCATCAGAGCTTAGAAACTAAAGCAGGGTTGTCCATGGTTAGTACTTGGATGGGAGGCCACTGAGGAAGGATGCAGTTGCTAGGCAATGCTTGTCTTTTGCCTGAAATGACACATGAGATTACTCTGGGCCAACTGTAACTTGATGGCACATTCCTGTTCTAACTCCTGTTGAAATGGTGGAGGAAGGCGAGGACTGGCTGATGAACAAGGCTAGGCTAGCTCCAAAGAGTGGGGTTCAGCTGTTTTCCACACACACACCCCAAGGCCAGCCAAGGGTCTCCTGGCCCCGAGTACTGCTCTTTTCACCATTCTTGGAGCACTCTCAAGGGTCAGAGGGAGTGTGAGAGAGTACTTTGTCTGTATATTCTGCCAGGCTCAGGGGTTAATTGTTGGTGCATTACTTCCAAAATCCTGGAGCTGGCTCTAGTGCAGGAGATAGCTATAAAGGTTAGGTCCTACATCCTGAATGAAAATTGTGTTAATCTTGCACAAAAAAAAGTTTTAGAGCACAAATAGGGTGGAAGACTAAATGCAGATAGCTGATGGTATTTGCTAGTTCAATTCACTTCGTGCTGTTGTTTCTTAATGTAAAGCAGTGAACTGTAATAAGGAGTAAGTCTGCTTTCAGCAGGGGGAAGAAGGGAGTTTGGAGCATCTTATTTGTTTTCCTTTACATTAAGTAGCTGGCATTCACATGTTGACAGCCCTCTTTCTGTGTTCATGTAGGTAAAGTAGTACAACGACCCTTATGCCAGAAGGACTATATCCATGACTATTTGCTAGAAGAAAGTTTGGTAGAGCTGAGCTTCTGCAGGATCACTTGGAAGACACCCTTGCATTTTGAGAATACAGCTTACATCAACATTCACTACAACCAGGTAAGTAAAGACAAGACCTGTTTGGTGAACCCAAAGGACCCTCCTGCAAACTACAAAGCCACACCAGGATAGCTTTGCAAATGGATGAAGGACTAACAGGTTGTCGAAGGCTTTCACGGCCAGAGTTCATCGGTTGTAGATTTTCCAGGCTGTATGGCCTGGTCATACAGCCAAGACCACGGCCATAAAGCCCGGAAAAATCTACAACTAACAAATGAAGGCTACTTGCACATGAGCATGTGGAAACTTTCCATTCTCATTTGGTTGCAGCTGTTGAGGCACAGTGCTTAGTGTTGTGTGGGCAAAGAGCATTTTTAGCATATAAATGCTCACCATCTGTATAATTTCTCACACTTGTCTCAGTGAAATTAGCATGCAGGATGCTGCACAGCAGATAGCTGCTGAAGAATTTATGAGGGAAGAATGGAGTATCACACATGCTGTCTTGTGGGTGATTCCTAGGTGTTGCAGAATTATATAAAAGGAAGACTGTTGTTGCAGCATAGCAGTGAACTGGAACAGCAAGTGGGTACCTTTGCTCTGCTCCAGCATTGGGCCAGAGGAACTGGATCTATACCTTCCATGTAAGTTATTCTTTCTATGTGGCTTTAGGTAGAAATGTTCTTTCTTAGGTTTTAGTGGTTTGCGTAGACTGGAATGCCTGGCAGAGACCAGTCCCCAGAAGTGACAACATACCCTTTACTTTACACACTTTTATTGGCATAACAAGACCACAAAACCACTTTATAGCCAAGGCCCAAATACAAAACTGAAAATCAATAGGTCTTACCATCAATGCTCCCCCTAAGCTATGGAATCTTGTGAGCAAAAATTCTACTTTGAGTTACTGGCATTAAAGATATGAGTGAGCGATTTGGCTACTGCATAAATTAGTTTCTCTGGAGCCATTCTTCCTGAGCTAAGACAAAAATGTGTGAGCCAGAAGCTAAAAAACTGTGAGCTAGCTCACACTAACTCAGCTTAGAGGGAATATGCTTACCATACAGAATTGTCTTTGATGTTAGTACTTCAGGTAAGTAGTTAGCTACAATTTCAGTAACATCTGGTCGCTCAGGAGAAAACAATATTTACATTCATTAGCCAGGTGTCTTTTTGACTGTAATACTTTGGAGAGTATTTTGTCCTAAATCAGTTTGTAAAAAGGGCAGTCCAATAATATGTGGGTAATTGAATCCAAGGAATTTAAACAGCAGGGGCAAATTTGGCCCTGAAGTGGAGAGTTTTGGTAACGGCCGAGAAGGATCTCAGAAGGGCATGCGTTCAATCTAGCCAGGGAGAAGGCTATGTGATGATGAGGATCTTCAAGGTTATAAAAATAGTGAACCATCGTACCAGGCTGAGTGTGAAGACCTAACATTGTGGGAGAGCAGACATAAGGTTGTGCGGGACAGTCTATGCTGTTCAATATCAACAAGTCTTTGTCTGATGATCCTAAGAATATTGAGCTCATCAGACAAAACAAAGTCATTGAGGTCAATCCCCATTTGTTTAAATTTGTTTATAATTGAAGAGTTCCAGATTGCGTTATTCAGATCGCTTTTTAGATGGTTCAGTACGGATCCTGAGTTGGCTCTAAAAAGAATGACATGGGCTGCGGTCACACACACTAAATAATCTGCTTTCAATCCACTTTCAGTGCACTTTCCAACTGGATTTTACTGTGTGAACTGGCATAATCCAATTGGAAAATGCATTGAAAGTGGATTGAAAGCGGATTATTTAGTGTGTGTGACCTCAGCCATGGATCCAAACATTTGTTTCAATCAGATTTTGACCAGTTTCTAAGCAGATGGTAAAGTAGGGTACGCATTTAGGGATACCCATAATTTGTCTAAGAAACACTCCCTGTAAGTTCTCCATATCTTGATTAAACACATTAAACCAAATTGAGAGCCAGTTTGGTGTAGTGGTTAAGTGCGCGGACTCTAATCTGGGAGAACCGGGTTTGATTTCCCACTCCTCCACTTGCACCTGGCTGGATGACCTTGGGCAAGCCATAGCTCTGTACCAGCTGTTCCCTCAAGGACAGCTTGGGAAAGAGCTCTCTCAGCCCCACCTACCTCACAGGGTGTCTGTTGTGGGGAGGGGAAGGGAAAAGGAGTTTGTAAACCGCTCTGAGACTCCCTTGGGGAGTGGAGGGCGGGGTATAAATCCAATCTCTTCTTCTTCTTCTTCTTCAAATGGGGATGCCATATAAAACCTGAGTAAGCAATTTAGAATTAAATATTCTAACAGCAGCTGGAACATATTGGTTTCCCCTGGAAAAATAAAAGCGCTTAATTGAAACTCTAGCCCGGTTTATAACATTATTTCGGTGTACGGCCCATTTAAGATTGTAACTATAAGTTAAGCCCAAATACTTAATAGATTTAACCTGCTCAACATACCCCTTAGCAGATATTTGGAAGTGAGGGGGCAGAACTGGTCACTAATCCTAACTACTTTCTAATATTAAGAGCATATAAACACATCCTTAGGAAGGTCCACATTCTCATTGTAAACTGGAAGTAATAGAAAGAAATGTCTGAATCAACCCTCCCTTGTGGAGAATTCTGTACCGCATCCCTCCTTGCATGATGGGTAACACCACTGCTGTTTACATGTCCATGGATCCTAGGATGAGACTGAAGTAATGCAAGCGCTGCTGTATTACCAGTGTTTTCATAACATCACACTCTCTCTGCTTAACCTCTTGAAAGCATAAACAAGTCAAAGACTGAAGTGAATGGAATTGTGCCTCTCCCATTTAGTTCAGTCCAGGGGAAAACTAAGACCAGTGCTTTAACATCCCCTTGTAAGCTCTCAGTGGTTTTCTTTTGGAATCCCAGTTACAATTCTTATTATAATCTTATCTTTTGATTATCAAACAGGCAGGAATTAAAAGATTATACCCCAGAGCCTGTGGCACAACTCATTGACCCTTCAACTGTTCAAGCCTCAGTCACCCACCTACTGAAAACTATGAAACCACTTTGGCAACAAGAGGCAAAAATCAGTTTCATTGGTGAGAGTTCGGTTGGGACAACAGGGCCTTGCTGGAGCTTTTATTTTTTAATCTGCTATCCAAATTATGTATCTGTTTCTAAATGTGATGGGACAGAATTGGAGGGGAGGTATATTCACGTCTATATCTTTCCTTAAAGAGTTTAAGGCCAGGTACATGCAATCTCATTTTATCTTCCAACAACACTATGAGATGGGTCAGTCTCATCTCAGGTCACACGTCAGTACAGTAGGTACTTTTATTCACAATGTTCACATTTTTACAGAGAGGAAAATATTCATGTCAGCAAAACACATGATAGAAAGGATCTCCCAGCTGCAGACAACTTCAAAATCTCAAACTTTTGAGTTTGAGTGGCTGTTACATCATCCTTCCAACCAGGGCTCTTTTTGTAGAAGAAGCCCAGCAGGAATTCATTAGCATATTAGGCCACACCCCTGACAGCACAGCTCATTAGCATATTAGGCCACACCCTGTGTTACCAGAAGTGTGGTCATCCAGCCACACCCATATTTTGCTTCTTATTCTGTTTACCTTGTTTGTTGTCAAAACGGTTTTGACAAAACCAATAAAAAACATTATTTTCTGTCCCATCTATACAAAATCTTGCTTGAACCAATATCTTATGTCCAACAATTATTCCTACACTGGATTGGAATCAATTCCTAAAGGTTAGGTTCCCATGGAAATCAGCTTGCCTTCCTGCAGAACTAGTACGCTGAATATGAGTTCTTAGGGTTGCCAACCTACAGGTGGGGTCTGGAGATTTCCTGGAATTACAACTGAGCTCCAAACTACAGAGATCAGGTCAATGGCTGCTTTGGGAAGTGGAGTCCATGGCATTATGCTTTGCTTAGGTCCCTCCTTCCCCCAAACCCTCCCCTCCCCAGGCTCCACTTCCAAATCTCCAGGGATTTCCTCAACCTGGAGTTGGCAACCCTACTTCACTGGCAGAACCACCCTAGGTTTGTGGATGCACTGGACTGTACACTGCACTGCACTGCATTGTAGTTTGTGGACTATTTTATTCAAGGTACAAAATTTTATTCAAGGTATAAGATTTCCTGTGCCATCCACACTTCTTCAGATGGAACCACACTTCTTCAGATGGAAAAAGTGTGCATGCACACAAAAGCTTATACCTTGGATGAAACTTTGGACTCCAGTTTTGTTCTGCTGCTTCAGACCAATATGGCTACCCACCTGAATTATTACACTATAATATTTTTTACAAGCAATTATGTACCAGTGGAGTGGTTACCATGCAGAGTCTGTCCCACAGGTAAAATGATCCTGTGAACAGGTGGGCTTTACCACATAAAAGTATCACTACCATCACAAGATCACCAATCGTTGGAAGTCAACTCCTCAGAAGCAGAAATCTCTCTTATTAGGAGGTTTAAGAACATCAACTTTGCTGGCCCATTAAAGGCAGATGTCAGCCCAGTGGCAGAAGAAGAGGGACAATCATCTTCTTCAGAAACTCTGCCCACTTTTTAAATTTCACAAAACAGGCAATCTCCAAAGTGCTGCTGACCATGCTCATTTTTAGGTACAACTCTGTTTTTCTGCAGATGTCCCTCAAAGTCCCCCGTGCAACGGGTCAGGTGTTCGGCCAACACACACAACAATGAAGCTACTTTTTCAGATGTTTTCTCTTGCCTGGCAGTTAGCACCAAACCACTTTAATACAGACTTTAGCCATTCCCAACAAGACACAACAATGAACTAGTTACACTCAGGCTTCAAACTTACTTTTCTTAAACAGAAGATGCCATGAGAAAACTAAAGACATTCTCAAAAATTAAAGATATTGTCAAAACCAGCATTTCCTGGGCTCTCTGCTTTTTTTACATCCCTCCCCTTTTCCAACAAATCCCTAGTAGGAGAAGTAAAAAATACAATCTATATGATGATAAACAAAGGGGTAAAATACCTGTAAAAGCTCTTGAAAGTACTGTACAAATTATATTATTTATTACAAGATGCAAACAAGGTCAATGTTTGTATTTGCCCGCTAACCAAAACTTACTGTATAAATAAAAGTAGCCCTAGGTCCCAAATACCTAGGAGCAAGGCTATCAGACTATCCCATTCCTGATGTCCTTCCCACCCCCCCCCAGGCAGGATGGAATATTGTGCATTTGTAGGTCATGGTATGATTGCAGTCTCCCAGTACTGATACAGAGAGAATGAATGAATGAATGAATGAGAGAGAGAGAGAGAGAGAGAGAAAGAAAGAGAGAGAGAGGAAGGAAGGAAGGAAGGAAGGAAGGTATATATATAGAGAAAGGTGGGGGGAGAGAGCAAGAAAGAAAGAGAGAAAGAGAAAGAAACAGGAGGGAGAGAGAGAGAAAAAAGAAAGGAAGGAAGGAAGGAAGGTAGGTGGGGGAAGAGAGAAAGAAAGAAAGGGGAGAGAGAGAGAGAGAGAGAAAGAAAGAAAGAAAGAAAGAAAGAAAGAAAGAAAGAAAGAAAGAAAGAAAAAGAAAGAAAGAAAGGAAAGAAAGAAAGAGATGGGGGGAGGCACTTACCGGGAGCAGGGAGAGCATAGGCGCAGCAGCATGTCAGAATCTGCCAATTCAGCCAATGTATTAGTCAGATCTAGATTTAACTTCTTGCATGCATGTCTTTAGCTATCTTATGTATCTAAAGTATATTGGGACCTATGTAACCATGATGCATTGTTTCTGTCCTGGCCGGGAGGGTGACAACCATGATTTGCGAGAACAAGGAGGCCTCACATCCCTGCCTCCGCATTCCAGCTGCTCCGGCAGTAACTTCGAGGGAGGATGCCTCTCATCTCTTATCAAATGCAAAAGAACCTTGGAGCCATTGATTGTTATGTGAACTCGAAACATCTGAGGGGTCTGGTTTGGGAGAGGAAATTTACTGCTTAACACCTCACTTTTTTCCTGTGAGAACCAAACGGTCAGGACACCTTTTAGCCCGCCAATTTTCCCTTAAGGGGATTGGCTATCTATGGGTAATTCAAACTCCTTGGAATGGTATAATAGACCCGCTTGTATTATTTGTCTCATCTCTGACAATAATCCGAGATGCTGTACTAATGTAGAAATAGGGAATAAAGAACTGTGGTTAACCAACCAAGATCTGATCCTTGACTACTTTGAGCAGAACTCTCACAGATTGTCAGAGATCTGTGACTGGGACTCAGCCGTTCCTGACCATGTCAGACGACGACGCGGTCCCCCTCAACCCTACTACTCCCGAAGATGCTCCCGTTACCCCGAAGGATCCGGGGAACGGGGGTGGGGGCGGCGGAGGAGGCCCCGAAGTGCCGGTGACTACGAGCCAGGGGGCTCACTACATCCCGCGCCTAATTCCTCATCAGAGCGTGACCCCCAAGTACGCCTGGAGCAAATTCGGTCGTCGGACCGTGGATTCATGGGTACACGACCGGAAAGGGGTACGGGTTTCGCTGACCGGAGACCAGCTCGATCGAGGGAGACCGAGCTACCTCGGAGACGACCGCGAGCCGATCTACCGTGGAGAGCCGCGTCGCCCGCCTTTCGAAGGAGAGGGGACAGGTCCGTATGGGCCCGATCCGTATGGAGAGGAGCAGATAGCCCCTTTGGAGCAGATGATGGGAGAGTTGCGACTTCAGCTCACCACCGAACTCCGCGAGTTGGCCCTCGATCTCCAGCACCAATTTCGAGACGCTATGAGGGCAGTGCAAGGAGCTCTCCCCGGTCAGGGGGTAGGAGCCCCACAACAGCCAGCGGCGCCCGGAGGGGTCCCGGTTCAGCCGCAGGTGCCCGCTCTGCCAGCACAGCCAGTCCAGCCGGTCGTTCCGGCCCCGGTGCCAGGGCCCGCTCCAGCACCCGCCCCGGCCCCGGTCGCTCCAGTCGGCCGCCCAGCCCCCTCCGACCCGTTGACGACCACTTTCGATGGGGACCCGGAGAAGCTGCGTTTTTTCATGCTGGAGATAGAGAGATTCCTGGACAGCTGGGGCCACCTCTATCCCACCGAGAGAGAACGGATTGGTTACATCGGTTCCAAGCTGAAAGACACCGCCAGCGACTGGTATGTGAGCCTGCACGACACCCCAGGACCTGAGTTGCGCTCCTTGAACAACTTCATGTGGGCCCTCCGCCATCAGTTCGAAGACCCCCTGGGCGAGGAAAAGGCCCGTAATCAACTCAGGAAGCTGTTCCAGGGGAGATCGACGGTGAGGGATTACACTGACAAGTTCAGGCGCATCGCGGCCAAGATCCACGGATGGCCGGAGGAGTTATTCATGGAGAAGTATTGGGAGGGCCTGAACCCGGAGATCTACGAAACCGTGCTGTTGGGGGGCCGCCCGGGCACGTTGGCCACCTGGATGAGAGCCGCCACCGACATGGAGGAGCGATTCGCCTTGATCAAGATGGGAGCTTCGGTGACGGGGGCCAGCAAGGCAGCTCCCAGAGCAAAGCCCCGATCCAGCGTGCAAGACATCCGAGATGCCAGGTTTCGGCAAGGGCTGTGCATGAAATGTGGGGAGAGTGGCCACTTCGCCTCCGCTTGCCCAAGAGGGGGAGGAAGAGGCCCGAAGACCTCGACACCCATGGTGGGGAGCACCCCTAGCCGGGGAAAAACACCAATGAAACCCCGGGCGTTGCAGCTGGAGGGAGCTACCAGTGACCAGGGGGAGCTAGAGCTGATGGAGACGCAGATGTCGGGAAACTCCAACGACCTGCAGTGAGCGGCGCAGAGCTGCAGGTCCCCCGCCAAGAAGCGCCATCTCCGGTGAGCATCCCTGGCCCCCTATTATATATGGTAGTGACTGTGGTGACCCCTGGATCAGGTACCCACATGAGGGTTCGCGCATTAATTGACTCTGGGTGTGCGCGGGACCTGATCAGCCCATTGGTAGTGGAAGGGCTAGGACCCAAGGTCACCCCATTGGTGGAACCCCTAAAGTTTACTCAAATGGATGGGTCTGAGATGAAGGAGGAGTGCATAGCAGAGACTGAAAGCCTGATTTTGGGGATGGGGGAACACTGGGAGAAGCGGGCTTTTGTCATCACCCCAAACGCCCAGTTTCCTATGGTGTTGGGCAGCCCCTGGCTCGGGGCGCACGGCCCTTATATTAAATGGAGTGAAGGGAAGATCTCTTGGGTGGACGAACGCTGCCTTACCCATAGATGGGACCCGGAATGGGGACCCGGACCGCCGGCCACTCCTCCCCCGGTCCCCGCGCTCGCTCTCACCCCCACCATGGTGCCCAAGGAGTATAGAGATTTACTGGAAGTATTCAGCGAGACGGAGGCGGACGAGCTACCCCCCCACCGACTGTCGGACTGTGCTATAGAGCTACTCCCAGGAGAGAAACTCCCAAAGGGAAAATTGTACTCCATGAGCCCTTTGGAGCGGGAAGAGTTGCGAAAATTCTTGGACAAAAATCTAGCGCGCGGTTTCATTCGCCCAGCCAAGTCCCCCTTCGCCGCGCCGGTGCTGTTCAGAAAAAAAAAGGACGGGGGTTTGCGATTATGCACCGACTATAGGGGACTGAATGCGGTCTCCACTACCAACGCTTACCCCCTCCCATTAATAAAAGACCTGTTGGCGGAAGCTGCTAAGGGGAAGATTTTTACCAAGCTGGATTTACGGGATGCCTATTTCCGAGTGCGCATCAGGGAGGGGGATGAATCCAAGACTGCCTTTAATACCCCCCTGGGACAATTCGAATATCTAGTGATGCCGTTCGGCTTAAGTGGCGCGCCCGGGGTCTTTATGAGTTTAATCAATGAAGTGTTGCACAAGCACCTATTTAAAGGCGTGTTATGTTACATAGATGATATCTTGATCTATTCTACTGATAAGAAAGCACATGTGAAATTAGTCAGGGAAGTCCTCGCCACCCTACTAAAAAACCAGCTGTATGTTAAGTTATCCAAGTGTGAATTCCACCGTGAGTCCGTAGACTTCCTGGGCTATCGCATCTCTCAGAAGGGTTTGGAAATGGACCCGGGGAAGGTGGAGGCGGTGGTGCAATGGGAGGCTCCGCGAACGAGAAAACAATTGCAGAGCCTTTTAGGATTTTGTAACTTTTACCGAACCTTCATCAAGGACTTTGCTAAAGTTACTCTCCCCTTAACGGACTTATTAAAAACTAAGGGGAGAGGGCCCGAGGCAGGGAAGCCAGGAGAAAAGATTGCTTGGAACGGGGAGTGTCAGAGGGCGTTTGAGACTTTAAAGACTCTTTTTACTTCTGAGCCCATCCTAGCACACCCTGACGAAACCAAAGAATTCGTAATCCATGTAGACGCGTCTGATGTAGCCATGGGGGGGGCCATATTGCAAAGTGGTCCGGAAGGGAAGTTGCACCCACTGGCCTACATTTCGAAAAAATTTAACGAAACAGAGAGGAATTGGTCGGTCTGGGATAAAGAAGCCGCAGCTATTAGGTTGGCGCTCACTACGTGGCGGCATTGGTTGGAGGGTGCGCAGACTCCGTTTGAAATATGGACTGATCATAAGAATCTGGAGGCGCTGCGCACTCAGAGATCCCTCAACGCCAAACAACTGCGATGGGCCGACTTCTTCTCCAAGTTTAACTTTGTGCTTAAGCATTTTCCTGGGAAAGCTAACTCCTTGGCAGACGCTCTGTCCAGATTACCCCAACATGAAAGTGTCAAGGAAGAGGTGTTTGACTCCATGTTCTCCCCCCAGCAATTAGGGGGGGCAGTAGTCACCAGGAGCCAAGCTAGAAAAGCACAGGTGGACATTGGGAAATGTGATTGGGGGGGGGATTATGCTCCTGAGGAGGTAGAGGAATTGGAGGCTCTGGAGGAATGCTCCAAGAGAGAAGATCAATGTTGGTTGCATGGAGACAAACTTGTGGTGCCGAAGGTCAAACGTAAGGAGATATTGTTGACCTGCCACTCGTCTAAGCTTGCTGGGCACTTTGGCTTCCTAAAAACACTTAATTTGATCCAGCGTCAATTCTGGTGGCCGCGCATGCGCCGAGACGTCTCCGACTTCGTCTCGGCTTGCCAAACCTGTTTAATGTGCAAAAAGCGGGGGGGGGGAAAGTTCCTGGATTGTTGCACCCACTTCCCACCCCCTCGCGACCCTGGGAGGCCATAGCCATGGACTTTATCACCAATTTGCCCCCCTCCAAGGGAAAAATGGTTATTTGGGTGGTGGTAGACACATTCTCGAAGCAAGCGCATTTCACCCCCTTCAAGCAATTGCCCACCGCTAAAGGGATGGCCAAAGCTTTTTTCAATCACGTGATTAAATTACATGCTTTTCCGAAGAGGGTGGTATCCGACAGGGGCAGTCAGTTCGTTGCCAGCTTCTGGCGGGAGCTCCTGAAAATGATGGACATAGAGCCAGCCCTGAGTTCGGGTTACCACCCCGAAACCGATGGCCAATCCGAACGAACTAATCAAATATTGGAGCAGTTTTTGAGATGTTACACCAATTACCACCAAGACAATTGGGTGGAACTGCTGCCGTCCGCAGAATATAGCTACAATAACGCAGTGCACTCTTCCACGGGAGTCTCTCCCTTCATGGCAGTAGGAGGTTTTGAGGGGAAACCATTGCCTACCATTGAGAATGCCCCCAATGCTTCTCCATCGGATTTTAAGAGTTGGTGGTCTAGTCTCCAAGACTCCTGGCCATTAATAGGCAAAGCATTGGACCACGCCAAAGAGGATTACAAAAAATATGCTGATCGTGGGCGAGCAGCAGGCTGGGATCTCCAACCCGGGGACTCTGTCTATCTCTCCACCAAAAATATTCATGGGTTGCAGCCCAGCAGAAAACTAGGATGGAAATATGTTGGACCCTATAAAGTATTACGTAAAATATCGGATGTGTCTTTTGAACTAGAACTGCCTAAATCACTGAGTTCTGTGCACCCTGTGTTTCATTTCAGCCTACTGAAGAAAGATCCTGGGCCGAATGCTTGGCATCCAGCTCCTCCAGTTCCTCCTCCACTGATGAAGGAGGGGGCCCCTCACTTCGAGATAACTGAAATCCTTGATTCCAAGATGCGAAGAGGCCGGTTATATTACTTAGTTAGATGGTTAGATTTCGGCCCGGAACACAACGAGTGGATTCGCTCAGAACATGTTCACGCTCCTAAACTGACAAAATTGTTTCATAAAATGTTTCCTGATAAAGCTAGGTGAAGTGAATTATGAGGAGGGCAGGGTGTCAGAATCTGCCAATTCAGCCAATGTATTAGTCAGATCTAGATTTAACTTCTTGCATGCATGTCTTTAGCTATCTTATGTATCTAAAGTATATTGGGACCTATGTAACCATGATGCATTGTTTCTGTCCTGGCCGGGAGGGTGACAACCATGATTTGCGAGAACAAGGAGGCCTCACATCCCTGCCTCCGCATTCCAGCTGCTCCGGCAGTAACTTCGAGGGAGGATGCCTCTCATCTCTTATCAAATGCAAAAGAACCTTGGAGCCATTGATTGTTATGTGAACTCGAAACATCTGAGGGGTCTGGTTTGGGAGAGGAAATTTACTGCTTAACACCTCACTTTTTTCCTGTGAGAACCAAACGGTCAGGACACCTTTTAGCCCGCCAATTTTCCCTTAAGGGGATTGGCTATCTATGGGTAATTCAAACTCCTTGGAATGGTATAATAGACCCGCTTGTATTATTTGTCTCATCTCTGACAATAATCCGAGATGCTGTACTAATGTAGAAATAGGGAATAAAGAACTGTGGTTAACCAACCAAGATCTGATCCTTGACTACTTTGAGCAGAACTCTCACACAGCACGACAGCCGCAAGCTAGATGCAGAGAGCCCAGGCCTCGTGCTCGATCTCCACGTGGAGATCCGGAGCATGGGGCTTTTTCCCACTGGTTCCCTGCACTTAAAGGGAAAGCTCCCTTTGAGTGCAGAGAGCCCAGGCCCTGTGTGTCAGAATCTGACATAAGCCCTTACTATTGAAGTACTCTGATCTTGGATTGCCCATTTGTTATTTACTGCTAGCCTTGAAGTTTATTATGGGACCTGCTTAATGTATCTTTCTTTTCCCCGGGAGGGTGGCTTGTCGCATTCCGACGCGTCATATAAACAACTGGGTTATCTCTTCCTGCCCTGTCTCCTCCTTTTTCTCCTCAGAGCCTGAATTGTTTTATCTTGCTTTCATATCCTTGGAGAACTGTTGACTTTTTCCTAGCCAGGTGTCTAGTCTGTAATTTGCAAGTAGGGGTCACTAAGGGGCATGGGGGGAATTTTTAGTGCTTTCGTGCCTTCTCTGTGAGAACCAAACGGTTGTCACCTTTCGCGCTTTTTTGTATTCATTCTGATTGGCCCTGTACCTGAGATCAATTGGGGTTGAGGGTATATTAGTCCCTGTTGTCTGTTGCTATGTATCTCTAACAAACATCGAGAACCTGAACCATTATTAAGAATAAAGAACTTTGCTTTCACCAAAGATCTGACTTGGTAGTGTTGTCTCAGAAGCCTCACACCGTGCTCAATCTCCACATGGAGATCTGGAGCACGGGGCTTTTTCCCTTTGAGTGGAAAGAGCCCAGGCCTTGCGCTTGATCTCTGCACAGCGATCTGGAGCACGGGGCCCTTTCCCGCCGGAGGGGAGGGGAGGAGCGGCCTCGGACTCCAGCCAAAATGCCGTTCCGGTGTGTTCCCGCCAAAAAAGAGCCCTGCTTCCAACTGAAAATAGAGCTTGGATCCCTGAAGTTGACCATTTGCAAACGGAGGCACTTTCTGCATTAGTTTTTGCTTCAGCTGCCCAATGCAAACAAGAATGAGTGCAGAACTGTACACAGGTAATCTGACCAAACTCTACAGTTACACATACAGGCTGTGTTTCACGGCAGTTTTCAGAATTCCACAGCATGAGCAACTCTCCTTTCAGCCACATTTTTAGCAGCTCAAGTCACTCTTGCATGTGCTAGAAATAGATGACAGCATGATAAGAATTCTCAGACAGCAAGACAGCTTTCTTCTTCTCTCCTCCCAGAGCATGTGATGCAGCTGCCACTTTTTGGCTACAACGTTTACTCCCTGGAGAGGATCAGCAGACCTGGAATTCCCATGCCCTGCCTTATAGGAATGAATCAGGAACAGATCATTGTGATGGACATGAAGTCTCAGGTACAGCTTGAGTAGAAACCTTGGACCATGTGGCTATTTCCCCCACACACACCTAATTGTGACACACTTTTTAAAATCTACACAGATCTGAAAACTGACACACTCACTAATTAAGAAGGAGCAGAACACATAATTTAGGGATCTTTACCTGGGTAGTGGGCAAGCAAAGCTCAAAGTGCCTCTAATAGGCTACCAGTAACCATGAAACAACCAGATCTTTTCCAAAGCAAGGTTTAGAATTTATTTAGGGAAATATAGAAATAGTATTATAAATTACTGGAGTCGGAGACGCATTGCAGTGAAATCAACTCATCGTTTATTTGGTGGTCAAGACGAACATGCAGGACAGAGGTTCGGGGGTCTGCTTTTATTTACACCTAAGCCACACCCCCAACCTCACCCGATCTGTCTGGTAGGTTAGTTTTCGCACGGTTTCATGTCATAGGTCCCCCTGTCAGATCCTATGCGCATGATTGGTTCCAATTACGATCTGGCTGGACCAAAGCTCCGGCAGCCTGGCTGGCCACGTGTGTAGAAACCAACCACATGGTGGTCACCCTTAAAGACATTACACCCCTCCCTCCATAGTTCGGACCCCCCTAACACACATAGTCTCTTAAGTAGGAAGGTCTCTGACACTCATGGTTGGAATGGTGTGGTACTGTTGCTGCCGGGGGCTGTTCGGAGATGTCCATGCCTGGTTCCGGGGATTGCTCTGCTGGACCCGGTGCTGAGCGTGTGTCCCGGGGTGTGTCAGATGAGGCTGGAAGCTGGAGAAATGCAGCTGGATCTGGGTCCTGTCTTTACTCTGGTTCAGGAATGGGGATCTCATCCTCAGCCTCCTCGGGAATGTCGGAGTTGGGAGACAAGAGTCGGCGACACAGCTAGTTGATGTGATGCTTCCATATTTGACCCTCTTCTCCCATGACTTCATACAAGAGGGGCCCTGTTGCCCACAAGATCCTGCCCGGCAGTCAAGCAGGCCCTTTGGAATAATTCTTGACGTCTTTGGGAAAGAACCTCAATGGAACCTTTTGTCTTTCCGGTGCCACGTTATGCTCTGGGGCGCAGTCAGGATGCAGGTGGTCTAAACTAGTCGTGGGCCGTCGTCCCGTGAGCAGCTTGGCTGGGCTGTGCCCAGTTGTGGTGTGTGGGGTTGTTCTCTGGCCAAAGAGGAATGCTGCTAACTTGTTGTGCCAGTCACCTCTGTCCATGTGGCTTCGTGTCCTTTGTAGTGTGGACCATGCCGTTGGTTGCGGGGTGGAATGGAGCAGATCGCACATGCTGGATCCTGTAGTATTCCACAAAGTTCTGGAATTCTCTGGAGGTGAAAGCCATGCCATTGTCCGTTACCAGAGTGTCGGGTATGCTATGTGTGGAGAAAATGTGCCACATGGCCCGGATGGCGGCTTGCGATGACGTTGCTACTATTGGGACCACTTCTAGCCATTTGGTGTAGCTGTCCATGAGGATGAAGAACAGCTGTCCCTGGAAAGGTCCCGCGAAGTCCAGGTGAGAATCATCTCAGAGCCATACGGCCACCCGAGGTGGGTTGGGCATTTGCCGCATTGCTGGACTCCTGGCATTTGCCGCATTGCTGGACTCGTTCCTCTATCTCCGCGTCCAGCCCTGGCCACCATATGTAACTGTGGGCCAGGGCTTTCATCTGGATGATGCCAGAATAAGTGTCATGAAGTGCCAAGAATACTTGTTTGTGCAGTGGTCCGGGAATGACCACCCGTGTGCCCCAGAGTACGCACCCTTTGTGGGTTGACAGCTCATTTTTCCTTGCCGAGTAGGCTGCGAACTTGGACTTGGAGCTGATAGGCCACCCCCTTCCCACCCAGTTCAAGACCCGGACAGCATGCGATCTCGTGTGGTGTGCCTAGCGACATCCTTCACTTGAATGGGCTGGTCCAGCAAGTCTTCAAGCAGGGTGACGTGATGTGCCAGGACTGGGTTGGGGTCGCAGGACAGAAGTGGCAAGTGGCTGAGTGCATCCACATGGCCCATTGACTTCCCTGGGCGGTGGACCAGCTCATACTGGTAGCCGGCCAAGAATATTGACCAGCGCAGGATCCGGGGTGAGACCATCTGAGGCATTTGATGGTTGGGCGCTAGGAGGCCCAGAAGGGGTTTGTGGTCCATGGTGATTGTGAAAGGCCAGCCATATAGGTACTTATGAAATTTCTTCACTCCCACCACAATGGCCAGCGCCTCCTTGTCGATTTGCACGTAGTTGGTGCGGGAGTAATATGCAACAAGGTGCGGGAGTAATATGCAAAGGGGACCTCCTGCCCATCCACCAGGTGGTGTCTCAGGACCCTGTAGGCAGATGTGTCATAAGCCAGCACCACCGGCAGGGACTCATCGAAATGGGCCAGGACCACATTGGACATCAGCAGGTCCTTGATGGCCTGGAAAGCAGCCTCGTGTTGGGGGCCCCACATCCACTACGCATGCTTGTCCAGCAGTCTATGGAGGGGCTCTGCCACCGCTGCCTTGTGGGGAAGGAATACATGGTAGGAACTGAGGAGCCCAAAAAACGACTGGAGCTCTTCCCTCGACGTTGGAGCTGGGGTCTCTGTGATAGCGTGGATCTTCTCTGGAGTTGGGTGGATGCCCTGTGCGTCCACGGCGAACTCAAAGAACTCAACTGATGGGAGTCCCAGCAGGCACTTCTCCCTTTTAACCTTCAGGCCGGCTTTGTCAAAGCACTAAAGGACTGTGCAGAGCCGGATTGCGAAGGTCTTGACATCTGGTGTGGCGATCAGAATGTCATCGAAGAAGGGCTGCACCCCGGGGATACCTTTAAGCAAATGGTCCATTAACTCCTGAAAGATCCCCAGGGCAATGCTGATCCCGAATTGCAAGCACCAGACTTTAAACACCCCCCTGTGTGTCATAATGGTCTGGGCCTCGGCTGTAGCATTGTCAACTGGGAGTTGCTGGTAGGCCTGTGCCAGATCCAGCTTCCCAAACACTTTGACTCCTGCTAATGAAGGACATGGCTGATAACGGGCACCAGGTATGCATGGTCCTGCAGCATTATATTTAGTGTGCATTTGTAGTCTGCACAGATTCTAATATCCCCGTTTTGCTTCATCGGGGTCATTATGGGGGTTTCCCACCCAGCGTGGGGGACCGGTTTGAGGACCCCATGGGCAACCGGTTGGTCCAGCTCTTTGTCAGTTTTGGGGTGGACTGTTAGTGGGGGCCGCCAGGCCGTTTTGCAGATTGGCCGGATTGCAGGGTCGAGGTCCAGTGACACGGGGGGGGGGGGCTGTGTATGTGCCCAGTGCACTGCTGAAAATGGCTGGGAATTCATCACAGACTGCTTGAAAGTCTGTGCCGCATAACTGGCTCACCCCTGTTACTCCCAGTCCCAGGGGCCTGAACCAAGAGAGTCCCAACAAGCTTGAAAGCTTTCCCTCCACCACCAGGAGGTCCAAAAGTCATTGAATTGGACCCTGAACTTGCCCAACCCCTTGATGGCTACCAGGTTTTTCTGGAAATCCCGTAAACTTAGTCCCGTGGGTTTCCGCAGCCAGGCCCCCCCCCTGCGGGTAGAGCTTGCAAAGGGTGTCCACCAAATTAATGGAATAGGCAGACCCTGTATCCAGCTCCATGTGGCAGGGGAACCCCTCTATAGTGACAGGGACAAAAGTCTTGGGGGTGTCCCTGGGCAAGTTCATTACCTGGTTGTGGGACGACGTTGTGGAGTGCAGGTCCGCGGACTCCGAATGAGCAGCTTGAGTATGTCGGGAAGCCCAGGAGCGACAAACCCAGGTGATGTGCCCCATCTTGCTGCAGATTCGACATGCTGCATCCCAGAAACGGGAGGTCCGGCAGTCGTGCGAGTCTCTGCAGCTGGCACATGTAGTTGCTGAGCCGTGTTGCAGTGCCGCGGTGGATGTGGCCAGGTGCCTGGAACTTGCTGTGGCACTTCCCTCGGCGGTGGCTCTGGCTGAAACCATCTGCAGGTGGCAGCAGAGCTGAAGGACGTCATCCTCGTCCAAGGCCTTGGAAACAGAGGAAGTTGTGGTGCGGTGTGTTGAGGTGGAGGAGCCTTGCCAGTCCTTCTGTGCTTTCTCGAAAGCTGTCATGCCTGCCCCTGACTTAGCCCTAGACCCAGTGCCTGACAGCCATGGACAGGAGGACTTGGCTCAGTTAACTGCAGAAGATGTAAGTCCTGCACAGGATCCACAGCCAAGTCCTCAACCAAACCCACCTGGGGCTGACAATTCTCCACCAGATTCGCCTCCACCTGTCAGCAGGCTCCATGAAAGGAGAAGGCAAGAGCTAACTAGGCGACGCAAGGAAGCACGCAGGCAGGGGCGAAGATCATTAAGTCCTGAGTACTAACAGGAGCCAGGACTTAGCACAGCAGTGCTAAGTGGTTAATGAGCCAGCACACTATTTAACAAGGCTGCTGGCAGATAGCAATCCGTGCTGGCAACATTGTGGTCAGAGCCCTCTGTTCCTGTATATCTTGCCTCTGATCCTGATCGATTCTCTGGCTTCCGACCCGGCTTGCTTCTTGGACTTCTGCTTTCTGCTTCCTGATCCTGGACCCCGGCTTTTGACCCTTGGCATTCCAGAGCTTCAGCTCTGCTCCTGACTGACCTCGGCTTGATTTATGGACTCTGACCTCTGGTACATTCTGACTATGCCTCTGCCTTGAAATTGGGACTTGCTGCAACACTCTGCTGACTGTCTCCAGCCAAGTCACACCCAGGGCATGCTTGCCAGCCTGTCTGCCCAGCCGAGCTCCTGGGCTCTGCCGTGACAGATTGCCAGCACCACCCACTCGTCTTCACCATGGCAGACGAAGCAGCAGGAGGGGTTGACCAGCTCGCAGGGCTGTTAAACCAGGTGCAGCACTTGACTCAAGCTGTGTTGACACTGCAACAGCAAGCAGCTGCCAATGCTGCTGCTTTCACAGCGGCTGCTGTGCCTCCCCCACGCTGTCCTCTGAACCCTCCTGAGAGATTTAATGGAAATGTGGACAAGTTCCCTGCTTTTCTGGCTCAATGTGAACTCTATTTAGAATTACGCAGCCGGGACTTTCCTACAGACAAAACCAAGGTCTGTTTTGTCTTAAGCCTTCTTAAAGGGCAAGATGCCAAATGGGCTACTCCCTTACTGGTGGGGGCTTCTCCTCTCTTAACGAACTATGCTAACTTCAAAGCCCACTTCACTGCCGTCTATGCCAACCCCGTTAAAACAGAGATGGCTAATCGTAAAATCCGGACTCTCAGTCAGCGCAGAACATCGGTTGCGCAGTACACCACGGAATTCCAGCTGATAGCTCAAGACTTGACCTGGAATGAGGCAGCCCTCATGGATCAATGTACCAAAGGGCTGTCTGATGAAATCCTGGACGAGCTAGCCCGCAGTGACCGCCCAGAAACGCTTCAGAAGCTCATCCACTTGTGCCTCCGCATAGACGGCTGACTGCAAAGTCGCCGCCAAAACAAGAAACGGACTAACACCCCCTCTGGGACTCCCCAAGCATTTCAACAGGCCACGCCTCCAGGCCCTCCCATGCCTCTGCAGGACACTGAACCGATGCAACTAGGTGGTGTGTGCCCACGCCTCACCCGAGGAAAAGACGAGACGGCACACCCAAAATTTGTGTCTCTACTGTTGGGAGGCGGGACACTTCTTCGGGTGCCCCGCTAAACAAAGACATCCACCCGCTCCAGCTGCTCCGGTAAAAGAGCAGCCCCAAGCCTGACCGGACCCCCCAGTTTGGGGCATATCCTGGGGTCTTCCAGTTCGTCCTTCCCTCCTCAAGCCCCCTTCCTGTTGCCGGTGCGTTTACAGCTCCCGGATGGCAGATGGCTATTTATCCATGCCATGCTAGACTCGGGAGCCGCCTGCTGCTTTATGGACGTTCTCTTTGCCAAGGAACATGACGTTCCCGTACAAGAAAAGAAAACCCCTGCTCCAGTGGAAGCTATTGACGGACGCTTACTCCGCTCGGGACCCGTGGTTCGTGAAACTCAACCCCTCACCTTATGGGTCCACCAGCATCAGGAGCAGCTCACCTTTGATCTGGTGAGGATGCCTCGATTCCCTGTCATCCTTGGTCTGTCCTGGCTTCGCACCCATAACCCACACATCGACTGGGTTCACCAGGACCTTCAATTTGCAACGGTCTCTTCTCCAAAGACTCCCTTGCACAGCACCACCGAGCCCCCATCTCCCGTCCTTCCGCCAGACCTGTTGCCCTCGGCCTTGCTGCTAGGAGCGGCTACCTTACTGCCTGCTCCCTATCAATCCTTTGCAGATGTGTTCAATGAAAAAGAGGCAGACCAGCTGCCCCCTCATCGGCTGTACGACTGCGCCATTGACCTGATCCCGGGCGCTCCTTTGCCTACTGGCCGCCTGTATCCCATGGTGGAACCTGAACTGGCCGTGTTACGGGACTACCTAGAGAAGAACTTGGCCCGAGGATTCATTCGGCCTTCCACCTCTCCGTTGTCTTCGCTGGTTCTCTTTGTCAAAAAAAAGACTGGGGACCTTCGACTCTGCAATGATTACCGGGTGTTGAACAAAATCACTCTCCGCGATCGCTACCCCCTGCCATTAATCCCTGAACTCCTGGACCATCTGCGAGGAGCACAGATCTTCACCAAGCTAGACCTCTGGGGAGCGTATAACCTAGTTCGCATTAAACCAGGGGATGAATGGAAAACAGCCTTCAGTACCCAATACGGCCAGTACGAGCATTTGGTCATGCCGTTTGGGTTAACTAACACCCCAGCAGTTTTTCAGCGCCTGATGAATGACATCTTCCATGACCTCCTGGACCGGTTTGTGATTATTTATCTGGATGACATCCTGGTCTACTCCACCTCCTTGCCGTTACACATCGAGCATGTGCGACAAGTACTCCAATGACTCCGCACCCATCACCTTTATGCCAAGTTGGAGAAATGTGAATTCCACCAGAAATCAGTTGACTTCCTCGGCCATGTCATCTCACTCCAAGGAACCCGGATGGACCCCAAAAAAGTTGAAGCCAGTCTCCAATGGCAAGCCCCGCAGAACCGGAAGGAGGTCCAATGTCTTCTTGGCTTTGCCAATTACTACTGCCAATTCATACCTGCCTACGCGGACCTGACAAAACCCCTGACCCGTCTTCTTCGGCCCAAGGAACCTTTCCAGTGGACCCCTGAGGCCGAACACGCCTTTGCTACGCTGAAACAGCGCTTTGCTTCGGGCCCGCTCCTTCACCACCCCAATCCTCAACTCCCTTTCACTGTGGAGTCTGATGCCTCCAGTGTCGCCATAGGGGCCGTGCTCTCCCAGCGAGACGACCCCACCCAACCACTCCAACCCTGCGCATACTACTCCAGGCAACTCTCCCGGGCAGAACAAAACTACACCATCTGGGAGCGGGAGTTGTTAGCCATTTAAACTGCCATTGAGGTATGGCGCCATCACCTCGAAGGAGCCCGCCACCCAGTCCAAGTGCTCACCAACCACCGGAACCTGGAGCACCTCCAGACCACCCGCCGGCTAAACCAGCGTCAAATCCGCTGGTCACTCTTTTCTCAATTTGATTTCAAGATTTCATACATCCCGCACTCACAGAACCAAAAAGCCGATGCCTTGTCCCGCAAGCCCGAATACGCACTCGTCAAAGAGGCTCCGGAAGCTCCCATTCTGCAGCCAACGGTTTTTGCCGCTGCCACCGACACCCCGTCCCTCTCTGGGGACATCAGGGCCAGTCAAGCTACGGACCCCTGGGCCCAACAACACCTCCAGGAACTGCAGGACGGTGTCTCCGGAGACCTGGCCACTCGAGATGGGTTGCTCTTCCATCGAGACCAGCTCTATGTTCCTCCAGGGCCACTCCAAACCCGAATCCTGCGCCTCACCCATGATGCCCTTCCCGCTGGGTATTTTGGATGGCATAAAACCGCCCACCTTCTGACTCGTGACTTTTGGTGGCCACGGGTTCAAGTGGACATTGACTGTTACGTCAGTACGTGCAACGTCTGCTGCCATGCCAAGGATGTGCCCGCCAAGCCATCAGGCCTCCTGCGTCCGCTATCTGTGCCGTCTGGCCCTTGGGATATAATCTCCATGGACTTTATTGTTGACCTTCCCCGATCCCAAGGGCACACCTGTATTTTGGTAGTCATCGATCTATTCACCAAGATGGCTCACTTCATCCCCCGCAGCAAGATCCCGACTGGACCTGAAACTGCCCAGTTGTACCTGCAGCAGGTCTTCCGATTGCACGGCGTTCCAACGCGCATCATTTCTGACCGGGGCCCCCAGTTCTCTTCCCGATTCTGGCAGGCTCTGCATCGTGGCTTGGGGACTGAAAGCCACATGTCCTCAGCATACCACCCGCAAACCAACGACCAGACTGAGAGAACTAATGCCACTCTGGAGCAATACCTGCGCTGTTATACCACCTACCAGCAGGACAATTGGTACTCCCTGTTACCCCTAGCTGAGTTTGCCTACAACAACGCCATGCATATGTCTACCCAAACCACACCATTTTCAGCCAACTACGGCTATCACCCTCGCTTCTTCGCCCCTCTTGGCCCTTCATCAGCTGTACCCACTGTGGAGGACAGGCTCCAGGAACTCCATGCCATCCATGCCTTGCTCTGAGATCAGCTACAACAAGCCAAGGAGGCCTACAAACTGGCAGCTGATAGACACCGCCAGGAGGGCCTGCCTCTTAAAATCGGTGACTCTGTGTGGCTGTCCACCCGATACCTCCGGTCCCCTGGGCGCTCGCGCAAGTTAGAGGCCCGCTTCATCGGCCCCTATGAGATTGTTGCCCAGATCAACCCTGTTGCCTTTTGTCTGCTCCTGCCCGACCATCTCCGGATCCCCCCCATGTTTCATCGCTCTCTCCTCCAGTTGACAGCCACCCCAGATCCCAACCGTGATGCGCCTCCGGCACCACTGCCCCTGGTCTTGGTGGATGATGAAGAGGAGTACAAGGTCCAGCAGGTACTCGATTCCCGGGTGCACAGAGGCGCCCTACAGTACCTGATAGATTGGAAGGGCTATGGACCCAATGACCATTCCTGGGAACCTGCCTCGCATTTGCACGTTCCAGACCTGGTCCATCATTTTCATGATACCTACCCCGACAAACCAGGCCCTTCGGATGAGGGGGGGGTCTGAGGGGGGGATGGTGTCATGCCTGCCCCTGACTTAGCCCTAGACCCAGTGCCTGACAGCCATGGACAGGAGGACTTGGCTCAGTTAACTGCAGAAGACGTAAGTCCTGCAGAGGATCCACAGCCAAGTCCTCAACCAAACCCACCTGGGGCTGACAATTCTCCACCAGATTCGCCTCCACCTGTCAGCAGGCTCCGTGAAAGGAGAAGGCAAGAGCTGACTAGGTGATGCAAGGAAGCACGCAGGCAGGGGCGAAGATCATTAAGTCCTGAGTACTAACAGGAGCCAGGATTTAGCACAGCAGTGCTAAGTGATTAATGAGCCAGCACACTATTTAACAAGGCTGCTGGCAGATAGCAATCTGTGCTGGCAACATTGTGGTCAGAGCCCTCTGTTCCTGTATATCTTGCCTCTGATCCTGATCGATTCTCTGGCTTCCGACCCGGCTTGCTTCTTGGACTTCTGCTTTCTGCTTCCTGATCCTGGACCCCGGCTTTTGACCCTTGGCATTCCTTGACTCCGGCTTCAGCTCTGCTCCTGACTGACCTCGGCTTGATTTATGGACTCTGACCTCTGGTACATTCTGACTATGCCTCTGCCTTGAGATTGGGACTTGCTGCAACACTCTGCTGACTGTCTCCAGCCAAGTCACACCCAGGGCGTGCTTGCCAGCCTGTCTGCCCAGCCGGGCTCCTGGGCTCTGCCATGACAAAAGCACAGGCGGTCTGGGAGACCTTCTCCAGGGTTACATTGGAGAGGGCGACCAGCTTCTGATGTAGCTTCAGCTCATGGACTCCCCACACGAAATTTGTCAGGAGGTTGTCCTCGACTGACATGATCTTGCAGCTGACCACTAGTCTGCGGAGGTCAGCCATGAAGGTGGCCATGGTCTCACCTGGCTTCTGTGAGCAGCCGCAGAAGTCCACGTGCATGGCCATCATGGATGGTTTTGGCGCGAAGTAGCTGTTCAGAGCTGTGATGATTTCATCGTAGGAGGCTTCGGCAAGGGTGCAAGGTGAGACAAGGTTTCTAACTAAGCACAATGTGTCGACCCCACACATGCTTAGGAGCCAAGCCTTTTTTAAATAGGCATTGGTGACGTCCTGTACTTCAAAGAAGTACCCAAGCTGGTTGGCCCATGCTTCTGAGAGCTCAGGTCGGGTTGGGTTGTATGCCGAGATTTGTCCCGGAGTGGCAGCTATGACTCGTGGTGAATCAGCGGTGCGGTGAGCGTTGTCCCCTGGAGCGGGTGGTGGTACTGCATGGCGCTGGAGCCGAGCATTGCCGGTTGCTGACAAATTGGTGCTTGATGCAGTGCTGGAGTCGGCTGGAGAGTCGCTCATCAGGATCCCACCTTCATCGCCAGTATAAAGTACTGGAGTCAGAGATGCACTGCAGTGAAATCAGCTCATCATTTATTTGGTCGTCAGGACGAACATGCGGGACAGAGGTTCGGGGGTCTGCTTTTATTTACACCTAAGCCACGCCCCCAACCTCGCCTGATCTGTCTGGTAGGTTAGTTTTCGTGCGGTTTCATGTCATAGGTTCCCCTGTCGGATCCTATGCACATGATTGGTTCCAATTACGATCCAACCGGGCTATTGTCTGCCGGACCAAAGCTCTGTCAGCCTGGCCAGCCATGTGTGTAGAAACCGACCACATGGCAGTTGCCCTAAAAGAAATTACAAGTATAGAAATTGAAAATTTCTAGTATAGAAATTGAAAAGGTACTCAAGCATAAGAAAAGTGTAATTGTTGTGTTCAGAGGGACATGCATATGAAGAACTGCAAGAGAGGAGAGAAAGTAAAAGAGATCCAAGCCTCTGGCTAAGTGGTAATTCTGCACCAGGGAATGGCGACAAGGGGGGATTTAAAGAAGGGGAAAAGAGAATTTTTAAGAAGAAAGGAGTGAACAGAGAAGGCGTTTACCTGCCTGATCAGTCTGCTGAGCTGGGTAGAGTATGTTGTCTGTCTAGATGATCCAGAGATTGAGGGTAGAGGACTTTAGATCTAGGTGTTCTGGTTGATCACAAGCTAAACATGAGCCTGCAGTGCGATGTAACTGTGAAGAAAGCTAATGCAATCTTAGGATGCATTAACAGAAGCACTGTGTCCAGATCACGGGAGGTGGTAGTTCCACTCTGTTCTGCTATGGTCAGGCCTCACCTGGAGTCCTGTGTCCAGTTTTGGGCACCACATTTTAGGAAGGATGTTGACAAGCTCAAGCATGTCCAGAAGAGGGCAACCAGGATGGTGAGAGGGTTGGAATCCAAGTCTTATGAGGAAAGGCTGAAAAAGTTGGGTATGTTTAGCCTGGGAAAGAGAAGGCTTAGAGGGGTCATGATTGCAGCCTTCAAATATTTGAAGGGCTGTCATGTGGAAGATGGAGCAGATCTATTCCCTATTGCTCTGGATTCCAAGACTAGATCTAATGGGTGGAAATTACAAGGGAGTCAATATCGGCTAAGTATCAGGAAAAACTTCCTAACTGTAAGAGTTGTTGAGCAGTGGAACAGACTTCCATGGGAGGTGGTGGATGCTCCTTCGCTGGACATTTTCAAGCGGAGGCTGAACAACCATCTTTCAGGTATGTTGTAGGGCTATCTTTTGGCTATGCTCCTGCAGAGTGCAGGGGTTGGACTAGATGACCTGCAAGGTCCCTTCCAACTCTAACATTCTATGATTCTAGACAGAGCATCTAAAGCAGAGGTGTTAAACTCATTTCTTATGAGGGCCAGATCTGACACAACACTGCTAACAATAGTGCAATCCATCAAGAGTGTGGGAGTGATCTTGGATGCCTCCTTAAATATGAAGGCCCAGGTCACGCAGATCACCAAACTGGCATGTTTTCATCAATGCCAGATTCAGCAACTGGCCCCCTTCCTGTCATGCTCTGACTTAAGCCATGGCAATCCATGCAATGGTCACCTCCAGGCTAGACCACTCTAACTTGCTTTACGCTGGCCTGCCCTTGAAACTGACCCAGAAGCTCCAACTTATCCACAATGTGGTGGCACAAATTGGTGGCGCGAACGTCACGGATGGTACATATACATCCAGGGCTGCGCCAGCGACACAGTTTTTACCTCGGCTGGCACTCTTCAGTTTTCCGTGCTTGTTTCAACGTCTTCCCCCCTGCCTGCGAAACAGCCGGCAGTCTGTAATAGGGGAATAATTAACTCTAAGGAACACTATTCACCATCTGTTTTTTTAATGTAATTTAATATGTTAGGTTGTTTTATTTGATTACTGTTTTTAATACTATGTACATTGCCCAGAGCCCTATGATAGTAAGGATGGGCAATTCATTCTTCTTCTTCATCATCTTCATCATCATCATCATGTTAGCTTTGTTGGGCTGGGTCACGTGTGCCATAAAATATAATGCCATGTACCAGAGATATAAACTTTATAAAGGACACAGGCAAACCCAATTAATGATACTATTTTTTTACTCAAAATACAAACAAAAGCAATTGATTCCCAGCAGTGAAAGCAATTGATTTACTGGGGAGCCTACAAAAGCCCCAATAAATGTATTTAGTCATATTCAAGACTAGTTTTTTCCCAAGGGATACCTTAAAAGATGGAGTACCTGATTATTTCCATAGATACCAGTGGCTTGTGGGCAGGGTAAGAGCCCTGGATGGGCCGGTTCTGGGCCCCAGGCCTTATGTCTGACATCCCTGGTCTAAAGATCTCAAGGAAATAGTAAGAAGTTTGCTTATTCCAGAAGAATGGAGTGGGCAGCCATTGAACCGGTGGAGGGGTGAGACTTTACAATTTTGGCTGGCAGAACAACAGTAGTTACAGGGGTCAGCACAATAGAATATCAAAGAAATAATTGTAAAGCCCAGGGATTCAGGGTGGGTCCAGGATGAGAATCTGTGAGTTTCCTTACTTTAACTGAGTTAGAAAGGGGGGCTTCCCAGAAAGGTAACTGTAATGTAGTATGTTCTGTGTAACAACTGGCCTGCCATGTGCTCCCAGGTAATGGCGCCCACCGCATGGCCAGAGCACATGGTCAGGCAGAGAGAGGAGCTTGAATCTGGGGGAACAATAGACGTCTGGATTCAAAGCCTCCACCAGTGTGAGACCTAGGTTCTCCCTGGGGAGCCAATGCGGCCAAAGGATCCTCCAGGGAACCTATGACAAACATGCGCATATGTTAAGCCCCTATCAGGTCTTTTGGGTGCGGCCGGAGGTGTGGCTCTGGCCAGCATATAATGAGGGCCCTGGAGCCCTGGAAGCATGCTTGTTCTGACCATCTACTGGGCATGCTGAATCACTCAATAAAGGCTTCATGATTTCACCGTTCCTGGTCTCCCGAGTCCAGTACGCTTCAGTAACAAAAGGTGATTGCATCTAGGCAGAGTGGGCAAAAGGGCTGGCAGGGCGGAGGCTTCACCCATGTCTGAATCATGCCAGAGGAGACAGTCAGCTATCAAGCCCACCGGGTTGCTTGACTGTAATTAGATTTTGTACTCAGGAAGACTTGCCTTTGCTGATGGGATTACATTAAGAGATCTAAGTGGGTGCCTGGCTTTGCAAGTCTCCATGGTAATGGGTAGGTATGCAGATGTCCTATCAGGGAATCAATCTGCTGCCCAAAGTTTTGTCCACCCATTAGCATAGTCTTGACCTCACCTTCTCCAAAGTATGGCATTGCTAGCTTCTAAAACGGCTGCCAAAGCTAATTTAGCAAAGAAGGAGTCAGAGCAGACAGCACACATCTGGGAAGGGGGTCCCTGGTAACACATGATTGTCCTCCAGCTCCCAGTCCTGTTGGTTTCATACTACAGGGGAAATTTGTTTTTTACCCCAGCTGCAGCATTAACCTTGAGCCCACCTTTTCTTCCATTGCTAGTTGGCCAAATCAAGCATTACAGCTCCTGCACAAAAGCACAACACGTTTCAGAGATGAAGCCAGCTCAAACAACCAAGACTCCTGTGGTACTTCAAAGAGAAACAGATTTATTATGAACTAACCTCCTATGAACTGGAGCTCACCCTTGTCACATGCCTGTTCTAAGTTTTGTGGTAACAAACTAATCCATCTTCCTCTCTGGAATTTGTCACTATGGAAGGGATTGGATTTAACTGTATGAAATGGAAATGAAGGATAATGCTTCATGCATCTGATAAGTAGGGCTCTAGTCTTTGAAAGCTTCTATACAATAAATGGTCTTTGAGGTACCACAAGACTTTTTGTTGTCTTACAGTCTTCATTCACATTTTTAGGCTGAATTTGGTAACAAATATGCCAATGTTACAGCCACTCACAAGGAGTACTGCTCTGTAGAAATGGCAGCACCAGGATGTCATCAAGACTGGCCCTTTACATTTGAAGAAAACAGTAAACATAGATGTTGTGTTCTAATGGCGACTGCCAATGTTCCCTCTAAGCTGAGTTAGTATGAGCTAGCTCAGTTTTTTAGGTTCCAGCTCACACATTTTTGTCTTCACTCAGGAAGGGATGGCTCCAGAACAAACTAATTTATGCCGTAGCCCAGGGGTGGGCAATTGTTTTGGCTCGGGGGCCACTTTGTGGGAGCGGAGGTTAGCGGAGGGCTGCACCTTTTAACATGATTGCATTCATTAGTTAACTTTGCATTTCAGAAAAGTTATAAATTGTTTCATAAAAATCAATAAATATAAATTAAATAAAATAGTGGTAGTTTTATTCAATATATTTATTGTGCTAATTTCATATCATCTATAGCTGCAAGCACATTTAATTTTAGAATCAGTTTAATGAGACAAATGTACACTATCACACTTTTCTACAATTTTTTTGAAATCAAGAGTGAGATTGCTTGTTGAGAAACCACATGGCTGACTATCTTGGCAGGCCGCAAAAAACTCTGTGGCGGGCCGCATGTGGTCCACAGGCCGCAATTTGCCCACCCCTGCCGTAGCCAAATTGCTCGCTCACAACTTTCATGCCAGGAGCTCACAAAGTAGAATTTTTGCTCACCAGACTCCACAGCTTAGAGGGAGCATTGGTAACTGCGGTGCCGTCTGGCCACGTGGTCCGGGGCAAGCACATGGCCAGGCGCAGACAGAGCTTCGCTCCAGAACACAATAGACAGGCTGGATTGTGATTTAGCCAAGGATCAAATAGTCAGCCAGGATGCAAATAGGGGCCAATGATCTGGGGAGACTTAATTGTAATCCTATCAGAGTGTGTGGGCGAGGCCGGGGGCCCGGGTTAAATGAGCATATAAGCAGACCCCTGAGCCCAGCTCAGACACATGTTCCAGAACCTCCTAATAAACCATGAGCTGATTTCACTCAAATGTGTCTCTGGACTGAGTACTTTATAATATGAATGCTACATACATGTGAATGACCATGCAAAGGCAGTCCATTACTCCAGTCATAATTCTCCATACAGGTTGTGGTGTGAAAATATTTGGGATGTGTTTTATTTCTGTGTTTTAATATAGGGTTTTTAAAAATGTGTGTGTGTGTTGCAGTAGCTTAAAATGCAGGCTCTAGAGGAAGAAAGAGGATGGCAGATGGGTGATTGAAATGTGTTATGATTGGAGGGTAGCTGTACCTTAGGGGCTGGAGTTGACTGGTTTGTAGAGAGAGAATTTCTTCCGTGAGGGTGTGTGTGAAAAGAGAGTTGAGTGGGTGAAAAGTAAGAAGAGAGAAACTTGTGTTATTTGTGGAAGACAGGGTTGTCAAGTCGTCCCCCCCCCCCATGGCACTGACAAGGGGTGGAGGGATGCCATCTACAGGTTTGGAAACTCCTGGAGATTTGGGAGTGGAGCCTTGGGAGGACAGGGACCTCAGTATGATGTAATGCCACAGAGTCCATTCTCCAAAGCATCCATTTTTTCCAGGGGAACTGATCTCTGTAGTTTGGAGATCAGCAGTAATTACAGAAGGAGGCTGGCATCCCTAGTGGAAGTTATTAGCCTAAGTGGCAAGTTGGGAACTAAGCCTTTGTGGGGAACTTTAGAAAAAGAAGAACTATGCCTATCTGAAACCATTATGCTTCTAAACCACACAGAAACTGTCACAGTTTTACTTCTACATAAACACTATTTACATTTAAGAGAATACAGCTGTTTTATTTAGGGTAAGGGATCTCCTTTTACACCAGAGCAACCCCTAATGCACTGGTTGTTCTGTCATTCTACCAAATGTAACTAAGCCATCCTGTTCTTTGGGTTCAACTAAGAATTCTAAGGCAAGAGCCTTTGGTGGCAGAGAAAATAAGTAGGAAATGCTAAGGAAGGCAAGGAGGAGGAAGAAGAAGAAGAGAAGAGAGAAGAGATTGGATTTATACCTCGCCCTTCACTTGGAGTCTCAGAGCAGCTTACAAACTCCTTTCCCTTCCCCTCCCCACAACAGACACCCTGTGAGGTAGGTGGGGCTGAGAAAGCTCTGAGACAACTGTCCTTGAGAGAACAGCTGGTTCAGAGCTATGGCTTGCCCAAGGTCATCCAGCAGGTGCAAGTGGAGGAGTGGGGAATCAAACCCGGTTCTCCCAGATTAGAGTCCGCGCACTTAACCACTACACCAAACTGACTCTCAACACATCACCTTAGGAGCACCACAGAGGGGTGCCTTTACATGGAGTTACATATAAGGGGTCTCAGAAAAGACCAAATCGTTACACAGAGGCGGTTCAGTGCTGCTGATTCTTCTTGATCTGTTGGCAGTGTTTGATACGGTTGACTATAAACTGTTGACCCACTGCCTCACAGATGTGGGGGTAAAGGGGCTTGCCTTGCAATGGCTGACCTCCTTCTTCCAAGGTTGGAGACAGAGGATGGCACTTGGGGGGGGGGAGAGTTATCCCAGCAACAACTACTAGAATGTGGGGTGCAGGGATCAATTCTCTCCCCAGTGCTGTTCAATATCTACATGGGCCCCCTTGCCCAGATTATCCGGTGGTATGGGCTGGGCTGTCATCAATATGCTGGGCTGTCATCAATATGACTCTGCCCCAGAAAATTTGGATAGGGCATTACAAGTTGTGACTGGTTGGTTACAATAGAGCAGACTGAAATTGAATTCATCGAAGACGGAGGCTCTGTACCTGGAACATGGGGGCTGAGACCGGGAATTGGGCTCCCAAACTTTGTTGGGGTCCCACTGGTGCCGGCATCAAAGGTGAAGAGTCTGGGAGTATACCTGGATGCCTCACTAAATATGGAGGCCCAGGTTGCTGCCACTGCCAGGTCTGCCTTCTTCCATCTGAGGCAGACCAGACAGTTGACCCCGTATCTCAGCTCCCAGGACCTAGCTACAGTGACCAATGCAATGGTCACTTCCAGACTGGACTATTGTAATTCTTTCTATGTGGAGCTTTGATTCCGTTCTGGAAACTGCAGCTGGTGCAGAACGCAGCAACGCAGGTCTTGACTTCATTGTCTGTGCCAACGCAGATCCATCCAGTGCTGTGTGAACTGCAATGGCTGCCTATTGAGTACCAGATCTGTTTCAAGGTGTTGGTGCTTACCTTTAGAGCCGTATACGGCCAGGGGCCTGCATATCTGTGAGACCGCCTCTCTCTGTGAGCCCCAAAGGGCTTTATGATCTGCCAATCAACACTTCTGGTGGTCCCCGGTGTCTTGCCTCAACGAGGGCCAGGGCTTTTTTGGCCCTTGTCCCTACCTGGTAGAATGAGCTCCCGCATGAGAACAGGGCCCTGCGAGACCCTTTGCAGTTCCACAGGTCCTGCAAGATGGCGCTCTTCTGCCTGGCTTTTAATTAGAGCGGCAGGCAGCTCCCCTCTTGGCCTTCCCTCAGTGGGTCATTGACCTACCCCAACTTGTAACAGACTGCACTTGTGACACTTGACTTTGATCTGTATGATTGGATTATTACTGTATTTTGTTTTATTTTGTACATACATATTTTGTATATCAGTTATTACTTGATGGAAGCCGCCCTGAATATGCTATGTGGGGAGGGTGGGATATAAATCTAATGAATGAATGAATGGATATATTCCAAGAAGCATTTTTGGTAGAACGGAAATTCTTGGCTTGAATAGCCTCTCACTCACTCTTAGGAAGCTAAATCGCTGGGAATAAGATTTGATTAAATTTATTTATCAAATATTTATATATCCTGCTTCTCACTGTACCGTGCCAGGAGCAATTCACAACAAAACTTTTAAAATCTCTAACAGCAATATATAAATAATAGCAAAAATAATAAAAGCTGACATAACAAATAGGGTTTTTTAAAGTCCTGAAGCCAGTTGAAAGCATGCTTGACTTGCTTGTAGTGTGAAAAAGTGAAAGTAGGAATTGTAACACCGTAGATGAAATTGGTGGGTAAGAGAATATTTTTGTGAAGCAGGCCGTATATGGTCCTTCAGTACAATTCACCAGCTATCAACCCTTTTTCTCCTTATGCCTAGGCCCTTCACTGCCTGATTCCACTGAAGGAGATAAAGAAGATGCGAACTTTGCAGCCCCTTGATGCTTCTGGCATTTCTGGTTTGGAAGTGAGCTATGGCTCAGCGGAGGATCCAAAAACTATATGGTTTGAATTGAAACAGGTAATGTCATTTGGAGCTGGCTCCATGTGACTAATGCAGCTTCAGACTTCGCATACATGCTGGTGGAGTCTGAGCTGCAACTGTCAGGCCAAGAAAAAGACCTTGGGGTTGGGTAGATAGCTCAATGATAGTGGCATCAGTGTGCAACAGCAATAAAAAGGGCAGATTCCTGGTTGCTAAATTTCAGAAAGGAGAGTGAACACTCAGAAAAATGTGGAAAAGGCAACCAAAATGACCACTGGGATGGTGCATCTTCCTTGCAGGGCTAGACTAAATCATCAGGGGCAACTGAAAGATTACATGGAAGAGGTCTATAAATTTATGCATGGTGCAGGTAAAGTAGGCAGAGAAAATCTTTTCTCCCTCTCTTACCATGCTAGAACTCAGGGTGTCCCAATGAAATGGATTGGCAGTAGATTCAAGACAGATGCAAGGAACTACTACTTCACAAAATGGGTAGCTGGCCTGTGGAACTAATTGCTACAAGATGTGGTAACAACCACTGCCACAGATGGATTTAGAGGGAGGTTGGACACCTTTATGGAAGTTCAATCTACTGTTGGCTATTAGCCATGATAGCTGATTTTTATAGAGGAAGAATGATGCTGATCATCGAGTGCAAGGGAACAATTCAGCAGGGGAGGGCTATTGTCTGTGAGTCCTGCTTGTGGGCTTCCTTTTGACGTTTGACCAGCCAACCGTGGAAATAGGATGAAAGTAAAGATTTAGCATTGCTCTGATGGAGCATGTTTTTGTATTCATTCCATACTATGTTGGTAGTGGAGGTTCTGACCTTTTGCCAGCATCGCTGCTCATCATAGCAAAAAAAATGGCTGACCTTTTTCTCCTGCAATAAAAGTAGTGATTAGGGCTCATGGTAGCTCCTGGACCTGCTCTTGGGAGGCTGCAATTAATGGCCATAGGGCAAAGAAGAAGAAGAGATTGGATTTATACCCTGCCCTTCACTACCCAAAGGAGTCTCAGAGCGGCTTACCATCTCCTTTCCCTTCCCCTCCCCACAACAGACACCCTGTGAGGTAGGTGGGGCTGAGAGAGCTCTGACAGAAACTGCTCTTTTTCAAGAACAGCTGTGCCAGAACTATGGCTTGCTCAAGGTCATCCAGCAGGTGCAAGTGGAGAAGTGGGGAATCAAATCTGGTTTTCCCAGATTAGAGTCCGCACACTTAACCACTACACCAAAGAATCTATGGTGTCACTGCATATACTTGAAGCAGCAGCACACCTTTGGCCTACAGGAGGAAAACAACAACAGGAGGAGCACTCTTCCTGGTACAGAAGCTCAGGGTCCCTAAAACTGTGATGCAGACTAGCTGTAGCCACTCTGTTTCCTTGGTCCATGTCTAAAACTAGTCTAGCCACAGACTAATGGAGTACAAATAGGTCAGGTTCTGTGTCTAATGCACAGGCCTGTTTGATCAGGGTAGCTGCATCGTGACAAGAAACCATTTATGATAACCTTTGGCTATGGAAAGGATTAGCAGTTTTTTCAGTTATGAAGAGCTCACTTCTAGTAAGCTATGGTTTCATCTGCTTCAACATTAGTTTTCTTATAAATGAGGAAGTCAGGAACTAGCAGATGTTGGGGAAACAATAGAAGGAGCCGTTCTCTCATTCAGGTTTTTAATCTTGACAGGCAAAAGTGTTGTATCTTACCATTGCCATCATCATGGATGAAGCAGAGTCCCACAGTCAGTGGCAACCAACAGAAGACTCAGAGCAATACAATTTCTATTCCTGAAGGAGTTCACAGACCCCTCAAGTTGGTTGAGGGTCTGTGCTGGGCTAAGTAAATTTTCCGTTTTGGAACTCTCCTCTTTCCAACTTGTATTCATCGCGAACATTTATATAAAGGTTTTTAACCTTATTTCTTGTTGTGCCTTTTGTTTGCTGGCACACCATCTTCAGAGATGACAGTTTACTTTGGACAGCACTTCGGCCAAAACAGGTTGCATACCCATCATCTAAAAAGATCAGGCCAGGATTCTTCAGCTTCATGTGTAGATATAGCAGTACTGTAGTTCAGCCCTTTGTGTCCTGATGTGCACCCTGGCACAGGTGAATTTCTCCGTAATTTTGGTTTTACTTTAATTAGGGATTAATTCAGTGCGGGTAGCTAATTCACCGATGCTATAATATTGCCTTCAGTTTATTCTGAACCGATAAAAGTATGTCATTCTTTGCTAATAATACAAAGGACACAATGGTAAAGGGACATAGAGAAATCATACCTGAACAGTAAATTTAAATGTTCTTTTGCCTATAGCTATAGGGCAGTGATAATTACTCAGTTGCTCGGGAGCCACCTGTGGCTCTTCTAAGCCGTTTCCCAGTGTGGTACATGACCCATGTTTCAGGAAACTGGACACTGCCCAGTGGGGGCTTGTGACTGGCAGATGGTTTGCCCCTTCAAACAGCTGCCACCAGGAGGACTAGAGGACAGGTAAGCTGCAAGTCTGACCGGCCTGCAGGCTTTGTGCCACAGATGGAAGGGCCCATCTTCTCCAACAACCTCCCAACCCTTTATCATGATTTTTCACACTCCTCCCAGTACCTGTCCAGAGGACAGCGAGATGGCTACAGTGAAGAGAGAGAGAGTGAAACCACCACCATGGCAGCAAGCCACCTGGGAAAAGAGCAAGCTGGCCACAGTGGGCAGTTGAGGTTTTGCTCTCTTTTCTCCCCAGCCAGCAGGTCCTCTTCCAGGCGCCTTGGCAGTCTACCTTGCTTTCACGATCTGCTGTGTGTCATGCTGAGGTGAGGGCAGGAGAAGCCCTTCCCCTCCAGACACACAAGGGCTGGCTGAGGTTCCACAGTGCTGGGGAGACAGAACCTTACATCGTGGAAGTAATTAAAATGGTAATGGTTACATAACTATTAATATTAAATATATCTTATATTATTATATTGTGTTTGGGGTAATGCACTGGACAAATAGGAGCCATAGGGTTCTTCTGGTTGATGGTAATAGAGAATGCGGCTCTCTGTGAGCCATGGAATACCATTTCTATGTGGTTTAACAGAGTGCTAAACACAGCTAGTGCGGCATTGAAAGTCATTTAATCCAATGCACTATCTGGGCCTGTGAATGCTCAGGCCTCACAGCTCTCTCTTGAGGCCCATACTCCTGCTAAGCTTTGGAGTCTTGTGAGCAAAAATTCTACTTTGTGAGCATTAAAGTTGTGAGCGAGCAATTTAGCTACCGCATACATTGGTTTGCTCTGGAGCCATCCTTCCTGAGGTAAAACAAAAATGTGTGAGCCGGAGGCTAAAAAACTGTGGGCTGGCTCACATTAACTCAGCTTAGAGGGAACACTACTTTAGGCACAGAAGGGAATAGAGCAGTCTATGCAGTTGGCTGGCATTACAAAATCTCTGGATTGGCTTGATATACATATGAAGAACCTGGCTTCAAGCCCTGGCCTAGTTAATAGAGCATTACTGTCTACATTTCAGGCTCCTGTTTCAGCATCTGGGCAGAGATCCTCTCATGGGAAATATCTAGATAAGTACAGCTGCCCCTGGCCTTGCCTTGACAATAAGAGTTCATGAGCCTTCTTTAAGTTCAGGAATTGTAACTGCACCCCCAAACCAGTACAGTTCCTCTAATTCTGACATAGCTTGATGGGAGATTGAACAGCCCCCCCCCCCCCCCCCAATTTGAAGTGACTAAGCATCTAACTAGTTAATTAGTTGCAGGAGCACACAGCACCATCACCAGAAAGCACAGAGGCTTTCTGAGCTTTGGACGTCTTTCATGCAGATTCCTGCCCTCCTAAAAATCATGTGGAAATAAGTCCTACAGGTGCATTACTGTGGCATCAGAAAAATTTCACAGGGTATTTAGGATTACAGTTAAGCCATCAAGCTGCAGTCCTATGCAGGTTGGAGCACCCTTCAACCTGCCATTTTTTATGAGCTGAGGTAAAATACTGGACTGTTAACCATCCTGCAGAAACATTCAGTTCACAGGCAACTTTTCTAAAACTAGGCCAGGAGGCGCTAACTGCACCACAACCGTCTTTGCATGTGACCTCTTTTTTTTTCCCAAATAATTTTTATTTTACATATATACACATATATTCACATTTACATATTATTTCTCCATTTTATGTTCATATGATATCTTCATCAAATCTCCTGTTTAAAAAAAACCCGCACGTCTTCGATCCTTTTAGTCCAACCAATTATAAAACTTAGACCAGACTGCAATAACATCAGTTTTTATATATGGGTTTAAAAGATAACTTAATTTATCTAATTCTGCCCAATTCAATAATAAGCTAATTAGCTCTTCTCGCGCTGACAATACAGACGATTTCCACAGTTTAGCCCTTAAAATACGCGCTGCAGTTACCAAATAAGATAATAGACATTGGCTGTCTTTTGCCATCTCTTCTGGCATCACGTTTAACAAAAACATTATTGAGTCTAAAGGTACCTCTATTTCCAAAATCTCTGTTGCAACATTTTTAACCATCTTCCAATAATTGCTAACTTTCCCACATGTCCACCACATATGGAAGTAAGTTCCTCTTTCAACACCACAAGCCCAACATTTATTTGACACCTTATAACATTTATGGAGCTTGTCAGGAGGCCAATGCCATCGATAGAACATCTTGAGGATATTTTCTTTCTAATTAACTGTCTTTAAAATTTTTATTGACCTCCAGATCTTATTCCAGCACTCCATATCTATATTCCCTCCTAGATCTTTCATCCATGCTATCATTGTTGGTTTTATAATCTCTTCTTGCATTTCTCAGTTTAGGAGATATTTATATAGTTTATTGATTAGTTTATCATTATTCTTTAACCAGATCTCATCCAACTCGTTAGGTTTAATATTAATCCCATCTTTTAAATCTTTTTGATGTCTAGATTGTAGTTGTATTTTTTCCCACCAAGAAAGCCGCAGCCCTAATTCCTCCATTAGTTGGGTTTCACTTTTAAGTTTCCCTTTATTATCTAATAATTTACTATAATCCGCTATATTTTGGGAGGGTTAATAGTGGTGGTCTAATAAAAGCTTCTAATGGGGAGACCCAGTTGGGGATTTTAACATAACTGCTTTCTTTTACCTCTAGCCACACTGCCAACAGAGTTTTTCTTAATATGTGCATATTAAAATTTGTATGAATTTTATGCTTCCCATACCATACATAGGCATGCCAGCCCATGTATAGATCGTGCCCTTCTAAAGCCAATACTCTTCGGTTGTTAAATGTTATCCAGTCTTTTAGCCAAACCAGAGCAGCAGCTTTGCCATACAATTCCCATCTTGGGATGCCAATATCACCTCTTTCTTTTAGATCTTGTAAAAGTTTCCATCTAACTCTCTGTTTCTTCAAGTTCCATATAAATTTTCTAGTTATGGTATTTAATTCTTTATAAAAGTGGGCATTTTTCTTTAAAAGAGGTATTGATTGTGCCAAAAATAAAATTTTTGGCAAAATATTCATTTTAACCGCTGCTGCTCTGCCTAACCATGATAGATTGAGATCTTTCCATTTCATAAGATCGTCTTTTACCTTTTTCAAGAGCACATTATAATTGTCCTCTATCAAAGAACTTGTTCTATTGGTACAAATTATCCCTAAGTATTTTGTCTTTTTAACAACCTCAATTCCTGATAGTCTTTGAATTTCTAATTTTAACTGATCTGACCCATTTTTAACCAATATTTTGGTCTTTTTAATATTGATTGTTAGTCCTGCAACCTTACCATGTGTATTTATGTCTTCTAATAGTCTTCCTATTGTTTCTACAGGATCTTCAATAATAAAAATTAGGTCATCAGCATATGCACATAGCTTGAACTCTTGACCTTTACATCTGATTCCTCTAATTAAACCGTCTTCTCTAATCTGATTACATACTGATTCTAAAGCGAAGATAAATAGTAAAGGAGACAATGGGCAGCCCTGTCTTGTGCCTTTTTCTATTGGGCATTCTTGTGACAGATCTCCATTAATACATATTCTTGCCGACTGTTTTTTATATACTGCTTCTATCAGTGTTCTAAAATAATCTCCTGGGTCCTAACATCTTAGTTTTTTAAACAAAAACTTCCAGGATACATTATCAAAGGCCTTCTCTGCGTCCACAAAGATCAACGCTGCCGCTTTTCCCGGATGGGATTCATAGTATTCCAACACGTTAATTAAGGTTCGGATGTTTTCCCTTAACTGTCTCTGGGAGAAAACCTACTTGGTCTTTGTTTATTATCTGGTTTAATACCTTTTTAAACCTTTCTGCCATTATGTTCGCAAATATCTTGTAGTCCGCATTTAATAATGAGATTGGCCTATAGTTATTGATTAGATCTATTTTCTCCTTATCCTTTGGAATTAGTGTTATTAAGGCTGAATTCCAGGAATCTGGTGTTACACTAGTCTGGCTAATATGTTTTAATAATTCTTTATATACGCCCAAAATTTGTTCTTCAAAGGTCTGATAGAATTTCCCTGGTAGGCCGTCTGGGCCTGGGGATTTATTTTTCTTTTGTCGCTTAATGGCCTCTACAACTTCAAATGTTGAGATTGGTTCACTTAAACTCTTTTTCTGTTCTACTGTGAATTTTTTACCCTTTATACTATTTTCCAAATAAATTTCAATACTTTCTACATTTTCTTCTTTCTGTTTATAAATTTTACTAAAATATTCTTCTGCAATCTGCTTTAATTCCGTTTGGAGGTATTTATTCTCCCCTTTTTCATTTTTTAAAGAGATTATTGTCCTTTTTGCCCTTTCTCTTTTTAATCTATAAGCCAGCCATCTTGATGGTTTGTTGGCCTTCTCAAAGAGGAACAGCTTATTAAATTGTATTTTTCCCCGATTTCTTTGTTCAATAGTAGATTTAATTTATGCTGTCTATACAATAATCTTTGCTTGCATTTTAAATCCCCTTGTTGATTAAGTCTAAGGTCCTCTTCTCTCTTAATCTGACTGACTAGATAGTCATATTCTTTTTTTTCCTGTCTTTTTTTCCAGGCTGAATAACTAATTAACTTGCCTCTAATATAAGCCTTAAAGGCATCCCAAACAATATTAATGGGGGTTGTCTGCTGTAAATTTATTTTAAAGAATTCTTTAATATCTTTTTCCAAATTGGCTACAAAAGTCCTATCTTTTAATACATATTTATTCATGGTCCATCTGGGACTTTTTTTTGTTTCTCTAAATGATACGAGGATCGGGTTGTGATCAGCGAAGGTTAATGGTAATATTTCAATATCATTCAATTCCATTATTAGATCTCTTGATGTCCAAGCCATATCTATTCGGGACCACGATTTGTGCCTCCCCAAATAGAATGTATATGCATCTTTATTTATGTATTTAGTTCTCCATACATCTAATAGATCATGTTCTTCCGCTATCTGAAAAAATGTATTTGGCAGTGTCCTACCTTTTTTCCTTGAGTTATTTATGTTTTTCCTGTCCCTCTTTGCATCTACCACCGCATTAAAGTCCCCAATTAAACAGACATTACTGCTATTAAAGTTCTTAAGCACGTCTGCCACCTCCCTAAAAAAGGATTGCTGATTATCATTAGGGGCGTATATATTTATTATAATATGTTCCTTTCCTTGACGTATTATAGTGACTGCCACAATTCTCCCGTCTTTGGAAGCGTATATCAATCTGGGATGTAAATAATCTTTTATGTATATCACCACTCCCCTCTTTTTTTTTTTACTCATCTGCTGAGACAAAGGCTACACCTAATTTCTTACAGTTAATATATTTTATATGTTCTTTTTTAATGTGAGTTTCTTGGAGGCATACTATTTCAGCTTTCAATTTAGATAATTGGTGGAATATTCTTTTTCTTTTTGGGGGGATATTCAAATCGTTTACATTGATTGAGATCAGTTTAAGATCTTTAATATTCTGCTCCATTCTTTACTTTAGTTTCTTTCGCCTTGTTCTTTACCTGGTGTCTGGTTTGGATCTGCAATGGGATTCTGGTGTTCTCCTTCTTCTTACCTTTTTTTGTCTCTCCTTTACTCTCTTTTGTTTCTTCTTCTTTTTCTTCCTCTTCTTCTCCCTCGTTTTCTGATTGCGGCTCTTCTTCTTCTTCTTCTTCTATTCCAAAGTCAGATCCGTACGTCTCTAAAAAGTTATCTAATTTAAAGACCGAATCCAATTTGAATCTTTTCCCTTTATACTCGAAAATTATACCTTCTGGAATATTCCATCTGTATAATATATTTTTTTCTCGCAGTAGAGCGGCTAGTTGCTGATATGTTTTTCTTTTTCCCTGGACTCGCCAAGGTATTTCTTGCAAGAATTTTATTTCAGCCTCTTGAATGTGTACTCTATTTTCGTAAGATGCTTTCAAAATTTTGTCTCTGATGTTCCTCTTATTAAATCTTAAATGCACTTCTCTTGGTGTTTTAAATTTTTTGGCGTAAGCTGTGCTCCGCCTAAACATTATGTCTATTTCGATGAGATTTCTTGTTCAGAGTCCACTTTCAGCTGGTCTGCAATTGCCGAAATTATTTCCTCCTTCCAATCCGTGCTCAGGTTTTCTGGGATATTCTGACATCTAATTGTTAGCGCTGCTTTGTCCATTTCCAATCTGATTAGGGCCTCTTCCAGATTTTCATTTTTTGCCTTCAACTCTTGTATATCTAGGTCCAGCTCTCTCACCCTAGCATGGGTCTGTCTTCCCCCAGCCATCAGACCTTGAATATCCGATTTATTAACGGTTACTTGATTCTTCATTTCATCTATTTCCACTTTTATTTGCGAAGTCAAGTTGTCAATCTTTGTGTGGATTGGCGCAAGTTCCTGTTGTATAATAGCCAGAATCCTCTCTTTTACTTTCCCCATCAACAAGGGCAGCGTGTTTTCCATAACAGCTCTGATTGCGGCAGCCACAGATTCATCAATCAAGTTCTTCAGTTCCTTACTGCTTTGCGCGGGGTTACTGCTAGACGACTTCATTTGGCTCATCAAGTTAAGGTGCGCTGGTGAGGGTATGGAGCCTTTTCTTGGAATACCAGTGTTACCAGATGCCATGTACCTACTCTGTACTTATAGGTTTAGGGTTTATAATTATTTTTATTCCTCCCACTTATATACAAAAATTCCTAGTTTTCTTTAAGTTCTTTATTACTTTAAATTTTATGTGCGCTTATATTCTAAGGTATTTTATCCTTGTGGTACTCTTGTACTAATAATAATTAATTTATTCAATGAACAAAACCAATAAATAAATTCGGTTAATTACGCTCTAAACTAAGATTTATTTTTATATTAATTTTATTTTATATTATTTGTTTTATACTGATTTTAAATTTTAAATTAACCTACTATTCCTATCCACATTTAATTAACTAATTAGTTAGTTTGGTATTTATTGATTAATTAAAGAGTGTTAGTTATTTCAATATTAAATAATAATAAATTTAATTTTTAATTTTGAGTTTATTGTCTGGTTAACTTATTGAGGCCTTATTCATTTTACGTATTTTCTGTTAGGCTATTAATCAACCTTTTAGCCCACTAATTACCTTTTTTTAATTTCAACTATCCCAATTAATTTCCGTTAATTTATCTCAGGTTCTATAGATTCTTGCCTTCTTGGTTGGGTTATCTACTACTTAATCAACCTATTAAATGACCCACTGATTATCTATTATCTACCTATAATTTACCTTAATTACTCTTATAAATCACATTTGTTCACCAACCGCTTACGCAAATCACATGTAAATATATTTACACACAACCCTGAAAAATTGTGTACCCAAAGTAATCTTCCTTCACCCACTCAATAAGTACATCACACACCTATGAATTTAAACAATTTCTAATCTTCTCGCTTTCCCTTTAATTAAATGCTTATATCTCTAGTCAACATTGTTACCTGTTGTTTAATTTTATTTCTCCCTGTAAACCCCCAACCAGAACTTTCCCTGCCTTCTAGCTTCTTCACTTTTCAACCGTCTCCAAACCTCCCGTTTATGATCCTATCAAAGCCTCCCGTCGCTCCTCCTCCCCTCTGGTTCTCTTCCGTAGTTTCCGTGGCCTCCTCTGGCTCTCCTCTCCTTCTGTAGCACTCTCAAGAGACCCGTTGCGCTTTGTTTCGTCTTCTTCCGCAGCTTCCGCAGTCTCCGTAACGACCCAACGTCTCCTGTTGCTCCGCTGGTCTCGTCAGCCTCCTCTGGTCTCGCGTTGCTCCAGCAGCTCCGCGCGTGCGCTTTGACCGTGCCACACCCGACACCAACTCCTCTATCACACTCCTCGCTCCTAGACCCACACAGCTATATCGCCTCAAAGGATATCTCTTCTGCATCCAAATTCGACACACTGCCAACAAACAAAACAAAGGTTAGTGCAGCATAGTTACTTATAGCATCCCCCCTCCCTTTCCCAGTCCAATTTTACTACTTAGTCACTGGCCACCTTTGCCTGGGCAGTTCTCTTTATAATTTATTCTAATTTCTTTCGGGCTAGACAATTACTACCCCCAAAGAATTCTACTTAGCTTTGGGTTTCAGATTGTCCGGTTTTATCTTCACACTGGTTCTGCTTGGTTCCTCTCCCACCTCTTCCAGCCGGAGTCATTCCCACGATGCCAGCGCTCCAGCCTAGAATTCCGCCTAGAGTTAAAGAAAGAAAAGGGGGAAAACCCCTGCCCAGGGGGGTTGCCTACCCCCTCGGGACAGCTTCCACACTCTCAGCTTCCTTCCACCCTACAAGTAGAAAGAAAGGCAATCGTTTTTGCCTGGTTATTCTAGTGAAATTCCAAGGCAAACTCTCGGAGCTCTCACATCTTGCGTCTGCCGAGGAGGTGGGCAGAACCGGAACTCCCCATGTGACCTCTTTTAAGGGTATCAGAAATAATGAGAACCACACACGTAACCTCTGTAATATTCATTTTATTAGCAGCTTGTCATGTAACAAGACCTGGTTCCACAGTAGTAGCTATTTAGAATAGCTAGCGCTTCCCCGCCTTTGACTATGCGCTCCTCCTACCAAAAAGTCCAATGGCTTATCTAGGGACAAAGCTAAGGCACAGATCAACAAAACATAATTGTAAAAACTTCTATCCCAAGCAGGGAATCTATAGCTCAGATTCAACTATGTATAAACAAAGCAGCATCTCCCCAAAGCTTCTGGGCAATTTTGCCACAATGCTGAGTGGCCGATTAGGATCAAACAGGACGCACAGTGCAGCAATATGGCTTTAGTAGATTAAATAATAAAGAACACAAATATTTTACTTAGTTACTCTTCAAAACTCACAGCAGGGTTATGAGTGGCAAATGAAGTCCCTGCGCCTGGGTGAGTAGGTAAAACAAAAAAGGGCTCTCCTCTTGCCTGGAGGCAAAGCAGCACCGAGCCCCTTGACTCCCAGGGCAGGGCTCACTTGACGGCCTGGCCAGCTTCTCTCTTTCCCAGCAACACTGGCTGGTGTAGGAAGAAACCACGACTGTACAGCTACAGCTTCAGCATAAAAGACATAAAGCAAAGCTCTAAAAAGAAATCATAGCAGCATCCCCTGTGATTGTTCTCCTTCGGCAATAATCTCAACATTAATACTAATGGGATTTTCAGTATTTCATTCCCAAAGCCGTCCAGTGCTACTGGCAGGGCCAGCATCACAGATGCTAATCCAAGGGCTCCTGCCTATCTTATGCTTTTAATGTGTACCTATATACAACTAAACAAAAAAAGAATAGTGAATGTATGTATTTTGTACTGGTTCAAACAGTCTGGAGAGTGGACACTGCTCCTTGTCTCCCTCAAAAGTTTTTACTGTCATAAAATGTCTGAAGAAGTTCTAACAGAACAAACCCACTGAAATCACATAGCAACAGCAACCTAAAAGGGTTCCGCCTGCGTATGGAACTGGTCCAAACAGATACAGCATTATTATGCAAGACCATTGCAATGACAGTTACTCTTAAGGATACATTTAGGCCTTGCCATCAACAGCTGCAGCTGGTCAGGCAAACAGATCAACAGGGGTTGTCTCTTTAAAGATTTTATCACCTAAGTAGGAGGGCGAGAGAATTAAGTTATGGGCTGAGTTCTCTTTATTCTTGAGGTTTTGCAGAAAGACAAAACACTTCCTAACTGAAAATTGTACATGCAGAGATAATGGAATTTACAAATTTACAAATGAAGAGATCTGCATATTCCAGCTCACGTACAAGAGGATACACCATCACGGGAACAGAAGAACAAAAGACTAAATATTATTTCCATCCTAAAAATAAACTCAGTGCTATATACAGATGCATATAACAAAACCTCAACAGCAGCGGTGGGGGAAGGGTATCAGAGGATAGGTTTACCTAGAATCCCTACACCCACTGCTACTCCACTCAATCTTAAAGTGGTTGCATGCATGTTTTTATAGTGGTGTCAGGGTTATGTTACACGTATTTGCATGTAACATTCAGTTATGGTCTTCAGTTGACTTTATTTGCAATGTTTTAAGACGGGTAGTATGAGAAACTGTGCCAGTGTTGCCCATATCTCTCATTCTTATTGCAATGTGTGGGTTTTTAAATTTCTGTTACTAGTGCTAGAATAAAAGAAAACACCAACATCTTGAAACAACAAAAATCAAAGGGATCCCCTCCAAAAACTCTTCAAGACTCCTTTCTAATGTAAAACCAGCCAGTTTTCTTCAAAGCAAGTATACCTCATAGTAACTCGTACCTGAAGCACATAACCCCTGAGTGAAGCATATATATTTGTTTTTGCTTAAAGCTCCTATTAACACATCCAGGTTAAAAGGGGAGGGGGACAATCTTAGATAGCAGGATCCTTAGCCAGTCATTTCTAGTCCCTCTGCATTTGTTAGAGGAAGCAAAATGCACGGAATCGCCAGATGCCTAACGCACCTATGGACTGAATTTGAAAAAAATTGTTCACCATAGAGGAGGTCGGCTGTGCAGATGAAGTACTTTTCACAATGCTGTTTTCAAAGGAACCAGTATCCACAAAGAAATTTTACTTTGGACTTCCCATTATACCCCCATTAAGGACAGCTAGGATGAAACCCACAGAGGGTCTGGATCCAGCAGCCCCCAGAAGCGGAGAGAACAGGTAGCTGTCCCCTGTCATGTTTCCAAGTTGGTTAACTCCAGCCAGTCTGCCTCATTTTCACACCTGACACGAGTTTTGAAAAATCCCTTGATCAGCCTCTGTGCTTCTTCTTTCACTGTAAACAGAAAGAGTCAATTGTACCTAACTGTGTTATATCCACCAACAGCTCTAACAAAGAAAATAATCCATATCAATCCTCACCCAAGAGATTAGAGACCTCTGTTACCAAATGCAGATTGTTCATAGTTACACAAGCATTCTCATCTGAAAATATTCTACTGGCAAACATGGAAGGTACTGAGTAGAAGAGAGTCTTCATACTGGGTACCTTCATCAGGAATAGCGACCGTGGGGCAGAGGAGGGAGAATAGGAGAAGCAGACTTTTGATTGCTAACAACTCTGCACACACACCCTTTCTGATTTCTCAGCCTTTCAAGCACTTTCCTCAAACACAAGTGCTAAAAAACGCCAAGTGGGGAAAAAAAACAAGTCATGGGGCTTTGTCTTTGTCAACAGATTCTGCACGAGACAAGGTGATTCCATGCCAAAGTGGCACAACATGCAGGGCACTCCTCCCCACCCATCATTGGCCATCTCACCAGTCTTGCGGAGGGGACTCTTGTCTGCAGCCAGCAAATGAGAAAGGTGTCGGGCAAACCCCTTAAACAGGTCCTGCCGATTACGGGGAGCAAAAACAAAATAAAACACAATGAGTGGAGTCTTCCTCATTAAACTGTGATCTTAGTGTTTTTACAGTTGCCTGTCTCCAAGTGGGGCCTGAAGTTCTGCCGGAATCAGAGCTGATCTCCAGACTCCAGGGACCAGTTCTCCCCTGGGGGGAATGGCAGCTTCTGTGGCATCGCATCCCTGCTGACCTCCCTTCCCTGCTCAGACTTGGCCCTCTCCAGGCTCCGCTCCTAAATCCTCAGGGATTTCCCAAGCAGGTGGTAGCGACCAAGACTCCCTCTAAGCTGTGGAGTCTTGTGAGCAAAAATTCTACTTCGTGAGCTACTGGCATTCAAATTGTGAGCGAGTGATTTGGCTACTGCATAAATTACTTTGCTCTTTAGCCATCCTTTCTGAGCTAAGACCAAAATGTGTGAGCCAGAGGCTAAAAAACTGTGAGCTACTCACACTAACTCAGCTTAGAGGGAACACTGGTAGCGACCCTAGTTTTTGTACGGCACATAATCAAACACATTTTCATTAACATTAGTATGGTAGTGATGCCTAGGTGTGGTGGTATGGAGAATACCAGTCACCATACTAAGTATTGTACCAGTAGACTGTGCACCTGCCCTAACAAATTAGCCACCTAAAAAAAAAGTTGGGACCAGTGTTCCCTCTAAGCTGAGTTACTGTGAGCTAGCTCACAGGTTTTTAGCCTTTGGCTCACACATTTTTGCCTTAGCTCAGGAAGGATGTAGCTCCAGAGCAAACTAATTCATGCAGAAGCCAAATCGCTCTCTCACAACTTTAATGCCAGTAGCTCAGAAAGTAGAATTTTTGCTCACAAGACTCCACAGCTTAGAGGGAGCATTGGTTGGGACAGTAAGAAAAGAAACACCCACCCACCCAAACTCTCAAATCTATTAGATCAACTAGAATCCTCTAAAGCACAAAGTGGCCACATAAATAATTATTCTTGTATTGCCCGTCTAGCAGACTAAGGACAAGGAGACCCTTGTGGAACACAAAGCAACCCTTCTGTCACTGTTTGGCTTGTTATTTTTATTGATAACTTATTATTTTAATTGAGAGCCAGTTTGGTGTAGTGGTTAAATGCACGGACTCTAATCTGGGAGAACCGGGTTTGATTCCCCACTCCTCCACTTGCACCTGCTGGATGACCTTGGGCAAGCCATAGTTCTGGCACAGCTGTTCTTAAAAAAGAGCAGTTTCTGTCAGAGCTCTCTCAGCCCCACCTACTTCACAGGGTGTCTGTTGTAGGGAGGGGAAGGGAAAGGAGTTTGTAAGAGACTCCTTTGAGTAGTGAAGGGTGGGGTATAAATCCAATCACTTCTTCTTCTGTCTTCTCTAACTGTAAGCTGCCTTGAGCAGGACTCTGATGAGGAAGCACAGAAATCTCCTAAACAAATAAGCAAGTCTAGGACCAGCAGCCAGGCTGCTAAGGAAGGAAAACGAGGCAGGCCAGGGCAGCTGGTGTGCTGTATTCTCTCTGCTTCACTTATAAGCACAATAACGTATAGATGGGGAATGAAGGATACAGATATGGGGAAGAACAGGCCAAACAGCAATAGGAATGAAACACAAGGCCAGGTCAGAGCCCAAATATTTCAAGCACTGCTTTGTTCACCTTCCTGACCAGGAAGAGATAGAAACCACTTGCAAATGGTGGAGAGGTTAGTGTAGGAATGAAAACACTAAAGAGGAACTGATGACAAACTTGCATATTTCCTAAGTAGTTCTGGAATGGATAAAGCACATTCGTGTTTAATTTAGGCTCTCTGGAATGCAGCTGTGGAGAACGGACCAGTGGATACTAATCGTGAGGGGTCCTTCTCCTCTGAGATAAGGAGGACATCTTGATGGGTGTTTCCCACCCTATCTGTAGGGAGGCAGGAACTAATTCTTCACTTCCTGTCCTCTGGTGGGATACGCCTCTTCAAGTCAGTTCGGGGACTCCCAGAAGCAGTAGTCAGCTGTAAACCAAAGGCTAACCATAACTAGAAAAATATGAACATAATTAGTCTGAACAGTAAACAGATAATGTGGCTTGAACAAGACAGGAAGGAAGATAAACTCAGAATATAGAAAAGGAAGACGATGAATCTTGGGAGGGCGAAGATGTCCTCCTTATCTCAGAGGAGAAGGACCCCTCATGGTGAGTATCCACTGGTCCGTTCTCCCTCTGAGAGGAGGACATCTTGATGGGACCTCCCATAGCAGTGTCCCTTTAACTGGGTGGGACATCGTCTTCAGGCATGAGAGCTTGCTGCAGGACCCTCCGACCAAAGGCTGCATCGGTCGAGTTGTAGAAATCGATCTTATAATGCCTGACAAAGGTAGAAATGGAAGACCATGTGGCTGCCCAACAGGTTTCTTCCACCGAGGCTCAGTTGGTGAAGGCTGCGGAAGTCGCTGCACTTCTGATGGAGTGGGCCGTGATACCTGGAGGAGGGGTATCTTGAGGGCCCTATAGGCTTCTGCTATACATCTTTTGAGAGTGGCACTGATGGATGCTGTGGACATTTTGTCGCCCTTTTCGGGGGGTGAGACTGAGATGAATAATGATTCCGTCTTCCAGAAGGAGCTGGTGCAATGTAGAAGGCTTTAAGTGAACGTCTGATGTCCAGACAGTGCCACAACGTTTCCTTTGGGTGGGTAGGGTTCGGGAAGAAGGAGGGTAGGCAGATCTCCTGTGAGCAGTGAAATCTTGAGTTGACCTTCGGGCAGAAGGAAGGGCCGGTAGTGAGGACTACTCTGTCCTTATGGAAGGTGCAGAGAGTCAGTTTGGCGAAGAGGCCCCAAGCTCGGAGACTCTTCTGGTGGAGGTGACAGCTACCAGGAACAGGATTTTCATTCGCAGCCACGTCAGAGGAATCTCTTGGACTGTCTCGAAGGCGGGTTTGGCTAATGCAGAGAGAACCAGGTTAAGTTTCCATGTGGGGAACCGGTGGGTCCTTAAGTGATGCACCCTTCAGAAAAACGGTGGATGTGAGGGTGTCTGGAGAGGGTCCAGCCTTCTACTCTGGGAACTACGGTTACCAAGACAGCGGAGGTTACCTGACAGCGGAGAGTGGACGCCTTCAGACCCGAGTCGTGACCGTCCTGAAGGAAGGACAGAACGCTGGACAAGTGTGGGTGTAACGCGTTGACCTTCTTTCTCCTGGACCAGCGAACGAAGGCCTGCCAGGTGGCATTGTAGATCCTCTTGGTGGAAGGGCGCCGAGAGGCTAGCATGGTGTCTGTTACTGGTCTGGAGTAGCCTAAGCTGAGCAAGTTTTGCCGTTCAACTTCCAGGTGATCAAACAGAGCCATGCAGGATCTGGGTGCCAGATGGGGCCCTGGGTCAGCATGTCTGGGGATACTGGGAGTGTGACGGGGCAGTCGCCATGCTCTGGAGTTCCAAGAACCAAGGTCTTCTTGGCCAATACGGGGCTACCACTATGATCTCCGTTTGTTGTTCTCTGATTTTTCTGAGGAGCTTTGGTAAAACCGGAGTCAGAGGGTAAGCATACATGAGACCCGTGGGCCATTGGGAGACCAGGGCATCCGTCTCTTCTGCTGCTTGATGGTAGTATCAAGAATCTGGCAACCCTGTGGTTGAGTGGAGATGTGAATAGGTCCACCATCGGACATCTGAAGTGAGATGTTATGCGGTTGAATAGATCCTCTTTGAGGGACCATTCCCCTTCCTATAGCGTCTGACAGCTGAGCCAGTCCGCTCTGGTATTCAGTGAGCCCTTGATGTGTTCCGCTCTGATAGATAGTATGTTGCGTTCCACCCAGGACAGGAGCTTCAGAGCCTCTCGATGGAGTTTTGAGGATCTGGATCCTCCTTGGGTACTGATGTATGCCTTCGCCACTATGTTGTCTGTCCTGATGAGGACGTGATGACCGGCGATTTGTTCCCTGGAGTGGAGGAGGGCTAGGCGGATGGCCCGAAGCTGTAGCAGGATGATGGGCAGGAGTTGTTCTTCCTTGGACCATAATCCCTGTGCAGGGAAGTGGAGGAAGACTGCGCCCCATCCCAGGAGGCTGGCATCCTTGACAATCTGCTTCCAGTCTTTGACATAGAAGCTGTTCCTCTGGGATAGGTTTCATGGTGTGATCCACCAGGATAGGCTGGCCTTGACTAGGTGAGGGACTGACATGGGGAGGTCCTGTTTTTGCATTATCCTGGATTGGAAGGGCCATATGAGTTATTGTAGTGGTCTGGCATGGAGGCGCGCCCAGGGCACGGAGTCCATGCAGGAGATGAAGAGGCCCAGTAGTTTAGCCAGGGACATCAGGATGGATTGTCTGGCCGTGATGATTTGTCGTGTGAAGAGGCGGATCTTGTCTGCTTTGTGTTGAGGTAGGAACATGAGGTTCCGAACCATGTCTAAGATGACCCCGAGGTGCTCTAGGGACTGCGAGGGGTTCAGGGAGCTCTTCTGGAGGTTTACAAGGAAGCCGTGTGCTTTCAGGCAGCAGATGGTTTCCTGAGTGTCTTTGTGCACTTTGTTTCTAGAGCTGGACCGAATCAGCTGGTTGTCTAGATAGGATGGACATGGGTGCCTTGTTCCCCAAGGAGGGCAATGGGATGGATGAGGATCTTGGAAAAGACTCTTGAAGCAGTGGAGAGTCTGAATGGGAGCGCCCTGAACTGCCAATGTTGGCCTAGGACGAAGAATCGGAGGAACCTCTTGTGACCTGGGAACATGGGGACGTGCAGATACACCTCTATGAGATCGATGGAGGAAAGGAACTCTCCTGGTTGTAGAGCCCCTGAGATGGATTGCAGGGTCTCCATTCGGAAGCATCTTAGTTTTACGAATCTGTTGACGTATTTTAAGTCCAGTATCGCTCTCCAGTCGCCATTCCTTTTGGTAAAGGTAAGGAAAATGGAATAAATTCCCTGTCCCCATTCCTGGATAGGGACGGGTTCTATGGCTGAGATGGTATACAGGTGTTGGACAGCTTCTATCGTTCTTTGTAGCTTGGAGGGGTCTTTGATCGGGGGGAACGAAGCGGTCTAATGGTGTCGTCTGGAATTCTATGGAGTAGCCCTTGGGCAAAACTTCTTGGGACCAGTTGTCTGCTTTGGAAAGGGCCCATTGGTGTTGAAATAGAAGCAGACATCCCCCGACTGGGACCCGGTCGTAGTCACATGTTGTTGGGCTTGTTGAAGTTGTCCCTTCCTGTTTTACCATCTCTGAAGGAGAAGGGTCTGTCAGGGTGGCCGTGGAAGGGGTTTCTTCTGAACCCTTGTCTGGCTGATCCCCGGGAGGGCCTGTATGTGTCCCTATTAAATCTGGGTAGAGATCTTTTGGAACTAAAAGGGTAATTTCCAAATCCCCTCCTATCAGGTCTGCCCAGGGTATGTGGCATCGCCTTTTCTTGTCCCTAGTTTCTATTAGGATTTTGTCTAGGGAATCTCCGAATAGGCAATCTCCTTGGAATGGGTAAGAAGTGACGGCAGATTTGCTGCACAGGTCCACTGGCCAGGCCCTGATCCAGAGGGTACGCCTGGCAGCCACCACTGAAGCCAGAGCCCTGGAAGAGAAAATCATGGCATCGAGCGTAGCATCAGTGGAGAAGGAGGAGGCCTTGAGAGGGTGGTTAGCTCCTTCAGCGAGACGCTTACTAGACAGTGGGATAAGCTGTATTAGTTTCCTGGACCAGGCAATGGCTGTGTGGCCTACGACTGTGGCTGTAGCGGATGCTTTGATGGCCATAACGGAGGCTTCATGCACTTACCTGAGTGCAAACTTGGCCTTGCGGTCTAGACTGTCTCTGACTAGGCCATCACCATCCTCGGAAAGAAGACCCGAAGTCTGGAGAGCAATAACAGGAGCATCCACTAGAGGGACCTGTACAAGCTTATTAGTAAAAGATGGTAAAGTATAGAGCTTTCTCACATTAGGTGGGCAGCGTTTGTTTGCCATGGGTTTGGACCATTCCTTGACTGATTTTCTAGAAATTCTGGGAAGGGGAAGACCTTTTCTGCCCCTGGGGTCCTGGGGAAGTAGTCTTTGCTCCGTCTGGGTCTGGAGCCATCTGCTTTTGAGGATCTGGCTGGGTCCTCTCCCTGCAGCTTTGGTTGTAACTCTAATGCTGACAGGGATTTGGAGAGGAGGTAAGGATATTCTTTAGGTTTAAAGAAGCACATGGAGGGCTCTGGAACCTCCAAGTCCTCTTCCTCCTCATCATCAGAGAGGAATTCAGCCTCTTCTCTTTCCCCGGTGTCCCCAGTATCACTGTCCTCATAATTAGGTGGGATCCAGTGATGAGGGACCCAGCTGGGGTAGGAATGTTCCTTCCTACCTGCTTTAGTGGGCCAGCGAGGTCTGTCTTCCTCCTCACCCTCCTGCTCCTCACCCTCATGGTAGTGCCTGTCTGGTACATCTCTATGGGGTTGGTCCTGGTGACAAGGGCCCCCCCATGAGTGGATGATCAATACCTCCTCCCTGCTTGTTTAAGGGCCAGGAGTAGGGCAGGGGAAATAGTCTGTTCTCCGTCTCCGGAGTTACTCACGAGTAGACCTTCGGCTGGTGTGTCTCCCAAATGGGGCTGATGTGCAACCTGGGCATTGGGAAGCTCCTGCCCGTCGTCGCTAGTCATATCTGGGCTTATGGATGCGGCAACAGCCGCTCCGCAGCCTTGGGCCGCCATTTTCTGTGGCCTCCCGGCATCGGGGCAATTCAGAATGGCGCCTGCGCAATCATCCACATCTTTCTGGGGCTGTTTTTTGGTGCGCTTTTCCTTTTGCACATTTTTTTTGCCGGCGGTTTTGAAGCTCTTCCTCTGGCTTTGCCCCATGGGAGGCTCTCTCTCTTTCTCTCCCTCCGAGAGGAATCCGTCTGTCCCCTCCATTTTCAGCCGGTTAACGGCGATGTGGGGAAAGGGGGGGGGGAGAGCAAAGAGAGGAGGGATAGAAATTAGATGTAAAGGTATAGTGTTGAAAAAGATTTAAGAAAAACGGTTTGAAAAAAGTTTGAAAAGGTATGAAGAAGAATTGGAAAGTGAAAGTACAAAAAAGGCACGAGTGGCCACTAAGTGCTGCTCTCCCTACTGAGGCAGGAACAGAACTGACTTGAAGGGGCGTATCCCACCAGAGGACAGGAAGTGAAGAATTAGTTCCTGCCTCCCTACAGATAGGTTGGGAAACACCCATCAAGATGTCCTCCTCTCAGAGGGAGAAGTAAAGTGTTCTTTGCTTTTCCAGCCAGTCCCTCCTTGCTCGCAAGACCCTGTCCAACAACAGGGACACGATCTTCCCCTGCTGCCATCTGAGTTCCAGGTGGCCTTTCAAGAGGAAAAACAAAAAAAGACCCACCTTGGAAGCAAATCTGCCACCTTTGTAGAAAGGGGTTAAGTATTTGACAACAATATCTGCTGTCTCCTTAAGGGACAATGCCTTTGTCGCTTGGTAAACGATTTTAGCGGTTCCTTCCTTATCAGTTTGTGACAAGTTTGGATCGAAGGTGACCTTCTTTTTTACAGGGACACCAGCTTTCCCCTCTGACTGCAACAAGATGGAAGATGTTGTCATCATTCGTAGCCTCTTTTCAGCAGAGTTTTCCAGGTCCTTGAAAAAGAGCAACAGAGTTTTAAATGCAAAGCCATTAGGGTGGGAAACAGCTGTTGGCCAGCAAGGCACTTTTAGTGCTCTTATGGATTTTGATATTCATAAGCTTGAACTTTGGGTTGCCCATATTGGAAGGGCCATGTGCTTTCTTCATTATAGGAGCCAGCTCCAGCCCATGCCAGGAGGCTGACACCCTAGACAGTTCACCTGAGACAGAGACAAAAGACTCCTCTTGCCATGAGGTTTCTTTCTGTTTCAGGATACTGGTCAACCCCTGCCCCCTCCAACATACCTGCATAGTTATGCTAACACAGTTGCCTAGCAACTAATGTTCAGGCCATCACCCAGTCGGCCAGAGTCATTGACTAACAATAGATGTGGCCCAGGAGAGTCATTGGACTCTGCCCCAGTGTCCACTTCCTAGTGAGATCATAGTTTTGCAATATTGTCCATCCCCCTGCCCTCCTCCTTTTGTTCACCTTTAACCTATGGAAGGGTCAGAAAGGGACGGACCGCCTAAGAGATGTGTTAGTGGGATGTGGTCTGATCAGCCCACCCCAAGACCACCTAATAAAAGACTTTGCACAGAGGCATTCGGTCTCTTGAGCCATTGTCCCCTATCTGCTTTACTACCCCTTCTGTCCAGCTTGCTGTCCCCATACCCTTGCCTCCATCTTTACAATCTCTGGACTCACGATCCAAGAGAACCACGTGGTCTCGCAGGTTCGAGCCTCATGTCCCATAGTCTTTCTATTTTTCTCCCCATCCAATTCTTCCATCGATCGGACCACGCATCTCCAGGTAACGTACTGCTTCCCCACCAACGAATTCCTTCTCATGCAAATGTGCTACTTTCTGTCTTTGTTTCCTTAGGCCTGTGTGAATGTGTGTGTGATTACGTTTTTGGTGTGATTGAACAACATTGCCCAGTAAACTGCATTGAACTTGCTCTCTGCCTTACGTGCCTCTTTCCTTGAGAACTCCCAGGAGGGGTGGGACCCTGGTATAGTTGGCAAGAACCCGTGTATTTCGCCAATTGCTAACTTTAAATTTAAGCAATTCGGCTAACACAGCTGCCCCAAAATTTAAGCACAATGGGCTGGATTGCAGCATTAAGTGAGGAGTCTTCCTTCATTAGTCTCCCCCCCCCCCCGGCTTGGGAGGAAGAACAGCAGTACAGCAGCAGCCTCTCCCTTGCGCACTGCCCAGGGTGGTGCAAGTGGCTGGAAGGAGGGAGGGAGGAGGATCCGAGCTGGGTTGGGCTGTGGTGACTACAGGAAATGACAGAGGCAGAGAGGCAGGCTCAGTCTTCCTCCATTAGTGGGAAGCTCCTCATTTAGCAGAAAGGTATCCTTGGATCCAACCCACTGTTCTTAACTTCAAGTTGGGCTCTAATGGCTTTGGGCCCAATTTGCACACAGAGGTATCCCAAGGATCCTTCTTGTACCAGAGATAAAATGCTGACCTCTGAACCACACAGGGGCCACAACACAAATCCCATTAGGGCTTTAATGACTTCTACCCCATCATAGACTTTAGCCTGGACTAGGCCATGCAGAAGGTTCATTTTTGGACACCACAGGAAAAGATATGAAAGCTGTAAATACGTAAGAGTCTATTCCAGTATTAGGCAGAATTTGTGCACCTATCATCACGTGCACATTTACAACCCGCTTTCTATAGGTAGGCCTCTATGACAGAACTGCATCTCTTCTAATCTTTTTAGGGACAACATCTGCAGGACTCACCTGAGGCATTCTTAAGACTAAAGTGCTTATCTGGGAGAACAGAGAAACAGATTAAGAAGGCCAGATGCTCAGCAAAGAAAGTTCCAGAGTAACTTACAGTTGTGAGCCAATACCTCTCAAAGTCATGATTAAGGTTCTAAAGCCCACGGTGTAAAATGAGCTTTCCTCTCACACGCTTTAGAGGAAAGGTCTATACAGACAGCACACCCCCCCCCCTCAATCAGCAACAATGGGCCACAAAGCATATGCATGGATTGAGGAATCAATCCATCAAGCTATGATGCCTACACAGCTTCTAGGTCTATTCCTGGAAGAAGGAACTTGGGTTCAAGCCAGTAAAAGGTTCATTCAGCCATACAATTTGTAATGAGATATATGCTAGGTCATTCGGTCATTCACATACACCAATCAAGACAGTCTCCCACACAAAATAATGGACACCAATCAGGTGTTAAAAATGGTTAGCAAGGGAGCATTTCAGTCTCCTAGAATATTCTGAAACTGACTTCAAAGGACACTGCACACTTCTTCCCATCCCCATGCCCTGAGTTTCAAAATGAGACTCCACTACAGAGAACACTATGTTGAAAACTAATGGCAAATTTGACACTGTGGAATTCAGTCTCAATGCACAAAGAATGTAAGAAGACCCCCCTTCTCACAATACAAGAACTCGTGGGCACTCAATGAATTGCTGAGCAGTTAGCTTAGAATGGATAAAAGGAAGTACTTCTTCACCCAAAGAGTGATTTAACACATGGTATTCACTGCCACAGGAGGTAGCGGTGGCTACAAGCATGTACAGCTTCAAGAGGGAATTGGATGAACGTATGGAGCAGAGGTCCATCAGTGGCTATTAGCACAAGGTATATTTAGGAACTCTCAGTCTGGGGCAAGTGATGCTCTCTGCATTCTTGGTGCTGGGGGGGCAACAGTGGGAAGGCTACTAGTGTCCTGGCCCCACTGGTGGACCTCCTGATGGCCACTGTGTGACAGAGTGTTGGACTGGATGGGCCATTGGCCTGATCCAACACTGGCTTCTCTTATGTTCTTATGATGTCTAAGAATCTCGTTTCTACAGCAAGACTCCAGCATGTTTACCTGGCCAATGTCAGGGTAGTTGAAGTCTCCCTCTATCATATTATCTGCTTTAGTTACCTCCCTTATTACCTTCTGCATCTCAATATCAGCCTCAGGAGTTTGATCAGATGGGTGAGAATACATCTGCACTTTTAAGTAACCCTTAGGGCCCAGTATTTCCACCCATATTTCTTATGTTGGGGAGTTTGTTACCCTAATGTTTTCTAAATTATTTGATTTTATGCCCTCTTTGATGTACAATGCAATACCTCCCCCAACCCGTCCCTCCGTGTCCTACCATGGGATGAATGTATCCCACAGATTTTCCCATTCTACCGTTTCTGAGATACACACACACACCGATACTTATAACATGTTTCAAACTCCAACAACCCTTGCCTCCTTTTCCTCCTTTGTCATCACACATGTCTGTCTCCTTCACCATCCTACCTGCCCTCCCAAGTTCTACTACGCTCTTATCAATATTGTCCTGGGAGCTTACACAATCATCCCTTTGGACTGACTTGTCTCCCCAGCTCCTGTTGGCTTTCCCCTGGGATTAGTTTAAATGCTGGTTTAAAAGCAGGACAGGATAGGAAAGGAAAACCTGGTCTGCCACCTTTTCAATATTAATTGCCAGCAGCCAGATTCCCTTTGGTTCAAGTGAAGTCTGTCTCTTTTGTACATGGTTTGTCTTATCCCTGGAAGTTCCTCAGTGTCTAACAACTCTAAACCCTTCCCAAGCTCAGCTTCCAAGTTAGAAACCCTATTTGAAGCACTGCTCGCAGGCCCCAGGAGCAAGCTCCACAGTACCTCTTACCAAGTCAATCCTCCGATCTATTTAGGGTGTCATTTACACCATTCATTTGCCGTGCTTATTCACCAGTGGCTACTCTGATTAGATCTTGCATTCATTCATACTCTGCAGACTAGGATGCTCCTGCATTTCTTGGCCTCGCTTAAGAAGAAATCTCTCTGTACTCATGGGACATCTAACTACACTCTTAAGTGACAACTTCAAGCTTTTAATGAAATACACCCTGGCACAAAAAAGCTTATACTCCTACAGTTTATTTGTTTCAAGAGTCACAAGCATCTTTGTTTTTGTGGCAGTAGGCTGACACAGCCACCTTTCTGGAATCTGCACTGCAAGCTCCAGCCAGTATGGCCTCTCTTCCTTCTTCTACATCTGTATTCCAGTCACTTGTAAGAATTCTGTGACTGAGCTCACCAAAAGCATTTATTCTGCCTCTGAAGTATGGGTGATGGAAGCAGAAATTTGAAAGGGGGAAGGGGGATTTAAAAAACCTTACCTCAGCTGATCCTGGTCTCTTTCCATTACGGTCTCCAAAGCCATTAGCCATTTCATCTTCAGAGAAATGCTTGGCACTGTTGAGGAGAGGAATAATTACATATTTTGTATGAAGATGGCTACATTCCAAGGCATTCGTTTCATATTTGTGTGTGTGTGTGCACGCACGCCCCCATGCCTGGAAGTCATGGCGACCTCTAGCGATTCTTACTGGGGCATGGAGGATGTTCAGAGAAGTGGCTTGATAGCCAGCCTCTGGACTCCCAGCGCTAGTATTCTCTGGAGGGCTCCCATCCAAATACTTGCAAGGGTCAGACCTGCTTAGCTTCTGAGATGTGATGAGATCGGGCTTCCCTGCAGGGCTGTAGCCAGTAGGGGGGCTTTTGGGGCAGAGCCCCCATTGCATACCCCAAAGCCCCAACAGGCATGTACCCTGAAAGTCCCACTAAGCACTCTAAAGCCCCCCACCCCATCATTCCAAAAGAAGTATCTGGCCTTGCAGATACAGGCCACCACCAGCCCTGTAGCCAGCTCAGAGTCCTTCCTTCCGCTGGCAGAGGGAGGAAGGGAGCCTGGCCTTATGGGGCCAGCCTGAGGCAATTCCGGTAAGTCTCCTTCCTTCCTTGAGCGGAAGGAAGGAGGCTTACAGGGAGCACTCTGGGCCAGCGCAGAGCAGGGGAGGGAGAGGGCGTGGGGAGGGGGGTGATGAATCACATGATGACACTACCAACGCAGGTGCAGTGGGTAAGTAGCTAGTACTCCCGCCAATCCCTCTCCCTCCCGTTTCATTAATTAAAATTAAACTGAATTTAGATTAAATTTAATTAGAGCCCCACCTGGCACCTTGGAGCCTCCCCCCCCCCCCCATCCTGGCTACAAGGCTGCTTGCCTGGGCTACCCAGGTCAGGGCGACATTAATTTTTTAAGGGCAACAGATATTTTCACACAGCACAGCTTCAGGAACTCCAGCACCTGACTGGTGCAGTGGTTAAGAGCCTGGACTCTAATCTGGGAGAGCCGGGTTGATTCCCCACTCTTCCACATGCAGATGCTGGTGTGACCTTGGGTCAGTCACAAGTTCTTTCCAAGCTGTTCTCTCAAGGACAGTTCTTGAGAGAGCTCTCTCAGCCCCACCTGCCTCACAGGGTGTCTGTTGTGGGGAGGGGAAGGGAAGGGGATTGTAAACCACTCTGAGACTCCTTCGGGTAGTGAAGGGCGGGGTATAAATCCAAACTCCTCCTCCTCCTCACCTCTTTACGCTGAGGCCTGGACAAGACACCCTTGCTGAAGCAACCAGTCCACAAGGCACAAGCCCCATGTTTGAAGCTCCAGCTTCAAACCCTAGCTCCAAGCTTCCATTTACGCCTTCAGCTTCTAGCCCAAAGTGCCACGCCACAAGCCCCAAGCATGGCCAGGCCCAGGCCCAGGCCCAAGGGTAATGTAACCATCCAACAAATGTCAAACACCCGTTCCCCCAATGAAAACCGGTTGGGTATAATCACCCCCAAACCTCTGCCTGTACACGGACAGACAAAAGACAACACCCCTGACGACAAAAGAAGTGGTCACAAAGGGTGGGCAAGACTGCCCCACTTTGAACCACTGAGAAGGAAGCTTCACGGTAAGTGGAGACGAATCTTCCATTCTCTGGTGGTCCAGGAGTGGGGTAGTCCTTCAGACTCCTTACTCCCAGGACATGAAAAAGCAGTACCTTACAGGGTAGGTCTAACCGCTTACTCGACTACAGGGTGTGCTGTAAGACTCTATTGCCAAAGGCAGCCTCCGCCAAGGCTACCTTGTCTATTCTCTAGTGCCTCGTAAAAGAGTGCACCGACCTCCAAGTGCCGCCTTGTATACCACCTCCAGCAATGGGAAAGCCCTATAGGCTGCTGAGGTGGCCGTCCCTCTAAGGGAATGCACTGTCATCCCCTGTGGGGGTTCTAGGCCCCTGGCCTTGTATGCTAAGCATATGCAGATGCTCAGGGAGGAAGAGGAAACCTTCCTGCTCATAGCAGATTTCCTGAATGAAACAAATAGGGAGTCAGTTGTTCTCCCCTCCCTCGTCCTATCCAGGTAGAAGCTAAGAGCCCTTCTCACATCCAGATGATGCCATTCCCTCTACTGCTTTGCGGATTTGGACAGAAGGACAGAAGAACAATGTCCATAGACCTATGAAAGGCCGAATTTATTTTAGGGAGAAAGGCCGGATCAGTGCGGAGTACCACTCTGTAATTCTGAAAGACAAAGAGTTCCTTATCCATTGAAAGGGTCCCCAACTTCAATACCCTCCGTGCTGAGGTGATGCTCACTAGAAAAACTGTCTTGAAAGCAGGGCTATTTTTGGGCAGGAACCCACAGGAATGGAGTTCCAGCTGGCTCCTGAGTTGGCCACACCCAGCAGGAACTCATTAGCATAATAGGCCACAGCCAACAGCAGAAACTCATTAGGATTGGCTACATTAGGGGTATGTGGCCTAACATGCAAATTAATTCCTGCTACAAAAAAAGCCCTGGGTTTTGACAACGAACAAGGTAAACAGAATAAGAAGCAAAAGGTGGGTGTGGCTGGATGACCACTCTTCTGGTAACATGGAGATGTGGCCTAATATGCTAATAAGCTGTGCTGTCAGTGGTGTGGCCTAATATGCTAATGAGTTTCTGCTGTTGGGTGTGGCCTATTATGCTAACGAGTTCCTGCTGGGCTTTTTTTTTTTTTTAACAAAAAAAGCCCTGATTAAAAGTCAGTTCTTTTAAGGGGCATGTAATCACAGGTTCAAATGGGGCCTTACACAGGGCCTTGAGGACTACACTGAGGTTCCATGTTGGAAACTTATGTGTTGGCGGAGGATTCAGTAGGGACGTACCCGAGGAACCTTTTGACATGAGGGTATCTAGCTAATGAATGACCTTTCCTTGCTCCCCTGATGGCCGATATAGCTGTCACCTGTCTCCTCAATGTATTTGTGCTAAGACCCTTCTCCAACCCCTCTTGGAGGAAGAACAAGAATTCACTCATTGGAGCCCTAAGAGGTTCCTGACCCCTTCCTATGCACCAAGAGTGGAACACCTGCCACGTGTTATTATAAACCTTATTAGTAGAACCCTTCCTGGCCACTAGCATGATCTTAACCACCCCTTGTGAGTAGCCTATGGCCATCAGCTGTTCCCGCTCAACCTCCAGGCTGTGAGTTTTAACGACCCTGGCTGAGGATGAACAATCTCCCCGTGTCAGGAGATCCGACATTAAAGGTAGATGCCAGCCTCATGAGATCTTGGAACCAGGTCTGATGGGGCCAGAATGGGGTCACTAGAATGATTTCTGCTTTTTGGTCTATCACTCTTTGGACCACCCTTTGAATGACTTGTAACGGTGGAAAGGCATACAGCAGTGTTCTTGGCGACTCAAGATGTAGCATATCTGTTTCCATTGCCATTGGATTCTTTATTCTTGATATGAAGTGTTTTGTTTGTTGATTTTGTTCTGTGGCGAATAGGTCCACTTTCGGTGTCCTGAATTTGAGACAGAGCTGAGTATACACTGCCCTGTTTAGCATCCATTCTGATTGGTCAGCCCACTGTCGGCTCAGCCAGTGTACCACTGTGTTCTCCCAAACTGCCACATAAATCGCCTTTATGGATAATATGTGTGTCTCTGCCCAAGTCACCAGTTGGCTTGCTTCCTTGTGCAGACATTTGAAGCGAGATCCCCCTTGTCTGTTGACATAGGCCTTTGCTGTTACATTGCCCATCTGGATCAGTATGTGACAGCCTGCTATCTCTTTTTGGAATGTCTCTAGGGCCAATATGATTGTCCTCAATTCCACTAAATTCATGCTGTTGGATTTCTCTAACAGTTTCCAAGAGCCTAGTGCCATTCTCCCCTCCCTATGTGTGCACCAGCTGAACAAGCTTGCATCCGTAGTGATAACCACTCGAATTGGTTCCCTGAGTGGCATGCCCTCTGAGAAGCGGTTTGGTTCTAGCTACCAAACTAACTGTTGTTTCACTACTTGTGGTAGGTCCACCTTTTTGACCTTCTTCTGAGCTATCAGATCTTGAAAAGAGAAGAGAAAATGTTACAGAGGACGTGCATGGAACCTGGTCCATAGCAGTATGTTTTGGCACAATACCTGCATCCCCAACAGTTGTGCTAGAGCCTACTTTCTGTCAGAGGATGACCTCCTGTGTCAGCAGTATCAGTTTCTGTTGTCTTTCTTGAGATAAAAACACTTTGTCTCTCATTGTGTCGATGCATACTCCCAGATGAAGTAAGGATTGAGTTGGTGTCAGGGAACTCTTTTCCACATTGATCACGAACCTGTGGTCCCTGAGTACTTTCATCATGATCTTCAGTGACTGCACTGTCAGGTCATAAGAGTTGGCCTTGACTAGGATGTCATCTAAATAAGGGTATAGGGATAACCCCCCCCCCCCAGTTCTCAGGAAGGCAATCAGGGCTATTAGTACCTTGGTAAAGACCCTCGGTGAGGACTTCAGGCCAAAGGGAAATGCCCGGTACTGAAAATGGCTGTCGTAGTAGGCAAATTGAAGAAACCTGGGGTGGGCTTTCCAAACAGGTATGTGTAGGTATGCATCCGACAGGTCTATGGACGCCATAAAGTCCCCTTTTTGGATGGATGTTAAGATGGATTTCACCGGTTCCATCTTGAACTTCCTTGTAACTACTCATTTGTTGAGCCACTTAAGGTCCAAAATCGCTCTTACATCCCCATTCTTCTTTAGAATGGTGAAGAAGACTGAGTAGACCCCTTGCAATCTCTCTAGGGATGGCACTGGTTCTGTTGTCCCTATCTTGATCAGGTGTGTAATGGCCCCTTCCAGTTGCCTGTGTTTCACTCTGGATCTGTTCTTTGGAAGCTCTAGGAAACGTGTTGCAGGTAGAGACAAGAATTCTAGAGAATATCCTCTTGTGACCGTATCCAGAACCCATCTGTCCATGACCATCTTCTGCCAAACATATGCAAACTTCTGAAGGCGGCCGCCAACTCCTGTCTGTGTCTCCTTCCTGGCATAGTCATGCCTGGAGTCCTTTCTTTATGTTCTTGCCATTGAGGGATTGCTTTGTGGAAAAGGTGGACTATCTGCCATCTTTGTACTTGGGTTGCCATTTACCTTTGTACGATCTACCATTACCAGCTTTGGACTCTCTCTTAGTGTCTTGAAAGGACTGATGATACCTTCTCATTTTGCCTTCCCTCTTTCAATGGGAGTACCTTTTTCTTGTCCTTATCTTTGATAAGGTACCTTTCTAAGTCTTCTCCAAACAGCTTGGTACCTTTGAAGGGAACTGCAGCCACTTTAGCATGTGCTGAAGCATCCACATCCCAGCTTCTGAGCCAGGTGTTGCATCTTGCTGTGACACTGCACACCATGCTTCTGGCTGATTGTTGCACTGCATCTAGTGTAACATCTGCAGCAAAGGCTGTAGCAAGAGCAATCTTCTTTCGTTCGTCCTTTAGCTCCTTAGGTATGCCACTGTCTGCCTTTGCTAGATCAGAGGACCATGCATATCCTGCCCTGGCAAATAGAGACCCTGTAACAGAAGCTCTTAGTGCGTTAGTTGATGCTTCAAAATCTCTCCTTAGTGCTTGCTCTATGCACTTATCACTACTTTCCTTTGGGAGTCCATCTGCCCCCATAGGGAGGACTGAAGTGGACACCAAGCTATTAATTGGGTCATCTACTATAGGCAATTTTAGCTTTTTTGAAGCTTCAGGGATCAGGGAATAATTTTTTTTTTTAAAAAAGCCAGGTTGGTGGCTTTTGGTTTAGCTGGATGTTCCCATTGTGCCCTCATGACCTTATAGAAAGCTGCTGGTAGTGGAACCCCCACTGACTTTAGCAGTAGGTTTTGGCATGGTCCTGTCTGATCCTTCAGGGGAAACAGAGCCATCTTCCTCTTTTTCCTTAGGAGTATAAGCCAGCTCCAGCGCCTAATGACTTTTGGAAGTAGTATAGTTCCTGAGGGAAGAGCCTAGACTGAGCTGCAGGAACCACCTCTTCCTCCTCCTCTGGTTATTCATCCTCCTCCTTGGGTGAATCAGAGGTTTCGGATGCTGAATCAAACTCTTGTCCATCTAATAGAGGGCTATACTCTCTTTGAAATTCTGAGGTCTTTCTCCTCTTCTTAGGAATTTCAGTTTCCCTTTCACTAGGACTGTGTCTTTTGCAATGTTGGTGTGTGCGGGAATGTCTTTGAGACTCCTGGTACATGGCCTTAAACTCCTTTCTCATTTCTAGCTTCAACCAAGAAAGGATATTAGACTGGCTCTCTTCCCCAGAAATGTGGTCTTGTGCTTGGGTGAGAAAGGATTTGGGAGACTCAGCCAGGTCAGAAGTGCATGTCTCAGTATCCATCTCCTGAGAAGTAGATGGTCCTGATTTGGCAGCCATTTTGTATTCTACCTGAAAGTGAAAGTAAGAGTACTGTACCCAAAATGGCTGTTTCCCTCCTTAATACTCCTATTGCCTAGGCTGCTTGTTCTACCAGGGCATTGAAAAGGGGTTTGAACTTGTCTCCAGTTTAGAAAGACATTTAGTTCACCCCTGGGACCGCCTAAGCCAAAAGTTCCAGCCATGGCCCCACCTCCCCACTCCACACATTAGCCTGGGAGGGGGGAAAGAGGAAACTGAAACTTTCCTTCCCGGCCCCTTAAAACTTGCAGAATGAGTCCCAGCCACCATGTTTCCTTCCCTTACTCCCCTGCGAAGCTGGGGGAGGGGGGTTTGGATTGGAGCTCCCCAGGTCCTTTCCCTGCTTACCGCACCGTGGTCTGGAGCTCAAGTTCAGCCTCCTGCGTTGTCCTGAAAGACAGGGAGCCAACTACAAACGACTGGTGATGGGCTCCTGCACAGCCGCAATAGCCCCGCCGATGTTGGAGACTCCACCGCTTGCCTCCAATGTTCCCTAAGGACAGAGATCGGAGGTACATCGCGCCAGTCCTCCCCTTCTCAATGGTGCTGCAATTCCCCAGGGATTGCCCAGGTCCGTCAGGGCCTTCCAAAAAAGCCACACTTCTCCTGCGGCTCGGGACAGCTAGGAGGAAGGGGTGGGGGGGAGGAAACAGGAAAGCTATCAAGCTACCTGTTCCTGCCCTTCTCCTGTTGAAATCTTCCATTTTCTTTCTTCTTTTCTTTTCTTCTGTATGCTTCTGACTACTGTGCTCCCAAGGAGCATGGTATACATGTCCTGCTCGGAAGGCAGGACTGGAAAGACTGGGTTCCAGGGGGCAAGTCCTTCCCCTCCATGACTAAAGAGTCTACCAGTCCTGCCTTCGGAGAGGAGGAGCTATCCCAGGAGTAAGGAGTCTGAAGGACTGCCCCACTCCTGGACCACCAGAGAAACACGCAACACCAATTAATGTTCTCCATTTGCCCAACATTTTAGCGGCAGATGCTAGTTTTACTTTTTTCGTACTTAGTTTCTGATCTCAAATGTACCTAGATAAATGACAAGAGAAGGGGTGGGGAGAGAGAAGGGAAGAGCTATAACAAATGAAGCCTCTCACCATGGTTTTCCAAGGGGTGATCCTGGGCACGAAGATTCTGTTCCTGAGTTGTGAGTTCTCATTGCTGGACTGTCCCCCGTTTCCCCAAACTCCTGCTTTTCTAAGTGGGATGCACCAGTTATTTCTTCTTTGGAGATAATTTCAGTTTCTGGACCACCTTTCTCCTCACACAGTCTTCTGGAAGGAAGTGGCAGTAGTTCACTGAGATAACAGTTTCCCTCCTCCTCTGCTAAATCAAGTACTGGGTCCAAGGTTTTCTGGCTAGAGAAGAATTTGAAAATGTTCTGAGATTCTTTCCTAGCTGCTTCTGCCAGCAGCAGCTGCTTCTTGGTGGGTTTACCCTTTTTGGTAGGACTAACTCCCAAGAAGGCTGTAGGTCTGGAAGTGCTTTGCTGCCTCTCCTCAAGAACTTCATCAGCATTTCTGATTTCTTTGGATACTTCCACTTTGTTCTCAGGAGTTCTAACAATGACCAAAGGGTCAGGGTTATGACTGCAATCTCCTTTCCAGATTGAGCTCATTTCCTCTTTGTCAGGTTTAACTTCACCCTCCTCCTTGGCCACCAGCACTTCTGAAGCTGACTGGAACACATCTGATGTCTTCCGAAATCCAATTCCCACCCTCTTGGGTTTGAACTGCATTAAAAAGAGATGAGATATAACTAGATGACTGACAGTAGAATCTTAAGAACACTTTCCTGGGAGTAAGCCCAAATGCACAGACCAGAGCAAGATTCTGAGAAGACCTACTTAGCACTGCTTTCTCAGAAAGTATGACTGAACAAGTCAACTCAGTGGAGCTTACTCCCAGGAAAGTGTTCTTAGGACTCAAGGTTACCACTTAGAAAACCAGAAATCAAAATCCAGCCCACCCATAACCTTATAGGTGCCTTAAATTGAAAGCCACCACACTTTACAGAAAGCACTAACAGAATGTGGCAGTAGTATGAAGTGGGGAGGGGAGAATAAAGATTGCTGGAAATACATGTTAGAAGGCATCATAGAAATGAAACTCCATAGGCTGTTAAAAGACCAGATTCATTATAATTTTTTAAACACTACTTCAGGATCAGACAGTGCCTACCTGTACTTACCGTGTTCATCTTGGATGGTATATGGAAACCATCATCAGCTGTTGCAGTTGGTTCAGCTTTTATCCTGGGACAGCCACTGACTCCCAAGGCAAGTGCAGAATATAGCTCTCCATCTTTGGAAGCTTTGTTAATTTCTGCCACCTTTGTGCAGAAAGCATGAAAAATTGTCCTGAAGCCTTCCAGTTGCCACAAACAACAGTACAAACAGCAGTTTCCCGTAAAGAAGCATTAACAAATTATGCTCTTTTCATCCCACCTCTGTACAGCTTAGCTTTGATTTACTCTTTTCCTTCTTAATAAGAGAAAGATTAAGAAGCAGCAGATACATTACATTAACTGAACATATAAACAGACAAAAATGAAATAAATTAAGGCATTATATTTAGGGGTGTACATTTGTTATCTACCAAACTGAATAAATACCCCAAAAATACCTTATTGGTATTTTTCAGGCATTTATTCAGCTGAATCTGAATTAGAGAATCTGATTTGGCTATTGGTCTAGCTGAAATTATTCAGCTTTTATTCGGGCACAGCCTGGAGAAGCCGAGTTGCACTGCTGCCATGGCATGGGCCAGCTTGAAGAAGGGATTTAAAGAGACCTCTTTACTTTTCCAATCTGGCCCATGCGGCAGCGGTGCAACTCAGCACATGAACTCAGGCATTTAAATGGTCTCTTTAGATGCCTGAGTTCACTTGCCAAGTTGTACCATGTGCTAGCTTGGAGAAGGGATTTAAAGAGGTCCCTTTAAATCCCTTCTCCAAGCTGGCCCACACCACTACTGTGGCAAGTGAACTCAGGCATTTAGAGGGATTGCGTCCCTTTACATGCCTTTTTTCCTCCACTGAAAACAATGGAGGATGGGGCACCTTCTTTGGGGGCCCATAGAATTGGATCTCCTGGTCCAATCTTTTTAAAACTTGGAGGTGTTTTGGGGTTTTTTTTTTGAGGAGAGCACTAGTAGCTATGCTGCAAATTTGGTGCCTCTACTTCAAAAACAGCCCCCTTCCAGAGCCCCAGAAAAACCCTAGATTAATTCTCCATTATAGCCTATGGGGAATGGTCCCCATAGGCTATTATGGAGCCAAATAAATGTGGGTTTCCCAATTATTTCCCAAATCCCAATACCATACTGATATTTGGATTCGGGAATATTGGGAAATACTGATATTTTTCAGATTCAATATACCCCAAACTGAAAAACACCAGAAATTTTTTTGCACAACCCATTATTTTTACAAAAAAAAATACTACTACAGTATATGAAAGAACATTATAATGAAAACACTTATTCCAAAAAATTAATAAGCAAGCCCCATCTCTCTATACATTTATTAGCCTGTTAGTTTGTTTGACTTCTGTATGTTGAATCACTTGGACAGTAAGGCTGATTATCAAATTTTTCTTGTTAAGCTCTTCTCACTGTCACCAGAATGCCACTCCCATACATTTTGGCATGGGAATGTGGGTAAGCAAAATCTTTTTCCCATTTTATGTTGCCAATACAAATTCCTCAGCCTTCCCCAATGCTACTGTTTGGTCTGTGTGGGAACACACACAGGTGACATATCAGTACCTATAAATTCCAGGGTGGCAACTGGGAAATGGGATGTACATTGGCAAAATGGCAGAGGGGAAAGGGATTATCGTCTGAATGATTATCCTACTCATTCAGCTGATATTTAAGCAAAAACAAGGCCCCCATGTTTAGTTTGGCTATAAGAGTATTCTTCTTAAGGGCTTCAATTAGAGCCAAATATCCTGCTTAACTAGTAACATGGGATTACATGGAAGTTGCAAAAATCTTATTGTTTTAAGAATGATTGCTCTTTAGAAAAGCCAACACACATCTTCAAGGGTCATAAAACCTAGTCATAAAACTACTGGAATACTTACTTGAGACTACAGAAATTAAGGATCCTGATAAACATTCTTTCTGCTATTTATTATAATACAGATGACAAAGGAACATGACTAAGAAAGCAGGTGTGCACCTTCTTATTAGACATACATAGCAGAAACATCAACCACAGGTTTAAATGTCAAAATACTGGGTGAACTACTCAAGTTTACTCTGTCCCTTGGCATCGACAGCAATTTCTTACCTTCTTGAGAACAGCTGCCTTGTATAAATTTGCTGTCTTACTGAGCTGGAAAGCCTCATACTCCATTTCCACAACACATTTTAGAGGATCTGACCTGAAACATGCCCACAGTTTCATCAATTGTGTTAGGATGTATTTCTCCATTGGCAAGGGAAATACTTAAATCTCTAATTTTAAGAGTTATTACTATGTGATCAGCAGATGGCTGGCAGCTGGTGTGAGATGGAGGGCAGGGACATAAGGGCGCTGGCATCACACATCGTGTGACAACACTTCCAGGAGAAAACAGGAAGTAACATCACATCACTCTAGAAGTGACTCCAGCAATTTCTAGGGTGACAGGACATCACATTATGCTGTGTGCAATACCAGTGATTTTTTCCCCCCGCCAGCCACTGTGCCAAGTGGAGGCAGGAAGAAAGAGTAGCAGCAGGACATCAACTGCCATAGCAGGGGACCTGGTAACCCTAGATCAGGGCTCTAGTAGCAACAGTGTCATTTAAAAAAAAACTCTGAATGCAAGTATTGTCTGTAGCCAGAACTAATGTTTTAGTGACTGGAGACAGAACAGAAAGACAAAGGCCCAAGAACATCTTTGCCACTGGCATAAGTTTTATGTACTTCTACAGTACTAACCAATGGAATATCACATACTCAACCACTTCAGAAGCCCAACTTTGTACAGTAGGGGTGTGCAATCCCCTCCCTTTTTGGTTCAGGTATATTGAACTGAAAAAAATTCAGGTTTCCTGAAAAATCCCAGATCCCAATACCAGTGTGGTATTCAGATCCAGGATTTTAAGGAAATCCTGATTTTTTTTCGGGTCCAATAGACAGAGAAAGAAGAAAAAATGGGGGGGGGGGGGAAATGTACATCCAAAGCGATGCCCACAGGCACAGCTGACCCTGGGCTGACTTCTTGTGAAGCCCAGTTTAAACTGGGCTGCAGAAGAGGCCAAAGCCAAACCGAGGTGGCGTGGAGCTCTCAGCTCCTGCTGAGAGCTCCACCCCGGCTCTCCTGCTGAGAGCTCCTCCCCGGCCAACCCTGGGCTGACTTCTCTTGCAGGCACAGTTTCATCTTAGCTGTGCTAGGGGGTGCTGGCACACAACATTTCAGAGGGCTGCTCAGAGCTTCAACTCACATTTTTTCCCTTCTGTGAGAAATAATGGAGAATCGGGGCACCTACTTCTGGGGCCCATAGAATTGGACCCCCTGGTCCAATCTTTTTGAAACTTGTGGGTTTTTTTGAGGAGAGGCACCACCAGCTATGCTGCAAATCTGGTACCTGTACTAAAAAAAACAGCCCCTCTGAGCCCCAGATACCCACAGATTAATTCTCCATTATAGCCTATGGCAGTGGTGTCAAACATGTGGCCCGTGGGCCAGATCAGGCCCCCGGAGGGCTTCTATCAGGCCCACAGTGGAACTGGCTGTCTCCTGCTTCTTCTTCCAGTTCTGCTGCTGCATCGTAGCTTGCTTTGCCAGACTCTCAATTGCTCAAGAGAGATAGATAGGAAAGCTTCTGTTCCCTGCACTGGCTGAGGCTCCTCTCCCTCCCCCTTCCAGGGAGAGAGAGGGAACAAGCTAGAGCTTGCTTCCTGGCCAGGCTGCCTCAATCGCACAGGAGACAAAGGGAAGCTTTCTTCCCTCCATTGGCTGAGGCTCCTCCCCGAAGGAGGGTGGGAAGAAGGGAGAGCTTGCTTTGCTTGGCTGCCTCAATCGCGTGGAAGAAATACAAAGTACCTTTAAGACTAACAAAGTTTTATCCAAGGTATGAGCTTTTGTGTGCCTTGCTATAGTGTGTGTGTTTTGTTGGGCTTGTTATGCTGTGGCTCTCCTGGATGCAACTGGGTTCCCTCCCCCTTTTCACCTTATTCACGCCCTCATGATCCAATCTTGCTCAGTAGGAAAGCAATGTGAACTATTTAGATGAGGAATAACAGCAAGCAAGGTGGATTAGGCTGAGAGTGTGTGTCCAGACTAAGTTCACCCAGCACATTTCCTTTGGGGATTTTGAACTTAGACTTCCCAGATAGTAGGTTGATAGTGACCACCAATGCTCCCTCTAAGCTGTGGAGTCTTGTGAGCAAAAATTCTACTTTGTGAGCTACTGAAATTAAAGTTGTGAGTGAGCAATTTGGCTACTGCATAAATTAGTTTGCTCTGGAGCCATCCTTCCTGAACTAAGACAAAAATCTGTGAGCCAGAAGCTAAAAAACTGTGAGCTTGCTCACACTAACTCAGCTTAGAGAGAACATTGATGACCACTGAGGAAGACTATAGTTTTGTAGACAAACACATAGCCCTCAGTCTGTGTCATGGCGCCTTCTCATGTTCTTGACCAGAATACAAAGCAATTTATGTACAAAATCTCACAATGCCCAGCCAATGGGTCCTAGGTAGGGGTGTGCATTTCGGCTTCGTGGAAAGCCGAAAAAAGCCGGAAAACTCCGTTTCGGGTTTTTCTGTGTTTCCCGGATAAGAGGAATGCTGCAGTGTGCTTCCCTGGTATCCCGGTAAAAAACAAGCCGAGAAATCCGGCTTTTACCGGGTTTTCGGCATTTCAGGGGTTAAAGAATTATCATAGCCTCAGGGGGGCTTAACTGCCTGGAAGGCCAAAAGCTTAGTAACAGTTTAGTTACACTTTCGTTTCCCGGGGTGGGGGGTGGGGGTTCTGTAGCCTCTTTCCCACCTTTTGCTAATGATCCCAGGGAGGGAGGGGGAGTAGGGACTGTGGATAGCCAATCAGTGCAATGCATTTCCAGTTGCAAACTTTGCAAACATCTATGGAACTCCCAGGGACTGGCACTGGCAGCCAATAGGATTTTGGTATCCGCTCTCTGGCCATTCACAGAAAGTTTTCTGTTAGGAAACCTCTGTGTATGCCCAGAGATCATAAAAGCAGACCTGTCCTGCACTCTCCCTTGACTCTCTTCCTGTTCCTGGACGGCTGGTGCTGCTGTACTGGTCAGAGAGTTGAGAGCTTGGCTTGGAGAGTGTGGCTGGCTGCTGCCCCTGCTCTCTGAGCCTCTGGCCTCTCCTCCCAGCCTGGCCTGCTTGCCTGCCTGCCTGGAGTGAGCTCAGAGTCACTGCTGCCTGGAGTCTGCTGCAGGGTTTAAATTTTAGGGCATTTTTTATATTCTGGGTTGGGGGCTTAGGAGCTGAGGGTAGTGGGGTGGTTGTGGGGGGGGCTCTGTTAGGGCTCTCTCTAGGGCTCTCTCTGTTTTTTGGGGGGGGCTCTCTCTTTTTTGGTAAGCTGACATCATGAGACGAGGCAGAGAGGCTACTTCCTTGGCCAGATGCGTGCAGGGCTGCCTTCTATGTTAAGTTAAACAGAACACCACGCACGGCATCTGACTAAGTGGGCTGCACATTCACTTCACCGCAAGTCGGTGTCAGAATCAGTTAATTCTGTCAATGTAATCTCAATGTAATCTTGCATGCACACTTTGTATTCTGTTATTTCTTTATGTATTGGACCTGTATTTTCTCCTGTCTGGATCGGGAGGGTGACAACCCCTAGGGTGAGAACAAGGAGGCCTCTCATCCCTGCCTCCGCATTCCAGCTGCTCCGGCAGTAACTTCAAGGGGAGGAAGGCTCTCATCTCTTATCTATGCTAAAGAACCTTGGAGCCATGAATTGTTATGTGAACGGAGGGGTCTGGTTTGGAAAGGGAAATTTACTGCTTAACACCTCACTTTTTTCCTGTGTGAACCAAACGGTCAAGACACCTTTTAGCCCGCCAATTTTCCCTCCTGGGGATTGGCTACCTATGGGTAATTCAAACTCCTTGGAATGGTATAATAGACCCGCTTGTATTATTTGTCTCATCTCTGACAATACCCCGAGACGCTGTACTAATGTAGGAATAGGCAATAAAGAACTGTGGTTAACCAACCGAGATCTGATCCTTGACTACTTTGAACAGGACTCTCACAGATTGTCAGAGATCCTTGATTGGGACTCAGTCGTTCCTGACCATGTCAGAAGACGATCTCGTCCCCCTCAAACCTACCACCCCAGAGGAGGCCCCTACTACCCCGACGGATCCGGGGGACGGGGGTGGAGGCGGCGGAGGAGGTCCCGAGGTGCCGGTGACCACGAGCCAGGGGGCTTACTACATTCCGCGCCGCCCGATTACCCATCAGAGCGTGACCCCCCAGTACACCTGGAGCCACTTCGGGGGCCGATCCGTGACTTCGTGGGTGCACGACAGGAAAGGGGTGAGAGTTCCGCTCACCGGCGACCAGCTCGATCGAGGGAGACCGAGCTACCTAGGAGACGACCGCGAGCCGATCCGCCGTGGAGGACCGCGTCGCCAGCCTCCCGAAGAGGAGACACTGGATTTGTATGGGCCCGATCCGTATCGAGAGGAGCAGACGGTCCCGCTGGATCAGATGATGGGAGACCTGCGGCTGCAACTCACCTCCGAGCTCCGCGAGTTGGCCCTCGATCTCCAGCACCAATTTCGAGACGCTATGGTGGCGATGCAAGGCGCCCTCCTCGGTCAAGGAGTCGGAGCCCCACAACAGCAGCCAGCACCCGGAGGGGTTCCGGCTCAGCCGCAGGCGCCCGCTCTACCGGCGCAGCCAGCTCCGCCGGTCGTCCCGGCTCCAGTTCCGGGGCCCGTTCCCGCGCCGGCCCCAGTCCCGGTCGCGCCGGCCGCTCGCCCACCCCCTTCCGACCCGCTGACGACTACTTTCGATGGGGACCCCGAGAAGCTACGTTTCTTCACGCTCGAGATCGGGAGATTCCTGGACAGTTGGGGCCACCTGTATCCTACCGAGAAGGATCGCATAGGCTACATCGGATCCAAGCTGAAAGACACCGCCAGCGATTGGTATGTGAGCCTGCACGACAACCCTGGCCCTGAGTTGCGTTCCTTGAACAACTTCATGTGGGCTCTTCGGCACCAGTTCGAGGACCCGCTGGGTGAGGAAAAAGCCAGAAATCAACTGAGAAAGCTGTTCCAAGGAAGATCGTCAGTGAGAGAATACACTGAAAAGTTCCGGCGCATCGCTGCCAAAATCCACGGATGGCCGGAGGAACTCTTCATGGAGAAGTATTGGGAGGGTCTAAACCCGGAAATCTACGAGACTGTGCTGCTAGGGGGCCGCCCGGGCACACTGACTACCTGGATGAGGGCGGCCACCGACATGGAAGAACGCTTCGCCCTAATCAAGATGGGAGCTTCCGCAACCGCCGCTATCAGAGCAGGCCCACGAGCGAAGCCCCGATCCAATGTACAAGATGTCCGCGACGCGAGGTTCCGACAAGGGTTGTGTATGAAGTGCGGGGAGAGTGGCCACTTCGCCTTAGCGTGTCCAAGAGGAGGTGGGAAGGGCCCGAAGACCTCAACCCCAGGACCCGCGAGCACCCCGACTCGGGGGAAGACCCCCATGAAACCCCGGGCTTTGCAGCTGGAAGGGGCGACAAGTGAGCAGGGAGAGCTGGAGCTGATGGAAGCCCAGATGTCGGGAAACTCCAACGGCCTGCAGTGAGCGGCGCAGAGCTGCAGGTCCCCCACAACGAAGCGCCATCTCCGGTGAGCATCCCTGGCCCCTTGTTGTATATGGTAGTAACTGTGGTGACCCCAGGATCAGGCACCCACATGAGGGTCCGCGCTTTAATTGACTCTGGGTGCGCGCGAGACCTAATCAGCCCCCTAGTAGTGGAGGGGCTGGGACCTAAAGTCACCCCGTTAGCGGAACCCCTGAAGTTTACCCAGATGGATGGGTCCGAAATGAAGGAGGAGTGCATAGCAGAGACTGAGAGCTTAATTTTGGGGACGGGGGACCACTGGGAGAAGAGAGCTTTCGTCATAACCCCTAATGCCCAATTCCCTATGGTGTTAGGTAGCCCTTGGCTCGGGGCGCACGACCCCTACATAAAATGGAGCGAGGGGAAGATTTCGTGGGTAGACGAACGCTGCCAGAGCCACCGCTGGGACCCAGGATGGGGTCCCGGGCCCCCCAGCCCGCCGTCTCCTGCGGCCGCCCTCGCTCTCGTCCCTGCCATGGTGCCTAAGGAATATAGAGACTTGCTGGAAGTGTTCAGTGAGACCGAGGCGGACGAGTTGCCCCCCCATCGGCTGTCGGACTGTGCCATAGAGCTCCTCCCAGGCGAGAAGCTTCCAAAGGGCAAGTTGTATTCCATGAGCCCGGCGGAACGGGAAGAGCTGCGGAAGTTCTTGGACAAAAATCTGGCTAGGGGGTTTATCCGCCCCGCCAAGTCCCCTTTTGCGGCGCCCGTGCTGTTCCGAAAGAAAAAGGATGGCGGCTTACGATTGTGCACGGATTATCGGGGGCTAAACGCAGTCTCCACCTCTAATGCTTACCCCCTCCCGTTAATAAAAGACCTTTTGGCGGAGGCGGCCAAGGGGAAGATTTTCACCAAGTTGGATCTGCGAGATGCCTACTTCAGGGTGCGCATAAGGGAGGGGGATGAACCCAAGACTGCTTTTAACACCCCCCTGGGGCAGTTCGAATACCTCGTGATGCCGTTCGGCTTAAGTGGCGCGCCCGGGGTCTTTATGAGTTTAATCAATGAAGTGTTGCACAAGCACCTATTTAAGGGCGTGTTATGTTACATAGATGATATCTTGATCTATTCCACTGATAAGAACGAACATGTGACTTTGGTCAGAGACGTACTGTCAACATTACTAAAAAACCAGCTGTTTGTGAAACTGTCTAAGTGCGAGTTTCACCGCGAGTCTGTGGACTTCCTGGGCTACCGCATTTCTCAGAAGGGGTTGGAAATGGACCCGGGGAAGGTGGAAGCGGTGGTGCAATGGGAGGCTCCGCGAACGAGAAAGCAGCTGCAGAGCCTATTAGGATTTTGTAACTTCTATCGGACTTTCATCAAGGACTTTGCCAAAGTCACCCTTCCCTTAATGGACTTGTTGAAAACCAAGGGGAGGGGTCCCGAGGCGGGAAAGCCGGGAGAGAAACTGGCGTGGAATGGGGAGTGTCAGAAGGCATTTGAGGCTTTAAAGACTCTTTTTACCTCGGAGCCCATTTTGGCGCACCCGGATGAGACTAAAGATTTTATAATCCATGTTGATGCCTCGGATGTGGCAATGGGGGGGGGCCATCCTACAAAGGGACTCGGAAGGGAAACTGCACCCCTTAGCGTACATCTCAAAGAAGTTTAATGAAACAGAGAGGAATTGGTCAGTGTGGGACAAGGAAGCTGCGGCCATTAGATTGGCGCTCACTACCTGGCGCCACTGGTTAGAAGGGGCGCAGACTCCGTTCGAAATATGGACGGATCATAAGAACCTAGAAGCTTTACGCACACAACGGTCCCTCAACGCCAAACAACTGCGCTGGGCTGACTTCTTCTCAAAATTTAACTTTGTGTTAAAGCATTTTCCTGGGAAGGCTAATTCCCTGGCAGACGCGTTGTCCAGATTGCCCCAACACGAGAGTCTGAAAGAGGAGGTATTCGATTCCATGTTCTCCCCCCAGCAGCTGGGAGGAGCGGTTGTCACCAGGAGCAAAGCAAAGAAAGCTGAGCTAACCACTGGGGACTGTCAATGGGGGGAGGAATATGCTCCTGAGGAAATAGAGGAATTGGAAGCGGTGGGAGAGTGCGAGAAAAGAGAGGACAATTGCTGGCTCCATGGGGGCAAATTAGTGGTGCCTAAAACCAAACGCAAAGAAATCCTGCTAAATTGTCACTCTTCCAAGCTCGCCGGGCACTTTGGATTCCTAAAAACTCTTAACCTAATCCAACGTCAGTTCTGGTGGCCGCGCATGCGTCGAGACGTCTCGGATTTCGTCTCGGCGTGTCAAACCTGCTTAATGTGTAAAAAACGGGGGGGCAAAGTCCCGGGATTGTTACACCCCCTACCCACGGCTTCCAGGCCCTGGGAAGACATAGCCATGGATTTCATTACCAATTTGCCCCCATCAAAAGGAAAAACAGTGATCTGGGTAGTGGTAGACACTTTCTCCAAACAAGCCCATTTCACTCCCTTCAAACAGTTACCCACCGCCAAAGGGATGGCTAAAGCCTTCTTTAACCAGGTGATAAAATTACATGCTTTTCCGCGAAGGGTGGTATCCGATCGCGGAAGTCAGTTCGTTGCCACCTTCTGGCGGGAGCTTTTGAAGTTAATGGACATAGAGCCTGCCTTGAGCTCGGGTTACCATCCAGAAACCGATGGCCAATCCGAGCGAACTAATCAAATTCTGGAGCAGTTCTTAAGATGCTACACCAACTACCACCAAGATAATTGGGTGGAATTACTACCCTTTGCAGAATATAGCTACAACAATGCAGTGCATTCCTCCACTGGGGTCTCCCCTTTCATGGCAGTGGGAGGCTTTGAAGGTAAACCGCTCCCCACCCTCAAAGAAGACCCCCAGGCTCCCCCCTCAGACTTTAAAAACTGGTGGTCCAGTCTCCAGGACTCCTGGCCGTTGATTGGTAAAGCCTTGGACCATGCCAAGGAGGACTATAAGAAATATGCTGATCGCGGCCGAGCACCGGGATGGGACCTTCAACCCGGGGACTCAGTTTATCTCTCTACCAAAAATATCCACGGGTTGCAGCCCAGCAGAAAATTGGGATGGAAATATGTTGGACCTTATAAAGTGCTACGAAAAATCTCTGATGTCTCCTTTGAACTGGAACTGCCCAAATCACTAAGTTCTATACATCCTGTGTTTCATTTCAGCTTGCTGAAGAAAGATCCTGGGCCGAATGCATGGCATCCAGTTCCTCCAGTTCCTCCTCCACTGATGAAGGAGGGGAGTCCACACTACGAGATAACTGAAATCCTGGATTCCAAGACAAAGAGGGGCCACTTGTATTATTTAGTTAGATGGTTAGATTTTGGCCCGGAACACAATGAATGGATTCGTTCTGAACATGTCCATGCCCCCAAGTTAACCAAACTGTTCCATAAAATGTTCCCTGAAAAAGCTAGGTGAAGGGAATTATGGGGAGGGCAGGGTGTCAGAATCAATTAATTCTGTCAATGTAATCTCAATGTAATCTTGCATGCACACTTTGTATTCTGTTATTTCTTTATGTATTGGACCTGTATTTTCTCCTGTCTGGATCGGGAGGGTGACAACCCCTAGGGTGAGAACAAGGAGGCCTCTCATCCCTGCCTCCGCATTCCAGCTGCTCCGGCAGTAACTTCAAGGGGAGGAAGGCTCTCATCTCTTATCTATGCTAAAGAACCTTGGAGCCATGAATTGTTATGTGAACGGAGGGGTCTGGTTTGGAAAGGGAAATTTACTGCTTAACACCTCACTTTTTTCCTGTGTGAACCAAACGGTCAAGACACCTTTTAGCCCGCCAATTTTCCCTCCTGGGGATTGGCTACCTATGGGTAATTCAAACTCCTTGGAATGGTATAATAGACCCGCTTGTATTATTTGTCTCATCTCTGACAATACCCCGAGACGCTGTACTAATGTAGGAATAGGCAATAAAGAACTGTGGTTAACCAACCGAGATCTGATCCTTGACTACTTTGAACAGGACTCTCACAGTCACACACTTTGGGCGAATTCCCTTGTGCAGACTGGGGTTGGACTAGATGACCCTTGAGGATCCCCTCCCCAGTCCATGGGGAGTCTAGCTTGGGCCACATGAGACATGAACGGATGTATGTCAAGGGAAGCTGACACGTGCCTGGAGAGACAGACAGGGGCTTCCTTGGATGGAGGAAGGGAGACCCACCTTCTGATCTAACAAGAAATGGCACTTTGTTCCTCCGACTAAGTGGGCTGCGTTCACTTCACAGCGAGTCAATTTGAGCAACCCATTGTTCAGGACAGGGCCCAGGACAGGGGTCCACTGGGGGCATGTGTGGAGGGGGAGGTGCTTGAGATTTTCCTGCACCATGTGAGGTTGGACTAGGTGACCTTGAGGGTCCCCTCCCAAGTTCTACTAAGTTCCAACCAAGTTCCTTCCAACTGTAGCCGTGGAGTCTTGGGCCACATCTTTTCTGGTAAGCTGACATCATAAGATGAGGCAGAGAGGCTACTTCCTTGGCCAGATGCGTGAGTGGCCACCTTCTGTGTTAACTAGAAATCCACTCCAAGCATCCGACTAAGTGGGCTGCACGTTCACTTCACAGCAAGTCACACACTTTGGGCAAATGGAGGGGGAGGTATTAGTGAATTCCCTTGTGCAGACCGGGGTTGGACTAGATGACCCTTGAGGGTCCCCTCCCCAGAGTCCATGATGAGTCTAGCCGTGCACTGCAGACAGAGTCTGCTTGGGCCACCTGAGACACACGAGCAGATGTATGTCAAGGTAAGCTGACACATGCCTGGAGAGACAGAAGCACTTCCTTGGCCGGAGGAAGGAAGACCCAGTTCAGATCTAACAAGAACATGGTTCCTCGTTTCTCCAGCTAAGTGGGCTGTGTTCACTTCACAGTGAGTCAGTTTGAGCAAATCATTGTTCAGGACAGGGCCCAGGGTCTGCTGGGGGTGCGAGTGGATGGGGAGGTGTCTGAGACTTTGCCACGCTGTATGTCGGGTTGGATTGGATGACCTCAAACTTGGGTCGCTGTGCTGTAAGGGCTACAGGCATTCTCCATTGCTGGGAGAAGCTCCAGTCCACTCCAGGAGGCTGGCACCCACCATAGTTCACCAAGACGGAGACAAAGACTCCTTTTGCACTAAGGTTTCTTTCTGTCACATTGCGCAGGTCAACTCCTGCCCCCTCCAACATACCTGAAAGGATTATGCTAAACGAAGTTACCTAGCAGCTAATCTTCCTCCCATCAAGTGGCCAGCTAGGGACATTAAAGAGACAAAAGGATGGCCTGCCCTGGCCCCAGGGAGTCATCGAACATTGCCCAGGTGTCAAGTTCCTGTCTAGCTAATTGCTAATCCTAAATTAAAGCAATTCGGTTAACAGTGTGTGTGGAGGGGGATGCCTGTAGAATGGGACCCCCTGGTCCAATCTTTTCAAAACTTTGGGGGTCCTTTGGGGAGAGGCTTCAGCAGCTACAGTCCAAATTTGGAGCCTCTACCTCAAACCCCCTCCCCCCAGCCCCCTGGAAACTTTTCAGACTTTTTTGCCATTGATTACAATGGCCCCATAGGGTATAATGGTCCCAAAAAATTCAGGAATACCGAAAATTTTCGGTTTTCTACCCTATACTGATATAGATATTCAGGTTTTATCCAGGAATACCAAAAAAATTGGGTACAATATATCCGAATCCGAAAAATACCGAATTTTTTTTTTTTGCACACCCCTAGTCCTAGGCTCAGAACTCTGAGCATGAGATTTCTGTGGTGAATGTCAATAAATCATAAGTAGGCTTTCAGCTTACAGATACACACCTGAGCAGCATACTCAAGATTGCAACAAGATTGCAACAGACATTTTGATGCAATAATTCAAAGCAAGAGGTGTCAGTTATCAGACACTGTTAAATAAACAAAATATTGCAAGAGTGCTAATGCTTTAAGCATGTTTTTATTTAAAGTAAAAAAAATCTTTATGCTTGTGTCCTTTATAAAGTTTATATCTCTGCTACATGGCATTACATTTTATGACACAAATGGCTCGGCCCAAAAAGGTCTCATTTGCATCAGATCTGGCCCTCATAACGAATGAGTTCAACTATAATGGTACCCATAGGCTATAATTGAGCCAGAATCACCATTTTTTTTACACATCCCTATTGTGCTTTTCAGTATGATATATAAGCTGCCCTGAGTCACAGGGAAAAATGGGATATAAATATTTGAACAAATAAGTAGTTTGGGTAGGCTGATAACATTTAAGCAACTTCCTGTTTGTTAGGTTAGGCAGGGTTCTATCAGTGATCGTTCTACCTCTGTTATACTTGACCTGTAATGCTGGTTGTCATATTTCACTAAAAAAACAAAGTAGACTGCAAGAGTTTTTTTCTCCCCTAAGTCCTGGTATGTTTTCTAAGGGTCAGTGTAAGGTGACAGTTCAAGCCCAAGTTGACCAATATAGTGGACTGGGGCAGGCAGACCTGTTCTCCAGAGGCCAGATCAACTAATATAGTGGTAAGGGGCAGGGAGACCCATTCTCCGGAGGCCAGGTCTACCAATGTAGTGGAAAGGGGTGGGCAGACCTGTTCTCCAGAGGCCAGATCAACCAATATAGTGGAAAGGGGTGGGCAGACCCGTTCTCCAGAGGCCAGGTCTACCAATATAGTGGAAAGGGGCAGGGAGACCCGTTCTCCGGAGGCCAGGTCTACCAATGTAGTGGAAAGGGGTGAACAGACCTGTTCTCCAGAGGCCAGATCAACTAATATAGTGGAAAGGGGTGGGCAGACCCGTTCTCTGGAGGCCAGGTCTACCAATGTAGTGGAAAGGGGTGGGCAGACCTGTTCTCCAGAGGCCAGATCTACCAATATAGTAGAAAGGGGCAGGGAGACCTGTTTTCTGGAGGCCTGGTCTATTCCTGTAGAGGACAACGTTTTGTGTAATAAAATTTGGATTGATTCTGTTTTCTCTTATAATGTCTAAATATAGTTTAAAAGGATTCATTCTGAGATTTTTACAAGGATGTGGAAATGATCTAAAAATAATTTATGCAATAGTCAAATGTAGATCCACTCACAACTTTAACGCTACTAGCTTTTTTCGCTCATGAAGTAGAATTTTTGCTCGCAACACTGTGGGGCTTAGAGCGAACATTGCTTGCAGCTTGGTTTAAACCGAGTAGAAAGAGGAGCCAACCAGCCCCAGCTGAAGCAGTTCAGAGCTCTCAGCTCTTGCCGCCCTGGGATGACTTGGTTTAAACCAAGTGGCAAGAGGAGTCAGCCTCAGTTGAGGCTGATCCTAAGCTGACTTCTCTCACAGCCCGGTTTAAATAAACAGCTGTTTGCCAAGAACATCTCTGCCTCTGACGTAAGTTTTATATTCTTCTACAGTATTAACCAGTGGAATATAACATACTCAAGTGCTTCAGAAGCCTAAAACAGCTGAGAGGTGGAAGCAATTTCCTCCTGCCTCTTGCTCTTTTCAGATCTATCAGTAATTCCTGAATATATCCCAGATCTTCTCGGGATTTCCCACTGGTCTCCCTGAGAAAAACCGGATACATTTGGGATGCCGAAATATACCTGAAAAATACCGATAAGGTATTTTTCAGGTGTATTTTTGGCTCAGGTAGATCCCAATGCACACCCCTATTGTACAGTATACTACTTCCCTCTAATGGGGAAAAAAGAGAATTGCAGCCTCTAGAATCCAAGAAAAAACAGGTGTCAGGCTATAGCAAGCTTTCCAGGGATAATTATTACATATTTTCTTAATATATTGTAAGTTACACACTTGCACATAAAAAGTGTATGAAACAACCTAAGAATGGCTATTCATTTGAGTTCCAAAATGCAGAACTTGATTCAAGGAATGTAAATAGAGTGGAGGCTTAAGAAGTGTGTGGATGTGAAGGGTTAATGTCAGCACCTTGAACTAGACCCTGAGGCATACTAGCAGGTAATGCAGCTGATATAATACAGTTTGAACAGGTTCACATCTCCCATCATCTACAAGAATAGGATCCCGCTGCATTCTGAACTAGCTGAAGCTTCTGAAGTATCTTCGTGTGCACCCCCATGTATAGAATATTTTATTAGTTTAATCTCTAGTGGGTGACAAAAGTATGTGTTAGCCAGCAAGGCACTTTTCTGTGCTCTTATGGATTTTTATATCCATAAGTTTGAACTCTGTGTTGCCAGCAGTGGTAGGGTCTTGCGCTTTCTTCTTCACATAGGAGCCAGCTCCAGCCCAAGCCAGGAGGCTGACACCCCAAACAGTTCACCCAAGACAAAGATAAGGGATTCCTCTTGCCATGAGGTTTCCTTATGTCAGACATCCGCTGGCTAACCCCCACTCCCCCACTATACATCTGGATAGTTATGCTAACTAGCCTGCCTAGCAACTAATGTGCCAGCCATCAGATACTTGGCTAAAACCATCAACTGACAATAGGTATGGCCAGGTGAGTCATCGGACCCCAGACTCAGTGTCTGTTTCCTGGTGAAGTCATACTTTTGCAACACTGACCAAACCCCTGGACCTCCTCCCTTTGTTCACCTTTAACCTATAGCAAGGTCCAACAGGGACGGACCGCCTAGTAGGAGTGTTAGTGGGTTGTGGTCTGCAAAGCCCGCCCCAAGACCCCCAATAAAAGTCCAAACCGAGAGTCACTCGGCCTCTTGAGCCGTCGCCCTCTATCTTACCTATTGACCCTTCAATCCAGCTTTCTGTCCCCAATCCTTGCCTCCATCTTTAAACCCCTTTTTCTCTCTCTGGACTCGCGATCCAGGAGAACCACGTGGTCTTGCCGGTTCAAGCCTCGTGGCCCCATAGCTTTTATACCTTTCTTCCCCAAATCCAATTCATCTTGACATCGGACAACGCATCTAAGGTAACGTGCTTTCCCCACCAACGAAACCTGCTCATGCAAAAGTGCTACTTTCTCTCTTTATTTTATTAGACCTGTAAGATTGTGTGTGTGATGACGATTTTTGTATGCTTGATTACATGATCCAGTAAACAACATTGAACTTGGAACCCGTCTCACGTGCCTCTTTCCTTGAGATCTCCCGGGAGGGGTGGGACCCTGGTATAGTTGGCAAGAACCCGTGTATTCTGCTGATTGCTAAACGTAAATTAAAGCAATTCGGCTAACATATGGATGAACCTTCTAAGACCCTAGGAAGGAGTGGAGTTTATGCAGCAGCTGATAAAAATTATTTTCAGCTACTGCAGCCACACGCTTATAAAAAAGCAGGAGCTGGCCAAACAAAAGACCCTGATGTTGATTTGTGCCAGTGAAATACTTGTTACAAGCAATATCATCCCCATTTAATTTTCTACCCGTTTTTTGTCAGTGGGGCTTGCAGATTGCTGTTCAGTGCTTCTTCTAACATCTTCAGGCAGTGCTCTCTAGCCTGAAATCAAATGAGAATCAGTGAAAGGTGATTCCAGGCTGTAGTTATTAAACAACAAGTAAAGGACCATTTCCAACAATGCAGTGCTTAAGCAGTTTTTAGCATTCTGCCTACCTCAGCTCTAGTAGGCAGCATGGTAACCATGCTTACCCAAAATTTTCTTAAAAGAGTAACTTGTTCCATTCATTTACTGATCAGACAAGTTTTCTTTTTCTCTTCAACATACAGTGGTTATGAACTGCATTCTTGGGCAAGCATGCATAACAACTGGTTACTGCAGATTCAGATCTGCACAAAACTGCAGGTGTCTGGAATGGCGGTGCATCAACAACTTAAGCTTTAGGAGAAATGACTATAATCAGAACTTGAAAGACTTTTCTGCAGTTTCAGAACCACACTTTGAAGTTACATGACTACTTTTTAGACTTTTCTCATCTGGATTGTAGGGACGATCTGAGACTGGGATGCTAGCCAGGTCAAAGTCCATGCTTCTCCACCCCTCCCTGCTACACAATGAGCACTGTATAAACCCTTCTGCAAATAGTATACTCTTGAGACAGATGTCTCTCATTCATGTGGATTCCAACCTCCCTGCTACACAGTGAGCGTTGCCCCATTAAAGCTGACAATCACTTCTGCAAACAGCAGGCTCCTGAGACAGTTGTCTTATCCAGTTGACTGATTCCATGTTGACCCTGTCTACTGAATGCTGACGCTGGCGTGTAAGTCTGGGTATGTTTAAAAATAAACTGCTCGCTGCCAGGGGCAGACTTGAATTTTCTCCTTCAAACTCACTTGTCTCATGTGCAAGTCCTTCATCTGGCGCCCGAACAGGGACATGTGAGAGGATCACACTATGACTCACCAGCGCCTGGCATAGGCCCCTTGAGTGCACTCGTTTTGGTCGTCGGGACTCCACGATCCCATCAACTGGTGAGTATGGGCGGAACTTTAACACTCCTCTAACAACAGCATGCGAAGGAACTTAGGTATTTGAAACAGGCTTGTGGCGGGTCTGCAACCCTGTCTCAAATACAGACTCTTTTGAAACTCACTGAAAAAGAGTGCCCCTGGTATCCTCTTGAGGGATATCTACAACTACGCCAATGGGGAAAAATTGGAAAGGCTCTTTACTCCCCCCTGAGGGCAGCAGTGGAGATGCTGTATGTCTGGCATCAGGCTTGACATGCAGTAGAGATGCATGGCCCCGTTCAGGAAAAAATGAAATTAACTGACAACCCTCCCCCTTATTTGGTCTGTCAGGTGGCCACCCCATTGCCCACTGTTCCCAGTCCACCGGCTGGACAGCCTCCAGCTCCAATGGCCCCCACTTGTAATTCAACCAGGGGACCAGCCAACCGCCCAGGGAACCTGGTCCGCCAGGTCCTTGAGACAGAACTGGAGCATGGGAATGCTGATTTGGAAGATCTTACTGAGATGTTAAGTCTCTGTCCTGTTCACTATACTGGTCAACAGGACGCCAATGGCCACAACATTGTGGAGTACAAACCCCTGCCTTATAACTTGCTTATGGAACTCCACAAGGGGATCCAGGACATGGGTCTTGGCAGTCCCTATGTCCAAGGGCTTTTAGAGGCCACCATGAGAAATCATCTCTTGGTCCCAGAGGATTGGAAAACCATCATACGTATGCTCTTAACTCCAGCACAGTATATGGTATGGGACAGTGAATATCAGCAGCAATGTCTTCAGTCTGGGGGGCAATACACAGCAGAGCTATGGATGTGGTCTTTTTGCCCCGGTAGATCAGCAAATTGTTCTACCTGAGGCCACATCCTTCACTGGATTCTGAACTGTATTATAATATTTGATGTTCTCTCTGCATCCTTTCCAAGTTATTAGAATTTCAATTTGGTAACTAAAGGTAGACAATATACTCTTGCTATGCTGCTGTATCATATACCTTTGATGCTATTCTTCCCTTAATATATAATTATACTGCAATATTTAAGATAACCCTTGAGCCCATTATAGCTGTGCAATATTCTTGACAGTTATTTCTACCTTTCAACACAATGGCACAATCAGCTGGTAGCAGAAAAGCAGACTTTTCCAAAACCTGTTTTTTCCAAATGCATAGTCTTTTCCTACCTTCACTGTGATTCTAGCTATTTTCCTGCTGGCCGCATCCTTCAAGGGACAATCAGCAGCTACCATGAAATACATACAGAGAGAAATGTAAAATATTCAAACTATATTGTCAGTCCCCATTTTTTTGTTTTGGCATGGTGCACTACCTCTTGCTCCAGATGGGCAGTTTGACTTAGATTATGCAAAATTCCATGGTAGTAGGATTGTTTGCCATTTCCCTTTTAGGCATTAAAAGAATGAACTGAGGATGAATTAGATTGGCATAGGGTGCCAGCTGATTTTTATACCTGGAAATCAGTGGTAGGGTTGGGGAAGCATAGTGCATGCTCTAGTATTTACATGGAAGAATTATACAATTTAGCATTTTATGGTCAGTAAAATCAAGGACAATTAGATTATGAATAATGATTAAATAGTAACTTTTGATTAAGTAAACAACAACAAAATAGCATGAATACTATTAAAATTCAAATACAAGTACATAAAAGCGTAAGTTTACTAAAATATTCAAGTGACGTGGTATATTCAACACAGAAATTTTGAGGTCTAATCCTTATTACCAAAACCAAAATTATTATGAACATGGCCTCTAAAGGCTTCAGTAAAATACAGATTTAGGTCCTGGAAACAGTGGCTTAAAAGAAAAAAATTAGTACATTATTAGACCAATTTACTGGAGTTTAAAAAGGGAATATTTGGAGAATTAAGACCCCAGTTACATCCAGGCAAGTCTTATAAAGGACATAGATATTAATTTAAATATATATAAATATATTTTTGAAAGAACAGATTGCCTTCCTATTCCCGCGACCCAGGGAGGGAAGCAGGAGCTCAGTCAGGTGAGTAGCAGAATCAAGGTGCAAACTCAGACAGAGAACCTTCAGCATTTGGAAGGAAATGGACATTAAGGTGCAATAAACTTAGTGCCACACAATTGTATAGCTAATGTTACTAAATATGCAAATTAACTGTAACCATTTTGGCTGTAATAGGTTTTCCATATGAATACAGGAATGAATGCAAGCAGGCAGTGATCTACCCAGCAATTTCTGACAAAGTTGGATTTAAACCAAATTTGTTTGAGTAATAGACCTTTATGCTTGATTATACTGGGCCTGACCAGTTAGTGTTAAAACAAAACAAAAACAAAAAACTTCCTGTTCCGAAAGACAAGTGGCTGGCTGTTTTTGCTATGAAAACGGCACAAGCAGGCTATATTTTATGATGGTAACTTTACTTAACTAGGATTCCTCAAAAGGAATCAGTTCTATGACCTTCCATTAAACCCTCATCTGTAATCTATGAAATAATGCAAAAATTACCTGGGGGAACAAAATTGTTTTTTTCAGCTTCTTTACCCTGAAAGAAAATTGAACAGAGAAACATCACGAGCAACCTGAAAGACTGCTCAATCCCTTATGAACTCCTCTGACTGTTATGATCATCTTCAGGTGCCCTGCTTTGAGTGCCTCCCACCTTTGGAAAACAGGTGGGTGGCAACCTGGGAGAGGGCCTTCTTGGCCATGGCACCGAAGTTCTGGAACTCTGTCCCCAGGGACATTTATCTGCCCCCTTCTGTTGCTGTCTTCCACCATTGGGCAAGGATTTTTTTGTTTCATTTGGTGGTCCCTCAAAGGATCCCTCCTTTCTAACCAACATTTTTATATTTTGTATGTATTTAAGGGTTCTGTATGTATTTTAACACTGTTTTAAACTATTTTAAAAGTTATTTTAGTAATGTATGTTTTATTATAATGGTTTTATAACATAACTTTATCATGTATCTTTTAAACTGTTCACCACCTTGGCAGCCCTTGTAAGGGCAGAAAGGCAGGATATAAATTTTGTAAATAAATCTTATGGAAAAGACCAGAAGGAACACATGATGCCCCAGGTCTTGCACCAGATTTTGGAATTTATGTTCAGATGACTTGAAGCCCCACATTTACGGAACAGTTTCTATTCTAAGCTAAAGCTGGCTCTTTGCTAAACTGGGTTAGGATTACTGTTTAAAAACTTCTTGTTTAAAAACCTTTAAAAAGACCATTCTAAGTATTTGGCTGTTATATTAATTTAAATCCCCAAAGCTCTCTTCTCTGTGTGAAGAGACAGGCAGACACCATGATCTATACAGATGGCTCTTGTCTCAGAAGATCACTTGAGTGAATGATATTCTCTTGGCAAATATATTGTAGACAAAAAGAGTAAGAAGCGCAGAAGAAAACCCTGCAGCTTCCTTCACTGGATACCTGGTTGTAAAACACTGTGGAAATTAAAGTGTGTTTGTGTGAAATCACACTACAGGGAAAGGAAAGAACAAGGCCCAGGTTCAACAACAGGAACAATGTTTTACAAGTTCTTTAGGACCTGCATGGTCCTAGTATGGACCTGATACCTTCTATGACGCTCACACTCTTTCTTTCAATAAGGCTCTGCCTTCTGCAGAAAGGCTATCAACTAACCTTGCGCAGCTTCATCTGTTGCTTATAAAAGTTACTCCATTCCTTTTTCCGATTCTCTTCATTGGTTTCATTCACACTCCCACTCTCTTCATCGTACCTGAGTAATGAGCCACAAAGAATTGGCAACTGAACAGGAATACTATGGACAAGGCCTAAAATCTCAAACTAATCTCAAACTGCAGTGATGTAGCCACTAGATCACTAGACCTCTGAGAAATGTGGGTTCAAGTTACCAGTTCATAGCTAGTCCTCCTTTCAAAGTGAGTTTGCCACATTTCCAAAGGCAGCTTTCGAGAACTCACCTGTTCCAAATTAATGTCTTCATTTATCCCTGTTGCCAAGGCCAAACAGCCATGTGCGTTAAGGTCAATCATGTCAGCACCGAAAGCATGCAAGATGAATATGAATGGTTATTTTTAGGGTCACCTACTCATAATGAACATCTTCCTTAATGAATCAAAAGGAAAATTCACCTTGCATAAAGGGAGTAGATTTATGGGGAGAAGTGCATCACTGAGAATTAAAGTATTAGCACCTTGAATTAAATGACTGCTCTTTTTTTAAACATAAGAATTAAGGAAGCTAACAGGATGCAATAAATGAGATGCCAAACAATGCAAAACTAACGCAATAGTTCGGGATATAACAAGGAAGTTTATTTCTGCAATTATTTGATTTTGAATATTACATCACACCCCAATACAAAAACTAGGTCAAGAAATGGTTAGCTTAAACACTTCCAGACTCCCCTGTCTTCATGAACCAATGCTTTAATTTCCCACTGAAGTTTTTTGTTATTGCCTACTAGTTTTTTCTGTCTAGCTATCAAGAAAAAGCCTTACGTTGCTGTGAACATATTTCAGAGGGTACTTAACAGATTCTAGAGTAAGTAGTGCACATCTGGGGTGCTTGCAGTTCTCAGTAAAGAGCAATGCCCTACTACTTGCATTGTGACCATTTTCACATTTTTAACTCAAGAACTACATCACTATCAGTTATGGGAATGTGCTTTTACTATACTTTTTGTCCAAAAAAAACTTTTTAGCCTATTCTCTGTTGGTCCCTTGACCTCTAAATCTAGCCACAAATCCAGTAGTCATCTGTCTACCTAAACTATGTAGACTTTATCTGTTAGTCTACAGTCTAGACTGTAGTTGATCGTGACTTCAGAGGTGACCTTACATATAGGAAAAGGAGCTCAGGATCTTTGTGCCTAAGTTTTAAGAAAATATTTGTCAGAAACATCAGCTGAATATTCAAGTGAAGGGACTGAAGAAAAAAAACCTGTCAGTAAAATTTGCTTCTGCCAAAGTCAGGTTACCAAACACATACTTGCTGAAGCCACCGTAGCCTCTTCTTCCTCCTTCATACAACTCTAGGACTGATGAGTAAGAAAAGGATCCAATCTGCGTCCTGTTCCAGCTACTGGTACATTGCTCCAGTGCTTCAAGATGCTTTTTGACAGCTGCTGGGTTCTTACAATAATCACAGCATTTGTTGCACTGTGGGATGGCATCCCCAAAGTATTTGGCTATGGCAGCATGACGACAGCTAAGAGACAAAAATAAAACCACTTTTGAGAAACAGTACTGTCTTCTTTGTCTATGCAAAGTCTCTGGGATCCTTACCCGTACACCCCAGGAAATCACTTGATAAACCAGATTAAATGGCTATCTACAACTAACACAAACACAGTCAAACACTGCCGCAACTTACTGAATTACAAACAGAGCAGTAGGACTCGCATATTATAGGGAAGAGATCTAACTGTGGCATAAACTTAAATTCTGCCAACTGCCAATCTCTAGTTACCCACTTGACCTCAAGACTCTGCAAACACTTTATATTTCCCCCATCCCCTTTTCCCTTCTGTACTCCACTTTTTTCCTGAGAATATTTATTTATTTATTTATTAAAAGACTCTGCTAACAGTAACAGGCACCAATATTCACACAAATCAATGAGACAGGGATTATGCCTACCTCTTGGCACCACACAATAATAGTTTCCATCTATAAAAAAGGTGATCCAACTGACCCAAACAATTACCAGACCATAAGTTTACTATCAGTGGTGGGCAAACTACATGCTTTTTTGCTTCCATCTTTGGATGGAAGATGAAGCCATATTGGGTCGAGAGCAAGCTGGATTCCATAGAGGTGCCTGTGCAGTTGACCAATGCCACACTCTCCAATTTATTGTAGATAAGTACACCAGCTCAAGAGATGGCATGCTAGCTGTCGCCTTCATGGATCTCACAGCAGTCTTTGACTCAGTGCCTAAACAAAGACTATGGGATAAACTGAACAAATCTACTATGGACAAGCACCTCCTCTTCCTGATTCAACAATTATACACTCAAGTCTACTGCTCAGGTGAGATGTGGTCCTGCTGGCGAACTGACCAAGGATATCCCACTAAACAGAGGCGTTAAGAAAGGATGCATTCTTGCTCCACTGTTATTTTATTCCTTAATGACTTAACTTCTTACATATCTGGAAATGAATTTCATCCGCCTTGCCTGGCCCATGTTAAATTACCATCTCTTATACACGGATGATACCGCCCTTTTATCAAGATCTGTGGTTGGCCTGCGCAAGCTCATAGGTTCCTTCTCGGAATATTGTTCCAGAGAGGGCTTTGTTATTAATGCTGCTAAGTCTAAGGTTCTTCTTTTTAGTAAAAAACAGAAGATAAAGAAGTATAAGTGGTCGGTAGCAGGTCAATTGATGGAGCAAGTTGAACATTTTAAATATTTAGGAATCATCTTTCAAAAAAAATCTTTCCTGGAAGGTGCACTTGAACTCTGCTGTTAGAGCCACTATGAGTACTGGAAAGGCCATCTCAACTTTATTATTCCATGGGTGGCCAATATGTTCCTGCAGCAGTCAAAGTATTCAACACAAAATTGCCGGGTCTGGATCAGTGCAGTAACAGACAATATTGACATACCTCCATTAGAGTTCCTACACAATATTCTGGGAACACCTCAGTGCATGTCTGGAATAGCCCTGAGAGCCAAAATTGGGGAACAGCACTCAATTTGAAAATAAGGACTCTAAAATCAAACCCAGATCTAAACATTCTCAGACTAGTTAAGCTGGACCACACACACATACTGCAAGGACCCAAGAGTTCTGTTTTCACAGCAACCATGGCCTCTTGCATCGCCTCAGTGCCTTTCAACTAGTTCAATCATTCTGGAGACAGAAAGCACAGTGGAAGTGAGTGGTTACATGAAGAAGAAGAGGAAGAAGAGATTGGATTTATACCCCACCCTTCACTACCCAAGGGAGTCTTAGAGCGGCTTACAAACTCCTTTCCCTTCCCCTCCCCACAACAGACACCCTGTGAGGTGGGTGGGGCAGAGAGAGCTCTGACAGAAACTGCTCTTTTTCAAGAACAGCTGTGCCAGAACTATGGCTTGCCCAAGGTCATCCAGCAGGAGCAAGTGGAGGAGTGGGGAATCAAACCCGGTTCTCCCAGATTAGAGTCTGCACACTTTTTTTTTTTGTAAAATTTTTTTTATTTTTCAAAACATTAAAATTAATACATTTATCTTATACAAATCCTTTTTTCCATATTATATAACATTTTGTTCTATTTGTATAATCTTATTTTTATATTGTATTGGCGGTTTCCCACCACATCTGAAGCATAACACATTTTCCACTTTATCCAAAATAGTAATACTTATATCTATGTTTACATTTCTGGTAACGGTCATATATCTTAAAAATACTTATATGCTAATTCTTACTTTCTATATTCTTATATAATTCTAAAATAAAAAACAACTTCATTATCTAATTATTTTTAATACATTCATATACTCTAATTCTATTGCTTTATGTTATTATAACCATGTATAAATGTAATTTTTCATGTCCCAGTATTTTTCAACATATTCTTTCAAATCTTTCCAATCTTCTAAAAAGGTCTCTGAGTACAGGTCATTCAACTTTCTAGTCCATTTATCCATTTCAGCCATATATAACAATTTTTTCAACCATTCCCACACATCTGGTATTTTTTCATTTTTCCAATTTTGTGCATACACCATTCTTGCTGTTGTTATCATATACCATATTATTGTCCTTTTCTTTACATTTATCTCTTCTAGTTTAAGTCCAAGCAATAACATTTCAGGCAACTTCTTAAATGTACATTTCAAAAATTTTTCCATTTCTGCATGTATTATAGACCAATAAGTCTTTGCTTTATCACAAGTCCACCACATATGATAAAAAGAACCTTCTTTCTTTTTACATTTCCAACATTTGTTAGACATATTCTGATTAATATTTGCAATTTTTTTGGTGTCATATACCATCTATACATCATTTTAAAACAATTTTCTTTTAGGTTATAACATGTAGATATACCCATAGCATTTTTCCATAAAAATTCCCAAGATTCCATTTCAATGTCTTTGTTAAAGTTTATCGCCCATTTTACCATTTGTTCTTTTACCATTTCATCAGCGTTAAACCATTTTAACAAAATTTTATACATTTTAGAGATCATTTTTTTCCCACCTTCCTCCCAAACTTGTTCTATTTCATTATTTTTTTCTCTAAAACCGGATTTTTTATCACTGCTATATATGTCATATATTTGTCTATATCTTAACCAACCATAATCAAAGTCCATCTGATGATGCTCCTTCAATATAAAGTCTTTACCATGTCTTGTTAATAAGTCTCTATACTTCAACCAATCTTGTCCTTTGTGACGTGATACTGGATTTAAAACTTCTGCGGGTACAATCCACATAGGTATCTCTTTTGGAAAAAAGTTTTTATATCTTGTCCACGTATCCATTAGTGTTCTTCTCAAATAATGATGTTTAAACATATTGTCCATTTTTGTTTTACCGTAATACAAATACGCGTGCCACCCAAACCTACAGTCATGGCCTTCCAGGGACAATAACTTTCTATCTTGTAACATAGTCCATGTCCCTACCCAAGTCAAACATATTGCATCATGATATAGCCTTAAGTTTGGTAACTGGAACCCACCTCTATCTTTAGCATCACACATTATTTTCATCTTGATTCTTGGTTTTTTCCCTCCCCATACAAACTTAGACAATTCCTTCTGCCAGCATTTGAATGTTTTTACATCTTTCACAATTGGTATAGTTTAAACAGAAACATTAATCGTGGTAGCACATTCATCTTAACCACCGCAATTCTACCCAACAATGACAAATTTAATACATTCCACTTTTTAATATCTTGCATAATTTGCAGCCATAATTTCTCATAGTTATTTTTTATAAAGATCAATATTTTTCATTGTTAGGTTCACACCTAGATATTTTGTCTTTTTCACCATCTCACATTCTATAAGATTTTGTAACTCAGTTTGTTTGTTATTTGACATATTTTTACACATCACTTTCGATTTGTTCTTATTTACATAAAATCCAGCCAAGTCACCAAACTCTTTTACTCTCTGTAACAGATATGGTAGTGTAGTCATAGGGTCTTCCACTATAAACATCACATCATCTGCAAAGGCCCTATATTTGAAAGAAAAACCTTTGGTTGTTAAGCCTTTAATATCTTTATCTTCCTTCACATTTATTAGTAGAACTTCTAGAATCCAAATAAATAGCAACGGCGAAAGTGGGCATCCTTGTCGTGTTCCTTTTTTGACTTTAAAATCGTCCGTCTTTTCAGTGTTAATTATTAAAGAGGATTTCTGTTCTTTATATATTGACTTAATGAGGTTAAGCATATATTCACAATTTCAAGATGTTCTAGAACCTCAAACATAAAATCCCAATTTAAATTATCAAACGCTTTTTCCGCATCTAAAAAGAAAAACCCCACTTCCTTTTCAGGATGTTTATCGTAGTATTCTATAGCATCCACTACTACTCTTAGATTGTCCCTTATTGGCGATAAGGTAAGAACCCTGCTTGTTCTGTTTGTATAGTTTCTTTAAGGTGTTCTTTTAGTCTGTCAGCTATAATCTTAGCAAAGATCTTATAATCATTATTTAGTAAAGAAATCGGTCTATAGTTCTTAACATTAGTTAAGTCTTGATTTTCTTTCGGGATAAGTGAGATGGTTGCATCTTTCCAAGTTTCTGGGACCTCACCAGTGACTCCTATATCGTTCATTAATAGCAGTAACACTGGTGAGATTGACTCCTGTAGCGTTTTATAAAACTTCGCTGTAAATCCATTTGGTCCAGGTGCTTTTCCTAATTTTGAGTCATTTATTGCATTTTTAATCTCTTGTAATGATACTGGATTGTTAAATAGTTCTTTAATTTTCTCTGTTGGTTTTGGTAACTTTAATATTTGCAGGTATTCTTTAATCTTTCTTCTGTCTTTGTTTTCCTTCTTAAAAAGTTTTGCATAATACTTAAAAAATTCTCTCTTTATTCCTTTGTTGTCTATTATCTCAATATTATCTCTTATCACTTTAGTGATAAATTTATTTTCACGTTTTTTCTTTAATTGCCATGCTGGACATTATCCGGGTTTATTTGCACCTTCAAATGCCTTTTGTTGGAGTTTTTTTAAGTTCCAGTATGTCTCTTGGTTCAAAATAGCTTTTGCTTGGTCTTGTAGCATCCAGATTTCCTTTTGCAGTTTCTTTTCCCCTGGTCTACTCTTCAGTTCTTCTTTTGTTTTAATGGCTTGTACGATATTTTCATATTGTTCTCTTTTCTTTTTATTATCTTTAGCATTTAATGATATCAATAGTCCTCTCATCACTGCTTTATATGCATCCCATACGGTTTGAATTTTTACTTCTTTCTGTATATTTGCTTGGAAGTATAGGTCTGTTCCTTCCTGTAATTTTTTAACTATTTCTTGGTTGTCTAGTAAGTCCTCATTTATTCTCCATCTCTTTTGTTTTTTTACCTGCCCAGCAGTCCATAAACACGGATTATGATCTGAAATTATTCTGGGTAGAATTTCCACTTTTCTTGTCTTAAACGTTAAATTAGTAGTCATCCAAATCATGTCAATTCTTGAATGCGAGTCATGTCTATTAGAATAAAAGGTAAAATCTTTTCCTTGTGGGTTAGCTTTCCTCCAAATATCTTCCAGCTTCTCTTGTTTTATCAGTTCAAAAATTTTTTTTGGAAGCTTCCCTAATGCCTCATCCTTTCTCTTAGAGCGCCTGTCTAATTTGTTATTCACAGTTCCATTAAAGTCCCCCAACATCATAATTTGATCATAATTTACGTTATCCAATTCCACTTGTAATTCTTTAAAAAAAATTTCTTTGGCTCCATTTGGGGCGTAAATATTCACAATCAAAGTTTTCTGTCCTTGTAGTGAGATTTCAATAGCTAAATATCTTCCTTCTTTGTCTTTAAATATTACTTTAGGTTCCAAATCTTTTTTGACATATGTTACAACACCATTCTTTTTATTGCTTGCTAAAGAATAAAATTCTTCTCCCAATTTTTTCCTTATTAAATATTTGTGGTCTTGTTTTTTAAGATGAGCTTCTTGTATACAAATTACACTACATTTTTGTTTCTCCAGCCAATGCCCTACCATTCTATGTTTTTGGGTTGAATTAAGTCCATTTACATTCCATGTAAGTACTTTGTAATCCATCTTGATATATTCTTAAATATCACCAAGGTCATCTTTATTCTCTCCAAGAAATGCGTACATTTCTCCTGTGCTTTTAATCACTTCTCTGGTGCTGCCATAGTAAAAGCTCAATCCTTGAGATTTCCCAACGGAATCTAATTTTTTTCTCCTTCAATTTATCCGTCAGACGCTTGAATTTTTTCCTTTCTTGCAGTATTGCTCTAGGCAGATCTTTCATTACTATAATTTTCTTTCCATCTATTTCAAAAGGATCAGTAAAACACTTCTTGTAGATTTGTTCTTTTGTCCTTTTCATTGTAAATTGGACTACCACATCTCTTGGTATATTTTTATCTCTTGCGTATGTAGAATTGACTCTATAAACAAGATCCATGTGTTCTCTAACAACCTCTTCCTGTTCTTGTAAAAAATCTGCTAATGCTTCTTGCATTCTTGTAAAAATGTCTTCACTCAATTTTTCCTCAATCCCTCTAAATCTCAAATGGTTTTGCATGTCTTTATAATGCATCATCTTTTCCATCCTGTCATTGTCTCTCATTGTCTTTTGAGTACTTTCTTCCAGTTCTTTTACTTTAGTTTCAATGTCTTGTGTTCTTGTGGTTAATTTTTGAAATTCTGCTTTTAACTCTACAAAGTTTTTATCTGCTTGTGCAGCTATGCCATTCATTTTAACATTTACCTCTCCTATAGCGTCTAACATTTTTTTTTCCATTGCTTCCATAACAGCTAGTAGTTCTTTTTCTTTTTTTGCTGCCATTGTAGGAAAGGACCATGTAGCTGCTCTCGATCTTAGTCCGCGGTCCGTCTTGTCTCTTTAAAAAAGATCGATTTTATTTTATTTTCCAAATCAAACACCGATTAATGTGTTCACACAAGCTAGTCTTGCCAAGTCAAATTTCGTTGGTTTCAGCCTTCTAAGTTATATAGTTTATGAGATATTACTGTTTAAAAATTTTATAAATCCAAAATGGCGGGCGCAACTTCTCTATGGTTTGTGTCAAAGGTTTTACCTTGCTTCTGGCTTGCCGTAGTTTCCTTTTGTCCCTTCCTCTTGCTTACTTGTCTGCTCTCCGCATGTCACTTCCTGTTGTAGTCCTTTTGGTCCGGCAGTTTTTACAGTCCCCTTTGCTCTCTTCCGGTTCTTCTCCGTTTCCCTTCTTGTCTGCTCCTCAAGCCGTCACTTCCTGTCTCAATCCTCACAGCTTGGTCTCGCGATGCTTGGTTCCCTCCTCCCCTCTTTGTCTCGCGATTCTTGGCTCCCCCTCCCGACTCTTCTTAACCGCAGGAATGTTAAACAACTTGTTTTTTTGGCTTTTTAAGTTCCAATTCAGCTTTTTAACATTTCAAAACTGCACTCATCCAATCTGCAACAGTCTATTGCTTCACCAGATCTGCTTTTCGTCTTTCAAAACGCGGTAATGGTAAGGCAAAAACTTTTTCTCCGTTACCTTATGTTGTTACTTCGCTTCAGATGTGGTCCCAACGTTTAAACTTTGTCTTCTTTGTTAAGGAATCAGGGGAATTGGAGATTTTATGCTGATTTAATCAGCTCGGCTCGGCTCCTTAGAGATACTTGCAGGAATCTTCTTCGGCTGCAGTGCTGAAGGTGTTGTAAAAGTCTCCTCCGAGACTTTTCCTTCACCGAGCTTGCTCAAACCTGGATTATATTGTTTGCTAGTCCTCACACTACCTGTGTGAGGTTGCGTCAGGTGGATTTGTCCACCCAAGCTGTCAAGAAGAGCCGCCGTCTGCCTTGCGCACTTGCAAAGCGTGTCAGACCTCCATTCCTCCGACCGGAAACCTAGGCTGAGGACAGACTGGCAATCTGAAGCGGAGGCAAAGCGGAGGGAACTGGAGCGGGGGAAAAAACCCACGGAGCTGGCCATTCACACTGGCCAGAGCAATGCGGATCAGCGGCGATACGGAGCGTTCAGACTGCCACGGAGCGTTCAGACTGCCACATAGCCAGCGCGCGCGGCTTGCGCGCGCCGCTGCACTTTTTTTGTTTTTCTTTGATGTTTTTCGCATGTGCACACATGCGCACATTCGCAAAACTTTTTGCCGGTGCGTTCACACTTCCTCCGGATGCCTCCCGCTTCTTCCAGTTCACACTGTTTGGAAGCGGGAGGCATGCGGAGGAAGGCCCCTGAACACCGGGAAAAACCGGTGTCTGGGTAAAGCGGAAGGAAAGCGACTGGGAGACGGGTAAGTACGCAATGGAGCCGACGGGCAGATGCGCATGTCTGAACGTGCTCCTTTCCTCTGTTTGCGAAGCATGCCTGCCCCGCTTTAGATTGCCAGTCTGTCCTCAGCCCTAGAGTCTGCACACTTAACCACTACACCAAACCACATGGGCTGCTTCTAGCCCCCTCCTCTGCTTTCCTGGCCTTTCCCTTCCTCCATACTTTGCTTTCTGGGCAAACCCTCTTGCCTCTCTCTGCAGAGTGACCCTGAATTAACAAAGATGTGGGAGTGGCAGCTCTCCTCGGTAGCTCCCACCAGTCACAGAATGGGGGGCAGTTTTACATAAATTGGTATCTGAGTGTAAGATGTAAGACCAGCCCCCCATAAGTAAAATATATCTTCTTGTATTCAAATAAATATGGTAATACTTGCCCTAGCTCAGTGGTTTCACAAACTGTGGGTCAGGACCCACAGGTGAGTTGTAACACTCCCTGGCTGCAATGCCAGGAAGGAAGAAGAGTAATGAGCTGGAGCAGGTAGCTATTGGTCCACCTTTTCCCAGTGGGGAGCCCTGATTACATCAGAGGAGAGAGGTATAGCAACTTATGCTTGTCACCTCCCAAAACTACAACAATTGGTGGGCAGGTCTGAGCCAAGCTGTAGTCTGTGGGAGGCTACTGCCAGTGCAGGAGCTCAGCTTACTTCCAGCCAGCAGCAGCACAGGGGGTATCATCTTACAGACCCACGGCACTGGCTGATTGCCTGAGCAAGCCCCAGTGGTGGTGTTAGTTACTCTCTCACAACCCAACCCAACCTACCTTACAGTGTTCATGTGGGATAAAACAAAACAAACCAATTATGTAAGGAAGAACTGTAGGATAAAAATATGATACCTATATCCTTCCTTCTCTCCAGAACAGGTCTTCAAGTGTGAGCAGAAGAAATGTCCTGCCTTTTCTTGGTGTCAGCTAATGCTGCCATCTCCTGCCCGGGAGGTGGGATGCGTGCCCCTGGTGACATCAGGAGTATAGAATGTTATGTTATACTTCTCATTGCTTGCTCATTGTTCCCTGCGCCGTTCTGACCTTATTATTATTTATTTATTATTTATTTTTTGGATTTATATCCCGCCCTCCCCGCGAACGGGCTCAGGGCGGCTTCCATGGGCCAAAGGCCCATGTTACAATACATTACAATACATATTACAATACATTAAACACATAAAATCCATTCCAAGAACTACATAATTAATAATTAATACATATTTAAAGCTTCCAATAATATAACTTCTGGCGACCTAATGGCAGATCTGAGCCCCGAGCCATCTTACTTGGGCTGTGCTAAATCAGGGTTCATCACAGCTGGTTGATGTGATGGGTGGAATCACCGGCCCAGCCGGTGTCTCTGGTGGCGGCTCCTATTCGAAGGCCTGGTGAAAGAGCTCCGTCTTACAGGCCCTGCGGAATTGCATAAGGTCCCGCAGGGCCCTGATCTCCTCCGGGAGCTCGTTCCACCAGACGGGAGCCGCCACTGAAAAAGCCCTGGTTCTCGTTCTGGTGAGCCTGGCATCCTTTGGACCTGGGACACTAAGTTGATGGTCTGATCCTGACCGCAGTGCTCGCTGGGGTATATATGGAGAGAGGCAGTCCCTAAGGTATGTTGGAACCTGGCCATATAGGGCTTTATAGGTAAGAACCAGCACCTTGAAGCGAACCCGGTATGCTATAGGCAGCCAGTGCAGCACCGCCAGCACAGGCCTGATGTGGTCCTGTCTTGCAAGACCCATCAACAGCCTGGCCGCTGCATTCTGCACCAGCTGCAGCTTCCAGATTTGAACCAAGGGCAGCCCCATGTAAAGTGTTACAGTAGTCCAACCTCGAGGTGACCGTCGCATGGATCACCATGGCTAGGTCATCGCGGTCGAGGTAGGGAACCAACTGCCTCGCCAGCCATAGGTGGTAAAAGACCGACTTGGCAGTGGCTGCTACCTGGGCCTCCATTGACAAGGAGGGATCCAGGAGCACTCCCAGACTCCTAACCTGCGACACAGGCACCAACGGTGTCCCGTTGAAGGTCGGGAGCGGGACCCCCCACCCCAGACCACAACACCCCAGACAGAGGACCTCTGTCTTCGCCGGGTTCAATTTCAGCCTGCTTGATCTGAGCCAATCAGCCACTGCATGCAACGCCTGGTCTAGATTGTCTGGGCTGGAGTCCGACCGGCTGCCCAACATCAGATAGAGCTGGGTGTCATCCGCATACTGGTGACATCCCAGCCCAAACCTCCGGGCAATCTGGGCAAGGGGGCGCATATAGATATTGAACAGCATTGGGGAGAGCACCGCCCCCTGAGGCACACCACAATCAAGTGGGTGCCTCATGGATTGCTGCTCCCCTAGCACCACCCTTTGTCCCCGACCTTGGAGAAATGAGACGAGCCATTGCAATGCCCGCCCCCTATCCCCACGTCAGCAAGGCGGTGGGTCAGTAGCTCATGGTCCACCGTGTCGAATGCAGCCGACAGGTCAAGCAACATCAGCACTGCCCCACCGCCCTGATCCAGATGCTGCCAGAGGTCATCAGTTAGAGCGACCAGAGTGGACTCCGTCCCATATCCCGGGCGGAAGCCAGACTGAAAGGGGTCAAGGACCGAAGCATCATCCAGATACCTCTGCAACTGTAATGCCACCGCCCTCTCTATTAATTTGCCCAAATAGGGCAAATTGGACACCAGCCTATAATTTGCCAATTCTGCTGGGTCCAGATGTACCTTTTTTAGGAGTGGGCGGACCATCGCTTCCTTGAGAGCCCCCGGGAATTTCCCTTCAGAGAGGGAGGTAATAATTTCCCGGGCGGTACCTCGTAGCCCCTCGTGGCTAGCTTTTATAAGCCAGGACGGGCACGGATCAAGGATGCATGTGGTTGGGCGAACAGTCGAGAGCAGTCTGTCAACTTCCTCAAGGTCAAGCAGGTCAAACCCATCTAAGCCTGGAAACGAAGACGCGCAAGGGGCCTCGAGCTCACTCACTGTGTTGGATTTACATTTAAAGACGTTCTGTGTGTTCCTACCCCAGAGAACAATTTATTGAGCATTAACGCTCTGGACAAAGCAGGTTTTTCTGTAAGTTTTGAGAACAAAGCTTGTAAAATCACCAGGGATGGTGTAACTTTGGCAGTGGGTAAGTTAATTAACAACATGTATGTGCTAGAGAATAGGCATGTTGAGGATAGGATTGTTACAAACAGTAGCCCACATGAAAGATGCATTCGCTTACTACATCACAGACTTAGACATGCCAGTTTCAACACAATTGACAAGACATTAGCACTGCTTGGCAAAGAGACGGTGGAACATTGTAGCCGGTATCTAGACTGCCTAATATGCAAAAGTGTTAAGTCTAAAGCCTCCCCTGTAGCACACAAAAGTGACAGAGTGTCTAGCAAACTTCTGGAGCTAGTACATACAGATGTCATAGGACCTTACACAAAGAGCCACTCACAAAATCTCTTTGCTTTTATTTTGGTTGATGATTTTTTAAGATTTGGTTGGATTTTTGCACTTAGAAAGAAGTCAGACGTATTTCAGACTTTCAAATACTGGGCTCAAAGAGTGCAAAAACAATTAGGCTATGACTTATGTGCATTGCAGACAGACATGGGTGGAGAGTTCATGTCAAGTGAATTTAATCACTGGCTGAAGACACGGGGTGGCACATAGAATAAGTAATGTTTCAACATCACAAGAGAATGGTGTAGCTGAACACAGAGTGGGTGTGTTGCAAACTAAGATGCATTCAATGTTGGCAGACACAGGTTTACCAATGTCATACTGGGCTAAAGCAATCACCAATGTGTGCTACATAACTAACAGAGTGTGGTCAAAATCCATCAATGATGTTCCATACAGAGTGTTGTATAACAAGGATCCCAGCTTGGGATACCTGAGAGTGTTTGGAACGAAAGCCTGGGTTAACATACCTCTAAACCAGAGAAGGAAAGGAGAAGACAGGGCAAAGAAATTCTTGTTCCTTGGTTACCAGGCAGGAACAAAGGCTTCCAGATTTGTGAATCAAAATTTAGGTTTAAGTTTCAGTAGGTCACCAAGTTTCTATGAAAATGCAAAACTGGTTGTCCGGACCATTTATTCGGCTTGCCCGTTGGTCACTGGGTGGAATGGTGTGGATTGAACGTGTCGAAGGCCGAGGGAGTCCACAAAGTGCTGGAACTCTGTGGACGTAAATGCTGTGCTGTTGTTGGTCACTAAAGTGTCCGGAAGGCCATGTGTGCAGAATATGCGCCACGTAGCTCTAATGGTTGCATTCGAGGACGTGACTCATATGGGCACCACCTTGAGCCATTTGCTGTAGCTGTCCACCAGGATAAAGAACAGCTGTCCCTTGACTGGCCCTGCAAAGTCGAGGTGGAGCCGGGACCAAGGCTTGTGTGCTGATTCCCAGGGCCATAAGGGGGCATGGGGAGGATCGGGCCAAGACTCCTGGCACTTCACGCAGTGGCAGACCTGGTCCTCAATGTCTTTGTCCAGGCCTGGCCACCACACATAACTACGAGCCAGCGCCTTCATCTGGATGATCCCTGGATGAGCCTCGTGAAGGGCTGCCAGCACCCGGTTGTGGAGTGGTTCAGGAATCACCACTCATGTTCCCCAAAGTATGCACCCCTTGTGGGTGGAGAATTCGTTGCACCGGGCCGAGTATGCCACAAACGCCAGCCTAGGGTGACTGGGCCACCCCCTCCCCACCCAGTCCGAGACCTGGGAGAAGGTGTGATCCCAGGCAGTGTGCCAGGCAATGTCAGCTACCTGAATGGGGCAGTCCAGCAGGTCCTCGAGGAGGGCAACATGATAAGCTGGAGCCGGGTTGCAGGATGGCAGCGGCAGGTGGCTCATGGCATCGGCGTGGCCCACAGACTTGCCAGGGCAATGGACCAGCGTGTACTGGTAGCCCACCAGGAAAATTGACCACCACAACACTCGGGGAGAAGCATCTGTGGCATTTGGTGATCAGGAGCCAGGAGGCCCAGGAGCGGCTTATGGTCAGTTGCAACAGTGAAAGCCTGATCGTACAGGTAGTCATGGAATTTTTTTTACTCCCGCGACTATGGCCAGGGCTTTCTTGACTATCTGTGCATAGTTGTGCTCTGTGGATGACAAAGTCCGCAAGTAGTATGCCAGCGGCACCTCCTGCCTGTCGGGCAGCCGATGACCCAAAACAGCCCCCACCCCATAGGGAGAGGCGTTGCATGCCAGGATGACTGGCAGGGACTCATCAAAGTGATCCAGGACCGCGTTGGACATGAGCAAGTCCTTGACAGCCCGGAATGCTGCCGTGTGACGTGGTCCCCAGGCCCACCTTGCGCCCTTGTCCAAGAGCCTGCGAAGGGGCTCAGCTACCGCCACCTTGTAGGGGAGGAAGGCGTGGTAAAAATTGAGGAAGCCCAAGAACACTTGGAGCTACGCCTTAGAGGTGAGGATGGGGGCCTCAGTGATCACTTTCACCTTTTCTGGCGGCAGGTGAATGCCATGAGAGTCCAGCATGAATCCCAGGAACGTGACAGAGGAAACACCCAGGAAGCATTTTTCCTTCTTGCGCTTCAGGCCGGCATCCTGGAAGCGCTGGAGGACCGTCCGCAGCCAGGTCTTGAAGGTCGAGACGTCTGGAGCCGCGACCAGGATGTCATTGAAGAACGGCTGGACACCTGGAATATCTTTTAGAAGGCCATCCATTAATTGCTGGAACAACCCTGGAGCTACACTGACTTTGAACTGGAGCTGCTTCACCCGGAATGCCCCCCCTGTGGGTGGCAATGGTTTGCGCCTCCGCTGTGTCGTCGTCCATGGGGAGTTGCTGGTAGGGCTGGGCCAGATCCAGCTTACCAAATACCTTACCCCCCACCAGGGAGGCGAGAATATGGCTGGTGACGGGCACCGGGTAGGAGTGGTCCTGAAGTGCCAGATTCAGTGTACATTTATAATCCGTGCAGATGCAGATCTCCCTATTTGCCTTCATGGGGGTGACTATGGGGGTCTCTCACTTGGCGTGGGGGACTGGCTCCAGAACCCCCTGGGCCATGAGCTTGTCCAATTTGGCTTTGATCTTGGACTGCACCACAAGGGGAGGTTGCCTGGCAGCTATGCAGATTGGTCGCACAAGGTCCAACAAAACCAGGGGCCCGGTGTAGGACCTGAGGGACCCATCAAAGACAGCGGGAAACTCCGTGCAGACTGACTGGTAGTCCACAGAGTCGACCCGATGCACTACCGTAATCCCCAGCCCCAGTGGCCTGAACCAGGAGAGGCCTAAAAGGCTGGTGAGGTCACTCCCCACCACCAGGAGGTCCAAAAGTCAGTCAAAGTTCTTGAATTGGACCCTGAACTTGCCCAACCCCTTAATAGCAACCGGGTTTTTCTTAAAATCCCAGAGCCTGAGTCCTGTTGGTTTTCACAACTGCCCCCCCCCTTGGGACAGAGCTTTCGGAGTGTAGCTGCCGAAATAACTGAGGAACCGGTATCGAGTTCCATCAGGCAGAGGGCCCCTTCGATCCGCACTGGGACCATGATTTTGTGGGGGTGTTACGGGGCAAGTTCAGTACCTGGTGGTGGGGTGAAGATGCTGAGTGGATGTCCTCAGATTTGCAGTGGACTGCTTGTGAGCGGTGGCTGGGATGGGAGCAGCAGACCTTTGCCACAGGCCGCTGGCCGGAGATCAGGACCAGGAATCTGGGACGCACCTTTCTGGGATCAGTGTCGTCCTTGTCCGACACCTCAGATCCAGAAAATGCAGTGCGGTGAGTGGCAGTGGTGGAGGCTTGGCGCTCGTCCTGCACTGTTTCAAATGCCACTGCCGTTTGGAGGGCCTTCTCAAGTATTAGCTCAGGAAGTACAATCAGCCTGCATCTGAGTTTAGGCTCCCGCACACCACAGATGAATCTGGTCAGGAGGTTGTCCTCTACTGACACAAACTTGCAGCCAACCACCATGCGGTGGAGGTCAGCCAGGAAGGCCACAGCGGTCTCACCTGTCTTCTGCACCTGGTGGGTGAAGCTCACCATCATCGAGGGTTTCGGCGCGAAGTAGCTGTTCAGCGCTTTGACGAGGTCATCGTAGGGGACCTCCGTGAAGGGCTGTGGGGTGACCAGGCTCTGGGTGACCCAGAGCATGTCCACGCTGCAGGAACTCAGCAGCCAGGCTCGCTTCATACCTGCGTCGGTGACTCTTTGTACTTCGAAGAAAAATCCTAGTTGCACAGCCCAGGCTTCCCAATTCTTGGGGTGTGCAGGATCGAATGGGGTGATTTGTCCTGGAGCATCAGCCATCATTACTGAGTTGGGAGCAATGTCCTCTGGGGCGGGTGGTGATGTCGCGCTGGAGCCTGGCAGTGCCAGATGCCGACAGATCGATGCTCGGAGCTGTGCTGCTCGGTTCGGCCAGAGAGTCGCTCATCAGGAGCCCATCCTCGTCGCCAGTGCAAAGTACTGGAGTCGGAGACGCATTGAAGTGAAGTCAGCAAGCATGTTTATTAGCGGTCAGATGAAGCATGATAACCCGGGCTCAGGGGCCCTCTTTTATTCTGGCAGGAGCCACACCTCCGGCCTCACCCAAATGTCCCGATAGGACCTTAAGATTGCGGTTACAGTTCATAGGGTCCCTAGAGGATCCTAGGAAGAGGATTGGTGGCAAGTTACAATCTGGCCAGCTATTGTTCGTCCTGACCCAAGCTCAGGTAGCTGGCCTGGCCATGTGCGTTTGGCCACGTGGCAGTCGCCATTACAGGGAGCACATGGTGATTGCCATTACATACATCACAATCAGTGAAATTAAATAACCAGGATCAGATGAATTTGAAGGTAGTTCACAAAGGCTTATGTTTGGATGCAAAGGCATAGGGCAGCATGCCCAAAGGCATAAAAGATGAGAAGACATTTCCCCACAATAGGGAATTATTAGTTTCTTTTCCTCAGAAGGGAAATGCAGATTTTTGTTGGCATTTGGTGGGAGGTCATGAATTGGGTTTTTAATTTATACTGATTTCGAGTACTTTTTGTTTGCATTGTTTTTATGTAAATTACTTGATTACTTGTGAGTTGCCTGGAACTCTTCAAGAAGGGGTCGTGTACAAATGCTTTGAAATTAACAGAGTTCTTGCTTGGTGCCCGAAAATTCCAAAGCTAGATTTGACCAGTTTTTCTGAATGCAAAATCTAAATATTCCTAGTACTTCAAATACTGGTTGAATGTTTTTCATATGAACTCAAGGAGTGGGGAATACCACAAAAATGTGAATAATCCCAGCATGGTGTGTCTATGGCATTTAAAAATAGTATGTAAAATATTTTACACCACTTTGTCTCCTCCCCTGAATAAAATCAAGCAGAAAACTTTCCTAGACTTGATGGCTTAGCCTTAGAGAATGCAACAGGCAGAACAAGCATCTCTCTGTGCTATATAGGAAGGTACCCCGCAGGTAGAGAGAGCTGGGACAAAGATGTTTACAGCGCAGGTCATGCAAGCAAAAAGTGTGCACAGAGCTGGGGGGGGGGGGGGGGAGAGAGAACCACTGTGACAAAGCTATCTTTATAATCCTGGCAAAAAGTACTGACTCACATCACTCAGCTTAAAGAAAGCACTCTTTTCACAACCAATGAAAGACTACCGTGTTTAGTTTTCCCTCCATGCCTTTCCAGAAACTACTCCACACTAGCCAATTGGAAATGCCAAGGGTCTTCAGCAAGTCAAACTTTAGTTTTCAAGCCATATGGGAGACGATGTATCATTCCATTATGCTAGTGAACACACAACATTTGGGTTTTAGTTAAGAGCAACTAATAGAGAAGGATAAATCATGCTTTCCTCCTTCCTAATACTGTTTACCTTGTAACTGAGGAAAAACTCCACATGCATATCTAAACCCATACCCTTAATGAAAAACACTAGCTAGCGAAATACAGGCAATGTTTAGCCGCAGTGAGGAAGACATTATCTTGAGGTCACAGGCTCAGCCCATGGCAGTTTGATTAGGAAAGTTCTCTGCCAGAAATATTGCAAAACTTAACCAATGCATGTCAGGGTGAACCTTACTTGCCTAGACTGAACTATTGCTCTGTCTCTCAACAGGAACGTATTGGAGAATTTATCTGTTTAAAGGGAACAGACCATTGGATACTCATAATGAAGGGCCCTTCTCCACTGAGGAAAGGAGGATATCTTGAGGGTGATTCCCACCATCCTATCAAGAAGGCAGGAACAACTTTTTTCAAGTTCCTGTCCCAGTCTGTGGGAGTCACCCTCTTCAGTTTAGGTAACTCCAAAAGCAGTCAACTCTAACAGGAGAACAAACAGATGAGACAGAACAGCAACATAGATAAGAGAAAAAACAGATAAATAATACAGTTGAGACAATAAGAGAACCTGCTGAGTATCTATCTTAACAATAATTTCGAAGGGACAAGATGTCCTCCTTTCCTCAGAGGAGAAGGACCCTTCATGTTGAATATCCAGTGGTCCATTCTCCCTCTGAGACAGAGAACATCTTGAGGGACCTCCCAGAGCAGTGTCCTGTTTCAGGGTGGGTCATCGTTGTCTTCTTCTGCTGAAAGCAGCGTCTGCTGAATTGTAAAAGTATTGATTTTGTAGTGTCTGATGAACATGAAAAGGGAGGACCATGTAGCTGCGTTGCAGACTTTGTCGACTGTGGAATGCCTCATGAATGCTGCACTGGTTGTGGCACTCCTGACTAAATGATTTGGTTTGATTTGATTTATGGCTCACCCTTCCCTGCAAGCAGGCTCAGGTGGGTAACAACAATCACAATAAAACATTTTAAATAATAAATATAAATTAGCATTAAGAGCAGTGTCTAATATCAATATCCGACAGCAGCCGAAACATTAGAACAGATTAACACACCCCAGAGAGATTTTGAATCAAGTGCAGTAATCCAGAGGCCAGATATTCCATATTTGGACTCTAAAAGGGCTCATGCTGAACAATATTCAACCAATGTAATACATAACTTTTAGGAAAATCCTACAGAGGTTGAGCTCTTGCACTCCTTTGGGAATTTGCCAGTATTGGAACAGCAAGCAATAATTGAAAGGCTGGACTATGTAAAACAAAAACTACAGGCAACAAAAAACATTGAGACAGCAACCCTTCCTTAGACCCCTGCAGTGGAATCATTTATGGAACTGACTCCCCTCAATTTAGAGATGCACAAACCGGTTGATTCTCACGCTTGCAAGATGACACACCATTATAAGAACTCTATCAATTCCACAAATGTTACGAAAATGCAAAAAAAATGGTTGTGTCTTTTGTGATTTGAATGGGGATTTACAGAAAACTGACAAGGGCAAGACAATTAAATGTTTTATCATGGAACTTGGGGGTGGGGGAATAAACCAATTTTATTAACTTCTTATGTAAATGTGATATTCTTTGCTTACAGGAAACATGGGTACAGGACCCCAGCTCCCTAACTATCCAGGGTCTTTTCAGTTCCTGCTATTAAAGTTCATTCCAAAGGCTGGGTCAGTGGGGGTGTGGTGGTTTTTAGCCCTGTCTATTTGGAAGCTGAAGTACAAACCCTGGAAAGTAAATGCCCAAGATACATTCAGGCCCTTTTAATCCAGGGACAACAAATTGGCTATTTTTTACTTATTAATGCGTACAGATCCTCTAAGTTCCCATCACAGAATAAAGAAACTTTTTGGGAACTTTTTATCTGCAATAATAGATATTAAAATAATACAGAAGAGCAGGAGACATGGACAAGGAAGAGAAAGTGTGGGGGGTGGCCAATCTAGATGGTTACCACAGCCTCAACCGTAGGCCTGGTGGAACAGCTCTATTTTGCAGGCCATGCGGAATTGTATTAAGTACTTGAAGGGCTGTCATATAGAGGATGGTGCAGAGTTGTTTTCTGCTGCCCCAGAACCAACAGACTGAAATTAAATCAAGAGTTTCTGGCTAAACATTAGGAGGAACTTCCTGACAGAGTGGTTTCTCAGTGCAACAGGCTTCCACTGGAGGTGGTGGGCTCTCCATCTTTGGAGGTTTTTAAATAGAGTCAAGATGGCCATCTGACAGCAATGCGGATTGTATGAACTCAGGCAAATCATGAGAGGGAAGGACAGGAAGTGTTGCCTCAGTGCTTAGTTCTTGTCGTGGCCCTTTCTTACATGCCCAGGGAAATGCTGATTGCCACTTCGGGGTCAGGAAGCAATTTTTTTCCAGGCCAGTTTGGCTGGGAATCCTGGACATTTTTTGGAACACGGGTCACTGAAGGTGTGGAGGGAGGTATTTGTGAATTTCCTGCATTGTGCAGGGGTTGGACTAGATGACTCTGGAGGTCCTTTCCAACTCTATGATTCTATGATTTTAAGTCCTGCATGGCCCAGATCTCACCTGGGAGAGTGTTCCACCAGGCTGGTGCCAGAATGGGCAGTGATTCCAGTACAAATGGGAAGCTTGTGACTCTTATATCCTTCTACTATGCATGCTTTAAGTAGAGTACTAATGGCAGATTTTGACATCTTATGGCCAGTGCTCCCTCTAAGCTGAGTCAGTATGAGCTAGCTCACAGTTTTTTAGCCTCCAGTGCACACGTTTTTGTCTTAGCTCAGGAAGGATGGCTCCAGAGCAAACTAATCTATGCAGTAGCCAAGTCACTCGCTCACAACTTTAATGCCAGGAGCTCACAAAGTAGAATTTTTGCTCACAAATGCCCACAGCTTAGAGGGAGCATTGCTTATAGCCTGTGTTGGGTGGAGAGATGGACATGAATAACACTTTGGTTTTTCTGATGTGACTGGTCTGACAAGCACATATCTTGAGTGCTCTTCTGACATCCAGTGGATACCATACCTTTCCCCTTTGATGCTTTGGATTGGGTAAAGGATGGAAGATACATTTCTTTTTTAATTTATTTTTTTATTATTTTCTCAAAAAAGTGTGATACAGAAGAGAAGAAGTGGGGGGAATGTAGATTCATCAGATTTGTCAAATATTATGAGTTGCTACGTAGAACAAGTAAAATCAGATGTATTACCAAGCGTATTACATATTTCAAATATAGAAGCAGACAATAAAACATCAATATTACAGAATTTTGGGATAGATTCTCTCTTTAAAGAATAAACAAGAACTTTCCTAAAGTTAGCGATAATCTATTAATGATAAAAGAGACTGCATCTTTAACAGTTGAATAAATTTCTGTGCTAAAATTAAATCATTGTAATAACCTTAATATTGTCTTGTTTTCTAAATCTAAATTCTATTCTTACTAATAATTTATTCTTACTAATGGAATACAGAATAAAATATTGAAACTATAATCAATATATTTTATCTTCATCACCTGTAATATGATATTCAGATAATTCCAGAACTTAAAAAAAGTTAATTATTCCCATAGTATGAGTAATAAGCTTGCCATTTCTGCTGAAATTCATTCAATGGTCTTTTGTTTATATAACTGGTTAGTTTTGCCAATGTTGCATACTCAACTAGTTTTTCTTTCCAGATTTCTATTGTAGGACAGTCTTCTGTTTTCTATTTCATTGCAAATATTACTCTGGCAGCTGTCAACATATATCTCAGTAGGTTTTGTGAGGTTCTGTCTACATTATCTGGTAGGATTCCCAGTAACATAGTCTCTGGTTTCATCAGAAATTTGCTTTTTAAAGTATTTTGAATTTCTTCATGTATATTTTCCCAGTATCTTTTCATCTTGATGCAAGTCCACCACATATGATAAAATGTGCCATCTTCTATTTTACATTTCCAGCAAGCCCCTTTGTAATTCTTGTCCATCTTTGCATATATTTTGGGGTTATGTACCACTGCTAAAGCATTTTTTATCAGTTTTCTCATAATGCTTGGCTAGCAGTGCATCTAGTACGTTTAGTCCATAGGGTTCCCCAACACTGAAACATTTCCCCACCAAAATTTTGATCTGTTCTCCTTCAGAATCATATTGAAACAATAACTCGTAAATTCATCCTAATAAATGGTATTTAGATTGTGAGACAATATTTTCAAAATCACAGTTCATTAATAACTCCTATATCTTTAACTTTTTAATTTGGAAGCAATTTGAAAGTATATTCACCATTGTATCACCATTATGAGAGTTTATCATATCATTGTAAGTTATAAAATCACTGTTTCTCCTCGTGTAATTGCCGTAATAGGCATCTGTTGGTGACATTATTAGTGGAACTGTAGGGCTAATTCTCTTCCATAGCATTCCCCAAATTTTAAATAAACTATCTCTGATTATATGCCTTTTATCTTGCGTTTTGTTTTTTGATATCGATTTTTTAATCCAAATAGCTATGTAGTCCATCATCAAGATTTGAAAATTCTAATTTTATCAGTCTTTCATTGGGACTTTTGATCCAAACTGATCAGCAGCTAGCCCAGTGGCTTGGTAATACAATTTAATGTTAGGTATTGCCAGACCACCTCTTTTCTTCTCATCTTGCAGTACTTTAAATTTTATTCTTGGCTTCTTATCTTTCCATACAAACGTATTTATTTGTCTTTGCCAGTCACTCAAAGTCTTTTCAGGAATTGAAATTGGAATAATTTGTAACAAAAAGTTTAATTTTGATAGTACATTCATTTTTGTAGCAGAAATTCTTCCTAGCCAGGATAGATGTAATTTGGATTATCTTTCAAAATCTTCTTGTATTTTGGACCAGAATGTCATGTATTTGTCCTTAAATAATGTATCATTCTGTCCTGTGAGATCCTGTGCCTAAATATTTGACTGGGCTATTTGTTATGTCACATCCTGAAATTTTCTTAATCTCTTCCTCTTCTTAAGTAGTTGAAAATTTTAAAATAATCTTGATTTTCTTCCTCTTGATTTTATAACCTGAAAAGGATCCATACTTGTCAATTTGTTCCATTACATGTTAGAGAGATTGTTGGGGGTTCAAAACTGTAAGGACCATGTCATCTGCCTAACTCTTTAGTTTAAACTCATCTTTTCCTACTTTTAATCCTCCAATTTTGGGATCTTGTCTTATTTTAGAAGCAAAGATTTCCATCACAAGAATAAAGAGAAATGGAGAGAATGGACATCCTTGATGGGTCCCTTTCCCTATTTTAAATCCATTTGTCAAGACCCCATTGATTAAAATTTCTGCATGTTGTTTGGTGTAAATATTCTGTATCCAATTCAAAAATTTGGAACCACACTTGAAATATTGCAATGTTTTTGTAGAAAAGTCCAAGATACATTATTGAAGGCTTTTTCAGCATTTAAGAACAGAAAGGCTGCTTTGTCGCCCTTGTGTTTAACATGTTCTAGTGCATCAACAATAAAACATTGTCTTTCATATGTCTTTTTGGTACAAAACCAGTCTGATCAGGATGAATTATTTTGGAGATACATTTCTTTAGTCTATCAACCATGATTGAGGCAAAACGTTTGTAGTCCACGTTCAACAATGAAATAGGTCTATATGATTGTGGCAGCACTGAGTCATTATTCTCTTTATATAGTAATGTTATATGAGCTTCTTGCCAGGATGGAGCTAATATATTCTTTTCACTTATATCGTTCATAAATTTTGGTAAGGGTAAAATTATCTTCTCTTCAAAAGTTTTGTAGTAAATTGCAGTAGGTCCATCTGGTCCAGGTGCCTTATTCTTTTTTAGTTTCTTGATGGCTTGTGAGACCACATGAACTGAAATGCTTTGATTCAAAATTTCTCTATCTTCATTTGAAAATTTACAAGTTAAAGTTTCTTTAATATATTCATCTATAAATTGAAGCCAATGTAAAAACAACTTTTTATAGTTTTGGAAAAAAAACAGTTCAAATTGTTCCTGAATTTCTTTTTCTGCATAGGTCAGGGGTCCTCAAACTACGGCCCGCGGGCCACATGTGGCCCGCCGAGGGCATTTTTCTGGCCCACCGGGTGTGCCGCTGCCTGTCCTCCAATTCCCAGCAGCACACAAAGCAGCAGAAAAATTGCAGCCGACTCGTCCCGGGCCACATGACAAAGCCCTTCCCCCCTGCTTCCAGTCAGCCAGGAGGAGGCAAAAGTAAGACTGGAAGAGGGTAAGTGTGAGGTGGCAGGCGCTCCGGCTGGCCCCAAGTCTCCTAGCCGGCTGAGAGGCCTCTCAGCCGGCTAGGAGACCTGCGCCAGTCCCAAGAGCTGGGCGGGGGTCTTTTTCGAGGTTTTTTGTGCTGCTGGGAATCGGAGGGGGGGGGGAGAGAGAGAGAGAGAGAGAGGTTTCTCTTTCCCATCATGATGCCTGCAGTAGTGGAGTTTCAGGGAGAAGCAACTGGGGGCTTGCTGCCTTAAAAAGTTTGTGAGGATGCCGAGTTCTTTGTTTCTTCGGAGAGGGAAAGACAACAGCCCCGTCAAGGGTGCCTTTTTGCGCACCTTCCCCCCCCCCCCCCGCACGCCTTCCCTACCTGCAAAGTAACCAAAGAAAAAGCCCATCTTCATAGTTTTTTTTAAAAAAAACTATAGTCCGGCCCTCCAACGGTCTGAGGGACAGTAAACTGGCCCCCTGTTTAAAAAGTCTGAGGACCTCTGGCATAGGTGATACCATCTTTTCCCATACACCAATTATTTTCCTCCTTTCAGTTTCTTTATGTAGACAGTATGCAAGATGTTTGCATGTTAAAAATATTTCTGTTTAAAGAAACTCAATTTTTTCTGCATTTGTTCAGTTTGAAGCACATCCAGGTGATTTCTTAATTTTTTGATCTCTACTAAGACTTTTTTCTTCAAGGATGTTTTATGCTGGCCTAAGATCTGAATTCTGTTGGTTATTTTCTTATTTTTTTCCCAATCTTTGCCTCTTTTCCTTTGAGGCAAAAGCAAATAATTTTCCTCTCATATACACTTTACTTACTTCCCATATAGTTGCCATAGGGAGATCATCTGTGATATTTAGTTTAAAATTTTTTTCTATGTCCTGTTCACAAGTTTTTAAAATATCTTCCAGTAACAAGAGATTGTCATTCATTCTCCAACTTCTTATAGGCATTCCTCTATGCCATGAAACCACTAACAGATTATGATCAGCAATTGTTTTTGGATGGATTTCAATGGATCACAAATTCATGAGTAAAGTCTTAGATGTCCAGCACATATCAATTCTTGAATATGTCTGGTGTCTATCTGAAAAGAAGGTGTAGTCTCCAGATTGAGGATTGAGAGATCTCCATAAATCTACTATGTTCAGAATTTGCATATAAGTAAAAATGTTCTTGGGTAGTTTTCCTCCTGCAGACTTTTTAGATCTGTCCTTTTTTGGATCTAATACTCTGTTCATGTCACTGAAAATTAGAATTTCTCCCTCTTAAAAGTCTAGAAGTGTTTGAAAATAAAATCATACAATTTTCCTTTGCATTATTTGGGCATAAGTTGAAGCCAATATGAAGATTTTATCTTCTGGAGATCTTATTTTTAACAAGATATATTTCCCCTCAAGGTCTATTACAGTTAAATGTTGATCAGTTATATAAATCATGACCCCTTTTTTTTTTCTTCTCTGCAGATGAAGCTGCATACAATTTACCCAATTTCTTGTTATTTAAAATTTTCTCATGTACCTTTTTGACATGAGTCTCTTGTATATAAATTATGGATAAATTTTGCTTTTTTAACCAATTAAATACTTGGATCACTTAGATGGAGCGTTTAGGCTGTTAACATTAATTGATAAGACCTTTGTAGTATCCATTTCTGTCAATAAGCTGCAGCTTCGTCAAGTTTGTCTTTTTGTTTATTTAAATCTTCTTTTCCTTTTCTTGATTCTTCTAATTCCTCTAGCTCAGGGGTGTCAAACATGCAGCTCATGGGCTGGATCAGGCCCCCAGGGAGCCCCAATCCACCCACAAGGCCCTGGGTGCTTCCTGCTTCCTTCTCTAGTTCTGCTACTGCTGCCAGGTCACAGCTTGCTTTACTAGTCTCTCTCAATTGCACAGGAGAGATAGACAGGCAAACCTGTCCTATGTTATTGAGAGAGTTTGGTAAATAACAGGCTGAAGTTCCTCCCCCTCCTCCTCCCAGGGGGAAGAAGGGAAAAGCCAGAGCTCACTTCCTGGCCAGGCTGCAGGAGACAAAGGGAAGCCTTTCTTTCCTTCCACTGGCTGAGGCTCCTCCCTGAAGGGAGGGAGGGAATGAGAGAGAGCTTTGTTTTGCTTGGCTGCCTCAATTGCATGGGAGAAATACCAAGCACCTTTAAGACCGACAAAGTTTTGTTCAAGGTATGATCTTCTGTGTGCCTTGCTACAGTGTGTGTGTGTTTAGCTGGGTTCTTTATGCCAGAACACTCCTGGGTGCAACTGGGTTCCCTCCTCCTTTTCACTGTATTCATGCCCTCATGATCCAGTCTTTCTCAGTAAGAAAGCAATGTGAACTATTTTAGAGGAGGAATAACAAGCCAGTGAGGTGGGTTAGGCTGAGTGTGTGTGTCCAGACCAAGTTCACCCAGCATATTTCCTTTGTAGGAAGGTGTAGTTATATCTCTGTGGAAGATTACAGTTTTGTAGACAAACACATGGCCCTCAGTCTGTCAGGATGTCTTCTTATGTTCTTGACCAACACATGAACCTTATGTACAAAAGGCTGCAGTATTGTCAGAATCTGACAATAGAATGGTTGTTCTTTCTGCTACTTTCTGTTTCTTTGTGCCACACTGTAACCAGTTGATTTATTGCTTGCCTTGAAGTAGATATAGCTGTCCTGCTTAATGTTACTTTCTTCCCCGGGAGGATGGCCTGCCACATTCTTGTTCATCACATAAACAATGAGAGCTATCTCATCCTGTCCACTCCTCCTCCTCTTTCAGGCTTGAAGTATTTTATCAAAGTTATTGCAACCTTGGGGACTGTTTTATTGTTGCTGACCAAATGTTTAGCCTGGAGTTCGCACATCTGGGGCACTCAGGGCAAGAAGGGAATTTTTATAATTTTCCCACCTTTTGGTGAGAACCAACGGTTGCCATTTTTCCCCGCTTTTCTGTATTCATTCTGATTGGCCCTTTATGTTTATGCACCTCTGCCTGAAGGTATATTAACCCATATTATTTCTTTTCCTGTATCTCTAACAAACATCGAGTACCTGTTCCAGTATTAGAAATAAAGAACTTTGCTTTAATCCAAAGGTCTGATCTAGTATTGTTAGCTCAGAAGTCTCACAAGTATCCAGCCATTTCATGTTTTCCCCTGGGTCCTAGGCTCAGCAAACTGAGCATGTGATTTCTGTAATGAATGCCAATAAATCAAATAGTAGGTTTGCAGCTTACAGATACACACTTGAACAGCATACTCAAGATTGCTACAGCACAGACATTTTAATGCCATAATTCAGACTGTTAAATAGACAAAATATTGCAAGAGTGCTAGTGTTTTAAGCATGTTTTATTTAAAGTTTAAAAAAATCTTTAATTGTGTTTGGCTGTGTCCTTTATAAATATATCCACTATCTGGCATTACATTTTATGACACACATAGCCCTGCCCAACAAGGTTTCATTCATGTCAGTTCCAGTCCTCATAACAAATGAGTTTGACACCCCTGCTCTAGCTCTTTCCTAGTTAGTTCTCTTGCTGGAAGCTTGTCTTGTTCAACTGTTGAAATTACTCTTTTACTTGTAGATAAAAAGGCTTACAAAGTGAATGGGATTATCCAGTGATATCTTAATCCTTTCTTTTGTAATATTTGCCTGAGAAAGTTGAAGTCTTTTCTTCATACAGAGGTGGGTAAATCTTGGAGAATTTGTATCTATTTGTCAAAAACTACAAGTGGGGTGTGTCTTTGTTCAGCATTGCATCTCTTATTTTCTTATATGAAAATACAACTAGTATGTCCTGGGGCAATCTGTTCTTAGAAGCAAATCTTGAATTAATTCTGTATATTTGATCAATGCCAGGAGGATCTTCTGAAGCCTCTAAGTAATCCTATAGAAGCTTTGAAAAATGGTCTTCAAAGTCTATCTTCCCAAAGTCTTCTGGCACTCCTCTGAAATGTAAATTATGGTTTCTGCAATGCACCTCCAAAACTTCAATCTTTTGAGCAGCCTTTTCTTAAAATAAATCTTGTACTTGTTGGTGCAAGTCTATTTCCTTAAATTTCTCCTTAATTTGACCAGTTTCTTGAGTATGTTCTTGGAGATGAGTCTTAATTTCTGCCAGGCCTGTCTTAATTTTTTGTCTGAGGTTTGTTGCTTCTTGCTTAATTTGATTTTGTCTTGTGTATTTTGCTCATACTGCTGTATTTGAAGAGTGACAGCTTGCATTTATTGAGCAAGTGTTTGTACTTGTTGAGAGAGTGACTCTGAAAGTCTATCCATATAGTCTATGACATCAGGGTCTTCATCGTCTTGTTTCTGTTTTTTCTTATCCTTCAGACGAGTAGTTACCATTCTAATTTTCCTGAGCCTTATCCTTCCTTTAAATATATCAAGCAATTTTCTCATTTAAACATTTAGAGATTTAGCTTTGCCTTATTTAACACTGATAACATTTACACAAGTAATAAAACAATATTTCATCAATAAATGCTTTCGGTTATTTTGTACTTCTTTCAGATACTAATCAACTTCAATTTTAAATGAGAGATTACAAACTAAAATTTATTATACAAACCAGTTAAATATGTTAAAAGAAAGAATAAGAAAGGAATATGGACTAATATTAACTAGAGAGAGGAAGCACTAATACAATAAAGAAATGTAGGTTAACGAGGAAGATAATAAAAATTTAATGTTAATATTAGTTAAATAAGTGTAGTTAAATGTTATTACTTCAAAACAAAGTAAAATGCTAGTATATTATAAAGAGAATGTATAAGATTTATCCAGCTGTAAATAGGGAAAAAATAAAACATCAGGATGCAAAGTAATACTCGGCCGGTAGGTGTCTTCAAAGCTCATAAATTCAGTGTATCCCGTGTACTGCTTGATATCTTGAGTTTTTGGCAGACAGTCAAAGATGTTATTCCAGCAAAGATGGAGAACCTCCAGTAGTGAGATAAAGGTAAAAGATACAGTTTAATCCTTTTATGGGTCTAATTCAACCCCAAAAATATCCAATCAGCACAGGCAGGAGTAAATAAAATATATATATGCAGTCAATAAGTTGGAAAAAAAAGGCAAGGTATTTTCACGGAGATAAAGAAAGAGGGAGGGGGGGAAATCCTCCAGGTCCTGAAAGCTGCAAGTTCAGTTTTTTATTCTATTGTGCATTATTTTGGCTAATTCACAATAATCCAATAACAAAATACATGTCGCTTAGAGATGGGTAGTTGTGAGAGTGTTCCAATAGAAGCAATCAGCGACTTCCGGCAAGACTTGCGACCATGGCGGACGTGCTCCTCCGCAACTGCGGGGAGCGCGATCCGTACCCGGCGGGAAGAAGGGGCTCCGGACTGGTGCCGAGACCCCAGTGAGGGGGCTCTGCCTGGGGTGGCATGAAGGGGATCTCTCCCTACGGTGGCGACCGAGGGATCGAGGTCCCTTTTCATCACCCCCATAGGTTCTCCCGCCCGTGGGAGCCGTATGGCTGAAAGCGCAAATCCGTGAAGCAGCAGAGTGCGAAGTCTTGAAGCTTGAACTTATAGTTACGCATGGAGAAAACGTGAGTCTGAAGTAAAAACAAACAGAACACAGTGGGAAAGGCGGGTGGAGTGAACCCCCCCCCCCTCGAGACTGGCGTACTTACGAGACTCTTTACGTGGCGTTACTGCATGAAAAAAAGTACGTTCGGCTTGCTAGATGGCAGCATCGCGCTTTAGAGGATATGAACTTTAAAAAGTTATAAGCGCAGTCGTAGAATTTGCTTCTTTCGTTCATCTTATCTAACTATCAACAAAAAGCGCAGCCTCAACAATGGCGGGGAAAACGAAACCTTCCCCCAAACTAGGAAGTACAGCTCTGAGTTCAAAGGTTGATACCACAGAGATGAGCACTGTGTTCTCCTCGTTACTGCGACCTCTAGTGGACCAAATGACAGCTCTCAACGTCAAGATGGATAAAATGCAGCTGGAACTGAAGGAGTCGAATAAAACCACAGAGAAGCTGCAGCGAGAACTTCTGGAAGTTAAGACTTCAGTAAAAAATCACGATTCAAGGCTACAAAAAATGGAGAAAGAAAAGGCCTTCCATTCTGATCAGCTCTTGAAACTACAGATGGAAAGATCGAATTTTTTCCTAAGACTTCAGAACGTGCCAGAGGATAAAGGAGAAGACCTTAAAAATCTGCTAAGTGAAGAAGCGCTTGAACCAGTAACGGCTTAAAAGCAGCGGAAATAAAAAGTGACATGGATATGGTTTACAGAACCTATCCAGATTATACTAAAAAGAAAAGCCTGCCTGGTGAGATTATGATAAGGTTCTCCAAAAAGTCAACAAGGGATGTGGTGCTTAGGACCACAAATAAAGCGGTTCTGAAGATCAAAGGAAAAGAAGTTAAAGTGATGAAAGATATTCCATTTGAAATAAGGAAAAGAAGGAAAGCCTATGGGAAATTGACATCTTGGCTACAGTCTGAATCCATTATTTACAGGTGGAACGTTCCGGAAGGACTGAGCTTCAGCATCAAAGATAAAAAATATAAGATTGACTCTGTTCAACAGGCAAAAATTTTTTTGGAAAAAAGCAAAGAAAAGAAAAAAGAGAGAGACTCAGATGGTTCGCTGGCATCGCAAGAAAGTATGTATGGATTTGATAGCTCAAAGAGTGAAGAAGAAATTTCTGACTCGGAAAAAGGAGCAGCAGCTCCAAAGGTACAAGAAGAGACTGTTAAGACAAGAAGAGGACGAAAGAAGAAATAAGGGCTGAATTGTTTTTATTGAAAATTGCACTTATATATTTCATATAATTTGTATAATTAAGCATTCCTCCAAAAGAGCATGTCTGTCAAATAGCTTTTTTTATTTTTCTTATATCATCAGTAACAATGTTAATTGAAAATCAACCAAGGTTTAAAATGCTTCATAAGTATTTGTGGTAAGGTAATATTAAGCAAATGCTAAAGCACACTCTGTATAAGGTAAATGTAGCTTAGAAAGTAGCGATGTAGAAGTAGATATAGAAAAAATCAATTAAAAAAAAAAAAAAGCAATCAGCAACAGGCGTTCTTAAACAGAAAGTCCCTTATTGCTAGATAGGTCTTGATGGTCACTTGCACTTCTTGTGTTAGTAATACCTGGCAGTCATACACCCAGGCAAGATATACAGTATTCAAAAGTTAGTTCAGATAGTCCCCACCAACCATGAAGAGATAAAAAAGGCACCTAAGTATACTAGTTTTTTCTTCCCAGACTAAAAGCAGGAAAAAGTTACAGTTTGCACCTGAAGGGAAGAAGCTGCTGAGAGCCAAGCTCTCAAGGTCAGAGGAGCAGGGGAGTCAATAAGCAAAACAGCAAGCAGCTAGCCTGAGAACCACCAGCACATTTCAAGGGTCTGACTCAGAGGAAACCATCTCCCAAGCAGGATATGGCAGCATTAGCTGACATTCTGCCTTCCCAAAGACCCCATCACATCAGCCCCGGGTTTCAAAGGGTACAGTTTGTGGAAGGCATGAGGCTTTGCAGGAGAGTTTACATGCTTGGACTCAACCCATTCATTTTCTTCTGGCCCAAAGTCACACCACTTTACAAGGTAAAACAGGTGACCCCATTTGTATTTAGAGTCCAAAATTTGGTCCACCTCAAAGTGAGGTTCACTATTCATCATCAGAAGAGAAAGAGATGAAGATTGGGGTCTCCATGCGTTTGGCCCCGGGTCCTTTTTCAGGAGGCTGTAATGGAAAACAGGGTGAACAAATCTTAATGATACAGGCTACTGCAATTCAAAAGTGACACTGTTGATTTTTCTAAAAACCGGGAAAGGTCCCACATATTTCCATCCAAGTTTGCAGCTAGGTTGGAGACCTTTGACATTCGTGGTAGAGACATAGACAGAGTTCCCTGGGGAGAGATCCCACCCCACTACCCTCCCCTTGTCCACGTGCTTGTTGTATTCCTCCTTGGCCGCCTCCAAAGTTTTAGCAATCAATGGCCAAGAGTCCTGTAAAGAGTTCCACCAGTCTGCAAATCCCCCGGGCCTGGGAATGGCCAGTCCCAAGAAAGGGAGGGGGACCCCTTCAAACCCCCAGCTGCCATAAACAGCGAAATGCCTATTGACAAGTGGGCGGCATTGTTATAACTGTATTCCGCAAAAGGGAGTAAAGAGTTCCACCCAGTCATTTTGTTGGTAGTTTGTATAACACCTCAAAAATTGTTCTAAAACTTGATTGACACGTTCCATTTGGCCATCAGTCTCTGGATGATACACACTATTTAAAGTAGGTTCAATTCCCATAATTTGTAAAAGCTCCCACCAGAAGTTGGCAACGAATTGAGATCCGCGGTCTGAAATTATCTTTTGTGGGATCGAATGCAATTTGATGACATTACAGAGAAATGCTTTGGCTAATGCTTGAGCCGTGGGGAGTTGTTTGAAAGGAACAAAATGCACTTGTTTGGAAAAAGTGTCTACCACAACCCAAATCACCGTTTTGCCCTTACTAGGCAGGTCTGTGATAAAAGTCCACTGAAATAGTTTCCCAAGGTCTGCTCAGCGTCTCCAGGGGCTGCAGGAGACCCGGAGGTTTCCCACCCTGCTTTTTGCACATTAAACATGTTTGACAGGAAGACACATAGGTTGATACATCACTCCGCATACGGGGCCACCAAAACTGCCGCTGCAAAAGATGCAAGGTTTTAAGGTAGCCAAAATGTCCTGAAAGTTTAGATTCATGTGCTGCATGCATGACATCTTTCCTGAGTGCAAGGGGAACCACTAGTTTTTGCTCTTCAAACCAGCAACCATCTGAATCCTGAGAGAGACAGTCATTTGCTTGGAATTCATTGAGCTCATCTTTGGTATAAGTGTTGGAACATTTAGTGTTCCATTCCATAAGTTCGGAAATTACAGTCTTTCTGGTTTGACTCCTTGTGAGCACTGCCCCCCCCCCAACTACTCTGGGGTGAACATGGAGTCAATAACTTCATCCCTTTTGCAATCTTTTGCAATCATGCTGGGGAAGACGTGACAGAGCATCAGCCAAGGAATTCACTTTCCCGGGGAAATGGCAGAGTGTAAAGTTAAATTTGGAGAAAAAATTCCCATTGGAGCCCTTTTGCAGGACAGCCCCCCCATAGCTGTGTTGGACACATCTACCTGCACAATGAATTTTTTATTTCACCAGGGTGAGCCAAGATTGGCTCCGAAGTAAAAAGGTGCTTAAGCGATTCAAACGCCTCTTGGCAATCAGGTAACCAGTTCAACCGAGCACCTGGTTTGACCGACTTGGGCCCCTGCCCCTTGGTCTTTAACAGGTCAGTGAGGGGAAGACTGTACTTGGAAAAGTTGTTGATGAACGAGCGATAAAAATTCGAAAACCTGAGAAAACTCTGAAGTTGGTGGGTGCGAGGGGTCTCCCACCCAACTACAGCTGAAACTTTCGATGGATCCACTTCTAGCCCTCGAGGCGAGATGCGATAGCCCAAAAAGTCAATTTCCATTTTATGAAAATCAAATTTGGAGAGCTTGGCAAACAGCTTGAGCTCCCTCAGAGTGGCAAGGACTTCGCGAACCAGTTTTATATGTGACGCCTCATCCGGGGAGTACAAAAGGGTGTCATCTAGATAGCATAGGACCCCCTTTAAAAGGTGCATGTGTAACACTTCATTTATTAAATTCATAAAAGCTCTGGGAGCCCCTTGAAGACCGAACGGCATAACCAGGTATTTGAAATGCCCCAGGGGGGTTTTAAAAGCAGTCTTATGCTTATCCCCCTCCCTTATGTGCACTTGGAAATACGCATCTCTGAGGTCAAGTTTGGAAAAGATTTTTCCCTTGGAAGCCTCCATTAAGAGGTCTTTAATGAGGGGCAGTGGATATGCGTTGGAAACAGACACAGCATTTAGTCCCCTATAATCCATATATAGTCTCAGCCCCCCCATCTTTCTTCTTTCGGAAGAGGACGGGTACCGCAAAGGGGGAGGTTGCTGGTCTGGTAAATCCTCACACAAAGTTCTTGTCAATGAACTTACGCAGCTCGGCCCACTCAGCCAGGCTCATGAAGTACAGCTTTCCCTTGGGCAATTTATGCCCACGTAACAGTTCAACAGCATAGTCAGTATTCCGATGGGGGGGGGGGGGGCAGCTTGTCCGCCTCCGTCTTCCCAAACACATCCACTAAGTCCCAGTATGCGGAAGGTATCAATAGAAGTTCCTCCCGGGCAAGACAAACCCTTTCCTGGACTGGCGCAGGGCCCCAGGTTGATAGCCACTGATGATCTTGGCAATGAGGAGAGACCCATTTAATCCTCCCCTCACTCCACTTGATATAGGGGTCATGAGATCCAAGCCACGGGCTCCCCAAAACCATAGGAAATTGGGCATGAGGGGTAATCACGAAAGCCCGTTTCTCCCAATGGTGCCAATTATCAGTGGTTCAGTCTCGAAAGCACAGGGGTCTTTCATCTCTGAGCCATCCATTTGTGTGAACCTCAGGGGCTCTTCCAAGGAGTTCACTCCCACCCCCAACCCATCCACCACTATGGGGCTAATCAAGTCTCTCATGCACCCTGAGTCAATAAGGGCTTGTACCCTCACCTGGGTGCCCAACTTAGGGTTCACAATAGTTAAAATCATAGAAAAGGGGGGCAGGTGAGCTCACCGCTTTTGGTGCTGGAGAAGAAGGGACCTGCTGCATCACGCCACTTAGAGCAGGTCATGGTTGTTTCCCACTGCCTTAATGGGTTCCACCACAGCAACTCTATCCAGCCCGGAGAGTGCCTCCAGTTGCAGGGCTCATGGCTTGAGGATATGTGGCCCCTTCACCGGTCGTGGGATGTGTGTAGAAGTTGATGACGTCACCTTCGGGGCAGCGGCAGGGCACAAAGAAGCATAGTGCCCCAATTCTCCACATCACATACACAAGCCTTGCTTCAAGCACAAATCGCAGATGTCCTTCAGCGGAGGCTTCTGCTTGGGCTTGTATGGGGTGCTCGCATGAGCAGTCGATTTCTGGGTTGAAGACGGGGCACGCATGTGGATAAAGTTGAAGAACCCCTCAGCTTCTTCGGCTGCTCGAATCCACACCGCCAGGATGGTGGGGTTAATATGTCTTAAAATAGTCTCATACAGATCTAGATTGAGCCCCTGCCGGTACTGCTCTATGAACACTGCCTTGGGCCAGCCCCGAATCCTAGCTGCAAAGTGCTTAAAAGTTGCGGTATACTCCCGTACTGACGTCTTGCCCTGCATCAGGGTTTGAAGTTTGTTGTGTGCTTTCTCCTCACTCATCGGGTCCTCGTATTGCCAACATAGAGCCCACATGAATTCATCAACGGTGTCGAGTTCTGGCCCCGGTGGGTTATGGAGGCTCACATACCAGTCCGCAGCCTCCTCCCGCAATCTCAGTCCAATATATCCCACACGATCTCGCTCTGTCACGAACAAGTGGCCCCAATTCTGCAAGCAATGGCCTGCTTCAATGGTGAAGAACTGCAGTTTCGCTGGGTTCCCATCGAACATAGCTTCCATCAACTCTTGGGGAACCGAACGGCGCTGTGGCACAGGTCCTGGTCTGGCTGGCACGAGGGGCCCAGCTCCTGGGGCTGCGGGTGGGCCGGCCGGTGGCTGCTGGGGTTGTTGGGCTGGGGCTCCCCCCCAGCTCCATCTTCTGCTCCCGCACCATCCCCATCTTGCCCCTGAAGGTTTCGGAGGGCTTGCGTGATGACAGCAGGCAAATTGGTGATGTTCTCTGTCACCTCCTGTTGTAGCATTTGATGCATGGTCTTGAACCATCGATCCATCTGGGCCCGTAGCTCAGCATATTGGTTAGAGTCCCGGGGTCATGCATCCGTGCCAGCTCTGGCTCCAGCCCCCGAGTCTCATCAGGGTGACCAGGTTTCAACCGTCTGGGGCCCGAACTGAGCCCACAAATACAATCCATCACCGCGGCATCTCAGATTGACCCAACTCATAGTTGTGACCCAGATTGGCTCCTTGCTTGTAGAAGCCAGCACCACTGACCCGGAGGTTGCAGGGGGAATATCATCACCGTCTTCCATTGTAGGATACGGGGTCGAGGTCCCTGGTTAGTAGAAGATTACTAACACTCTGTGAGAGTGTTCCAATAGACGCAATCAGCAACAGGTGTTCTTAAACAGAAAGTCCTTTATTGCTAGATAGGTCTTGTTGGTCACTTGCACTTCTCGTGTTAGTAATACCTGGCAGTCATACACCCAGGCATAATATACAGTATTCAAATTCAAGTTCAGACAGTCCCCACCAATCATGAAGAGATAAAAAAGGCACCTAAGTATACTGGTTTTTCCTTCCCAGACCAAAAGTGGGAAAAAGTTACAGTTTGCACCTGAAGGGAAGAAGCTGCTGAGAGCCAGGTGCTCAAGGTCAGAGGAGTGAGGGAGGCGATAAGCAAAACAGCAAGCAGCTAGCCTGAGAACCGAGAGCACATTCCAAGAGGAGGGGGTCTGACTCAGAGGAAACCATCTCCCAAGCGGGATACGGCAGCATTAGCTGACAGTAGTCATCTTGGAAGTAGAATCAGCTTTTTATGTCTATTTATATCTGTATTTCCAGGATCAAACGAATATCAGATGTACTTGAGAAAGCGAAGCATTAAAAGTTCCTTTAAAAATATTCATTCATTGTGTTGCAAGCTTTAACTGAAGATAACAGCCTCGTTAGTCTAATTCTTTTCCCCTCAGTTCAGAAAGATTTATAGATTCTTTACATTGCTGGTCAAAGCAAAATATTTCCCTTCCAGGATAGAACAATTCGTCATAGTGCGAAAATGAGACAAAATGGAGGGGGGGAATAGATCTTAATAAAACTGCTTTACTTATGCCTTTATAATATTCTTGTGGTATGCAAAAAGAAAAAAACCAAACAGTTGAGAGATAAGACTTAATAGGGGAGGGTATAGGAAAAGCCAAGGGAAAGTATGAAAGAGGGAATGATGAAGTTCTGCTCTTACTGGCAGATTATGCCTCCCTTCCCTCATGGTCTCAATGAGCTATTTCTTGAGCTTTATGGAAGGTAGAATTCACTCTGAAGGTAGGATCTGGTCTCAGCACCACCTTATCCTTATGGAATTTGCAGAGTTTGGGCTTAACTGACAATAAGCTTAGTTCATAAAGTTTTCTGGCAGAAGTGATGGCCATGATAAAAAGAGTCTTCATCCTCAGCCATTTGAATGCAACTTCTCTGAGGGGCTCTAATGGTGGCCTGGTAAGTGCTAAGAGAACCGTGTGAAGCTTACATGTTGGGAACCTGTGTACCTGAGGCAGATCCTTCAAGGCTACACCCTGGAGGAAATACTGAATGTGGGGGTGCCTTGAGATAACTGTGCTTTTGATTTGAGGTAGTATTGTCGCTAAGGCTGTGACCTGTCATTTGAGGGTAGGAGCTTTGAGGTGAGGGCATCAGTTGCCTCCATCCTGAAATGATAAAATCTCATGTAGAACCTCTCCAGTTGGTGCTTCACTGGGGAGGTGAATAGGTCCACCTGCTATTATCCAAAGTGTCTGATGATCTCTAAGAACAGTTCCTGCTTGAGAGACCACCCTCCCTCCTGGATCGTTGTCCTGCTGAGCCAGTCCACTTGATTGGTTGAAAACCCTTTTATGTGTTCTGCTTTAATTGACAAAAGGCGTTTTCCCACCTTTTCGTTGCCTCCTTGCATAGGGTGAATGATCTCGACCCCTCCCACCACTTGTTTAAGTATGTCTTGGCATATATGTTGTCCATTCTCACTAAGATGTGAGCATGCATTGTTTGTGGTTGAAAGTGCTTCAGTGTGAGGTCTATGGCACTCAACTCCAGAATGCTGATGTTCAATTTTGTTTCTGGTTCAGACCTCCGACTCCACACTGGTATGTTGTCCAGCATCGCTCCCCATCCTGGCAAGCTGGCATCTGTGAAGATCTGTTCTGTTTCTGCTGACCAACATAATTTGCCCTGAAGTAGATTGGGCATTCCTGTCCCCCATAGTAAAATGATTTTTACCTTGAGTGGTATACAGATGGTTAGTTCCTCCTTCTTCATGATTTCAAACTGGAAGGGTCCTAAGTTGTTGAAGCTGTCACTCATGAACTGATCCAGCTGAGCTCTGAGAAGTAGCAGGAGACAGAGTTGTTGGAAGGGTGATTGTTCTTTATTTGCTTTCAGCTGGGGAGATTTAGCTGAGGGTACTGTGTGGGAGGACCGTGTTTGAGACTGTGTGGGTGAGTTTTAAGTTGTTGCAGAGTCCTGGCTCTTTGAGAAAGGCTAAGAAAGGATGATTTGTTTGACTGTAATTGGATTGCCTGGGTGTAATCTGAATAGATGCTGGCCCTGTCCTCTGCTGGGTGAGGCATCCATTTAAGGCTGCACTTTGCCAGAGGCGTGAGCCGAAGGGCTCTTGGCCTGGGGGCTCTGTAAGAAGCCCAGGAAGGAACAGGAAGCCAGGGCCCTAGTCTCATTTTGTTCCCAGTAAGGCAAGTAGACTTTCCACAAGGAGAGCCACATAAATATGAAAGGTATTAAAAGGGAAATTATATTATTATTTTTTTAAAGCAATGATGAAGGCAGAATGCCAGCAGGGGGTTGGGGGCTATCCAGTGTTTTGCACACAGTGTCACATGTATGACTATCTGCCCAGTGGACAGAAGTCCTGAGTGTGTGCCTGGTGCAAGGAGCTCCTGGTTCTCTGTGAACGAGTTTGCACCCCTGAGGTCAAGGTGGCTGACCTGGAGAACCAGAGACAGTCAGTTAGGCGTACGGAGAAGACTCTCAGGGACTTGTTAGATATGTCCCACTCTGAAAATGGCAGCCCCACTGCTGTCAGGGAGCATGAGGGTCGAGAGGAAACAGGGCACTGTGCTGAAGATAAGGGGAATGTTCCCTCAGAAGGGACCTCTTCTTCAGTTGGTGAACGGGTATGCTTTTGCACCAGGGAACCATCCCTGGGCAGGGAGGGAGGGGGACTCTAGTTGGTGATTCAATCCTTAGGCACATGGACAGCTGGGTGGCAAACCTGCATACTAACCGTATGGTGACTTGCCTGCCTAGTGCAAAGGTAGCGGACATTATGCATGTTCTAGATAGCTTGGTAGACAGTGCTGGGGAGGAGCCAGTAGTCATGGTACATGTTGGCACCTTCAAGGTGCCAACTCCTGGATAGCCTTCTCAGAGGTACTACCTGTTCCACACGCAGGGCCAGAGAGACAGGCACAAATCAGGAGTCTCAAAGCGTGGATAAGACAATGATGTGAGGAGGAAGTTTGTTAGGCACTGGGATTCAAGTTTGTTAGGCACTGGGATGCTTTTTGGAACAAGAGGGAGCTGTACAAAAGAGGCAGTCTCCACTTGTCCCAAGAAGGAACCAGGCTGCTGGCGCTTAAAATCAAAAAGGTGGCAGAGCAGTTTTTAAACTGAATATTGGGGGAAAGCTAACAGGAGATGAAAAGTCTCTGGTTTGGGATGGCTCATCTCAAAGACATGAAGGGGTAGCTGTTACTTTTCTACAGGGAAATGGATTAGAATTGTCCACTGAAACTGTGACAAACAATATGGACTGCCTGGCAAGGTCTCGAGGCAGCAGGAGGAAAGATGCGAGCCTAACATCCCTGGGAAATTATAGATGTTTATATACAAACGCTAGAAGTGTCCGAGGTAAAATCGGATTGTTGGAATGCTTGTTGTTGGGGGAAAAATAGGCATTGTAGGCATTTCAGAAACTTGGTGGGATGAGGAAAACCAGTGGGATTCGGTGATTCCTGGTTATAAATTATATCAGGATAGGGGGAAGGGTTGGAGGTGGGGTGGCTCTGTATGTCAGAGGGGGTATACAGTCCAGTAAGGCTGAGAAGATAAGAGAATTAGATTTGCTTCTGGAAGTGCTATGGGTTAAAACAGTAAGCCCAAAAGGAAGTTTGACACTGGGAGTTTGTTATCGCCCACCAGATCAAGTAGAGGAGGATTATAAAATGATGAATGAATTAAAGATAGTGGCTGGATGAAATAACTGTCGAAATAGGGTCAATATGTGTTCAAGTCAGGTGAGAGATGTAAAAGTGATTGCACCACTTGAGAACAGTGACCATAATGTTATTGAGTTCAAAATTTATATAAACTGGGAGATGCCCCAAAAGACCGACATAACCACTTTTAACTTTAAAAGGGGTAGCTTCTCTGCCATGAGGGAACATGTGAAGAGGAAACTGAAAGGAAAAGTAAAAAGGGTCAAAGCCATTGGCAAAGCTTGGAGACTATTTAAAATTAAAATTCTAGAAGCTCAGATAAAATATATACCACAGGTTTTGAAAGGCAAAAATAGGCATAGAAAAAGGCCTGCACGGTTAACAAAGAAAGTAATGGAAGCTGTAGAAGGTAAGAAAGATTCCTTTAAGCGGTGGAAAGCTGGTTTCAGTAATGTTAATAAAAGAGAACACAGGCTGTGGCATATAAAAATGCACTTCTGTGATCAGGCAGGCAAAAAGGGAATATGAGGAGCCTATTGCAAAAAAACATAAAGAGCAACAATAAAACTTCCTTCAAATACATTGAAAGCAGGAGGCAGTGGGGCCCTTGGATGACCAAAGAGTAAAAGGTGCACTGAAGGATGATAGGGAAAAGGCTGAGAAGCTGAATGCATTTTTTGCCTCTGTCTTCACTGTGGAACATATGAAGTACTTGCCCACTCCTGGACCACTGATTTTGGGAGGGGTGTTGAAAGACCTGAGTCAGATTGAGGGGACGAGAGAGGAGGTCCTGTGACTGGTAGACAACCTAAAAACTGATAAATCACCAGGCCGGGATGGCATACATCCAAGAGTTCTGAAAGAACTCAAATGTGAACTTGTGGATCTCCTGACAAAAATATGTAATCTTTCATTAAAATCTGCCCCCATTACTGAGGAATGGAAAGTAGCTAATGTTACCCCCATCTTTAAAAAGGGTTCCAGAGGTGATCCGGGAAATCACAGGCCAGTCAGTCTGACATCCATACCGGGTAAGTTGGTGGAAACCATTATTAAGGAGAGAATTAGTAGGCACACTGATGAACAAAAACTACCGAGGAAGACTCAGCATGAATTCTGTAAGGGAAGATATTGTCTCATTAACCTGTTAGTGTTCTTTGAGGGAGTGAACAAACATGTGGACAAAGGGGACCCAATAGATGTTGTTTACCTTGACTTCCAGAAAGCTTTTGATAAAACTACTCATCAAAGGATCCTAAGTAAGCTCAATAATCATGGAATAAAAGGACAAGTCCTCTTGTGGACTAAAAACTGGCTAATTAATAGGAAACAAAGAGTGAGTATAAATGGGCAATTTTCTCAGTGGAGGGTGGTAAGCAGTGGGGTACCGCAGGGATCCGTACTTGGTCCGATGCTTTTTAACTTGTTCATTAATGATTTGGAATTGGGAGTAAGCAGTGAAGTGGCTAAATTTGCAGATGACACTAAATTGCCCACTCCTGGACCACCCCTGGATAGTGAGAACCAGGGAGGATTGTGAAGCATTCCAAAGGGATCTGTCGAGGATCGGCGAGTGGGCGTCAGCATGGCAAATGGGGTTCCGTGTGGCCAAGTGCAAAGGGATGCACTAACTATCCTAACTATAAATACACACTGATAGGGTCCAAACTGGCAGAGGCTGACCAAGAGAGAGTCGTAATAGATAACTCACTGAAAATGTCGAGACAGTGTGCGGCTGCAATTAAAAAGGCCAACGCTATGCTGGGGATTACTAGGAAGGGAATTGAAAACAAATCAGTATCCTAATGCCCCTGTATAAATCAATGGTACAACCTCATTTGGAATACTGTGTACAGTTATGGTCACCACACCTCAGAAAGGATATTATAGCACTGGGAAAAGTGCATAAAAGGGCAACTAGAATGATAAAACGGTTGGAACACTTTCCCTGTGAAGAAAGGTTGAAGGGCTTGGGGCTCTTTAGCTTGGAGAAACAATGACTGACAAGATAGAGATTTACAAGATTATTCATGGAATAGAGCAGGTAGAGAAAGAAGTACTTTTCTCCATTTCTCACAGTACAAGAACCCATGGGCACTCAATGAAATTGCTGAGCAGCCAGGTCAGAAAGTACTTCTTCACCCAAAGAATGATTAACACACGGAATTCACTGCCACAGGAGGTGGTGGTGGCTACAAGCATGGACGGCTTCAAGAGGGAATTGGATAAACATATGGAGCAGAGGTCCATCCATGGCTATTAGCCACAAGGTATAGATAGGAACTCTCTGTCTGGGACAAGTGATGCTCTGTATTCTTGATGCTTGGGGGGAGAACAGTGGGAGGGTTTTTAGTGTCCTGGCCCTACCACTGGACCTCCTGATGGACTGGATGGGCCATTCGCCTGATCCAACATTGGCTTCTCTTATGCTCGTATGAAGTTATCTCCATTGGATAAAATTTATGCATGAAATCAAGAGTTTGGCCAATGTTTCAGAGCAAAACCTTTTAAAAAGAAATATAGATATCTTCTTCCATAGAGAGTAAAATTCAAAGGTGCATTAACCAGGGTACACTGACCATTATAGGAAGACAGATGGAGCCCACTAGCCTGAGGAGAAATCCGAATCACAATGGAACACAATGTAAACCAAGCCATTGAAAAAGGCTTTGTTCTGAAATGGCTCACATCATCACTGGTATTGCTGTAGAGAGAAGAGAGAAGCAACTGAAGTGGCATTTTTGTCACTTTCATTGTGCCTCTTTTAAAATATAGAGAAGAGAATGATAGACTGAGGTGACTCATTAGTCACCTTTATTGCCCTCCTTTAAATTTATGGTCATTTGCTAGCATTCTATTCAGTCACATTGTCTCTGTCAGCTTTAAACTCTATAGAGTTTGCATTTTATATTGTGTTAAATATATTTATAATCTCTTGTGCAGTTATTGTAATGATTTAGAATATCTATGTTTATTTACATGTGATTGTGATGATCCTTTATTTCAATTAGACTGTAGTTTCATGCATTGGTGGTAATTGATTTTTTTGTCTCTGGGGAGTTAGTCTTGAGTTCGGCCTGCAATGTTTAACTGCTATCGGATTGGGAGCCTTGATCCTCCACAGATGAGCACTGATATCTCTGAGTCTCCATTATGAAACCCAGTGTGGATACAGCTCCACCAGACTCATCAAGCTCTGGGTCAGTTAAGCCCGCAGGAGAGTCAACTCTGATGGATGTTTGGGGCTGCATAAAATGGCTGCCATCACTGGTTGCAAGACTTAAGCTGGGAGAAGGCCCTGGCAAAATTTTTACTGTATGACCTTTGTTCATCGACTCCAGGTATCAAGGAGTCCACCGTGGTTGATTGGGCAGTCTCTCTTGCATGAGTGAGAGGTTGGCTTCTCCCTCCAATAAGAACTCAGCACTGTCTTCAGTCTGTGCTAACAGGACTCGCTGTGTTCTGTCGCCTTAAGCAAAAACGGCTGACACAGTTTCAGGCATTCATCAATTGTTCCTTTCCCTCTCTCTCAGGGATGCGGGGGGAGAGGGAGCTATAAAAATCAAGTAGAGGAGGGAAGAGGTGCACAAAAAAGACTATACAGAGAAGAATAAAGTTGGATCAATAGATCTAAGAGTTTTCAGAGAAAAAACCAGTCAGGGTAAAGAGAAAATCCTAACAGTAAAGGTAAACCCTATTTTGAAGCTGCTGTCATTATTGAGGCAGGAAAGAAACTGAAGAGTGTGACTCCCACAGACTGGAGACAGGAAGATGGAAAAAGTTGTTCCTGCCTCCCTGAAAGGATGGTGGGAATCACCCTCAAGATATCTTCTGCCTCAAAGGGAGAACAATATTTCTACAATGGAATGGTCATACAGCAGCCTAGGCCTCTACTAATAGCAAACACCTTCTACCTGCACAGAAAAATGGCATCCCTCACCCGGAATAAATATGAAATATCTGTGCAGACTCTCTGCATGCTACCAGGGATATAACCCTGACCCCCTGCAGTAGCAATGGACAGTGCAGTTACTAACTTTTTGAACCCAGAACTGTGTTGATTGAGTAGAATATCAGCACTTCCTGATCAGCCAACACAAGGAGCTTCTGTGCAGGTCAGTTCTGAGGAGGATGTCAAAATGTTACCATCCTACAAATTCACAGGCTTCAATGCTGGCCTCACCTAGGGTCATCCTGCCCACAGTTGTTTCAGAAGCAATGGGCAGTTATGGTTTGTTTTTGCCCTTTTGGTGCTTTATTTCTGATCCTCATTCCCTCCTCCCTGCAGACTCCCAGCAACTTCTGTAACATCTGTCGTTTCCTGCTCACTAGCACTGTTGTATGAATGCTGGATCTATGCCCTTTTAATTCTATTTTAAACTTTTAATTTTGCACCTACTATTATTTAAATGTATAACCAGACCTACACTCAAGGGTGCAACATCAGGGATCAATATCCATTAAACAAATGTACTGCATGATTAATTTATGTTATTGCATTACATGTGTTCCCAAAGGCCATAAACTGTCAAACCCTGGCTGGAACCCCTCCTTTGAGTAGGTTTGCAGAAAGACAGTCAAGTCTGTCCACGTCCATTTCAGACAATTCAGCCTAATTGATTTTTAATGTGATAAAATTACCAAATGATCCAAAATTACTTAGGGGCATCCCTAGTGAAAACCTAGTGTTTCCGTACATCTGAAGGCTAGGATGTATCTTCCAATTCTTATATCCCTTTCTCTTTATTATCGGCTACTTCTTCATAGAACAGCTGTTGATTATTCTCTGGTAGATAGCAAAGGATTTAGAAGCTTGGAGCGAGGCTAATTCCTTTACTGAGCAGGCAGAAACCCAGAAGGAAACTTACTCAATTGCCACAGGGGCTATAAAAAATAGAGAAGAAACTTTGTATACTATCAAGAGTAAAACAGAGCTTGCAACAAGTGTTGGTTTCAGGAGCTTTGCTCTGGGGAGTTTATACCAGCTGCAAATCTCCACTGTCTTCCCTCCCCTCTCCCTGGCGCACATGTAACATGAAACTTTGCATCTCCAGGACGACCAACAACAAAAAGAGAGAGAGAGAGAGCATGAGCAAGCGGGCACACACAGTTCAGGCAGAGACAGCAGCTGGCTGTCAGCATCAGGGACAAGAGAAGTTGACCAAGGAAAGAAAGAATACAGAGACGGTCAAGAATGGAAGGAGAGCTGACATGAAATGAAGACAACAAAAAGAAAAACACAAAGGACAAACATCTAAGCCCGCTGCATCACTGGGGTAAGGCTGGCTTTTGCCTCTTCTCATCCCACACAGCACCTCAGCAAAGGAAGGATTTCACTGTTCAGCTTAAGCCTTCATCAAGATTTTTACTGCAAGTGTTAGAAGCGCAGGGAGGACACACAAGATAAAGAGCAAGAAGGTGGTGGGAGATGAAAGCTGGGTCAGTCTAGTTGTTTAGCAGTCAAGAGTGTGAGCCAGCTGCATGCTCACTTGTATACTTTTCACTGGGCCCTAAACACTTTAAAATCAGTGAGAGAGAGAGAGAGAGAAGCAAGGCTGTTTTGTGACAAAATCTGAGACATCTTTCCAGGAATTGGCAAGTAGTCTGATTATACAGCTTAGATTCCACAGGCAATCAAGTGAATTCTGAAGGAATTCTCATATAAATTACCAAACTATGGGGTGATCACTAAACTTTGTAATGTGTTTCCAGTATAATAAGTGTCCTGGTTGAGCAAGAAAACTATATTGCCATTGCACACAAATAAGAGTGTGTTTCAAGATTAAGGAGTGTGTGCCAATCAGAAAACATTCCACATTCCTATACTTGCTTTTGTTCTTCAGCACAGCTAGAGTGCAAACAGCTGCTGAAACAAGGCTCAGGCTTTAATGGAGTGTCACTGAGGAATTCTGGGGGGGGGGGGGGGTGTTTATTTTTTCAAAATGGATTACTTCAGGCAGTAGTTCGGTGCAGGTTTTTCTTGCTTTCCTGGGAACTCAAACACTTTAACCACAGCATTCTCTAAGCCCCAGGAACACTACTTACAAGCAGGTCAGGGAATGAAATCCTTGCTAGCTTTGCTGCTACTTATCAAGGCTTTACCAAGAAATCTTTATCATTTGTTGCCAAAGATGAAACTCTTCGCACATAAAACCAATTCAATCTAATTGCTGCTGTGATGGTTTTGTGCCATTTTTATACTAGCATCGTAACACATATTTTTAAAAACATGGATCATTTGTTTCAGGCAAACAAAATTATTTGCAAGTTATTTTCTCCCAAGAGATTTTTTCCCCACCACTCCCAACTTCATGTGATGCACATACAAAAAAATGCAGAGTATCAAGTACTTTCAGGCTCTCTCTGCAGCATAGTGACTTGCAAGGGGTGTGGATGGTGTATTTTCTGAGAAACCTATCATGCAAAATAATCATAATAAACGTGCAAATTTAAGGGAAAGACTAACTAGCCACTGTGAACTATGAGGAAAGGTGGGATATAGATGTTTTAATAAATAAATAAAATAAATCAGCTTTATTCCAGCATAAACTCTGGCAGACACAAAAGCAGGAAATTATTTTAGTCTTTTTTAGTCTTTTTTAGTCTTTTTAGTATTTTAGTATTCCTGTTTATTTTTGCCACAACAGACCAGTACAGTTAATTGCTTCAGAATAACTAAATTGGATCACTTTCTCTTAACAGAAATCTGAATTCCACCGTTTCTGTTACAGACTTTAAATAGCTAGATCCCTCTTTTTGAGAAATCTGTTGTTTCTCATAGCTGAGCACTGAGAATTTTTTTAAAAAAATAGAACAAAGCAAGCATCCAGGACTAAAGGCTAAGAGGGGAAAAACAGTATAAGGGATTTCTGGTAAAAAAAAAATGCAGAAGAGTTTGGCAGGGGCCTCATCCAGCAGCAAAGGGGAAACACACAAACTGAAACATATGTCTAGGAATCAGAAGGCGAAAGCCTGGTTTGTGTCACCAGCTGTCACACAGTTAAAGAGGCCCCTCAGTATCCATAAGGCTGCCAAACAGTTGGCAAAGAGCAGTCTCCAGAGGCCATGCGGCACTGCACACTAGCTATTCGCAGCAGGAAACAGACGATGTGTTATTTTGAAAAAGTTGACACAGAACAGTGACTTGCATTCCTGCCCATTTCCCCAAGCATGTTACCGGCTGTCCCTTAATGGTTAGCCGTAGATCAGGGGTCCTCAAACTGCGGCCCGCGGGCCACATGCGGCCCGCCGAGGGCATTTTTCTGGCCTGCCGGGTGTGCCGCCAGGGGTCCGTTGGAGGGGGAGCTCACCGGAGTGCTGCTCCGGGAGTGACGAGCCTGGGGGGAGGACACATGATCAAGCCCCACCCTCTCCCCCCAGTCGGCCAGGAGGAGGCAGAAGGAAGAGGGTAAGTGTGCAAGGGCAGGCGCTCCAGCCGGCCCCAAGTCCCCTAGCCAGCTCAGAGGCCTCTGAGCCGGCTAGGAGACCTGTGCCAGTCCCGGACGCCCAGGAGCCGGGTGGGGATGTTTTCCAGAATGAAACATCTGAAATCTCCAACCAGATCTAGACTAACTTGTTACGACTAGCAGTGACAAATATGGAACCGGACATTGACCATCTCATTAGCCAAAAGCAGGCCCATAGTTCCCACTGAAATACTGGCAAGTCTGTTGATTTAACTTTACTTGTTCTTCATTTTAAATACTGTATTTGTTCCCATTTTGTTTTTTTACTTCAAAATAATATATGTGCAGTGTGCATAGGAATTTGTTCATAGTTTTTTTTTTAAACTATAGTCCGGCCCTCCAACGGTCTGAAGGACAGTGAACTGGCCCCCTGTTTAAAAAGTTTGAGGACCCCTGCCGTAGATTCACCAGGTAGGAGGCACACACTTGAAAAAGACGGGATAAACTTAAAAGACAGCCTGGAGACACAAAAGAAATACCACAGCAGAAAGAAACTGCAGCATAAACAGTAAACCTTAAACTCGTTGAAAACGACACACCTTACTACAGCTGCATGTGGCGAGGCAACATCCACCCTTAGATTAGCTAGGCTTCAAAAAGAACTATTTATCCCACACTTTACCTTTCCTCTTCTGATTACTAAATCCAGATTAGGAATGCAAGAACGCACACACTACATGCACACGCACAAAGGTCCAAGTCTGAATTTTATTTTCAGTTCAGCTATTTTTATTTTCCCAAACAGTTCCAATGGATTTCATTGATACTCAAAAAACTAGCCTGCAACAGGTAAATTTAATCACAAATTCATAAAAGCTTCCTGCTGAGTCCTACCAGCCATCTAGTTGGTCAGTCCATTTTGTTCTAAACAGCTACACAAAGTTTGGATGCCTGAGTACATTCAACAGTAGAGGACATCTACAAGGGTGAATCTGCACAATCAGTTTGGATGAGGAAACGTTAGTGTGAAGCTAACCCCAGGGTTACTTGCTCTTACAAATACACTATGATGTGTCAAAACAAGAAGTACAAACAAAAGAAATCCAGCCACTCACAGCCAACCCTGAATTTCTCACGCTTGTGACTATTTCATCATATGCAAATAATGACTGCATATCATAAACAGTATGTAAAGGTGTGATATATAGATTGTATATTTCATTCTAATTACTTGTAAATGCTTCAGTTTTGTTCTGTCTTCACATTAGTGCCTACATTTCATATAATAGTTATATTTTGATACCCAGTTTTTGATATATCTGGACTGTTTTGTGCTGGTTATGAACTGTAATAAAGCAATGATGATGACGATTGCATATTACTTGGTGGTACTGCAACATCTCTGTAGCTATGCTGTGGTATACAAAATGCATTTCAACTAAATATTCTCATTAGTGTGTGCGTAGGTAACTCCAGTAGTCAAACCATTCCTTGCTTTCAAGTAATCCTAGCTCTGCTAACAGGTAAACAGAGAACTCTGTGAGAAACTTGTAGTTCAGGTTTTGGGGGGGGGGGGGCCTCACCTGGCAGCCCCCTAGTATCAGCATAAGGAGATATTTTACTTTATTTATTTATAGAAATTAAACATGCAGACCTCCAGGGGGGAAAACTGAGGGTGACTGAATAGAGGGCATTAATCATCAGTATGCCACAACCAAACCTTCCAGACATGAAGGCTGCCAAACTAGTTTTAGTGACATGGTATGTTGAATTCTTGCAGTTGTCATCATCTCAGTTTAAAGGCGAGCTGTTCTGCTGAGGACCCAACCCTGTTATTTGGGTGAGGTTCAAAAGCCAACTAACCAACTGCACAGATGGTAAACACTGGTGTTTCACTCTAAATCTAAAAGCACCTCTGTGGTTCACAGATGGATAACGTATTCTAAACTGTCCATTAAAAGGGGGATCAACTGCTTTATAACCTCCTTACTATATTTTTCATCTCAACAGCCTCCTTACTTGGTTCATCATTCTTCCCATTCATGGGCTGAGTGCTGAAATAGTGACTTCTTCTTGTTTTTGCCCATGGCTTCTCAGGTAGTCACCAGTGTAGGATTGAGATCTAGTTCACCTAGGGTCAAATTCTGTCTCCTGGACCATGTTGGTTGTGATTTTGCAAAAGGCACTATTAAAAAGCAACTGTGTCTTATTTGGGTGGCCTTGAGTTTGTGGCTATGCTGGGGGATGACAACTGTTTCAGCAACACAATATTCTCATTAGTGAATTCTGGAGACCCATCTGATTTTTTTGCTGGCAGATAAGTCCTGCTTTACTAACAGAACCACTCAAGCAACCAAAGCGATAATTCTTTACAGAATTCAAATATTCAGCCATTGCCAAGACAGACAGATAGGCAGACACTCTGATGCTATTTTGTTTTGTGAGAGAAGGGGTTCTGACCTTCTTTCATAATTTATTTATCTATTTACTGAGAACTATAAGGCCTTTTCCTTTCAAAGTAAAAAGATGAATGAATAATAACTAAACAATATTCACTGTCCCTTATTACAGCTGGTTTACCAAAAGCAAAGCAAATATTTCACCCTTCAGACCTTTGGAAAGACAGTATCCTGAATAATAATTTTAAAGTTCAGTGACAGGTAATGGAAATTACTTAATTCAGAGACAGTACAAACAGAGGCAGAATATGGTTATGAGTCTGATCATAAATGGAAAAAAAATTAACTCAAATTACAGTATGTCTTACAAACTAAAGTCTGAGTCACAAAGTATGCTAAACTGCTGTCAAGCTTAGCCACCTTCTGGTAACAGAACACAACCACTGGAGAGGCGGCTTAGAATGTCCTTTGTGGGACACTGTCTTGTAGGAAGAGATCTACTACACTATTAAGAACCAGACAGAAGTGTTCTAACAAAGCATTTAACAGAGAATACCTTTACTTATTCATCAGCAATTGACAGAGCAACATGGAAGAAAAACAGATTTGCAACCACACAATTTCATAAACAAAATGCTGACTGCTCTGAACTGCAATTAACTTTCATAAGGACTAAAGTGCTGAAACACAGTTGGGGGAGAGTTATTCAGTAGTTTAGGCAATAGTTATCTGAACAGGGCAAGAGAGTAGCTAAAATAGAACAGTAGCTCTTAAGATGTGGCATTTCCCCACTATGATGTCATGCAAAGTCCTGGGCTTATTAGGTATTCACAAGTGGGGGCCCATGAGACTCACAAAGGGGGAATCCCATCCCCCCTTACTTGTTGAGCCCTGGCACATCTCCCTTCCAATCCCATTCCCCTGTCGTAGAGCCTGACATCAAGGGCGTAGACTTTCCAATTTCCCTGGGGGGTGGGGGGTGGGCCAGAGGGGGGGAGGGGAAGAGAGAGAGAGAGAGTAGGGTTGCCAAGTCTTACCATGTAGAGGAGTTCCTCGCATGTGCGCCGGGATCATGTCACCACCTCTGCCCTCCCCCCCCCCAGGCTCCCCCGCACCCCTCTCCCCACTCACTTCTCCCCCCTCTCTCTCAATCCGGGCGACTGCCCAGCGTGATGACGTCACCCGTAAGTGACGTCATCACGCTGGGCATGTTGCCGGGGCAATGCTCTGGCAATCACCCTGAAACTCTATGGTGCCATAGAGTTTTCAGGGCGACTGCTAGAGTGTCACCCTGGCATATAAGGTCATCCGTGATCTCTATTTGCAAAAAAAATCACCCATTAGCAGGATTCTAGTTTAACCCAGTGGAACAACTCTGATTAACATAAAACCCTGTAGTCATGTGTCACAGATAGCTGGATTTAGTTTCTAAATGGGTTACATATGACATTTAAACATAATCTTGGCCACAGTATTGTCCCTTATCTGGAGGAAGGTGAAGGGAAATTCAGAAAATCACAGGATTTGCTTCGCCAGATAGACAGGTCAGCTGTTAACTGAAGTTACCTGCACCTTGCTGCTAACACTGAAATTCTGCAACTCAACTATAGTAATGGAAGCATTACAGTTTTCCCACAAAAGGAGATGCAGGAGTTTTTGCAAAGAATTCCAAGGCTCTTGACTATAAACATTCAAACTGCCTTTAGTCTGGAATCACTAAGTATTCTTTTCCTACAAATGTACAAGCAACCATAAAAACAGGTTTCCTACCTGTAACTGATGATCTTCGAGTGGTCATCTGTGCATTCACACTGATGGGTTACTGCGCCTGTGCTGGAATCCATCGGTATTGTAGAAAGCTCTAACGGATTTTCGCGCCCAGCAACACTGGGCATGCGCGGGAGCCTGACTGCGCATGCCCAGAGGAGCGGGCGCGGGGATCCCGCCAGTTCCTTCTGACCGCTGCGACCAAGCAGAGAGAGAGAAAGCCTGGCAGCAGAAGGGAAGGCAGGCGGGTAGTGTGAATGCACAGATGACCACTCGAAGATCATCAGTTACAGGTAGGAAACCTGTTTATCTTCGACGTGGTCTCTGTGCTTCACACTGATGGGAGAGTAGCGAGCAGTGTCCTACCTGGAGGTGGGTGCAGGCAGGCTGTCACTGAGAGGCAGAAGAAAGAACCAAACGACCCAGGGAGGAACGATCAGCAGCCTGGGTGTCCAAGGCGTAGTGCCTCATGAAAATGGTAGGCGTGGCCCACGTGGCAGCATTGCAAATGTCCGTAGTGGATGCTCCCTTGAGGAACACAGTGGAAACCAAAATAGCCCTGGTTGAATGGGCATGGATCGGGCCCGGAAGGGGTGTGTGAGATAACTGGTAGCAGAGAGTTATAAGGGCCACTATCCACTTAGAGAGTCTTTGTGCAGTGATAGGGGATCCCAGTCTGCTACAGGCGTATGACAGAAACAGTCTCGGGGTCTCATGAGATGGTTTGGTACGGGTGAGGTAAAACAGGAGGGCTCTTTTAACGTCCAGTGTGTGGAGAAGTCTTTCCTCCTGTGATGAATAGTTCGGGTAGAAGTCAGGTAAGACTGTCTCTGCGTGTAGGTGGAACTCTGAAACCACCTTAGGCAGGAAGGAGACATCAGGAAACAGACGAACGGCGTCTGGTAAAAACGAAAGGTAAGGTGGGTCGTGTCTGAAAGCCAGAATTTCCCCTACTCTCCTTGCGGACGTGATGGCTACAAGGAATGCAGTTTTCCACGCTAGAAGATGAGGAGTGCAAGTGGCCAGTGGCTCAAAGGGCTTCCTTCTGAGCGCGCGTAGGACAAGCGCAAGGTCCCAGGGTTGGGCCGGCATCCTGCGTGGAGGGTAGAGATGTAGGAGACCTTTCAGGAAGTGCTTCGACAGCGGCTGCGCAAAAACTGAACAGTTGTCAATATGGTTATGAAAAGCTGATATGGTGGCGAGGTACACCCTCAGAGATGAATGGGCGAGCCCAGCATCAGCCAGAGAAAGCAAAAATTCAAAAATCCTGGGTAGGCCCACCGAGGATGGTGAGGTGGAGTATCCCGATAAGGCGGAGCAGAAACGCGACCACTTGTATGCGTATGACTTCCTAGTGGACGCTTTGCGGGAGTTCAGAAGCACATTGGCTACCTGCTCAGAGAAGGGGGAGGGGAAATTCTCCACGCCATAAGCTTCAACCGGGGAATGTCGTACTGAAGCAGGGGGGAGTCGCCGACTCGTAACAGGTCTGGTTGAGCCGGGAAGTGATGGAATTGTTTCTGTGACAGGGACAGAAGTATGGGGAACCAAGGCTGGCGTGGCCACCAGGGGCAAACGAGGATGCAGTCTGCCCGGTCCTGCAGAATCTTGTGGACTACACGAGTCAGGAGCGGAAAGGGTGGGAAGAGATATAGAAATCCCTTGCTCCAGGGGTGAAGGCCGTCACCTAGGGAGAGCGGGACCCGGCCGCCCAGGGAACAGAACCTCTGGCACTTGGAGTTGCGTCTGGTGGCAAAGACATCTACTTGAGGAATGCCCCAGGTCTGGAAAACTGGCTTGAGGTAGACGTCTGAGAGTTCCCAGTTGTGCACTTGTGCCTGGCCACGGCTGAGCAGGTCTGCTTGCGTGTTGAGTGCCCCCGGGATGTGCGTCGCCCACAGGTAAATGCCGTTGGCTATGCACCAATCCCAGAGGGTCACTGCCAGTCGACAAAGACGATGAGACACGGTGCCACCCTGTCTGTTGACGTAGCTGATGGCTGTAGTGTTGTCCGATAGGACTGCAACACAGGTGCCCCTCACGATGGGGAGGAAGGTGCGCAGCGCATAGACTATGGCCAACATTTCGAGGTAGTTTATATGGTGGGACAAAAGGGCGCTGTCCCAAGCTGCACCAGTTCTCATGTCCTTGAGGTGGGCTCCCCAGCCCCAGTTGGAGGCATTGGTCGTGAGGGTTAGCTGGGGCGATGGTATGTGGAACGGGGCTCCTTGCAGTAGCCGAGTCGGGAGGGTCCACCACTCAAGGGAATCTCTGACCTCGGCAGTGGGAAACAGCAACATGTTCTGTGCATGTTGTGATGGGCGGAAATGACGCAGGAACCAAAGTTGAAGGATTCTCATGCGTAATTTGGCAAACGGGAGGACCGATGTCGTAGCGGCCATGAAGCCTAGTAGCCTTTGTATGGAAAGAGCTGTGGAGTGAGGTTGAGAGCAAACCTGACTGGCTAGCGCGATGATTGGTTGGGCTCTGTCCCAAGGCAGGAAAGCCATAAGTAGTGTGGAGTCGAGTTCCGCTCCAATGTAGCGGACCAGTTGGCAGGGCGTGAGGTGGGACTTTTCCGAATTGATGCGAAGACCCAAGTCTGAGAGGAGAGATTGTGTCTTGGAGATGGCATTGAGGAGAGCCTGCTTGGAATTGGCGACGAGAAGCCAGTCGTCGATGTAGGGGAAGACTGTAATGCCCTGAAGGCGCAGGAAAGCGACGACAACAATCATGGTTTTGGAGAAGACCCTGGGGGTGGTAGAAAGACCGAATGGAAGGGCCTTGTACTGAAAGTGGTTGGGTCCTATTGCAAACCGGAGAAATCTGCGGTGAGGAGGGCAGATGGAGACGTGAAAATATGCATCCTGGAGGTCCAACGTGGCCATCCAGGCGTTCCTGTGGATGAGGGGCAGGAGAGAGGGTAAAGTCACCATCCGGAAGCGACGGTACTCGATCTAAAAGTTTAGTTCCCTGAGATCCAGTATTGGTCTGGTTCCGCCGTCCCGTTTTGGCACCGCGAAGTACCTTGAGTAAAATCCTGTTTGATGGTACTGCACAGGAACGGGTTCGATGGCATCCTTTTGGAGGAGAGTGGCGACTTCTTGAAGAAGTGGGGCAGACGGTGGAGTAGATACGAACACTGGAGCCGAGGGTATTTGGAGGAATTCGATGAGATATCCCCTGGTGACTATGGAGAGGACCCAAGAATCTGTCGTGATGGTGCGCCACGCGGAAAGGAAGGGTGCGAGACGTGGGAGGCTGGAGGGCACACAGTCAAAGTCCCTGCTTTTGCTGCCGGGACTGCTTAGAGCGGTTAGGTTGCTGGGGTGGAGGAAAGCGTTGCTTTTGAGGGTAAGACGCACGCTGGTGGGCGGGTGAGGAGCGGGGACGCCAGGTGTGATCCGGGGAGCTCCTGGAGGAAGAGCGACGAGACCATGGTCTGGTCCAAGACCTCGGTTTTTACGGCCTGGTGGTAGCTGAGACTCCCAAGGTCCTGGAGGCCTTAATGCTCTTATCTAACTCCTGTAAAGCGGTGTCGGTAGAGGAGTCAAATAGACCGAGGCCATCAAAGGGGAGGTCCTCAATGTAAGACCTGGTGTCCTGCTGGAGTGTGGTGGACCTTAACCAGGAGTGGCGCCGTAGTGCAATTCCGGAGGTCATCATCTTAGAAAAGGTGTCAAGAGCATGCTTAGATGTATTAAGCTGTCGCTTGGACAAGATCAAGCCCTCCTTCTGAAGGCAGTGGGCTGCAAGCCTATGTTCATCTGGAAGATGGGCCAGAATGCCGGAAAGTTGTTCCCATAACGCATAATGGTAGCGGCTCATACATGCAAGGTAGTTGGCCATTTTAACACCAAGGGCTCCTGCGGAGTAAAAGCGGCGACCAAAGGCGTCAAGCTTCCTACCCTCCTTGTCGGACGGAGTAGAAAGGGACCTTTTGGCTTTCGTCAAGGAGTTGACCACCAGTGAATTAGGTTTGGGGTGGGAAGTGAGGAATTCGGCTCCCGCCTCCTGAATGCGGTACATGTGGTCGAGGCGTCTCGACGATACCGGGCCAGATGCAGGCTTATCCCAAGGCGCCTTTGCGGCTTGCAACAGAACCGCCGACATCAGGAGGGAGACAGCAGTGGAGGTGTCAGCCTGAACGATGTCAAAGACTGGGTCATCGACTGCGGGTTTGGGCTGGAGTATCGATAAGCCCAAGGAGAGGGCCATGCGCTTAACCAGCTCCCCATAGGAGGACATGTCCTCAGAGGGTGAAATCGGCAGGTTCTCCACCACATCCGGGTTAGGGGAGGGACGAGAAGGCGAGCCCTGGTCGGATTCGGCATCATCGCTATCCTCCTGCAATGAGGAAGATGCGGGCGGTTCAAAAGGTTGTGTCGGTATCAACTGTGGCAGCATCGGAGTCGGTATCGATGCCTGTGAGGCCGACGATTGAGGTGGCGGGTAGGTTGCCGGTGGAGGCAGGGGTTGAGGCTGGCGAGGCGGCGAAGGTGGATGGGGTTCGGCAGGCCGGTGGGAAGGCGGTCTGACCCACGAAGACGATGGCAAGTGATGCGGAAGGGGCAACCTCGACTGGGCACCGTATCGATCCCATTCTGGGTAGGTGGTAGGAAGTGACCACGGTCAACGCGACGGAGTGGTGAGTGTCGAGATAGTAAGCTTGATGGCGATCCCAGGGAGCAAAAGACTGCGGAGGAAGATCCCAACGAGACGGCCCGGGGGAATGATGATGAGAAGCCTGATGACGATGCGGTGATCTGTATCGGGGAGATCGAGAGCGGTAGTCCCGTCAGTAGTGATGCTCGAGGTATGGTGGGTGCTCGGTGTCAACAGGGTGGTCGGCAGGGCAGTCGGGTTCACTGACGTCAGGTGAAAATGACCTTGTGGACAGAGGGGACCTGGAGATGGAGCGTGGTCAATGTTGATCCAGGCGACGGTGTTCGACATCGGGGAACTGCTGCGTTTCCAGAATGGTTGGGTAAAGCTGCATCGACCTGACGAATTGGAGAGTCGAGGAGATAAATAGTCGGTATCTCCATCGACGCCATGGCTGGTAGAGCCTGAACCGTGACAATTGGCTCCAAGGGTAGTGAAGCCGGAGGCGCTGAGGCCTTCTTGGGTGATTTCCCAGTGAGCACGGAAGAGTCTTTGTGCTTTTTCTGGGACTTATCCTTCTTCTTTTTCTTTAACAGAGTCGAGGCCGCGGAATGTGTGAGAGGCGGGCGTTTTGACCCCGATTGAACAATGTCCGAAGCCGGTCGCGATACCGAAGGCCTATCGGTAGCGGACCGAGATGGAGTCATCGATGTCGATGGCAGGTCGGTTGGAGCTGAGGTGCTGGTCGACTCCATAACTTTCGACGGAGATGGGAGTAGCACAGATTATAATAAGGCGACCTTCAGTCTAGCAGCTCTGTTTTTGCAGGTCTGATTGCTGAACTTCGCGCAGTGGGGGCACGACTCAGGGCGATGGGATTCCCCCAGACAGAGAATGCAGAGCGAATGGCCGTCAGGAGCCACGAGCTTGCTCCCACACTTAGAGCATCTCTTAAAGCAACCCCACTTTTGAGCCATGCAGTAGCCCAAAAGCGGGAGAAAAGAAGGGGGGGGGGAAGCGCCCGAAGGCGAAGCAAAGAGAGAGAAAACCCCACACCAAGAAGGGGTTTTTTTTATTTTATAAAGAAAGAGCTAAAGTAAGAAGGAGAGAGAAAGGCGAAGAAGGAGGAAAAGGCTAAGAGCTTTCCACGACGGAGCTGACTGACGAAGCTGTTAACAGCGCGGCGGTCAGAAGAGAACTGGCGGGATCCCCGCGCCCGCTCCTCTGGGCATGCGCGGTCGGGCTCCCGCGCATGTCCAGTGTTGCTGGGCGCGAAAATCCGTTAGAGCTTTCTACGATACCGATGGATTCCAGTGCAGGCGCAGTAACCCATCAGTGTGAAGCACAGAGACCACGTTGAAGATCCAAAAGTTTCTATAATCTCCTTTTGAAAATCAAAATATTTTCTAAACCATGCCAAGGCACAGCCTTGGAATATATTCTGCTTTATACCAAAACATGAAGGTCTTGCTACTCTAATGCCATTTGGTCCAACCCAAAGCCTAACAATGAAAGAATGCTGATGACAGTATGGCTGTGTGGGACTCTCTTACCAGAAAAACAATAGACCAGATAGACAATAGGAATTAGGTAAGATTAAAATACACAAATAAATTGTACTTTGAACAGCAAGCACATCTTCTGGTAGAGTACACTGAGAACCTCATAAATTCCTTTAATGACCTGTAAATTTCTTAATACTTTTCATGCACTACAGAATACAAATGAATTAAGAGAATCTGAGCAAACTGCTTTTATCAAACAGAACAAATAAGTAGGTATTAAGAGAAGTTGGTCAGGATTTGCAGTACTGCCACTCAATGCCATTCTTAGATGCTACAACATTTAGAACAAATCCTTAGAGCAAAGTCAAATGATTCTCTCTGGAATGAAGTTTAGAACATGGAACACGATTTAGCATATGGAACGCACACCTTCTGGCACACAAACACCTCAAGCCCTGCTCAGTGTATTCTCATTTCAGAGGGAAGCAGGACATACTTTATTGCTGCACCTCTTAAGGAATGGAAACAAAAAACTGGAGAATCAGCTTTTGATTTACTTGCATGCATATGATATCAGGATATGCAAGACTAGCATAATAAGCCTCCTCCTGAGCAGCTGTACAAGAGTGGAAATACAAGGACAGCATCCTGATAAACTAGTTCTGCTGGTGATCTTAGTACCAAAAGGTGTTAGTAATCCAAAGTTATTTACTAAGCTCTCATGTACTCTCTCCTCCACCCCTGCTGTGTCTTACAAAACCTGGGCTGGTACAGGCAGGATGCCTCAAAGTGACTTTCAGAATGAACTCTACACTATTGGTGAAAAGTTACTGAATAAATTCCAGAGATTACCAAAGGCGGATATATTGGAGATCGCGTTCTTTTTTGTCATTGTCCTGTTCATTGGTAAGTAAGATGCTTTCCAGATGCCTGTTAAGTCTCTGGGCTGGTCAGATCTGGTTACTTTATTTTCAGGAGCTTTGAATAACAAGCTGGTTTGTAAACTTCTCTAATCTCAAATCTCACCTGAGTTTTCAAGGCTACAATGCTCAGGATAGGATTAAAATTTATGTTGGTGAAGAGTTTAGTGTAGATTCACGCTGCTATATTTCACCTTGCATTTGCATAAAAAAACACATGATCACATGGAATCATTTGGTGGCAAGAACTTGTCTTCTGTACCACGCAAATGTCACCTACATTTTTAATACTACAACAGCAAGGGGGACACCAAAGCCTGCGGAAAGATAGCTAGAAGTCTTGCTCAGAAACATAAGGCTATATGAGAGTTAGTGAAATTGTAACAAGAGATACAGATAACTGCAGATTCGAGTAATGCATATGCAAGCCTTTTTTGTCCAGATTCTGTTAAGAGCTCATTTCTCATAAAATTTAGGAAGCAGATTTTTTAAAAGATTAAAAAGCTATTATTAGTTTTTCTTGCCCCAGCTCTAAGACTGCTTCTTGCTCATTAGAGACATGGATACTGTCGAGCTAACTCTAATCTTCTGGTATAAATTTCATGCATGTGCATTGCTTGATATTTCACCACCCAAATGACTCATAGCTGAATGTATGAAGTGCATCCATTGCAAAGTAGAATCTCTGAGGAGAGAAAAAAGTTTTGTATAAGGTGTTTTACCTGAAAAGGCTGTTTAAGCAATGAATTTCATGAGCGAATGTTGCAGTCATTAATTTATTTATATATTAACATGTGAATCAGTAGTGATATATATCACTTGAAATGGAGCAGTTAATAGAACAAATAGCAAAGGGGCTGTTAACAACTGCTTCAACACTAAGGATAGCAGTAAAAAGAAAAGCGACTGCAGAATGGATCTGTTTCATTTATACCCTGCCTTTCTGCCCAACAGGGAACCCAAAGAGGCTGACACTGTTCTCCTCTCCCCCATTTTAACTTCACGATCTCTGTGAGGTGGGCTAGGCGGAGGGTGTGTGACGGGCCCAAAGTCCCCCAGCAAGCTGATACGGCGGAGTAGAGATTTGAACCTAGGTCCCCCCAGATCTTAGTCCAACACTCTTAACACCACACTGGCTTGTGAATGCCAGGCTTCTGGTCCAGACTTACTAGCTTTTAAGTAAACTTAGTAAAGGAACACTTAAGGGGGAAAATAGTATAAAACTCATTTTTTACCTTTATTATCCACATTATTTTGACTCTTCACATTAGAAATGAACTGTAATTTTAAAACTACTTTTATAAAGCACTTCTGATTGGCAAATGCTGTTCCATTTTTGTACTGATTCTATGAGGAAGGTCATTATCATACCTATTTTACTAGTGTGGGTAACAAAAACTGAGAAATAATGGTTTGCCCAAGGTCATACATGAAATTAATAGCACAGGTGTGGCTTGAATACATGTCAAATCCAAGTATAAAAGCTACTCTAGATGTTAGGGCTATTCAGAAAGTAAACACTTTAGTTTTTTCTACATCTCCATCAAGTGTGAAATAGATATTTCAGGAAGCAAGAGGTTGCTGTACTTCCGGTTTACATTATAGTAACATCCTTCACTACTCAAACTGTTAACTAGATCACAGTTAAGTTTTGCAGGCACTAGAATCTCACAAAACTCACCTCTGACAGCTGTCTTCCTACCTGAGAACTAATATGCTCCCTCTTCTTTTCTCGCTCCAGCTACAATAATTGTCATGATGATAATAGCCTGCAGCTATTGCTGCTTCAACTGTGGCAATGGGAGCCCAGATCCCAAAGGCAGGAAGACCCGTGTTGAGCCAGCAGCCCATGAGTGAGAACGTGTTGCAAAAAAGTGTGGAAATCCAAGGAAAGAATATGAAGCAACTGCTGTCAGCCACCACAGGAGAAAGCTTGCACAGCAGTTGACCAACAAGATGGTGAAAAGGTGGATGACAAACATCAAGCAAAAAAGGGGAGAAATCCTACATCAGCTAGGATTTTGTGCCATAGCTACTGCATGACCATATAATGAAGTCACAGAGTCCACAGTATTTGACTATGCCCCTTAACAGACATTTTACTATTAAAATACTAAGCTTGCCAGAGCTTGCCTGGATATAAATCCCAACATAAAACCCAAAAGAGCAAAAGCCATGAACAATCCTAAGGAAACTTCCACACTTGTACAAAAGAGAGAGTTACAGGGAGACCTCCGACACCAGGACTCTCCAGTCAGCGCTTCAAGTGACATACAGGTACTCGGCACTTGACACAACAACTACACAATGGGCCTCATTTCCTCCTTGCTGACCAACCATCTACAGAGAAGAACATTAAACCACAGAATGTCTGACTGAGTAATCCATTCAGGAGATGTTTCAGCTTAGCAGTTAATATAGGAGCTCAGAGACTAGGAAGCCAGGTGGTGACAAAGCGCCCCCCCACCCCGCTCCAGTCATGACAGCTGCCAAAGAGAACCCATAGACTATATGCAATAGCCATTGCCTGTGTAGGGATGAAGGTGAAACACCTCGTCTCCAAAGCACTGTGTTGTTTTGTCTGTTCATTTTGCAGTGATTGTTAATAAGCAAACAGAAAAATGCTTTGTTTTCTCTTTGATTCAAAAACTTTGCTGTATTTGCTATAAACTCAGGATTTAGAAAGGGGAAGAAGAGATAGCCCATTCTCACGTGTTCAGAAGCTATAGCTAAACACCTTCTCTGGAGAAAATTGTATTTTCCTATTAACAGTTTATATTTGTGGCAGTAAAATACCTGGTTTAAGGCCGTGCTTGGAGGGCTCAAAAGAAAAAGAGAGAGAAAGGGCAAGAAAACCCTTATTTCAAAACCTCTGTTGGAAGCTTGTCAGCACAAGTGACACCAAAAAGGAAGGGCTTAGCTCTTTGTCCCATCCCCTTTTGTAGGTGGATCATAAGCAGAAAGAAATTCGAGAGGCAACAGTGAGGGCAGCATTCATTCAGAAAACGTGTAGAGCAGGCAGGCAAAGAAATTATGACAAATGGTAAAGCAAAAGCAAAGCCAAAGAATGAATAGTAAAGCTTATAACTGTAAGCAAATTCCTTTCTAGAAAGGCAGCCTCTGTGTATGTTTCATTTCTGCTCTAGTGAGCTTCACAGTGTACAAAATGCACATGTGCAGGGAGCAGCAGTGGAGCTTGACATTTGTAAGAGTGAACAAAAGCAACAGCAAAATGGACTGTTGCAACAATATAAGACAGCAAGAGTCCAGTAGCACCTTAAAGATTAACAAAATACGTGGCAGGATATGAACACTATGCTTCTGGAAAACTATAAGCCAAAATCAGGCCCGTAGCCAGGAATTTAAATTTAAAGTTTAATTATTTAATTATTTCTCCTGTGCACCCCCCCATCCCCAATGGGGAAAAAACCAGGCCTGCACAAATCCCAAACTCTCCCCTCTGCTACTGCTGCTGCAGCCGCCTCTTCTCCAGCCTCCTCTAGTCACTCCACTGCCGGCTTGGCAGCAGTGCTGCTGTCCCCCTGCCCCCTCCCCAAGCAGCAGCCGCACACAGCATGGCCTGCCATGGCCCTGCCTCCTCCTCCTCCTCTCCATTGCCGGGCCCAGGAAGCAGCAGTCCAAAGAGGCAGGGCTGTCTAGGGGCCCTTTCCCTTTCTCTGCCAGCCCCTTCCACCCTCCTCCTGTGCTAGGCGGAAACCCAACAGATGATGAGCCCCGCTGAGCTGCTCCCCATCACCCCAGGTTTAAAGGGACAAGGAGCCCGGCCAGAAAAGTGGCAGCGACCCTCCCCATTTGTTTCTATCCCAGTGGTTCCCATTCAGATAGAAAAGCAAAAGCGGTAGCTCTGCTCAAGAAGAAACAGGCTGCTGCGGCATAGATCCTAGGGCTCAACAGAGGATTTTCCCCAAGTGGTGGACGTTTCCCTCTCGTGGAGGAAAGGCTCGTCAAGTCAGAGCTGACTCCTGGTGACCCCGCTGGGTTTTCAGAGCAAGAGATGATCAGAGGTGGCTGCTGCCATTGCCTGTCTCTGCCTCAGGAGGGCCCTGGGTGAGGAGTCCTTGGAGGGTCTCCCATCCAAATACTAGCCGGGGCCGATGCTGCTTTGCTTCTGAGCTCTAACCTGATCAGGCTAGCCTGGGCTCTCTCCCGCTAATGCAGACCGGGTTTCCCAATAGCCTCTGTGTAAATAAAAGCAAAAAGGCATCGAGGCTAGAGAGGTAGGGCCACGGTGCTCCATCTGCAGCCCTGGGAAAGGACCAGAGGTTCCTGCAGCCACCTGCCAGAACTGGGCAAAGTGTCCCCCCCACATCTCTCCGCTGCAGCGCCTGGGCAGGTGAGGAAGCTCCAGTGGCCCCCCTCTTTCTCACGGCCACCTCTCTCTCGGACGACCAGCCACCCTCAACGCCCCCAGCCCCACCTCAGCCTGGTAGTGTGGAGCCCTACAGTCCCACTTGTGCACTCCCCCATCCCCAACAGGGGGAAAACCCAGGCCCCGTGCAAGGCCCACCCTCTCTCCTCTGCTGCTGTAGCCACCTCTCCTGAACCTCTTCCAGTTGCTCCACCTCTGGCTCAGTGGCATTGCTGCTGTCCTCCTGCCCCCTCCCCAAGCAGCAGCAGCACTAGGCCAGGCAAGGCCCAGGAAGCAGCAGCAGCTGCTGCTGTGTGAGCAGTGTGCCTCGTCCTTCCCTAGCCCATAGTGTGACTCGACAGCTCTCCCCTGGCCACCTAGCTGCCTGCCTGCCATGGTCCCTCACCCAGGGGCCACCTCCTTTTCTCTGTGCTGGCCCCGGGAAGCAGCAGTCCTTCCCCAGCCCACAGCAACCTCAGCGGTTCTCCCCCGGCCAGTTGCCTGCCTGCCTGCCATGGCCCCTCGCATGGGGGCTTCCTCCTCTCCGCCGCCAAGCCTGGGAAGCAGCTACCACTGATTCTGTGGGTGCTTCATCCTCCCCTGGCCAGCCACCTGCCTGCTATGGCCCTGCAGGTGAAGGCAAGGAGATGCCTGTGGTGCTGCTGGCAGGCAGGGAAAGGAACGAGGCAGCGGCGGGGGAAATCCTCCAAGCAGCCCAGAGAGTCGGGGGGGGGGGGGGGTTGGGCTGTCTAGGAAGTTGGGGAGGCTCGGCAGGAAGTGGGGGGGGGGCGGTCCCGGGAGGCTGCACTGTAGCTACGGGCCTGGCCAAAATTGTTCTGAAGAAGTGAGAAGTAACCCATGAAAGCTGATACCCTGCCACATATTTTGTTAGCCTTTAAGGTGCTACTGGACTCTTGCTCTTTTCTACTGCTACAGACAAACATGACTACCCATCCTGTTGCAACAAAATGTCTAAAAAAATGAACTGCTTGTGCTGTAATGAAAGGAATATCACCAGATCATCTTTACCCAATCCTTAATTAAGAGATCCTCCTCCCCAACAAATTCAAATAGTCCGAGCCAGATCTTCCCAAACATTTTTAGATATGGAGTCCCTCCACTGAGCTAAAAAATTGGTGGAGCCCTAAAAGACTGCATTTTAATATACTAGGTACCACAACCACACAGAGGACCTGCAAGGACTTGTGGGGGCATCTCACTTTCCACTTTCCCTTCCCAACTATTTCCTCTTTCCTTTCCCTAAAAGCCCCCACAACCTCTCCATTTTCCTGATTCCTCCTCTCTTCCGACCCACCAGCCAACCTAATTTGTACCCCTCCCATCTTCAGTTTTCCCTCCTCCTGGCATCTGGAAAACTCTGGCCCAGTTGTGCTGTGGTAGACACCAGACCCAGTTGTACGTCTAAGGACTTGTGAGGGGTGCCACACTTTCCTCTGTATCCCCTTTCCTATACTAGTTCTTCTTGCTATCTTTTTTTCAGTCTCCATGGCTCTCTTTTCCCTGCCTCCTTCTCTCCTACCCATCCGCTAACCAACCTACCTTTTATCTGCCCTCCCATCTACTGCAAAATTTATTACTTATTTACTTCGCTTATATCCTGCCTTTCTCCACAATGGGACCCAAAGCAGCTTACATCATTCTCCTCTCCTCCATTTTATTCACACAACAACCATGTGAGGTAGGTTAGGTATGTGACTGGTGCAAGGTAACCCAGTGAGCTTCAATGGCAGGTCCTAGTCTGAAACTCTAACCACTACACCACACTCATGACTCACAAAAGCTCCTACTCTGCCACAAATTTTGTTAGTCTTTAAGGTCCTAGTAGACTCTTGCTCTTTTCTGCTGCTACAGATAAGACTAAAATGGCTAGCCAATATTCCCTCTAAGATCCAGAGCTGTGAGCAGAAATTCCACCAAATGGGTGAAAAAAGCTAGTAGCATTAAAGTTGTGAGTGAGTCTACATATTATTGCGTAAATTAGTTTTTTAGAAGATTACTTCTGTAACCTTGTAAAAATCTCAGAATAAATTCTTTTACATTATAGTTAAACTATATTTTAAGAATAATTTAAACATTATATGAGAAAACAGAATCAAGTCAAATTTCACCCACCCCTTCGTAGACCTGGCCTCCAGAAAACAGGTCCGCTCACCCCAGTCCACTATATTGGTAGACCTGTCCTCTGGAGAACGGGTCTACCAACCCTTTGCCACTATATTGGTAGACCTGGCCTCGGACCATCACCTTGTGCTGAGCCTCGGAAAACATACCAGCACTTGGGGAGTGGGGGTAGACTCTTGCAGTCTACTTTTTAAAAAAAGTGAGATGTGACAACCAGCATTACAGGTCTAGTATAACAGAGAAGGAACAATCACTGTCAGAACCCTGCCTAACCTAAAAAAACAGGAAGCTGCTTAAAAGTTATCATTATATTATTATATTATTTATATTCAAAGTTATATTATTCAAATATTTATATCCCACTCTTCTCTGTGACTCAAGGCAGCTTACTAATCATACTAAAAAGCATAATAAAGAAAGTTTCCCTTGCTCTAAAGCCAGTTGAATTTGACTCTAGGGGGCGGTGTTCATCTCCGTTTCCAAGTGCTGTTGCTTTTTAACTTGTTCATTAATGATTTGGAGTTCGGACTAAGCAGTGAAGTGGCTAAATTTGCAGATGATATGAAATTGTTCAGGGTGGTGAGAACCAGGGAGGATTGTGAGGCACTCCAAAGGGATCTGTCAAGGATGGGTGAGTGGGTGTCAACATGGCAAATGGGGTTGTGTGGCCAAGTGCAAAGTGATGCACACTGGGGCCAAAAATCCTATAAATACATATTGATGGGGTCCAAACTGGTGGAAACTGACCAAGAGAGAGATCTTGGAGTCATAGTAGATAACTCACTGAAAATATTGAGAAACTGTGCGACTGCAATAAAAGAAGCCAACGCAATGCTGGGGATTATTAGGAAGGGAATTGAAAACAAATCAGGCAGTATCATAATGCCCCTGTATGTGTGTGACCTCATTTGGAATACTGTGGACAATTCTGATCACCACACCTCAGAAAGGATATTATAGCATTGGGAAAAGTGCATAAAAGGGCAACTAGAATGATAAATGGGTTAGAACACTTTCCCTATGAAGAAAGTGACATGATAAAGAGGTTTACAAGATTATGCATCGGATAGAGCAGGTAGAGAAAGAAGTACTTTTCTCCCTTTCTCACAGTACAAGAACTCGTGGGCACTCCATGAAATTGCTGAGCAGTCAGGTGGGGGGGGGGGGAAGAGAAGAAGAACATAAGCGAAGCCAATGTTGGATCAGGCCAGTGGCCCATCCAGTCCAACACTCTGTCACACAGTGGCCAAAAACACCAGGTGCCATCAGGAGGTCCAGCAGTGGGGCCAGGACACTAGAAGCCCTCCCAACCATTGCCCCCCACCCCCATCAAGCAACAAGAATACGGAGCATCACGTGCCCCAGACCAAGAGTTCCTGTCTGTACCTTGTGGCTAATAGCCAGTGATGGACCTTTGCTCCATATGTTTCAGAGGAGGAGGAGGAGATTATTGGATTTATACCCCACCCTTCACTCAAAGTTTCAGAGCGGCTTACAAACTCCTTTTCCTTCCCTACAACAGGCACCCCGTGAAGTAGGTGGGGCTGAGAGAGCTCTGACAGAAACTGCTCTTTTCAAGAACTGTGGCAGAACTATGGCTTGCCCAAGGTCATCCAGCAGCTGCAAGTGCAGGAGTGGGGAATAAAACCTGGTTCTCCCAGATTAGAGTCCTCATACTTAACCACTACACCAAACTGGAAGGAAGTACTTCTTCACCCAAAGAGTGATTAACACATGGAATTCACTGCCACAGGAGGTGGTAGCGCCTACAAGCATGGATGGCTTCAAGAGGAAATTGGATAAATATATGGAGCAGAGGTCCATCAGTGGCTAATAGCCACAAGGTATAGATAGGAACTCTCTGTCTGGGGCAAGTGATGCTCTGTATTCTTGGTGATGAGGGGGGGACAGTGAGTCCTGGCCCAACTGGTGGACCTTCTGAGGGCACCTGGTATTTTTGGCCACTGTGTGACAGAGTGTTGGACTGGACGGGCCACTGGCCTGATCCAAAACTGGCTTCTCTTATGTTTTTATGAGAACATAACAAATCAAAGAGATAAGAAAGTAGGTCAATTTTTAAGAGTTGTGTATAATAAACTAGATTCCAGCTAAATTGCCAATAAGACTATCAGAAATTTAGCATATATCTCCTGAGACAACTTGTGTGTTGTACCGGAGTGGGGGTGGGGGGGAATGAAGCATTGCTAACTCTCCACAAAGACAGCAAGGAGTAAAAAAGGGATGAAATTGTTCCTCCCTCTCCCCACTTGAATTAAGACACATGGAGTTTTCCCGCGTAGCTCTCCATCCCTGCAGTCTCTTCTCAGATCATTCTGAAGGCCACAGAACCTCTATAGAGAAATAGCTACATGGGTTAGGGGACTGCAGTGAGAAGGGACAAGGGGCTGCAGGAATAGAGAGCAATACAAGAGCAAATCTGCATAGATGAATAGCCAAAGCTGTTATGGAGTCAGGCCACTGGTCTATCAAGGTTAGTATTCTCTGCTCTGACTAGGAGCAGCTCTCCAGGGTCTCAGGTAAAAGTTTTTCACAACACTTACTAACCAGTCATTTTAGCTGGAGATATCAGGTATTGAACCCAGAACCTTTCACATGCAAACCAGATGCCCTACCACTGAGCTGTACACCTTCAAGCTGGATACAGTCCAATCACATGGTTTTCACATGACTGACATAGTTTTCTCCCCAACAAAGAATTTCATGGATACTGCTGTTTTAAGCCAGTCGCACACAACTATGTGCCCACCAAGCTAAGTGCAATGCATCAATAAAGTATTAAAGTCTTGTGGGTACCTGACTGCCCCTTGTGTTTGCAACCCCATTCAGGCTGCAAAACCAGGAACTTTATCAAACTCCTGCTTGGCTGCCATGCATGCTCTGTTTGGCTCCAAGATCCTTCCCACTTATCTGACACAAAGTACCTCTTTAAAAAAATGGTATAGTCTGTAGTTAAAAGCCACTGGCATATTTGTTCTGGGCATGCTGTTTTATGAGCCCCTCACTTGCAGGGAGGGTAGGGACAGGGAAGCAGAACCAAGAAGCAGACAGAAAACAAACCAAGCAGTTTCTTTAAATACACAACATCTGGAACAAGCTAAGAAAGAACAACACAGGAAAACAGTATAATGAAACAATGAATCTGGTTTCTATTATTCAGTGTTTTTTCTGACAGTATGGAGCACATTATAACAAAGCTGTGTGCATGAATTTGCAAAATATTAGTTGCCATTCATCACTGCAACTGGATTACTATCAGGAGCTAGGTGGAATATGCATATTAAACCTATTCTGCAGCAATTCCACTGGTTACTCATTAGTTTCCATGTTCAGTGGAAGCTACCTACTAAATCCTTCATGGGCTAAGACCTACATCTGTAGGACTACCTCTCCCAATATGTTCCACTGTGGAAGTTTCACTCCTCTGAACAAAGCTGTCTCAAGGTCCCACTCTGCCAATGGGTAAAACTGACAGCAGCCTGCACCACAGCAGGCTGCTCTTGCTGTGGCTCCCCATGCTGGCATGGCCTGCCTGATGAAGTCAGGACAGTTCCCAAACTTCTTGCCTTTTGCAGAATGTGTAAAAGAGAACAGAATTCTTCAGGATGGCATTTCAAGAAGGGAATATGGCTGACATTTTAATGTCTGTAAATAATTCAGATAACTTTCACTGTTGTTTATTGTACATATCATATTATTTATGCACTTTTGTTTAATTTTGTAATCCAGTTTTATTGCATATCTCATACCATTTTTATCACAAAGTTCTGTATTTTAAAATTTGGTTTATCACCTGTTTGTTGAGTACATTGTTCTTGCATCTTTAATTCTGTAGTCAAATTTTAATGCATTGTTTGTTATATTTTTATTGCATTGGTTTTAAATTGTGTAATATACTTTGAGCCTCAACAAGAAAGGCAGATTATGAATGACATTTGAGTCTTAGTGGCACCTTTAAGACCAACTAAGTTTTATTCAACTTATAAGCTTTTCTGTGCATGCACACTGTATCTGAAGAAGTGTGCATGCACAGGGAAGTTTATACTCTGAATAAAACTTTGTTGGTCTTAAAGGTGCCACTGGACTCAAAACCTGCGCAGCAGGGAAAGCGGACTATAAATCAAATAAATAAATAAATAAAACTTCAGACCAACATGGCTACCCACCTGAATCTAGATTATGAATGAAATAAATATTGTATATAATACCTTCTGTTCTCTATGCATGCTACACTAGGGTTGCCAGCCTCCAGGTAGGGCTTGGGGATCTCCTGCTTTTACAACTGATCCCCAGCTGATAGAAATCAGCTCCCCTGGAGAAGATGGACTCTGTGGCAGGGGTGGGCAATTGTTTTGGCTCAGGAGCCACCTCGTGAGAGCAGAGGTTAGCGGAGGGCCGCACCTTTTAAAATGATTGCATTCCTTAGTTAACTTTGCATTTCAGAAAAGGTATAAATTGTATCATAAAAATCAATAAATATAAATTAAATAAAATAGTGGTAGTTTTATTCAATTTATTCATTGTGCTAATTTCATATCATCTATAGCTGCAAGCACATTTAATTTTAGAATCAGTTTAATGAGACAAATGTACCCTACCACACCATGTGGCCGACTGTCTTGATGGGCCGCAAAAAACTCTGTGGCGGGCTGCATGTGGCCCCCTGGCCGCAATTTGCCCACCCCTGCTCTATGGCACTGTACCATGCTGAGGCCCCTCCCCTCCCCAAACCCCGCCCTCTCCTGGCTCCACCCCAAAAGTCTCCAGGTATTTTCCAATCCAGACCTGGCAACCCTATGCTACACTGAAGGTTCATGTGAGTCAACATTTCATCACTCTCTAGTCTACAGAACCCACTATATATGAAGCCCTACAATAACTTTTTAATTGGAAAGTCAAGACAAAAAAAACTCATTACAGAATGCAGTTATCTTTAGTTACAGAATTTACTGTAAATATGTTACAGTTGTCTCATAAGAAGAGTTTCTAAATTGAAAGCATTCCTTATGTAAGGAATAATCTTGGGTTGGCTAAATCAGGTTCACTGTAAACATTAGCTCAGTATGCTACAGTAGCCAAATTAAGCAAATTAACAGGGCAATCCTTCTAAGTTCAATGGACTTAGAAGGGTATAACTCTGTTTAGGATTGCACTGTAAATGTCAATAATCAGTAAGAAAGGGGCTGAAAGTAAAACAAAATGCCATGATTTCATTTCATAAACCTTTGGTGTGGCCACCTTTAAGAACAACAAAGTTTAATTCTAGGTGTGATGTCCTCACTTATTGGGGAGGCTGTTTCTCCTTTAAAACATACTCTGTGTACATGAACTTGGTAGATTTCTGCTGCCACCAGGAATTAAAAATTTCAGCTCTCTCTATTTGTAGAATGACCCAGTGTCTGGGCTCTTCAGAGGACTATGTGGCCCTGAGGAAAGACTGATCAAATTGCTGGGATGTTTAAATAAATAAGGATTTATTTATACAAGAACAAAATAGGCTTCTGAGTATTTCTGAACTGTTGTTGAAGAAAGAACATATAACTGACAAAGCTTGGTGTCACACACAGTCATTCAAACACCAAAATTCAACTCTCTCTCTTACATACAGCCACACAGGCTCAACTGTTTGTCTCTCTTAGACACACAAGCTGAACAGTTTGTCTTATTCACACAGAACAGACTTAAACTGCTTCTTCTGCCATACAGACTCTCTTACAAACGTTCCACACTCTTCTTTTCAAGAACACTGAATCACAGAATCACCTCATAGACATCTCTCCTCCCACACTATCAGTCATCAGCCAATCACCTCACACTTGTCTCCCTCTATCATTCTTACATTACTGTGGTCAAACTAAACATTTAAAGAAACACACACATCAAAACATGAAATCATTACACTGAGTATAAGATTTCATGTGTATAACACACTAAAGCTTATATCCAGAATTAAACTTTGTTGGTCTTAAAGGTAGCACTGGACTCAAACTTTGTTCTGTTGCTTCAGACCGACATGGCTACCCACCTGAACCTACATATATTCTTGCAACTACAGTATTGTTAGATGTTGGAAAGATGTAGAAAACAAACCAAATGAACAGATCAATGGCATCTTCCCTACAAAGAAAGGTGTAAGTGACTTGGGTCCTGTCATGATCATGGGCCTATAGTGGTGCAGCCTACAGGCTCTAGGGAGGCCTAGTGGCTCCAGGGAAGCCTGCATGGGAGTAGTCATCAAGTCCTACATTTCCCAGGTTCCCTCTGGACCCCGTGATTGGGTATCAGGAGATTTTGGAGGGAAAACTATACCATCAGGGGAGCAGAGGGTGGTGTCAGAATCTGAAGATTCTAACAAGGGTTTGCTTGTATGCTTTATATAATCCCTTCCCATGTAACCTGTCTTTGCAATTCCTCTGTAACATCCTGTTATCTCAATCACCATGTATCAGGTTCCAATTGGCTCTGTTTTATTGCTCTGGATTTATGGCTCACGATGGGTCTGGTCAGTGTAACCATTTGGTCCGGGAGAGTGGCGACTACAGCACATGAGAACAATCGGCCTCTCACCCCTCCGCACCTCCGCATTCCTTTCCTCCCTGCCGGGGGAGACACGGAACAATTCTTATCGGCGTGTGAAGACCTTGGCGAGTTATTTGTTATGCACAAGATGGATACATCTGAGGGGTCTGGTTTAAGAAGGGAAATTTACAGCTTCACACTTAACCTTTTTCCTGTGGGAAGCAAACGGTCAAAGGGCCTTTAGCCCGCGGTTTTTCCCTCCCTGTGATTGGTTACCTATGGGAAATTCAAATTGTACTGGAGGGTATATTAATCCTGCTTCTATTGTATACTTTATCTCTAACAATGATCCGAGGACCTGTAATGTAGTAATAGGAAATAAAGAACTGTGTTTCATCAACAAAGGTCTGATCCTTGACTACATAGGGCAGAAGCCTCACAGGTGGTGCCTGGGAAGAGGAGATAAAAGGCCTTGCCCAGAGTGGGAGGGTGTTCTCAGGGAGTAGGGCTGGGTACATGGCATTCATTGCACTTTAGGTAGCTTTAAAAGGCAATTAGACATGTTACAATGAATACATCTTTCAATAGCTATTAGCAGTAGTGACTCCCAAATGGAATCTCCCTGGTCAGTGGCAACATTTTTCTAGTTATGCACAGGAATGTAAGTTTTGTTTCATAAAGCAACCACTGAAAGTACCAAAAAAGTTATCATTTCACCCTTTAAAAACTAAAAACCTTGCAATCAAGCCTACATAGATATTCTTACATATTATCAACTCTGCTACTGATTTTTGTTATGAAAAATTAACATGTTAACATTTTCTGGTAATAGGAAGGCCAGCTTCTGAAAATATATTCTGCAGGCACAGATGATCCTGGAACATGCAGGCAACCCTTTGCAAAGTTTTCCAAATCTTGGAATGTGTATAGTAATATATAAACAGCAAACAAATGCTTATTAATTGTCCCAAGTTATGAGATGGTGGAACTGGACAGCAATAGAGGGCTTTATTCACCATGCTCTGCTCGACAGAGCTTTTCAAAAGTAGCAGTCTGGCCATGGACTGCTTGACTAAAAGGAGAGCTGGGCAATTCATATTTTTCTAGTATGAAGAACTGTCCACCTGCAAGCTCACTTCCCTCCAATCAACCTTTGAAATCTAGAAAGCACATGCCACTGCAGGTATTCCCAAGCACATTCTCCTATCACTATTTTAGCCTGCATGGTCTCCTTTCTGCCTTTGCAACTGAGTTTTAAAGGAAGATCAATCGCTGCAACAGATGGATAAAATGAAACCTTTGGACTCTACAGTTCACACTTCTGAACAGATAAGCCTCACCCTCTCAAAAAACAGGGGGGGGGAGGCAAAGAGAAACAAAATATATTTGCCAATAACGTTAATAATTTGCTAGAGTACAAATAGACATGTTAGACATTGAACAGTTTCTAATCACACAACTGAAGAAATGTTTTTCCAACAGGCAGAGATCTTTGCTTGAATTTCAGAGAAGAAAACTACAAACAGCTTCAGGTAAGAACAGTGTTCTCCTTTGCTTCCACATTTCAATGCATATTACAGCCAGCTTTCTGTTGCAACTGGACAGACTGTCTCTTACAGTATTGTTGCTGTCCTCTATTTAGAGGAAGTAGCCTGGGGGCTGCAATAAAGATCCTGCAGACTTGGAGATGAAACTTTCCAAGAACAGGCCCTTTGAGTCTTCTATTTGTACAAGTCTGGATGACCTTGCTAAAAAGGATGGTTGAAACAAAAACAAGGAAGCATTACCTAAATATTTTTGTCAGGACAGACAAATAACAACTGGAGCGTGTCTCAGAGATCTGAACTAAGTAGAGATTTGTACGGGAGAAAATAGTTACATTCCCCCAATCCCTTCTTGTTTGATGTAACATTAACAGCAAAGATTCAAAAAGCAAGCTAGGCATAAAACTCCCTGAAATTTAGCTGATGCTTCACTCTCTCAGCTCTCCAATTGCTTCAGTATCAAAGATTCAAAAAGCAAGCTAGGCAAATACAGAGTGAGGGACTAATCCACACATCCGTTCATTCAAAAGAGAACATAGCTGAGGAATTAAAACTAATATCAACCTTCATTTAGATGTCATAATAATTGGTCTGTCAGCAATCTCATTTGAAAGGGTATTAGAGAGCACAGTTGTCTAAGAACCTACAAATCTTCAAGTAGGCAACGTCTTCTGTTCCTAGTTTCGCCCACATTTACTTTGGAACTTTCCATTAGGACCTTTAGCACGTAAAGGACCTGTCCACAGACACTGAAACACTACAGGAAACTAAGACATAGCCCCAACTGAGATACATAATGAAATAAAGGAGGAAATAAGCTTTAACTGTAGTGTAATGTGCATGTTGCTAAATATGAGAAATTTCTGTTCAGATCACAAAATGAGAGGTGCCATACAGATATCTATAAGCAATCTACAAATGATTCAGCTGAGCGCCACCCAACAGCCACACAGCTTTTACAGTTAGTGTGGAATCCAAAAAGCAAAAACAGAACAATCAGTTCATCTACCTCATCTTCCATAGATGCAATTTCTAGATGTTATGGGGAAAGAACAGAAACAGGACAATAGTAAGGAAGTGACCCCAATATTACATTAGCTCCTGATCTGCTCCTGAGCCCAATTCATGGTGTTGGCTTTGACCCTTAAAACCCTACATGGCTAGGCACCAAAGGTATTTGAAGGACCATCTTTGCCCATATGTTCTTGCCTGGGAAATAAGATCACAGGGAGAGGCCTTCCTGACTGTCCCATCATTCAAAGAAGCTCATTTGGTGGGTACACACAGAGGGCATTTTCAGTGCGAGCCCTACGATTATGGAACAACCTCCCCAGTGAGATGCACCTGGCCCCCTCATTTTCAGTCTTCGGGAGGCAGCTGAATACTGCTTTATTTAGGATTGCATTTGATTAAACCAGTCCTAAACTGTGATTTTAAATATTGGTTTTATGTTGTTTGGGTTCCATACGGAAGATTTTTATGCACAGTGTGCAATGTTGGTTAACAGTCAAACAATTCTGGAAAGCAGATGTTACCAAATGAAGACATTCAGAGATTTAACTACAATAGAATCAGTAGAAATCACTGTCAATACAGAAAGGGAAGATGCTACGCCCAAAATTATTAAACAAAAAGATTTTAAACAAACCCTGTAGAAAACATCACCATTTAAATATGTATTTATGTGGGGAGGGTGGGGTATAAATAAAATAAATAATATTTTTATGGTAATGATTTCCTCTCTTCCTTTGAATCCTCAGAAGAATTATGCTCTTACAGGATAAGTGGAATAAACACCTTCATCTTTGAGAAGTCAATACAGAAGCCAGAAAACTAGTTCAAACTTCCCCCCTGCATGTCTGATTAGATCTACTGGGCTCTCATGTCAGCTCCAATGCAAATGGATTCTCAAGTTCTGGAAAGTTTGACAACCCAGATTAAGGCAGATAGTTGGGCTCTTGGTGGACTGGTCGTGATAGTCTTATTTTTTTCAGTCATCACTGTCCTCCTCTTGTTTGCTGCTATTTTTGGCTGCTGCACAACTCCAAGGAACAAATCAAGTATCATATAAACAGCCAGAGCAGACTAAACTCTGGAATTGTGGGAACGCTACATTCTGACCTGCTCATACAGGGTCAACAAGCAGGAAATGAAATTGTCGCTTTTTCACCACTATCTGGCAAGTACGAATGCACAAATTACAGAGGATGACTGCTACTATGTAGAGTTATAGATGTAAATAACCAGGTCCCATATAAGATGTGACACCCTGTTTAATCTGCACTAAAGAACTATGAAACTGCCAAGTCTTCGATTCAAGGTTAGTTGTTTTCTACAAGGTAACAGACAACAGGCAGACATTGTTTAAAAATGTGAGCTTTAAGAGATTTTTAAAAAATCAGAATAGTAAAATGCATGGCTTTATGTAACAACTCTATTCAAATTATCTCATACTCTAGATGTTACTTAAATATATCAATTTTCCCCAAAATTGTACACTTACCTTTCTTTTTTTGTAAACAATATATTTAATTTAGCCATAAACATTTTATTCTAACCTTGTGCTAGCCAACTATTGGGGTTTCTTTCACATTCCACTACATGTTATTTCACTTCTAGCAGACCACCACCAATTTAACTGGTTCAATTAAATAACTAACCCTTTAGATTCCATGACAACATAAGGTCAAGTGAAATGAGACCAACCTACATTGTATATTGCTTATGTACTCCTAGTTGTTTTTCTTTGTGAACATACACAACGCATACTGTCCAAATTTTAATTAAGGCACACACATTCAAGCTCAAGTGGTGGTAATAAGTGTCTTTTTGAATAGTGAAAGTGGTCACCCCTGACTTTCAGCATTTTTTCTTAGGCCTCTAAGAAAGGACTGCAAAAGTACTTTGTTGTCACAGTGATACCCGAGGAAAATTGTTCATAAAACTCAGTATAGGAAACACTGAGCAAGCAGAGGAATCCTTTCAATTGGGGAAGAGGAACTCTGGATCCAATACACTGTCCCTTTAATTTTATTTTCTAGACATGTACGTATGCAAGAGGCAGGTATGCCAATATCTCCTTCACACTGTTTCACTGCTGCGGTGAAGAGCCCATTCTGGCCTGCAAGCCCTATTCCATTGTGCCCTCCAAGGTTTTGGAGCTCCAGTGGCTACCCAAGGTCTCCGCCTGGCACATGCTACCCACCTAGTTTTCCCAGCACCTGGAGGGGTTTCTCTCTCCCTCTCTTGGTTCAACGACTGCCACCCCCTTGCCTTTGTAGGAATTCCCACTGAGAGGGCCAGGGCTCCCAGCTTCCTCTCCCTCATCTGAGTCCTTGCCTCTGAGTCTCCTGCAATCCAATATATTTATTTATTTATTTATTTACAATGCCGAGTTACCACAAGGACAGCTTACTGCCTTGAGGGATTATCCACTTGCCAACTAACAGCTTACTGCCCTAAGAGAGTATCCACTTGCCAACTGACTGCCCTTCCTTCTTGGTGCTTCTTTGAAAATAGCATATCCAGGAGGTCTAATGTGATACAGAAAACCACTACCAGCATTAAAAATTATACAGCATTTATTAAAAAGAAAACGTCCGCACACATACTCTCAGCATAGCACCAGATTGAGTAAGGGATCCAAATGGAAAGGGTAAGATTAAATTCATCTGTCCCTCCCTCTGTACATGTGGTTTATATTATAAGGCTCTTTAGCTTAAAAGGTTACAGATGTTCTACAGCGTTTCCTTTCCTTGAAGCCTTTGCTCAGGCATTCAGGCCAGCACATAGCAACGGCTGCCTCCAACAGACCTCAGGAATCAGTGCAAAATAGACCCTCCTCCTTGTTCCCAAGAGTTTTATCACCTCATTTTTTCTCCTCCCACTGACTAGCTCAGGGCAGGTGAAAGCAGCTTTTCCTGAGGTCTCCAGAAAAAATTTCCTGAAGTCTTTCTAGCCCCTTAAGTCCTCCAAAATCTCTGTTCCCTGCTAGATATCACCTGTCTAGCTGAATGTGTGTGTGACTTGAACATCTCATGTTCTGCCAGGCCTACCACTTGCATTCTAAATGCTTGGCAGTTGATGCTGGCAAGCAATTGCTTCCCCCACACACACACACAGTGCCTATACTCTGCAAGACAGAAAAACTTTTTAAAACTCAAGGTGAAGGTTTTGCTCAGTTCAAACCTCCAAAGAAAAATGCATTCCTTCACAGCTGCTGTCAAAACAGGAGAGTCTTATGGGATTTTAAAGCAAATTCATTCTAGCGTAAGCTTTCAAGAGCCAGTGTCTACTTCTTAGCTACAAGAAAAGACCTACGTACTAAGAAACAGCGTCTTCCAGAGTTATATTAGAAGTCATTTGAAGGACAACTGTTTCAAGAATCTCTCAATTATTCCTACATTTAGATAACACATCACCAAAACAGTTACATCTACTTCAAAATGCATCATCTCCACTGATCCTCCAGTGATCACTCCAGCACAAACTTGTGGCGTCGGAGATAGTCTGATCAGGCTATCCCGATGCCATGCCGTTGTCCCTCCCCCCCCCCCCCCCCAGTATGTGCATCATCGCGACCAGAGAGACCATGTGGTCTTGCCGGTTCAAGACATGTTCCCCATTTTTCTATTTTCCTCCCCATTCAACTTTTCATTTTGAGTGGACAACTCCTCTTCAGGACAGGTACAGTACAACCCAACTAACGTTTCCTGCAAATTGCAACTGTGCCATTTTCTATCTAATTTCCTTAGACCTGTGTGTGTGTGTGTGTGTGTGTGTGTGTGTGTGTGTGTGTGTGTGTGTGAGATTCTGTTTTGTGTATGCTTGAATAACATCATTCAGTAAACAGCATTTAATTTGCCATCTGCCTCACGTGCCTTTTTCCTGGAGAACTCCCAGGAGGGGTGGGACCCTGGTATAGTTGGCTGTAACCTGGTATTTTGCCAATTGCTAACTTTAAATTAAAGCAATCCGGCTAACAGCTTCACTGACCTGTGTGATCGTGCAACTGTGGGTCAAATCGATCCGGGGCAAAATAGCCTCGATTCCTCCCCGGATTATCTCGCTCATGTGGCTGGGGCCTGACTGAAGTTAGCATAGCAGTGCTCCCACAACATAAGAAAGCTGTCACAGGAGAATGGGGGGGAAATGATAAATTATAGGAGTTACATATTATTCTCTTGGTCTCTATTTGAATGGGGCAAGATTGCATGCATGCATGCAATACAATGGGGAAACACATGCATGAAATGCAGTGGGGAAACACTAAGACAAACTAGACATACTTTGCCATATGTCTTATTGTAGGGTACCATTCCTAAATCAAGTTATGTCCTTGCACAAATCTCACAGCATTTCTTATAAACATTCAGTCAAATCTTATCTTAAAACTCTTCAGTGGAGTTATCAGAAGTTATTCTCTAGATCTCATTCTGCATCTTGTCCCAGTACTGCAGAGAGAAACATTTCTTTTTGATGTTTTTAAGCTGCTGCCTTTGGCCATAAATTGTCGGTAGTAGGGATGGGCATGAACCTAAAAATTCCGGTTCCATCCAGGGTTTGGAGCAGCCCCTGAACTGAACCCCAAATCAAACCCAGTCAAAAATGCCTTGAACCGAACCTGCCAGTTCAGACCCCCCTTTCTCCCAGCTGTGGTTTGCTGTAGCCAGGAGAAGGGGGCGGGGGGAGAGGATTGCCTGGGAAGGCTTAAATGACTGACAGCTATTTAACCTGTCTGTTTCACTTCCTCCTGCTTCAAAACGGGAGGGAGCAACATTGACGGGTTTAATGGCTTGCAGCTATTTACATCTAACAGCTGCCAGGCAGACCTGCCACACTGATAGATTTTAAATGGCTGGCAGCCATTTCAGAGATTGGTTTTGCTTCCCTCCGCTTCCAAGCAGACTGGTGAAATGGCGGGCAGCCATTTAAATCTAACATTGTGGTGAGTCTGCCTGTCAGCAGTTAGATTTAAATGGCTGCGAGGGTTCACAGCCATTTCAGCCTAACGGCGGGGCGGGTGTGCCTGTCAGCTGTTAGGCTGAAACGGCTGCCAGCCATTTCACTGGTTTGTTTTGCTGCCCCCTACTTTGAAGCAGGGGGGGAGCAAAACTGACCAGTGGAATGACTTGTGGGTGTGGCTGTTAGGTTTCAATGGTTGCCAGCCATTTCAGCCTAACAGGTCAGCTGCAGACCCACACTGCTCAGCAATAGGTTTAAATGGCCCAAACAGCTGAACTGAACAGGACAAAAGCCCAGTAAACATTTGGGTAAGGTACCTTCCCAAAACATCAGTTCAGGGATCCAAACAGGGCAAAGTTTGTGCCGAATTTTGGCTCATGAACCGGTTTGTGCCCATCCCTAGTCAGTAGTCAGGCAAGATATCTTATTTGCTTATCGTATATGAAGCTAAAACTTTTCACTTGTTTCCTTAGTCAGGTAATAAATCTAATTTCTTAATTAAGTAAACATGTGTGTTCTGATCTGGAGAACATTCTAACTAATGTCTCACCCTACATTAATACCTTGTTCTTCTCAGCCAAGTTTGTGAGAAAGTATACCTGACGGTGGATTGCCAGTGTGATATAGTGCTTGAAATATCAGACTAAGGTCCAGGAGACCAAAGTCCAAATTCTCTGCTCTGCCACAAATCTTGCTGGGTGACCTAGCACTAGTCACACTGACTCAGCCAGCTCTCCTTACAGAGCTGTTGCAAAGATTATATTGGAAAGGAGGAACCACATATGCTAGCTACCCTAAGCTCTTTGGAGAAAAGGAAGGATAAAAATATACTAGACTATATTGACTGATTCAAAATTACAAGCTGGCAGAACTCTTAACTCCATATTCCAGTTGGATCTTTTCTCCATAATACACAAGAAATCCTGATACTCTAAACACAGTAGGTTATGACAGCTACTGATTTTGTACATGTTTTAGGATGGATTTAGCTGCAGTAGGGAAGTTAGAAAAATCTGAAACTTACCTAACCCAATATATGAAGTGAACACTTAGGTGGCAAGGTAAGGTGGAGTTCAAAGATCTCAAAAGCTATATTTTTCTTTGGATGCATCATGCAGCCATACTTTTTACAGGAGCACCTGTGTTAAGCTACAAGTGCCTAAAGTTAAAATAAATATACTAACAATGGACTTCCATTCCCCACAATAGGACTAGCAGCCAACTAAATTCTACCATAAAGAAGTGTCCACAGATATAAACCGAAGGTAATTTGCCAGTTAGCAAACATGTGTCCATCTTTTCACTGCAAAAAATATGCCCTGACCACTTCAACATAGCCAATAGTACAACAGTTATAGCCCAGCATGGCCTGAGCTAGTTAGAACTTTGAAGGGCTGGCCACAGTCAGCGCTTGCACAGGAGACCACCAATGAAGAGTCAGATTGCTACACACAGGAAGGCAATGGCATACCACCTCTGCTTATCTCTTGCCTGGACCATCTCATGGAAGGCATCACCATGAGCTGGTTGTAACTCAACTAACAGCACATTCTTCTTCTCCTAATTTTCTATAGTAAGGCCTAACTACCAGACTTATGTAGTGCAAAGTCCTGAATATTTTCAACTTCTGTCCAAAGGAAGCTCAGACTCCTGCAGGAAAGACCATTATTATTCTAACAGATGTTCAGTCTAAACTTTTTCTCCATCAACCTATTAGTTTCACATTGCTTTTCTTCTGAAAAACTGAAGCCAATGAGAAATGTCAGAAAGCATGACAATATGCAGGATGTATGCCCACTAAACTAATCCAGAAAAGTGCTAAAAGCCATCTGCATATTCGATGCCATCTACATACTAACCTCCCCTTACGAGGACCAGTTTACCACACTGTAGGACCATATCACAGAAGACGAAGTCCTCAGAAAAACTAACCCCTAAAAATAAAAATCTGCTTTCCCAATCAGAGACTCAAGTTATACCTTACCCCAACTCTTCACAGAAGGCCACCATAGCATCAAAGTCTGTCATCATAGCTTTATCTGATTCTTTCAAGGTGCCTCGCTTCTCCTGGAAAAAGGAAAATAAAATAAGACAAATTAGCTATAGTCATAAATTGACAGAAATGTGTAGGTTTTTATATGCAAATGTTATATGTCTCCACCCTTTGTTTCTGACCATAAAGGAAGGAGACAAGCCATTGCAGGGCAAGCCCCTGAACTCCTATGTCAGCGAGGCGGTGGGTCAGTAACTGATGGTCGACCATGTCAAATGCCACCAACAGGTCCAACAGCAACAGTACTGCCGAACCACCCTGATCCAGATGCCTCTGAAGATTGTCTGTGAGGGCGACCAGTGCTGTCTCCGTCCCATGTCCTAGGTGAAAATCGGACTGGAAGGGATCTAAAAGGGAAGTGTCATCTAAAAAGCTCTGTAGCTGAATTGCCACAGCCCTCTCTATTATTTTGCTCAGATAGGGCAGATTAGAAACTGGCCAATAATTAGCCAATTCGGCCAGATCCAAAGATGGCTTCTTCAAGAGGACACACCACCACTTCCTTGAGCGCCCCAGGAAACAGTTGACAATTTCCCTTAGGGTGCCACTCAGCCCCTCGCGGCCAGCTTTGATTAGTCACAACAAGCATGGGTGTGGCATACAGCTAGGATGGTCAGGACCAATGAGAAAGGTGAACCACTGAACCACAGTTCTGTTAAGTTCAGCACTTACATAAAAGAAAAGTTGCCAAAAGGCCCAAGACGGCCACAACTGATTTCAGAAGAGGAAAAAATTGAAAAATGAGGGGATTAGCCACAAGGGAAGTGAAAGGGAAAGTAAATAGGGTCAGGATGCTTGAAAGTGAGTCAACTTCACAATCACTGAAACTTAGATATGATATATAACATAGATGAGGTCCAGCACCACCAAATCTAAGAAAACACCCACATTAAATTAAGAAAACTATAAAAGGCAAAAAGCCCTCCTAAAATGGAAGTCTTGCCTGCCTATGGTATAGTGGTTAGTGTTGGATGTGTAGAGCCAGAAGAGCGTAGCGGTTAAAGTGTAAGACTAGGGTCTGGGTTCAAATCTTCTCTTTTAACAATTTTGACCCAGGGTGCTTATCTCATTCCTACAACTGCATCTCATAACAACTAGAAACTTCTTGTATTGGTTCTTGATAGGGAATTCAAATCAAAACAAAGAAGCTCTCTGGTGAAAATAAAATAACTGGAGAGTGACCGTGTTCTTCACAAGGTGAGGAGTACTACCAAAAATCATAGCCAAAGGTACTGACATATAATCATGACACTAGTACTATTTAATTTGTTTATATGTTACCTGGAATCTGGGTTGAACAGTGAAGTGGGCAACCTTGCAGACAAACCACATTATTTAGGATAACGAATATCAAAGCACGATATGAGTAGCTCTAAGAGGATCTCTCTAAACATAGTAAGTAGGCAACAATGTAGCTATAAATAAGTGTAAAGTGATGCAGATTTTGGCAGAAAATCCTAATGGGATTGGAACTTGTATTTACTCAGGAGGAAAGTGGTGCCATGGTAGACAGCTCAATGAAAATGCCACTTAGTGAACAGCAGGTGAATGCGACATAGAAGCAAGTTCTATGCTACAGGCTAAATGAAGACAATGGGAGGAAAAAGGAAATCCTTCACATAATGTCCAACTAACATCTTTACTGCCACAATGTCATTACTTTAGTTGACTTTAAAAGGGAATTAGATAAATTTGTGGAAGACAGCTCTACTTAAGACTGAATGGAATCTCCCTGTTCAGAGGCGGTGTACTTCTGGCTACCAGCTGCTGGGAGGCAGTAACAGAAAGAGGCTTTGGCCCCTATGACCTGCTTTGAGGCAGTCTTCAAGGGCTACAAGCAGAGAATGGGGCCAAAGCCCCTCCCTGTTGCTGCTTCCCAGGAGCTGGTTGGCCACTACACAAAATAGCATGCTGGACTAGATAGTCTGATACAGCTCAGATTTTCTTATGTTGGTAACACTGCAATTCCTATGAAGTCAATGGGAAGTCATACAGGCTTCTGCAGCTATGCTTCTCTACCTCACATAAGAACACTTCTATATCCTCTTACCCTTTTACTGCTCCAGTAACACTGCAGCAGTCAGCTCCACATCCAGCTATTCTTAAATGAAATTTGCAGGCCTACACACTTGCCATGCTCAAGGCAGCTCACAAAATAAAACATTCACAGTAAACATTCACTCAGTCCAAAAGTATAATTCTAAGGTAGGCTACAGACAATAAATATTTGGGCTGGGGTGAACCAAAGGCCATTACCCGAGATATGCTAATTGGGTAGAGAAAGGAGCCATATTGAACAATGCTGCACAAAGCTCCCACCTGGAGTTTAGCAATTTCTTTCTTGATTAAGAAGTTGACTTGATCCCTGTCAGTCCGAGAGTAATAGAGGCGACAACAGGATGTCTTCCCATCTCTTCCAGCCCTTCCTGTTTCTTGATAATACCCAGCCATACACTTTGCCATATTCCAGTGTGCAACAAATCTACATGGTATAAGACAATAAAGCCATTACATTCCAGTACATATCACATACAGAACTGAATACAAATGCAAGGCCAACCTAAATCTAGACCACTCTGTGACAAGATCCTTTTTCCTCATGACCATTCCATCAATGAAGAGGAAAAGGGGAATATACTCAAGCAAGTTCTTCCAGGTCTTAAGGAACCTTTTTTTTTTTTTTTGGCTGTCAAGTTGAAGCTGGCTTATGGCAACCCCATAGAGTTTTCAAGGCAGGAGACATTCAGAGGTAATTTGCCACTGCCTGCCTCTGCATGGCAAACCTAGATTTCCTTGGTGGTCTCCCATCCAAGTACTAGCCAGGGCTGACCCAACTTAGCTTCTGAGATCTGATGAGATCAGACTGGCTTGGGCTATCCATATCAGGGCTAAGGAGCTATACTGGAAAATAAAAACAAAGCTTCTCCCATTTGGGATGACTCTACACATACCTGACATTAGCTTTGTCAACTCCCATTCCAAAACTGATGGTAGCAACAATTACAGGAACTTTCCCCTCCATCCATTCATTCTGAACTGATGTTCTCTCTTTAACCTTCAATCCTGAGAAAAGACAAGGGAGTATATAGTATCAATTGGAAGATATGCCCTTTCACCAATGGTAATAATTTCATATATTTCACATTCACAAGTCTGTCTGTGAATCCAGCTATGTATCACTCCTATATTGCTTTGCCAGCTTGTATGAGAAAAGCGTCAAGGGATCTGAGGCTTGACTCAGGAACCTCATAGCTGTGTGGCCTTTGTAACTCCATTTTGGCCTTTGCTAAGTATCTGAGTTGCTTGGGAGGATGGCCAGAAGGCTGCTCCCAAGAGAATGTTTGCATTCAAACTCTCCCAAGTTCTTATCTAGAAATGCTACTGAGAACCCAGGTGCAAGGTATGGCTTGGCTTTTTTTCAATGTTTTGCTTTGATGGCTTGACTTGTTGCCAGCAGTTAAGGTATAGGATGTCAGTCAATGTTTATTATGGTCAAAAAATAGCATAAGATCCAAGCATCTCTTAAAACCGTCTAATATTCATAAAATCTGGAGCACAAAAAAACTATTATGAATCAATACTCCCTCTAAACTGTGGAGTCTTGTAAGCAAAAATTCCACTTTGTGAGCTACTGGCATTAAAATTGTGAGCGAGAGATTTGTCTGCTGCATAAATTAGTTTGCTAAGACAAAAATGTGTGAGCCAGAGCCTAAAAAACTGTGAGCTAGCTCACACTAACTCAGCTTAGAGGGAACATTGATTATGATAATTCTAAACATTTCTGCTTTCTAATTACTATAGTACAGAATTTTGCTACCACATAAGTTAGATTTCTGCGTATCTTCTAAGAAATATTTCCAGAGTACTTCAGATGTAAAGTTCATATAATACTTCAGTGGTATGAATTTAGAGAGGAATAATTAATTGCAATCTTTCTTCTTGATAAAATTCACAATGCAGGAGAATATGTGTAACAGATTCAATCACTTTTCCAGAACAGGGACAATATCGCTTCTGTGGTGGCAACTGAGAAAATCTGCCAGATAATACTGCAGAAGGAAATGCATTGAAGCGTGCTCTCGAAAAGGTCCATGTATATCTCTTGTAAATGATATTTGAGAGGTATGGAGCTGATGTATAATTTGGCCACGTTGTCAAACTGTTGTAGTTTATAGGGCACATCGCTTCATCGTTTTGAGATTCAGAGTCACTCAGTCTTCGTAATACTAGGGCCTTTGCTTTATTCAAATCCATATAGGTGTCTCGTCTTGAGTTCTGGCTGGCTTCGCTGTGTATGTTCAAGGCCCTGCAGACTGAAGCCTGCTAGTTCTGTAAGTCTGATGCTTTATTAAAATCTTGAATCTTGCATATCATTTTCTTGGGATTTCTGTGAACCCTGGAGCTTCTGGCCAGAGCCCCAGACAATAGCATGAAGCTGGGATCTTGTCACATAAACAGCCACATGGCTGCCTTAGTGGCCCTGACTGGGAGAAAAAGCAGGATATAAATTATGTAAACAAACAACCCCCAAATTGTGTGAACGCAGGCTCCAGAACAGGCACAACAGGTTTGTGCTATATCAACACTTGAGACTGGGAGATAGGGATTGGCCAAGCTAGGCATAAAAACTAGGAGCTGGGCCTTCCGCCCTTGCCTAATCAACAGAGCAGAATGTCCTGTTTGCTATACTCTCAGCTCCGTCCCCAAGCTGCCAAAAGCTTGGGTTGCAGAGTAGATACCAAGTCTGGTTTGTGGAACCCCTGTCCTTTGTTCCAGCTGGCCCTGATGAGACATATTACTAGAAATCACAGAAGGAGAAAGTAATGTGCAGAGTGTCTGGAACTGCTGATATTTTCCCAGACAGAAAGCACCCTCTGTCTTTTCCCTCCAGGAACTGCTGTCAACATTGCTGCTGGAGAAGCAAATTAATGCAGTTGCCAAAAAAGGGCTTTCTTCCTACTCAGCCTAGCTCAAAAAATGGCCCTTTACCTCGAGATGGCTGATCTGCCACCTGGATCCATGTCATGGTGACACTACTGCAATGTACTGTACACCTTGGCTGTTATCAGGAGCTAGATGAAGCATACATACTACTCCCATTCTACAGTCTCTCCACTGGCTGTTACTAGTTACCGGACTCAATTTAAAGTTTTGGCTATCACATACAAGGTCCTCCCTCACTTTGGACCCTCAGATCTATGAGACCCCCTGTCCCCCTATGTTCCAGTATGCTAGCTTTGCTCATCTGAGTGCAACCTTCTGGAGGTGCCAATCTGCAAATGGGCAAAATCAACAACTGCCCATACATACACCTTCTCTGTTTTGGCCCCCACCTTGTGGAATGGTCTGCCTGAGAAGGTCAAGAAGGCTCCCTCTCTCCTGGCTTTCTGCAAACTTTGCAAATCTGAATTATTCAAGAGGGCTTCTCTACGCAGATAATACGGTAGCACTGTACAAAATGATTCACAACGTTACTTGAATAAATTATTAAGACTGTGGTCTATACTATTGCCTACAGTTTGCTGTAAATTGGATCCTGCTATATAATTTTGCATTATTTAATATGTCATGTTGACAATTTTCTTTGCTTCGCTCCTGTTTTTTAAATTTGTGGTTAGTTCTACAACCCAACTCCAATTTCACTGTTTACTGAATGTCCCATCCTGTTGATCATACTGACTGTCAGTTAGCACTGCCATAAGTTTTTGTTGACTGTTATCATCAATAATTCTGCTGAGGTCGTTTCATGTATCAGTGCCTAAGGTTATCTGATGGTCAATTAACCTTGCCTTAGTTTTGAGTTCTATTTCGCCTCCTCTAGGTCCCGGACGGGAGATAGCATCGGTGGTTTAACCCCCACCTCCAGAATGCGCGTCTCGCTTTGCACATGCTTATTGCTCATTAGCTTTTGCTCCACTCTTATCTCTCATTTGCCTTTCCCTAGCTCAAGGCCTTGAGCTGAAACCCTCCTGTTGTGTGTTATATTACTCACAGGTGTTATGAGTTCCTTTGCTTAGTTTTCCTTGGGAACATCTGCCCCAAAATCTGAACAGTGACTTTTCCTGAGAACCTAGTTTGCCGCGCTTTCCTTGGGAACAGTGGGCCAGTATATTTGGGCGCCAATAATCCTCCCAATTGATTGGTGGAGGTTAAGGGGGGCATATTTCATATCAAGTATAACTATAGTTGTATCACTATGCTTGGGCATTACTAACAGAAGAAGTGTATTTGACCAACAAGATCTTTTCTGCAAATAAAAGACTTTCTGTTTAAGGAGACCTGTTGTGGACTACATCTATTGGCACAATCTCACATTGACTCACTTGGTTTAATCCACTTTGAGCCCCAGTAAAAAACACAGATGATAAATGATGTAAATAAATAAAGGAAAAAGGGAAAGGCAGCAGTGGCCTGTGAAATGGGGGCAAAGAAAGGAGAAGATGGGGCAAGAAGGAAACAGAGTAGAAAGTTAGGAAAAGATGCACAGAAGAAGTAAAGTGCAAGGAAAAGTAGCCTAAAACAAAACAAGTATGAGAGTCCAGGAAAGGAGAAGGAAGAAAGTGTTTGATAAGACAACATATAGATGCAAGGGGCCAAAAAAAGGGCTGCAGGATGCAGGGACAAAGGGGAAAGTTGAGGAGACGGTTGATAGGGGATAAACATTTTCAGATGCCACATGAAAATAATTATCTCAGGTAATATCTCTACTACATCTTATGATCTAGGATCTCAAGCAGAGAACAGTATTTCTTAACAACCGCTACACAAAGATCCTTAAACTGGTGATGCCATAGACTGAACATTCTGCAAATAACTGAGCCCCTCAGTCGTTTCTATCTTTTAATAATAAGGTTTAGAAGAGAAGAAGAAAGAGAAGAGATTGGATTTATATCCCGCCCTTCACTCACTTAAGAGTCTCAGAGCGGCTTACAAACTCCTTTCCCTTCCCCTCCCCACAACAGACACCCTGTGAGGTAGGTGGGGCTGAGAGAGCTCTTTCCCAAGCTGTCCTTGAGAGAACAGCTGGTACAGAGCTATAGCTTGCCCAAGGTCATCCAGCCAGGTGCAAGTGGAGGAGTGGGGAATCAAACTCGGTTCTCCCAGATTAGAGTCCGCACACTTAACCACTACACCAAACTGGCTACTGAGTTTGTGCACAAAGAAAGAAATTTAGGATCAGTCCTTGTCATTGTACTTAAATTAGAACTTACTAGTGTCTTGGGCTGTACATAAGAACTAGGCATTTTGATTATAAAAATGCTTAAAGTAGCTAAGATGGAGACACAGATTTCATTACCTGCATGGTAGGCCTTGGCTTTCACTCCCCTGTGACTTAGCTCAATAGCTAACTGCTCACAGACTTCTCTCATCCTGCAGTAGACAATTCCACAGCCCAAATAGCCCTGCACAAGGGGACGAAAGAGCAGACAATTGAAAATCCACTGAAGTGGCTAATCAGTGCTACAGATTTAAGGTGTCAAAACAAGTGGCAAACAATGGAAACAGCTTTTAAGTGCATGCCTTTTAGTTAGTTCATACCTGAAAGACTCACTATTCCAACTACACAGGAATGAATATGCAACCTGATGCAGATATTTTTCTATTTCTTCCCCCGCCCTCTATTTAATTTAAGTTCTAGTCTTTGCATCCATGGGAAAAGATTTAAGGCAATTTTTATTGCAACACACACTAAAGACCCAGAAGGCAGAATGGCTTTCACTGGCCAAAGCTGTTATTCTCTTATGTTGTCCTAAATCTTGATTTGCCCACTACTCTTGCTTCCCCCTTTCTTTCTTGCCACAGTATTCCAAATTTTGTGAAAATCTAAATTAAAATTACAGCAACTGGATAATGTGTAAAGCATTGTGTATACATACATTACAGACTACAAGTGTTTAAACTTTCCCATTATACTCATTAATCTTAAATGACTAGGACTGCAGTCCTATGCACACCTACTTGGGAATAAGCATGCCCTTATATCTGCCAATTTCTTTTTCAGTTTTTTTTTTAATTGAGGGAAAGAAATGTGCATATGAACACATATGAACGCCATTGAAAATGTATTGTTCTCCGTTTACTTTTTCAGGGGGTTACCCTTTTTATTCTATAATAACAACTTTCAGAAAATCTAGGTTTCAGTCCACTGTTCTGCCTTAGAACCAGCATGGTGTAGTGGTTAGAAATGCCTCACTAGGATCTGGAAGATTCCAGGTTCAAATCCCCCCTCTGCCATGGAAGCTTGCAGGGTGACTTTCAGCCAGTCACACTCTCTCAGCCTGACCATCCTCATAGGTCTACTGTGAGGATAAAATGGAAGAGAGAACAACATAAGCTACTTTGGAGAAAGGCAGGCTATAAAGACACAAGTCGCCTACAGTTTATACAAGGAAGACAGGATAGAACATTTTAAATATATAATTAAAATGCTGCCTTGTAGAGATTTAACCTACCCCAGAAGTGCTTTTCTGCCCAAGAGACTTCAGACAAAAATCTTTCAGGTTTTCATAAGGATCAGTTAAGAGTTCTTTATATTGCACATCATAGAATAGGTTGGACCTGAAACAAGATGTCTTAAAGGTGGCAACAGGCTGCTTTAGTTTAAGTGATGTTACAATGTCATCTTGAACACGCTTGGTAGCTGTGGCAGTTAAGGCTATACATGGCACATTGGGTATACGATGACGCAGGGAACCAAGCCGCAGGTAGTCTGGTCGGAAGTCATGTCCCCACTGAGAGACACAGTGAGCCTCATCAACTATCAGATAAGTGAGAAGATTTCGGGACACCAGAACCTCCAAAGTGGGCTGAAAGGAAGAGGAAGCTGCCATCTCTGGTGTGATGTACAACAGCTTTATCTGAGGTTTCTCATTCATCAAGTCAGCAAGGATGGTCTTTTTCTCCTGAGCAGAAATTTTGGAGTTTAAAGAGCTTACTTTCACATTCAGTGACAGCAAATGATCCACTTGGTCCTATGGTAGGAGAAAGCAACATATTCTGAAGCAAGTATATTTTTACCAAAATAGTTGCAACAAAGAGTTAGTAATAAACGATCAAACTTAACCCACAAGTCTGACTGTGTTTTCCAAACTCGTCCAAATACTCTATTATCTCATATTTTCTTGAAGAGAATTACGTGGCACACTTAATTGGGGGGGATCTCTTAACTTTAATAGAGATTCATTGAGAAAAATTTACAGTACATCCTCAGTACAAAATTTCAAGCAGCTGGAGATCATCTTTAAAAAGCTGACATAAAAATACGTACAATTTTCACTGGGTTATGTGTATCAACACTAAATTGCACAATTAGATATAATACTGACCCGATGCCTAACAAAGCACTTTAGATAAGGTTGGACCAGCTACCAGAATGTCCATTTCAGTAATCTCAGGTCTCTGAATTGGCCCCCATCAATTTACAGATTCTTTCCTCTCACTTAACATGAGATGTTACCTGAATCAGTGCAATTAAAGGTGAAATAACAATGGTGATGCCTGATGCCAGGACTGCAGGAAGCTGGTAGCATAGAGATTTCCCTGCCCCAGTGGGCATACATATAAAGACATCCTTTTGACCTGCAAAAGCATCATTCAAGACTTAAAAACACTACTCATTTTGGAATTTGCTCTTAGGGTCTAGATACAAAATCTTTGAGGGCAAAGCAGATGGCACTTTTAAAACAGTTATTTACAGTACTGGCAAGACAAATACAAGAAACATACTGTGCATCAAAAAGTCCTGCACTGGAAAAATGTAACCACTATGGACAAATCACCTCTGGCAGCAGCAAACCACATGAACGCAGCTACCACCAACAGAAGCTAGAAGACCCAGTTCAGTAGTAGACTGTGCCTTTTTAAATAATCAAACTGATACCAGCATTACCAAATTCTGAGCATAGAATTTCTCACTACCGTTTTCTAGGCTTTAGCTGCAAATGCTGCCAATGGCAAAATACCAACAATAGCGGTATGTTTTCTATGACTCCTTTGATTTGTCAAAGACCAAAGCCTCTATGACGCAGCAGATTAAGTTTAGATGTGTGACATAGATTCAAATCCTTGTTCAGCTAAATAACTTTATAAAAGTCACAATCTCTCATCTCAGTCAAAATTACTACATAACAGGCTCCTGTAAGGATTAACTTTCTCCACCCCCACTCCCCCACAATGTACAAGCGTACAAGCCAAAAGACACAAGTGTGGCTTAAATTCTTTCACTAAGCTGCTGCTCTTAAAACCTTATGATATGGTTGTAATTATGCACTTCTCAGTGACTGAGATATATATTTATTAATTCTCAAAATATAACTATAAATTCAAAAACAACCCACAGTGCCTGTGTCTATTTGCATTATTATCAAGTCTAATAAAATATACTGGTTTATACTATGTAGTGCTGAAGGCTACAAGTGAACAGAAGTCACTCATTTTTTGAGAAATCACAAAATCTAGAACTCATGTACATTAGCAAATTAAGGCTGAAATCCTATGCTTACTTGCTTGACTATGTCCCACTGAACCTACAGTGGGGATCATATCACCAATTCAATAATTCCTGAGAAACAGGAACTGCTATAACTAGAAAGGTAAACACAGAGAACTTAAGTGATTTGGTCAAGGATTCACTTGCTCTTCAAGTAAGAGTTCCTCAGGAAACTAATAAATAGAACAAAGAGCCAGCGAGACCTGCAAATCTTGCAGAAAACGTCTGCTGCAAACTAAGCATTCTTTATATACTACTATACTATTTTTTATACTACTAAATTGCACTGACTCCCCAATGGTACTATTAAATATGACAAATCTGGATAGTTGTCCAGTGAGTGGAAATCTGGTTTTTTGAAGGTGTTTTTATACCTAGCACAAAAATAAAAATTTAATAGCATACCTTAGGAAGGAAGACAAACTCATCCTCCTTATTGATAACAAAGAAAAAGCCAGCCGTCATTTACCTTTTGCCACTGTCATAACTGCCCTTTCCTGCAACGAAGTCTTGAAAGAATCAAATCCAAACACTTTTTTCAGAGTTCCTTGAACTCTACCTTCCAGTCTTGCAGAAAAGCAGTCGTTCATCTTACAGGGAGATACTAGGAATTATTCAAGGCAGGGATAAAAAGAGGATCGTAACACATTTACCTACTTCCATAGCAAACCATCACCAAGACCTGTGTTTCAAAAATAACAGGCTAAATAGCCCTATCAACATATACATGCTCTATCTATGACCCAGTTTCCTTTTGCCAAAAGCATAACCACATCATCTGCATTAACTAATCTAGTTTTTCATGCAACAACAGAAAAATTAAAAACAGACAGGGTGGAAGATTATGGAGAACTAAAAGGCCTACTAACAGCGAACATAGCTATAACTATTAACTCAGGACTCCATACTTTCTGATCTTCCTTGTCACTCTTATTTTTTTTAATTAAAAAGTTATATTGATAGTATTAAAACAGCAAATATAATTAATTAAACTAATTTTATATTGTAAACCTTCATGGTAATGGGTTTTTGTTAGCCGCCTAGAGCCGGTCCGCTGGCTAGGCGGGGTATAAATTGAACAAATAAATAAATAAATAAATAAATAATGCAAAACTATGAGAAACTTATTTAAACACTAACCAAACACGATTCCTTACAGTAGATGCAGCATACTACAGCAGAGCTTTCCACATACTTGCCTGAGTTCATTGACTTAACGTCCCCCCCCCCCAAAAAATATTACCTTAACAGCCAAGTCAAGAGCAATGGGTCGGCTTTGAGGACATTACTCACATGTACCGAAGGCCTATTTTGCCACATGCATGGGCACCATTCACTGAATGGACATTCCATGCCACTCTAGAAGGAACAACCTTCTTTTTGCTTCCACAAACCTTTTATATGCTTATGCCTTTTTACCTTATGTCACAGACTTCTAAGCTCGATCCTGGGCTTCTTTATGTGACCCGAAGATTCACCTAGTACCTTCAACTCTCTGGGGAGGAGGGAAGAAAGCGATGAAAAGCTATTCACCCACAATCGACGACACGGCCTTGTTATTATCCCTTTTTATCACCTGCACGCTACTTTCTAGCACAAAAGTACCAGAGGATGGAGAAAGACAGACCGAGTCAAGTTCCTACAGGCATAAATTATTCCCACGCAACGCAGCCCCTTTCTAATCAAGAGTACTCACAATCACAACAATATTTTAGTCCAACAATTCCCACACACTCTCTACTTCGACGTATTCCAGTACGACTCTACATTCTCCCAAGCGACATCTTTCCGCCAAAGCTGTTTAGTCCTTCAGATGATAGTGCGCATGTCCAACTTCCGGCCGTCGTGTTCACAGCCGGCACCGCTTGGGCGCGAATTGATGACGTCTACCTTGTATTTTAGCGAGCCCCGCCAATTAAGAAGAGTCTCTTTTAATCACACGAAACAGTCTGGAGACTCTTTCTCCCTCTCATCTTTACTCGAAGAAATGGAGGAAAGCGTGAAGGATGTGGAAGGACCGTAGTCCGGTTCAGCGGCTTCTTGTTATTATGGTGACCGCGTCGCCCGCTGAATAGACGTCACTCTTGTGCGTCGGAAGACAACCGAATAAAGAAGGCGGAACGGGAAAATGGCTGCGGCGAAGAAGAGTGTCCTGTCTTCATTAGCCGTTTATGCTGAGGATTCCGAGCCAGAATCGGATAGTGAAGTCGGCGGGGCAGGCAGCGAGCGAGGGACAGGCCCAGGTGAGGTTTTTGTGGGGTTGCGGTGGAGGGGGGAATCCCATCCGTTTCTGCGCAGATTGAAAGGAAAGGGACGGTGGGTTTACTGTGTGATTTTCTCAGTGTCTTCACTAGATGGGCGGAGGGGGAGGCATTTGAACATATGACGTTGTTTTATACAGAAGCGGGCCATTGCTTCGTCTAGCCCACTGTTGACTACTCTTAGTCTGACTGACAGAGACCTGAGACTCTTAATTGAAGAGATTGAATTTGGGGTCTTCCACGTGTAAACCGTACACTGTTCTAGTGTACCGTCCATAAGCATTTTTTTGGATTGTTGTTGTTCTCTTCCCTTATGATAAGAGATTCAGTGTGGTGTAGCAGTTAAGAGTGTTGGACTAGTAACCTGGGAGACTCAGGTTAAAATCCCCCACTTATGGCATGGAAGTAGACTGGGTGATGTTGGGCCAGTCATACTCTCTCAGCCTAACCTACCTTGCAGGGTCGTTGCAAGATTAAATGAAGCAGAGTGAAATGGTGTAAGTTGCTATGGATCCCCCTTGGGGAGGAAAGTGGGGTACAAATAAAGTAAACAAAATAAGCCCCTGCAACTCCACATACTTTATCCAGATTGGGGTTTTTTAAGTGTCAAATACCTGCAGTCATAAGGTAGCTTCTTTGTCTCAGATGCATGTGATGGCAGTTTCACATGTAATACTGCATCAACTTTATTTTAAAGTATAACTGTAAAGCTGTAATATTTTTCACAGGTGAGACTGTGGATCTGTATGTTCTTAATTAAACAGACAACTGTTATGTGCTATAGTCTTGTAATTACTGGGGCACAGTATTTTTTAAAGGACTTGTGGCATCTTATTTAAATATATCAAAATGCATTTTCTATGTAGTATCTAGTATTTTTGGAGTGTGTGCATGTTTTTCTATCACTAAATCTGGACTTGTTTTCCCCTTTCATTTTGCTTGGACTAGAAGAGAAAGGAGGCCTGGTGTCAGAAGGTTATGGAGAAGATGATTTCAATAAGATGGACGGAGAGGAGGATGGTTATGATGAAGATGATGATGAAAATAGTAAGCAGTCGGTAGGTAGTCTTTTTATACTAGCTAAATCAGTTCTTTGTATATGTATTTCAGTTGTGCCTTATGCATACTAACTTAAAATTTTGAATTAAGAATGAAATTGAAGCATGCCGGCTCTTTCTCCTTTCTCTTATACAAATTTTACTTTTTTTGCGCATTCTTAATATGGACATGAGATGAATGAGGGAGATTTATGTGTTAAATAAACTCTTATATAGCTGGAATGCAACAAGAAACTAGAGTTCTGTGAATGTACTGCATTATATTCTTAATGTCTGTTCTGTCTTTACTGAAAAACTGCATATAAGGCCTTTTTGTGTAGGGTAATGTTTCATAAGTTAAGAGAAGCCAATGTTGGATCAGGCCAGTGGCCCATCCAGTCCAACACTCTGTCATACTAGCTGAATCAGTTCATCTCTTCTGTAGATAAGAACATAAGAGAAGCCAATGTTGGATCAGACCAATGGCCCAATCGGTGCAGCACTCTATCACACAGTGGCCAAGAATACCAGGTGCCATCAGGAGGTCCACCAGTGGGGCCAGGACACTAGAAGCCCTCCCACTGTTCTCTCCCCCCCCCCCCCCCCAAGCACCAAGAATACAAAGCATCACTTGCCCCAGAGATCCTATCTATACCTTGCAGCTAATAGCCACTGATGGATCTCTGCTCCATATGTTTATCTAATTTCCACTTGGAGCCGTCCATGCTTGTAGCCACCGCCACCTCCTGTGCCAGAGAATTCCATGTGTTAATCACTCTTTGGATGAGGAAGTACTTCCTTTTATTCATTCAAACCCGACTGCTCAGCAATTTCATGGAGTGCCCACGAGTTCTTGTATTGTGAGAAAGGGAGAAAAGTACCTTTTTCTCTACCTGCTCTATCCCATGCACAATCTTGTAAACCTCAATCATGTCATCCCTCAGCCATCATTTCTCCAAGCTAAAGAGCCCTAAGCATTTTAATCTTTCTTCATTATTATTTTTTAATAATAGGGATAGGTATTTACAGTTTACACTGCCTTCATAGCAGGGTTTTTCCTTGAGGCACATGTGGACTAAAAGATCCTACACTAACGAAGCTGAATTATAATCAGCATATACTGAAAGGTTGAAGGACATGCCTCTTTCCTTGCCACTGTTTGGTAACTGTTTATGCAGTAATGTAAGGTGAAGTCAGTTCTGGTCTAATTTTATAAATTTATGATTTTTTGCAAGCAGTTTTGACTGTGGCATTGGCTTAAGCTTGAGTAATGACGTGTAAGTTTGAATTTTGGGATTTCAAGAAAAAAACATGCTCCTATTGAATAGGCTTATCACTGAATGAATTTAGTTTCCATCAAATGTCAAGCGAAGACTGAATAATGTTTATATTATAGGATCTATTTAATGCAGTGCTTAAAATGATACTCTAGTTCTGTCTTAAGCAGCCTTTTTATCAGGGTGTAGGCACAACCATTCTTTGAGCGTGAGTCTTTCAGGATTAAAACAGTATGTGTCCAATGCAGAAGCCAAGTAGAAAATTCCTAGGCACAAAAAAGACACAGAACAAATTTGGAAGGTAACATTCAGTGTGATCTTAAGAAGAATCAAGACCCTTCTAAACCCTCTAAATGTCAGTAGACTTAAAGGGGTTTAGCTCTGTTTAGGGTTTACTCTTTGGGAGGAGTAGAACTACGTTACTGGAAAAGAATGGCAGCTTTTGAGCTTTGCAGAATTTCTTTTTAGAAAGGTCAGGTTAAGTGATAAACTTCAGGGCAATGCTAATCTCATTCTTGCATGGTTTGTATCTTGAATTGTTCTTTTTTTGGCAAGGTGCACTTGGAATTATGCTTTGGTGGGTACAAAAATCAGAATGGTGTTGCAGCTGCTGGCATGACTAGGTCTCTTCTGAAGGTGTGCCTGTTTTCATAAGGACTTTGGTGGTATTAAGCAAGGGTTTTCACACAAGAAATATATTTATTGTTCTTATCTGTATGGCTGGCTTCTCACTATCTTTTTTCCGTATGTTATATGGACACTTAGAATCTGTAGGGATGCTCATTTGTAGGACTGTCTTGTCCATCACCACCTTTTATCTGAATGGATTTTTCATAATCATCCAAGGGAGGGCAAGGGCCTGTGAGAACAGCACAGCTGAACTGAAGGGAAGACACTGGGCTATTTATTGCAAGCCCCTTGCTGCATATGCAGGAACTGGCAAGCCCACTCTTTAAAGCTTAATCTTGTAAATTCTTTGTCTTATAGGAAGATGACGATTCAGAGACTGAAAAACCTGAGACTGATGACTTAAAGGTATTTGGAGGAGTGCTGTGATTGGGTGGGAATGTACAGTAGTTCTTAATAGCATGATTCAGTTCATCATTTGAGTCTGTGGTTGTTAGCTAGTTGGTACTGGATCTTATTGGGAGGCGACAAATGGGATGGAACTCTGGAAACCTTTATGAATAGTTCCACATTTTAAATATTGGAAGAGGCAACAGGAATAACTGTCTTTAGCATGAATTCTGATTCTATGTGCTCTGAGTACTTATAGTGTAACTCAAGAAATCGATGATTTACGTGGTCCCTAAATGGGCAGGGTTTTTTTGCTGAAGGGTGCTGTGCATGCTTATCTGTATAGTTCTTTGGACTTGTTTAGATTCATGAGTCATGTCACTTAAGCAGTTTTTGGTTGGGGGATTAGATGTTCAATTAGAGGCCTTGTGATTTTTTTTTAGTATATGTTGTGAAATCTTATAAGAAATGTGTGGAACAGCAGTTTAGTATATGCTTGTGTCTGTTGCCAAAACATTCTGGGGTATAAATGGAAATGCTTGTGGAAAAGATGCCGAAATGGTGAACCAAACTGATCAAGGGTTGGTGTACTTCCCTTATGAGTAAAGGCTAATGTGTTAGGAGCTGTTTAATGTAGGAAAAGAGTTCACCAAGGCATATAAAATTTTGTACAGTGTGGAGAAAACAGATAGAGAAACTGTTTCTCGGTCTTCAGTAATGGTGGAACTATGTTTTGCCAGAACAAATTGATTGGCGTTATGTCCAAGACAGATGAAGGAAAGTACTTCTTCACTAAATGTATTATGGAGTTCTTTGCCACAGCATTTGGTGGTAGTGGCTTTCTTAATGGGCTTTTTAAAGCGCTAGACAAATTCATGGTGGATATTGGGTATTAACCATTATGGTTGAATTAGAACCATGTTCTGAGATAATACGTAACCCAAAGAAACAGGTATGTGGTTGCAGGAAGCAGGAGACTGGATTAGATGGATCTTTGGTCTGATCTAGCAGGCTAGCTCTGGTGTCTCTTGAGTGGGTTTTTTGTATTATTGCATTTATTATTACCTCACCACTTTAAAAAGTACCCAAGATGATGTACTATAAGGACACTAAGAAAACATCATGGAATTTCAAAGATGAATTTGCAGAAGCTGCCTTCTGTACTTTTCATATGCCAGTTGACAGCTTAAATAAAAGCTTTTTGTCCCTGTGATGTTCATTCAAGTTATCAGTTAGGCTATTCAGTCTTTTTTCACCCTGTTCTCTTGAGAGTTTCATGGTTCATAAGTACTCCTGGGACAGCAGTGGAATGGGAATGTCCTAAGTAGGAGGGAGCCATCTCATCAGGATTCACGGGTAGTTGAGTGGTGTCCACTACAGAGAAAGGGGGGGGGCACAGTGTTTTCTGTGTTAGGCTTTTGCAGAAGGCATGAGCTGCTCCCTATTCTTAAAATCCTACATAAAAAAACAGCAGGCCAGCATATCATATTTCACATTTCAATCAATGCAGTTTCCAAGAAGGCATTTTTCTTCCACTCTCCACAAAAGGGAGGGAAAAGAGCTTGCAGGAGAAGATGGTGCAGGGAAATCACAGCCACACATATTGGAACCTTGCATTCCTGACAGGTGCATATATTCCAGCTGGCCAATAAAGATGATAGTAGAATCTGTTTTCACTGCCAGAACTTGGCCCAGGTTCTGTTGCTCCTGATCGGAAACCCTCTATTAGTTAAATATAATTTTCTGTTTATTGAATAACCATAACTGGTTTTCAGTAAAAGCTCTGAAATAAAGTGCATACTGAAGTTGTTCTAGGCAGCTGTTTTTTAAAATGTGCAGCCAGCAGTTCCTAATTGTGCAGATTTTTGCAGACTTCCATATATAACTGAACGAGCCATTCCAAATTCCCAGGTCTTAATTGTGTGTCAAGAGTCAACATTAGGTGGTATCATTTCAAAACAAACGTAGGCTTTTGGTACCCTCCTGATGCATGTGTTCATAGCTCTCTTAAGTTAACATACATGATGGGTGGGGTGGGGAGAGAGATCAGACAAGCAGATCTTTGGAACATTGGTAACTATGACTTTTGGAAAGTGTGGTTACATAATTATGTGCAGAGTTGTTTACATTTTAGTGTAGAACTGTATAGCACGCCTTGACAAATTTTGTTTGGCTGTAGGATCAGCCTTTTTTCTTTCTTTCAAGGATTTGTATTAATGATCATATTTCTAATGATTGCCACTCCAACACCTAGTCCTAAACTCTTCACAGTTGCATAACTTTATTTATTAAAGCTATGACAGAAGTCTTGCAGTATATAAATAAATATAGGGGTAACCCAAAAAGCGAACTCTAGTCTCTTTCTTGTCATTCATCTCTCTCTCTCTCTCTAATTCCCAAGTGCCCCCCCGCGTGCGGATACTTAAATCCGCACGGGGGGGGGGGGGGCACTTGGAGGGCAGAGGGGGGGTTCTGCAGGTGGGGGGTAACCCCCCCCCCCGCTTGCAGAAAAATCCGAAATCTATCAAAAACTTTTCGGGGGATCTTTAAATCTCCCGAAAAGTAAAAGAGCGTCCCCTGCGCATGCACGGGGAACGCTCTTGGAACGGCAGCGGCCCGGCGAGAGGCGCCGAGGCCCACTGGGAGTCTCAGGGGGGGAGGGGGCAGAGGAGAGACTCCCCCTGTGTGCAGAAAAATCTGAAAAGTAAAAAAAAACCTTTTGAAGGGGATACTTAAATCCCCCCAAAAGTAAAAAAGCGTTCCCTGCGCATGTGCAGGGAACGGACTTACCTCAGCGATCTGTGACTACTGCTGCTGGCGGCGGGGGTGGGTGGAGAAGCCATTGCTGGGGGAAGAGCTGGCGGGCCCCATGGCTGGAAGCCGTGTGGGCCTCACCGTCACTGGGGGGGGGCGGGGGGAAGAGCTGGCAGGGGAGAGAGAAATCGGTGGGCCTCGCACCTCTGAGGCATGTGGGCCTCGCCAGGACAACCAGGGGCAGTAGAGAAGAGAAATCGGCGGGTAGACCTCTGGAGAATAGGTCTACCCACCCCAGTCCACTGTATTGGTAGACCTGGCCTCCAGAGAACAGGTCAACCCAGCCCTTGCCACCATATTGGTAGACCTGGCCTCCAGTGAACAGATCTACCAATATAGTGGCAAGGGCTGAGTAGCCCTGTTCTCTGGAGGCCAGGTCTACCAATACAGTGGACTGGGGCGGGTAGACCTGTTCTTCAGAGGCCAGGTCTACCAGTAGAGTTGAAAGGGCTGGCTAGACCTGTTCTCTGAAGGCCAGGTCTACCAATAGAGTGACAAAGGCTGGGTAGATCTGTTCTCTGGAGGCCAGGTCTACCAGTACAGTGGACTGGGGCAGGTAGACCTGTTCTCTGGAGGCCAGGTCAACCATTAGCATACAAAGGGGCGGGTAGAACAGGTCTACCCAGCCCTTGCCGCTATATTGGTAGACCTGGCCTTCGAAGAACAGGTCTACCCGCCCCATCTATATATCTAATAGCCAAGTGGCCCCCTGCGTGCGAATAGCTAAATCCATGTGGGAGGGCACCTGGGGGGCAAGGAGATTTTTCTGCACACGTTGTGGACTCCCCCCATGTGCAGAAAAATCCTAAAAGTTAAAAGAACTTTTGGGGGATATTTAAATCTTTTCAAAAGTAAAAGAGTTCCCTGCACATGCTGTTGGGGGGGAGGCTCGGTGGGCCTGGCGGCTGTGAACTGCTCAGATTTCGCCGGTGCGAGGAGGGAGAAGGATCAGCGGGCCTTGTCGCTGCCACCGCTGGGGAAGGGGTGGGTGGGAGGAGGATCGGCGGGCCTTGCTGCTGCCACTGCTGTCCCAGCCAAGGGGGGTGGGAGGAGGATCGGCGGGCCCTGCTGCCACTGTCGCTGGGGTGAAGGGGTGGGCGGAGGATTGGAATACTTCCTCCCCCCACAAGTATCGTGGGTCCCCCTTCTTGTGTGTGTGTGTATCTATCTACTAATTCCCAGAGATTTTTATAGTCAGGGGCCTTCCTTGGACTGCAGAAAAATCCAAAAAGTTAAAATAAAACTTCCAGGGACTGTTGAATTCTCCCCAATACCTTTTGAAATGGCATCAACTCTAGGTGTCAGTTGTGAGAGATTAGAATGTTCAAGGGAGGGGGAGGCTTCTAACTGTTTGCGTCAGTAAAAGGCAGGGTTTTTACTGGCAGCAGTCTAGGGTTGCCAAGTCTCCCCCCCCCCCCCCCCCCCAGCCACTGGCAGCGGATCCAGATCCAGGCTGGGAAACTCCTGGAGATGGGGTGGAGCCTGGGGAGGACAGGGACCTCAGTGAGGTACAATGCCATAAACTCCACCCTCCAAACTTTCCATGGAGAAAATGGATGCTTATCTCTGTAGTCTGGAGATGAGCAGTAATTCCAAGAGATCCCCAGGTCCCACCTGGAGGCTGGCATCCCTAGGCAGCACCCTCTGTGTGACTTGATACCACCTGATTTGCATGACTTAATTAGGTTCAGCTGCTTTGCTACTGTTCATCAGCAGCCATCCTGTGAAAGCTATTGTGATGTAACAGTTAGAGCTTCAGATTGGGATCTGCGAGACCCAGATTCAGATCCCCATCTTTTGGTGGAAGCTGACTGGGAGATTTTGGACCAGTCACATACTTTCAGCCTAACCAACCTCACAGGGTTGTTGTGCAGATAACAAGGAGGAAATAATAATGCAAGCTGCTTTAGTCCCCACTGTTGAGAAAGACTAATTTTCCTAGGTAGAGGCTGTGGGGGAGGAGGTGGAAAGCTGAAGACAGAGAAAGGTAGGTTGGCTGTTTGGTGGGAAGGAAATAGGGTTGCCAACTTTAGGTTGGGAAATTCCTGGACATTTGAGAGGTGGAGCCTGGGGAGGGTGGAATTTGAGGAGGGACTACAGACCAGTATAATGCCATAGACTCCACCCTCCAAACCAGCCATTTCCTTCACTTGAACTACCATTGCCAGCCTCCAGACAAGGGCTGGAGAGCACCCAGAATTACAACTGTTGTCCAGGTGACAGAGATCAGTTCCCCTGGACAAAATGTCTGCTTTGGAGGGTTGCTGGGGCTGCTTGCCTCCGCAAGCCTCACTGTCCCAAGGCCCCATCCCCAAATCTCCAGGAATTTCCCAACCTGGAGCTGGCAGCCCTAAGGTGAATTGATCTCTGCAGTTGGGAAATCCATTGTGATTCCGAGAGCACTGCCATTGCTGCTGTGGGGGGACAGGAGGCAGGCAGGAGGCTGGGAGAGTGATGGGGGCAGAAAGAGAGAGGGATGGAGTGGGGAGGCAGAAAGAGTAAGAGTGATGAGGTGGGGAGGCAGAAAAACAAAGGGAATGATTACAGGTCAGAAAGAGAGAGGAAGTAACATACATGGAGGAGAGAGAGAGAGTAAAGGGGGGCAGAAGGGAGAAAGAATGTGAGAAGATGTCGGGGGAGAAGGGAGGAAGCAAAGGTGTGAGGAATGGGATAACCATCCCACACGTTTCTTGCAGGTCTCCACGTGTGTGTGTGTGTATGCCCTAGCGTATTGGCACTTTCCAGCTCTCCCACTGGCTGTGCTGTGTGCTCCATCAGCTGTTGGCTTGTCAACCACCACTCAAGAGTACTCGTGTGCCATTGGCTGGGTGCTGGATCTGCTCTTCTCCTCCACCCAGTGCCGGCATGGCCACTCTTCCCTGTCAGAATAAACTGCCAAAACGGTTGTCTCTCCTGACAAAGATGCTTCTCCTGCTTGGCTCCTCCATGGCTGGCTGGCTATTGAGGAGAGCTGCTGGCTGTCAAACCATTCTCTTTCCTCCTGCTGTGGGGCTCACTTTCCCCTCAGTGGCTATTGCTAGCCAACCAAACTTGGTTCTGCCAGTAAAAAGGCAGGGACAGGAGGCCCTTTCCAGGTCTACTTTGGCCTTTGTGGGGAACTCCTTAGGGCCAGTCCTGACTAGGGTTGCCAGCTCCAGGTTGGGCAATTCCCTAGTCAGATTTTGTGGTGGAGTCTACTGTGGTGGAGTCTACTGAAGCCAAGTTTGGGGAGGGGAGAGGCATCAGCTGAATAGAATGCCATAGAGTCCATCCTCCAAAACAGTTATTTTCTCCAGGGGGAGAGAAATCTGTTGTCTGGAGTTCAGTTGTGATACCCAGCGATCTTCAAGCTCCATCTGGAGGTTGGCTACCCTAGGCCTGCAGCGCCCTCTAGGTGACTTGATGACACCTGACTGACATGACTTAACTAGGTCTGGCTGCTTGCTCCTTTCACCACCAGCAGCTCCCACAGGACAGCCAGTGTGGTGTAGCAGCTAGTGCTTCAGAACAGGGTCTGCCAGACCCAGGTTCTTGCTTTGAAAGCTGAGTGGGTGATTTCGGAGCAGTCACAGACTTTCAGCGTAACCTACATCACAGGGTTGTTGTGCAGATCAGAAGGGGGGGGAGATTGATGTAAGCTGCTTTGGTCCCCACTGCAGATGCAGAGAAAGACTGTACTTTTCCTAGGTAGAGGCTGCAGGGAGGGGGGAGGAGATGGAAAGCTGAAGTCAGAGTGGCAGATAAAGGTAGGTTGTTGGTTGGCTGGCAAGGAGAAAGGGTTGCCAATTCCAGGTTGGGAAATTCCTGGAGATTTGAGGAGTGGAGCCTGGAGAGGGTGGGGTTTGAGGAGGGGTGTGACCTCAGACAGGTACACTGCCATAGACACCACCCTCCAAACCAGCTGTTTCCTCTTGGGAACCACTGTTGCCAGCCTCCAAGTGAGGGCTAGAGATCACTCAGATAGCAGAGATCAGTTCCCCTGGAGAAAATGGTGGACTCTGTGTCATTATACTCTGCTGAGGTGGCCCCCTTATGACAGCCAGTATGACATTGCAGGTAGTGTAAGGTCTGCCAGACCCAGATTCTTCCTGTGGAAGCTGATTGATTTCAGACCACTCACAGACTTTCAGGCCACTCACAGACTTTCAACATAACCTACCTCAGAGGGCTGTTGTGCAAATCAAAAGAGGGAGAGAATCCTAGAAGTTCAGAAAAAAATATATACCGCAGGTTTGGAAAGGCACAAATAGGTATAAAAAAGGCCTGCATGGTTAACAATGAAAGTAATGGAAGCTGTAAAAGGTGAGAAGGATTCCTTTAAGTGGTGGAAAGCTAATCTCAGTGAGGTTGATAAAAGGGAACACAGACCATGGCAAATAAAATGCAAGTCTGTGATCAGGCACGCAAGATGAGAAATGCTTGCCACTCCCCACTGTGGAAGATAAAAAGTGCTTGCCCACTCCAGAACGACTGATTTCAGGGCCTGAGTCAGATTGAGGTGACAAAAGAGGGGGCCTACAACTGATAGACAAGTTAAAAACTGATAAATCACCAGGCCTGGGTGGCATACATTCAAGAGTTCTGAAAAAACTCAAATGTGAACCTGTAGATCTGACAAAAATATGTAATCTTTCATTAAAATCTGCCTCCATTCCTGAGAACTGAAAGGTAGCTAATGTCATCCCGATCTTTAAAAAGGGTTCCAGAGGAGATCCAGGAAATTACAGGCCGGTCAGTCTGACATCAATACCAGGTAAGTTGGTGGAAACTGTTATTAAGGAAGGAATTAGTAGGCACATTGATGAACAAAAACTACTGAGGCAGACTCAGCATGAATTCTGTAAGGGAAGATTTATTTATTTATTTATTTGAATTTATATCCCGCCTAGACAGCACAAAAGATATTGTCTCACTAACCTGTTAGTGTTCTTTGAGGGAATGACAAACATGTGGTCAAGGGGGACCCAACAGATGTTGTTTACGTTGACTTCCAGAAAGCTTTTGATAAAGTTCCTCATCAAAGGATCCTAAGTAAGCTCAATAGTTATGGGATAAAGGACAAGTCCTCTTGTGGATCAAAAACTGGCTAATTCATAGGAAACAGAGTGAGTATAAATGGGCAATTTTCTCAGTGGAGGGTGGTAAGCAGTGGGGTACCGCAGGGATCAGTACTCGGTCCAATGCTTTTTATCTTGTTCATTAATGATTTGGTGTTGGGAGTAAGCAGTGAAGTGGCTAAATTTGCAGATGACACGAAATTGTTCAGGGTGGTGAGGACCAGGGAGGATTGTGAGGCACTTCAAAGGGATCTGTCGAGGATGGGTGAGTGGGTGTCAATGTGGCAAATGGGGTTCCGTGTGGCCAAATGCAAAGTGATGCACATTGGGGCCTAAAATCCTAACTATAAATATACATTGATGGGGTCCAAACCAAGAGAGAAATCTTGGAGTTGCAGTAGATAACTCACTGAAAATGTCGAGACAGTGTGCGACTGCAATGAAAAAGGCCAATGCTATGCTGGGGATTATTAAGAAGGGAACTGAAAACAAATCAGCCACTATTATAATGCCCCTGTATAAATCGATGGTGCGACCTCACTTGGAATACTGTGTAGAGTTCTGGTCACCACACCTCAGAAAGGATAGTATAGCATTGGGAAAAGTGCAGAAAAGGGCAAGTAGAATGATAAAATGGTTGGAACACTTTCCCTATGAAGAAAGGTCGAGGCGCTTGGGGCTCTTTAGCTTGGAGAAACAACAACTGAGGGGTGACATGATTGAGGTTTACAAGATTATGCATGGGATAGAACAGGTAGAGAAAGAAGTCCTTTTCTCCCTTTCTCACAATACAAGAACTTGTTGGCACTCCATGAAATTTCTGAGCAATCAGGTTAGATCAGATAAAAGGAAGTACTTCTTCACCCAAAGAGTGATTAACACATGGAATTCACTGCCACAGGAGGTGGTGGTGGCTATGAGCATGGACAGCTTCAATAGGGAATTAGATGAACATATGGAGCAGAGGTCCATCAGTGGCTATTAGCCACAAGGTATAGATAGGAACTCTCAGTCTGGGGCAAGTGATGCTCTGCATTCTTGGTGCTTGAGGGGTGGGGCAACAGTGAGAGGGCTTCTAGTGTTCTGGCTCCACTGGTGGAGCTCATGATGGCACCTGGTGTTTTTGGCCACTGTGTGATAGTTATTGGACCGGATGGGCCATTGGCGTGATCCAACATTGGCTTCTCTTATGTTCTTATGAGAATGATGTGAGCTGCTTTGGTCCCCACTGCAAAGAAAGACCGTACTTTTCCTAGGTAGAGGCTTCAGGGTGAGCAGAAGATGGAAAACTGAGACTTCCGGAAGAGACGCGCATAATGGTGGACGCACTTCTCCGCCTCTGCGGGAGGTGCGATCTGCTCTCGGCGGGGTAGAAGGGGTTTCGGACTGGTTCCGAACCCCCAGAGACCCTAGTGAAGGGGCTCTTCCTGGGGTGGCCTGAAGGGAGCCTCTCTTTGCGGTGGCGACCGCGAGATTGAGGCTCCCTTTCTCACCCCCGTAGGTTCCCCCCGTCGCAGAAGCCTCCGGGCTTACAAGCGCAACCGTGAAGCAGCAGAGAATGCTAATCAGAAAAACAATGGATCTTCCTGATACACATTGGGGAAATCGTGAGTCTCAAGCAAAGAATGTGGATTGAAGCGGCTGGGAGAGGGAGGGTTGATCGTCTTCTCCCCCCTCCCCCCTATGAACGGAGCTTACGCTGCGAGACTTTCCCACGGCGTTGCTGCAATCTGAGAAGTTCTTTTGAAGTGCTGGAGGGCTGGATCGCATGCGCGAAGAAATTATCTTTTAAAAGACATTAGTGCAGCTAAGCAAATCTCTTCCCTGAATCTTCTTATCCAACCATAAACAAAAGCGAAACTGCAACAATGACGGGGAGACCAAAACCCTCCCCTAAGCCAGGAAGCGGAGTTCCGAGTTCAAAAGGTGATACCACAGAGATGAGCTCAATGCTTTCAGCGATGCTGCGGCCCCTGGTGGATCAGATGACAACTCTAAATGCTAAGATGGACTCAATGCAGAAGGAAATAAAAGAGTCAAGTAAACGAACTGAGAAGCTGCAACAGGATCTCCTGGAAGTAAAAGCAACAACAAGTAAGCATGACTCTAGACTCCAAAAAATTAAAAAAGACAAGGCCTTCCAGAGTGACAACGTTTTAAAACTTCAGATGGGTAGATCAAACTTCTTCCTTAGACTGCAGAATGTTCCTGAGAAAAAAGGGGAGGATCTTAAAAAATTGCTAAGCGAGGCTTTAGCACCATTGGCAGGTATAGAAGCGGAACAAATATTAAGCGACATGGATTTGGTCTATAGGACCTATCCAGAATTTGTAAAGAAGAAAAACCTGCCATGTGAGATTATGATAAGATTCTCCAAAAGATCAACAAGGGTTGTGGAGTTAAAAGCCACAAATAGAACAACGTTGAAGATACAGGAAGAAGAAATTAAGGTTTTAAAAGACATTCCATTCAAAATACGGAAAAGAAGGAAAGCCTACAGAAGTTTGACTACATGGTTACAGTCTGAGTCAATTATTTACCGTTGGAATATTCCAGAGGGACTGTCTTTCAGCTACAAAAGCAAGAACTACAAGATTGACTCGATCGAACAAGCAAAGACTTTTCTGGAAAAATGCAAGAGACAGAACACAGAGAGAGGATCAGACGACTCACTAGAGGCGCAGAAGAGCATGTACGTCTTCGATAGCTCAGAAAGTGAAGAAGATGTATCGGACTCGGAAAAGGGAGTGGCTGCTCCCAAGTCCAGCAAAGAGACTAAAAAGACAAGAAGAGGAAAGAAAAAGAAATAATGTTATAATTGTTTGTTTAAATGGGGCACTATGTCAAATTGTAAAAGGAGAAATAAGTGTTTTCTTCGTTGTTGTATGTGCCAGTCAGTCAGCTTTGTAATTTACAGAAGCAGCAACGCAATATTAATTAGTTAAACCAAGAAAATATATTGTTTTTCAGTTTAACAAAGTAGTTAATTTGATCATTATAAACAGTATTCTCTGTATAGAGTAATGTAGCTTAGTTATTAGCGGTATAGATCTAGAAATAGTTGAAAATCAATAAAATTTTATAAAAAAAAGAAAAGAAAACTGAAGTCAGTGGGGCAGATAACAGTATGTTGATGGTTGGCTGGGAAGGAGATAGGGTTGCCACCTCCAGGTTGGGCAATTTTTGGAGATTTGAGGCTCCCCCGCCTCGAGAGGGTGGTGTTTAAGGAGTGGTGGGACCTCAGCAGGGGTCCGTTGGAGCGGGAGCGCACAGGAGCGCAGCTCCGGGAGTGAGGAGCCCAGGGGGCGGGCACATGACCAAGCCCCGCCCCCTCCTCGGCTTCCCCGAGCAGTGCAGAGGCGCAGCGCCCTGGGGCAAGCCCTGCTAGGGTCTTTATTGTTTTTAATGTTTTGTTTTAATATTGATAATTTTATCATTGTTCCTTTTATGACTCTGTGCTGCTTTTCCAGAGACTTGCTCAAGGTGGCATATAAATTTTCTAAGTATACCATTTTTTATCCGGGCACATGGCACATAAGTACTGGAGAAATGTCACCAACCCTTCAGCAGCTTCCACCCCATCAGTTTGGTGTAGTGGTCAGGAGTTGGACTCTAATCTGGGAGAACCGGGTTTGATTCCCCACTCCTCCACATGCAGCTGCTGGTGTGACCTTGGGCCAGTCACAAGTTCCCTCAGAGCTGTTCTCTCATGAGCAGTTCTCAAAAGACCTCTCTCAGCCCCACCTACCTCACAGGGTGTCTTGTTGTGGGGAGGGGAAGGGAAAGGGATGGGTGGTGCACATGTCCTGGGTATCTCAAGTCTACTTGAAACCTGGTGGTTTCAAGGGAGCAGGAAGAGAATGAGGGTGTGTTCTTTACGCTTATTTTTATTGCACAAAGTATTGGATGGGGAAGGGAATGGAGGAAGAGCAGGTCAGTTTCACTCACCTGTGGAGTGGAGCCTGAGGGGTGGGTGTTGCCTTCTGACACACTTCCAGTATGTTAGGGCGTGTGGCATATGCTAATGAGTTATGCTAATGAGCTCCTGCACCTCTTTTTCTACGAAATGACCCCTGGACCTCAGACAGGTACAGTGCCATAGGCTCCACCCTCCAAACCAGCCATTTCCTCCTGTGGAACCATTTTTGCCTATCTTCAGGGGAGGGCTGGATCTTACTCAGAATTACAACTGCTCTTCAGATGGTAGAGATCGCTTCCCCTGGAGAAAATGGTGGGCCGTTGTATTTGTTTCCACAATGGTCCTTATTCAGAGTTTTTCATAATTCTGTTGAGTTTTCCAAAGCTCTACTTACTCAAATATTGGGGTCAGTATAAAAGGCAACTGGTTAAGATATACATACATACATACCAGCAAAGATAATTTATTTATCAAATTTTTTACCCTGCCCTCCCAGCCATAGCAGGCTCAGGCCGCTTACAAATGTTAAAACACATAGATAACAGTTAAAACAAACTTAAAATCATCTAAAACAATTCAAATATCATCATGAAGTGCTAGTACATATTTAGTCTGACAATACTAATAATATTGTGTGGCGACAGCGGCAATAGATCAGTGACCTATCCCAGGGGTGGGCAAACTTGCTCAGCGTAAGAGCCGCATAGAATAAACATCAGATGTTTGAGAGCCACAAGACATGAATAAATATTACCTGCTTTTTTTGGAAAATAAGCAAATTTGCTTTTTATTAACATTAAATGAGATTGTAAAAATAATAACAAAAGGGGTAAAAGCAGATATTGATAATGATATTAATTTGTCCAATGATATTTGTTTGCTAATAATATTTAGCTTCGCCAACCGCCCTGCCGGGAGCCACATAATATAGGTGAAAGAGCCGCATGCGGCTTCCAAGCCACAGTTTGCCCACCCCTGACCTATCCTATTGATCCACTCCGGTTCTGTTTCTTATGTGGCAAGCACAGGCTATTGTTGGTGGCTCTGAAGGACAGGGCTGACAATTATTGGGGGTGGCTACTTAGTTGAATGCCTGGTGGAAGAGCTCCGTATTGCAGGCCCTACAGGCCCCACAGGGCCCTGATCTCTTCTGGGAGTTCATTCCAGCAGTATGGAGCTGCCACTGAAAAGGCCCTGGTTATGGTCAGCCGTCTTTAGGACCCAGGAGGACCAGTCGATTTTGGGACCCCGACCGCAGTGCTCTCTGGGGAGCATGTGGGGAAATGTGGTTCCTTAGGTATGTCAGCCCCTGACCATAAAGGGCTTTAAAGGTAAGAACCAGCACCTTGAAGTGGATTCAGTATGCTATCAGTAGCCAGTACAATTCTTTCAGCACAGACCGGATGTGCTCCTGCATAGGGAGGCCCATCAAAAGCCTGGCTGCTGTATTTTGTACTAGCTGTAGCTTCCTGACCTGAGACATGGTCAGCCCTGTGTAGAGAGCATTACAGTAGTCCAGTCTCGAGGTGACCATCGCATGGATCACTGTTGCCAAGTCATTGCATTCGAGAAAGGGAACCAACTGCATAATCAGCCAAAGCTGATAAAAGGCTGACTTGGCAGTGGCTGCTACCTGGGCCTCCATTGTTAAGTGAACATTCAGGAGCATTCCCAAACTCCTCACCTCTGGCGCTGGCACTAGTGGAGCCCCATCAACGGTAGGGAGTGGGATCCCTGTCCCTGGCCCACCCCGGCTCAGGCACAGCTTGTAACACCCGGTCCAGATCTCCTGGTTTAGAGTCAGACTGGCCGCCCAACAACAGATAGAGCTGGGTATCATCAGCGTACTGGTGACATCCCAGCCCATGCCTCTGGGCAATCTGGGCAAGGGGTTCATATAGATATAAAATAGTATCAGGGAAAGCACCGCCCCTTGGGGCATTCCACAAACCAGTGGGTTCCTTCAGGATAGCTGCTCCCCTAATGCCACCATTTGTCCGCAACCTTGGAGGAAGGAGGCAAGCCATTACAGGGCAAGCCCCTGGATTCCAGTGTCGGTGAGGCGGTGGATCAGTAGCTGATGGTCAACCATGTTGAACGCTGCCAACAGGTCCAACAGCACTGCCAATCCACCCAGATCCAGGTGCCTCTAGAGGTCATTCGTGAGGGCGACCAGTGCCATCTCCATCCTGTGGCCTGGGTGAAAACCAGACTGGAAGGGATCTAAAATGGAAGTGTCATCCAAAAAGCTCTGTAACTGAATTGCCACGGCCCGCTCTATTATCTTGCCCTAATAGGGCAAGTTGGAGACCGGCCAGTAATTTACCAATTCAGCCAGGTCCAGTTATGTTTTTTTCAGGAGAGGATGGACCACTGCTTCCTTGAGTGCCCCAGGGAACCGTCCCTCCAAGAGGGACTTAATATTCTCCCTTAGGGCACCTCGAAACCCATCATGGCCAGCTATGATTAGCCACGAAGGGCACGGGTCAATGGAGTATGCGGTGGAACATACAGTTAGGAGCAATTTGTCAACTTTTTCTAGGCTGAGTGGACTGAAATAATCCCAGACCTGACAAGAAGACGTGCATGGAGCCTCGAGTTCACTAACTGTTTCAACTCTGGTGGGGAGGTCGTGGCGGAGCAACAGGACTTTTATCTGCAAAATAGCTCGCAAAAGCCTCACAGACGATGTCCAGTTCCCTAGTATTTGGTCTGCCTTGTGGCAGAACAGTAATAGACCGAATTTTTCTAAACAATTGGGTTGGGCGTGAGCTCGCAGATGAAATCATGGCCATGTAGTACTCTCTCTTTGCAGTTTTGACTGCCATCTCATAGGATCTCATAAACGTCCTATGAGTTGTTCTTGTAGCTTTGACATAGGTGCGCCACCACTGTCTCTCTAGCCGTCTTAGCCTTCGCTTCATAAGCCGCAACTCCTAGATAAACCAGGGAGCAAGCCTAGGTTCTGGAAGCTGCAGTCTAATTTGAGTGTAGTTGGAATCTCCTGCTCTCAGTATGTGGCCAATTGTGGGAATGCTGCCGGAGCTGCTGTCACCCGAGGAGTTTGGATATGCACACAGCTGCCGCAGGAGAGTCTCAGCCTGAGCCTTGGTGCTGGCCCCCAGAATGGCGCCCGTGCTGGAGAAGCATAGCCAGCGAGGTTGGCGGGGCCAACGACATCCCACAGCTGCCGCCAGCCTCACCAGTGACAGCAAGTGTCCCACACAAGTCTGCGGAGCCAGGTATCAGTCTTCCACAGTCCAGGCCACCTGGAGCACCCAACACTGCACTGGGAACCACACTGAAGGTGAGCGAGGGGGGAATGCGTCTTACCATATTCCTCAGCCCTCTGAGACTCCCACCTTGGCTGCTGAACATAGAAGAGAAGAAGAAGAGACTGAATTTATATCCCACCCTTCACTCACTTGGAGTCTCAGAGCGGCTTACAAACTCCTTTCCCTTCCCCTCCCCACAACAGACACCCTGTGAGGTAGGTGGGGCTGAGAGAGTTCTGAGAGAACTGCCCTTTCAAGGACTGCTCTTGTCAGAACTATGGCTTGCCCAAGGTCATCCAGCAGATGCAAGTGGAGGAGTGGGGAATCAAACCTGGTTCTCCCAGATTAGAGTCTGTGCACTTAACCGCTACACCAAACTTAGGCTACCCCGTGACAAAGCTTCAGGCTGGTGGTAAGCCACTAACTGTTTTCGCCTCAGGAGCCACTAGTACCAAAGCTCTCAGCTAGCCGCCATCAAGAACTTCATGCATACTTTTTTATGTCATAAGAACAAAACAATATGTAAAATGATACTTTTGTGGTTGGATCCCACTAGTTGTTTTGGTCAGCCTTGGCCAATTCCTCTCTTTATTACAGCTCCCATTTCACATGGCTTTTGTCCATGCAGGTCCCATGATCCCAAACATAACCCTTTTGGTGGACAAAGGGGGGGCTCCCCCCCTTTTGCCAGTTTAAAAACTGGTTTTATCTAATCCCTCATACTTCCATTGAGAATTGCTGAGACACACTGCAATAAAAATCATTGCTGACATGTCTTGGTGCCAGCACGACTTGACTATTGGTATTGGGATTTGTCAGGCTCTGTTATATGGGCTTCTGTATGCATCTACGGTTGAGCAGTGGCTACTAGAGATGTGCATTTGGTGTTTCCAGACCAAATTAATACCTGAATTAATACCTTTTCAGCATGATTCAGGCAATAGTTAAGCCGAATCAGATTCTGTGATTTGATTTGGCTTAACGGTAAGAGAATCCTGAATTCTGGTTCTGCTACTGGCCTTGCAAACATGCCCCCACCCCTCACCTCACTTTCTACTGCAGAGATTCTCTGGGAGAATCTGCTGCGCTTGTTGTATGCCTGCCTTGCTTTTTCCCCACAGTTGGAAACAATGGAGGATGGGGGCACTCTCTTTGGGTGCTCATAGAATTGGACCCCCTGGTCCAATCTTTTTGATACTTGGGGGTTCTTTTGGGGAGAGGCTCCAGCAGTTTTCAAGGCAATACTGAATTTTTAAGTGTCCAAAAACCCCAAATCCAAAAAAATACTGATTTTGTTTCTTGCACTTCCCTAGTGGTTACTTAGAATCAATATTTGGAGGGCAACATTGGCTAGATGGGGGTCAAAAAGCTAAAGTACATGAGAAGCAGATGCAGACATTTGAGAATTGACTTGGGACAAGGGATCACAATTGCCTATCATGTGTTCAGTCTCAAATGTAAACCAGCCATGTGCATCCATAATGCTATCCATAATGCTTGTACAATAATGCAATTCATCCACCAGATGTTTTTATTAAAGTAGTATGTATCCACCCCCATCAAAGGGAACTCAGTTTGCATCAGCATGTAGCAGAACAGGCATAGCATGGAGATAATTAGAACCAAAACGGTAAAATCACATCTGAATAGTTGTAGGTGACAATAATTTAGCCACAATCAAAATCCTCTTAAACTGGTGGTCCTGGTATGGTTTTAGACTTGTACACCTTGCAAGTATGGACACAAGACTCACTCCTATGTCCTTTTGCATATACAGTGGTGTGAGGTGGAAACATTTCTGAAATGTGCTTATTTTTTAACAGAAGATGTTACTTTCATGAAACAATGACTTCAGAAAATTAAGAACAATGAATGGATGATATTAGGCAAACTTGGCAGTTTAAAAATTGTAATGTTTTTCAGGTAGTTTTTTCTCCTACAAATCCTGTGTGATATGTTTAGTCCAATAAAATAATTACTAAATAAAGCTTTGAATTTATTTGAATATAACACCTATACCATAATTGAGTGGGAGTTTTTCTCTTGTATTCAGTTCATGTATTTGTTGCTATTGGACAGAAAACTGGTATGGGATACATTTAAAGTTTATTTTCTAAATAATAAGCATGCTAAATCAGGTTACACTCTTATTTAGGGCATCAGATAATTTTCTGGCTCTGATTGTTCTGGAAAATCCATATCATTGACTATGTACTGCTTGGAATATGGTGCTTTCATCACAACAATAAACAAGAAGATTGAATCTTCTTATACTTGCCAATCTTATACTTGCTGAATGTACGTCAGCTGAGTTTGAAAGTCTATGCCTGCTAACCTTAATGTGCCAGTTTAAGAGATCCAGAGCTTCATATCTATTTCACCCACTCAGTGGCAGTGTTTCTTTATTTGTTGCTGGATTTTGTAATGCCTATTTCAGTTCCTGCCCATTTGGCATGTGCCATCTTATCATTTGGCAGCCCCTGTAAGAGATCTTGAGATAAAAAGTACAAAGAAAAGTAAATAGGTGGGTGCAGGCTTGAAGAGGATATTTTTTACATTCCCAAAATTAATAGTGGTCATAACTGAACTGGATTGTGGAATGGATAGTGATGACTATTCTCTGACTGTGTACTGCTGAATGTAAGCAAAAAAATACTTATAGGTAAGAGTAGTTTTAGAAGCTGTGGCTATACAGGGGTACAGGTCCTCCACTTCTCGAAGTTCATATTAATAGCAGAAAAGGCATTGAATATGTTACTGATTCAAGACTTCAGAGAACTTCTTTAGCTTCCCAAAATTACTTCTCTGTATTGTGGCCAGTGTGTTTTAAAAGCTCTTCAAAGGGAATTATTCTATGTAAATTAAAAGTTCTCATCTTTGTTAAATAGTCCTCAAGTAGCACTTCTTAAGATCTGTTCATCTTCATTACATAAGATACAAATTTGTGTAAATTTGGCATGCAGTTCAGCTGTAGGGCTTGCTTTTGATGTAATGTCTAATGTACCTACATTCCTATACACACATGCGTTATGCTGATTTCTTCCACTCAGTATCATGGGATAAAGATCATGGGTATCTATTTTTAAGTGCTCTTTAGATACTGCCAGGGGAGAAGGCTGTGGCTCAGTGGTAGAAGATCTGCCTGGCATGCCAAATATCTTACTTATTTGGATGTGCCATCTTATAGAAGAGCCTTTTACTTTGGCTCGTTGTACGGTTATCCCCTCAAGGGTTTTAGATAGGAAATATAAGATGATCCCGTCAGAAGACAGATGTTATCCTTGCTCTATTGCAGAAATGGAATCGATGGTTCATATGTTCTTTCGGTGCCCATTCCATCAAGTTTATAGGGATAAGTTTATATCCCCATTTTAGACAGACCGTTGATTGATTGATTGATTGATTGAACTTTTACTCTGCCCTCCCAGCAGAGCCGGCTCACAGCGGCTTACAACAATAACAATGTGGAATGGCAATTCCATGCACAATGAAATTCATTAATACAAAATTTTAAAAGCAGAATATAAAACATATTAAAGTGCTAGTGATTATTTGGTACAGCAGCTTTCTTAGAATTCCTATCAGCTGGTCTGGATATTCAGTGTTTCATGCTTAGGTCAGGCATCCTGACCCCTCTACTTTTTAGGAGAGCTGGTTGAAAAAGGGGGAGACCCAGCAAGGTTGGACTCGCTCATTATACACTGTCCAATGTCATAGGAACAGTGGCAATGGTAAGAGTGATGGTGGTAGTGACGGTGGCGGCCCCAAAAGCCTGGCGGAACAGCTCCGTTTTACAAGCCCTGCGGAATTGCTAAAGATCCCGCAGAGCCCTGATCTCCTCTGGGAGCTCATTCCACCAGAGTGGGGCCACCACCAAAAAAGCCTTTGTCCTAGTTGTAACTAGTCTGGCCTCCTTGATGTTTGGGAGGGCCAGCCGGTTCTGGGTCCCCGACCGCAGTGCTCTCTGAGGGACATATGGGGAAAGGCGGTCCCTCAGATATGCAGGTCCCTGGCCATAAAGGGCTTTAAAGGTGAGTACCAGCACCTTGAACTGAATCCAGTATGCTATAGGCAGCCAGTGCAGCGTTTCCAGGTGGACTAGATGTGTTCCTGCATAGGAAGACACAACCTTGCCTCTGCATTAGCTGCAGCTTCCGGATTTGGGACAAGGGCAGCCCAATGTAGAGGGCATACAGTAATCCAGTCTCGAGGTGACCATCACATGGATCACTGTTGCCAGGTCCTTGCATTTGAGGAAGGGAACCAGCTGCCTAATCAGCCTAAGATGGTAAAAGGCTGACTTGGCAGTGGCTGCTACCTAGGCCTCCATTGTTAAGGAGAAATCCGGGAGCACTCCCAGACTCCTAACCTTCGCCACTGGCACCAACAGCACCCCACTGAAGGCTGGGAGTGGGATCCCTACCCCCGGACCACTCCGACTTAGGCACAGGACCTCCGTCTTTGTCAGATTTAATTTCAACCAGCTCAGCCTAAGCCAACCAGCCACAGCTTGCAGTGCCTGATCCAGGTCTTCTGGTTTAGAGTCAGACTGGCCGCCCAACATCAGGTAGATGCAGATAAGATCTGCTTGGAGAGACTTTTAATTAATGAAAATCTGACTATCTCCAGACAAATAGTCAAATTCTGCTTCTACTTATTTATTTATTATTCCTCCTGGTAAAATTCCACAATAAGAAGCATGATTATGTATAGTCTTTTATTTGTATGACCTATAATCATTTTATATATACCAGACATTTATCTTAGATGTTTTGGATTATTATATTTTATAAATATTTTAAGGGTTTTATGACTAAACATTTTTTCTGTACTGGAATGAATCTTTTTGGCTGTTACAAGAATGTAGTCCTATGAACAATGGTCTTTGACCACAAATAAACATTCATTCATTCAGCCTGAGAGGACATTCATTCATTGTGAGGCTTCTGTACTATCAGCAAAAGATCAGACATTTGTAGTTAAACAGAGTTCTTTATTTCAAATACTGGAATAGGGTCTCGATGTTTGTTAGAGATGCAGAACAAAGATGCTTTGGGTTAATATACCTACAGGCATAGATGCATAAACAAATCCCTCCAATCAGCACACACACAAAATGCGGGAAAAGAAATGGTGACCGTTTGTTCCCACCAAAGGTGAGAAAGTTATAAAAATTCCCTTCTTGCCCTGAGTGACCCAGATGTGCTAACTGCTAGGCAAAACATTTGGGCAGTGACAATAAAATAACTTTCAAGGCTATACCCACTCTGATAGCACCCTGAGAGTCTCCGGCAGGAGGGGGAGGAAGCCATGGCAAGATAGCCGTTGTTTATGTGACGCATTGGAATGCAAGAGGCCATCCTCCCGGGGAAAAAGTAACACTAAGCAGGACAGCAATTTCTACTTCAAGGCAAGCAATAAAACATTTAGGTGATAGCGAGGTACAAAGAAACAGAAAGTAACTTTTCCGCATAGCATGGAACAAGCAAGCTTTTGTCAGATTCTGACATTCATTCAGCCTGAGACCCTCCTATCTAACAGGGTACAGGGGAGAGGGCAGGAGAAACGGGGAAGAGCAAGGGTGCTGTTAGCCCTTTCCCCTCTCTAGTCTGAGGCCTGTCAAGGTCTCCAAAAAGGACTCTAGAGTGTGTGTTGGCCCCTCCCAATCCTGAAGGTGTGGCAGAGGCAAGTTGCATGTTTTTCTTTCCCTCTGCAACCACTTGCACTGCATCAAATTCTGCAGAATTTCCCAGCTTTCAGTGTGGGGCTCTTATTTGGTTCCTGTTCTGTCTTTATATTTTCTGTTTTAAAAATAAAATTATTTCAAAGGTAACATGATGTCCCCTGATCAGTGTCCAGCTAACAAATGGTTGGTTAGCTGATCAGTTGTAATACAACATAATTAAAGTTCTTTAGTTGGGCAGATAACCCTTATATTTAAAAGTATATGCAAATTATCAGTAAGACATTAGAAACTGTCATTGCTCTTACCAGTGTACAATCAAGAGTTAACAGAAACTTCAGCATAACATGCCATTCTATCTACAGACTGGGCTTGCCCACCTGATCTTTACAACATTTATGTAGAGAGGAGTAAGTAATATCTGTGTGTTATCTTGGGATTTGTCCTGTTTTTGTGTGCCCTGTTAAATTTCTCCATGTTACATCACAAGTTGCTACAATATTAAGTTCATTTGGTAATCCAGACTGCTTTTGTTGATCCTGCCATAGATAACAAAGTTCAAAACTTCACAGTGGGCTGCTTTTCTGTGGATTTGCCAGTGCAATATGTATGTGAACAGTGTGTCCTAGTAAGTTTTTTCAAGTTCAGACACTGATGTCAAACAGCCATTTCCTCTTTAGCTGGAGGGCAAGGCTAGTTCAAGTCGGACTCTTCCTTTTCTTAAAAGTTGTGGTGAAATGACTGGAAACTGGGTGTGACTTCTGGTGAGCTGCACATGCATGCTCAGTGGTTGGTAAAGGGAAAGATCTAGGAAGTTTACAATAATTGCCACTCATATTTTGTTAGAGAAACCTAAAGCTGCAGTTCTGTTATCAAGGTACAGCAGCATGTTGAAATCAGACAAATGTTAGTAACGTTTCCCCCCCACTAAAATAATGTCAAAGATTAGGGAATGGGCTGGAGCCTTTCGAGATAGTGTTCTAGGCCAGAACCTTCCTCAGGGTTCCTTCCTCAGGTGAGTTTTATTGGCACAAGGCTCTTTGCGTTGGAAGAACGAGATCCTGGAAATTACAGGCCAGTCAGTTTGACGTCGATACCGGATAAATTGGTGGAAACTGTTATCAAGGAAAAAATTAGTAGGCACATTGATGAACAAAATCTATTGAGGAAGACTCAGCATGGGTTCTGTAAGGAAAGATCTTGTCTCACTAACTTGTTAGTGTTCTTTGAGGGAGTAAACAAACATGTGGACAAGGGGGACCCAATATTTGTTGTTTACCTTGACTTCCAAAAAGCTTTTGATAAAGTTCCTCATCAAAGGCTCCTAAGTAAGCTCAATAGTCATGGGATAAAAGGATGAGTCCTTTTGTGGATCAAAAACTGGCTAATTAAAAGGAAACAGAGTGAGTATAAATGGGCAATTTTCTCAGTGGAGGGAGGTAAGCAGTAGGGTACCGCAGGGATCAGTACTCGATCCGATGCTTTTTAACTTGTTTATTAATTATTTGGAGTTGGGAGTAAGCAGTGAAGTGGCTAAATTTGCAGATGACATAAAGTTGTTCAGGGTGGTGAGGACCAGGGAGGATTGTGAGGCACTCCAAAGGGATCTGTCAAGGATGGGCGAGTGGGCATCAACTTGGCAAATGGGGTTTAATGTGGCCAAGTGCAAAGTGATGCACATTGGAGCAAAAAATCCTAACTATAAATACACGTTGATGGAGTCAGAAGTGGCGGAGACTGACCAAGAGAGAGATCTTGGAGTCATAGTAGATAACTCAATGAAAATGTCGAGACAGTGTGTGACTGCAATGAAAAAGGCCAACGCTATGCTGGGGGTTATTAGGAAGGGAATTGAAAACAAATCAGCCAGTATCCTAAAGCCCCTGTATAAATTGATGGTGCGACCTCATTTGGAGTACTGTGTACAGTTCTGGTCGCCACACCTCAAAAAAGATATAGCATTGGAGAAAGTGCAGAAAAGGGCAACTAGAATGATAAAAGTATTGGAACGCTTTCCCTATGAAGAAAGTTCGAAGTGCTTGGGGCTCTTTAACTTGGAGAAACAACAACTGAGGGGTGACATGATAGAGGTTTACAAGATTATGCATGGGATAGAACAGGTAGAGAAAGAAGTCCTTTTCTCCCTTTCTCACAATACAAGAACTCGAGGGCACTCCATAAAATTGCTGAGCAGTCGGGTTAGAACAGATAGAACAGACTCTTCACCCAAAGAGTGATTAACACATAGAATTCACTGCCACAGGAGGTGATGGTGGCTACAAGCATGGACGGCTTCAAGAGGGAATTAGATAAACATATGGAGCAGAAGTCCATCAGTGGCTCTTAGCCACAGATAGGAACTCTCCATCTGGGGCAAGTGATGCTCTGTATTCTTGGTGTTTGGGGGGGGGGGGCAACAGTGGGAGGGCTTCCTGCCCCCACTGATGGACCTCCGGAGAGCACCTGGTGTTTTTGGCCACTGTGTGACAGAGTGTTGGACTGGATGGGCCACTGGCCTGATCCAGCATTGGCTTCTCTTTTGTTCTTGAGGGTCTAATGCTAGTGGAACAAATTTGTAGAATCCTATCCAATATATATATAGGGTAGAAATTATGTAGCCAACTATCATCCAATTAGTGTTGTTGTTATTATTGTTGTTTATTGTTTTTGCAAACTGAGTCATAAACACCAAACCCTCATCCCACAATAAACCCCGTTCCACAGGAAAACATGGAAGAATTTAAAGGTCGCTACTGCAAAAATTGTCATGTGATTTGACAACAGCTGCTAGAAATTTTGCCGCATACAGAGTAGTTTGCTTGTCTTCATCTCTAAGTAACCAGGATGTTTTTGCTTCTGGAGAGCGGAAGTCCTTTCTTTAAATGGGAGATCAGTTCATCTCTTAGAGCTGAAAATTTGGGATGGTCAAATATTATCATCAGTCAGTTTTACTGCTGTCGCAATTACAGAGTCGATCAAATGATCGTAGCAATAAAGAATGAACAGAGTCAATCTGAGTATGAAATCCCATTAAATCTTCCTGACATCACAGCTGAAGGTAGGGCACTCAAGAGCGCTAGCATGAATTCCCTTCTATACTTTGGAAGAATTACCTCAGATAAATAGTTTGGCATAGTTGTTGGAGGCTGAATGTCTACTGAAAAGGTTGGGCGCACTCTGCTGGCTCTAATTGACGTGCTGTCATAGTCAAAGTCTCTCAAATGTCTTCTAATAAGCTGTGACAGTTCTCCTCTACACGTGACTTCTATCACATCATGGGTGATAGCCAGACATAATAGTTCACGTTCCAGTAATCTGTCGCAATCACTTTTGTGGTGGTCCAGCTTAACTAATCCAAGAAGGTTTGATTTTAGAGTCCTAATTTTCAAATTGAATGCTCTTCCCCAGGCATTTGCTTCATAAGACATCCCCCAACTTCAGCTCTCAGGGCTATTCCAGACACACACTGAGGTGTTTCCAGAATATTGTGTAGGAACTTTAATAGAGGTCTGTTGATATCCAGACCCTGATCCAGACCCTGGCAGCATATAGCATCTGCCCAGCAACTTTAGCGTTGAATACCTTGACTGCTGCAGGAACATACTGGCCACCTGTGGAATAATAAAATCTTGACATGGCCTTCCCAGTACTCATAGTGGCTTTAATGGCAGAGTTCAAGTGCACCTTCCAGGAAAGATTTGTTTGAAAGATGATTCCTAAAAATTTTAAATGCTCTACTTGCTCCATTGGTTGACCTGTTACCATCCACTTATACCTCTTTATCGTCTGTGTTTTTTTTCAAAAAAGAGGAACTTTAGGCTTAGCAACATTAATAACTAAGCTCTCTCTCTGGAACAATCTTCCAAGAAGGAAGCTTTGAGTTTGTGTAGGCCAACCACAGATCTTGACATAAGGGCGGTATCATCCATATATCAGGGCGGTATCATCCATGTGTAAGAGACAGGGTAATTGAATCCAACAAAGATGGAGGTCCTGTGCCTGAGTCGGAGTGGGCTAGGGGTAGGGATCCCACTACTGGCCTTCAGGGGGGCACCATTGGTGCCAGCGCCAGAGGGTCCGGAGTTTGGGAGTGCTCCTGGATGCCTCCTTAACCATGGAGGCCCAGGTAGCAGCCACTGACAAGGCAGCCTTCTACCACCTACGACTGATTAGGCAGTTGGTTCCCTTCCTCGAACGCAATGACCTGGCGACAGTGATCCATGCAATGGTCACCTCGAGGTTAGACTACTGTAACACTCTCTACATGGGGCTGCCCTTGTCTCAGCTCCAGAGGCTGCAGCTAGTGCAGAACGCCGCAGCCAGGCCGTTGATGGGCCTCTCAGTGCGAGACCACATCCAGCCTGTGCTGAGGACGCTGCACTGGCTGCCCATAGCGTACCGGATCCGGTTCAAAGTGCTGGTTTTAACCTTTAAAGCCCTATATGGTCAGGGGCCTGCCTACCTAAGGTACCGCCTTTCCCCGTATACACCTCAGAGAGCACTGTAGTCAGGCACTCAACATCGCCTGACCCTCCCTGGCCCTGGAGAAGCCAGGTTGGCGACCACCAGAAATAGGGCCTTCTCAATGGCAGCTCCTCACTGGTGGAACAAGCTTCCGGAGGACATCAGGGCCCTGCAGGACCTCTTGCAGTTCTGCAGGGCCTGCAAAGCAGAGCTCTTCTGCCAGGCCTTTAATTAGGAGCTGCTGCTGGGGGAAATGGCCAGCAGCTGGTTGAATCACTAGCCCGGTACATCTGCTGGTGGAAGCCTCCTGGTCGAGGACATTTAGGCTGCTGCTCCTGGTGTTGGATTACTGTGCTGTCACCATCTTTTTGTGTTTTACTGTTTATTTATGCATATGGATTTGATTTTAACTTTCTATATTGTGGATTTTAAATGCTGTTAGCTGCCTTTAGCCGGCTGTGCTGGCTAGGCGGGATACAAATCTAAGCTAATAAATAAATAAATTCAACGGGCCAGGTAAGGTAGATGAAATTCATTTCCAGATATGTAAGAAATTAAGTCATTAAGGTATGAATTGTATAACAGCAGAGCAAGGAGGCATCCTTGCTTAATTAGTGTTGTTAGTAAACTGTATTCTAGACATATATACTGGAAACTTTTTGATTGGTTAGATCAAGAAGACGTTCTGATGGACGAGCAGGGCGCTTCCAGAGCTGGCTGGCCAGTGCCTGATCTTGCACCATCTTGTGCAGAAGTACAGTTGTAAGCCTGATGGGGCACTTTATGCTGCCTTCGTGGACTATAAAGCAGCATTTGACAGTATCCCTAGGAATAGGCTTTGGGCAAAGCTTGAAAACTTCTCAATAGACCCAAGACTCTATATACGTATCCTCTCACTGCATGAAGGAAATTTCCTAAAAGGTGCAGTCCTCTAGGCCATCTCTCCGATAAGATCCCACTTGACAAAAGAGTTAAACAGGGTTGCATCCTGGCCCCTCTACTTTTTAAGAGAGCACGCCATGCCTTCACTGCATTCTGTAAAGAAGAGCAGCTTGCAATAAATTACAAAAAAAACCCTAAAAGTCCTCATCTTCACCCAAAAACATCAACACCATAGATGGTGAATAGAGAGACACAACATCGAACAGACAAAAATCTTCAAATACCTTGGCATAGTCTTCCAGTCATCTGGACACTGGAGTGCTCAGGCACTGCACACTGCAGAGACTGCCCACAAAGCAACCTCCACCATTACAAGATTCCACTTCACATGAGGGGCCTCCTTTATCCCTGCAGCAATCAAGGTTTTCCAAGGAAAGGTTGTCACTCAGCTCTTTTATGGTTCCCACCTCTGTAGCTATAAAGAAAAGTGCCTACTGGAAGCTGTATGATCTAAGTTCCTACAAACAATTTTTGGAGTCCCATGATGTATTCCAAATGCCATTCTCAGACTAGAGGCTGGGCTGATCTCCTTGGAGGCACGCATGTGGCTACTGGCATCCACCTACTGGCTAAAACTCATTTTCAATCCAGCAGGTCTAGCCACCTTGACCCTGGCAGCCTTTAATGCTCTACCTTCAGCCCTTCTGGAAGGCAGATACCATAGGGCCAAACACTGGGGAATTGGATTTTGGCTGTGAGGCATTTGTGAGCTATTTTGCGGATAAAGTCTTGACTCTCCGCCGCGACCTCCCCGCCACAGTTGAAACAGTAAGTGAACTTGAGGCCCCTTGCACTCCTTCGATTCCGGGGTTAGATGGGTTTGGCCCACTCAGCCTACAGGAAGTCGACAGGTTGCTCATGACTGTATGCCCAACCACATGCAACCTTGATCTGTGCCCTTCCTGGCTTATTAAAGCAGGCCACGGGTTTCGAGGTGCTGTCTGGGAGATTATCAACAAGTTCCTGGGGGCGCTCAAGGAAGCGATGGTCCGCCCTCTCTTGAAAAAGTCAAATCTGGACCCGGACGAATTGGCTAATTACTGGCTGGTTTCCAATTTGCTATATTTGAGCAAATTAATAGAGAGGGTGGTGGCAATACAGTTACAGGGCTTCCTGGATGACGCTTCGGTCTTTCACCTGGGTCATGGGATGGAGACTGCACTGGTCGCCCTTACTGACGACCTCCGGAGACATCTGGATCAGGGCAGTGTGCTGATGCTGCTGTTGTTGGACCTGTTGGTGGCGTTTGACACGGTCGATCATCAGCTGCTGACCTGCTGCCTTTCCGATGTGGGGGTACAGGGGCAGGCCTTGCAATGGCTTGCTTCCTTTCTCCAGGGTCAGGGACAAAGGGTGGTGCTAGGGGAGCAGCAATCCGTGAGGCACCCACTTGAATGTGGAGTGCCTCAAGGGGAGGTGCTTTCCCCCGTGTTGTTTAATATCTATATGTGCCCCCTTGCCCAGATTGCCCGGAGGTATGGGCTGTGATGTCATCAGTACGCTGATGACACCGAGCTCTATCTGATGTTGGGCAGCCGGTCACACTCTAACCCAGAAGACCTAGACCAGGCATTGCACGCTGTGGCTGGTTGGCTTAGACTGAGCTGGCTGAAATTGAACCCGGCGAAGATGGAGGTCCTGAGTCTGGGGGGGGTCCTGCTCCCAACCTTTGGCGGGGTGCCATTGGTGCCCATATCGGTGGTTAGGAGTGCTCCTGGATCCCTCCTTAACTGTGGAGGCCCAGGTAGCAGCCACTGCCAAATCGGCCTTTTATTATCTGCGGCTGGCCCAGCAGTTGGTTCCCTTCCTTGATCACAGCAACCTGGCTACAGTGATCCATGCAATGGTCACCTTGAGATTGGACTACTGTAACACTCTTTACATGGGTCTGCCCTTGTCACAAATCTGGAGGCTCAAGCAGTTGCCCACAGCCAAGGGGTTGGCCAAGGTGTTTCTGTCTCATATACTCAAATTACACAGTATCCCGAAGAAGGTAGTATCTGACGGGGTCTCAATATGTTGCCACCTTCTGGAGGGAGCTCCTGGACATTAAGGGGGTGGAGCCTGCTCTAAGTTTCACTTATCACCCAGAGACTGATAGACCCCTTGGCTGTGGGCAACTGCTTGAATGGGATAAAGTGTGCTTGCCTGGAAAATAAGTCAACCACCACCCACACCACAGTCTTTCCCTTACTTCGAGGGAGATTAGAGATAAAGTCCATAGAAATGGCTTCCCAGGGCCGGGAAGGTGTAGGGAGGGGTTGTAGCAGCCCCAGGGGGTCCCCCCCACTTTTTGCAAATTAAGCACGTGTGACAAGAGGAGACATAATCGGACACATCTCCATGCATGCGCGGCCACCAGAACTGCCTCTGAAGTAAATTCAATGTTTTTAAGTAACCAAGATGTCCCGACAGCTTAGATTCAAGGCTCGCATGCATCACCGCTTGGCGCAAGGATTCCAGAACAATGAGTTTCCCCTCCCGATTCCAGCATCCATCTAATTCTTTAATGGCCAATGTCTCTGAGTCAAATAGATCATGCTCCTTCTGCGAATATTCTGTGGCACATTTGCTAACCCACTTGTTGGGGGTAGTTGACGGTGCATTTCGGGCTTGGCTACAGGTCACCACCGCCCCGCCCCCCCCCTCCAATTGGGTTGGAGAAAACATTGAATCAAACACCTCTTCCCATTTCGAGTCGTGCTGCGGGAGGCGGGAGAGAGCATCAGCGAGTGAGTTGGAAGCCCCAGGGAAGTGGTGCAGTGTAAAGTTAAACTTGGAAAAGAAATCTGCCCACCGGAGCTGCTTGGCATTAAGGGCTCTCCAGGTGCACAGCACCTCGAGGTTTTTGTGATCAGTCCACACCTCGAACAGTTTCCATGCCCCCTCCAACCAATGTCTCCATGTGGTCAGAGCCAATCTGATGGCGGCTGCTTCTTTATCCCAGATGGACCAATTTCTTTCTGCCTCGCTGAACTTTGAGATGAACGCCAACGGATGCAACCGCCCATCCTCCCCTCTTCATAAAATCGCCCCCCATGGTGATATCTGATGTATCGACATGAATAGTAAGCTCCTTGGACTCGTTGGGGTGGGCCAGGATGGGTTCTGATGTAAACAGGGACTTGAGTTTCTCGAACGCTCTTTGACACTCGGGGGTCCAGGGCAGCCGCACCCCTGGCTTAATAGCCTCCGGACCCTGCCCTTTAGTCTTTAACAAGTCTGTGAGGGGTAAACTGACTTTGGCAAAGTCCTTGATGAAGATTCTGTAAAAGTTGGAAAATCTGAGGAAACTCTGAAGTTGTCTACGAGTGCAAGGGGCTTCCCAAGAGACCACTGCCTCAATTTTAGCAGGGTCCATCTCCAAACCCCTAGGAGAGATACGATACCCCAAAAAGTCGATTTCTGTCTTGTGGAACTCACATTTGGATAGCTTAGCATACAGTTTATGTGCTTTCAAGGTAGAGAGGACCTTTCTGACTAGTTTGACATGGGATGGCATGTCCTGTGAGTACAGAATGTTATCATCTAGATAACATAATGTCCCTTTGAATAAATGCTTGTGCAGCACCTCATTTATTAGGCTCATAAAAACTCCGGGAGCCCCACTTAAGCCAAAGGTCATAACAAGGTATTCAAATTGGCCCAGAGGGGTATTAAAGGCAGTCTTGTATTCATCCCCCTCTTTTATGCACACCCAGAAATATGCATCATGTAAATCTAGTTTTGAAAATATTTTCCCCTTGGCGGCTTCTGTCAGCAGGTCTTTGATCAACGGAAGGGGGTAGGCGTTGGAAGATGACACCACATTAAGCCCCCTATAGTCTGTGCACAGCCTCAAGCCCCCGTCCTTTTTTTTTCAGAACAGAACAGGAGCGGCAAATGGAGAGGTAGCTGGCCTAATGAAGCCCCGTGCCAGATTCTTATCCAGGAATTTGTGAAGCTCTGTACGCTCAGCTGGCCCCATAGAGTATAATTTTCCCTTGGGTAATTTCTGCCCGGGCAACAGTTTGATAGTAGTCAGTGACCCTATGGGGAGGGAGTTCATCTGCTTCCGTTTCGCTGAACACCTCTCTCAAGTCCCAATATACCTGGGGGATCGAGTCTAACTCCTCCTGAACTAAACATGCCCATGGTGCCTCTGGGGGACCTGATCCCTATCCCAGATCCCACCGGTGTTGGGAGCATTGGGGGTTAATCCAGGCAATCTTCCCCTCGCTCCATTTCATGTATGGGTCATGGGCACTCAATCAAGGGCTGCCGAGCACCATGTGGAACTGTGCGTGAGGGGTAACTACAAACATTCTTTTTTCCCAATGTTCCCCAGAGCCCAAAATGAGGGGTTCAGTCTCATTTCCGAGCCGTCCATTTGAGTAAACCAGAGCGGCTCTGCCAGAGGGACTACAGTTGCCCCCAACCCCTCAATCACAAAGGGGCTAATTAAGTCGCAGGCACAGCCAGAGTCTATTAAAGCCTATACTCGAATTTGTGTCCCATTTTTGGGATCTACAACAGTCACTACCATATAAAGTAGAGGTCCAGGGGAGCTCACCACTGGCAGCGCTGGCGATGGTGGGACCTGCGGCGGTGCACCTCCTACTGCAGGTCCTTGAAGTTTTCCGACGGCTGCTCCGGGACGACTTCCACCACGTTGGTGTCGCTCATTGCCCCTTCCAGCTGTAATGCCCGGGGTTTGTAGATGCCTTTCTGAGGTCTTGGTGTCCTGGCTGGCATGCTTGGGGTGACTCTCGGGGGTTTTGGGGTGGCCACCAGGCAGCTGGAGGTGAAGTGGCCAACTTCCCCGCACCTCATGCAGAGCCCCAGCTTCATGTGCGTCTCCCGTATTTCCTGAAAGGCGGGAGTTCAGTTTGGCCTTGGGAGGGCCCCTGGCAGCAGGTTGAGAAGCATGGGGCCTCAGACGAATCAGGGTGAATCGCTCCTCGACATTGGCCGCTGCCTGTGTCCAAGCCACGAGGGAGCCGGGTCGTTCGTTTCTCAACACAGTCTCATAAATCTCTGGGTTTAGTCCCTCCCTGAATCGATCAATAAACACCGTTTCAGTCCACCCATGCACCCTGGCTGCACTCCGCCTGAATTGCTAGGTGTACTCACGCAGGGAGTTGCGCCCTTGCACCAGCCGCCGCAGTTGGTTTCGCGCCTTCTCCTCCCCCATGGAATCCTCGTACTGTTGCCATAATGCCCACACAAAATTATTCACAGATTGCAGTTCAGGGCCGGGAGGGTTGTGTAGGCTCACATACCAGTCTTTAAAACCTCAAAATGGATCCTACAATCCTTGTCGCGGATGCTTTTACTGTGGCAATATGAGCATTCCAGTTCAGATTCTCTCTAAATGTAATCCCTAAATACTTAAAGGTGCTACACTGATTCATTGAGTTGCCAAGTATGCTCCAAGAGGATATCTGAGCCCTTTTTCTAAAGACCATCACTTTGGTCTTTTCAAAGTTAATATTAAGGGTCTCTTCCTGACAGTATAGTCCTAGTTGCTGCAATAATCTTCTCATCCCGATTTTTGTAAGTGATATTAGGGCCATGTCGTCTGCATAAAGTAAAATTGAAATTTTATGCTTCCCAAGGGTAGGTGGAAAGAATTGCGGGCCAGATAACCTATCAACAATTTTGTTTATATATAGGTTAAACAATAGAGGGGCCAACACACACCCCTGCTTCACTCCTTTATGAACTGGGATTTTGTTAGTTAGGGACCTCGACATTCCAACTCTAATTTGGGCACTAATATCTGTATGCAGCTCATGTAACAGGAATAACAACCGTTTATCAATGTTCAAATCTGCCAGTTTTTGCCATAGGCTATTCCTATACATGGAGTCAAACGCAGCAGCCAAATCCACAAATGTTACATATAATGACTTTGTGGGACCATTTAAGCTTGCATAAGCCAGTTGATAAGAGTAAGGCAGTGGTCAATGGTGGAAAGACCCTTCCTAAACCCTGCTTGATGGGGGTGGATGATATGGTTCTCAGAGACCCAATCATCCAACTTAAACAACAGATATTTGCTATAAACCTTTGCTGTTATATCTATCAGGCTTATTGGTCTGTAGTTCTGTGGATCTGTTTTGGCCCCTTTCTTATGAATGGGGACAATAATACTTAGTTTCCAGCCAGGGGGAATTGAACCTGATCCATTAATTTGTGTAAAAACTGTGGCCAGCACAGATGACCACCATGTGGGAAAAGCTTTATAAAAATCTGATGGGATCAAGTCTTCCCCAGGTGATTTTCCTGAAGCCAATGAGTTAATTATACCTTTGATCTCCCTCTCAGAAACTGGGGCCCATTCAGGGAGGTCTGGGATACCTAAGGTGGGTCTCTGTGCCTGAGGTATAACTACAGAGAAAGAAGATGCACAAGACCCAAAAACCTTGCTAAAATGCTGTACCCAAATTTTGGGAGGAATATGTGCCACTACCTGCCGGAAGGAGCTGTTAATACCACAGGATACAATATCCCAGAAACGTGCTTCATCTTTCCTTGAGACAGCCAGTTCAAGTTCATTCCATAATGATTTGGCATTGTCCCTTTTCTTTGATTTAATTAAGTTTTTATAATAAGACCTAAATTTCAAGAGGTGAGACATCAAATAGTCATAATTATTCCATTTTACCAGTCTCATTAGAGACGTTAACTCTTTTTTAATTTCTTTACATTCCTGATCGTACCAGCTGTTACTGCCATTAGGTAAGGGATTAATTGGCCTGCTATTAATAAAAAAGAATTTAAGGTAGTCATTTATGGCTTGAAAGGTTTTAATAACATCCCTGGCAAGGAAAGGGCTAACTTCATAGACTCCATCTCAGGATTAGCAAGAGTTTGGGCTAATTTAATATTTAGTTGCTCTGACCACCTTAGTCTCCTATATCCCGGGATTATATCTTCTGCAAATTCTGGTACTGGTTTCAAAAAATTTTTATCATTGAGATTAAATATGAGTCTTAATGGGCAATGGTCACTTAAAGGGCTATCAACAACCTCAAACCTGTCTACAAAGTTCGATAAGGTAGATGGTATGGCAAAATAATCGATTGTACTGGCCCGTAAAGTTGACAGGTAAGTAAAGGAGCCACCAGATACATCCAAATAAGTACCATTTAGGACATGTAAATTAATCCATGAGAGCAATTCCAAGAACTTAAGTCCAGATTTGTTAATAACCTTGTCCTTAGAAGAGCGATCTAATAGGGATGCGTGAGCAGCAATTAGAGAGTTCATACTAGCTCTTGTATCCAAGGCACCTGATCCAATTCTGGTGTTGAAGTCACCGCCTAGTATAAAATGAGAATTGGGAAACTGAGACATTAAAACTTCAATGGAGGCTCCCAGAGAATCCCAGGGACTTCCATTAGGCTTATACTTGGAGTTATTTGGAGGTATATACACATTAATGCATATAAGATTGCCAAAATTAAAGCCTTTGATTAGTAAGATTTGAAAATTACTTGGACAACTGTTTTCCAATACTTGTAATTCAATGTCCAGATCTACTATTATAAAAATTGCCAAACCTCCAGAACCCCGACCTTTTAAATGGGATTTAACTTCGGGGACTTATAAGGTCCTATAACCCTTAATAGAGAGCTGTTCTAGGTCCTGGCTCCAGGTCTCCTGGAGAAAAATTATATGATAACCTTGCAGGAAATCTAAAAAATCAAGAGTCATAGAGCTTATTTTGCCACCCCCCAATATTCCAAGACAAAATCTTTAGTTGTCAGGGTTCATGTTCTATCTTATTTAAATTATCCTTGGGATCTAAACACATGCAGCCATTTTTAGGTGGCCCACCCATTACCCTTTGACCCCCTGTTGGCTTGCTAGGATGCTGCCTATGGCTGCCTCTAAGGTTTCCCTCAAATTGTCCAATTATAGGGGTTCCAACTGCAGCATTTGGACTTGGTGCCACATTATCAGTTTCTGTGACAAAAGGCAGTCTCATTTTCTTTTGCTTTCCAAAGTTCAGTTTTTAGCCAGTCCAGTCTTGATATAATGTTTGTTTGTTCCTCTTCTGGCATTTTTGGAAAGGATTTGATTAAGTCCCCTTCAATTGAATTTTCCAGATAAGAGCAGCCTCTGTTGTTGTCAATATCCATAGATGTTCCAGTTGAGTTACTTTTAAAGTGCATGTCAATACTTGGAGATAGTGACTTAAGCCCTTTTGTCTGTGAGGCTTCTGCCCTAAGTAGTCAAGGATCAGACCTTTGTTGATGAAACACAGTTCTTTATTTCCTATTACTACATTACTACAGGTCCTCGGATCATTGTTAGAGATAAAGTATACAATAGAAGCAGGATTAATATACCCTCCAGTACAATTTGAATTACCCATAGGTAACCAATCACAGGGAGGGAAAAACCGCGGGCTAAAGGTCCTTTGACCGTTTGAATCCTTAGATTCTGACACTCTGCCACCTGAAAAATCTAATCTACCCCGGTTTATCAGGGAAATGTTTATGAAAAGCTTGAACTAATTTAGGAGCGTGAACATTATCTGAAAAAACCCACTAATTTAACTCCGGACCAAAATCTATCCACTTGACCAGATATAGCAAGCGGCCCCTACGCATTTTTGAATCCAGGATTTCAGAAATCTCAAAATGAGGCGCCCCCTCCTTCATCAGTGGAGGAGGAGTCGGAGGAGTTGGATGCCACGCATTCGGCCCAGGATTCTTCTTCAACAAGCTGAAATGAAAAACAGGGTGCACAGAACTCAGTGACTTAGGCAACTCCAGTTCAAAGGACACATCAGAAATTTTGCGCAACACTTTATAGGGCCCAACGTATTTCCACCCCAATTTCCTGCTGGGTTGTAGACCATATATATTTTTGGTGGAAAGGTAGACAGAGTCCCCTGGTTGAAGATCCCAACCTTCAGCCCTTCCACGGTCTGCATATTTTTTGTAGTCTTCCTTGGCTTTATCTAAAGTCTTAGCAATCAACGACCATGAGTCCTGCAGGTTGGCCCACCATTGCTTAAAATCGGAGGGGGGACCGTCTGATGTTTCCTCTATGGTGGGTAGGGGTTTCCCCTCGAAGCCACCCACTGCCATGAAAGGGGACACACCCGTGGAAGAATGAATAGCATTGTTATAACTATATTCCACAAACGGCAGCAACTCCACCCAATTGTCTTGATGGTAGTTGGTGTAACACCTTAAAAACTGTTCCAGTATTTGATTAGTTCGTTCGGATTGGCCATCGGTCTCTGGATGGTAACCCGAGCTCATGGCCGGCTCGATGTCCATCATCTTCAACAGCTCCCGCCAGAAGTTGGCAACGAACTGACTGCCCCTATCGGAAACCACGCATTTGGGGAAGGCGTGCAATTTAATCACGTGATTAAAGAATGCTTTAGCCAGTCCTTTTGCAGTCGGCAGCTGTTTAAACGGGGTAAAATGAGCTTGCTTCGAGAACATGTCAACCACCACCCAAATGACAGTCTTTCCTTTCGAGGGTGGCAACTTGGTAATAAAGTCCATCGCTATCGCTTCCCAGGGACGAGAGGGGGTGGGCAACGGGTGTAGCAGTCCTGGGACTTTCCCCCCCTCTGCTTGCACATTAGACAGATTTGACAGGCTGTGACGAAGTCAGACACATCCTTACGCATGCGCGGCCACCAGAATTGCCGCTGGACTAAGTTAAGAGTTTTTAGGAAACCAAAATGACCGGCTAGCTTGGATGAATGGCAGGTTAGCAAGATATCTTTTCTCCAGGCTCGAGGCACCACGAGTTTGTCTCCATGATACCAGCATTTGTTAGACTTGAGAGAGTACTCCTCTATGCTCTCTAACTCCTCTGCCTCTTCCGGAGAGTAATCTCCCCCCCATTTTTCTTCCCACGACTCCACCACTGCATGCTTGCTTTGGCTCCTGGTAGTAACAGCACCTCCCAGTTGCTGGGGTGAGAACATGGAGTCAAACACTTCCTCTTTCTGACTCTCGTGTTGGGGTAATCTGGATAAAGCGTCTGCTAACGAATTGGCTTTCCCAGGGAAATGTCTGAGCACGAAATTAAATTTCGAGAAAAAATCGGCCCACCGGAGTTGTTTGGCGTTCAGGGACCTCTGGGTGTGCAGCGCCTCTAAGTTTTTGTGATCCGTCCAAATTTCAAAAGGGGTCTGCGCTTCCTCCAGCCAGTGCCTCCAGGTGGTCAGGGCCAAACGTATGGCTGCTGCTTCTTTATCCCATACCGACCAGTTTCTCTCTGTCTCATTAAATTTTTTTGAAATATAAGCCAGAGGGTGCAACTTATCATCGGCCCCCTTTTGAAGGATGCCCCCCCCCCCCCATGGCCACATCTGAGGCATCTACATGTATTACGAATTCCTTGGTCTCATCGGGATGAGCAAGGATAGGTTCTGACATAAATAGTTTCTTTAGGGTCTCGAACGCTCTTTGACACTTCTCTGACCAGGCTATCTTCTCCCCTGGTTTCCCCGCTTCTGGACCCCTCTTCTTGGTTTTCAGGAGTTCCGTTAGCGGGAGGGTGACCGTGGCAAAATCTTTTAGGAAGGTGCAGTAGAAGTTGCAAAACCCCAATAGACTTTGCAGTTGCTTTCTAGTTCGGGGCGCCTCCCACTGGACCACTGCCTCCACTTTGGCAGGATCCATCTCCAACCCCTTCTGGGAAATACGATACCCCAAAAAGTCTACCGAATCACGGTTGAACTCACATTTAGATAGTTTGGCATATAATTGATTTTTCAACAACGTAGAGAGCACCTCCCTGACCAATTTTACATGTGACTCCTTATCAGTAGAATAAATCAAGATATCATCTAAGTAACATAACACCCCCTTGAATAAATGCTTGTGCAACACCTCGTTTATCAGGCTCATAAAAACTCCCGGCGCACCACTCAAGCTGAATGGCATCACCAGGTACTCAAATTGTCCCAATGGCGTGTTAAAGGCAGTCTTAAATTCGTCCCCCTCCCGGATGCGCACACGAAAATAAGCATCCCGTAGATCGAGCTTAGTAAACACTTTTCCCTTAGCTGCCTCCGTTAGCAAGTCTTTTATGAGGGGGAGGGGGTAGGCATTGGAAGCAGACACTGCATTCAGACCCCTATAGTCCGTGCACAATCGCAGCCCTCCATCCTTCTTTTTCCTGAACAAAACGGGCGCTGCAAAGGGAGATTTGGCAGGCCGGATGAAACCTCGCTCCAAGTTTTTGTCTAAGAACTTTCTCAGCTCCTCTCGCTCTGAAGGGCTCATGGAGTAGAGCTTTCTTTTCGGTAGTTTCTCTCCCGGGAGCAACTCAATTGCGCAGTCTGACAGTCGGTGGGGGGGCAGCTTGTCCGCCTCAGTCTCACTAAACACTCCCATTAAGTCCTGATACTTCTTAGGCATGGCGGAGGGCACCAACGTCAGCCGCTCCCGTAATACGTCTCTCGCTCGTCTCCCAGGAAGCTTGGCCGCCCGTGCTCGGTGCGGTCCCCAGGGACCGAGACGCGCATTCCCCTCCAATCGTGAACCCACGAGTCGACTGTCCCACGGCCGAAGTTGGCCCATGAATACCTCGGGGTCCCGGTCTGGTGAGGGGGTAGTCGCGGGATGTAGTGAGCCCCCTGAGCCGTAGTCACTGGCACCTCGGGCTCCCCACCGCCGCCTCCAGCTCCGGCACCCTGGTCGTCTGGGGTCACCGGCTGTCCTTCGGTTGTAGGGATGGGAAGAGTACCATCGTCCGACATGGTCAGGAACGGCCAAGTCCCAGTCACGGATCTCTAACAATCTGTGAGGCTTCTGCCCTAAGTAGTCAAGGATCAGACCTTTGTTGATGAAACACAGTTCTTTATTTCCTATTACTACATTACTACAGGTCCTCGGATCATTGTTAGAGATAAAGTATACAATAGAAGCAGGATTAATATACCCTCCAGTACAATTTGAATTACCCATAGGTAACCAATCACAGGGAGGGAAAAACCGCGGGCTTTGACCGTTTGCTTCCCACAGGAAAAAGGTTAAGTGTGAAGCTGTAAATTTCCCTTCTTAAATCAGACCCCTCAGATGTATCCATCTTGTGCATAACAAATAACTTCTCCAAGGCCTTCACACGCCGATAAGAATTGGTCCGTGTCTTCCCCGGCAGGGAGGAAAGGAATGCGGAGGCGCGGGGGTGAGAGGCCGATTGTTCTCATGTGCTGAAGTCGCCACTCTCCCGGACCAAATGGTTACATTGACCAGACCCAGCTTGAGCCATAAATTCAGGGCAATAAAAGAGAGCTTGATACATGGTGATTGAGATAACAGGATGTTACAGAGGGACTGCAAAGACGGGTTACATAGGAAGGGATTATACAAAGCATACAAGCATAAGCATACAAGCATATGAGCAACCCTTTGTTAGAATCCTTAGATTCTGACATTGTCAGGCACTGTAGATCTTGAATGCTTTTCTTTAGGAAGCAAGGGAGTGATGATAGTATTAACAAAAACCCTAGTTGGTAGAATTCCTTCTGACAACAAGTAGCTCCTATTTTTCAAAATCAGTGCAGGCATTTTGTGGGTCTTGAAGTTCAGCAATAATCTCTGTGCTTGGTATGGACTAGGTAGTACTTCTAATGAGGTTAAGTCAACTGCAGCAGTGAACTCCGGGAAAAGGGATCTCAGATGAAAAGCAGCCTGTTTTACTGACTTCCAATTAGGCATCTTACCCTTGTAGTGACTCACTGTTACACAGACCTTATGAGTTTGTAAAGTCAAGTTGTAAAGTCTCTTACTACTAGTTAGTTTTTGTCCTGTGCTGGCATCTTTTGGAGTAGTGCCTATGTGTAAAACATCAACTGCACTGCCAGTCATGCTTGGGAGTATCACTGGGTTCGCTAATTTAGCTATCACTTTAGTAATCCCTTCAAGGTTGCTTCTTATTTCATGTAACGCCTCAAAAATACATTTGACTGTCTCCGCAGTTAATTTACATAAGTCTTTCCCTAAGTTGTCAGACAGCCCTGCTTTTGGAGATAATTGTTGTAACATTTGAGTATCCGAATTGCACTCTGGAGTAGCAGCTGAGTCAGGAGGAACGTCCGAAGCACACTCCAGTGTAGCAGCTTGGTCAAGAGGAGCATATCTGTTTGATATAGGAATATTAAAAACCAGGGTTTCCCTGGATTCTTTGATTACGAAGTAATCCTTTATCATCTTCTGTTTACTTGCTGGAAGAGGAGTTATATCTTCTAGATCTCGAGCTCTCTTACTTCCTTTAGTTAAATCCATCCTACTTGTGAGAAAGCTACAGAAGTATGTTTCTTTAAGGTAAAGTAGCTGTTATATTCTTGCAAGCAGTTGTATTGTTGATATATTCTTGCAAGCAGCCTAATGCAGTTAGGGCAATTGAAGCAGAAAAGAAGAAAAAAGGCTAGGATGTCTGAGAAACTCTATTCAGGTGTTTTTTCTGTTCAAGCTGCTGTTTCTCGTAAGACACTTCCCAGGCTTATCTCAACAATAAAACTTGGCGCGTCGAAAGAGGCCGTAGGAGTAAGATTAGAATTCAAATATTCAGGAGCAGCCGGTCCAGATAATGTGATCAGCAACAACTAGCGAAGGTAAATTATGAAGATATAAAGAGCAGAAGTGGGAGTAAAGAAAAATAAATAAAGTAACTTGCAGAGCATTGTTAATCAGTGCTGCAGCCTTGGCGCCATCTTGCCCTCCCTCCCTATCTCACATACCAGTCATTCGCAGTGTCCCGTAACCGTGAGCCAATATAACACACCGTGAGCCAATATAACCCACCTGTGGGGTAGACGTGGCCCCACAAGTCTAGGAACCATTCAGTCTCAATGACAAAAAAACCCAGTTTATCTGGATTCCCATCAAAAGCAGCTGAAAGAGGTTCTGCTGGTACTTGACGGTAAATCCTCTCCCCCGCGCCGACTGCACGGGGATCTGAGACATCGGGTCCCCTGGGTGGCTGGGGAAGGCCAGCAGGCAGTTGGGGAACAGCTCCTGGCGGAGGCTGTTGCGGTGGTTGCTGCTGCTGCGCTCCGCCGTCCGCTTCCAGGGCCGTATCTCCACCAGCCGCCACTTGCAGCGGGACCCCCCTTGGGAGGGCCCTCATCTCCTTCAGCACCTCTCGCAGTTCCTGCGCGAACCAATCATTCATTTCTGCAAACCTCCGATCCATATGCTGCCACAACTCAGTGTGAGCTGCGACCGCTGACCTGAATGGGGTTTTGGTTGCATGTGGGACACTCAGTCGCCAGTCTTCAAGGCGTTCCTCTTCGAATCGCACACCGGAGCCTTGCCACTCGGCAGTCCAGGTCTCATGGGTAGTACCTCCGAACACAGTCCAGGAATACTTGGGCTTGACCGGTCTCTCGAAGGTGATACCCCGTGTCGAAGGGGTTGTCACCAAGTTCATTTCTGTGGTTGTTACCACAGTAGCTGTGGAAGCTGGTACTTCCTCTGAAGTGGTGGTCGGAATGAGGGTCCCATCATCGAACATGGTCGGGTACGGGGTGCTCTCCTCCCGTTAGTGAAAGATCACTGACACTCTGTGAGAACCCTTGCAGAGCCAATAAGCCAGGCCTTCTGGAATTAAAAGTCCTTTTTTATTCTTAATGGTACATAGTAGACAACACGTTTTGTGTTAGTGATACAGAGCAAAGGGCTGTAGGTAGGTTATACATTATTCAAAGGCAAAGAGGGAGGAGGGGCACCAATCAGGTTAGTCAGATATGGCACTACATTACATGTCCGTTTAGCTTCCCAGGAAAAACGCACTCAAATGTGCGATTGCTCATCCCACATTCCTTCCCACACCCCACCAAAATCTCCCCAGCGATTCCCAGGCTGCAGTTAGAGAGGCACCTGGAAGGCAGAGCCAAGAACAAGCCAAGGCCATATAAAAGCAAAGCAGAGAACAGTTTCAACAACAGTAATGAGCTCTCCGGCGGAGCGGGTGACGTAGACTGAGTCGGGGAAACCACCTCCCGCTCAGGAAATGTCAGATTCTGACAACTGGGAAGAAAGGTGGTGTATAAAAACATACATAAGACAGAAATTCACAAGTTTGGGGGGGAAACGGCCTGTCAGAATTTTGTCTGGACATATCCCCCAAGCCCAGTGTTTTGCTGAAAGCTCATGGCTAGTGGCTGAACAATTCTCTTACATCGAATGTGTTTTAGTTCTAAAATAACGCTGTAAGTGGACTTTCTCAGGGTGCTTTGCCGAGTTAGTATAGTTTTAAATCTTTGAAGGGAATATAGCATCGAAGTCTGGCCCTTTTTCCTGATTTAGAAGATTCTGATCTAGAAAAAGGAAACATAAGATTTACATATCAAAGTTTCTTGAAACCTACTGCAATACTATTGGCAAGAAAGACCAGTCCTTCTTACACTATGCAGGTGGCGTTCATGGGATAATCATTAACTTTGCTCATGATTACTAGTCTGATTACACTGATACAAGCAAGGTTAATAAACAATGCCTTGCCCTTTTCAAGAATGTTTAGCACTTGTGTGCTTAAATGTTTAGAAGCCTTTGAAGGAGTGCCTTTTATAGACAACCCTCATCCCCTATTTCAGGGTTGGATTGGAAAGTTGCCATGTTGGCTGCTTGGGTTTTTTAAAAAGGGTGTTGTATGAGCAGAGCACTGTGTTGCCGATAGCTTTCAGAGGTAGTCTTGATACTCTTGAAGGCCATGTTTACTTTTTGTTGCAACCATGACCTCATCCATTCTTTAGCATTAGTACTAGCGGGTTCCCCTAGTGTGAGATGGGGGTTGCCAAACCTCCTTCCTCTTAATCCATTTCCAAATTGGAATTAATTCTGCTGTATAGGTAACTTGTGATTTTATGCCAAAAGTCTGAAAATTGGGTCTGCTTTATGCCCTGCAGCTGCCTTCAGCCGACTTGGTGAATCTGCATAATCGAGGGTATGCTGGGAAGATGCATTGTACAGCAACCTTGTTAAGAAGAAGAAGAGATTGGATTTATACTTCGCCCTTCACTCAAAGTCTCAGAGCGGCTTACAAACTGCTTTCCCTTCCCCTCCCCACACAGACACCCTGTGAGGTAGGTGGAGTTGAGAGAGCTCTGAGAGAGCTGTCCTTGAGAGAACAGCTCTGACAGAACTATGGCTTGCCCAAGGTCATCCAGCAGCTGCAAGTGGAGGAGTGGGGAATCAAACCCGGTTCTCTCAGATTACAGTCCATGCACTTAACCACTACACCAAATTGCCTAAAATTAGGCAATTATGAATCTGGTCAGTGCTTGGGTGGGAGCCCTCCTGGAAATCCTAGCTTAGTGTCTGATCATGTCCTCTGGCAGAACACATTTCTATCAGTGGAAGGGGGGAAGGTAAAATTCACCTCACCATGCTGTTCCTGGGGGTACACCAACTCCCAGGGGTACAGCAGGGGGGTTATCTATATCAATGAAGGGGTGGTCAAATTATTTTTTAATTCCTATATTACTTTCAAAATAAAAGTGCATCATTAAAATATATCAATTTAACATGAAATAGATCCTTTATACAACCTCAGGCAGTACTCTGTACATTTCTTAAATATTTATCTTTTTTAATGTTTTAGAAAATTGTGTATTACATTGCTTATTTTTTAGCTGAATTTTAGGTCCCCAGATAGAAGTCTTTTGTAGAGAAGGGCTAGTTGGAATTTTCTCTAAAACATGCTGTTTTCCAGACTTTTCTTTTTGCTTTAGGCTTGTTTCCCACATGCAAGAGAACAAGGTGATAGATGTCAGGTTCCCTGTCATGTTTTGCTTTTCTATGACTATCCCAGCTGCCGGTCCCGGCGGGAGATCAGCATCAGCTTCCGCTCTGACGGTTCCTTCCCCTCCCTCCCCTCCTTGCCAGTTTGGTGTAGTGGTTAAGTGCGCGGACTCTAATCTGGGAGAACCGGGTTTGATTCCCCACTCCTCCACTTGCACCTGGCTGGATGACCTTGGGCAAGCCATAGCTCTGTACCAGCTGTTCCCTCAAGCTCTCTCAGCCCCACCTACCTCACAGGGTGTCTGTTGTGGGGAGGGGAAGGGAAAAAGAGTTTGTAAGCCGCTCTGAGACTCCCTTGGGGAGTGGAGGGCGGGGTATAAATCCAATCTCCTCTTCTTCTTCTTCTTCTCCTCACCCCTCCTTCACTGGAATGAGCTCAGATGTTTTGCTAGACTCATGTTATCTCTGTTGCTGCACTTGTAACCTTGGGCAACTGGGCCTCCGCTTTTCCAGGTGTCTTTTGCGTGGGATTGCATGTAGGGAAATCACAGGGCCAGGGATGGGAAAGAGCTCTGCTTACACGCTTTTTTTTCCTGAGAAAGTAACGGTAGTACATTTTGGCATTTGTTTATTCTTTTTCCATTAGTACCCGTGTTTTTACTCTAGTTTGAATTTACTATATCAATTCCTCCTCTTCTGTATCTGGTATCACTAACAACGCAAGTGTTTCCTGAAAGACCAGTAAGAATAAAGACTTTGATTTGAAATACAAGGCCTGGCTTATTGGATCTAATCAGAAGTCTCACAATAGAATGCTGAGGCAATAATGTGGACTGCATAACTTTTTACTGCAGATGAAAGATCACATTTTGCAAATCTCCTGTGTTTAAAAACTCCCTGTAATTAGAAAACCAAGACAACAAGCAAAAAGGGGATAGAACCCCTGTGCTAGATTTTTATTTGCACTAGATTTTTTAAATAAAAGGACCCTTCAAAGTTAGAATCCCCCACCTGCTGTCTGAAGTAATGTAGTCCATTTTATCACCTCTGCTGAGAATCCTAAAATTACTCACCAAGTTGTTAGATTTTGTGTGTTGATCATGAGGATATAGAAATTGTATTATAACTAGGCTCAAATTTGAATTCTGCTTATATTTTGTATTTTGTTTATATATATATGAATTTTTAATTATAATTTTCAAGTACACATACGGTCTAATGACTGTAATAAATATATACATACACCTTTGCATTCTGCCACTTCATTTTCCTGTATGTGTTAACTAGGCCTGACTACCCTTTGAGTAAGAACTTCTCTGACTTTCTCTGCCCCACAAAAGTAAACAATCTCAGCCAAGTAATTTTTGGTGGCAGTAACTAGGCAGTCTATAAGATGGAAGGTAAATGTCCACTTCATAAGAGTCCTAAATTAAATAAATTCCACTTAAAAATTGTGAGTTTTTTAAAAGCAATGGATTTTGATTTATCCTGGGGCACAGGAATGTGGTAGGGAGGGAGGCATTCTTGCAAGTGCCACTCCAGTTGCGCTAGTTAGGCTCTATATTTTTAAGTATAGCAACATGAGATACATTTGGGATGCGTATACTGCACTCTATTCTCAATAAGCCACATATTAATTGTGGCAATGGCTGAGTGATCTCTGAAGCCTGCTAAGGCTGTCAACCGCGTTGGTGGTGCATACAGTTTGGGTGCTAAATATCTTGCCTTTTCTTTGTGCAGTTATAGATTTTCAAGGTTGATCTCACTGCTGGTTTTAGGTAATTTCACATGTATGATGATGTTGCTCACTGCAGCTTTAATGATCTTATACCAGCTGCAGTGTAGTGGTTAAAAACCGGCGGACTCTAATCTGGAGAACAAGATTTGGTTCCCCACTCCTTCACATGGCAGCCAGCTGGGTGACCTTGGGCCAATCACAGTTCTCTCAGAGCTCTCTCAGCCCTACCTATCTCACAGGGTGTCTGTTGTGGGGAGAGGAAGGGAAGGTGATTGTAAGCCGCTCCAAGACTCCTTTGGGTAGTGAAGGGTGGGATATAAAACCTACTCCTACTTCTCTTTTTGGGGAGAATCTTTAGTCTGTGGTGGAAGGTGTGTGGCCTCAGAAAGTAGGAAATCTGTTAGCAGGGTTATACTCATGTTTACTTTATGGATAGCAGAGTCCAAATGTTTAACTGGTGACTGCAATCATTCCTTTCCAGGGCAGTCTGTATGTTGTGACATTGCATAGACAATAGACAGCCTGATGGAAGTTGAAAGAAGACTTATTTCTTCCCTGCCCCCTTCTTTTGACAGGCTGATATTATCTCATCAAAGTGCTTGCTTTTTGCTTCATGTTAGAGATGTTTTGGAGTTGTCTTCAGTGTATGTAATACTGAATGCCATTGATCTGCTCAATCTTCTACCTTTCACTTTGCCTTGGATCCTTACTGTTTTCATTGCGATATAATATGATTTCCAGCTGTGTACCAAAAATACAGTTATACAACTATTTTCCTTTTTGACACAATTCTCTATAAGCCCTGGTATGGGAATATGTGTACCACAGGCCAGATTAGAGCATCACTTGCTCCTGATACACTAATTAAAAAATATTTGACTATTAATTTTAAAGGGCAAAATGTAACCATTATGCATATAGTGATCTCTAAGCAGATGCTTAGTTTGAGTAACATGGAATAGAATATTCCTTTAGCCATATTTATACATTCTCTTAGGCACAGGGGTCATTTCGTAGAAAAAGAGGTGCAGGAGCTCATTAGCATAACTCATTAGCATAACTCATTTGCATATGTCACACCCCCTAACATACCGGAAGTGTGTCAGAAGGCAACACCCACTCCTCAGGCTCCACTCCACAGGTGAGTGAAACTGACCTGCTCTTCCTCCATTCCCTTCCCCATCCAATACTTAGTGCAATAAAAATAAGCGTAAAGAACACACCCTCATTCTCTTCCTGCTCCCTTGAAACCACCAGGTTTCAAGTAGACTTGAGATACCCAGGACATGTGCACCACCCATCCCTTCCCCTTCCCCTTCCCACAACAAGACACCCTGTGAGGCGGGTGGGACTGAGAGAGGTCTTTTGAGAACTGCTCATGGGAGAACAGCTCTGAGAGAACTTGTGACTGGCCCAAGGTCACACCAGCAGCTGCATGTGGAGGAGTGGGGAATCAAACCCGGTTCTCCCAGATTAGAGTCCAACTCCTGACCACTACACCAAACTGATGGGGTGGAAGCTGCTGAAGGGTTGGTGACATTTCTCCAGTACTTATGTGCCATGTGCCCAGATAAAAAATGGTATACTTAGAAAATGTATATGCCACCTTAAGCAAAAGGAACAATGATAAGATTATCAATATTAAAACAAAACATTAAAAACAATAAAGATCCTAGCAGGGCTTTCCCCAGGGCGCTGCACCTCTGCACTGCTTGGGGAAGCCGAGGAGGGGGCGGAGCTTGGTCATGTGCCCGCCCCCTGGGCTCCTCACTCCCGGAGCTGCGCTCCTGTGCGCTCCCGCTCCAACGGACCCCTGCTTAGGCATCTAGTGTTCCCCATTGTTAAAGCACATTGGTCAAAATGTCCCACTGTTGTGCGGCAAGTTAAGGTTTGTACCTTGTGCTTACCCTTACTAATGCAAGAGAACCTTCTGATGTCCTGTAAACTTTTTTTGGCTGGGGGGGCGGTCACCAAGCTACTATATTGCTGTTTTGATTTTAAAAGTTCCATCCTGTATACTGTTTTGTTTGTTCTTTCTCTTCCATTCTCCCACTGCTGCTGTCATGTTGGTCCAGAATAAAAGCAACTTTGGGGCGCGATCATACGCACCCATTTGCCATGGAAGAGGGACGATTCACCACCAGATCAAAGCAGCGTGATCACACCAGCACATCTGGGAAGCGTCCCACAGCCGTCGTCAAACCATCGCAAACCATTTTGATCCAGTGGGGAAGCATGGTAAAAAGCTACTACTGAAACTCCAGTATCAAATGGTTTGCTGCGGTTCACAGCCAGAGTTGCCCCGTGTGGTCACTCCAGTGCCGAAGTGTGGCATTGCGGATAGCGGGATCACACGATATCCCGATGCCACACTGTTAGTTTTTCTCCCCCTTCTCCGTGTGCGCATCATCAAAAGCCCCTAGGGTGGGGAGGCAATTCATCAATCCCCCGTTTAAGCCCCTTGGAAACCAACCACAAAAAACCCCAACAACTCGCCCGCAGTTGCGTCTGATCATGCAGTGGCAAGTTGCCCCGGCAGGTCCACAGACCTGTGTGATCACGCAACTGCAGGGCAAATTGCTCCGGAGCAAAAAAGCCTCGATTCCCCTCCGGATTATTTCGCTCATGTGGCCACGACCTTGGTCCGTTATTCTGGAATCTATAAGATTTGAGAGAAACATTTCAAAGTCCAGCCCTTTGGCTGCCTGGGTAGAGGTGAGAGGGGTGTGGATGGAATAGTGGTCCCAGTTGCAGAACTTTCCAGCAGGCCATTTCTGGGGCAGAGGTTGTAGCCTTGGCCTACCACTCCCTTCTAAAAGTGGTTCTTCAGCTAAACTAGTTGCTGGCCAGTCAGTAAATTGGTATAATTTCCCTAAGCCCCTAAGGCTTATTAGCGATGCTTACTAGATTTAGTGGTTAATCCAGAGTTGGCTAAAAGAAATCCTTGGAATTGAGATGGAAGTTTTCCTCTCTCCTACTGCTGTTTTTTGCTCCGTTACTTATATAGTAAAAGAAGATTAATTCTTAGCCTCAGCAGCTTCAAAGAGTACAGTTCACCAAAGCTGTCCTATTTTCAGATTTAGAAAATGAGAAATGTCCATTACATGCCTACTTGTTCTTCCCTTACCAGAAATGCAAGCTGTGACAAACCCTTGACTCACTCAAGGGCTGAATACCGCGCATTGCTGACAGGGGTGTGGTGTGGCATGGCTTTTAAAAGGGTGGGGAAAGGTATTTCCATTTGTTATCTACCAGAAAAAAACTCTCCCCCAATGCCCCTTGCTAAGGAGCCTACTGGATAAAGCTGGGTGGACAGATGGCTTTGTAATACTGTGTAATGTATCTGTTTTGTTTGTTAAGCATGTCAAAGTCTAACAGAAGACACCTGGCTAAACATGAATACCAAGACTAGAAAGAGCTAATTTTCAGGACTAATTCAGACTTGTCTGACTCTACTTTCATTTACTGGTGTATTTGATGAATAGCAAGAAAACAGAAAACAACTGTGAGCTGAGTTACCCGCAAAAAATATATCCAGAAGAAGACTTCAACAAAGTGAAATGCATGTAGAGTCTGGAATGAATCTATTCATATAATCCATCATAGGAAAACACAGAAGCCAACAAGATCCATAATAGGAAAATACAGAGTCCAAAGTATAAATATACAAGATACGTGAAATATTCCAACACTTTTCCTACGCAATTTTCAGTGTTTCAGACTTCTGGTCCTTCCTTAGGAACAAAGAACTGTGGAAGTACAAAATGCAAGATTACTTTTTAAACAATATTACTTTATTAACAATGTTTAATTTATAATCCATTTCAATCTTTGGTAATTTTATAACTAAGAGTTGGCATCTTTCTATATTAGATATATAGGTGTTTGGAAGGGATGTGTATCTGGTGCTGACTTAAACCCATTTAATAAACCCAGTAAGCAATTTCATTCATTTATAATATCCCCAGGAATTCTGTACCCAGGAGCTGGCTACTTTCAATACTATAGCAACTATGTTGTTTATCTAGCTGTAACCAATTTAGATGCATATAATAGGCTTATTACGTTTAATATCTCCAGGAATTTCCTACCTGGAGATGGCAACTTTGATTACTTAGGTGCAAATGCTACAAGTGTCACAGGCTGGGTGCCAGTAAGTCAGGAGCCAGGTCAGAGTCCAAGACAGTCCAAGGTCAAGCCAAATCAGGAACGAATTACCAAGTCCAAAATACAAGCCGAAAGCAGAGTTAATCCAAGCCGAGGTCAGAGAGGGAAACTCACAAGCAAACCAGTTCAAGGAGTCAACCAAAAGCCGAAGTCAAACAGAGCCGAAGTCACGAGCCAGAGAGTCCAGAATCAAGCCGAAGTCAGACAGAACCGGAGTCACGAGCCAAAAGGTCCAGAATCAGGTTTAGCTGATGCGAGCCGAGCGGGTGCAGAGATTAGCCAGAATGACTTGTTGCTAGCACAAGTTGTTGGTCTTTATGCTGTGCCTAAATACCCAGCCACTTCCTGTGCTTGTTAGCAGCTGGCAGTGAGGTCCCGGCTCCCTCTAAAACTCAGGGCTGAGTGATCTGCAACTACGCATGCATGCCTCTTTTCTCCTAGCAGCTAAGTCTTGCCTGGATCGTGACCTTAGCTGTTCCACCCGAGGAGGTGAATCAGGTGGGCTTGAGCTTGGCTGTGGCTCAGCTGCTGCTGGTGCTGGGGTAATGCCCTGAGAGATGCTTGCTTGAGCCTCCTCTGGCTCAGGTGGAGGCTCCTCTGGAGCAGGGGACTGATCCTCCACCGCACTTAGGTCCGCAGGAGGCAGGTCTTCAGAGGCACTCCTGACAACAAGGGCTTCTACAACTTTAAATGCCGGCAGGATACAACCAGCTGCATTCAGTGTAGATCCATAAAGTAGACCCAGTGGGTTGGATACTCTGAGGCATGTTTTGGTCCTGTTACATAGAAGCAGCCTTTAGGGGTGCTGACTAGAGCTTAGGACAGTGGTTCTCAACCTGTGGGTCGCGACCCCTTTGTGGGTCGAATGAGCCTTTCACAGGGGTCGCCTATACGGTCCCACTAATCCTTGCCCCTCAAATGGAAGTTTTTAGAGGAAATGACGTCTTACCGGAAGGCTTGCTCTTCTTTATACCGCTGTTTGCGGCCACAGACATTTTTGGAGGACAGAGTTTCGTTTTGAGCCAAAGAGATACAAACACAAGGAGTATATCACTCCTTACAGTCGGCTCCAATGTGACGCTTCCTAGCACCGCCCAAAGAAACAGCCGGGAAACAGCTTTTCTCCTTCTCCTCCCTGTCAGGTTCTGACAATGATGCCCCTATGCTTTCTGCATTTTACAATGATGTCTCTGTGCTTTTGCATTTTGCTTTCGATTCCTTTGTTCTAGCAGACCCTGCCAGCTGCCCCTTATCTGTATCATTCACTCTCCCCCCTGCTAGCTATAAAGGTTGCTTTGAAGTAGGAGGGCTACTCTGGTTAATGTTACTATGCCTGGGCGGGAGATGGCGACCAAAATTCCTAAGTGTCATCTGTAAACAAATGGTGACTACTCCCCTCCTCCCTTTTTCCCGGGCATATGGGTGTTATCTTGTTATTGAAACCTTGAAGAGTTCTTTATGGCCGGACGCCTAGAGAATGTTGTGCCTAGGCTCACACATGTGGGTCACTCAGATCAAGAGGGGAATTTATAACTTTCTCACCTTCTGTGGGAATCTCAACGGTCTCTACCATTTTTCCCGCGTTCACCCTCTTGCCCTGATTGGCTCAGGTCTGGGGTTCAATTGAAAGCCTGAGAGTATAATAGTACTGTCTGTATTCCATTAAGCATCTCTAACAAACATTCGAGAACCTGTTTGCAGTATTGGAATAATAAAGAGCTTTGCTTCAACAACAAAGGTCTGATCTTTTGCTGTCTATACAGAAGCCTCACACTCCCCCGCCAATGGAGCTGACGGCTGTTTGGTCTCCAAGGTAACGACACAGGCATCGAGGGAAGGGAATGCTGCTTGCTCTTCCTCTACGCCCTGCCTGGGCTGGCGGGAGAACCCTTCCCTTTCCCATACTTTCCCCACATTTTAGGGCCAGGGGAGATTGATGTGTTGGGGTTTTAACAGCCTGCCTTTCTCTCCGCCGGGGTTTTGTATGGCTCAGTCGCCTTTTCAATGGGATCTAAGGGGCATCACAAATGTCATTTAGCTCAAGGGCGAGGACGGTCTGACAAAATCAAGCAGGGGGAAGAAGAAGTCGGAGAGGCTCCCCCTGAAGATGTCAGCGGCCTTGGGGTGGTGCTTGGATTTTTGTTTTTTCGCCTTTTGACATAAATCATGGGGTCTGCTGCAGTCAGAGCGAGGGGGACGTTTCCACGTGCAGGACGGGAGGGGCCCGGGCGAAGGCAGCGGTGGGCCAGGCCCCTCAGGAGCTGCGACCGGCAGCCCTGCCAGGCTTGGAAGGCAGCTCAGCTCCCTGAGGGATGGAGCATCAGAGAGAGCGGAGTTATTCTTCATCTTAACCCTGCCCTTTCCCCTGCCCCGCTAGGGGGCTGCTTTGAAAAGACTTTCAGGGATCCTGTCGAGCTGGTGGTTTTGGGTTGACGAGATCGTGGTCGTTTTCTTAAGCCTCAACTTCTTAGCTGGGTTATTTTAAGAGTAGGAAAAGATGGTGCAGATCTTTTCTCTTTTTTGAAGTGCTACTTTACTTCCGATCATGCTGCAGAAGGGGAGGGGCGGAGGGAGGGATGCATAATTCATCACTGTATAACCCACGAGCCAGGAGGGAGGGGGCCCGTCTATGAATATTGTTATTGTTATTCTGTGGGGGGGGGTGTGCGGGAGAAGGCTGATTTCAAAGACCTGAATAGCTGTCAATCATGTGAGCCCACACGCTGGTTCTTCCAGTGCCAAGCAATATTACACACCCATGCACCCCACAACCCTCCCCAAACTGCTGCCGCCTTGCTCGGGATCTTTCCCACCTGCATCCTCCAGGGATTCACTGCAAACGTGGCTCGAGTCTCCTCCAGGAGGACAGGCCACACACACCCCTGTCTTGAACAATGCAAAGGCTGCGGGTGGTGCGGGTGCCTCTCTCTTGAGGGCTGAATGGGGGCTGCATGAGGACATGTGAAACAAGCCCGTCAGTCTCTTTGAAGGTCACCTTTTAAAGGGACTTGCCAAGTCAAGACAGGAGAGTTATAAGATGGAGACCCTGGCATTTCTCAGGCGAGGCACGGCTCTTCCGCTTGATCTGCACCGCACTAAAAGATACGAGGAAACATTGAAGGACACACACACAAAAACGGTTTGCGGCCACAGACATTTTTGGAGGACAGAGTTTCGTTCTGAGCCAGAGATACAAACACGAGGAGTATATCACTCCTTACAGTCGGCTCCAATGCGACGCTTCCTAGAACCGCCCAAAGAAACAGCCAGGAAAGAGCTTTTCTCCTCCTCCTCCCCCACTGATGGCCGTTCGGTCTCCAAGGTAACAACGCAGGCATTGAGGGAAGGGAATGCTGCTTGCTCTTCCAAGGCTTGTCCAAGGGCTCCCTCTCTTTACCGTCCCTTAGTGAGTAGAGCAACCAGGGCTCTCCTTTCCTCTGAGGAGGCAGGGGGAGGGGAGTCTGTGCGGGTGAGAGGGCGAGGGGTTGGAAAGACTTCAAGCAGGGGCGAAGGAATGTTGCAACTGGGGGTAGTGCCTTGTGAGCCTAAGACCATCAGAAAACACATATTTCCGATGGTCTTAGGAACCGAGACACCGCTTCTGTGAGAATGTCCCAATGAATATAGTCCACAACAGGTCTTGTAAATAAAAGTCCTTTACTTGCAGAAAAGATTATTGGAGTCATACACTTCTTCTGTTAGTAATGAATTGCTTTGGGTTATATGCATAGATATACTAAACTCATAAATGGCTACAGGTGTTCTACCAATCAGGCTACAGTACTTTTAGGCGCGCAACCAGGAAGACTAACAGTTCCCACAGAATATGCGGGAAAACCTTTTCTCAGGGAATAATAGTGTTGAACATTCTAAAAACCCAGTTCACAGAGACCTGAAACTATAACAGCAAAATAGTTACTCTCTACAGCAGAGCCTTTCATGTTCAAGGACAAAACATGAGATAGCCAGCCAGAAGGTAGTGAGCAGTCTGCACAGGCACTGATAATCTGCCAAGTGAAGCATAAGCAAAACAGGCAAACAAGGAGGCGGGGGTAGTGGGCTGAGCTCTGGCTGACTCCGCATTCCTAAGGGCAGGGCAGAGGTCCCGTTGTGAATTCCCAGGCAGGACGTATGGAGCAACTAAAGCAAAGTGAAAATTAGATAGGCTCAAAGCAAGAAGCACATACGGGTATGGCAGAGGTACACAAGTAGGCACGGAATATATGGCAGGCACTGCTAGGCACAGAATATATAACAGGAACAGAATATATGGCAGGCACTGACATTCTGCCCCCTCAAAACTTAACCCCCTGGATCAATAGATACAACTTGTGAAATGCTTTGAGTTTTCCAGGGGCATGGACATGAGTGGCTTCAACCCACTCATTGTCTTCAGGACCAAAATGAACCCATTTAACCAGGTAATATAAATGACCCCGTTTAATTTTAGAGTCTAGGACTTGGTCAGTCTCATAGTGAGGCTGGTCATTCTTCATCAGAGGAGGAGGAGAGGATGAGGAGGGTCTCCATTCGTTCAGACCAGGATCTTTCTTCAGTAAGCTGTAATGAAACACAGGGTGTACAAATTTCAATGATTTAGGTAGTTTCAACTCGAAAGACACTTTGTTAATACACCTAATCACAGGAAAAGGTCCTACATATTTCCAACCCAATTTTCTACTGGGTTGCAGTCCTTTGATATTTTTGGTAGACACATAGACAGAGTCTCCCAGTACCAAATTCTTTTTTTTATATAAAAATTTTATTAGTTTTTCAACTATTTCTAAAACTACACAGCTAAATTCTAAGCTAAATTACCTTATACAGAAAATGCTGAGTAAAATAATCATTTTTAGCAGATTAATAAATTTGAGAAACAAAAAATTCTTGGTTTAACTAGTTACATATGCTACTGCTTCTAAACATCACATAGCTGATTTGCTGGTACACATAACTTTGGAGCACGCTTATTTCCCATTAACATATACTTAGTGCTCGTCTTTTAACAACAAATAAAAAGTTTATTTCTTCTTTCGTTCTCTTCTTATCTTTTTAGTCTCTTCCAAAGGTTTTGGAGCTGCAGCTCCCTCCTCCGAGTCTGAATTATCTTCTTCACTTTCTGAGCTATCCAAGCCGTATATACTTTCCTGCTGTGCAAGCGAATCGTCTGAGTCTCTCTCTTTTTTCTTTTTCTTGCATTTTTCCAAAAAGGCTCTTGCTTGTTCAACAGAATCAATCTTAACATTCTTTTCTTTGAAGCTGAAACGTAGTCCCTCTGGAGTATTCCATCTGTATATAATTGATTCAGACTGGAGCCATGTAGTTAAACTTCTGTAGGCTTTTCTTCTTTTTCTTATTTCAAATGGAATGTCCTTTAGTACCTTGATGTCTTCCTCCTGGATCTTCAGCGTTGTTCTGTTGGTGGCTCTTAAAACCACATCCCTTGTTGATCTTTTGGAGAATCTTATCATAATTTCACCTGGCAGGTTTTTCTTTTTGACTAGCTTTGGATAGGTCCGGTAAACCAAATCCATGTCGTTTATTAATTCCTCCGCTTTTAAACCTGTCACTGGTGCCAAAGCTTCACTCACTAGCTTTTTAAGATCCTCCCCTTTTTTTCCAGGAACATTCTGAAGTCGTAGGAAATAGCTTGAACATTCCATCTGCAATTTCAAAACATCACATTGAAAAGCCTTCTCCTTCTCAATTTTTTGTAGTCTTGAATCATGTTTACTGGTAGTCGCTTTCACCTCCAAGAGGTCCCGTTGCAGCTGTTCTGTTCGTTTGCCAGATTCTTTCAGTTCATTTTGCATTAAATCCATCTTAGTGTTGAGAGCAGTCAGCTGGTCCACTAGTGGCCGCAGCAGTGTTGAAAACATTGAGCTCATCTCTGTGGTATCTCCCTTTGAACTCGGAGGACCGCTTTCTAATTTAGGGGAGGGTTTTGGCCGCCCCGTCATTGCAGCTTTGCTTTTGTTTACACTTAGATAAGAAGGGCCGTAAAAGAAGCAATCGTAGTCACACTAATGTCTTTTGAAAGGTTTTTTTCTGTGTATGCGATCCAGCCCTCCAGCATTTTCAAAACGCCTTTGTAGTTGCAGTAACGCCGTGGGAAAGTCTCATTTGCTTCGGTAAGGGGGGGGAACGCGATCCTCCCTTTCCCTCCCCATCGCTTTATTTGTTGTTAGGTTTTACAATTCATGGTTTTCACCATTGCATATCAGGAATGTTGATTGTTTCTCCACAAGGCATTTTCTGCTGCTTCTCGGTCACGCTTACGCAGCCCGAAGGCTTCCTTGGTAGGGGAACCTATGGGGGTGATGAGGGGGGTCTCAGTCTTGTGGTTGCCACCATCAAGAGAGTCTCCTCCTCATGCCACCCCAGGCAGAGCCCCTTCACTAGGGTCTCTGGGGGTTCGGAACCTGTCCAGAACCCCTTCTCCCTACCGGGCACGAATCACCTCTCCTGCATAAGCAGAGAGAGGCGTCCGCCATTGCGCACGTCTCTTCCGGAAGTCCTCCCAGTACCAAATTCCATCCAGGATCACGTTTTTGGTCCGTATATTTCTTAGAAGTAGCTTTGGCCTCATCCAGAGTTTTAGCTAACTATGGCCAAGAGTCTTTCAAAGAATTCCACCAGTGGGCAAAGTCTGTGGAACCTTCAGCAGGCTGCAGTAAGTCCGGGAGGGGAACGCCATCAAACCCCCCAACAGCCATAAAAGGAGAAACTCCAGTAGATGAATGCACAGAGTTGTTATAACTGTATTCAGCAAAAGGCAACAAGTCCACCCAATTGACCTGCTGATAGTTAGTGTAACAACGTAAGTATTGTTCCAGAATTTGATTAACTCTTTTGGTCTGGCCATTGGTCTCTGGATGATATCCACTACTTAATGCAGATTCAGTGTCCATCGCCTGTAAAAGCTCCCGCCAAAAGGTGGCAACGAACTGAGGGCCCCGATCTGTGATTATCTTTCTAGGTAAACAATGGAGCCTGATCACATGGTTCACAAAAGCCTTAGCCAACGTCTTAGCTCTAGGTAGCGCTTTGAAAGGAACAAAGTGAGCCTGTTTTGAGAAAGTGTCTACTATCACCCATATCACAATCTTCCCTTTGGAGGGAGGTAAGTGTCACGACAGGGCCAGGAGGCTGAGATAGTCAAAGCAAGTCCAAACACAGTCCGAGGTCAGCCGAGAGTTCCATCAGAGAGAGAGGGACGCTAACAAGTCCTTATTTATGAGCGAAGCCGGAGTCAAAATGTGCCAGAGTTCAGAGCCGTAAATCACCTGAGTTCAAAGGAGCAGAGCTGGAAGCCGTTGGTCAGAGGAATGCTGGAGAGTCAGGAAGCCGGGATGCCAAGTCAGGAAAACTGAAGCCGAAGGTCCCAAGTCCGAGCCGAGTCCAAAAAGCCAAAGAGACGAGCAGATTCCGATTCCAGAGGTGCAGAGCAGAGTTCTGTCAAGATATTGACGTTGCCAGCACAACTTGCTCTTATCAGCCAGACTGCTGATATAGTGCTCTGGCTTGTTAAACAATTAGCAGCTAGAAACGCAGTCCAGGCTTCTGCTAATAGCTAGGACTTAGCGAGCATTGTCCACGCATGCGTGCCTCCTTTCGCCTGTCTCTTAACTCCAGGCGTCTTCTGTCATGGAGACGGTTCACAGGTGGGTGAGAGTCTGGAGGCGATGAGCTGGGGCCAGGCAGGGCTTGATCAGCGTCGGGTGAGTCTTGCTGTAGGCTTGACTCCCCAAGACTTACATCGTTTTCTGTTAAGGGAGCCAAGTCCACCTGATTCTGGCTGCCTGGCTCTGAGTCAGGGGCAGGCATGACAGTAAGTCAGTAATAAAGTCCATAGAGATGACCTCCCGCAGTCTACTGGGGGTTTCCAGAGGTTGCAGGAGACCAGGGGGCTTTCCCCCTCGGGACTTACTCATTAAACATGTTTGACAAGAGGACACATAAGTAGATACATCCCCATGCGTTCTTGGCCACCAAAACTGCCGTTGTAATAAGTTCAATGTCTTTAAAAATCCAAAATGTCCAGAGAGCTTAGACTCATGGGCCGCATACATTATTTCTTTGTGAAGGTTTGTAGGGACCACCAGTTTTTGATCTTTACCAACCAACATCCCTCTGGACTCAGTTGTAGGGTCGAAATGGCTCTGAACTCACAATGATCCTCCTCTGTGTATGCTTGAATGAATTTGAGAATCCACTTAGACACTGAACTAGGCGGCTGGGATTTAGCTTGGCTTCGGGTTTGCACTCCCCCCCCCCCCAAATTGTTCTGGGGTGAACATTGTCTCTACCACCTCCGCTCTCTGAGAATCATGCTGAGGTAGACGTGACAGCGCATCTGCCAGCGAGTTAGATTTGCCAGAAAAAATGTTGGAGGGTGAAGTTAAACTTAGAGAAAAAATCAGCCCACTGCAATTGTTTAGCATTAAGGGAGTGCTGGGTCCACAGGGCCTCCAGGTTTTTATGGTCTGTCCAGACTTCAAACGGCTGCCTAGCCCCTTCTAACCAATGCCTCCACGTGATGAGGGCTAGTCGGATGGCTCCAGCCTCATTTCCCACACCGCCCAATTTCTCTCTGTCTCCCCAAACTTCTTAGAGACACAGGCCAATGGATGCAACTTTTCATCCGACCCCTCCTGCAGTATGCCCCCCCCCCCATAGTCACATCGGACGCATCCACTTGGACAATGAATTTTTTGGTCTCATCTGGGTGAGCCAGGATTGGTTCTGAAGTAAACAGTTTCTTTAGATCATCGAATGCCTGTTGACATTCAGGAGCCCATTTCAACTGGGCTCCAGGCTTCGCAGCTTCAGGACCCTTTCCCTTAGTCTTTAGCAAGTCTGTGAGGGGCAAACTATAGTGGACAAAGTTGTTGATGAAGCCGCGGTAAAAATTGGCAAATCCGAGGAAACTCTGGAGTTGTTTGCGGGTTTTAGGGACCTCCCACCCTACTACCGCCATTACTTTCTCTGGGTCCATTTCCAAACCCTGAGGGGAGATCCGGTATCCCAAAAAATCAATCTCAGTCTTATGGAAATCACACTTGGAAAGCTTAGCAAACAGCTTATTCTGCTTCAATGTGGCTAACACCTCTCTCACCAATTTAACGTGTGAATCCGCCATCAGAGTACAGTAAGATGTCATCAAGATAACAAAGGACCCCTTTGAAAAGGTGCTTGTGTAACACTTCATTAATGAGGTTCATAAAGACTCCTGGAGTCCCCTGGAGGCCAAAGAGCATAACAAGGTACTCAAATTGCCCCAGGGGGGTATTGAAAGCAGTCTTATATTCATCCCCCCCCCCGTATGCGTACTCTGAAGTAGGCATCCCAGAGATCCAGTTTAGAGAAGATTTTTACTGGCTTCATTCAGCAAGTCTTTTATTAAGGGGAGTATCAGGTTCCCTGTCATATTTTGGATTCGCTACTGTTTGCATTTACAGGTCCTCCAGTCGGGAGACTGGCAGCCAGACTAGCACTCCCCTCGCTCCTTCCCCCGCCCGTCCCGTTTTGCCGTTTTCCTTTGCAGGCTCTGCTTATCACTGTTGTTGCCTGTTAACCTTGAGCTGTCTCACTCTCTGCTCTTCCAGGTGTCTTTGCGTGGGAATGCAAGTAGATTGTACACAGGGGCTTGGGGGGGAATTATAATTTGCTTGCGCGCCTTTTCCCATGGGAATGCAACGGTTTGGGGATTTTCGCGCTTCATGATTTTACACTGATTGGTGCCGGTCATTTCTCTACTGTTTGAATACTGTATAATAAGTCCCAACCCCAGTTCCCTGGTATCCCTAACAAAGTACGTGTTCCTGAAAGACCATTAAGACAATAAAGGACTCTGTTTTCTCACAAGGCCTGACTTATTGGTTCTCATCAGAAGTCTCACAGGGAGGGGGTAAGCATTGGACATTGACACTGCATTCAAACCCCTATAGTCAGTACAAAACCGCAGGCCCCCATCCTTTATTTTCCAAAATAGTTCAGGAGCGGCAAAGGGGGAGGTGGCAGGTCTAATAAACCCCCACTTCAGATTTTTGTCTATGAACTTGTGGAGCTTAATTTTCTCCTGAGGCGACATGGCATACAATTTCCCTTTAGGCAATTTCTGCCCCAGTAACAGTTTGATAGCACAGTCAGTGTTACGATGGGGGGGTAGTTAACCGGCTTCCATCTCCTCAAATACATCCAACAAGTCTCTATAGACCAGGGTTTCCGGTTGGGAGAATGGAGGTCTGACATGCTTTGCAAATGTGCAAGGCGGACAGCGGCTCTTCCTGACAGCTTGGGTGGGTTAATCCACCCGACGCAACCTCACACAGGTAGTGTGAGGACCAGCAAGCAATATAATCCAGGTTTGAGCAACCTCGGTGAAGGGAAAGTCTCGGAGGAGACTTTTCCGACACCTTGAGCACTGCAGCCGAAGAGGATTCTTGCGAGTATCTCTAAGGAGCCGAGCTGAGCTGAAAAATTCAGCATAAAACCTCCAATTCCCCTGATTCCTTAACAAAGAAGACAAAGTTTAAACGTTGGGACCACATCTGAAGCGAAGTAACAACAAAAGGTAACGGAAAAAAGTTTTTTGCCTTACCATTGCCGCGTTTTGAAAGATGAAAAACAGATCGGGTGAAGCAATAGACTGATGTTGATTGGATGAGAGCAGTTTTGAAGTGCTAAAAAACCGAATTTGAACTTAAAAAGCCAAAAAAACAAGTTGTTTAACATTCCTGCGGTTAAAAGGAGTCGGAAGGGGACGCCAAGCATCGCGAGACAAAGAGGGAGAAGGGAACCAAGCATCGCGAGATTAAGACGTGAGGACTGAATCAGGAAGTGACGGCTAGAAGAGCAGACAAGAAGGAAAAAGGAGAAGAACCGGAAGAAGGTAAAGGGGACTCTAAATACTGCCGGACCAGAAAGGGGACTCTAAATACTGCCGGACCAGAAAGGGGACTCTAAATACTGCCGGACCAGAAAGACCATAACAGGAAGTGACGTGCAGAGAGCAGACAAGTAAAGAAAAGGAAGGGACAAAAGGAAACTACGGCAAGCCAGAAGCAAGGTAAAAAGACTATAACCTTTGACATTAACCATAGAGAAGTCGCGGCCGCCATTTTGGATTTATAAAATTTTTAAACTGCAATATCTCAAAGATTATATAACGTAGAAGGCTGAAACCAACATAATTTGACTTGGCAAGATTAGCTTGTTTGAATGCACTAATTGGTGTTTGATTTGGAAGATAAGATAAAATCGATCTTTTTAAAGAGGCAAAACGGACCGCGGACTAAGATCGAGAGCAGCCACATGGTCCTCTCCTACAATGGCAGCAAAAAAAGAAAAAGAGCTACTAGCCGTTATGGAAGCAATGGAAAAGAAAATGTTAGACGCTATAGGAGAGGTAAATGTTAAAATGAATAATATAGCGGCTCAAGCAGATAAAAATTGCATGGAATTAAAAGCAGAATTTCAAAAATTATCCACAAGAACACAAGATATAGAAACTAAAGTAAAAGAACTGGAAGAAAACACCCATAAGACAATGAGAGAGAACGAGAGGATGGAAAAGATGATGCATTATAAAGATATGCAAAACCACTTGAGATTTCGAGGGATTGAGGAAAAATTGAATGAGGATATTTTTACAAGAATGCAAGAAGCAATAGCAGATTTTTTACAAGAACAGGAAGAAGTTGTTAAAGAACACATGGATCTTGTTTATAGAGTTAATTCTACATATGCAAGAGACAAAAACATACCAAGAGACGTGGTTGTCCAATTTACAATGAAAAGAACAAAAGAACAAATCTACAGGAAGTGCTTTACTGACCCTTTTGTAATAGATGGAAAGAAAATCATAGTAATGAAAGAATTGCCTAGAGCAATACTGCAAGAAAGGAAAAAATTCAAGCGTCTGACGGATAAACTGAAGGAGAAAAAAATCAGATTTCGTTGGGAAATACCTCAAGGACTAAGTTTTTATTATGGCAAATCCAGAGTAGTGATTAAAAGCACAGAAGAAATGTATGCATTCCTGGGAGAGAATAAAGATGATTTTGGAGATATTTAAGAATATATCAAAATGGATTACAAAATACTTACATGGAATGTAAATGGACTAAATTCACCCCAAAAACGTAGAATGGTAGGTCATTGGTTGGAAAAACAAAAATGTAATATAATTTGCTTGCAAGAAGCTCATCTTAAAAAACAAGACCATAAATATTTAATAAGGAAAAAATTGGGAGAAGAATTTTATTCTTTAGCAAGCAACAAAAAAAATGGTGTTGTAACATATGTCAAAAAAGATTTGGAACCCAAAGTAATATTCAAAGACAAAGATGGAAGATATTTAGCTATTGAAATTTTACTGCAAGGAGTGAAAACTTTGATTGTGAACATTTATGCTCCGAATGGAGCTAAAGAATTTTTTTTTAAAGAACTTCAAATGGAATTGGACAATGTAAACTATGATCAAATTATGATGTTAGGAGATTTCAACGGAACTGTAGATAATAAACTAGACAGGCGCTCTAAAAGAAAGGATGAGACGTTAGGGAAGCTTCCAAAAAACTTTTTTGAACTGATAAAACAAGAAAAGTTGGAAGATATTTGGAGGAAAGCTAACCCACAAGGAAAAGACTTTACCTTTTACTCTAACAGACATGACTCACATTCAAGAATTGACATGATTTGGATGACTACTAACCTAACCTTCAAGACAAGAAAAGTGGAAATTTTACCCAGAATAATCTCAGATCACAATCCGTGTTTATGGACAGCTGGGCAGATTAAAAAACAAAAGAGATGGAGAATAAACGAGGACTTATTAGATAATCAAGAAATAATTAAAAAATTACTTGAAGAAACAGACCTATACTTCCAAGTAAACATGCAGAAAGAAGTTAAAATTCAAACCGTATGGGATGCATATAAAGCAGTGATGAGAGGACTATTGATATCGTTAAATGCTAAAGATAATAAAAAGAAAAAAGAGCAATATGAAAATATTTTACAAGCCATTAAAACAAAGGAAGAAGAACTGAAGAAGAAACCAGGGAAAAAGAAACTGCAAAAGGAAATTTGGATGCTACAAGACCAAGCAAAAGCCATTTTGAACCAGGAGATGTACTGGAACTTAAAAAAACTTCAACAAAAAGCATTTGAAGGTGCAAATAAACCCGGAAAATACTTAGCATGGCAATTAAAGAAAAAACGTGAAAATAAATTTATCACTAAAGTGATAAGAGATAATATTGAGATAATAGATAACAAAGGAATAAAAAGAGAATTTTTTAAATACTACGCAAAACTTTTTAAGAAGGAAAACAAAGACAGAAGAAAGATTAAAGAATACCTGCAAACATTAAAGCTACCAAAACCAACAGAGAAAATTAAAGAACTATTTAATAATCCAGTATCATTACAAGAGATCAAAAATGCAATAAATGACTCAAAATTAGGTAAAGCACCTGGACCGGATGGATTTACAGCGAAGTTCTACAAAACGTTACAGGAGTCAGTTTCACCGGTGTTACTGCTATTGATGAACGATATAAGAGTTACTGGAGAGGTACCAGAAACCTGGAAAGATGCATCCATCTCACTGATCCCGAAAGAAAATCAGGATTTGACCAATGTTAAGAACTATAGACCGATCTCTTTACTGAATAATGACTATAAGATTTTTGCTAAGATTATAGCGGATAGACTAAAAGAGCACCTTAAAGAGACTATACAAACAGAACAAGCAGGGTTCTTACCTAATCGACAAATAAGGGACAATCTAAGAGTAGTAGTGGACGCTATAGAATACTACGACAAACATCCTGAAAAGGAAGTGGGCTTTTTCTTTTTAGATGCGGAGAAAGCGTTTGATAATTTAAACTGGGATTTTATGTTTGAAGTTTTAGAACATCTTGAGATCGGTGAATATATGCTTAACTTCATTAAAGCAATATATAAAGAACAGAAATCCTCAATAATAATTAATACTGAAAAGACAGACGATTTTAAAGTTGAAAAAGGAACAAGACAAGGATGCCCGCTTTCGCCGCTGCTATTTATTTGGATTTTAGAAGTTCTACTGTTAAATGTGAAGGAAGACAAAGATATTAAAGGCTTAACAACTAAAGGTTTTTCTTTCAAATATAGGGCCTTTGCAGATGATGTGATGTTTATAGTGGAAGACCCCTTATCCACATTACCACATTTGTTACAGAGAGTAAAAGAGTTTGGTGACTTAGCAGGATTTTATGTAAATAAGAACAAATCGAAAGTAATGTGCAAAAATATGTCAAATAAGAAACAAAACGAGTTACAAAAACTTACAGAATGTGAGGTGGTGAAAAAGACAAAATATCTGGGTGTAAACCTAACTATGAAAAATATTGATCTTTATAAAAATAATTATGAAAAATTATGGTTGCAAATTATGCAGGATATTAAAAAGTGGAATGTATTGAATTTGTCATTGCTGGGTAGAATTGCGGTGGTCAAGATGAATGTGTTACCACGATTAATGTTTTTGTTTCAAACTATTCCAATTGTGAAAGATGTAAAAACATTCAAATGTTGGCAGAAGGAGCTGTCTAAATTTGTGTGGGGAGGGAAAAAACCAAGAATTAAGATGAAAATAATGTGTGATGCCAAAGAAAGAGGAGGGTTTCAACTACAAAATCTAAGGTTATACCATGATGCAATATGTTTGACCTGGGTAGGGGCATGGACTATGTTACAAGATAGAATGTTATTGTCCCTGGAAGGTCATGATTGTAGATTTGGGTGGCATGCATATTTGTATTATGGCAAAACAAAAATGGACAATATGTTTAAACATCATTATTTGAGAAGAACACTAATGGATACGTGGACAAGATATAAAAACTTTTTTTCAGAAGAGATACCCATGTGGATTGTACCCGCAGAAGTCTTACATCCAACATCAAGATATAAAGGACAAGATTGGCTGAAGTATAGAGACTTATTAATAAGACATGGCAAGGATTTCAAACTGAAGGAGCAGCATCAGATTGATTTTGATTATGGTTGGTTAAGATATAGACAAATATATGACTTGTATAGAAGTGATAAAAAACACGGTTTCAGGGAAAAAAATAATGAAATAGAACAAGTTTGGGAGGAAGGTGGGAAAAAAATGATTTCTAAAATGTATAAAGTCTTGCTAAAATGGTTTAATGCTGATTAAATGGTAAAAGAACAAATGGTAAAATGGGCGATAAACTTTAACAAAGACATTGAAATGGAATCTTGGGAATTTTTATGGAAAAATGCTATGAGTATATCTACGTGTTATAACTTAAAAGAAAATTGTTTTAAAATGATGTATAGATGGTATATGACACCAAAAAAAATTGCAAATATTGGTCAAAATATGTCTAACAAATGTTGGAAGTGTAAAAAGAAAGAAGGGTCTTTTTATCATATGTGGTGGACTTGTGATAAAGCAAAGACTTATTGGTCAAAAATACATGCAGAAATGGAAAAAATCTTGAAATGTACATTTAAGAAGTTGCCTGAAATGTTATTGCTAGGACTTAAACTAGAAGAGATAAATGTAAAGAAAAGGACAATAATATGGTATATGATTACAACAGCAAGAATGGTGTATGCACAAAACTGGAAAAATGAAAAAATACCAGAGGTGTGGGAATGGTTGAAAAAACTGTTATATATGGCTGAAATGGATAAGTGGACTAGAAAATTGAATAATCTTTACTCAGAGACTTTTCTGGAAGACTGGAAAGATTTGAAAGAATATGTTGAAAAGTATTGGGATATGAAAAACTATATCTATACATGGTTATAATAGCATAAAGGAATAGAAATATATTATATGAATGTTTTAGTTAAAATTAGACAATGAAACTGTTTTTATTTAGAAATACATAAGAGTATAGAAAATAAGAATTGGTGTATAAGTATAAGTATTTTAAAGCTATATAACCGTCACCAGAAACGAAACATAGATATAAGTATTACTATTTTGAATAAAATGGAAAATGTGTTATGCTTCAGATGTGGTGGGAAACCACCAAAACAAGATAAAAATAGAATGTACAAATAGAACAAAATGTTATTTAATATGGAAAAAGGGATTTGTATAAGGTTAAATGTATTATTTTCGATGTTTTTTTTTTTTTGAAAAATAAAAATTTCTTTACAAAAAAAAAAAAAAGTCTCTATAGACCAACAGGATCGCCGACAATTCCTCCTTTGCTAGGCAAGCACTCACTTGGCCAGGCGCAGGGCCCCAGCTCACCTCCCATTTATGAGTGTGGCAAGCAGGAGAGACCCAACTTATTTCCCCCACACTCCAGTGGATGTATGGGTCATGGGCTTGTAACCAAGGGCTCCCCAACACAAGAGGAAATTGAGCATTTGGGGTAACTATAAAGTGTCTCTGTTCCCAATGCGAACCCGTCCCCAAAGTAACAGGATCAGTCTCAAAGGTGCAGGGTTCTTTCATTTCAGAGCCGTCCATCTGCATGAAATGCAGAGGCTCTTCTAAAGTCCGCACACCCAACCCCAACCCGTCTACCACGATCGGGCTGATTAAGTCCAGGGCACACCCTGAATCAATCAAAGCTCGCACCCGCATCTGGGTGCCTTGCTGGGGGTTGATCACTGTCATTAGTAAATACAAGAGGGGCCCGGGGGAGCTCACCATTTGTGACGCCTTGGGAGGAGAGACCTGCTGTGTAGCACCATTTAGAGCAGGTCCTGGCCGTTTCCCTGCACCAGGGTTTCAGTGGCAATCTCAGCAGCTTCGGGACGCTTCGGTTCGATCACCTGCAAGGCTGTCTGCTTCGAAGCGCCCCCCCTTTTGACCAGGGGCCATGCCGGCATCTATCCTGCCCCCCCCTTTCGGGGAGACCGCTGGGCAGGATGAGGCAAAGTGCCCTGCTTCCCCGCACCAGGTGCACAAGCCCATCTTCATCCGCTGATCACAGAGGTCTTGGGATGCCGTCTTAGGCTTCGACTTCGGTGGAGCCCCCCCGCGGGGGAACCCTTCGGGTAATTAGCTCTTTGCTGCATACGAATTAAAGTGAAGTGGGCCTCAGCATCTTTGGCCGCCTGGATCCACCCATTAAGGATAGTGGGGTTCACATTCCTCAGCACAGTCTTGTACAGTTCTGAATTCAACCCCTTGCGGTACTGCTCCACGAACACTATCTCAGGCCACCCTCGGATTTTAGCCTTCAACCTCTTAAAGATGGCCGTGTACTCCCGCACAAACATCCTCCCTTGCATGAGGTTGCATACCTGGTTCATGGCTTTCTCCTCCCTCATCTTATCTTCATACTGCTGGCGGAGAGCCCACATGAAGTCATCCACGCTGTCCAACTCAGGGCCAGGGGGGTTGTGGAGGCTCACATACCAGTCGGCCGCTTCCTCGCGTAGTCTCGATCCCAAATATCCAACTCGGTCTTCCTCATCTCGAAACAGGTGGCACCTCCCCACCTCGATTATAAAAAACTGCAGCTTGGCAGGGTTGCCGTTGAAGGTAGCTTCCAACAGTTCAGTCGGGACTGGGCGACGGTCAGCAGCAGGAGCGAGTCCCGGGGCAGGTGCTACCGGTGGCTGTACAGGAGCCTGAAGGGGGGGAGGAATCGGAGGCTGCACGGCACTTGCGCTGGTCCCGGCGGTGCCCCAGCGTATCAAGTTGTTCTCGCAGGACCTGACCCACAACATTGGGCAGATCAGTCATCATCGCTGTCATCTCACATTGGAGCCGCCGTTGGATCGTGTTGAACCGACGATCCATCTGCTTCCACATCTCCCCCATCAGATTGGCTTCTGATGGTCCTCGTTCAGCTCCCCGCAAGGTCGAGGCTCCCAATCCCCGGCTCCAGCGTGGGGACCAGGTCTCAGCAGTTCCAGTCCCGAACTGGGCCTAGGATTGGGTCCCTCCCAACCAGCGAGGCCTCGTGTTCACCCTGCTGGCATCAGGGAACTGGATCGGTGCCTCCTCCTGCATGTAACCCAAAGCAATTCATTACTAACAGTCTGTAAGAATGTGCCAATGAATCTAGGAGTATATGGCAGGCACTGCTAGACACAGTATATAACAGGAACAGAATATATGGCAGGCAATATATGGCAGGCACTGACAGCTCCTCTATCCGTCTCCAGGCGGGTCCGCCCACATGCAGATATGATTGGGGGTCACCACAACATGAGGAACTGTATTAAAGGGTCGCGGCATTAGGAAGGTTGAGAACCACTGGCTTAGGAGACCTTGCCCAATGTTAAGTGAGTATATGTTCTGTTCGGTTTTGTGGTCCATATATTGTGCTGTTTCTTAAAATAGCTGTAAATTTTTTAAAAAATACAATTCTAAGGAGGAATCTCTTACAGAGAAACAGAATAGCATTATCCTATAAGGAAATGGAATGAGACTCCCAATAGTTGGTAAGATTTAATGAGACTCTATGCAACAGTGATAATAGTATAATGATGTTATTAATTGAATAGGATTCTCTTGTATTGGATCAATCTTTTTGAAATATTGTTTAAAAAGTAATATTGTTAAAAAAGTATTATTGCATATTGCATTTTGTACTTCCATAGTTCTTTGTTCCTGAGGAAGGACCAAATTTTCTGAAACACTGAAAATTACATAGGAAGAGTGTTGGGATATGTCTTGTATATTTATACTTTGGACTCTGTATTTTCCTATTATGGATCTTGTTGGCTTCTGTATTTTCCTGTGATGGATTATATGAATAGATTCATTCCAGACTCTACATGCATTTCACTTTGTTGAAGTCTCCTGGATATATTTTTGCAGGTAACTCAGCTCACAGTTGTTTTCTGTTGTTTCTTGCTGTTTCTTACTGTGTGCTGTACTGTTTGTTGTTGTATTTGATGAATAAGCAGAGTACAGAAGTGGCATTGTTAGTGCTTTTACTTGCGTGTAAAGTTCTCAGGGTAAAAATATGCTAGACTGATAATGTGATAATGCTCAGATTCTGAGGGGTGTGTAAACTGTACAGGGCATTTATTTGGTAATCTTGAAATCCATGTTAAACTGCTAATCAGAGGCTGAGCAGTAGATGCTGTAGTCCAGCGAGAGTGAACTGGGTTCAAGAGATCCAAATTTCTGCAAACTGTGCAGAGCTCACAGGTGGGATCTTGGCTACCTTTCCCTTCATTCTTTCCCTTGCGCACCCCGCTCCCCTATACTTAAGTCTTCCTATATTGTTGTTCCTTCCTGTTTGCCTCTGGGATAATATCTTTTTGTTCTCTCTTGTGCAGTGTAAAATTGATGTGTTGGAAATCAGGATTCCTTCCTGTGCCCTTAGAATTCACAGTATAGTTTGCTCTGCTTCCTGGCATGTTTTCCTCCAGAGAAGTTCAGCGTTTCATCGCAAGTTTGGCATTTGCCCTACTGCCTAGTCACAATGGCAAACAGGATACATCCATGGGAAATATGATTATTTTTTGTTTTCTTCCACTGTTTTTCCTCCCACCAGCATTACTGAGAAGGAAAATAAACCTTTCCTTTTTAATCATGTACCCCACCTCCATGTAGTCTGTATTCTGTATACATATGGGAAGAATCCTTATGCTGCCAACCCACATAATTAGTTTTTTTAATAGACTTAGATGTCAGACCAGGTGATACTTCTTCGCTTCATCTACTACGGGCATGGTTCTCTTCTTCCTGCCATCTGTTCATTGTGTCTACCTCCCACCCATTCAGAATCATGATTTTAAATATTTTTAGCCCTTGTGAGTGCAAAAAGAAACTTTAAAATGTGGGGACGCAGGTCTGTAATGTTACTTTCACATCAGTCTGGTGCAGAAGAAAGATATCTGTCCTTTTTGTGATAAGTGATAATTTGGCCTCTCCAACCTGGGGTCTTCCTCTGGCAGTATGTGATGATACGCATACTGAGAAGGGGAAAAAAACAACAGACATGGCATCAGGATAGCCTGATCAGACTATCCCCAATGCCACAAGTTTGCGCTGGCGCAATCACACGGGGAAAGTCCAACTGTGGCCCGCAGCAAACAGTTTAATACTGGAGTTTCCCTAGTAGTTTTTTACTCCGCTTCTCCGGCGGATCAAAACGGCTTGCGACGGCCTGCCGACGGTTGTGGGACGCTTCCCAGATGTGCTGGTGTGATCACGCTGCTTTGATCCGCCAGTGAATCGTCCCTCGTGGCTAATGGGTGGATATGATCGCGCCCACTATATGTTAGCTCAACCAAGCTGCCTCAAGTTGTGAGAATGAATGTGGCTGGGTGTGAGGCTTCTGATGGGATTCAATAAGCCAGGCCTTTGGTGAAAGCAAAAAGTCCTTTTATTCTTAATGATCCTTCAGGTACATGATGTTTGTCAGTGATAACCAGATACAGGCAACAGGGGACTCATATACAGTATTCAAAAAGGTAAGGACAGGTGGAGAACCAATCAGAGCTAAATAAAAGAAGCGCGAAAAACCCCAACCATTGTGTCATCACAGAAAAGGCGTGGAAATACTACACCCCCCTGGCCCCTTTGTGAACTCTAGTTGCAATTCACAGGCCAGGCACCTGGCCTAAATCAGTTCAGAAGTCTTCAAGGTTACCAAAGCAAGATTAGCCGTCCAGAGACGCCAGGATGAAAGAGACGGGAGGAGGCGGCGCGGGGAAGATAGCCAGAGTGTTTATATGACGTGGGAGTCTAGAGCAAGCCATCCTCCCGGCCAAAGAAAGAATCATTGTATGCAAGACAGACAATAACCCCAAGGCTAGCAGTAAATTCATGATAGGGACTCAGACACCAGACAATTAATGGCAGAGAATCTGACACTGGGAGGGCCATGGAATTTGAATAGTTTGGCCTGAGATTTTCAGTGTTCTGTGGCTGTTAATCATGTATGATCATGGACTTGTGTTATATACAGAGCCTGTACTGAACTGTCCTGTCAGGTGTTGACACTGCTAGCATCTTTATTGACTGCATCATCCTTGCTGTCTTTGCCTATCAGTTCATTATCAGGTCCGACAAAAGTGCTGCTATTGAGCTCACCTCCAGAAGCGCAGAAGGTCAACTGTTCTTGTTGGGGGGGGGGCGTGGCGTCGGCGCGAACAGCAATGGTCGCATAACGTACCGGCTCCTGCAAACCTCTCCCAAAACTTCACCAATACCACACCACTCGCTTCTACAAACAACTTCGAGGGATGGGCAAGACCTCAAAAACCAAAAAACAGCTAACAGTGAGTAAAGGCGTCACAGCATATTTCACTAAAGGCGATAATTCAGAAGCTCCGAGCGAGGCCTTACCGAGCGACGCTAACATGGCGGCAGGAGGTAGAGACGCACACCCGGAGGGCCTCGGAGTTTCGAAACAAGAGTTCCTTGATACAATAAAAGCATTAGAACGCAATATGGCCACAACCATGACGGAACTCTTAATGCCCATTAATTCGCAAATAACAGAGCTTAAGCAATCCGTGGCCCAAGTGACACAAACTGCCGAAATGACGGCAGAATCAACTATGATTTTGCAAGAGGACGCCAGATATTTTTACGAATGGGAAGAATGGAATACGGATAAAATTATAATGTTAGAAAATCAATTGAAAGCTAACAATATTAAATTTAGGGGGGTCCCGGAAGACAATGATCAGCCCTTAAACTTAAAAAGTTCACTTCAAGAATGGCTCTCCCCCTTATTGGAAATGGAACCTTCCACAGCCTCATTCATAGATACAGCTTATAGGGTGGGATCACTAAAAACACGCCAAACGAACTACCCCAGGGACATCATAGCTAAGTTCACAGACACCCAAATAAAGCAAAAAATAATGCGTCAAGCCAGGCAAAGCGGTTATTTAGAGTATAAGGGCTCAAAAGTACAAGCACTACAAGATTTATCATCTGAAACCTTAGCTCGCCGCAAAGCTCTCCACCCAATAACCTCTACGTTAAACGAAGCCAAAATTAGGTACCGTTGGGTGGCGTCGTACAAGCTACAGGTCTCCCACCAAGGCAACACCTTTCACGCCTCAGACATGAACTCAGGATTAAAATTACTACAAGATCTACAACTTCAACCCCCATCTGAGGAACCACCCGAAAATGTTCCCTCTCAACCACTACCCTCTGCGCATCGGTGGCAGACAGTGAGAGACAGACGTGAGAAGAGAGCCAAACTTACCTGATTTCCCTCATACATGCACTTAGCAAAACAGTTTGTGCCTTGCCCTCCAATTAATCAGTATTAGTTCAATTGTGTGTTTAGTTTAAAATTTTACCGTAGAAGTGTAGAAATATAGCAAATAGGCTTGGTTTGCAACAATTACAATTTTTTCAGTCCACAAGGGTATAAAGATTTAATCATAGTTAAAACCATATCTTTCTATATTTATAATTGTCTCTCTCATAATATTAATATAGTTACCAACTTTTAAGTTGTTCCACTCTCTCATCTTATAACTGAAGCACGTTTGCTTGCTGCAGGGGCAACACTATTTTTATTTCATATAGTTAGAACCACAGAAACAATGTGTTATAGTTATGAATTTTCAATAACTTGCCTTATTTTTATATTAAACATTGGGTAAAACTGAACCTTAAAGGGGTACAATAATCCCCTGACTTTTGTTGTTTGTTAATTGCCAAAGCTTGGGTAACCCATCACCTAAAACTTGTTAACTACTAGTAAGAAAAATTTTAGTTTATACTGGCAAAACAGACAGATCCATAGAAATAATGTGGCATGTGCATGAAATTTACATAATGGCTTTATTTTTGTAAGGGCCGCCTGGCAAACAACACACTGTTTAACCCATTATCCCAGAGATGTAAAACCAAGCCTATTTTCAACTTTTAATATGATGTTATTGGTATTGCATTGCCATTTCTAAATATAAATTTATAATGTTTTCATTGGGAGGGGCTCTGGGAGTTTTCTAGAAGTTCTGAAAATGCCCAGCCCAAATACTACCTTTTTATTTGATTTATTATGGTTAATTCTGAATATAGGGTCCCTAAGGAAAAGGGACAAAGGAGCTATTGGGTTAGCTCCGGTTCATACGTTTGTTCCTGCTACTGGTTCATTATATTATATAAAACTACTGGTAACCAATGTACTCATGCTCACCTCTAAGCGTTTAGTCCTGTACTTAAAAAGAATAGTGTCTTTGAAATCTCAATTATCTGATGCATTTTTATGTCTTATTTCACTATCAAGTTTGATGCTTTTCCTGTTCTATGGTATTTAAGCGTACACAGTCATCACAACTTGTTATCGGAGACATTATATGTTTTTATGCATGCTTTAAATTTTAATGATGGAATCCAACACTAAAATTCACTACCTCACACTTAATTGTAGAGGTCTGAACTCACCTATCAAACGAAAACGAATTTTGTCAGTGGTACTGAAACAAAGAGCCGACATCATTTTTCTACAAGAGACGCACTTAAAAGGGAATGTAGACTATGTATTCAAGTCAAATAAGTTTATTGCGCAAATCCAAGCTCAAGGCACCTCAGAATCCCGCGGGGTGGCAATATTGATACGCAAATCCGTCAAATTCCAAAGTATAAAAACTGAAATTGATCCTCAAGGACGCTTCATTTTTTTGAATGGCAAGTTCAATGGCAAACAACTTACCTTAGCGTCCCTTTATGCTCCCAATGTGGGACAGCTAACCTTCATTCAAGACACACTTCTATGCCTATCCCAATTTAGCGACAACCCATGCGTGATAGGCTGTGATTTGAACCACGCCCTGGACCACAACCTGGACATCTCGAGAGGCGCAAAGGCTAACTCACCGAAGTACTCCTCCCGGGCGAAGACCAATATGGCCCAACCAGCAAACATTTTAGCACTTGCAGGTTTAACAGACCTTTGGAGACTCCACAACCCGAGGTGCAGAGACTACACGTACTATTCACACAGATACCAAACGCATACTCGGATTGACTTTATCCTGGCATCGTCTTCTTTAGTTAGCTCCTTTTCAGAATCATCGATAGGATCAAGAATATGGTCAGACCATGCATGGGTCGAATCCCATATGAAACTACCAGAACAAAGAAACACCCAATACAATTGGAGATTGAACCCACAGCTTTTATTGTCAAAATCAATATCAGAGACCATCGAATCAGACATTAAAGATTACTTCAAACATAATAAGGAATGCGAAGCATCACAACAATCCATCTGGGATGCCCACAAGGCAGTAATTCGCGGGAAGCTCATAGCAACAGCATCAACCTACAAAAAAACAAAAGCACAGTTAATACAGGATCTTTTAACCAAAATTAAAACATTAGAAACTGAATATATGTCCACCTGTCACAAAAGGACATACAAACTGCTGCTTGCAGAAAGGAAGAAACTGGAGTCCTTAGAAGTATCACAGATACAAAAAAAGCTAGCCTATATCAAACAACGCTACTGGTTCAAAACACCACAATCAATCAAATTGCTAGCTTGGAAATTTAAAAAAAGACTATCTGACAACACAATACACGCTATCCGGAAACCCTCCGGTGAATCAGCTTTCAGCGACTCAGAAATATCAGAGACATTCCTTAAGTATTACCAAAAACTTTACTCCACAGAAAACCCTTTGCCACAAAACATCAGAACTTTCTTGCAACAGTACCCCTTGGACTCAGCATTATCCGAACAACACAAAAATTGGTTGGATGAACCCATCACCCCTCAGGAAATCCAATCTGTCATCAAACAACTGAAGAACAGCAAAACCCCTGGAAAAGACGGCTTTACAGCTGAATATTACAAGAAATTTGCTTCTCTACTAAGTGAACAACTAGCAAACACTTGTAACTATGTAATCGAATCAGGCACGATGCCACCATCCTGGAACGAGGCAAAAATAATCCTCCTCCTCAAACCTGACAAAGATCCAACTCCACCAAGCTCATACCGTCCAATATCACTCAACCAGGACTATAAAAAATTTTCCGCAACCATAGCAGCCAGACTCAACAAGATCATCCCACTCTGCATCCATACTGACCAAACTGGCTTCATCCCTAAAAGGGAGATAACGGATAATACCCGCAAAATATTGAATGCTATACAATACTCCAGACAACATAAAATAGACTCCTCCTTCATACTATCACTAGATATCGAAAAAGCATTCGATAGCGTGGAACCAAAGTACTTAACTGCCATTTTATCAGCAATGAATTTTGGTCCTAAGTTTTTGAAAATCATTGACACGATTTATAAATCTCCAACAGCCTGCATATCAGTAAACGGCATAACTACTAAAAACTTCGAACTGACTAGAGGCACACGCCAAGGATGCCCAGCTTCACCACTTCTCTTTGCTTTAACCATAGAACCCTTAGCAAATGCCATTAGGCTCAACAAACAGATCACTGGTCTCCATATCAACGGTAAACAACTAAAACTCAGCCTCTTTGCTGACGACATGTCTCTACTCCTTACAAACCCATCAAAATCCTTACCAGAACTATTCTCAATTTTGCAAGTTTTCGGAACAATTTCCGGCCTGAAAATCAATAGTACAAAAACCGCCTTATACCCGATAATACTTTCAGAGCCCCATCGCCTATATATCCGACGTAACTATGACATTATATGGATCAAAGACACCTGGAAATATTTGGGCATTAAAATACCGCTCAACCTTAAAGACCTGGCTAAAGTTAACTACAATCCTATAACTAAAATACTTGAAAACCTGCCCAAAATGCAATCCTCTCCGCTGCTGTCATGGATTGAAAAAATACAAACAATAAAGGTTTTTATATTCCCAAAGATGCTGTATTTGTTCCGCGCTATGCCCATCACCCTCCCAAGCTCAACGTTAGAACTCTGGAAAAATCTTATATTAAAATACGTATGGAACAAATCACGCCACAGAATAAACTATGCAACATTAACAAGGCCCAAGAAGCTGGGCGGATTTTCTTTGCCAAACATTTCACTTTACCACAAAACCACATTGGTCGGCCTTCTAAAACAGTATAATCCACACTACATTGCCGACTGGAAAGATATCGAATCAACCTACTTGAATAAAAATACCTTCCAGGAATCGTTATGGGAAATCAGCAACAAACGACCCCCAACTATACATCAAAATTTATTTTTAACCAACTCCTTCAAAATATGGGACAGTCTTAAAGTAACAATAACATCTAAACCATCGATACTCACCTCTTTCACGAGCCAATCATAGTTCCATCCTGGACAAACAAGCAACTCTTACAAGCTCTGGCGCTCCCTGAAAATGAACAGATTAATAGACATTAGTAAGCATTTTCGCCTACTTAGTAAACCAGACCTTGAAACGAAATACAATTGTTCCATAGATTGGTTTGAATACATGCAAGTGAAACACCTATGGGACACATTATACCCATCAGTAAAAGAAAAAGCACCACTAACTCTCTTTGAAAAACTATTAAATCAAGATAATCCCTCATATAAAGGCCAAATATCAAGCATTTATATGGAACTTTTGAAATTAATGAACAAAAAGACATTGACGTACCAATCTGCATGGAACAGAGACTGCAACTTCCCTACCGATGACCTTACGTGGGATATGGTGTGGTCATCACCCAGCATGCAATCCAAATCCCTGAATATTAGTGCCCTAGCTGCTAAGATAACATCCAGATGGTACTACACGCCACTACAATTGCATTATATTAATAATGCATATCCGTCCACCTGTTGGAGAGCTTGTGGAGAGGAGGCCTCGTACTTCCACTGTTGGTGGTCATGCGTAAAGATCAAGAATTTCTGGCTAAAGATCACGCAATCAGTGTCAGCAATAACCAAGGTTTCCCTTCCAATACAACCGGAACTCATCCTCCTGGATTACTGGCCAGAAGACGAAACTCCTAGATTGATGAAAGATTTAATATCCACAATGTTCATGGCAGCAAAACATGTAATAGCATCAAATTGGAAAAGCACAAACCTTCTAACCAAAAATCAATGGTATTCAACCTTATGGGAATATTATGCTATGGAAAAAATTGCTTATTCATTACCACCGAATAATACTCCTAAAAACCAGACCTACATGTATGCTAAATGGTTACCATTTATAGAAGCAACTTATAAAGACTATATTCCAAAAGGTACCATTCAGAAAAGGTACCTTGAGATAATAACTTTATTCTAAATACCAGTAGCAGTTTAGTTATGTTATTGGTTGTTGTTAATAGTTACAGGAATGTATTGACACTTGAAAGTAATATGACGTTTTTAAACTGTTTGTTATAAACCTTTAAAAATGAAAATAAAAAGTTTTAAAAAAAATATCAGTGACTGAGGTGTTGGATATATCCAGGCTTTCTAATCTTGGAAGTGAAGCCACATCAGCTAGATCTTCATTGTAAAAGAGAACATTGGCAATGCTCAAAGCACGAAGACCAGTCAATTGACTGAAGCACCTTTCATAGGGATCTTCCAATGAAAGAGTTAATGAGTTCAGCACAAGGCATTGGAGGTTCTGCTGGATCCATTTATTGCTGCCAAGTCCACTGACGATGTCTGTGATGGTAATGTCTGCATTCACCCCCGTAAGCATCAAGTTCCACCAGTTTATGGTGGCAGAATGCCTTCCAAAAAGCCACAGCAGATATTTTTGCTTTGCGAATACAAGCTCTTTTCAAGCGCATCTGGTTGCCTCGAAAAATGCCCACAGTTGCCTCATTCAACAGTCCTGTGGAAAAAGCAGTAACAGACCTATCAAGGCTATTGTTTTAAAATTGGAAGCAAGGACAGGGAGAAGATACCACAGCTGAAAAATTCCTCCCTCAGTTTTGGGACTGGGCCTTCTGAGCTGAAGAAAGGAAAGGTTTCCCAGAGGAGAAGGAAAAAGAGTAACTTGCATTGTTAATTCTGAGGTTGTCTTCTGTCTAGGCTTCAGGGTACTGGGAAACTGCAACAATGTCCTGGCTTCTGCTATGAAGATATGGAAAAATATATGACACTATGTATAATAGAAAAAAAAACTGTTCTTGTTGGGAATTCATATTTTCCTGATGATGCAAGGTGACCAGCAGATTGACTTTAATGTGGCCAACAGGTTACAGCTTTTCAGCAGGTAGACACTTGACCTGACTGCTTTCCTCCCCCATTACAGAGCAGACATCCACAACAGGGGAGGGGAAGGGAAAGGAGTTTGTAAGCCGCTCTGAGACTCCAAGTGAGTGAAGGGCGGGATATAAATCCAATCTCTTCTTCTTCAACATTCCACAACTTTTGATAACAAAAGATTACCTTGTTATCCTCTGGTACTGCTGACAATGGGTGAGATCAGTAAATAACTGAGATGGTAATTAAACATGTAGATGACCCTTGATTACTTTGACAGTGTATGTGCATGTTTCTACATGGATGTGAAGGTCTACTATGCAAGTTATATCTATTTTTGGCTCACTAGGATTGTAGTCTTTCTTTGAAAAGCTTCTTAGAACAATCTTAGCAAATTAAACTTCCTTCCTGGAGATTTGGGGTGGTGATTAAAAATTGTGCAGTTAGAGATTCTGTTCACTCTCTTATTTTGTGTCATTTCAATCAGTCTCTGCTCTGAAATCCACAATTATGTAGTTCTTTGAAATAAAGCAAAGCTTTGTATGTTTTCACCCATCTGTATCCAGGAAGTTTTGGGAAAGCTGTGAGAGAGGAATTTTGCTAACTGTCTCCAGTGTCCTCATCTTTGTTGTTACCTATAGTTAAGCCACATCCTTGATGTGTCAGCTTTTACTTTGGGTATTTCTCTTTTGAGAGAGAGAATTGTATCACATATACAATCAGGCAATTACTGTATTTAAAGGTTTTGAACTTATAAAATGGCACATGGAAGTTATATGGCCTCTGACTTCCAAGGCTATGTACTTAAGCGTTCTTAAGTGACTTCATTTGGTAATGAAAGGCTTTCTCATGCCCTGGGCTAGTTCAGTCATGAAGTATTGGGCATACCTTTTTCTGCTGTAAGCAAAATTTATGTCTTCCAGGCAAGGAGAGCATTTGATGGCTGATTACTTAGGAGGGCCTGTTGACTTCATTGTGTGATGAGTTAACTGTGATGTTCCCTGAAGTGCTGAAGACTACACTGGCTGATTTTTCTTTGTAGGTTTGGAAAGCAGGGTAAAAACTAGAATTTCAGGGAAAATATTATGCCTTTACACTAATTTCCCATTGGCTAAACATAATGTACAATAAGCTTCGTGAAAGAGAGATGAGTGAGACCTTTCTAACAATTGGAGTATTCTTCTTCTGTACCTTCCTAAAATATAGTGCATCTGAAAAGCTTGTTGTCGCTTAAGAAGCAAACTTGGCATACTAGATGTTGTGACCCTCCAAAACCATGAACATGGGGGGTATGCTATTCTGTCATGGTATAGAGACATAGATTCTCTCTTATTTTCAGTGCTGTAAATTATTTAAAAAGCAATGTTGAAGTGGACAGTTGGCCTCTGATGGTTACTGGTGCCATTTTTCTCTGTAAGAACTCTCTCATGTTACTACAACTTCTCCTATCTTAAAAAGGTTAGCATAAAAGATAATTACAATAGCAGTAAGATTCTTAATTTGCAGTTCCGTCATTTGGCAATAAGCCTCCCTTAACCCTTGGGAGATTATTTCAGAGTAAACATGCGTGAAATTCCATGTCCTGATATCAGTACTATAGTTGTGCAAACATCTGAATGGGACAGAGACTTGCTGTTTGGTCCAAGCTATTAAAAGTATTTATGCAAAGTAGTCAGGTCATTTTATTTATTTGCTCTATATTCCATCTTTCTTCCTGATGGGGGCCCAAAGTGTCTTACATCATTTTCTTCTCCATTTTATTATCACAACAATCCTGTGAGATAGGCTGGCCAAAGTGAGAGACTGGCCCAAGGTCACCCATTGCACCTCTGTTTTGCTTCCTGCCTGGATAGCCTCTGATTGGTGATTTAGAATATCTGCCTTTAGTGACAGTAGTCATATGTATAGCCAGCTTATTGGTTAAAGTTCATGGAAGACCACTTGACTTCCTTTTGTGGCAGGAAGGTGCTGGAAGTTGATAGGGAATCATGAAGCAGGAAGGGGTCTCCTGCACCTCAGTGAGTGAATCCCTTTGTAGACCATTGTTAGATCGCATTGGTAATGGTTTTCCGTCAGTTGCTGTAATATGCAAGTGAGTTATATCACCAGCCTCTTGTTATTCAGCAACAGAAATACCTAGACCATTGTTCGTTGATCTCTTTAATGAGTGTTTGGATTTGCTTCCTTGGCTGTTTTCTTTATTACCAGATATTACTAAATAAAGAAAACAGCCAAGGAAGCCAAGGATTACTCCCCAGTACACAAAAACCTTCCTAACATTCTTTTTAGTTGACTGTCTGACTTTACTTGCTTATCAAATTTAACTGCTATTTCTGGTCTGATATATCCTGTTTTCCTGCTTTACTCCTGTTAAGCATATTGCATGCTTTGTTGTTTACCTATGAAAATAATTACATCATAAAAATCTAGCTCCTGGTATCTTTTGCAAGAATGCATCACCCATACCGTTATAATCACTGCTGTTCTGGAACTTGATTTTCTTGAATGTAAAATATTATTTCAGAGATTTTTTTTTCAAATGCAGATGATTAAATCCTCTGCAACTTTAGACTTTAAACATTAGGCAACTATCCCGGGATTTATATGGCAATAGAAAGAATTAGCAACACAGTTTGCTTCAGTTTTACATAAAGGGAAGTTGTTGATTTTTTGCCAGCTGGCTAGTGGGAAATGGGGGTGTCATTTTCCCTGTAATGTGACTTCTTTCTTTTTAAAAAATTAACTTTGTGTTTTTGTGACACAAAAAGCTCCAAAAGCCGTCATGCTGTTGCTAGTACTTGGCAGAGCAGAATCCTAAACTAGTTCATTGAACCTTGGCCCCCTTAAAAGCCCCTTGCTTTGTCTACTTGGCAAAAAAGCAGCAGCAGCAGCAGAAGAAGAAGAAGCATGGTTGCACAGTTACGTTGCTAGACGACAAACAGGCAGCGTTTTGCCCATTTCAGTTTGAATGAATAGCTTCAGTGTGGGAGTGAGCTGGGGGTATTCTGGTAGAATGTTGGCAAATCACCAAAGGCTTGCTGGAGGAGAAGAAGATGGAGCCAGGATGCCGCTGCCGCCACTGCTCCTAACATTTGGCCCTCTTGTTTGGCATTAGTTTTATGAGCACTTCGGGTCCTTTGTGCTTGCCCTGTCTTTTGGTTTGCCTTGCTTTCCCCCTCCCTGTCCCTTTTAAGATTTTGGTTCTCACATTGTGCCCTGGGATGGTTTCTCAGGAGTATCCTGAATTAATCCTTTCCTTTCAAGATATCCTCTCTGAAAATGTGGAAGGACACGCTTCAGTACTGAAATTGCAATGTTAGTGGGTGTCACTATGACCGTGTTATTGGAACTAAGGTGATTGGTCCTCAGCCATACCACTTTTCAAATCTGTTTGTCTTGAATAGCTCCTTTCTTGTGCACCTCTGATGAATGCATACTGTTTGGCCAACAAAACTATAGATGTAGCTCTTTAACAATGATTGTTTGAAGCATCACAATGACTTTTGTTTAAAGTATACTCTTCAGTTGACTAATACATTCATTGCTCAGGATGGAAAAGAAGATCATTTGTGCTTTGAACAGTGGTGGTGATCAGTAGCATCTTATATGGCAGCTACCTCTTTGCAATTTGTTTAACTTTTGAATAAACCATTTTTAAGGGGATAAGGTCAGAGGGTCTTAAACACAGCTCTCTCAGACCGGTATCGTTTTCTGAGACCATAAGTATTGAGGACAATTTCTATGTGTTCTACATGAACAATATAGCTAGGTGCATTTCAAAGGTATAGCAATCTATATTTCATTAGAAACAGAGCGCTCTTCTGGAACTCATTCCTTCAGTTGCATCTCTATGGCATGTGCTATAAAGTTGCTGCAAGAATGATGTAGGTATTTAAAATGAACTTTGTTGCATATGATTATGTGGTATATACCTTAAGTCTATGTTGTGCCAATATTTGTTTCCTCTCTGCTTAGGACTTTTCAGAAGTGGAGAAAAGAGATCCTCAGGAGCTAGTTGGTGAGTATAAATGAAACTATAGCATGTGTGTTCTTGTCTACATAGAAATTTCTTCCTCTTCTTGGCAGCTGTACATACAGCAATTAGTACTATGTCAAATTTTAGGAGGTCTGATTTTTCGCTGCAAACGTAGCTATAGGGAGGGACACCATGAAATTAAAAGATGCCTGCTCCTTGGAAGGAAAGCGATGGCAAACCTAGACAGCATAATAAAAAGTAGAGACATCACCCTGTCAACAAAAGTCCGTATGGTCAAAGCAATGGTATTCCCAGTAGCAATATATGGCTGCGTGAGTTGGACCATAAGGAAGGCCGAGCGCCAAAGAATAGATGCTTTTGAATTATGGTACTGGAGAAGACTCTTGAGAGTCCCTTGGACTGCAAGGAGATCAGATCAGTCAATCCTAAAATAAATCAACCCTGGCTGTTCCCTGGGAGGCCAGATACTGACGCTGAAGCTCAAATACTTTGGCCACCAAATGAGAAGGGAGCACTCACTGGAGAAGACCCTGATGCTGGGAAAGATTGAAGGTCAAAGAAGAAGGGGATGGCAAAGGATGAGATGGTTAGACAGTGTAATTGATGCAACAAACATGAAATTGAGCAAACTCCAGAGCACAACAAAAGACAGGAGGGCCTGGCGTGATGTGGTGCATGGGGTCGTAAAGAGTCAGACTTGACTGTGCAACTGAACAACAACAACAATTTTTGATCTGCCATCCAGTTGCTGTTTGAGAGGGGAGAGGGAACTTCTCCCCTTTGGTTAGGCAAATGGACTGAAGTTTCCTTTGATGGACATCAGTAGCACATTTTCTCATTGAAACGAAGTCCATGCAGAAGAAGGTAATCCACATTTGTACACAGGTATCATTCCACCACAAGAGATGCACATCCCAGTGCATGAAAGCATCAGCCCTGTCATGTATGCCCCCATGAAGATTTTTGCATCATTTTGTCAAAGAATATGAAAAAGTGGGACTCATGTCAGAGGAGGCAAAAGTATGTCTAGAACAGGGATGTCGAACTCATTTGTTACGAGAGCCAGATCTGACATTAATGTCACTTTGTCAGGCTGGGCCATGTGTGCCATAAAATGTAACACAAGGTACCAGAGATATAAACTTTATAGAGGTGATTTCAGATGCCAAATGGATTATGTGTGATATGCAGAGGGGTAGTAGGCATGGAGATATCCGCACTGGTAATGAGACAGGGAAGCAGGAAGATTCTCAGTTTGGTCCAGGAGGATTTCAGTCTAAGAGGATGCAAAGAATAAATGGAAATAGATCTGAAGAAGTGAGCAGTGACTCACAAAAGCTCATACCCTACCATAAATTTTGTTAGTCTTTAAGGTGCTACTGGACTCCTACTCTTTCTGCAGCTATTAGAAACTGCAACATTCAAAAAACAGTGGGGGAACATTTTAACCTTCCAGGATATTGAGTTGTTGACCTAAGAGCAGCAGTTCTCTTACGAAGAAATTTCAAAGGGAGATTAGAGAGACTACTGAATTGCAACTGGTAATGATGCTCAAGACAACGTGTCTTCGTGGGCTGAATTGAGACCTAGATTTCTTCTCTTGTTGCGAATCCCTGATATTGTCATTTGGTGTCTGAAATCACTTCACTCTCCAAGATATAAGGACAGACACATTCTAGCTGTACCTGAAGAAGTAAGCAGTGACTCATGAAAGCTCATGCCCTGCCACAAATTTTGTTAGTCATTAAGGTGCTACTGGACTCTTGCTCCCTTCCATAATAAATAATGCAAGTTGTGCTGTTAGGTTTCTCCCCCACCATCTGTTAGAACTAGAAAGGGGGATCTCTCCAAGTGTCATGGGACTCTCTCTCTCTCTCTCATGCTTGCTCTGACTCTTTCCCTCTCTCTCTGAAGAAGTGTGCAGGCACACAAAAGCTTATTCCTTGAATAAAATGTTGTTGGTCTTAAAGGTGCCATGGGACTTTCCTTTTCTCTTTCCGTATCCCTCCCTTCCTCCCCAAAGGAGGGGGGAGAAGCCCTCAGCCAATTGAAGGAAAGGAAGCTTGGCCCTCTTTCTCTCCCCTGGAAGCAGGGAGCTGGAGAGAGCTGGGCAAAAGTGATCTGTAATGCTGGAAGCAGGAGGGAGCCAGTTGCTCATGGGCCGGAGGAGCCCTGCAGGGGGTGGTTCTGGCCCACAAGCCATATGTTTGACACCCCTGGTCTAGAACATGCCTTCCTCTCACTCAGTTATGTGCTTGGCAGTAAGATACAATCATGCACCATCTAATAATATGATAATTATTGTATAGTAAATGTTAAATAACCCCCCTTCTTTTCACACTTTCACAAACACTTCAGACAAGTCAATATAATTCATATATAACATTTCAGTAGCTTCTATCTTTTGTTCCCAGTTATTAAACAAAGTATGAATAATAAGCTTTCCATTTCTCTTGGAATTCTTTTATCAGTCTTTTATTTACATTAGTTTTGCCACTACAGCGTAGTCAGCTAATTTGTCTTTCCAGCCCTCTTGGCTTGGGCACTCTTCTGCTTTCCATTTTGTTACAAATGTAACTCTGGCCACTATTCTCAGGTAAAATACCCAGTAACATATTCTCAGCTTTCATAGTAAATTTGTCTTTAAGAATTTTCTGGGTTTCTGCATGTATTTCGTTCCAATATTTCTTTGTCTTATTGCATGTCCACTACATATGGTAAAAAGTGCCATCCACCTCATTTTTATTGCAGACATTCTTCCCAACCATGATATTTTTAATTTGGACCATCTTTCTAAGTCCTTTTGTATCTTCGTCCATGCTGTTTTGTAATTATCTTTGAATAATGCATTGTTTTGTCCAATCAAATTTATTCCTAGATATTCAACTGGATTTGATGTTGTTACACATTCTGTTGTCTTTCTGGTATTTTCCTCTTTCTGCTTTGTTAGAAATTTTCTAATTATTTTCATTTTTTCCCCCTGTTGATTTTATAACCCAAAAAAGACCCAATTTTTCAATTTGTTCTGTTACGTTGCATCGACAGGTGAGGATTTAAAATTATCGGGACCACATAATCAGCATAATTTTTCATTTTAAATTCTTCTTCATCCACTTCCAGTTCTTTAATTTTTATGTCTTGTCTGATCTTAGCAGCTAGCACTTCTAATGCAAGAATATATAAAAGTGGGAGCAGTGGGCCACCTTCACATGTTCCTTTTTCAATTTGGTATCCTTCAATTAATGCTGCATTTATTAAAATCTTTGCATGCTGCTTTGTGTAAATGCTCTGTATCCAATTCATAAATCTTGAGCCACAGTTCATATATTGTAGTGTTATTAATAAAAAAGACCAGATCATATTATCAAATGTTTTTTCAGTGTCTAAAAACATAAACCCTGCTTTCTTCCCTTCTTTTTCACAAATGCTGTTGCATTAGTCACAAAACATACATTATCTTTCATATGTCTCTTTCGTACAAAACCAGTCTGGTCTGTATGAATTAATTTATTTGTATATTTCCTTAATCTTTCTTGACATTATTGAAGTAAAAAGTTTATAGTCTCTGTTGAGTAATGAGATAAGGTCTATAAGACTGTGGTAATGTTAAATCATTGCCTTCTTTATGTGTCAGTGTCATAAGTGCCTCTTGCCATGATGAAGGCAATGCTTTCTCTTTGCTTGTTTCATTCATAACTTTCTGCAGTGATGGTATTAGTTTTTCTTCCAGGCATTATAATATATTGCTGTTATATCTGGGCTTGGCGCTTTGTCTTTTTTCAATTTCTTTGTAACTTGTGAGATTTCTTGGATCGTAATTGTTTGATTCAAAATGTCCCTATGTTTTCTTCCTGTTGATGTTATAACCTGAAAAGGATCCAAACTTGTCAAATTGCTCCATTACGTGTTGAAAAGATTGTTGGGGGTTCAAAATTGGGGGTTCCTTCCTTCCTTCCTTCCTTCCTTCCTTTCTTTCTTCCTTTCTTTCTTTCTTTCTTTCTTTCTTTCTTTCTTTCTTTCTTTCTTTCTTTCATTTGCATAACTCTTTAGTTTAAACTCCTCTCCTACTACTTTAAATCCTTCAATTCTGGAATCTTGTCTAATTTTAGAAACAAATATTTCCAACACAGGAATGAAGAGGTGGAGAGAGTGGGCATCCATTTTATATTTTAAATCCATTTGTCAAAACCCCATTGATTAAAATTTTTGCATGTCGTTTAGTTTAGATATTCTGTATCTAATTCAAAAATCTGGAACCACATTTGAAATATTGCAACCAAGATTATTTCAAAAAAATTAACTACTCAAGAAGAGGAAGAGATTAAGAAAATTTCAGGATGTGACATAACAAATAATCTAGTCAAATATTTTGGAATATATCTCATGGGACAGAATGATACATTATTTAAGGCCAGTTTTTTCTTAAACAGTGTGCCAGATATCATCCAGGTTTATTTGCATGTCATAAATGTTTCTGGGGGGGGTTTAAAAAAAAACTTAATTTCTTCTGAATCTTTTTCTTAATTGCTTAATCTCAATTAAAGTTGTTTTATTTAGCATTTTATGCTGTTCTTCCAGAATTTGAATTCCTTCCTTCCTTCTTTCCTTCCTTCCTTCCTTCCTTCCTTCCTTCCTTCCTTCCTTCCTTCCTTCCTTCTTTCTTAGGCTATGGCTATTAGATTTCATCTTATATAAGCTTTACTGACTTCCCATATTGTTGCTATGGGAATATCACCTGTGTTATTTTATCTAAAAAATTCTTCTATATCTTTTTTACATTTTTACATTGTATCTTCTTGTAATAGAAGATTGTTGTTTAGTCTCCATCTTCCTCTTCTAACTTTGCTTTCTTGCCAAATTGCTACTAACAAATTGTGATCTGCAAATATATTTGGTTGAATCTTAACACTCTGAACATTTATAATTAAAGTTTTGGATATCCAGCACATGTTGATTCTAGAATATGTTTGGTGTCTATCAGGAAAGAAACTGTAGTCTCTAATATTCAGATTTTTGATCCTCCAGGCATCTTCTAGTTGTAGCATTTCCATGTAATTACAGACATTCTTGGGGAGTTTACTCCCTTTAGTTTTTTGTACTTGTCTTTTTTTGAATCTATTACTCCATTCATCTCTCCAAAAATAATTATCTCTCCTTGACAGTCCAAAGTGGATTGCAAAGGTTTTTTTTATAGAATTTTACTTTTGCATTACTTGTGGCATATATTGTTGCTACTGTATAAATCTTGCCTTCTGTGAGTCTTATTTTCAGAATTCTCTTAAATCTTCTTCGTGGTCTCTGTGCATCACACCTCTGGGATAAAGTGTGCCTGCACCAATCCCGATCAGTAATCTTCAAAGCCAAACGGATTTTCGTGCCAGCTCCCCGGTCACATGCACACCCCACTGTGCATGACCCGGGGAGAGGCACAAGGATCCCGCCAGTTCTCTTCTGACCACTGCGTCGTGAGGATCCCTTCTCCGCTTCGGTCGGTAGTTTACTTTTCCTCTTGGAAAGCCTTCGGACTGATTTTTCTCCTAATTCTTGACTACGGACTGTGACTCGTCTTCGTCTTTTGGACTTCCCTTCTGTTTTTTCCTCCCGTTCGGCCTATGGCCCAGCGGTGGAGGTTCTTCAAACGCTGTCTGAAGTGCGGCAGTAAGATAGCACCCCCGGACAAACACTCACTTTGTTTGCTGTGCCTGGGTGAGTCGCACCGAGTTGACTCCTGCTCCAGCTGTGTCGTTTTTTCGAAGCAGACCCGCAAGAACCGAGCGGCCAGACTTCGAGTGGCTTTACTGGAATCTGCATTGTCTCCGAACATGTCTTCAGCCGACGTTTCGGGAGCCTCACCATCAGCGCCGACGTGTGAGAGTTCTGCTCAAAGTAGTCAAGGATCAGATCCTGGTTGGTTAACCACAGTTCTTTATTTCCAATCTCTACATTAGTACAGCATCTCGGATTATTGTCAGAGATGAGACAGATTATACAAGCGGGTCTATTATACCATTCCAAGGAGTTTGAATTACCCATAGGTAGCCAATCCCCTTAAGGGAAAATTGGCGGGCAAAAAGGTGTCCAGACCGTTTGGTTCTCACAGGAAAAGAGTGAGGTGTTAAGCAGTAAATTTCCTCTCCCAAACCAGACCCCTCAGATGTTACCAGTTCACATAACAATCAATGGCCTCAAGGTTTTTGCATGTGATAAGAGATGAGAGGCATCCTCCCTTGAAGTTCCTGCCGGAGCAGCTGGAATGCGGAGGCAGAGATGTGAGGCCTCCTTGTTCTCATAATTCATGGATGTCACCCTCCCGGTCTGGACAAGCATCATTACATTACAGTTACATGGAGTCCCAGTACACAACAGTTATATAGGAAAACGAAAGGCATACATACTGAAAGGCCTGATTAATATAATGTCTGAATTAGCAGATTCTGACACACTGGCCTCCTCATAATTAACTTCACCTAGCTTTATCAGGAAACATTTTGTGAAATAGTTTCACCAGTTTGGGAGCATGAACATTTTCTGAGCGAATCCATTCATTATGTTCCGGGCCGAAATCAAGCCATCTAACTAAGTAATATAATCGGCCTCTTCTCATTTTGGAATTAAGGATTTCAGTTATCTCAAAGTGAGGGGCCCCCTCCTTCATCAGTGGAGGAGGAGCTGGAGGAACTGGATGCCAGGCATTCGGCCCAGGATCTTTCTTCAGTAGGCTGAAATGAAAAACAGGGTGCACAGAACTCAGTGATTTAGGCAATTCCAGTTCAAAAGACACATCTGATATTTTACGCAACACCTTGTAGGGCCCAACATATTTCCATCCCAGTTTCCTACTGGGCTGCAAGCCATGGATATTTTTCATGGAGAGGTAGACAGAGTCCCCTGGCTGGAGATCCCAGCCTGCCGCTCGTCCTCTGTCAGCATATTTTTTATAATCTTCTTTTGCCTGGTCCAGTGCTTTGGCTATCAATGGCCAGGAGTCTTGCAAAGTAGTCCACCAACTTTTAAAATCTGATGGGGAGGCATTGGGTTCATTCTCGATGGTAGGCAATGGTTTCCCTTCAAAACCTCCCACCGCCATAAAAGGAGAGACTCCCGTGGAAGAATGCACAGCGTTGTTATAACTATATTCCGCAAATGGCAACAACTCCACCCAGTTGTCTTGGTGATAATTGGCATAGCATCTCAAAAATTGTTCCAAGATATGATTAGTTCGCTCGGATTGGCCATCGGTTTCTGGGTGGTAACCCGAACTCAGCACGGGTTCTATGTCCATCATTTTTAGGAGCTCCCGCCAGAAGTTGGCAACGAATTGACTGCCCCTGTCGGATACCACTCTTTTCGGAAAAGCGTGTAATTTTATCACGTGGTTAAAGAAAGCTTTGGCCATTCCCTTGGCCGTGGGCAATTGCTTGAAGGGGGTGAAGTGAGCTTGCTTTGAAAACGTGTCTACCACCACCCAAATAACCGTCTTCCCTTGGGAGGGGGGTAGATTAGTGATGAAGTCCATAGCTATGGTTTCCCAGGGGCGAGAAGGGGTGGGTAAAGGGTGCAGTAGTCCCGGAACCTTCCCCCCCCCCGTTTTTTGCACATTAAGCAAGTTTGGCAAGCCGAGACGAAATCGGAAACGTCTCGGCGCATGCGCGGCCACCAAAACTGACGCTGAATTAAATTAAGCGTTTTTAGGAATCCAAAATGTCCTGCTAGTTTGGAAGAGTGGCAGGCCAGCAATATATCTTTACGTTTGTTCAGTGGCACCACCAGTTTGTCTCCATGGAACCAGCACTGGCTTTCTTTCTTCGAGCATTCCCCCAAAGTCTCTAATTCTTCCACTTCCTCGGGAGCATACTCCCCCCCCCAATCACAAGCCCCGATGTCCAACTGCGTTTTCTTGAGTTGGCTCCGAGTAACTACTGCCCCTCCTAATTGCTGGGGGGAGAACATGGAATCAAACACATCTTCCTTTACACTCTCATGTTGGGGCAATCTGGATAGTGCGTCTGCCAAGGAGTTGGCTTTCCCAGGGAAATGCTTAAGTACAAAATTAAACTTGGAAAAGAAGTCTGCCCACCGCAGTTGTTTGGCATTGAGAGATCTCTGCGTGCGCAACGCTTCTAGGTTCTTATGATCAGTCCAAATTTCGAATGGGGCTTGCGCGCCCTCCAGCCAATGCCGCCATGTAGTGAGCGCCAATCTAATAGCCGCCGCTTCTTTGTCCCAAACAGACCAATTTCTCTCCGTGTCATTAAATTTTTTCGAGATGTAAGCCAGGGGGTGTAACTTCCCATCCAGCCCGCTTTGTAGTATGGCCCCCCCATGGCTACGTCCGACGCGTCTACATGGATTATAAACTCTTTGGTCTCATCTGGGTGGGCTAAGATGGGCTCGGAAGTAAAGAGAGTTTTTAAGGTTTCGAACGCCCCTTGGCACTCCCCGTTCCAGGCAATCCGTTCCCCTGGCTTTCCCGCCTCGGGCCCCCTCCCCTTAGTTTTCAGCAGGTCTGTGAGGGGAAGGGTGATCGTTGCAAAGTCTTTAATGAAGGTTCGATAGAAGTTACAAAATCCTAACAGGCTTTGTAATTGTTTCCTTGTTCGCGGAGCCTCCCACTGCACCACTGCCTCCACTTTTGCTGGGTCCATTTCCAGCCCCCTCTGAGAGATGCGATAGCCCAGGAAGTCTACTGACTCACGATGGAACTCACATTTCGATAGCTTAACATAAAGCTGGTTTTGCAGCAAGGTAGAAAGGACTTCTCGGACTAGTTTCACGTGCTCTTTCTTATCAGTAGAATAGATCAAGATATCATCTATGTAACATAACACCCCTTTAAACAAGTGTTTGTGTAATACTTCATTGATCAAACTCATAAAGACCCCAGGCGCGCCACTTAAGCCGAACGGCATCACTAGGTACTCAAATTGCCCCAGGGGTGTGTTAAAGGCAGTCTTGGGCTCGTCTCCCTCCCTTATGCGCACCCTGAAGTAGGCATCCCGCAGATCCAGTTTGGTAAACACTTTCCCTTTAGCTGCTTCCGTTAATAAGTCCTTTATTAAAGGAAGGGGGTAGGCGTTAGTAGTGGAGACGGCGTTCAGTCCCCTATAGTCCGTGCACAGTCTCAGACCCCCGTCTTTCTTTTTCCGGAATAACACGGGGGCGGCAAAAGGGGACTTGGCTGGTCGGATAAAGCCGCGCGCCAAGTTTTTGTCCAGGAACTTTCGCAACTCTTCTCGCTCTAAAGGGCTCATGGAATAAAGCTTCCCCTTAGGGAGTTTCTCGCCCGGGAGTAGCTCGATGGCACAGTCCGACAATCGGTGGGGGGGTAATTCATCCACCTCGGTTTCGCTGAATACCTCCAGCAAGTCTCTATACTCCTTGGGCACCAGGGTGGGGGTAAGGGCAAGCGCGGTGGGTTGGGGAGGAGGGGTCGGCGGTCCCGGGCCCCATTCCAAGTCCCATCTATGCGTGAGGCACCGGTCATCTATCCAAGAGATCTTCCCTTCACTCCATTTAATGTAGGGGTCGTGCGAACCAAGCCAGGGGCTTCCCAACACCATGGGGAACTGCGCATTTGGGGTAATGAAGAAAGCTCGCTTCTCCCAATGTTCCCCCGTCCCCAGAATCAGGCTCTCGGTTTCCGCTATGCACTCTTCCTTCATCTCCGACCCATCCATTTGAGTAAATTTTAACGGCTCTGCCAGCGGGGTCACCTTTGGTCCCAACCCTTCCACTACCAAAGGGCTAATTAAGTCCCGAGCACAGCCAGAGTCAATTAAAGCGCGGACCCTCATATGCGTGCCCGATCCCGGGGTCACCACAGTCACTACCATATACAATAGGGGGCCAGGGATGCTCACCGGAGATGGCGCTTCTTGGCGGGGGACCTGCAGCTCTGCGCCGCTCACTGCAGGCCGTTGGAGTTTCCCGACATCTGCGTTTCCATCAGCTCCAGCTCCCCTTGTTCGCTCGCGGCTCCCTCCAGCTGCAGCGCCCGGGGTTTGATCGGGGTCTTCCCTCGGCTAGGAGTGCTCTCCGCCACCGGCGTTGAGGTCTTCGGCCCCTTCCCTCCTCCTCTTGGGCACATTGAGGCGAAGTGGCCACTCTCCCCACATTTCATGCACAGCCCTTGTCGAAACCTGGCATCTCGGATGTCTTGTACGTTGGGCCGTGGTTTCGCTCTGGGTGCTGCTTTGCTGGCTGCCGTGGCCGAGGTTCCCATCTCGATCAGGGTAAATCTTTCTTCCATGTCGGTTGCTGCCCTCATCCAGGTAGCCAACGTGCCCGGACGGCCCCCCAGCAACACCGTCTCGTAGATCTCGGGGTTAAGGCCCTCCCAGTACTTCTCCATGAAGAGTTCCTCTGGCCAGCCGTGGATTTTAGCCGCGATGCGCCGGAACTTGTCGGTGTAATCCCTCACGGTGGATCTCCCCTGGAACAACTTCCGCAATTGGTTCCGGGCCTTTTCCTCACCCAGAGGGTCTTCAAATTGATGTCGAAGGGCCCACATGAAGTTGTTCAACGAACGCAGCTCAGGTCCGGGGGCATCGTGTAGGCTCACATACCAGTCGCTGGCGGTGTCTTTCAGCTTGGACCCGATGTAGCCAATCCGTTCCCTCTCGGTGGGATAGAGATGCCCCCAGCTGTCCAGGAACCGCTCTATCTCCAACATGAAAAAACGCAGCTTCTCTGGGTCCCCATCGAAAGTAGTCGTCAAAGGGTCGGACGGGGCTGGGCGGACGGCTGGGGCGGCCGGGGCCAGGGCCGGTGCTGGGGCGGGACCTGGCACCGGAGGCGGGACGACCGGCGGGGCCGGCTGCACCGGTGGCACGGGCGCTTGAGGCTGAATCGGGACCCCTCCAGGAGCTGCCGGCGGTTGCTGAACCCCTATCCCCGGGCCGGGGAGGGCTCCTTGCATGACCCTCATAGCGTCGCGGAATTGGTGCTGGAGATCGAGGGCCAATTCTCGTAGTTCTGCGGTGAGTTGGAGCCGTAGCTCTCCCATCATCTGGTCCAGTTGGGGCATCTGGTCCCCCCGGTACGGATCGGGCCCATACGGACCTGTCCTCTCTCCTTCGAAGGGCGGGCGACGCGGCTCTCCTCTGTAGATCGGCTCGCAGTCGTCTCCCAGGTAGCTCGGTCTCCCTCGATCGAGCGGGTCGCCAGGGAACGAAACCCGTGCCCCTTTCCGGTCGTGCACCCACGAATCCACGGTCCCACGACCGAACTGGCTCCAAGCGTACTTGGAGGTCCCGCTCTGACGAGGAGGTAGGCGCGGGATGTAGTGAGCCCCCTGAATCGTAGTCACCGGCATGTCTGGGGCCCCTCCGCCGCCTCCACCACCGTTCCCCGGGTCCGTCGGGGTGGCGGGGACATCTTCGGGTGTAGGGATGGGGACCGTGTCGTCGTCTGACATGGTCAGGAACGGCTAAGTCCCAGTCACAGATCTCTGACAATCTGTGAGAGTTCTGCTCAAAGTAGTCAAGGATCAGATCCTGGTTGGTTAACCACAGTTCTTTATTTCCAATCTCTACATTAGTACAGCATCTCGGATTATTGTCAGAGATGAGACAGATTATACAAGCGGGTCTATTATACCATTCCAAGGAGTTTGAATTACCCATAGGTAGCCAATCCCCTTAAGGGAAAATTGGCGGGCAAAAAGGTGTCCAGACCGTTTGGTTCTCACAGGAAAAGAGTGAGGTGTTAAGCAGTAAATTTCCTCTCCCAAACCAGACCCCTCAGATGTTACCAGTTCACATAACAATCAATGGCCTCAAGGTTTTTGCATGTGATAAGAGATGAGAGGCATCCTCCCTTGAAGTTCCTGCCGGAGCAGCTGGAATGCGGAGGCAGAGATGTGAGGCCTCCTTGTTCTCATAATTCATGGATGTCACCCTCCCGGTCTGGACAAGCATCATTACATTACAGTTACATGGAGTCCCAGTACACAACAGTTATATAGGAAAACGAAAGGCATACATACTGAAAGGCCTGATTAATATAATGTCTGAATTAGCAGATTCTGACACGACGGCCCCGGCATCGTCTCCGACATGGAGCACCATCGGTACCGAGAAACTGGCACCGAAACGACCGCTCCCTTTGCCAGACACTCCTGCAAAGAAACGCAGAGAGGACAAAGAGGACAAGGGCAAGCTGAAGCACAGGAAGACTCCTAGTGTCAACGCATCCTGTGCCCGACTTGGCCCAGCTCAGGCCCGTATAGCTTGACCCTCCCAGTCGTGAGCGATCCAGGGGCAGTTCAACCTCCCCGATGCCGCGACCCATCCAGCTGATGGATTCCGATCTCGACATCGACCTGACCCAGGTCCCTCGAGACAGCCCTGAGCCTGGGACAGACCAACTCCCGGCATCGAGAGTGAATCGAGACGCGTCCTCCATACTCTCCGGCGCCGTGGGACACTCGACAGTGGAGATACCTCTATGGCTCCTACCCTCCGCCTCCGCAATGGTATCCTCCCAAATGGGACCGTCAATCGACATCGTCCAGAGTCTCTCGATGCCGAGATCCGCCGGCCCCAAGACCGACACCGACTCCGACACATCTGCCGTCCGACGCCGATCGTCCCCCTCTTCACCTATCGCAGGACCCATCGAGCTTGACCCCACTGTCACCATCGGAACCCTCCGAGAGATCGATACCGGAGTCTTCAGCCTCCTCCGCCTTGGGCGATGAATCGCCCCCTCGTCCATCTCCTCATGTCGCTGATGACCTTCCGATCTCTCCCTCTGAGGACGTAAAGTCCTATGGAGAGCTGATTAAGCGTATGGCACATACATTAGCCTTGGCTACGGTCCAACCAACCCCGACTGCTATGGACTCTGTCTTCGACATCGTCCAGATGGATACCTCCACTGCAGTAGCCCTGCCTCTCGTTTCGGTCCTCCTGAATACAACCAAGGAATCCTGGGTGCATCCCTCCTCTACCCCTATCTCTAGTAAGAGATTGGACCACATGTACAAGATCCAGGAACCGGGAGCTGAGTTCTTGTTTGTCCATCCTAAACCGAACTCGGTGATTGTGACCCCCTCGGCAAAGGGCCGCAGTGGACATTCTTCCCCTGTAGATAAGGAGGGGAGGAAACTGGACTCTTTTGGCAGGCGTTTTTATTCTGCTGGTGCATTGGGCATAAAAACAGTAAACTACACGGCCTGTATGAGCAGGTATCAATACTCCCTCTGGGAGCAAATGACCGCACTCCTTGCCCATCTCCCTGAGGACAAGCAGCGTCTCGCCAGGAAGATCCAGAAAGAGGGCATGACCCTGGCAAAGCATCAGCTCACCGCCTCCAAACACTCCGCAGATGTAACTGCTAAGACACTCACATCGGCAGTGTCTCTCAGGCGCCACGCCTGGCTGAGGTCGACTTCTCTTCCCCAGGATACAAAATCTCTATTGGAGGACCTTCCCTTCAAGGGCAAAGGTCTCTTTAGTTCCACGACGGATACCGTCCTCCATGAACTAGATAAGAGCATGAAGACGTCCTGCAACCTGGGCGCCTCACAGCCCAAACCGCAGAAGCAGAGGTCATGGCAGAGATCCTGGTCCAAGAAACAATCACAGAGATCTCCCACTGAACCCCAATGGCAGAGGTCTTCCTCCTCTCCCTATCAACAGAAGCCGTATGGACATAAACCCCGCTTCCCAGCTGCTTCTGCCTCTAAGTCGAAACCTCCCAAGCTGAACAAACAGAGTCTTTGACTCCTGTCTCCGCTCCGGTCCTCCCACCCGCCTGTCACCCTTCCTACCCGCATGGCAACGCATCACTTCCGACAAGTGGGCCCTCTCCGTCATTGCCAAGGGTTACCGAATAGAATTTTTCCAGATCCCTCTGGAGTCTTATTTTGTCATCACCCCTCCCTCCGACACCCTGTCGTCAGAAGTCGAAGCCCTCCTGTCCAAAGGTGCCCGTTGGTCACCTACAGCAGGGTTTTTACTCCCGCTACTTCACGGTACCAAAGAAGGATGGCGGGCTCCGTCCCATACTGGACCTTTGGAACCTCAATGCTTTTATAGCCTACAAGAAGTTCCGCATGACCACCCTCCAGACCATCCTACCGTTGCTGGAGGCCGACTCTTGGATGGTGACGCTAGACTTAAAGGATGCGTATTTCCATGTGACTATTCATCCTTCCCACAGACTGTTCATTCGCTTTGCGGTCAGCCCGCATCACTTCCAATACAAGGCCCTCCCCTTTGGGCTCTCTACGGCGCCTCGTGTCTTCACGAAGCTCATGGCAGTAGTGGCAGCTCACCTCCGCCTTCAGGGCGTCCTTATCTGGACGATTGGCTCCTCGTTGCGCCCTCTGTGACGGCCCTACAAGACCACATCGCTCTGACTCTTCGTACCCTAGATTCTCTAGGGCTGACGATAAATATGACAAAGTCCATGCTCACTCCTTCCAGACGGGTACAGTTTATTGGAGCCATTCTGGACTCCCTGCAGTGCAGGGCTTTTCTGTCCCCCAACAGGGTGCTAGACATTGTCTCCCTTCTCAGATCCCTTCGAGAAACCAAGGAGGCCATGGCTAGGCAGTTACTCCATCTCCTGGGTCTCATGGCCGCAACCACCACGGTGATCCCCTTTGCCAAGCTGCGGATGAGACCATTGCAGCTGTGGTTTCTTCACTGTTTCCGCCCCAGTATACACCCCCTCTCCAAACGCTTCCGCCTATTGGACTCGGTCTTGAATGCTCTCACCTGGTGGCTTGTGCCCCAGAACCTACAGTTGGGTGCCCCCTTTCGATTCCCACCTCCTTCAGCAACCATCACCACAGATGCTTCCCTGTGGGGTTGGGAAGCTCACCTGGATGGTCTGTGTGTGGGCAGCAAGTGGGACCCCTCCGTGGCCCACAACCACATCAATTTTCTGGAACTGCTAGCAGTCCTGTATGCAATTCGGTCCTTTCGTCATCTCCTGTCGGGAAGGACGGTGGCTGTCCTCACGGACAATATGACCACCATGTACTATATCAACCGACAAGGTGGGACGGTCTCCCGCGGCCTCTGCCGTCTAGCCGTGGAACTTTGGAATGAATGCCAGTTGCTCGACATCCATCTTGTGGCGACTCATCTTCCCAGTCTACTCAATGTACAAGCTGACTTCCTGAGCAGGGGCGGGGCGTCCCTACACGAATGGGAACTCAACCCCCTTTATCTGACCCCCTCTGGTCTTCAACCTCTGGGGGTACCCCTCTGTGGACGTGTTTGCCTCTCGGGAAAACAAGAAGTGTCCCCTCTTTTGCTCCAGGGCTGGCAAGGACCCAGCCTCCCTAGGGGACGGCCTTCTCCTCCCGTGGACGGGGCTACACCTGTATCTGTTCCCCCCGATTCCTCTGATCCTACGAGTGGTGCACAAGCTGTTGTCGGAACGCCCGTCGGCGATCCTAATCACACCATGGTGGCCGCGGCAACCTTGGTTCCCCACTATCCTCCGTCTCTCCCTCGGGTCGTACCTCCATCTCCCAACGAAACCAGACTTGCTTTGGATGTACGGAGGCTGGGTGCTTCACCATGACGTTCCCAGATTGAAGCTGACGGCCTGGTTGATTCAACCTCTGGAGTTGACACTCGCATCGCTCATGTTCTCCTGAACTCCCATAAACCTTCCACACGCCGCTCATATGCAGCAAAGTGGTCTAAGTTCCTGTCTTTCTTGGCCTCTGTGGGGCGACCTTCCATTCCGTCTACCCTCAATTATGTTTTCAGGTTTCTTTTGTCCTGCAAGGATAGAGGACTGTGCCACGCATCTCTCTGTGTCTACCTCTCGGCCATCTCAGTCAACCATCCTACAATTGATGGGTATTCAGTGTTCTCCCATCCTACCACGAAGCAATTCCTGAAAGGGATGCGTCGTCTCTACCCGTTGGTTTGGGCCCCTGTTCCAGCTTGGGACCTGCCACTGGTCCTTGCCAAGTTAATGGGCAAGCCTTTCGAACCTATGGCTTCCTGTAGCCTTCAGCTTCTTTCATGGAAAGTTGCTTTTTTAGTAGCCATCACGTCGGTAAGACGTGTGAGTGAGTTGTCGGCTCTTCGCTGTGACCCTCCGTACCTCACGTTCCATCATGACGCCATTACCCTGGCTCCTGATGTTGCGTTCCTACCCAAGGTAGTCTCTGATTTTCACATCAATGTGGACATTACCTTGCCGGTGTTCTTCCCTGATCCGCAGGATCCAGTACAACGCAGTTTACATTCACTCGATGTCAAGAGAGCTCTCTCATTCTATTTACATCGGACGAAGCCATTCGCAAATCCCCAGCTCTCTTAGTTGCTTATGCCTTGCCCAGGCAGGGACAGAAACTGTCGTCTCAAAGACTCTTGAAATGGATCGTGGAGACGATAAAACTTGCTTACCTCCTGTCCAAGAGGCCATTACCGGTGTCCCTGCGGGCTCATTCCACTCGAGCCGTGGCTGCCTCTACGGCGTTCCTCAAGGGCATCCCCCTGGGAGACATCTGCAATGCTGCTACTTGGATGTCTCCTCACACGTTTGTGAAGCACTACGCTCGTGACATCCGTGCCCATCAACGCTCTGTGGTGGGCCGTGCAGTTCTGCAAGCAGCTCAGGTGTGAGACCTTCAGCACCCACCTCCAGGTACATGGTGTGTTTATTGCTCGCTATTCTCCCAGAGGTGTGATGCACAGAGACCACGAAGAAGATATACAGGTTGCTTACCTGTAATTGGAGATCTTCGAGTGGTCATCTGTGGATTCACATTACCCGCCCTCCTTCCCCTCTGCTTTCGGACTTCCCTTTTTTCTCTTGGGGGCTGTTGGCAGCGGTCAGAAGGAACTGGCGGGATCCTCATGCCTCTCCCCGGGTCATGCGCAGTGGGGCATGCACGTGACCGGGGAGCTGGCGCGAAAATCCATTTGGCTTTGAAGATTACCGATCGGGATCAGCGCAGGCACACTTTATCCCAGAGGTGTGAATGCACAGATGACCACTCGAAGATCTCCAATTACAGGTAAGCAACCTGTGTTTCTTCTATAACATTTATTTGTTGATTACTATATCTACTGTGACTCCTTTTTTCAAATTCTTGGCTGAGGCCACATAAACTTTGCCTAACTTCTTATTGTTTATGAGATATTCATGTTTCTTTTCTTTACATGAGTTTCTTGAATACATATTATGTCTGCCTTTTGTTTTTTAATAAGGTGAATAAGTTTGAATGTCAGATTCAAACAAGCCCCAAGAAGCATTTCTTCGTAGTTTTTAAAAATTTGTAATTTTCTTAGGATCTTTGAAAGTTAGAATGACGACTTTAGAGGCAGCAGTTAAGTTTTTCTTTCTTTTCTAATGAGCATTAAGGACTTTGTGTGTTAGGAGATTTATGACCTTATCTCAAGTATTTAATTAAGAATGCAAAGGGCATTCTTGGCAAAGCTTCCAATATTTCAGCTGTTCCACCATTTTCCAGGAATAAAAAACCCAAAAAGTATAGCTTCTTCACAATTGTGCTTTATCAGCGTTCATATGGTAAAGTCTTTTAATGAAGGAAACAAAAAAGAATAAAGAAGTATAGAAAAAGAATATAAATATAGATAAAGAGAAGGGGGAGTTCTTAAGGGCTTCTTAAGAAGCCTACTTTTACCTTACTGTCTTTGATAGTATCAGAACCTGCCTGGATCCTATCAAGGTCTGATGAGGTTCACCTGACAAATTGGTCTCCCCACGGAGAGGTGAGAGGAAGATTAATGCTCCTTCTCTCTCAGCATTAAACTTCAAACACCCCCCAGTGAGGCAAGGTTATTGGAGCACTTCACTAGTGCTCTATGCAGACCGCCCTGGAAGTCCCAACCTTCAAATTTTTGAAATTGGATAAATCAGAACGTTGCTATTTTGTGTAAAAAGCTATTAAATGAAAAAGGAGATATTTACATTTCTTATGTAATACTAAGCGGTAGTGTTCAAGAAGATCACTGTGAGAACACCTTATCCAAACTGTAAACTTCCTCACTTATTAGCATCATCTTTCCATGCTTTTAACACTATTGAATATTCAGGCTACTGTTCAGGTTTTGTTATAGACTGCTTTTTTAATGTTTATATTTTTGCTTAGTTTTTTATTGCAATTTAGTATTGAGTTTTTTAATACTTGTATGCTGCCATAAGCACGATTTTAGTGGAAATGTGGAATGCACACAGTATCAGAAAATCAAAATATGCTGATTAGTTTGGCATTCTCAAGCCCACAAACAGAAGTCAGTTAACTGCAGTGATTTTTCAAAGTTGGATGACTCAGTGGCATGTTAGTAGTTCTACTTTTTCTTTCTGTACAGTTCGTCTCTCAGGTTCCAGTAAACCACTAATGCCTGTGCTTCTAGCCAGAGGACTAAAACTGCCTGGGATTGAAGAAAATTATATTGTTGAGGGTTTTTTAGAACGACTGCTGTTTCTTGGATTTATGTGGAGTTTTATAGTACTTCTCAGAGTACTTAGTTATCAGGTACTACATCTAGACATGGTGTAAACTGATTCTTTCATTTTGGAAAATGATGACCAATTATTTCATTGTGGAAAAAGATGACCAGTTAGAAGGATCTAATTTTATCATGTTCTTTCTTTTTTTTAAAAATGTAGTTATAATATGTAATATTCAACAGTAGACCAGTCTATTTGAATTGAACAGGAAAGCAGGCAACTGTTGACAAGTGGTAGAAATATGGCTGAAGGTTTTGGTTTGGATGACAAAACTGAAAGATGGCATAGTATCACAGACAGCTTTGCAAGTTGTCAGGCAGTGTTATGCAAAATATTCTGTTAATAGAGGAGGAGGTGTGTGCAGTATGTGGACAAAAAAATCAAAAGGTGACAATATATTCCTTATAATGCTGATCTCGGAATATGCTGGTGATGCATTCCTAATTACTGTTTAGCCCCAGGTTATTCATGCTGTTGTGTTCTTTGCGGTCTCTATAGCCTTAATCAAGTCTTAGTCAAATCATAGCTGTAAGGTATGAATAATTATTTACTTCACAAGGCAGTGGTTGGGTGTGCCTGTAATGGTGAATCATCCTGATAGTCAACTTCCTGCATTCCCTCACTGATGCTGTTCAGGCTGGAAGCTAGTTCACAAAAATCCAGTAAAAGTTGCAAGTTGCAACCCATGTTGTTCCCCTGACTTACACAGAATTCTGATCTTTGCATAAATATTTGCTGCAGAATTTATGAAATGTCTGCAAACACATTCTGATTTCAGACATTTATAGCATTTGCTTATTATGGAAAGAAGGTGCCGAGAGCTGATGTAATAGGCCCATATTATTCTATTCCACACAGTTTACATTGTTATTAGTAGTCTAAAGCTTAGTCAGCTAACTGTCCTGTTTTAGACTTAGCTGTAAATGAATTACAATGCCATCCATTACACCCTTCTAAGCCCACTGACTTCCATGGACAAAGTGTAACTCTGCTTAGGACAGTGCTGTTGGTCATCAGTTAAATGACTGTTATAGATAATTCCAACTAAACAAAGTGAAAAATCTAACCCTCAAAGTGAGATGGGAATAAAGGAAAACATGTTGATCAGTTCCCCCCACTATGACAAGGCACTTCTGTTGTTTCCAAGGATTCCCCTTCCCCCCAATCACATAGCACCTGAGTAATGTTTAAATATTTGCAGACTAATTCCAGTGCTCCCGGGGCAGGGAAAGTATAGCAGTCTTGGGTGATTTCAATGTCCATGCCGATGATGCAGCCTCTACTCAGGCAGCGGACCTGTTGTCGCCCATGGTGGCCCTAGGACTCTCCCAACTTGTAACGGCCCCCACAAATCGGGCTGGGCACATGCTCGATTTGATCTTTGCGACTGGGGTTACGGTGGACCGGATTATTGCTTTGGCAGTACCATGGTTGGACCAGTGTGCCTTGAAGGCCTGTCTGAATACTCCCCTCCGACCCTGTTTGAGCAGTGAGCCCATGAAGCCAAATGGACCCTGTGCGGCTTCAGACGGCTCTGCGGGATCCGATGCCCCCCGGCAGCTCATTGGATGAGCTTGTAGAGGACTGGCATGGCTGACTCTCAACAGCCATCGACAAGATTGCTCCCTGGTGCCCTCTGTGCCCTTGGCTGAAGCTCACTCCTTGGTTTACCCAGGAGTTGAGGCTAATGAAGTGAGAGCTAAGATGGCTAGAGAGGCAGTGGTGGCATGCTTGTGATGAAGCCACAAGAGCATCTTTAAATATATATATATATATATTGATTTTTCATCTATATCTACAACTACAAACGCTAATAACTAAGCTACGTTACCCTGTACAGAGAATACTGTTTGCAATAATCAAATTAACTACTTTGATATACTGAAAAACAATATACTTTCTTGGTTTAACTAATTAATATTATGTTGCTGCCTTTATTACTAACAATACTGACTGACTGGCACATATAACTACGAAGAAATCGCTTATTGCTCCATTTACAGTTTGACATAGTGCGTCACCTTTAAACAAACAATTATAACATTATTTCTTCTTCGTTCCTCTTCTTGTCTTTTTAGTCTCTTTACTAGACTTGGGAGCAGCAGCTCCCTTTTCCGAGTCCGATGCTTCTTCTTCACTTTCTGAGCCATCAAAACCGTACATACTTTCCTGCGATTCTAGTGAGTCGTCTGACCCTCTCTCCGTTTTCTTTTTCTTGCATTTTTCCAGAAATGTTTTTGCTTGTTCTATAGAGTCAATCTTATAGTTCTTGCTTTTGTAGCTGAAAGACAGTCCCTCTGGAATATTCCAACGGTAAATAATTGACTCAGACTGTAGCCATGTAGTCAAACTTCTGTAGACTTTTCTTCTTTTCCGAATTTCGAATGGAATGTCTTTTAAAACCTTGATTTCCTCTTCCTGGATCTTCAACGTTGTTCTGTTTGTGGCTTTTAACACCACATCCCTTGTTGATCTTTTGGAGAATTGTCATGATCTCACCTGGCAGGTAAGCCACAAGAGTATCTTATAGGATGTTTATGAGAGCCTATGAGATGGCAGTCAAGGCTGCTAAATGACAGTACTATACAGCCGAGGTTGCGTCCGTAAGCTCACGCCCAGCCCAATTGTTTAGAATGATTCGGTCCATTACTGCTCTGACTCAAGACACACTAAACCAGGGGTGTCAAACATGTGGCCTGGGGGCTGGATCAGGCCCCCGGAGAGCTTCTATCAGGCCCCCAATGGAACTTTCTGTGTTCTGCCTCTTCCAGTTCTATTGCTGCTGCATCGTCATAGGTTTGCAGCTTACAGATACACACTTGAACAGCATATTCAGGATTGCAACAGCACAGACATTTTGATGCAGTAATTCAGAGCAAGAGGTGTCAGTTATCAGACATTGTTAAATAAACAAAATATTGCTAGTGTGCTAATGTTCCAAACATATTTTTCTTTTAAGTAAAAAAAACCCCTTTGTATTTGTGTCTTTATAAAGTTTATATCTTTGCTACCTGGCATTACATTTTAGCCAGTTTGGTGTAGTGGTTAAGTGCATGGACTCTAATCTGGGAGAACCGGGTTTGATTCCCCACTCCTCCACTTGCACCTGCTGGATGACCTTGGGCAAGCCATAGCTCTGTACCAGCTGTTCTCTCAAGTACACCTTGGGAAAGAACTCTCTCAGCCCCACCTACCTCACAGGGTGTCTGTTGTGGGGAAGGGAAGGGAAAGGAGTTTGTAAGCTGCTCTGAGACTTCAAGTGAGTGAAGGGCGGGGTATAAATCCAATCTCTTCTTCTTCTTCTTCTTCTTCTTCTTCTTCTTCTTATTCTTATTCTTCTTCTTCTGACCCACATGGCCCGGCCCAGCTAGGTCTCATTTATGTCAGATCTGGCCCTGATAACAAATGAGTTCGACATCCCTGGACTAAACCATAGGAAACTGGATATTGGCTGTGAGCTATTTTGCGGATAAAGTCTTGTCGCTTTGCCATTACCTTCCTGCTACAGTTGATACAGTAAATGAACTCAAGGCTCTTAGCACATCTTCTTGTTCCATTCTGGATTATTTCAGCCCACTCAGTCTTGAGGAAGTTTACAAATCACTCTTAACTGTACGCCCTACCACATTCTCCCTTGATCCGTGCTCATCGTGGCTAATTAAAGCTGGCCACGAGGGGTTTTGAGGTGCACTGCAGGAAGATAATCAACAGATCCCTCTTTGAGGCACTTAAGGAAGCAGTGGTGCTCCCTCTCTTAAAAAAGCCATCCTTGGATCCGGTCAAATTGGCCAACTACTGGCCGGTTTCCAACATGCCCTATTTGGGCAAGTTAATAGAGAGAGCAGTAGCAATTCAGCTACAAGGTTTTTTGGATGACGCTTCTGTATTAGACCCTTTCCAGTCTAGTTTCCACCCATGTCATGGGACAGAGATGGCACTGGTCACCCTCACGGGTGACCTCCGGAGGCACCTGGATCAAAGGGAAACAGCAGTGCTGTTGTTGTTAGATCTGTCAGCTGCATTTGACACGGTCGACCACCAGCTACTGATCCGCCAGCACAAAAACATCAGAGTTCAGAAGCTGGCCTTGCAGTGGCTTGCTTCCTTTCTCCAAGGTTGGAGACAGAGAGTGGTGCTAGGGGACCAGCTGTCCTAAAGGCACCCACTTGAATGTGATGTGCCCCAAGGGGCAGTATTGTCCCCAATGTTATTCAACATCTATATGCGCCCTCTTGCCCAGGTTGCTCGGAGACATGGGCTGGGTTGTCACCAGTATGCAGATGACACCCAGCTCTATCTGTTGCTGGGCGGTCAGTCCGACTCCAAACTGGAAGATCTTGACCAGGTGTTGCAAGCTGTGGCTGGTTGGCTTAGGCTGAGCCGGTTGAAATTGAATCTGACGAAGACAGAGGTCCTGTGCCTGAGTCGGGGCGGTCCAGGGCTACTCCCGACCTTCGATGGGGCACCATTGGTGCCAGTGCCAAGGGTTAGGAGTTTGGGAGTGCTCCTGGACATTTCCTTAACAATGGAGGCCTAGGTAGCAGCCACTGCCAAGTCAGCCTTTTATCATCTTAGGCTGATTAGGCAGTTTGTTCCCTTCTTTGAACGCGATGACTTGGCAACAGTGATCTATGTGATGGTCACCTCTAGACTAGATTACTCTACATGGGGCTACATTCCCTTGTCCCAAATCCAGAAGCTGCAGCTAGTGCAGAATGCAGTGGCAAGGCTGTAGTTGTGTCTTCCTGTGCGGGAACACATCCAGCTCGCCTTAAGAACACTGCACTGGCTGCCCATAGCATACCAGATTTGGTTCAAGGTGCTGGTTCTTACCTTTAAAGCCCTTTAGGGCCAGGGACCTGCATACCTGAGGGACTGCCTTTCCCTATATGTTCCCCAGAGAGCACTGAGATCAGGGACCCAGAATCAGCTGGTCCTCCCAAACATCAAGGAGGCCAGGCTGGTAACAACGAGGGCTAGGGTGTTCTCAGTGGTGGCTCCACTATGGTGGAAGGAGCTCCTGGAGGAGATCAGGGCCCTGCGGGACCTGTTGCAGTTCCACACGGCCTGTAAAATGGAGCTCTTCTGCCAGGCCTTTGGAGTTGCCACCACTACCATCACTACCACCACTGTCACCTCTGACATCTGAGTTATGATGAATGAGCCCGACCTCTCTGGGTCATCCCCCCCCCCCCCACTATGCCCACCTTTTCGTCTAAATATAGCCCAAACTGAGTACCATGTTCATCTGACGGGAATAAAGTAGCTGACTACACTGAGGAACTAATGCCAGTACTTTTTATGTGATACTTCTGGTTTTAAATTCTGTATTGCTATATTTTATATTGTACACAGTATTGTTTGCTGTATTTTATATTGTTGTAAGCCGCCCTTCGCCAGCTCTGCTGGAGGGGTGGGGTAAAGTTTAACAAATAAGTAAATAAATAAAATTGTAAAGAACATCCTTTCCGACATGCTATTTCTGTGCTGTTTTCAAGGATAGGCAGTTGATTTCCAGGTCTGTCCACTAATAAACAGAGAGCAATGAGACATTCAGTATTGAAGTATCCACTTCTTTGCCCTCAAAGAACCCCCTTTAATCTATACAGTGTTTAGAAAGCACCCATAAGGGTGGCGTATAATTCAGAATCAAATGATCAAAGAAAATTAAGGATGCCCAGTGGTAGAGTCCATTCCTCAGACATGTGACTTGTCCGCCTCTGTTTAAACGGATTTTGTTCTGGCCCTTTTTTCTGCACTTTTGACATTCTTGATGGGATGCAGTTCGCCCTCATGTCGCCGGCTATAACCTATAACAAGACTGTGGTTTGTTGTCAAGGAACTTGTAGCCAGACTGTGTGTTTCTTGGGGTATGTTGGCAAGAGTTCTGTTCTTCATAGAAGGGCATTCTCTGGAAATGCCAAAGGACATCTCTTTGTTACTTGTGACCGCTGGAGGATTTAATTCCAAATAGTATCCTGATGGAACAGCTGAGTGTGGGAGGGAAGGGAGATGCCCAAATTACTGGCAAATCTAAAGGGGAGGGGGGTAGAAGAAATGTAAGCTAAAATTAAGGTGTTTGCTTTCTTATGGTCACAGACAGCATCATCAGTAAAAAGTTGGAAGAAGATCAAAATCCCTGTGTACCCATGTCTTCTGTTTACAACAAATACCGTTGTCCTACGGATTGTTTATCTATTTTCTGTTTATCTATTATCTGTTTACCAAAAGGAATAGAAAAAAATTAAAATACCATTAGATATAAAAACATAGATGACAAAAGAAGGCCTCATTTTGACCTTTCCTGCTAACAAACCTAAGCATCAGGACTGTGTGGATCCAAAGCATCTGTTTAATATTAACTGGAAGTGGATTGTGGCAGCTGGTGTACTGCAGTGGTTAAGAGAATAAGCTACAGTCTGGGAGGTCACTTGTTCCTCCCTCATCTCATTAGGTGATCTTAGGCACTCAATCCGGGTCAGTCTCCGGTGTGTGATACCTTACATTCTAATAGTTATGTGGCCTACACTACAGATATTTAAATGCACTGATCAGGGCAATATTGATGTAAATCAGATAGCTCTACAAGCTTGGGGGACCCCCCAGGTTTTCAGAAAAATCTGAAAACATTATCTGAGGGGGGTTAAGTCCCCACACAGCATCAACAGACTCATCTGTGTCCTGAAAAGGTGGCAAGGTATGGGGGCTGCTCTGGGCTTGGCAGCAATCACCAGGCAGCTTGATACCACATGACTTACTTGACTCACCTAGACATAGCTGCTTCCTACTTTTCAACAGCAGCAACCCCATAAAAGCTACTGTGGTATATTTGTTAGAGTTTCAGCCTGGGAACTGGCAGACCTAGGTTCAAATCACCACTCCGCTGTGAAAGCTCAGTGGGTGACTTTGGACCAGTTAAACATTCTCAGCCTAACTTGCTTCACAGGGTTGTTGTGAGGATAAAATGGAGGAGGGGAGAATGATGTAAGCTCCTTTGGGTTCCCATTGTGGAGAAAGGTGGGGCATAAATGAAGTAAATAATAGTATAGGTGAAGTTGAGAGGCAAATAAAAGATAGGGTGGGTGAGAAGGAAACAGAGAAAGTGCAGGTTATGAGGGCTGCCAGGAGGAGGGAAAGAAAAAATGGGGAGAATCAGGGGTCATTTCCAGCCAGAACGAGCAGGAACAGCGTTCCAGCAGTAACAAGCCATCAAGCCCCGCCCCCAGCAGTCCTCAGTCAGGCCAGGAGGAGCGAGAAGAAGCACATGCTGCCTCTGCTTGCCACCACCACCAGCCAGAAGGCAGGGTAAGTTGGTGGGGGTGTATGTAGGTGACAGGGGCTTGTTTCAGGTGGGAGCAGAGGGCTTTTCAGGTGGGGGAGGGGTGAGGTCGGCAGGCTGGCTGGCAGGAAATGCTTTTGGGGCGGGGGTGCCGGAGAGGCTGGCAGTCTGGCAGGGACTGCTTTCAAGGTGGGGAGGGGGCTTTGGAGAGCAGCCTGGGGCTCTAGTAAGGCCAATGGGCTGGCAGGCTTTCATGCCTGCCCTTCCCCAGCCAGCCCACCCACCCATGGGGCACCTGGAGAAGATCAGGCAGGGAACCCACCGCGGCAGGCTGGCTGAGGAAGGGAAAGGCAGGCATGGAAGCATGCCTCCTCCTCCCTTCCCTATCTGAGTTTCTCCGCTACTGCGGAGAAACTTGGAGAGGGGAGGGAAAGTATGTGTGGGGGTGTTTCAATGCCTTTTTTTCCCTCCCTGGACCGGGTGGGTGGTTGCCCGCCCTCTGACACACTTCCAGTAATGTCAGGGTGTGTGGCATATGCAAATAAATTATGCTAAGGAATTATGCTAATGAGCTCCTGCACCTCTTTCTTATTGAAATGACCCCTGGGGAGAATACAGGGGAAAGTGAGGTGCCCCTTGTAAGTCACTGCAGGTTCCCCGCTGTGCAGTTGAAACCAGCCCAGTGACCGGCACCGCACAACTTGGCCAGAGTTTTCCCAGGGAGAGGCCATTGGGGATGGAAGCAGGGAAAGCTGGGTGTGTGTGTGATACTGGCTTCCCTTTCAGAGCATTTGTAAAGGTTATCATGGCATTGTATGTGGAACACTTTGAACACTGAACATGTTTGTCGGGTGGTAAGTGTGATCACTTGTGGCTTAACTGCTTGTAGGTGTGTTAGGCTGAACAAGTCTTTCTGCCAGGAAAAGAATTTGATGTTCATAAGGTAGTTTTTCTGCCCAGAAACTAGAAGTATTAGGATTGCATTGTTGTTGTTTTTTTGTAAAGAATTTTTTTTATTTTTCAAAAAAAACCATCAAAAATAATACATTTTCCTTATACAAATCCCTTTTTCCATATTATATAACATTTTGTTCTATTTTTATCTTGTTTTGGTGGTTTCCCACCACCTCTGAAGCATAACACATTTTCCATTTTATTCAAAATAGTAATACTATATCTGTGTTTCATTTCTGGTAACGGTTATATATCTTTAAAATACTTATACACCAATTCTTATTTTCTATATTCTTATATATTTCTAAATAAAAACAGCTTCATTGTCTAATTTTAACTAAAACCTTCATATAATATATTTCTATTCCTTTATGCTATTATAACCATGTATAAATGTAGTTTTTCATATCCCAGTATTTTTCAACATATTCTTTCAAATCTTTCCAGTCTTCTAGAAAGGTCTCTGAGTAGAGATTATTCAATTTTCTAGTCCATTTATCCATTTCAGCCATATATAACAGTTTTTTCAACCATTCCCACACCTCTGGTATTTTTTCATTTTTCCAATTTTGTGCATACACCATTCTTGCTGTTGTAATCATATACCATATTATTGTCCTTTTCTTTACATTTATCTCTTCTAGTTTAAGTCCTAGCAATAACATTTCAGGCAACTTCTTAAATGTACATTTCAAGATTTTTTCCATTTCTGCATGTATTTTGGACCAATAAATCTTTGCTTTATCACAAGTCCACCACATATGATAAAAAGAACCTTCTTTCTTTTTACACTTCCAACATTTGTTAGACATATTCTGACCAATATTTGCAATTTTTTTTGGTGTCATATACCATCTATACATCATTTTAAAACAATTTTCTTTTAAGTTATAACACGTAGATATACTCATAGCATTTTTCCATAAAAATTCCCAAGATTCCATTTCAATGTCTTTGTTAAAGTTTATCGCCCATTTTACCATTTGTTCTTTTACCATTTCATCTGCATTAAACCATTTTAGCAAGATTTTATACATTTTAGAAATCATTTTTTTTCCACCTTCCTCCCAAACTTGTTCTATTTCATTATTTTTTCCCTGAAACCGTGTTTTTTATCACTTCTATACAAATCATATATTTGTCTATATCTTAACCAACCATAATCAAAGTCAATCTGATGCTGCTCCTTCAGTTTGAAATCTTTACCATGTCTTATTAATAAGTCTCTATACTTCAGCCAATCTTGTCCTTTATATCTTGATGTTGGATGTAAGACTTCTGCGGGTACAATCCACATGGGTATCTCTTCTGAAAAAAAGTTTTTATATCTTGTCCACGTATCCATTAGTGTTCTTCTCAAATAGTGATGTTTAAACATATTGTCCATTTTTGTTTTGCCATAATACAAATATGCATGCCACCCAAATCTACAATCATGACCTTCCAGGGACAATAACATTCTATCTTGTAACATAGTCCATGTCCCTACCCAGGTAAAACATATTGCATCATGGTATAACCTTAGATTTGGTAGTTGAAACCCTCCTCTTTCTTTGGCATCACACATTATTTTCATCTTAATTCTTGGTTTTTTCCCTCCCCACACAAATTTAGACAGCTCCTTCTGCCAACATTTGAATGTTTTTACATCTTTCACAATTGGAATAGTTTGAAACAAAAACATTAATCGTGGTAACACATTCATCTTGACCACCGCAATTCTACCCAGCAATGACAAATTCAATACATTCCACTTTTTAATATCCTGCATAATTTGCAACCATAATTTTTCATAATTATTTTTATAAAGATCAATATTTTTCATAGTTAGGTTTACACCCAGATATTTTGTCTTTTTCACCACCTCACATTCTGTAAGTTTTTGTAACTCGTTTTGTTTCTTATTTGACATATTTTTGCACATTACTTTCGATTTGTTCTTATTTACATAAAATCCTGCTAAGTCACCAAACTCTTTTACTCTCTGTAACAAATGTGGTAATGTGGATAAGGGGTCTTCCACTATAAACATCACATCATCTGCAAAGGCCCTATATTTGAAAGAAAAACCTTTAGTTGTTAAGCCTTTAATATCTTTGTCTTCCTTCACATTTAACAGTAGAACTTCTAAAATCCAAATAAATAGCAGCGGCGAAAGTGGGCATCCTTGTCTTGTTCCTTTTTCAACTTTAAAATCGTCTGTCTTTTCGGTATTAATTATTAATGAGGATTTCTGTTCTTTATATATTGCTTTAATGAAGTTAAGCATATATTCACCAATCTCAAGATGTTCTAAAACTTCAAACATAAAATCCCAGTTTAAATTATCAAACGCTTTCTCCGCATCTAAAAAGAAAAAGCCCACTTCTTTTTCAGGATGTTTGTCGTAGTATTCTATAGCATCCACTACTACTCTTAGATTGTCCCTTATTTGTCGATTAGGTAAGAACCCTGCTTGTTCTGTTTGTATAGTCTATTTAAGGTGCTCTTTTAGTCTATCCGCTATAATCTTAGCAAAAATCTTATAATCATTATTCAGTAAAGAAATCGGTCTGTAATTCTTAACATTGGTCAAATCTTGATTTTCTTTCGGGATCAGTGGGATGGATGCATCTTTCCAGGTTTCTGGTACCTCTCCAGTAACTCTTATATCGTTCATCAATAGCAGTAACACCAGTGAAACTGACTCCTGTAACGTTTTGTAGAACTTCGCTGTAAATCCATCCGGTCCAGGTGCTTTACCTAATTTTGAGTCATTTATTGCATTTTTGATCTCTTGTAATGATACTGGATTATTAAATAGTTTTCTCTGTTGGTTTTGGTAACTTTAATGTTTGCAGGTATTTTTTAATCTTTCTTCTGTCTTTGTTTTCCTTCTTAAAAAGTTTTGCATAGTATTTAAAAAATTCTCTTTTTATTCCTTTGTTATCTATTATCTCAATATTATCTCTTATCACTTTAGTGATAAATTTATTTTCACGTTTTTTCTTTAATTGCCATGCTAAGTATTTTCCGGGTTTATTTGCACCTTCAAATGCTTTTTGTTAAAGTTTTTTTAAGTTCCAGTACATCTCTTGGTTCAAAATGGCTTTTGCTTGGTCTTGTAGCATCCAAATTTCCTTTTGCAGTTTCTTTTTCCCTGGTTTTTTCTTCAGTTCTTCTTCCTTTGTTTTAATGGCTTGTAGAATATTTTCATATTGCTCTTTTTTCTTTTTATTATCTTTAGCATTTAGCGATATCAGTAGTCCTCTCATCACTGCTTTGTATGCATCCCATACGGTTTGAATTTTAACTTCTTTCTGCATGTTTACTTGGAAGTATAGGTCTGTTTCTTCAAGTAATTTTTTAATTATTTCTTGATTATCTAATAAGTCCTCATTTATTCTCTATCTCTTTTGTTTTTTAATCTGCCCAGCTGTCCATAAACACGGATTGTGATCTGAGATTATTCTGGGTAAAATTTCCACTTTTCTTGTCTTAAAGGTTAGGTTAGTAGTCATCCAAATCATGTCAATTCTTGAATGTGAGTCATGTCTGTTAGAGTAAAAGGTAAAATCTTTTCCTTGTGGGTTAGCTTTCCTCCAAATATCTTCCAACTTTTCTTGTTTTATCAGTTCAAAAAAAATTTTTGGAAGCTTCCCTAACGTCTCATCCTTTCTTTTAGAGCGCCTGTCTAGTTTATTATCTACAGTTCCATTGAAGTCCCCTAACATCATAATTTGATCATAGTTTACATTGTCCAATTCCATTTGAAGTTCTTTAAAAAAAATTTCCTTAGCTCCATTCGGAGCATAAATGTTCACAATCAAAGTTTTCAATCCTTGCAGTAAAATTTCAATAGCTAAATATCTTCCATCTTTGTCTTTAAATATTACTTTAGGTTCCAAATCTTTTTTGACATATGTTACAACACCATTTTTTTTGTTGCTTGCTAAAGAATAAAATTCTTCTCCCAATTTTTTCCTTATTAAATATTTATGGTCTTGTTTTTTAAGATGAGCTTCTTGCAAACAAATTATATTACATTTTTGTTTTTCCAACCAATGACCTACCATTCTACGTTTTTGGGGTGAATTTAGTCCATTTACATTCCATGTAAGTATTTTGTAATCCATTTTGATATATTCTTAAATATCTCCAAAATCATCTTTGTTCTCTCCCAGGAATGCATACATTTCTTCTGTGCTTTTAATCACTACTCTGGAGTTGCCATAATAAAAACTTAGTCCTTGAGGTATTTCCCAACGAAATCTGATTTTTTTCTCCTTCAGTTTATCCGTCAGATGCTTGAATTTTTTCCTTTCTTGCAGTATTGCTCTAGGCAATTCTTTCATTACTATGATTTTCTTTCCATCTATTACAAAAGGGTCAGTAAAGCACTTCCTGTAGATTTGTTCTTTTGTTCTTTTCATTGTAAATTGGACAACCACATCTCTTGGTATGTTTTTGTCTCTTGCATATGTAGAATTAACTCTATAAACAAGATCCATGTGTTCTTTAACAACTTCTTCCTGTTCTTGTAAAAAATCTGCTATTGCTTCTTGCATTCTTGTAAAAATGTCCTCATTCAATTTTTCCTCGATCCCTCGAAATCTCAAATGATTTTGCATATCTTTATAGTGCATCATCTTTTCCATCCTCTCGTTCTCTCTCATTGTCTTATGGGTGCTTTTTTCCAGTTCTTTTACTTTAGTTTCTATATCTTGTGTTCTTGTGGATAATTTTTGAAATTCTGCTTTTAATTCCATGAAATTTTTATCTGCTTGAGCCGCTATATTATTCATTTTAACATTTACCTCTCCTATAGCGTCTAACATTTTCTTTTCCATTGCTTCCATAATGGCTAGTAGCTCTTTTTCTTTTTTTGCTGCCATTGTAGGAGAGGACCATGTAGCTGCTCTCGATCTTAGTCCGCGGTCCGTTTTGCCTCTTTAAAAAAGATCGATTTTATCTTGTTTTCCAAATCAAACACCAATTAGTGCATTCAAACAAGCTAATCTTGCCAAGTCAAATTATGTTGGTTTCAGCCTTCTAAGTTATATAATCTTTGAGATATTGCAGTTTAAAAATTTTATAAATCCAAAATGGTGGGCGCGACTTCTCTATGGTTAATGTCAAAGGTTATAGTCTTTTTACCTTGCTTCTGGCTTGCCGTAGTTTCCTTTTGTCCCTTCCTTTTATTTACTTGTCTGCTCTCTGCACGTCACTTCCTGTTATGGTCTTTCTGGTCCGGCAGTATTTAGAGTCCCCTTTACCTTCTTCCGGTTCTTCTCCTTTTCCCTTCTTGTCTGCTCTGCTAGCCGTCACTTCCTGGTTCAGTCCTCTCGTCTTAATCTCGCGATGCTTGGTTCCCTTCTCCCTCTTTGTCTCGCGATGCTTGGCTTCCCCTCCCGACTCTTCTTAACCGCAGGAATGTTAAACAACTTGTTTTTTTGGCTTTTTAAGTTCAAATTCGGTTTTTTAGCGCTTCAAAACTGCTCTCATCCAATCAACAACAGTCTATTGCTTCACCCGATCTGCTTTTCGTCTTTCAAAACGCGGCGGTGGTAAGGCAAAAAACTTTTTTTCCGTTACCTTTTGTTGTTACTTCGCTTCAGATGTGGTCCCAACGTTTAAACTTTGTCTTCTTTGTTAAGGAATCAGGGGAATTGGAGGTTTTATGCTGAATTTTTCAGCTCAGCTCGGCTCCTTAGAGATACTCGCAAGAATCCTCTTCGGCTGCAGTGCTCAAGGTGTCGGAAAAGTCTCCTCCGAGACTTTCCCTTCACCGAGGTTGCTCAAACCTGGATTATATTGCTTGCTGGTCCTCACACTACCTGTGTGAGGTTGCGTCAGGTGGATTAATCCACCCAAGCTGTCAGGAAGAGCCGCTGTCCGCCTTGCGCATTTGCAAAGCGTGTCAGACCTCCATTCCTCCGGCCGGAAACCCAGGATTGCATTGTTATTAAAAATGGCAAAATATAATGAAAGAGCTTTTCTTCCCTTTTATAATGATCCTCCCCACCCAGTCCATTTTTTAGACAGCAGCCTGTTTTTGAAGGCGGGAATAAAGCGTGTATTCACAAGCAGCATATTGCCTGAACTTTTCAGACCAAGACTGAAAATGGAACCTGATGCCCAGGGAAGGAGTAGAGTGTAGTTCACAGTGTCATTTTGGAATACTATCCCTCAAAGAGTTGCCTTTTCCCTCTAATTATGTGTGACATTTGTCCAGCACTATCACTCAGCATTTCAGAACAAAACTTGGATATTCTAGACTATTTAGTTACAATTTCATAATTGTGGTGCATTTTAAATGAAGAATGAACAACATATTACCTGTAGTCTGCATGAGAACTCGAAATGACTTTGTACAGGGCTTTGAAAATTTGGGATTGTAATTTCTCATTAAAACCACTTTGCAGATATGAGTTCATAAGACCAGCCAGTCTCATTATGACAGCCAATGATTCTGAGATGCAAATTTGGATGTGTATCACATCAGTACTGAGGGTGCTTTCACACATGCTAAATAGTGCAGTTTCAATCCACTTCAGCAGCTGTTTGCAAATGGGCTTTGCCATTTCACACAGCAAAATCCAGTTGCAAAGTGCATTGAAAGTGGATGGAAAGTGTTTTATTTAGTGTGTGTGAAAGCGCTCTGAGATTCCCAACAACTGTAGTTACCTAAATTACTAGCTGACTTGGGAGAGCTGATCACACTTCTCAGTGTGCCAAATAGTACTCCTTGAAAATGATACTTATGGAATATATAGAACAAAGTTTGAGTCCAGTGGCACCTTTAAGACCAACAAAGGATAATTCTGGGTATAAGCTTTGGTGTGCATGCACACTTCTTCACATGAAAGCTTATAGCCAGAATTATCCTTTGTTGGTTTTAAAGGTGCCACTGGACTCAAACTTTGTTCTGTTGTTTCAGACCAACACAGCTACCCACCTGAACCCATACAAGATGTTTGTGTATAGTATATAAATTTTCACTGGAGCTTTGCTTGCGAGCCAGATAGTTTAAATTGTTCTAATGGTCTTCTGTCCATTTCTAGCATCCTTCTCTGAGCGAGTGCGAAACATGTCTCCTGATGAGATCAAAATCCCTCCAGAACCCCCAGGAAGATGTTCCAACCACTTACAGGTGAGCCACTTTATTTGCTTGTTTCATACCGCCATCTGAAAGATTTTGTCTTTAGTTACTATCTTAACAATATTCTACAAATTGAATACAAAATGATCTTGCTTCAGGCAGCCTTGCAAATGCTCCCAGCTGACTTGGCTTTTTGAAACTGCAGCTGTATGGCTTTCATAGGCTGAGGACAAACTGGCAGTCTGCCGTGCCTCCACGGCGCGGCAGACTAAGGCGGGGGGAATTTCCCCCGTGGTGCGGTGTTCGCACGCCGCCAGAAGGAAGCCGCCCGCAGCGTTCAGACTGCAAGCGGCTTCCTACGGTGGCGGGCGGACGCCGCGCGGCTCCCCCTGCCCGCGCGCGTTCACACCCACTCCGGCGGGTGGAGCGCGCGCCGCGGCGGCCGAGCACCACTTTGAAGTGGTGCTCGGCTGCTGCGGGAGGAGCGCGGCGCAGGACGCGATGCATCCGGGCCGCCTCCTCAGGGCAGATGCGGCCGTCTGAATGGCCACTCTGCCTCCGCTTTTGAAGCGGAGGCAGAGCGGCCGAGACTGCCAATCTGTCCTCGGCCATAGTTTTGCCTGCATTGACTTCCTTATTTTTGATTCTTCCCAAAAAACTATTTCAAATATATAAAGACAATTCCATGATATACTATAGCACCTGACTCATTTCCTTAGTATATTAACTTTGTTGATGGCTCTTCCACATATTCAGGAACAATATCACAAATGAGGCAAAATGATTTCACAATGGTAGGTGAGTTGACATACTTTATTCTTCATTCATCCTGCAATTAGGCCTGACTCAAGAAGACGTAGCTTCCTCTTAGCCTGGAACTATGCTGTTTTCAATGCCTTGGATCCAAATGGGTGATTTTGCAGGAACAAAGATCTTCACTCACACTGCATGTGAGATTGTGCCAATAGATATAGTCCACCACATGTCTCCTTAAGCAGAAAGTCCTTTATTTGCAGAAAAGATCATGTTGGTCAAACACTTTTCCTGTTAGTGATGCCGAAGCATAGAAATACAACTATAATTATACTTGAATCAATAGGGAGAATTATTGGTGCCCAAATCTACTGGCCCCCTGTTCCCAAGGAAAACAAGGCAAATCAGGTTCTCAGGGAAAAACACAGTTGAAGGTTTTTGGAGTAAATGTTCACAAGGAAAACTAAGGAAAGAAATACATAACACCTGCGGTTCTTGTAACACATAAAAGGAGGCTTTTCTGTTCAAGGCCGTTAGCCAGGGAATAGCTAGACAGAGATAAGGGGGGAGGAAAGCAGATGAGTAATAAGCATGCGCAAAGCAGGCAAGCAAGGCTCGCATTCCAAGGATGGGAGTCCGGTCACCAATGCTATCTCCCAGGCGGGACCTAAAAGCGTCGTCAAAAGCAATGTGAAGAGACCATCAAACCAGATGGTAATACAGCATGTATTGATATATGTAATATGTTCAGCAACCTTATTGATCATGACAAGACAGTCAACCATACCTATGGCAGTGCTAACTGACAATGCACAGCTTTCTCACTTCCTCTCGTCTGCAGCAGCCTGAAATGCCCCCCTCCCCCCATCTTGTTCATGGATAGTTAATGGGGGGGGGGCAATTCAGGCTCCCATGGAAGGGTGTAGGCAAGAAATTTACACATTGTAGACAGCAGTCTTTGCATCCATGAGGATGCAAGCCAGACTTCTTATTTCTAGTCCAGCCTCTGAAAGAAAAAATCCAGCAGACTTGATTTGGTTATCTAACATAGCAATGACAGTAATTCCACAGTGGATAAATATTACACACATCCTTCTCAGGAAGGCTATCAGAGGGGGTGGTGACATAATCCACTACAGTTGAATGATTTAGGTTCAGAATTACTTGTGGTACCCAGCAAGGCAAGATGGATGCATTTAAATTTGTCATTAAAAAGCTGCGGAGAGGGAGCTGTCACAGTCGCATGTGCCTAACAGCATTTGTTTACTACCATTTGGAAGTACTGAGTTGGATCCAGTGCAGCATTTCTGAGGACACTAGGACACTTCCCCCTGCGGACTGAGGCTTGTGTGGCTCTCTTCTCCTGCAGCAGCAGCAGCAGCTCAAAATGGCTCCCTTCAGTCCTGTTCCTGGGCTTCTCCTCTCTCCTGAGGACGACAGGATTCTGGGGAAGGCATCATGGGCATTATGGTGCAAGAGGGGAAACTGCAGAAGTTGCACTCCGTGACCAAAAGTCCTTGTGTCCACAGGAATAATGGGCTAGAATAGATCCATTAATAGAATAGATCCCCATCTTCTGAATTCTCCCCCCACGCCATTATTGAGAGTAATGGGTTTAAGGAATGGCAGATCTTGGACTGTATTGCTTTCACTCTGATCTTACCCAGATAGAGAATCTAAGGAATTATTTCTTCTTAAAAACAGAACATTTCAAAAAGATTTTTTTAAAATTTTCATGTAGTATATGTATTCCATTTATATAGTGCATTGCATATATATAGTCTAATCAACAGTGAAGCACCTCAGAATAAACTGAGAGGACCCTCTTGGGTTTTGTTCAATAGCAATATGTCCAAATGCCCCAGCAGTATAATCGTTAACAAACTTAACTGGAAATAGTTGAATGTAGAGCTGGAAAATTATTCCAAATTCACATGACACCAGCTTGTACTGACCTGAAAAAAATAGTGAATTTAGGTGATCCTCCTCAGATGTTTACAGTTCCTATGACAACTTAGCTCTACATATTTAGCAGTTCTTGGTGTGCAGTTAAGTTGCCGAAGTAAGAGAGCATGGTTTGGGTTTGGCTGACTGAGGCATAGTAACGAATCACAAGTTTTTTGTACTTGCCAGGCACTTCCCTGCCCGGAGATGCAGGTGGAGGGAAAGTAGTCCCCCCTGCTCCTGTTCTTCAGTTACTGCCATGTTTTCCAGTATCCACTTGCTCCCTTATGCCAGGATCTCTGTACTGCTTTTCTCTTTCTTCCCTCAGCCTGGTATCATATATTAAAGTAGAGTGGTCATTCTCTTTTGACCTCCATAACAGGGATGGCAGCATATCATACTGTCTTATCTAGCAGAAGATTGGATTGGAGAATTATAGTTATGGCTGGGGTCCCCAACAGCTTTGAGCCTACGAGCACCCCTGAGATTCTGACACAGGGTTGTTGGCACAGCCACAGAATATCTGCCGCAAGAAGCATAGCCAGCCACAAAATGGCTGCCACTGCTTCCTTCAGTCACACAGTGAAGATCTTTGTGCTGTGGTGACAGCTGTTGCCAAAGCAACGTTTTTTAAAAAATCTGCAGCCAATCCAAAGCTTTGCTTGGCCAAAGCCCCATCTGGCCCCCACCTACTTTCTGAAACACTTGGTGGATACTAGGTAAGGTGTTGGCAGGTGCCATAGCGCCCATTTGTTTGTTTGTTTGTTTGTTCAATATTTGGGACTCAGGGTGGTGTACAACATTAAAATTACAACCAAGTCAGGTTTAAAATAGTTAAAACCAGGGGTCCGTTGGAGCAGGAGCGCACAGGAGCGCAGCTCCGGGAGTGAGGAGCCCAGGGGGCGGGCACATGACCAAGCCCCGCCCCCTCCTCGGCTTCCCCAAGCAGTGCAGAGGCGCAGCACCTTGGGGAAAGCCCTGCTAGGGTCTTTATTGTTTTTAATGTTTTGTTTTAATATTGATAATTTTATCATTGTTCCTTTTATGACTGTGTGCTACTTTTCCAGAGACTTGCTCAAGATGGCATATCAATTTTCTAAGTATACCATTTTTTATCTGAGCACATGGCACATAAGTACTGGAGAAATTTCACCAACCCTTCGGCAGCTTCCACCCCATTAGTTTGGTGTAGTGGTCAGGAGTTGGACTCTAATCTGGGAGATTCCCCACTCCTCCACATGCAGCTCCTGGTGTGACCTTGGGCCAGTCACAAGTTCTCTCGGAGCTGTTCTCTCATGAGCAGTTCTCAAAAGACCTCTCTCAGCCCCACCTACCTCACAGGGTGTCTTGTTGTGGGGAGGGGAAGGGGAAGGGATGGGTGGTGCACATGTCCTGGGTATCTCAAGTCTACTTGAAACCTGGTGGTTTCAAGGGAGCAGGAAGAGAATGAGGGTGTGTTCTTTACGCTTATTTTTATTGCACAAAGTATTGGATGGGGAAGGGAATGGAGGAAGAGCAAGTCAGTTTCACTCACCTGTGGAGTGGAGCCTGAGGGGTGGGTGTTGCCTTCTGACACCCTTCCGGTATGTTAGGGGGTGTGGCATATGCAAATGAGTTATGCTAATGAGTTCCTGCACCTCTTTTTCTACGAAATGACCCCTGGTTAAAACAATAAAAACTGTTAAGATAACCATTTCAAATGGTGTCTAAGATCAGATTGCCTAACCCCAAAGGGGGAGTGAATAAAAAAAGAGGCCAGGCTGATTAAAAGCAGTTGCTGTCCTCAACCATAGGCCTGGCGGAACATCTCTGCTTTACAAGGCCTGCAGAATTGAACTAGGTCCCACAGGGCACAAATATCATTTGGCAAAGAGTTTGACCAGGTTGGAGCCAGGGCTGAAAAGGTGCTGGCTGAGGACAGCTGGATATTTTTCAGGCCAGGGACTTCCAGAAGATTTTTCTCAGCTGAGCATAATGCTCTTCAGGGGGTATACCGGGAGAGGCTGTCCCAAAAGTACATTAGTCCCAGACTGTTTAGGGCCTTAAAGGTTAGTACCAGGACCTTGAATCTGATCCAGTATTCCATTGGGAACCAGTGCAGCTGGTGGAGCACCAGTTAAATGTATGCCATTAATGGGGTTCTGGTAATAACCCGTGCTGCTGCATTCTGGACCAGTTGTAACTTCTGGGTTAGGGTCAAGGGTAGCCCTGCGTAGAGTGCGTTACAGTAGTCCATCCTAGAGATGACCGTTGCATGGATTACTGTGGCTAGGTCAGGGTGAGACAGGAAGGGGGCCAGTTGCCTGACCTGGCGAAGCTGGAAGAATGCCAGCCTGGCAACATTCGTGATTTGGGCCTCCATCAATAGGGAGGCATCCATAAGCAGGCCTAGGCTCTTAACAGTGGATGCCGGTGTTAGTTGTACACTGTCTAGAGTCAGGAGTTGGTACCCCAATTCTGAATAATCCCCAGCCACAGAACCTCCATTCTGGATGGATTTAGTCTCAGCCAGCTCTGCTTCAACCATCCAACCAAGGCCTCCAGCCCTTCAGCCGGATTACTTGGAGTAGTGTCTTGCCGGCCGGCCATCCATCCATCAGCAGATACAGTTGGGTATCATCAGCATTGATGGCAACCCAGCCCAAAGCTCCACACCAGCTGAGAGATGGGGTACGTGTACATGTTAAACAACATTGGGGAGAGAATTACCCCCTGAGGGACCCCACATACCAAGGGATATTGAGGTGACATCCTCTCTCCTAGCACCACCCTCTGTCCTTGATCTTGGAGGAATGAGGTAAGCCACATCAGGGTTACCCTGCAGACTCCTACTTCGGTGAGACAATGGGCCAACAAGTCGTGGTCAACTATGTCAAACACTGCTGTCGGATTGTGCAGTTACAGCAGCACCGACTTGCCTCGATCCAGCTGTCTGCAGAGATTGTCTGTGGGAGTGACCAGCACGGTCTCTGTCCCATGGCCAGGTGTCATAAATCAGTCTGTGCTGAGTGATGGCTTAGATTTCTCAAAGAGCTACCTGCTAGCCCTGAGCTGGTAATGGAACAGCCAGCTGCAGCAGGCTCTGAGCCAGAAGGAGAACAACAGAAGGTCAGGTTACTGGCTGATCAGGAGTCACAGCCTACATCTTGTAGGCAGTAAACTAGTCTTCAGCAGCCACTCCCAGCCCACATAGCTCACCCACACCCTTGCTGTCAGAGACACTTGGGGCGCGATCATACACACCCATTAGCCGCGCGAGAGGGACGATTCACCGGTGGATCAAAGCAGCACGATCACACCAGCACATCTGGGAAGCGTCCCGCAACCGTCAGCAAGCCGTCGCAAGCCATTTTGATCCACTGGAGAAGCGGAGTAAAAAACTCCAGTATCAAACAGTTTGCTGCAGGCCACAGCTGGATTTTCCCCGTGTGATCGCGCCAGCGCAAACTTGTGGCGTTGGGGATAGTCTGATCACAGGCTTTCCCCACACCATGCTGTTGTTTTTTTCCCCCCTTCTCAGTGTGCGCATCATCGAAAGCCCTTAGGGTGGAGGAGCAATTCATCAATCCCCCGTTTAAACGAATCAGAAATTATTAGTTTCAGGATGACTACCAAGGAATTGGCTGGGAGTTCAGCTCATTAAGACTTGGCTATAAATTCAGCTGGGAGAAGCAGCAGTTTGTGGACATAACATGTACACTTTGCTACTGAGCCACCAATCTTGCTGCTACGGCACCTCTGCAATTTTAAACCTCGGACTGGACCTGAAAACCAGCTTTTCTGGAACCCCTGACCTCGGACTGAACTTGCTGCCTGGAACACCTTGACCCTAGACTGGACTTTGGTAAACCTGCTCTCTGGAACCCATGACTTTTGTACTGGACTTTGGTTACCCTACATCAGTACACCAGGGAAGAAGCAGGACTGGAAGGGATCTAGGACCAATGTGTCTTCCATGAAACCTTGGAGCTGCTGCCACTCTCTCAGTTGCGTTGCCCAGAAACAAAAGGTTCAAGACTGGGCAGTAATTAGAAGGATCAATAGCATCCAAGGATTGTTTCTTTAAGAGCAGTTCCACCATAGGTTCTTTTAATCCCCCTGGGTAGACCCCCAAAGTAAGGGACATACTGATAATGTCTACCAAGGGGTCCCATATTTCATCACCACCGGCTTTTATCAGCGATGATGGGCACTGGTCTAAGAGGGAGGTGGTCAGTTTCGCAGCACCCAGTATCCTATCAACATCAGCCCAGGAGAGTCAGTTGAAGGTGTTACCCTTACCAGCTTCGTTAAATAATGAGGCTGAGAAGGATGGCAACTCCAGTGGAGTCAAAGCCATAGAGTCTTCCCTCCTCCAAACACTCATTTTCTACAGAGGAACTGGACTCTGTAGCCTGGAGATTTGCTATAACTCCAGGAGATTACCAAAGGGAGATGTTATTCTGTGGGCAGTAGTCTCTCGGGGATTAGCACCATTCCCTCCGAGTTTTACTTCCCAAAGATTAAAAGGGGAGCTCCTGCATCCTGAGTCTAGGGCTGATGAAGATGCTTGCGCATTTCTGTCAGGGAAGCTAAGGGATGGGTTCACGACAATAGCACAGACCAGAGGCTCTTTGTCCCTGCCTGCCTATGCATTTGACTGCCTATACCAGTGGTCTGCAAAGCACGGCTCTTGAGCCACATGCGGCTCTTCCACCCCTTGAGTGTGGCTCTTCCGCCCCTCGCCCCTCCCCTCCCTCTCCAAAAGCCCTGCTCTGCCCCGCCCTCGGAGGAAGAAGAAACGGCAGCGAGGTAGAGCACGTGCTCGTCCAATTGCCGCCTGCTGATGCTCTGCCGTACCTCCCTGCGTAAAGGACTCTGGCTGGTTCCTCTGGCAAGGTAACTGAGCCGGCACTGTCGGGGGAGGTGGGCAGACGAGCAGGGGTGTGAAGGCCCTGGGGCCCTCCTTCCCCTCTGCAGCGTGGCCCGGCAGCCCGTGAGGCCCTGCCGTGGCCGGAGCCGTTGAGGGGAGTGGGTGGGGCTGGTGGTGGAATGCTCAGATGGGGGGGGAGAGAAAAAGGATCTCTTTCAATCTGCAGGGTGGGGGGGTTCCATGTGTGCCTGCGTGTGAAAGAGAGAGAGAAAGTGGCTGCCGGCATGTCTGAGAGTCAAGAGAAGCAGCCTGCGAGGGAGGGGGGGGAAGAAAAAGATCGTGTGTGTGTGTGTGTGTGTGAAAGAGAAAGTGGCTGCTGGTATGTCTGAGAGATCGTGTGTGTGTGTGTGTGTGTGTGTGTGTGTGTGTGTGTGAGCTAGAGTCTCTGCATTTGCAAAAATGAGTCAGTGGCTCAAATCTGAAGTATTGGTGATTGAAGCCTCTCATGTGAATAGTGGCTCAGGTGAGAGAAAGCAACTTTTCTTCAAAATAAAGGGGAGGTCCTTGGGTCAAGATCAGACAACTGAACTTTGGGCTACTTACTGATCCCTCCATTATTCTATATTAGTGATGCATTTTCCCACTAGCAATGAAGGCAACAATACTGACCATCTCAGGCTGCAATCCTAAAAACACTTTCCTGGGAGATTAGAAAAAAAATGGGACACTTCTGAGTAGACTCAGGGACTTTAGGATTGCTCATTCAACATTAAAGCTACCAAAACCAACAGAGAAAATTAAAGAACTATTTAATAATCCAGTATCATTACAAGAGATCAAAAATGCAATAAATGACTCAAAATTAGGTAAAGCACCTGGACCGGATGGATTTACAGCGAAGTTCTACAAAACGTTACAGGAGTCAGTTTCACCGGTGTTACTGCTATTGATGAACGATATAAGAGTTACTGGAGAGGTACCAGAAACCTGGAAAGATGCATCCATCTCACTGATCGCGAAAGAAAATCAGGATTTGACCAATGTTAAGAATTATAGACCGATCTCTTTACTGAATAATGATTATAAGATTTTTGCTAAGATTATAGCGGATAGACTAAAAGAGCACCTTAAAGAGACTATACAAACAGAACAAGCAGGGTTCTTACCTAATCGACAAATAAGGGACAATCTAAGAGTAGTAGTGGACGCTATAGAATACTACGACAAACATCCTGAAAAGGAAGTGGGCTTTTTCTTTTTAGATGCGGAGAAAGCGTTTGATAATTTAAACTGGGATTTTATGTTTGAAGTTTTAGAACATCTTGAGATCGGTGAATATATGCTTAACTTCATTAAAGCAATATATAAAGAACAGAAATCCTCAATAATAATTAATACTGAAAAGACAGACGATTTTAAAGTTGAAAAAGGAACAAGACAAGGATGCCCGCTTTCGCCGCTGCTATTTATTTGGATTTTAGAAGTTCTACTGTTAAATGTGAAGGAAGACAAAGATATTAAAGGCTTAACAACTAAAGGTTTATCTTTCAAATATAGGGCCTTTGCAGATGATGTGATGTTTATAGTGGAAGACCCCTTATCCACATTACCACATTTGTTACAGAGAGTAAAAGAGTTTGGTGATTTAGCAGGATTTTATGTAAATAAAAACAAATCGAAAGTAATGTGCAAAAATATGTCAAATAAGAAACAAAACGAGTTACAAAAACTTACAGAATGTGAGGTGGTGAAAAAGACAAAATATCTGGGTGTAAACCTAACTATGAAAAATATTGATCTTTATAAAAATAATTATGAAAAATTATGGTTGCAAATTATGCAGGATATTAAAAAGTGGAATGTACTGAATTTGTCATTGCTGGGTAGAATTGCGGTGGTCAAGATGAATGTGTTACCACGATTAATGTTTTTGTTTCAAACTATTCCAATTGTGAAAGATGTAAAAACATTCAAATGTTGGCAGAAGGAGCTGTCTAAATTTGTGTGGGGAGGGAAAAAACCAAGAATTAAGATGAAAATAATGTGTGATGCCAAAGAAAGAGGAGGGTTTCAACTACCAAATCTAAGGTTATACCATGATGCAATATGTTTGACCTGGGTAGGGGCATGGACTATGTTACAAGATAGAATGTTATTGTCCCTGGAAGGTCATGATTGTAGATTTGGGTGGCATGCATATTTGTATTATGGCAAAACAAAAATGGACAATATGTTTAAACATCATTATTTGAGAAGAACACTAATGGATACGTGGACAAGATATAAAAACTTTTTTTCAGAAGAGATACCCATGTGGATTGTACCCGCAGAAGTCTTACATCCAACATCAAGATATAAAGGACAAGATTGGCTGAAGTATAGAGACTTATTAATAAGACATGGCAAGGATTTCAAACTGAAGGAGCAGCATCAGATTGATTTTGATTATGGTTGGTTAAGATATAGACAAATATATGACTTGTATAGAAGTGATAAAAAACACGGTTTCAGGGAAAAAAATAATGAAATAGAACAAGTTTGGGAGGAAGGTGGGAAAAAAATGATTTCTAAAATGTATAAAGTCTTGCTAAAATGGTTTAATGCTGATGAAATGGTAAAAGAACAAATGGTAAAATGGGCGATAAACTTTAACAAAGACATTGAAATGGAATCTTGGGAATTTTTATGGAAAAATGCTATGAGTATATCTACGTGTTATAACTTAAAAGAAAATTGTTTTAAAATGATGTATAGATGGTATATGACACCAAAAAAAATTGCAAATATTGGTCAAAATATGTCTAACAAATGTTGGAAGTGTAAAAAGAAAGAAGGGTCTTTTTATCATATGTGGTGGACTTGTGATAAAGCAAAGACTTATTGGTCAAAAATACATGCAGAAATGGAAAAAATCTTGAAATGTACATTTAAGAAGTTGCCTGAAATGTTATTGCTAGGACTTAAACTAGAAGAGATAAATGTAAAGAAAAGGACAATAATATGGTATATGATTACAACAGCAAGAATGGTGTATGCACAAAACTGGAAAAATGAAAAAATACCAGAGGTGTGGGAATGGTTGAAAAAACTGTTATATATGGCTGAAATGGATAAGTGGACTAGAAAATTGAATAATCTTTACTCAGAGACCTTTCTGGAAGACTGGAAAGATTTGAAAGAATATGTTGAAAAGTATTGGGATATGAAAAACTATATCTATACATGGTTATAATAGCATAAAGGAATAGAAATATATTATATGAATGTTTTAGTTAAAATTAGACAATGAAACTGTTTTTATTTAGAAATACATAAGAGTATAGAAAATAAGAATTGGTGTATAAGTATAAGTATTTTAAGCTATATAACCGTCACCAGAAACGAAACATAGATATAAGTATTACTATTTTGAATAAAATGGAAAATGTGTTATGCTTCAGATGTGGTGGGAAACCACCAAAACAAGATAAAAATAGAATGTACAAATAGAACAAAATGGTATTTAATATGGAAAAAGGGATTTGTGTAAGGTTAAATGTATTATTTTCGATGTTTTTTTTTGAAAAATAAAAATTTCTTTACAAAAAAAAAAAAAAAAGGATTGCTCATTCAAAAATCTTCAGGTTGAAAGATATAAATCCTTTAAAAATATGTATAAATGAATAATAGCTCTTAATTTCTATTTCTGACCCAGAACATAAATTTTTCACCAAGCCCTGCACCAAGATGAATTTTGACTGTATGTAAACTACAATAATTTTATCTCTATAGTATTTTGACATTTTATTGAAGTTTTTTAAATTCAGTCTTTAATGAACCCCCTCCAGAGGGCTTTGTGCCAGTTTAAAATAATTCTATCTATTTAAAGAATAGTTGTTTAGAATATTACAATACTGTATAGAAGTCAGCCATTAAAAGCCATCCCAAACAAAGATTTAAGGCACTTCTGGAAAACTGAATGTCCTGGAAGTGACCACTGTTCCACGCCCAGAAGATGACAAAAAACCCCTCTTGCATGAGCAAGATTGGGGGGAACATGCAGATTAGAGGCCTTTTAAAATTTCCTTTTGCCCTGTGTGCAGCCCAGAAATGTGCACTCTGTACATGTTCATGTGCTTCATTTTACTGTTACTTGTTCTATTTGTCTTATACTTGCTTTTCATTCCAATATTTTGATATTTAAGGCATCTATACTGCATGCTGTTTTGCATCTTTCCTTGCTCTCTTTAAAATGGGTATGGGATTCGGTAGGGTTCAATGTGGAAATGCAGAATGTTGGCCTGGAAGTATGCAGCAACATTCTTTCTAATATTTCAGTCATCAAAGAAGATGAAGGGTACTTTGCATTTTTGTCCCTCTTTTGGAAGTAGATTTCAAAGCTGAGCTGGTATTCCATCCTGAAATGTATAACTGTACCAAGTTTCATTCCAACATCTCAATGTCTGACCAAACTGGCAAGTTACAAATGGAATATTGAGTGACTTGAAGTAACCTGAAGGATCTTGGATCCTTTCCATTGTGCAAAGATCCACCCACATAGTGTGATTTTCCTGTTTCTTCACTCCCATGGCAGCCTGACATGCCTCCTGAAATCCTGCTTGTACCTGTGCGTCCCCCCCCCCCCAATTAGCTAGCAATCCAAAAGAGTCCAGTGGCACCTTTAAGACTAAGGTTTATCCAGGTACAAGCTCTCCCTCCTCTGTGAGGGCAGATCTGCACTGTCAGGGGTGTGGACTAATATGCTAATGAATTTAATTTTATCAATAAATAATATTGTTATTAAGTTATCAAGTTTTATTCAACATACCTATAGTTTAACTAAGTCTTAAAACTTTAAGTAAAGTTTATTAAGTTAATTTTAGGGAACGTTGTGGAGTGAAAGAAGATGTAGTGTCGAGGATTGAGAAAGGTATGTTGAGATGGTTTGGACAAATAGAGAGGATTAATGAAAGGAGATAGACGAAACAAGTATACAAGACGAGTGTGGATGGGAGAGTTGGAAGGGGTCGACCTCAGCGAACGTACCTCAATCAGATTGAGGACGTTTTTAGCAAAGGCCAGCTTAGGCGTACCGTAATTAAGTTAATAACAATGTACCTACGTATATAGTTTAAGTTTTAAAAATTTGGCTCTCAAAAGAAATTTCAATTGTTGTACTATTGATATTTGGCTCTGTTGACTAATGAGTTTGCCTACCACTGGCCTATACAAAAGACTGGCCATTTGGTCAGCAGAAAATGTCTGGGGCGAGGGCAGAGACTTGCCCATTCTAGTCCTTATGGACTGAGCTGTCAGGAGAGAAGGGGGGGGTGTTGCCTGCATGGAGGATGTTTTGGCAGCTCAGCTGACCCTGTGTTCTCCCTTGGCCTGTGTTATTAAGCCAAGATGAGATGTTTGTAGTCTCCCAGCAAAAGCCACTGTTTGAGCCAAACCTGGCTTCATGAGAGCACTGCTTTAGGAGGTTCAGAGGTTGTTTTGGGGTGTCTCTCTCTTGGGAAAATCCACCCAGGTGCATGGCACAAGAGGTCTGTTACAAAGGTGTCGAATACAAAATCCAAAGAGAGCCAAGGGGCCTCTAGTTCACGTACTGTATCAACGTTGGCAGGCAGGTCATGGTGGAGCAACAAGACTTTAGCCGCAAAAAAGCTCGCAAAAGCCTCACAGCTGATGGCCAGATTTTCAGTTGTTTGTGTCCTCTCATCAAGAGCTAGCTGTCAGGTTCCCTGTCATGTTTTGCTTCCCTTTTGCAGTCCCTGTTGCAGGTCCCGGCGGGAGATCGGCATCGGCTTCCCTTCTGGCGGTCCCCCACCCCCACCCCCACCCCTCCTTCCTCAGAATGAGCTCAGATATTTTGTTAGACTTCAGTTATCTCTGTTGCTGCACTTGTAACCTTGGCCAACTTGGCCTCCGCTCTTCCAGGTGTCTTTTGCGTGGGAATGCATGTAGATTACACACACAGGGCCGGGGATGGGAATGTAGCTCCGCTTACACGCCTTTTTTCCTGAGAAAGTAACGGTAGCACATTTTGGCACTTGATATTTCTATTCTCATTGGCACCCGCGCTTTTACCCTTGTTTGAATACAGTATATCAATTCCTTCCATTCTGTATCTGGTATCACTAACAACGCAAGTGTTTCCTGAAAGACCATTAAGAATAAAGACTTTGATTTGAAATACAAGGCCTGACATATTGGATCTAATCAGAAGTCTAACACTAGCAGATGCAATGGTACCCCATGATATATACTCCTGGTTAAGGGAGTTATCACTTTCTTGATGAAACTAGCCCAGGGTAGTGATAACTGGATTGCTTCTGTACCCATATATCCTTGTGAATGAGTTAATCTCTTTTAGGCAGGCAAATAGCAAACTTAGGGATTTTTCTGGTCTAGATTTGCACAGTGGTATGAATATCAATGTGTTCAGTGGAGAGGTGGGTATGAGTGAGGGGGGAACAGAGAACTGAGTGAATCTGCTGTCTTCTGGCATTATCAGTTATGGGCTCTGCATTTGGCACCAAATGAAACCCAAGATGGATTCCCAGAAAGAAAGAAAAAAACTCCCTAACCACTCAAGTAGATGCAGATCTTAAGACCTTAGATCAGGGGTGTCAAACATGTGGCCCGGGGGGCGGATCAGGCCCCCGGAGGGCTTCTATCAGTGGAACTGGCTGTCTTCTGCTTCTTCTTCCAGTTCTATTGCTGCTGTGTCATTGTAGGTTTGCAGCTTACAGATGCACACCTGAACAGCATATTCAAGATTGCAACAGCACAGACATTTCGATGCAATAATTTGATGCAAAGAGGTGTCAGTTATCAGACACTGTTAAATAAACAAAATATTGCAAGTGCGCTAATGTTTTAAGCATGTTTTTATTTTAAGTTAAAAAAAACCCTTTGTGTTTGTGTCCTTTATAAAGTTTATATCTCTGCTACCTGGCGTTACTTTATTTATTTATTTATTTATTTATTTATTTATTTATTTATTTATTTATTGCATTTCTATCCCGCCTTTCCAGCGAACTGGCTCAAGGCGGCTCACAACATAAACATAACCACCGAAGTGGTTTACAATTTAAAATCATAAATACACAACATTAAAAAACGACTAACATAGCCGTACTGGCGGCATCTACATGCTCCTGGAGAGTAGCGGCAACAGAAGGTTTGGCCTGTGGAACCAGGGTGATGTTGTCCTGCCATCTCCCCGGTGGCAGCTCCTATTCGAAAGCCTGGCGGAAGAGCTCCGTCTTGCAGGCCCTGCGGAACTGTAACAAATCCCGCAGGGCCCTGATGTCGTCCGGGAGCTCATTCCACCAGTATGGGGCCGCCACCGAGAAAGCCCTAGCCCTGGTACAGGCCAGCCGCGCATCCCTCGGACCGGGAATAGTCAAGCGATGCTGGGTGCTTGAACTCAGTGCCCTCTGGGGCACATATGGGGAAAGGCGGTCCCTCAAGTAGGCAGACCCCTGACCATATAGGGCTTTAAAGGTCAACACCAACACCTTGAACCGGATTCGGTATGCTATAGGCAGCCATTGCAGCAGCCGCAGCACAGGCCGGATATGGTCACCCATAGGGAGGCCCATCAATAATCTGGCCTATATCAATAACCTGGCCCATCAATAACCTGGCCTATAATCAATAACATTTTATGACACACATGGCCCAGCCCAACTAGGTCTCATTTATGTCACATCCGGCCCTCATAACAAATGAGTTCGACACCCCTGCCTTAGATTGTTTTGGCAAGAAACATAGAGTAGACCAAAGAGGTAATAGGAAAGGAAAAAGGAACTGCTATTTCAGGGGACATTTGGTGCTGCAGTGGAAGGGGAAAGATGGGAAATTTGTGCTCCTTGGGTGGAAATAGTTCCATCTGCAGAAACACTTTACTAGATACAAGCTGCGTTCTCCATGCTGTTGTAGAACTGTGACCAATTTTTGTTTTCAGATAATGGAATTCTTATCTGGGACTATGTTCATTTTTTGCTGCAACAGACTGAGAGGTTTTGTGGCACCTTAAAGACAAACAAAATTTTACTCCAGTATAAACTTTTGTGGACTAGAGTGTTGGAAGAAGTGGATGCTAGTTCGTGAAAGCTTATGCTGGAATAAAATTTTGTTCACCTTTTAATTTGCAAAAAGATTCCAGTTTGGTTATTTTCAGGGTTCTGGATATCTGGCAGTGTTTTTGGGTCTGAAACTGCATCAGAACTAAATGCAACAGCTGGTCTTATCTAATGTGTCTGGAAGGAAAAGGTTCTATGAATGGCTGTGGATTGGATTTGCAGATGCTTGTCAGTGAGGTCCTGGAGCACCCAGAGAGAACTGACAGATAATGGGAAGTGTCCATATCTGAATAAGAAAACTTGGGGTAGGAAAGGAGTTAACTGTGAGCAGATATAGATGGCAAAAGTGGTGAATAATAATTGTAAGGGAGACTTGTATGTCGGTAAAGTGATGGTAAGCCAGGTTAAACCACATCATATAATACAACCTCTTAGGTCATGAGAGGTGCTCCTTGACCTATCTTGATGGGGCTTTTAATGCAAAAAAAGGTTTAATGGCTTGGAATGATAAGCCACATAAGTTCGAGGAATGCAGTATTCTGACGTGAGGATCTGAAGAATTAAGCCATCTCCCATTTTACTTTATAGTCTGTGTGTTGCACACACCCATGTCCTTGAGCACTGCTAAGATTCTTTTCCTCTGAAAGTAGAGCTGTGACGTGATCAAAATCACCCTCCTACAATCTCCAAGAAGATTTTAGTATAACTGCAGGTGTATCCACTTGGCTAGTTCATCTCAGTTGCCTTTAACTGTGCTGTGCCACCTCACTGGGTTCAGCCAGGGCCTTGGCAAGGGCTTCCTTAGAAATCAGAGGGTGTGTTTTTGATTATTTAATCCAAGTTTTTGAGCATGTATCAAACACTTCAGCCAAAATTATTAAAAGCAAAAATGTAAATGTAATTAGTGCAGTGAGTAAGTTTACTTAGGACATCCATGGTTTTAAGACACGGGAGATCTTTTAGCAAGAGCATGTTAGTTCATCTAACATGGGACAATACAATAAGCCTGGTGTTCTAACTGAAGCGTCTTGTAGCTGGTGCTTTCTATCTGTCAAGAGTATTTGCTTAGAGTATATCCTACAGGAATACACATTTTCAGCTGGAATTCTCTAACAGGTGTTGAATTGTACACAAACAAAATTTAAGATCTTCTATCCTCGCAATTAAGTAGTGTGGGGTCCCCATTACTCCATTATCTTGGCTTAGAGCTATGTTTTTACTGGATTTTGCTTGGCAACAGATCTATCCAGCTATAGATTTGGGGCATGCAGGATTATTTAAGCCCTGTACAAAATGAATACAAAACATCCCAGCCTGTCTTCATGAAGCTCTAAACTTAACATCTGTCAGGAAACTATCCATTGTTTACATTCTCTAATGACTTTCTGTGGGTGATGGATAGAGAAACCTGCATGGCTTTGATTGTAGTACAAAACACAGAATAGGCCCGCCAAATGATAAAACTGCTAACTCTGACAGGAAAAGAAGCCTTATCATGTTTCTGGTGCTCAGACAGGAACTGCATGGATTTTCCTTCTACATCCCAAACTGGAGAAATTAGTGGAAGGGAGGAGATGGAGTTGGTTGTGGTTCTTGATAATCAGAGCACAGTGGCTCTTTGCTCAGCTTAGTTTGCAGTATCTTGTCATAATACTCAGTTCTGTTGTTTTTTCTCTAGGTACCTGTTGCCCCTATAGTTTTGAGTCCTCTGTCTTCCCATATGTACCCAAAAGCTCATTATTATTTTTCCTCACAACATGGAATGCTCACTATTACTCCACACAACATGGGTTAGAGTGCTGTTTAACTTGTCTTTCAGTACATATGTGCATGTGGTGAACCTTTCTGGAACATTATCAGTTCTTCATATTGATCCTGTGACCCTTTTATCTGTAGGACAAGATTCAAAAACTGTATGAGAGGAAGATAAAAGAAGGTATGGACATGAACTATATCATCCAAAGGAAAAAAGAGTTTCGCAACCCCAGGTAAGAGTTGCTTTGCGTATTACCAAATGCAAGATTGATGAATACTAAATGTCATAGCTGTTTTGTAATAAAACCACCCAGACAATTCGGTTAAAAGTTTCTAGCCCTCATAGTTATTCATAGTTGTGCAGATAAACTTAACATGGTGATGGGAACTCATACTGAAGTCTCAGGACTCAAACTGGATTACAATAAAGTTCTTGAAATGTCTGTGGAACTTCGTGATTTTTTTGAAGGGCTGATGCTGTTTGGGGAGGGGGGTTGGTGGTTAACAAGTTTTGGATGACCTATCATAGTAGTGCAACATGTCATCTGTGGCATAACACAAACTATAGTCATGTAAAATTTGTCTTTATACATAATAGAAATATGCAAACCATTTGGGAGTCCTGAATTTCCCACTCGTATCCATGTGATATTAAACTATGGATACTTACAGCAAATTAACTTCTGAAATGCTTCCACCCATATATAACTAAGGACTAATGCCCCAGAAGTTCAATTAAATCACTAACAAAGTGAGAACAGAGAGAGCATTGTCTTTGAGAATTCAGTCTCAATGGGTGATGGCGTGGTTTTATAGCTTATTGGGGTGGTTGGAGGTTCTAATGAGGTTTCCTGCTATTAATTTTTTGTATGCCTCTGAGGCCATAGTGTAAATGGTACATGGAATTCTGTGTTACTTTCTTCAGCACTCCTTCATCTTTCCCAAATCACCAACATGGAACTTCATGTCCCAATTAGCTTAAACAGGATTGGACTAGGATCTAGGTCTTATTAAGAGAATAAACCTGCAGGCATGTTGTACCATTTCAGACTGCAGGTGAGTGCATAGCCTTTTCCCTGTTTTTTATGTGCAGGGATTTGTTTTTGTCTGTATGGAGGAGCAGCCATATGAACCCTTCTAGCAGTCTAAAATAATGGAATCAATAGGCCTAGCCATGTTAGATTTGAATTCAGACATTAAACAGCAACAGTAAATATATCTCACTGTTTTATTTCAGTATCTATGAGAAACTGATCCAGTTTTGTGCAATTGATGAACTTGGCACAAATTATCCCAAGGTAAGTAGAACAAAAGTATCTTGGGGAGGATTAGGGGAAATTCACACCTACTCAGCTCCCTTCCCATTTCTCATTTCTTTGTGAAAACAAGCTATTGCATCTAGGTATGGTGTATGTGGCCCCGTCCACACTGTCACTTTTGCTGCTCATTTCTCCCTATTGCTTTGGGCTCCTCCCCCTTTTCCACATGTGTTTTTCTCCCTCTGGGACTACTAGAGAGAACAAAACATATGGGGGGTGGGGGAACCGGAAGCAATAGGGAGAAATGAGCGACAAAAGTGACAGTGTGGACGGGGCCACAGTAGTTCTCTTGTGCTGAATGAGTTTTGGTCCCAAAGTGCAAGAAATTGCACTGTTTTGGAAGGGTGTATTCTCCTTTTATAACTGCGAGTGCATCTCCTTCATGCTTGTAGAGAACTTGAAACCACTTGAAACCAGACAAAGAATCCAAAGCACGGGACCTCATCAAGAATTTTAAGGGATGGCATTAAAAGGTCTACCAGTCCCCCTACTCTTCTTGTTCAGCAATATATTTCTTGGCAGAATGATTCAGATTCTATTTTCCAAGATAATAGCTTTTGTGTGTTGATCTTTTTATTTATTTTTTAAGCTGGACTTTTAAAATGTGTTATTGAAATCCTTTATCTGACAGAACTTTGCTTTTTCCTTCTCTTAGGACATGTTTGATCCTCATGGGTGGTCTGAGGATTCCTATTACGAGGCACTAGGTATTAAAGATTAGGGTTTTTTTAAATACCCTTTAATGTTAATGAATTATGGTGGAGCTGTTTTGTTTAGCTTCATTTCATTCATCTTCAGTTTTTATGAGATATAATTAACAGCATGCTGGCTATTTTTCAAGGAATGTACTTTTTAATGAAACAATACGAATTTCGGAAGTAGCATACTTAGACTCAACATAAATCAGGAGGTTCTTAAATACTGGTATTTTACTCTTGATCCTCCTGACCTGGGAGGAGGAGTTTGGGGGGGGGGGATTCTTCTTCTTGAACTTACTAGGAATGCTTACCCCTTTTGTGATTCTCTTTTCAGCAAAAGCACAGAAAATTGAAATGGACAAGTTGGAAAAAGCAAAGAAGGAACGAACGAAGGTATAAAATTTTGTAGAATTAATTTTTGATGCTTCAGTCTAACTCAAGTGCTCAATTTTTCTTTCATGAGCCCAATATTAAGTCAAATTGATCAATAGGTATTGTCCTTTTTATGTAGCAGTTAGGTTGCTAGGACTACTGAGATAGAGCACAGTCTATTTTGAGACTTCAAATAACATACAGGCATATGTATAATTAGATTTAGTGGACACATGTCTGTTCTTTATCTTCCCATAATCTGTCACTTCCCCATCATGTTTTAGGTGCTTTGGAAACATTTTGTTAAGACGTTAAGAACCTCTTGCAACCCTATAGTCTAGAGTAGGCATGTGCATTCAGATCTACCTGAGCCAAAAATATATCTGAAAAATACCTGGGGGGGGTGGGGTTCTGGGTATATTTCAGCATCCCAAATATATCTGGGTTTTCTCGGGAAAACTGGAGAAGAAATAACGAGAAAATCCCGGATATATTTGGGAATTATCAGTAGCTCCGAAAACACCGGAGAGCCTCTCAGCCAGTGTTCCCTCTAAGCTGAGTTAGTGTGAGCTAGCTCACAGTTTTTTAGCCTCCAACTCACACATTTTTGTCTTGGCTCAGGAAGGATGGCTCCAGAGCAAACTAATTCATGCAGGAGCCAAATCCCTTGCTCACAGCTTTAATGCCAGTAGCTCACAAAGTAGAATTTTTGCTCACAGGACTCCACATGTTAGAGGGAACATTGCCCTCAGCTGTTTGTTGAGCTTCTAAAGTTTAAAGGGACTGCAGAAAACATCCCAAGGATCAGCTGTGCTGGTGGGGAGCAGACTATTTCCGCTGGCTCAGCTTGGGGCTGGCTTCTTGTGCATCCTGGTTTAAATGGGGCTGCAAGAGAAGCTAGCCCCAGAAGCTGTTGTGCCGCAGGAAGCAATCTGCTAGCTGTGGTGCAGCAGATCCTGAGACCAGCTTCTCCTGGCCATAAACTGTGCTGCAGGAGAAGCCATCTCAGTCAGGATCTGCATGCGGCAGGGAGACCTCCCTGCGGTACTCAGATCCTGAGGCCATTTTCTCTTGCAGTATGGTTTAAACCGCACTGCAGGAGAAGCCAAGGCAGCCAAAGGAGCAGGCTGGCTTTTTTTTTTTAACCAGTATTTTTCTTCTTGGGTCTACTGGGCCCAGAAAAATTTGGAATTTCAGAAAAATCCCAGATTCTAAATACCATACTGGTATTGGGATCCTGGATTTTTCAGAAGAAGAGAAGAAGAAGAGATTGGATTTATACCCCGCCCTTCACTACCCAAAGGAGTCTCAGAGTGGCTTACAATCTCCTTTCCCTTCCCCTCCCCACAACAGACACCCTGTGAGGTAGGTGGGGCTGAGAGAGCTCTGACAGAAATTGCCCTTTTTTCAAGAACAGCTGTGCCAGAACTATGGCCTGCCCAAGGTCATCCAGCAGGTGCAAGTGGAGGAGTGGGGAATTAAACCTGGCTCTCCCAGATTGGAGCCTGCGCACCCAACCACCACACCAAACTGGCTGAAAAGTACCCGAACCGAAAAATACCAGTTTTTAAAAAACTGCACACACCTACCGTATTTTTCGCTCCATAAGACGCACTTTTCCTCCCCAAAAAAGTGGGGGGGGGGGGGAAGTGTGTGTGTCTTATGGAGCGAATATGGAGCTTTTCTTACCTGTAACAGGGCTCTTTCTTCAGCAGGAACGCAGGGGAACGCCATTCAGGCTGGCATCCCAGCCTTCCCCGCCCCTCCCTGCTGGGCCTGAGCTGTTAAGACTTAAAAGGGAAATAGCAGGAAAAACCCCACCAGGCTAAGTACTCTTTCCCTTTAAGTGCTTTTCCCCTTTAAGACAGCCAGCAGCAGAAAGCCCCGCCCACAGATTAAGCTCCATGGCTACTTTGCACAGAAAGGCCTGGCTTTGCATGGCATGCCGATGTCTCTCTTCTTTCCTTTTTCTATCTTTCTTCCTTCCTTCCTTCCTTTCCTTTTTTCTGTCTGTCTTTCTGTCTCTCTCTCTGTCCCCACCTTTCTTTCTTCCTTTCTCTTTCTCTCTCTCTCTTCTCCTCCTTCCTTCCTTTATCTCTCTCTCTCTCTCTCTTTCTTTCTTTCTGTTTCTTTTTTTCCTGTTTTCCTCCTCTAAAAACAAGGTGCGTCTTATGATCAGGTGCGTCTTATGGAGCGAAAAATACGGTAGTCTAGAGTACAATAGACTTAAATAGCAGAGGCATAAATTAGTTTGTGCCACCCAAATACATACCCGGGTAGGTAGTGTATGAGATTTTTCTGGCAGCAAAAATTCTTATGGCCAACTTCTTATGGCTAATTCCTTATCTCACTCACTCCTTCCCCATTTTGTTCTGCTTTCTGCATAGTAATATGTGCACAGCTGTGGTTCGGTCCTCTTCTTCCATAACTGTAGACTTGGTACGTGATCATGACTACTGTGGTTTCTCTGGTTGCTAGGTCGCTGTCTGTAGAGTGTTGTCAGTATAAGTCATGCATATAGAGTCATGCATTTTAGAAGCTTTAATTTTTTTGCATTTCACCTTGAAGTAGTACAGCGTTATAGTTTGGGTCTTTTAAAGTGCCTTAGGCTGATCAGAAAAAGGCCATGATTTATCACTGAGAAGTAGAACTATACAAATGGTTTGGGGGCAGGTAATCCTCCAGTCTAGGCATTTATAAAAATAGAAATCTATCATATCTTACTAACAGCTGTGTTTTTATGTGCTGAATCTCTAATCCTGAACAGAGTTGCCTTTCTTCAGCACAGCCATTAAAAATATCTATATATCTAATTCCCAAGTGCCCCCCCCCCGCATGCGGATACTTAAATCCGCACGGGGGGGCACTTGGAGAGCAGAGGGGGGGTTCTGCAGGTGGGGGGTAACCCCCCCACTTGCAGAAAAATCCGAAATCTATCACAAACTTTTCAGGGGATCTTTAAATCTCCCGAAAAGAGTGTCCCCTGCGCATACATGGGGAATGCTCTTGGAACGGCAGCGGCCTGGCGAGAGTCGCCGAGGCCAGCCGACAGCCTGTGGAGGAGGGGGAAGGGGGCGAGCGGCAGGCCCGGCAAGAGGCGCCGAGGCCCGCCGGGAGTCTCTGGGGGGGGGAAGGGGGCAAGCAGCGGGCCCGGCGAGAGGCGCCGAGGCCCGCCGGGAGTCTCAGGGGGGAAGGGGGTGAGTGGCGGGCCCGGCGAGAGCCACCGAGGCCCGCCGGGAGTCTCTGGGGGGGGGAGGGGGCGAGCGGCGGGCCCGGCGAGAGCCACCGAAGCCCGCCGGGAGTCTCTGGGGGGGAGGGGGCAGAGGAAGGGGGAAGGGGGCGGAGGAAGGAGGAGCAGCTGTCAGCTTCTCCCCCCCCCCCGCGAATATCGCGGGGCCCCCCCCCCTTGTCATATCTCTAATCTTTTTTTACCATGTTGCATTCTAATTCCAGTGAATAATCCTTACACAGGCACTGAGTTAAATTACTTCCTCTGCCTTTGTAGATAGAGTTTGTGACTGGTACTAAAAAGGGGACAACAAATGTTCCATCTACTACAACAACAACAGCCAGCACTGCAGGTGGAGGTAAGTTAAACACACTAACCTCAAATTTGAATTACATTCTTTTTGGCATTGAGCCACACAGAAGTTTTGTAATCCTATGTATCTGCCATCCCTCCCTTCCTTTTGACTTTCAAGCAAAGTGGCTTGTTGGTGGTGGCTCACTACATCAGACATCTGAAATTCTGCAGTGAAAGAGAACTTTATTTGGAGACTAGAAACATCGGATTCTGTAGTTAGGATAAACTGTGCAGCTTCAATAACATTAGGGAAATTATACATAAAGATCCTACCAGGTTTTCCAAAACAAGAGAAGGGAGCCCCTTTTGACCCCTGAAAAGGCTATTATGGGACCCATCTGGAGAAAATCCACACAAAACATGACATTGCCTTCTGGTATCATCTTCTCTGGCAGAGAGTCTTTAGCAGAGAAAGATCTTTCTGAACATTCTAGATCCTTTAATTGAAGGTAAGAGGATATGAGCCTTTTGTGTGAAAAGGTTGTGCTATATACTACTAAGCCACACACCACTCACCAAAGCATTCCCTTTGCCCCAAGTAGGACTCAAACCCACAACCTCTAGTTTTGGAGGCCAGTGCTGTCCACTGGGGACAAAGGAGCTTAATTCATGCTGCCAGAATTTTACACTTCCAGCAGTATATAAAATTGGCCTAGGACTGGTCTACCTGAAGTGCTTCCAAGCAGTAATTGCAAATAGTGCCGGTGATAGGACTTTAGTAGGGTTCATTTGCAAATAAGCTTATTTAGTGATCGATAGCAAATTGTGCAATTCCTGCGCAGTTTTCAGCAAGGATAAACTACGTTCTAATTTATCTGCAGCCTTCCTGTGCTTGATAAAACTTCAAAATACAGTTTGCGGAAATTGCATGTTTGAATGATCACTCCCCATAAAACATTCCTTGAGGAGAGGGCAATACCGCGTCAGGGGAAGGGCTAGACTTAGAACCCTTTCCCCCTGACATACCAGCCTCTCAGCGGGATGAGATTATGGCGGTGGGAGAATTAGCGGGACAATTCCAGTAGGGTTAGGCCACATCCCTCTTTGCAACAGGTGGATTGGCTCTAATTTAGTATGGAATGAGTGAGACCTCTTCATTTTAGGGACAGCTGTTGAAGAACAAATGAGAGAATGGGTCTCATTGGACAAGAGATGCTGATATTAATGTTTGTTTGCTAAATGTACAGATGCCCAGAAGAGGAAAAGCAAGTGGGATTCTGCCATTCCTGTGACAACAATAGCTCAGCCCACCATTCTTACTACCACTGCAACACTGCCAGCTGTTGTCACTGTGACCACAAGTGCAAGCGGCTCCAAAACAACAGTGATCTCTGCAGTTGGCACCATTGTGAAAAAGGCAAAGCAGTGACAAGTGCAGTGAAAAACTTCCTGAAGTCATTTTCATACTGAATAATGCCAAAAGCACCACCTTTGGATGCAAAGGAAGGATACTTCTTCTTCTCCTGGAGCAAAAAGACTATTTTTAAATGGACGTGCAAGAAGGGAGTAATAGTTGCCTTTGCAGTTGTACATATTTGTTAATGAAGTTCATCATCTTTGTTGATAGAGAACCTCTGCACTATATTGCATGAAATGGAATGTCAGCATGTAAATATGAGCTTAATTAGTAATTATAACAGGATCCTTAAATTCTGTGAAATTAGAGCTGTGAAGAGAAACATGGGTATCAGATAAACAGAAATCAATCAGTTGCATCCCATACCATTCATTAGTGAGTTAACTTCATCTAACTGAACACCCTGAGCCCTCCGCCTCCATGAAATTGCAGACAAGAATGACTTCCTTGAGCAAAACCATAAGTCATATAGTACAGAGATTTGTTTTCATGCAGATTATTATAGAGACAGGCACTGTCCTCCCTGTGTAGATTTATTTTGTTCTGCTTTCAGAGATCAGGCAATTTGAAAGCTTTGAAATTTGAGACATCAGACAGTGAAAATCAACACTGAAGAGTGTGTCTGGGTTTTAGGGATCATTCTGCAGATTCTAGCTCTGCTGGTGGGAGGATGGTTGTAAAAGAAAGAAGCAGCAAGTAGAATTTCCATACTGAGTACTGTGTTTGGGTGGGGGGGACTCTACACTTTCAGTGTTGGTATGCATGGTAGCAACATTGGTTACAGTAATGTAGTTTGGTGTCTATGTCATGACAAAGATGCCATCAATTTAAATTTATATAAACTTTCTTGTGTAAGTTCCACACCTTGAATTATAAAAACAGAACTTTAAAACTTTGTCTTCATTCTTTACATAAGAACGTAAGATGTGCCTTGCTGGATCAAACCGGTGGTCCATCTAGTCCAGCAGAGTCAACAAACTGGGCATAGAGCCTGATGCTGCATACTAGCACCTGTTTTCAGAAGTTTAAAGCCTCTGAATGTGGAGGTTCCCTTTAGTCATTATGGGTAGAGTAGCCAATGATGGATGTATCCTCCATAAATCTCTTAACCTCTATTAAAGCCATCTATACTTGTGTCCATCACTACATCTTACAATTGAATTACTCACTGGGTGAAAAAAGACTTCATCTAGTCCGCCTGAATCTATTGCCCATCAACTTCCTTGGGCACCTCCAAGTTCTAGTATTATGGGTGGAGAAAAAAGTTACCTTTAACCACTTTCTCTGCACCGTCCATTATTTTATAAATCTCTGTTGCATTACTTCTCCCACCCTTGAAATCTTTCTAAACAGAAATGCCACAGATTTTTCTTCCACTCTGCAGTCTTCTTAGTTTTCATCTTTTGCACTTCTTTCCAGATTTGCAACATTTCTTTTTGAGATATTGTGACCAGAACCTTATATGGTATTCCAAATGAGTTTAACATAGATCTATATTAAGGCATTTCAATACTGGCTGTTTTATTTTCAGTCCCTTACTCAGTAGTCCTTAGTGTGGATCACTTTTTATTGCTGTCCACACGTTTAGTCACTATTTTCATTGTGAACAACCTCAACATCTCTTTCCTTCTCAGTCACTACTAGTTCAGACTCCATCAGTATATATTTGAAGTCAGGTTGTTTTGCTCCAATCAGCATTACTTACTTACACTGAACTTCATCTGCCACTTTATGGTCCACTCACCCAACTTGTGAAGATCCTCTTGGAGCTCTTCACAATCCGCTTTGTTTTTCACCCTCCTCAGTCATTTGGTATCATCTGCAGATTTGGCCTCTGTACTGCTTACCTCTACTTCCAGATCGTTTATGAGCAAATCAAACAGTACCATCACGGGACCCCACTGCTTGCTTCCTCCTTGTAAGAACTATCCATTTATTCCTATTTCTGGATTTCCTATGATTTGATCTATAATGGCTGCTAAGTTTAATACTGGTATTTATCTGCCTTTAGAGCTTTGTGAATTGTCAAGTGAACTTAATAGAATCAAGAGAATGATAGGTTTCATGTAAGATAATTTATAACACCAGAGGTAAGAGGATATTTTCTCCATTCCAGCAGAGTTTCATTTCACTCTTTTTGAGGCATAAAACCATAAGATGGGAGATAGATGACTGAAGCTGAATCCTAAGCATAGTTGCATAGTTCTGAGCCCACTGAGTTCAGTGGACTAAGAATGGTGTAACTGGTTAGGATGGCACTGCTAGTGAGCTTCATGGCAGAGTGGGGATCTGATTCTGGGCCTTTCTGGTCCTAAACTGACACTACTCAAGCAGGTTCTCCTTAGCATGTGTGCCAGCATACAGTGCTATAGATGGGCTGTAAATCCCCGTTTCAATTGTCCTTTCAGATATCCCCTAATCTTTTCCTTCTGTTAATTTGTTTGTTTGTTTTTGAGGCTTGTATCCCGCCCTACCCTGCAAGCAGGCTCAGAGCAACTCACAACACATAATCCAACAATAAAATCTTACATCTATATATCTAATTCTGAAATGGCCCCCTTCATGCGGATATCTAAATCCGTACCAGGGGGGCACTTGGGGGGCAGGGAGATTTTCCTACACACATGGAGGAGTCTCCACATGTGCAGAAAAATCCTAAAAGTTAAAAAAACTTTGGGGGGATATTTAAATCTCCCGAAAAGTAAAAGTATTCCCTGCGCATGCACAGATAATGCTTTGGCTGTTGGGGGGGCTTGGTGGGCGGCAGGCCTTGCTGCTGCCGCTGCTATTGGGGAGGGGAGAAGGTTCGGTGCACGGCAGGCCCTGTTGCCGCTGCCCCTGTTGTCAGGGAGGGAGGGGAGAAGGCTTGGCGCACGGTGGGTTCCACCACCGCTGTTATTGGGGAGGGAAGGGGGAGGGATGGGAGGAGACTCACCAGGCTGGTGAGCTGCACAGCCTCTTGGGGCGGGGAGGAAGAAGGCTTACCTGGTGCCGCTTCCTCCTTCTGCAGGCCGGGAGCTGTGGGGAATTTGTTTGTTTGTTTTTGTGTGTTTGTTTGTTTGTTTTCACCCTCCTCAGTCATTTGGTATCATCCCCCCCGCGAGTATTGCGGGTCCCCCTTCTTGTCTGTCTATAGATATATATAAAAGAAAGTCGCCTCACTGTAAAATCAACACCCAGGCCAAACCGCTGGACGTAGAAACACCAAATTTGGGGAGAGCGCTCCTACCATGGTGTAGGTGCTCACTAAGAAGGGATTTTTAGAAATTCCACCCCTAAGTGGGTCAAAAAGGGGGAAATGTGCTCCCCCCATTAATTTCTATGAGGATGCCAGGCTGCTGCTTACTTGCACCCCCCCCCCACTCTCTGATTGGTCAGCCGCAGAGTTCAGTGTTCTGAGACAGAAAAAAACAGTTACAGGAGACTGCAGAGAGCTCACGGCAGTTGAGGAGATCAGGATTGCCTTAGCCCTGCTGCTGGCCCAGCCTCCCAGATGCAGAGGAGGAGGAGGGGAGGGGGGCTTTATACCCCGCCCTTCACTACCCAAGGGAGTCTCAGAGTGGCTTACAAACTCCTTTCCCTTCCCCTCCCCACAACAGACACCCTGTGAGGTAGGTGGGGCTGAGAGAGCTCTGACAGAAACTGCTCTTTTTCAAGAACAGCTGTGCCAGAGCTATGGCTTGCCCAAAGTGCAAGTGGAGGAGTGGGGAATCAAACCTGGTTCTCCCAGATGAGAGTCCATGCACTTAACCACTGCACCAAACTGGCTCACATGAGGGAGCCCGCCCCAGCAGTAATGCTTTAGTGATCCTGCCAGCCCCGCCTCCACAGTGGCTTCTAATACTCCTCCCTGTCCTACACTGGACAGGCAGCTGCCTGTCAGGTGTAGGAGAGGAGGTGGGATGCTTACAGCAAAACAATCCAGGAACACAAGTAGAGAGGCCATCACTTTCATGGAAGGTAGCAGGAGTTGACTTAACAGACAACTGCTTTTTAAATGGACAGTTCTATGTTGCCTGCTCCAGAGTCAGCTCACCAAGCAGCCTGGTGATCCTAGCACCTGAGGGCAGAACCACCAGTGTGGTCTACGGAGAGGTTCTTCAGTGGAGGGCGGGGGGGAGTACGTATGTCTTGCTTCATTTTTTACACTACAATCTTCTCCATTAGAATTCCTACAACAAATCTTACATTTCAAATTTCACATCATCAGTATTATAACTGGATTTACCGAACTTAAATACTGTAGCAAAGCACGGGTATCGGGCTAGTTAATTAATAAAACAGTTCATTAGAACATCAGCTCGAACAATTAAAATTCAGTCACCTAATTTCAAAATCTACTAACAGCACAGCAAATAATCTCTTCTTCTTTCAGTGTCTGCTGGGCTCATGCCAGGAAGGGCGGGGTGCATTCTGCATAAGCAGATGACTCAGTCTACCTACTCAAGATGTAAGCAGAGCCGTGGTTACTTGGGCAGGGGAGGCCAATGTTACTTGTCATCCACTGCCTCAACCAAAGGCCTGGCGGAACAGCTCCATTTTGCAGGCCCTGCAGAACTGCAATAAATCCCTCAGGGCCCTGATCTCAGTCAGGAGTGTGTTCCACCAGGCTGGGACCAGGGCTAAAAAAGCTCTGGCCCTGGTCGAGGTAAGGCAGACGTCTTTCAGGCCAGGGACTGCCAAACGGTGTTGGTCTGAAGAGCACAAGGCTCTTTGGGGCACCTATGGGGAGAGACGGTCTTGCAGATATGCTGGTCCCTGGCCGCATAAGGTCTCAAAGGTTAATACCAAAACCTTAAATCAGACTCGATACTCAGTTGCCAACGAATGCAGCTGGTGCAGCACTGGCTGAATGTGTGCCCACACAGACCTCCCAGTCAGCTGGTGCACCGCCACATTTTGTACCAGCTGAAGCCCCCAGATCAAGTTTAAGGGTAGACCTGCATAGAGCAAGTTACAGTAATCAGGCCTGGAAGTGACCATAGCATGGATCACTGTCGCCAAGTCATGAGATATTCTTAATATTCTTGTTGACAAATTGGAAAAATTTGGTTTGGCTCCTATGACTGTTAAGTTAATCTTTAACTAGTTGACCAATCACATCCAAATACTGCTTGTGAATGGTTCCTCATCTTCTTGGAGAGGAGTCACAAGTGGAGTGCCTCAAGGATCTGTCCTGGGACCTGTTTTGTACAACATCTTTATCAATGATTTGGATGAAGGGATAGAGGGAAGGGAATGCTTATTAAATTTGCAGGTGATACTAAATTGGGAGGAGTAGTAAATATGGTAGAAGACAGAGTCAGGATACAGGGTGATCTTGACAGGCTGGAAAACTGGGCTAAAACAAATAAAATGAATTTCAATGGAGATAAATGTAAAGTTCTGCATTTAGGCAGGAAAAATCAAATGCATAATTATAGGATGGGGAAGACTTGTCAGTAGTATGTGCGAAAAGGATCTAGGGGTCTTAGTAGACTATACACTGAAAGTGTGATGCAGTTGCTAAAAAGGCAAATGCAATTTTGGGCTGCATCAACAGAAGTATAGTGTCCAGATCATGCAAAGTGATGGTACCACTTTACTCTGCACTGGTGAGACCTCACCTAGAGTATTGTGTTCAGTTTTGGGCACCACAATTTAAGAAGGATATAGGCAAGCCAGAATGTGTCCAGAGGAGGGCAACGAAGATGGTGAGGGGTCTGGAGAGGAAAGGTGGGTTTTTTTCCTATTTTTTTTTTATTTCATACATATAAACAAACATACAAACATAAATGCAGAGAAAATTCATTTCATCATTCTTCCATGTGATCACCTGACCTCATATTGTAACCAAAGACTTAGTTTCTTGTTTACACCTTTTGATTATAATATATTCATTTTGCTCACAAATATATATATAGTTTTTGTATCTTTTAATTTCAGCTGTTAGTCTGGGAATTTTATGTGTTAACATTCCTCTATCCATTTGTAAAATCTTGACCATGTGTCTTCAAAATCTTTGTTTTTTCCTCTCAGGATTAAAGTTAGGTTGTCCATCTCTGCTGTTTCCAATATCTTGTTTATAACTTCTTCCTCTGTAGCAACTTCACTTCTCCAGTATTTAAGCATATAATATTCTTGCCACTGTCACAATGTATAGTAAGATAAAAGTCTTGTTTTTTATACTTCTCTGGTGTTATATTCAATAAAAATAGTTTTGGTGTATAAGGTATCATTGTTAACACTTTTTGTAAAAGTTCATGTATCCAACTCCAATATTTTTTAACTTTACTACATGTCCCCCACATATGAAAAAATGAATCAACCTTATTTTTACATTTCCAACTGTCATTTGATAGATCAGCTAGTTTATCTGGAGTAATATACCATCTATAAAACATTTTGTATATATTTTCCTTATATGAAGTCGCTTTGGTGAGCTTTACATTTGTTTTCCAAACATGTAACCATTGGTCTAAATCAATATTATGACCCAGGTTTTGTGCCCATTTAACCATACAGTTTTTAACTACTTCATCTTGCATTTTATCTTCTAACATTATTATATACAATTTCTTAATCAGTTTATCATCAGTATGTAACAATATCTTATAAACCCAATGACTTATCTTTAGCAAATCTCAATTCTATTTGTACCCTTTCCCACCAACCTATATTAGTGTCAGGATTATTTATTTATTTGTTTGTTTGTTTGTTTCAATTTATATCCCGCCTAGCCAGCGGACCGGCTCTAGGCGGCTTACAGCATAAAATCAATCAGTACAAAATTACAAGTTAAAAACATAACATAAAATGGATTCACTTTAAAAGTTACAACAACTTCATCCCAATAGCAGCGTCATACCAGCACCAATACCTGCCTCTAGCTCACACCAACCAGGAGGCTGCCACCATGATGTTTTAGAGACGGCCCTCATGCCATCTCCTAAGGGCCATTCCTCCCGCCGGCGGCCCCAAACGCCTGGCGGAAGAGCTTCGCTTTGCAGGCCCTGCGGAACTGCAAAAGGTCCCGCAGGGCCCTGATGTTCTCTGGGAGCTTGTTCCACCAGCAGGGGGCCGCCACCGAGAAGGCCCTGTTTCTGGTAGCTGCTAGCCTTGCCTCCTTCAGGCCCGGAAGGGTCAGGCGGTGTTGGCTGCCTGACCGCAGTGCTCTTTGGGGTATATATGGGGAAAGGCGGTCCCTTAGGTAGGCAGGCCCCAGGCCATATAGGGCTTTAAAGGTTAAAACCAGCACCTTGAACCGGACCCGGTACGCTATAGGCAGCCAGTGCAGCGCCCTCAGCACAGGCTGGACATGGTTCCTCACTGAGAGTCCCATCAGCAGCCTGGCTGCGGCATTCTGCACTATCTGCAGCCTCCGGAGCTGAGTCAAGGGCAGCCCCATGTAGAGAGCGTTGCAGTAGTCTAGCCTTGAGGTGACCATAGCATGGATCACAGTCGCCAGGTCATTGCGTTCGAGGAAGGGAACCAACTGCCTAATCAGCCGTAGGTGATAAAAGGCTGCTTTGGCAGTGGCTGCTACCTGGGCCTCCATAGTCAAGGAGGCATCCAGGAGCACTCCCAAGCTCTGGACCCGCGGGGCTGGCACCAGTGGAGCCCCCCCGCAGGCCGGTAGTGGGATACCCACCCCCGGTCCACTCCGACTCAGGCAAAGGACCTCCGTCTTCGTTGGATTCATTTTCAGACGACTCAGCTTGAGCCAGCCCGCTACGTCCTCAAGCGCCCGCTCCAGGTCATCCAGGGTGGCCCCGGACCGGCCGCCCAACAACAGATACAGCTGGGTGTCATCCGCATACTGGTGACAACCCAGCTTATGCCTCCGGGCAATCTGGGCGAGAGGGCGCATATAGATGTTGAACAACATGGGAGATAACACCGCCCCCTGTGGCACACCACATACAAGTGGGTGCCTCCGGGACACGTGCTCCCCAAGCGCCACTCTCTGTCCCCGACCTTGGAGAAAGGAGACGAGCCACTGTAAGGCAAGACCCTGAACCCCTATGTCGGCGACTGGGGATCCTAACAAAGGATCTGGGGATCATAACAAAGGTTTTCCTTTATGCTTTGTATAATCACATTTTATGCAGCCTGCATTTGCAGTTCAGTTGTATCATTCTGCTATCTCTTTCATGCTGTATCATGTTCCCTTTCACTCTGGTTTATTGCCCTCTGTTTATTGCTAATGGTGGGTCTGGTCAATGTAACCATTTGGTCCGGGAGAGTGGCGACTGCAGCACCTGAGAACAATCGGCCTCTCACCCCCCTCTCCCCCTACATTCCTATCCTCCCTGCCAGCAGAGACACAGAACTTTCTTATCGGTGTGAGAAGACCTTGGCGAGCTATTTGTTATGCACGAAATGGACACATCTGAGGAGCCCAGTTTAAGAAGGGAAATTTGAAACTTCACACTTAACCTTTTTCCTGTGGGAAGCAAAACGGTCAAAGGACCTTAGCCCGCGGTTTTTCCCTTTCTGTGATTGGTTGCCTATGGGGAATTCAAATTGTACTGGAGGGTATATTAATCCTGCTTCTATTGTATACCTTATCTCTAACAATGATCCGAGGACCTATAATGTAGTAATAGGAAATAAAGAACTCTGTTTCATCAACAAAGGTCTGATCCTTGACTACATAGGGCAGAAGCCTCACAATTAGTCTCTTGTTCATTAAGCTTTTCCGTCGATTTTAATTCGTTTTTGTTATTTAACAAGTCCTCATATCTCAACAGCATATTGTTTTGCAGTAGATTAGGGTTTGTAAAAGCTTCCAGTAGTGAAACCCATTTCGGTATCTTAGTAGAAAATTATATTTTAATGGTTTCCCATATCATCGGTAAGGATTTCCTAATCAAATGTTGTTTAAAATAGGTGTGTGTATCTGACCTTCCGTGCCACACAAATGCGTGCCAACCCAATGACAGATCATGCCCCTCTAAGGTTAATTTTCTAGTGTTTTCTAATGTAATCCATTCTTTTAACCAGGCCAATGCTGCTGCTCTATAATATAGAAGCCAGTGTGATAATGCAAATCCAGCTCTTTCTTTGGCATCTTGTAAGGCCTTCATTTTTGTTCTTGGTTTTTTGTTTTGCTATATAAATTGTGACATTACTTTATCAAGTTCTTTAAAGTACTGTTGGTATTGGGAGAACTGGTATTGCTTGGAATAAAAAGATCAGTCTTGGAAGAATATTCATCTTTATTATAGCTATTCTACCCATCAAGGACAATTGTAGATTTTTCCATTTTTCCAAGTCTTTTTTAATTTCTATCATAGGTTCCATATAGTTATCTTTCAGTAGAGAACTACATCTGTTTGTTATGTTTATTCCTAAGTATTTCACTTTCTTTTGTGATTCAAAGCCAGATTTTTCTTGTAGCTGTTGCACTTGATCTTTGGTCATATTTTTAGTTAACATTTTTGTCTTGGTCAAATTAATCTTCAATCCAGCCATATGTCCATAATTTAATAATGTTTTCAACAATTGCTCAATTGAGTCCAATGGATTTTCTAAAATAAATACCAGATCATCTGCAAATGCTTGTAGTTTATATTCCTCTCTTCTTATTTTAACTCCTTTGATACGTCTTTCCTCTCTGACGATGTTATTCAGTACTTCAAGTACAAATATAAACAACAATGGTGAAAGTGGACAACCTTGTCTGGTTCCCCTTTGAATTTCAATATTTTGTGATAAACCACTGTTAATAAATATCTTGGCTGTTTGTTTGGTGTAAATTGCTTTGACCATAGTAAAGAATTTTGTACCACATTGAGAAACTAATAACTGCTCTAATTTAAAGCTCTAGCTGACATTATCAAACACTTTTTCAGCATCTAGAAAAATTAAGGCCATCTGTTTCTCTGGATGAGCTTCAAAGTATTAAATAACATTTAAAACAGTTCTTGCATTATTTCTGAGTTGTCTTTTAGGTAAAAACCCTGTTTGATCCTGATGGATTACCTGTATTGGTGTTTTCTTCAATCGTGTAGCTAAAATAGAAGCATAAATTTTATAATCCACATTTAATAATGAGATTGGTCTGTAGTTTTTTCTCTCTTTTTCATCCAAATTTTGTTTGTGAATCAAGGTTATTTGGGCTTCATTCCAAATATCAGGTGTTTGCCCTTATACTCTGAATAACATATTTCAAAGGTAATGTCAATTGGTCTTCAAATATATGGTAAAATTCTGCCGGCAAACTGTCAGGACCTGGTGTCTTCCCTTGTTTTTGTTTCTTTATTGCTTCAATGATTTCACAAGTTGTTACTCGATCATTTAGGATTTTCTGTTGTTCTTTATTAAATTTGATAGTATTATGTTTCCTTTAAAAAATCTTTGATTTCTTCTGGTATAGCGTCTCTTTTTTTATATAGATTACTATTAAATGTTTCAAAAAAATTTTTTAGCTCAGTAGGCATTTTTTTGGTTTTTTTCATTATTTTTTAGAGTTTTTATTTTTATTTTTATTTTCTTAATGTATATGTTAGCCGTCTTGTTGGTTTGTTTGCATTTGCTTTCCTTTTTTTACACAAATTTATTAACATTCAACCATAACATATCAACAACATCGTAACATAATTACATTATATAGACACATACGCACATAGACTAAAACCTCGATTTACATTACATATTTTAGGAATAGACCTAAAGCAAGATAAATTCCAGATATTTTGAAGATATTTAATATTCCGCAGAGGGATTGTTATTAACATAATCTATAAAAGGATACCACTTTTCCATAAAATTATTTTTATAATCTGAGGTCTCCATCAACAATATTTGTGTGGCTATTTTATCCTGAATAACTATATCCCACACTTTCTGGAACTACGCTTTAAATGAGAGTATTTTCCTAGATTTCCATAATTGAGCTAATAAAGATTTGCCAGCAACTAACAGGACAGAAATGAGGTCCCTATGCAAAGGAGAAAATGAGTGGTCAGGCCAAAAATTTAATAGAATGGATTTAGGAGTTAAATTAATTTTTTTATTTATTTATTTTCAAATCTGGTGTTATAATACTGCTTTGAAGAAAGAAATCCAGCCATAAATCTTTTTTAAAAATAATGGGGAGCTGACTTGCCTCTGCTTATCAAAACAAAAGTGGAAATTTAGAGAAAGGCATAACAAAAATAGCTGAAAAGTTCATAAGGGCATGCTTTGGATCTCGTTCTTCCCCCACTCCCATTCCTCTTTTATAAAATGGTGTTTTTGAAAGATTACTTTGCTGAAGTTTATATTGTCTCACTAGACAACTCACACCTTTAAAATGACTCAGAACTGATTCTGTAGCTGTTCTTTTAATTTCTTGGAAAGGGTTTATGCTCAGGTGGACAGCACTTCAAGGAGTCTAGATCCAAAACAAGATTCGTCAAGGCTAATGCGAACATTTTTAAACACTCCCAATGTGCATGCATATGCAAATAGTCTATATGTATGAACATATATGGGAGTAATGTGGTTCATTTAACAACAGCGGGTTTCTGTGAGCAGGGATTCCTACATCCCCTAGATATTCTGCTCATGCAAGTTGCTGTTGGGTCTTTTATGATTACTCCCATAAAAATAACCAATGGCTCAGGGGCTAGCTACAGTCAAGAGAGAACAAGAGCCCATTAATATGTTTCAAAGGAATCCAATAAGAATCATGAGTATTCTTCCCCATGTCAAAACGATGCTGCAGATTTCCATCCCTTCTCCCACTCTGCCACAGCACAGTACTACCATCGCTCTTCCACATAGGGACTTTGCTAATCTTGTTTATGAATGTATGAACAGCCCAGAAACAGTAGGCCACTGCAGCTTTTCCAGCAAGGGTAGTCCCAAGCTTGGGTAAGTAAAAGTCTTAGAAAAGTAATACTAATGTACAATGAAGGAATCTCTCACCCTGTTCCCGCTTACACCTAACATGCATTTACATGGAACTAGGCTGCGGTCATACGGCACAGGATTCCCGGATAAAATCCTGCTGGGATTTTAACCGTAAACATCCCAACCCCAGCAGCGAGAGCAGCGGGGGGAGGCACCCTTCCTGCTCACAGGAGAGTGCTCTACACCCCCCTCCGCCAGCCACTGGCAGACCCATCCTGGCTTTCTGGCTCGCCCCACGCTCTGCTCCAGGCTCCAACCTCCGCCGGTCGCGCCTGGTTATTTTTTGGGTAAGAGAATGCGAGGGGGGGAGTCTAGGCGGCAGCAGCCGGCGGGGTTTGGAGCTGGGAGCGGAGCGCAGGGCAGGTTTTTTTTTCCATTTTTGCACTTGGGCGCTTGAGTGCCCAAGCGCCTAACTGCAAAAACGGGGGGGGAAATGGACGGACGATTTGAACGGCCCTCTCTTACAAACATTGCGAGAGTGGGCTGTTCAGATTGGCTCAATCGGGCATCTCTTGCGCTAACACCCGGAAAATACTAGTTTTTCCAGGGGTCCTTTAAAGCGGGAGAGAAGCAGAAGGGTTGTGCGAGTGAGTGAGCTTCGGAGTGGGATCCGTACGAACAGGCTCTTAAAAAGCGAGAAGAAACCACTCTAATTCCCATTCTTAAGTCCCGTGTGACCGTGGCCCTAGAAAGCTAATGTGTGGACAGTGTTTTCTGTAGAACCACAGCCTCCCCCTTTGCATGAGTATGCTAGAACAACCCCTAGTGCCACGGTTCACAAAGCTAGACAGTGGAGCCAACAGCAGCAGGGCCAAGTTATGACCTCTGAATTAATTATTTCTACATTTAAGATGGATTTCCATTAAGGCTGTCTGGCCTGCTCTTTTCAAGAATTTGCCGCATAATCTAGTCTCAGTTCAAAAGTGATATTAAAGAGGGTAATAGTGCTCCTGTTCTCTTTTTAAACATCTCAATACTGGGTTTTCTGATACATGAAAGGGTCTGTAAAAGGGTCTTTGGAAGATTTAAATCCAACCTCGTGGTCCACTGTGGAGAAGACAGTCCACCTTAAGTTTCCAGACAAAATCTGAACTGAAGGCACCCTTCTATGAAATGAAGCTGCCAGAGAATATACTTTGGATCATTTCAGATTTCACATGAAATCATGGTTTAATTAAGTTAATGATCACTTGAACATGGGCTGCTCCACTATCTGTGATTAAGTAACGCTGTGAATCCATGTCTGGAAGTTACTTTATTAAGTACAGTTGGTCCTAACAATGGTTTTATGTGTCATACAAAGATGGATATCCTGGCTTGTTCCCTGGCATTGCTTTGCATGCTCCCTGAGATAATTGGTCCAGAAGTTTGAAACTGAAATCTCTTGTCTCTTGGTAACAATCTCCCTGACCCCTCCCTCATCTTTCAGTCAGCCCAGCAATAGCTGATTCCCTCATACACTATCTGGCAACAGTCTTGTCTCGGTTCTCTCAAAGGTCAGGGAATACCACCATGTTCCTTTCATACGTGCGGGGGGGGGGGGGGGAGGAGCAATGCCAATGAATCCTTGGCTTGCTCACAGTGCTATCCTAAGGAAGTCCTGCTCAGGTCTACCTGGTAGGGCTTGCTCCTAGGAATGTGTTCTCAGGATTGTACCATTAATCACCTGTGCACTAGTAAAAGGAAGTTACAGTTTCCCAGAGATTGGGTCGGGAATTAATAAAACCCTATACCCATCCCACACTGAAAACACCCCAAAATTTGAACATCTGACCTAGGCAAGCTGTAATAATCATGGCTCCCAAATGCAGAGAAACGCAGGAAGTATGCAGCTTGGTAAAGGCTTACTGATTTAAAAAAAAAAAAGTGGGCATATTCTTTGTGCTCTGAGATTATTTGGGGAACATAGAAAATACTGGAAAGATTACAAAGGAATCTCTCTGCTAATGGATACATCTTTATACATCACAAATTGTCTTAGCTATCCCCTTAACCTGTACATAGTATAGAAGAAAACCTCTTAGTAACCATCACTATTTAAATACATTTCTTGGGGCAGCTACTATCACTTGGAGAGCAAGTCATCTGGAGGCTCTACCATTTTAGTATTTCCAGTCATATTAAATGTTAAGGAGTTAGTCTCTTTTAGCTCAGAGGTTCTTAGTCCAGAGCTGTGTAAGCTTAATTGTTCTTTCTCCTAACCGATGTACAAATAGAGGATGCTGATCATTAAACTATGTCTGACAGCAGAGGAAATAGGAAGTTGGAATGTTGTGACTTCGTTCCTCAGCAGGCTGTTTGGGCTCAAGTATGCTGTTATCTTAGCTTCCGCAGCCTAGGAAGTCTGGAGGAAAATATCTAAAAAGAGGGAAGGTGCTTGGGTTGGGAAAGGGGTGGTTTGGAAAAGAAACAAACCAGCAAGAGCTCTTTCTATAATCAAGCAATGCATCCTCCAATCCTAAAGAACGGTTTATTTGACAGAGCATCTTGTTGCACTTTAGAGCCTGATGGTTTTTAAATTTTTCTTTCATTCCCGGAGACCAAATAATCCCTTCAGTGAATCTTTGTTGTAGAAGTACAGCTGGGTTGGGCTCTGCTTCAGCTTCTAGCGTCAACCCTTTTCCTGTGGGTGGGTGTCTTTTTAAACATGTTTGTAAAGGAGAAGAGAATACAAGCTTGGCTGCCCGTCTGTTCTTGCCCATACAGGTGTGCATAACTCATAGGAATGCCAGACAAACCTGAGTCACAGATACAACCCCCCCCCCCCCCACATGCACACACACACACCTGAGCTAAAATAAAACTCTCTCATCTGACTTCACTTGCTTAAGAGCTGTTCCTACTGCTGCTGTGCAACCTCTCCATGTGCCCCTGGCGAGAGAAAGGCAGGCAGAGGGAGCCCTAAGCAGCAGCCGCAGCAGCAACCAGGAGGAGCAGGGCGGGCAGGGGGGAAGGTGAGAGTCAACATTTTATCAGAAGGAACCAGGATCTGTGCAGAGGTATGTCAGATTCATGAGCTCTTCATTCCTGGGGATTGTTAACCTGGCTTCTGAAGGATTTTTGAGACAAGGGGCAGGCTGGGAATCAGGGGAAGGCAATGCTGAATTTGGAAATGGCAGTGAAGTGGTAAAGTCCTCCCCCCCCCCCCCCCCCCGCCTCTGGAGGAATTTCTTGGCTTGGTGTGTGGGTGACTGTTATTTGGATTGTTGCACTGGATTTGGACTTTGAATCCGACCCAGCACTAATGAGGTTTGTCGAATTAATTTATTTGTGTTTTCTGCTGTTGGAAGTGCATTCTTTTCTTTCTTTTTCTAACTTATTGATTAACCAGATGGAGCAGTTAAATAAGGTGTCTCATGCAGGTAGGCAGCTGGCAGATGAGGGTTATGGTTGTGGCTCTGCATGCATGTTTATATCCTCTCGACATTGCAGTGTGCTCGCCCCTCTTGTTGTATTGCTGGAACCTGGCAGCGATTGTTGATCAGCCAGTTTGGTGTTCCAGAGCTGGACAAGTTTTTGCTTTTCTGGAGAAGATTTGTTTCTTTTTTTAAAAAAATTACTGTTTCTTTCTCACACACATACAAATCACCAACACCGTCTACAACTTGCACGGTAAAATCATTAAGACAAATACTTTAGTCAAGATTTAGTCAAGATTTTCATTTCTCACCTGGGAAAGGTAACCCCTACATGGAAAAGAGGGTTCATGCATTTTTTTTCAGTCCCTCAAAGAGCATTTAATGACTGCACAATCTGGCAGAAATTCAACAGGAAACAACTGTCCTAGCATTGCGTTGCAGCTATGGGGGAGGTTTTACATGTCTAATTTCTTCCTGTCACATAACTGTTACATTTGTTAAACTCATCGAAACCCTTTCGGTATAAAAGAGAGAAATTCTCAGGCAAGATGGCAGAAGGCAGTGTGTATGTTAAAGGATTCACAATCCCACTAATGTTAGGTCCACGGAAATCTGGAGGGATCCTATTTACACAGTGTTAGGCTCTGGTTGAGGACAGTTAAAACTGTTGTCAGTGATGGGCTTGCTGCTTGACAGAAAGTTCAGTATTTGCCCTGATTTTGGCATAGTGGGTTTGAGGCAAGAGAAAAGGCAGCCAAGGTGTACACGATACGATTTTAAGCAGGACTTTCCAAACGTGGCAGAGAGTCAAAGTGAGCAAGTGCTGAGCTGGAAATGGGATGGGATTATGGAGAATGAGTAACTAGGATGTGGGCAGATGTAAAATGGTTAATTAAATCTTCCAAAACTATCATTTATCTGGCCATCAGCTCATGTCCTATTTCCAAAGCTAGGGCTCAATTGTGGACCCTAAAAAATAAAAATATAAAAAATGCCTTTGAATAGATTTATAATACCTTTCCCCTCATCATTCAACCCAATCAGGGATTAAGGAGCGGTTGAGGCACCATTTCAGGGGAACAGGGCAGGGCTCAGCAAGGTCCAAGTGCCCACTTTCAGTTAAACAGTTAAATACTGGGAGAAAAATCCCAGTGGATGTGTATTTCAGAAGAAGTACAGCTATTATCAGCATATGTTAAAAAGCAGTCTTTTGGTGACACAAAGGGATTTGTGCCTTTGACATGCATACCCAAGCTAATAAATCATTCAGTAGGTTCAATCTGTGAGTTGAGCAGAGATTTACTCAGCTCAGGGTGATAGTGGCATGCAATCTGGAAATGCCAAGGAGGGGAGAAAAGCACACACACATTCCAGAATCTATAGATGGCACCCTCCTTTCACACACATGGAAGTCTCAGTGCCTGTCTCTTTTCACGTTGACCATTAGGTAACGCTTAACAGCTAAATCACAGAAAATCTGCAGGATGTTTTTTCCTAGCAAGTTTATATTGTGGGATTGGTAAAGTCTGTAGGAAAGTAAGAAACGGGAGCATGCTTATCACTTGGGAGGAAGGCATCAGGGAGAATTAATATTTAGATGGACCTTTCCTGGGTACTGATGCTACATGTGCTATGATACACCTAACCAGGGGTCATTTTGTAGAAAAAGAGGTGCAGGAGCTCATTAGCATAACTCATTAGCATAACTCATTTGCATATGCCACACCCCCTAACATACCGGAAGTGTGTCAGAAGGCAACACCCACCCCTAAGGCTCCACTCCACAGGTGAGTGAAACTGACCTGCTCTTCCTCCATTCCCTTCCCCATCCAATACTTAGGGCAATAAAAATAAGCGTAAAGAACACACCCTCATTCTCTTCCTGCTCCCTTGAAACCACCAGGTATCAAGTAGACTTGAGATACCCAGGACATGTACACCACCCATCCCTTCCCCTTCCCCTCCCCACAACAAGACACCCTGTGAGGCAGGTGGGGCTGAGAGAGGTCTTTTGAGAACTGCTCATGGGAGAACAGCTCTGAGAGAACTTGTGACTGGCCCAAGGTCACACCAGCAGCTGCATGTGGAGGAGTGGGGAATCAAACCCGGTTCTCCCAGATTAGAGTCCAACTCCTGACCACTACACCAAACTGATGGGGTGGAAGCTGCTGAAGGGTTGGTGACATTTCTCCAGTACTTATGTGCCATGTGCCCAGATAAAAAATGGTATACTTAGAAAATGTATATGCCACCTTGAGCAAGTCTCTGGAAAAGCAGCACACAGTCATAAAAGGAACAATGATAAGATTATCAATATTAAAACAAAACATTAAAAACAATAAAGATCCTAGCAGGGCTTTCCCCAGGGCACTGCGCCTCTGCACTGCTTGGGGAAGCCGAGGAGGGGGCGGGGCTTGGTCATATGCCCGCCCCCTGGGCTCCTCACTTCTGGAGCTGCGCTCCTGTGCGCTCCCGCTCCAACGGACCCCTGCACCTAACAAAGGAGTAGCTTGTCATTAATGAAAGGAACCCTAAGGAATTGGTGGTTAGAATGTGCTGGAAATTCCTGGCTTGAGATGTTCATGTTTTCTAGTGTTTCCATTATAATACAAAGAAACTCTCATGTTGGGCTCCTATTATGCTAAGATTTACTGCCTTTCCTTGTTGGCATTATAATGTCCTGGCTGTTCATACTTCTCACTTTGTTAGAAAGGAGTCTAGACTTGTTTCTCAACAACATGGGATTCTAGAGAGAAAGGATGGGACAGAGGGATCCAAAAGCAGTGTTGAGTATGGATGAGGACATTCGTGTGTAGCCTAGCAGGCATGAAAATCAAAGGGGTGGGGCTGAAACACAGTCTCCCCTTGAATGAACATTGGGGAGAAAACTGTCATCTCAAAAGAATGAATTGTGTATCTGGCAGATCCTCTTGTACCTGGAATGATGGAAGTTGCCCTGAAGAGAGATTTGTTTGCAGCGGCATAGAGACTTGGCCACTTGCTTCTAAGACCACTGAACTGGGATTGTAGGTGAAGTTAGTCCATGAAAGTTTATGCTAGGATAAAAGCTGGTTAGTCTTTAAGGTGCCATAAGACTATGATTTGGTTTTGCTGCACCAGACAGCTACTCCTCTGGAACTGAACTCTGCTATATTCCTCAGTGCTTGCTGTGTACATGGCACAGCATACTCGTGCAGCTGGACTGGCTCTGGCACAGTAAAACGAGAGAGGATGTTGTCAGTGATGGAATAAGGGAATGCTGGTACCAAAGCCCTTGTACAGGCCTCTCACAAAAAAGGAATTTTCTTATAGCAAGCATGTTCTGGTTTGTATTTACAGGGGTCATTTTGTAGAAAAAGAGGTGCAGGAGCTCGTTAGCATAGCTCATTAGCATATGCCACGCCCCCTGACATCACCAGCCGAATGTCAGTATCAGCCCCATTATACCCTATGTCCATTGAAGTAAATGGCAAAAACTCACAGCTTATATGAGGGGCTGGAGGACAGGGCGTTTGAGGGAGAGACTCCAAACTTCCAGGGTAGCTGCTGGAGCTACTCCCTGAAATACCCACCAAGTTTCAAGAAGATTGGACCAGGGGGTCCAATTCTACGGGCCCCTAAACAGTTACTTTTTCTCCACCATAGAGAACAATGGAGGGAATGGGGGCAACCTGTTTGGGGGCCCGTAGAATTGGACCCCTGGTCCAATCTTCTTGAAACTTGGTGGCTATTTCAGGGAAAGGCTCCAGCAGCTACCCTGCAAGTTTGGAGCCTCTCCCTCAAACCCCTCCCCTCCAGCCACTTTTTAAGCCACCGCCGAATTTCGGTGACAATTCAGCGGCGGGCCAAATCAGATCAGAGAATCTGATTTAGCCTGTGGCTGCCCTAGTGCCCACTCCTGGGCTGGTGGAGCTCTGCTCCGCCTAGCTCTGGCCCCAAATGACCCCTGTGTATTTATGTTTTCCAACCATGTAGCCCCATTGAGAAGGAGGGTATGTAGATAAATGCCATCAATTCACAACCAACTTATGTCAACCCCAGAAATGGGCTTTCAAGGCAAGTGAGAACCAGAGGTAGTTTGCCAGTGCCTTCCTCTGCAGAGTCCTCCTTGGCAGTCTCCCGCCCAAGTATCAGCCCTGCTTTACTTCCAAGATCTGATGAGATTGGGCTATACCATACCCCACTCCACATCCCCGAGAAGGAGGATAGAGGGTAATATATATCTGTGACCACCAACTGTACCTATTCTCTCACTACGTGTACTCATGTTCTGAATGCATGCTTAATGCTCAAGGTTGGTGGTGGAAAGTGCCCAGGCTACCTCAATTCCATCAGATCTCAGAAGCTAAGCAGGGTTGGCCTTGACTAGTATTTGGAAGGACCGATGAAATCCAGGGTTGCTATGAAGAGGAGGAGGGAAAACAGCAAGAAATAGACAAACGTGGCACCTCCCATCTTTTGCTTTGAGTCCACTATGAGAGACAGTGCCAGTAAGAAACTTTCTTTGCTTTCTTTGACAGTCATTCAGGTGTAACAATTTGTATAGGGGCCCTGACCTAGATAGCCCAGGCTACCCCAATCCCATCAGATCTCAGACGCTAAGCACGGTCGGCCTTGACTAGTATTTGGAAGGGCAACATCCAAAGAATGCCAGGGTCATGACACAGGCAGGCAATGGCAAACCACCTCTGAAATGTCTCTTGCCTTAAAAACAAGTCTAGCTCACCACCTATTGGTGCATAATGCTAAGGAGCTAGAACTTCTGGCTACCAGACAATCTTAGGATCTCTTGGTTATTCTACACACAATACCATATATAATAATTGTTAATTTGTATAGGGAATTTTGTGTCAGGGACATTCCAATACGTTAGCTTCTGAATACATAGAAATGATAGCATGAAATGGAAAAAGTCAGGGCTGCAGATAGGAATGGCTTTCCATCCAGGCCTATTTAGTATAGTCCAGTGTGAAGGGTGGGGTGCTTCAGGTGTCTTAATGGCTGGTAAAAGAAGTCTTCCTAATCAGGATTCATCTCTGGAGAGTTATATGAGGACCAGACAATCTGCAAATAGGTTCAACTCGGGGTTCCAAGAACCAACACAAGACCCCCAGATGAAGATTCCCCCTGATATCACTCTCGTACAACCTAGATCCAACCCAAACATCCTATATATCTAAATTGAATGACCACCGCCCCCCCCCCCGCCCCCCCGACCTGTTTCCCTGGAATTTTTGTCCCTTTAGCTCCCCCACACAGCCCTGCAGCTTATCTTAAAAACTCAGGGAATCGGAATCCATTTCCTGGATTCATCTTGTGCTAATTCCAGCTTCTCTTCTCTGTTTTTAGAAGAAGCTGGATAACAGCTGAATTTCCTGTGGTCAGACTACACAATTGTGTGTGAGGAAGAAGAAAACGCTGTGAATGAGGAGTCCATTTTCTTACTTGTCTTGGAGATTAATTAAACAGGAATCTGTATCTCCACGGACCTGCCATAGATTATGCAATATACCATTTGCGCCATCTAATAAAAAATCCCGTGGCTCTTTCTGGATTCTAAATTACATCAGATTTTATTTTTTAAAAGAACTAGTTTCTCATTATATATAGCATAGTTTCCTGTCCTTTTCTATAGGTCTGTTTCCTTTCCTCTGTGCCTCCCTGTGCAACATTCTAGTATAAACCCAATATTTCCTCCACAGTTTCTGACAAAATAAACTGAAAGATTCCAAATTTTGACAAAGGAAAAAAATACAATTGGAATGAACCATGCAGGTTGTCAGCTCAATGGTCTACCAATTTTTATGAAACTAAGTGCCTTCAGATATCCTTATTGTGCCTGCAGCTGGCCTGGATACTTGGCCTGCTCTAGTTTCAAACAATGCCATAGAGTTGGGGCTGTTCCCCAAGATTTGCATGGGTAATTATTACTGTGTCAGTTCCAAAAAGCAAGAGAAAGTAGAACGTCAGATAAGCAAGTAGATACTTTCTACTAAGCTAACTTCTGTGGTAGTAATTGCACATTCCAAGTTTCAAATGCTGTCTATTCTATTTGACTAATAGCTTTGTGTACTCTGAAAGCTTGTTGTCTACTAAAACAAAAAAACATATAATTTTAAACATGTAATTTTATTTACTACTTAAGATTTACTTGAGATAGCCCATGCTATCTCAAGAATTCAGGTTAGAGATGCCAGCAACCAGGTGGGACCTGGGAATCCCTGAAATTACAGCTCATCTCCAGACTACAGAAACCAGCTCCCCTGGAGAAATGTATGTTTGGAGGGTGGACTCTATGGCATTGAGCCCCACTGAGGCCCCTCTGCTTCACAGGCTCCATCCCCAAATCTTCAGGAGTTCCCCAACCTGGATCTGGCAACCCTCCCCCCGCCATCCCTGCTAGTCACTGGGGGCACCTGGCCACCCTAATTCAGGTTCATGGAAGTGATAATCAGGGAGAGCTAGCAAGGAGCATATTAGCACTATATCAGATCCAAGAAACAGCAAGCAGTGTCCAGATACATGACCTTCCTACAGCAGCAGCAACCAAGCTGTTGAATGAGCCTGAATTCCTTGGTCCCTGTGCTTTGTGCTCCTATCTGAGACTTCACAGATGAAGAGAAGAGATGTGTGGGTCTTGAGAAAATAGGACTCAGGAGGGGCATGTGCAAAAGCTCCTATTGTCCAGCAGAGCCCTGTGAGGATGGAAAGAGCCCAAAGACAAACAAGGAGAGGCAGGGAACAAACACACTGAGTCTTTTCATATCTTCTGGGATTTGAGTATAACAAAAGAGTCCTTGTATTATTTTATTGTTGTAGCACTGCCTGCTTCTTGCGCAGCCCAAGGAAGCGTTCATCGTGTAGTAATAAACACAAGTTTAATGGCTGTAATAAGGGTACAAAAGGCTAAAGTCATATGATGGAGAAACTACAACAGAACCTTCTGAGTTTGCAAGTGGGGATTGGAGAAGGTTCTGTTATGAATGTTTTTGGTCTCTTTCTTTTGTCTAACTCTTTAATTTAGTTTCTGCACATTGTGAGGTAGAAATTGTAATTTAGTTTCACAGAAACGTCAACTTGCTTCTGTGAAACAAATTTAGAGTCCAGTGGCACGTTTAAGACCAACGAAGGTTTATTCAAAGTATGAGCTTTCATGTGCATGCACACTTTATCAAATACATTGGAATGGAAGGTATAGATGGGCTGAACAGCAAATTAACGTGACAATTAAGACATTTTAAGATAAGCAAAGAGAAAACTAAATAACAAGCTAAGGTTATAAGGTCAGCAGTTGTAAAGCAATAAATATGTCCAAATAGCAGATAAATGTGTAAAAATGTCTTTTCTAATTGTGGAAAGTAAACTGAGATTCTCCATTTTCTCCTCTCAGCCATTGAGGTGACTTAACAGCATTTTTCTTTTCTTTTTTGGGGTGGGTGCAGTGTTTTGTCAGCAAAACAGTCAAATATTCCTTGCATTACACTCAGTATTCAAACCCTAGTGGGGTTTGGACATATCAGAGAGGCGGCTTGATATTACCTGCCTCTGCCTCCTGAGCACTGGTATTCCTTGGAGGTCTCCCTTCCAAGTACTCACCAGGGTTGGCCCAGCTTAGCTTCCAAGATCTGATAAGATCGGGCTTGCCTGGGCTATCCAGGTCAGGGCACTTGCTTCTGTGAATTTAAATTACAATTTTCACCTTACAATTCATTTTAGACACCAGCTTTCGCACTGCTAAATTCCTCTCCCAGTATCTTTTGCATAGGGAGGACAGGGAGCCCCGATGCTTCATTTGAAATAATGAGAATTATGGTTGTAATTCCAAAAAACACTTCCCTGGACATAAGACCCACTGAATAAAACAGGCCTTATTTCTCATCTGGATTGCTCTTTAAGTTAGCCCACGTTCTAGTTGTCCTCTGTCCAATTCTATATCTGCCTCATTTCAGTTGTACACAAAGGCCACCTGAGAGGGGGTGCTGCGGGATGGCCATTAGAAGAGGAGAGAAGAGATTGGATTTATACCCCGCCCTTCACTACCCAAAGGGGACTCAGAGCTGTTTACAATCTCCTTTCCCCTTCCCACAACAGACACCCTGGGAGGTAGGTGGGGCTGAGAGAGCTCTGACAGCAACTGCTCTTTTTCAAGAACAGCTGTGCCAGAACTATGGCTTGCCCAAGGTCATCCAGCAGGTGCAAGTGGAGGAGTGCGGAATCAAACCCAGTTCTCCAAGATTAGAGTCTGCACACTTAACCATCACACCAAACTGGCTAGTGACCCTGAATCAGAAAGCTAGATATGAAATCTCCATCTGAAATCTCTGTCCTGGTAGTATGAAATTGTCAGGTTCCCTGTCATGTTTGCTTCCTTTTTGCTGTCCCGGTTACAGGTCCCGGTGGGAGATCGGTATCGGTTTCCCTTCTGGCGGTCCCCCCCCCCCATCCCTCCTTCCTCAGAATGAGCTCATATATTGTGCTAGACTTCAGTTATCTCTGTTGCTGCACTTGTAACCTTGGCCAACTGGGCCTCCGCTCTTCCAGGTGTCTTTTGCGTGGGAATGCATGTAGATTACACACACAGGGCCGGGGATGGGAATTTAGCTCCGCTTACGCGCCTTTTTTCCCTGAGAAAGTAATGGTAGCACATTTTGGCGCTTGATATTTCTGTTCTCATTGGTACCCGTGCTTTTACCCTTGTTTGAATACAGTATATCAATTCCTCCCATTCCGTATCTGGTATCACTAACAACGCAAGTGTGTTCCTGAAAGACCATTAAGAATAAAGACTTTGCTTTGAAATCCAAGGCCTGGCTTATTGGATCTAATCAGAAGTCTCACAGAAATACAGGCCTCTTTGGTTCAAGCGGTCCTGGTCTGTGTTCAACCAGACAGTGATTTAGATTCCAATAAGTGGGGGCCCATGAGACTCTTGGGGGGAATCCCATCTCCCTCCCCCCACTCTCTGGCCTCTCTAGCGGCTGCCGCTGGGTCCAGTGTGGAGCCCTGGGTTGTATGGCAGCTGACACCAGGCCCTGTGTGGCCCTCCAGGCTCTCCCTGGGCTGTGCTGCTGTTGGGCCCAGCACAGCTCCCAGCTACTCCACCGCTAGGCCCAGCACACAGAGTCCCGGGCTGCAAGTCTGCTGCTGGGCCCAGCCTGGACCCCAGGCTCCCTAGGCTGCCCCACCATTGCCAGGCCCACTGCAGCTCCCAGGTGTGCAGCCACCACCGAGCCCAGCGCAGCTTATGTGCTGTGCAGCCGCCACCGAACCCAGAGCAGCTCCTGGGCTGTGTGGCTACCACCAGACCCAGCATGAAGCTCCAGGCTGCACAGCCACCACCCAGCCAGAGGTAAGGGTGCTTGCACAGAGAAGGCTTTTTATTTGGGGCAATTTAACCACTCCCCCCCCCATGTATTTTTTATTTTCAGATTTTTCTGCACACCTGGGGATTCCCCCAAGTGTGCAGAAAAATCTGTTTAGCCCCCATATGGCCCTGAACTGTGGATTTAAATATCTGCAGATCACAGCCACAGGTAGCTAATATGATAACGTGATCGTTTGAAAACAGGGCACGGCAGTAATTGCTTAAATATGGGAAAGGCTGAAGAAGTCTGAACTTTGAACTCTGTTTTACAACTTGACCCACCCTTATTCTTGGAAGAGTTGGCAGTTGCTAGAAAAAGGTAAATTGCTGGTGTTTTCATGATCTCTAATCTTACCTTCTTACACTTTTCCAGACAGGTAGCAGTGAAAGTTTCAAATTTCAGCAGGTGAATGCTGGCTAGGCGGGATATAAATCCAAATAATAAATAATAAATAAATAATAGTGTCTCTAACAAAAATAAAGCCTTCCAAGTAAGACCAAAAAAAAAGTACAGATCCTTTATTTCAAATGTAAGGCAGAGAAAGGAAATCTTGAAAAAATCCAATTCTATTCTGCAATTTTGTATCCAGTTACATAGACTTAATTCTGTTTCTTGTCTTACGCAGAGGACCATGCCTTTGTATTTATTCATTTTTACCCAGACTTTCTCCCCGATGGGAGCCCAGGGTGGCTTACATTGTTTCCCGCACCTCCGTTTTATCATCACAACAACCCTGTAAGAAATATTAGGCTGAGAGCTCGAGACTGGCCCACAGTCATCCAGCAAGCATCCATTGCAGAGTGGGGATTCAAACATTTGTCTCCCAATTCTATTCTAACACTCTAACTACAACACCCCACCAGCTCTTATGTATGAGAACATTTATTTATAATGTGAGAGATGCCACTTTTCTCTTGAAACCCATATCTGGATCTGGAAGCCCATCTGCACACCTGGTCCTGAACAACTGAATCATAGAGTTGGAAGGGACCTCCAGGGTCATCTAGTCCAACCCCCTGCACAATGCAAGAAATTTGGCAGATGCATTGTCCCTTTAAACCCCTGCTCTAAGCGAAACAGGGTTTGGAGAAAACTTTTTTTTAAATAATGTTTTTATTGGTTTTGACAACAAACAAGGTAAACAGAATAAGAAGCAAAAGGTGGGTGTGGCTGGATGACCACATGTCTGGTAACATGGGGTATGGCCTAATATGCTAATAAGTTTCTGCTGTTGGCTGCGGCCTATTATGCTAAGGAGTTCCTGCTGGGCTTTTTCTACAAAAAAAGGCCTGCCCAACACTTTCAACCTTTCCTCATAGGACTTGGTCTCTAGACCCCTCACCATCTTTGTTGCCCTCCTCTGGACACGTTCCAGCTTGCTTAAATCCTTCTTAAATTGTGGTGCCCCAAACTGAACACAATACTCTAGGTGAGGTCTAACCGGAGCAGAGTAAAGAGGTACCATCACTTCGCATGATCTGGACACTATACTTCTGTTGATACAGCCCAAAATTGCTTTTGCCTTTTTAGCTACCGCATCACACTGCTGACTCATTCAGTGTATGGTCTATTAAGAGCCCTAGATCCTTTCCCCACACACTACTACCAAGACACATTGCCCCCATCCTATAATTATGCATTCAATTTTACCTACTTAAATGCAGAACTTTACATTTATCCCCAATGAAATTCATTTTATTTGTTTTAGCCCAGTTTTCCAGCCTGTCAAGATCATCCTGTATCCTGACCAAAAAAAGACACTGGTACCCCTATTACTATATAAACATCACATTTATTTGTTTATTTAGGTCCTCCAGTTGTGGCTCTGTGTATTCCATTATAATGGAATATGCAGCCTGAATCCCATTTAAATTTGTGGGCTTCAATCTGCATAACTAACCACAAGGTTGCAACTCAAGACTGTGTGCTAAAGCATTTGACCATCTATATATCTAATTCTCAAGTGCCCCCCCGCATGCGGATACTTAAATCCGCGTGGGGGGGCACTTGGAGGGCAGAGGGGGGGTTCTGCAGGTGGGGGGTAACCCCCCCCACCTGCAGAAAAATGGCAAAACTTTAAAAAAAACCTGGGGGGATAGTTAAATCCCCCCCAAAGTGAAAAGGCGTTCCCTGCGCATGCGCAGGGAACGAATTTACCTTGGCGGCAGCAGCAGGTGGGAGAGCGAGCGAGCGGGCAGCGGCGGCGGCGATGACGAGCGGCGGTCGCCAGCCAGCCGTAGCTGCCAAAAGCGGCGAGGGGGAGAAACGGCGGGCCCTGTGAGTGCTGCAGAGGCCCACTGGGAAACGGAGGGGGGAGTAGGAGAAGCAGGCCCGGCGAGCACTGCTGAGGCCCCCTGCAGCCGGGGGGGGGGGGGGGAGCGGCGAGGCCTGGCAGCTCCAGGCCTCGCCGGAGCCAGGAGGAGGTGGGAGGGCAGGAGGGAGAGGCGCTGGGCCTTGCCGGGAGAAGATGGGGGTGGGAGGGGGAAGAGCTCCTCCCCCCCCGCCGGAAAAAAGGGAGTCAGGTAGACGCCGGGCCTGAGTGGCGTTAAGCCACTCGGGCCCAAGTAAGAGCGGGGTGGGGAGGGCAGCGGGAGGGGGGAGGGAGGGAATGGCGCGGGGAGGGGGGAAGAGGAAAAAGCCAGGGGGGGAGGGAAAGTGGCAGGAGGGGGAGAGAACAGCGAAGCCCACGGCTCTGTGCCGACCGGGCCTCACCAGGACACGTTGAGGTGGGAGGAGGGGGGAAGGAATGGTGAGGCCCGTCTGGCGCAGAGCCACGGGCCTCACTGAGGCCAGTGGGGCGGGAGGGGAAGAACGGATGGCGAGGCTGCGGCTCCGCGCCGGATGGGCCTCGCCGAAGCAGACTGCAGGGGGGGAAGGAGGAGCAGCTGTCAGGAGAGCCAGTTTGGTGTAGTGGTTAAGTGCACGGACTCTAATCTGGGAGAACCGGGTTTGATTCCCCACTCCTCCACTTGCACCTGGCTGGATGAACTTGGGCAAGCCATAGCTCTGGCACAGCTGTTCCCTCAAGGACAGCTTGGGAAAGCGCTCTCTCAGCCCCACCTACCTCACAGGGTGTCTGTCTGTTGTGGGGAGGGGAAGGGAAAAGGAGTTTGTAAGCCGCTCTGAGACTCCCTTGGGGAGTGGAGGGCGGGGTATAAATTCAATCTCTTCTTCTTCTTCTTCTTCTTCTTCTTCTTCTCACCCATCCCCGCGAGTATCGTGGGTTGCCCCCCTCTTGTAAGGATCCTAATAGCAACAGACAGGGGACAATTTATCCTCTCAGGCTAGCACTGGGTCTCATGGAGGGATACCATTCCCCAGGTGGGGGCAGGGAATCCCCCGCTTTGGTGTGCTTTTGCCTGCCACTGGCCGATGGGAAGAAATCCCCCCCAGCCCCCGACACTGTGTGTGATGTGACATGCTGATGTCACCTGGAATTTGATGTCAGCGTATTGGTGATGCCAGAGGGCACTGCTTTGCTTCTGGGGAAAAACTCAGTAGTTTGGGGCCATTTTTACCATAGTGTTTTGCCCAAAAGGCAGAGCATCGCCCCCAACGTCATCGACATGCTGATATCACTTCCAGGTCATGTGGACACACTGCATGACATCCCTGCCCACCCCCAGAATGCCCCCAAATCCCCCCCCCCCACCAGCACAATGAAGGGACCTGGCAACCCTAGTTTGATGCCAAGGGTTTCCCACAGCTCAGCCATCTGACTGGTGGAGGTTTTTTAGGGTTTTGTTTTTTTAAAAAGTTTCAACATGTTGTCCTTCTTCATTTGTACACAAATTGCTAACTGCCTATTCCTTTCACAAAAAGATCTGCTTTATTTTAAATTTTTTAAAAAGGTGTTTCCTGGGCAGGACACTATTGGCAGAAGCAGTTTCTCAGTTGGAAGGCAAAACAGCATAACTGCAAAACTTCAGTGAAGTGCTACGCAATTACTGTTTTCATTTGTTGATGATAGAAAGGGCCAGTCCTCTGCAGAAATTAACAGAACAGAAGAGCCCTGACTAGCCCGGTCTCATCAGAGTTTGTAAGCTAAGCATGGCCAGCCACAGTTATTACTTGGGTGGGAGACCACCAAGGAAGTCTGGAATTGCTATGCAGAGGAATGCAATGGCAACCCACCTCTGCTCACCTCTTGCTCCAAAAACTCTGTGGTCCTGAGGTCTCCATGAGTCAGTTGGGACTTGACAGCATGCAATTATTTTTATTAATAGTACTGTATTATTCCTATCCAATGTTCCTTGTGCTCCTGGAAGTTTTAAAAAAAAAAACAGAAAAGAACCACCCACAGTTCAGCCTGCCTTTTAGGCAGGACAGAAGGGATCATCAGAGATATCTGTAAATATTTGGAGTTTTTGTTTTTTGAAGAAGAAGAGAAGAGATTGGATTTATACCCTGCCCTTCACTCACTTGGAGTCTCAGAGCGGCTTACAAACTCCTTTCCCTTCCCCTCTTCACAACAGACACCCTATGAGGTAGGTGGGGCTGAGAGAGCTCTTTCCCAAGCTGTCCTTGAGAGAACAGCTGGTACAGAGTTATGGCTTGCCCAAGGTAATCCAGCCAGGTGCACGTGGAGGAGTTGGGAATCAAATCTGGTTCTCCCAGATTAAAGTCTGCACACTTAACCACTACACCAAACTGGCTTTAAAAAGGTATTGTGTTATGCAGTGTTATCCATGCTCCTCAAAATAAAAAAAATTAAACAGTATGGGCAGAGAATCCTGAGGGTCAGATGAGAATGGGGGGAGGGTCAATGAATATCAGGTGTGAAAGGGAAACCAAAACAGATTACCTCGGGCTGTCTGGAAGCTCTGCTGCAAGGGCAATTTCACACAGATTCCCACCAGCAATGAGACTACCAATCACCCTAGTGTGAAAGCCCTGAATGCAGTGAAAACACCAGCACAGAAGCTGCCATTGACCCTTGCACAGCTGTGCCATAGTTTTAGCAATGAGGTGAAAGAGCTCAACTTTTAGTCCTGTCTCTTTGTACAGTATGGGGGTGGGGTTCCTGGCCTTTAGAAGTCCTAGGTCCTTGTGCAAATGGGAACTGTGTATAACTTTCCAAAATGAAAGAGTTCCTTCCAGCAGGAACTCATTAGCATAATAGGCCACACCCAACAGCAGAAACTCATTAGCATATTAGGTCACACCCCTGACAGCACAGCTCCCTCCCAGGATCGGCTTCCCCAGGTACCCCATGGCTTGCAGGGCACATGGGGAACCCAAGGGAAGGAAGGCAGTTTCTAGATCGGCTTCCCCAGGCACCCCACAGCTTGCAAAGCACCTGGGGAACCCAAGGGGGGGGGAGGCTGTAGGCGTGGCCAACTTGGAAGCCAGCTGGAACTCCGTTCCTGTGCGTTCCTGCCCAAAAATAGCCCTGGTTCCTTCCACTTGGAGACTCATCCCTGAAGCCACAGAATACTAAATGTTCAAGGCAATTATTGGGCCTGTGCAATCCTGTTTAATCGTAGTGGAGTCACAAACACACAGTACACACAGCAACCTTTATCGTAGTGACAACCACATTGAACCAGCCACACAGAAATGGACTTGGAAGTCTGGGTATCCTATCAGGAGTACAGTTTCTAGGGGAGATATCTATCTCTTTGCCACCAAAGAGTTATAGGACCCTCTCAGATCTCAGAAGAATGGTGTGCAGACGCCCTTTGCTTCAGTGGCCACATTATTACTTGAGATGTGGCATCTAAAACTGCCCATAACATTGGAATGCTTGCTTCTGATTTTTGAAGAATAACATCTAAGAATGTTATTGTGTTGTATGCCTCAAAGGATCAGAAATAGGGATGGGCATGAACCACATTTTTGCAGTTCGTGGTTTGTGGTTGAACCATGAACTGATATGAACCGGGAGGCTGGTTCGTGAACCAAACCAGTATGTGACCCCTGCTTTCTGCTCCCTGCCAAAAGCTCAGAGCCATTTAAACCCCTGCTTTTTGCTTTTCACAGACCATCATGAACTCCCTTATAATTTATGGAAGTTTGTGGCAGTTCTTTAGTTCGTGAACTTTAGTTCATGAAGTGGCCAAAATTCATCATGAATTTTGTTCGTGAGACGGTTCATGCCCATCCCTACTCAGAAACCACCCTTCCTATCTCTTCCATCAACAGAGCTACAGTGAAGAGGCAGAAGAGGTGAAATTGCTCCTCTTGCCGCTTCCATCAGATTTCACCCCTTCCTCCCCTTCATTGCAGCCTCACAATCCACATGGATATTTCATGCCATCCCAGAAATAATCTTTCCAATGGACACGGGGAAATCACCTGCAAACTCTGGAAAGCATTTATACTGCTGCTTGATTAGGAGACCCAAGGAAGTGGGGTTTTTAAAACATTTATGTATGTATGTATTTAATAGCCTGCCTTTCTCACTGAGACAAGGTAAATTATAGAATATAAAAACAATGCAAACTAAGATATATCATACTATTCAGAAAGTAGACAACAGAACACACATAAAGCTGCCTTACAATGAATCAGACCATCAGTCCATCAAAGTTGGTATCATCTACTTGGACTGGCAAAGGCTCTCCAGGGTCTCAGACTGAGGTCTTTCACATCATTTCCTGCCTGGACCTATAACTGGAGAAGCCAGGGATTTTATCATTCTTCCAATTTACTTGCAAGATTTTACCCCACCTTCCCATTATAGCCTTCAAAATCAATTAAAAGATTAAAGCAAACTAACAAGTCATATGAAGAGGTTAATGTTTCCATTTTCCACTAGGATGAAATTGCAAAGGGCTACAAGTCTCTTACAGTGGGTCCAGTTCCAGGTTTTTGTAGGCCCTGGGTGAGAGTGTATAACCGGGGCCCTTTTCCCACTGTTGGGAAGACAAGGTATAAATCAAGTAAATAAATAATTGTGTTTGTTTAGAATATGAAGCAGTAATAGCTTGAAAAGGGCACTGTATCCTAAAGCTCCAATTCCTACTGGCTGATTAATAAAGACTCCCATGGGTCCTGAAGCCAATCTAGATACCCAATCATTGAGCCCTGCTTGGGTCCAATAGTATTGCTTGTATATAGTTACATTGTTGAAAGTTATGTGTTGGAACAGTATAAATGAAAGTGCTGCTCTCATAGAGCTGTCTTTTGAGCTGAACAATGTCACTGAATAAAAGCCTGTTTGTTGAATTCATCGCCTCCTGCTCAATACTTAAAAATAATTATCTCAAAAGAGCCCTGAAAAAAGGTTAGAAAAAGCTATAGTGACTTGGTCAAGATTACACAGCAAGCATAGATGAAGTTTGTAAAACCTATCTTTAAAGGTCCATTACTAACACTATCACCAAGTGGTTCTTACTTTTCAATTCTAATATAGCACATGCTTTTGGTAAACCTGGGCAAAGGCTGCTAATTACTAGACAGTGTTTGGTTACATCATGGAAAAGAGTATACTTGCATGGTGTTTTGTTCACACTTAGAATGTAAAAATTAGATCTCATGGGCCATGGTAGTTCATTAAAAAATTAAGCAGAAGAAATAGAAAAATGTCCAATTTATTAGGACTAAAAGTCACAGCTATATTCTGAAGTTTATTTTAAAAATTAAATTTTGCATGATTTGATCACAGTTCTGCAATTTAAAATTACTTCAGAATGTAATCTTAGGTTTTGGTAATTCCAAGAAGTACCATGTGTCAATCTTTTGGTGTACAAATCTTGGAGCTTCACCAAGTGGCACTCGGCCATCTCATCTCTGCCAGCTTTTCACTATCAAAGGTATGGACAGAAATACCCCTGCTCTGGAATGACAGGCCCCAGAGTGGAATGATGGTCCCTGGGAATAGTAGAAGTGTTCTGAGCCTAGAATAAAAGCACTGATTCTACTGCAAAGGACCATCATTCCACTCTGGGGGCTGTCATTCCAGGCTCAGAACAATTTGTTCTAAAGCCAATCTGCATTTTCACTGCAACTTTTTTGTGTTGTGATGTATTTCAATGGCGCCCATGCAAGTTAATTGGCATTCCTGTCTCCCATTACATCCAATAGGCCTTCAAGCCTTTCCCATTGTTCCCAGTGGTCAATCCTGTCCTTCATTTGAGTACATCCCACTGAAGTGAAGGCTCCAAAACCAGCATCAAAAACAAGTTATATGCTTCCTCCCAAGCTGTGTGCAGACTGCAAGGGGAAAGCTGGGGAGAGGGGAGGGAGGCAGGGAGGGTCTTCACCCCACCCCCAAAAAAATTAGCCCTGAAGCTTGCCTTGTACCTGCCTTTCTGGAGGATGCAAGGAGAGAGTACAGATCAAGCCTGGCTGTTGCACAAGGCAAGCTGATTCAGCCATGCGCAGAAAAAACACTCACGTGTGCAGGACTAGTTGCAGCCAGTCTAGTGTTGGAGAAAGCAGGTGGCTGGCTGCTCCTGCATCAGGTGCAAGCACAGGGAGAGGCAGAGTCCCTTCTACAGCTCTTCTGTCCTTTTTTTCCAGTGAACCCATGGGAAGCCTTTGAGCCCTGCCCCTGGAAGATAACAGATGTGCCACGGCAGCCCTCCCCTTAGTATTGCCAGCCTCCAGGCAGCACCTGGAGATCTCCAAGATCAGTTCTCCTGGAGAGAATGGCTGCTTTGGGCAATGGACTCTATGGAATTACACCCTGCTGAGGTCCCTCCCCACCCCTTCCCTCCCCAGGCTCTACCCCTCAGATCTACAGGTATTTCCCAACCCAGAGTTGGCAACCCTGTAACTGGCTATGGAACCGCTTTCCAGACCCTTGGAACCCAGAAGACATCGCGTAGGGAGGAGGTAGTTTTCTGCCTTAGCTGCCACTGCATAACCCCAAATCAACATAAGTCAGGGGTGGAGGGAACCATACCTGTTACCATGAGGCTGTCTTCCTATACTACCCACTTGGGGCAGCTAACTGACTTGAAAAAGTCCTGCCTTATAACTAACCAGAAGGAAATAAACACGGCTTGCTTCCTATTTTCCCCTTCCCTCTGCCGCTCCACCAGCCACAGCTGGGACACTCACCCGGAACTTCCTTCTAGAGCCCGTTGTATTTTGTCCCACAACAGGCCTTACTCCTAGTATATATATATATTTTAAAAAATCTGCTATCGATGTGATAACTACTGTGACATGGCCAGAACAGGAGTGTGAAGAATTAGGAAATGGCCACTTAACTCTTTGCAGATCGAGGAACTTCTTCCTCTCCACTGAGAATCAATCTGCTTAAAGTTGTTTGGTTGCTTTGACTTTTGTCCCCATCTATCCCCGTATTTGTTTGGGTTTCTCACTCACAGCTTTTTTTTTTTTTAAACTTAATTTCAAAGCCTCAGGGGAAAGGGGAAAGGCGGGGTGGGGGTGTTGTGCTTCATTTTCTAACAAGCTAACATATATGACCCATCCCTCCCTCCCATCTGCAGCTTTCCAGTTCCCATTTCCTTTCTCTTATCTCAAGACAGAAACTGAAGCAGTTGTCTACTCGAGGCTGCTGCCATTTGCATTGCCCAATTGCCGTGCAGGAAAAGTCAGTCACACTCAGCTTCCTTGTCTGTTTGTATAAAGGGCCCTTCGGACTACTGTAAAACCCAAAGTGCCCCGAGACACAAGATAACTTTTTTTAAAATACTGTGTTCAGAGGAAGGGATAGTCTCCCCCTCCCTTGCAATAATATTAGTCTCATTGTCTATAGATGACCCTTTTGCAACTGGTGGGTATTAAAAAAATGCCAACCTCCAGGTGGGACCTGGGGATCCCCTGGAACTTCAGCTCATCTTCAGATCCCCTGGAACTTCAGCTCATCTACAGAGATCAGTTCCCTGGGAGAAAATGGATGCTTCATTGTACCTGACCTCCCCAGGCTCCATCTCCAAATCTCCCCAGGCTCCATCTCCAAATCTCCAGGAGTTTCCCAGCCTGGATCTGGCAACCCTGTGTCCCCATCCCCAGGTCCCCCCCGGCCAGTGACCAGGGGGGACCTGGCAACCCTATTTTCCTCCTTTCCAAGCTGCATGCAAAGTGCCCAATCCAAATTATGCAAATCCTACAGAGGAGTGCCTTCCTTCCTCCCTGCCCCTCCCCCCAACTTGGCTAGGAAAGGGAAGGTGGAGCTTGCAAAATCTGACCTTCTTGGTTCTACAGAGTTCCTCCTTGAATTGTGCCACTGCTGGCAGCCAGCTTTTCAGGAAGCAGGATTTAAAATGGCTCCAGTGAAACACATGAGGGGCTAGGAGGAAAAGAGTGGCACTGATTGTGGGATGGCTGCAGCTGACTTAGAAGGCACAGCCTGTGAGGCCAGACAGGACATGGGTGTTTTGTCACATACGGAGGCTCCCTCAGGATGCCTTGTGGTGTCCTCGGTTGTGGCCCAGTCAGTACTAGACAGCTGGTAACCCTAAGGGTGAGTGGGCCCTCCAGCAGTTCATTTGTCTGTCCACCCCGAGGCCATGTCTTACAGGCATCAGATTTAGTGGAAGTTTTTTTTTTAATTGAGTATTTTTTTGGTTCATTTTAGGAGTTCATTTCTACTGCAAGTAAAGGTGCAACTACAAGCTATAGAAATAATTGAAATGCCATCTGAGGCTCAGGGGTGAAGGCCAGCAGCCAGAAAGGGCTAGGGTAAGAGGGAGATGGAGGAAGGAAGTGGGGCCTGATATCTTTAGAGCCCAGGAGTGACAACTAAGGACAGGTGGCTCTGAGAATGGGTACCCACTCTCCTTTTATCACTTCCAGGAAGAGGCAAGGCCAAACCCTGATTGGAACCAAGGTCCAGGGGTGGGGCAAAGGGTACAAAAGGCTTCCAAGCCTGGCCAGGGACAAAAAACTAGGTAGAGCACACAGGGTGAGAGGGAGTAAAGATGTGCTCACTTGGGGGAGGGGAGAGGAGAAGGATACCTGAACCTCTTCCCCTTTTCATTCTTAGGCTGGCAGGGAAACTGGCCCATATTCATCCAGGAAAGCATAGGGTGGGTGAACCAGTACAGGAAAGGGGTAGGCTCACAATGCAGGCACAATTCACACCTCCTAACCCTGCCCAGATGGACCTGCAGCTGGCTGCTGATCATGCCACCTATGTTGACCACACCAGCTGTGTCCGAGGCCACAGCTGAAGAGGTCCCTAAGCCTAGCCTGTCCAATGCTGCTCTCAACATAGATTTGCCTCAGTTGGCTAATGGTTGGCTGAGCACCAAAAGCAGCTCTTCCACGACTTGATGCAGCAACAATGGGAGACCCAAGCTGCTCTGGCGCAAAGCATTTGTCAAGCCTTGGAAGGTAGCTGGATTGCCTCAGTGACTGGCCTGTTAGGAGCGGAAACCCAGGGTGCCCTCCCAGGTGGGATATGGGCACCCTTGTTCCAGATGATGAAGCTAGGAGCAGACAACAATATTGATGTTTTCTTTGAACACATTGTGGAAGTCATCTGCTGGCCCAGGTAACAGTGGGCCTTTATTATGGGGCTCTGTTTTAACAGAAGCGGCCCAAGGATCCCTCAAAGCCCTCCCCAAGGAAGAGGGAGATGATTATAACAACCTGAAAGCATCTATCCTTGACCAGTGCACCATTACCCCCAAGAGCTACCTGCAGAAACTCAGTTCTAGAACATATCAGAGGACAGATAGGCCTTAAATGCTTGTCACCTCCACCAAAGACATGGGGTACTGCTGGCTCAAGCATGCAACAGACAGGGGAAAAAGATTTTAGATCAAGTAGTGCTGGAACAACTGCTATAGGTTCTACCCCTTTGACCCACCATTGGGTAACATGTAGGCCTAAAGAAGGCCACCACCACTTGGGAGAAATTCCTGGCAGCCAGACTTTAAGAACTACTGAAGGAAGCTGGTCAGCCCAACAGCCGTGGACTGATGGGCACACCTCTAGGTGAGCTGATACTCTGTGAACAGGGTGCACCCAGTGGGGCTCTGTCCATCTGCCCACCCATAGCTCCTGCTTCACCTGTGGGCAATGGGGCACTTTCAAAGAGACTGTCCACTGATGGAGAGTGATGAAGAGAGAGAGAGAACAAAAAAGGTTATGGATAATGTGGGCTGTTAACTCTTTCATACTGCTTTGCCGTCTCTACAAAGCACCAACTTGTATGCAGCCTGGGGCACAAAAATTGTCTCTTGGTCAGATTCCAAATGAGCATCAAATGAGTGCATTACTGCACAGCTGAGCTACATTGCAGATGGATGCATGTGTTGTGCACTGTCAGTTCAGTCATTGCATGGGAAAGGACTGCAGAATTCCCCATCAACTTTACAACCCAGCTGAGTAGCTGCTCTCATTCATTGAGGAGCACTGCTTTCATATGCCATGTTACAAGCTGATTTTTGGACCAGTTGAGTGAGCAACATTTGAACCACCATTATGATGAACAGCTGACATTAACAGAACAACACAAGGTGAATTCGACTAAGGGATGTCTCTCAAGACAGCCTTAAAGGTTTCTATTGTCCTGTCAAGTTTAGAGTTTGATAACACACATGTGCTCAAGTTTGCAGTATTTTCACAGTCTGTTGTGTGGTTACACTAACATTTGTTCAGGGGTACTAAGCATTTTGCCTGACAGATTTTCCATACACAGACTTTGTGCAATTTGGTATATGTCCAAAGCATTAAATAATCAATTGTGACTCACTCTCCTCTATAAATTGCTTCCTATCTTTGAACAATGTGGGCTATCTCCATTCCACTGGAATTCACAAGTGTGTGTGTATAAAACATCAGGAATTTTTGTTTCCCCATACAACGATGCTAACAGCATCATCCTAAGCACAATTACACCTTTTAAAGTAAATTGAAGTCCATGGGCTAAGAAGGCCCACCCCCCTGCACTTACTGGCCAGGAAGGAGACTGGATGATCGTGTATCAGGAGAATGGGCAGCAAAACCCCGGGGAGCAGGGGGGGGGGGTCACTGAGACACCCTCCACTCAGGGCAGGAGGGAGGCAGGTGGACCCCTCCTCTCTCAAGCAGTCGTCAGGCATGGAGGAGGCAAACAGTGAAAAGGAAGGAAATGGCAGCACTGGCAGCAACAAACGTGCTGGCAGGGAAGGGAGGCTGGAGGTGGAAGCAGCAACCCCACACCATGCCGAGGGTAAGACAGGAGGGTAGGGCATGGGGAAGGGGTCCACTGAGCACAAGGGCTGTCCATCACTTGAGCCCTACTCAGGAAAGAGGGGATTGGAGAGCCCAGTGGCAGTCCACCCTGAGGGGGAGGACAAGCAGCAGGCCAGGGAGGAAGAGCATGGGTAGCTGGGCTACCACAAACAGGGGAAAGGGAAGTGCTTATAAACCCCACCCCTTTGCTGAGGCTGAAGCTAAGCCAGCTTGCTAAAAGTCACACCCCGGAGGACCCTGCCTCACCAAGCTTGTACCCAGCAGCCCCAGGACCCAACAGAAGGGTGTTAACTATGTCTAGGACTACACTGCACAATATTCACAACACACACACACACACACACACATACTTTAGATCAATCTATTCCTCCATTAGAAGCACTGGCAAACCACCTCTTTTTGTATCTTGCCTTGAAAACCCTATAGGATTGCAATAAGTTGCCTGCCACTTGAAATCATTTTCCATCACTACCATTCCTCCATTCACCACATGAATTGTCCACCTCCTACTAGGGATGTATATTTGAGTATATACAAGCCAAAAAAATACCACCACCACCCCAATACCTTACTAGTATTTTTCGTGTCTTTTTTCAGCCAAACACACATCAGAGAATCTAATTGGCTATCTGGCGTTGCTGATCCAAAAAAAACCCCAAAACCGATTGGGGGTGTGTGTGTTTGGAAATATTCAGCAATAAATGGCTACAGTTAAAGGGCATTTATAGGACTGCAGTTGGCCTTTACCCTTTTGTTGTGTACTAGTCACGAAATGGCGACCGCCATGCGGTCAGAGCACATGGCCCGATTCTACCTGAGCTTCAGCCAGGTAGAACAATAGACAGTCGGATCCAAAACGACCACCAATAGCCAGCCTAGGTCTTCCGCGGGGGACCTATGAACTTCAACTTAAGACCTAAGGCCCTATCAGAACTATGCGCATATGCTAAGCCCCTATCAGGTATTTTGGGTGCGGCCAGAGGTGGGGCTCCGGCCGGCATATAAGCAGGGCCCTGGAGCCCTGGCAGCATGCTTGATCTGACCATCTCCTGAACATGCTGATTCACTTAATAAAGTCTTTGCTATGATCATCCTACAACTCGCCTCCCGACTCCAGTACTTTCCACTGGCGACGAGGATGGGATCCCGATGAGCGACTCATCAGCTGCGCCGAGCAGTGGAGCTCCAAGCACTGGGCAGCCGGCTCAACAAGCCCCAGAGGACATCGCTCGCAACCTTGCTCCTGCCTCAGCAAACATGGCTGCCGCAGCGGGAAACATCCCTCCATTCGACACCTCCAAGCCCGAGCACTGGGACACATGGGTCAGGCAGCTCGAGTTCCTCCTGACCGTGCACGGAGTCACCGAGGCCACCCTGAAGAGGGCCTGGCTAATGGGCCACTGCGGCATCGAGACAATGCACATCGCGCAGAATATCATAGCACCCCAAGACCTGCTGGACGTCTCCTACGACGACCTCAAGAAGCTGCTCAGGAACTACTTCGTGCCAAAACCATCCATGTTGGCGTTCCGGGTCCAGTTCCTCGAACGGAAGCAGCAACCGGGAGAGAATGCCGCCACGTTCCTGGCCGACCTCCGCCGCCTGGCAGTCGGGTGTGAGTTTAAGAATGTGGAGGACAACCTGCTAGGCAGCTTCGTGGCAGGGGTAAGAGAAGCCAAGCTCTGCCGCCGGCTTATCACCACCCCGAGCCAACCCTCGAGAAGGTGCTGCAGGCTGCCGTCACGTTCGAGATGACCTACAAGGACAAGCAGGCGTCCAAGGTCCACCGCATCGCCTCCTCTGGGTCTGAGACAGATGAGGACGAAGACGTCCACCAGCTACGCCAGCGCACGCAGAAGGGTGAGTCTCGAGGCCGCGCCCAGCACACCACGGCCGCTGCTGCCTCCGCTTCTTCCAACCCCAGCAGGCTGCCCCCGACGTGCGCTAGCTGCGGGGACCCCCACAAAAGACGCTCCTGCTGTTTCCGAGATGCCGTTTGCAGAATGTGTGGGAAGACGGGGCACATCGCCAGGGCCTGCCGCTCCCGGAACGCGCGACAGTCCTCTGCGGCCTCCACCGCCCACTACGAGGCAGTTGACAGCACCTCTTCGGCCACCCAGGTACTCCAACTACGAGAGCCCCTCCCCGCAGCGATCCAGGTCAACCTGCGGATCGGGGGCACCCCCTGTTGCATGGAGGTTGATTCCGGGTCTGCCTACTCCATAGTCTCAGCGGCCACTTTTAAAAAACTGTTTCCGCAGCGGAGCCCCCGGCTGCGCCGGCCAACTGCCCTCGTGCTCCGGGACTTTCAGAAAAACCTGGTCACCATCAAGGGGCTGGCGCAGGTCCAGGTGCAATGCCAGGGCGTATGCAAATCCCTCGACCTACTAGTGGTGGAGCGGGACCTCAACAGTCTGCTGGGGCGCGCTTGGTTCAAGCCCCTGGGGGTGGGCATGATGGGGGTTCACAAAGAAGAGTTAGCGGATTACGACTCAATCTGCACGGAATTCCCGGCCGTTTTTGACGGCACCCTCGGTTCCTACCGGGGTCCTCCAGTCTCCCTGGACCTGGATCCGGCCGTACGCCTGATCCGGATGCCAGCTCAGTGGCCGGCTTTAGGAATGCGGCCCAAGGTGGAGGCAGAACTAGACAAACTCGTGGCTCAAGGCGTGCTGGAGCCAGTTCCCCATGCAAAATGGGAAACCCCTATAGTGACCCCGTTGAAGTCTAATGGGGAGGTCTGCATCTGCGCGGACTACAAATGTACTCTGAATCGGGCATTACAGGACCACTCGTACCCGGTACCAGTGATCAGCCATGTGCTAGCATCCCTAGCTGGAGCCACGATCTTTGGGAAGCTGGACTTGGCTCAAGCCTATCAACAGCTCCCAGTAGACGAGGCAACCGCGGAAGCTCAACCCATAGCGACACACAAGGGCGCTTTCAAAGTGAAAAGGCTCCAGTTTGGGGTCAGCGTTGCCCCTGGTCTGTTTCAGCAACTAATGGACTCTGTTTTAAAAGGCATTCCATGGGTGAAGCCATTTTTTGACGACGTCCTCATCGCGGCTCTGGACGTCGCCACCTTCAAGACACGCTTACGAGCCGTTCTGCAGCATTTCCAGGACGCCGGTCTCAAGGTGCGAAAGGACAAGTGCACCTTGGGAGTACCTTCAGTAACGTTCCTGGGGTTCCACGTGGACACACAGGGCATCCACCCCACCAAGGAGAAGGTGAAAGCCATCACGGAGGTGCCAACCCCGACGACAAAAGCGGAGCTCCAGGCATTCTTGGGCCTCCTCAATTTCTACCACGTGTTCTTGCCACACAAGGCAGCGGTCGCCGAGCCCCTCCATAGGTTACTGGACACAGGGGCGAAATGGGCTTGGGGACCACGGCAAGACAGGGCTTTCGCAGCGGTTAAGGACTTGTTGGCGTCTAACGCAGTCTTGGCACACTTCGACGAGTCTTTGCCGGTGGTCCTTGCGTGCGACGCATCTCCATACGGGGTGGGGGCTGTCCTGGGCCATCGTCTTCCAAATGGTAGGGAGGTGCCCGTGGCCTACTACTCCCGGACACTGTCAAAGGCGGAGCGGAATTACGCCCAAATAGACAAGGAGGCTCTGGCAATCGTGGCAGGGGTAAAAAAATTCCACAATTACCTCTACGGCCGGGCGTTTACGGTCGCCACAGACCATAAGCCGCTTCTTGGGCTGCTCACCCCACACCGCCAGACGCCCCAGATGCTGTCCCCCCAGGTCCTGCGGTGGTCTATTTTTCTTGCAGGTTACCAGTACGACCTCATCCACCACCCCGGGAAAGCCATGGGCCATGCCGACGCCCTCAGCCGCTTGCCCCTCCCGGGCTGCGACCCCAACCCGGCTCCTGCATTCTACGTGGCCCTCCTTGAAGATCTTTCAGATCGCCCAGTACAGGTACCCGATGTGGCCCACCGCACGGCGCGGGACCGCGTCCTCTCCCGGGTTTCTGACTGGGTGGGGAGGGGGTGGCCCGACCATCCGGGCCAGGAGTTCGCCGCTTTCACAGCTCGGAAACATGAACTCTCCACCCACAAGGGGTGTTTGCTCTGGGGGTCGAGGGTAGTCATCCCCAAGCCGCTCCGCCCGAGGGTCCTAGCAGCCCTCCATGAGGCACACCCCGGAATTGTCCAGATGAAAGCCTTGGCCCGCAGCTACGTGTGGTGGCCAGGCATAGACAAGGAGATTGAGGATCAGGTACACAAATGCAGCAAATGCCAAGAGTCGCGGCCCGATCCTCCCCATGCCCCCGTCCGGCCCTGGGAGTCAACTGACAAACCATGGTCGCGGCTCCATCTCGACTTCGCTGGGCCGGTCCAGGGGCAGTTGTTCTTTATTGTTGTGGATAGCTACAGTAAGTGGCTGGAGGTAGTCCCGGTGTGGTCTACCTCGACCGAGACGGCCACCAGAGCCCTGTGGCGCATCTTCGCCACCCACGGAGTGCCAGACTTGCTCGTGACGGACAACGGCCTTCACATTGGGAGAGTTCCAGTGCTTCACAGACCTGTTCGGCATCCGGCACATCCGCTCGGCACCGTTCCACCCCGCAACCAATGGACAGGCAGAACGGATGGTTCGCACAACCAAAGATGCCATCAAAAGGATGGACACCGGTGACTGGGAGCTGCAGCTAATCAAATTCCTTTTTAGCCAGCACAACACCCCATACACGGGAACGGGTCGCCGCCCAGCGGAGTTGTTGATGGGCCGGCGACTCGGCACCATACTGGATCGTCTCCACCCCGACTGCGCCATCGATGCTGACGCAAGGACGGAGCTCCGGCCAGCCGCCCGAGGTTTCGCGCCCGAGGATCCCATCTACGCCTGGAACTACGCCCAGGGCCCAGGGTGGATCCTGGCATGGATCATCCGAGCAACCAGCCTGCTCTCGTACAAGGTCGGGACGGAAGAAGGAGCAACCTGGCGGCGCCACATCGATCAGCTCCGGCGGCGCACTCCGGACCACAGACCAAGTGTTCCCAAGTCAGCACTTCCCACGGAGCCATCACCAACCCAGCGAGGGGACCCTGATCCGGAGGACGAAACCTCAGAATCCCTACCGGAGGAGCAGCCCGTGGACGGAGCGCCGGCCGAGCCGCGTCCCAGCGCTCCCGAAACAACCAAGAGGGCACCCCGATCCCAGGGCCTGCCGAGGCCCCACGACCTGCAACGCCCCGGCGCTCGGGCCGCGAACATCGCCGGCCAGAGTACCTTCAGGACTATGTCCGCCGAGTGGGACCGAACTATGGGGGGAGGGGTGTTGTGTACTAGTCACGAAATGGCGACCGCCATGCGGTCAGAGCACATGGCCCGATTCTACCTGAGCTTCAGCCAGGTAGAACAATAGACAGTCAGATCCAAAACGACCACCAATAGCCAGCCTAGGTCTTCCGCGGGGGACCTATGAACTACAACTTAAGACCTAAGGCCCTATCAGAACTATGCGCATATGCTAAGCCCCTATCAGGTATTTTGGGTGCGGCCAGAGGTGTGGCTCCGGCCGGCATATAAGCAGGGCCCTGGAGCCCTGGCAGCATGCTTGATCTGACCATCTCCTGAACATGCTGATTCACTTAATAAAGTCTTTGCTATGATCATCCTACAACTCGCCTCCCGACTCCAGTACTTTCCACTTTTCCTGCCTTTTGCTCTGGTTTCCAAGGCAACAGGATTGAAGGGGGATGAGGCATCTCTGCCAGCAAATGGGAAAATCACTGTAGGGGGAACTGTGGTGCTCTTTGGCCAGTCATTGCAGTAGTTTTTGCAAGGTTGTTGGCTTTAAATTTTGAGTCCAACAACCTTGCCCCCCTATACCAGGTTTCCCATGGAATAGGAGGGAGGGTGGAAATAGCTGTGGCAAATAGGAGTCTATGCTGGGGAAAGCAGTGCTCTTTGCCCACTCATAGAAGTTGTTTCATGGCTGGTTGTCTTTCAAATTCTTCTGAGCATGGGTAAAGAGCTGAGCTTTGGCTCCAGCTGCTGCTGCTCTGAGCCTGACTTCCTGCTGCTGCCTGTGAGAGACTGACTCTGCTGTGGAGCTTCGGATCCTGACCTGCTTGCCTGCCTGGAGAAAACAGTGACTGGTTTGAGATTAATATCTTTTTGGATTTTCATCATTGCTTTACTAGTTCATTTCTTTAGGCCTGGTAGTAACCAGGAGGGAAGGGGGAAGGGCCTCTGGCCTATTTTTGGTTCCTTCTGGTTCTGTTCTTTGTTTTAGCTTGCAGTTAGTTTTCTTACCTTTTTGATAGTTGTTCATTGGGCCTGATTGTAGGTGTGTGGGGGGGGGGAGGCCAAGGGCCTTGTTTTTTGGTTCTTTCCTTCTGGTTTTGTTCTTTACTTTAACTGGATTAATGTAAAAAAAAAACCACCCTTTTTTGGACAAAAAAACTTTGACTTTTTTGGTAGTTTGGGAAGAGAGCTGGCTCAACCAGGACAAGTGGTTGACCATCTCTCAGTCTGTGGAGGTTCTTAAGCCCTTTAAGAACCACATGCAGTTGCTCTTGTCTGACATGCAGGTCTGGCTCTGGTCATCCCCATGATCCAAATGGCTTTTGAGGACTTGGCCTTCTTTCTGGAGCCAGCTGCAGGACATGCTGTTCATCCCCTACCTTCCCTGCTAGGCAGCGTTCCTCCCTGTGGCAACTGCCATGATGACATTAGAGATGGAGCTCATCAGGCAAGCATGGCCCCTCTGAGAGCAGAGGCACATGAGACAGGATACTGGAGCTGCAATGGTGAGGAAGTACCTTGTGGAGACCTACAAGTTGCAGACCACCTATCCACTGAACTACTGGGCCACGAAGGAGGCTCCTCTCATGCCCTCCAACGAGTGTGCAGAGTGAGCGTGTTTTCTCCCATCACTCATGCCTGCTCCCATGGACAGTTGAACAGCTGGTCTTCCTGAAGATCAACTTGCCACTGTTCAACTACCTAGCTCTGGACTTTGAGGCTGACCAAAGTGAGCATGTGCTTGTGCCTACATCCTCTCTCAGTCTGTGTTGGGAAGTTGGGGCAAAATGCTCTTCCCAAAGTTAAAATGAGACTAGAAAGAAGTTGCAGGGCAGTTACTCAGTTTGATTGGCACCAGAACACCCCACCAATACCCACTGCCATTTTATGAATCTACCTGCAACAAATTGCCTCCACGGAACCCTGGTAGTAGTGCAGCACAGGGCGATATTGGAGGTGGTGCTCACAAGCTCACTCATTGACTCAACAGCCACCCCAAACCAAAATTGCATGCTAAAATTAAAACAGCAGCAGAAAAAGTGTTCTTCATTTTGATGGACATGAAAGGGATAGAGTAGGACAGAGAGACCTGTGTGCCAAACAAAAACCAGCAAAACTCACAGGAACACCATAAATAATGTTTCTAACTGAAACATTCTTCTTTGCAGGGGTGGAAGGTGGGAAAAGGAGAGCTTGTGATGAAGGGCAGCTGCAGCACCTAAGGGCTCCTCCACTGAGGCAGTGTGCACTGCAAACTGCTGAGAGAGGAGGCTCAGGGTGGACACAACCCCCTCCCTCTCATGGGCCTTTCCTGGGGAAATAGCGTGTAATGTTTCTCTGTTTTGCCCTTGGTTTTGGAAGAAAAACCCTACTGGGCTTGTGTGTGTTGCTCTTGATTCAGGTGGGCTTTCAAAAAGGTTGTGTGTGTATATTGCCCTTGTTTCTGGTAGTCTTTCAAAAGTGCTCTCCCACCCTGCACTTCAGAGTGTTCCGCTGGGCTTCTGTGTATGGCTCTTGCTTCTGCAAAACAAACAAAATTTGGAGATTCTCTGATTTGACAATGGTTCTGTCGGGCTTGCACTGCGACATTAGCACTGGGTTCATCTGGGCTTCTTTGTTACATGTTGGTTCTGTTGGGCTTGCAAGAGTACCCCCTGCTTAATTTTGTTGTGCTGAGATTTTTTTTGGTTTGACATTAGTTCTGTTGGGCTTATCACATTGGCTTGTGTAGTTCTGCGAGGATTCCTGGGTTCTGCTTTGGTTCTTTTGGGCTTGTGTTGGTTCTTGATATAGGAGGCATTGGTCAATGGTTATTGCAGGCTTGCCTCTTTGTTTTTGCCTTGGAGGAAAAAATTGGAAACAATGGAGGATGAATGGGAGCACCTATTTGGGTGCCCATAAAATTGGATCCCTGATCCAATCTTTTTGAAACTTGCAAGTTCTTCTGAGGACAGGCTGCCTGTAGCTTGAAAAACACCCTCCTCCAACACCCAGATTATCCCCCCATAGGATATAATGGACACCAAAAAAAAATCGGATTTCTGGGAGGAAAAAAACAAATCTGAATACCATATCAGTATTGGAATTCAGACATATTGGGAATACTGATATTTTTCTGGTCCAAAGACCCAAATCCCACCCCCCAACATGAATTTTTTTTTGCACACCCTACATTCTACATCTCCCCTCATCTGGTATTCCTCTTCCTACAACTAAGATGAAATACTTTGTTTTTGGCAGTCAGGTTAGTACAGATAAAAGGAAGTACTTCTTTACCCAAAGAGTGATTAACATGTGGAATTCTCTGCCACAGGAGGTGGTGGCAGCTACAAGCATGGACGGCTTCAAGAGGGAATTAGATAAACATATGGAACAGAGGTCCCTCAGTGGCTCAGAGGTCCCTCAGTAGTTAGGAACTCTCAGTCTGGGGCAATTGATGCTCTGTATTCTTGCTGCTTGACGGGGGGGGGGGGGGAGGCAACAGTGGGAAGGCTTCTAGTGTTCTGCCCCCACTGCTGGACCTTCTGGGGGCACCTGGTGTTTTTGGCCACTGTGTGACAGAGTTTTGGACTGGATGGGCCACTGGCCTGATCCAACATTGGCTTCTTCTCTTGTGTTCTTATGTATGCAGACCCTTTACCTACAGTTGGACAGGACGGTGCCACTCTCAGCTAATTGCTTTAGAAACACTTCATACAAAGCACATCTGGTGCCATCTTTGAGATGCTTCTTCATACACATTTCCAGATACTAAAAAATTAATACTAAAAAATTAATGATCAGGCAATCACTCTATAGAAATAAAATATGGCATTTTGTAGATTTGTCATTTTTAGTCCTCTGTGCACTGTGAATAGAGCCTGATGGCATTAGAGTGCTATTGTTTGTGGAAGAAACTGAGGATGAAGACAAACATAATATCACAGCACATCTCTCAGCTGCAGTTGAATCTGGCTTCCTCTTGGCTTTGCAATGACAGATGGACATAACAACAAATCAAATGCTGACTCAGCCATCATTCGTGCTTCTCTCCACATGCCTCCTTTTTAAAGCATCATGTGACCATCCATTAGATTATCTGTGCATTTGTCACTATATTAATGTTTTTAAAGTTAACTGTGAAAGTGCTCTGGGGTTATGGGCAGTGTTCCCTCTAAGCTGAGTTAGTGTGAGCTAGCTCACAGTTTTTTAGCCTCTGGCTCACACATTTTTGTCTTTGCTCAGGAAGGATGGCCTCCAGAGCGAACTAATTCATGCAGCAGCCAAATCACTTGCACACAACTTTAATGCCAGTAGCTCACAAAGTAGAATTTTTGCTCACAAGACTCCACAGCTCAGGGAGGCTTCTTGGTGACCTCATGAGACCAGAGCTCCACATGACTGGTTTCTGTGGTTCCATTTTTTATATCTAAGCTTTGCAGGGGAAAAGTCTGAATTTGAACTGAATGTTGTATGAGCCCTTTAAAAATGTAATATCTGTTTTCATCCTGAAGTTTTTCTGGGTTTACACTGCCTAGCTCTACTGAGCCCCAAAAATGGCAGAGCATACACTTTGCATATTCTCAGGCTCAGTACCTGATATCTGAGATCTTGAAGAACAAAACTTTGAAAAACCACGAGACCTTGCAGAAAGCCTCTGACACCCAAGGCACTGGCATGCCACCGGCATGACAATCGATGGCAGATTCTCATAACAATTTCATTGTTTCTCTCATTGAATTTCTTCTTACCTGCTGAGCACTGTGTCTTTCAATCAAACCCACACTGAAACTGAAAGACAGTGAGAGAAGTTCCATGTAATACATATTGATAAGGGAATAAATGAGGCCTGAAAAGAATAATCAAAGGCTGATAGGAACCCAAACTCCTTTAACCGTTTCTGAATACCCCGAAACATGAAAATTAATAATTGCACATAATAAAATAGTTTGAGAACAAATTGGTTGGAGGCTATGCAAGCAACCTGGGAAAGAATTAGGAAAATGTGTTGGTAGAAAACTTCAAGAAGTTTAATTTCCTGACTGCTGCATGGTAAAAGTCAGTAAAAGTGTTTACAAAAGTATTACAAAAGTATTATTAATGAATTCTGGAGAGAGTGAAGCAAGGGGTATGTTTCTACACACTATGCAGCCTGGTGGATAGTTTTAGCTTCAATACTGTTGCACTGCCCTATGCATAAAGTATTCACTAATTGCAAACGAGTGCAAATTCATCAGTGAGAGCTTACGCAAAACCATAGTTTTCTATTACCCAGCTACTCCATACATTATATTCATATATGTCCAGAAACATACCACCTTAATTACAGAAGAACCTTGCTGAACTGTAAAAACTAAAATTGATGGGTTAGACTCTAACTAGCATTTCCATGGGCACAACAGTTTCTGCTCGTGAAGTGTAATTTCCCTCTCCCTGCCCTCCTCCAGCAGCCTGAAATGCCCTCTCCTCAACTACGTCCCTGACTCTGGATTTTGGAGGGTATTTGGGGCTCCTCAGGGCTTTTTTTGTAGAAAAAGCCCAGCAGGAATTCATTAGCATAATAGGCCACACCCAACAACAGAAATTTATTAACATATTAGGCCACACCCCTGGCAGCACAGCTCCCTCCCAGGATCAGCTTCCCAAGGTATTCCGCGGCTTGTGGGACGCATGGGGAACCCAAGGGAAGGAAGGCAGTTTCTGGGTCAGCTTCCCCAGGCACCTCGCAGCTGCAGGGCACCTGGAAAACCTGTGGAAGGGAGGCAGTTTAAACTGTATCAGCTTGCAAGGTGCCTGGGGAACCCGGGGGGGGGGGGGGAGGCAGTTTAAACTGCCTTCCCTCCCTGGATCGGCTTGGCTTCCCCAGTTACCCTGTGGCTTGTGAGGCGCCTGGGGAACTCGGGGGGTGGGGGTGGAGGCAGCTTGAACTGCCTTCCCTCCCTGGATCAGCTTGGCTTCCTCAGGTACCCCACTGCTTGCAAGGCGCCTGGGGAACCGGGGAGGGGGGAGCTGTAGGTGTGGCCAACTCAGAAGCCAGCCAGAATGCTGTTCCTGTGCATTCCCTGGGGCTCTTACAGGTAGGGGAAGGCCAGAATATTGTGCTGTTTTATGGATGGACCCAGAACACGTTCTCCTTCCACATGGAGGATCTGCTGGCTGACTGGCTGACAAACTGGAGCAGGATTTCATCCTCCACCTGTGCCCCTTCCATCACATTCTATGGTTTTCAGAGGTTTGTCTGTACGTTTCCCAAGCTTGCTCCAGAAAGATCAGAGAAAGTGAGTTAGCCCACTTGGGAATAGAAAGGTACAGATTTCTGAACCAGCATCATCTCCCCTTTCTTTACCTTTACACCTGTCATTCCCCCCAAAAAAAGTTCTGGTGAGCTTCTTAACTTTTAAAGGTAGCAGCAAGACACCTTCTAGTGATTTTTTAAGAAGGCAAAAAGCCCTTCAGCAACACATGATGGGGGGAAATTGCAGGCACAAGGGGAGAGGGAGGAACGAATGGAGAATTTCACAGTGTGGAATGCCTCTGCATTTGCAGCAGCAATGACTCCACAACTGGGAATTGTCCCTATAAGGAAGCAACCCCTCTTTTGCTTCCTGTATAAAACATACCACAATACGAAGGAGAAGGTGGTAATTTAAGACGATCCCCCCCTCAATTTGACGCTTTGTGTAGTGATGCAGTCTGCAAACTCTTCTGCAGAATAATAAAGGTTTCCCTTGCTCAAAAGCCAGTCAAATACGACTCTTGGGATGCGGTGATCATCTCTGTTTCCAAGCCGAAGAGCCAGCACTGTCCAAAAACGTTTTCGTGGTCATGTGGCCGGCATGACTAGACGCCGAGGCGCACGGAGCGCTGTTACCTTCCCACCAAAGCAGTACCTATTTATCTACTTGCAATTTCTTGCTTTCAAGCTGCTAGGGTGGCAGGAGCTGGGACTAGAGATGGGAGCTCACTCCGTCATGCAGCACTTGGGTCTCGAACTGCTGAACTACCAACCTTCTGGTCTGCAGTTTAGCGCCTTGACCACTTGAGCCACTGCAGCCCCTCTTCTGCAGAATACACCTCGTTTATAAAAATATTATTTGTGTTTATACATTTTCAGAATGCTTTGAGAACCAATCTGGTTGACACTGCAGAGTATAAATATTTTCAATACAGAAAGTGGCTGTCAATGTTTTTTTAAGTGTTCGGTAACAACACACATGTCCATCATAGAGAAGAACTTCATCACGGATTTAAGTTCCCGTTCTGCTTTCTTTTTTTCACATTGATAGCAGTTTCTAACTGGGAATTTCCAGCAGCGTGTTGAGCTATGTTATAATTAGACAGAGCCTTGAAAAGACGTGACACACAGGGGAAAGCACTGCCGTGGTGGTGGTTCAACATTTTATAACCAACTTCACACCACAGAATGTGAAAGATTGAAACACTAAAGTTGGTAGAGGCCTATGAGCCTATTATTCAAGACCCGTCACAGGCTCTAAAGCATGGCTTCCTATGGAAACCTGGCATTTTTCATGCCACTCCCAACATTTTTTTTTGGCTTGTGCCTTTCTGGAAATTGTTAGCACAATAGGAAATGGACGAAAGGTGGGGCTTGTTTTGAGAGTTACCTTGTTTTTCTTCTCCACGGTCTCTCGTAAATCTAGTAGGCCCCTGCCTCAGGAAAGGGAGGTGCTTATTCTCACTGTGAATCATGTACACAAATAGCTGCCTGCCTTGAATAAGCAAAGGTCTGTCCCAAAGCAGCTCCACCAGCCACTGATAAAAATATATATATAGTAGAAGTCCCACAGTGCTGAGTTCTTTCTCCCTCGGCCAGGCCAAACTTGTTAAATCTCTGCTATTCCAAGAAGTGCATTCCTGGTTTTGTGCTTGATTTCTATTCTTTACGTTTGCTTTTCCTTTGGTCAAGTTTGATAATGACTCCCCCGCCTTTGAGGCATCCAAAATGATTTTATTGCAATTATAGTAAGGTTAATAAAGGTCAGGCTTGCTAGTTCAAGGTAAAGCAAATTCCCCAGCTTCTCTGCAATCAAAGATAAGCAAAATTACCTTTAGGGAGTTAAAGCGCTGCTCCTTGCAAAACTCGCAGACGATCTCTAGAAGCTAGACTGAAGCAGAGCTTCTCTGATTCAAGATTTGGGGCTAGGGCTGCCAAGTCCAACTTGGGAAATATCTGGGGACTTTGGGGGTGGAGCCAGGAGACTTTGGGGGTGGAGCCAGGAGAAAGGAAGTGACATCATTTTGTGATGTCACATCCTGTGATGTTGCTTCCACATGCTGACACATGAACTCATGAAGTTTCCTAATACTGAATCAGGCCATTGGTCCATCAAGGTCAGTATTGACTACTCAGACTGGTAGTGGCTCTCCAGGGTCTCAGGCTGAGATCTTTAATGTCACCTATTACCTGATCATTTTTTAGCTGAAGAGGCTGATACCTCCTGCATGTCAAGCAGATGCTCTATCACTGAGCAACGGCCCTACTGAATCCTTCCTCATCTTGGCAGAATATGAAGCACTAAGTGCTACACAAGTGCTAAATATGATTTTCATATCATAAGAACAGGAGAGAAGCCACAGTGGATCGGGCCAACAGCCCATCCAGTACAACACTCTGTGTCACACAGTGGCCAAAAATACCAGGTGCCCTCAGGAGGTCCAGCAGCGGGGCCAGAACTCCAGAAGCCCTCCCACTGTTGCCCCCCAAGCACCAAGAAGGCAGAGCATCACTGCCCCAGACAAAGGGTTCCATTTAGACCTTGTGGCTAATAATAGCCACTGATAGACCTCTGCTGGATGGGGACAGAGAGAGAGAGAGAGAAAGACAGCCAGCTTTTTCACATACTCTTGCCCAATTCCCAGGCTTTATTTCTGGCCCTTGTTTCACCCAGCTGTTGTCCATGCAAGTCCCATAACTTCTCCCCCCCCCCCCAGCATAGGCTTTTTGGTGGCTAAAGAGGACCTTTGTCCTCCCCTTTTCGCCAGCAGAAAAGCTAGTTGGATCCATCCCTAACTTAAAATACCGGTTACTTGATGTACAAATGCTTTTAAAAATGCAGATTTTTACTGCGGGGGGGGGGGGGGGACACGGTTGAAAGAAACAGAAAATTGGCATAAAAATGAGGAATCCCAACTTTTATTTGCAGAAGGGAAATGAGGATTGGGGGGACCCAAACAGCCACGACAAGACATTTTAAACAATCCCACTCCCAGACCTTCTACAGGCAACCTCTCCTTGTGATGTTTACCTCTTTGGAAGTGACAGTTTATTCCTTTGACAAAACCACAGTGGACAGACAGACAGAAAAAAGAAAGAGAGGGAGGGGGAGAGACAGAGAAGGAAAAGAGCTCGCAGACCCCAGCAGTTTACCCCAGCAGCTTACCCCAGCAGCAACCTTGCACGCAAGCCCTTCAGTAGAAAGAGCTTAGTCCCTCCTTAATCTCTGGGCGGGGCTTTCTTGCTCGCTCAGCTCTTAAAGGGGAAATTTCCCTTTTAAGAAGTTCAAGAGGCCAGGGCAGGCTCCGAGGTTCCCCTGCTGGCAGCCATTTTGTCCCCCCGGTGGCCAATTTTGAAAAAGCGGGGGAAAGCTTTAAAAATCGGTGTTTCCCCCGCTCTTCCGGGGGACTTGGCAGCCCTATTTGGGGCCCGTTGATAGTGATTCTTTGCTTGGACTGCACTAATTCAGATCATTGCTGCTGGGAATTTATGTGTTCCCTCGAGGACACAACTCCCTGCATACTAGAAAACGACATGGCAAGGAGATATGTTCAGTCTAGACTTGTTCCTGACACACTTATTTTCTATGTGAAAGGTTTTGTAAAGGAGGAGGAAACATTTAAATATTGGGGGGAACACCCACTACAGTGTTCAAGATACTGTGGGGAAGGCATCTGTCGGTCTGTCTTACAGACACGCCTTCATGTGATTGTTGTAAGTTAATTGCATCCTCTCCCCCGCCCATGTACTATTGCTACCGCAGAAATCATGGTTGCTTCAAACACAGCATTTCCTTGGTTGATCACCATTCCACATATAAGGACATAAAAAGAGCCATGCTGGATCAGACTAGTGGTCCATATAGTTCAACTTCTTGTTTCACACAACAGCCAAACCAATCAGGTGCTATGGAGGGCCAGCAAAGGGGTCAAGGGCTTCCTCTGATATTGCTTCCTCTGAATATGAAGGTTACTCTTAGTCACTATGATGGATCTATTCTCCAAGAACCTGTCTAAGATAGAACCTAGTTCCGTCACTTCTATCACACAATAATAATATGGAGATCTGTGATTCTGGAAACGTATTGCTGCAAGACCCCAATTTTTACTGACCATGGAATCAGCAAAATTTTTTTGCAGTGTAAAATAATTAAGTGTCTAAACCATAAAGCTCTGAAGATGCTCTGCAATGGTAAAGGCAATGCTTAGGCAAATCTAAGCCTCTAAAGAGGGCCTTGAGAAGGACTTCTAGTCATCAGGAGTGTGGCTTCAGTACTATACAGCTTTTTGCCCTTAGCAGAAGCAAAAGAAACAAAGGAAAAGAAACAAATACATACATAATTTGAACAGGTCACAGAAGTCAGGAGGTTGGGCACAACATTTTTTATCTTTTAAGGTAGAGTTCAGGTATTCCTGTAGACATCCATAGATGGACAAATGTTGACTCAGGATTATTGAGGAATTCCATCACTCAGGTTTTCTTAGGTTACTTGTGTCTTCATGAAATAGTACACTCCATACCTGAGGGACCGCCTTTCCCCATATGTACCCCAGAGAGCGCTGAAATCAGGGATCCAGAATCGTCTGGCCCTCCCGAGTACTAAAGAGACCAGGCTGGTGACAACTAAGGCCAGGGCTTTTTTGGTGGCGGCCCCACTCTGACAGAATGAGTTCCCAGAGGAGATCAGGGCCCTGCTGCGGGACCTTTTACAGTCCCACAGGGCCTGTAAAATGGAGCTCTTCTGCCAGGCTTTTGGGGCCGCCACCACTACCACTACCACCACGATCATCACTACCATTACCTACAACAATTGACACCCTATGGTGAAAGAACCCTGATCCGCTGGTCCCTTTAATCATTGCCCGAGCCAAACCCCCAAATAACTGAAGCAGACCAATGAAGCTGACATTAAAAGTGGAGAACTTATGCTAGCACTTTATTATTGTGTTTTGGTTTTAACACTGTATTTCTATTCATTGCTGTTGTGTTTTTATATGTATTGTTGGATTTTTTACCTTGTTCTGTAAGCCACTCTGAGCTGTCCTTGGCCGGGAGGGTGGGATAAAAAAATTAAATAAATCCTAGTTCACTGTTAGTTGTTTGTGGTTGGTTAAGTTTTTTGTATTTCGTGTGATCTTTTCCTTGTTATTTTTTGCATACCCCTGTTATGTCCTGAATCATACAGTGTTTAACATAAGCCTTGTTACCTTGACTATTAAGATTGAGTAGAACTTTTTTGTGTTGTTAACTTCTGTTCAAAAAAATGTTATTTGCATGTATGCATGCATGCATAAATAAATACCCTTCTGCATACTGATGGTTTTTAAAAAAAATATTTTTATTATTTTCAAATTTAACAACATTAACAGAACAAAAACAATAACGACTAAACACTATATCAACTATATCAACTATCCTAACAGTGTGACTCTAATAAAAAATCACCTTACTAAAATAACTAATAAAATACAAAATTCAAATATTTTTTGGGTAATACACAACAGGTTGTAGATGAATTGCCTTATCGTCGGGCATTCTTTTGTTTTCCATTTTTGCGCAATCAAAGTCTTGGCTGCTATTAAAAACAGAGATGCCAGGTCTTTAGTTTGCTTTGTTGACTTCATATCTGGCCAATAGTTTAATAAAACAGACTCAATCGTAAAAGGAACAATACAATTCAAAATATCATTAATCAGATTTACAATTTTCTTCCAAAATATAGCAATCACTGGACAAGACCACCAGCAATGCTTGAAGGTTCCTATCTCCCCACAAAGCTTCCAACACAATGGTACAAAACGTGGGTTCACATGAGAAATTCGTAGGGGGGTCATATACCAACGAGGATATAACTTGAAATTCTGTAGTTTAATATTTAAAGCTTTTGTTGAAAAAGAACTGGAGGCCCATATGTCCTGCCACTGAGTTTCAGACCATGACACGTTGCAATCTCGATGCCATGCCTTTTGAAGCGAAGACAGCTGGCCCCAAATGCTTTTATTAATCATTTGATAAATTAAAGAAATTATCCCTCTGAAATTTTGTGTTTTATCTAGCAAACGAGTTTCGAATGGGGAAAGTGTTCTAGTTAAAAGAGAAATAATATTTGGATTTTTAAGAAAGTGGTTAATTTGCTGATAATATAACCATGGGATTTTTATTTTATATTTATCTTCCAATTGCTGCTTAGTAAACATTTCTTGTTTTCCACAAAGGTCGCCCAACCTAAATAAACCTTTTTCTTTCCACTTGTCATATACCGGATCTTTCATACCGGGCTTATACCAAGGTTGACCGATAAATACAGTAAGGGGAGAAACCTCTGGAGCCAGTTGTACACGATGTCTATCCCAAATTTTTAATATAAGTGCTAAATATGGGTTGAGAGGCTTCGTAAAGTTTCTTTCCTGAGGCTTATTCCAAATAGTTTCAAATAAAGAATTATTAATCAGGCCCTGTTGTTCAATTATGGCCCAGGTTTTAGTTTGATGAGGTTGGGCATAAGTTACAATGTTTTTGAGTTGCGCTGCGCTATAATTGGTTTCGAGATTGGGCAAACCAAGGCCACCCAATTTCGTTGGTTTAATCAGTGTAGAATATTGTACTCTAGGTTTCTTTTGTGTCCATATAAATTTTGTAAACATTGTTTGCCAGCGTTTAAAGTCTTGCCTAGGTATTATTAATGGTAAATTCTGAAATAAATAAAGAAACTTTGGAAAAATAAAAGATTTAATTGTCTCTATTTTTTCTAATATAGTTAAGTTCAGTTTATTCCAATCTTCAAAATTTTGTTTAATCTCTTTTTCTAAAGTTGTATAATTGCACCCATAAATATTTTTGATATCTGATGGGAAAAAATACCCAAATATTTCCAGTTAGACTTTACCCAACGAAATGGATATTTCTTTGCTAATTCCTTTTTATTTAAAGAATTTAAGTTTAATGGATATAATTCAGATTTATCATAATTTATGGTAAATCCTGAGACCTTACTAAATATATTAATATGTTCCTGCAAAAAAGCTAGTGAAGTTACCGGTTCAGTAACATAAAAAACTGCATCATCTGCAAAAAAAAAACTTGCTTTACAATTACACTCCGCTACTTCTATTCCTTTAATCCTTGGATCTGCCCTAATTGCAAATGCTAACGGCTCTAAAGATAAGGCAAATAAAATGGGGGACAGGGGACAGCCCTGCCTTGTACCCCTAAAAAGATTTAATTTTCCTGACCTAAAATTATTGGTTTTAATCTGTGCTGTTGGGTTATTATAAATTGCTTGGATTGACTGCAAGAATCGAGGGCCAAAACTCATATGCTTTAATAATTCCAACAAGTAAGGAATTTCAACCTTGTTGAAAGCCTTTTCTGCATCCAACGCCAAAAACACAGTCTGTAGTCTATTATGGTTACAATATTCAATTAAATTCAGAGTTTTCCTGATGTTGTCGGATATCGATCTGCCAGAGACAAACCCTGACTGATCTGGGTGGATATAATTGGTTATAATTCTATTCAACCGAGTTGCCAAGAGTGAAGAAAATTTTTTAAAGTTGTGGTTAAGTATCGCTATTGGCCTATAAGAAGCAGGATTTAGTCTATCCTTCCCCTGTTTATGGATCATAATAATTTTTGCTTCCGACCAAGTTGGGGGGAAAGTACCTAAACTCATGATGTCATTAGAAAGATCACAAAAAAAGGGTAACAAAGATTCCTTAAATTTTTTATAGAATTCACAAGGTAGCCCGTCCAGGCCAGGTGCTTTGTTTGGCTTTACTGTTTTCAAAATCTCATTCAATTCTGCAATAGTAATAGGCTGATCCAAAAAATTTTTATGGTCATTCGATAGTTTAACATCATAATTAATTGAATTCAAATAATGTTGTATTTTCTCCTTATCAGGGTTGCCTGATTTATAGAGGTTCTCAAAAAATTGAAAAAAAGTTAGTATTTATTTCTTTGGAGGTAGTCCCTATATGCCCAGTTTGATCTCTTGTAGCATGTATTAAATTCATGTTTTGTCTACGTTTTACCCTAGACTTTAAAAGAGTCAATGATCTTAGAGTTCTTGTTATGAATTTCTGTTTAAGCAATAAAAGTTGTTTTTGGACTGTTGTGGTTTCTAACAAATCCAACTTTTTTCTTTCCATAGTCAACTTATGTAGTGTTTTTTTACCTCCAAATTTGGCATGCTGAGCTTCTAAATTCTTAATTTTTTCTTTTAGTTCCAAAATTGTATTATTTCTTTCTTTCTTATATGAGGCTGACAATGAAATAATTTTTACCTCGTATAACGGCCTTAAAGGCCTCCCAGACTGTTTCTCTTGGTACTCCACAATTTTTATTAAAATGAAAATATTCTTTAATTGACCTCTATTTCTTCAGTAATTAAATCGTTTTTCAGCAAAGAAGAATTTAATTTCCATTCCCACCCTTTACCATCAGAAACATTTTTAGTAAAACTGCACTCAACCCATGAGTGGTCAGAGATTTGCCTAAGACCTATTTCAGAGCTTTTAATCTGATTTAAAAATGATTTAGAAACCAAAATGAAATCAATCCGAGTATATACATCGTGGACAGGTGAATAATAAGTATACTGCCTGTCTCCTTGATGAAAAAAAAATTGAAAAAAATCAAAAATAGCCTGGAGCTCTGTGGGTTTTATACCAGCCTTCTTCCCTATTTTCTTTTTATGCGTTTTATCTAAATTAGGATCTACAATCATGTTTAAGTCACTACCTATAATTGTCTGACCCTGCTGAAAAACAGACAGTCTATATAGAGTGTCCTTTAAAAAATTAACCTGGTCCAAATTTGGTGCGTAGATTGAGGCAATTGTAATTGGGTCACCATCCAAGAGACCCTTTATAAAAAGAAATCTGCCTTTTGGGTCATGCTAAACTTGTTGGCATTGGAAAGGAGTAGATTTGGACACTAAGATGGCTACACCTCTAGCCTTGGACGATCCTGGGGCCTGAAAACATTGAGAAAACCAGTTTGTTTTTACCATATTTTTAACCGTTGTTTTTAGGTGAGTCTCTTGGAGACAAACAAAGTTTGGCCGTTTTTTAAATAATGCATTAGAGATTCTTCTTAATTTGATGGGATTTTTGAATCCTCTACAATTCCAAGAAATACATTTAAACTGTACAGACATATCTAGCCCAAATAAATCTTATTGGCAAATACGTACACTCCAAAGGGCTTGTTTGGTTCAACTTAAAGACTTACTCAACTACCCACTATAACTTTAAAAACCTAGAACAAAAATCAAAAAACACTACCTATATAAAACCCTATAACACTCCACTCCACAAAGGAGCTTAATCTAGACTCTCTTTACTCTATAACAGTTAAAGAGAAGGGAAATTTTAATATTCCCTTTCCTAGATTCCCTACTCTATGAGGGGAAGTCTAAGGCTGCGATCACACGGACGTTTATTGCGGGCCTCGCGGCTGTTCCCCATCGCAATTAAAGGGGCTGACTAGACGGGCCGCATCTGTCTCCCGTCTCGAAGCCGCCCCCCCCCCCCCCGCACTTGAGCCCGCTTTTCCAACCACCAGGAAAAACAAGTACCTATCGCGCTTGAAAGAGCAGCGCGGGAGAACCCGGGTTTAAATGCCCGTGTGATCGCAGCCTTAAACAGATAAAGATTGTACTCCTTTTCCCCCTCTCTAAGATTGAAATACCAACCCCTCTCTAAGGTTGAAATACCAACCACACTTCAGGTTCTATTCATAGAATTAAAATTTAAATTTAAACCGAGACCCATAACTAATAGCTATATCATCTGGAAATAAAATATACCGATTTTGATTAACTGGCATTTATAGTTTTTGTTGTTTTTTGTATTATTATACTTAATAACTAAGAGCTCAAATACTGAGCCACTCTTAAAAACCTTTTTTTTAAAAAATATCATTCCTTTATATAAGGACTTATACAACCTAAATATTAAATAAAAATATATCCTTTTACATACACCATATTACTTTATACTGATAAGTAAAATAAAATTAGGCACTTATAGCTATTGTAAACCCCAATGTTATTGAACTCCCTGTATCAGTCTTATATATAATGAACACTCAACAGATACTCAAGTGCCATGCAAAGTCCTTCTGGGACTTAATAACTCAGAGCTCTACACAGTATTACTTCATACTGATAAATAAAATAAAATTAGGCACTTATAACTATTGTAAACCCCAATGTAATTGAACTCACTGTAACAGTCTTATATATAATAAACACTCAACAGATACTCAAGTGCCTTCCAAGGTCCTTCTGGGACTTAATGACTCAGAGCTCAAATACTGAGCAACTCTTAAAAACCTTTTATAATATATCAAACATTCAGATAAAAATTTAAACAACATAGTTATTAATTAAAAATATATCCTATTAGCATACACAGTATTACTCCATACTGGTAAATAAAATAAGGCATATATAGCTATTTAGAACTCCTATATTATTATAGCTCACTGCAACAGTATTATATACGTAGCACTTTCAAGAGTTACTCAAGTGCCATCATGTGGTCCTTCTGAAAATAAAGAAGACTCTTCTTCCTTGGTCAGCTGAACTCCCAAAGTTTTTAAAAGAGTGTTGCCCGATGCTTTGTCAGATGCAGTAAGTTGGGAGCCATTCTTGTAGACAATAACATCAGATGTTGGGCTCCATCTGAACCTAATTTTGGCTTCAAATAACTTAGAAGTAACAAGCTTCAGGGATCTCCTTTTCTCTAAAGTTTCTGATGAGAGGTCCAGTAATACTAGGATTTTCTTATCCTCATACAACAGAGATCCTTTAAGTCTTGCCTCTTTGAGCACTCTGTCTCTGGATCTTTGGTAAATGAAAGTAGCAATCACATCCCTTGGGCGATTTCTAGTAGCTCTAGCTAAGGGCCCTGCTCTGTAAGCTCTGGTTATAGCAGGGGCAATTCCATCCTCCATCTTGAGAGCTCGGGCCAGCCATGAAGAAATACAAGAAGCCAGATCAGCATTTTCCTCAATGCCCTCCTCCAGCCCACGAAATTTTAAATTAGACATTCTCCATCTGTTTTCCAAGGAGACTAACCTGTTTGTCGTCGTGGTTTCAGTGGACTGTAGATGTCTGACTTCATCCTGCAGCGTTAGTGCAAGCTCTGAAGAATTCTCAGCCAGTTTAGATGCTTCTTTTAACTCTTTGGTTAAATCATTGAGCTTAGAGTGCACCGGTTGTAATAGCTCTGCCACTGACATCGTCACTAGCTGGTGCAAGTCTTTCCGAAGCTCTATCAGGTCTTTCTTAGTGAGCGGGGAGTCGTCTTCTGGTGCATCGCGTCTTTCTCTGGGAGAGCCTGACGCCATTTTAGTTGTAGTGGAGATTTGCGCTTCGTGAAGGTCCGGCGTTTTTTCAGGCAGAAAAAATGTGTCGACAGTCACCGGAGTTGCTGTAGAGGTTCTGGGCTTGTTTCTGGATGTTTTGCCCATATTTTGAGGCCAAAGTGCGGTGGTAAAAGTTGGACTTTTAGTCGTTTTCTGGAGCGGGGATCGGGAACCGAATCACCAGACGCCCGCCATCTCGCGTCGTCGCTCCACCCCCCCCCATGAAAAAATGGTTTCAGAATAAGAAACATCAAATTTTACTAAAGAATCATTCCCTTTCTTCCAGCTCACTTCATCCTTGCTTGCGTCCTTGAACATCTGCAACTATCATAGATGAAAGTGTCATAAAGAAGAACCTTGGTGGATAGATTCAAAGATACGTGCAATCCAGCACTCTGCTTGAAGGAGCAGCTAGCCTGATGTTTCTGAAGGTCACAAGCAGGGCATGAAGGCAATATCCCTCTCCCCTCTCCCCAGTATATGCTATTCAGAGGCATACTGCTTCTGAACATGGAAATTCCATTTACCTGTTATGGACAGAAGATACTGATAGACTTGTCTGTTAATACATGTCATGGTTTGTTTGTTTTTTTAAAAATCCAACTTAGTGGACATAGATTCATAGAATCACAGAGTTGGAAGGGGCCATACAAGCCATTTAGTCCAACCCCGTGCTCAATGCAGGATCAGCCTAGAGAGCATCCCTGACAAGTATTTGGCCAGCTGCTGCTTGAAGACTGCCAGTGAGGGGGAGCTCACCACCTCCCGAGGCAGCTGATTCCACTGTTGCACAGCTCTTATTGTAAAATACGTTTTCCCTAATATCCAGTACCTTCCCATCCTTAATTTAAACCCATTCTTGTGAGTCCTGCCCTCTGCTGCCAGCAGGAACAGCTCCCTGCCCTCCTCTAAATGACAGCCCTTCGAATACTTAAAGAGAGCAATCATGTCCCCCCTCAACCTCGTCTTCTCCAAACTAAACATTGCCAAGACTCTCAGCCTTTCCTCATAGGGCTTGGACTTTTTGTAGTGGATTCCATAAGTTAAATATGTAGTGGTTTAACTTTTCAGAGAGGACTTGCTTGATAATTGTGACTGTAATTCCAGATGGGTAGTTGTGTTAGTGCATAGCAGCAGAATAAAGCCTGAATCTAGTGGCACCTGAGCAAAATTTATTCCAGCACAAGCTTTCATGAGTTGAAAGCAGTCTTCTTAAAAGGTCTCACTCATCACAGTGGTAGTCACTCCATGGCTCATGGACAGCCACACTGGCAATACCATCAAGCCAAACAGCCATATTTACTTTCATCTTTGGCATGAGGCCTGCACCTCAGGAGGCTCACAGCTTACCCATTCCTCTTGCAGTGGCTGTTTCAAGGTGGAAACCACCTGCTAACCACAAGCCCCACTGAGCACGGGCTTTGCCCACTTTCCTGAAACATGGGGCAGATGCCACATTAGGTGGTCAGAAGTACCACATGTGGATCTCAAGTGAGTATCACTGCCTTGTTATATATCATCTCCTGGGGCCATTATTGCAGTGTGTTAATAGTGATATGTTTGCTTATTTGTGTTTTTTTCTGACTCTGTTGGTGTTTGCATTTCAGGAGCAGAATGGTCAAGCTACTCCAAAATTCATTGCCTTGGCTACTTCTGTTGTCACTGCCTTATACCATGTGCTTAAGCCAAGGAAACAGAAGTAAGTTCAGCACCCTTTACTTCCAAAGCATGCTAAAATACACCATTGTTTTGAAAGCACTGGTAGAGAAACTGATGATACAATTTATGCCCCACTGGAAAGGTGATGATTTAGTAATTTCTTATGACAGGAAGGGGAAAATTTACCTGTAATAGTAACAGCTCCCTTGCCATTATAGTACTGGATCAGATGGTAGAATGCTCTGACATGTACTTCAGCCAAGTTCAAAAGCACTTTGTATGTTAAGTGTAATGGGAGTGAGAACAGACCTTTCACACTCCCTTTGATGTCCATTCCTAGATCGACCTGGTTTCCCATATTTCTGACATGTTGCTTTTGTCTCCTAGTTAATCGCTGTGTGGCTTCCAGGGCAAAAAGCTGCACTGAATGTATCCGAGTGAACAAGGACTGCTCTTTTTGCACTGATGAGGTAGGAACTTCTCTTCCAAAGAGTGTGGGCTTCATGCCCATGTCTCAGCACCAAACCTAACTGAGTTTTGGACACAAGCACATAGGTCTTTTTTTCTGTCCCATATTGATCATGATTACACAGGGGATTTGTTTTGCGCTACAGTCCTCATGAGGGCCCTGCTCATTCTAGTCAGTCAGTCCCTGCTTCCATTTCTTCCTCAGGGGATGTGTGTAATCTTTAGATTCATCCCTCTTGCTTTTATTTACTCTGCTTATAGACCACCTTTCTGAGTGAGACACAGATTACATGGTGTAACACACTGTAATCAAATGGCATGAGAGATCTAATAAGCACTGCAATAGGACTAGCATTACAAAAATCAGAAACTGCACAAGAAAGTATCAGACATGATATGTCAAGCAATGCACAGAATCAAATTACAAAAGCGGAAAACAGTGCAGTGAGAGCAGGATAACAATACAACGAATAAATAATATATAGCATTCAAAGAATGGTGAGCTGTGGTCCTTTTCCAGTTCCTGCTCATACTTTGTATTCTCAGTGAAGAAAAAAGCATGAAGCTGTGCCATAGCCATGGCCAGCCAAAATGGCTGAACAAAACACTGGAGTCAGAAAAAGCTTTCTGTTGTCTCTCCAATACCAGCAATGTTGTCAACTCCAACAATGCTGTTAAAATTATTTTTGTTTCACATGCTTTGGCTGGTTCACGCCACCATGTTCCTCACTTAATAACAGTAGTGCTGATTTGCATGTGTGAATGACCCCTCAGAAATATAATGCCACAAACTGAACCTTCATCACTTCAACCATCATACAGTTTTGTGGCCTAGGTCATACATTCAGCTATCAGTCATCAAGTGCACAACAGTAATCAAAGGTTGGTACCCAATGCATACACATTACTGTCAGCTATGGCTGCCATTCCCGTCCGGGAGGTGGCACATTAGTTCCCTCCACACCATTCCCTCATACCCCCACCTTTGGAATGTATCTCGGCTCTCACCAAGCAGCAACTTATCTCACTGTGCCTCCCTAACCTTGAACATGTTGCCTTTCACAGCATCTCAGCCACTTCCCTTTTGCAGGTGCTAACTGTAACTATTTTCCTGCTTTAAGCCTGGGAATGAACCGTCCAGCATATCTGAGCGTCTTTTTCTCTGTTTAGTGACTGGAGGTTTCACTTTGCATTACACTGTTTGAATACACTATATCTGTAACCCCTCTAACCCCTTCCCACTATTACTGTCTCAAGATGTGTAGATGACTAAAGATCCACTGGCAATAAAAGATTTTCTGGTTAAGAACTTCTGGTTGCAGTTTGAAATCTCTTAGACTCTCACAATTACTTGGTTACTCTACATTTAATTTGCCTGCTTATTTATGTTTGTACATAGGATTTATATTCCACCATTCTGTTCTAAAAGAATACACAAAATGGTGCTAGTGGGTTTAATCTCTACCTTTGATTAATGGCAGTAGGATATATTATTTTGTTTGGTAGTTTCATGCATTTGTAAACCACCTCTCAACACAATAAAATCAGAAAACACAGGTTGGATCCTAGAAGATTTTTCATGGTGGAAGCAGATTATCCCCCACCGTCCCTTCCCTTAACAGCTTCTTTTGACACACCCCCTCCCCCAAGATTATGTCAGAAAACAAAAGATCCACAGGGCCAAAAAGATATGAGGAGGAAACTAGGTGACATCAATCCTCCTTCTTGCATCAGTTGAAAACTGGCAGGATCCAGCACAATATCAATAAAAACAGTAACTTACAATAATTAAAATGATAGGCAAGAAGAGAGAAAAGAAGGATTAACACACACAATTTTCACCTGGTGCCTAAAACCCAAAAGAGAATGCTCCCACCAAACAAATGAGGGGCAAGAGGGACCATAGGCAGGGGGCCAGAAGGGAGAAGCCCCTGCCTCAGAGCCCCTTTTGCAGAAGGGGCAAGAGAGCTGGTTTTGCCTGATTTGCTCTCCTCACTGCAGTCTCCTGAGCCACATGCAAGGGTCATTTCGTAGAAAAATGTCATGCCCCCAGAAGTGTGTCAGAAAGGGAAGCAAAAGGGGGGGCATATTCAAAAGCCTCCCCTTCCCTTTCCCAGCTGGCCTGCCAAGACAGGCGGGGTGGGTGAGCGAAGCAAGAAGGGCTCCATAGAATACAATGGAAAGATTGTGTCACCGCTGCCGCATATCACAAGATGGATGCCAATAGGACAGGAGTCAAGCAGAAGTCCAGGACAGTCCGAGGTTAAGCCGAATCAGGAACGAGTTGCCAAGTCCAAAAGCAGAGTTGCTAAGCCAAAAGCAGAGTCAGTCCAAACCAGGGTCAAAGAGGGAAACTCACGAGTAGACTAGTCCGGGGAGTCAACAGAGCCGAAGTCAAACAAAGCCGGAATCACAAGCCAGAGGGTCCAGAATCAAGTTAGCTATCACGAGCCGAACGGGTGCAGAGTTTAGCCAAGAAGACTTGTTGCTAGCACAAGTTGGTAGTCTCTGTGCTGTGCCTAAATCCCCAGCCACTTCCTGTGCTTGTTAGCAGCTGGCAGAGAGGTCCCGGCTCCTTCTAGAACCCAGGACTTAGTGATCTGCGACCATGCATGCGTGCCTTTTTCCTTCTTGCAGCTAAGTCTTGCCTGCATTGGGACCTTAGACGTTCCACCCGAGGAGGTGAATCAGGAGGGCTTGAGCTTAGCTGTGGCTCAGCTGCTGCTGGTGCTGGGACGAAACCCTGGGAGGTGCTTGCTTGAGCCTCCTCTGGCTCAGGTGGAGGCTCCTCTGGAGCTGGGAGCTGATCCTCCACCTCACTTAGGTCCGCAGGAGGCAGATCCTCAGAGGTACTCATGACACCACGCAACTCTAAACAGAAGGGATTTAAACTTTAAACCCGTTCTTGCTTCGCTTCCTCCACAGGTCTGCTGGGAGCAGGGGCTTGCCACCACTGCCATTTGTGCCCACAAGGGGTGTGCAAATACATTTTTTTTTTTTGCCTGATTCAGATTGGGCCAAATTAGGCCACATCTGTTCCGGCTGCCGAATGACCCCCACATGTCAGTTTTGGCAATACAAGCCCATTCGGCTGGCCAAATGTCAGTTTCAGCCCCATTATACCCTATGGGCCATTGAAGTCAATGGCAAAAACTCATAGGGTATATGAGGGGCTGGAGGAGAGAAGGATTGAGGGAGAGGCTCCAAACTTGCAGAATAGCTGCTGGGGCCTCTCCCCAAAATACCCACCAAGTTTCAAGAAGATTGGACCACGAGGTCCAACAGTATGGGGCCCCCAAACAGGTTGCCCCATCCCCTCCATTGTTCTCTAAGGTGGGGAAAAATGTTACTTTCCCCCCACACCATAGAGAACAATGGAGGGTTTGGGGGCCCGTAGAATTGGACCCCCTGGTCCAATCTTCTTGAAACTTGGTGGGTATTTGGGGGAGAGGCTCCACCAGCTACCCTGTATGTTTGGAGCCTCTCCCTCAAACCCCCTCCCCTCCAGCTGCATTTTAAGCCGCCGCCGAATTTCAGCGGCAATTAGGTGGTGGGTTGAATCAGATCAGGGAATCTGATTTGGCCCATGGATGCCCTAGTGCCCACTCCTGGGCTGGCGGAGCACTGCTCTGCCTCGCTTCGGCCCCAAATGACCCCTGGCCACATGGTTTTTGTCCATGTCGGTTCTGTAACTCTAGAAATCGTCTTTCCATGGGTTGAAAGAAACATGGTGAAAATTTGGATCCACAATACCTCACACTGCCTGTTGGTGGGATACAACCCATTAGGAGAGACTTCATCCTACCCCTAGCCTAATACCGGAACAAGAGGGCAATTATCCCTGGCAAATGTTGCAAAACACTTTTTAAAATATATTTTAAACATGTCATTTTTTTTAATCCCACTTCTCTTCTTCCAGAACTTCAAAGAGTCCCGCTGTGATTTCAGAGAGACACTAGTGAGATATGGATGCAGTGAGCACAACATTGTGTTCATGCAAGGAGAAATACTATCACTAAAGGTGAGTGGAGAGGATGTCCTAATATATAATTAACAAATAACTAGTTAGCAAATATCTGGCTGGCAAATATCTTGTTAGGCTGTATTAAGGGCAATTTGTCTAGTGTCTGAAGTCAATGGGCCATTCCCAGGGTTAGGATTTAGAGCTGTTTATCAAGACTTCTTGTGCTTTTCCTGTGAGCCTTTATGCAGACAGACAGGGAACACTTCATGTATAACTGAACACACATGAGGCTGCCTTATACTGAATCAGACCCTTGGTTCATCAAGGTCAGTATTGTCTACTCAGACTGGCAGGAGCTCTCCAGGATCTCAAGCAGAGGTCTTTTTCACTACCTACTGCCTTGTCCTCTTAACTGGAGATGCCAGGAATTGAACCCAGAACCTTCTGTGAAGAAATGGAGGTTTGGAGGTTTGAAATGAGCAAAACTTTTGCTCTGAGATTTAAAAGTTTTTTTCCTCTGGGCAGACAACAGGCAGGGAGGAGGAAGTCAGTCAATGGCTTTCCAGGCTCACCTCAGCTACCTCTTAAGAAATGCTAGTCGGTCTAGCTAAAGACAATAGGAGGGTGCAGTTGTCGTCCCCCCCCCTTCCAAGCAGGGAACAGAGATTTGGAGGAATTAAATACTAGAGAGACTGCAGAAAGGAAACTTCTGGAGACATCAGAAAAAGCTTCTTTGACCTGGCTTGACCGGGTCAGTGAGAGGAAAAAGATAAAACTCCTGGAAGCAAGGAGGAGGGGCTCTTTTGTGCTAGGTTCATCAGAGCAGACAGAACTCTTAGCTGAGGTCTGGAAGAGGCTGCCATTACCCATGTATTGGCTGATAGATGAGGAAAGCTTCAAGGTAATGGTAACTCTGTAGAGATCTGTAACTTCCTAGGCTAAGAAGCCTGTCTTATATTTTAACATCTGATAGAGCATGTATAGAGAGAGGGGCAGAGGAATTGTGTTTTACCCATTTCTTTTGAATCCCTTGCTCAGTCTGGTGCTGTGCTAAAAGTATGCTTGTGAACATTTCCTTTTAATAAATACTTTATAATTTTGGATGCTGGTAGTGGTTCTCTGTACCACATAGACCTCCATCATCTTGGAGATGCTATTTTAAAAGGAGTGCTGGGGGAAAGCAGGCAGTTGGCAAGTGGCTATTCCTCCAGGGGGGGCACAAGGCAGTAAACTGTCCCCGTGGTGACCAGGCACTGGGCAGCAGGAGACATAGAGGTGAGGCCTCAGAATTTGGAAGGGAAGCTGGGAGTCTTGACCCTCCCAGTGGGCAATTCCTACAGAGGTCAGGTGGTGGCAGCAGATTACCAGAGAGACAGAAAAGCTTCTCCAGGTGTTGGGAAAACCTTGGAGGGCAGGGTGGAACAAGGCCTGCATGAAAGAGCAGGCCCTTCCGCCACACTTTCTGCATGCCAAGCAGATCCTGTACCACTGTTGGGAACAGATTGTCTCCTTCACCTGTCTTGTATTAAAAACAATATGAAATATAATTGTAAAACTTCTGACTGCAGAATACTGGTGTTTCTCCTGACAGGAATTTAGAATTGATACCGCTCTGAAGAGAACACAGGTATCCCCACAACAGATGTCTATGAAATTGCGAGCTGGTGAGGAAGTTAGTTTTCACATGGATGTGTTTGAGCCAATTGAATCTCCTCTGGACCTCTACATTCTCATGGACTTCTCCTATTCTATGTCTGATGATTTGGACAACCTTAAAAAAATGGGCCAACAACTGGGTAAGAACAAAAACTGTAAGGTCTTGGAGACAACTGGAGAGGAAAAATGGAATTTTGTTAATAGACTGCCACCTCCCAAGGCAGATAGCAAAGAAAAAATAGGGTCCCAGTATTGGGGATATGCATTAGTTAATACAGCAAAGTTCTCAGTCATAGAAGCATGGTATTGCATGCAATAAATAAACTCCGAGCAAGTATATTGCAGAAAGGTAAAACTTATATTTATTGAGGTAGATTCAGTTCACATCCATGTTGCAGTGAAAGGAGAGAAAGAAGCCTAATCTAACAAATACTATTTCCTATTACGAGTGGCCAGCTACTCCAGCATCATGTGTGTGCAAATAAGATGGTGTGGCTTCTACAGAAGCAACCTATAGATGTGTCCTACTCCTTGCAGGTCCATGAGGACAGAAGGCCCGAGAAGAGAAGGAACAGTCAGATAGAAGTTCCCAGGTTAAGACAAAGAGAGGCATCCCATTCATTAATAACACAACACATATAAGCATCAATGTAGAAAAAAAACCCAATGTCCAGGCATGCTGAATCACCTTACTCCAGTGACCAGTATGAAAAGCACTCCTAATCACCGTACTGAAGATACCCAAGAGCAGCACCAAAGCTATGTGTTTGGCTACTGGTATACTCTTCCTTTAAAAGTCCTTGTCATTCACTGCCAATCCACTAGTATGCAGCAGTGAACTTCAAAAAGGAGGGCAATGATAAGCCTTGTTTTCTTCTGGGAACGAGTGACCACATTGGGCTCACCTGAGGCATGACATTCAGGGGAAAAGTGTGTTAGGAAGAGAGAACTTAAACCAGCTCTCCCAGGGCATTTTTACCGACTTCCTCCTTTCCTTCCTCTCAGCAAACTTCTTGAGGGAGCTGACTGACAACTACACCATTGGCTTTGGCAAGTTTGTAGATAAAGTTTCAGCTCCGCAAACAGATATGAGGCCTGAGAAGTAAGTGAGGCTAATGACGGGAGACATCTGGAAACTATTGTTTTTGGATCCATTGACTATTTTTTCATTGTTTTAATGGAGATATATACACACACACAAACACACACACATTATGGTCCCTACACAAACCAATATTTTAATTTATGTTAATCCTTTGTGATTGCATCTCAGTTCAGAAAATTTGCTCATGTATGATATCTGTACTTGAATTCTTCTTAAAATCTCACCTTGCAAAACAAATCCCCACTTGCAGGACCCCATGTTCAGCATTTTTATTATCTACCTCACAGGTTTGATGAAACAGGATCCATACATCCTTCAATGAACTTCAAAGGGTATAATTTTGCTTAGGATTGCAGTGGCTGTATTTCTATCTGGCAGTCAGCCAGGGGATCCTTTGTCCTTTCTGGGATGTTCCGCTGTGCACGCTTTGCGCACGTGGTGTGATGACGTCACCTGGAAGTGACGTCATCACATCACTGCCATCGGGGTGTGTGTGTGTGATGCAAAACTCTGGTTTGTAGCTGATTTTACCATAGAGTTTTGCCGAAAAACTAGATTATTGTTGTGTGACGGTGACATGATGACATCATCATGTCACCTTCAGGCCAGTTGGAAGCAGGATTTCCCCTGGTGGGGGCCTGGGAACCCTATACATTTCTACAGTCATGGCAGATGACCAGAATTTTTTCAAACTAGATACAGCTGCAGTGTCTCTGATATCAGTTTATTACAACTGAACAACTGCCTTGTCTTCCTTACGCCTTCAGGCTGCGTGAGCCCTGGACCAATGCTGACCCTCCCTTCTCCTTTAAGAATGTCATCCGTCTTACCCATAATATTGATAAATTCAGCCAAGAGTTAATGACAGAGCGGATATCTGGCAACTTGGATGCTCCAGAAGGTGGTTTTGATGCCATACTGCAAGCAGCTGTTTGCAAGGTGAGCACAGAAGAAGCTACAGAGGATACAGATCCTAGCGAGAGTTAGGTAGGTATATATCCCTTCTTAGCTACTCATCATACTCCAAGGGCAGTTAGGCAATCTAGGCCAGGGCTTTTGTTTAATAGATGGTGGTTTGTTAAGAACATGGATGAGCTTTGGAATCAGATTAGAGGTTATTGGACATAGCTAGCATGTACTTTGATTAGCTGCTGAAGGAGACAGAGAGCTAAAAACAAATGGTCACAGGTACCCAAGAACTGAAGCAGAGCACACAGTCAGTTCAGAGAGCTGCAACTTGTCAACTGCTAGGAGATAAGAACTATGGAGACATGATAAGGGAGGAGTATCCCAGCACTGTCAATGTGAGCACAGGAACAGTAAATGAAGTTCACATTCTTCTCAACCAGCCTTGGGCAGGGCTGCACCTGGAAGTGATACCTAAAGGCTACAGGCTTTACTGACCCTATTTGCAGTATGGTAACAGCAGAAACTGTGGAGTGAGTGGCTGTAGCATCTTCTCCAAAAAGTCATATGAAGAGCTCTTGAGCTGCTTTTGAACTTCTGGCCAACTGATTGAATCCTTCTGAGTCAATGAAATACCTTCTATAGCCTTGTCTTTCTGTATGCCAATAGGATATCGGCTGGCGGGAAGACAGCACTCATCTTCTGGTGTTCTCTACGGAGTCTGCCTTCCATTATGAAGCTGATGGTGCCAATGTCCTTGCTGGAATTCTGAGGAGGAATGATGAACAGTGCCATCTGACCTCAGCAGGCACTTACACCTTTGACACCAAGCAGGATTACCCCTCTGTGCCTACCCTTGTGCGACTGCTGGGACGGCACAACATCATCCCCATATTTGCTGTCACCAACCATTCCTACGACTACTATGAGGTGAATAGTGTCACCAGACAAGGAAGGATTCATCTTTCATTATGGCAGCCAACAGGGGCATGGACTGGGGAGAGACTGTTGAGTGGGATGAACTGGTACAAACGTACTTTCAGAAAATGGTCTTCTGAGAAGGCTTCAGCAGAAGAATGTTAATTGCATTCTTGGGGTCATCTTAGTCACCACATCTCAATGCTGGCACTGGGAGTTTTCACTGTCTCCTTTAGCATGTGGCCTAATTTGCTATCTTGGAGTCCTCACTAACCAGACTAGATCCATGACTGATTTTTCCCTGCATTTTAAATAATTAAGTGATAGCTTCATGTAGTCACAGTTCAAATGAGAACCATGCAGGGAGGGGAAAGGGCGCTAAATCTTTCCAATGCCACACAGTTTCACCTATCAACATTATTTCCCCTGCATTATTACTTACTTTGAAGGGGAAAGGGACAGGTGTCTGTAATTTTTCCTTTCCTTTTTTTTTTCTTCCAGCAAACAAACAAGGATTGTAAGTTTATTCACACTATAAAGTCACTGGAATTGAAACCTAGTTTTGAATCTTGTGCAAACTTGTTGGATAAGAACTTTTCCTTTAGTGCAAGAATAAACTCTGGAGATATTCATAGCTTTTTCTGCTGCAGCTACTACTGTGTGCCAAGGCAGCTTATTCATCCATCAGTGGCAGATGGTTTTAAAAAATAAGCTTGTATTCAGTTCTGTATAATTGGAGGACTGATTTACAGACTGCAAGTTTGAACAGTATATGATTTTTCACCATCTTGATGTCTTCAGGGCGTTAGTTCTTCACTGGCATTTTCTACACCAGCTTCTGCCAACAGTCCATTAACATGTTTCTCAAGACCATCTACACGCTCACCCATGTCTTCCATTCGTAGAGCTAATTTGTCAGCCAGCGCCTGAAAGTTATCATGTACCTGTTGTAGTAGGTTTTCTGCAAACTGAGAGAGATCCCTGGCGCTTTGGGGGTCGTTGCCCGCCATCTCCCGTCCTCCTGCTCATTAGCCCCCCTCCCACCCGGTCCCGTGTTTTCCTGCTTTTTTTCTGTAATTTTTCCTTTCCCATGCTAATAATAGTCCAGAATGGAGGACAATTTTGATAGGCAAAACTGAGTAGAAGGGTTAGATCTCTAACCTCCTGGTGTGGCTTCAGTCTGAACTAGAGTGCAGTAGTTTGCTCTTTTAAAAAAAACACTAGGAAGATCCAATCACCTAGTATCTCATCAACTGTGATCCTAAATGTGTTCTTTTTCCTAGAAACATTATTCTGTATTTCAGTTTGGTCTTCCTGTTCTCTGTGAAACCTTATGACATGGATGATATAGCCTAATCTTTCAGGAATGTGTTGGGGTTTTGTCACAGCAGTATTGCATCAGTTCTGGCCCCATATTGTTTCAGTTTATCCGCTATCTTCTGAACACTAGTTTTCACCTCACATTTCCCCCTTTCCCCACTGGTTCCTTTGGAACTATTTTTAACCCAGTCTTTTCTAGCAATTGAATTTGAGCTGCATTTGTTTGCGTGTGAAATGGTTCCTGGGCTGTTGTTGGTTCTTCCCACCCAGTTTCCACTGACTGGACTGTGGATGTGGGACAACCCTGCCCCATGCTCTCTTTCTCCCACCTCAGCAATGAGGAATTTTTATCCCTTGTTTTGGCCATTTTTCTGTTATTATTTTTTAAAACTGTCACTTGATATTTCCATAAGATGGCATAGGAGCAATCATCGCTCTTCCCAGGTGCTTGCAGCAATGGGTACCCTTATCTTTCTCTGCCCTAGATTTTTTTTTTTTGCTACAGCCATTTGCTTCCATTTACTTGCAGAAGGTTCTCTCCAGCCACTCAGCCTTCACTTCTTGTCCTTGTCCTTGGCTTTCATTATATGCCTCCCCCCAATTTCAGCCATGGGAAGAAGGATATTTTCCTTGCATGTGCAATTCTGTTAGCAAATCTTTGATTTTTAAGTACTCCCTGACAGCGATAGATTGCGATATGACATGCCTGTGCCTTGATAGCCAGCCCTCCCTTTGCTAGTTTTTTTTTTTTGTGGGGTATCAGTTATCGCCTTAAATTCTGGTGAAGACTGTCACAGAGCAGCCCTGCTGGCACTCTTCATTGTTCTCAGCCTGCTAGAGACCTTTATAGGACTAAACATTAAGTAGGGTCCACTTGAGAACAACTGCCTAGATGAGGAAGCAATCAGCTCCTCTGTTTGCCTGCTATTTGTCAACAGGAAAACTTTAAAAACCAGTTTGCAGCTCCAAGTTTTTAAATATTGGGATGAACTTTTTAGTGGAGAGCATTTTTCCACAGGGACAATATGGCAGTCCTCACGCATGCACATGACTAGCTCCTCTTCTAGAAGTATAGTGGTATATTGATAAAGTGCATGTCCGACAAAAAAAAGACAAAAGGGTGTGTGTGTTTGGTTCTGTAACTTCATAAATGAAAATAGCACCTCTGTTCCTGATTTTTTTAAGGCACATCTGTAAGAAAATAAACTAGTGTAGCAACTGGAAAAATGCCAAGGGCAGAAAAATGTTCAGAAGCCCTATGCTCAATGCTAGTGGATCGACTGCTGAGATAAGCAGGAATAAGTCATGGGTGCAGAAAACCCCTGTGACTCAGTAAATGGGGACAGAAACAGGAGGCCTTCGGGTAGATCCTCATCAAGTTACCTGGTAAATCCATGCCCTGGTATCTATTTTCTAGGCAGTTAATTTTCGCATTATAATGGGGCCACCCAGTGGTTAGCTCATTAATTGCAGACAGAATCCCAGACAAAAATATTGCAACTGTTATAGACTGCCACAATCCATTTACTGCAGGACCCTCTTCCACTGGGTTATGGCAACTGTCCTGGCTGCCTGGTAGCTTCCTATTTCATTGCTGGAGCCAGTTTATAAACCCTTCATTGGCAATCCCTTACAAATGGCCTCTTCTCTTACTTCCCATCCCATACAAATGGCCTCTTCCCATACTTCCCACACATATATTAAGATCAGCGGAGGAGTCCCTCTTTCATGGAGATTAGCATAGTGATAGAATGGTAGGAGATGTTGCCAGATTTCAGTAAATGGATATAAGCCAATGAAAACTAGTTACAAGTAGTACAGCTCATTGAAATAAATGGAACATAGTCAGAATTGGCTTTTTCTTGTACTCTCTATCTACAATAACAAGATAAGGGTACATTCTCATTTACTGTGTACATAGGACTTTTATCTTTGGCTGCAATCACACGAATGCCTGATGCATCTAAAGGAGATGATCAGACAGCAAGATCTGGGAAAGGTCCCATAGTCGTCAGCAACCTGTACTGCACCACCACAGAAGTGGAGTTAAAAGACACCGGGGAAAGTCCGGCTCTAACTGGTTGCAATGGGCCATGGATGGACTTTCCCCTGTCTGATTGCTCAAGCATGCTCTCATGCCATTGGGATGGTCTGATCATTCCATCCCAACTCTGTACCATAGTTCCCCTCCCCTTTGCAGTATATGCATCATCACAAACTCCATAGGGAGCCCTCAGTGCAGAGGTGCTCATGGAAACAAACACCAAAAAACCCAACTCACCCGCAGTTGTGTCTGATCACACAGTGATGGGCTGAGCCTGCAGCTTCAAAGGGATGTGTGATCTTGCAACTGCGTGTCAAATTCCTCCAGAGGAAATAGCCTTGCTTCCCCTCTGCTCCAACTGGCATGTGTGACCACAGCCTATGTTCCTTTGCTGCTCTCTCTGGTATCCATTTAGTGGTCTAATGCAATTCAGTTATTTAGTTTATTGACTACCTTTCCCTCCCCCCCCCCCCCCGTAGAAACTGCACAAGTATTTCCCAATCTCTGAAATTGGAAGGCTGCAAGAAGATTCCTCCAATATTGTTGAGTTGATTCGTATGGCTTTTGAGGTAAGAAGACGCTTCTGGGTGCTTAACCTATGACAATTATTAGATGGTGTCATGGGCTGGGTGCCGGCAGGGTGAGAGGGAGCGAGAGTCCAAGTCCAGGCCAAGGTTAGACATGAGGGTTAGCAAGCAGGAGCCAAAGCAACAGAGTCCAAGTCCAGTCCAAAGTCAGAAACGAGGGTTAGCAAGCAGGAACCCAGGAAACAGAGTCCAAAGTACAAACCAGGGGTGTAGTTGTACAGGGCCGAGGGCAGGGAGCCGAGAGTCAGAGCATGTAGCAGGATTCAGGAACATGAGGTAGGTAGGTGCAGAGTGTTGTCAAGTTGACTAATTGCTGGCACGAAGAACCAGCATCAGAGGTGGAAGCTAAATACCCCTCAAGTGTCGTTGGTCATTAGGACCCAGCGTGAGCATCCCGGCTCCTGTTAGAACTCAGGGCTGAGGGAACGCCGTCTGTGCGGGCGCGCCTCCCTCTGCCGGGATGCTAAGTCTTGGTGGAGCTGATTCCTTAAGCAGACCACCTGTGGAGGCTAATCAGGGGGACTTCTGCTGAGCATTGCTCGTCCACTGCTGTTGCTGGGATGGGTGGCATGAAGACATTAACAGGCTCTGAGGTGGTTTTATCGGGATCAAATGCGAGCTCCGCTGAAGCCGGGAGCTCATCCTCAGCAGCACTCATGACAGATGGTCTATTGCAGAGCTTTATTATTTTTTTTTTTGAAAAAGAGGTGCTGGAACTCTCAAGAGAATAATGAAGTTTTCAACCTGTGTACTGAAAACTAATGAACTTTTAAACATTTTAAAAATAATTTTGTTGAAGAGGTTCCAGAACTCTGTTCTGGCAGGTTCCCCCAGGAAAAAAAGGCCCTGATCTATTTTGGAATGATTTTAGCAGTTACTAGACCAATCAGTTTTCACTGTATGACCAAATCTGGAACTGCCACCATTTAGCCTCTTTATTTACACTCAGTTATGTAGAGGGATCAGATGTCCTCAAATAAACATAAGGTAAAATGTCTTGCCTGATACCTGGGGGCTACTGAATTAGATCACTTTCAGTTCTATTGATTTTCTTCCTTCCCACTTCCCTCTTCCTAGCGTATCCGTTCCAAGATGGATATTCGTGCTGACTATACCCCAAAAGCCTTGAAAACAGAAATAACTTCCATGAAGTATGAAAAGACAGAGTCTGGCTCATTCCAGGTTGTCCGAGGGGAAGTGGTAAGCCCTTACAACTCATGTGTATGCATTCTTGGAGTGCTTTATAGTCCAAGAATGAAAAAACTCTTGCACAAGAGATGGCCCCAAATACTTTCTGTATTAACATATGTAAATTTGTGAGGGGGAAGGATGAAGGAGGCTGTCTGTGATCCTGTATGGCATATGGCTGCAAGACAAGGTAAAAATAAACCTGAAATTTTGGCCATACCATTGTCATAATAAGTATAGAAAGGGGATGCCATTTGCAGGGGTGGTCTGAGCAGTTAAAATGGCCCTAGAGCAAGTTCAGGAACCCCTGCTGTCCAGTGCTACAGGGGCCTCTTGGGTTAACAGTAGGCTTATTGTACGCAGACTCACTGCTGCTAATTGCAGGCAGTGCAGGAAGAGACAGTACGTGAGCTGACAGTGCTTACCCTTGCCGCTGACGTGTCCAAGACAAGTAGCTCCTTAGGCACTGGTGGAGTTGTGTGAATTAGGTCTGTTTACCCTTTGTTGCCAGTGTCCTCTAGGGCAGTGGCCCACTATGACATTTCCCTGTAAATTAAATGTCCAGCTTAATCCTGGGCATTTGCTGCTAGCTCTGGATTGGAATCCATGTCTGTGTTCTGGCAAACCATCTTTCTGCAGTTGCAGATAAAACACAGGATTATACCAGTCAGTGTAACCATAATAATAAATGCACATTCATGTCAGAAAAGACATTGTTCCATTTCCCAGACCATCTCCATGCTGGGTAAACATCATTAAAGTATTTCCATCCTCCCCCCCCCCCCCCCGGTTTATCCGTGGATAAGTGGACGGTGGAGATAGCCATTGCGATGCAGCTTTTGGGGCATATTGTTATGAGCTTCACACTTCACCAAGAGGCAAAAAATTCCAGAGGTGGCACTTCCTGGGCTGCTCTCCTTTAGAAGAGAGAGCACTGAAGACTTATGACATTTTGTAGTTCTAGTTTTATTTACAAATATACAAGTTGAGGTAGAGACAAAGAGGGTCTACAGGGTAGCAGATCTATCACCCCAGGGGCGTCGACTTTCTAAATCCCCGGGGGGGGCAGGGGCTCTCTCGTGCGCGCGCGCTTTGCGCGCGCGCACGGGACCATGTCCCTGCCGCTCTCCCCCCCCCCCCGCCCAGGGAGGCAGACCCGCGGTGGCGGCAGCCAGCTGGCCGGCTGACTGCCGCCCGAGCGAAGCGCGCGCACGCGCGCCTATGTCCCTGCTGCTCCGCCCCCCCCCCCCGGCCCGGGGAGGCAGACTGGCGGCAGCGGCAGCAGCCAGCTGGCCAGCTGACTGCCGCCTGAGCGAAGCGCGCGCGCGCGCGCGACTATGTCCCCGCTGCCTCTCTCCCCCCCGCCCCAGGGAGGCAGGAGGGCAGGCCAGGGGTGGGGGGGAAGGAGAGGCGGCGCCGGCTGCTGGGCAAGCATTTTGCCGGGGGTGGCTGAGCCCCCCCCGGGAAATTTCGGGGGAGGCTCGAGCCCTCAAGCCCCCCCGTAGTTGACGCCCATGTATCACCCCACATCAGGTCCAGGCCCATAGCCACAGTGGGGCATTTAGGGGTGGTGCCCCCTCACCCATGGCCCACGCCCCACAACTCCTGCTGTGGGAGTTGTGCTGGCAGGTAAGGAAAGATCCTTCTCTTCTTCACCTGCTTGCCAATAGGATCTCTCTCTCTCTCTTTCTCTCTCTCTCTCTCTCTCCCCCGCTCCCCCCCCCCCGATTCCCCACCACCCAAAATTTTCTGGCTACACCCCTGATCAGGTCCCCAGAGAGAGAAACAGAGCACTTCACGGTGCTTAAGCTAACTCACAGCATCTTTGGGCCAGAGAAAGGCTCTCACTGAGCTGAGTGGAGTAGTAGGATACTACCTCATATCATATACCTAATTTTTTTTTACTCTTAAATCACTGGCTAAAGTGGCATTTGTCTCTTTTGATAACTCCAGTAAAGTAAACAAATTTTCTCTCTTCCATCTAGGGAACATTTGATGTGCGTGTGAAAGCTCATGAGTATGTGGGTGGAGAACAGGTCTGTGATCTTCCAGAGAAAGATCGGAAGGGTTTTATCCACTTGAAACCCTCTTCTTTCAGCAACAAATTAGAGATTGAAGCCTCAGTCATCTGTGATGCCTGCCCTTGTGAACAGGTACTTTCTCTGGCTCCTGTTTGGTGAGAGACTCTCAAGAATGATAAATACAAGAAGTGTGGTCCTAGTATGGCCTCTTAAATTTGTGTATAGAAGGAAGCGGTAGAAGCTGCTGTTCTGTCTCTGTAGGATACATGGTTAAGTCTAAAACCCTTGGCATGAGCATCAGTGCCAACTCCTTTCTTCTTCTTTGCAGCAAAAGGAACTCACATCAGCTCGGTGTCATTTCCATGGAGACTTTGTCTGCGGACAGTGTGTTTGCCATTTAGGCTGGTAAGTACTACACCAGTCTTGATGATCCAAGACCTATCAGCAGGGGAGAGAAAAGGATTCACTCGCAGACATGACAGGCGTTTCTGTACCTGCAGGACTCGCCATCTAGGCAAAAGAGTTTGTTTGTAATTTTAAGAAAAGGACAACCCGAAATTGGTCCAGTGAGGATTGAGCATGCTTATTGCCCTCCAGTGGCCACAGGATGCAAAGGCAGTTGAGTGCTGATTTTTTTAAAAGGAAAATGTTTGTGTGGGGAGGGGGATTAGCCTGCTCAGAGCCTTAACAGATCAAATATCTTAGCAGGGCCGGCTCTATCACTTGGCCAACTAGGCGGCCGCCTTGGGGCGCAGCTGTCAAAGGGGGCAGCGGAGAGACTGAGAGAGACTCAAACCAGGAGATAGTGTGCTTTAGGCAAATCATGATATGTCTGAAGTCAGCTTTCCATTCAGGCTAAGAACCAAACTTAGCCTTGGGCTAATGCAGATAGACTTGTAGGCGCTGCTGCCAGGTGGTGCAGGTGGCTGCTGGTGGGGCTGGAGAGCTCGTGAGCCCGGGCAGGCAGGCGGGCACTGGGTTGGGGGAGTGTCCCTTGCTGGCGGGTCTCTGGCAGTGGAGAGGGCAGCTCTGCGGGGGGGTGCTCCAAGGCAGCCTCACCTGGGGAGGGTGCCACAAAGTAGCCTCGCCTAGTGCGCAAAAACCCTGGGGCTGGCCCTGTATCTTAGATGTGGAAATTAGCATTGGAGGGACACAAGCTGTAAGGTGTGAGAGTGTTCCAATAGAAGCAATCAGCAAGAGGTGTCCTTAAACAGAAAGTCCTTTATTGCTAGATAGGTCTTGTTGGTCACTTACACTTCTTGTGTTAGTAATACCCGGCAAGCATACAACCAGGCATGATATACAGTATTCAAAAGTTAGTTCAGACAGTCCCCACCAATCATAAAGAGATTTTTAAAAAGGCGCCTAAGAATACTGGTCTTTTCTTCCCTGGCTAAAAGCAAGAAAAGTTACAGTTTGCACCTGAAGGGAAGAAGCCGATGAGAGCCAGGCGCTCAAGGTCAGAGGAGCTAGGGAGGTGATAAGCAAAACAGCAAGCAGCTAGCCTGAGAACAGTGAGCGCATTCCATAGGAGGGGGCCTGACCAGAGGAAACCACCTCCCAAGCGGGATATGGCAGCATTAGCTGACATTCTGCCCTCCCAACCCCCTCCCCCACATCAACCCCGGATTTTAAAGGTACAAAGGCACGAAGCTTTGCAGGAGTGTTTACATACTTGGACTCAACCCATTCATTTTCTTCTGGCCCAAAACCACACCATTTTACAAGATAAAGCAGGCGACCACGTTTATATTTAGAGTCCAAAATTTGGTCCACCTCATAGTGAGGTTCACTATTTATCATCATCATCAGAGGAGATGAAGATTGGGGTCTCCATGTGTTCAGCCCCGAGTCCTTTTTCAGGAGGCTATAATGGAAAAAGGGGTGAACAAGTCTTAGTGATTTAGGCAACTGCAATTCAAAAGTCACATTGTTTATTTTTTTCAGAACTGGAAAAGGTCCCACATATTTCCATCCAAGTTTGCGGCTAGGTTGGAGACCTTTGATATTCTTGGTAGAGACATAGAGTCCCGTGGGGAGAGATCCCACCCCACAACCCTTCCCTTGTCTGTGTGCTTTTTGTATTCCTCTTTGGCTACATCCAAAGTTTTAGTGATCAGTGGCCAAGAGTCATGTAATGAGTTCCACCAGTCTGCAAACCCTCCGGGGCCAGGAGTGGCCAGTCCCAAGGAAGGGAGGGGGACCCCCTCAGAAACCCCAGCTGCCATAAATGGTGAGATGCCTGTTGATGAGTGAACAGCATGGTTATAACTGTATTCCGCAAAAGGGAGTAGATCCACCCAGTCATCTTGTTGGTAGTTCATATAACACCTCGGAAATTGTTCTAAAACTTGATTGACACGTTCCGTTTGGCCATCAGTTTCTGGGTGATAAGCACAACTTAAAGCAGGTTCCACTCCCATAATTTGTAAAAGTTACCGCCAGAAGCTGACAACAAATTGAGATCCGCAGTCTGAAATTATCTTTTGTGGGATCGAATGTAATTTGATGACGTTACACAAAAATGCTTTGGCTAATGCTTTAGCCGTGGGGAGTTGTTTGAAAAGAACAAAATGCGCTTGTTTGGAAAAAGTGTCTACCACAACCCAAATCACCATTTTGCCCTTACTAGGCGGAAGGTCTGTGATAACGTCCATTGAAATAGTTTCCCAAGGCCTGCTCGGCGTCTCCAGGGGCTGAAGGAGACCCGGAGGTTTCCCACCATGCCTTTTACACATTAAACAGGTTTGACAGGAAGACACATAGGCTGTGGTCACACACACTAAATAATCCACTTTCAATCCACTTCCAACGCACTTTCCAAGTGGATTTTGCAAGTTCACACAGTAAAAATCCAGTTGCAAAGTGCACTGAAAGTGGATTAAAAGTGGATTATTTCATGTGTGTGACCGCATCCTTAGGTTGATACATTACTCCGCATACGGGGCCACCAAAACTGCCATTGCAGAAGGTGCAAAGTTTTAAGGTAGCCAAAATGTCCCGAGAGCTTGGACTCATGTGCTGCATGCACAACATCTTTTCTGAGTGCAAGGGGAATTACTAGTTTTTGCTCTTTAAACCAGCAACCATCTGGGCCCTGAGAGAGAGAGTCATTTGCTCGAAATTCATTGAGCTTGTCTTCTGTATAAGCATTGGAACATTTAGTGTTCCATTCTGTAGGTTCGGGAATTACAGTCTTTTAGGTTTGACTCCTTGTGAGCACTGCCCCCCACTGCCCTGGGGTGAACATGGAGTTGATAACCTCATCCCTTTTGCAATCATTCTGAGGTAGCCATGATAGGGCATCGGCCAAGGAGTTCGCTTTCCCGGGGAAATGGCGTAGTGTAAAGTTAAATTTGGAGAAAAATTGGCCCGCCGCAACTGTTTAGCATTTAAGGAATGTTGCATGCGAGGGGCTTCTAGGTTTTTGTGATCAGTCCAAACCTTGAATGGGAGCCTGGCCCCTTCCAGCCAGTGCCTCCAAGTGGTGAAGGCTAACTGAATTGCAGCGGCGTCTTTATCCCATACCGCCCAGTTCTTTTTAGTCTCCCCGAACTTTTTAGATACATAAGCCAAGGAGCGTAGCTTCCCATCAGGACCCTTTTTCAGGATCGCCCCCCCCCCCCCATAGCTGCATCAGAGGCGTTGACCTGTACTTTTTGGTTTTGTCAGGTGAGCCAGGATCGGCTCCAATGTAAAAAGCGATTCAAATGCCTTATGGCAATCAGGTGTCCAATTCAATCAGGCACTGGGCTTGGCCGACTCGGGCCCCTACCTCTTGGTCATTAAAAGATCATTGAGGGGAAGGCTGTATTTGGCAAAGTTGTTGATGAATGAGCGATAAAAATTTGTGAATCCAAGAAAACTTTGGAGTTGTCGGTGGGTGTGAGGGGTCTCCCACCCAAGTACCGCTGAAACTTTTGATGGGTCCATCTCCAGCCCTCAGGGCAAGATGTGGTAGCCCAAGAAGTCAATTTCCGTTTTATGAAAATCACATTTGGAGAACTTGGCAAAAAGCTTGTGCTCCCTCAGAGTGGCAAGGATGTTGCAAAGTCTCATCCCGGGAGTACAAAAGGATGTCATCTAAATAACATAGAGCCCCCTTAAAAAGGTGGTTGTGTAACCATTTATTAAATTCATAAAAACTCCGGGAGCCCCTTGAAGGCAGAATGGCATGACCAGATACTCAAACTGCCCCGGGGGGGTATTAAAGGCAGTCTTATGTTCATCCCCTTCCCTTATGCGCACTCGGAAAATTGCATCGCGGAAGTCGAGTTTGGAAAAGATTTCCCCACTTAGAAGCCTCCGTTAAGAGGTCTTTAATGAAGGGCAGTGGAAGCAGTGTTGGAAGCAGACACAGCATTTAGCCTCCTATAATTCATACATAGTCTAACCCCCCGTCTTTCTTTTTTCGGAAGAGAATGGGGGCAGCGAAGGGGGAGGTTGCTGGTCTGATAAATCCTTGTGCTAAGTTCTTATCAATGAACTTGCGCAGCTCAGCTCGCTCAGCCGGGCTCATGGAGTACAGCTTTCCCTTGAGCAATTATGAAAATCACATTTAGAGAGCTTGGCAAAAAGCTTGTGCTCCTCAGGGTGGCAAGGACGTCACAAAGCCTCATCCTGGGAGTACAAAAGGATGTAATCTAAATAGCATAGAACCCCCTTAAAAAGGTGGTTGTGTAACCATTTATTAAATTCATAAAAACTCCGGGAGCCCCTTGGAGGCAGACCGGCATGACCAGATACTCGATCTGCCCCGAAGGGGGGGGGGTGTTAAAGGCAGTCTTATGTTCGTCCCCTTCCCTTATGCGCACTCAGAAATATGCATCTCGGAGGTTGAGTTTGGAAAAGATTTCCCACTTAGAAGCCTCTGTTAAGAGGTCTTTAATGAGGGGCAGTGGATATGCATTGGAAGCAGACACAGCATTTAGCCTCCTATAATCCATACATAGTCTAAGCCCACTGTCTTTCTTTTTTTGGAAGAGGGTGGGTGCAGCGAAGGGAGAGGTTGCTGGTCTAATAAATCCTTGTGCTAAGTTCTTGTCAATGAACTTGCGCAGCTCAGCTTGCTCAGCCGGAATACAGCTTTCCCTTGAACAATTTAGGCCCGGATAACAGTTTAATAGTGCAGTCAGTGTTCCGATGGGGGGGCAGCTCATCTGCCTCCATCTCCTCAAACACCTCAGCTAAATCCCGGTATGTGGAAGATATCAATAAAAGTACCTCCCAGGCGAGACAAGCCTGTTCTTGCCTTGGTGCGGGGCCCCAGGCCGACTGCCATTGATGATCTTGGCAATGAGGAGAGACCCATTTAATCCTCCCTTTGCTCCACTTTATATAGGGGTTGTGAGATCCAAGCCACGGGCTCCCCAAAACAATAGGAAATTTGGCATGAGGGGTAATCATGAAAGCCCTTTTTTCCCAATGGTCTCCTGTGCCGATTATCAGCGGTTCAGTCTCGAAAGCACAGGGTTCTTTCATCTCTGAGCCATCCATTTGTGTGAATCTCAGGGGCTCTTCTAAGGAGTTCACTCCCACCCCCAGCCCATCCACTACTATGGGACTAATCAAGTCTCTTACACACCCCGAGTCAATAAGGGCTTGTACCCTCACCTGGGTGCCCAACTTGGGGTTCACAATAGTCAAAATCATATAGAGAAGGGGGGTGGGTGAGCTCACCACTTTTGGCACTGGAGAAGAAGGGACCTGCTGCGTTGCACCGCTTAGAGCAGGTCCTGGTCATTTCCCGCTGGCTTAGTGGGTTCCACCACAACGATTTTCTCTGGCTCCAGGAGTGCCTCCAGTTGCAGGGCTCATGGTTTAAGAGTATGTGGCCCCTTCACCAGTCGTGGGATGTGTGTAGAAGTTGATGGTGTCACCTTTGGAGAAGCAGTAGGGTATGAAGAAGCGTAGTGCCCCAATTCTCTGCATCTCATACACAAGCCTTGTTTCATTTGCAAGTCGCAGATGTCCTTCAGCGGAGGCTTCAGCTTGGGCTTGTATGGGGTGCTCGAATGGGTGGTTGATTTCTGGGCAGAAGACAGGGCACTCGTGTGGATCAGGTCGAAGCACCCCTCTGCTTCTTCGGCCACTCTGATCCACCCCGCCAGGGTGGTGGGGTTGAAGTTTCTCAGAATAGTCTTGTATAGACCCAGACTGAGTCCCTGCCTGTACTGTTCCACGAACACCACCTCAGGCCAGCCCCGAATTTTAACTGCAAAGCGTTTAAAAGTTGCTGAGTACTCACATACTGATGTCTTGCCCTGCATCAGGGTTCGAATCTTGTTGCGCACTCTCTCTTCGCTCATCGGGTGCTCATATTGCCAATGTAGGGCCCACATGAATTACTTGATACTATTGAGTTCGGGTCCAGGCGGGTTATGGAGCCTCACATAGCAGTCCACAGCTTCCTCCTGCAATCGTGACCCAATTTATCTGATACGATCTCACTCCATTGCGAACAGGTAACCCCAGTTTTGCACACATCAGCTGGCTTCAATAGAAAAGAATTAAAGCTTGGCTGGGTTACCATAGAATGTAGCTTCCATCAGTTCCTGGGGAACAGGGCGACGCTCTGGAACCTGGGCTGGAACTGCTGGGACGAGGGGACCGGCCCTGCTGGCACGCCACCGGGCAGAAGTTGCTGCTGTGGAGGGGCATGGCCGCCTCCATCTCCTCCTGCCCCGGCTCCTGCACTGGCATTTGCTCCGTCCTGCCCCTGCACTCCTTGGAGTACTTGGGCAATGACAGCAGGTAAATCCATGATTATCACTGTCACTTCTCTCTGCAACATCTGATGTATGGTTTCGAATCTGCGGTCCATGCGAGCCCACATTTCTCGATAGTGGGTAGGCTCTCGTGGCCATGTGCCAGCCTCAGCGTCAGACTCAGTCCTTGGGATTTGGCCAGAGTCTCTCCAAGGAGACCAGGTCTCCACAGTTTGTCATCCAAATTGGGACCTTGAATACTTTTCGTCCCGGCGACATTGTGGGTTGACCCAACTCGGGGTCGGCAGATGGATCGGTTCCTCACTCTTAGAAACCGGCACTTCAGATTCAGATGTTGTCGGGGGTTCTGGGCCGTCTTCCATGGTTGGGTACGGCTGACAATCCCAATTACAAGATTACTAACACTCTGTGAGAGTGTTCCAATAGAAGCAATCAGCAACAGATGTCCTTAAACAGAAAGTCCTTTATTGATAGATAGGTCTTGTTGGTCACTTACACTTCTTGTGTTAGTAATACCTGGCAATCATACAACCAGGCATAATATACAGCATTCAAAAGTTAGTTCAGACAGTCCCCACCAATCATAAAGAGATTAAGAAAGGCACCTAAGAATACTGGTTTTTCCTTCCCAGACTAAAAGCGGGAAAAGTTACAGTTTGCACCTGAAGGGAAGAAGCCGATGAGAGCCAGGCGCTCAAGGTCAGAGGAGCAAGGGAGGCAATAAGCAAAACAGCAAGCAGCTAGCCTGAGAACAGTGAGTGCATTCCATAGGAGGGGGCCTGACCCATAGGAAACCACCTCCCGAGCGGGATATGGCAGCATTAGCTGACATAAGGTCTCCCCCACAGCTGACAAGCTTTTAAGGCCTCTAACCACAGTAAAGCTTAAAGAGTCCCATGGAAGTTTTTATTCAGGAGTCTCTCAACTATGCTTGTTTCTGGGACCAAATCTCGATCCCTCCATGGTCACTTCAGTACAAAGGGCAACCAAGCCCTGTCTTTCCCATAGAACTGACTATGAGAGAAGAACGCAAACCACCATATTTGTTTACAGGCAGGGGTCATTTTGTAGGAAAAAAGGTGCAGGAGCTCATTTGCAGAGCTCATTTGCATATGCCACACACCCTGACAAAGGGTAGGCATGTTTAAAATGCCTTTCTTTCCCTTCCCCATTCAACATCAACCCCCCTGAATTTCTCCACAAAAGCGGAGAGGCTCAGGGGGGAAAGGGGGCATGTTTGCCTGCCTCCCCTTCCCCTCCCCAGCTAACCCACCATGGCAGGCTGGCTGGAGAAGGCAAGGGAAGGGCGGGCAGGCAGACATTCACATAAAAGCTTATACCCAGAATTAAATTTTGTTGGTCTTAAAGGTGCCACTGGACTTTGTTCTGTTGCTTCAGACCAACACGGCTACCCACCTGGATCTGTTCCAATGACAGTTTCTCTTATCATCAACACAAATTGTGCACGGTGGCCCACATAACTTCTCCTGTCTGAATGGTCAGGGCCAATGTTCCCTCTGAGCTGTGGAATCTTGTGAGCAAAATTCTACTGTGTGAGCTACTGTCATTAAAGTCGTGAGTGAGTGATTTGGCTACTGCATAAATTAGTTTGCTCTGGAGCCATCCTTCCTGAGCCAAGACAAAAATGTGTGATCCAGAGGCTAGAAAACTGTGAACTAGCGCACACTAACTCAGCTTAGAGGGAACACTGGTCAACTCTCTCTCTCTATCTGAGAGAAAGAGAGAAGTATGGTGGTAGGGGGTCAACTTAACTAAAATCTTTTGAGCCACCCATACTGAACCCTCAAAGGAGTTTGGAGGGGGTAAATGTCCCTTTGTTTCATTACTGTTAAAAATTAAAAACGAATAGTGTTATAGTGTATTTCTCTAAATGCTGACAGTGCACTGTATACATTATCTCAGTAACTGTACAGCAAGCCTGCACATTAAGCCAGTAGCCTAGACATTAAAAAAAAGTTAGTGGAAGAATGGTCCATGAAAGCTAAACAGAGCCTCCATGTTCAAGAGTAGTGTACCCCTGAATACTTTTTGTGAGAAATCTCTTGCCTTCATGCCCTGCTTGTAAACTCCCCAGAAAAATCTGGCCAGCCACTTTTGGGGAAAAGGTGCAGGACCAGATGGAACTCAATTCTGCTGGAGGCAGCTCTTGCTGTAAGTTCCAATGCAGTGTAGTGGTTAAGAACAGTGGACTTTATTCCGGAGAGCTGGGTTGGATTCCCCACTCCTCTACATGAAGCCTGCTGGGTAACCTTGGGTCAGTCAGAGTTGTCTTGGGACTCTCTCAGGCCCCCCCTACCAAACAGGGTGTCTGCTGTGGGGAAAGGAAGGCGACTGGAAGCCACTCTGAGACTCCAAGGGAAGGGTGGGGTATAATTCCAACTATTGTTATTGCTGTTGTTGTTGGGGGGGGGGGGGGCTGAGGGTGACTGGCTTGTCCAGGGCTGCTTCACAATCCAGTTGCCTGAGCTGAGATTCAAAATGGGGGCTTCCTAGTTCATGACGTGGGGAAGCGGGGAGTCTGTGGGGGGGAATGTGGGGGGATGCACCCTTCCCATCCGGGCTATGCACATCCCCAGGGCTGCCTCCATTTGGAGGTCTTGGGGGCATGGTGAGCAAGGAAGCCTCCTCGTGGGGGAAGGGTGCGGGAAAGGTGGCGGCGGCTGGGAGGGACTCACCAGGATGTGGGCGAAGCGCTCCTCCAGCTCACCGGCACTGGGCATGGGCTGCTTGGGGGTGGCATGCTGCTTGGGGGCAGTGGCGAGGAGGAGGAGGAGGAGGTGGGTGGGCTCCGGAGCTCCTTGGCAGGGGATGCCTCCATGCTGCTGCTGGCCACATTGCCCATTCTGAGCCACTGCTCGGACGACCCCCAATGTGTTACAGGCAGAGGCTGTCCCAGCCCAACCCCGGCGGCGAAGACTTCTCTCTGCCAGGCAGGCACTCTCGGCACATGTGGAGTGGCGGCACTCCCCCCGGCACATCAGCCGCTGTCCCCACTGCCTCCTCCTCCTGGGTCTGCTCCCTATTCCGCAGAGGGGCTCCAGGCACTCAGTGGCCTGCATGGCCGGGCTGGTGCTCCATGTCAGTGGTGCTCTGGAGAAGAAGTGTGGGCTGCCACCACCACCTCGCCCTCCTCCTTGCCCAAAAGAGGAAGCGGCCATTGCACGCTTGGCACAGGAAGCCCCAGGCAGATAGCGCCACTTCCCTTTCCTTTTCAAATTCTTGCAGCAACTTTTTTGCACTGCCCTGGCCTTTCCTGCGGCTGCTGCCAGGCTGGGTGGGTGAGCTGCTTCAGTGGGGCTGCAGGCCCATGGGCCCTCTCCCCCAGGCCGGTGCCATGGCTGCGGCCGGCTGGCCAGCCAGGGACAAGAGTGCGCAGGCACCTCAGTGGGTGGGCCAGAAAAGGCAGTGGGGAGGTGCCCTGTGGGGTACCCCACCCCACGGCTCCTTACTGATGGAGTGTCGTTCCAGTGTGCTTCGGCAGGAAATGACCCCTGTTTACAGGCACACAATTGTATTTATTATTTATAAAGTGCCTTCCAATCTATGCTGTACAAATACAATAAAGATCAGAATTGAAGACAGGCACAGGCACGGTCTAAAAGTTCCATCTGTTGTGATTTACAGACCCCCCCCCCTAAATTATCATACTCTCACCTCCTCAAGATGTCATTTATAGGCCTCTTTTATTCTTTTCTGCCTTTCTTTTTCCATGCCAGGCGGGGTGACACATGTAACTGCTCTACATCTTCCTCTACTGACAATGCAGCTTGTGTACGGCCAGGGGAAGAAGAGCCCTGCTCTGGCCGAGGCGAGTGCCTATGTGGGAAATGTCAGTGCTATTCTGAGGATCTGACCCAGCGTTTTGAGGGTACATATTGTGAATATGACAACTTCCAGTGTCCCCGCACCTCTGGGTTCCTCTGCAATGGTGAGTGAGACCTTACCAGTGGCAACCTAACTGTTTACAGTTCTTTCGCAAAATAAATTCCTTCACTTGCTGTGTTCCTTTTCACAACTGGAGATTCTGGAGGATGTCCTCATGTTGATAAAGGAACAGACCTCAGGGTGGTCTCCCCACATGGGCGTCAACTACGGGGGGGCTTGAGGGCTCGAGCCTCCCCCGAAATTTCCCGGGGGGGCTCAGCCACCCCCGGCAAAATGGAGTGCTCGCCCAGCCGGCCGTCGCCACCTCTCCTTCTCCCCCACCCCCAGCCTGCCCTCCTGCCTCCCTGGGCCGGGGGGGGGGAGAGGAGCGGCAGGGACACGGTCGCACACTTTGCGCGGGCGGCAGTCAGCCGGCCAGCTGGCTGCCGCCGCCGCCGAGACTGCCGAGTCTGTCTCCCTGGGCCGGGGGGGGGGAGAGGAGCGGTGGGGACACGGTCGCACGCTTTGTGCGGGCGGCAGTCAGCCGGCCAGCTGGCTGCTGCTGCCGCCGAGACTGCCGGGTCTGTCTCCCTGGGCCGGGGGGGGAGAGGAGCGGCGGGGACACGGTCGCGCGCTTTGAGCGGGCGGCAGTCAGCCGGCCAGCTGGCCGCCGCCGCCGCCGAGACTGCTGGGTCTGTCTCCCTGGGCCGGGGGGGGGGGGAGAGGAGCGGCGGGGACACGGTTGCGCGCTTTGAGCGGGCGGCAGTCAGCCGGCCAGCTGGCTGCCGCTGCCGCCGCCACCAAGACTGCCGGGTCTGTCTCCCTGGGCCGGGGGGGGGAGGAGCAACGGGGACATGGTCCCATGCGTGCGCGCGCGCTTTGCACGCGCACACGAGAGAGACCCTGCCCCCCCCGGGGATTTAGAAAGTCTACGCCCCTGTCTCCCCATACCTGCTACCATAATTATAATGCATGTGGTGACAGATCTTCTGTCAGTGACCACTCTTTCCTTAGAGTTTGTCACTTTGAATCCAGGGCTATAGTCAGGCGTCGCTGCAAAAAAGGACTACCACATTTTCAACAAGGGGTTCAAAGAAATGAATGGAAATTCCTCATAACAAACAGAAACATCTGAAAATAATTTTAAATGGCTCATGTGAATTTGGTCTAGTACAAGGTCTCCAGTCGGTTTGCCAACCTGGGTAGAGAAATTCCTGGAGGTGGAGCCTGGCAAAGTTGGGATTCGGGGAGGGGAGCAACCTCAACAGGGTACAATGCCATAGAGCCCACCATCCAAAGCAGCCATTTTCTCCAAAGGAACTGACCTCTGTAGTCTGGAGATCAACTGTAGGTTGGCAAGCCTTTCTTTTTAACATTGTGGGCATCTTCAGAATTCTAAGGCTGGATGGTAGGAACAAACACAAAATGGCTGTCAGAAGAGGTGAAGTCAGTCACAAAATGTCAGGGAGTGAAGTCATACACAACTCTAGTAGTAACTCTTCAAAATTTCAGGCAGAAGCTCTGTTTAACAGGATGCCTTTTAAAATGAACATACTGTTTAAAATATTTTCTTGCTATTTTCACATAGCTTATCTTCAGGTATGCAGTGAAGATTCTTGTGCTGTGGTGGCCACTGCTGCCAAAGCAACTTCTTAAAAATCTGCCAATCAGATATCCAATGGCCAATCCAAAGCCCTGCTGAGCCAAAAGCCCCATCAGCTCCAGCCCCTGCCTGCTTTGTAAAAGCACTTGGCAGGTTCCAGGAAGGGTGTTTTCAGGGGTAATTGTGCCCACAGCTGCTACAGTGGGGGCACCTGGGACAGAACCAAGGAATGCCTGCTTCTGCAGGCCATGCTAGTGATAATAGGTTTGTCATCCTCTCTTTACCAGCCCGTCCAGAATATTACACTCAATAGTAATTTATTTATTACATATTTATCCTGTTCTTCCTTCAAGATTCCTAGTTCTGGAGTCTGATTCCTAGCTATCTGGAATATACTTGTAGACTTCATGTCATTTGGAATCTTGCCAGAGCTGGGCGGGCTCCATCACTAAGAAAAGTGGCCTGATGGAAGCCCTAAGAAACGGCAAAGCCACCTAGGCGTGCTGTTGCCGCTCCTTTGGTTCACGCTACACAGGGCTTTTTTTGTAGAAAAAGCCCAGCAGGAACTCGTTAGCATATTAGGCCACACCACTGACAGCACAGCTTATTAGCATATTAGGCCACACCCCCATGTTACCAGAAGAGTGGTCATCCAGCCACACCCAACTTTTGCTTCTTATTCTGTTTACCTTGTTTGTTGTCAGAACCCAGGGCTTTTTTTGTAGCAGGAATTAATCTGCATGTTAGGCCATATACCCCTAATGTAGCCAATCCTAATGAGTTTCTGCTGTTGGGTGTGGCCTATTATGCTAATGAGTTCCTGCTGGGTGTGGCCAAGTCAGGAGCCAGCTGGAACTCGTTCTTGTGCGTTCCTGCCCAAAAATAGCCCTGGTGCTACAGCTAGTCTTGAGCCCATGCCATCTGCTGTGTGTTTTCTATTGGAAATTCTTCTCTGCATCATGAGCCAGTGACTGCATCATTCTAAAGATAGTCCTTGAACATACAAGTCTATCAGGTCATTATTCAACTGGTGCAGATCTCATTTATGCATGGTGGCTAAAGCATTTGTCATGTGTATTATTTATGGTTGTTAGTAGAACTGTATAAGAAGACAGAAGTCTCAAGTGTGATTTGTGTAGCGTGACAGATTATTCTGATTGTTTGTTTGCATAAGAGAAAATGACTGGCTGAAGGTCGCACAATGGTAAGAACCAGCATCTTCTGAATCCTAGGTTGACACTGTAACTGCTATTCCCCCATGGCTAGCGAGTGAGGAAAAATACCCTCACACAAAGTGAAGGGATCTAGAGAAAATAAAGCCTGAACTCTCCCTAGAAGTTAAATGATCAAGCTGATGCTATTGTAGTTTGGTCACATTATGAGGAGACAAGACTCACTGGAAAAGACAATAATGCTAGGAAAAGCTGAAGGCAACAAGGAAAGAGGAAGACCCAATGTGAGATGGACTGATTTATTCAAGGAAGCCACAAAGGCCCTCAGTTTGCGAGACCTGAGCAAGGCTGTTAATGATATGACATTCCAGAGGACATTAATTCATGGGGTTGCCATAAGCCAGAAGTGACTTGCAGGCTCTGAACACCCCCCCCCCCCCCATGTTTGGAAGATACATAAAATCTAGCACTAAGAATTTCTGTTCCTGTTTTCTTCCTCCATGCAGACCGGGGTCGATGCTACATGGGCCAGTGTGTATGTGAAAATGGCTGGCAAGGCCCAGGCTGTGAGTGTCCAACAAGCAATGAGACCTGCCTCACCAACAATGGGGTGAGTAATTTTCTACTCCTTGGCAATCTACAGTTACAGGCAACAGAAGTCCATGAATGAGGATATGCACATTAATTTTTTTTCACTTTCTCTTAGTCTTTACAAAATTTATCTGCGTGTTATTGTTTGAGGATGTGGAATGGTATTGTGTAGCCCGATCTTGCCAGATCTCAGAAGCTAAGTAGGGCTGGTCCTTGAAAGGGAGACCGCCAGGGAGGACTCTGCAGACAGGCAGGCCATGGCAAACCACCTCTGCCCACTCACTGGCCTTGGAAGCCCCTTGCTGGGGTCAACACGGCTTGACTGTGACTTGACGGCACACTTTACACACACGCACACGCCATCGTCATCATTCAATTTTTTTGATTATATTAATTATTTGTTTCCATTGGCTTAATGGGAAACACAATTATGACTGTAAATGTTTGTACCCCCTTTGAATGGATTCTCCTGACAACTTTCGGAAAAATAGGAATTAACAAGGGGGGACCCGCGATACTCGTGGGGGGAGGAGAGAAGTTGACAGCCACTCGGCCCAGTGCTTCTCCCTCCCTCTTGGCCTGCTCGGCATTTCTGTCCCCCCCAGCGTTTCTGTCTCCTCCACCCCAGCGGTTCTCCCTCCCTCCCTGCCCACCTGTTCTTGTTCAGGCCCGAGTGGTGCTAAGCCACTCGGGCCCAGCGTTATGCCCCCTCGGCGCTTCCCTCCCTTCCGGCCTGTTCTCGTTCCCTCCCACCCCGACCCCCTCCTCCGTTCACTCCATGATGGCACAGCGGGCCTTGGGTCTTGCCACGCCACCTCCCACCCCCCAATCCCCTCCCCCGTTCACTCCCACCCTTTCCCCAACAGCGGGCCCGCTCGCTGGGCCCACTGGTTCTCCCCCGAGGGGCCATCTCTCTTCCCCCCTTCCCCCAGTGAGTGCCGCCAAGGCCCATGGCAAGGGCTGCTCCAGCGCCACAGGTGCCTGCACCCGCCAGCTCGGCTGCGCATGCACAGGGGATGGGTTTTCTCTTTTCGGGGGATTTAAATATCCCCCGAATATTTTTTCAAACTTTTTGGATTTTTCTGCACATGGGGGGAGTGCCCCCCATGTGTAGGAAAACCTCCCTGCCCCCCAGGTGCCCCCCCGCACGGATTTAGGTATCCGCACGCAGGGGGCACCTTCAGAATTAGATATATAGATATTCCCATCCCATTTTATGTGCAATTAAAAATCTTGCTTGCAGAGTAGACAGGAGCAAATGTTTGGCACCCCAAGAAAGCAGATTGCGTGTGTGTGTGTGTGTGTGTGTGTGTGTGTGTGCGCGTGTGTATCTTCATGTGTGTGTGGTTTACCTGTTCAGATAGAAAGCAGAGACATGGGGGGGTTGTCTACTTTTAAATAAAAACAGAAGGGATACAAACCCTGCCCTTTCCTATGCCATGCCCTGCTGTGCTCCAGTGTTTGAAGCATTTTTCTCCCAGTCAGGCTCTCTTAAAGTGAGCTGGATGGGGGTAAGAGCTGACAGAAAGTGAGTGTGAGGTAAGGCACAATGCATAATTCCTCTTCCTTAAATGCTTCATTTTAAAAGAAAAAAAAGACCTGCCCACACTTTCTTTTCTCAGGAACAGGGTGTTGTCTGTTTCCCCCCATTAGGGGAAAATAATAGCTGGTGTGTGTGTGTGTGTGTGTGAGAAAGAGAGAGAGAGAGAGTGAGTGTTTGTATAAATAAAGACATCAAGAGACACTGAGAAATCTTGGGTAGTCCCTTGGTAAGTAAATAAATAAACAAGTCTAATTTGTATTTTGTGATGGGCAGCTAGATATGACCGAATCAACACCTGAACCCAAAATACTTGCTTTTAAATTATCAGTATTGTAAATAATCCCAACTAACAAATGAAAAATATTCATTAACATTCAGAAACATTTGAATCTGGCAATTATTTCATAGGGAAATTGCAAAGATAACCAAATGATGGGTAGTAAAATGCACAGGTACATCATAGGTTAGGTGTTCCTGGTCATTACACTTTTAACAAGGAGGACACAACACATCTTTGTTTTTATCCCACCTGAGGTGTGTAATAATTGGATATAATAACACAATGGGGTACATTTGTTGCCACAGTTGTTGGGTTAGGTGAGTATCTAGGGTTACCAGGTCTCCTCGTTGCTCCGGCAGGGGGATTTGGAGGGTGTTCTGGGGTGGGCAGGGATGCCCCAAGCCCCACCCCAAAGAGCGACCACCCGCTCAGAAGAGCAGCCACCCGCCCAGCCACCCTTCTCCCTCCCCTCCTGCCTGATTTAAAGGGCTTCAGCTAATCAGCAGGGACCATGTGGCCCACTAACCGGCTGGAGTACCCTTTAAATCTGGCAGGAGGGAGAGAGAGGGGTGGTGTCAGAATCTGCTAATTCAGACATCATAGTAATCATGCCTGTACCCTTCATGTTACCCTATGTTTTATTCTGTGCTTGTAACTGCCATGTTTTACTGTTTTACTGCTTGACCAGGCCTGGAATTTGTAGCAAATGAAGCGGGAGGGTGACATCTGTAATGTATGAGAACAAGGAGGCCTCTCACATCCCTGCCTCCGCATTCCAGCTGCCCCGGCTGAGACTTCAAGGGAGGATACCTCTCATCTCTTATCACATGCAAAAGCCTTGAGGCCATTGATTGTTATGTGAACTGGTAACATCTGAGGGGTCTGGTTTGGGAAAGGAAATTTACAGCTTGACACCTTACTTTCTTTCCTGTGAGAACCAAACGGTCAGAACTCCTCTTTGCCCGCCAATTTTCCCCTATAGTGATTGGCTACCTATGGGTAATTCAAACTCCTTGGAATGGTATAATAGACCTGCTTGTATTATCTGTCTCATCTCTGACAATAATCCGAGAAGCTGTACCAATGTAGAGATTGGAAATAAAGAACTGTGGTTAACCAACCAAGATCTGATCCTTGACTACTTTGAGCAGAACTCTCACAGATTGTCAGAGATCTGTGACTGGGACTTAGCCGTTCCTGACCATGTCAGACGACGACACGGTCCCCATCCCTACTACCCCTGAAGATACCCCCACCACCCCGGTGGACCAGGGGAACGGTGGTTGAGGCGGCGGAGGGGAGCCCGAAGTACCGGTGACTACAATTCAGGGGGCTCACTACATCCCGCACCTACCTCCTCTTCAGAGCGTGACCCCGAAGTACGCCTGGAGCCAGTTCGGTCGTGGGACCGTGGATTCTTGGGTGCACGACCAGAAAGGGGCACGGGTTTCGTTCCCTGGCGATCAACTCGATCGAGGGAGGCCGAGCTACCTGGGAGAAGACTGCGAGCAGATCTACGGAGGAGATCCGCGTCGCCCGCCCATGGAAGGAGAGAGGACCGGCCCGTATGGGCCCGATCCGTATCGGGGAGACCAGATGCCATCCCTGGACCGGATGATGGGAGATTTACGGCTCCAACTCACCGCCGAACTACGAGAATTGGCCCTCGATCTCCAGTACCAATTTCGAGACGCTATGAGAGTCATGCAAGAGGCTCTTCCAGCCCCCGCGATGGGAGTCCAGCAGCCGCCGGCGGCTCCCGGAGGAGTTCCAGCTCAACCACAGGTGCCCGTGCAGCCGAGGCCACCGCCACCGCCAGTTCCACCAGTCGTCCCTCCCCAGGGGCCCGGTCCCGCCCCGGCGCCGGCCCCGGTGCCGGCAGGGCCGATCGTTCACCCGGCCCCCTCCGACCCTCTGACGGCTACTTTTGATGGGGACCCCGAGAAGCTGCGTTTCTTCCTGTTGGAGATCGAGCGGTTCCTGGACAGCTGGGGCCACCTCTACCCCACCGAGAGGGAGCGGATTGGCTACATAGGGTCCAAGCTGAAAGACACCGCCAGCGATTGGTATGTGAGCCTGCACGATGCCCCCGGTCCTGAGTTACGCTCGCTGAACAACTTCATGTGGGCCCTCCGACACCAATACGAAGACCCCTGGGGGAAGAAAAGGCCCGGAACCAACTGCGGAAGCTGTTCCAGGGGAGGTCCACGGTGAGGGACTACACCGATAAGTTCCGGCGCATCGCTGCCAAGATTCATGGCTGGCCCGAGGAACTTTTCATGGAGAAGTACCGAGAGGGTCTCAATCCTGAAATCTACGAAACCGTCCTACTGGGGGGTCGCCTGGGGACGTTGGCCACCTGGATGCGGGCGGCGACAGACGTGGAGGAATGATTCACCCTCATCAAGATGGGGACGTCGGCTACAGTGGCCAGCAAAGTCGTGCCGAGAGTGAAGCCGAAGCCCAGTGTGCAAGACATCAGAGATGCCCGTTTCCGACAAGGGTTGTGCATGAAATGCGGGGAGAGTGGCCACTTCGCCTCAGCGTGCCCAAGGGGGGGAGGAAAGGGACCGAAGACCTCTACACCGGTAGCGGGGAGCACTCCTAGCAGAGGAAAGACCCCACTCAAGCCCCGGGCACTGCAACTGGAAGGATCCACGAGCGAACAAGGGGAGCTGGAACTGATGGAAACGCAGATGTCGGGAAACTCCAACGGCCTGCAGTGAGCGGCGCAGAACTGCAGGTCCCCAGCCAAGAAGCGCCATCTCCGGTGAGCATCCCTGGCCCCCTATTATATATGGTAGTGACTGTAATGACCCCGGGATCGGGCACGCACATGAGGGTCCGCGCCCTAATTGACTTCGGGTGTGCTCGGGACTTAATTAGCCCTTTAGTGGTGGAAGGGTTGGGACCAAAAGTCACCCCGCTGGCCGAGCCCCTGAAATTCACGCAAATGGATGGGTCGGAAATGAAAGAAGAGTGTGTAGCTGAAACTGAGGGCCTGATTGTGGGAACCGGGGAGCATTGGGAGAAGCGAGCTTTTGTCATCACCCCAAATGCCCAGTTCCCCATGGTGCTGGGAAGCCCCTGGCTGAGTTCGCACGACCCCTACATCAAATGGAGTGAAGGGAAAATCTCCTGGGTGGATGACCGGTGCCTGACGCACAAATGGGACTCTGAGTGGGGACCAGAACCACCAAACTCTCCTCCCCGACCGGCTGCCCTTGCCCTCGCCCCCTCCCCGGTCCCCAGGGAGTATAGAGACCTGATGGAGGTTTTCAGTGAGACCGAGGCGGATGAGCTACCCCCCCACAGACTGTCTGACTGTGCCATAGAACTGCTCCCGGGCGAGAAACTCCCCAAAGGAAAACTTTACTCCATGAGCCCCTTAGAGCGGGAGGAGCTACGAAAGTTTCTAGACAAGAATTTGGAGCGAGGCTTCATCCGCCCAGCGAAATCCCCCTTCGCCGCCCCCGTTTTGTTCCGGAAAAAGAAAGACGGGGGGCTGCGCTTGTGCACGGACTACAGGGGACTAAATGCGGTCTCCACTTCTAACGCCTACCCCCTCCCATTAATAAAAGACTTATTGACTGAAGCGGCCAAGGGAAAAATATTCACCAAGCTAGATCTCCGGGATGCTTATTTCCGGGTGCGCATAAGGGAGGGGGACGAGTTCAAGACTGCATTCAACACTCCATTGGGACAGTTTGAATACCTGGTGATGCCGTTCGGCTTAAGTGGCGCTCCTGGGGTCTTTATGAGTTTGATAAATGAAGTGTTGCACAAGCATTTATTCAAGGGGGTGTTATGTTACATAGATGATATCTTGATTTACTCTGCTGATAAGAAAGAGCATGTGAAATTAGTACGGGAGGTCCTTTCCACCTTGCTGAAAAACCAACTGTATGTTAAGTTGTCAAAGTGCGAGTTCCACCGTGAGTCAGTAGACTTCCTAGGGTATCGCATTTCCCAGAGGGGATTAGAAATGGACCCAGCAAAAGTGGAGGCGGTGGTCCAGTGGGAAGCTCCGCGAACAAGAAAACAATTGCAGAGCCTATTAGGATTTTGTAACTTTTATCGAACTTTCATCAAAGACTTTGCAACAGTTACCCTCCCCCTGACGGATTTGCTGAAAACAAAGGGAAGGGGTTCGGAAGCCGGGAAACCTGGGGAGAGAATCGCCTGGAATGGGGAGTGCCAAAGAGCCTTTGAAACCCTAAAAATCCTTTTTACTTCTGAACCCATCTTAGCCCATCCAGACGAAACCAAAGAGTTCATAATTCATGTAGACGCTTCTGATGTGGCAATGGGGGGGGCCGTTCTACAACAAGGGCCGGATGGGAAGCTACACCCCCTAGCCTACATTTCCAAAAAATTTAATGACACGGAAAGAAACTGGTCAGTGTGGGACAAGGAAGCCGCGGCTATCCGGCTAGCTCTCACTACGTGGCGGCATTGGCTAGAGGGGGCGCAAACCCCGTTTGAAATTTGGACCGATCATAAAAACCTAGAAGCGCTGCGCACGCAGAGATCACTAAATGCGAAGCAGCTTCGGTGGGCTGATTTCTTCTCGAAATTTAATTTTGTGTTAAAACACTTCCCCGGGAAGGCCAACTCTTTAGCTGACGCACTCTCCCGGTTGCCCCAACACGAGAGCGTGAAAGAAGAGGTGTTCGACTCCATGTTCTCCCCCCAGCAACTGGGAGGGGCAGTCACTACCAGAAGTCAGCACAAACGAACTCCCGTAGACACTGAGGCGTGCGATTGGGGGGGGGGGGGGAGTATTCTCCCGAGGAAGTCGAGGAACTGGAAACACTAGCTGAATGTTCGAGGAGGGAAAACCAGTGTTGGTACCATGGGGACAAATTGGTGGTGCCTCAAAGCAAGCGTAAGGATGTTTTACTGGCATGCCATTCCTCCAAACTGGCTGGGCACTTTGGGTTTCTAAAAACGCTTAACTTAATTCAACGTCAGTTTTGGTGGCCGCGCATGCGCCGGGATGTTTCTGACTTCGTCTCGGCCTGCCAAACTTGCTTAATGTGCAAAAAGAGGGGGGGAAAGGTTCCGGGACTCTTGCATCCTTTGCCTACCCCTTCCCGCCCTTGGGAGGTGATAGCTATGGACTTCATTACTAATCTGCCACCCTCGAAAGGGAAAACTGTCATTTGGGTGGTGGTAGACACATTTTCGAAGCAAGCCCATTTCACCCCCTTCAAACAACTACCCACGGCCAAGGGAATGGCTAAAGCTTTTTTCAACCAGGTGATTAAATTACATGCTTTTCCTAAGAGGGTGGTATCCGACAGGGGCAGTCAATTCGTTGCCAACTTTTGGCGGGAGCTCCTAAAACTGATGGACATAGAACCGGCACTAAGCTCGGGTTACCACCCAGAAACCGATGGACAGTCCGAGAGAACTAATCAAATCCTGGAACAGTTCTTAAGGTGCTACACCAAATACCACCAAGACAATTGGGTGGATTTATTGCCGAGTACAGCTATAACAATGCAGTGCATTCCTCCACGGGCGTCTCCCCCTTCATGGCCGTGGGAGGTTTTGAAGGAAAACCGTTGCCCACCATTGAGAATGTGCCCAATGCCCCCCCTACGGATTTCAGGAGTTGGTGGGCGACATTACAAGACTCATGGCCACTCATAGCCAAAGCACTGGACCAAGCGAAAGAGGACTACAAAAAATATGCGGATCGGGGCCGAGCGGTGGGCTGGGATCTTCAGCCTGGGGACTCTGTCTATCTTTCAACAAAAAATATACATGGCTTGCAACCCAGTCGAAAACTGGGATGGAAATATGTGGGGCCCTACAAAGTGTTGCGAAAAATTTCAGACGTGTCTTTTGAATTAGAGCTGCCTAAATCACTGAGTTCTGTGCATCCTGTTTTTCATTTCAGCCTGCTGAAGAAAGATCCTGGGCCGAATGCATGGCATCCAGTTCCTCCAGTTCCTCCTCCACTGATGAAGGAGGGGGCCCCTCATTTCGAGATAACTGAGATTCTTGACTCTAAGATGCGTAGGGGCCGATTGTATTATTTAGTTAGATGGCTTGATTTCGGTCCTGAACACAATGAATGGATTCGTTCTGAAAATGTGCATGCTCCCAAACTAGTTAGAATTTTTTATAAAATGTTTCCTGATAAGCCCAGGTGAAGGTAATTATGAGGAGGCCAGTGTGTCAGAATCTGCTAATTCAGACATCATAGTAGTCATGCCTGTACCCTTCATGTTACCCTATGTTTTATTCTGTGCTTGTAACTGCCATGTTTTACTGTTTTACTGCTTGACCAGGCCTGGAATTTGTAGCAAATGAAGCGGGAGGGTGACATCTGTAATGTATGAGAACAAGGAGGCCTCTCACATCCCTGCCTCCGCATTCCAGCTGCCCCGGCTGAGACTTCAAGGGAGGATACCTCTCATCTCTTATCACATGCAAAAGCCTTGAGGCCATTGATTGTTATGTGAACTGGTAACATCTGAGGGGTCTGGTTTGGGAAAGGAAATTTACAGCTTGACACCTTACTTTCTTTCCTGTGAGAACCAAACGGTCAGAACTCCTCTTTGCCCGCCAATTTTCCCCTATAGTGATTGGCTACCTATGGGTAATTCAAACTCCTTGGAATGGTATAATAGACCTGCTTGTATTATCTGTCTCATCTCTGACAATAATCCGAGAAGCTGTACCAATGTAGAGATTGGAAATAAAGAACTGTGGTTAACCAACCAAGATCTGATCCTTGACTACTTTGAGCAGAACTCTCACAGGTGGTTGCGGCCCCCACCCCACTTGCAAAAAGACCCTTTAAAGGATCTTTTTGCGAGCCAAGCATACAGCCCACGACTGCCCCTCTCCCTCCTTCCTGCTAGATTTAAAGGGCCCTCCAGCTGGTCGGTGGGCCATGTGGTCCCCACCAATCAGCTGAAGCCCTTTAAATCTGGCAGGGGGGAGGGAGAGGGGTGGCCGGCCAGGTGGTCACTCATGGGGGCGGAGCTTGGGGGGCAGGGCTTCCCCCACCAGCCAGCTGGCCAGGGGCAGATTGAAGCCCCCAAAAGTGGGGGAACCCCCACCAGGACCTGGGGACTGGCAGCCCTCTTAGTATCCACAACTGACAGCCTCGCCTTACATTTATTTACATGTACAAGAAATCTTAATGTTTATTATTCAAACCCTTGCCTATTGTCTCGAATCATTCCTATGTCATCTTGCTCCAATTCTAAACTGCTTGCTTCATGCTGCCTCTCATGAAATGGACTACATTATTATTGTGAATATAATCTATTTGCCTAATTAAACATAGGTGTAAGGAAAGAGCCCTTCTCTGTCCTGGGGCTCTCTACTTCGTTATTAATGTCCTTGGAAACAAGGCCAAAAATCCAAACTCCAATTTTTAAAATTCTTTGGATACCTCATAAACTACAAGAAGGAGCATAAATAGTTGTCCATGTCTCTTGCAGATTATTTGTAATGGACGTGGGATTTGTGAATGTGGCAGGTGCATCTGTGAGAACCCTACCCTCTTTGTTGGACCCACCTGTGAAGTCAGCTACTCCTTGGTAAGCTAAAAGGCCAAACTGGTGGCCATTTTTGATCTTGTATTTAGTGGCCAATATGCTTAGTTTTCTTCCCTAGGAAGGTGCTGTGGCTCAATGCTAGTGCCATCTGGTTTGCAGGCAGAAGGTCCCAGGTTCAGTCCCTAATGTCTCCATTACTTACTAGGTCTCAATGTGAAAGGCCGCCTACCTGAGAGCCTGGACAGCCACTGCCACTCAGAGTAGAAAGACCACCAGCCTGACCTAGTATAAGGCAGCTTCATGTCTTAGTGTTATTTTCAATGGGAGGCGCCAAGGCATCCAAGGCTGAACCCCATGGGTTCCCAGGACTGTTACACACAAGTAATCCAAACCTTAAATTATTTTTAAAAATATAGGAAGGTCTCTTAAATTTCTGTCAAAACAAAAGGTATAAACTACAGGCAACACAGCACTGTAAAACCACACAGCAAAAAACAAGAAAACTAGCTTAACTATCTCACACATTTCCAGGACCTGTGTTAGACTGCACAAACCTTAAGTCCAAGGCTGCAGTCAGACTACAGGCTTGGCACAGTCTGGCTGCACCTCTAAGTTCTCTTGAACTATTTGTTCCAGAGAATATCCAACAGACACCCCACCCTCACATTGAACTCACCACGTGGTTAACCAATCAGACGTTGGCTGCATGGTCGCTAGGGTTGGGTGGGTCGAGCAGCTTCATCATCTGTACAGGTCTTCATGCACATGTGCAGAACCGTTCAGTTGTCATGGGCGAATATACAGTTAAGCACACATTGCTTCATAGAAGAAAAAAAATGGCAGCCAGAAATTGGAAGCCTTACTTCCCAACTGGCTGGAGCGTGCAACAGCACGATCAGACATCTGGAAGTACAGGGTGACAATGCTGACATCTGTTAAGATTGGACTTTCACCGGTGGCTAAAAACTCCAGCTCCAAGACTGGACACCAATTCTGGCCATACTTTTGTCATCATCTGAATATGGCCTACTGAGATGTTACTGCCATCAGCACTTTACCGGCATTCATGATTTGTTATGTCTATGAGTTTTTATGATATTGCAGTGTGTCAATGCATCTGTGTTTTAATATACTTTAACTTTTAATGTAAGCCGCCCTGAGCCTGCCTTGGCAAGGAGGGCGGGATATAAATCTAATTAATTAATTAATCATAGGTGATAGCCATACATAATAGTTTATGGTCCAGTAATCTGTCCCAATCACTTGTGTGGTGGTCCAGCTTGACTAGTCCGAGGAGGTTTAGATCTGGGCTTGATTTTCAAATTGGGCTTCAATTTTCAAATTGATTGCTCTTTCCCAGGCCATTGCTTCATGAGACATCTCCCCAACTTCAGCTCTCAGTGCTATTCTGGACACACATTGAGGTGTTCCCAGAATATTGTGTAGGAATCTTAACAAAGATCTGTCAGTGTTGTCTGTTACGGCACTGTTACTGCCCTGATCCAGGCCCAGGCAGAATGTAGCATCCACCCAGCAACTTTAGCGTTGAATACTTTGGAGCCTGGAGAAAAATGTCCTATCCCTTTAACAGGAGCTTGAGGAGAGGATGAGGGTTATAAATTGAATGATTTAATTAATGGAAAATAAATAAATAAAAGGGATGTTATTTACTATGTGATGTTATGTATCTCCAAGCCGTGAAAAGCTTCAGCTGTTCATTTTTACACATTAAGCTTCTACCTGGTAGGATATTTTTCTATAGGCCTATTGGCAACCCTGTGTATGCAGTGGAGGACAATTATGCTACACAAAGACCGTCAGTCACAAGGCCCTGCTCTATAACTCAAACCAGTTCTGCACACGTGCAAACCACTGCATCAGCATTCTTCGATCATCGGTATTTTGTGGCTGCTCCAGGAGTAGCTCCAAATTTACTGCCCTGTTACCCTACATTTTCTGGATCCACTTTTCCCTTGATTTTTTCCCCTTTGGGTATTAACACACAGTTTTCAAGTGTGGAATTCCCAAAACTGAATTTTGTTTCCCACCACCTTCTCTTCCCCTGTGGCTCTGGTTGTGTTTGCAATGACAATTTAGTCTTTTAAACATCTGAAAATAATAAAATTATACCGTTGATTTGATAATCATGGAAACTCTACATGTGCAGTGTTTCCATATAGTGTGCTTCATAATGATTGAATAACACTGTTATGAGTTGGTGTATCCAGTTCAACTATTGCAGATGGAATACTATTTTCATGAGGAGTTTGTGGGAATCTTCGCTGGCCATTTTCTTAGTTGAAATGGCGGCAACCATGCTGTTCCCCACAATACAGCCAGCCTTTTTTGAAAACAGTGTTATGATGTTATAACATTACTGCACATGCACAAAAAAAGGGAGATTCCATCACTTAGGAAGTACATGATGTCACATATAGTGTGCTTCATAATTATGGAATGACACTGTTATGAATTGGTGTACCCAGGTCAATGACCACTGGCCATGGTAGCAACCATGCTGTTCCCCACGATACATCCAGCCTTTTTTTACAATGTTATGATGTCATAATTGTTGGGGAAAATAGTCAAAATACTTAAATATTCAGAGGTTTCAAAGGATCTTTGCTTCACTGGAGAGGAGACATTTATTTATGTTTAAAACTGCTTAATTTCTAAGGGCAAGGGTTCACAGGGAGCCTACAAAATAATAAACATATCTAAGAGTTACATCTTGCATCCTACTGTTGCAAAAGCATGGTCAGACAATAATGGAGAATCTGCTTCTTCTTGACCCCTAGAAGGAAATCACCTGATTACATTAACCAATCAATACCAGTAAACACACCTAGATTCCCAGGCTTACAAAGCATTGGCTGTCTGCCAGGTTTCCTTCCAGGTCAGTGTAAACAATAGCACTGAAAGTAAACAGATTAACCCTATAATGACTGGAATCTGGACCTTGTAATACATACATTTCCAACGATAATGTTACTGCATGTATGCAAAAAAAGAAGTTCCATTGCTGATGGAGTACATGATGACACAGCCACACAACCCCTTTTCAAAGATCGTATGAAACATATGGGGAGGGTCAGATCCAAAATCAAGAAAAATTTCTCTGAAATAAATGCCCTCTTGCAGAAGAAATGCTGCAAAATTGGAGCATCAGCTGGGTATTAAACTTGCCAGGAAACGGTGGCAACACGGAGGTATGGAAAAGGTCTCAGCAAAATGCTTACTGTGGACCTGTGTATCACATGCATTTGATACGTTATTCATGTTTCCATTTTGATTCCACATGCTAGTTTGTCCCTTCTCTTCTTTCCATCATTTCTCTGATGAGATAAATTTATACATTTCTTTCAAGCACTCATCCAAGGGTTCTGTAATCTTCTATTCTTGTGCTGTGCTTCTTTGATCAGATGCCTTCTTCTGTTGAACAGGGCTTTCAGCATGTGTGTGAAGATATCCGCAGCTGTGTTCAATGCAAGGCCTGGAGGACTGGAGAGAAGAAGGGGCAGAATTGTACAGGCTGTTCTTTTGATATTAAAAAAGTGGATGAACTGACAAAAGGTACAAAGATTTCATTGCTTCTCTCTCACACGCACCCAAAGAAAGAGCACATTTCTCTCCATCTTTGGCACCATGGATGCAGATGCATACATCCAGCGAGTTAGATTCTATTCCTATCTCTCAGCCTGCACTATCTAGAATGCTGTTCCTTGAATAAAGGATTCTTATTAGTTTGAAACTGACAAGCAGCTCTGTGTAACTCTGTAACTTTGCTATCACATACAGAACCAAGAAGCTACTGCTGCACTCTGTTAAGCCCTTGTGCACTCTGCTAAATATGATAGGGATTACTGACTTACTATACCAGTGAATCTAATACATTTTATATTTTTATACCCCTGCTTCCCAGCTGGATTGGCTCTCAAAACCTACATTACATATATATTATAATGTTTACTATGCTCATTTAAACAGGGTAACTATTTTTAAAAAATAATTTTAGTTTATGTCAGGGTTACAGGGTAACTATTGTACTGATTGATTGTAATTAGGGTTGCCAGTCTTGGCAACTGGTGGGAGACTGAGGGGGTCAGGGACATGGTGGGGAGGTGAAGCAGTTTTTGGTGATGGTCTGAAAATCCCTGCCCAAGAATTGCTGGAAACTCTGGAAAAATCATAGCATTTCTGGTGATTCCTAGAGACTTGTGATGTCAGTTCTGGGTTTTCTCAGAAATGATCTCATGCTGTCACCAACAAAGATTTTTTTTTTTTAAATCCCCCCTTTAGACACTGGAGTGCCAGTGGGCACATGGCAACCTAAATTGTCCTTGTATTTTGATTTAACATTTTGTACAAGAGGTTTCAGTTCATTAAGACTTGTTTTCCATGGGAACTTCTGCCAGTAGAAAGGGTGTGTGTATTGATTTTCACAGGTTTTCTCTTCCTGCTATAAATCCTCACATTGTGCCCACTACATTTCTGGTGTTCCCCTAACCCCAGAGGCAGTGTTTCAGCAGGAGGGGGAAGATGGGAAAGTTTTGTTCTATGAGCTGAGCTCCATTCATGGTTTTTTGGATCTAATCCAGCAGGGACAAGCTTTATGGGTAGTAAGGCCATCTTATTAAACAAAGTGCACTGTACCAAGTTTCTGTCAAAGCTGCCCTTTCCCTAGCAAAGGGAATTCAACCTGATGGCTCTTACAACATCCACATGACTTCTTGCCAAATGCATGGTGAATGTTGGGTTGTTGATGAGTCCCTGTGGATTGTTGAGGTTGTTTCTAAATATTTCAGAACAGTGTATCTCTTTCATCTCTATGGTGGTAGCAAATATGGCTTTGAGCCTAGAAGTATCCAGGATGCTTTGGTAGCATATCACTGTTTTATGTCACTGCAGATGGGGAGGTAAAAACAATTTGTTCCTTCCAAGATGAGGAGGATGACTGCATTTACCGTTTCACCGAAGAGAATCCCAACATTGAAAGCAATAGAACTGTTCTTGTACAAAACAAAAAAGGTAAGCAAGAGGGGGAAGGAGGAAAGGGAGAAGAGATGCTGTTGAACGTTGAAGCAAGGTGGCACTTGGCGGATACACTGGCTGTTACTCCTTACAGTCGAGTCCTTCTCTTATTATTCCAGATCATAGATGTATAATTTGGGGTCTAATTAGGCATACCTTAATAATGAAGATGGGACCAAATCTATTAAGCATTAATCATATCTCTAGACACAAGTCTGTGGACTGGATTTCTGTTCATAACAGGGACTTGTCTTTATACGTTATGGTGTACACAGGTTAAGCTCTGGGCTCACCATCCTCTGGCCAGTGTAACACTCATGCTGGATTTGAAAGTTATTCTCAGTTCTTTCACACACAGTGCAATTCAGATCTTAACTGTGGCATGTATGGAGAAGGCACTTCAGCCTTCTCCCCATATCATTTTCCTGACTTGATGGGAGATGTTTGGCCCAATGGAGAAATCACATGTACACTTGTGGGTTTTCCCAAGGGGCCAAATAGTGCTTTTCCCAGACTGTTCCAGGTCAGGAAAATTACATTGGGGGTGGTGGTGGAGCCTGAAGCTGCTTTCCCACATGCACCACAGTAAAGATCTGAATGGGGGAAATGAGGAAGTTATGCAGGACTGTTTATAGGACACAGGGTGGGGAGTAATGTGTAGAGAAGCTTTGGTGAGTTGTTCTGCTTCTGCCTCCCCCTTATGCCCCTCACGTATTTTCCCTGCCCAGATTCTGTTTGGTCCCTTTGATCTCTTTCCTAACCATGAAGATCCTTCTGTCATTCCAGAGTGCCCAGCAAGAAGCTTCCTTTGGCTTATCCCCTTGCTAATGTTACTGATGCTGCTCCTGGGGTTGCTGCTTCTACTGTGCTGGAAGTTCTGTGCTTGTTGCAAGGTAGGTTACCTTTCCACTTCAAAAACTGGTGAAGTATTGTGGTCTAAAAGTGAACATTTTGCATCAGAGCTATTGCATCTTGAGTCACTAGCCAGGAAGCCAAAACAGTTTTTCTAGTGTAAAGCAACTTGGGCCAGTTCTTGCTGGATTCTACCCAATCACTTTGAAAGGGCCAAAATTAGAATCTTATCAAGGCTTTATGGGACAAAGTGTGTCCGCGTTGCACACTTCCTATCTTACCCATACAGGTTTGCCCTCTTTCAAGGAGATAGTCATTGATAATAATGATTTAACTAGACATATTTTTTGGTTTATTTACACTCTAGACCCAAATATCAGTGGAATTATAATTGATATTAATCTTTGAGAGAATGCTACCCAAGCTACATTGCTATGTCCTAAATGTGAAAAAGAACAATAGGAAGAGGGTACTCAGAAAATGCTGCAATTAAAAGGGAGACTCTGAAACAGGACTCACAGAACAATGGTAGGAGTAGGAACTATGCCCCATGGGGGAGGGGAGGAAGAAGAGGAAGAGGAGGAGGAGATTGGGTTTATACCCCACCTTTCACTACCCAAAGGAGTCTCAGAGCAGCTTACAATCTCATTTCCTTTCCGCTCCCCACAACAGACACCCTGTGAGGTAGGTGGGCTGAGAGAGCTCTCTCAAGAACTGCCCTTGAGAGAACAGCTCTGAAAGAATTTATGACTGACCCAAGGTCACACCGGCAGCTGCAGGAGGAGGTGTGGGGAATGAAACCCAGTTCTCCCAGATTAGAGTCTGTGCTCCTAACCACTACACCAAACTGGCTGTGAACAGGCAAAGTTTAGTGCCCCATATTTTAGTTTATGCTGGGGACGACGCCCTGACTGGTAGCTTCATGTGAAAAACGTACACTTTATTATTTTTTTCTTTTCGTCTCTTAGGCTTGTTTGGCCCTGCTGCCCTGCTGTGCACGAGGTACATTCTCTTTAAATTATATGTGGCTTTTTGAGTGGAGGCCAGGAATGTTGGAAGTGTTCTTACCGTGGGGTTTTCAAGGAAAGGGTATTGGTCTAGAATAAGGTTGACAACAGCTGAGTCAATATAAACTATAAGGTGTTGCCTTATATTGTTTGACCACTAGCCCTATCTGTTCCAGTACTATCAACCTGAACTCTACTGGGCAACAGCTGTCCATAAACATAATAGAAAGAATAATGAAGTGTTATTCCCTGAGACTATTTGTGGAGATACAACGAATCTGGGACTTCACGTGATCAAACATATGCACGGTCTTGAATTGTGTAGCGTCTGAATAGTAAAGGATCAAGCCCAGTGGGATAATCTTTAAGGACAAAATGGAGCCACAGCTATTGCTGGAATCTTTAATGGTATCTTGGAGTATAGCAGAGAAGCCATGGAAGTCTGTTTTGATGCAGTGATCTGCATTAGTGGTACTAATGTTTTCAAGCATATATTTATTTATATTTCTTCCAAACCCTTCTCTCAAGAAGGGGAGCAGTAGATTTCGATTACTTCTCAGAAACAGTGCACGGTGGGACTTCGTACACAGATGTGCTTTGCCTTGAGAGTGAAGTCCCAGTCTGATTACTGCTTTGCACACACTTACATTGTATGCTTGCAATGAGCTACGGCCAATCAGGAGCACTGTGTGGTGTACACCCATATTGCATGAAGTTTAAAACTGCATGTATTTTAGAACATCAAATGTACTTTTTTTTTTTAGCATGTACAATATTTTATATGCTAAAAGCATGACTTGTGAAGCAGGTATGAAGAAAGGCCAATTGAGTGTTTTGCAATTTTAGCATCCCATGGCTCATAGGTGGCAAGGAGCAGGTTACTAGTGAAATAGTATAACAAGTCCTGATGCTAGCAACCTAGTTCCTTTTACCCAACTAGAAATAGGAAGAACACGAGGAAGGGCTGTGGCTCAGTGGTAGAGCATGTTCTTTGTGTGCAGGAGGTCCCAGATTCAATCCCAAGGAACTATAATTAAAAGGATCAGGTTGTAGTTGATGGGAAAGACCTCAGCTTGAGATGCTGGACAGCTGCTGTGGTTGGAGTGGAGATTACTTACCTTAATAGTCAGTGGTCTGACTCTGTATAAAAGTAACTTCATGTGTACTTTGTAAGGTTTGAATCAGAAGCAAGGTGTTCCTTCTTGGACACTGAGCTTATCTTATTCTACTAACCATAGGTGTCAACTACGGGGGGGGGGGGCTCGAGGGCTCGAGCCACCCCCGAAATTTCCCGGGGGGGAGTGAGCCCCCCCCGGGAAAACGGAGCGCCCTCTGACGCACCTCCCTGGGCCCTACCTAGGGCCGCCGCCGCCATCTCTCTCTCCCCTCCCCCCCCAGGACTGGCCACTCCGTCCTCCCTCCCTCCATCCAGGGGCCACCCTGGCGGACGGAGGGAGGGATGGACGGAAGCAGGAGTGGTCAGGCGGGGGGGAGGCGGCGGCGGCGGGGACATGGTCCCGGAGGGCGCACACGCTTTGTACGCATGCACAGAAGAGCCCCCCCCCCCGGGATTTTTCAAACTCGATGCCCTTGCTACTAACTCAGCCTGAATTTTGGGAAAGTTTGGACCAGACTTTAAGAAGTGTAAAATTCTAACACTATGACTTCCTCTAAAGGTTGCACTGTTGGTTTCAAGGAGGACCACTATCTGCTCAGGCAGAGTCTGATGTCCTCAGACCACCTGGACACTCCTATGGTGCGGACTGGCAACCTGAAAGGCAGAGACACAGTCCGCTGGAAGATCAACAACAATGTGCACAAGCAAGGCTTCTCTTCCCTAGCTCTCAATCCAAAGGATATGAGTGAGTGCCATTTTTAAGAGATGGAGAAAACACTGGGTGGAATGTGGCCTGTTACTGAGGCCAGATATGGTGGGGAAATGGCAGCACTTGTGCCTTCAGAAGCTGTTTCTGATTCAGACTTGCGGGCATACATATGGTACCTTCCCATCACATGAATACTACCCCAGAAAACACACTGACCAGTTGCTTGTTAAAATGTTCCCTTGTGTCAAAATCTTTAAAAGACATCAAATCTGAAAAGAATATTAGGCTGCCTGGAAGAATTCTTCCTGGTATCTAAGTTTCTTTATGGAGGAGGATTTTTGACATTATTTATTTGTTTTATTTATTTTTATGTTATTCATAGTCCGCCTTGCTCAGATAAGAGATTTCTCCAGATGCATTCTTTGATTGTAAGGTTCATGCATGAGAAATGTATCAAAAACAAGGAAGAGACTTTCCAGGACAGCAACACCTTTTTCTGATGTATGGAAGACACATAATGGTTTTTTGCAAGCAGAATTTTAGATACCACATCTTCAAACCTCTCCTTAAAGTCACACATTTCAAGCTCCTCAGATTTATATTTGCTGTAATTCAGATTAACTAGATTTGGTGAAAACTATGCCTACCATACAAAAGAAAAAAATCCCATCATTAAATCTGGCTGCACATAGAAATACATTGCATCAGATTCTGTTGATGCAAGAAGGAGGTGGGTGATTCCCTCAGTTTTCCCTACTCACTGCAGCCTTCTGTGATGTGTGGCGTGTTTGTTCACAAAACTTTCTACACCCACCACTGAATCTTCTGGGATTACGGGGGAAGAGGAAGGCAGAGAAAGATCCATCACCTCAAGGTGACAACTCATGGGAGTTAGCTGCCACACCGGGTCTCAGTCTGAATTATGATGGGGGAATTTAGCTGAGAGACCTTTGCCTAATGGGTGCACAAGCTAGGGATCATCCTCCCTGAGATCAGAACCCTCTCGGGGCGGCACAGATGACACAGGAAATACCTTTTGGAATTTTATTAAGAAAATATCCCTAATACATTCAACTAATTCAATAAAAATATCACACACACAAGAGCTAAGAAATAAAGGGCTGAGGTGATCTTAGATCAGAGACAAAAGAGGGCAAAATGATGATGGGGTAATAGCTACCTTCCAAAGAGAAGAGTCCATGGTGAAGAGCAAGCAACTTGGCTGGCAATCACATCTGTGAAGACCCAAGAGAGATAGGGGATCCAGCATCCCAGGAGACTGAACCAAAGATGGCTGGGTTGGGAGCCCAGATATAGGGAAACTGTGCCTTTGAGGTAGAGAGGGGTAGAGATGGTACATAATAGACCATGATGGCCGGTAATGGCTCAAAAGGGGTTTTAGACAAAAAAAAGTCCAGGTTTGGAGAAGGGATGCCTTTGTTAGTAAGGTGCTGGGCAATTGTACAGTCTTGGCTCTATTAATGGCTGGGCTATCACAGGAACAATGATGACAACAGACCATGTCTGAGATGGTCCTAGTATCGGGGGCAAAGTCCGGATGTATGCTGGCACCTTTTGAAATGGCAAAACTAAGGCATTGTCCTTTCACGATAGCAGCTATGTGCTTGCTGTATCTAAGCTGGATGGCTGAAGGAGTCAGAGTGATGATTCTGAGCACATGTTTGGGCTTGTTGGCCTTGCACACAGAGAGAGCTAGGCTTTCCCTATGCCAATTTTTGCCCTAAACTGTCCGGGATACCATCCTTTGCATTGCAAGGGGAGGCTTTTGCTAACATAGGATCTAACTCATAAGACAGGACTTCTCCACAACCAGACCAATGCATTATCAGGAACCATGATATATATATTTATTTATTTAACAAAATTTACATCTCACCTTTCTGCCTTCACAAGGGCTGCCAAGGTGGTTAACAGTTTCAAACATACATAATAAAATCATATGTTAAAAATCATTAAAATCAACCCCCAAAATACATATCATTAAAACAATTAAAACAGAGTTAAACTACTTACAAAGACATAAAAACAGCATTAAAGCATTAGTCGGGAAGGTGGGATCACTGAGTAAATGCTAAACTAAATAAAAAAGTATTTACCTGCTGGCAGAAGATGGCAACAGAAGGAGACAAACAAATCTCCCTGGGGAGAGAGTTCAAGAGTTTTGGTGCCATGACTGAGAAGGTCCTCTCCTGGGTTGCCACCCACCTAATTTCACAAGGCGCAGGCATCCGAAGCAGGGACTTCAAAGATTATTGTAGTGGTCAGGTAGGTTCATAAGGGAGTAGGCAGTCTTTCCGATATGTTGGTCCCAAACAATATAGGGCTTTGAAGTTCAGGACCAGCACCTTGAATTCTGCCTGGAAACAAACTGGGAGCCAGTATAAATGGACCAAGACTGGAGTGGTATAGTCCCTATGACACCCCCCCTCCCCCGGTCAACAGCCTGGCCACAGCATTCTGTTCCCGTTGAAAGTTCTGAAAACTTCTGGCAGCTCCATGCAGGACACATGGCAGTAATCTAATCTAGGTGTAACTAGGGCATGCACCACAGTGGCCAGATCTTTTCTGTCCAAAAACGACCATAGCTGACTAACCAGCTGAAACTGGTAAAAGGCACTTCTGGCCACAGCTGCCACCTGCTTATCCAGCAGTAGGCCTTGGTCCAAGAGCACCCCCCAGACTAGAGACTGGTTCCTTCAAGGGGAGTGCAACCCCATCCAGAAAGGGTGACACCTTAAATCCCGGTTCAGACCTTCCACTTACCAGTAGCCCTTCCATCTTGTTGAGATTACACTTCAGTTTCTTAGCCTGCATCCACTCCAGGTACTGAGTCAGGGTTTCTACAGCCTCCCTGAGATCAGCTGGAAATGTGACACAGGGCTGAATGTCATCCTCATATTGGTGAGTAACAACCAATGTTCGCTTTAAGCTGTGCAAGTCTGCGATGGCTCACAAATTCCCGGCCCCCAGTGCACAGATCTGCTGCTGAGCACAGTGCCAGGAAACTTGCCCCTGTCCCATTCCCGCATGGCTCCCTCAAATGTGGAGGAGAGACACAAAAGCCAAGCCTCATCCACCCGCACTGACCAAGGTCTCCTCCCCCAGGGGAGAAGAGAGAGGGAGCTACCAGCCCTTTAAAGAGAACAGCTGACAGGCAGGTTCCACCAGTCAGCTTTTTGCTTAAAAGGGCGGGAAACCCTTCCAGGGCTCCCTTTTGCTCCCTCCTCCCATTTAAAAGCAGGGGGAAGTGAAATGAAGCCCTGAAATGGTTGCCTGCCCTTTAAAGCCAGCAGCTGACAGGTGGACCCGCTGGCTGCTGGCTTTAAAGGGTGGGGAGCAAAAGGTTCCCTTTCACTTCCCTCAGTTTGAAAGCAGGGGAAGGAAAAGGGAGCCCTGCAATGGTTACCCCACCCTTTCAAGCCAGCAGCTGACAGGCGAATTCACGAGGCTGCTAGCGTTAAAGGGCACACAACCATTTCAGGCCTCCCTTTGGCTTCCCCCCACTTGGAAGGGGGGAGCCAAACTAAGCACTCTAATGGCTGCCTGCCAGTAGAGAGGGCCTCTCTTTCTTTCCTTTTTCTTCTTCTTTCCACCCCTTCCTTCCTTCCTCTCTCCCCATCTTCCTTCCTTCCTTCCTTCCTTCTCTCTTTTCTTTCTTTTCTTTCCATTTCTTTATTTCCCTTTCCCTTTCTTTGTTTTCCTTCTTTCCCTTTCCCCTTCCCTTTCTTTCCACTTCTTTCTTTTCCTTTCTTTCCATTTCTTTCTCTTCCTTTCCCTTTTTCTTATTCTTTCTTTCCTTTCCCTTTCTTTCTTTTTCTTCTTTCCATTTCTTTCTTTTCCTTTTTCCCTTTCTTTCCCTTCCTTCCTCTCTCTCTTCTCCTTCCTTCCTTCCTTTTCCTTTCTTTCTTTTCCTCCTTTCCCTTTTTTCTCCATTTTTTCTCATTTCTTCATGTTTGTATGTTTTTAAACAAATTTAATTTTAAAAAAAATTAGGCACACTCACAATTTTTATGCTCGCATATTTGTTTTGCTCACAATGTTGGATTTCTGCTCACAACAGTTGACAGCTTAGAGGGAACACTGGTAACAACCCAGCCCAAATCTCTGGATGGCTTTACCCAGTGGCTTCATGTAGATGTCAAAGAGCATAATGGGACCTCGTGGGACCCCACAGGCCAAAGGCCAAGGGGCTGGGCAGCAGTCCCTCAGAATCACCTTCTGAACTGCTGCAGAATGGTGCCTCCCAGTTCTCAGCCCTAATAAATGATCCAGAAGGATACCATAATTAATGGTATCAAAGCTGCTGACATATGACATCATCATCTCAGTCTAGCGCTGATGCTGCAGATTCATGAATTTGTCCAGATGTTCATCTCAGAACTAGCGAATCTGAAATAAGCTTTTCATGCTGTTCAACAAAATTAAACATGGAGACTGGGTTTTAAGCAGTTTAACTGTGCAGGATCCCAGCCACAGGATTTAAAGTTTGCATTAAGTATATAAAACAATCTGAATGGGCCTGCAGTCCCATTGCTTTGTGCTGCATCTTGGCCTGGTATTTCTTGCCAACAACCATGGGAAGAAGGTTAACTAATTTCTCTATTTCTAGTTCCATATGGGTTGTCTCTCAGATTGGCTCGGCTCTACACCCAAAATCTTGCAAAACCAGATAGCCGTGAACACCAACAACTGCAAAAAGAAGTGGAAGAGAATGTATGTAGCAGGAAGTAATGATGACTGTCATGTTTGCCATTAAGGGGTAGGAGAAAACACATAGGTGACTTCCACATGGCCATGATTTTCAGTGGTTTTCTTGCTGCTGCTGCAGCTGCTCATTAAGTGTACTGGCTATAGAGCTTCCAGATGGTGGGTTTCCCTGCCTTTTCCCTGCCCCAGCCCAAGCCATTTCCTCCCCTTACTGGATGAGATTTGGTGGGGGCAGTAGTAATTGAAAAATGCTGTGCTGATATGTCATGCACCAATTTTAATGACCATCCAAAAAGCCCCCTGGTGGTACAGGATGGGAAATGGTTGCTGCAAGGGAACTTGGGCAGGGAAACTAATGTGAGCAAGACTGGGAAAGTCCATGTGCCAACCACCCCAACTTTGCTGAGCTCTTTCCAAAAATATTATAGTAAAATAGGTTTTAAAAAGAATGCAGCAAAGCCAGGGAAAAGCTGGAAGGTACCTGAAAGTGCCACAATATTTCATGGAAGCCGCAAAATAAACCACTTTCCATTCTCATCAAAGCTGGCCGAAACCCCTGATGTAAAAGTCACCAATGCACCCCATGTGAGCATCCTTTTCTCAATTTCAGGTTCGGGGTAAAGTGGGGATCTGCTCTAGTAAGACAAATAACTGAAAATCCTCTTCCTTGTTCCATATTCAGAAGAGGCTTCAACAAGTGGGAAAAATGTTTAAGAGTCTAAGGCAAAGTACTTAAGCTCCCCTTCTTCCCAAAGAGAACAAAACTTGATAATTAATCACTGATTCATGGGTGCTGGGAGGGTACCTGAAAATCCCAGGAGGAAAGAAAGTAATTAATTAGCTTGAAAACAGCAGGAAATTTATAGGGAAAATTGGAACTTTTGCTGAAGGGGGCTTATTTCTTGGCAGATATATAATAGGGTCTTGCCCATGGGAAAGGATTGTAATGGGAGGCCCAGTTTTAGTTATACTTCCAACAAATTGCAGAACAGTGATCACTCAATATTTGTGTAGGGAGTAATGGGATTTCATTTACACCCCAACCTTTTCATGTTTGGGTAAGCCGCCCTGAGCCGGCTTTGGCCGGGTGGGTGGGGTAAAAATCTGAATAATAAATAAATAAACAAATAATATTTCCTTTGAGAAGACTGAATTAATAACCCTTTTGTGCTCTTTATAGCTGAATGAGATTTACAAAACAATCCCCGGTGCCCAAAAATGTCAGCAGACAAAATTCAGGTGAGTTAATTGAAAAATGCAGCTGTGTTGTGAAAATGCAGTGGGTTGTTTTTTTCTTAACAGAGAAGAGTGATGAAGGTTTCAGGGTGTCATTAAGTCTTAGAGGTATAATGGGTCTAGTCTTAGGGAGAATTCTTGCATTGAAATGACTGTCCCTTGTGACAGATAGTAAAGAAAGAGTTGGAATGGGCACCTATAGGGAAAACTCTCGTCACCTGCTAGAAAGTATATCTGATAGGGCAAGCCAGCAAAGTTCTGCGTCTCTCTAGAGATCATTGTTATTCATCTGATCTGTTTTCTCCTCAGGTTACAAACAAATTCTGGGAAAAGGTAAGCAAAAGCATTATAATCTGGTTTTGAATACAGGTATGGACATGTGGAAATCTTCAATTGCTGTGTCTGTTGGGGGGGGGGCATTACTGAACCGCAACAAATGTGATACCTGTTTAAAACATTACCTCTAGCTCATCCACTTTCTCCACTGCTATATTCACATTGTCAATTCACTTCTCAGCGTTGCATGAGGGAAGGAGTGGTCCTAGCCAATGGGCAGCAGGGGCATCTGCCCCAGGCCCTGTGCTGGGTTGGGAGCACCGTCACAGCACTGCTCTTGATGGGGGTGGGGAGGAAAAGAAGGGCAGGCTCCCAGTGCCACTACTTGCTCCTGTTCTGTCCCTAGCTTTGGCAGCCAGCTCATCATCCCTTTGGGCCTGCTCCATCTGGAGCTATGGCAGCTGGCTTCCAGTGACAGTTTCCACTTGTCCCACATGGGGTGAGACCACCTCTTGCTTAGCCCGAGCAGTGGGGAGGGATGATGGAAGGTAGCAGTGATTCTGGGGCACCATCCCATATTTTTTGCTCAAGGCCCTGGAATCACTAAGACCATCCCTACATGAGGAAAGTATACTGACCCTGGCCCTCTCCGGTAAGGCTGTATTAGGACATTCTGAGGCCTTAAAACAGGTCAAGTTTAAGAGTCCCTGTAGCATTAACCAAAAATGATGATTTAGTAATTTTAGTAAAAAGTTTTGTGTATAGAGGGCCCTCATATTCTGAGGCTCTAAACTGTAATTTACTCAGTTTGTCCATAAATCCACCTCTGGGAGGCAGAAATGGTTGCTCACAGATTTCCCGTGAAGGAGTGATGTGTGGCTGCAAACATGCAGTAAATATAGGACTGCAAATATTTTGAGGGGCATCATGTGAGACAGATCTAGGTTGGCTCCTTTATTGCTTGCCTTCTGCAGGAGTCTGTGCACTCACATAGGGATACCAACCTCCAGGTTGCACCTGGATTTCTCCTGGAATTACTATTTATCTCCAGACTACAGAAATGGCAGCTTTGGAGGCTGGAGTCCTAGGGCACACATTCCTATGGAGCTCCCTCCCTTTCCCAGGCACCACCCACAAATCTCAAGGATCATCCTGAGCCAGAATTGGCAGCCCTGCTGTCACTAGTTTACAGACCAGGTGTAGCTGAAAGTCAGGTCTGCACTGCATGATGTACCTTGTAGATACAGTACCCTGCTAATAAACTATGTGTAGAAAGCTGCAAACCTATATTTTTCCCATCTCCAGGCAAGACCACACAATTGTGGACACTGTGCTCAGTGCACAATGCTCATCCAAGAATGAAATTGTGAAAGTAACAGAGAAACACGTCTCTCAGGAGGCTTTCAACGACCTGAAAGTGGCACCTGGTTACTATACTGTAATCTCAGACCAAGGTAGGAGATGCATGCTACATTTTGGCTTGTTTCTCAATTAAGTTCCTTAATTCAACCAAGACTGAGGCTTGAGAGACAGATTCAGCTGACTGAATGCTCCTTAATAGAAATCTAGCCTAGCCTTCCCCTTGTCATCTAGCTCTCTACGAGGAGGGAATAGTTGATACGGATCAACAGTCAGTTGTGTGAATCCCAGTCTATAGCCCAGGGGCTAGTTCACATGTTAACAAAGTCCACATGGCTGATGCATGGACTGTCAATTAGACGTGGGAGTTCTGCACTGAAAACTTAATTCCCAGACACATACAGGTCAAATTTGGATCAGGACCATGGCATACAGGGAGAAGAGCTTAACCCTTTTGCTTCTGTGCTATTTTCCCAACCTGAAATGGCTCTGGGAAGCTACTGTTTGTCCCGCTGGTGAAACTTAAGGGGCCATTTCAAGCCAGAAAAATGGCATGGAGGGGGAAATTTTATACCCCTTCTCCCCAAGTGCCATGGTTGGAGCCTGAATTAGATCTGCAAGTGTCTGGGAATTAAGTTTCCAGCATGGAAGTCCCAACACCATGTCTGTCAACAGACCACATGTCCCACATGAACTTTGTAACATGTGAATCAATCTTAAAACGATTCAGTCCAGAAAAAGGTTTACCGCTTCTATGTGAACTAGACCTCTGATGAAAGCAGAGGGATACTTTCAGAAGCCTCTCCCTCCCCATGTAAATGATTACTTTCTATCTAACTCTGCTTCCATTTCAACCGCAGATGCCCATGGCATGGTCGAGTTTCAGGAAGGAGTGGAGCTGGTGGATGTCCGGGTTCCCCTCTTCATCAGGGATGATGATGATGATGAAAAGCAGCTGCAGGTGGAAGCCACTGATATCCCTGTGGGGACTGCGGAGATTGGTCGCCGTTTTGTCAACATCACTATAATTAAAGAACAAGGTAAATATGCTAATCCGATGGAATGTAATATGATTGCTCTTATCATCTTCTTCCTCATCGTCTATTAGATAACAATATGCTGCACTTAGACTGCATTTCTGATTAAGGTCTCCATTCAAAACTTGGACCCCTGAAAAAGGCACATGTAAAGGCCTACTTTGAATGTTTTCTATGTACTGAAATATACATACTTGTTTTTTAATCTGAATCTTACAGGCGATTTTGTATGTCAAAGATGGGATGCTGATAAAGAATAATGTGCTCCACTAGAACATTATTTCTTCAGGGGGACTGAGCTCATAGGGAGCCATTTGAACCCTGAATTATCTGTGGCAGCTATACGGTACCAATGTATCTATGTGGTCAGTGCTCAAGAAAACTATGGACATCTATCGGAATATATATTGAGGTTAACTGGTGTGATTAGTCCAGTCACCATTAGTTAGCAGAGTGCTTAAATGAAGCTACAAACTCAAGAGCATCATTTTGCCAGGTTACTCAGCTTACAAAGCTATGCAGAGCCACATTGCAAGTTCAGAAGAGAAATACTTCTCTATTTGAGAAATATACTTTGAAGAGGAAAGAGCACAGCTTGATAGATTACTAATTTACTAGCTAGAGGATGGAGGCAGATGGCAAGAGGCCCATCTGCCTCATGGTGCCAAGAGAGGACCGCATGTCCCCCTCTTGGTGTGTGCAGGTAGAGAGCACGTCTTCATCCAAAGTGAGAGAGAAGCAGGAAAGGGAAATTGGTCCCTGAGATTACAATCTGCATATCAAAGAGGACAGTGGCAGAAGAGTAGAAACAGGAAGAAAGGTCAGTGTGCCTTTCTAACTATTTAGTCTCCCACATATATATATGTGTGTGTGTGTATGTGTATATATGTGTATGTGTATATACAGGGCTATTTTGGGGCAAGAACGCACAGGAACAGAGTTCCGGCTGGCTTCCAAGTTGGCCACACCTACAGCCTCCCCCCACTCGGGTTCCCCAAGTGCCTTGCAAGCCACGGGGCACCTGGGGAAGCCAAACCGATCCAGGGAGGTAAGGCAGTTTAAACTGTCTCCCCTCCTTGGGTTCCCTAGGCGCCCTGCAGCTGTGGGGCGCCTGGGGAAGTCGATCCAGAAACTGCCTTCTTTCCCTTGGGTTCCCCAGGTACCCTGCAAGCCACAGGGCACCTGGGAAATCCAATCCTGGTAGGGAGCTGCACTGTCAGGGGTGTGACCTAATATGCTAATACATTTCTGCTGTTGGGTGTGGCCTATAATGTTAATGAGTTCCTGCTGGGCTTTTTCTACAAAAAAAAGCCCTGTGTATATTTCTATTCAAAAAGCAGAGTCATATGCACAATCTCATGCCACTGATTTCTGCATAAGTGAAATTTTTTAGCTGATGATACCATGGCTTACCAACAACCAATGTAAAACAACGTGGAAGTTCATTTGCTGCCATCCTGACCCAAGGCACCTATGATATCCCGATTCTCATGTTCCTTTTAGGAAGGAGCGGAGCTGCAGCATGTCCAGGTCTATAAAATCATGGCATCTTGGTATAATAAGAATGACTTGTGGTGTCCATCACCTGCTAATCTTGGCCATACTAATCTGAGACTACAGTCCTTTCATTGGCTGTTTCCATGGACTTTGCAGAATATCCTTGAGAGATGAATGTATCTGAGAGCCTGATGGAAACAGAATGTTAGGAAGCTAATTAGGAAAATATTGGCATCTCACTTTTATGCTATGAGTGTGGGCAGTAAATTAATCTTAACTTTTATGCTTACTTAAGTGTTTGTGCAGTGCTTAGGTGTGGGTGCTGTATTAATACTAATAACAAACACATCATTTTTCTATCTGTTTAGCTAAAAGCATCATTAGCTTCCTAGAGCCAGCTTATTCTTACAGCCGTTTTGACAAACTGGCGAAGATCCCTGTTAGCCGTGAAATATTGGAGAACGGGAAGACCCAGATAACATACAGGACTCGGGATCTCACTGCCCAGGAAGGCAAAGTAAGGACTATGGAACTGTCTAAAGAAGAGAGTGCATTTCTAGCTGTGCTTACAGTAAAGCCTTTGACCATTAAGTGGCTGTAATAGTGAGCCTTGCATCAAAAGCACACATCACTTGACAGCCTGATGCTGCATCTAGTGGGCAGTGCTGATAGTGAACTTCTGCATGGAATCCTGAAACTTCCTGCGGAGGAGTCAGTTTTAGCACTTACAAAGGCAGAATGCCGAGATTTGTGTCTATTGACTCTTCCTAATAGAGGAGACAAGGTGGGGATTGTGCTCCTGACAAATTCCAAGTTCTCAGTGCAGTTAAATGAACCTACAGCTATTCTTGCTGTAAGAATCTGTCTTGGAAACTCATCATTAATTAGCAAGTCCTTTGATAAATACATCTTGAATTATCCTTTTGTGATACATGTTTCCTTCTCTGCCCAAGAACCATACGAAGACTGTTCATGGTAACAGTGTGTGGAGTTTTACACACATGTCCCATTGCACATAGGCACAGGCGTAGACTACCGGGGGGGGGGCGTTCAGGGGCTGGGGCCACTCCTGAAATTTTCGAGGGCACTTAGCCCTGCCGGGGTAACTAGTGCCAGCCCCCCCCCTCCACGCTCCCCCCCATTTTGAAAGCGGAGGTTTTTTTCCCTCTGCTTTCTGAGACTTTGGGTGGGTTGGGACTGGGAGGGAAGTCAGGGTGGGGGCTTGCTTCCTGGAAGCTAAGCCCCACCCCCAACTCCCAGCAGCCCTTAGCTTGGCCTGGAGGAGCTGGAGGGCTGCGAGTGGAGTGGCTTTGCTGCTTTCCCATGCAGAGAAAGGTAAGGAGCTGGCTGGCCAGGGGCAGCAAGGGTGGGGGGATGTTTTCAGGGGTGGGCAGAGAGCACCCAGGATAGTTGCAGTTTTTGTAGCCGGCCGGGAGGCTTTGCCCCTGCTGGCTATGGAGGCTGCAGCCAGTCTGGGGCATGCCTTGGGGCTTGGGCAGCCATGCGGGGGGATCGGCTGGGGGGGAAGGCCAGCACCCATGGAGGATCATTGGCCTTGGGGAGGCTGAGCAGCTGAGCACCCTTTCTGCGGTCTCGTGCCACTGTTCTTTCCCACTCACCGTGAGGCTTGCCTTGGGTGGCCATGCGGGGAGGCCCTTTCTTTCTTTCCTTCGCTTCTGTCTTTCACTTCTGTCCCCATCTATTTGCCTACTTTTCATCTCTCCCCTCCCTCCCTCCCTTTCCATCTTTCCCCTCCCCCTCTCCTTCCTTCCTTCCTGTCTCCCCATCTATTTGCTTTTCCTCCCTTCCTCCCTCCCTTTTAAAAACATCCCTAGTTAGGGTTGCCAGGTTCCTCCTATGACTGTCCACCTCTGGGGGATGGGGGGGAGGGGTGGCCCGATACAGGTTGGGAAACTCCTGGAGATTTGGAGATGGAGCATGGGGAGGACTGGGACCTCAGTGGGGTACAATGCCATAGAGTCCACCCTCCAGAACATCCATTTTTCTCCAGGGAAACTGATCTTTGTCATCTGAAAATGAGCTGTAATTCAGGGGCTCCCCAGGTCCCACCTGGAGGATGGCACCCCTAGCTCCAGTGTTGAAACTGATGACAGTACCTGTCATCTAGATCATCTAGATCTGACAGCTCCATGTGCTCACAGCTGGGAGTCTCAATATGCCAACACTCCTCCTAGACTCTCAGACTGTGAGACCTAATGCCTGTTTGAGTTTTCCAAACTTTTCTGCATTCAAACATTTAGTGAACATGTCAGCAACATTTGTTACAGAGCTACAGTGTTGCATCCACACAAACTCTCTGTTTACAGCTTCTCTGACATTTTGATACCTTATTGTAATGTGCTTGCTTCTAGTCTTTACTGTTTGGTCACCCGCTAGAATTTGTGCTGCAGTGTTGTCACGATACACATTCAAAGATAGTGAACAGTGAAACCTCAGATCCTGAGTGAGTTGGTATAACCATTCCAACTGTGTGATGCACTCACTGAGAGCAGAAAACTCTGCCTCACATGTGCTAGTAGAGACATAAGATTGTTTAACAGACCTCCACATTACTAGGGCTCCATGCACATAGACAGCATGACCTGATGTAGACTTGCCATCCTTTCTGTCTCCCCAACTAGAATCAGTATACACTTCAAGTTGTGGACTATTCTTAGTCCCTAACACTAATTTCTGTGTAGCTGTAACTTTGAGATATCTTAGGATCCTTTTAGCTGCAACCCAGTCTTTAGTCCTTGGACTGGCACACTGATGACACATGTGCACTGCCATACATATGTCTGGTCTATACCAACAGGCAATATACAATAGAGATCCCACCAGTGACTGAAACAGACTTTTGAGCAAACATTCTGTTATCTTGTTCTTTTGAATATCCCATGGTCATGGGCGTATCCACACTATGGGCCTCCTCCATCCCATAAATTTCCAGCAACTGCTGGATCTTGCCTTGTTGGCAAAGTTCAAAAAACCCATCCGAGTTTTGTGTGATGTCAACTCCTAAGTAGCGTTGTATGCTGCCCAAATGTTTTATTTTAAACAGTCCTTTCATTGATTGCATGAACCATTGCAACTGTGAGTCGTCATAAAACAGGTAGCATATATCATCAACAAACACAAAAATATAGCATTCTTGACCTCCAATTTTTTTACTGAACATACAAGGATCTGCAATACCTTGCTTAAAACCCATGCCTTCTAAGGCAGTCACAAGACATTGTTTCTAAACTCTAGCACTCTGTTTTAAACCATACAGTGCTTTGTTCATTCTTAACACTAGCTGAGTGTTTGGATCTTGAAACCCTGGGACCTGTTCCATATATAGCTCCTCTGAAATAGGTGCATGTAGGCACGTTGTTGTAAAGTCAAAATGGTGTACTTTCATACCAGTGGCCCCTGCTTTACACAATGCAGTCTTTACAGTTTCTGTTCTGACTGTTGGAGCAAACACTTGATCATAATCTTACCCCCAGATTTGAGAATAGCCTTTAGCTACTAATCTCGCTTTGTGTTGTACCTCTCAGTTAGGGAGCGTTTTCAATTTAAATAGCCAGCGGCACCCTATCACAGTTTTCTCAGCCAGCAACTCAGCCAAAGTAAACACTTCATTCTGAGAAAGCGAACTGTATTCCTCTTTCATGGCATCCAGCCAACACTCTTTCTCCCTCCCGTCGAGAGATAACACTTCTTTGTAGCTTTTTGGCTCCTTTACAAAAACATGATTTACAGCTGTTTTTGTGTCATACCCATAGCAAGCAGGGGGCATCCCTTTTGTGCTTCTCTCTGACACCCTGGGTACTGACCTATCACTCTGTACCCTCTCAAAGACACTCTGCACACTCTTGGAAGAGTCCTCCTCCTGTTTGACAGCTGTTTCTGTGTTCTCAGTTAAGGGAAATAACACCTGTGAGAGGTTTCCGTCCTATGTATCCTCTGCCAATTGCTGTTCTTACAAAAGTACTTGGTAGGGCACATCATTTATTGCTTTTGTCCACACTCTATTTGATACATAGCAAGCTGTGGTGATTGCCTCTGCCCAATAGGTAATTGGGAGCCCTGCATCTGCTAGCATAGCATGCATCATTGTTTGAAATACACCTGCTCAGCATTCTGCTACACCATTTTCCTGCGGCGTAGAGACGCTTCCTATGCGATGTGCCACCCCTTGCACCTTTAACCATTGGTTGAATTCGTTGGACATGAACTCACTACCCATGTCAGTTTGTAGAGCACATAAGTCATGGCCCAACTGTTTCTGTACCCTTCAAGCCCAGTACTTAAACATTTGGAACACGTCTGCTTTCCTCTTGAGGGTGAAAACCCAGGCAAACCAAGAATGGTCATCCGCATGTCAAGAACTCCCATTTCCCGCTCAGGAGGTGGGATGTATCACAGTAGGCTTCTCAGCTCTCCCCCTCCTTTGGAATGTGCTCCTTTTCCCTTTCTCTCACCTCCACCTGTGCCTTCTCGCCTGTCCTGCCCAGCAGCACCCCCGAGAGTGGCCCCAACCATATCCACCACCATCCCAAGATCTGTCAAAGGGCCCCAGGGTGAGAAACCCCAGGCACTCCAACTCAATGCCACCCCAGAGGAAGAGAAAGTGGTGACTGTGGATCCTCCATTGCTGGCAGGAAATGACGAGGACCTGTTCTGAAGGGCGCGAAGCAACAGGTCCCTTCTTCCCCAGTGCCTAAAGCAGTGAGCTCTCCTGCCCCCCTTTTATATGTGATCGTGGCTCTTGTTGCCCCTAAGATGGGTACACATGTAAAGGTGCAAGCATTGATAGACTCAGGGTGCGCTCGAGACCTTATCAGTCCCATTGTGGTAGATGGGTTGGGGGTGGGAGTGAATTCACTAGAGGAACCACTGCGATTCACCCAGGTGGATGGATCAGAAATGAAGGAGCCTTGCCTTTTCGAGACTTAGTTGATGTGTTTGGGGGTGGGGGAACACTGGGAGCAGCGGGCTTTTTTCATCATTCTGCATGCTCAGTTCCCGATGGTATTGGGGAGCCCCTGGTTGAGCACCCATGATCCCTACATTATGTGGAGTGAAGGGAGGCTACGTTGGGTGGCTCCTGACTGCAAACAGCATGAGTTGCAGGTGGAGTGGGGGAATGAACCACCCCACAAAAAGTTGTGCCTAGCCAAAGAGGATTTATTACAAATACCTACTGCGTACTGGGATTTAGCGGAGGTTTTTAGTGAAATTGAAGCGGATGAATTACCCCCCACACCATAACATGGATTGTGCCATTGAACTTAAATTACCTAAAGGGAAGCTGTACTCCATGAGCCCCTCTGAACGGATAGGGCTGCACCATTTTATTGACAAGAACTTACAGTGTGGGTTTATCAGACCAGCCAAGTCCCCTTTTGCGGCCCCTGTTTTGTTCCGAAAAAAGAAAGATGGGGGTCTGAGACTATGCACTGATTATCGGGGCCTGAATGCAGTTTCAGCCTCAAATGCCTACCCACTGCCCCTGATAAAAGACCTCTTAACAGAGGCATCCAAAAGAGAAATCTTTTCTAAGCTGGATCTTCGGGATGCTTACTTTCGGGTGCACATCCGGGAGGGGGATGAATATAAGACAGCCTTTAATACCCCTCGGGGCAGTTTGAGTACTTAGTTATGCCATTCGGACTTCAGGGCACTCCAGGCGTTTTTATGAACTTAATTAACAAAGTCCTACACAAACATTTATTCAAAGGAGTACTCTGTTATCTTAATGACATCTTATTACACTCCCCCGCTGAGAAATCGCACGTTAAATTAGTATGTGAAGTGCTAGTTACCTTGAAGTAAAACAAACTGTTCACAAAATTATCCAAGTGCGATTTCCACAAATGGGAGATTGACTTTCTTGGCTACCGCATTTCCCCCAGAGGGCTGGAAATGGACCCTTCTAAAGTGACTGCTGTAAAAGAATGGGGGGTGCCTCAAACCCGGTGTCAATTGCAAAGTTTTCTCAGATTCACGAACTTTTACTGCTCATTTATCAATAACTTTGCAAAGTATAGTTTACCCCTCACTGACTTGCTTAAAACCAAGGGGAAAGGAGTAGATGCAACCAAACCAGGGGCATGCTTGCAGTGGACTCCCGAATTCCAAGCGGCTTTTGAGGATCTAAAGACTTTATTCACCTCTGAATCCATTTTGGCGCACCCTGATGAGAATAAGAGTTTTATTGTACAAGTAGATGCATCGGATGTGGCCATGGGGGGGGGCGATACTGCAAGAAGGTCCTGATGGCAAACTGCACCCATTGGCATACGTGTCCAAAAAATTTGGGGACACAGAAAAGAACTGGGCTTTGTGGGATAAGGAGGCAGCGGCTATCCACTTGGCTCTCGCTACTTGGAGACATTGGTTGGAAGGGGCTCAAGTGTCTTTCGAGGTGTGGACTGATCATAAGAACCTGGAAGCCCTTAGGACGCAACACACTTTAAACACCAAGCAGTTGCACTGGGCAGATTTTTTTCTCCAAGTTTAATTTTACTTTGTGCCATTTCCCCAGGAAATCTAATTCCCTAGCCGACGCACTTTCCTGCCTTCCCCAACATGACTGCAGGAAGGATCCTGTTATAGACTTGATGTTCACTCCAGAGCAGCTCGGGGGAGGGGCAGTGGTAACTCAGAGTCAAGCAGCAAAAAGGGGAATGCCTAGCACTGCTGAATGGATCTCTGCTGAAGCTTATACTCCTTCCGAAATAAAGGACTTGCAAAGCAAGAACTGGGTTACACGAGGTTCGAATGGTTGCTGGTTCAGGGACAAAAAGCTGGTCGTATCCAGGTCGTTGTGGGGCGCAGTTACGCACGCAGCCCATGAATCCAGATTGGTGGGTCACTTCGGTTACCTTAAGACATTGAATTTATTACAGAGACAATTTTGGTGGCCCCATATGAGAAAAGATGTATCGGACTATGTATCTTCTTGCCAAACATGTTTAATGTGTAAACGAAGGGGGGGGGGGAACCCCCAGTTCTCCTACAGCAATTAGAGACCCTGAACCAGCCCTGGGAAGTCATATCTATGGATTTTATAACTGATCTTCCCCCTGTCATTTGGATGGTGGTGGACACCAAACAAGCACACTTCATCCCGTTTAAGCAGCTGCCGATGGCTAAGCCCTGGCTAAGGCTTTTATGGGACACATAATAAAACTCCATTCCATCCCGTGTAAGATAATATCCGACCGCAGAATGCAATTCATTGCCAACTTTTGGCGGGAGCTCCTGGAGATTCTGAGTGTTGAATCCTCACTGAGTAGTGCTTATCACCCAGAGATCGAACGTGTGAATCAGATTCTAGAACAATTTTTACGCTGTTACACTAACTACCAACAAGATGACTGGGTGGACTTGCTGCCTTTTGCGGAGTATAGCTACAATAATGCTGTGCACTCTTCCAGGGGGGTCTCCCCGTTCATGGCAACGGGAGGATATGAAGGGGTTCCATTGCCTTCCTTGGAGTCAGCCCCTCCGACTCCCAGTAACCTGGTGGGCTGGTGGAACTCATTGTGTGATGCATGGCCATTGATTGCTAAGACTTTGGAGATGGCCAAGAAAGACTACAAAAAATATGCGGACAAAGGCAGGGGCCAGGGATGGGATCTACAACAAGGAGATTCTGTTTATGTTTTCACCAAGAACATCAAAGGGCCCCAGGGCCTGATGGCTACACCGCTGAATACTACAAAGCTTTTAAGTCTTCACTAGTAAAGCCACTGATGACTCTCTTCAACTCTATTCTCAACACAGGTACAATTCCAGCTTCATGGTGACAAGCCAATATTATTCTTTTGCCAAAAAAAGATCGCGATACAACTGACCCCAAATCATACCGACCCATATCTCTTTTAAATTCTGATTACAAACTCTTTGCTTCTGTCTTAGCCTTTAGGCTCAGCCAACTTATTGGCTCATATGTCCATCAGGACCAGTCGGGCTTTGTGCCTACTAGGGATATCACAGACAATATTAGAAAGACTCTCAACCTTATCCACCACGGCCGTGAATGTTCAAATCTTGATTCAATTCTGGTTTCATATGATATCGAAAAAGCCTTTGATACTGTTGAATTCCCGTTTCTTAAATCACTACTTCACCGAATGGACTTTGGCACTCCCTTCACAAATGCTTTATCTGCAATCTACTCCAAACCCTCAGCTACATTGCTCATAAATGGCGCTTCCTCTAAAGCCATTAGTCTCCACTGTGGCATGAGACAAGGCTGCCCATTGTCCCCTCTGATCTTCGCCCTTGTGATGGAGCCCCTCGCAAATGCTGTGAGGAATAACTCAAATATTATGGGCATCAAAATCCAAGACAAAGAGTTCAAGCTTAGTCTCTTTGCCAACGACCTGCTGGTCTACCTGACTAACCCTTCAGCCTCCCTTCAGGCTGTTCAAAATACCCTTCAAGCCTTTGGGAAAGTTTCCGGCCTTAAAGTCAACTCCTCCAAATCCGTTCTCTACCCTATAACGCTGTCTCCAACTGAATCCCAACGCGTTAAAACCAACTTCTCCTTCCAGTGGGTGAAATCCAACTGGACCTACCTCGGAGTAAAGATACCTGCCAAATTAGACGACTTACTGAAGCACAATCATCTGACTATTGACAAAGAGGTCCAAGCCATGCTTAAAAAATGGAATAACAAACAACTTACCTGGTTTGAGAGAATACAAACTATCAAGTCTTTTGTACTGCCAAAGGTTTTGTATTGCTTCAGAGCGCTCCCCCTTTTTATTGCCCGCCCTATGCTAGCTGAATGGCAGAGTAACATCAACAAGTTCATCTGGAACTTCAAGCGCCCCCACATAGGCTTCAATACTTTACGTCGCCCCTCCAAACACGGGGGTCCGGCGATCCCAGATCTTCAAGTTTATTATAATGCAGTGCAACTCTCTAACCTTTTTAGACAATATCACAACGAACAAACTTTGGATTGGGCCTATATTGAAGCTACCTACCTTCGTAACCTATCCATCAAAGAAGCTTTATGGGTCAGTAACCCAACCCGTATCTACAAAAATCTTTGCAATCCCTTCCTACAATCAACCTTGAAAATCTGGTACTCTGTTCGCTCAAAGTTCAGCCTTTCTTCCTCACTTCTGGCCTCCTTTACGGGGCAAGACTGGTTTTTGCCTGCCAAAGACCCACACTCCTTTACAGCATGGAGGAAAGCAGTTATCACTAGGCTACTAGATGTCTATTTGAAAAGTAAAAGGATTGCTACTAAAGCCGAACTTGAAGACCATTTTAAAACTCACCTACCGTGGTTTGAATATCTCCAACTGCTGCATCTACTGAATAGACCCGACCTGAAAGACAAAATTAAACAACCATTAACTAACATAGAACGCATGTTTACCAATGTATATAAAAAAAGAGGCCTCATAGCCTTTTTTTACAAAACCTTTATTACGGCTGATTGCTCCAAATTGATGCCTTATCAGCATACCTGGCACAAAGACCTCCAAATAACTCTATCAGTTGAACAATGGACCGAAATTTGGGCTACTCGCTCCAAGCTCTCCTCATCGAACTCTATCCTACCTGCGGCTTCCAAAGTACTCTTTCGCTGGTATCTAACGCCGGCTAAATTAGCCCACCTCATCTCTAACGCTTCACCGTTTTGCTGGAAACGATGTGGAGTTAAAGCCACTTTTTTCCACAACTGGTGGGACTGTGTTTATGTTCAATCCTTCTGGTCTAAGGTAGCCAAAATTATAGAGAGCTTGATAGGTCACTCTATGCCACTAAATCCACAACTTTTTCTACTGCATCTGTGGCCCCAAACCCGCCCTCCCGCCCTTATCAGACACCTAGTCAACACTTTGCTGGTGGCTGCTAAGGTTGTCATAGCCCAAAAATGGAAGGATGCTTCCCCGCCCACTATTAAACAGTGGGTTAATAAAATTTGGGAGTTCTTTCTACTCGAGAAATGTCTAGTTTACTTCAATAACAGCCATAAAGAAAGAGATTTTTACAATCCTCTTGAGAAATGGTATCCCTTTTTACAAAAACTAGACATAGATAAGGTTCAAGACGATATCATTACAATTAGCTCGTTACAATCTTTTTTAGTGTTGTAGGTTATAATACTTTCTTTTACTGGATTGGTAACTAAGTATAGTCTATTTGCTTTTCTATGGCCTTATCTATCTTATCCCGACTCAACTGATTGATTGTCAGAATCTGCAGATTCTAACAAGGATTTTGGGATCTCATGCTATATATTATAACCTGTTTCTGTACCCATTTTGTAATCATGCCTCTTGCTATTAGTTGTTCCTATTGCCATTTGCCATTTGTTTGACCATTGTGAATGTATGCTATGTGACCCCAGGTTTATGGCTTTGACCAGGCCTGGTGTATGTATCTGTTTGCCCGGGAGAGTGACAACTTCAAAGCATGGGAACAATGGGCCTCTCACACTCCTGCCTCCGCATTCCATTCATCCCGGCTGGGAAGCCAGGGGAGGACAGGGACCGTTTCTTATCAACGTGCGAAAGCCTTGGGGAAAGCATTTGTTATGTGAATACGGTTACATCTGAGGGGTCTGGTTTGGGAAGGGAAATTTACAGCTTCACACCTAGCTTTCTTTCCTGTGGGAAGCAAATGGCCAGAGAACCTTTTGCCCGCGGTTTTCCCCCCTTGTTGATTGGTTACCTATGGGCAATTCAAATTGTGCTGGAGACTATATTAGACCTGCTTCTATTGTATGCGTTATCTCTGACAATAATCCGAGGACCTGTACCAATGTAGAAATTGGAAATAAAGAACTGTGTTTCATCAACAAAGATCTGATCCTTGACTACTTTGAGCAGAAGCCTCACATTGATAAGGTCAATTGGTAAAACTTATATACACAGGATTGCCAATGTGGTTATTATGGCTTCATCCTCACCTTACAGTATTGACTGAGTAACATTCGTCTATATAAATACTATCTTTTGACAGAGTAAAGCTCCGGCCTATACACTTCAACTTGTTAGTGTCTTTTTTAGAATTAATGCCTTTTCTTGTGGTATTGTGTTAAATTGATTTACCTATATTTTTATGTTTTTTTATTTGTTAAGTGTTTTTTTGCCCACTTGTTATTCTCTGTATACTTACCATTGTTCTTGTTATACCTTTTATAAATTTAATTTTAAAAAAAGAACATCAAAGGGTTACAACCCAGTAGAAAATTGGGTTGGAAATATGTGGGACCTTACAAATTGCTGAGAAAGATCAATGGTGTAACCTTTGAATTTGAATTACCAAAGTCACTTAAAGGTGTTCATCCAGTTTTCCATTTCAGCCTTCTGAAAAAGGATACTGGGCCAAACAGGTGGAGACCCCAACGTCCGATTCCTCCTCCTCTGATGAAGGGGGGTGAACCCCATTTTGATTTGGACCAAATCTTTGATTCCAAGGGGGACACCTTTTCTATCTTATTAGCTGGCGTGATTTTTGTCCTGAGCATAATGAATGGGTAGATTCTGTGCATGGAAACGCTCCTGCAAAACTGCCTTCCATAAGTTGTACCCTTTAAAACTGGGGGGTTGAGGGGTTTTTTGGGAGGACAGGATGTCAGGAACTGCCATTTCCCATTTGGGAGGTGGGATGTATCACAGTAGGCTGTGCGGCTTCCCCCCCCCCTTTGGAATGTGCTCCTTTTCCCTTGCTCTCACCTCTGCCTGTGCCTTTGCTTATCTGTAACCTTGACTGAGTCTTCTCACAGTGTTTGTTACTAATTGGGTTTTTTCCTACAGGTGCAAACTGCTTTCCTTCCTGCTTTTCTGTCTGGGAACAAACGGGCCGATGTATTTAGGTGCCCTTTTTCATGACTGTTGATTGGGAGGTTTCTTTGCTACACTGTGGTTTGAATACACTATAACTGTACCTTAACACACCTTCTTCCCCCATTACTGACTCAAGAAGTGTGAACCAGTTGATCCACCATAAAATAAAAGAAGCTCTTGTTTAAGACCCTTTTTTGTGGTTTGAAATCTCTTGGACTCTCACACCGCAATTAGTAGGGCAAACCAGTTCTGTGAATGGCTCTTTGCATAAGGCCCAATGAGATCGGCATGTACTAAAGCCAAAGGCTTATCAGACACTCAGTCACTCCTATTGGCAACAGGGTATGCTTTTGACTTGACACTTTTACAAACCTGACCGTCAAGGTATTTGTCACAGTCTTGCACTGTCTCTTTTCCCAACAATGCCAGCATTTTGTTTATAGTGCTATAACTTGCATGCCCCAGCCTGTGGTGCAACAAGTGTACACACCTGTCATGGGGGCTACTGTTTAACACAGACCTAGCCTCCACTGGCTGATTTTATAAAACATAGACATTGTTTAACAACTTACTCACTGCCAGGACCTCACCATCCTTGGTGATTTCACAGGATTTGTTAGCAAAACACACAGTGAAACCAGCTTTATCCAGAGCGTATATGCTCAGCAAATTGTTCTCTAAAGTAGGCACACAGAGAACATCTGCAAATGTAAATCTCAAAGCAGGAAAGGAAACACTCCCTTCACACAGTACTGCAGAGTTACTCCCATCGGCAAGGCTGACATGCCTCAGAAGAGACGGACATTTGTTTTGTAACAGGCTCCTGTCCTGGCAAAAGTTTTGGGATCCACCGGAGTCCAAAATCCACACACCACATACAGGTGCAACTGCCGTGACCACCAGCTTCACATTCTGGCTTGGTGCAGGTCTCTGGAACCATGCTCCTCTTCTTTTCTTTGCCTCCGGACAGCTCTTCTTCAGATGAGTTGTAGACTCACATCCGAAGCACCTCCAAACCTTCATAGCAACCTGCTGCGGCATTCCATGCTGCTTGCTATCAGCCCAGTCAGCTCCGTTGCTGCTGGCCTCTCCGGCTTCCTCCAGTCTGGACCAGTTCCAAGGGTGAGCTGAAGCAGCCTTGGGGTCTTCATATCTCTCCTCCTCCTCCAGCAATTGGCCAGTAACATATGCTAAAGAAGAAGAAGAAGAAGAAGAAGAAGAAGAGATTGGATTTATACTCCGCCCTCCACTCCCCAAGGGAGTCTCAGAGCGGCTTACAAACTCCTTTCCCTTCCCCTCCCCACAACAGACACCCTGTGAGGTAGGTGGGGCTGAGAGAGCTCTTTCCCAAGCTGTCCTTGAGGGAACAGCTGGTACAGAGCTATGGCTTGCCCAAGGTCATCCAGCCAGGTGCAAGTGGAGGAGTGGGGAATCAAACCCGGTTCTCCCAGATTAGAGTCCGCACACTTAACCACTAAAGAGAGTCTCGCAGCCTCCACAGACTCTAGTGCAGTCACAAGCATATTAAACTGCTCAGGAAGAGAGCTTAAGATGATGTAAACTCTATCTTCCTCTGCCACAGCTTTTCTCCGCTGCTCCAGCTGCTGAAAGCAGTCAGCCAGAGTGTTCAAATGAGCTCTGACTGACCCTCCTGGCTTCATCACCATCCTGTACAGTCTCTGGGTGATGACAATCAGGGAACCCGCTGCCTACCATATATACACAGCCCTCAGACTTTCCCATGCAACCTTTGCATTGGTCTTACTGGCGACGTGCAGGAGTTGGTCGTCTGCCACGCTCAGGATAATTGCAGCCAAGGCCTTTTGGTCATTCACAATATCTTGTGGCATCAAGGGATCAGGGGGAGCGTCAACATATAGCCACAAACCTTCTGTCTTGAGGTAATGCTCCATTCGCAGAGCCCACACGTTGTAATTTGAAGCAGTCAGCTTCTCCACCAACAATGCCATACTTGCCTGTGCCATGCTGCTCTCCAACTCAGCCACCTGGACTTCTTCCTCTTCCTCCTCCTCAGTGGAGCTGCCTTCTGCGGGATGGTCCAACGTAGCCACGGTCACAGCACCAACAGCAACAGCAGCCGTCCTGGCTCATCTCCTCCTGACCAACAGACCAGTCTCGCTCAGAGCCTCTAGAGTTCAGTGCAGTGCCCTGTCAGTGTTTGTGGCACTCAACAGCACCAGCAGTGGAGACTCCACAATGACCTAGCCGTGATGACCTAGCTACAGTGATCCATGCGACGGTCACCTCGAGGCTAGACTACTGTAACACTCTCTACATGGGGCTGCCTTTGGTGCAGACCCAGAAGCTGCAGCTGGTGCAGAATGCCGCGGCCAGGCTGCTGATGGGGTCTGTACTGGCGGCACTGCACTGGCTGCCTATAGCATACCGAGTCCACTTCAAAGTGCTGGTTCTCACCTATAAAGCCCTATATGGCCAGGGTCCAACATACCTTAGGGACCGCCTTTCTCCGTACGTACCCCAGAGAACACTACGGTTGGGGTCAAAACATCGACTATGTGTCCCTGGCCCCAAGGACACCAAGCTAGCCAGAACTAGGACCAGGGCGTTTTCGGTGGCGGCTCCTATCTGGTGGAACGAGCTCCCGGAGGAGATCAGGGCCCTGCGGGATCTGAAGCAGTTCCGCAGGGCCTGTAAGATGGAGCTCTTCCGCCAGGCTTTCGAATAGGAGCCGCCACCAATGATACCATCTACCACTTGACATCAGTGATGTAACCCTGGTCCTGTATGGTCCGGGCATGGGGGGAGGGTTGGACCTGCCATCAAGTCGCCATCTGAAGGGATATTTATTGAAGTTTTATATGTACTAATTGTATTTATTGTATGTTTTATTGATTTTATTGGTTTTAATGTTTGATCAGGCCTTGGGCCCATGTAAGCCGCCCTGAGCCTGTTCGCGGGGAGGGCGGGATATAAATATCAAAATAAATAAATAAATAAATAAATAAAACCAGTCAACTGCATCACACCATATACAGTGTATACAGTTTATTTACAAGTGAAGTATATTCTGACGTACACCAGCAAAGTGCTTCGCCAGACACATGTTACAGAGAGAAGAGAGTCTTGTATAGCATACATATAGATGTCCAGTGATTAATCATTGTCACTCCTCCTGGGCATGCCTATACATATCCTTGTACCGATCCACCAGCTCAGTCATATGATCCATTGCTTACTGTTACCTATCATCTAGATCTGACAGCTCCATGTGCTCACAGCTGGGAGTCTCAATATGCCAACAAAGGCTGCACACGCCTGCATTCCAAGCCATGAATTCACAGCTTGGAATGCAGGCACGCGCCCCCTGCCTCTTAAAATGCTGCAGTGCCCTGATCCACTGTGGGCTTGTGGGCACCTCTAGTGATGATTGGAGGGGCATGGCAAATGACTGATGAGACACCGCCCCTTTTTGCACCACCATGGCTATGGGCCTGCTGCAGACTCCATCTCTCCATGGCTTTTGTCCATTCTGGTCCTGTGATTGCCAGCAGAGGCTTTTTGGTGGTTAAAAAGGACCCCATCTTCCCTTTTTGATCAGGGGAAAAGTTAGTTGAATCCAACTCATAGTGCCATGCCAGCATAAGAATGCAAGATGTTGTGTCTTGCGAGGTGCCTAGAGATTGCAATGAGATTAGTGCCACTGTCTACAGTGGGAAAAACTGTAGAGCTATAGAAAATGTATAGGAAATCTTTGTGTTGTGCTAGCTCACCATTTGGCATGTTGTTTCTCTCTGCCCCCTGCCCAGGATTATATTTTTACAGAGGGTGAGTTGGTCTTCCAGCCTGGAGAGAAGCAGAAGGAGATACAAGTGCCGCTGCTGGAGCTCACTGAGATCGATGCCTTTCTTTATAACAGGCAGCAGAAACAGTTCATAGTAGATCTTATTGATCCCAAGTTTGGAGCAAAAGTTGGCAAATACCCCAAAACTGTAGTGACAATTGATGATCCAGGTGAGTCTGTCAACTTTGGCAAGAATCGTTTTGGTCTTGATCTGTCTGCAGTGTCTCTGAACACAAGACTCTGCAAAACAAGCTAACAAACTTGATGCGTTATGTGCACCATGTGACACAGTCTGTAGTTTCCGCACCTGAGTTACCAAGAGCTGTCTGGTGGACAGAGACAATCTTGAGCTCATGTTCCACCTCTCCTATGTTGCTAATAACCATCATCTGATAATACCACACAACATTTCAAGACTGGGTTGAATTTTATGACTCCCTTCCACTAAGTCTTGCTCCAGAGTGAGACAGACACTTGACCAGACACAATACTTATTTATTTATTTACTTCATTTCTACCCAGTCTTTCTTCCCAGTGGGGTACAAAGTGGCTTATATCAACCTCCTCTTCCCATTTCAACCTCACAGCAACCTGTGAGGTAAGTTAGGCTGACAATGTGCAACAGGCCTCAGGTCTCCCGGCAAGCTTCCACGGCAGAGTGGAGATTCCAACCACTGAACCCTGGTGGCATCCTTCGTCTCTCATGTACACGCATCCTTTCCATATATAAACATAGAGCATTTGTGAAAAGCACAAAATGAAAACAGTGAGCTGATTCAGTCTCAATTGCTCTTAAGGCCCATGAGTATCTTTGCTCTATATTTTATTTGTATTTATTTATTTATTATTCATATTTATATCCCGCCTTGCCAGGCAAGCTGGCTCAAGGCGACTAACAGGATTAAAATATCAAAACCCATAAATACATCAATTATAACAGCATAAGTTACTAGTAAAATCACAGATAAAACATACTGATAGTGGCAGCAGGTCAGATCACATCCCCAACGAGTGCAGCACCCAGTAAATCCCGGGCCAGGAAAGGTTCCAGTGGCCCGTCCATCAGTGGCAGCTCCTAATTGAAGGCCTGGTGGAAGAGCTCTGTTTTGCAGGCCCTGCAGAACTGTAATAGGTCCTGCAGGGCCCTGATGTCTTCCGGGAGCTCATTCCACCAGTGTGGAGCCGCCACCAAGAAGGTCCTGGCTCTGGTGATCCCCAGCTGTGCTTCTTTTGGACCAGGGAGAGTCAGGCGATGTTGTGAGCCTGACCTCAGTGCTCTCTGGGGGACATATGGGGAAAGGCGGTCCCTCAGGTAGGCAGGCCCCTGACCATATAGGGCTTTAATGGTTAGAACCAGCACCTTGAACCGGATCTGGTACACTATAGACAACCAGTGCAGGGTCCTTAGCACAGGCTGGATATGGTCTCGCACAGAGAGACCCATCAACAGCCTGGCTGCAGCATTCTGCACCAGCTGCAGCCTCCGAATCTGAGACAAGGGCAGCCCCATGTAGAGAGCGTTACAGTAGTCTAACCTCGAGGTGACCATTGCATGGATCACAGTTGTCAGGTCATTGCATTCGAGGAAGGGAACCAATTGCCTAATCAGCCATAGATGATAAAAGGCCACCTTGGCAGTGGCTGCTACCTGGGCCTCCATATTTAAGGAGGCATCCAGGAGCACTCCCAAGCTCCAAACCCTCGGTGCTGGCATCAGTGGTGCTCCCCCAAAGGTCAGTAGTGGGATCCCTACCCCCGGCCCACTCTGACTCAGGCACAGGACCTCCGTCTTTGTTGGATTCAATTTCAATCAGCTCAGCCTGAGCCAGCCTGCTACATCCTGAAGCGCCCGCTCCAGGTCATCTGGGGTGGCTTCAGACCAGCCGCCCAATAACAGATATAGCTGGGTGTCATCAGGGTACTGGTGAGAACCCAGCCTCTGGGCAATCTGGGCGAGGGGGTGCATGTAGATGTTAAATAACATCGGGGATAGCACTGCCCCTTGAGGAACCCCACATACCAGCAGGTGCCTCTGGAATGTCTGCTCCCCTAGCGCCACCCTCTGTCCCCGACCTTGGAGAAAGGAGACAAGCCACTGCAGGGCAAGCCCTTCAATTCCAGTGTCAGCGAGGCAGTGGATCCGTAACTGGTGGTCGACCGTGTCAAATGCTGCCTACAAGTCCAACAACACCAGCACCACCGTGCCGCCTCGATCCACATGCCGTCAGAGGTCATCCGTGAGGGTGACCAGTGCTGTCTCCATCCCATGGCCTGGCCGGAAGCCAGACTGAAACAGGTCTAGGACGGAAGTGTCATCCATGAAGCTCTGCAACTGAATCGCCGCTGTGTTGCCTGATGATCATGTTGCCTGATGTTCAGCCACAGCTAGGCATTTCTATTCAATGTTCTGCCCTAGTGCCAGCACTTGTAGATGAGTGAGGCAGCCATGGTAGTGTGAGTTGTGGCATTCAAACCTACAACGCTTTTGAATGCAACCAAGTGCCTATTTCTTCAGGAATGGATGCTGAAAAAGAGATGTCATTTTCTTTTCCCCTCTCTACAGAAGCTGTGTATGGTGTAGCATCAATGCCAGGCCTGGGTCAACTTCTAATGACTTCTAGAAACAGGCTTGGAGCACCACTGAATCCAAACGCGCAGGCTCTAAATTCAAGGAAGATCCGCTTCAACTGGCTACCACCTCCTGGCAAAGTCGCAGGGTACAAGGTATGGTGAGTTAGTCAGTAAGGACTTCCTAAAGATAGGAATGTTATCCTACTTAACTCACGTACTAGAGGTTGGTCCAAAATGGCTCCACAGAGGGCCAGTACAACCCTCCTGTCCACCATGTTGCTACCACTGTTTCTTGTCTCGTGGCTTGGGGTGGTGCAGTGTGATTGCCTAGCGATCTGAGGCGTAAGTGGAGATCAGAGGTAGCGATGCCTGTCCAGCAGATCCCGGTGCTCCTGGGGAGGGGAAAGTTCAGTGGTGGGTTCAGGCATGAACAGAAGGGAAGGATGCGGAGAAGCAGACGAGCTCGGCACCCTTCCAGCCTGAGACCCATCCCAAGGGTGATTGGCAGTGGGGCTAGGATTGTAAACTCCCCTCCATCATTGGTGTTGTGCAATGCCAGATCCATAAATAATAAATCCATGGTCCTCAGGGATTTCATGGCGGATCAGCAAGTGGATCTGGCTTGTGTGACCGAGACCTGGGTGCAGGAGGGGGAAACGGTAGCTCTTTCCCAGCTTGCCCCTCCCGGGTTTGCGGTCCTTCACCAATCACGGACTTGGGGGCTGGGGGGAGGGGTGGCGATGCTCATTTGAGAGGCTTACTCCCATCGCAGGAGATCACGGGCTTAGAGTGTGTTGGTCTGGTGCTGGAGGCTGGGGTGAGTGTGGCTATTTGGCTGGTGTACCGGCCGCCTAACACACCGGCCGAATGCCTGCTGGACCTGACTGAGGCTGTAACAGGCTGGGCATTGGAACACCCGCGGCTAATAGTCCTGGGTGATTTCAATGTCCATGCTGATGACGCGGCTTCGGTCCAGGCGTCGGACCTGACGTCGTCCATGACGTCGTCCATGGCGGCACTGGGACTCACCCAGTTTGTATCGACCCCCACGCACCAGGCTGGACACACGCTTGATTTGATCTTCGCGGCGGGGGTGACAGTGAACCGGATTACTGCTTTGGCAGTACCATGGTCGGACCACTATGCTCCGAGGGCTCGTCTGAACATTCCACCTCAACCCTGTTTAGGCGGTGAGCGTATTTTGGCTCGCGCTCAGAGCCAGATGGACCTTGAGCGGCTCCTGGCGGCTCTGAGGGATCCGATGCCCCCTGGCGGCTTATTGGATGAGCTGGTGGAAGACTGGCATAGCTGACTCTCCACAGCCATCGATGAGATCGCTCCCAGGCGCCCTCTGCGCTCCTGTAGTAGGCTGGCACCATGGTATACCCATGAGCTCCGGCTTATGAAACGGGAGCTTAGACGGTTAGAGAGACGGTGGTGCCGCGCTCGTGACGAAGAAACAAGAGCATCTTATAGGACGTTTATGAAAGCCTATGAGATGGCAACTAAGGCCGCCAAGAAGGTTTACTTGGCAGCTGAGGTTGCATCTGCTAGCTCACGCCCAGCGCAATTATTTAGAACGATTCGGTCTATAACAGCGTTGCTTCAGGGCAAACCAAATAGTAGGGAATTGGAGATCGGCTGTGAGGCTTTTGCGAGCTATTTTGTGGATAAAGTCTTGGTGCTCCGCTGCGACCTCCCCGCCACGATTGAGACAATAAGCGAACTCGAGGCCCCTTGCACGTTGGCGCCGGGTTTGGATTTTTTTGACCCGCTCAGCCTAGAAGAAGTTGACAGGTTGCTTTTGACTGTATGCCCAACCTCATGCATCCTGGATCCGTGCCCTTCCTGGCTCGTGAAAGTGGGCCACGAGGGATTACGAGGTGCACTGAGGGAGATTATCAATCTGTCCCTCTCGCAGGGACGATTCCCAAGTGCACTCAAGGATGCGATGGTCCGCCCTCTCTTAAAAAAACCATCTTTAGACCCGGCTGAATTGGCCAACTATCAGCCGGTGTCTAATTTGCCATATTTGGGCAAATTAATAGAGAGAGCGGTGGCGATACAGCTACAGAGCTTCCTGGATGATGCTTCGGTGTTAGATTTATGATTTTAAATTGTAAACCACTTCGGTGTTTATCTTTATGTTGTGAGCCGCCTTGAGCCAGTTCGCTGGAAAGGCGGGATAGAAATGCAATAAATAATAATAATAATAATAATAATAATAGATCCCTTCCAGTCCGGCTTTCGCCCGGGGTTCGAAACTGAGACTGTTCTGGTCGCACTGACAGATGACCTCCGGAGACACCTGGATCGGGGCGGCGTGGCGGTATTGCTGCTGCTTGACCTGTTGGCGGCGTTCGACACGGTCGATCATCGGCTGCTGACCCGTTGCCTCGCCGTCGTGGGGATACAGGGGCTTGCTTTACAGTGGCTGGCTTCCTTTCTCCAAGGTCGGGGACAGAGGGTGGCGCTTGGGGATCAGCAGTCTCGGAGGCATCCACTGGAGTGTTGGGTGCCTCAAGGGGCTGTCTTATCCCCGATGCTTTTTAACATCTATATGCGCCCCCTTGCCCAGCTGGTACGGAGGGAGGGGTTGGGATGCCATCAGTACGCTGATGACACCCAACTCTACTTGATGTTAGGCGGCCAGTCTGGCTCTGGACCGGACGATCTTGACTGGGCATTGCACGCTGTGGCTGGTTGGCTCAGGCTGAGTAGGTTGAAGCTGAACCCGGCAAAGATGGAGGTCCTGTGCCTGGGTAAGGGCGGACCTTGGTCGGGGCTCCCACTCCCGGCATTCGACGGGGCGCCATTGGTGCCTGCGCCGGTGGTGAGGAGCTTGGGAGTGCTCCTGGATTCCTCCTTAAATATGGAGGCCCAGGTAGCAGCCACTGCCAAGTTGGCCTTTTTTCATCTGAGGCTAGTGCGGCAGCTGGTTCCCTTCCTGGACCGTGCCGACCTGGCTACAGTGATCCATGCAACGGTCACCTCGAGGCTAGACTATTGCAACGCTCTCTACGTGGGGCTGCCCTTGTCGCTGATCCGGAGGCTGCAGCTGGTGCAGAATGCCGCAGCAAGGCTGCTGATGGGTCTCCGGAGACGGGAGCACATCCGGCCAGTGCTGGTGGCGCTGCACTGGTTGCCAATGTGTACCGAATCCGCTTCAAAATGCTGGTGCTTACCTTTAAAGCCATAAATGGCCTGGGTCCAACCTACCTGAGGGACCGCCTTTCCCTGTATGTACCCCAGAGAGCACTGCGGTCTGGGGCCCAACATCGGCTGACTATACCTGGCCCCAGAGAAGCCAGGCTCGCTACCATGAGGGGGAGGGCTTTCTCAGTGGCGGCCCCTATCTGGTGGAATGAGCTCCCGGAGGAGACCAGGGCCCTGCGGAATTTAGTGCAGTTCCACAGGGCCTGTAAGACGGAGCTCTTCCGCCAGGCATTTGAGTAGGGGCCGCTACTTCCACCTTCCCTCCCCCTCCCTGTTTCTTCTCCTGCAGCATGCCTATTAAAGCCTGACCGCCACGTGTACCATCTGCCATGAGTAAACAGGGGCTCCGAAGCGATTAGGATGCCGCCATCTGAATTTTTAGGACTGAGAACTGAACACCTTAGATTGTTAAATTGCATTTTAATGTTTTATATTGTTTTAATGTTTTAGTATGTTTCTGAATCCTGGAGTACCAGGTCTTGTATGCCGCTCTGAGCCTGCAATCGCAGGGAGAGCGGCTTAGAAATCAAATAAATAAATAAATAAATAAATAAAAATAAATATTGTCTTTACTGTTTTTGCAACTGGAGTCATAAACAGCAGACCCTCATCCCACAATAAACTTTGTTCCACAGGAAAACATGGAAGAATTTAAAGGTTGCTGCTGCAAAAGTTGTCATGTGATTTGACAACAGCTGCTTGAAACTTTGCCACATACAGAGTAGTTTGTTTGTCTTCATCTCTAAGTAACCAGGATGATTTTGCTTCTGGAGCGAGGAAGTCCTTTCTTTAAAGGGGAGATCAGTTCATCTCTTAGAGCTGAAAATTTGGGACAATCAAGCAAAATATGACCCACAGAGTCAATTTTACTGCTGCTGCAATTACAGAGTCGATCTGAGTATGAGATCCCATTCAATCTTCCTGACATTACAGCTGAAGGTAGGGCATTCAGGTGTGCTTGTGTACCACTGGATGCTGCTGCTTTCGTTGTGCACTGTATAATGGCTGGAAAATTCTCTTTGGCAGCACTCCCCCCCCCTTGCTTGAAGCAATACTTCCCCAAGTTTCCAGCATAAGGGTACTCTTGGAGGATAGAGAAATAGTGCCAGGGGGAGGAGCGAATTGTTGAATGCTTTATGGTGGGAAGGGCAGCTCACATTAGAATGAGGGCCTCAGAATCAGAGGAGCACACAGAGACCCATTCTGCATCTAGCATTCGCTCCACTGTTTTACCAAACCCACGCTGGAACAGAAATTCCCCCCTACATTGCATGCCACTTTCACTTTCTTTGATTGTTGGATTTAATGATAGCCTCCACCCTGCATGCCGGTTTCACTTCCTTTGATATCTCAGTTTTATGGTACTGTCTGCATAGATTTGTGGCTGTTTAATGGCCTTTCAGGGGTGACTCTGTAGTCAGTATGGCTTGGCCTGGAGTGGGTTTGGTAAAACAACGGAGCAAATGCTAGATGCAGAATGGTGGGCATTGCTCCCCAAGGTGGCATGATGGAGAATGCCTGCGTTAGCTTGCAGTGGTCAAAGGGATTATGTTTTAAATCTATCCGATTGCAGAGACAGAATGGAAACTGGCTCGACAATGACAATGGGCTGAATCCAGATCAAATTTCCCAGTAACAGAAGACACTTCCACCAGCAGAATATAACTTTCCTACTTCCCCCTTGCTATAGCCCTCTGATCTCCCCCAAAATGCTGCTTCAGGGAGGTAGGAAGCCCTCCATAATGCCATGAGGAGCAAATGAGGAATGTGCAGCAGGAAGCCGGAATTGGGAGAAATCACACCTCCCCTTCCATTTTAGATTTAGATTCTGTTTTAATCCTGTGAGTCTCAAGAGAATGAAAACAGACAAAAGTGCAAAAGTGACCAATGAACCATTAGGTAAGTTCTGCAGGGTTTGTTGCATTAGGTTTTCACCAACAAAGTTTTAATTGACCAAACAATACGAATGTCCTTTGTAAAAGCCCTGGTGTAGCAACCTAGATCTGTGGTGTATCTTTGCCATTTTATAACCATGTGGATCTTCTGAAAGGGGAGATATCCATTACATTCCATTGGGAAAATCTTGTTTTGATGGAGAACATACCTTAAATAAGGGACACTTCTAGTGAGAGTAAACTGCTCAGTGTGGCTTAAGGAAGTAGTTGACATGAAAGGGATGGCCTTTGAGCAGTTTCTCTTTGGGCTGCAGGTTAAATACTGGATCCAAGGGGACCCTGAATCGGAGGCCCACCTGCTTGATTCCAAAGTGCCTTCAGCAGAGCTCATCAACTTGTACCCCTACTGTGATTATGAAATGCAATCCTGTGCCTACACTGCTGCAGATGAAGGGCCTTACTCTGAAGTGGTTCACTGCCGCACACTTGAGGAAGGTAAGTTGTCCTGTTCCACAGTAAACAAGAAAGCTGCTTGAACAGTAACCCCCACCACTCTGCCCCAGCCAAGTATTAGCAAAGTTTTGTGTGTGTATGGCACAACTCACTGGGGCGGGGTACTGGCACCTTTGTGGGGGGGGGGGGGTCTCCCAAGTCCTGAGGGGGAGGGAATTGGTGGAAATCAGTGCAACATTATATGGGTTTTATTTTACAAAACAATCACTGAGTATGGTATCTTCAAAAATGTGCTTATTATGCTTTATCAGCTCTGTATAAATGCAGTACTTACTGCTATAGTATCTTGCATAAACTCTGCCCAACTTCATTACTTTATATAATTTGTTTTCTAGTTTACCTGGTGTTCAAAGTTTTGACATTCCAATTTTTACATTTGTTATAAGCAGATTTGTATGAGGTCTTGTTCTATAAGACTGAAGAACATCTATTCACTTTGGCTTTAGTTAGGATCCCATTAGATGTGAGAATAAGGTGTGAGATTTCTGATTAGATCCAATAAGCCAGGCCTCAGTGTAAAAGCAAAGTCCTTTTATTTTCTTAATGGTCTTTCAGGGAACACATTCATTGACAGTGATACCAGATCAATAGGACTCAAAGCAATTATACAGTTTTCAAATAGCAGATAAATGACAGGCACCAATCAGTGTAATAGGCAAAAAGCGCGAAAAACCTCAGCAGTTACTTTCCCATAGAAAAGGCGCGCAAGCTAGAAACCACTCCCCCCTCCCCCCCCGCGTGAACTCCTACTTCCCATTCCCACACAGTTAGGCACCTGGAGGAGCCCATCACAGAAACATCCCAAGGTTAACTTCACAGCACAGCAGATTAGCAGAGCTGGCGAGATGCAGGGGGAGGAGAGGGGTGTATGTGGGTAAGAGCACTCTGACGTGGGAAAGAACAGGGTACCATTCTCCCTCTGGGAATAAACAGTCAGCATGGGGGAACCGAAAACCAAAATGACAGGGAACCTGACATAAGGATGATGAGAATAAGGATAAATCAAAGTGTGTTTGATTGATGTGATACTTTAATTTCCCTTTCATCTTAAATTTTGGAGTGAAAGCCATCTTTGTTCTCCCAAGGGATCATTCTCCAAAACAAACAAACAAAACCCCTAATCAGTATAACAATCTGAATGTACATCTTTAAGTTGACTAGCACTATAACTTTCAGACACACTAGATTAATTTTTAATATATCTGTCCTGTATCGGTGGAGGAGGACATCCCTGAGTGGTTTTATAAGATCTGACTTAAAATTACTATATTGCGTTTATGTTGAGATGTTAGTATCTCATTCAGTTATTCAATGAAAGATTCCCTCCCACATCCAATTAGAGAACCTGAACTAAACACTTTCCATAGGCTTTGCCTATGTAAACAGTTTAGCAGTAGCTCCAAGATTTATCTAATAAAGGATTATTATTAACCTTTAATTCTGATAATATAAAAGAGTAAGGGGTGAGTTCAGTTCTTTGAACCTTAACCAAAAAAACAGACAGAAAACCTATACAGACTTTTATCTTTAACTGAGATGAGAAATTGTTCTCTTTATTAAGCAAGACAGAAGAAAATACACACAAATAAAAATTAACCCTACAATTACAGTGAAAATTAATGCTAAAATTGTCAAAGTTCTTAGCATTGCTTAATCATATTATAGCAAGTGATAGTTTAAAAAACAAATCAGGTTTCAGCTGTTTCTCACTGCATTTAGGGATTATCAAAAAGCCCAAGTTACACGCCCAGAAATCTCACCTAGTCTTCTTCTGAGACTTCCATCCAGAGAAATCTGATTTGCTTGTCACAGTAGTGCCTATTTATAGAAAAATATAAATCTTATCTATCTCTAAATCTGTTTTATCATAATCATGTGATTATTATTTAGATAACTGATTGGTTCTTACCTAAATATGAGATAATCAACAGAAGTGCAAGTCAATCAGCATATGCATATGAGTTACATCTGAAATAGCAAGATAAAAAAGGCAAATCTCAATTCTCAGCTTCTATTAAAAAGCAATTAATCTATTTTTTCTGTAACTGCTTTAATGAACTGACCAAGATAAAATTAACTCTGAGTAAACAGAGTTCACTGACAGTTGAAAAGCTTTCAGTTTCTAAACTCAGTAAGAAAAGGTTAATGATGTCACAGCTACTGCTACAGTTGGTTTCTCAGTTTTTCTGTGAATGAGATGAATCCAATATTCCCCATGCTTCTGAAGCATTGTTTTGCTTTTAACCTTTGTAGTTCCCAGTGAGCCTGGACGCTTGGCTTTCAACGTGGTCTCCTCCACTGTGACACAGCTGAGCTGGGCAGAGCCTGCTGAGACCAATGGACCAATCACAGCCTATGAAGTCACCTATGGACTTGTCAATGAGGACAACCGTAAGCATGGGTTCTGTTTACTGTTCTTACCATGCAGCCATCCTGAGAGCTGTGAACTGATCAACACCTTTTAAAAAACAATTATTCAATGACGAGTTTTTAGCGCACGAATGGAGAATACCATCCTCAAGTGTTGCAGTCATAGAATCTGATCCAGTACACAGCCCCTCTGTCCCTGTGACGAAGGAAATGCTTTTCCTTATTCTAGGTGGAGGTACTCTTCTAAGCTATACTGATGGGAGAGAACCTTTCTTACAGAACTAGCCATAAGAAAACCAGGCAAGTCCCTCAAACACAACAGGGTTACTTTGTACTGTGTGAGCAGTATTGTACCCTGAACATAAAATCATTATCCTTTTGCTTTAAAATACATTATGTTTTTGCTAGGAATTATGCTGTTTTCCATCTTTTGTCAAAATAGGGTTTTTTTTCTTATATTGTTTCTATGTTTTGTTAACTAAAACCATAGACTGGATATGATCTACCATATGCCTCTCTTTCTCACATACCAAACAAGGTGCTCAAAATCATTGAGTAAAGCTTGAGCTAGAGTGAAAGGTTGAAGCGCTTGGGGCTCTTTAGCTTGGAGAAATGACGGCTGAGGGGTGACATGATCGAAGTTTATAAGATTATGCATGGGACAGAGCAGGTAGAGAAAGAAGTACTTTTTTCCCTTTCTCACAATATAAGAACTCGTGGGCACTCCATGAAATTGCTGAGCAGTCAGGTTAGAACAGATAAAAGGAAGTACTTCTTCACCCAAAGAGTGATTAACACGTGGAATTCACTGCCACAGGAGGTGGTGGCGGCTACAAGCATGGATGGCTTCAAGAGGGAATTAGATAAACATATGGAGCAGAGGTCTATCAGTGGCTATTAGCCACATAGGATAGATAGGAACTCTCAGTCTGGGGCAAGTGATGCTCTGTATTCTTGGTGCTTGAGGGAGGGGGCAACAGTGGGAGGGCTTCTAGTGTCCTGGCCCCACTGCTGGACCTCCTGAGGGCACCTGGTGTTTTTGGCCACTGTGTGACAGAGTGTTGGACTGGATCACTGGCCTGATCCAACATTGGCTTCTCTTATGTTCTTAAGTTAGTGGATTATATTCATTAATAGAAGAACACAAGATAACACTTATTTCAAAAGTAGTATTTTAAAAATAAAAATATGCCTTTAAAATGGACAATTATTACATCTGTAGAATTGATGCCTTTAGTGCAGTTACCTGATTGGGATGGCATAGGTTAGAATTATAAATAATAAAACCAACTCAAGATGCAACAAACAGCATTCACAATAAAATATTATTTTATTTGCAAAGATCTTGTGCTCATTCCAGAAAAAACCAGATGGAAAAGGGCACTTTGCACAGCTAATATGGTGCATAGTGCAAATGTGTATGAACCTAAGACGCTAATGACGCAATATGAGAAGATAAACAGGCTAATCACTCTGCATTGCCATTGTCTGAATTTCCAGAAGTAAAATCCTATGCACAAATGAACCACCAGATCCACTTTGCCAATCCACATAGAATTATTTTGTTACATGCATACACTGAGATTGTGTGTGGGTTTGGAGGGCAAAGCAATGGAACTGCTGTTTTCCACACACAGTTGAAAGGGAGTGGCCTGTGAGAATCAGCTGTTCAATTCACATAACGTCTCTACTGGGTATGGGTGACTGCTATTGAACTGGGACAAGGGAATAATATTCTAGATTACTTACATGGTTATAATGGGGTAGTGAGGGAACTAGTGGAAGAGAATCTTGAGTAGCTCATCAGCACATTATTATATGAATATCTCCCTAAGTTTTGAATATTGCCCCAAATATAACTACTTCATATTAATGGGGTCTGCATAGATCTGGGGTGTCACTGGAGAAGCATTTTGGGGTTTCTTTAATGAGAGCTACTTCTGAGTAGTGAACAATAACCCAAGATACTCCTCCCCCCCCAGCATATCACCAACTTTTGTTATCTCCTACGAACAGAACAGGGACTAGGAAGAGCATGAGAAATTAAGCTATCAGCTAGATAGCACAGAGAAAATGCTATGAAAGAATTTTTTAAACAAAGCCTAGAGCAGAACTTTTCATTATCATTTCCTGGGTCTTTTAAGGGTTTCATGGGCTATGAGAGAGCCAGTCTGGTGTAGTGGTTAAGTGCACAGACTCTAATCTGGGAGAACTGGGTTTGATTCCCCACTCCTCCACTTGCACCTGGCTGGATGACCTTGGGCAAGCCATAGCTCTGTACCAGCTGTTCCCTCAAGGACAGCTTGGGAAAGAGCTCTCTCAGCCCCACCTACCTCACAGGGTGTCTGTTGTGGGGAGGGGAAGGGAAAGGAGACTGTAAGACGCTCTGAGACTCCCTTGGGGAGTGGAGGGCGGGGTATAAATCCAATCTCTTCTTCTTCTTCTTCTGATGAACTACAGGTAGTTCACAGTCTGCTTGTTGGAAACCACTTTTCAGTCTTCAGTTAATCAGAAGCTGGTTAACTTAAATGCAAATTCACCATTACAAATGGAAAGGTATTACATACAAATTTGCTTGCAGGACCTACTGGGCCAGTAAAAAGAGTTCTGGTGGAGGACCCCAAGAAGAGGATGGTTCTAATTGAAAACTTACGGGAATCACAGCCCTATCGTTACACAGTGAAGGCCAAGAATGGAGCTGGTTGGGGTCCTGAGAGAGAAGCTACTATTAACTTGGCCACACAGCCCAAGCGCCCCATGTCCAGTGAGTTACCATCATAGCTGCCTGCAATAAACATGCAATTGATTTGTTGCATATACTCAAGATGTCTTCCTTTGAATTTGGATGTTTTACCAGATCCACTATATTTTGTACCTGGGGAAAATATAATTCTTCCCTCATTTGGCCCATTCATTCATTGTTACTGGAACAGACAACTGTTGCTTATCTGTGATGTAATTCCTAACAAGTTTCACAAGTTTCTGCAATGCTTTAACCATTTTATTGTTTTTAATGTTAAAAACACATTTTATGATCTTAGTAGTTATGTCCACTCCTACTTTATTTAAAAAATGAAACAGTTGCACCTTTGGTCCAAAATCACTAAAGGCACTGGTTCAAGGCGTGTGCTGATATTATATAAAAAATAAAATATGCTTTAGGGCTCTATTGCATTTGAACATGCAACAAGGCCCTAATGGTGCTTTTCTTCTCCTTCCAGTTCCCATCATCCCTGATGTGCCAATAATTGATGCTGAAGGGGGAGAGGACTATGACAGCTACCTGATGTACAGCACAGATGTACTACGTTCACCAGCTGGCAGCAAACATCCCAGCGTCTCTGACGATTCTGGTATAATGCACTGCTGCAATTGACAAAAATGGAGGGGGAGGGTCTTTTTGACGTTTTTATGGTTGAACCTTCTTAGATGTACTTCTTTAAGAAATGAAGTTGGCAGTGTGTACACAGAAAAGCCAGTCAAATTTGTAGGGATTTACAGAGCAGTTTTCTAGCCACATTGCAAATGGAACTAGGCTTTTTTTTCTTATTTTGAGACGAAGAAAAACTTTTAAAGCTTCTCTAGTATCTGACACCTTCTGCCTCTAATTCATTTGGATTCTCACCTAAGGAACAGGGTAAACTCAGCATCCACTCAGAAGCCCTGTTAAAAGCTGTGTACATATGTTGCAGTTTCCATGCTCTGTACTTGGTGAAAAGTGCTGTGAAGTCACAGCTGACTTATGGTGATCCTGTAGGGTTTTCAAGGCAAGAAACTAACAGAGGTGATTTGCCGTTGCCTGCATCTGTGTAGCAACCCTGGGATTTATCGGTGGTCTCCCATCCAAGTACTAACGTGGGCCAACCCTGCTTAGCTTTCTACATCTAACAAGACTGGGCCATCCATAGCCCTATGCTAACTCAAGTGAATTATCTGCTGCTGTGCGGTTTAGTAAAGTGCACAATACTGATGAATCCCAGCACCTTGCAATGTCCAAGCATTAGGCCAAATAAAGATTCTTGCTATATGAACAAACAAAGACCTTTGAACCAGTAAGCATTTTGCTTTACCAGTTGGCCATGGGCTGGGTCTTTCTTCAATATCCTTTAGAGATGCACCATGGACAGATTCCAGATAATTGGCTCCAGGTATGAAGGATGGTCTCATCATGGCAGGACTATCTTTAAATAACGAAGTTATATTGTAGGTGGTAAGGAGCTCTGACATAAGAGCTAGGGTTGAGGTTCTGAGTATGCTAAAACTTACTATTTACTCTTCATATTTATTTGTTTATTTACATTATTTATAGTTCACCTTTCTCACAGAGACTCAAGGCGGATTACACATAGTGAATCAGTACAATTGACAAAATGGGGCATTCGGTAACCAGTGCATTAAGATTTTAGAAGTCTGGAACCACCAGAAAGAAGTGAAGCATAGCAGTAGTAGATGACAGACAGACAGACAAATAGAGAGCTATTTTTGGGCAGGAATGCACAGGAATGGAGTTCTGGCTGGCTCCTGACTTGGCCATGTCTACAACCAAAACCTCTGGCATGTGTGGCTACAGAGCACGCTGCCCTTCTCACGTTACACACAAGAGGGAAAGGCGGCATGTTAAAATGCCCTCTTTCCCTCTAGGGAGTCCCTGGGGATTTCCTTGTCAATTTCACTCCCCCCCAGTCAGCTGAGAGTGAAATTGACAGGGAAAAGCCTCTCTCTGCCTTCCCTACTCTAGCTGACATGTCGCAGCTGGAAAAGGGCAGGCAGGGAACCCAGGCATGCTGAAAATGCCTTTCTTTCCCTTTCCGATCTTAATTATGCCCCCCTGCACTTCCCCTGCAATAGCAGAGAGGCTCAGGGAAGAAAGGGGCATGTGTGCATGCCTGCTTCTTCCCCAGCCTGTCCACCTTGGCGGGCAGGCTGGGGAAAGAGGGCAGGCATGCAGACATGCCTGGGTCCCCCTCCTGATCTTCTTCAGGTACAAGAAGATCAGGAGGGGAACCCAGGCTGGTTGAAAATTCCTTAATTTTCTCCCCGATCTGGGGGAGGGAGAGAAAAGCTCATGCCCCCCTGCACTTCCCCAAGTATCTCCGCAAAAGTGGAGAGGCACTTCAGCAGCATCTTTCCCCCACCCGTCTGGGGGGGGGTTAGGAGACTAGAAAGGTGATGCTGAAGTGGGGCAGAGAAGCTCATGGGGGAGGGGGAAGAGGCAAGCTTTCATGACTGCCCTGTGCTTTCCAAGCCCTAATATGCTAATGAGCTGTGCTGTCAGGGGTGTGGCCTAATATGCTAATGAGTTCCTGCTGGACTTTTTCTACAAAAAAGCCCTATCTATCTATCTATCTATCTATCTATCTATCTATCTATCTATCTATCTATCTATCTCTCTATCTCTCTATCTCTCTATCTATCTCTGTCTGTCTGTCTGTCTGTCTGCCTGCCTGCCTGCCTGCCTGTCTATCTATCTATCTATCTATCTATCATCTATCTATCATCTATCAGTAGTATTAACATTCCACATTAAGCAGTACAAAAATTACATAATAGGATCCTACTTAACCACAAGCTAGATGCAGCAGTGTAGACCACAGTCTCAATCATTTATCCAAGCAAATTTCTAAAACCATTTTCTATAGTGCAGCCCTATTACCTGTGCAGAAAAGCCCTCTTGAACAGTTCAGTTTTGCATAGTTTGCAGAAAGCCAGGAGAGTGGGACCTTGTCTTACCTCCTCAGGCAAACTGTTCCACAAGGTGGGAACCACAATGGAGGAAGCATGTGTTCTGGCAGTTTTTGCCCATTTGCCCTTTGGCACCTGCAGAAGCCCCTGCTGGTATGAATGAAGTTGCTGTGGCGGAGTATAGGGACAGAGGTGGCCCTGCAAATAAGGGGAGGGTCAAGGCCGTGAAGGCCTCTGTATGTGATAGCCAATACTTTAAAATGAGCTCTGTAACAACTGACCAGCCAATGGAGCATCGGCAGAATGGAAGTAATATGCCATGAACAGCATGGGGGACAAGTTTTGAGTTGCAGCAAGGGCGGGGAGGGAGAGTGAGAAAGTCATGTTCCACAGACAGAAATCCTGTCTGCAGAAATGCTCCATTGGACCCAACCCATTGACTACAAATGTGCTACTAGCAGAAAGAAATATTGATTAAGTTGCCAATACATTGAGGAGTGTAGCCAGGAAACCTGGGATGCTCAAAGGGATGCTCATCGTGTCTCCTGCTACAGAAGGAGGCTAAAAGTTAGAATTACCTGGGTTGCCAGGTCTTACCTTCATCCTGGCGGGGGGCTCCAGGTCAGCTCCGGCACTGTTCTGGTGTGCATGCAGAGCGTGCACACCACAATGACATCATCTGGTAGTGATGTCATCATGCTGGGCATGTTGTTCAGGGGATGCTCTAGTATTCGGGTAAAAACTCTATGATCACCATAGAGTCACCATAGAATGCTAGAGTGTCCCCTGAACAACATGCCTGGCACGATGACATCACCTCCAGGTGATGTCATCATGCTGGGCACATCGAGTGCACCAGGACTCTTGGAGGTGGGGTTCCCCCACCGGCCTGCTGGTCGGCAGCCAACTGGGGGCTCTGAAACCGGGGGTTGGCAGCCCTACATGAACCTATGTAACCTGGAAGAAACGGTCTTCCTTACCTCATAAATGTGATTCTGGTTAGACTCAAGACTCAGCAATGGAACCTTTCTCCCAAACCTCACTAAAAGAAATGATACAATATTCTAAATGCTAGACACATGTGGCAATGTGGGAACAAGTGGCAATTGTTTGAATTGTACAATAATAGTCATCAGATTGCCCTACCAATTAAGAATTATTGACATAGTCCACAGCCCACTGAAAATGTAGGTGTGTAGAACCAATTCACTTAAGGATGCCTTTTTGCTAGCCATAGCAGGAATCATAAACATGTTCCATAACAGGACATGAGCCAGAAAGCTATAGCCCGTTTATGATTTTTGCACATAATTTTTAATAAGCTTGCTTGAATATGGTTGTCAGAGTACATACCAGGTGGCCATGCTGTACCAAAGTTCCATATTTCAGCAGTATGTCCAATGAATAGAATTCCAGCAGTGGAAATTTTCCATTTGATTCTTTGTGAACATCTGGTGTTTATATATGCCAGTTGAAGTTTTTTATTTATAGCTGTCACTTCAAATAATGTGGCAAAATTCACAATAGGAGATAGTCATCCCATTTTACAATCTGTTTTGGACTAAGCGCATGACCTCTGTTGCAGCCAAGGAGCATTCCCCATCCTGACATAAGTGTATAATCAGAAGAAGAGTAGGTTTTTATACCCCGCTTTTCTCTATCTTTAGGCGTCTCAAAGTGGCTTTTTTAAAATTAGATTTTTGTTCTACCCTTTCTTGAAGGTTCACATTCCATTCCTCTCCCCACAACAGGCACCTTGTGAGGCAGGTGGGGCTGAGAGAGTTCTGAGAGAACTGTGACTGGCCCAAGGTCACCCAGCAGGCTTCATGTGCAGGAGTGGGGAATCAGGCATGATTCCCCAGATTAGAGTCCAATGCTCTTAACCACATCACCCTGGCTCAACAGCCAGTTCACTCATGGATTTTGACAGATGATGGATTTTGACAAAGAATGGTTCTGGGCCTCATCCCTGACTTGCTGCCACCTACTCTCTTCTGGAAGCCCAAAGTCCAGATATATCAGGGAAGAAGTAGGACTGTAGTCATTCATCGTTTTGTGTGTTTAGAGGCCATCTTTTTCTACATATTCTAGGGGCTGAGTCCTAGTACTGAAACCCTAGGAAGATGCTAAGCCACACATGGTGGCCATATTGTACTAGTTATGTTATCATTTTATTCTGGAATTGTTAACCTTAAAATGGAACAAGCATGCCTCATCTCACCCAAATCATGAAGTGGCTAAGATAAAGATTTGGGTTTTTTTGTTCTTGTGCTTGCCTTCTGGATTCCATCTACAGCAGATGTTGCCATTTTAAACTTGGTTAGCCACTGATAGCCACAAGTTGCAAAAACCTGAAACAGGTGACTTTTGTGCTCTCTTTGAGCTAACCGAGTGTTTATATTTTGACAGAACCTTTTAAGGCACCTCCATGTGCTAAAAAAAAGTTTGTTCATGGAACCAACTTAGTGAATACATATTATGGAAATCCTGAAGAAAAGACTAACATAAAATACATATGCAAACTCTATGGCATGTGAAGACCTCTCTCAACTAAGTTAAGAGATCAGCATTTTTTGGTTTTGGGGGGAGGGTTTATTTTCTCAGAAAAAAAGGTGGGGTATGAAAGGGGAAAAGGGGTAGGGGAAAATATAATTCATCAGGTTTGTCAAATACTATGAGTTGTTACGTACAACAAGTAAGATCACATGTATTACCAAATATATTACATATTTCAAATAGAGAAGCAGACATTAAAACATCAATATTACAGAATTTTGGGATAGGTTCACTCTTTTTTTTTGTAAATAAATTTTTATTATTTTCAAACATTTTAACATATTTTTCTTATACAAACTCTTTTTCCATATTATATCCACTTTTTCATTCTATTGTATAATCTTATTATCATCTTGTATTGGTGGTTTCCCACCACATCTGAAGCATATCACATTTTCAGCTTTAACCATTCTTTAAATGCATATATATGTTTTTACATTTCTGGTAACGACTTAATCAACTTTAAAATAGTTATACATTATATAAATTCTATTTTCTTACACAATTCTAAAAATATCCTCCTTATCTAACTACCATTTATACATTCATACATTTCTATTTCTTTTTGCTATTATATCCACGTATAAATGTAATTTTTCATGTCCCAATATTTTTCAACATATTCTTTCAAATCTTTCCAATCCTCCAAAAAAGTCTCTGAGTACAGATTATTCAATTTTCTCGTCCATTTATCCATTTCAGCCATATACAACAATTTTTTCAACCATTCCCACACCTCTGATATTTTTTCATTTTTCCAATTTTGCACATACGCCATTCTTGCCGTTGTAATCATATACCATATTAATGTCCTTTTTTTTACATTTATCTCTTCAAGTTTAAGTCCAAGCAATAACATTTCAGGCAATTTCTTAAATGTACATTTCAAAAAATTTTCCATTTCTGTATGTATTATAGACCAATAAGTCTTTGCTTTATCACATGTCCACCACATATGGTAAAAAGAACCTTCTTTCTTTTTACATTTCCAACATTTATTTGACATATTTTGATTAATGTTTGCAATTTTTTTTGGTGTCATATACCATCTGTACATCATTTTAAAACAATTTTCTTTTAAATTATAACATGTAGAAATACTCATAGCATTTTTCCATAAGAATTCCCAAGATGACATTTCAATATCCTTATTAAAATTTATCGCCCATTTTACCATTTGTTCTTTCACCATTTCATCTGCATTAAACCATTTTAGCAAAATTTTATACATTTTGGAAATCATTTTTTTCCCACCTTCCTCCCAAATTTGTTCAATTTTATTATTTTTTTCTCTAAAACCAGATTTTTTATCACTTTTAAAAATGTCATACAATTGTCTATACCTCAACCACCCATAGTCAAAGTCTATCAGATGTTGTTCCTTCAGTACAAAATCTTTGCCGTGTCTTGTAAGTCTCTATATTTCAGCCAGTCCTGTCCTTTATAATATGATGATGGATTTAACACTTCTGCTGGTACTATCCACATAGGTATTTCTTCTGGGAAAAAGTTCTTGTATCTTGTCCATGTATCCATTAATGTCTGTCTCAAATAATGATGTTTAAACATATTGTCCATTTTTGTTTTGCCATAATACAAATATGCGTGCCAACCAAACCTGCAGTCATGACCTTCTAAGGCCAATAGTTTTCTGTCTTGCAACATAGCCCATATCCCTGTCCAGGTCAGACATACTGCATCATGATATAACCTTAAGTTTGGTAACTGAAAACCACCTCTTTCTTTGGCGTCACACATTATTTTCATCTTAATCCTTGGTTTTTTCCCTCCCCACACAAACTTAGACAATTCTTTCTGCCAGCATTTAAATGCCTTTACATCTTTCACAATTGGAATAGTCTGGAATAAAAACATTAATCGTGGTAACACATTCATCTTAACCGTAGCAATCCTACCCAACAATGATAAATTTAATACATTCCACTTTTTAATATCATGCATAATTTGCTGCCATAGTTTTTCATAATTATTTTTATAAAGATCAATATTTTTCATTGTTAACTCCACACCTAAGTATTTTGTCTTTTTCACCACCTCACATTTTATAAGTTCTTGTAATTCAACCTGCTTTTTGTTTGACATATTTTTACATCACTTTAGATTATTCTTATTTATATAAAAACCGGCCAAGTCACCAAACTCTTTTACTCTCTGTAACAAATATGGTAATGTAGTCATAGGGTCTTCTGCTATAAACATCACATCATCTGCAAAGGCTCTATATTTAAAAGAAAAACCCTTTAATGTTAAGCCTTTAATTTCTTTATCTTCTTTCAAATTTAACAATAAAACTTCCAAGATCCAAATAAATAATAGCGGCGAAAGTGGGCATCCTTGTCGTGTTCCTTTTTCAATCTTGAAGTAATCCGTCTTTTCAGTATTAATTATAAGAGAGGATTTCTGTTCTTTATATATTGATTTAATGAGGTTTAGCATATAGTCTCCAATCTCAAGTTGTTCCAAAACCTCAAACATAAAATCCCAATTTAAATTGTCAAACGCTTTTTCCGCATCTAAGAAAAAAAAAACCACTTCCCTTTCTGGATGCTTGTCGTAGTACTCTATTGCATCTATCACTACTCTTAGGTTGTCCCTTATTTGACGATTAGGTAAAAACCCTGCTTGCTCTATTTGTATGGTCTCTTTAAGGTGTTCTTTTAACCTTTCTGCTATAATCTTAGCAAAAATTTTGTAATCGTTATTTAACAAAGAAATCGGTCTATAATTCTTAACATTGGTTAACTCTTGACCTTCTTTCGGGATAAGTGAAATAGTAACTTCTTTCCAAGTTTCTGGGACCTCACCTGTGACTCCTATATCATTCATTAATACTAGTAAGACTGGTGAGATCGACTCCTGTAATGATTTATAAAACTTCACTGTAAATCCATCCGGTCCCGGCACTTTCCCTAATCTTGCATCATTTATTGCATTTTTGATTTCTTGTATTGATATAGGATTATTAAATAATTCTTTAATTTTCTCTGTTGGTTTTGGAAGTTTTAATGTTTGTAAATATTCTTTAATCCCTCTTCTGTCTTTTTTTTCCTTCTGGAAAAGTTTTGCGTAGTATTTAAAAAACTCTCTCATTATTCCTTTATTATCTATTATCTCAATATCGTCCCGTATCACTTTTGTGATAAATTTATTTTCACGTTTTTTCTTTAATTGCCATGCCAGATACTATCCAGGTTTATTTGCGCCTTCAAATGCTTTTTGTTGAAGTTTTTTCAAGTTCCAGTAAGTCTCTTGGTTCAAAATAGCTTTTATTTGGTCTTGTAACATCCAAATCTTCTTTTGCAATTTCTTTTTCCCCGGTCTTTTCTTCAGTTCCTTTTCTTTTGCTTTAATGGCTTGTATAATATTATCATATTGTTCTCTTTTCTTTTTGTTTTCTTTAGTGTTTAGTGATATCAATAGTCCTCTCATCACTGCTTTGTATGCATCCCATACAATTTGGAGTTTTGTCTCTTTTTGCATATTCGCTTGAAAATATAAATCTGTCTCTTCTTGTAGTTTTTTAACTATCTCTTGGTTGTCTAGTAGGTCCTCATTTAATCTCCATCTCCCTTTTCTTCTTCCATGCCCAGAAGTCCATATACAAGGATTGTGGTCTGAAATTATTTTGGGTAGAATTTCTGTTTTTTTTGTCATCAATGTTAAATTAGTTGTCATCCAAATCATATCAATTCTTGAATGTGAATCATGTCTGTTAGAGTAAAAAGTAAAGTCCTTTCCTTGAGGATTAGCCTTCCTCCAAACATCTTCCAGCTGCTCTTGTTTTATCAATTAAAAAAAAGTTTTTGGAAGTTTCCCCAATGCTTCGTCTTTACTCTTAGAACACCTGTCTATTTTATTATTCACAGTTCCATTAAAGTCCCCCAACATCATAATTTGTTCATAGTTTACGTTGTCAAATTCCGCTTGTAGTTCTTTAAAAAAAATTTCTTTAGCTCCATTGGGGGCATAAATATTCACAATTAAAGTTTTCGTTCCTTGTACAGAAATTTCAATAGCTAAGTATCTTCCTTTTTTATCTTTAAATATTTCTTTGTGTTCCAGTTCTCTTTTAACATATGTTACAACACCATTTTTTTTGTTGCCTGCCAATGAAAAAAATTCTTCCCCTAATTTCTTCCTAATTACATATTTATAGTCTTGTTTCTTGAGATGTGCCTCTTGTATACAAATCACATTACATTTTTGTTTTTCTAGCCAATGTCCTACCATTCTACGTTTTTGGGGTGAATTAAGTCCATTTACATTCCATGAAAGTACTTTGTACTCCATCATGTTGTAGCCTTAAATATCTCCAAACTCTTCCTTATTTTCTCCAAAAAATGCATACATCTCTCCTGAATTTTTAATCACCACTCTGGTACTGCCATAGTAAAAACTTAGTCCTTGTGGAATTTCCCAACGGAATCTAATTTTTTTCTCTTTTAGCTTGTCAATCAGGTGCTTGAATTTTTTCCTGTCTTGAAGTATTGCTCTAGGCAGCTCTTTCATTACAATTATTTTCTTTCCAGCCATTTCAAAGGTATCTGTGAAACACTTCTTATAAATTTGTTCTTTTGTTCTCTTCATGGTAAATTGGACTACTACATCTCTTGGTATATTTTTATCTCTTGCGTATGCTGAATTAACTCTGTAAACAAGATCCATATGTTCTTTAACAATTTCCTCATCTTCTTGTAAAAATTCTGCTAATGCCTCTTGCATTTTTGTAAAAATGTCTTCACCTAAGCTTTCCTCAATCCCTCTAAATCTCAGATGGTTTTGCATGTCTCTGTAGTACATCATCTTTTCCATTCTATCATTGTCTTTTGTTACTTTTTGTGCATTCTCTTCCAGCTCTTTTACTTTAGTCTCTATATCTTGTGTTCTGGTAGTTAAACTTTGCAGTTCAGTTTTTATATCTGTAAAGTTTTTATCTACTTGTGCAGCCATACCATTTATTTTAGTATTTACTTCTCCAATTGCGTTTAACATTTTAGCATTTACCTCCCCTATTGCGTCTAGCATTTTTTTCCATTGTTTCCATAACAGCTAATAATTCTTTCTCTTTCTTTGCTGCCATTGTAGGGGAGGACCATGTAGCTGCTCTTGATCTCAAGCCTCGGTCCGTCTTGTCACTTTAAAAAAGATCGATTTTCTCTTGTTCTCCAAATTAAACACCAGTTATTAAGTTCAAAAGAGCTGGTCTTGCCAAGTCCAACAACACTAATTTCAGCCTTCTATGTTGTGTAGTTTTTGAGATATTAATATTTAAAAAATTTATAAATCCAAAATGGCGGGTGCGAGTTTTCTATGGTTGCAATGTTTTACCTTTGCTTCTGGCTTGCCGTAGTCTCCTTCTGTTCCTTCTCTTGTTTTCCAGCTTGTCTGCTCTCTGAACGTCACTTTCTGTTGTAGTCCAATGTAGTCCGTTGTAGTTCTTACAGTCCAATCTCACTGCTCTGTCCCTTCTTCTTTTCTCCTCTTGTCTGCTCCTGAAGTCGTCACTTCCTGTTGTAATCCTCACAGCCTTGTCTCGCGATACTTGGGCTCCCTCCTCCCAACTCTTCTTAACCGCAGGAATGTTAAACAACGTGTTTTTTAAGCATTTTAAGTCCAAATTTGGCTTTTTAACGTTCCAAAACTGCACTCAGCCAACTCTCCGTGCTTTACAGCATCACCAGCTTTACTTCTCGCTTTTCAAAACGCAGCAATGGTAAGGCAAAAGGTTTTTTTTCGTTACCTTTTGTTGCTACTTTGCTTCAGATGTGGTCTCAGCGTTTAAACTTTTTCTTCTTAGTTAAGAAATCGGGGGGATGGTGATTTTATGCTGAATAAATCAGCCCGGCTCGGCTCCTTAGAGATGCTTGCAGAAATCTTCGGGCGAGGTGCTCAACGTGTTGTAAAAGTCTTCTCCGAGACTCCTCCTTCACCGAGCTCACTCTTACCTGGATTATATTGCTTGCTAGTCCTCACACTGCCTGTGTGAGGTTGCGTCGGGTGATTTCTCCACCCGAGCTGTCAATAAGAGCCTCCGTCCGCTTTGCAGTCTCACAAAGCATGTCAGACCGCCATTTCCTCCGACCGGAAACCATCGGGATAGGTTCACTCTTTAAAGAATGAACAAGAACTTTCCTAAGGTTAGCAATAATCTATTAATGATAAAGGAAATTACATCTTTAACAACTAAATGAGCTTCTATGCTAAAATTAATATTAAAACCTTAATATCATCTTTATTGTTTATCTAAATCTAAATTTGATTCTTACTAATTATATAATTACTAGTGAAATAGAGAATCAATTATTGGAACTATAATCAATATCTTCATCACCTTTAATATGATGTTCAGGTTATTCCAGAACTTAATAAGAGATCAGTGTGTTGATATCACAATTTTCATTTTTGTTCCTGCCCAAAAAGTTTTCAAGGAACTATTTCAAGTATTACAACCATCATAAACATTATTAAAGTGTGCTTATTTTTAAACTTTAGTATGGTTCAAGGATAGTTGGCTGCTACCTGAGGCAGCCACTCCAACTACTAAGGAAGGCGTTACATGAAAGACAATTTACCAGTACTGTCTTCAATCTGGCTGGCTCTGCCGTATATGAACTTTCATGACAGTTTTCAGTTTTTATATCCTTTAACAGTGCCCAGACCCTGAAAATGGTCCTTTTATACCAGTGCTTTCAGCTAGCATAATAAGCTTTTGATTTTTTTAAAAAGAATAGGCAAATGCTCCTGTACAGCAATGCATTTATAAAATATTTGTGAGTAAATGACACCCAAGTTCTGGTTTGGTATAAAGTTCAGTTACCCTGTATTTTGCCACTGCCAGTTTGATTACTGTACTGACTGAAGTTCTGGAGTTCTTAAGGCTTAAAATGCAGACAGACCAGAAAGCCAGTAGTTAGAACTTTAACCAGGAGTAAGGCCCACTGAGGGACGAAATACAATGGGCTCTAGAAGGAAGCTCCAGGTGAGTGTCCCAGCTGTGGCTGGTGGGGTGGCAGAGGGAAGGGGGAAATAGAGGGAGGCAAGCCCTGTTTATTTCCTCCTGCTTAGCTATAAGGCAGGGCTGTCCTGAGTCCTTTTGCTGCCCCAAGTGGGTATTATGGGAGGACAGCCTCATGGTAGAAGAAGAAGAAGAGATTGGATTTATACCCCGCCCTCCACTCCCCAAGGGAGTCTCAGAGCGGCTTACAAACTCCTTTTCCCTTCCCCTCCCCACAACAGACACCCTGTGAGGTAGGTGGGGCTGAGAGAGCGCTTTCCCAAGCTGTCCTTGAGGGAACAGCTGGTACAGAGCTATGGCTTGCCCAAGGTCATCCAGCCAGGTGCAAGTGGAGGAGTGGGGAATCAAACCCGGTTCTCCCAGATTAGAGTCTGCACTTAACCACTACACCAAACTGGTAACTGGTATGGTTCCCTCCACCCCTGACTTATGTTGATTTGGGGTTATGCAGTGGCAGTTAAGGCCTCCTCCTCCTATGCCATGTCTTCTGGGTTCCAAGGGTCTGGAAAGCGGTTCCATAGCCAGTTATAGGGTTGCCAACTCTGGGTGGGGAAATACCTGTAGATTTGCAGGATAGAGCCTGGGGAGGGCAGAGCTTGGGGTGCAGAGGGACTTCAGCAGGGTATAATTTTATTTATTTATTTCTTGGGATTTGTATCCTACCCTCCCCGCCATACAGGGAGCAGTCCACTGCCCAAAGCAGCTATTGTCTCCAGGAGAACCAATCTTGGTCATCTGGAGATCAGTTGTAATAGCTGGGAAATTTTCTGTAGGGGAAATGATGTGCTATGGCTGGGGAACACAGTGATTTCTGGGAGATGTCCAAGCACCACAGGGAGATTGGCAACTCCAGTGACCATTTAAGGGAAGATTGGGAGATGTATTTTACCTCAGGACCCATTCAATGACTCCCAACAGCAACAGCAAACTGTTTAGAATGTTAGAGGCAAAGGCCAGTCAGGCCGCATATGCAAACGAACTCTGTGTTCCAACTGGCTATGGGGAGGGGGAGAACAGCAAACTGTTTAGAATGTTGGAGGCAGGACTCAGGCAACGCAGCCAGTGGATAGGGACAGCTTCTGAGTGACACATCATGGAGCCAACTGATTTAGGAACATGTGGAATGTTCAGAAAGTGCTACCCCACTACTCAATTATATATAAGAAGAGATGGGTACATCTTTCTACAGGAGTAACTACTCACAGCTGGCATCCTCGCATTGAAATCCTATGCACATGTGCTTGGGAGTAAGTTCCATTAAACTTGTTGGGACTTACTTCTGATGGGAAAACATGCAAAAAAATGTCTGAGGCAAAGAAATAAATCAACACATGATAGCAACTAAGGTTTGATAGTGTGCTTGGAGCCAATGGGAAAGTTTGAGTAATTAATTCCAGTTCCCAATTTGCTTTGCTTTGTTGTATTGGTCAGGAACAGGCCACATCCATGGAGGAGGTGAGTACTGTTGCTAATATCTGTGGCCTCCAAAATGCCAGGAGGTCTAAAGGTCTGCTGCCAGCTTGCAGGTGGCGGATTGCCTACTTTGTGCCCCTTATCATACCCTCACCACCCTTCACACTTTGCCAACACAAGTGCTTGTTCCAAAAGGCTCTCGATGGAAACATGTGCAGCTACTGGGGGAGGAGCTGGACCTTCGTCACGTCGCCTGGAGGCTCCCAGCAGAATTGATTCCTCATCACTCGGACAGCAGCTGCTTTTCCTCGGATACAGAGGGTCTCCTCCATGAGGGTAGCACCCACTCTGAGCTAGTGGACAGTGACGCAGCCAGCAGCAGTCTTCCAAGAAGTGTGACTCCCCGGCCCCAACCAGGTGAAGGACGATTGCCTCCCCAGTAACTGTCATGCCTCTCGTCCTCCTCCTCCAAGGGCCTGAGATCAGATTTTAGCCCATTTAGCACTCCTAGGTTTTAGCCCATTTAGCATTCCCATAGGTGTAGACTGATGTTGGCATGAAATATTTGGCCATCTGGTAGAATCTGTTTGCAATATTTTGTTGTGATCAATTTTTGTATATTTAATGAAGCACCAAGGTAATCACTTACTTCAGGCATGGATCAGGAGACTGCTAAAAGGCTGCATCTGCAAAATACGTGGTTCAGTTTACAACAAAGAAAAAGCAAATAAAGTTTAAAACGTAAATGAAAAGTGCATCCTCTATAGCCATCCAGTGGAAGATATACTGGAAATCAGCATTAGCAATGGTAGAGAGTCCTAAAATGTAAGAATGCCTTCCTCAACCAGACCAAGATTAATATAACCCTGCTTTCTGCTTCCAGTAGCATACTGCAAGGCATGTGAATGTGATGGCTATCCCCATTCTCCCCCCCCCCCCAAACGCTGGCTTTCCAGAGATATAATGCTCTGCATATGGAAGCTCTGTTTAACTGTTATGTATACTAGCTATTGGTAGACTTTTTATATGAATTTGTCTGAGAAGTTTCATAATGTGCATAATCGGCTGATACAGTAATGTCTCCTCCTGCTCCAGAACTCTGGAACCAAGTTTTAACATCTGGAACGGATGATTATTTAAACTGCATTTATTAAATTGTGCTAATGGTGTTTCCTTTCCAGGATTTTCATGTAAAACCAGTTCAGTGGTAGAACATATGAAGCAACTGCCTTATCTGAGCATCTCTCTCTGTTTTATCTGCTTTGTAGATCAGGCCATTTGGTTCTTAACAAAACCTTGATATGCCTGAGCACTGCTGCACTTGCCAGTACCTTTGGCTTTTAGTGCAAGGGGATAACCAGTTTTCTGCTTCCCATGGGACCAACAATAGTTCTGAATCTCCAAAATGTATAGAGAACAAAGATAAACCTCAAGCACTGGAAAAATCTGAATATTTTGTTTAAACAGTAACCATAACCTTTATTGGCATAACATCATACACATGTACAGTCAACAGGGAAGGGAACTTTACCCCAACTTTTAAAACATCCCTCTCCTCTTAACAACATGACAAATAAATTTAGCCACCGTTTCAATGATCTCAGAGTCATGAGTGGATAATAGATGGGAGATCTTACCATGATCAGATTGGCCATCATGCTTTTCAAGAAGAGGATCTAGATAAATTGCATGGATATCACAATAGAGTATACACAGCAGGAAAACATGTTCAATACTTTCTATGCCCTTCGAACCACAGACACAAAACCTACTAGAATATGGAATTTGCTTAAACCTCCCAAGTAATACAGCAGAAGGAAGGATATTAAAACTGGCTAACATAAAAGCTCTGCAAAGGTAAGGGGAGGTCAAACAAGGAAATTTTCTGCCAAGGAACCACTTGGGGCAAGCCCCCACCTCAAAGGGGAACATCTGCCCGAGGCGAGGCTTCTTGCAGTTCAATATCTATAAATCTGTGTTTAATCAAGGCAAAGACTGTCCTCTCAGGGAGGAAACCAAAGTCATCCAAATTAAACACAATTGCAGTGGTTTTCTTTTCTATAGCAGATAACCATGCAGATGATTGAGATTCAGACAACATATATGCAATGAGATTATTCAGGCTACTCCTAAAATGTGAGCGTAACCAAAATTTGATTGTGACAATCCAGGCTTTTGTCTCTAGGAGTCTCTGATTGGTCTCCAAGCATATAGCAGCACAGGACACACGCTGGTAGCCCTAATATTTTCCTTAAGGAGCTAGATTGTATTTGTCCTACTGTTTTATTAAAGGCTGTTTTATTAAGGGCTGTAATCCAAATTGGTGCAGCATAGAGCAGTTTGGCACTTATTTTATGACTGAACACTGAGGGCTACAGGAATGAACTGGTTGCTCTTAGTATAAAAGAAACGTGATCACCAGAACATTATTATTCACAAATTTTACCACTTCTGTTCTATGGGCTACCCATCTAATGCTGTAGTGAAAATACACTCCTAAATTTCTCTGATGAAATGTCTTAACTCAGATTAATTAGTATCTAATGTTATCAACCTTAATGAAATGAACCTTTTCCAGAACACATGATGAATGGCCGGATGGATTTCACCTTCACTGGTGGAAGCTTGACTCGGACTGGAGCTTCCAGCTACAATCGTTTAAGTCCACATGTCCACCAGGAGAGAAGGATAATGGGAACCTCCTCTCTGACCAGGGAGTACACCACTGTGTTGTCTGGGCAAGGTGAGTGTCTGGCTGAAGCTGATCCTTACTACTTTAGCAAGAAGGTGCTTCCCATGTTATTCTTTGAAATCCTTAATTCCAAAGCAAATTCTCCCTCTCCTCTGCTGTTCTACATTTGCAGTGGTTGTAGAACATACATTTGGTTAAGTTGCAGCAAATAGCGACATAAGAAAGCCGTGCTGGATCAGATGAAGGATCTCTATTGTCTAAATTCTTGTTCCGAGCAGTGGCGACCTAGATGGTCCCAGAGAGCTCTTCACACAGAGCATGAAAGCCCTCCCATGGCTGTTCACTCCCCCAGTAACTCATATCCTGAAGAACACGGCCTTTGCATTTGGAGGGTCTGTTTAGTTATCACGGCTAATGGGTATTAACAGACCTACCCTCCACTGATTTCTCTACTTTCTTTTAAATAACTTTATTAAATATTTAATCTTAAGCTTGCAAAGGCATTATGTTAATGATAAGGATTTTGGGGGGGAGGGGGAATCTCTCAGTAAGCCCTGAATGGAATTTGCCTTGACCACCATCCCAGCACTCTGAATCCACATTTTTTTTCATTGAACTGTCTACCACTGCCCCAAGATCTCTTTCCTGGATAGTCACAGCCAATTCTTTTGCCTACCGACTAGAAGAAATTCTACATATTTCTCTTGTGTACACTTGTAACCAGTTATTCTGTGTTACATACATAGTGGAATTTTGGCTCCTCTACAAAAATGAAACTATTTTTCCTTTGTTATTGAAATATGGTCTCATAACTGACATTAGGAAGTTGCTTATTTGGTGAGGGTCCAATTTGCTACACATGTCAGCTGTAAAACAGCCATTTGCTTCTGTTTACCAGCTCCCTGTTGGTTAGCAAGAAACATTTTAAACACATTTCAAGGCTTTTACACAGACATCTGTATCAGGGCTGGTTGTTACTAGACCATCACTGTGTGTCAAAGTACACTAGAAATTATCTCTGTCACACACACCTGTCTGGATATGGTGATTCAGGGTGCAGCCTGAAATTCAGGTGCCACCAAGGGTGAAGGTGAGCCTGTATGGATTGCTAATAAGGATGTGACCAAAGTGGTACCTCCCAACATTCTCTTGAAGCCCCTGAGGTAAAGAGTATTCATAGAAATTTAAGTTACTTTCATCCTTTGTGTACCATGGAGAGAAGATTCTCTTTGTCCCTTTCTCATGTTATTTCTTACACAAAGAAGGGGATTTTTCTTTCTACCAATTTTCTACTGTCCATGGAGTTGGCATCTTTGACTTCTCTTGAACTTGCATGATTGCCTTCTGCCTTTAAGTGTCCAGGAGCCAATCCGGCATAAGGACAAGCTTTTCCTGTAGACTGCTCTGTGTGTGTGGTGCTGCATCTGGCATTGGTGCTATAGTCCCTTCTGGTGTCTTCAGTGGTGCTTCTTTCTGTCTCTCTGTTTTGCTCTATCCTGTGCAGAGCATTCAAGGATGATGTTCCCTCCCATACATGAAGATGCTGGGAGGATGGTCCTGACACCACAGGATGTGGGCTTCAGGAGCAGGGCAAGCATGAAGGGTTACCATGACAACAGTGATGCTCAAGATTCTATTGTCCTGACTGATGAGCCCTCTTGGATTTCTAAATACCTAGGTACAGCAAATGGAAAAGCATTGCTAATTGACCTCCTCAATGCATGCCCCAGCTACAGTGAAATCTCATAACTAGCCAACTTCTCCATGATATGGATCCCCTCAGTCCTTCACCAGCTTTATAGACATGTGTTTATCTCTACACGCATGTGCTAATACATGTCTAACTCTCCCTCCAACCTGTCCTGTTCCTCCACCATGTGAACTGTTATTTGAAGGCTGCTTTGTCATTTTGCTCTCAATGGCAGCTATCCAAGCTGTTAATACTCTGACTTCATGAGATGTTCTCATCATCCTCCATGTTTCATCCTTAAACCAATTGTTTTATGTTTGTGTCTCCATCAGCCTTTCATTGAGAAGTGGTGGGGAGAACATTGCAAAATGTCCCTCTTGAAACTGATTTGCATTAACAAAAGATTGTTAAGAAACTGTTCTTACATTAGCTACTTTAATAATCATAGTTATCTTTAACACTCAGAATGTTCCCCTGCTCTGGCAGCTACCCTTTGTTAAGAAGATGATACAGATTAATGGGATGGATAAAGGTAGAAGCTAGGGGCTCCTAGCTACTTGTAATACAGTTTAGGGCTTATACAGATATGAACTTACTTGGGAGATGATTATGCAAATGAAACTGTTGTGTTTCAGGACATATAAATGTCTTCCTTCCACTGCAGATAGCCAGCACTCAAGTAGCACTTTAAGGCTGCTGTTAAGATTGTTGTGGGCAACCTACAGGGCTCATTTCGTAGCAGGAGCTCCTTTACATATTAGGCCTAACCCCCCTGATGTAGCCAATCCTCCAAGAGCTTACAGAGCTCCCGCTACGAAATGAACCCTGGATATTGGGTCATACTTTTACCAGCAATCATTGCAGACTGTCAGGAGTGCCTCTGAGGACCTGCCTTCTGCAGACCTAAGTGAGGAGGAGGATCAGCTCCCAGCTCTGGAGGAGAGCCTCCACCTGAACCAGAGGAAGCTCAAGCAAGCACCTCTCAGGGCATTACTCCAGCACCAGCAGCAGCTGAGCCACAGCCAAGCTCAAGCCCACCTGATTCACCTCCTGGGGTGGAACGGCTAAGGTCACGATCCAGGCAAGACTTAGCAGCTAGGAGAAAAGAGGCATGCATGCGTAGTCACAAATCACTCAGCCCTGAGTTTTAGAGGGAGCCGGGACCTCACTGCCAGCTGCTAACAAGCACAGGAAGTGGCTGGATATTTAGGCACAGCACAAAGACCAACAACTTGTGCTAGCAACAAGTCATTCTTGCTAAGCTCTGCACCTGCTCGGCTCACATCAACTAAACCTGATTCTGGACCTTCTGGCTTGTGACTCCGGCTCTGTCTGACTTCAGCTTGATTCTGGACCCTCTGGCTCGTGACTTTGGCTCTGTTTGACTTCGGCTTTTGGTTGACTCCTTGGACTGGTTTGCTCATGAGTTTCCCTCTCTGACCTTGGCTTGGACTGACTCTGCTTTTGGCTTGTGTTTTGGACTTGGTAATTCGTTCCTGATTTGGCTTGACCTTGGACTGTCTCGGACTTCGACTTGGCTCCTGACCTACTGGCATCCAGCCCGTGACACAGACATAAACTTTCTTGATCCCCTCATTCCATCATGCCCATGAAGTATTTATAATGGGTGGAATGGATTCCCCCCCCCCTTATTTTTTCCCTTTAAAAATAAACAATGCAAAGCTATATACTTGAAATTAGACATTGCTTTCAAGATGGATCTGATCAGCTTTGCCATTGGTGCAAGAGGGAGAAAGGGTCACTTGTGATATTTGGCAATGTTATGCTGGAGATTGTGGCACCCATAGGGATAAAACAGATCAACTCCTTCATGCACATGCGGAAAAGCTGGTGACCCTTCTATTCCAAATTAAAAGGAAAAGGATGCATATATTACTCTGTTTTAAGGCAACTGCAAGCAGCTCTTTCTGGAACAAGGCTCTCTCTTCCCATCTACTAGCTGTTTCTTTGCTACTGGTCTGGGTTCCAGGACCACAACAGGTTACATAGATGGTTTACATCAATTGTTAATTAAAACCACATGATTTTAGTCATTTTAGTTTCCCCTTACTTTTCTCCCCAACAGTGATCCAAAGCAGCTTACAAAAATAGTAAAATGCAATTTAAAAATCTAAAGTACAATTTAAGGAAACGAAGAGACAAGTGAATACAGTGAATTGTACTCCTCTGAGCCAGCCTGGTGCAGAGCGCTTCGACCCTGCTGCCTGCTCCATAGATGTTACCAGGGGTCATTTAGTCGAAAAAGAGGTGCAGGAGCTCATTAGCATAACTTATTTGCATATGCCACACCCCTTGACATCACCAGAAGTGTGTCAGAAGGCAACGCCCACCACTCAGGCTCCACCCCCAAAATCTCCAGGTATTTCCCAACTCAGAGCTGGGGAGCCAGCTTTACACTTGGACTAAAGACACTTTAGGTTTCCTTTGTTCTTGCAGGGAAGCTACCCTACAACAAGCATGAAAACACAGATCAAGTTAGTATACTTTTGCTTTTTTCCACAGCGCATCACCATATGTGCCCACTCCTGGGCTTGTTACTCCCGGAACGGCGCTCCTGCGCATTCCTGCTCTAAATGATCCCTGGATGTTATCCAGGCACTGCACTACAGCCTAGAGGGCCAGTCAGAAGTTCCCTTGCCAGATGGTCAGTGCCTCAGCTGTGCATCTTTTCAGATGTTTCCTCCCAGGTGGCAGGGCCACGGGCTAAGAGGCAAAGGCTTGTGTCTTTGGGCCAGTCCAGGGCTGTGGTCACATGGCACCTGAGAAGTATTGGAGTCGGGAGTCCATGGAACAGTGAAACAGCTAGATCTTTATTGCTGGTCCGGATGAAGCATACAACCCAGGACTCCGAGCCCTCCTTTTATGCTGGTCAGGGACAATCCCCTGACCTCACCCAACTGGCCTGATAGGCTATTATAAGTCTATTTACATCTCATAGGTTCCCTGGGAGAAACCTAGGTACATGATTGGTGGCCGGTTCGAATCCACCTGGCCTTTGTTCTACCTGGCTGAAGCTCAGGTAGTTTCTTGGCCATGTGCTCTGGCCACATGGTGGTCGCCATTACTGGAGCACATGGTGACCGCATGGTCAATACATAACACCCCTCCCCCCATAGTCCAGAACCCCTCTGCACACATAGTCTTTGAGATAGTCCGGGCGTCTGCGCTCCCGTCCCGAGCGCCAGGGGGTTGTAAGACAGGGTGGGTTGCTCGTGTCGGAAGGTTGCGGTGCGGGTAGTTGTTCTGCTTGCGGGGCCGGTCTGCTTGGTGGTCGTTCAGACGTGGATGGCGCGGCTGCTGCATCAGAGGGCACAAGCGGAGTCTCTGCAGTCTCTGGATCCAGGTCTGGCGCTGCTTCTGGAATCTTGTCGATGTCACGGTCCATTGGTGCAGGGAGTTCGGGGGCCTGGGTAGCATCGCAGCTCTGTGTATGGCGTCGAATCTGGTCGATGTGTTGTTTCCAGACTACGCCATCTTCTGTAAAGACCTCATAGGAATAAGGCCTGGTGACTCGGATGATCCTTGCAGGGATCCATGTCGGACCCTGCGTGTAGTTCTTAGCGTATACGGGGTCTTCGGGAGCGAACCCTCGGCAGCTGGCTGGTCCTCCGTTGTTGGGTTTCCGGTGATTGCTCGGTCGGGATGTAGGCGGTCCAGGATGGTTCCCAGTCGTCTTCCCATCAGAAGTTCGGCTGGCCAATGCCCGGTCCCTGAGTGGGGTGTGTTCCATTGGCTGAACAGGAACTTATACAGCTGCTGTTCCCAGTCGCCGTGCTCCATTCTCTTTAATGCATTCTTCGTTGTTCTCACCATGCACTAGGCCTGGCCGTTGGTTGCAGGGTGAAACAGAGCGGAGCGGATGTGGTGAAGACTGCAGGCCTCCATGAACTGTTGGAACTCGCTGGAGGTGAATGTGGTCCCGTTGTCAGTCACGAGAGTGTCAGGCATCCAGTGGGTTGCGAAGACCGGCCAGAGACTTCGTAAGGCTGCATTGGTGGAGGTCGATGCTACCGGAACCACTTCAAGCCACTTGCTGTAGCTGTCTACAACGATAAGAAGCAACCAGCCCTGGACTGGTCCCGCGAAGTCTAGGTGCAGACGGGACCAGGGCTTGTTAGTGGATTCCCAGGATCGGACAGGAGCGTGTGGCGGGTCTGGCCGCGACTCTTGTCATTTGGTACACATCTGGACCCGCCCCTCAATATCTTTGTCCAGGCCTGGCCACCACAGTCCTTGACGGCCTGGAAGGCTGCGTCGTGCTTGGGACCTCAGGCCCAAGCCGCTCCCTTGTCCAGGAGGCGATGCAGGGGTTTGGCGACGGCCGCTTTGTGTGGAAGGAAGGCGTGATAAAAGTTTAAAAGTCCCAAGAACGCCTGTAGTTCTGCCTTCGAAGACGGATGGGGTGCTTCCATAATCGCCGCTACCTTCTCCTTGGTTGGGTGAATGCCGTCCACGGTCACTTTGAATCCCAAGAAGTTCTCTGAGGAGACTCCCAGGGTACACTTATCCTTTCGGACCTTGAGACCTGCATCCTGGAACCGTTGCAGCACCATCCGTAGGTGTGCCGCAAACGTGTCGATGTCCGGGGCGGCGATGAGGACGTCATCGAAGAACGGTTTCACACCTGGAACATCTTTAAGGAGAGAATCCATTAGATGTTGAAAAATTCCTGGCACCACACTGACCCCGAATTGGAGCCGTTTCACTTTGAACGCTCCCTTATGAGTCACAATCGTTTGTGCCTCGGCCGTTGCATCGTCTACAGGAAGCTGCTGATAGGCCTGGGCCAGATCGAGCTTTCTAAATATTTTGGCTCCCGCGAGGGAGGCCAGAACGTGGCTGACCACCGGTACTGGGTACACGTGGTCTTGTAACGCCTTATTAATAGTGCATTTATAGTCCACGCAGATGCGGACTTCCCCATTAGCCTTGAGGGGGGTCACAATGGGAGTCTTCCACTTGGCGTGGGAGACCGGCTCGAGCACCCCTTGTGCCACGAGCTTCTCCAGCTCTACCTCCACTTTGGGCTGGAAGGCGAGTGGTGGCCGGCGGACGGCCTCGCAGATGGGCCAGACCGCAGGGTCCAGGTCGAAGGAAACCGGGGGTCCTCTGTAGCAGCCCAATGAGCCGTCAAAAACGGCGGGAAATTCCTTGCAGATGGACGAGAAGTCGGTAGAGCCCATGCGGTGTATTCCGGTCCACTGCACTCCGAGCAGCTTGAACCAGGCGCGACCTAGAAGACTGGTTAGATTGTGCTCCACCACGAGAAGGTCTAGCAGACCATTAAATGTGTGGTACTGGACCTGGCTAGCCCCTTAATAGCCACTGGGTGTTTTTGGAAGTCCTGGAGGACCAACCCAGCTGGCAGCCGTAGCCAGCGTGCCCCCTTCGGGCAGAGGCGGCTGAACGTAGCTGCGGACACAATGGAATATGCGGACCCTGAGTCCAGTTCCATGGAACAGGGAACTCCCTCTATCCGGAGGGACACGGAAATCGTGCCCGGAATGGGCTGGGGCAAGTTCATTACCATGGCCGCAGGAACGACGCTGTCCACTTCCTCGAAGTTCGCTGCTGGGGCATGGTGGCTGTTCCTTAGGCGGCAGGCCCGAGCGAGATGGCCTGCTTTCCCACAGGCACTGCAGACGGCATCACGGAAGCGACATGTACGTCTGTTGTGGTGGTCCCCGCAGCTTGCGCACGTTGGGGCCTGCCTGTTGAGGGATGCAGAAGAGGGAACTGAGACAGATGCTGGGCGCCAGCCCTTGGGCCTGGAGATGCCGGGCTCACCCTTCTTTGAGCGTGGTTGCATCCGGTGGATGTCCTCTTCTTCGCTTGAGTCGGGTTCGAGAGGGGCCGCCTGGTGGACTTTGGTGGCTGCCTTGTCCTTTTGCGTTGTCTCAAACACTGCTGCTGTTTGGAGCATCTTCTCCAAGGTTGGCTCCGACATTGCGATGAGGCGCCAGCGGAGCTTGGCTTCACGGATCCCTCCCATAAAGGCAGTCTCCATGTGGTCATCCATGTGGTGGAATTCGCAGCCCACGGCTAGTCGACAGAGTTCAGCCAGGAAAGTGGCAGCTGACTCCCCTGGCTGCTGCTGGCGCTGTATGAACTCCCAGCGCCTAGCCAGTTTTGATGGCTTCGGGGCGAAGTAATCGCCGAGGGCCTTGATGAGTACGTCGTAAGGCACCTCGGTGGGGCCTTGCGGGGTGAGTAGGTTCTGGGCCACCTGCATGACCTCCACCCCTCCGGAACTCAATAGCCAGGCGCTCTTCAGGTCTGCCTCTGTGATTCTGCAGACCCTGAAGGTGCAACCCAGCGTCTTGAGCCAGGACTCCCACGTCTCTGGGCGAGACGTATCGAAAGGGGTAATTGGTCCCGGAGCATTTGCCATAGTAATTGGAGCAGGAGTGATGGCGGCAGTTTGAGCGATGTCCTCGTGGTCTTGCGGCGGTGCCAGGGAGCGCTGAGGCTCAGTGCTGCCTAGTGCCGGAGGATCGGGGCTCAGAGCGACTTGCGGCAAGGCGTTGGAGCGCTGGAGCTCGGAGATGCCTGCAGCTGGCGGGACGGAGCTCACTGTGCTGCTGCGGTTGGCTGGAGAGTCTCTCATCGGGATCCCACCTTCGTCGCCACTGAGAAGTATTGGAGTCGGGAGTCCAGGGAACAGTGAAACAGCTAGATCTTTATTGCTGGTCCGGATGAAGCATACAACCTAGGGCTCCGAGCCCTCCTTTTATGCAGGTCAGGGATGATCCCCTGACCTCGCCCAACTGGCCTGACAGGCTATTATCATTCTATTTACATCTCATAGGTTCCCTGGGAGAAACCTAGGTACATGATTGGTGGCCGGTTCGAATCCACCTGGCCTTTGTTCTACCTGGCTGAAGCTCAGGTAGTTTCTTGGCCATGTGCTCTGGCCACATGGCGGTCGCCATTACTGAAGCACATGGCGACCGCATGGTCAATACATAACACCACCCTAATCGCAATTTTATCCTGCTGTACTTTAAATCCGGATTTTTTTCTTTTGGGTTGGGATGATCACACATCCCTCCCCGAAACACATGCTGGCTGATGCTCCCCCCCCCCCCCTTCCCCTATCCTGGGCAGACCACCTTTGCACTTTGTACTGTTTTCCACAGTACTCAGCACAGTACTTAGCAAGCTGTTGGGACAAGTCTGGGAGAGGTGGCGGCGGCTGGGGGAGGCAAGGTGAGGGCCACCCACATGCCCATGCACAGCTGCCTTCCTCCAAACTCAGCATGAAGGAACTGGCTTGCTGGCTGGCTCGCCCCACACTCCGCTCTGGGCCCCGAGCCCTGAAGGCCACTGCCTGATGGAAAGTAGGGAGAAGCATACTGGGTGTGTGTGTGTGCCAAGTGGCAGCTGGCGGGGCCTGGAACGAGGAACCAGGACTGGCAGGCGCTTGAGTAATGCGCTCAAATGCTGAGGGGCCGGAAAAACGCATGGGAGAACGATCAGACGACCCTAATCTCAATCATTGCGAGAGAGGGCTGTCCAGATCAGGAAAGTTGCAGGTTTAAAGCACAACTACTGGGAAAGCACTTGATTTTCCCGAGGTTGGAAAATGCGCTAGGGACCTGGGAGTGAGCTCGCTTCTGCGCAGGAGGCAGATCGGCCGGTCTGATCAGCAAATTTAAATCTGCAAGGGAACAGTAGTGAATCCCGATTTAAAGGACCGTGTGACTGCATCCCAGGTGTACCTTTTCAAAAGATTACCTGCAAGAAGGGGGTGGGCAGGCCTTACACAGCTGGCCTTTACCCCAGAAAACAGGGGGCTTCTACTTAGAGGTTTTGCTGTGCTTTGGCTTCCAAACTGGAGTGGAGTATTTTTTTTAGATTGTCCACATGACGTCATGCTCCAGTCATTCTTTCCCAGTTCTCAGTGTGCCTTTTCCCAAAGCTGCTTCAACTTGATCTTTTGGGGAAGAGCAAAGTCTGAGCAGGTGACAATCTGAGCTGAGTCTTTGAAACTAAAGCAATTGTAAACTGAGGATGAGCCTTCAAACTGCCGCCAGTTGCTTTGCTGCTCCCAGAAATGTACCACTGCAGGTGAGGGTTTTTTAAAAATATGCTGAGTTGGTAGGGAATAAGCAGGGCTTCCCCTGTGCCCAAACCTTTGAGTTGACAGCACTGACCTTGATCCCAGTACCACTCTGTTTCTCTGTGCAGGCATCTCAGGGCAAGCCACACAGTCCAGGAATCATTATGTTCTCCCACAGAAAGCCAGGGCCTGCACTCACTCTGAAGAAGTGTTTGAAGCACTGAGCAGCCTGGACACAGTGCTTCTGGGTGAGTGAGCTTAACCTAGCCTCAGTCTGTATGGGGCTTTGGTGTGCCCCGGGAATCCAGCATCTGGGGACAGGAGGAATAAGGAGTTTGCTTGGCAAGGCCAGATTCTCCTTCTCTTTGTCTCCTGCAATCAGGAAGTTGAGACCAGGCAGCATTCAAGCTGCTGCTGTTACTGGAGGGTGTGGCTGTTTTCTGTGGCTTTTCACTTTATTATCTATAGCCATCACGGTATGTGTGGACGAGCCATCTACTTTGCAAACCGACATTCTCCATCTTCTCCCTGGACACAGAAAGAGCATTCATGAGCGTATGCCAGTTGCTTCTTGGTACTTTCCTTGCCTTCAAATCAAAGCTAATGACTACCTGTCTCTACTCCAGATTCCAGGACTCATCTGGGTGTCCCTGACACTCCCACCCGTTTAGTGTTCTCTGCCCTGGGGCCAACCTCACTGAAGGTCAGCTGGCAGGAGCCACACTGCGACAAAGAGGTGCAAGGATACAGCGTACAGTACCAGCTTCTCAATGGAGGTCAGTAAAGATCCCACTGCTGTCACTGTAAAAGAACGTTGGGGCCATTCATTTCTGAGAGAAGCCCGCATATCTCACTAGAAGCGTAGAGGTATTAAGAGGTGGTCTGAACATTATTCAAAGAATAATTAAGTGTACAGAGGGGAATATTTTTATTCCTTTTCTGAGATGATGAAACCAATCATAACGTTTCACCAGCACAAAGGTGAAAGGATGTTTTTATAACGTGCAGGACAGTCACCAGTCATAGAGTAGATGTTTGAACCAAGCAGAAATGAAGAAAGTGAAAAGGAGCATTATGTTTTGAACTCCTGAAGCTAAGCCGAGGTGCTTCTGTTCCATTCTTGTATGCATTCACTCTAAGGAGACAGCACCACATCTCACCACAGTGAAGAAATGTCTAACTTTGGACATTCAAAACATGCCAGATGGATGCATGCATCATTTTGTACTCTTCCTGCTTTTAAAAACATAATCACTTATGAACTAGCCAGCAACTGCTTCTTTTTTTTATAGTGTTAGCACTGATGTTACAACATGAAAGAAGAGCCCTGAAGAGAAGTAGAAGGAAGTGTTATGTCTGACGAGTGAGAGTGAGATGTTAAATACTGTCAGAGAGGACATCTTCAGCCTCTGCTTTTGTGACGCTCAAATGAGTTCTTGATGGGAAATAGGGAAAGGAATGTTCTGTGCGACTTCCAAGATCTTTCAGCTGGGAATCATCTACATTCCTTTTCCATTGGTGTGAATGCCTTCAAGCACCTCATTCAAGGCTAGGTTATCTTCACAGAAATAATTGCTGTGCAGACCGAATGTAGATACGACAAGTCTCACAGCATATCGACATGGCAAAATGTGGGGAGGGGCAAAACTGTAGATGCTGTTAATTGTTTATTAAAAAGTTAAGGGCTGGGTGCTCCATTGGCGCACAGTTGATATAGTCATCCCCTATTCGATCCAAAAAGTGCTTTATAACAGATCACCCAATTAATTATTAGAAGGTGCTTCTTTGGCAAGAATAGCAAAGACTACATGCATTCTGGATCTAATTAAATGCATCTGGATCAAAATGCATACAACACAACCTTAGTCATTACTTAGTAATAAGCAAAATTACTTCGGTTTAAAGGGCTTCTTTTCGCCACACGGCACATGGGATTCACAGCACTTGAGCTAGTTTGCCGGCAAGGCGGGATAGAAATGAAATGAAATGAAATAAATAAATAAATAAATAAATGTAGTTTTCTACATTCTACATTCCTACATGCTATGTAGGAAATTCATCCTATGGGTAGTCCCTCCTCCCCTGTTGTTAGGTGATGACTCAGCTCACAGCAGTGTCAGTGGAAGTGGTAGTCTTGACAACAGTGACTTGTAAAGATGACGGCTGGATCTTTCCCTGTCCTCTAGGAGAAGTGCACAGGCTTACTATTCCCAAAGCTGCCCAGAACTCTGTGATGGTAGATAACCTGCTGCCAAACCACTCCTATGTCTTCAAAGTGAAGGCCCAAAGTGACGAAGGCTGGGGTCCGGAGAGAGAGGGAGTGATCACTATTGAGTCCCAAGTGGATCCATGCAGCCCTCTGAGTCCTGTGCCAGGTAATGTGGCTTTCACTATGTAATGATACATAAGATGTTTACTCAGCTTTATGCACTTCAGGTATGATGATTGTCTCCTCAGGCTTTTTAGTTCTTTGACACTGATTTGATCCTGTGCTCTCTAAAGGGGGGAGAGGGGTATGCATCAAAGTAGGTGTCAAGGAGTCAATGGGCTGACCCCGTGGGCACACAAGTAACCAGACTGATGTTGTTTAAAAAATGTACATATGTAATTTATTATACAGATTGACAATTTAATGAAAGTACAGTCAACAGACTGCCAAAGGTCCAAGAGCAAATAAAACAAAAAAGCTAGCTTTATCTACCTGTTTAAGAGCTCTTTTAGGGGCACAAACTTACATCCAGATGAAGGCCTCTACTTAGCATGGTCTACGGTCTTGGCAATTGCGAAGCATAGGATCAGGCCTGCAGTCCACGAAAATCTCAGCTAGCTAGCTACCCCCTAGAGTCATATTGCAGTTATAGGGTTGCCAAGTCCAGGTTGGAAAATACCTGGGGACTTTGGGGGTGGAGCTAGGAGAAGGCGGGGTTTAGGGAGGGGAGGGGCCTCAGCAGGATACAATGTCACAGAGTCCACCCTTCAAAGCAGCCATTTTCTCCAGGGGAGTTGATCTCTGTCAGCTGGAGATCAGTTGTAAAAGCGGGAGACCCCCAGGCCCTACCTGGAGGCTGGCAACCCTATGCAGTTATAGTTTTTGACACCCCCCCCCAAGTCATGTGCAGATGACATCCAATCATGATGCATCTTCTGGAGAAAGCTCTGGAAAATTACATTACTGCTCCTGGTCTCCCCCCCCCCCCTTCCCCATCACTGGAGACACGCTGTCATGGGAAGACACACTTTCATGCCCACTTCCACTCTGGCCTTGAAAATGATAAGGTGCCCGGCAGTAACACCTGCAAGCAGGGCTTAAAAGAGAAAAAGAGGTGCCCGAACTCTCAAGAGAGAAATGAAGTTTTCCGTCTGTATACTGAAAACTCATGAGCTTTAAAAAAAATTAAAATAATTTTGTCAACGAGGTTCTGGAACTCTGTTCCAGCGTGTTCCCTTGCCTACAGAGAAAAAAGCCCTGCCTGCAAGGAAGACCAGGCCCATCGTTATACCCATTAACCCTTGAGGGGAGGCAAGAATGACACTTTTGCCTTACAGTAGGATTGTGGTTATTCCTCATGTGCTTTGCATTGTGGTATTTGACTTCCTGAGCATATCAGGATTCATTTTGAAAGGCAGGTTTCTAGCCCCAATGATTGTAGAGAATAAGAAAGTTTGTGGGCAGTGTGTTCTGAAGGCTTAGAATCAAAACAGATATTTGCACAAGGCTTCAAGGCTTCACTATGCCCTGCATAGATAACTGCTGTTGTTCCACTCCAGATGTTTTTGTCCTGTCCCTTGTTCCCCTCTGTTATAATGGGAACTTTTGAAGATCCTCCGGCCTGGTTGCTAGCTACTGGTGGAAGTTGAGGGGGAAGGACATGGGGCGCCATCAGTACAACAGTTGATTGCATCACTTCTTGGGGGGGGGGGAAGTAGAAGCAACGTCAGTCCTCTCTAGAAATCGCCAGAAACTCTATGGTTTTAGCATGGAGTTTCTGACGATTCCTAGAGAGTCATTATGTCACTTTTGGGTTTTTCCCCAGAAGTGATGTCGCACCATTGCTGGTAGATCCCCCCCCCCCCCCAGTCATCCGCTAGTTGCCAGGCCAGACTGGGAGGCTTTAACTAGAGCAACTCCAGTAGCCATCTTAACAACAGCAGTTCTTCCTCTTAAACACCACCAAGAGGCAGATTAAAAATTAACTCTTTCTTAACTATACCATAGCCTGTGTTTTCCTTCTTCCTTACTTTTATCACCTTAATTTTGGTTATAATAATCTAAATAGCATGACAACAAACATTTTCTATTCAGAGGAGATTGTGTGAATTACAGCATGTTGCACACTGCAAAATCTGTCTGGCTCCTAGGAGGGTTACCAACCACCAGGTAGGGCCTGGAGTTTTCCTGGAGTCACAAATAATGCCCAAACTACAAAAAGCAGTTCCCCTGGCAAAAGATAGTAGCTTTGGAGGGTACACTCTATATTACATCACATCCCTGCTGAGCTCCCTCCCCATGCTCTGCCCCCAAATCTCAAATAATTTCCCAGCAACCCTACTCATGAAATTTTTGTCTGAATTCAGGATGACTTACACATCATTTTTTGAGTGTGTTAGGTTTTATTTACTTGAACAAAGTAACTGGGCCCATTCCAAACTGTATTGGGAAGGGTATGTGTAGGATGCTGCTGGAGAAGCAGACAAGTAGTTTTTGCTGTTACCCTTAAAAGTATGCTAAGTACTCTCCAAAAGATTAAAAGCCCGGTCTCTGCACAAAGTAGTTTACATTACAAATAAAAAGCAAAAGGATAAGTAAGGTAGAGCGAACAGAGACCAAGCTTAGGCAAATTATAGTACACAAAAATTTAATATGGTCAATTAAACATAGTATAAGTTGCACAATAGTTTCTTTAACTTTGAAATAGAAAATGTGCATACAATATAACTTTGTATCTAAAATGTCTATGTAAGGAAAATTGGGCTAAATATTTGAGTTGCTGGGTGAAATTCAAATATATAGTGTGTCTGCTTTAGTCTTATAATAATAAAGAAAAAGACAGACTGGAAATCACAAATTTTGCTTTATAGTGTGCAAAGGTCAAACCTTGGTATCTTATAAAAATAATTACAGAATACAAATTTGATTAACATTTCAGATTTTTTTTGAGAGAGTCTGTTTTGAAACCAATGTCTCACCACTACAATTTGGCTGGTTTTTACCCAAATATAACAATGTTGAATGTGGGGAAAATGCCAAAATAAAAATTTATGCAACATTATATTTCAATAAAATAAATTTCCGATTTTGGCATTGATCAGAAAGATAGGCAGGTTTTGCATACTGAATATTTTAATTTTACGTTTGAATCTTATATTCTACATTCAAGGAATGAATTATTTGTAAAATCCTGTACAGCATTTACGTTCAGTTCCTGCTGGTTTCTTCTTGAGAAAATTGATCTTTTGTTTTTGTTCATACAGGCTCTCCATTTACCTTGAGCACACCTAGCGCACCAGGGCCTCTGGTGTTCACAGCTCTAAGTCCAGATTCTCTTCAACTGAGTTGGGAAAGACCCCGCCAACCCAATGGGTCAATTCTGGGCTACATGGTCACTTGTGAGATGTTACATGGTGGAGGTATGTGGAAGCTCTGAACTGAATTCCAGTTCAAATGCGAAACCTCCAGTGTTCACAGAGAGTATTTCCAGGGCTATATAAAGCAGAACAGGGCAGTCCCTCTGTGTGTGTGTGTGTGTGTGTGCGCGCACGTGTGTGTGTGCTGAATGCTGTAGGTGCCTTATCAACAGTGCCCAGTACAAACTTGTAACACCTCCCCACTGCACAATTCCTTGTCTCATGATGCAGTCTTGTGATCTATGAAAAATGTTTAATTCTGACATTACTATTCCATATTCTACATTTCTGAAAAATGCCTGCCTTAGTTACCTTTGTTTAATAACAACATCCAGCCTAAGAGTCCTTTAAGTTTCCTAACTATTTTTGTAACTTTTAGATCATTAAAAAGGGATTCTCATGTCAAGGTCTTGATTGTTTTATTCTAAAAGAGGAAAACAAATCTCCTTGTTTCTCAGTCTCACTGACACAAAACAAAGTTTGAGTCCAGTAGCACCTTTATGACCAATAAAGTTTAATTCTGGGTATAAGCTTTTGTGTGCATACCCAGAATTAAACTTGGTTGTTATCAGGGCTTTTTTGTAGAAAAAGCCCAGCAGGAACCTCATTAGAATAATAGGCCATACCCAACAGCAGAAACTCATTAGCATATTAGGCCACACCCCTGACAGCGCAGATCTGCTCTCACAGAGGAGGGAAAGCTTGTATCTGAATAAACCTTGATCTTAAAGGTACCACTGGACTCTTTTGGATTGCTAGCTATGGGGAGGATGCACAGATCCGCAAAGAGAGAGAGAGAGAGAGAGAGAGAAGGAAAGAAGGAGGGAATGGAGGGAAAGAGGGAAAGAAAGAGAAGGAAAGAAGGAGGGAAAGAGGGAGCGAGAGTGGGCGGGCCAGGCAAACTTACCTTGCTTTTTCTTGCTCCGGTGGCCTGACTGAGGGTTGCTGGGAGTAGGGGGCGTGGATAAATCGGAGGGCTGCCTGAATGTTCTAGGCCAAAAATAGCCCTGGTTGTTCTTAAAGGTGCCACTGGACTCAAACTTTGTTCTGTTGCTTCAGACCAGTATGGCTACCCATCTGAATCTCACTGACACAGTACTAGTTTAAATGCCCAAGCACACAATCCCTGTTTTAGAGAAGGACTTTAGGCTGGACCAGGAGGCCCAGCAGTTCAGAATGTTGTATGAGACTGCTGCTTTAACACTGCTTCTGGTTGTCTTAAGGCTGCCAGGCATTCTTCTCTGAGTGGCAGAAGAACATTTTTTAAAAAGGTGGCATTGGCTGCATTTCTACATCACTTCCAGAAGTGATGTAGGGTAGCTCTAGGAATCACTGAAAACTCTGTGGTTTTACCATAGAGTTTCTGGTGATTCCTAGGGCTACCCTACTTCACTTTTGAATTTCCCCAAAAAGTGACATAAAAATGCAGCTGATTTTGTGCTCCCCATGTCCCCATACCCAATCCTCCAGCTGGTTGCCAGGTTTGTCTTGGGAACCCTAGATTGGCTCCAGAAAATCTCACAAGAGATCTGGACACCAGATATATAGTTACAAGGAAATAAGTTTCTATAAATATCCTCAGGCATGATCTACACAGTTTATCTTCAATTTTTCCCTCATGGTAATGTGGATTGCAGGTTGGGCTGCCACTGGACCTCTCTGGACTTCCAGTGAAAAGTGTACTTTTGTGGGAGCCCTGCTTATCAAAGTCCAGTTTGTACCATTGGAGCCCCTGAGAATTTCATTGTCTGGTAGTGCAAGAAAGCTTTGGTGGATCTTTTATTTCTTCTTCTCCAGACTCTACTGTTTTAAAAAGTTTTTGTTCATTTAGGGGAACCCAGGAATATCTATGTGGAAGGAGACAGCCCAGAGACTACCTTGACAGTCCCTTACTTGAATGAAAATATTCCATATAAATTCAAAGTGCAAGCCAAAACCACACAAGGCTTCGGGCCTGAAAGAGAAGGCATTATTACCATTGAATCTCAAGATGGAGGTACAGTTTTTCACCACAGTAGTTATAATTGTTGTTCATTGTGCCCTGTGTGTGAGAGTAGATGGCAGTTCTGTGGATGAAGGTGGGGGAAAGGGTAAACTTGGGTAAACTAGGAGAATATAGATCAGGACGCTAAATGCTCTTATGGTGACCCCAGAGGAGCTTATGAGAGAGGAAGAGTTCACTATTTCAAGATCACAGTTCATAGGCAATGTTATATCTCTTGAAAACTTAATCTATTGCCAGTTCTTGAGGCTATGTGATACATACAGGTTGCCAACCCCTAGCTTGGGCCTGGAGATCTCCCAGAATTACAACTGATCTCCAGACTGCAGAAATCAGTTCCCCTGGAGAAAATGGCTGCTTTGGAGGGTGGCTTTTATAGCATTATACCCTGCTGAGGTCTTTCCCCTTCCCATACCCTGCCCTCCCCAGGGTCCACACTACAATCGCCATGATTTTTCCATCTTGAAATTGGCTGTCCTAACTTAGAGACATTGTTTTGCTTTTCATTTGGACTGTATAGTTATTGGCATTTAATCTCTACTGTTTTGTAGACACATGCCTTTTGTAGGCACATGAAAAATTGGATTTACTGTGCCTCATTGCAATGCCTTGGCTTATACATAGCTTGACCTTTGCCTTTTTTTGCTATTGATAGTTGTAACCTTTCAGAGTGGTTGAGAGGTCTGAATCCAAAGGTGGATGGGTGTCATGAATACCCCAAGCATAGTCCTGTCTTTAAAAACCAGGAATACCCCTTATTAGTGGATTGTTTCTCTCCCAGACAGGCCCAAAGCCAGAATTTTTTTATGGGGGGGGGCAAATGAGTACAGTGGTGATGAGCACATCATTATATTTACTTTATTATGAATGAGCTATGATTTATTTATTTATTTATTTATTTATTTGGATTTATATCCTGCCCTCCCCGCGAACGGGCTCAGGGCGGCTTCCATGGGCCCAAGGCCTAAATATTACAATTAAAACATATAAAATCAGTTAAAACACATTCCTAAATAAACACACAGTTACTACATATTAAAACTTCCGCTGGTATAACTTCTGATGGCGACCTGATGGCAGGTCCGAGCCCCGCACCATCTTGCCTGGGGTGTGCTAAGTCAGGGTCCATCACAACTAGTTAATGTGATGGATGGCTCCGGTGGTGGCTCCTATTCGAAAGCCTGGCGGAAAAGCTCCGTCTTACAGGCCCTGCGGAACTGCATCAGGTCCCGCAGGGCCCTGATCTCCTCCGGGAGCTCATTCCACCAGACGGGAGCCGCCACCGAAAAAGCCCTGGTTCTAGTTCTGGCAAGCTTGGCATCCTTTGGACCCGGGACACTAAGTCGGTGTTCTGATCCTGACCGCAGTGCTCGCTGGGGTATATACGGAGAGAGGCGGTCCCTAAGGTATGTTGGACCCTGGCCATATAGGGCTTTGTAGGTAAGAACCAGCACCTTGAAGCGAACCCGGTATGCTATAGGTAGCCAGTGCAGCGCCGCCAGCACAGGCCTGATATGGTCCTGCCTTGCAAGGCCCATCAGCAGCCTGGCCACGGCATTCTGCACCAGCTGCAGCTTCCGGATTTACACCAAGGGCAGCCCCATGTAAAGAGCATTACAGTAGTCCAACCTCGAGGTGACCGTCGCATGGATCACTGTGGCTAGGTCGTCACGGTCGAGGTAGGGAACCAACTGCCTCGCCAGCCGTAGATGGTAGAAGGCCGACTTGGCAGTGGCTGCTACCTGGGCCTCCATTGACAGGGAGGGATCCAGGAGCACTCCCAAACTCCTAACCTGCGACACAGGCACCAACGGTGCCCCGTCAAAGCTCGGGAGCGGGACCCCACGCCCCAGACACAGGACCTCCGTCTTTGCCGGGTTCAATTTCAGCCTGCTTGATCTGAGCCAATCAGCCACTGCATGCAACGCCTGGTCTAGATCGTCTGGGCCGGAGTCCGACCGGCCGCCCAACATCAGATAGAGGTGGGTGTCATCCGCATACTGGTGACATTCCAGCCCAAACCTCCGGGCAATCTGGGCAAGGGGGCGCATATAGATGTTAAACAGCATCGGGGAGAGCACCGCCCCCTGTGGCACACCACAGTCAAGTGGGTGCCTCATGGATTGCTGCTCCCCTAGCATCACCCTTTGTCCCCGACCTTGGAGAAATGAGATGAGCCACTGTAAGGCCTGCCCCCCTATCCCCACGTTGGCATGTAGTACAAAGTCTCTACAAGGGATCATTCTACAAAGAAGGCTAAATGACAATCCATTTTGTTTAAAACCAAATATCTTTTTTTATTTACACATGATGAACAAAGTCTTGTAGATGCACGAAGATCCCCACCTCCATATTGTTCCACTTCCCTGGGTCACAGTGTGCCAAGTGGGAATCCCCCCACCAAAGTATCAGCATAAAAGTGTATGTTTCTTCCTCTGAGCATGAAATGAGGCTTTGCTAACAGAGATCACAGAAGATGGTGCATTTTCCTGGATGGAGGGCCCCTTTGATTCACAGCACCATCTTCCATTGAACTCACACACACCCCAAAAGCCCCAAACCCTGCTCTGGTTTGGCTCCACATAACTTGCTATAGGAAGACTTAAGGATAGCTATAGGCACTCAGGCTGGAATGCAATTGGGTTGCCAACCTCCAGGTGGGGCCTAGAGATCTCCCAGAATTACAAGTGATCACCAGACTAGAGAGATCACTTCCCCTGGAAGGGCAGCTGGGGAGGCTCCCTTCTACAGATACAGAGATTGATTCCTCCCCTCCCCTGCTATGCCCAGTGAAAAGAGAAGGCAAAATTGTTGCCAGCACCAATTCATTATCACCATTTACAGTGATTTTAAAATGCTGTGATGCAGAATTCTTTTCCCCTACCCCAAGTGTTTTCAAGGGCCCAAACAGCTGCATGGGAACCAGCACAAACTGTAAAATGGTCACAATTCCACAAGCAGAATACAGAGGCGGCGGCTGCCACCCCCCCCCCCCCGATCCTAACCACCTTTGAACATTCCCCACCCAGGCTAAAATAGAGCCCCCCCCCAAAAGCTTCTATCTTAATGTGCTACAGATCAGGGGAATCCATGACTAGTACAAGCTAGCAAGCTAAGGCAGGAAAAGGACTGTGTCATGCTTCAGAGCACAGCCGGAGCAACTACTTTGTGCAGAAAGCAAAGTGCAAAGGGAAAGTCTGGGAGGGAGGCAGGAGGAGGGAAAGAGACTCTCTCCCTCTTTGGCAAAACCTGGGAGGGAGGAGGAAAGGAGAATCTTTCCCTCATTGGCAAAGCCTGGGAGGGAGGAGGGAAGGAGACGCCCTCTCTCATTGGCAGAAGACTTTTGACAGCTTTCACACCAACCCCTAGTGCTGATTGGAGGGGCATGACAAATTATTGGTGGGGCCCCGGCCCTTTGTGCACCACTGTGGCTATGGGCCTGCCCCCAGATAACAACTACAGTAGTCTGTATCACTGTGTACCTATTTAAAGCAAGATGATTGGTAGAAGTGATCTATTTGAAATATCTTCTTTGTTTTAAAATACTGAAATGATTCATTTGGACCATAAAATTTGCTGGTATATAACTGAAATTTGGAAGGACTATATCTGCAGGCTGGTACATAGGACACTCTCTGTAATATAAAGAAATAATTAGGTTGTGTTGAAAGTCACTTTGGAGGGTTGTGTTCACTTTCAGTAGTGTTCTTTTCTTGCTTATTTCTCATGAACATTTTTTCCAGCATCCATTGTTTAATAATTTCAAATAAAATGAGAAATGCACTTCCAAGTTTTTTTAAAAATTGCCTGTCTCTTATTGTTCAGGTGCTTTCTCTCAGTTTGGGGCACAGCAGTTTACCAAGGAGGAAGTGTACAGTTTCCCCACAGACTATAACACCAAAACCAGCATCACTAACTCTTCACTGGATCCCTTATATGCAGGTAAAAAGAACTGTGTAAATAATCTTAGACTTGGTTCTCCATGATTCCTGTTGCATTCTGCAGGACAAATTAAAGGGGCTGCTATCTAGGGAACCACTGAAAGGGAGGCAAAACCTGCTTCTTACTCCAGACCTGGGCTCACAAAGGCGAGTTGAGTCATCAGTCCAGTGATGTCCCAGGGGTTGCCATTCACTGCTCTGGGCAAAGCTAAGGGGCAAACAAAACATTATGGTGGCTCTGGGTTCAACTTGTGGCTGCCACTGCCATTTTAGGGAAGAATTTCACCATTTAAAAATGGTGCAGGGAGAGCAAGATTGCCTGTTCTTTCCATGCCATGGACCCAATCAGGATTAGACCCTTAAGGCATTTTTAAATGGGCAAATTCTTCCCTAAAATGGTGGTGGCGGCCATGGGTCAAACTTGTTGCTGTCATAACATCTAGTTTAGCTCTAAACACTGTTTAACATTTGTTAGGGAGAGGGCAAAAAACCCACAAAACCCCTATCCTCCTTCATACACAGACCTCCACATAGAGCCATTATTGATGGCATTTAGCCTACAGAAGCCAATTCAGGGTTCTGTATCTTTGTCGCATTGCAGGGTGACCAAGAAATATAACTCACAGTGAAAATCTGCAGATGAAGGGATGAGATATGTTCTAAACTAGTCCTCCATGGCTCCCATTTTCTGTGGGACCAGTTATACAGGCTTTTATCAGCTAAACTAGGGGAAGGGCAAGAAATGTTCACCCCTTTAATTTATTCTGTATAAGTGAATGACTCAAAAATTAAAGTGATAGTAACTGAGAGCACAATTATGATGAGAACAAAACATGTTCTTGTAATTGAGTGACCCAGGCTCCAATGAGAGGAAACCTATGGTGGGCTGTGTGTGTGCACACATGCATGCATGTGCATTGTTCCCATACTTGCCCATCACAGCAATCGTTATTTTGACTGTAATCCCATAAATAGCGTGTCCAGTTTTTAGACAGAAGTCTGAGCTCATAATCTGTATATCCACAAAGTTTTCTGCATCATGCTTAACACTGTGAGGTCTCAACCAAAGAATTACGAAAACTTAAATTTAATTAATCTTTCTCTCCACATCCTACTTTCATGCATCAAGAGCACAAAGTGAAGAGTTAGCATGTATGTGTTGTAGATACACTATGAGAGCAATCCTAAACAGGTCTAGTCAGAATCTGACTCAAGTCTTCTCACTGGGGCTTACTCCCAAGATAGTGTCCTTAGGGTTGCACTGTATATTTTCTAAATATCCATTAAATCAGTGGTTTTCTCTAACATAGTTATAAATGCCCCTAACCATGGGAGGGGGGAGGTGTCTTAAAATAATTGCTTACCACAAGGGATGCTGCTTGGGCACTAACCCCAGTGATCCTGAGAGGAGTTTAACTGAAGGAGGAGCAAGAGTTAGGGGTGAGCACAAAAAAAGTCAGTATTTTTCAGATTTTGTATAGTGGATCCAAAAATATTGGCATTCCTGATAGTCCCAAATTCCAATACCAATTTTTCCAAAATCCCAATTTTTTTTGGCTATGGAGACCACTATAGTTAATGGAGAATCTATCCAAGGGTATCCGAGGGTCTCAGGGGGGATGTTTGAGGTAGAGGCACCAAATTTGTGGCATTGCTACTGGTGCCTCTCCTCAGAAGGACTCCCAAGTTTCAAAAAGTTTGGACCAAGGGGTCCAATTCCATGGCCCCCACAAAGAACGTGCCCCATCCTTCATTGTTTCCAATGGGAGGGGATAGCAAAAAAAAAGCACCCAGCAGAACAAAATCAAAGACCCAGAGAATCTCTGCAGTAGAAACCAAAGGAGGTCAGGGGGGATTTTTGCAAGCCCAGGAGAACCAGTGCCACTGTGGCAGTGCAATCCCAACAGGACTAAAGTCAAACCAGAGAATCTCTGCAGTAGAAACTGAATGTGGGGGAGCATTTTTGCAACCCCAACAGAACCAGTGCAATGTACAGAGTGCCCAGCAGAACCCAATACCATTGGGACAATGCCAGCTCAACAAGACTGAAGTGAAGCACAGAATCACAATCCAAGCAAAGGTGGTGGTCGTTTGCAAGCTCAGCACAACCAGTTCAGTGTACAGAATGCCCTGCAGATCCCAGTGCCACTGTGGCAATGCAAGCAAGAGGACTAATGTCAAACCAGAGAATCCTGTAGTACAAATTGAAGGGGGCAGACATTTTTTCAAGCCCAGCACAACCAGTTCAGTGTACAGAATGCCCAACAAATCCCAGTGCCATTGTGACACTGCAAGCTTTAAAAGGACTGATCTCAAAGCAGAGGCCCAAGAAATTCAAGCAAAAGGGCAGTTATTTTTCAGGCCGAGCACAACCAGTTACAATGTGCAGAATGCCCAGCAGAACGCCATGCCACTGGCACTGCAAGTTTAAAAGGACTGATCTCAAAGCACAGAGTCACAACAAATCCAAACAAGGGGTGGGTTTTTGCAAGCTTTGTGCAAGAAAATGGAAAGGGAACATAATGAAAGGCAGGCAAAGGGGGGGGGGAAATCTCTTGAAACTGACAAGAATACTTTGAAACTGACAAGAGCAGCAAGGAGTCCCATAGAAACCCCCAGGCACAGAAACAAAAAAGAAGAGAAAAAACAGTTCCTGGGAGCTGCAATGCTGGCTCCCAAACTTCCCAGAAAATCCTAAATATATTGGGGGGGGGGGGGGATCAGGTTTTTGGTTTTTTAAACAATCCCGAATTTTTTTCAGGTATATTTTCAGCTCAGGTATATCTGAATGCACCCTCCTAGCAAGAGTACAGGCCCCCTTAATGAAGCACACATGAGCCTATTCCTGATCGATATGTTTAGGAATTAATAAGCAAGAATGAAGTCAAGATCACCTTCTCAGTACAAAAGGGCTCAATTAGATGATAATAATCATTGTATGGTGGTGTGTATAGCCCAGAGATTGGAAGATTGCCTGGCAGCCAGAAATTTTTGCTCCTTTTAGAGGAGAAGAAGAGGAGAGTGGATTTATATCCCGCCCTTCACTCACTGGGAGTCTCAGAGTGGCTTACAAACTCCTTTCCCTTCCCCTCCCCACAACAGACACCCTGTGAGGTAGGTGAGGCTGAGAGAGCTCTTTCCAGAGAGCTCTCTGTCCTTGAAAGAACAGCTGTGCCAGAGCTATGGCTTGGCCAAGGTCATCCAGCAAGTGCAAGTGGAGGAGTGGGGAATCAAACCCGGTTCTCCCAGATTAGAGTCCATGCACTTAACCACTGCACCAAACTGGCAAACTTAGTGTTATGCACCACTAGGTAGTGAGCTAGACTCATTTTTAAGACAAGAGGTGTTTCAGAGGTGGTTTGCCATTGTCGGCCTCTGCATCACACCCCTGGTATTCCTTGGAGGTTGCCCATCCAAAATACTAGCCAGGACTGACCCTGCTTAGCTTCTGATGAGATTGGGCTAGCCAGGTCAGGGCTGGTCAATTAGGTCAATTAGGCACTTGTCTGAAATACAACACTGTTACACTAATGATACCTACCAATTCCAGTAGAGCAAGAGAAACTTTCCATAGATTCAGAACTCTTGACTTTTGAGTTGAAACCCCAAAGGATCCACTTTTATGAGATGATATTAAAATGAATCTTGCAAGTCTGCCGCAGTCAAATTTGTCTGCAGGGCAGTCCTAAGCATGTTTACTCAGGCATAAGTCCCACTTTATTCCTTGGGACTGACTTCCAGATAAGTAGGGCATGTGTCGATAACAAAGGCAGGCCAATATGCATGCTGCTAAATCAATCCTTGTCATGTCCTCTCTTGTTGCAGATGGCATGCTGATGACCACTCAGCGGGTAGAGAGTGGCAGCACCCTCACCAAACAAGTCACTCAAGAGTTTGTCACCAGAACCATGATGTCTAACAGCAGTGGGACATTCAGCAGACACACAGACAGGCAGTTCTTTGAAGGCTGAGTCTGGAAGGAAGCAGCCAAATGGACACCTGGATTTCAACAGGGGATGATTTGAAGTGGGCCTATTCCGTGGTCACCTTCCAGACATAGAGCCTGCTTTACTGCGCCAGCATTAAAAGCATTAGATGTTGCTTTGAAACTCCACTGAGAGAAGGATGCATGCAGCCCAAGTGGAACCCTAAGACATTATGAAAAGAGCTTTTTTTTTTTAATTGTAGCTTGGTTATGAAGGGCTATTGCACAGCTTTGACTCAAAGAACTTGACTGTTGCATTCTTGTCTGTTAAAATGTTGCCACTGGAAGGTTGACCACATAGGACTGAATTTGTATTTAAATCACCCCTCAATGCAATTCCATTATATTTTTTTCTGTTTGTGTTGTGATTTCACAGTTCCTTGTCAACACTGTTATAACCACCAGCAAAAGCCATCTGTCACACTCTGTTTTTGTAAGTATATCTGTTGGAGTGCAGGGCAGGAGCATTACCTACATTTCTGTGTAAAATCCCCTGCTGATAAAGTATGGTACTACAAACAGCCAATTAGTATGATAATTTTCATAGCACCACCTACAATGCCTTATGGAGAAGTACTTAAAGTACTGTACAGTTTGCCTAACACACATATATATATATATAATATATTTTTTTTACAGAATGTATTTTATCTCGCCCAGCAACATGGGACCAAAATTCAGGCACTGATCCTCAAGACCTATAGAAGCAAACGGTGGCCTTGTAATCGATGTCTTTACCATGAAAGCCCTAAAACAAAAGTGTTTCCTTTTGACCGTAATCAACAAAATTTTGCTAAATTCCACCCACCATCCTCCCTTTCCCTGTAAGGCTGCGGTCACATGGCCCCTTTAAATCCGGGAGGGCTCCCGGATCTAAAGGGGCCACATTTATCTACCACGGGTTGGGATGTTTACACATCCCAACCCCTGCGGCATCGGTGGCGGCGGCGGCCGTGGGAACGGCCGCCGCTGCGGAAGCGGCCGCGGCCGCGGCTGAAACGGCGGCCGTGGCAACACCCGGGAAAACACTTGATTTTCCCGGGGTCGGAAAATGCGGGAGGAACCCGCATTGGAGCCCGCTTCAGCGCGGGAGTTGGGCCGGGCCATGTGGTTGGCCCCTTTAAATGTGGGAGGAAATAGTCCTTCCTCCCGCATTTAAGGCCCATGTGGCCGCAGCCTAACTCTCTGGCAGTGGTGGCCAAGCAGCAGAGCAGGTTGATGACAACACTGGCTATGTTGATGTCATAGGCTTTGTTTCAGCCATTTTTGATTCCCTCCATGCTTTCTCAACCAGTGGCAGCAGTTTAATTGAATATGTACATTGTTTTCCAATACCTTTAAAATACAGGCATTAGATACTTCTGTGCATTCACAATTTACTCAGTCACAGTGCTTCATGAATACTGTAGTCAACTACAACACCTATAAAGCAGTGCAATTGTGAGATGAATTAGGCATGAACAGGAATACCTGCAGCCTAAGTATTATACAAGCTTTGTCTAATATTTCAGCTTTCCAGTTCAGCTGCTCTAAGTGTGGAGCAGGAATTCTGTGGATACATGTTCTTCCATATTTAGATATATGGATATTTGCACAGAATTCCTCTACTGAGTTTTGTGGATCCCTATATAAAATGAAACCTTCCCTGCAAGCAGAACGATAGCATAATGGAAAAGTTCTACTCTAACCCTTCCTCTTCTGTGCTAGCGTTAGACTTGCAAGAAGATTTTAATGTAATGAAACATTCAAAACTATGACCCCCTCCAATATAGTTTGGAGTGGTACAGAAGCAATCCTAAACAGGTCTACTCAGAATCCTACTAACTCTATTCAATAGGACATACTCCCAGGAAAGTGTTCTTAGGATCTGATGAAGGGTGCATGCACATGAAAGCTTATACCCAGAATTAAACTTTCTTGGTCTTAAAGGTGCCACTGGACTCAAATTTTGTTCTTAGGATTGCACTGTTAGTTATTTCTGCCCAACCTCAGGTTCAAAAACAATGATTTGTCCCAAATTTTCTTGGGAGAATAGGGTGAGGACAAAAAGGAGCTACAAAAAGGAATAGGGAGCTACAAAAAGACCAGAAAGGACAATAAAGAGAATGAGAGTAGAAACAAGGCAGGAATTACATACATAGACTTCAGTTTACAGACAAGCCTGACCATACCTTAGGGTTGCCAAGTGTAAGAAACTTACCGGTGGGGGGGGAAGCTCTGCTGGCTGGGCGGCGTGATATCATAGAGTTTTGGGGCGATTGCCAGAGCGTCGCCGTGGCAACGCCCCCAACGTGATGGCGTCACTTCCGGGTGATGTCATTAGTTGAGGGAGGTCGTCCAGGCTGGACGACCTTGGGGGTGGGGTTTCCCCCGCCGGCCGAATGCTGGCCGGCGGATCGGGAACCCCTGTAGCGGAGGATCCCCCGCCCCCCGGGCTGACTTGGCAGCCCTACCATACCTGTCTTTTCTACAAGTAGGTGTTTTACTTATTTGTCCGTGTTTGTTTATTTATATGTGTGCACATTTAATGATGGAATCTCTAAAACAGCCACTTTCCCCTTTGCTAAAAAAACTAGAAACCCAAAAGAAAGGCCCCAAAGTGACTCCTGTTATGGCACTGGGTATTTTAGAGTGTTGAAAGATTATGACTCTAAAGCACTGGTTCCCAAAGTGGGCAGTACCACCCCCTGGGGGGCACTGGAACAATCCAGGTGGGCGGTAGGAGCCTTGGGTGCAATTGGGGGGTGTTGAATAAAAATAAGGGGGTGGTGGAAGCATGAAGAAAGAAGAATCCAGAACCTATCTAAAGTAGCTTTTTCCTGCCTTCTCCTGGTCTTACCAATCACAGCCATGCGTTTGCAAATTGCAAATGCATGTGCTCCCCTGTAAGGCTGGTGTTGCTGCTGGGCTCTTGTGTGGTGGCTGCTGCTGGCCTCTAGCTTCAAGCCTTCAGCTGCTGCTGCTCTGTGCCTGCCTGGCTGTGTGTATCGTGGTGGACTCTACCTGCATCTTTTTGTCCACTTCTTGAAGGTCTAGGGGGGTGCTGAGTATTTTTTTTTCTGAAAAGGGGATGATAGGCCAAATAAGTTTGGAAACCTCTGCTCTAAAGCCATCAATTTCCTTTTGTACATGACTGTTCCCATAAAGCAGTGGTTTTCCAACAACAGTTCCTCAGAAGATCAGTAATGTGGACAAGTTCCTGAAAAAGACAGTGCTCTGCATATTATATGACAGTGAGGCCCATCATGCTTGGCCACTAGCCTACATCAACTGAGGGTGCATCCTATTACAGTATGTCTTGGAATCCTCTGCAACGCACTGTGACTCCATGGCAGAAAACCAAAGTTCTGCAGCAGACAAATATACATGGACAGAGTCTCTGAAGGTGGAAACTTCACCACCATGTTAACACAGCTGGGACAATTCTACCCCTATATAGCAGTTGACTTTTGTTTTTCATTTGATTGTGCCTTAGGCCCCTGCATAAATATCAGAGCCACCGACAGAACCAACTCCTGATATTTTGGTTTAATTATAACTATAGGAAGCTCAAACAGTTGATTACGGGGTCACTGTACCATATATATACAGGCCCTAGTAGCAGGCTGGCTCCAATGCTGGAGGGAGGAGGAAGTGTGCCCAGCGCAGCCTACAACAGCAGCTCAAACCTTTACAGGGGGAAATAGTGGTTGTGACTTCCCCCATGGGTAAGGGGGCCTTTGACAACTGACCAAAAGCATTGACCTCAAATCTAGCATAGTAAAGAATAATTGGAGGGATTTCACTTTTGTTAAAGGTATACATTTGGATTGCTTGGCGTCTCATTGCTGGTTTACCACTGACCCATTCCTGAAAACTATGAAATCCTCCAAACCTTCCTAGATTAACTTTTCAAAGGGGATTGTTTCTTTGTAGAATTATGAGAGTGCAGCCAATTTCATGGCTCCTGTGTACTCAGTTTCCAGTATAGCATATCATTGGATAGAGGCTAACTAGTGTATCTCCAAAACTTATATCACACTCCCTTGTAAAATTACTGTCCTCCAGTCGCAACCACTTTCTACATATTATATCGCTCTGTACTGAAAGTCTATCACAAGCCTTCCTTTTAACCAAAGTTCCCATTTCAGCAGCATAGTGCTTTTATCATCAGGTAAAAAGAGAATATTGTATGTTTTCACTCATGTAACAGGAGAACTGCAATAGAATGCCTATTACAATTGCCAGTGCTTGGTGACATTTAATACATATGCAATGTGAAAGTTAATGAACAGTCTGATAGCTGATGTTCTGGATCAGATATTGCACTTAATATTTTCTCTGTGGTCCAGGTTGTTTTTTAAAATTTCCAAATATGTCAAGATATAAAAACGCTGACATCTGTTTATTGAGACTGTAAATACGGAGGTAGGTATGCCAAATCCCATTGATTTCAGGTCTAACTCTGCATAGGAGCAGGTTCTAAATCTGTTTTTGTAGAATGCCCGGATTATCCTGCTCTTCTTTTTTGCAGAGTTCAGAGTTTACCAAACAGTGGCAAGAGCCCTGGCCAAGAGCCTTTTGGCCAGAGGGGCTACTAATGAGAAGGTGGGCTGGGGGGGGGGGGGTCGAAGTTCACCAAGGTCACCAAGCTACTTCCGATTTACAGTGATCCCATGAATTAGTGACTTTAAAAACCCCTCTAAAATGTCCTATCTGTCAGGTTCCCTGTCATGTTTGCTTCCTTTTCTCAGTCCCTTTTTTCAGGTCCCGGCAAGAGAGCGGCACCGGCTTCCCTCCTGGCAGCCTCCCCCCACTTTCCTCCCCCCCCCCTCCTTCCTCAGAGTGAACTCATCTGTTTTGCTAGACTTCAGTTATCTCTGTTGCTGCACTTGTAACCTTGGGCAACTGGGGCTCCGCTCTTCCAGGTGTTTTTTGTGTGGGAATGCATGTAGATTACACACAGGGTCGGGGATGGGAATTTAGCTCAGCTTACGCGCCTTTTTTCCCTGAGAAAGTAACGGTAGCACATTTTGGCGCTTGATATTTTTATTCTGATTGGTACCTGACCTTTTACTCCTGTTTGAATACAGTATATCAGTTCCTCACATTCTGTATGTGGTATCACTAACAACACAAGTGTTTCCTGAAAGACCATTAAGAAATAAAGACTTTGTTTCACATTACAAGGCCTGGCTTATTGGTTCTCATCAGAAGTCTCACACTATCCTGAACAGTCTTGCACTCAAGTCTTGCAAACTGAAGGGCATGGCTACCTTTATTGAGTCAGTGGTTATTGAGTCTACCATGTGTAACCCGGGTGTTGGAAATAAGGGCAAAACTTGGGGCCTCCTGTCTTAAAGCCCCCTCTCACTCACACACCTTGGCTTAAGCAAAGCAACTATTTATTACAACAAAGAAAATACAGTTCTGCACACAGAGTGTGCTTCCCACCCCCAAACTCCTTTCCCTTCCCAAACCAAAGGTCCAGTAGGCAGTGTTCCAGAAGCACCGTTCTCCTGTTGGAGCTGGTCCAGTCGCAGTCCCTCGGCAGCAGGCCTCCAGTGGGAAGGAAAGCTCTCAGGGCCTCTCTCCTCACCAACCGAGAGAAGGAATCAGCATCAGTTCAAAGTCAGATATGTCTGGGGGCTCACCTCCTCCAGGAGAAGCGCTGTCCATCAAGGGAGGGCCCACACCGCACAAAAGCCTCTTCGGCTGAGGCCTTTCAGCAACCCAGTCCCTGGAGAGACCAACGACCAGGCCTCCCTTTGCTCCCCCCCCTCAGGTTGATTTATCCAGCCACTCACTACACACACTCCTCCCAATATGCAAATTAAGTATTTCATTGTTCCACCCAGCAGCATATATCCCCAAAGTTCTACATATGGCTCAGAGGTAGATCATCTGCTTAGCATGTAGAAGATCCCAGCAAAAGGTCCCAGGCTCAAACCCTGGCATCTCCAGTTTAAAGGATGAGGTAATAGGTGATATGAAAGACCTCCACCCGAGACCCTCAAAAGCTGCTGCCAGGCTGAATAGACAATACTGCATTTGATAGACTGATGGTCTGATTCCGTGTAAGGCAGTTTCATGAGTTCATGTAGGACCAAAAATCTAAATGTCACTATTTTTTTTATCTCATATATTTTTTGTTATTATTATCAGTTGTTAAATAATACATTATTCCATTATTCATTTAAATAATTTTCCATTTTCCACCCCTTCCCTCCCCCCTCAGTCTAATAGTCCTCTTCCAGCCAGGAGCATAAGGCATGCATCTTCCACGGAACGTCTTCTTTCTTCTCTTCTTTGATCCAATTCAGGTAGAGAGACCATTTCTTCTTAATCCTTGCTGTTCTATCCTCCCATGGCGAATCTTGTGTCAACATGGCTGCTATATCTGACTGGACAAAATCAAACAGATAATTATGCCAAGCTTCTTTTGTCCACTTACTTTTATCTTTCCATCCTAATGCTATTACTGCTTTCCCGGCTAGTATTATTGCCTTCAATAGATCTTGACTATTCTTCTCTATTTTCTCACTACCTAGTGTACCTATGGTCATTAATTCAAAGTCTATGTCAAGCTTTACCTTGAAAAGCTTGTCTATTACTTCCAATATATCATTCCATAGTTTTTTAGACTCTGGGCATTCCCACCACATATGGGCATACCACCCTTTCACACTTTTGCAGTGCCAGCAATTGGGACTTAAGCCTGGGAACATATTTGCTAGAATGGCCGGAGTTCTGTACCATTTAGTATAGAATCTATATATCTAATAGCGAAGGGCCCCCCCCGTGCGGATATCTAAATCTGCTAGGGGGCCCTTGGGGGGGGGGGGGGAGAGGTTTTCCTACACCCAGGGGGCATTCCCACCACGTGCAGAAAAATCCGAAAAGTTAAAAAAACCCTTCAGGGACCATAGAATCCCCCAAAATACCTTTTGAAATGGCCTCAGGTCCAGGCGTCAACTGTGAGGAGATTAGAATGTCCGGGGGAGGGGGGGAGGTTCCAACTGTTTATGTCAGTCAAAGGCAGGGATTTTACTGGCAGCAGTCTAGGGTTGCCAAGTTACCCCCCCACCCCGGCCACCAGCAGCGGATCCAGATCCAGGCTGGGAAACTCCTGGAAATTTGGGGGTGGAACCTGGGGAGGACAGGGACCTCAGTGGGGTATGATGCCATAAACTCCACCCTTCAAAGCATCCATTTTCTCCATGGAAAGTTATCTCTGTAGTCTGGAGATGAGCAGTAATTCCAGGGGATCCCCAGGTCCCACCTGGAGGCTGGCATCCCTAGGCAGCACCCTCTGTGTGACTTGATACCATCTGATTTGCATGACTTAATTAGGCCCAGCTGTTTTGCTACAGTTCATCAGCAGCCACTGTATGAAAGCCATTGTGGTGCAACAGTTCGAGCTTCAGACTGGGATCTGCAAGACCCAGGTTCAGATCCCCATCTTGCAGTGGAAGCTGACTGGGAGATTTTGGACCAGTCACATACTTGCAGCCTAACCAACCTCATGTCAGAATCTGCTGATTCAGACAATGTATCTTGCTGCTTACAGCCATGTTTCACTTTGTGTTTGCTGCTTTGCTTTTCATAGTACTGTATGTATGCTAGCTGCCCTCATGAACACCTGTCATGTACCCCTCATTCTGGCCAGTATGTATTAGCATGTATGTAGAATGTGTAACCCCAGGTTTATGACCCTGACTGGCCTGGTTTGTGTAACTGTCAAAGCGGAAGGATGTCAACTTCAAAGTATGGGAACAATGGGCCTCTCACACTCCTACCTCCGCATTCCATTCATCTCGGCTGAGACTCCAAGGGAGGACAAGTCTCATCTCTTATCAATGTGCGAAAGCCTCGAGGCCATGGATTGTTATGTGAACTGGTAACATCTGAAGGGTCTGGTTTGGAAGGGGAAATTTACAACTTGACACCTCACTTTCTTTCCTGTGGGAAGCAAACGGCCAGAGCCCCTTTTTGCCCGCCGTTTTTCCCTTGTAGTGATTGGCTACCTATGGGTAATTCAAACTGCTTAGAAAGGTATAATAGACCCGCTTTTGCCATCTGTGTTATCTCTGACAATAATCCGAGAAGCTGTACCAATGTAGAGATTGGAAATAAAGAACTGTGTTTCATCAACAAAGATCTGATCCTTGACTACTTTGAGCAGAAGTCTCACAGATTGTCAGAGATCTGTGACTGGGACTTGGCTGTTCCTGACCATGTCGGACGACGGTAGTCTTCCCATCCCTACTACTCCGGAAGACACACCGACCACCCCTGGGGACCAGGGAGCCGGTGGTGGTGGCGGCGGAGGGGAGCCCGAAGTGCCAGTGACTACGATTCAAGGGGCTCACTACATCCCGCGCCCACCTCCTCTTCAGAGCGGGACCCCGAGGTACTCATGGAGCAATTTCGGTCGCGGGACCGTGGACTCCTGGGTGCATGATCGGAAAGGGGCCCGAGTCTCGGTCCAGGGAGACCACCTCGACCGCGGGAAGCCGAGTTTCCTGGGAGACGAATGCGAAACGACCTACGCAGGAGATTCGCGTCTCCAGTCGCTGGACGGAGAGAGAATGGGACCCTACGGGCCCGATCCCTACCGAGAAGACCAGACTCAAGCCCTCGACCGGATGATGGGGGATTTACGGTTCCAGCTTACCACCGAGTTGCGAGAGCTGGCCCTCGATCTCCAATATCAGTTCCGGGACGCCCTCACGGCTATGCAAGCGGCTCAGCTGGCGCCAGCCGTGGTCGGAGTCCAGCAGCCGGTGGTGCCTCCCGGGGGAGTCCCCGCCCCGGTGCAGCCGCCCGCGCAGCAGCCAGTGGCACCGCAGGTCCCCCCTGCCGTTCCTCGCCCAGTGCCCGCACCTCCACCTGCGCCGGGTCCCGTGCCGGCAGGGCCAGTGGTTCGCCCGGCCCCCGCCGACCCGTTGACGGCTACTTTCGATGGGGACCCCGAGAAGCTGCGCTTCTTCCTGCTGGAGATCGAGTGGTTCCTAGACACCTGGGGACATCTCGACCCCACCGAGAGGGACCGGATTGGCTACATCGGGTCCAAGCTGAAGGACACCGCCAGCGATTGGTATGTGAGTCTGCACAATGCCCCCAGGCCTGAACTGCGTTTGCTGAACAACTTTATGTGGGCCCTCCGACACCACTATGAGGACCCCTTGGGAGAAGAAAAAGCCCGGAACCAACTACGGAGGCTGACCCAAGGGCGGTCCTCGGTGAGGGACTACACTGACAAGTTCCGGTGCATCTCAGCCAAGATTCGCGGCTGGACGCAGGACCTGCTCATGGAGAAGTATCGAGAGGGGCTGAGTTACGAGGTGTACGAGGCGATCCTGCGAGCGGGAAGGCCAGGGTCGTTGGGCGCTTGGATGAGGGCAGCCGCGGACGTGGAAGAGCGCTTCACCCTCATCAAGATGGGAGCTTCATTGACGGCCCCAAGCAAGGCGACGCAGAAGGCAAAGACCAAGCCCAACATGCAAGAAATCCGAGATGCTCGTTTCAAACAGGGGCTCTGCATGAGATGCGGGGAGAGCGGCCACTTCGCCTCAGCGTGCCCGAAGGGAGGGGGAAAGATCCCGAAGACCTCCACCCCGGTGGCTGGGAGCACCCCCAGTCGAGGAAAGACCTCGTTCAAACCCCGGGCTCTGCAGCTGGAAGGGGCAGCGAGCGAGCAAGGAGAGCTGGAGCTGACGGAAGCGCAGATGTCAGGAAACTCCAACAGCCTGCAGTGAGCGGTGCAGAACTGCAGGTCCCCCGCCATGATGCGCCATCTCCGGTGAGCATCCCCGGCCCCTTGTTGTATATGGTAGTGACTGTAATGACCCCCGGGACAGGGACACATGTCCGAGTCCGTGCCCTAATTGACTCTGGGTGTGCTAGAGACTTGATTAGCCCACTAGTGGTGGAGGGGCTGGGACCCAAAGTCACCCCGTTGGGGGAGCCACTCAAATTCACGCAAATGGACGGTTCAGAGATGAAGGAGGCGTGTGTGGCAGAGACTGAGGGACTTATTGTGGGCACGGGGGAGCATTGGGAGAAGAGAGCCTTCGTCATCACCCCAAACACCCAATTCCCCATGGTGCTGGGGAGCCCCTGGCTAAGCTCCCACGATCCCTATATTAAATGGAGTGAAGGGAAAATCTCCTGGGTGGACGACAAGTGCCAGGGCCATAAGTGGGATGCCGGGTGGGGACCAGGACCTCCGATGCCGCTCCGGCCGGCGGCCCTCACCCTAGTGCCCTCGACTGTCCCCCGGGAGTATCGTGATCTACTGGAAGTGTTCAGTGAGACCGAGGCGGACAAATTACCCCCCCACCGACTGTCGGATTGTGCCATAGAGCTGATTCCGGGTGAGAAACTTCCCAAAGGAAAGCTCTACTCGATGAGCCCCCCGGAGCGGGAGGAGCTAAGGAAGTTCCTAGACAAGAACTTGGAGCGCGGGTTCATTCGCCCTGCTAAATCCCCCTTCGCGGCCCCCGTTCTGTTCCGGAAAAAGAAAGATGGGGGGTTGCGGTTGTGCACGGACTACAGAGGACTAAATGCGGTGTCTGCTTCCAACGCTTACCCCCTCCCCCTTATTAAAGACTTGTTGACGGAGGCGGCAAAAGGAAAAGTATTCACTAAACTAGATCTCAGAGACGCTTATTTCTGGGTGCGCATAAGGGAGGGGGATGAGTTCAAGACTGCCTTTAACACACCGTTGGGACAGTTCGAATACCTGGTGATGCCGTTCGGTTTGAGTGGCGCGCCAGGGGTCTTTATGAGCTTGATAAACGAAGTGTTGCACAAGCATTTATTTAAGGGGTGTTATGTTACTTAGATGATATCTTGATCTACTCCACTGATAAGAAAGAACACGTGAAATTGGTCCGGGAAGTCCTTTCCACCTTGTTAAAAAATCAGTTGTATGCGAAGCTGTCTAAACGCGAGTTCCATCGAGATTCCGTAGACTTTTTGGGGTACCGCATTTCGCAGAAGGGGCTAGAGATGGACCCAGCCAAGGTAGAGGCGGTGGTCCAATGGGAAGCCCCCAAAACGAGGAAACAACTCCAGAGCCTATTAGGATTTTGCAACTTCTACCGCACCTTCATAAAAGACTTTGCCACTGTCACCCTCCCATTGACTGAGTTGCTAAAAACTAAAGGGAGGGGCCCGGAAGCGGGGAAGCCCGGGGAGAGAATTGCCTGGAATGGGGAATGCCAGAAGGCGTTCGAGACTCTTAAGACTCTCTTTACCTCCGAACCCATTCTAGCCCACCCGGACGAAACTAAGGAATTTGTAATCCATGTAGATGCGTCTGATGTGGCTATGGGGGGGCCATTTTGCAACAAGGTTCAGACGGGAAGTTGCACCCCCTCGCTTACATCTCGAAAAAATTTAATGAAACGGAAAGGAACTGGTCAGTCTGGGATAAAGAAGCCGCAGCTATCCGGCTAGCCCTCACTACGTGGCGACATTGGCTGGAGGGAGCGCAACCCCCTTTTGAAATATGGACAGACCACAAAAATCTAGAAGCGCTGCGCACCCAGAGGTCCCTGAATGCGAAGCAACTCTGTTGGGCGGATTTTTTCTCAAAATTTAATTTTGTGCTCAAACACCTCCCTGGGAAAGCCAATTCGTTAGCCGACACACTCTCCCGTTTGCCCCAGCATGAGAGTTTAAAGGAGGAGGTATTTGATTCTATGTTCTCCCCCCAGCAACTGGGAGGAGCAGTGATCACCCGGAGCCAAAGTAAACGAACAACAGTGGAGTCGGAGGCGTGTGATTGGGGGGGGGGGACTATTCGCCAGAAGAAATTGAGGAGTTGGAGGCACTGGCAGACTGCTCCTCCAGGGAAAATAAGTGCTGGTATCATGGAGACAAATTGGTGGTGCCCCGAAGCAAGAGGAAGGACATATTACTAGCATGCCACTCCTCTAAATTGGCAGGTCACTTTGGATTTCTAAAAACACTCAATTTAGTTCAGAGACAATTCTGGTGGCCACGCATGCGCAGGGATGTTTCGGACTTTGTCTCTGCCTGCCAGACCTGCTTGATGTGCAAAAGGAGGGGGGGAAGTCCCGGGACTCCTGCACCCTCTACCCACTCCCTCTCGCCCTTGGGAGGCAATAGCTATGGACTTCATTACAAACCTGCCACCCTCAAAGGGAAAGACTGTATTTGGGTGGTGGTAGACATGTTTTCTAAGCAAGCCCATTTCACTCCTTTCAAGCAGCTGCCTACAGCTAAAGGGATGGCCAAGGCTTTTTTCAACCACGTGATCAAATTACACGCTTTTCCCAAACGCGTGGTATCCGACAGGGGCAGTCAGTTCATTGCCAACTTCTGGCGGGAGCTCCTGAAGTTTATGGACATAGAGCCTGCTCTAAGCTCTGGTTACCATCCAGAGACCGATGGGCAGTCCGAACGAACTAATCAAATTCTGGAACAGTTTTTGAGGTGTTATACTAACTACCACCAGGACAATTGGGTGGAGTTGCTGCCATTCGCGGAATATAGCTACAACAATGCAGTGCATTCTTCTACGGGCGTTTCCCCATTTATGGCGGTGGGAGGCTTTGAGGGAAAACCTTTGCCCACATTGGAAAACGCCTCAGATGCTTCCCCCACAGACTTTAAACGATGGTGGGCGACCCTGCAAGAGTCGTGGCCTCTAATAGCCAAAACACTTGATCAAGCCAAAGAGGATTACAAAAAGTATGCAGATCGTGGTCGGACTGAGGGCTGGGACCTTCAGCCTGGAGACTCTGTTTACCTTTCTACCAAGAACATACACGGCCTGCAACCCAGCAGGAAATTGGGGTGGAAATTTGTGGGCCCTTACAAGGTGTTGCGCAAAATCTCTGATGTGTCTTTTGAATTAGAATTGCCCAAATCACTGAGTTCTGTGCATCCTGTTTTTCATTTCAGCTTACTGAAGAAGAATCCTGGGCCGAATACATCCAGTTCCGAACTGCATCCAGTTCCTCCGACACCTCCTCCACTGATGAAGGGGGAGGCACCCCATTTTGAAATTTCTGAGATTCTTGATTCTAAGCTGCGTAGGGGCCACTTATATTATTTAGTTAGATGGCTTGATTTTGGCCCAGAACAAAACGAGTGGGTTCGCTCTGAAAATGTGCATGCTCCTAAACTAGTTAAAGCTTTCCATAAAAGGTTTCCAGACAAGCCCGGATAGATTTATTTTTGGGGTGCCAGAGTGTCAGAATCTGCTGAGTCAGACAATGTATCTTGCTGCTCACAGGGTTGTTGTACAGATAACAAAGAGGAAATAATAATGTAAGCTGCTTTAGTCCCCATTGTGGAGAAAGACTGTAATTTTCCTAGGTAGAGGCTGCAGGGGAGGGGGGTGGAGATAGAAAGCTGAAGACAGATAAAGGTAGGTTGGCTGTTGGGTGGGAAGGAAATAGGGTTGCCAACTCCAGGTTGGGAAATTCCCAGACATTTGAGAGGTGGAGCCTGGGGAGGGTGGGATTTGAGGTGGGAGGCAGAAAGAGAGAGAAAGAGTGATGAGGTGGGGAGGCAGAAAAACAAAGGGAATGATGACAGGTCAGAAAGAGAGAGGAAGTAACATACATGGAGGAGAGCGAGAGAGTAAGAAAGGGGGGGCAGAAGGGAGAAAGAGTGTGAGAGAGGTAGGGGGAGAAGGGAGGAAGCAAAGGTGTGAGGAATGGGATAACTATCCTGCAAGTTTCTTGCAGGTCTCCACTTGTTTTAATTCTAATTCTCTAAATTTATGCATTTTTATTCTCTTAATCCCTTCCATTAACTTTTCTGCTTTCTGCCTCGTTATTTTGGTTTCTGTACTCCATTTCCCTTGCAGCTGTCCTATACCCCCTTCTTTATCTGAAACCATTTTCTTATATATTGCTCCCACTATTCCTTTTTTAGATTTCCTCATTAGTTTATATATCTCTTCTACTGGTTCTTCTATATCCATATTATTGTTTTCTATTATTTTTTTTATCTTGGTGTATAGGCCTGCTACTTTTAACCAATACTTTGTTCCTACTTTCGCTTCTATGATCCGAAGTGGCTTTAAGGTATTTGCTGTCAGCATATCTTGTAGTGTTCTGTACCCTTTTTGTTTAAGTAAATCCCACCATCCATGGTCTTCCCCCTCCTCTTCTAATGTTTCGAGTGGCGCCCATTTAGAGATCCTTGTTAACCCCTTTGTCTGCCACTTCCTCCAAACTGCTAAGGTACTCTCCCTAGGTCCTATTTTCCTTTTATAATCTTTGATCTGTTTGCCTGTGAATATACCAAATCTTCCTACTCCTTCATTTGCCTCATTTTCGAATTTAACCCATTTTTGATCTTCTCCTTCCCCTATATCTAATAATGCTTTTAACTGGAAAGCTTCATAATAACTTGCTATATCTGGTACCCCCCATCCTAATTCTGAACTGTGATTATATACCAACTTTTTTGCAATTCTATATTTTTTGCTTCCAAAGATCCATTCTGTTATTTTTGTATTCCAAGTGTCAATTTTTTGTTTGCTAAGTGTTAGTGGTAGTACTTGAAATAAATATAGCAGCTTTGGTACCCAAAACATCTTGACACTTCTAATTCTAGCTGTTATATTCAGAGTTTTCCTCTTCCACTCCTTCATTTCTCTCATTACCTTCTGCCATACTTTTTAATAATTTTTCTCCTCTATTTTATTTATATTCCTATAGATTTCTGTTCCCAAATACTTAAATTTTGTGGCACCCAATCCTATTTTAGTTAATCTATTAATTTCCTCCCTTTCCTCTTGATCCACATTACAATACATTATCTCTGATTTCCCTATGTTAATTCTTAATCCTGACAGCGCTTCAAAGTCTTCTAATATGACTTTCATTTCTTTAATCCCTTCTTTGGGGTTAGTCATGATTATAATTATATCATCCGCAAATAGGTTTAGCTTCATCTCCTCTTTACCTATCTTACATCCCTCTATTCTTCCTGAATTCCTAATTCTTTCGGCCAATTGCTCCATTGCCATTATAAATAGAGTTGGTGACAACGGGCATCCTTGTCTAACCCCTCGAAATTGGAAATTCCTCCGTATGTTTATTTACTCTAACTACCGCTGTTCCTTCTCTGTAGATTTCTTGAATTGTTCTAATATATGTTTGACCAAAGCCATATTCCTTCATTGACCACAAAAATTCATGAGACAGTGTATCGAATACTTTATATACATCCAATTTAAGTAATGCTATCTTCTTGGACTGCCTATGGCATAGTACATTTAATATATTCCTTATGGGATGTGCGATGCTTCTTCCCTTCACAAACCCATATTGATCCTCCTTTATTATATGAGGAATTACATTCTTAAGCCTGTTTGCCATTATTTTGGCAAATATTTTATAATCCTGATTTAATAAGTTTATAGGCCTATATGAGCCCACCTCTTGGGGGTCTTTCTGAGCTTTCAATATTAAGGCTATTTCTGCTGTTCTCCAAGTATCAGGAGCTCTTCCTCCCTTCAGTATAGTATTAAACAGTATCTGAAACTCGGGGATTAGCATTTTTTTCATCTCCTTATAAAATTCTGCTGTGAAACCATCCAAACCCAGAGATTTCCCAGTTTTTAGCCCCTTTATTACCTCATCTATCTCTTGAGCTGTAATGTCAGCCTCTAGACTTTCCTTATCCTCACCTTTAACCTTGAGCCTATTTGTTCCTCAAACTTCCCTACCTCTTTTTTCCCATATAAAGTTTTATAAAAAATTTTAAACGTTTCTCTAATCTCCTTTGGGTTTTGTGTTATTTGTGTATTCATTCTAATACTTTTCACCCTTTGCTTTTCTTCCCTACCTTTTAAATAATTTGCCAATCGTCTACTTGAATTTATTGTGGTCCTCTGGAATTCATTCCTTACCATAGCTTGCTTCTTCCAGAGCGCCCTCGAATCCAGGAAATCTAATTCCCTCTTGAGTTCTTTAATTATGTTATATTTTGGCAGGATTTCTTTACCTGATTTCTTTGTAATAATTCAAGTTCTTGTATTTTCTCCTTCCTATTAGAGTACCATTCTTTTTTTATTTCTTTTCCCCTCATTATACATTGTCCCCTAATCACTGCTTTAGCAGCATCCCAGAGGATATTTGTGGCCACTGTTCCTCTGTTTTCTTGGAAATATAACTTTAGCTGCTTCACGATAGCCTTTTTATCCTTTTCCTTGGCCATAACTATATTATTATACCTCCACATCCTTTTCGCGTGTTCCCACTTGGTGTCTGTCTCTATTGTTGTTGGGGCATGATCTGAAATCCAAATTGGATGGGTTATTACACTTCTCAGTTCCCATCCATTTGCTCTTTTAATGATTATAAAGTCCAAACATGAAGCAGTTTTGTGCCTACTCAAAACATGCGTTGGCTTGGGGCTTAAGCTTAAGGCTTCATGTGCCTCTATTAGATCCCATTTTTTCCACTTAATTATTTTATCTTTAGAAACATCAATATTAAAGTCTCCTGCCATAATCACTTCCCCCTCAATGAATTTCTGCATCTTTTTAAGTACTTTTATCAAAAAAGGTTTCTGTCTCTTATTTGGGGCATAAATATTTATCAATGTTATTTTCCAATTTTGAAATGTAGCTTTGACCAAAAGGTACCTTCCCTCTCCATCTCTTAGCACTTCTATTAACTGTCAGAGTCTGCTAAAGTCTCTGCCATTAATTGTTGGTATCTGGGGTCTCTATCAGTAATTTACAGTTGGCCTTGGGGTTTATTGCATGTTCTGCTTAATGTGTCTTTTCTTCCCGGGGAGGATGGCTTGCCGCATTCCATCACGTCACATAAACAGTCTGGCTGTCTTGTCTTGTCACCTCCCTTTTCCCTCTTCGGAGACTCAAATGTTTTATCTGCTTTTGTAACCTTGGAGAACTGTTGAACTGTTTTTCTAGCCAGGTGTCTGGCCTGCAAATTGCAAGTAGAGGTCACTATGGGGCATGGGGGGAATTTTTAGTGCTTTGCGCCTTTTCTGTGAGAACCAACGGCTTAGAAGTTTTCGCGCTTTTTTGTATTCCTTCTGATTGGCCCTCTGCCTGCTATTACCTGAAGGTGGGGGGTATATTAATCCCTGCTGTCTGTAACCAAGTATCTCTAACAAACATGAAGTACCTGAACCATCATTAAGAATAAAAGAACTCTTTGCTTCATCAAAGGTCTGGCTTATTGGTTTGATTCAGAAGTCTCACAGATTGTTAAGAGATCCCATTAACGGGACCTCTCATACCTGACCATGTCAGGCTATGGGACTATCCCCGTTACCACTGAAGAAATCCCGGTCACCACTGCTCCCAGCGAACCATGTGAGCCGGTGGTACCAAGGACAACTGGCCAGGACATACGCTCCTGTGGCTGGTAGGAGGGGGGTTGGCCACCCTCCCCACGGTACTCGTGGGCCATGTTTGGAACTACTCCCTCTGAGTCATGGATCCATGATTGAAAAGGGGCCTGAGTACAATTCGGCAGTGACCAATTGGACTTTGGTCGACCGGGTTTCCAAGATGAGGAGAGGTTCCTTCCTCCTCGACCAGATGACTGGCGGCTGAGCCTCCGGGGTGAGGAGCGGTTCCTGCCAAGGGGCCCGGATCCGGGTACGGAAGACCTCAACCAGATGTTGGACCAGAGGTTTGGTGAGATGCATGACCGCATAGCAGTGGAGCTGAGAGAGGCTGTGCTAGAGATGCAACAGCAGCTGATGGAAGCAGTAGCGGCTGGAGCCGGGGCAGGAGCGGGGCCAGCGCAAGGGGCGGCAGGGGCTGGAATGCAACCTCCTGGGCAGGTGCTGGGGGAGCGGGTGCTGCTCCTGTGGTACCCGCGCCCCCAGTGGTGCCTCCTGAGGGCCCCCCCCAGCCAGTTCCCGTGGCCCCCTACCCTGGAGATCGAACGCTCCGGCAAGCCCCGAATGACCCTCTAACTGCGACATTCGATGGGGACCCCGAGAAGCTCCGATTTTTCATAATCGAGATTGAGAGATTCCTGGCGGCTTGGGGTCACCTCTACCCGACCGAGCGCGAGAGAGTGCGCTACATCAGTTCCAAGCTACAGGATACCACCAGTGACTGGTATGTGAGTCTGCACAACCCCCCTGGGCCTGAACTACAGACTGTAAACAATTTTATGTGGGCCCTACAGCAGCATTACGAAGACCCTCTGGGGGAGGAGAAGGCTCAGAACCAACTGCGCAAATTGGTTCAGAGCTGCTCCTCTGTAAGGGAGTACACTGATCACTTCTGTAGAATTGCCACAAAAGTGCAAGGGTGGTCGCAAGACTTGTTCATCGAGAAGTATCAGGAGGGGCTGAACCCAGAGATCTATGAGATGGTTCTCTGGAACGATCGCCCGGGCTCCCTTGCGGCATGGATGCGGGCGGCGGCGGATGTGGAAGAGCGTTTCACACTGATTAAGCTGGGTTCCTCCACCCCCTATGCGCCCAAGCCCGCCCCGAAGTCGAAATGCAAGACAGCCCTACAGGAATTGCGTGACTCCCGCTTCAAGCAAGGTCTGTGCATGAAATGCAGGGAGAGTGGCCACTTCGCCTCGGCGTGCCCTCGGTGGGTACCTAAGACCCCAGTGGTTTGATTCAGTTTGATTCAGAAGTCTCACATTAACTTAATATCATTCCTTCTATGAACCAGAATAGCCACCCCTCTCGCTTTTGCTGTGCTTCTCGCTTCAGCTAATACTTCCCATTCCAGATGGTTAAATAGTGGGTTTTTATCCTTTCTTGCTTTATGTGTCTCTTGTAGACACATAATATCTATGTCATGTTGTTTTGCAAATCTAATAAGTCTATACCTTTTGATGTCAGAACTCAGGCCATTGACGTTCAGTGAAAGCAACTTCAACCATTTAACCATAATCTTTTAGCTTAAGCTTCCTCTCTGCTCCTGGCTGGTTACTAGCTTTATTTATTTTCCCCCATGTTCCCCACCTCCCCAATCTTCCTCCCCCTCCCTCCTTCCCCTGGTATAGGGCTCGTTGCTGGGGAAAATACCTTATCCCCTTCCCTATACCTTAAGGTGTGTGCATCCCCCCCTTCATTTATAATTATAGCATTTATTATAAAGACTTGACCTATGTATACTTCCCTGTCCCTGTATTTAAGTGAGCCTTCTCTGTCGTTTCTCCTGGCATGTAGTAGCTCCCTCCTCCTCCTCTCCCTCCAGCGCTGGAATCTCCTCCATCTCTGCTGTTCCTGGGTCAATTCCAAACTTTTCTAATAGTTTCGCGGCTTCTCCTGGGTTCCTTGCAAGCAGCCTCTTCCCTTCTTCATAGATCACTATTGATGCTGGGTAAGCCCAAGTAAACTGTATCTTGCTTTGAAACAGCTTCTCAGCATATGGCTTCATTACACTCCTCTTTTTTAAAGTCTCTTGGCAAAAATCTTGTCTTTTAAAGACTCTCTTCCCTCTAAATTTAAGTTCGTTTTTCTTTAAAGCAAAGTATATCTGACTTCGTAGTTTCTCTTACGAACTTAATTATAACAATGCGTAGTCCCCCCACCCCCTTTTCTCTTGTAATCTGTGAGCACGCTCCACCTGGTCCTCATCAAGCTCTATTCCCTGCTCAGATAACCAGTCTATAATGCATTTCTCTAATTGTTTAGGAGCAATATCTTCTGAAATGCCATATATAATTAAATTCACCCTTCTACTCCTATCAGATAATTCCATAGTTTGCTTTTTAAGCTGTACGATGTCGTCTTTATTTTCTCTTGCCAAAGTCTCTGCTTTTAAAGCCAGTTGTTTCACCCCCTTAACTTCTGCATGCAATGCACCCACCTCTTGCTTTACCTCATTAATCGCTGTTTTAATCTTCTCCTGGGAGTCAATCATTAAGCTTTGAAATTGTGCCAATTGTTCTGACAATCCTTTCACGGTTGTTGCCATTTTGGAGGGTCTCTTCAAAGCGTCCTTCTAGTTGTAAACTCACAACAGCTTCTCTTTGTAATTAACCGGGAAGTTTTTCACTCCACGCTGTTCTCTAATTCCTTATCTCTATCTAGCTTGTTTTCCAGCACTTTTAAGAGTTGTTTACATTTGTTTTAAGTCATTTATCTTTCTGTCCGTGGAGGGGGGAAGGTGAAGGCTTCTTCCTGCTTAGAGCATGTGCACACCTTCCCCCTATCTAAATGTCACTAAACCCATCACCACCCACAATGAAAAGATGGAAGGACAGATTCAAACCAAAGGGCTCAAGTTTAAGAGTTAATCTGATCACGACCTATAATACTTGTACTGGAAAGACCAAGTTTCCACATCCATGGGAATATTATGATGCATACTAAAGAGACATTACATACTGTGAAGCTTTGGCAAAGCAGAATTTAGGGATTAGAAAGGGTAGTGCAGGGGCAACAGAGAAACTGGCCATAGATCACACAATACTCGTGGGGGGGAGTATTCCCGCCCTCCACACACCCCCGTTCACTGGACAGCAGAGCGGTGAGGCCCGCTGAGCCGCCGCCCACCCCCTCCCCCATTTTGTTATGCAGAGGAGTGAGCAGTGGCAGAGGCGGCAGTGGCGGCTCCTCAGGGCCCTCCTGAGGTGGTGGTGGGAGGAGGAATTCAGCATCGCTGTTGGTCATCCTGCCTCCACCGCAGATGTCCCCATTGGGGGCCTCTTGCCAGCCAAGTAGCGCTGCAGGTGGGCCGCTGAGGAGCCCTCTCGGCTCCCATCCCGCTCACCGTCCGCCGCCTCCTCCTCCCGGTCCGAGGGAAGCAAGGCTGCGCCGCCCTGAGCTCCGGCATCCTCCAGCCCAGCCATTTGCGGATGCAGAACCCCAAGGGAGCCAGTGGCCCGGCTGGGAGCGGGGAGGGAGGCGGCAGCGCACCGCTCCCACCCCCTCCCCAATCCAGAGGTGGCAGTGGCGGCAAGGTCTGAGGCCTGCCAAGCTGCCTCCCACCCCCTCCCCAACAGCAGCCAAGCGTTCTCTGCCCATGCGCAGAGAACGCTTTAACTTTTCGGGGGATTTAAATATCCCCCGAATTTTTAAAACATTTCAGATTTTTCTGCAGATTTTCTGCAGATTTTCCTGTGTAGGGAAATCTTTCTGCCCCCCCAGGTGCCCCCCCCCCCATGGATTTAGGTATCCGCATGCAGGGGGCGCCTTTGGAATTAGATATATAGATGTGGTGTTGCTATAGCTGCATCATCCTACTTTAAGCTGTGAAAACAGCCAAAGCAGTCAATGGGTCCTAGTGCCCACATAAACTTGCTTGCAGATAAAATATGTTACAATGATTCCAGGTTTTGGTGTGTGTGTTCCTTTAAATGTTAGTTTGACTGCAGTAATGTAATGAGAATGATAGGGGGAGATGAGTGTGCTGTGATTGGCCGGTGACTGAGAATGGGAGGAGAGGTCCTGAGAGGAATGTGTGTGTTTTGATGACAGAGTTCAGTGATTGTCTTTGAAAAGTGAAGTGTGGCAGAGCTATGAAGAGGGTCTGTGTGACTCTAAAAGTTTTGTTAGAGAGACTATATGACAAAGAAACAAGTAGTGTCTAAACCAGGGGTGTCAAATGTGCGGCCCGGGGGCTGGATCAGGTCCCCGGAGGGCTTCTATGAGGCCCGCCCTGGAACTGGCCATCTCCTGCTTCCAATTCTGTTGCTGCTGCTGCTGCTGCATCATAGCTTGCTTGGCCAGACTCTCTTCAATCGCTCAGCCATTTCGTGTTTTCCCCTGGGTCCTAGACTCAGAACTCTTGAGCATGAGATTTCTGTGGTGAATGTCAATAAATCAAAAGGTTTGCAGCTTAAAGATACACACCTGAACAGCACACTCAGGATTGCAACAGCATAGACATTTTGATGCAATAATTCAGAGCAAGAGGTGTCAGTTATCAGAGACTGTTAAATAAATAAAATATTGCAAGAGTGCTAATGTTTTAAGCATGTGTTTATTTTAAGTAAAAAACAATCTTTGTGTTTATGTCCTTTATAAAGTTTATATCTCCGCTACCTGGCATTACATTTTATGACACACATGGCCCAGCTCAACAAGGTCTCATTTATGTCAAATCTGGCCCTCATAACAAATGAGTTCGACACCCCTGGTCTTAACTGTGTGGTTAGACAACTGTTTTATCTTGCGTGTTTAAGACAAAGAGCTTAGTCAGTGTGACTACCTAGATGAGAAGGAGAAGCCTGTCAGGGTGGAATTTTGCTGTCTGAGAGACTGTGTGTGACACCTCACCAGTTCCTTTTCCCAGAAACAGTTCAAGATTTATTTTATTTTATTTTTTTATTTTTGTATTTATACCCCGCCCTCCCCGCGAACGGGCTCAGAGCGGCTAACAGAGGCTAAAAGCCATACATATCATTACAATTTAAAACAGGTTAAAACAATACAATAATAAAACTTCGTTGATCAACAACATAACTACTTTCATAACTATAATCCCAATTAAAATGCTAACCAGAAACTTATTTTGTTCTTTATTCAATAAATCATTTTTTGTTTTAAACATATCCCAGACATCAGAACAGTACTTCCTCAGGCCACAAAGTCCTCTGAAGTGCCCAGACCCCAGGTCATACTTTCAAAAGAGAGAGACTTGGAATTTTTAATTCCTGGTGCCAGCAAGAAACTACCAAGTTTATAGATACAGTATGATTTAAAGTGAAAGCAGTCCCCCCAAATAGCAAGAACCTCACACGTGCCACCATTTTCCTTTGTTTACATGACTCCTCTAAAACGAGCCTTGAAAAAATGCTCTCATCATAATGACATCTTCAGCATTCAGTTAAATACTGTATCGCAAGTTATGTTTGTCATGAAGAAGCAGGGTTGCCAAGTGCCTGAGGAAAAAAATGCCTTGTCCCAGTAATACAAGCTTAATGAGCTGTTATTTTCCCTGTGGTGTTATTTACTTCTATGCCATTAAAAGCTTCATACATTAAAGGGACAGGCCATTACCCCCCAGGCCTATTGACAGCCCTGTACACAAACAGTACCAGAAAACCGGGCCTGCTTTGACATCAAATGATGAGCAGTTCTTCTGCCATAAACTATAAGGTAAAATAGTTTCTCTTTGGCCCTGAACTGATACAAAGGAACACAAAGCCCAGCAGGCAAAATGAATTTTTAATTACATTTGTGAAAAACATGCCAAGGCATTTCCTCTAGTATCACCGTTATACCAGAAGCCAAGGTCTTTGTTTTCCCTTAGAAGATCGGGCAGGCAAACTGGCTCAGGGCATAGCAATTCTCCTGGTCCCTGGTAACAAAGAGGCAGCAGGTCCTTGCACAGAGACTGGAAGTTCTTTCAAGAAAGAGGATGTACTTTGGCGCCATCGGAAGCTTTTGTGCAATAGAAAGTTGCAGTCCCACTGTATTTTTCCTAGTGGATAAGAGCAAAAGTCTGGTTCTGTAACTGTCTCAATAAGCTGAGAATTCTGTGAATGTTTTATAACAACAACAAGCAAAGCAGGGCCGTAAGGCTCATGGAGCAGTATAATCATCTGACAGCAATTACTTAGGGTCAAAATTAGGTTTGACAGTGGTCATGGCAGGAGTTTAAAAATGGATCTGCCTTAACTACATGGAAAGAAGGATGAGAGATCTATTTTGAAAAAACAGAAGTGCACAGTGGAAGGGTGCTTATTCCCTTCTAGCTGAAGTTCCAGTAATATTGCCAACCACCTGGAGGAAAAAAAGTCTTGCCCCTTTAACAGAGGCTTAATGTTTAGGAATGGACAGCTGAAGCTTTTCGTGGCACCAAGGTAAATAACATCTTCTGCTACATAACACAGCACCAAGCCTCTGTTCAAGGAACTAGACCTTTTTTCCCCTCCAGGTTGTTGGCAACCCTAAATATCAGAGCTCAGTTAAGGGGAAGAAAACACTCAAAGAGATGCCTTGAGGAGGAGGTGAGGGAGGGCAGCTTAACTTGCATGTCCCTTTTGCAGTCAAAATCAGATCCCCACGCTTTCTGCATGGTTGGGACAGTTCACAGTTAAACATACTTGCAGGTGTCATCTCTTCTTTTGCCGTAACACAACCTACCTTTGCGCCACAAAACTGACAGTGTCATCCTAAGCAGAGTTACTTTCTAAACTTGTTGGTTCAGTGGTTTAGAAGGATGTAACTGCTCAGGATGACAGTGCAAAGCTGCAGCTATATGCACATCCACCTGTGATTAAGGCTATCTATTGATCATATTTCTATTCCATCTCTCTAATGAGCTCAAAGCAGCGTATATGGTACTCTTCTTGTTCCTTTTATCCTCATAACAGCCCTGAGAGTGACCAACTAGCCCAATGTCAGCTGATTTGCTCTGTGGCTAAGTAAGGATTTGAGCCTTGGTCTCCCCAGTCTTGATTCAACACTCTGTCCAAAGGGTCTCCAACCTTGAGGAGTCTGTGGGCACTTTTAGAATTTTGATGGAATCCCCACAAAATGGCTGCCATGGGGGGGGGAATCACAAAATGGCCACTAAGGAAAGGGCCAATCACAAGCTGTTGGCAAGTGTCAAGCCAAGCATCCTCCTGAAAGAAAGCAGCAGCTTCAAGCTTGGCATTCCCTGCTGAGGCAATGCCCACCTACCCTCTTCTGAAGTAACTCCTCAACAGAGAAGATGAAGGAAAACTTGCACTGGCTCATTGTTTTGGGAAAGAAATGCTGCTTGGGTTTAAGCTTGGATCCTAAATAGAGTCACACTAGAGGACATCACACTAGAGGAAGGAAACTGGAGACTGGAGGAGGGCAGATGTTATCCCAATTTTCAAAAAAAAAAGGAGGAAGGATGACTCAGGAAACTACAGGCCAGTCAGTCTGACCTCTGTCCCACAGAAGATACTGTCAGGATCATAGGATCCTAACAGGGTTTTCATTGTGCTTTCTGTACCTTGCTATCGCTCAGCTAAAAGTGTAACCATTGCTATCTCTTTCAAGCTGTCTCTTGTCTACCCCCCAACTGTTTATTGCTTTGAGTTATATTGCTTTTTGAAGGTCTGGTCAATATAACCATTTCATCCGGGAGAGTGGCGACCACACATATTTGCACGTCACCACAGAACAAATGGCCTTTCCTCCCATGCATTCCCTCCTCCCAGTCCCGGGGACATGGAACTGTCTTATCTCATTGTGAAGGCCTTGTAAAGCCGCCGGAGCCACTTTGTTATGTATACGTTTCACACATCTGGGGCGCCCAGTTCAGAAGGGGAATTTTTATAACTTTCACACTTCACCTTTCCTGTGGGAAGTAAAACGGCTAGAACTTTTAACCGTGCTTTTTCCCCTCTATTGTGATTGGTTGGATGTTGGGGTTCAAACTGTACTGGAGGGTATATTAACCCTGACTGTTCTTTATGTGACATCTCTAACAAACATTCGAGAACCTGTCAAGCAATATTAAGAAATAAAGAACTCTGTTTCATCAACAAAGGTCTGATCTTTTGCTGTTAAGCACAGAAGCCTCACAGATTGTTAGAGATCTGTGTTTGGGACTTTGCCGTGCCTGACCATGTCAGATGACGGTACTATTCCCGTAACCCAAGACAAGCCCGTGACCCCGGGAGATCAAGGAGCCGGAGCAGGAGCTGGAGGCGCCGGGCCAGAGAAGCCTGTGACTACTGGCCAGGGCGCTTATTACCTCCCGCGGCCAGCGCAGCAACCTCCCTTCACCCCGAGGTATTCATGGGCCTCGTTCGGACGTGGGACAGTCGACTTGTGGGTGCACGATCGGAAGGGATCACGCGTATGGGTCCCTGGGGACCATACAGAAGTAAGTCGCCCAAGTTTTTGGAAGGACGACCGGGAGTGTCTTGGGGGTGACTGGCGGTTCCCGATGCCGGACGAGGAGCGAGGCACACCCTATGGACCCGACTTGACGGTTGAAGACTCGAGCCGCAACCTAGACCGGAGGATGGGAGAGTTGCGGGTCCAGATCACTGCGGAACTGAGAGAGGTAGTGATGGACATGCAGCACCAGCTCCGAGATGCCATCGCTGCGATGCAGGTACCGGGGCAGCCGCCAGCTGGAGGAGCAGGGGGAGGAGTACCGGCCGGTGGGGCACCTCCGCAACAAGTCCCACCGGGGGGAGCCCCAGGCGGGGGTGCCCTACAGCCGGTCCCAGCCCCCAGCCCCGCGCCGGCAGATCGGATGATCCGCCAAGCCCCCAACGACCCCCTAACGGCAACCTTCGACGGCGACCCCAAGAAGCTTCGTTTTTTCATCATCGAAATCTAAAGGTTCCTGGAGGCGTGGGGCCATCTCTACCCCACCGAGTGGGACCACGTAGGCTACATCGGGTCCAAGCTGCGAGACACCGCCAGTGATTGGTATGTAAGCCTGCACAACCCCCCGGGGCCCGAGTTGCGGACTGTGAATAATTTCATGTGGGCCCTCAGGCAGCACTACGAGGACCCCCTGGGGGAGGAGAAGGCAAGAAACCAATTGCAGAAGTTGGTGCAGGGGAGGGCCTCCGTGCGAGAGTATACCGACCGGTTCCGGCGGATCGCGGCCAAAGAACAAGGCTGGTCCCAAGACCTCTTCATTGAGAAATACAGAGAGGGTCTGCACCCCGAAATTTACGAAACTAGCTTGAGGGGTGGGAGACCCGGGTCCCTGGCAGCGTGGATGAGAGCCGCAGCCGACATAGAGGAGCGATTCACCCTGATTAAACTGGGGACCTCCGCGACCGCTCAACCGAAGGCCCCCCAAAAGATGAAGGGGAAGCCAAACATCCAGGAGATACGAGACAACCGCTTCAAGCAAGGGCTTTGCATGAGATGTGGGGAGAGTGGTCACTTCGCGTCCGCTTGCCCTCGTGGCAGTGGGAAGGTTCCCAAGACCTCGACCCCCCTGAGTGGAGGCACCCCAAGCCATGGCAAGACCTCATTCAAACCCCGGGCACTACAGCTGGAAGGGGCAGCGAGCGAGCAAGAAGACCTGGAGCTGACTTAAGCACAGATGCCAGGAAACTCCAACGACCTGCAGTAAATGGCGCAGAGCTGCAGGTCCCTTTCCCCGACGCGCCATCTCCAGTGAGCATCCCCGGTCCCTTACTGTACATGGTAGTGACTGTAATAGCCCCTGGCACGGGGACCCACGTGAGGGTCCGTGCCTTAATTGACTCAGGGTGTGCCAGAGACTTGATAAGCCCTTTGGTAGTGGATGGGCTGGCACCCAAAGTCACCCCTCTAGGGGAGCCACTCACTTTTCACGCAGATGGACGGTTCTGAGATGAAGGAGGCGTGTGTGGCAGAGACTGAACTGTTAATAGTGGGGACGGGTGAGCACTGGGAAAAGAGGGCTTTTGTTATTACCCCCAATACCCAGTTCCCCATGGTGTTAGGCAGCCCGTGGCTGAGCTCCCATGACCCCTATGTAAAATGGAGTGAGGGGAAGATCTCGTAGGTGGATGAAAAGTGTAAGCAGCACAAATGGGATCCGGGGTGGGGGCCGGGGCCCCCTGATCCTCTCCGAGCGGCAGCTCTCACTCTAGCGCCCTCCCAGGTTCCCAGAGAATACAGAGACTTAACTGAAGTATTCAGTGAAACGGAGGCGGACGAGTTGCCCCCTCATTGCTTGTCAGACTGTGCTATTGAACTGCTCCCAGGGGAAAAATTACTGAAGGGGAAATTATATTCCATGAGCCCCGCTGAACGGGATGAACTGCGGAAGTTCCTAGACAAGAACTTGGAGCGGGGTTTCATCTGCCCAGCCAAATCCCCTTTCGCAGCCCCAGTGTTATTCCGGAAAAAGAAGGATGGGGGTTTGAGGCTATGTACTGACTATCGGGGGCTGAACGCTGTATCCGCTTCGAATGCTTACCCCCTCCCGCTCATCAAAGACTTGTTGGCGGAAGCCGCGAAGGGAAAAGTGTTCACCAAATTGGACTTGCGAGATGCTTACTTTTGGGTGCGCATTAGGGAGGGGGATGAGTATAAGACTGCGTTTAACACACCTCTGGGCCAGTTCGAATACCTGGTGATGCCATTCGGCTTAAGTGGCGCTCCGGGAGTTTTTATGAGTTTAATCAATGAAGTATTGCATAAACATCTATTCAAAGGGGTGTTATGTTACTTAGATGATATCTTGATTTACTCTGATGATAAGGCGTTGCATGTGAAGCTAGTCAGCGAAGTGCTAGCCACTCTTAAAAAATCAGCTGTATGCTAAATTGTCGAAATGTGAGTTTAACCGAACTGAGGTAGACTTTCTGGGGTATAGAATCTCTCAGAAGGGGTTAGAAATGGATCCTGCTAAGGTGGAGGCGGTGGTGCATTGGGAGGCCCCCCGAACCAGAAAGCTACAGAGCCTTCTGGGATTTTGCAACTTCTACCGCACCTTCCTCAAAGACTTTGCCACGGTTACCCTACCCCTAACTGAATTGTTGAAAACAAAGGGGAAGGGGGCAGACGCGGGGAAGCCAGGGGAGAAAATAGCCTGGTCCGAGGCATGCCAATGAGCATTTGAGACTTAAAAAAAACTATTCACCTCGGAACCAATCCTAGCCCATCCCGATGAGACTAAAGAATTTGTAATTCACGTAGATGCCTCCGATCTAGCCATGGGGGGAGCAATTCTTCAAAAAGGGACTGACAACAAGTTGCACCCCTTGGCTTACATCTCCAAAAAATTTAATGAAACGGAGAGGAACTGGTCGGTTTGGGACAAGGAAGCAGCTGCCATCCGACTAGCCCTAACCACGTGGAGACATTGGTTAGAAGGGGCACAAATTCCGTTCGAAATTTGGACTGATCACAAAAACCTTGAGGCATTACGCACACAAAGGTCCCTCAATGCAAAACAGCTCCGGTGGGCCGATTTCTTTTCAAAATTCAACTTCATCCTAAAACACTTCCCCGGGAAGGCAAACTCATTAGCAGACGCTTTGTCCAGGTTACCCCAACACGAATCCCAAAGGGAAGAGGTGTTCGACTCCATGTTCTCACAGCAACAATTGGGGGGGGGGCAGTCACGACCAGAAGCCAAAGTAAAAGTGTAAACGTTGAATCATGGAGTGTGAAATGCGCTGGGGACTATTCACAGGAGGAGGCTGAGGAGTTGGCGGGGATAGAAGAATGCTCCTTGCACCCTGATAAGTGTTGGTATCATGGGACTAAATTGGTTGTGCCTCAGCCGCTCCGTAGAGACATTCTGATAGCTTGCCATTCTTCCAAGCTGGCTGGACATTTTGGATTCTTAAAGACTCTTAATTTGGTACAACGACAGTTTTGGTGGCCGCGCATGCGAAAAGATGTCTCTGACTTTGTCATGGCCTGCCAAGTGTGTCTAATGTGCAAACGGAGGGGAGGGAAGACTCCGGGATTACTGCACCCCCTGCCTACCCCCTCCAGGCCATGGGAAGCAGTGTCCATGGACTTTATCACTAACCTGCCATCCTCTAAAGGAAAAACAGTTATTTGGGTGGTGGTGGACATGTTTTCTAAGCAGGCTCACTTTGTCCCGTTCAAACAGTTGCCAACAGCAAAGGGTCTAGCAAAAACGTTTTTCAACCACGTGATCAAATTACATGCTTTCCCCAAACGCGTGATGGACATTGAACCAGCCATGAGTTCGGGTTACCATCCAGAGACCGATGGGCAGTCCGAACAAATTAATCAAATATTGGAGCAATTTTTAAGGTGCTACACTAACTACCACCAAGACAATTGGGTAGAATTGTTGCCCTTTGCAGAGTACAGCTACAACAATGCAGTGCATTCCTCCACTGGAGTGTCGCCTTTTATGGCGGTGGGGGGCTTTGAGGGAAAGCCTTTACCAACAGTTGCTGACTCGAGTGAAACCCCCCTCTCTGACTTCACCCAATGGTGGGCCAATTTGCAAAATTCATGGCCACTAATTGCTAAAACTTTGGATAAGGCCAAAGAGGACTACAAAAAATACACAGACCGAGGGCGTGCTGAGGGATGGGATCTTCAACCAGGAGACTCAGTGTACCTTTCCACAAAAAACATCCATGGACTCCAGCCCAGCAGGAAATTGGGCTGGAAATATGTTGGGCCTTACAAAGTGTTGCGAAAAATCTCTGATGTGTCTTTTGAGCTTGAACTGCCTAATTCACTGAGCTCTGTGTATCCTGTTTTTCATTTCAGCCTACTGAAGAAGAATCCTGGGCCGAATGCATGGCACCCAACTCCTCTGATTCCTCCTCCACTGATGGAGGGGGCGCCTCACTTTGAAATCTCTGAAATTCTTGATTCAAAAACGCGTAGGGGCAGCTTGCTGTATCTAGTAAAGTGGGTAGATTTTGGCCCTGAACTAAATGAATGGGTCTTTGCTGAAAATGTTCATGCTCCTAGATTAATTAAACCTTTTCACAAACGTTTTCCTGATAAGCCGGGGTAGAATGTATTATGAAGAGGGCAGGGTGTCAGGATCATAGGATCCTAACAGGGTTTTCATTGTGCTTTCTGTACCTTGCTATCGCTCAGCTAAAAGTGTAACCATTGCTATCTCTTTCAAGCTGTCTCTTGTCTCCCCCCCAACTGTTTATTGCTTTGAGTTATATTGCTTTTTGAAGGTCTGGTCAATGTAACCATTTCATCCGGGAGAGTGGCGACCCCACATATTTGCATGTCACCACAGAACAAATGGCCTTTCCTCCCATGCATTCCCTCCTCCCAGTCCTGGGGACATGGAACTGTCTTATCTCATTGTGAAGGCCTTGTAAAGCCGCCGGAGCCACTTTGTTATGTATACGTTTCACACATCTGGGGCGCCCAGTTCAGAAGGGGAATTTTCATAACTTTCACACTTCACCTTTCCTGTGGGAAGTAAAACGGCTAGAACTTTTAACCGTGCTTTTTCCCCTCTATTGTGATTGGTTGGATCTTGGGGTTCAAACTGTATTGGCGGGTATATTAACCCTGACTGTTCTTTATGTGACATCTCTAACAAACATTCGAGAACCTGTCAAGCAGTATTAAGAAATAAAGAACTCTGTTTCATCAACAAACGTCTGATCTTTTGCTGTTAAGCCCAGAAGCCTCACAGATACTGGAGCAGATTTTAAAGGGGTCAATCAGCGAGCATCTAAAGGACAACTTGGTGATGCGGAGAAGTCAGCATGGATTTGTCCCCAACAGGTCCCACCAGACCAACCTCATTTCCTTCTTTAATCGAGTGATGAGCTTCCTGGATTGAGGGAATGCTGCTGAGGTTGTTAACCTGGATTTCAGTAAAGCTTTTGACAGGTTTCCCCATGATGTTCTGATGGGTAAACTAGAGGACTGTGGACTGGACTCTAGGATAGTTAGGTGGATAGGGAACTGGTCGGAGAACCGCACTCCAAGAGTAGTTGTCAGGGGCATTTCATCTGAATGGAGGGAGGTGTCCAATGGGGTGCCACAGGGCTTGATTCTGGGCCCAGTACTTTTCAATATTTTTATAAATGATCTGGATAAGGGTGTGGAGGGGCTTCTCATTAAATTTGCAGATGACACCAAATTGGGATGAGCAGCGAACACACTAGGGACAAAAAAGAGGGGGGGGGGGACTTAACCCTAAAACCTGGGATCAAGAACCTAAAAAGGTAAGTCAAACAGGACAGAGGGCCAACAATAAAAACTTAATGTGTATAGTATAAAAAGATACATGTATTTAATAACAAAGAATTAAAAAACATATAAGGGCCCAATCACACTTCATTTAAAAATACCAGAGTTTAGCACACAAGGGCTAATGAACCTGACTTGATGGGTTTCGGCCTGTACAGGCCTTCTTCAGAAGTCAAAAGAGAAGAATATTGGCTTATATCATACTACAGTACAAGCATACAATTACGCAACATAGATTATAAGATGGACCAGAAAAGAATTGTGAAACCACTAGGCATAGAATTAAAGTATAAATGAAACCTCCAAAGATGCAATCACATGCCAAATGATGTTTCACTGATAACAATTTCTGGTCCAGAAAGTGCCTTCCAATGGTTGTATAGCCAAAGCATCCGCAGTAAAGTTGTCCCTTAAGCAAAAAGCAAGCACACCAGAAGATAGAGATATAATTCAATGAGATCTGAACACACTGGAAAAGTGGGCGGATGTGAACAAGATGCAATTTAACAAGGATAGGTGCCAAGGTCTACATCTGGGTAACAAAAATGAGGAACACGCATACTGGATGGGAGATACACTTTTGAGTAGCAGTGTATGTGAACAAGATCTTGGGGAACGGTAATGGGTGGACCGAAAGTTAAATATGAGCAGCCAGTGTGATGCGGTAACAAAAAGGGCTAATGCAATCTTGGACTGTATCAACAGAGGCATAATATCCAAACTGCAAGATGTCATAGTCTCGCTGTACACTGCATTGGTCAGGCCACACCTGGAGTACTGTGTGCAGTTCTGGAGGCCTTACCTCAAAAAGGATGTGGACCAAATGGAGCAGGTGCAGAGGAGAGTGATGAGGATGATCAGGGGCCTGGAGACCCATCCCTATGAGGAAAGGCTGAGGGACTTGGGAATGTGTAGTCCGGAGAAGAGGAGGTTGAAGGGGGGCATGATTGCTCTCTTTAAGAATCTGAAGGGCTGTCACTTAGAGGAGGGCAGGGAGCTGTTCCTGTTGGCAGCAAAGGATAGGACTCACAAGAATGGGTTTAAATTAAGGGCGGGAAGGTACCGGCTGGATGTTAGGAAATACTTTTTTAGAGGAAGAGTTGTGCAACAGTGGAATCAGCTGCCTAGGGAGGTGGTGAGCTCCCCCTCACTGGCAGTCCTCAAGCAGCAGCTGGACAAACACTTGCCAGGGATGCTCTAGGCCAGGGGTGGGCAAATTGCAGCCCGGGGGCCACATGCGGCCCGCCACAGAGTTTTTTGCGGCCCGCCAAGACAGTTGGCCACTGTCAGCGCCTGAGGAGCTGCAGCTTGAACTTATTTAAATGCAGTCAGATCACACTGTGAAAGAAATGTTTAATGCAGTGACATTAGTTGACTTTTACAAATCTTTGCTGAAAAATTTCCATGTATGAAGAAATTTGCTGGGAAAATGTTCTCTATATTTGGGTCTACATACATTTGTGAGCAAAGTTTTTCTTGCATGAAGATCAACAAGAGTAAATATAGATATTAACAGACATTTGACAGACATTGACTTGCAGGTTGTGATGAGAATCTCAACAAGCAATCTCACTCCTGATTTCAAAAAAATTGTAGAAAAGTGTGATAGGGTACATTTGTCTCATTAAACTGATTCTAAAATTAAATGTGCTTGCAGCTATAGATGATATGTAATTAGCACAATAAATAAATTGAATAAAACGACCACTATTTTATTTATATTTATTAATTTTTATAAAACAATTTATACCTTTTCTGAAATGCAAAGTTAACTAATGAATGCAATCATTTTAAAAGGTGCGGCCCTTCGCTAACCTCTTCTCCCACAAAGCGGCCCCCAAGCCAAAACAATTGCCCACCCCTGCTCTAGGCTGATCCTGCCTTGAGCAGGGGGTTGGACTAGGTGGCCTGGATGGCCCCTTCCAACGATGTGATTCTATAAGGCAATATCCACAGCTGTAATCGGAAAGGACTGACATCTGTGCTCCACAAAACCATACTCCTGTGGGTCAGTGGACTTCCAACCACACCTGAACAATGTGGGAGTAAAGTGAGAGTCTGCAGTGGGAAGGGACCACGGGCAAAACTTGCCCTTTCTGCCTCCCTTTCTGCCAATGGAAAAAACAAAGTTTCCAGAGGAAGAGGAGGGTTTGCCACCGGGCGATGCTGCCATGTCTAGAGTCATTTAACAAAGTCAGGTCACACCAAAGATGAGATGGAATATGGACAAGAATGAACATATTACAAGTGTTAGTAATATGGGTGTCCTGCCAGTCATAAAAACGTGCTCAGCAGTTTGCAGTCAAGTGACTCTTCTACATACCTTAATGTGTTGCACAACTTTCTCTGTGGCACTGGATTCAAGGAGAGTAACAGTGCAACCTCCAAACCCTCCACCAGTCATTCTGCTGCCGTAGACACCAGGGTCCTCTAAAGCAGCGGCAACCAGCTCATCTAGTTCTGCACAACTGACTTCATAGTCATCCCTAAGAAAGAAGTGCAAGTCACTCCTAGAAGGGAAGTCATCACTGCCCAACAAAAATCATGAAAACACCAAAGCAGAATTACACAGTGCAGATAAGCAAACCAAAACAAACTTTAAATATAGTTAAACATGAGTACAGATCACAAGGCTCACTCAGAATATTTTGATAATATAGTCAACAGGAAATTCCTCACAGACCATGCACAGTAAATATAAGACGACGTTCCAAAGATGCGTCTTACAGAACCGTGGGTCTCTCACAATAAGTAAAGTTTATGCAAAACTCTTCAAATATCAACACAGGAGAGCCCCTGACAAAACATAGATAAACCGAAGACAGGAGAAATGATGGAAACTTTTCTTCATGCGTTCAGCCAGCCTTCAGGTGTTCCGCGTTTCGCTAGTTAGCTTTTTCAAAAGCCCATGTTCTTCTACAGGGTTAAATGAAAAACATACATCACAAACATTCCAAATATTAATTTTGGATACAACACACTCTTCAAACCCATGAAAACTACTTACTTATCCTAATTCCAGACATGTTATAGCTGCTACATAATAACAGCCGTCTCCTCCTAATGGAAGCAAAATGTGCTTATACTGCTTCACCTTACCTCCTCTACTTTTAAAGCGGCAAATCACAGTTTTTAAAGGACCCGCTCCCAATTTCTACAAAATGTGTTGTAACCATTACAAAACTGCTTACAAGCAGCAACTGTAATCCAACTGTTGATTTAAACCATCAGGGGACATAGTCCTAAATTTATAAATAAATTTAGTTTCTTGTTGCCATAGTGCCTTACTTATATTAACTCTATTGTACATATGACCTTTAAAAACATGCAACACAAAAAAATCTTAAAGAGTCAGGATCATGTTTAAATTGGACAAAACGGTCCACAAGTGGGGCTTCATAATTTTTATTATGGATGCACAAACGGTGCGCCAAAATCCTAGATTTTATAGGTCTAATCGTACTCCCAATATATAAAAGCCCACAATCACAGACCACACAGTTCTTGGTGTTACAGTTAGACAATGTAGACAATCTAAATTTGAAACCCAGAGTAGGATGAACACATTCCTTAATCTCCAAGGCCAGAGGACACACTGCACATGAGAAACATCTGAAATGGCCTTTAACCTGTGATTCCTGTCCTGGTGTTTGTGAAAAATCAGAGCTTACAAGTAAATCCTTCAGGTTATTGGTTCTCTTGAAACCAGTTCTAGGTATCGTTTGACATCCCAGGATGTCTTGAACCCACGGTTCTGTAAGGTGCATCTCTGGAACATCGTCTTATATTTACTGTGCGTGGTCTGTGAGGAATTTTCTGTTGACTATATTATCAAAATATTCTGAGTGAGCCTTGTGGTCTGTAGTCATGTTTAATTACATTTAAAACAAAAATAATGGGCAGCAAATTCCAAAAAAAGATCTTTGGAACAAAACTCAAGCACAAAACTTACAACAGATGACCATTCACAGCACAGAAGCTACTAAATGCCATTTAGGTCTGCCTTAAGAGAAGCATCATTTAGAAGGTAAGGAAAGCAGTGGGACTGCCCTTTTCCAGATGCAAATCTAATTTTTAGTTATGTTCTTGTTTGTAAAACTTTAAGAAACATTTTAGCACCATACACAAAAATGTTCAACACATTACTATTATTTCCTTGAAACAGTAAAAGTCTATTACATATATAGAAAGCTAAGAATAAGGCCCATTGTGGAAATAAATACAACGGGCTCTAGAAAGAGGCTCTGGGAGAGTGCCCCGGTCTTGGGCACTCAGCGTCAATTTGCTGTGGCGACCTCAGCCAGGTATGACACAGAGTCCACCATTTTCTCCAGGGGAAGATCACTGCCATCTGAAGAGCAGTCGTAATTTAGCGTGATCTCCATTCCTCCCCTGGAGATTGGCAACAATGGGTCTAGCAGATCCTGCTTACCGGCTTGTAATAAACTGGTACAGTGACTGCTGTTTCAGACAGCCCTTCCCCTACCATTTTGGAGCCGTCTTCAGAGCAGTTTGCCATTTCATACTGCCAGGGTTTTTTCAAGCCTCTTCACCACACACACACACACAAACACACACACACTAATGCAAACACAAAACACACACACAGAGAGAGAAACACAAACACACACACACAAACAACACACACAAATACATACACAAACACACAAAGAACACACACACACTCATCATCAGAGGAAGCACTTCAGGCACTTCACGCAGCACTCTATAGCGCTTCAGGACCAGTACAAAGAACAGAAGAACGCTTGGAAGGAGGTTTCAAGGTAAACCGGCTCAGGAACGCTTCCCCAACGGGAGAGGCATGTTTCTGTGTGAAAGGGCCAGAATGTTCCGTTAGGGAACCGGTACTAATACGGTTCTGTGTAAAATGCCTGAGAGAAACTGTTACTGAAGAGTTCCTGAAACAGAACTGAAGAGTACTGGACTCAGGAGACCGGGAACGGTGAAATCATGAAGCCTTTACTGAGTGATTCAGCATGCCCAGTAGATGGTCAGAACAAGCATGCTTCCAGGGCTCCAGGGCCCTCATTAGATGCTGGCCAGAGCCACACCTCCGGCCGTACCCAAAAGACCTGATAGGGGCTTAACATATGCGCATGTTTGTCATAGGTTCCCTGGAGGAGCCTTTGATTGCATTGGCTCTCCAGGGAGAACCTAGGTCCCACATTGGTGGAGGCTTTCAATCCGGATGTCTTGTTCCTCCAGATTCAAGCTCCCCTCTCTGCCTGACCATGTGCTCTGGCCATGTGGTGGGCGCCATTACCTGGGAGCACATGGCAGGCTGGTTGCTACACAGAGCATACTACATTACACCCCTCCCCCCATAGTCCGAACTGTCCCTTGGCAAACATAGTCTCTGAGGTGCGCGGGATGTTTCCGTTCTCTGGTCAAGCGGCGCAGAGTCGCCGGAGCCACCGGTGTAGGAAGCGGAGATTCGGGGATATCTGCCATGGGCTGAGCCGGGTCTGGTACCAGTGCAGGGACAGCGACTGGAGTGATGTCCGGGAGGCTTCTGTGGGGTCCTCCTGCAGAGTTTCGGCCGGTCGTGGGGCGGGCGGATCGTCTGTCTCTGGTACCTCAGGTTCCGCATCTGAGAAGTCCAGCCCTGGATCGTCCGCAGAGAAAGCGTGCAGGTGGCGGCAAAGTTGGTCCATGTGGCGCCTCCACCGTTGTCTTTCCTCGCCCGTGACTTCATAGGAGAGGGGACCGGTGACATGGATAATCCGCCCCGGCAACCACGGGGGGGCCCAGGCGTAGTTGTGGATGTAGACCAGGTCCTCTGGCGCAAACCCTCAGGGAGCTTTGGGGACGTTGGGTTCTTTGGAGGTGGCAGGCACCTGATCGGGGTGGAGCCGATCAAGCTGGATTGTCAGCTGGCGGCCCATGAGCAGCTCTGCGGGGCTGCGACCGGTAGCCGAGTGAGGGGTGGTCCGCTGGCCGAATAGGAAAGCCATTAACTTAAACCCCAGATCCCCCTGGTCCATGCGCCTCAGCGCCTCCTTAGTGGTGCGGACCATTCGCTCTGCTTGGCCGTTCGAGGCCAGGTGAAAAGGGGCGGATCTCACATGCCGGATGCCATGGAGCTCCACAAAGCGCTGGAATTCCACGGAGGTGAAAGCCGTGCCGTTGTCCGAGACGATGGTGTCCAGCAGGCCGTGGGTGGCAAAGATGCGCCACATTGCTCGAATGGTGGCTTCAGAGGAGGTGGCGCGCACAGGAACGACTTCCAGCCACTTGCTGTAGCTGTCGACTAGAATAAAGAAAAACTGCCCCTGTACCGGGCCCACAAAGTCCATGTGGAGCCGAGACCAGGGGCGTTGGGTGGACTCCCAGGGGCGGATGGGAGCATGTGGAGGGTCTGGATGGGTCTCTTGGCATTTTTCGCAGCGGCGGACCCGGTCCTCTATCTCCTTGTCAAGGCCTGGCCACCAGACGTAGCTCCGGGCCAGGGCCTTCATTTGTACTACCCCAGGGTGGTGCTCATGTTGAGCGTTCAGCACTCGCAGGCGGAGGGGTTCCGGAATCACTAACCTTGAGCCCCAGAGTAAGCACCCCTTGTGGGTGGAGAGTTCTGCACACTGGATTGAGAAGGCCGCGAACTCCGGGTCCTGATTCTTGGGCCACCCCCTTCCCACCCAGTCGGAGACCCGGGAGAGTTGACAGTCCCGGGCCGTGCGCCGGGCCACGTCCCATACCTGAAGCAGCCGGTCCGGCAGGTCCTCAAGCAGAGTGACGTGGTAAGCCGGAGCTGGGTCGGGGTCGCAGGAGGGCAGCGGAAGGTGGCTGAGTGCATCCACATGGCCCATGGCCTTCCCCGGGCGATGCACCAAGTTAAAGTCGTACCCCACAAGGAAGATTGACCATCGGAGGACTCGCGGGGACATTTGTGGCGTGCGGCAATCCGGGGTGAGGAGAGGTTTGTGGTCTGTGGCGACCGTGAACTTGCGCCCGTACAAGTAAGTATGGAACTTTTTGACCCTGGCCACAATCGCAAGTGCCTCCTTGTCTATCTGAGCATAGTTCCTTTCGGCCGGGGCTAGGGTCTGGGAGTAATATGCGACCGGGACCTCCCAACCGTCCGGCAGTTTGTGACCCAAAACTGCCCCCACCCCATAAGGAGATGCATCACAGGCCAATACGACGGGCAGGGCTTTGTCGAAATGGGCGAGGACCGCATTGGACATTAGGAGGTCCTTGATGCCCTGGATGTCGCCGCCTGGCGGGGACCCCAAGTCCAGGTGGTGCTTTTGTCCAGGAGCCTGTGTAAGGGCTCAGCTACCACCACCTTGTGGGGAAGGAAGGCGTGGTAGTAGTTGATGAGTCCCAGAAAAGACTGCAGCTCAGCCTTGGACTTGGGGGCCGGGGCATCGGAGATGGCCTTCACCTTGTCCTTAGTGGGGTGAATTCCGTGGGCATCCACCTTGAAGCCAAGGAAATCCACCGCAGGCACCCCGAGGAGGCACTTCTCGCGTTTCACCTTCAGGCAGGCGTCCTGGAATCGCTGGAGGACAGAGCATAGGCGGGCCGAGAAAGTAGGCAGAAATCAGGACGTCATCGAAAAAGGGCTGCACCCCTGGAAGACCTTTTAACAAACGGTCCATTAACTCTTGGAAGATCCCGGGGGCTACACTGACCCCGAACTGGAGGCTCTTTACCTTAAACGCCCCCTTGTGTGTCACAATGGTCTGTGCTTCTGCTGTGGCATCGTCGACCGGCAGCTGCTGGTTGTCAGAATCTGCTGATTCAGACAAGGATTTCTGGGGCTTTCTGGTATGCTTTCTATTGCTATGTGCTGTGTATTGTAACCTGTGTCTGCACCCATTATGTATTCATGCCTATTGCTTTTAGTTGCCCCTATGCCCACCATGTAACCATATCTTTGGCCAGTATGAATGTATGCTATGTGACCCCAGGTTTATGACTCTGACCAGGCCTGGTCTGTGTAACTGTTTGCCCGGGAGAGTGACAACTTCAAAGCATGGGAACAATGGGCCTCTCACACTCCTGCCTCCGCATTCCATTCATCCCGGCTGGGAAGACAAGGGGAGGACAGAGACCATTTCTTATCAACGTGCGAAAGCCTTGAGGGAAGCATTTGTTATGTGAATATGGTTACATCTAAGGGGTCTGGTTTGGGAAGGGAAATTTACAGCTTAACACCTAGCTTTCTTTCCTGTGGGAAGCAAACGGCCAGAGACCCCTTTTGCCCGCCGTTTTTTCCCTGTAGTGATTGGCTACCTATGGGTAATTCAAACTGCCTAGAAAGGTATAATAGACCTGCTTCTATCATATGCATTATCTCTGACAATAATCCGAGAACCTGTACCAATGTAGAGATTGGAAATAAAGAACTGTGTTTCATCAACAAAGATCTGATCCTTGACTACTTTGAGCAGAAGTCTCACACTGGTAGGCCTGGACCAGGTCTAGTTTCCCAAACACTCGCGCTCCAGCCAGGGAGGCCAACATGTGGCTGATGACCGGGACTGGGTAGGCATGGGCCTGAAGTGCCTTATTGATGGTACACTTATAGTCCGCGCAGATGCGGATGTCCCCGTTTGCTTTCATTGGCGTCACAATCGGGGTCTCCCATCGGGCATGGGACACTGGTTCTAGTACACCCTGGGCGACCAACTTATCAAGCTCCCGCTCGATCTTGGGCCGCACTGCGAGTGGCGGATGGCAGACTGGTATGCGCACGGGCCGGACCGCAGGGTCAAGGTCCAGGGTGATGGGTGGCCCCATATAGGAGCCCAGTGCCCCGTCAAAAACCGCTGGGAATTCCTCACAGATGTCAGCAAAATCTGTGGGTTGCAGGCTGTGTACCCCGGTGACGCCCAGCCCTAGGGGCTGGAACCAGGAGAGTCCCAGCAGGCTTGTGAGGTTGCCCGCCACCACCAGGAGGCCCAAGCATCCCGTAAAGTTCTTAAATTGGACCCGGAACTTGCCCAACCCCCTTATCGGTATCGGGTTCTTCTGAAAGTCCCGCAGGGTTAGGCCCTGGACTTTCCGAAGTCGGGGCCCCCCCGTGCGGCAGAGCCTGCGGAGGGTGGACTCCAAGATTATGGAGTAGGACGACCCGGAGTCTACTTCCATTTGGCAGGGGGTCCCCTCAATCAAAACTGAAACCTTAATTTGGGGGTGTCGGGGGGCAAGTTCATTACATGCTGTGTCTTGCGGTGGTGGTGGCAGTTTGCTGCTGTCTGGAGGAATTCGGCGGACTCCTGGTGCACGGCTTGGGTGCAGCAGTTGGAGCGGGTGCGGCAGGCCCGGGTGATGTGGCCCTTCTTGCCACATGACCAGCACTCTGCTTCCCAGAAACGGCAGATCCGGCGGTCATGCTGATAGCCACAGCTAGCGTACGTGGAATGTTTGGAGTGTGGTGTCACTGAGCGGGAAGCCTTCTCACCCGAGTTGCGGGACCCCTGTCCTGGAGGCCGGCGTTGAACCTGGAGTGTCTCATCATTCTCAGATACGTTGGAGTCTGCAGCGGCCTCGGTCTGGTGGGCGGCTGTGGATGTGCCTAGCTTCTCCTGCTAGAGACCTCAAAGGCACAAGCCGTGGTTAGCATCTCGTCCAGGGTGGCGTTGGAGTTGGCCATCAGCTTCCTTTGAAGCTTGGGGTTGCGGACCCCACACAGGAACGTGGAGTATAGTGTGTCCTCTACGGCCACGAACTCACACCCTACCAGGAGATGTCGGAGGGCTGCCAGAAAATTGGAGGCAGACTCACCCTTCTGCTGCAGCCGGTGGAAGAACTTCACCCGCTGCGTGTTCTTGGAGGGTCTCGGTGAGAAGTGGTTCCTTAGGAGCGCCATGATGTCGTTGTACGTGGCCTCCACTGGGGTACAAGGGGAAAGCAGGCTGCGGAGCAACTTCAGCATCTTTACCCCGCTGGAGGCCATGACCCAGGACTTCTTCCCAGCATCCGTGATGTCCTGTGCGTCGAAGTAGGATGTGAGCTGGTCCGTCCAGGCTTCCCAGTCTTCGGGGCAGGCTGGATTGAATGGGTGGGTGGTTTCCGGAGCGGTGGCCATTCTGGGATGTGCAGCAGTGCGTTGAGCGAGATCCTTGGGAGCCGATGGCAGTGCGGTGGTGCTGGAGCCGAGAAGGGCCAGTGGCTGACGGATCTGGTCTGGGCTCGATGCGGTGCTTGTGTCAGCCAAGAAGTCGCTCATCAGGATCCCATCCTTGTCGCCAGTGAAGAGTACTGGACTTGGGAGACCAGGAACAGTGAAATCATGAAGCCTTTATTGAGTGATTCAGCATGCCCAGTAGATGGTCAGAACAAGCATGCTTCCAGGGCTCCAGGGCCCTCATTAGATGCTGGCCAGAGCCACACCTCCGGCCGCACCCAAAAGACCTGATAGGGGCTTAACATATGTGCATGTTTGTAATAGGTTCCCTGGAGGAGACTTTGATTGCATTGGCTCTCCAGGGAGAACCTAGGTCCCACATTGGTGGAGGCTTTCAATCCGGATGTCTATTGTTCCTCCAGATTCAAGCTCCCCTCTCTGCCTGACCATGTGCTCTGGCCATGCGGCGGGCGCCATTACCTCGGAGCACATGGCAGGCTGGTTGCTACACAGAGCATACCACATTACAGGAACATAATGGCTGTGTGAAATTCCCTACTGTGATGTAGCTCATAGTTTTTAGGCTCTGGCTCACACAGTTTTGTCTTAGCTTGGAAAGGATGGCTCCAGAGCAAACTACTTGATGCAGTAGCCAAATCATTTGCTCACAACTGAAATGCCATTGGCTCACAAAGCAGAATTTTTGCTCAAATGACTCCACAGCTTAAAGGGAGCATTGGTTGAGAGTGTAATGTGAGTAGGCAAAGCTAGGAGTGCAAGGATAGGGCTGTGAGGAAGCCGTCCCCCCCCCCCCCACCGTCACTACCTGTATGTATAACAGAGTGCCCCCTTTCCCATTCTGCCTTTTGCCCTGATCCACTTATACACTAACTTTAATGGCTTGAGCATGCTGCATCACGCAGGAGGCTTGAGGACTTTATGTTTCTTTGCAGTTGGTCTTCCTTGGCAGTAGGCTCACATTGTGGGGAGGCAGGCTCTCACCTTTTCCTCTCTTGCTGCTCCCCCCTCCCCCAGCCAGGCCCAGCCGTTCCCTCCCCTCCCCTTCTCTTTGCCCCATTTGGAGGAGATGGGAAGGGAGAGAGGGAAGAAAACGGATCCCTGGCAGTTCTGTCTGTCAGAGGGAAGGTGCTCTGTTCTCTCAGTCAGGCAGAAGCGCCTAGATTCCCTCCCCCCCCCCCTTTTGCTCTGTTTGGAGGCGATGGGAAGGGAAGGCAAATGGCATCCTCTCTCCTGAAGTGAAGCCACATTGTGAGATGAATTTTGGCAGGCAGAGCTTTGGTGGACGGGCTGCAGGGAACCCAGCTTGGAGCATCCTTTCCCTCCCCCCCCCTTCTCTTTGACTGTTTCACAGTGTATTCTGAAAGGAAATTTAGCAATTTGGCAGTGTGCAGGGGAGGGGTTACGCTGATAGTCCATTGTGTTTTCACTGACAGAAGCAGGCCCCTGAGGGGACAGTTAGGGAAGGGAGAGAATGGATCCCGGGCAGTTTTGCCTGTCAGAAGGAAGGTGCTCTGGTCTCTCTGTCAGGCAGAAGTGCCTGGATTCCCTTTCTCTCCCCACCATTCTCTTTGTTTCATTTGGACAGTTAGACGAAGGAGAAACATGGACCCAGCTCCCAGTCGGTCCTTCCCCTTCGCTGGCTCCCTCCAGACTGAGGCCAAGACGCTGGCCGGTGGTTCTGTGGGCGGGACTAGGCAAAGCAGGGAGAGAATGCTGAGAGGTAGTCCGTCCAGCCTACTGATTTTGGCGCCCCATGGAATCTTGCCCCTTGGAATGTTAAAACGGCTTTATATAATAGGAAAGATGTTTGTCACAAAGTGGTTAAGAGAATAAACTGGGATTTAGAAGGTCCCTAGTTCAGCCACAAGTGTCATTCTAAGCAATCCCAATGAGAAGGGTGCACCTCTGGCCCTGCAAGTGGCCATACACAGGCTATCTTCCTGCACAGAAGTCATTTCCATGTAGGATCAGCCCATGTAGGATCAGGTAAAGTAAAGGTAAAGGTCTCCCTTGCTCGAAAGCCAGTTGAATCCGACTCTAGGGATGCGGTGCTCATCTCCGTTTCCAAGCCAGCGAGCCAGCGCTGTCCGAAGACGTTTCCGTGGTCATGTGGCTGGCATGACTAGACGCCGAGGCACACGGAACACTGCTATCTTCCCACCAAAGCGGTACCTATTTATCTACTTGCAATTTCTTACTTTCGAACTGCTAGGTTGGCAGGATCAGCCTGCATGCCTGTAAATCACTGTGTGTACCCGCCGGGGCGTAGAGTTTTAAAATCCCGGGGGGGCTCTTGCATGCGCTTTGCGTGCACGCACGCCGGGACCATGTCCCCATTGTTGCCGCCTCTCCCCCCCCCCCCCCCAGCCTGGACACTCCTGCCTCCATCTGTCCCTCCGTTCGTCCAGGGGCCAGCTGGGCAAATGCCCAGTGTGCTGGCGTCACTTCCGGGTTTGCCCAGCTGGCCCCTGGACGAACGGAGGGACGGACGGAGGCAGGAGTGGCCAGGCTGGGGGGGGAAGAGGTGCCGGCCGGCCAGCGGGTGGGCCTAGGAAGGGCCCGGGGAGGCGCGGCGGGGAGGCGCTCCGTTTTGCCGGGGGGGCTCAGTCCCCCCCGGGAAATTTCAGGGGTGGCTCGAGCCCTCGAGCCCTCCCGTAGTTGATGCCTATGTGTACCCGTCATACATTTGCCAGGAATCTGAGGTCATGTACACACGGCAGTTTGCACACCTGTAGGGCTGACACACCAATCTATCTATTTGCAGGAACGTCACGGGGCACAATGGCCCAAAGGCTCTTCAGTCTTTCGGGTGTTAACCTACCGCAAAGAATTGTGACTCTCCACCATCAGTTGCCCAAATCTCTTATAATTTCTGGACTGCAATGCCTCAGCTGCCTTGGTAGTGCGTTCAGTCTCCCCAATCACATGCCTGGCTCGCTGGTACACCTCCTCACTCATCAGGGCCTTCGAAGCTGCCCAGAAAAGTATCTGCAGTTAGGCAAACTAGATTAAGAAATTATCTCCCAGGAATTATCTAGGTGGCATAACTCCCCTTCTGGAATTAAACATACATCAACATCTTCAAGACCAACCCCCCCCCCCCATTTCATTGGCAGTCTTCTGACCATCCCACATTGCTCAGGGTTTGGGATGTAATATTCCAAAAACTTCTGAAGGGATATTGAACACACATGAATGCGTGAAGCTGCCTTATAGTGAATCATGCCATTGGTCCATCGAGATCAGAACTGCCCAATCAGACTGGCAGCAGCTCTCCAGGGTCTCAGGCGGCAGTGTTTCACATCAGCTAGGGCCTGGTCTTTTTAACTAGAGATGCCGGGAAGTGAACCTGAGCCCTTCTGCATACCAAGCAGATGCTCTACCACTGAGCCACAGCCCTCCCCCTTAATAATTGTGTGCCATAAAGCCGCAACCAGCTCATGGCAACCCCTGGAACCATAGAGTTTTCAAGACAAGAGATTAGCAGAGGTGATTTGTCATGGCCATCCTTTGCCTAGCAACCTGTCTTTCTTGGTGTTCTCCCATCCAAGTACTAACTGTGGCTAACTCTGGTTAGCTTACAAGCTCTGCCAAGGGAAAAACCCTTCATCTCTGGACAACTCTTACCCTCTAAGCTGGACATGCTGGCTTCTCTCAGGCTTGCATTGCCAAGCACCTTTGCTGCCTCTTCACACTGGCACTTCCGTGTGGAGTATTCACTGCCTGTCAAGGTGTGCCGTACATTGGAATTGGTGATGAGAACAACCAAGTTTGGATCAGTCAAAGGTACCAGATGAGTATCCAGGGACCTGGGCTCAGAGGACACAACAAATCCACGTGAAACAATTTCAAAAGTATGGGGCTTTTAAATGTTAGAGTTCTACTGTGAACTTTCCCGTGCTGCCATCAAGCTTGTTGGGTGACCTTAAACCATCTGCTCTCTCTCTCTCTCAGGGTTATTGTGAGGATGCAATGAGAAAGGAAGAATCATGTGTGCCACCTTCAGCTCCTTGAAGAAAAAGAGGTGGTATTAAAATGTATTAGATAGATAGAAGCAGTGTAGATATATTGTCCAGCTGGTACTGTTCTTAATCAGTTTTCCTAACCAGAGGTCAAGTAAAACTGAGTTATGTTTTAATCAGATTCAGTTGAGCGGACTGACATTAAAAGGAAAAGAGGGATATTCTAACAGTCTGTTCTGCTTATGTGGGAAGAAGGGAAAATCACATCACCTAAATGTGCATGAGCCAAAATGTTGCAGAAATTGGGGATGTTTCTGCCAGTAACTGGAGAACAAAAGGGTAAAATGATACACAACTTTTAGGGAAGGGAGAATCACAAGTAATTCATGTAACTTTTTATCTTCCATCAGACTCCTTCTGAGTCTTCGGCAGTTATTGTCCATAACTACATATTAAAATCTTCCTTCTGGGGCTAGGCAGCACCTGACTCCTTCACTGATGATCATGGCTACTTGCATCAAAGGGACTACATGAGAATTGGGTCTCTCAGTACACGGAGCTACAAATTACATCCTGACCTGCAGTCTATCAGCAAAGCATGGTCCTCCTTCCCCATCACAGAGATGAACTGGTCCATGATCCCACAAGGCATCATTGCAAAGCTGTGCTCTGCTTTCTGGCACGCCAAAGCCTTAGCTACTGGATCCCCATCATCTGTGTCACAGAAGAAAGAGACATTCACAGGCAAGTGAATACTTCCTCTGCTCCATGAAATGGGCAGCAGGCACAATTTCTGCATGATACTTTTCTTCCATTCTAGCCTCCAGACTTGGATGAAGGACATGAGCCTTGCTAGATCAGTCCGACATCCTTTTTCCAATAGGGAACAGACAACTGCTTCTAAGAAGCTCACAAGCTGTGCATGAAGGTTGCCACCCTCTCCTGTTGTTTGTCTCTGAGATCTGGTACTCAGGGGTATACTGCTTCTGGAGATTTAAGTCAGCTGATACAGCTAACAGGTACAATGTGCTTAAGCCACAAGCCACTATTTTTTTACCTTGACAAAGCTGCTGCAGAAATGTGTAGGTAGCCACCTCCAAGGATGCTGAACTTGAGAGACCACCACCCAGTGGAATGTTACTGGCTATGACCGCATTAAAGCCCAGGAGGGGGCCAGCTATAGGGAGACAGAAGGAGGAACACCAGAGCTTTCAGAGAGCAGCAAGAACACCACTATAAAAACACAACATTTTCCTATTAACACCAGGCACCCTTGAAGAAGAAGAAGAAGAAGAGATTGGATTTATACCCCGTCCTCCACTCCCCAAGGGAGTCTCAGAGCGGCTTACAAACTCCTTTCCCCTCCCCTCCCCACAACAGACACCCTGTGAGGTAGGTGGGGCTGAGAGAGAACTCTTTCCCAAGCTGTCCTTGAGGGAACAGCTGGTACAGAGCTATGGCTTGCCCAAGGTCATCCAGCCAGGTGCAAGTGGAGGAGTGGGGAATCAAACCCGGTTCTCCCAGATTAGAGTCCGTGCACTTAACCACTACAGCAGATTGTCTTATCCTGAGAAGGGAGGGGGAGGCTCAGTTTCCTTACAGCAATGAACAGGAAGTGCCCTGCTTTGACTGAGGGCGATTCTGCATCTAGCATTTGCTCCACATTTTTTCAACTGGGGGGAAAAGGTGCAGCTCAAAACCACATTCAGATATCTCAGGCCAACGCTGAACTGCAAAGTCACCCCTGAATGGCCATAAATCTATGCAGAAGGTACCATAAAGCCCGATGATCAAAGGAAGCGAAAGTGGCATGCAGTGTGGAGGGTACCATAAAATCCCATGATCAAAGAAAGCGAAAGCGGCATGCAATGCAGAGGGAAATTTCTGTTCCAACGTGGGTTTCATAAAACAATAGAGGGAAAGGCCAATGCAGAATCGCCCTGAGTCACTGCAAGATTCCTTTTTGGAAGGTCTGCTGTAATCGCCATCGTGAAATCCTACACATTCCCATTTGTTTACTGTATTGACTGGACTTTATTATAGTGCAGATAAATTTTGAAAATACAACTAAGAAAATTTACTAGACAGACATCAATCATCTGTGCTCCATTCCACGTATTTTTGCCAAAAGGTTGAAGAAGAAAGATAAGCTTTAACTTCTATACGCAGCAGTACAAAATGCAAACAAACAATGCCCATCTTGCAAAGCAGTCCTAAGCACAACTGCATCCTTCCAAGCCCATTGACTTCGATGGACTTCAGTCTTAGCTCGAATCTTCATTAGAGAGTCAGTTTGGTTGTCATGGTTAGAGTGTCAGAGTAAGATCTGGGAGACCCAGGTTTGAATCCCCACTTGTGCCATGGAAGCTCACTGGGTGACCCTGGGCCAGTCATAAACTCTCAGCTCAACCTACCTCATAGGTTGTGAGGATAAAATGCAGAAGAGATAATGTAAGCCACTTTAGGTCCCCACCTGGGGAAAGGTGGAGAATAAATAAATAATTCTAGTTCAGATTGCACTTTCGGGATTGTAACTTCCTCCCTCATTCTTTTGCCATGCCCAATTAATAAACTATACAATAATGTAATGAAGACACTCCACAGTTGAGCCGCTGAACATGTACAAACTGCAGACCTTTACAAACTGCAGACTCTCCCCATAGACTCAGAATAAAGGAGTGGGACTTCCTTCCAGATAGCAGATTGTAAGGTAGTTCTGAGCCTTGGCATCTCTCCTGGCGCCTCATTTGGAAGGACTGGCCACACATACTGTCCATACCTTCTTCTACAGCACTCTGAAAGCACAGCCCACTTAAAAAAACCCCATGCTAATACTGTCGCTAAATTGGGAGCTGTAACTTGAAAGCTGTTCAGTTTCATCACTGATCCACCTGCCATCCTAACACCACAGCAGGAAATGGGTGGGGAGGGTTCTCTCCACCACAAAATGTTCTTATGTTCTTTCCTCGTCCCAGGCTTGCCGAAGAATGTAGTAACCCCTAGATTAACATGGTCTTTACCCCTATAATGCTGGATCACCCCCTTGACGTAATTTGCCCATTGAGGTTTTCCTGGTTTCAAGGCACCACCTTCCACTGGAACCAGAAACTGCACTCTTTTGGGCTCATCAGCTTCTTCAGCTGCTGTGACGACGGATATTATTCCATCTTGCCTTGGACTCCCAACCATCACCGTTCTCATATGCAAGGCCTGGAAACAGACAATATCTGAATCTATCTCAGTGAAAACCAGAAACAAAGGTTATGTATAAGATACCTTCCAAATGGCCTTTTGAGAGGGCAGGTTGGAAAGGAGGACAGGTACGAGCAGATAAAATATTGCTGAAGAGCCGAGTCAGGTGTGGGAGCAATCCAAAAGGCAGAGGACTGCTCCCTGCTTTGATATTGTTTAGTAAATAAGAACATGAGTTTAAGGATGTTACTATCTCCTCCACATCATAATTTACCCTTGTTGCAAATCCAGAGGCTGCAGCTGGTGCAGAATGCCGCAGCTAGGCTATTGATGTGTCTCCCTAGATGGGAGCACATCCAGCCGGCGTTGAAGGCACTGCACTGGCTGCCGACAGCATACCGAATTTGCTTCAAGGTGCTGGTACTTAAAGCCCTATATGGCCAGGGTCCGACATATCTGAGGGACTGCCTTTCCCCATATATACCCCAGAGGGTACTCTGGTCAGGGACGCAACATTGCCTGGTGATTCCAGGCCCCAGGGAGGCCAGGCTCGCTGCCACCAGAGCTAGGGCCTTTTCGGTGGCAGCTCCTTACTGGTGGAATAAGCTCCTGGAGGAGATCAGGGCCCTGCGGGACCTTGTGCAGTTCTGCAGGGCTTGCAAGACAGAGCTCTTCCACCAGGCCTTCGACTAGGAGCTGCCCCCCCACCCCCCGCATTACTATCTATGGCCACTATTAAAATCTGTGGCATCTTGTAGAACAGGAGACTGCTGAGTGGGGCATTTTGAGCTCGTAACACATGGCACGCCATCTGTTTTTATCAACTACTGTGAGCACTTTAATTGAAATCGTTGAGTGTTAATTGTATTAAGTGATTTTAACTGTATTGATTTTAACTGTTTTATGAATCTTGGCATACTGCTTGCAGGGAGAACGGCTTATAAATGCTACAAATAAATAAATAAACAAACAAACAAACAAGGGGTTCCCCAATGCAGCCACCAGAGTCTTTTGATAGGTCCACCAAGGTACTGACCTGCACCCAGGGACAGGACAGAGAACATGACTGTGTTGCAGCCACTGCTTCTCTGCAGCCAGTCAGCATATCCTGTGGGGTCTTGGGCAGCCATTGCTAAAGACTGATTGGAGGGCCTCTGTGTTTAATCATGACCCAAAAGGGCTTCCACAGGAAGACTTTCAACATGAGCAGAAGCATTTTGTTGCGGTTCACCTGTGGGCTTCCTTGTCTGGGTCCCTGCATTCATGTCAGTGATCCCTCTGGCCTTCTTAAGGTAAAGCACTACTTACTCATTCCCATAGTGCAACTGGACCCATTCAACGGGTGATGTCAATAACTCATAGCAAATGTTATAAAAATATACTTACTGAAATAACAGAACAAAGTTTGAGTCCAGTGGCACCTTTAAGACCGACCAAGTTTTATTCAAGGTTGTTGGTCTTAAAGGTGCCACTGGACTCACTTTGTTCTGCTGCTTCAGACCAACACAGCCACCCACCTGAAATAATACAGACATCATTTATAAAGGGATAATAATTCACAAAGGGGCGGGGACCTCATCATAAATGTAAACTATTTCCAAAATGAGACACTGTGCTGGTTTTCTTATTGGAAACTTTGATTAATAAGGTACACTGTTTCACAAATATATTCATTTTTGTTTGTTTGTTTTAAAACTTGTATAGAATTCACTTCTTTTACACATCAAAGCTATCTATATATCTAATAGCCAAGGTCTCCTCTGTGTGCGGATACTTATTTCCATGGATCTGGGTCACATGGAGGGTAAACAGATCTTCCAGCAAACTTGGAGCAATCCCCATGTTTGCATAAAAATCTAAAATGTTTTAAAAAGTATGCAGGGATACTTAAATCCCCACAAAAGTAAAACTGCTTTCTCTGCGTGGGAAAAGCTGTTGGAGCTGCGTGGGAAGCCGCCGCCGCAGTAGCTATGCGCCCCACTACTGAGACAGCCCCCGCCAGGACTGCCAGCAACAAGACCATAGCTTCAGCCAGCAGGTTTGGGCACTGGACTGCTGAGAAAAGGCGGCGGGGGAGGGAGGGCAGCCGGTTAGCCAAGGGAGCCAAAGGGGCAGCAGCACCTCTCTGGGAGCCAGCCTGCCCTCTGCTGCCGCCGCTGCCCAAGCTGGCCCTGCAGCTGTCAGTTGAAGCGCAAGGATGTGAAGCCTGCCTCATCCTCCGCCCCCCCCCCCCCAACAAGACTGGGGACATTTGCTGGCCTGCAGCTGCAAAAGGAGAGGTTCTGTAAGAGGGGAGAGAGAGAGAGAGACAGAGAAAGAATAGGGAATTGTCTGTTGGGGGAAGAGAAAAGAATGGGAGAAAGAGGAAGGGGAGACTGAGGGGTAGAGAAATAGTGGAGAGAAATTGGGACAGACTGAGGGGGGGGAAGGACATCAAGAAGGGCTGGGGTAAGAGGGGATGAGACATATAAGGGGCGGAGGGAGAAATGGGGTAAGAAAGGATTGCTAGAGAATGGGGTAGGGAGGAAAGCTGACATAGAAGGGGTGAGAGAAGGGGACATGAGGGAAGATCAATAAATAAGGGGTGTGTGCAGAAAGAAAGAGGAGGGTACTTTGACATTAAAGGGGAGGAGGGGGGGGAAGGTAGGGGAATCCCCCCTCCCCACAAGTTCCTTGCGAGGACTGCCTGCACTGAAGACTGTGGTAGTGCCACAACAAATTATGCAACATTTTGTTGCGGGTCCCCCCTAATTTAGATGGTCCCCCGACATTATAATGGGGAAGTGTACTTTACATGCAGATATAAACAAATTCAGTATGAGGAAAGATCCAATAACAGGATTATTGCTCAAATTGGGATCTTTGAGTCTTGCTAAATCTTTTGGGATACTTTCCTCCAGTTTTGCAACAGGAAGATCTCGGGCTTCAAATACAAGAGTCATTGTTCAAAAATCCCTTGCCCTTGAAGTGGTCACAACTCACTGTTGCTGGCAGGATATGGTTTTTAAAATGTGATTTTATTATCTATGTTTGGTAGATCTTGTGAGGGCAGAAAGGCAGGATATAAATTTTGTAATAAAATAAAATAAAATATGCAAAGTGCAATTATGCATCGTAATAGCATAGGCCCAGGGTGAAAACTATAGTGGTGCCACCCACAAAGAAAGTAGGGACTCATGGGACTCCTCAGGCATGCAGAAAAATATGACTTTGCCAAATTATCCCAAAATGGATGGAATGTAGAGAAGAGCTGTATATGGGGGGGGGGGGGGGTTGGGGGGAGAATAAGCATGTTCCAACCCCTGAGAGGTGAGAGGTTCCTGGAGGGGGAGGGGTTCCAAATTATTCACCTCTCCATCACTCCTAAGGGCCCAGCTTGTAAAGGTATAATAACCTGAAAAAACTGACATCAAAACAAGCTGAATATTTTCTGCTTAATGTGACTTTTCTGGGACTCCAAAGCAGCAAGCAAACCCTAGCTCCTCAGTTCTGTTCGTGTAAAATCACAAATGCTGGGAAGACAGGGTTGCCAGCCTCCAGGTGGGGCCTGGGGATCTCCCGCTTTGACAACTGATCTCCAGCTGACAGAGATCAGCTCCCCTGGAGAAAATGGCGGCTTTGAAGGGCACTGGACCACGCTGAGGCCCCTCCCGCCCTCTCCCGGATCCACACCCAAAGTCTCCAGGTGCTTTCCAGCCCAGACCTGGTAACCCTATGGGAAGACGGGTGCTGAAGATAAGCAGTTTGACCGTGAACCCGGCGCCAGTCCGATCTTCAGCAGCAAAGCTACATTTCCTCCAGGGGGGGCTTTGCTCTGTTTTCAGAAAAGGGAAACAAATCCACGCCCAGGGCCCGGACTCCCCGAAGCGTCGCCTTCCCAGCAGGCTGTGACTGTTCTCCCTCCGCCCCCCGCCCCTCACCATCGGCAGCACGAAGCCCTGGTTGTAGTCGGTGTGTTCGCCCATCAGGTTCACCCTGCCGGGCGCCGACACCGCGATCTCGGGATCCACCCCTCCGAAAGCCCTTCGGTACACGCCGCGGGCGGCCGCCAGGAGCGATCCCGGGTCGGAGTCCTCGAGCCCGTCCATGTTTCTGACCCGGCTGCAGGCGGCGAGGCCGGGGGCCAAATGCCGAGAGCCTCTCGGTGTCAGGAGCGGGAGACGCCGGGACCTCCGTCTCCCTAAACGGGGCGCAGCGGCCGCCGACCTCTCGCAACACCGCGCGGCGCGACCTCCGCCTTGCCGATCTCCCCGCCCCCCCCCCCCCCCCGGGGCCTCCTGCCTCAAGACGGCCCCATCGCCCCGCCCCGCCCCGCCCCGGGGTTTCCGTCAGTGTTCTGCAGGGGTCGCGAGGCTTCCTGCCAACCTCTCCTGCGCTGTTGCTGAAATAACAGAACAAAGTCTGCGTCCAGTGGCGCCTTTAAGACCGACCAAGTTTTATTCAAGGTTGTTGGTCTTAGAGGTGCCGCTGGACTCACTTTGTTCTGCTGCTTCAGACCAACACAGCCACCCACCTGAAATAATAGAGACATCATTTGCAAAGGGATAATAATTCACAAAGGGGGGGAAAAAACCCTAATCATAAATGTAGACTATTTCCAAAATGAGACACTGTGCTGGTTTCCTGATTGGAAACTTTGATTAATAAGGTACACTGTTTCACAAATGTTTATTTTTGACTGGCAGCCCACGGAGTAGCTGGGTGTAGATGTCACAGAAGCTCTGAGAGGCTCTGCAGCTCTTCCACCACCTGAATAGTTTCTGATTGTGCCGTTTCTTAATGAGGACCAAAAGGGCTAGTGTACAAAGAAGCAAAGTTCAAAATATCTCTAAATTTTAAAATCACAATGTTGGCCAATGTTATGCAGGCAATTTCTGCAGAAATGCCTGGAGTGCATCAGAGCCCTCAAACTCAGAGGGTAAACAAACTAACCCCTTTGTTATGTTAATTGTAAGTGCTTTTATTTGATAGTAAAGTTCATGCATTTTAGCAAAACTTACTTTCCAAATGAGTTTAGCCTTGGAATGTTGGAGCGGTGAACTCTAATCTGGAGAACTGGGTTTGATTCCCCAAACCTCTACATACAGCTAGCTGGGTGACCTTGGGTCAGTCACAGTTCTCTCAAAGCTGTTCTTGCAAGAGCAGTTCTCTTAGAGCTCTCTCAGCCCCACCTACCTCACAGGGTGTCTGTTGTGGGGAGAGGAAGGGAAAGGAGATTATAAACCACTCGGAGACTCCTTCGCACAGTGAAAAGTGGGGTATAAAAACCAACTCTTCTTCTAGATGAACCCTCATTGGTTTATATGCATTAGGTCATTGGCCCTTGACTGGGTTCCCTGTGTAAAGAATTCAAGGAAGACAAATAACGGGATACCTCTCCTTGTTCCAAGATCAGAAGAGCCCACCACTGAGGATCAGTTCCAGAGGGACAGTTGTGTTAAGCTGTTACAGCTAAAATGAAAGGAGCCTTGTGGAACCTCAAAAGCTATTAAACTTATTATGGCATAAACTTTTGAGGACTAGAATCTATTTCATCCGACGCATGAAATATGGCCAGAGTTAATATGTATGGAGTGTGTATGTTTTAGACCCTTGCAGTTGGTTTTAGCAAATCCATCCTCATTGTTTTTAGGCTGTGATTTTAGAGACTCTTTTAACGTTATAACTATTATATTTGGGAACTTATCCTGTTTTAATCTGATTTGTTTTACTGGTGTTTTAATTTTTGTTGATGTTTTGCTGTTGGTATTTTATTGTTTTTTTGGTTTCATACTGTAAGGCCTCTCTGTCTTCCTTCACCCTTAACCTAGAGTCATAACAGTTCACTCTTTGCCTCGGATTGTAACATAAGAAGAAAACAGTTCATTTGAGCAGCAGAGAGCTCTGTTTCAAGAACAGAATAGGGAAAGATGCCTTCTCTGGGCGTACTAAGCCTGTGCACTATGTTCGTGTTAGTGAGTAAGTCTATCCTGTAACTAAAGCCCTTATGAACTACCTTTGAATTATATTCTGCAGGGAAACTGTTGGAAAAATGAGTATGTAACACAAGGCCTGAGAAATTCAGTCATTATAGGGTTAACCTATGCAACTTGTTTGTTTACCTTTGTTAGCCTGGAAGTGATACCTGGTGTGATAAGTATTGGAGTCAGGAGTCCATGGAATAGTGAAACAGCTAGATCTTTATTGCTGGTCCGGATGAAGCATACAACCCAGGGCTCCAAGCCCTCCTTTTATGCTGGTCAGGAACAATCCCCTGACCTCACCCAACTGGCCTGATAGGCTATTAGAAGTCTATTTACATTTCATAGGTTCCCTGGGAGAAACCTAGGTACAGGATTGGTGGCCGGTTTGAATCCACCTGGCCTTTGTTCTACCTGGCTGAAGCTCAGGTAGTTTCTTGGCCATGTGCTCTGGCCATGCAGTCGCAATTAAGAGAGCACATGGCGACCGCATGGTCAATACATAACACCCCTCCCCCCATAGTCCAGAACCCCTCTGCACACATAGTCTTTGAGATAGTCTGGGCGTCTGCGCTCACGTCCAGAGCGCCGGGGGGTTGTAAGGCGGGGCGTGTTGCTAGTTTCGGCAGGTTGCGGTGTGGGTAGTTGTTCTGCTGGCGGGGCCTGTCTGCTCGGGGGTTGTTCAGGTGTGGATGGTGCGACTGCTTCGTCCGCGGGCAGGAGCGGCATCTCCGCAGTCTCCGGATCAGGGTCTAGCACTGCTTCTGGAGTCGTGTCGATGTCACGGTCTGTTGGTGCAGGGAGTTCGGGGGCCTGGGTATCATCGTGGTTCTGGGTACGGCGTCGAATCTGGTCAATGTGCCGTTTCCAGACTACGCCATCTTCCGTAAGGACCTCGTAGGAATAAGGCCCGGTGACTCGGACGATCCTCGCGGGGAGCCATGTCGGACCCCACGCGAAGTTCTTTGCGTATACGGGGTCTTCGGGAGCGAATCCTCGGGCAGCTGGCCGGTCCTCCATTGTCGGGTTCCCCTCGATTGCTCGGTCAGGATGTAGGCGGTCCAAGACGGTTCCCAGTCGTCTTCCCATCAGAAGTTCGGCTGGCCGGCGCCCGGTCCCTGAGTGGGGTGTGTTCCGTTGGCAGAACAGGAACTTGTACAGCTGCTCTTCCCAGTCGCCATGCTCCATCTTCTTTAACGCGTCCTTCGTTGTCCTCACCATGCGCTCGGCCTGGCCATTGGTTGCGGGGTGGAACGGAGCGGAGCGGATGTGGCGCAGACCGCAGGCTTCCACAAACCGTTGAAACTCGCCGGAGGTGAAGGCGGTCCCGTTGTCGGTCACGAGAGTTTCTGGCATTCCGTGTGTCGCGAAGATCGGCCAGAGACTTCTTAAGGCAGCGTTGGTGGAGGTCGAAGCTACCGGCACTACCTCAAGCCACTTGCTGTAGCTGTCAACAATGATAAGAAACAACCGGCCCTGGACCGGTCCCGCGAAGTCTAGGTGCAGGCGGGACCAGGGCTTGTTAGTAGATTCCCAGGATCGGACAGGAGCGTGTGGCGGATCTGGCCGTGACTCCTGGCATTTGGTACACTTCTGGACCCGCCCCTCAATGTCTTTGTCCAGGCCTGGCCACCATACGTAACTCCGGGCCAGAGATTTCATGCGCACAATTCCCGGGTGAGCCTCGTGGAGGGCCTCTAGCACTCAGGGCCGCAGGGGCCCGGGGATCACCACTCGAGATCCCCATAGCAGGCATCCCTTGTGGGCCGATAGTTCGTGACTGCGTGCCGTGAAAGCGAAAAAATCTGGTCCCGGTTTTTCCGGCCACCCCCTTCCCACCCAGTCCGAGACACGGGAAAGGATGCGGTCCCGCCGCGTGCGACGGGCCACATCTGATACCTGTACGGGGCGCTCTGGTAGATCCTCTAGGAGCGCGACGTGGAAAGCGGGAGCCGGATCAGGGTCACAGGACGGGAGGGGAAGACGGCTGAGGGCGTCTGCATGACCCATCGCCTTCCCCGGGCGATGTACCAATTCGTAGGAGTAGCCTGACAAAAAAATTGACCACCGCAGGACCCGTGGGGACAGCATGTGAGGGGTCTGCCTGTGGGGGGCAAGGAGACCCAGCAGCGGCTTGTGATCTGTGGCCACGGTGAATGACCGTCCGTAGAGATAGTCGTGAAATTTCCTGACGCCAGCTACGATTGCTAGGGCCTCCTTGTCGATCTGGGCGTAGTTCTGTTCTGCCGACGACAGGGTCCTGGAGTAGTAGGCAACCGGTACCTCCTTTCCGTTGGGTAGCCGGTGTCCCAAGACCGCCCCAACGCCATAGGGGGATGCGTCACAGGCCAGGATGACAGGGAGCCTCTCATCGAAATGCGCTAAGACCGCATTTGAAATTAATAAGTCTTTGACGGCCCGGAAGGCTGCATCATGCTTGGGACCCCAGGCCCAAGCCGCTCCCTTGTCCAGGAGACGATGCAGGGGTTCAGCGACCGCCGCCTTGTGTGGAAGGAAGGCGTGGTAGAAGTTCACAAGTCCCAAGAACGCCTGGAGTTCCGCCTTTGAGGACGGGCGGGGTGCACCTGTAATTGCCGCTACCTTCTCCTTTGTAGGGTGAATGCCGTCTGCGGTGACTTGGAACCCCAAGAAGGTCACCGAGGAGACTCCCAGGGTGCACTTGTCTTTTCGAACCTTGAGACCCGTGTCCTGGAACCTTTGCAGCACCATCCGGAGGCGAGCTGCGAACGTGTCGGCGTCCGGGGCGGCGATGAGGACGTCATCGAAGAACGGCTTCACTCCTGGAACATCTTTTAGGAGAGAATCCATTAGATTTTGAAAGATTCCGGGTGCTACGCTGACCCCAAATTGGAGGCGTTTTACCTTGAACACTCCCTTGTGAGTCACAATCATTTGTGCCTCGGCCGTTGCTTCGTCCAAGGGAAGCTGCTGATAGGCTTGGGCCAAGTCTAATTTTCCAAATATTTTGGCACCCGCGAGGGAGGCCAGAACATGGCTGACCACCGGTACCGGGTACGCGTGGTCCTGTAATGCCTTATTCATTGTACATTTGTAATCCGCGCAGATGCGGACTTCCCCGTTAGCTTTGAGGGGGGTCACAATGGGAGTCTCCCACTTGGCGTGGGAGACCGGCTCGAGCACCCCTTGTGCCACGAGCTTTTCCAACTCTGCCTCCACTTTGGGCTGGAAGGCGAGTGGTGGCCGGCGGACGGCCACGCGGATGGGCCGGACTGCCGGGTCCAGGTCGAAGGAAACCAGGGGTCCTTTGTAGCAGCCCAATGAGCCATCAAAAACAGCGGGAAATTCCTCACAGATGGATGAGAAGTCAGTAGAGCCCATGCGGTGTATTCCGGTCCACTGCACTCCGAGCGGCTTGAACCAGGCGCGACCTAGGAGACTGGTTAGATTGTGCTCCACCACGAGAAGGTCCAGCAGGCCATTAAAGGCATGGTACTGGACCCGGACCCTGGCTAGCCCCTTAATAGCCACTGGGTTTTTCTGGAAGCCCCGGAGGACCAACCCAGCCGGCAGCCGCAGCCAGCGTGCCCCCTTCGGGCAGAGGCGGCGGAACGTAGCTGCGGACACAATTGAATATGCTGACCCTGAGTCCAGTTCCATGGAGCAAGGAACTCCCTCTATTCGGAGAGACACGGAAATTGCGCCCGGGATGGGCTGAGGCAAGTTCATTACCGTGGCCGTGGGAATGACACTACCCACTTCTTCAAAGTTCGCTGCTGGGGCACGGTGGCTGTTCCTCAGGCGGCAGGCGCGGGCGAGATGTCCTGCTTTCCCGCAGGCGTGGCAGATGGCATCACGGAAGCGGCATGTCCGTCTGTCGTGGGGGTCCCCGCAGCTGGCGCACGTTGGGGCCTGCCTGTTGAGGGAAGCAGAAGAGGGAACAGAGACAGATGCTGGGCGCCGGCCCTTGGGCCTGGGGACGCCGGGCTCACCCTTCTTCGAGCGTGGTTGCATCCGGTGGACGTCCTCTTCTTCGCTTGAGTCAAGTTCGGGAGGAGCCGCCTGGTGGACTTTGGTGGCTGCCTTGTCCTTTTGCGTTGTCTCGAAGGCTGCCGCAGTTTCGAGCATCTTCTCCAAGGTTGGCTCCGGCATTGCAATGAGGCGCCGGCGGAGCTTGGCTTCCCGGACCCCTCCCATGAAGGCGGTCTCCACGTGGTCATCCATGTGGCGGAATTCGCAGCCCACGGCTAGTCGACGGAGTTCAGCCAGGAAAGTGGCGGCCGACTCCCCCGGCTGCTGCTGGCGCTGTATGAACTCCCAGCACCTGGCCAGTTTTGTGTGAGAGTTCTGCTCAAAGTAGTCAAGGATCAGATCTTGGTTGGTAAACCACAGTTCTTTATTTCCAATCTCTACATTAGTACAGCTTCTCGGATTATTGTCAGAGATAACACAGATAATACAGGCAGGTCTATTATACCTTTCCAAGGAGTTTGAATTACCCATAGGTAGCCAATCACTATAGGGGAAAAACGGCGGGCAAAAAGGGGCTCTGGCCGTTTGTTTCCCACAGGAAAGAAAGTGAGGTGTTAAGCTGTAAATTCCCTTCCCAACCAGACCCTTCAGATGTTACCAGTTCACATAACAATCAATGGCCTCAAGGCTTTTGCATGTGATAAGAGATGAGACGCATCCTCCCTTGAAGTCCCAGCCGGGGCCGATGGAATGCGGAGGCAGTAGTGTGAGAGGCCCATTGTTCCCATACATTGCAGGTGTCACCCTCCCACTCTAATAGTTACAAAACCCAGGCCTGGCTAGGCACTAAAACATGGCATCTACAAGCATATATCTGTAATACATACATGGCAATAGAGTATAACATGATAGAATTGAAAACTAGACAGAATGCATAACTGTGAGAGCTAGAAATACTTTGTCTGAATCAGCAGATTCTGACATTTTGATGGCTTCGGGGCGAAGTAATCGCCGAGGGTCTTGGTGAGCACGTCGTAAGACACCTCGGTGGGGTCTTGCGGGGCTAGTAGGTTCTGGGCCACCCGCATGACCTCCACCCCTCCGGAACTCAAGAGCCAGGCACTCTTCAGGTCCGCATCTGTGATTCCGCGGACCTTAAAGGCACAACCCAGCGTCTTGAGCCAGGACTCCCACGTCTCGGGGCGAGACGTATCGAAAGGGGTAATTGGTCCCGGAGCGTTTGCCATATTTACCAGAGCAGGAGCGGCGGCGGCTGTTTGAGCGATGTCCTCGTGTCTTGTGGCGGTGCCAGGGAGCGCTGAGGCTTGGCGCTGGCTAGTGCCGGAGGATTGGGCTCAGAGCGGCTTGCGGCGAGGCGTTGGAGCGCTGGAGCTCGGAGATGCCTGCGGCCGGCGGGACAGAGCTCGCTGTGCTGCTGTGGTCTGCTGGAGAGTCGCTCATCGGGATCCCACCTTCGTCGCCACTGAGAAGTATTGGAGTCGGGAGTCCATGGAATAGTGAAACAGCTAGATCTTTATTGCTGGTCTGGATGAAGCATACAACCCAGGGCTCCAAGCCCTCCTTTTATGCTGGTCAGGGACAATCCCCTGACCTCACCCAACTGGCCTGATAGGCTATTAGAAGTCTATTTACATTTCATAGGTTCCCTGGGAGAAACCTAGGTACAGGATTGGTGGCTGGTTTGAATCCACCTGGCCTTTGTTCTACCTGGCTGAAGCTCAGGTAGTTCTTGGCCATGTGCTCTGGCCATGCAGTCGCAATTAAGAGAGCACATGGCGACTGCATGGTCAATACATAACATGGTGGCTGACCAATTAACACTAAGCCCGGGAAAGCTGAAGGTGTACTGTTCTGCTAATTGGTTACTGATATCAGGTGTTTCCTTTCAGGGGTCAAGAAGAAGGAGAGATCCTCCATTGTAATCTCTCTCTCTCTTTAGTAGGAAGTCTTAGTGTGCAGACGCAGCACAATGCTGCTTAGTAAGCATGTTTTGTTTATTTTGTAGCTAATCCTGTTTCCCTTTTCCCTTTAGTAATAAAGTTCTTTTAAACTAAAAGAAGCAATCTCTTCTTTCCAGAAAAGCAAGATCCATTACCCTGAATTTTCTTGATTATTGGACAAAAGTCCTAACAGAAACGACCTCCACTGTTCATGCTTTTGGTTCGGGACTTCTCGTAAGGGCTAAGGGCAATTCTGCATTGGCTTTTCCCTCCATTGGTTTAGCAAACCCACGGTGGAACAGAAGTTCCCCTCTGCATTGCATGCCACTTTCACTTCCTGTGATAATGGGGTTTTATGGTACCTTCTGCATAGATTTATGGCTGTTTTATGGCCGTTCAGAGGTGACTTTGCAGTCAGTAGGGCATTGGCCTGGGGTATTTGAATGTGGTTTTGAGCTGTACCTTTTCCTCAGTATTGAGATGCAGAATTGACCTAAGTACCACTGTTCCAAAAACTGGCGGAATAGCCCAAAGTAGGGAGGAGAAAGGATATCCGGTCATTATCTTTGGGTCTATTCTAGATAAAAGGAATGATGCCCATGGGAGATACTAATATTTCCCTCCATACAGTTCCCCATAAGACATCCCTTAAGCAAAGCAATTATATTCTCCCCGCCTGCCCCTCTGGTCTTGCCCCTTTCTCTTGCTTGAGGGGAAAAGTAGTATCTTCCAGAATGCTGCTTTATGTTTGCGGAAGGGCCTTGCTAGCTTGCTGTCAGTTTCCAGTGGGTGGAGACAGAGCAGGCTCTGTGGAGAAGTGGCTGCTGTTGCTGAAGGGACGGTTGGGGAGGGCAAAGGAGCACAGCATGAGTGGGAAAGAGCCGCTACTTGGAACCCTGAAAGGTGAAAGGATGGAAGTGTAGGGTTGAGCGGCAGATCCGTGGGAGGTGGGAGAAACACGAGGCGTTGGGTGAAAGGAGGTGCCAGATCCATTCTGGTTATAACAGGTGGCTTCTTAGAAACATAGGACTAGAAGGCAGGTGGAGCTATCCTAATTTTGCACCTAGTTGTCATTGGGAACAAATATGGTAAGCAGATGTGAGGCTGGAAAGGATCTGTTCCGTAGCAAACATTCAAACTCTCTCATTATGTTATGCTTGGGTGCTAGAATGACAGGTGTCATATTGCAGGAGATAATTCCTGGGGGCAATTTCCCTCTTTTGTATAGTATTAGTATATATTATATAGTATAGTGTATATAGAATATATTAGGGGATTTGTGAAGATGCAAACGACGCATATTCACTCACAACTTTGCCACCCGGAACTCAACTCTTCCTGAAAATATTTTTGTGCCTGGCTACTATCCAGTCTTCTAATTTGAAGCTCTGGCTGTCTTTGATACCAGACAAAAGTGGGGAAATGGAACTAAAGGAAACATTGCTTCCTTATTGCCATGTTTGTTCAAGATCATGAAATGATGTATTTTACTGGAACAGCTTCTATGCAAACCACAGAGAACAACCAGAATATCACTAAAGAGTAAGCAATTTTTTGAGCTCCCTAGAACTTTTCATCACACTGGATGTTTAGTCCAAAAAAACAAAAGGGGTGTGTGTGTTAAAATAAGTTTGGGGCCTGGTGGAGAAACCCTGGTCTGCAGTTTGTTGAATATTAGAATGCAATAGAGGAGGTCTTACAGAGGTCATTGGGTTAGGTGGTGCTGGATGGAGAATAGATTTTAAAATGTATCAAACAAAACCACTTTTCTTTGAGAATATGACAGCCATTTTTTGTTTCTCCATTCCAGAAGCCCTGAGTGCATTTTAAAATCTTTTGCACGTAGCCCATAAAATCCAGTTAAAATATCAAAAGCACATGTATCTTATCTTACAAAGCACAAGAAGACTGCAATGCAGTTGTAAATCAAGCTTCTCACGTGGCTATCCAGAAACCTGGTTCAAGGGTTTTGAGAATGATAATTTGTTCTTTTACACATACACCAATAATGGGCAAAGTACTCAAAAGTGCTTAAAATGGCATCTGTCAATTTGACCTCAGTTTGCAACATGTCCTGAATTCTGTCTAGCATCTTTCTGTTATATCCTACAATGCTTCTCTACCCCACTTGATTTTTTTTTTCATCCAGCCTAATTAGGAGTTTGGGGGAACTCAAATGCTTGCTCACCTTTTTCTGATATTTTGGTTGGTCCTAATAAAAAGTGCACATTGATAATAAATAATATAACACTACTTTTTATTTCAATTTTTGCACAAGAACCTCTCTTATGTTGGCCTGTGGGACAGAAGGGTAGAGTTCAGAATTCCAAGAGAATCAGGGGTCATTTTGTAGAAAAAGAGGTGCAGGAGCTCATTAGCATAACTCATTAGCATAACTTATTTGCATATGCCACACCCCCTGACATCACTGGAAGTATGTCAGAAGGCAAGAAAGAAAGAAGAGAGAGAGAGAGAGAGAAAGAGAGAGAGAGAGAGAGAGAGAGAGAGAAAGAAAGAAAGAAAGAAAGAAAGAAAGAAAGAAAGAAAGAAAGAAAGAAAGGGGACAGCTACTAATCCAAGCCTCAGAAATACCACTATTCTGGGAGGATAGCTTCAGTGGTGGATGAAGCCTTCAGAAGGCTGGTCGGAGGAACAAAGACCTTTCCAGGGGACGGGGTCATTTTGCTGCAGCCAGGACACAAGCAGGCATTCCCAAGCTCCCCCAAGCTCCTGCTCGAAATGACTTCTGAAGAGAACAATCAATATTTGCAGAACTCAGCCCAGTGTAATGCATTCAGGAGCGGTTAGGTGACTGTCACTTTTATTCCTTTTTTAAAGAAAACTGTAGCTCTTGTCCTCCAAAAGCTCTTGAGATGGCTTACAGCAGGGGTGGGCAATTGTTTTGGCTCGGGGGCCCCTTTGTGGGAGCGGAGGTTAGCGGAGGGCCGCACCTTTTAAAAAGATTGCATTCATTAGTTAACTTTGCATTTCAAAAAAGGTATAAATTGTATCATAAAAATCAATAAATATAAATTAAATAAAATAGTGGAGGTTTTATTCAGTTTATTTATTGTGCTAATTTCATATCATCTATAGCTGCAAGCACATTTAATTTTAGAATCAGTTTAATGAGACAAATGTACCCTATCACACTTTTCTACAATTTTTTTGAAATCAGGAGTGAGATTGCTTGTTGAGATTCTCATCACAGCCTGCAAGTTAATGTCTGTCAAAGAGCATCTATATTTACTCTTGTTAATCTTCATGAACTTGGCGGGCTGCAAAAAACTCTGTGGCGGGCCACATGTGGCCCGCGGGCCGCCATTTGCCCGCCCCTGGCTTACAGGCATCTGAAGAAGTTGCATGCACACAAAAGCTTATATCCAGAATTAAACTTTGTTTGTCTTAAAGGTGCCACTGGATTCAAACTTTGGCATAAAACAAATCATGAAATTCCCCTTGTGGGCCTAATAGAAATTGATGGGAGTGACCCTTCATTTCAGTGGGACTTGCTCAGAAGGATGTCCTGGTGGATTGTGCCCTGTACTATAAAAGCACCTTAACAGAAAAGTCATAAAAATGAGGGTATCTTATACTTTATATGTAATAGCGACATACAAAAACCCCACCATAATTTGAGAAAAAGTCAATTTCTTCAGCAGGCTAGACAATAAAAATAGTTTAAAATAACTATTTGAAACTATTTAAACTATTTAAAATTGAACTATTATTATTTCAAATGGAAGAAAGCAGCTAAAAGCTCTTTAAAGGCTGGTTGGAACTAGATACTTGAAGTTTGAATGGGTATCTAAGATGGTGCTCTGCCCTGGGGAAAGAATTACAAAATTGTGGCACCGCCATGGAGAAGGTACCTTTAAGAGATCTAATTTCTTGAGAAGTCAGAACCCACAGCAGTGGCTTATATGCTGTGGGGACTGAGCAAGGTGTGCTACCTGAGAGTGCTGCTGCCTCTGGACCCCAACTTACCACTTCTCATCACCCCTGCCCAGGAGCTGAAGCACCTAATATTGCTTCCCTCCTTGTTTTCCTTTAAACACAGCATTGTGACCCCTACATTCCCAGGTGGCCTTCATTAATACCTTGAGAGAGTTGGGAAGGCCATATTGTGCATGCGCAGATTGCCAAGCTTTTTAAACGGATATTTGGGGAACAAGGAAATGGGGGAAAGCCTTGGGTGTTCTGGCTCCGGGGTGGGAGAGCAACAATGACAACAGGGGTGGAGGCAAAGTAACAGCATAGGCTGCCATCCCTTCCCCCGCCCCCTGCCCCAAAAATCTAATACCTGAGCCCACCGCCTCATTTTGCCTCTGTGGAGCCAGCTACAATCACTTGATTATATTGACAGTCAGGGGAATTCACATGAGAGAAGGTGCTCCTTCAGATTCACCATTCCCAGACTGTTGACGTATCTTCAGTCATTCTCTGAAATAAATCGGTGGCCAGAGTGACTGAGCAAGGATAATCCTCTCTGTGTCCAGTTCCGGCCGTGTGTTAGGAGCCAGAATTCTGTACTGGCTGCAGCATCTGGCTAGTTTTCAGGAGCTGCCCCACATAAATCATATTACAGTAATTAATCCAAGAAGCAAATTGTCCCTTCTAGTAACAGAAGGGTATGGATGAGAATTTATACACACACACACACACACACACAACCCAGAAGCAAAAAAAATGGTGGGCAGATAGTGGCTTTTGTGGCAGCAGGACATGCCAGCAGACCACTTTGGGGGACTGCTGTTAGGGAATTTGCTCATTCCCTGCTGGAAAGTACTGGAGTCGGGAGGCGAGTTGTATGATGATCATAGCAAAGACTTTATTAGTGAATCAGCATGTTCAGGAGATGGTCAGATCAAGCATGCAGCCAGGGCTCCAGGGCCCTGCTTATATGCCAGCCGGAGCCACACCTCTGGCCGCACCCAAAATACCTGATAGGGGCTTAGCATATGCGCATAGTTCTGATAGGGCCTTAGGTCTTAAGTTGTAGTTCATAGGTCCCCCGCGGAAGACCTAGGCTGGCTATTGGTGGTCGTTTTGGATCCGACTGTCTATTGTTCTACCTGGCTGAAGCTCAGGTAGAATCGGGCCATGTGCTCTGACCGCATGGCGGTCACCATTTCGTGACTAGTACACAACACCCCTCCCCCCATAGTTCGGTCCCACTCGGCAGACATAGTCCTGAAGGTACTCTGGCCGGCGACGTTCGCGGCCCGAGCGCCGGGGCGTTGCAGGTCGCGGGGCCTCGGCAGGCCCTGGGATCGGGGTGCCCTCTTGGTTGCTTTCGGGAGCGCTGGGCCGCGGCTCAGCCGGCGCTCCGTCCATGGGCTGCTCCTCCGGTGGGGATTCTGAGGTTTCATCCTCCGGATCAGGGTCCCCTCGCTGGGTTGGTGATGGCTCCGTGGGAAGTGCTGACTCGGGAACACTTAGTGTGTGGTCCGGAGTGCGCCGCCGGAGCTGATCGATGTGGCACCGCCAGGTTGCTCCTTCTTCCGTCCCGACCTCGTACGAGAGCGGGCCAGTTGCTCGGATGATCCATGCCGGGATCCACCCTGGGCCCCGGCTGTAGTTCCGGGCGTAGACGGGGTCCTCAGGCGCGAAACCTCGGGCGGCTGGCTGGAGCTCTGTCCTCACGTTGGCATCGATGGCACGGTCGGGGTGGAGACAATCCAGTATGATGCCGAGTCGCTGGCCCATCAACAACTCTGCTGGGCGGCGACCCGTTCCCGTGTGTGGGGTGTTGTGCTGGCTGAAAAGGAATTTGATTAGCTGCAGCTCCCAGTCCCCGGTGTCCATCCTTTTGATGGCGTCTTTGGTTGTGCGAACCATCCATTCTGCCTGTCCATTGGTAGCTGGGTGGAACGGTGCCGAGTGGATGTGCCGGATGCCGAACAGGTCTGTGAAGCGCTGGAACTCTCCCGACGTGAAGGCCGTTCCGTTGTCTGTCACGAGCGAGTCTGGCACTCCGTGGGTGGCGAAGATGCGCCACAGGGCTCTCTTGGCCGCCTCGGTCGAGGTAGACTGCACCGGGACTACCTCCAGCCACTTACTGTAGCTATCCACAACAATAAAGAACAACTGCCCCTGGACTGGCCCAGTGAAGTCAAGATGGAGTCGCGACCATGGTTTGTCAGTTGACTCCCAGGCCCGGACGGGGGCATGGGGAGGATCGGGCTGCGACTCTTGGCATTTGCTGCATTTGTGTACCCGATCCTCAATCTCCTTGTCTATGCCTGGCCACCACACGTAGCTGCGGGCCAAGGCTTTCATCCGGACGATTCCGGGGTGTGCCTCGTGGAGGGCTGCTAGTACCCTTGGGCAGAGCGGCTCGGGGATGACTACCCTCGACCCCCAGAGCAAACACCCCTTGTGGGTGGAGAGTTCATGTTTCCGAGCTGTGAAAGCGGCGACCTCCTGGCCCGGATGGTCGGGCCACCCCCTCCCCACCCAGTCAGAAACCCGGGAGAGGACGCGGTCCCGCGCCGTGCGGCGGGCCACGTCGGGTACCTGTACCGGGCGATCCGGAAGATCTTTGAGGAGGGCCACGTAGAATGCAGGAGCCAGGTCGGGGTCGCAGTCCGGGAGGGGCAAGCGGCTGAGGGCGTCGGCGTGGCCCATGGCTTTCCTGGGGCGGTGGATGAGGTCGTACTGGTAACCTGCAAGAAAAATAGACCACCGCAGGACCCAGGGGGACAGCATCTGGGGTGTCTGGTGGTGTGGGGCGAGCAGCCCAAGAAGCGGCTTATGGTCCGTGGCGACCGTAAACGCCCAGCCGTAGAGGTAATCGTGGAATTTTTTTACCCCTGCCACTATCGCCAGAGCCTCCTTGTCTATTTGGGCGTAATTCCGCTCCGCCTTTGACAGTGCCCGGGAGTAGTAGGCCACGGGCACCTCCCTACCGTTTGGCAGACGATGGCCCAGGACAGCCCCCACCCCGTATGGAGATGCGTCGCATGCAAGGACCACCGGCAAAGACTCGTCGAAGTGTGCCAAGACCGCGTTAGACGCCAACAAGTCCTTAACTGCTGCGAAAGCCCTGTCGTGTCGCGGCCCCCAAGCCCATTTCGCCCCTGTGTCCAGTAACCTATGGAGGGGCTCGGCGACCGCCGCCTTGCGTGGCAAGAACGCATGGTAGAAATTGAGGAGGCCCAAGAATGCCTGGAGCTCCGCTTTTGTCGTCGGGGTTGGCGCCTCCGTGATGGCTTTCACCTTCTCCTTGGTGGGGTGGATGCCCTGTGCGTCCACGTGGAACCCCAGGAACGTTACTGAAGGTACTCCCAAGGTGCACTTGTCCTTTCGCACCTTGAGACCAGTGTCCTGGAAACGCTGCAGAACGGCTCGTAAGCGTGTCTTGAAGGTGGCGACGTCCGGAGCCGCGATGAGGACGTCGTCAAAAAATGGCTTCACCCCTGGAATGCCTTTTAAAACAGAGTCCATTAGTTGCTGAAACAGACCAGGGGCAACGCTGACCCCAAACTGGAGCCTTTTCACTTTGAAAGTGCCCTTGTGTGTCGCTATGGTTTGAGCTTCTGTGGTTGCCTTGTCTACTGGGAGCTGTTGATAGGCTTGAGCCAAGTCCAGCTTCCCAAAGATTGTGGCTCCCGCTAGGGACGCTAGCACATGGCTGATCACTGGTACCGGGTACGAGTGGTCCTGTAATGCCCGATTCAGAGTACATTTGTAGTCCGCGCAGATGCGGACCTCCCCATTAGACTTCAACGGGGTCACTATAGGGGTTTCCCATTTTGCATGGGGAACTGGCTCCAGCACGCCTTGAGCCACGAGTTTGTCTAGTTCCACCTCCACCTTGGGCCGCATTCCTAAAGCCGGCCACCGGGCTGGCACCCGGATTGGGCGTACGGCCAGATCCAGGTCCAGGGAGACTGGAGGACCCCGGTAGGAACCGAGGGTGCCGTCGAAGACGGCCGGGAATTCCACGCAGACTGAGTCGTAATTCGCTAACTCCACTTTGTGAACCCCCGTCATGCCCATCCCCCAGGGCTTAAACCAAGCACGCCCCAGCAGACTGTTGAGGTCCCGCTCCACCACTAGTAGGTTGAGGGATTTGCATACACCCTGGTATTGCACCTGGACCTGCGCCAGTCCCTTGATGGCGACCGGGTTTTTCTGAAAGTCCCGGAGCACGAGGGCAGTTGGCCGGCGCAGCCGGGGGCTCCGCTGCGGAAACAGTTTTTTAAAAGTGGCTGCTGAGACTATGGAGTAGGCAGACCCGGAATCAACCTCCATGCAACAGGGGGTGCCCCCGATCCGCAGGTTAACCTGGATCGCTGCGGGGAGGGGCTCTCGTAGTTGGAGCACCAGGGTGGCCGAAGAGGTGCTGTCAACTGCCTCGTAGTGGGCGGTGGAGGCTGCGGAGGACTGTCGCGCGTTCCGGGAGCGGCAGGCCCTGGCGATGTGCCCCGTCTTCCCGCACATTCTGCAAACGGCATCCCAGAAACGGCAGGAGCGTCTCTCGTGGGGGTTCCCGCAGCTAGCGCACGTCGGGGGCAGCCTGCTGGGGTTGGAAGAAGCGGAGGCGGCGGCAGCCGTGGTGTGCCGGGCGCGGCCTCGAGACTCACCCTTCTGCGCGCGCCGGCGTAGCTGGTGGATGTCTTCGTCCTCATCTGTCTCAGACCCGGAGGAGGCGATGCGGTGGACCTTGGATGCCTGCTTGTCCTTGTAGGTCGCCTCGAACACGACGGCAGCCTGCAGTACCTTCTTGAGGGTTGGCTCGGGGGTGGTGATAAGCCGGCGGCGGAGCTTGGCTTCTCTTACCCCTGCCACGAAGCTGCCTAGCAGGTTGTCCTCCACGTTCTTAAACTCACACCCGACTGCCAGGTGGCGGAGGTTGGTCAGGAACGTGGCGGCATTCTCTCCCGGTTGCTGCTTCCGTTCGAGGAACTGGACCCGGAACGCCAACATGGATGGTTTTGGCGCGAAGTAGTTCCCAAGCAGCTTCTTGAGGTCGTCGTAGGAGACATCCAGCAGGTCTTGGGGTGCTATGATATTCTGCGCGATGTGCATTGTCTCGATGCCGCAGTGGCCCATTAGCCAGGCCCTCTTCAGGGTGGCCTCGGTGACTCCGTGCACCGTCAGGAGGAACTCGAGCTGCCTGACCCATGCGTCCCAGTGCTCGGGCTTGGAGGTGTCGAATGGAGGGATGTTTCCCGCTGCGGCAGCCATGTTTGCCGAGGCAGGAGCAAGGTTGCGAGCGATGTCCTCTGGGGCTTGTTGAGCCAGCGGCTCGGTGCTCAGAGCTCCACTGCTCAGCGTGGCTGATGAGTCGCTCATCGGGATCCCATCCTCGTCGCCAGTGGAAAGTACTGGAGTCGAAGGCGAGTTGTAGGATGATCATAGCAAAGACTTTATTAGTGAATCAGCATGTTCAGGAGATGGTCAGATCAAGCATGCAGCCAGGGCTCCAGGGCCCTGCTTATATGCCAGCCGGAGCCACACCTCTGGCTGCACCCAAAATACCTGATAGGGGCTTAGCATATGCGCATAGTTCTGATAGGGCTTAGATCTTAAGTTGTAGTTCATAGGTCCCCCGCGGAAGACCTAGGCTTGGATCCGACTGTCTATTGTTCTACCTGGCTGAAGCTCAGGTAGAATCGGGCCATGTGCTCTGACCGCATGGCGGTCGCCATTTCGTGACTAGTACACAACACCTGCTTAAAGGAGTACTGGAATATTCTCCCACTACACAGTCTTTCTATTGACTCTACACCCTCATGGTTATGTCTAGGTAAGATACAACGTATGCAGTGTCCAATTTTTGAAGCTTGGGAGTCCGTGTCTATATTCTTTGTTCAGAATAAACTTGCAGTTTTGCTTCATTTGCTAAATGCGGGGAACCCTCCCCAAGGAAATGCACCAATTTTCAAGTTAGTGGTGCTGGCATAATCTTTTCCTGCTAGCTATAGGACACCAAAGGGCATTATTCAAATTGGTTTGGATGCATGTTTCCTATACCTTTCTATGTACATTATCAAAGCACTTGTTCCGCCACTAATGGCAAACTCTGTATTCATCTTGGTGTGTAGTTGACAACTACAGTGTACTGCAGAGGAAGAAACAATTATAACAAAAATGAAAACAACACATTTTAAATACTTCTATTAGCAGTCTTAATTTTGAATGCAATGCTTGTTTCCGCATTCTTTTTTCTCACAGTGTGCATTCGCAGTCTTCAGGAAGGCACTAGCCCCTGTACAGACACTTCCCCACATCTCCAGCCCTTTTGTGAGATCCTGGAAATGATCCTGCGGAAAGAAATAAAGCGTGAGTGGGTTGCCTTTGTGCCACAGGTGGATGTTTTGTGGGCAGGACACATGGATGATTTGGGGGGAGTTGCATAGAAAAGAGGGCAATAGCAGGGCAGGACTGAAAAGTACTATGCAGCCTGTATGACCCTATCAGTGTAAAGTTTGTTAGCCCCATATTGTGTCATATGTCACATTTAACTCTGTATTGACAAATCAGGAAGGCTGGGGGCACCGTGCAGATGTATCAGCCAATGGCACGTGAAATCCAAATTAGAACAGGGTGAAGTACCTTTTGTACTTTGTAATGTATGAAGATATGAGAAGGATCCTGTTCTGAATTCCTCATGTTCTGTGGTCAGAAAACCCATATTCTGCAGCTGAAATAGAAGGATTTCTACAGTACATATTGTTGAGGAGTCTGGGGCCCGTTCTTACCTGGTGTCTGAGAAGAAGCCCAAGGAGACAGCAGTGGAGAAAGAGCCTAAGGCCCTGAACAGATGGCTTTCTTCTTTTTTTTAAATCACAATTTTTATTTTCCTTTTATCAACACAATACAAACAGTTTCTTTTACTACAATAACAATTTTCATAACTGAACAGTTTCTTAACTGTTCTTTTTTTCTTTTTTAGAAAAATACAGAAATATAATAAAGAATTTATATAGCAATCACCTCAAAAACTTTTATACATTCTTTTTTGTTTTATTTTAATTTTAATATTACATCTCTAATCACATCTATTCTTTATTCGAATAGTGCATACTCTAAGAAGTCCCAAGATTCCTTTATCTTATATGACTGATAATCTGTACTGAGTTCTAATAAGGCCAGTAACATTCTAAAGATTAAAAAAATAAAATAAAAAAAGAAAGCGCATACCTATATCTAGTTTTGAAGTTCTGCCCAGCCACCTGGTGCCTTCTGCTCTCTCGAAAGGTGATTCAGTATTGGTCCCCATTTGCCTCAGAATCTACTTCTAATAGGGCATGGAGATGTTTCATTTAGTCTGTGCGTTATGAGTTCCATTAGGAATTGGTCCCAAAGTTTTTCATACCAGGTGAGGACAGTTGGAGCATCTGGTAACTTCCAGACTGTGGCAATCGCAGTTCTAGCTGCAAAAAGCATGACTTCCATTGTAGATTTGTGTTTATGTATTTGAATATTTTGTGGCCATACACCCAATATTAAAAATTCAGGAGATATTTCAATTTTTATAGAGATTATTTCTTTGATTATGTTCTGGACCTGAGTCCAGTAATGATTCACTTTGTCACATCCCCACCAACAATGTGCAAATGTTCCTACTTGCCCGCAGCCTTTCCAGCATAGTGGAGAATATGTAGAGTTCCCATAAGAGATTTTTTGAGGAGTGAGATACCATCTAGTAAGGAGTTTAAATTTTTGGAGTTCCAGTGAGATCGGTGTAGGATAGTCTACTCTTGCTGTCCAGATGTCCGACCAGATTTTCTCCTCTATATTGAGATTGCAATCTTTATTCCATTCCTTTTGATAGTTTACTGTGGTGGTGTTCTGTTTTTCCAATAATAAATTGTATAAGGCTGATATCAACCCTTTGTTATGCTGTTCAAACATCTTCAATATAATTTTGAAATCTGTTGTTTTTTGAGTTAAAAGAGCAGCTAAATTTATTTTGGTACTGAAGTGTTGAATCGCCATATATAAAAACCAAGGAATGTTATCTTTTAGTTTTGTTTCTAATTCCTGTTTGCTTAGTAAGTTTTTTCTGTTTGAGATGTCAGTTATGCGTGAGAGTCCAGCTTCTTGCCATTTCCTTCTGAAGGATGCCTCTGTTCCCTGTCTAAACCAGATTTGGTGGGTATAAACTGCATATTTTGACATACTTGGCATGAGTTGCTTGCGTTTTAATCTCCAGTAATTTATCGTTGGAGATAAAAATGGGTCATAGGTTTTATTAGCCTGAGGGCCTGTTTTGTCTTCCCAGATTAGACTGTTTATATAATTTATGCCCAATGAGTCCGTTCCTATGTGTAGCCATTCATTATTATTTGTATTTCTCATCATTTTAATAATATTAGCTTAAAAAGTTGCTTTTTGGTATAAAGTAATATCTGGGAAGCTGAAGCCCCCTTTAGACTTAGCCCTTTTCAGAATTTTCAAGCTAATTCTGGCTTTCTTTCCGTCCCATAGAAAGGTCCACCATGTGTTTTGCCATCTCTTCAATAAATATTCTGGTATCTGAACCGGAATCGTTCGGAATAGAAAGAGATACTTTGGAAGCAGGAAGGATTTAATTAGATTATATCTGTCTAGCCAGGTAAAATTTAATTTGGACCACCTCGCTATAAGAGAGCTCACACTGGAATGTATAGCTTTATGATTAAGGTCTAATAACTTGTTTATGTTCCCTGAGATTTTTATCCCTAAGTATGTTAGTTCCTTATGAGCCCATTCAAAATTAAAACTATTTTGTAACTTAGTACACTCTGCCTTGTTTAAATTAAGAGGTAATAATTGTGATTTGGATTGGTTTACCTGCAATCCTGATAAGGAGCCAAAAGCCTGCAGTGTAGATAGCAACTCCCTGATCAATGTTTCTGGCTTGGTTAGGTATAAGATCATGTCATCTGTGTACAGGGATATTTTGTACTCTGTTTCCTTTATCTTGACCCCTAGAATTTTATTATTAGTTCTTACTGCCTGTGCTAATGGTTCTATTGCCATTGCAAAAAGTAACGGGGAGAGAGGGCAACCTTGCCTTGTGCCTCTACCCAATATTATTGGTTTTGAGCTATGGCCATTGATTTTAATGCTTGTCATTGGTTTGTCATATATACATTGTATTGTTCTGATGAATTTAGGGCCGAAGCCCATTTCCTGCAGAACTGAAAATAAGTATTTGAATGAGACAGAGTCAAAAGCCTTCTCTACATCTAGCGATAAGAAAGCTGTTGGTATTTTTTTTGACTTGCAGTGATGGATCAAATTCAGTGTCTTAAACGTGTTATCAGCTAGGTCTCTATGGGGTATAAATCCTGCTTGGTTGTTGTGTATGTATTTTGGTATAAAAGAATTAATTCTTTTGGCCAAGATAGAGGAAAAGAGCTTCAGATCTTGATTAAGAAGTGAGATTGGTCGATATGATTTGGCCTGCATAAGGTCTTTGCCTGCTTTTGGGAGCACTACTGTGGTTGCCTGCTTCCATGAAATTGGTATTTCCCCAGAAGATAAAATATGATTAAATGTGTTTGTTAATGGTTGTAACAGGTGTTCAGCAAACATCTTATAATATTCTATAGGAAATCCGTCAGGGCCTGGTGTTTTGTTGGTCTTTGTTAATTTGATTGCCTGCTGGACCTCTTCTACAGTTATTGCCTCTTCCATGCATTCTCTATGCTCCAAATTTAGAGTGGAATGAATGGGGAATTTTTAAAGATTATTTTGATATGCTTCCTCTGTGAGCACTGTGGGTGAGTATAACTTGGTGTAAAATTCTTCCATTACTTGAAGAATATCCTTTGTGCTCGTTGCTACCTTACCTTTGTCGTCTTTTATGGCTTTTATGTGAGCCTGTTTCCTAAGTTCTTTGACCTTATAAGCTAATTGTTTCAAATTTCTAGATGACTTCTGCCAGTATTTCTGTTTAGTATAAGTCATCTGTTTTTTTATTGAGGAAAGTTCCAACATCTGCAAAGTTTTCCTTTCAAGATCAAGTTTTTGTAGAATTTTTTTAGAATTAGTTTTTTTATGAGCATTTTCTAATTCTTTGATATTTTCTAATGTGTCCTTAACTATTTTTTGCTTTTGTTTTTTCAGGAATGTCACTTTTGAAATCAGAATGCCCCTGATAGTTGGTTTCATTGCGTCCCAACAAGTCGTGGGAGACACTTCCTGGCAGTCATTTTCCTTAAAATAAGTCTTTATAGCATCAGCAATATCTGATCTAAGATCTGGATGGTTCAATAAAGTTGTATTCAATGACCATTGTCTGTGTCTGTTTATCTGGTCTACTTGTGAGAGTCTACAGTTTACCCATGCATGGTCTAACCAGTAAAAAGGTCCTATTTTTGTGTCTATCACCTTATCTAGAAGCGATCTGGACAGCAAGAGTAGATCTATCCTAGAGTATGAATTATGTCGATCTGAGAAAAAAGTATAATCTCTTTCCCCTGGATGTAGAGTCCTCCATATGTCAATTAGATTATATTCCTCCACTATGTGTGCCAGTCTGGTGTGTCCACTGTTATGTTTTGAAGTGGTTGTTGGTGGTGTGGATTTGTCTAGTTTTGTGTCTATTACCATGTTAAAATCACCTCCTATTATTAAATCACCTTCAGCAAAATCACAGAGAGATTTCAATGTGGATTCAAGAAACACTGTCTGTCCTTCATTGGGTGCATACACTGCGGCTAAAGTTGTCATCTTACCTTCCAGTTGCCCTTTAATAAATAGAAACCGTCCCTCTGGGTCTTGCTTTTTGGCTGAGAGATCGAAGCGGACCAGGTGGCTGAGAAGAATGGCTACCCCTCTAGACTTGGAGGATCCTGCTGCGGAATATTGCAATGGAAATTTGTTAGAATTAAATACCTTTGAGTCTGATTTTTTAAGATGTGTCTCTTGTAGCAAAACTACAGAGGGTTTGAGTTTCAGGAGATTTGTTAGTATGCGCTTTCTTTTCAGTACATTGCCCAGTCCATTTACATTGGACGTAATGATATTTAATTCCTCAGACATATTTTTTGAGAAGTTGTTATGTTGTTTTCCAAATGTAAAGTTTGAAAGATATTTCTCTTTAGAACTCAATAGTGGTTGGTTTACTAATGCTATATATTCCTTTAAGTTAAAAGTGAAACTCTTATCTCTTACTATAGAATATACTATATGTCCAGTTATCAAATAGTGTTGAACTTCTAGCTTATTAATCTAACTAACACTAACTATATCCACTTAAAATTGTATAGTTCAAATCTGACCTATCTTTTTTAGCTAATTTAAGAAACTGTAAATTAGTTGATCAGTAGTTGTTTACTATAACAAATCAAACTACCCGAATTAATTCCAACAATTGATTAACTGATTAAACCGTAGTCTTAAATTTCTTAATTGATTATGTGAAAAGATCAAGATGTGCAAAATTAAGCCTCTCCTTTCTTCTGGAGTTTTCAACTATCCCCAGAAGGCTGGGATTTCTCCTACTGTTCCTCCCCTCTCCCTTCCCAGCACCAAACGATGAGAAGCAAATAAAAGAAAGGACTTAGACAAATCCCGCTTTTTCCCTAACCCACCCCCTCCCCTTCTTATCCCTTATTTATTACATATAATTAAAAGGCAGTTTGATTAAAATTAAATCAACATTTATTTCAGCTTATCCTAAGTTCTACTATCCTAACCTACCCCCAAACATTTCCCAGTAACTAGATAATAACTATTAAACCTAAACAGTCAAACATATACAACTTTGTTCCTTTTAGTTCAAACCGAATAAGAAAATATAGAGGAAGCCTATTCTTAATTCACAGTCATCTGGGCACAAGTGTTCCTTCATAAATCAAGTGGCTGATCGTTGTTGTTGTCTCACTTCTTGAGGCGGTGGAGATGAGGACGATGAAGAGGAAAGCCTGCGTTTGTTGGATCTTTTGCTCCATTCCATTGGTGTAGATATGTCCATTGTTCTCAAAACTTGAAGACCTTCTTCTACTGTTGAAAATTTGAAAGTTTTTCCTCTTGAGTGAACTTGTACGGTGAGAGGAGTAATCCATGTGTATTTGATCTCAGCCTCCAGCAGTTGCGTCGTTATGCTCTTAAGTTCCCGCCTTTTCTGGATTGCTTCTTTAGGAAGGTCCGGGTATACTTCCACCTCAGAATCTTTATAGTTTAAGTTACCTTTTTGTCTTACTGTGTTTAATATGGCTTTCCTATAACGAGTGTCCCATTAGAGTTATCATTATGTCCCTCATGGGTCTGACCTTCAAGATTGCTGGAGACCCGAGTCTGTAAGCCTTAGTAACTGCTGTGGAGATATCCCCATCTACATCGATCTGTTTTCTCAGCCAATTCGAAATAAAATTTGATAAATCCTCTGAGCCTTCTGATTTTTCCGCAATTCCTCGTAGTTTCAAATTATTCTGTCTTGATGATAAATCCAGCTTCATAGTCTTTTCAGCTAGGAGGTCATCAGTTAGCTGTAGCGTTTGTATAGCTGATTGATTGGCAAGGCTGTTGTTTAGAGCTGCCTCTGCTATATTCTTAGTTTCTAAGACGTTTGTCTGCAAAGAGTCCAGCCTATCATACACCGGCTTAAACATTCTTTCCATGTGTTCTAGGAACATTTTTTCCATACTTGTTAAGGCTGTATTTAGTTCGATCGCAGAGATTGTTTTCGCTCCTTCTTCCCCCCCACTCTTGGCGGCCGCCATTTTCGGGCTCTCGTCGTTGTGCGGGCCCGTTTTAGAGTTCAAAGATTTTAGTACTGTACCGTTGTAGTTCAGCTTCGATTTTTTCGTAGTAGAGGTAGGAGTTTTTTCTTTGTCGTTCCCCATTCGAGAGGAGAGCCTTGAATCAGTTTTACTGCCTTTTTTGATGAAAGAAGGGGAGGGAGCTGAGGAGCGCGGGATTCAGGCGGCGATTACCCTCAGGCGCCACCGGAAGCCCCCCAACAGATGGCTTTCTTCATGCCTTGTATCTCCAGGCTCACATTTGGTGCAGATGGGGAAGTCCTACAAGCACAGATGGCTCCTCAGTACAACCAGTTGAGCCAGGCCATTGCCCTGGAGGGGCAACCTGCTGCAGTGCTGCCAGCTGAAAAGTAGTGGGCTAGGCCTGTTGCCATAGGCAACAGTGGATTCATCAGAAGAACCCTCTCCATTCCCCACCCCATATATGAAAAGAGGACAAGGGTGGAGCTGCAGGGAGGACCATCTAAATCAGGGCTGTCGAACTCATTTGTCATGAGGGCTGGATCTGACATAAATGGGACCTTGCTGGGCCAGGCTATGTGGGTCTCATAAAATGTAATGCCAGGTAGCAGAGATATAAACTTTATAAAGAACACAGACAAACACAATTAAAGATTTTTAAACTTTAAATAAAACATGCTTAAAACACTAGCACCCTTGCAATATTTTGTCTATTTAACAGTCTCTGGTAACTGACACCTCTTGCTCTGAATTATTGCATCAAAATGTCTGTGCTGTAGCAATCCTGAATATGCTGTTCAGGTGTGTATTTGTAAGCTGCAAACCTACTTTTGATTTATTGACATTCATTAAAGAAATCTCATGCTCAGTGCTCTGAGCCTATGATCCAGGAGATTGAGAGAGACTGGTCAAGCAAGCTGTGACATGGCAGCAGAAGCAGCAGAACTGGAAAAGGAAGCAGGAAACAGCCAGGGCCTTGTGGGCCGGATAGGGGCCCTCTGAGGGCCTGATCTGGCCCTTGGACCGCATGTTTGACACCCCTGATCTAAATCTTCAGTAGGATTCCCAAGCAGCCTTTCAAAGCCCTCCCAGAGGAAGAAAAAGGGCTGTGAGATTGGATTTGTGTCAGGGCAGGAAGAAGGACCTGGGTGCAAGATCCCTCTCCTCTTTGGGACATATTGTCAGGTGCCCTGACAAATGTTTCACTGTAATCAGCTTTGTCTGCTTTCGTTTTCTCTGATCAAGTGAATTGCTTGTTTGCATCCTTGTCTGTCTACTCCCCTCCTCCACCCCTCCGCACCTTGAAGTATATTGCTGTTAGGAGATCTGGACAATGTTACACGTTTTACGTGGGAGAATGGCGACCCTGCATTCCTGCACGTCACCAAGAACAAATGGCCTTCCCTCCCATGCATCCCTCCTCCCTCTTTCCAGGCCAGGGAATGTCTTATCTTATTGTGAAACCTTAGAACTATGTTATTGTCACCCAAGCAGCTTTTGTTGTGTATAACTTCACACATGTGGGTCACCCAGATTAAGAAGGGAATTTTTACAACTTTCTCACCTCCCTGTGGGAACCCAAACGGCCCACTCTTATGTTCCCGCATTTTGCATTTTAATTCTGATTGGTTTAATGTTGGGGTTCAAACGAATGGGAGGGTATATTAACACTGACTGTATTCTGTCTGGCATCTCTAACAAACATTCGAGAACCTGTTTGCAGTATTGAAAATAAAGAGCTTTAGTTTATCAACAAAGGTCTGATTCTTTGCTGTCTATACAGAAGCCTCACAGATTGTTAGAGATCTGTGCTTGGGACTTTGTCGTACCTGACCATGTCAGATGACGATACTATTCCCATAACTTCAGAAGAATTGACCGTGCTGACAGAGAGTGGACCTACCAGACCCGGGGAACCTGTGACCTACTATATCCCACGTACGGGACTTGGGGCGCAGTAACCGCCGTTCACACCCCGGTACTCATGGTCCACGTTCGGGTGCAGCACTTCCGAGTCATGGGTCCACGACCAGAAGGGGTCTCGCGTATGGTTCGGTGGAGATCGTACGGAACTCGGCTGCCCAAGTTTGCTGGAGGACGGCCGAGACTACCCGGGAGCCCTGGAAGACTGGAGGTACCCATTCCAGGAAGAGGAGCATGGCGTGCCCTATGGCCTCGATCCCATGGGCAAGGAACTGGGGCGAGTGTTGGACTGGTGCTTCACCAAGATGAAGGATCGCATCACGGTGGAATTACGAGAGGTGATGCTGGACATGCAGCAGCAACTGTGGGATGTTGTTGCTGCAGTGCAGGTACCAGTACAGCAGCCTCCGGCCGGGGGAGCGGGGGCACAAGGGGGGGTCGGCCCCATGGGTGGGGCGCCTCCTTAGCAAGTCCCACCTGTAGGACCCCCAGGTGGGGGTCCTCCCCAACAAGTTCCCGTTCAACCCGTCCCGGCCGAGCGGATGATCCGCCAAGCCCCCAACGATCCACTGACAGCCATGTTCGATGGGAACCCAGAGAAGCTCTGTTTTTTCATCATCGAAATCGAGAGGTTCCTAGAGGCTTGGGGTCACCTGTACCCAACCGAGCGAGATCGAGTGGGCTACATCCGGTCTAAACTACGGGACACGACAAGTGACTGGTATGTAAGCCTGCACAACCCCCCTGGGCCCGAGTTATGAACTGTTAATAATTTTATGTGGGCCCTCCGGCAACACTACGAAGACCCACTGGGGGAGGAGAAGGCGAGAAACCAACTGCGGAAGCTGGTGCAGGGGTGGTCCTCCGTGCGTGAGTACACTGACTGCTTCAGGCGTATCGCAGCCAAGGTACAAGGCTGGTCCCAAGACCTATTTGTGGAGAAGTATAGAGAGGGCTTACATCCTGAAATCTATGAGACGATCCTAAGGGGTGGGCGACCAACATCCCTGGCTGCGTGGATGAGAGCAGCAGCAGACGTGGAAGAGCGGTTCACCTTAATAAAGCTGGGGACCCCCACAGCCTCTCAACCAAAGGCCCCTCTGAAGATGAAGGGGAAGTCGGCATTCCAGGAGCTACGAGACAGCCGCTTCAAACAGGGGCTCTGCATAAAGTGCGGGGAAAGTGGGCACTTCGCATCAGCCTGCCCGCGTAGCAGCAGGAAAGCACCCAACACCTCCACCCCGGTAGGTGGAAGCACACCTCGTCCGGCCAAACCTCCGTTTAAACCCCGGGCATTACAGCTGGAAGGCGCAACGTGAGAGCAGGGAGAGTTGGAGCTGGTCGAGTCACAGCCATCGGGAAACTTCAGCAACCTGCAGTAGGAGGCGCAGAGCTGCAGGTCCCCCCACCCGACGCGCCATCTCCGGTGAGCATCCTTGGCCCCTAGGAAAGGGGCCCCTAGGAAAGGCCCTGCCAAGTCTAAAAGGATGACTGTGTGATTAACAACCCAAGTCAAAGAAGCAAAAAAAATTAAAAAAGCAAATAGACTTCTTTTAAAAATTGGACGGTTTGCCCCAACAAGGTGGATAGGAGGGTGGTACAGTTTGTCAAAAGTGTAAATTAACAGTTAGGAAAGTGAAAGGAGAATTTGAGAAATAGATTGCTAAAAAATGTAAGGGTGAGTGCCCTAATTGACTCGGGGTGTGCCAGAGACTTGATAAGTCCCTTGATAGTGGATGGGTTGGCCCCCAAAGTAAACCCCTTGGGGGAGCCTCTAATGTTCACTCAGATGGACGGTTCCGAAATGAAGGAGGCGTGCATAGCAGAGACTGAACTGTTGATTGTGGGGATGGGTGAGCATTGGGAAAAAAGGGCTTTTGTCATCACCCCAAACACCCAGTTCCCGATGGTGCTGGGAAGCCCGTGGTTGAGCTCCCACGATCCCTATGTGAAATGGAGTGAGGGGAAGATCTCGTGGGTGGATGAAAAGTGTATCCGCCATAAGTGGAACCCCGAATGGGGCCCCGGTCCCCCCCTCCCCTCAGGGCAGCCGCGTTAACACTGGTGCCGGTGCAGGTCCCTAGGGAGTATAGGGACTTGGCCGAAGTGTTCAGCGAGACGGAGGTGGACGAATTACCCCCCCACCGCCTGTCCGATTGCGCCATTGAATTACTGCCCGGGGGAAAGTTGCCCAAGGGGAAATCATACTCTATGAGCCCGGCAGAGCGCGAGGAACTGAGAAAATTCCTAGACAAGAACCTGGAACGCGGATTCATCCACCCGGCCAAGTCCCCTGTTGCAGCCCCTGTATTGTTCCGAAAAAAGAAAGATGGGGGCTTGAGACTGTGCACGGACTACCGAGGGCTAAATGCGGTGTCTGCCTCGAATGCCTACCCCCTCCGGCTCATCAAAGACTTGCTGGCCGAGGCAGCTAAGGGAAAAATATTTACCAAACTGGATTTGCGGGACGCTTATTTATGAGTGCGCATCAGGGAGGGGGATGAATTTAAGACTGCTTTTAACACACCGCTGGGTCAGTTCGAGTATTTGGTGATGCCATTCAGCTTGAGTGGCATGCCGGGAGTTTTTATGAGCCTGATTAACGAAGTGTTACACAAACATTTATTTAAAGGGGTGCTATGTTATCTTGATGATATCTTGATCTATTCCCCTGATAAGCCCTCGCATGTAAAATTGGTAAGAGAAGTGCTAGCTACCCTTTTAAAAAAACACCTCTACACAAAGTTATCAAAATGCGAGTTCAACCAAACTGAGGTGGATTTTTTGGGGTATCGGATCTCACAGAAAGGGCTAGAGATGGACCCTACTAAAGTGGAGGCAGTGGTGCAATGGGAGGCTCCTCGTACTCGTAAGCAATTATAGAGTCTCCTGGGATTTTGCAACTTCTACCGTACGTTCCTGAAAGACTTTGCTACGGTTACCCTGCCCCTTATGGAGTTGTTAAAGACCAAGGGTAAGGGGCCTGAAGCAGGGAAACCAGGGGAAAGGATAGGGTGGACAGAGGCGTGCCAATCAGCATTTGAAAAGCTAAAGAAGTTGTTCACCTCAGAGCCCATCCTAGCCCACCCTGATGAAACCAAAGAATTTGTAATTCATGTAGACGCCTCAGATGTAGCCATGGGGGGGGGGCTATACTCCAGAGGGGTCCTTATAACGAATCGCACCCACTGGCCTACATCTCTAAAAAGTTCAACGAGACGGAGCGACACTGGTCAGTGTGGGACAAGGAGGCGGCGGCTATCCGCTTAGCTCTAACCACCTGGCGGCACTAGTTAGAGGGTGCGCAAACCCCTTTCGAGATCTGGACAGACCACAAGAATCTAGAGGCGTTGCGAATGCAAAGAGCCCTCAACGCCAAACAACTTCGCTGGGCTGATTTCTTTTCGAAATTTAATTTTGTGCTAAAGCATTTTCCTGGGAAGGCAAATTCCCTAGCAGACGCATTGTCCCACTTGCCCCAGCACGAATCCCAGAGGGAGGAGGTGTTCGACTGTATGTTTTCGCCGCAGCAACTGGGGGGGGGCTGTTACTACGAGGAGCCAAAGCAAAACCCTCCCTGCCCCGTCTTGGGCGGAAAAATGTGCCGGGGAATATTCTAAAGAAGAAGCGGAGGAGTTAAGTGGGGTGGCTGAGTGTTCTTTACATGTGGACAATTGTTGGTATCATGGAACTAAATTAGTGGTGCCCCAAACACTCCGCCGAGAGATGTTAGTGACTTGTCACTCCTCCAAACTATCGGGACATTTTGGGTTTCTTAAGACCCTCAACCTGGTGCAACGCCAGTTCTGGTGGCCTCGCATGCATAAAGACGTGTCTGATTTTGTAACTGCTTGCCAAGTGTGCCTGATGTGTAAGCGCGGGGGGGGGACCCCGGGACTCTTACACCCTCTACCTACTCCTTCTAGACCATGGGAAGCGGTGTCTATGGACTTTATTACCAATTTACCTTCATCCAAGGGGAAAACGGTTATTTAGGTGGTGGTGGACATGTTTTCCAAGCAGGCTCATTTGTTCCATTTAAACAACTTCCCACAGCCAAGGGGCTAGCTAAGACATTCTTTAATCATGTGATCAAGCTACATGCGTTTCCTAAACACGTGGTCTCCGATAGGGGGAGCCAGTTCGTTGCCAACTTCTGGCGGGAGCTTCTCCAGGTGATGGACATCGAACCTGCCCTAAGCTCGGGTTATCATCCCGAAACCGATGGACAGTCCAAACGAGTTAATCAAATCTTGGAGCAATTCTTGAGATGTTACACTAATTATCACCAAGACAATTGGGTTGATTTGTTACCATTTGCAGAATATAGTTATAACAATGCAGTGCATTCATCTACTGGGGTCTCACCATTCATGGCAGTAGGGGGGTTCGAGGGGAAACCCCTACCCACAGTGACTGACTCATTGGAATCCCCTCTATCCAATTTCACACAGTGGTGGGCCAAGTTGCAAGAATCCTGGCCTCTAATTGCTAAGACTTTAGACAAAGACAAAGCGGACTATAAAAAATACGCTGACAGGGGGTGAGCTGAGGGGTGGGACTTTCAGCTGGGAGACTCTGTCTATCTTTCCACAAAGAACATCCATGGCCTCCAACCTAGCCGAAAATTGGGCTGGAAATATGTTGGACCTTATAAAGTACTAAGGAAAATTTCAGATGTGTCTTTTGAACTTGAACTGCCTAAATCATTGAGTTCTGTGCATCCTGTTTTTCATTTCAGCTTGCTGAAGAAGGATCCTGGGCCGAATGCATGGCACCCAGTACCTCCGACTCCTCCTCCGCTGATGAAGGAGGGGGATCAACATTTTGAAATCTCTGAAATTCTAGATTCAAAAATGCGTAGGGGCCGCTTACTATATCTTGTTAAGTGGTTAGATTTTGGCCCTGAATTAAATGAATGGGTTAATGCTGAAAATGTACACGCTCCTAAATTAGTTAAAGCTTTTCATAAACGTTTTCCTGATAAGCCGGGGTAAAATGTATTTTGGAGACGGCAGGATGTCAGGTGCCCTGACAAATGTTTCACTGTAATCAGCTTTGTCTGCTTTCGTTTTCTCTGATCAAGTGAATTGCTTGTTTGCATCCTTGTCTGTTTACTCCCCTCCTCCACCTCTCTGCACCTTGAAGTATATTGCTGTTAGGAGATCTGGACAATGTTACAGGTTTTAGGTGGGAGAATGGTGACCCTGCATTCCTGCACGTCACCAAGAACAAATGGCCTTCCCTCCCATGCATCCCTCCTCCCTCTTTCCAGGCCAGGGAATGTCTTATCTTATTGTGAAACCTTGGAACTATGTTATTGTCACTCAAGCAGCTTTTGTTGTGTATAACTTCACACATGTGGGTCACCCAGATCAAGAAGGGAATTTTTACAACTTTCTCACCTCCCTGTGGGAACCCAAACGGCCCGCTCTTATGTTCCTGCATTTTGCATTTTAATTCTTATTGGTTTAATGTTGGGGTTCAAACGAACGGGAGGGTATATTAACACTGACTGTATTCTGTCTGGCATCTCTAACAAACATTCGAGAACCTGTTTGCAGTATTGAAAATAAAGAGCTTTAGTTTATCAACAAAGATCTGATTCCTTGCTGTCTATACAGAAGCCTCACACATATGCAGTGGAAAGAGTGAGGATGGCCACTCCCTGAGCAGGCACACGTACCTAACCACTTTAACCCTTTTGATTTTTTTCCTAAGGAACCCTGAACTTTACATTTTGATGTTGCAGAAAGATTTTGGTACACTCATAAAAAAGAAGACGTGGGAAAAATCAGGGGGAGATGCAGGTCAAAATGCCGCCACGCAGCAAATTGAGCAGTACAACCAGGGGAAACGAGAGACTGAGGGTGGAACAACTGCTTTTGCAGAATCGGTCTAACTCTTTGAGTTCCTTTAGTGAATTAGTCCTCCAAAACCTCCTATTGTCAGCACTATTTATTTATATTTATTTATTTATTTTTCGCATTTCTATCCCGCCTTTCCAGCGAACTGGCTCAAGGCGGCTCACAACATAACATACCACCAAAGTGGTTTACAATTTAAAAGCATAAATAAACAACATTATAAAACGACTCACATAGCCGTACTGGCGGCATCTACATGCTCCTGGAGAGTAGTGGCAACAGAAGGTTTGGCCTGTGGAACCAGGGCGATGTTGTCCTGCCATCTCCCCAGTGGTGGCTCCTATTCGAAAGCCTGGCAGAAGAGCTCCGTCTTGCAGGCCCTGCGGAACTGCAACAAATCCCGCAGGGCCCTGATGTCATCCGGGAGCTCATTCCACCAGTATGGGGCCGCCACCGAGAAACCGGGAATAATCAAGCGCATCCCTCGGACCGGGAATAATGGGGCCGCGCATCCCTCAGACCGGGAATAATCAAGCGATGCTGGGTGCTTGACCTCAGTGCCCTCTGGGGCACATATGGGGAAAGGCGGTCCCTCAAGTAGGCAGGCCCCTGACCATATAGGGCTTTAAAGGTCAACACCAACACCTTGAACCGGATCCAGTATGCTATAGGCAGCCAGTGCAGTAGCCACAGCACAGGCCGTATGTGATCACCCATAGGGAGGCCCATCAATAACCTGGCCACGGCATTCTGCACTAGCTGCAGCTTCCAGATCTAAAACAAGGGTAGCCCCAAGTAGAGAGCGTTACAGTGGTCTAATCTCGAGGTGACCATAGCATGGATCACTGTAGCTAGGTCATCACGTTCGAGGAAGGGAACCAACTGCCTAATCAGCCGAAGATGGTAAAAGGCTGCCTTGGCAGTGGCTGCTACCTGGGCCTCCATTGATAAGAAGGCATCCAGGAGCACCCCCAGACTCCTGACCCTCAGCTCCAGCACCAATGCCCCCCCCCCGAAGGATGGGAGTGGAGTCCCTATCCCCAGCCCACTTCGACTCAAGCACAGAACCTCTGTCTTCGTTGGATTCAGTTTCAGCCAACTCAGTCTGAGCCAGTCCGCTACGTCTTGAAGCGCCTGCCCCAAGTCATCTGGGGTAGAGCCAGACCGCCTGCCCAACAACAGATACAGCTGGGTGTTATCTGCATATTGATGGCACCCAAACCCATGCCTCTGGACAATCTGGGCAAGGGAGCGCATATAGATGTTAAATAACATTGGGGACAGCACTGCCCCTTGAGGCACTCCACATACCAGTGGGTACCTCTGGGAGGTCTGTTCCCCGAGCGCAACCCTCTGTCCCCGATCCTGGAGAAAAGAAGCAAGCCACTGTAAAGCAAGCCCCTGTATCCCCGAGTCGGCAAGGCGGTGGATCAGCAGCAACTAGTCATAGTTGACAACTAGTCATAGTTGACCTTAGCTCTTCCCCAGTAGCTGACTGAGTGCCATCCGAACTGGGGTTCCATCTTCCAGCACTGTATCTTTTTTCATTTTGAATTGTCTTATCATTAGGTTTTAAAGGTAAGTGTTCATCAGAAGTGGTTTACCACTGCCTTCTGTGCAGTACTAACTGGGGCTAGCTTCTGTGGTAGAATATTTCTTAGAGCACAATCACAAACCCACAGACGTTTTGTTTTGGGCTATATTTAAACATTTAAACAGGCAAGATGATAGAATTCTACTTAGAAGAGAAAGAAGCTGAATGGATTTTTGAAACTAAAAACTCTGTACCCTAATGGGTTAACTGAGAACATCTCCCAGCAGGCGCTCATGTAGATAAGAGCCAAGACAAGCCCAGAGGGCTCTCTTTTGCTAAAGTGTATATATGGGAATGGAACTAAAAGAATCTGGAAGGTTGGTATGGTTCTTAAACAATTTAAATGAAAAATTCCTTATGATTATATGATATGTAGTGGGTGTTAATGCTGGTTCAGTTGTCTGAATATTAATTACTTATTATAAAATGCACTCTTTACATAGTCTGTGAAATTGTCCTGTGTTTTATTAATATGTTTTAATTGGTTTTGAAATGATGTATTTAAGATATTTTTATATTTGTATTATTTTGGTAGATTTCCCCTGACAGAGCTGCACGCAAAATGCATAGGGGTTATACAATCATTAAAGATTCTTTCCTTTGCTTCCTTTGTCTTTCCATCTTCATTTTGCCTGGTGTGGCCCCCTCTTTTCTTCATCGATTATTGTAACAGTGGCAGCCAACACCACCACTTTGAACCCCCAGTGGTGATGCCTGATGTAAATATGCTCTAATTTCCATTTCCTCAGAGCTAGTTTTGTGAAGTTATCAAGGTCTTGAGGCAGCAAGAGGAAGGTTGTGGGCTTAACATGTATGGGAAACTATAAATGTTTATATACTAATGCTAGAAGTTGTGAGGCTTCTGTGCTATCAGCAAATGATCAGGCCTTTGTTTATTAAAACATAGTCCTTTATTCAAATACTGGTACAGGTCTCGATGTTTGTTAGTGATACCATACACAGAGGACAGGGGACTATTATACCTGCAAACATGAAAGTATAAACATTGATCACCAATCAGCATTCAGTAAAAATGCGGGAAGGCAGATTCACCTTTTGTCACCGAGGGGTGAGAGAACATAAAAATTCTCAGCTCAAACTGTGTGACCCAGAAGTGCCAGGTCCCCGGCAAAACAGGCAGGAAGAAACAATAAAATAATTCTCAAGGCTACATTTAGCAGATAGCACTCTTAGCGAAGGGGGAGGAAGGACAAGGGAGTGAAAAAGAGATAACTTTGTACTATGTGACACCCTGGTATGTGGGAACCCGAGTTCCCACCTGAAATGTAACATTAAGCAGACGAGTATTCTACACCAAAGGGAGGGGCAATAAAGCATCTGGTCAAACGCTCACTACAAAGAAAACGAAAGTAAGCAATAGAGCAGTTTTACAGAGATACATCAATGTCAGATTCAATCAATAAGAAACATTGTAGAAACATTTTAAAAGACCCCTTATGCAAAGCAGAATCTGACACCCTGCCCCTTCAAAACTAAATATTACCCCCCCGGCTTATCAGGGAAGCGTTGATGAAAGGAGCGGACTAACTTAGGAGCACGGACGTTATCAGCGAGGATCCATTCATTCAATTCAGGACCGAAATCCACCCACTTCACTAAATAGAAAACCCGGCCCCTGTGAACTTTAGAGTCTAAGATATTGGAAATTTCAAAATGTGGTTCCCCCCCTTCATCAGAGGAGGAGGAGGAGGAGGTTCTGGGCGCCATGCATTCGGCCCTGGATTCTTCTTCAGGAGGCTGAAATGAAAGACAGGATGCACAGAACTTAGTGATTTAGGCAACTCCAATTCAAATGAAACGTCTGAAATCTTCCTTAGCACTTAAAAAGGTCCAACATATTTCCACCCCAGTTTCCGACTGGGTTGTAAGCCATGTATATTTTTGGTAGAAAGATACACAGAGTCACCAGGCTTCAAGTCCCAACCTTCAGCCCTCCCTCTATCGGCATATTTTTTTTTAACAATATTTTTTATTGATATAGAATGTGAAACAGAATTTTACAAGATTTTTGGATAGCATCATAACAATATAAGATCTTACATTAACAATACAGATCTTTGTTAAGAACATTGTAAAACTTGAAATATATAATAAAGTTGGTGTTTTGGCGGTAGTTAACATCAAGCCAATATTGAAAGTATTTATCATTATAGTTATCACAATAAATAACAAGGCAACACGAAAACAAGTTTCTTACATATACTCATATCAGTTGGTATTTGTTCTCTACCATAGCCACATTATAGCCGACGTTGAAGGTATATTCTCCTGTTTATTGAGATACTCTAGTATCGAAGACCACACAGTTATGAGTATTGAGGGTGCTGAAGGTCTGTCAAAACACGTAAGATTGTCTGGGAGTTTAGCTAATTTATATAAGTCCCACAATTTCTGGTGCCAATGTGAAAGTGCAGGTATCGTTGCCAGTTTCCAATTCTTAGCAATGACAGATTTGGCTGCAAAAAGCAAAAAAGAAACCCGTTCCTTGATCACCACAGAAGAACATTCTTCAACCCAACTGTTCAAAAGCAGATGTTCAGGGCTAATTTGTAAGTCAATACCACTTAATTGTTTTATGAGAGGTAAAATTTTTTCCCAGAATTGAAGTACTTTGGGGCAATGTAGCCAACAATGTGTGTAGTCTCCCTTTTGTTTGCAACCTCTCCAGCAGAGCGGGCTAAGTTTAGAATTTATCCTGGCTAAGCGTACAGGTGTTGTATACCAGTGAGCCATGATTTTAAATGATTGAAGTTTCATTGAGGTGATTTTTGATTTGAAAGGTGTAGAAGACCAAATTACATTCCAGAGATCATTAGAAAGATCAATGTCACACTCTTTTTTCCATTTTTTTGGTAAGATATTGGATCTTGTTCTTTAGACTTTGCAAAATTCTATATAAACGTGTAATCAACCCCTTTTGAGAATCAGTAGCTATTTTAATAACATCTTCCAAAGGTGTATAAGGTCTTTTTAAAACCTCTTCAAGCTGAATAGAAGCACACATATTTCTTATTTGGAAATAGTGTAACCATAGAATTTTACCTTTGATTTTCCTTTCCAGTTCAAGTTTAGTTAACAAATGTCGATTTGAGGACAAGTCTTGTAGTGACTATCCCAGCTTCTGACCATTTTTGGAAGGTCGGGTTAGAGAAACCTGGTTTGAACCAGTGTTGATTTGTAAAGGGTTGAAGTCTAGAGATTGGAGGCAATAATTTGTGACGAAGATTTTCCCAAGTTTGTAAGGCAGCTGATATGGTTGGGCTATTCTTAAGTGTTCTAGGCCTGGTTGTGGAATTTTGCCAGATACATTCATTTATTTTGAATGGAAAAGCATATGCGGCCAATACTTCAGCCCGATCAGACTCGTGATGGGCAGTGATTAATTTAACTATTTGTGACAGTTGAATTGCCTTATAATAATTAATTAAGTTAGGAAATTCAATACCCCCTGATTTAGAATCCCTATAAAGCGTAGAATTTTTTATTCTGTGAAACTTGTAGGACCAAAAGAAGTCAACCATCCATTTTTGCCATTTCTGTATTGTATGTGTGGAGATATGAGTTGGGATTGTACGAAATAGAAAAATAATTTTAGGTAATAGGAAAGATTTGATCAGGTTCAGTCTGTCCATCCAAGCTAGGTTCAATTTGTGCCATGATTGTAAATTCTTTCTGATGTCCTTCTCTAAAGGTAAGTGATTGTATTTAAAAGTATTAGTGATGATTTTGGGTAAATTAATACCTAGGTAAGAAATATGAGTAGAAGCCCACGAGTATTTATAAGTGCTATGTAGGTGCTGATGAGTTTGGATGTCAATATTCAAAGACAGTATAGTTGACTTGGAGATATTAACCTTTAATCCAGATACCTTCTCAAATGTCTGAAGCTGAAAGTGTAAAGAAGACATTGAGCATATTGGGTCAGATAAAAACAGAAGCATGTTGTCAGCAAATAGTGAAACTTTAAAGTCTTTGGAATGCATTTTAATACCATGGATATTTGTATCTAATCTAATGAGCTTTGCCAGGGGTTCTATACACATTGCGAATAGAAGGGGCGATAACGGGCACCCTTGTCTGGTTCCTCTTTTCAATTGGAAAGGTTCAGAAATTATTTGGTTTGCTTTTATTTGTGCCATAGGGTTCTCATAGATTGCTGAAATTGCTGATTGGAACTTTTGTCCAAAGCCCATTGATTCAATCAGTCTTTTTAGATAGTGTATGTCTACAGAATCAAAGGCCTTCTCAATGTCTAAGGCTACAATTAGTGAGGGAATTTTATGATGGTTACAAAAATCTACAATTGAAAAAACTTTGTGTGTGTTATCTGATATATCGCGGTTCGGCATAAAACCGATTTGGTCCTGATCAATGTATTGAGTGATACATGAATTGAGTCTTCCAGCAAGAATAGAGGTAAAAATTTTAAAATCTATGTTAAGTAAAGAGATGGGTCTGTATGAGGAAGGATGCTCTTTATCTTTACCTTCTTTTGGAATCACAATAATTTCTGCTCTGTTCCAGGAGGGAGGCAAATGACCAGTTTCTAGAATATAATTGCATGTATCTGTCAAAGGAGCTGCTAAAATGGATGAAAACTTTTTATAAAATTCAGGTATGAAGCCATCAGGCCCTGGGGCTTTAGCACGTTTGAGATTTTTAATGGCATCCATGACCTCCTTAGAGTTGATTTCCTTATCTACCAAATCTTTATGTGCTTCTGAAAGTTTGTGAGGTAATGGGAGTTTGCTAAAGAAGGAGTCCAACTCCGTCTTACAGGTACCTGCGGAGCTATATAATTTAGTATAAAACTCCAAAAGAATTTTGGATATTTTGTTTGAAGAATAGTGCCATTTCCCCTGATTATCTTTTAATGCCAGAATAGTTTTAGTCTTTTGTTGTGTTTTGATTCTGCGTGAAAGAAATTTAAGAGACTTTGGGGTGAAAGCTTTGTTTTGAGTATAAGATATTTTTTTGAATTCTAGACATTTCCAGGAGTTCTAGTTTCTTTCGCTCCGCCAAAAGCTGTGCATAAATTTCGGAACTGCCTGTGCATTTATGTTGAGTTTCTAAAGAAGTAATATTGGTTTGCAAAGCCAAACTTTCTACTTGTTTTTGTTCTTTCAGGTATGAGGCTGAGGAAATTAAATGCCCACGGAGAACTGGTTTCATGGCATCCCAGCGTATAGCTGGGTTTACTGTACCCACCGGGTTGTCTTGAAAGAAATTTTTTATGTTCTCTGAGATGGAATTCATTATACTGTCATTTAATAATAAAGAACTATTCAAAGTCCACGGTTTAGGTGATCTTTGTTCATCCTCAAAGATTATGTTACACATAACCCAATTATGATCAGACCATAGTTGGCTACCAATTTTACAAGATTCCACTTTTCCAGCTAGTGATGTAGAGATCATGATGTAATCTATCCTTGTATAGGTATTATGTCTAGCTGAGAAAAAAGTGTAGTCTCTCTCATTAGGGTTGGCAAGTCTCCAAGCATCCACTAAATTATAGTTATTAAGAATTTCTGATAGTTTTGTGATTGATTTAATCTTTTTAGGAGTATTTGTTTTGAAAGAGGATCTATCCAACATATGATCCATTATAAAGTTAAGATCACCTCCTATAATTATCTCTCCCTCTTTAAAGTCTTCTAGTATTTGGAACGTATGCTCTATGAACTCTAGTTGATCAGAATTTGGAGCATAAATTGATGCCAAAGTTACCAATTTTTTGTTTAAAATACCTTTGACAAAAAGAAATCTTCCTTGTGGATCAGCTTTAGATTTGTGAAATTCAAAGATTACATTTGTATTTATCAAAATGGCTGTGCCTCTCGATTTTGAGGAGCCCTTGGCTAGGTATTGGAGCTGAAATTTTCTGGATTTGAACAGAGGGGTTGTAGTATCTTTAATATGGGTTTCCTGTAGAAAGACTATGTCTGAATTTAGTTTGTTAATTTGACTCTGAATTCTCTTACATTTGATGACGTTGTTCAGCCCTCGGACATTGTACGACACACATTTGATTGAAGAAGTCATGGTGGAGACAGTTATGCTCTTGGGTGCCTAACTTGAATATCTTAGAATGGAAATATGAAAAGCAGACAATATTAAGATTATTTGCAATTAGATAAAGCCTTTGCAGAAGTAGTTCAAAGCTCAAGTATACAGTGTATTACCAACCTGGCTTAGAGCTAAGTATTAAAAAACCCGTCTTGCAAAAATTCTAGGTATCTCTATGAGTTCTGAGCTTAAAGGAGAAGTTATACTTGTAAAAGAACAAAATAAAATAGTTTAATTTAATTTATAACCCCTGGGTACACGCTGCAGAACCAGGGGTTAAGAGAAGAAAAAAAACAACAACTTAGGCTTGTATATTGGGCTTAATCAAAGTGATCTACTATGAGCCGAATGTCTGTTTTGGAAAAGGAGCACCCACTGACAAGATTTGTGCGCCTGTTAGTTATGCCTCTGGGTACAAGCTGCAGAACAAGAGGACAACTAAAGGGGAGATCAGCAGAAAAATAAAAAGAGGGGAAAAAGAGGGTATTACAGCCTATGTGATTTTTGATCAAATGTGGGATAGTGCTTATAAGGACCCCTGGGTACACGCTGCAGAACCAGAGGTCTTAGGGGTACAAACAATAGAATTGAATATACCTAAAAGTGGTCACTACAGACCAGTTCAGTACGTCCTTATCAAAACAAGTAAAGTTTTTTTTTTAAAATACTATGACTATGACAGGATAACAAGTTTGAAAAAATAGTCTACCTATTAAGAAATAGCAATATAGCACTATTGACTTTATATTTTGCCAATGCTGCCTGTGGTTCTGACACAATTGTTAGAGGCGTATTATATATGCAAATCTGTTAGATTCTGTTTTAAGATGATGCTAATACCAACAAGAGTAAAACAGTAAATTAGGAACAATGTTCTAATACCAACTTGTGAGAGAATATAATAAATCAAGTAAACAGTAATAAAATCGCAAGTTCCACACCAAAATGTGGAGCTGTATGCCTTAAAGTTAAGGTATTAAGTACAGGACACTACCTGTATGATTTCCCTGAATAAATAGTATTTACTCAGTGTTTTATAAAGATATTAAACAAGGCTAGTGGAAAGAATTCTCCAAAACCCCTGCAGCCAGAAGGCTAACAGGAGGCTGGGGTAATAGACTCCCTCTTCCCTCCCCCCAGCTCTTAACAGTGAGAATTCTAGAAACTTAACTTTGTGTACAAACCTCTCCCCCCTCCCCCTCCCCCCCTCATAAAAGGAAACTTAATAAGCCTTACTAGTAGGAATCCTTAAAAAAATTTTAAACCATTACAAACATATTTAGAACAGGATATTTAAGAAGCCCATAAGCAGTAGGCCTAAAATTGATAGTTAGATTACTGACGACTGCGTGTGCACAGAGAATAATGAGTGCTGTAAAGCAGCAAGTTAGGGACCACTTTTCCCGCTCTAAGATGGCGGGCGCAATTTTAACAGAAAAGCAAATGATTATAAAACTTCTGAAACTTATGTTTTAAGACAACCAAATCACTTTAGCTTTAAGAGTTTCAAGTAGAAGGTGTTGTGGATTACGATGCATTTTCTGGAACATCTTGGGCTTCATTGGAGGATTGGGAAGAAGAACGATGTTTTCTTTTGTTGGAGATACTTGACAGTTCCATAGGTTGCATTAGATCTAGAGCTTGCAGAGTACGCAGACCTTCTTCCTTTGTTGAGATTTTGTACGTTTTGCTGTGGTGATGGAATTGGAGGACAAGAGGAGTTATCCAAGTGTAACGAATATCTTCTTCAATCAATCTGGAGGTGACTGGTTTCATTTCTCTTCTTTTAAGTAAAGCCTCCTTCGGCAGGTCTGGAAAAATTTCTATTTTCGCTGAATTACATATAAGATGACCAAATCTTCGTGCCACTTGCAGGATTTTAGTTTTAAATCTATAGTCAATGAATGTGGCAATGACATCTCTGGAGGAGCGAGTTTTAAGTATCGTGAGAGGACCCGCCCGGTAAGCCTTAGTTATGGCTGAAGAAACGCCTGTATCGGGGGGGATTAATTCCTGGAGCCAGTCAGAGAGAAGCTGTAGTAAGTCCCTATTTTTGCCAAGTGATTCGTCAAGCCCCCTTATCTTTAGATTATTTTGCCTATGGGCCATATCGGAACGCAATGCCTTTTCTGCCAGAATGTCTTCAAGCTGTTGTAATTGCTGAATGTCGTTTTGATTAGAAATGCTATTGTTTAAAGCCGTTTCTGCCACCGTTTTAGTGTCTTTCACCAGCGATTGTAAGCCTTCTAGTTGATCACATAAGGGCTTTAAGTGGGAGGCAAAATTTTCTAGTATAGATTTCTCTAGGTTAGATATCGTTGTCGTCAGCTCTGAGGAGGTAACTAGTCTCGTCTGAGGGTTAGCATTATCTCCACCCGACGCCATTTTAAGAGAGATCCCAAGTTGAGGGCCCGAAGTGTTTTTCGCTGATATAGGGGCTAAGGTAGTTTGTAATTTCTTACTTTTATGTTTGTTCGATTGCCCCTACTTTTCTGCGTCGTTCTCCATATAGTAGGTGTCTTCACGTCGTCAGTAAAAGGTAGCTAGAGAGGGGGATGTCGGAGGGGTGAGTGGAGCTAACATTTCAGGCTTCCATCCACGTTTTCCCGCCACCGGAAGTCCCTATCGGCGTATTTTTTATAGTCTGCTTTAGCCTTTTCCAAGGTCTTCCCTATAAGTGGCCAGGACTCCTGCAATTTGGTCCACCATTGGCAAAAGTCCGATTGTTTTGGCACGTCATTGCTGGGTAACAACGGCAGGGGTTTTCCCTCGAAACCCCCCACAGCCATGAAGGGTGATACTCCAGTAGACGAATGCACTGCATTGTTGTAGCTGTACTCTGCAAAAGGGAGTAGATCTACCCAATTGTCCTGATGGTAGTTTGTGTAACACCTGAGGAATTCTAATATTTGAGTAACTCGTTCGGACTGTCCATCGGTCTCGGGATGATAACCCGAGCTGAGCGCGGGTTCAATGTCCATGAGCCCCAAAAGCTCCCGCCAGAAGTTGGCAATGAACTGGCTCCCCCTATCGGATATTACACGCTTGGGAAACGTATGGAGCTTAATCACGTGATTGAAAAATGTCTTAGCCAGGCTCTTTGCTGTGGGCAGTTGTTTGAACAGGACGAAGTGAGCCTGTTTAGAAAATAAGTCCACAACCACCCAAATAACCGTTTTTCCCTTGGAGGGCGGGAGACTGGTAATGAAATCCATAGACACTGTCTCCCAGGGACGAGAAGGGGTAGGAAGCGGCTGTAACAACCCGGGCACTTCCCCCCCCCTCCGTTTGCACATTAGACACACTTGACAGGAAGTAACATAATCAGACACATCTTTACGCATACGAGGCCACCAAAATTGACGTTGCACTAAGTTGAGAGTTTTCAGAAACCCAAAGTGGTGTGACAGTTTAGATTCGTGGCAAGACTGCAAGATTTCCTTCCTGAGGGAGAGGGGTATAATCAATTTGGAACCATGGTACCAACAGCCATCCAAAGCTTTTGTAGCCTCGCCCTCCCCCTTCCATTCCTCCACCTCTTCTTTGGTATAAGCTTCCCCACATTTCTCAGTCCAAACCACGGGTTCCAGGGCTGCTCTTTTTTGGCTCCGCGTCATGACTGCCCCCCCAACTGTTGAGGAGAGAACATTGAGTCGAACACTTCTTCCCTTTGAGACTCATGTTGGGGTAGTTGGGACAATGCGTCTGCTAGGGAGTTTGATTTCCCAGGGAAGTGTTTCAAAACAAAATTAAATTTTGAAAAGAAATCAGCCCACCGGAGCTGTTTTGCATTTAAGGACTGTTGTGTGCACAACGCTTCTAAGTTCTTATGATCAGTCCATATCTCGAAGGGTTTTTGTGCCCCTTCTAGTCAATGTCGCCAAGTGGAGAGGGCCAGTTTAATGGCCGCGGCTTCCTTGTCCTACACAGACCAATGCCTCTCAGTTTCGGTAAATTTTTTTTGAAATATAGGCGAGGGGGTGTAACACTTCATTAGAGTCTCGCTGTAGAATCGCCCCTCCCATTGTCACATCAGAAGCGTCTACATGTATGACGAACTCCCTAGTTTCGTCAGGGTGGGCTAGGATGGGCTCAGAAGTAAATAGTCTCTTTAATTCATCGAACGCCGCTTGGCATTGGGGGGTCCAGCACAGCCTTTCCCCCAGTTTTCCAGCCTCGGGACCCCTCCCTTTGGTTTTCAGCAGCTCAGTGAGTGGCAAAGTAATAGTGGCAAAGTCTTTTAGGAAGGTCTGGTAAAAATTACAAAATCCCAATGGACTCTGAAGCTGCTTTCTATTTCGTGGGGCTTCCCATTGCACTACGGCTTCTACTTTCGCTGGATCCATCTCCAGCCCCTTTTGGGAAATGCGGTAGCCTAGGAAGTCTACCTCCCTTTGGTGAAACACATTTGGAGAGCTTGGCATATAATTGGTGTTCGAGTAACGTATTTAGGACTTCTCTCTTCTTTTTTTTTTGCAATAAATTTTATTATTTTCTAACACTATTACATATTTTTCTTATACAAACCCTTTTTCAATATTATATCCATTTTTTGTTCTATTGTATAATCTTGTTATCATCTTGTAATGGTGGTTTCCCACCACATCTGAAGCATTTAACATTTTCAACTTTAACCATTCTTTATATGCATATATATATATTTTTACTCTCCTGGTAACGACGTAACCAACCTTATAAAACTATCCATCATATAAATTCTTATTTTCTTATACACTTCTAAAAATATCCTTATTTTCTAACTGCCATTTGTACATTCAAATATCTCTTTTTAATATTATGTCCAAGTATAAATCTAATTTTTCATATCCCAATATAGTTCAACATATTATTTCAAATCTTTCCAATCTTCTAAGAAAGTCTCTGAGTACAGATTATTCAATTTTCTCGTCCATTTGTCCATTTCAGCCATATACAACAATTTTTTCAACCACTCCCACACCTCCGGTATTTTTTCACCTTTCCAGTTCTGCGCATATACCATTCTTGCTGTTGTAATCATATACCATATTAGTATCCTTTTTTTAACATTTATCTCTTCTAATTTAAGTCCAAGCAGTAACAATTCCGGCAATTTCTTAAATGTACATTTCAAAATTTTTTCCATTTCTGTATGTATCATAGAGCAGTAGGTCTTAGCTTTATCACAAGTCCACCACATATGGTAAAAAGAACCTTCTTTTTTTTTTACATTTCCAACATTTGTTTGACATACTTTGATTAATATTTGCAATTTTTTTTGGCGTCATATACCATCTATACAACATTTTAAAACAATTTTCTTTTAAGTTATAACACGTAGAGATACTCATAGCATTTTTCCATAGAAATTCCCAAGATGACATTTTAATATCTTTGTTAAAATTTATCGCCCATTTTACCATTTGTTCTTTAACCATTTCATCTGCATTAAACCATTTTAGCAAAATTTTATACATTTTGGAAATCATTTTTTTCCCTCCTTCTTCCCAAATTTGCTCAATTTCATTATTTTTTCCTCTAAAACCAGTTTTTTATCATTCTTATAGAGATCATACAATTGTCTATACCTCATCCAACCATAATCAAAGTCTATCAAATGTTGTTCTTTCAGTACAAATTCTTTACCTTTACCTAGCGTAACCCATGTCCCTATCCAGGTCAAACATACCGCATCATGATATAACCTTAAGTTTGGCAACTGAAAACCCCCTCTTTCTTTGGCATCACACATTATTTTCATCTTAACCCTTGGCTTTTTCCCTCCCCATACAAACTTGGAAAGTTCTTTCTGCCAATACTTAAATGCTTTTACATCTTTCACAATCGGAATAGTCTGAAATAAAAACATTAATCGTGGTAATACATTCATTTTAACCGTAGCAATCCTCCCCAACAGTGACAAATTTAATACATTCCATTTTTTAATATCTTGCATAATTTGCAGCCATAGCTTTTCATAGTTATTTTTATAGAGATCAATATTTTTCATTGTTAATTCAACATCTAAATATTTTGTCTTTTTTGCCACCTCACATTTTATAAATTCCTGTAGTTCAACCTGTTTTTTATTTGACATATTTTTACACATCACTTTAGATTTGTTCTTATTTATATAAAAACCAGCCAAGTCACCAAACTCTTTCACTCTTTGCAACAAATATGGTAATGTAGTCATAGGTTCCTCTACTATAAACATCACGTCATCAGTAAAGGCTCTATATTTAAAGGAAAAACCTTTTGATGTCAGGCTTTTAATTTCTTTGTCTTCATTTAAGTTCAACAGTAAAACTTCTAGTATCCAAATGAATAACAATGGTGAGAGCAGGCATCCTTGTCTTGTTCCTTTTTCAATCTTGAAACAATCTGTTTTTTCAGTATTGATTATAAGAGAAGATTTCTGTTCTTTATAGATGGACTTAATCAGGTTTAACATATAATCTCCAATCTGGAGTTGTTCAAATACCTCAAACATAAAATCCCAATTTAAATTATCAAACGCCTTCTCCGCATCTAAGGGAAAAAAAACCCTCTTCCCTCTCTGGGTGTTTGTCATAGTATTCTATCGCATCAACCACTGCTCTTAGGTTGTCCCTTATTTGACGGTTAGGTAAAAACCCTGCTTGTTCTATTTGTATAGTCTCCATAAGGTGTTCTTTTAACCTTTCTGCTATAATTTTAGCAAAAATTTTGTAGTCATTATTTAGCAGAGAGATTGGTCTATAGTTCTTTACATTTGTTAAGTCCTGACCTTCTTTTGGGATAAGCGAAATAGTTGCTTCTTTCCAGGTTTCTGGGACCTCACCTGTAACTCCAATATCGTTCATTAATAATAACAGTACTGGTGAGATCGACTCTTGCATTGATTTATAAAACTTCACCGTAAATCCATCCAGACCCGGAGCTTTACCTAATTTTGATTCTTCTATTGCCTTTTTAATTTCTTGTATTGATATAGGGTTGTTCAACAGTTCTTTAATTTTTTCTGTTGGTTTTGGAAGCTTTAATGTTTGTAAATATTCTTTGATCCCTCTTCGGTCTATTTTCTCCTTCTGAAAAAGTTTTGCATAGTATTTAAAAAATTCTCTCATTATTCCTTTGTTGTCTATTATCTCTGTATTATCTAGTATCACTTTTGTGATAAATTTATTTTCACGTCTTTTCTTTAACTGCCATGCCAAATATTTTCCAGGTTTATTTGCGCCTTCAAATGACTTTTGTTGAAGTTTTTTTAAGTTCCAATAAATCTCTTGGTTCAAAATAACTTTTATTTGGTCTTGTAACATCCAGATCTCCCTTTGAAGTTTCTTTTTCCCTGGTCTTTTCTTCAATTCATTTTCCTTTATTTTAATGGCTTGCATAATATTATCATATTGTTCTCTTTTCTTTTTATTTTCCTTGTTATTTAACGATATCAGTAGTCCTCTCATCCCTGCTTTGTATGCATCCCATACAATTTGAGGTTTGGTCCCTTTTTGCATATTTGCTTGAAAGTATAAATTTGTCTCTTCTTGCAGCTTTTTTATTATCTCTTGATTATCCAGCAAGTCCTCATTTAGTCTCCATCTCCCCTGTCTTCTTGAATGTCCAGAGGTCCATATGCTGGGATTATGATCCGAAATTATTTTAGGAAGAATTTCTATTCTTTTTGTCATCAACGCTAGGTTAGTTGTCATCCAAATCATGTCAATTCTTGAATGTGAGTCATGCCTGTTAGAATAAAAAGTAGTCTTTTCCTTGTGGATTTACTTTCCTCCAAACATCTTCTAACCGTTCTTGTTTTATCAACTTGAAAAGATCTTAAGTAGTTTTCCCAATGCTTCATCCTTACTCTTTGATCGTCTATCCATCTTATTATTAACAGTTCCATTAAAGTCCCCTGCCATGATAGTTTGGTCGTAATTTACATTGTCAAGTTCAGCCTGTAAGTCTTTTTAAAAAAATTCTTTCGCTCCATTGGGTGCATAAATGTTTACAATTAAGGTTTTCCTTCCTTGTACAGAAATTTCAATAGCCAAATATCTTCCTTCTTTATCTTTAAATATTTCTTTAGGTTCCAGTTCTTTTTTCACATATGTTACAACACCATTTTTTTAATTACCTGCCAATGAAAAAAATTCTTCCCCCAGTTTTTTCTTAATTATATATTTGTGGTCTTGCTTTTTAAGATGTGCCTCTTGTATACAAATCACGTTACATTTTTGTTTTTCCAGCCAATGTCCTACCATTCTACGTTTCTGGGGTGAATTAAGTCCATTTACATTCCATGAAAGTAATTTGTAATCCATCATGATATAATGTTAAATATCTCCAAACTCTTCCTTATGTTCTGCAATAAATGCATGCATTTCTCCTAAACTCTTAATCACCACTGTGGTACTTTCGTAGTTAAAACTTAATCCTTGTGGTATTTCCCAATGAAATCTCATTTTTTTCTCCTTCAGTTTGTCAATCAGGCGCTTAAATTTTTTTCTGTCTTGAAGTATGGCTCTAGGAAGCTCTTTCATCACAATTATTTTTTTTCCATCCATTTCAAAAGTATCTGTAAAACATTTCTTGTAGATTTGTTCTTTAATTCTCTTCATTGTAAATTGGACTACTACGTCTCTTGGTACATTTTTGTCTCTTGCGTATGCTGAATTAACTCTATAAACAAGGTCCATATGGTCTTTAATGGTCTCCTCTTCTTCTTGTAAAAATTCCGCTAGTGCCTCTTGCATTCTTGTAAAAATATCCTCACTTAGACTTTCATCAATCCCTCTGAATCTCAGATAAGTTTGCATATCTTTGTAATGCATCATTTTTTCCATACTATCGTTGTCCTTTGTCACTTTCTGAATATTTTCTTCCAGCACTTTTACTTTGTTCTCCATTTCTTGTGTTCTTGTTGTTAAACTTTGCAATTCTGTTTTTATATCTGCAAAATTCTTGTCCACTTGTGCAGCCATGCCATTTATTTTAATGTTCACTTCTCCAATGGCACCTAACATTTTGGTATTCACCTCTCCAATTGAATCTAACATTTTCTTTTCCATTGTCTCCATAACAGCCATTAATTCTTTTTCTTTTTTTGCAGCCATTGTAGGAGAGGACCATGTAGCCGCTCTTGATCTCAGTCCGCGGTCCGTCTTGCCGCTTTAAAAAAGATCGATTTTTCTTGTTCTTCAAATTAAACAACAATTATTGCATTCACAAGTACTGGTCATGCCAAGTCAAACAACGTTAGTTTCGCCGCTCTATGTTATGTAGTTTTTAAAATATTAATGTTTAAAGTTTTTGTTAATCCAAAATGGCGGGCGCAACTTCTCTATGGTTTAGGTCAAAGGTTACTGTCTTTTCCACTTTGCTTCTGGCTTGCCGTAGTCCTCCTCAGTTCCGTCTTCTTTTTTCTGCTTGTCTGCTCTCCAAAACGTCACTTCCTGTTGTAGTCCATCCAGTCTAGTCTCACTGCTATGATTCTCAGTCCTCCTCTGTCCCTTCTTCCTTTTTCCACTTGTCTGCTCTCAAAATCGTCACTTCCTGATATAATCCACACAGCCTGGTCTCGCGATGATTAGACTCCCTCCTCCCAACTTTTCTTAACCGCAGGAATGTTAAATAACATTGTTTTTAAGCGATTTAAGTAAAAATCTGGCTTTTTAGCGCTCCAAAACTGCACTCAGCCAACTCTCCAGTACTTTACAGCTTCACCCGTTCGTCTTCCCAGTTTTAGAAACGCAGCGATGGTAAGCCAAAAGTTTTTTTCGTTACCTTTTGTTGATACTTCACTTCAGATGTGGTCTCACAGTTTAAACTTTGTCTTCTTTACTAAGAAATCGAGGGGATGGCGATTTTAAGCTGAATAAATCAGCCCGGCTCGGCTCCTTAGAGATGCTTGCAGAAATCTTCTTCGGGAAAGGAGCTCAAGGTGTTGGAAAAGTCTCCTCCGAGACTCCTCCTTCACCGATCTCCTCTCACCTGGATTATAATGCTTTCCGGTCCTCACACTGCCTGTGTGAGGCTGCATCAGGTGTTTTCATTACCCGAGCTGTCGATAAGAGCCGCCGTTCACCTTGCCAACTTGCAAAGCATGTCAGACCGCCATTCCTCCAACCGGAAACCTCACGTATTTAGGACTTCTCTGACTAACTTCACATGAGAGTCCTTATCAGCGGAATAAATCAAGATATCATCAAGATAACAGAGCACCCCTTTGAACAAATGCTTGTGCAACACTTCATTGATTAGACTCATAAAGACGCCTGGAGCGCCACTCAAACTGAAGGGCATCACCAGGTATTCGAATTGCCCCAGGGGTGTATTGAATGCCGTCTTGTATTTGTCCCCTTCCCGGATGTGCACCCGAAAGTACGCGTCCCGGAGGTCTAATTTAGTGAAGATCTTCCCTTTGGCTGCTTCCGCCAATAAGTCTTTAATCAAGGGGAGGGGGTAGGCATTTGAGGCGGATACCGCATTCAGACCCCTATAGTCAGTACACAGTCTCAAACCTCCATCTTTCTTCTTCCGGAATAGCATGGGGGCCGCAAAAGGGGACTTGGTCGGGCGGATGAAACCCCGCTCTAAGTTTTTATCCAGGAATGCCCGCAACTCCTCCCTCTCGGAGGGACTCATGGAATACAACTTCCCCTTTGGCAATTTCTCCCCGGGTAAAAGTTCGATAGCACAGTCCGTGAGATGATGGGGGGTAGCTCATCAGCCTCAGTTTCACTGAACACCTCACTCAAGTCTCTATATTTTGGGGGAATGGGGTTCATCGATGCCGCCAGGGCAGGTGGGCCCCCAGCACCGGGGGGTTCCTTTCCCCAGCAGTGCTCCCATTTGTGCTTAGTGCATCTGGGGTCGACCCAAGAGATCTTCCCATCACTCCACTTGATGTATGGGTCGTGAGAGTTTAACCAGGGACTACCCAGTACCATGGGGAACTGGGTGTTTGGGGTGATCACAAAAGCCCTCTCTTCCCAATGTGTCCCGGTCCCCACAACCAAAAGCTCAGTCTCTGTTACACAAGCTTCTTTCATCTCTGACCCGTCCATCTGGGTAAACCATAACGGTTCCTCTAGGAGGTTTACCTTGGGTCCCAACCCTTCCACCACTAAGGGGCTAATTAAGTCTCTTGCACACCCTGAGTCAATAAGGGCTCGAACCCGCATGTGGGTTCTGGTACAGGGCACTAAGACAGTCACTACCATGAAAAGCAAGGGGCCAGGGATGCTCACCGGCGATGGCGCATCGGGGGAAGGGACCTGCAGCTCTGCGCCAGCTACTGCAGGTCGTTGGAGTTTCCCGACGGCTTGGCCTCGGTCAGCTCCAGCTTTCCTTGTTCGCTTGTTGCCCCTTCCAGCTTTAATGCCCAGGGTTTAAACGGCATCTTGGGAGCTCGGGGATGTGAGAGTTCTGCTCAAAGTAGTCAAGGATCAGATCTTGGTTGGTTAACCAAAGTTCTTTATTTCCAATCTCTACATTAGTACAGCTTCTCGGATTATTGTCAGAGATGAGACAGATAATACAAGCAGGTCTATTATACCATTCCAAGGAGTTTGAATTACCCATAGGTAGCCAATCACTATAGGGGAAAATTGGCGGGCAAAAGGGAATTCTGACCGTTTGGTTCTCACAGGAAAGAAAGTGAGGTGTCAAGCTGTAAATTTCCTTTCCCAAACCAGACCCCTCAGATGTTACCAGTTCACATAACAATCAATGGCCTCAAGGCTTTTGCATGTGATAAGAGATGAGAGGTATCCTCCCTTGAAGTCCCAGCCGGGGCAGCTGGAATGCGGAGGCAGGGATGTGAGAGGCCTCCTTGTTCTCATACATTACAGATGTCACCCTCCCGCTTCAATTGCTACAAACTCCAGGCCTGGTCAAGCAGTAGAATATGGCAGTTACAAACACAGAATAAAACATAGAGCAACAAAGAGGGTACAGGCATGATTACTATGATGTCTGAATTAGCAGATTCTGACACACTGGCCTCTCCATAAATACCTTCACCTGGGCTTATCAGGAAACATTTTATGAAAAACTCTAACTAGTTTGGGAGCATGCACATTTTCAGAGCGAATCCACTCATTATGTTCGGGACCGAAATCAAGCCATCTAACTAAATAATACACATCTTAGAATCAAGAATCTCAGTTATCTCGAAATGAGCCCCCCCCCCCTTCATCAGTGGAGGAGGAACTGGAGGAACTGGATGCCATGCATTCGGCCCAGGATCTTTCTTCAGTAAGCTGAAATGAAAAACGGGATGCACAGAACTCAGTGATTTAGGCAGCTCTAATTCAAAAGACACATCTGAAATTTTTCTCAACACTTTGTAGGGCCCCACATATTTCCATCCCAGTTTTCGACTGGGTTGCAAGCCATGTATATTTTTTGTTGAAAGATAGACAGAGTCCCCAGGCTGGAGATCCCAGCCCACCGCTCGGCCCCGATCCGCATATTTTTTGTAGTCCTCTTTCGCTTGGTCCAGTGCCTTGGCTATTAGTGGCCATGAGTCTTGTAATGTCGCCCACCAACTCCTGAAATCCGTTGGGGATGCATTGGGCACATTTTCAATGGTGGGCAACGGCTTTCCCTCAAAACCTCCCACGGCCATGAAGGGGGAGACGCCCGTGGAAGAATGCACTGCATTGTTATAGCTGTATTCTGCAAACGGCAATAGATCCACCCAATTGTCTTGGTGGTAGTTGGTGTAGCACCTTAAGAACTGTTCCAGGATTTGATTAGTTCGCTCGGACTGTCCATCGGTTTCTGGATGGTAACCCGAGCTTAGTGCTGGCTCAATGTCCATTAGTTTTAGAAGCTCCTGCCAGAAGTTGGCAACAAATTGACTGCCCCTGTCGGATACCACCCTCTTAGGAAAAGCGTGTAATTTAATCACCTGGTTGAAAAAAGCTTTAGCCATTCCCTTTGCCGTGGGTAGCTGTTTGAAGGGGGTGAAATGGGCTTGCTTCGAAAATGTGTCTACCACCACCCAAATTACAGTTTTCCCTTTCGAGGGGGGTAGATTAGTAATGAAGTCCATAGCTATCGCCTCCCAAGGGCGGGAAGGGGTAGGCAAAGGATGCAAGAGTCCCGGAACCTTTCCTCCCCTCTTTTTGCACATTAAGCAAGTTTGGCAGGCCGAGACGAAGTCGGAAACATCCCGGCGCATGCGCGGCCACCAAAACTGACGTTGAATTAAGTTAAGCGTCTTTAGAAACCCAAAATGTCCAGCCAGTTTGGAAGAATGGCATGCCAATAAAACGTCTTTACGCTTGCTTTGAGGCACCACCAATTTGTCCCCATGGTACCAACACTGATTTTCCCTCCTCGAACATTCAGCTAGTGTCTCCAGTTCCTCGACTTCCTCGGGAGAATACTCCCCCCCCAATCGCACGCCTCAGTGTCTACTGGAGTTCGTTTGTGCTGACTTCTGGTAGTGACTGCCCCTCCCAGCTGCTGGGGGGAGAACATGGAGTCGAACACCTCTTCTTTCAAACTCTCATGTTGGGGCAACCGGGAGAGTGCGTCTGCTAAAGAGTTGGCCTTTCCGGGGAAGTGTTTTAACACAAAATTAAATTTCGAAAAGAAATCAGCCCACCGAAGCTGCTTCGCATTTAGTGATCTCTGCGTGCGCAGCGCTTCTAGGTTTTTATGATCAGTCCAAATTTCAAACGGGGTCTGCGCCCCCTCTAGCCAATGCCGCCACGTAGTGAGAGCTAGTCGGATAGCCGTGGCTTCCTTGTCCCACACTGACCAGTTTCTTTCCGTGTCATTAAACTTTTTGGAAATGTAGGCTAGGGGGTGTAGCTTCCCATCTGGCCCTGGTTGTAGAACGGCCCCCCCCCATTGCCACATCGGAAGCGTCTACATGTATTATGAACTCTTTGGTTTCGTCTGGATGGGCTAAGATGGGTTCAGAAGTAAAAAGGATTTTTAGTGTCTCGAACGCTCTTTGGCACTCCCCATTCCAGGCGATCCTCTCCCCAGGTTTCCCGGCTTCCGAACCCCTTCCCTTGGTTTTCAGCAAATCCGTCAGGGGGAGGGTAACTGTTGCAAAGTCTTTTATGAAAGTTCGATAAAAGTTACAAAATCCTAATAGGCTCTGCAATTGTTTTCTTGTTCGGGGGGCTTCCCACTGGACCACCGCCTCCACTTTTGCTGGGTCCATTTCTAATCCCCTCTGTGAAATGCGATACCCTAGGAAGTCTACTGACTCACGGTGGAACTCGCACTTTGACAACTTAACATACAGTTGGTTTTTCAGCAAGGTGGAAAGGACTTCCCAGACCCATTTCACGTGCTCTTTCTTATCAGCAGAGTAAATCAAGATATCATCTATGTAACATAACACCCCCTTGAATAAATGCTTGTGTAACACTTCATTTATCAAACTCATAAAGACCCCAGGAGCGCCACTTAAGCCGAACGGCATCACCAGGTATTCAAACTGTCCCAATGGAGTATTGAATGCAGTCTTGAACTCGTCCCCCTCCCTTATGCGCACCCGGAAATAGGCATCCTGGAGATCTAGCTTAGTGAATATTTTTCCCTTGGCCGCTTCAGTCAATAAGTCTTTTATTAATGGGAGGGGGTAGGCGTTAGAAGTGGAGACCGCATTTAGTCCCCTGTAGTCCGTGCACAAGCGCAGCCCCCCGTCTTTCTTTTTCCGGAACAAAACGGGGGCGGCGAAGGGGGATTTCGCTGGGCGGATGAAGCCTCGCTCCAAATTCTTGTCTAGAAACTTTCGTAGCTCCTCCCGCTCTAAGGGGCTCATGGAGTAAAGTTTTCCTTTGGGGAGTTTCTCGCCCGGGAGCAGCTTTATGGCACAGTCCGACAGTCTGTGGGGGGGTAGCTCATCCGCCTCGGTCTCACTGAAGGCCTCCATCAGGTCTCTATACTCCCGGGGGACCGTGGAGGGGGCGAGGGCAGCCGGTCGGGGAGGAGGGTTTGGTGGTTCCGGTCCCCACTCAGAGTCCCATTTGTGCGTCAGGCACCTGTCATTTACCCAGGAGATTTTCCCTTCACTCCATTTGATGTAGGGGTCGTGCGAGCTCAGCCAGGGGCTTCCCAGTACCATGGGGAACTGGGCATTTGGGGTGATGACAAAAGCTCGTTTCTCCCAATGCTCCCCGGTTCCCAAAATCAGGCCCTCAGTTTCAGCTACACACTCTTCTTTCATTTCTGACCCATCCATTTGCGTGAATTTTAGGGGCTCGGCCAGCGGGGTGACTTTTGGCCCCAACCCTTCCACCACTAAAGGGCTAATTAAGTCCCGAGCACACCCAGAGTCAATTAGGGCGCGGACCCTCATGTGAGTGCCCGTTCCCGGGGTCATTACAGTCACTACCATATATAACAGGGGGCCAGGGATGCTCACCGGAGATGGCGCTTCTTGGCTGGGGACCTGCAGTTCTGCGCTGCTCACTGCAGGCCGTTGGAGTTTCCCGACATCTGAGTTTCCATCAGCTCCAGCTCCCCTTGTTCACTCGTGGATCCTTCCAGTTGCAGTGCCCGGGGCTTGAGTGGGGTTTTCCCTCTGCTAGGAGTGCTCCCAGCCACCGGGGTAGAAGTCTTCGGTCCCTTTCCTCCCCCCCTGGGGCACGCTGAGGCGAAGTGGCCACTTTCCCCACATTTCATGCACAACCCTTGTCGGAAGCGAGCATCTCTGATGTCTTGCACACTGGGCTTCGGCTTCGCTCTCGCCACGACTTTGCTGGCAGCTGTAGCCGACGTCCCCATCTTGATGAGGATGAATCTTTCCTCCACGTCTGCCGCCGCCCGCATCCAGGTGGCCAACGTCCCCGGGCGACCCCCCAGTAGGACGGTTTCGTATATTTCAGGATTGAGACCCTCTCGGTACTTTTCTATGAACAGTTCCTCGGGCCAGCCGTGAATCTTGGCAGCGATGCGCCGGAACTTATCGGTGTAGTCCCTCACCGTGGTCCTCCCATGGAACAGCTTCCGCAGTTGGTTCCGGGCCTTTTCTTCCCCCAGGGGGTCCTCGTATTGGTGTCAGAGAGCCCACATGAAGTTGTTCAGCGAGCGTAACTCAGGACCGGGGGCATCGTGCAGGCTCACATACCAATCGCTGGCGGTGTCTTTCAGCTTGGACCCTATGTAGCCAATCTGCTCCCTCTCGGTGGGATAGAGGTGGCCCCAGCTGTCCAGGAACTGCTCGATCTCCAACAGGAAGAAATGCAGCTTCTCAGGGTCCCCATCGAAAGTAGCCGTCAGAGGGTCGGAGGGGGCCGGGCGAACGATCGGCCCTGCCGGCACCGGGGCCGGCGCCGGGGCGGGACCGGGCACCTGTGGAGGGATGACTGGTGGAACCGGCGGTGGCGGCGGCCTCGGCTGCACGGGCACCTGTGGTTGAGCTGGAACTCCTCCAGGAACCGCCGGCGGCTGGACTCCCGTCGTGGGGGCTGGAAGAGCCTCTTGCATGACCCTCATGGCATCTCGAAATTGGTACTGGAGATCGAGGGCCAATTCTCGTAGCTCGGCGGTGAGTTGGAGCCGTAAATCTCCCATCATCCGGTCTAGGGATGGCATCTGGTCTCCCCGGTACGGATCGGGCCCATACGGGCCGGTCCTCTCTCCTTCCATGGGTGGGCGACGCGGATCTCCTCCGTAGATCTGCTCGCAGTCTTCTCCCAGGTAGCTCGGCCTCCCTCGATCGAGTTGGTCGCCGGGGAACGAAACCCGTGCCCCTTTCCGGTCGTGCACCCAAGAATCCACCCAAGAATCCCACGACCGAACTGGCTCCAGGCGTACTTCGGGGTCACACTCTGAAGAGGAGGTAGGCGCGGGATGTAGTGAGCCCCCTGAATTGTAGTCACCGATACTTCGGGCTCCCCTCCGCTGCCTCCACCACCGTTCCCCTGATCCACCGGGGTGGTGGGGGTATCTTCGGGGGTAGTAGGGATGGGGACCGTGTCGTCGTCTGACATGATCAGGAACGGCTAAGTCCCAGTCACAGATCTCTGACAATCTGTGAGAGTTCTGCTCAAAGTAGTCAAGGATCAGATCTTGGTTGGTTAACCAAAGTTCTTTATTTCCAATCTCTACATTAGTACAGCTTCTCGGATTATTGTCAGAGATGAGACAGATAATACAAGCAGGTCTATTATACCATTCCAAGGAGTTTGAATTACCCATAGGTAGCCAATCACTATAGGGGAAAATTGGCGGGCAAAAGGGAATTCTGACCGTTTGGTTCTCACAGGAAAGAAAGTGAGGTGTCAAGCTGTAAATTTCCTTTCCCAAACCAGACCCCTCAGATGTTACCAGTTCACATAACAATCAATGGCCTCAAGGCTTTTGCATGTGATAAGAGATGAGAGGTATCCTCCCTTGAAGTCCCAGCCGGGGCAGCTGGAATGCGGAGGCAGGGATGTGAGAGGCCTCCTTGTTCTCATACATTACAGATGTCACCCTCCCGCTTCAATTGCTACAAACTCCAGGCCTGGTCAAGCAGTAGAATATGGCAGTTACAAACACAGAATAAAACATAGAGCAACAAAGAGGGTACAGGCATGATTACTATGATGTCTGAATTAGCAGATTCTGATAGGGGAGTCCCCCCACCCAGTGGGGTGGAGGTCTGTGGGGCCTTCGCTCCCCCTCAGGGGCAGGCAGAGGCGATGTGGCCACTCTCCCCGCACCGCATGCAGAGCCCCTGCTTGAAACGGGCGTTGTGCAGCTTCTGGAACACCGACCTCCCATCTGTCTTCTGAGTTGGCTTGAGGGCTTGCGCTGCCGCTACTCCCAGCTTGATCAGGGTGAAGCGCTCCTCCACGTCCGCTGCTGCTCGCATCCAAGCTGCCAGTGATGTCGGTTGTCCCACCCTCAGGATCGTCTCATAGACCACATGGCTCAGCCCCTCTTGATACTTTTCCACAAACAGGTCTTCGGACCACCCCTGAACCTTCGCCGCTATGCGCCGGAACTGACCGGTATAGTCCTTCACAGTTCTGCGCCCTTGCGTCAGCCGGCGCAATTGGTTCCGGGCTTTCTCTTCCCCCAGTGGGTCCTCGTAATGCTGGCGCAGGGCCCACATGAAGTTATCTACTGACAGCAGCTCGGGGCCTGGGGGGTTGTGCAGACTCATGTACCAGTCGCTCACGGTGTCCCACAGCTTGGACCCGATGTAGCTGACTCGGTCCTGTTCCATCAAGTAGAGGTGGCCCCAGGTCACCATGAAGTGCTCAATCTCGATGATGAAGAACCAGAGCTTCTCGGGGTCTCCGTCAAATGTGGCCATCACCGGATCATTAGGCACTTGCCGGACGTAACCTCCGGCTGGGACAGGCATCATGGGAGGGGGAGGTGGCGGGACTCCTCCAGCCGGGGGAGCCCCTGCTCCTGCCGGTTGCACCGGCACCCCCTGCCCCCCCGGCAGGGGGGGGCAGGGGGCACTGCTGTGGGGGCCCCCCCTCCTTGGGGTGGCCCTGGGATGGGGACCGCACCAGCGGCCAAATCCCCCATCAGGTTCTGCTGCATCTCGAGCATGGCTTCTCGCATGTCCGCTGCAAGGCGATCGTGCATGTCCTCGAACCTTCGGTCTAAGACCCGATCCAGGTCTCCTCCAGCGGGATCGGGGCCGCAGGGCATCATGCACTCCTCGTCTTGGAAGCTGAACCCCCAGGCACTTGATCCACGGCGAGGGTATCTGTCCTTGTCCACTACGCTCAGGCGGCTGAACTCCGACTGGTCGCCACTGAACTCCAACTGGTCGCCACTCTGGCCCCCTTCCGATCATGGATCCACATTTCGGAAGTGCCTCCCCCAAACGTAGCCCAAGAGCAGGTAGGGGAGGCTGGCTGCCAGGGGATCTGAGGCCCCGTTCGAGGGGGTAGACTCGGTTCCTGTACCGTGGTCACCGGCACCGACTGCTCCACAGGCATGGTGGTAGTCGTGGTGGATCGGGACCTCCAGTGGAGTTTGGTGGTTGCTCCCGTCATCTGACATGGTCAGGCACGGGAGAAGCCAAAAACAGATCACTAACAATCTGTGAGGCTTCTGTGCTATCAGCAAATGAGCAGGCCTTTGTTTATTAAAACATAGTCCTTTATTCAAATATTGGTACAGGTCTCGATGTTTGTTAGTGATACCATACACAGAGGACAGGGGACTATTATACCTGCAAACATGAAAGTATAAACATTGATCACCAATCAGCATTCAGTAAAAATGCGGGAAGGCAGATTCACCTTTTGTCACCGAGGGGTGAGAGAACATAAAAATTCTCAGCTCGAACTGTGTGACCCAGAAGTGCCAGGACCCTGGCAAAACAGGCAGGAAGAAACAATAAAATAATTCTCAAGGCTACATTTAGCAGATAGCACTCTTAGCGAAGGGGGGGGGGAAGGACAAGGGAGTGAAAAAGAGATAACTTTGTACTACGTGACACCCTGGTATGTGGGAACCCGAGTTCCCACCTGAAATGTAACATTAAGCAGACGAGTAATCTACACCAAAGGGAGGGGCAATAAAGCATCTGGTCAAACGCTCACTACAAAGAAAACGAAAGTAAGCAATAGAGCAGTTTTACAGAGATACATCAATGTCAGATTCAATCAATAAGAAACATTGTAGAAACATTTAAAAAGACCCCTTATGCGAAGCAGAATCTGACAGAAGTGTCCGAGGTAAAATTGGGGAGTTGGAATGCTTGGTGTTGGGGGAAAACATAGACATTGTGGGTATTTCAGAAACTTGGTGGGATGAGGAAAATCAGTGGGATATGGTGATTCCTGGTTATAAATTATATCGGAAGGATAGGGAGGAGAAAGTTGGAGGTGGGGTGGCTCTTTATGTCAGAGAGGGTATACAGTCCAGTAAGATTGAGAGGGTAGGAGAATTGGATTCGTTTTTGGAAATGCTGTGGGTTGAATTAGTGGGCCCAAAACGAAGCTTAACATTGGGAGTTTGTTATCGCCCACCAAATCAAAAGATAGAGGAGGATTATAAAATGATGAATGAATTAAAGATAGTGGCTAGACGAAATAACTGTGTTATAATAGGTGACTCTAACTACCAACACGTTGATTGGGTCAATATGTGTTCAAGTTGGGAAAAAGATTGAGTTTTTAGACATTCTCAATGACTGTTCTATGGAGCAGATGGTTACCGAACCTACCAGGGGAGAGGCGATCCTGGATTTGGTCCTAAGCAGGGGTCATTTGGGGCCAAAGCGAGGTGGAGCACTGCTCTGCCAGCTCAGGAGTGGGCCCTAGGGCAGCCACAGGCCAAATCAGATTCTCTGATCTGATTCGGCCCACAGCCGAATTGCCGCTGAAATTCAGTGGTGGCTTTAAAAGCAGTTGGAGGGGAGGGGGTTTGAGGGAGAGGCTCCAAACTTGCAGGATAGCTTCTGGTACCTCTCCCCCAAATACCCACCAAGTTTCAAGAAGACTGGACCAGGGGGTCCAATTATACAGGCCTCCAAACAGGTTGCCCCCATTCCCTCCATTGTTCTCTATGGTGGGAAAAAAGTAACGCCATGGTCCAAACTTTTTGAAACTTGGTGGATATTTTGGGGAGAGGTCCCAGAAGGTACCCTGCAAGTTTGGAGCCTTTGCATCAAACCCCCTCTCCTCCAGCCCCTCATATACCCTATGAGTTTTTGCCATTGACTTCAATGGCCCATAGGGTATAATGGGGCTGAAACTGACATTCAGCCGGTCATGCTAATGAGTTATGCTAATAGGTATGCTAATGAGCTCCTGCACCTCTTTTTCTACGAAATGACCCCTGGTCCTAAGTAACGCCCAAGACCTGGTGAGAGATGTTAAAGTGATTGCACCACTTGGGAACAGTGACCATAATGTTATTGAGTTCAACATTTGTATAAATAGGGAGTTGCCCAAAAAGACTGACACAACCAATTTTAATTTTAAAAGGAATAACTTCTCTGATATGAGGGGATATGTGAGGAGGAAACTGGAAGGAAAAGTAGAAAGGGTCAAAACCATTGGGGAAGCTTGGAGACTATTTAAAATTACAATCCTAGGGGCTCAGAGAAAATATATACCGCAGGTTAGGAAAGGCACAAAAAGGTATAGAAAAAAGCCTGCATGGTTAACAAACAAAGTAATGGAAGCTGTAAAAGGTAAGAAGGATTCCTTTAAGCAGTGGAAAGCTAGTCTCAGTGAGGCTGATAAAAGGGAACACAGGCTGTGGCAAATAAAATGCAAGTCTGTGATCAGGCAGGCAAAAAGAGAATATGAGGAGCATATCGCAAAAAAACATAAAGACCAACAATAAAACTTTCTTCAAATACATTAGAAGTAGGAAACCAGCCAAGAAAGCAGTGGGGCCCTTGGATGACCAAGGGGTAAAAGGTATACTGAAGGATGATAGGGAAGTGGTGTGAAAAGCTGATGGATCCAATAAGCCAGGACGTAATTGTGAAACAAAGGCCTTTTTATTTCTTAATGGGTCCCAGAGGAGATCCAGGAAATTACAGGCCAGTCAGTCTGACGTCAATACCGGGTAAGTTGGTGGAAACTGTTATTAAGAAAAAAATTAGTAGGCACATTGATGCACAAGTGCAAAGTGATGCACATTGGAGCCAAAAGTCCTAACTATAAATACATGTTGATGGGGTCCAAACTGGCGGAGACTGACCAAGAGAGAGATCTTGGAGTCGTAGTAGATAACTCAATGAAAAGGTCGAGACAGTGTGCGACTGCAAGGAAAAAGGCCAATGCTATGCTGGGGGTTATTAGGAAGGGAATTGAAAACAAATCAGCCAGTATCATAATGCCCCTGTATAAATCGATGGTGCAACCTCATTTGGAGTACTGTGTTCAGTTCTGGTCGCCACACCTCAAAAAGATATTATAGCATTGGGGAAAGTGCAGAAAAGGGCAACTAGAATGATAAAAGGGTTGGAACACTTTCCCTATGAAGAAAGGTTGAAGCACTTGGGGCTCTTTAGCTTGGAGAAACGATGGCTGAGGGGTGACATGATCGAGGTTTATAAGATTATGCATGGGATAGAGTAGGTAGAGAAAGAAGTACTTTTCTCCCTTTCTCACAATACAAGAACTCGTGGGCACTCCGTGAAATTGCTGAGCAGTCGGGTTAGAACAGATAAAAGGAAGTACTTCTTCACCCAAAGAGTGATTAACACATGGAATTCACTGCCACAGGAGGTGGTGGTGGCTACAAGCATGAACGGCTTCAAGTGGGAATTAGATAAACATATGGAGCAGAGGTCCATCAGTGGCTATTAGCCACAAAGTATAGATAGGAGCTCTCAGTCTGGGGCATGTGATGCTCTGTATTCTTGTTGCTTGATGGGGGGGGGGGGGCAACAGTGGGAGGGCTTCTAGTCTCCTGCCTTCACTGCTGGACCTTCTGAGGGCACCTGGTATTTTTGGCCACTGTGTGACAGAGTGTTGGACTGGATGGGCCACTGGCCTGATCCAATATTGGCTTCTCTTATGTTCTTATCAAAATCTCTCTGCATCACAAAAATAATGCCAGTGGTGTTTGGTTATGCAAGGTAATGCACATTTGTCTTACCCTTTTTGTCAAAGAAAGTGTTCTTGTCTTCTGCAGAACCAGTTCTGGGTTTCAAGAAAAGGGACTATTGGCACTGGATAGAACAGCTTCCTCACTAGGTGACCCATCACAGGTAAGTGGTCTGTAACAGCAACGTGTGAGGCTGCAGAGATAAGAGGGAAAGAGAGCCAATGTGGGCCAGTGGGTAAAATCTTAACCTGCCTTGGTCCAAATCCCCATTCAGTCATAAAGCTAACAGGCTGACCGTAATCCAGTCACCATCTATCAGCTTAACCTGTCTCACAGAATTGTTGTGAGGATAAAAGGCCAAGTGGAAACCGAGCTTACTGGGGGAAGGGTAAGATAAGAATGTAAGAAACAAAAGCATCTTGGTTTTCCACTTCTTGTCTTGCCCACAGTTTTTCTTCAACCTGTTACTATGCAATCCATAAAGTGCTGTACTAAAGTTGTACCATAATCAGAGATGCTCATAGTTTTTAATCAGGCCTGGAGCCCTGATTTGTGTGTTTTGCTTTCTTATTACCTTGTTTCAAGTGTATATAGTAGTTATGCTGGGGGGGGGGAAGTATTTTCCTTTGGAGAAGAATTTATTATTCCTATAATACTTAGTGCTGATCCTTATGTATTCAGGAAGGAATTGAAGGGGACACATAATTTTTCAGCCTGAATTGAACTGAAATGAAAAATCATTCCAATTTTGAGTGGAACTTGGGTAACATTCCTGTTTTGTTAAAGCAAGTTGAAAAGCCAAATAAAGCTCAGTGTAACACTTGTCTTCTCTTTCCCTATAGTATGGCCCTTCTGTCAATCATGACTGAGAAAACAAATTCTTGTGAGAAGCTGCTCACAGCACAAGGCAGAGGGCGATACTTCCTGCGTCAGGCTTTGAGTGGGAAATTACTGGCTGTGGCTATTCAACAGCTAGTCAGAGCTCCTAGGCTGCTTGAGGTGGGAATGTGAAATAATCCAGAAAAAAGGTTTGGGAAGGGGAGGGAAGAAGTTTGAATAATGAGAACACTCCCCCTCATATCTGTGTAAATACTCTTTATCTAGGTAAAGTAATCTGAGGCCTTTACTTAGGGATACGAACCTCCAGATGGTACCTAGGGATCCCCTGGAATTACACCTCATCTCCAGACTACAGAGAATTACACCTCATCTCCCCTGGAGAAAATACATGCTTTGGAGGGTGAACTCTATGGCATTGTACCCCACTGAGTTCTCTGTCCTCCCCAGGCTCCACGCCCAAATCTCCTTTACTTAATGCCTGATATTTCCATGTTAATATCCAAGTGATGGGATTCCTCATGTTTGCAGTTGTCAAGTCAGTTTTTTAACCATATCTAGGCTAGATATAAAAGAGCTGCAGTGGCTCAAGTGGTTAAGATGCTGAACTGCAGACCGGAAGGTCGGTAGTTCAGCAGTTTGGGACCCGAGAGCGAGCCCCGGGCCCGCTGCATGATGGAGTGAGCTCCCATCTCTGGTCCCAGCTTCTGCCACCCTAGCAGTTCGAAAGCAAGAAATTGCAAGTAGATAAATAGGTACCACTTCAGTGGGAAGGTAACAGCATTCCGTGCACCTCGGCATCTAGTCATGCTGGCCACATGACCATGGAAACATCTTTGGACAGCGCTGGCTCTTCGGCTTGGAAATGGAGATGAGCACCGCATCCGTAGAGTCGTATTCGACTGGCTTTCGAGAAAGGGAAACTTTTACCTTTACCTTTAGGCTGGAAATGTTATTCTTTAAATGCTTCAGTTTATTACTTTGGGTTGAAAAGATGAAGAATCTACAGTGGTCCTTTAGAATTTGCCTTCTTGTCTAGTTGAGAGGTGTCTGATCTCTTAGCATCTGATCTCTCAGTAGCTTATTAATGCTGTTCCCCAAATGTTCCAGTTTTCAGTAATTCATCCATATTTCTGATGCTTTTGTGACCAACATTTAAATTGTGCTAATTATGCTTTTTTACCTTTAAAAAAAATCTGATTTCAGTTCTATGATCCAGTGATCTCCATCCTGGGTAATGAAGACTTTTTGGGTAAGATTTCTGGGCCAAACCATACAGCGTCTTGTTGCATTCAGAGGGTTTCATGATACTTTGAGCCAGTTTGAATGATACTTCTGAAAACAGCATTATAGCACTGAATGAGGCTGTAACTTTGGCTAATGAAAATGGTCCAGCTACTGGGTTCTGAAATGTAAACTGTACGTTTAATGGCAGCATTCACTGTCCAAATGCAGCAGAAAAATGGGGGGAAAGGGACCTCAAAATAATCCAAGTAAAGATGGAGAGGATAATAATCAGTACACTGAGGGCCGAACTAGATGTTATGGTGACCAGGGGCCCAACCTGTGGCCTCTGATGCCATTTAGAGAAAAACAAGAAGTGGACCTGTGGGACCCATGGGGGGGCAGGGGAGAGAAGGAGCTCCACATAGAGCAGCAGCCAAAGGTAAGGCTTTCTCCCCTCCCCCAGGCAACGACGGCGAGCCCCGGGCCCGCCGATCTCTCCCCCTGCCCCGTGTTGCCCTTGTGAGGCCCGCACGGTGCAGAGCTGCGGAGCCTGCCAATCTCTTCCCCCCCGCCCCAGTTGCCCCAGTGAGGCCCACATGGTGCAGAGCTGCAGGGGCCACCGATGTCTTCCCCCCCACCCCTGGTTGCCCCAGTGAAGCCTTCCCTTCCCATGGGCACCGGCGAGGCCTGAGCGGCACTCTCCAGGCCTGCAGCTTCGTCCCTCCGCATGCTCAGGGAACGCTCTTTTACTTTTGGGGAAATTTAAACATCCCCCCAAGTTTTTTTTTAAGTTTTCAGATTTTTCTGCACAAGGAGGGGAGTCCCCCAAGTGTGCAGGAAAATCTCCCTGCCCCCCAAGTGCCCCCCGTGCAGATTTAGCTATCCACATGGGGGTGGCCACTTGGTTATTAGTATATAGATGTTGGCTCCCACGCCTTTTCAAGTGTCAAAACAGCCATGGAGGTGGTGTTGAGAAGGTGTGGGCAGGGTACAAGATTGCCTAATTTCATTATGCTAAAGGCCGGATTCATAGCATTTTAAAATGGCCAAATATTTCTCTAAAATGGCATTGACAGCCAAGGGTTGGACCTGTGGTCACCAAAACTTCTCTTCTTGCTCTGAATATAATAGTAAAGCGTGTGTACTTATATATGTACATTTACAGATATGTACAAAAATATGGATAAAATCCAATCAATTATACAGAGAAAGATCAAACAAAGCAATCAAAATTGTAAAATTTGTAAGATAACGCAGAAACTGAATTTCAACTATGATTAAGTAGGTAAAGCTGAACTTTGATTTCAGCTTTAAAAAGTACAGTTTGGATTTCAGACTATGACTTCAAAAAGCTAAATCTCAACTGAAATAGCATTAAAGCGATTAACTGTAGTTCAACTCATATTCATTTTCAGCTTTTGAAATCGGAGTCTGAACTTCTAGCTTTTGAAGTTGAGGTCAAAGTTCAACATTACCCATCTGATTTTAGTTGGAATTCACATGCTTGGTGGTATTTTTGATTGTGAAAAGTTGTGTATCTGATTTTTCTCTATATTATTGATTGGATTTTATGAATAGATTTGTACATTTTTATAAAGGTATATGTAAGAATACATATACTTTTATATTACATTCAGGGTATTGGAGGGAGGGGGGATGATTCCCCCTTCTTGCTTCACCCCCCCCCCCCCCATGATGTTTTGTTCTGGAAGGCTTGCTGACAGTCAGCAATGGCTTTTTAAGGGGTGCTTGAGCCTGATAGGGGAAGGGGAAGCTGTTAAAAACTATACCTGTGAATTAATGGAAACATTCAGGTGGACAAAATTAGCATGAGTAGAGCTCAGCTAGTGGGACGTAATCTTCCTGCTTCCCCTCAGGGAACATTCCCATCCCCCCCCCCCCCAGCAATTGCACTGAGGGAACTGTAGAGATCTGCATTGGGAGGGGAAAATCACTGAAAATGGCTCCACTTTCTCCACTGGCAGAAGGGCACTTCCACCAGAGAAAAACAAGGTTTAGATCCAACCCATATTTAGGTTACCAATCTGATGGTGGGATCTGGAGAACTACTACTCCTGTCCAGTCTACAGAGATCAGTTCCCCTGGAGGAAATTGCAAATTCAAGTGCAGACTCTATAGACTGTAGCTCTCTCCCAATTGCCCCCCCACCCGGCTTATTGGTCCTCCACCAACCTCGGACACAGGGGTGGGGGGAGGAGTGGCTTTGTTCATCTGGGAGAGTTACACTTTCAGGACGCTCCCACCATTGAATCTTGTGGGCATAGAGTGTGCCGGTTTTGTCTGGGAGGCCGGGGAGAGGTTGGCTGTCTGGCTGGTGTACCGACCACCCAACGCACCAGCAAGCAGCCTGCCATCCCTGCTGGAGGCCGGATCAGTCTGGGTGCTTGAACACCCTCGATTATTAGTCTTAGGTGATTTCAACGTCCATACTGAGGACATGACCTCCACGCAGGCAATGGACCTGGTGACTTCCATGGCATCACTGGGGCTCTCCCAAGTTATCTCGGTTCCCATGTACAGAGCCGGTCACACGCTCAACCTGATTTTTGCGGTGGGGTTTGTGGACCGGATTACGACCACGGTCAGACCATCATGCCCTGAAGGCTCAGGTGAATGTGTCACTTCAACCCTGTTTGGGTGGCGAGCAGATTTTAGCTTGCCTGCGGAGCCTAATGGATCCAATGCGATTCCAGATGGCTCTGCAGGATCCAATGCCCCTGGTGGCTTGCTAGATGAGCTAGTCAAGGACTGGTGTAGCCGACTCTCGGCAGCTATTGACGAGATAACTCCCTGGCTCTGTCATGGGCTGGGTGCCAATAGAACAGGAGCCAAGTAGAAGTCTGGGACAGTCCGAGGCTAAGCCAAATCAGGAACAAGATGCCAAGTCCAAAACACTAAGCCAAAAGCAGAGTCAGTCCAAGCCAGGGTCCAAGAGGGAAACTCATGAATAAACCAGTCCAGGGAGTCAACAGAGTCTAAGTCAAACAAGGCCGGAGTCACAAGCCAGAGGTTCCAGAATCAAGTCAGCTATCGTGAGCCGGACGGGTGCAGAGCTTAGTGTGAGGCTTCTGAGCTAACACTATCAGACCAGACCTTTGATAAAAGCAAAGTTCTTTTATTCCAATAATGGTTCAGGTTCTCGATGTTTGTTAGAGATACATGACAGCAGGTAACATGAGTTAATATAACTTCAGGCACAGTTGAATACAGGCACTGGACCAATCAGAGCAGGTACAAAGAAGCGGGAAAAATTGGCAACCGTTTGGTTCTCACAGAAGAGGTGGGAAAGTAATTGCTAAAACGTTGGACAAAGCTAAAGCAGATTACAAGAAATATGCAGACAGGGGACGGGCTGAAGGTTGGGATCTAAAGCCTGGGGATTTGGTGTACCTTTCTACCAAGAACATTCATGGATTGCAACCCAGTAGAAAACTGGGTTGGAAATATGTTGGTCCCTACAAAGTGTTAAGGAAAATCTCTGAGGTGTCTTTTGAACTTGATTTGCCTAAATCACTGAGTTCTGTGCATCCTGTCTTTCATTACAGCCTCCTGAAGAAGAATCCTGGTCAGAATGCATGGCACCTGGATCCTCTGCACCTGGGGAGCCCATCTTGAAGGGGGCAGGATGTCAGGATCTCATGATCTGACAAAAGCTTGCTTGTTCCATGCCATGCTGAAAGTTACTTTCTGTTTCTTTGTACCTTGCTATCACCTAAATGTTTTATTGCTTGCCTTGAAGTAGAAATTGCTGTACTGCTTAGTGTTACTTTTTCCCCGGGAGGATGGCCTCTTGCATTCCAATGCGTCACATAAACAACGGCTATCTTGCCATGGCTTCCTCCCCCTCCTGCTGGAGACTCTCCGGGTGCTATCAGTGGATGTAGCCTTGAAGGTTATTTTATTGTCGTTGCACAAATGTTTTGTCTAGGAGTTAGCACATCTGGGTCACTCAGGGCAAGAAGGGAATTTTTATAACTTTCTCACCTTTGGTGGGAACAAACGGTCTCCATTTCTTTTCCCGCATTTTGTATGTATTCTGATTGGAGGGATTTGTTTATGCATCTATGCCTGTAGGTATATTAACTCAAAGCATCTTTGTCTTGCATCTCTAACAAACATCGAGACCCTGTTCCAGTATTTGAAATAAAGAACTCTGTTTAACTACAAAGGTCTGATCTTTTGCTGATAGTACAGAAGCCTCACAACACTATCAGACCAGACCTTTGATAAAAGCAAAATTCTTTTATTCCAATAATGGTTCCGGTTCACAATGTTTGTTAGAGATACATGACAGCAGGTAATATGGGTTAATATACCTTCAGGCACAGTTGAATACAGGCACTGGACCAATCAGAACAGGTACAAAGAAGCGGGAAAAATTGGCAACCGTTTGGTTCTCACAGAAGAGGTGGGAAAGTAATAAAAATTCCCTTCCTGCCCTGTGCGACCCAAATGTGTGAACGATAGGCTAAACATTTGGTTAGAAGCAATCCGAGAGTCTCCAAGGTTAGAATAGCAAGATAACATACTTCGAGCCTCAAAGGGAGTGAACGGATGCGATAGTTCCAGTTGTTTATGTGACGTTCAGGAATGTGGCACGCCATCCTCCCGGCAAGGGACAGTTACATTTAGCAGAGCAGATAATATACTTCAAGGCAAGCAGTAAATAACAAATGGCTACAATATAGATCACAGGCACAGAAAACAAGCATACAATTGTCAGATTCTGACACCCTGCCCCCTCCAAACTAGCTTCACCCCGGTTTATCTGGAAAGCGTTTGTGAAAGGCACAAACTAATTTAGAAGCATGAACATTTTCAGAAAGGACCCATTCATTAAGCTCAGGACCAAAATCCACCCACTTTACGAGATAGTACAACTGGCCCCTGCGCAATTTAGAGTCCAAAATCTCAGAGATTTCAAAGTGTTGTTCTCCCTCCCTCATCAGAGGAGGAGGAGTCGGAGGTGTCGGGTGCCATGCATTCGGCCCAGGATTCTTCTTCAGCAAGCTGAAATGAAAAACAGGGTGTACAGAACTCAATGATTTAGGCAATTCCAACTCAAAAGACACATCAGAGATTTTCCGTAGTACTTTATAGGGTCCCACATATTTCCATCCCAGTTTTTGACTGGGCTGGAGTCCATGGATGTTTTTCATAGAAAGGTAAACAGAGTCCCCAGGCTGCAAGTCCCAGCCCTCTGCCCTCCCAAGGTCAGCATACTTTTTGTAGTCCGCTTTAGCTTTATCCAATGTCTTGGCAATTAGTGGCCACGACTCTTGCAGTTTCTTCCACCACTGGGTGAAATCAGAACCTGGGGTTTCAGTAGGGTCAGCCAGTGAAGGTAAAGGCTTTCCTTCAAAACCCCCCACTGCCATGAACGGGGAGACACCGGTGGAAGAGTGCACAGCATTGTTGTAGCTATATTCCGCAAAGGGGAGCAACTCCACCCAGTTGTCTTGATGATAGTTAGTATAACATCATAAGAACTGTTCTAAGATCTCATTAATGCGTTCGGACTGTCCATCGGTCTCTGGATGATAACCCGAGCTAAGAGCGGGTTCAATGTCCATCACTTTAAGAAGCTCCCGCCAGAAGGTGGCAACGAACTGACTCCCCCGGTTGGAGACTATACGTTGGGGTAAAGCGTGCAATTTGATCACATGATTGAAAAACGTTTTTGCCAGTCCCTTGGCTGTGGGCAATTGCTTAAATGGGACAAAATGGGCTTGTTTGGAAAACATGTCGACCACTACCCAAATGACCGTTTTTCCCTTGGAGGGGGGAAGGTTTGTGATGAAGTCCATGGAAACACTTTCCCAGGGTTGAGTGGGGGTAGGTAGTGGGTGTAGGAGCCCGGGTGTTCCCCCCCCCCCCCGTTTACACATAAGACATACTTGGCAAGCCGTTACATAGTCCAAAACATCTTTGTGCATGTGCGGCCACCAAAATTGTCTTTGGAGCAAATTCAGGGTCTTGAGGAAACCAAAGTGCCCCGACAGCTTAGATGCGTGACAAAAAGACAAAACCTTTTTACGCAAGGAGTGCAGCACAATTAGCTTGGACCCATGGTACCAACACTCATTGGAGTGCAGTTTATTTTCACAGTCCTCAGCCCACTCCTTGACCTCGTCTTTAGTATACTCAGCGACACATTTCTCAGTCCATAGAGTGGGGGCCGGAGCCAACTTCACCTGGCTCCGAGTCACCACTGCCCCTCCCAGTTGCTGAGGCGAGAACATGGAGTTGAACACTTCCTCCCTCTGGGATTCATGTTGGGGCAAGCGGGACAATGCGTCTGCTAAGGAGTTGGCCTTTCCAGGGAAATGTTTTAATACAAAATTGAATTTTGAGAAGAAGTCTAACCTAAATGTTTTATTGCTTGCCTTGAAGTAGAAATTGCTGTACTGCTTAGTGTTACTTTTTCCCCGGGAGGATGGCCTCTTGCATTCCAATGTGTTACATAAACAACGGCTATCTTGCCATGGCTTCCTCCCCCTCCTGCTGGAGACTCTCCGGGTGCTATCAGAGTGGATGTAGCCTTGAAGGTTATTTTATTGTCGTTGCACAAATGTTTTGTCTAGGAGTTAGCACATCTGGGTCACTCAGGGCAAGAAGGGAATTTTTATAACTTTCTCACCTTTGGTGGGAACAAACGGTCTCCATTTCTTTTCCCGCATTTTGTATGTATTCTGATTGGAGGGATTTGTTTATGCATCTATGCCTGTAGGTATATTAACTCAAAGCATCTTTGTCTTGCATCTCTAACAAACATCGAGACCCTGTTCCAGTATTTGAAATAAAGAACTCTGTTTAACTACAAAAGTCTGATCTTTTGCTGATAGTACAGAAGCCTCACAGATTGTTAGAGATCTGTGTTTGGGTTCCTTCTGTACCTGGCCATGTCAGATGACGGGAGCAACCCCATCACCCCACTGGAAATCCTGGTCACTACGGCTCCTGTCGTGCCTGTGGAGCAGCCGGTGCTGGTGACTACGGGGCAAGAGCCATGCCAACCCCCGTGAACGGGGGCTAGGCCAACCTGGCCGCCGGCCTCCCCACGATGCTCGTGGGCTACCTTCGGGGGCGGCACATCTGAGACATGAATCCATGATCGGAGAGGGGCCAGAGTATGCTTCAGTGGCGACCGGTCGGAATTTGGACGCCCGAGCGTGCTGGAAGAGGATCGATATCCTCAAAGGGGCCTGGAAGCTTGGGGCCAGGGAGGATCTGGACCATGTCCTGGACTGAAGGCTGGACGAGATGCACAACCGCATAGCTGTGGAGCTATGAGAGGCCGCATAGCTGTGGAGCTATGAGTGTTAGAAATGCACCAGCAGCTAATGGGGGCCCTCGCAGCTGCTGGATTAATCCCCCTTCCGGCTCAACCCCAGCTGGGTGGAGGACTGGCTGGAGTGCCACCGGCGCAACCTGCGGGGTGAATGGGTGGGGCTCCAGCTCAACCTGTGGCCCCGGTCGCACCACTGGCTGGAGGACCCCCTCCACCGCTCCCGGGGGTCCCGGTGCCAGGCGGAGGCATGATCCGACAAGCGCCCAGCGACCCCGTGATGGCAACATTCGATGGCGACCCGGAGAAACTCAGGTTCTTCATCATAGAAATCGAGAGGTTCCTGGCAGCTTGGGGCCATCTCTACCCAACTGAGCAGGATCGCGTGGGCTCAAGTCACCTTGAGCCAGTTCGCTGGAAAGGTGGGATAGAAATGCAATAAATAAATAAATAAATAAATAAATAAATACATTGGCTCCAAGCTGCGGGACACCGCAGCCGACTGGTACGTGAGTCTGCACAACCCTCCTGAGCCCGAATTACGAACTGTAGATAATTTTATTTGGGCCCTGAGGCAGCATTACGAAGACCCCTTGGGTGAGGAGAAAGCCCGGAACCAGCTGTGCAAGCTGGCACAGGGGCGCAGCTCAGTGAGGGATTACACCGACCGCTTCTGGCGTATAGCAGCAAAAGTCCAGGGGTGGTTCGAAGACCTATTCGTTGAGAAGTACCGCGAGGGGCTGAATCCAGAGATCTATGAGACGATCCAGAGTAACGGCCGCCCCTTCTCGCTGGCAGCTTGGATGCGCGCCGCCACAAACGTGGAGGAGCGCTTCACCCTAATCAAGTTGGGGGCCTCTGTCTCTCACCAACCCAAGGCGGCCCCGAAGCCAGAGGGGAAGTCGGTGTTCCAGAAGCTACGCGACTCCCGTTTCAAGCAAGGTCTCTTCATGAAGTGTGGGGAGAGTGGCCATTTCGCATCAGCTTGCCCCCGCGGAGGGGCGAAGCCACCCAAGACCTCCACCCCAGTGGGGGGAGGAACCCCATGACCCACGAAGACACCATTTAAACCCCGGGTGTTACAGCTGGAAGGGGCAACATGCGAGCAGGGCGAGTTGTGTGAGGCTTCTGCTCAAAGTAGTCGAGGATCAGATCTTTGTTGATGAAACACAGTTCTTTATTTCCAATTTCTATATTGGTACAGGTCCTCGGATTATTGTCAGAGATAACGCATACAATAGAAGCAGGACTAATATAGTCTCCAGCACAATTTGAGTTGCCCATAGGTAACCAATCAACAAGGGGGGAAAACCGCGGGCAAAAGGTTCTCTGGCCGTTGGCTTCCCACAGGAAAGAAAGCTAGGTGTGAAGCTGTAAATTTCCCTTCCCAAACCAGACCCCTCAGATGTAACCATATTCACATAACAAATGCTTTCCCCAAGGCTTTCGCACGTTGATAAGAAACGGTCCCTGTCCTCCCCTGGCTTCCCAGCCGGGATGAATGGAATGCGGAGGCAGGAGTGTGAGAGGCCCATTGTTCCCATGCTTTGAAGTTGTCACTCTCCCGGGCAAACAGATACATACACCAGGCCTGGTCAAAGCCATAAACCTGGGGTCACATAGCATACATTCACAATGATCAAACAAATGGCAAATGGCAATAGGAACAACTAATAGCAAGAGGCATGATTACAAAATGGGTACAGAAACAGGTTATAATATATAGCATGAGATCCCAAAATCCTTGTTAGAATCTGCAGATTCTGACAAGTTGGAGCTGACCTAGACCCAGCCGTTGGGAAACTTCAGCGACCAGCAGTAGCCGGCGCAGAGCTGCAGGTCCCGTCCCCCGACGTGCCATCCCTGGCCCTTTGCTTTACATGGTAGTGACTGTGATGGTGCCAAGCACCGGGACTCACATGCGAGTCCGTGCCCTTATAGACTCGGGGTGTGCCAGAGACTTGATTATCCCGTTAGTAGTTGAGGGGTTGGGACCAAAAGTAACCCCGCTGGGGGAGCCTCTGTGGTTCACCCAGATGGACGGCTCGGAGATGAAGGAGGCTTGTGTAGCAGAGACCGAGCCATTGATTTTGGGAACAGGGGCCCATTGGGAGGAAAGGGCTTTTGTGATCACGCCTAACACCCAGTTCCCCATGGTGTTGGGTAGCCCCTGGCTGAGCTCCCACGACCCATACATCAAGTGGAGCGATGGGAAAATATCTTGGATTGGCTCCAAATGTTCCCAACATAAATAGGAGCCTCACTGGGGAAAAGGGCCCCCCGCTTCTCTTCCCCCATGGGCGCCTCTACCCATTCCACAGGAATATAGGGATCTGGGAGAGGTATTCAGTGAGACTGAAGCGGACGAACTTCCCCCCCACTGCCTCACTGACTGTGCTATTGAACTGCTCCCGGGGGAGAAGTTGCCAAAGGGGAAGTTGTACTCCATGAGTCCCTCCGAAAGGGAAGAGTTAAGAAAGTTTTTGGACAAAAACTTAGAGCGGGGTTTCATCCGCCCGGCCAAGTCCCCTTTTGCAGCCCCAGTGCTATTCAGGAAAAAGAAGGACGGGGGCTTAAGACTTTGCACAGACTACCGGGGTCTGAATGCTGTGTCCGCTTCCAATGCCTACCCCCTCCCTCTAATAAAAGACTTGCTGGCGGAAGCGGCCAAGGGAAAAATCTTCACCAAGTTGGATCTCAGAGATGCGTACTTTTGGGTGCGAATTAGGGAGGGGGATGAGTATAAAACAGCTTTTAACACCCCCCTGGGACAGTTCAAATACCTGGTGATGCCTTTTGGCTTAAATGGCGTGCCAGGCGTTTTTATGAGCCTGATCAATGAAGTATTGCATAAACATTTATTCAAGGGGGTGCTTTGTTATCTTGATGATATCTTGATTTATTTGGCTGATAAGAAATCGCATGTGACTTTGGTGTGGGAAGTGTTGGGAACTTTGCTGGAGCACCAACTGTATGCAAAGCTGTCTAAGTGTGAGTTTCACAAGCCGGAGGTTGATTTTTTAGGCTACCGCATTTCCCAGCGAGGGCTTGAAATGGATCCTGCCAAGGTAGAGGCGGTGATTCAATGGGAAGCCCCCCGAACTAGGCGACAGCTCCAAAGCCTGCTGGGATTTTGCAACTTTTATAGGACCTTCTTAAAGAACTTTACTACGATCACCCTGCCCCTCACAGAACTGTTGAAAACTGTTATGTATTGACCATGCGGTCGCCATGTGCTCTCTTCATTGCGACTGCATGGCCAGAGCACATGGCCAGAGCATGGCCAGAGCACATGGCCAAGAAACTACCTGAGCTTCAGCCAGGTAGAACAAAGGCCAGGTGGATTCAAACCGGCCACCAATCCTGTACCTAGGTTTCTCCCAGGGAACCTATGAAATGTAAATAGACTTCTAATAGCCTATCAGGCCAGTTGGGTGAGGTCAGGGGATTGTCCCTGACCAGCATAAAAGGAGGGCTTGGAGCCCTGGGTTGTATGCTTCATCCGGACCAGCAATAAAGATCTAGCTGTTTCACTATTCCATGGACTCCCGACTCCAATACATATCAGTGGCGACGAGGATGGGATCCCGATGAGCGACTCTCCAGCAGACCACAGCAGCACAGCGAGCTCCGTCCCGCCGGCCGCAGGCATCTCCGAGCTCCAGCGCTCCAACGCCTCGCCGCAAGCCGCTCTGAGCCCAATCCTCCGGCACTAGCCAGCGCCAAGCCTCAGCGCTCCCCGGCACCGCCGCAAGACACGAGGACATCGCTCAAACAGCCGCCGCCGCTCCTGCTCTGGTAAATATGGCAAACGCTCCGGGACCAATTACCCCTTTCAATACGTCTCGCCCCGAGACGTGGGAGTCCTGGCTCAAGACGCTGGGTTGTGCCTTTAAGGTCCGCGGAATCACAGATGCGGACCTGAAGAGTGCCTGGCTCTTGAGTTCCGGAGGGGTGGAGGTCATGCGGGTGGCCCAGAACCTACTAGCCCCGCAAGACCCCACCGAGGTGTCTTACGACGTGCTCACCAAGACCCTCGGCGATTACTTCGCCCCGAAGCCATCAAAACTGGCCAGGCGCTGGGAGTTCATACAGCGCCAGCAGCAGCCGGGGGAGTCAGCCGCCACCTTCCTGGCTGAACTCCGTCGACTAGCCGTGGGCTGCGAATTCCGCCACATGGATGACCACGTGGAGACCGCCTTCATGGGAGGGGTCCGGGAAGCCAAGCTCCGCCGGCGCCTCATTGCAATGCCGGAGCCAACCTTGGAGAAGATGCTCGAAACTGCGGCAGCCTTCGAGACAACGCAAAAGGACAAGGCAGCCACCAAAGTCCACCAGGCGGCTCCTCCCGAACCCAACTCAAGCGAAGAAGAGGACGTCCACCGGATGCAACCACGCTCGAAGAAGGGTGAGCCCGGCGTCCCCAGGCCCAAGGGCCGGCGCCCAGCATCTGTCTCTGTTCCCTCTCCTGCTTCCCTCAACAGGCAGGCCCCAACGTGCGCCAGCTGTGGGGACCCCCACGACAGACGGACATGCCGCTTCCGTGATGCCATCTGCCGCACCTGCGGGAAAGCAGGACATCTCGCCCGGGCCTGCCGCCTGAGGAACAGCCACCGTGCCCCAGCAGCGAACTTCGAAGAAGTGGGTAGTGTCGTTCCCACGGCCACGGTAATGAACTTGCCTCAGCCCATCCCGGGCGCAATTTCCGTGTCTCTCCGAATAGAGGGAGTTCCTTGCTCCATGGAACTGGACTCAGGGTCAGCATATTCAATTGTGTCCGCAGCTACGTTCCGCCACCTCTGCCCGAAGGGGGCACGCTGGCTGCGGCTGCCGGCTGGGTTGGTCCTCCGGGACTTCCAGAAAAACCCAGTGGCTATTAAGGGGCTAGCCAGGGTCCGGGTCCAGTACCATGCCTTTAATGGCCTGCTGGACCTTCTCGTGGTGGAGCGCAATCTAACCAGTCTCCTAGGTCGCGCCTGGTTCAAGCCGCTCGGAGTGCAGTGGACCGGAATACACCGCATGGGCTCTACTGACTTCTCATCCATCTGCGAGGAATTTCCCGCCGTTTTCGATGGCTCATTGGGCTGCTACAAAGGACCCCCGGTTTCCTTCGACCTGGACCCGGCAGTCCGGCCCATCCGCGTGGCCGTCCGCCGGCCACCACTCGCCTTCCAGCCCAAAGTGGAGGCAGAGTTGGAAAAGCTCGTGGCACAAGGGGTGCTCGAGCCGGTCTCCCACGCCAAGTGGGAGACTCCCATTGTGACCCCCCTCAAAGCTAACGGGGAAGTCCGCATCTGCGCGGATTACAAATGTACAATTAATAAGGCATTACAGGACCACGCGTACCCGGTACCGGTGGTCAGCCATGTTCTGGCCTCCCTCGCGGGTGCCAAAATATTTGGAAAATTAGACTTGGCCCAAGCCTATCAGCAGCTTCCCGTAGACGAAGCAACGGCCGAGGCACAAACGATTGTGACTCACAAGGGAGCGTTCAAGGTAAAACGCCTCCAATTTGGGGTCAGCGTAGCACCCGGAATCTTTCAAAATCTAATGGATTCTCTCCTAAAAGATGTTCCAGGAGTGAAGCCGTTCTTCGACGACGTCCTCATCGCCGCCCCGGACGCCGACACGTTCGCAGCTCGCCTCCGGATGGTGCTGCAAAGGTTCCAGGACGCGGGTCTCAAGGTTCGAAAAGACAAGTGCACCCTGGGAGTCTCCTCGGTGACCTTCTTGGGGTTCCAAGTCACCGCAGATGGCATTCACCCTACAAAGGAGAAGGTAGTGGCAATTACAGGTGCACCCCGCCCGTCTTCAAAGGCGGAACTCCAGGCGTTCTTGGGACTTGTGAACTTCTACCACGCCTTCCTTCCGCACAAGGCGGCGGTCGCTGAACCCCTGCATCGTCTCCTGGACAAGGGAGCGGCTTGGGCCTGGGGTCCCAAGCATGATGCAGCCTTCCGGGCCGTCAAAGACTTATTAATTTCAAATGCGGTCTTAGCGCATTTCGATGAGAGGCTCCCTGTCATCCTGGCCTGCGACGCATCCCCCTACGGCGTTGGGGCGGTCTTGGGACACCGGCTACCCAACGGAAAGGAGGTACCGGTTGCCTACTACTCCAGGACCCTGTCGTCGGCAGAACGGAACTACGCCCAGATCGACAAGGAGGCCCTAGCAATCGTAGCTGGCGTCAGGAAATTTCACGACTATCTCTACGGACGGTCATTCACCGTGGCCACAGATCACAAGCCGCTGCTGGGTCTCCTTGCCCCCCACAGGCAGACCCCTCACATGCTGTCCCCGCGGGTCCTGCGGTGGTCAATTTTTTTGTCAGGCTACTCCTACGAATTGGTACATCGCCCGGGGAAGGCGATGGGTCATGCAGACGCCCTCAGCCGTCTTCCCCTCCCGTCCTGCGACCCTGATCCGGCTCCCGCTTTCCACGTCGCGCTCCTAGAGGATCTACCAGAGCGCCCCGTACAGGTATCAGATGTGGCCCGTCGCACGCGGCGGGACCGCATCCTTTCCCGTGTCTCGGACTGGGTGGGAAGGGGGTGGCCGGAAAAACCGGGACCAGATTTTGCCGCTTTCACGGCACGCAGGCACGAACTATCGGCCCACAAGGGATGCCTGCTATGGGGATCTCGAGTGGTGATCCCCGGGCCCCTGCGGCCCCGAGTGCTAGAGGCCCTCCACGAGGCTCACCCGGGAATTGTGCGCATGAAAGCTCTGGCCCGGAGTTACGTATGGTGGCCAGGCCTGGACAAAGACATTGAGGGGCGGGTCCAGAAGTGTACCAAATGCCAGGAGTCACGGCCAGATCCGCCACACGCTCCTGTCCGATCCTGGGAATCTACTAACAAGCCCTGGTCCCGCCTGCACCTAGACTTCGCGGGACCGGTCCAGGGCCGGTTGTTTCTTATCGTTGTTGACAGCTACAGCAAGTGGCTTGAGGTAGTGCCGGTAGCTTCGACCTCCACCAACGCTGCCTTAAGAAGTCTCTGGCCGATCTTCGCGACACACGGAATGCCAGAAACTCTCGTGACCGACAACGGGACCGCCTTCACCTCCGGCGAGTTTCAACGGTTTGTGGAAGCCTGCGGTCTGCGCCACATCCGCTCCGCTCCGTTCCACCCCGCAACCAATGGCCAGGCCGAGCGCATGGTGAGGACAACGAAGGACGCGTTAAAGAAGATGGAGCATGGCGACTGGGAAGAGCAGCTGTACAAGTTCCTGTTCTGCCAACGGAACACACCTCACTCAGGGACCGGGCGCCGGCCAGCCGAACTTCTGATGGGAAGACGACTGGGAACCGTCTTGGACCGCCTACATCCCGACCGAGCAATCGAGGGGAACCCAACAATGGAGGACCGGCCAGCTGCCCGAGGATTTGCTCCCGAAGACCCCGTATACGCAAAGAACTTCGCGCGGGGTCCGACATGGCTCCCCGCGAGGATCGTCCGAGTCACAGGGCCTTATTCCTATGAGGTCCTTACGGAAGATGGCGTAGTCTGGAAACGGCACATTGACCAGATTCGACGCCGTACCCAGAACCACGATGATATCCAGGCCCCCGAACTCCCTGCACCAACAGACCGTGACATCGACACGACTCCAGAAGCAGCGCCAAACCCTGATCCGGAGACTGCGGAGATGCCGCTCCTGCCCGCGGACGAAGCAGTCGCACCATCCACACCTGAACAACCCCCGAGCAGACAGGCCCCGCCAGCAGAACAACTACCCACACCGCAACCTGCCGACACTAGCAACACGCCCCGCCTTACAACCCCCCGGCGCTCTGGACGTGAGCGCAGACGCCCGGACTATCTCAAAGACTATGTGTGCAGAGGGGTTCTGGACTATGGGGGGAGGGGTGTTATGTATTGACCATGCGGTCGCCATGTGCTCTCTTCATTGCGACTGCATGGCCAGAGCACATGGCCAGAGCATGGCCAGAGCACATGGCCAAGAAACTACCTGAGCTTCAGCCAGGTAGAACAAAGGCCAGGTGGATTCAAACCGGCCACCAATCCTGTACCTAGGTTTCTCCCAGGGAACCTATGAAATGTAAATAGACTTCTAATAGCCTATCAGGCCAGTTGGGTGAGGTCAGGGGATTGTCCCTGACCAGCATAAAAGGAGGGCTTGGAGCCCTGGGTTGTATGCTTCATCCGGACCAGCAATAAAGATCTAGCTGTTTCACTATTCCATGGACTCCCGACTCCAATACATATCAAAAACTAAAGGGAGGGGCCCTGAAGCAGGGAAACCGGGGGAGAGACTATGCTGGACCCCCCAGTGTCAGAGTGCTTTTGATGAATTAAAGCGGTTGTTCACCTCCGAGCCCATTCTTGCTCACCCAGATGCGACCAAAGAGTTTGTGATTCATGTAGATGCTTCAGATGTAGCAATGGGGGGGGGGCATTTTACAGAAAGACTCTAACAGCGTGTTACACCCCCTCGCCTACATTTCAAAAAAATTAACGAAACTGAGCGGCATTGGTCAGTGTGGGACAAGGAAGCAGCAACTATTAAGTTGGCTCTTTCCACCTGGAGGCACTGGCTGGAGGGAGCGCAAAAGCCGTTTGAAATCTGGACGGACCATAAGAACTTAGAGGCTTTGCTCACACAGCGGTCCCTCAATGCCAAGCAGCTCAGGTGGGCTGACTTCTTTTCCAAATTCAATTTTGTGCTTAGACACTTCCCTGGGAAAGCAAACTCCCTAGCAGACGCACTGTCCCGACTACCCCAACATGAGTCCCAGAGGGAGGAAGTGTTCGACTCCATGTTTTCGCCACAGCAATTGGGAGGGGCAGTGATGACTCGTAGCCAAAAGAAAACCCTCTCAGAAACCCCTTCCTGGACTATGAAATGTGGGGAAGCGTATACTGAGGAGGAGGTCAAGGAATGGGCTGAGGACTGTGAGAATACTAAGGCAATAGATGGTTGTTGGTACCATGGTTTGAAGCTGATTGTGCCCACTTCCTTGCGGAAGGAAATTTTGTTGTCCTGCCATGAGTCAAAATTGTCGGGACACTTTGGTTTCTTAAAAACCCTGAATTTGGTTCAGAGACAATTTTGGTGGCCGCGCATGCGTAAGGACGTTTCAGATTATGTCACTTCTTGTCAGGTGTGTTTGATGTGCAAACGGAGGGGTGGAAAAGTCCCGGGTCTGTTACAACCTCTCCCTACTCCTTCGCGACCCTGGGAGAATGTGTCAATGGACTTTATTATGAGCCTCCCTCCCTCGAAGGGAAAAACAGTAATTTGGGTAGTTGTGGACATGTTTTTCAAGCAAGCACATTTCGTCCCATTTAAACAGTTGCCCACCGCAAAGAGTTTGGCCAAGGCATTTTTCAATCACGCGATCAAGCTACATGCTTTCCCTAAGCGCATAATTTCCAACAGAGGGAGCCAGTTCATTGCCAACTTTTGGCAGGAGCTTTTACAAGTCATGGAAATTGAACCCGCGTTAAGTTAGGGTTACCATCCAGAGACCGATGGACAATCTGAGTGCATTAATCAAATTTTAGAACAATTCCTTAGATGTTACACAAACTATCATCAGGACAATTGGGTGGACTTACTCCCCTTTGCAGAGTACAGCTACAACAATGCAGTGCACTCGTCTACGGGCGTTTCCCCTTTTATGGCTGTGGGGGGATTTGAAGGGCAGCCACTGCCTTCTTTGACTAACTGTGACACTGAGGCCACTTCAGACTTCTCCCAATCGTGGTCGAAGCTGCAGGAATCCTGGCCCCTTATTGCTAAAACGTTGGACAAAGCTAAAGCAGATTACAAGAAATATGCAGACAGGGGACAGGCTGAAGGTTGGGATCTAAAGCCTGGGGATTCGGTGTACCTTTCACCAAGAACATTCATGGATTGCAACCCAGTAGAAAACTGGGTTGGAAATATGTTGGTCCCTACAAAGTGTTAAAGAAAATCTCTAAGGTGTCTTTTGAACTTGATTTGCCTAAATCACTGAGTTCTGTGCATCCCGTCTTTCATTACAGCCTCCTGAAGAAGAATCCTGGGCAGAATGCATGGCACCTGGATCCTCCTCCTCCTCCTCCTCTGATGAAGGAGGGGGAACCACACTTTGAAATCTCTGAAATTCTGGACTCCAAGTTGCACAGGGGTCGGGTTTACTATCTTGTAAAATGGGTAGACTTTGACCCTGAGCTTAATGAATGGGTCCTTGCTGATAATGTACATGCTCCTAAGTTAGTTCACTCTTTTCATAAACGCTTCCCTGATAAACCCGGGGGGAGCCCATCTTGAAGGGGGCAGGATGTCAGGATCTCATGATCTGACAAAAGCTTGCTTGTTCCATGCCATGCTGAAAGTTACTTTCTGTTTCTTTGTACCTTGCTATCACCTAAATGTTTTATTGCTTGCCTTGAAGTAGAAATTGCTGTACTGCTTAGTGTTACTTTTTCCCCGGGAAGATGGCCTCTTGCATTCCAATGCGTCACATAAACAACGGCTATCTTGCCATGGCTTCCTCCCCCTCCTGCCGGAGACTCTCCGGGTGCTATCAGAGTGGATGTAGCCTTGAAGGTTATTTTATTGTCACTGCACAAATGTTTTGCCTAGGAGTTAGCACATCTGGGTCACTCAGGGCAAGAAGGGAATTTTTATAACTTTCTCACCTTTGGTGGGAACAAACGGTCTCCATTTCTTTTCCCGCATTTTGTATGTATTCTGATTGGAGGGATTTGTTTATGCATCTATGCCTGTAGGTATATTAACTCAAAGCATCTTTGTCTTGCATCTCTAACAAACATCGAGACCCTGTTCCAGTATTTGAAATAAAGAACTGTTTAACTACAAAGGTCTGATCTTTTGCTGATAGTACAGAAGCCTCACAACACTATCAGACCAGACCTTTGATAAAAGCAAAGTTCTTTTATTCCAATAATGGTTCAGGTTCACGATGTTTGTTAGAGATATATGACAGCAGGTAACATGGGTTAATATACCTTCAGGCACAGTTGAATACAGGCACTGGACCAATCAGAACAGGTACAAAGAAGCGGGAAAAATTGGCAACCGTTTGGTTCTCACAGAAGAGGTGGGAAAGTAATAAAAATTCCCTTCCTGCCCTGTGCGACCCAAATGTGTGAACGATAGGCTAAACATTTCGTTAGAAGCAGTCCGAGAGTCTCCAAGGTTAGAATAGCAAGATAACATACTTTGAGTCTCAAAGGGAGTGAACGGATGCGATAGTTCCAGTTGTTTATGTGACGTTCAGGAATGTGGCACGCCATCCTCCCGGCAAGGGACAGTTACATTTAGCAGAGCAGATAATATACTTCAAGGCAAGCAGTAAATAACAAATGGCTACAATATAGATCACAGGCACAGAAAACAAGCATACAATTGTCAGATTCTGACACCTAGCCAAGAAGACTTGTTGCTAGCACAAGTTGGTAGTCTCTGTGCTGTGCTTAAATACCCAGCCACTTCCTTTGCTTGTTAGCAGCTGGCAGTGAGGTCCTGGCTCCTTCTAGAACTCAGGACTTAGTGATCTGCGACCATGCATGCGTTCCTCTTTTCTTCTTGCAGCTAAGTCTTGCCTGTATCGGGACCTTAGACGTTCCACTCGAGGAGGTGAATCAGGTGGGCTTGAGCTTAACTGTGGCTCAGCTCCTGCTGGTGCTGGGGTAAAACCCTGGGAGGTGCTTGCTTGAGCCTCATCTGGCTCAGGTGGAGGCTCCTCTGAAGCTGGGAGCTGATCCTCCACCTCACTGAGGTCCGCAGGACGCAGGTCCTCAGAGGTACTCATGAAAGGCGCCCTCTGCAGCCTCGTTAACTACTTACCCCGTGGTATACGCAGGAGCTGAGGATGATGAAACGGGAACTCAGACGGCTAGAGAGACAGTGGCGGCGTACTCCCAACGAGGCAGCAAGAACATCCTATAGGACATTTATGAAAGCCTATGAAGTGGTGGTCAAGGCTGCGAAGAAAGCATTCTGCGTGGCCACAATCGCGTCTGCGAATTCCCGCCCAGCCCAATTATTTAGCACAATTCGGTCTTTGATGACATTACTGCAATGCAGCCCAAATGAGAGAGAATTGGAGATTGGCTGTGAGCTTTTGGGAACTACTTCACAGACAAAATCTTGCTGCTGCACCAGGACCTCCCTGCCACAGTTGACACAGTAATGGAACTTGAGGCTCCATGCACGTCTTCTAGTCACATTTTGGATTATTTCGATCCACTGGATTATTTCGATCCACAAGCTGCTCCTCTCGGTCCGTCCAACCACCTGTAGTCTTGATCCATGCCCATCATGGCTGGTGAAAGCCAGTCAGGATGGGCTGTGAGGGGCCTTAATGGATATCATCAACACGCCCCTCTTGGAGGGTGTGTTTCCAAGGGCCCTGAAGGAAGCAGTTATTCATTCCCTCCTAAAAAAGCCATCATTGAATCCAACCGAATTGGGCAACTATCAGCCGGTATCCAACTTATCCTATTTGGGTAAGTTAATTGAGAAGGTGGTGGTGAACCGGTTGCAGGGCTTCTTGGATGACACCTCCATTCTAGACCCCTTCCAGTCTGGCTTCCGGCCATGCCATGGGACAGAGACGGTGCTGGTCGCCCTCACAGATGACCTCTGGAGGCATCTGGATTGAGGCGGAATGGTGGTGCTGGTGTTGTTAGACCTGTCGGCAGCGTTTGACACGGTTGACCACCAGCTACTGGCCCACCGCCTCGCCAACATTGGGATTCAGGGGCTGGCCTTACAGTGGCTTTCCTCATTTCTCCAAGTCCAGGGACAGAGGGTGGCAATAGGAGAGCAACTATCCCAAAGGCACCCGCTGGTGTGCGGGGTGCCACAGGGTGCAGTGCTCTCCCTGATGTTGTTTAACATCTACATGCACCCCCTCACCCAGATTGCTTGGAGACATGGGATGGGTTGTCATCAATATGCAGATGATACCCAGCTCTATCTGTTGACAGGTGGCCAGTTAGACTCTAGCCCGGAAGATCTGGACCTGGTGCTGAAGGCCGTGGCTGGTTGGCTTAGACAGAGTTGATTGAAATTGAATCTGATGAAGTCCTGTGCCTGAGTTGGAGCGAGCTGAGATTAGGGACCCCTCTCCTGACCTTCGATGGGGCACTATTGGTGCCAGCGCCGGGGGTTAGGAGTTTGGGAGTGCTCCTGGACCCCTCGTTAACTATGGAGGCCCAGATAGCAGCCACTGCGACGTCAGCCTTTTACCAACTACGGCTGATTAAGCAGTTGGTTCCCTTTCTCGAACGCAATGACCTGGCTATGGTGATCCATGCATTGGTCACCTCAAGACTGGATTACTGTAACACTCTCTACATGGGGCTGCCCTTGTGCCAGATCTGGAAGCTGCAGCTAGTGCAGAATGCAGTGGCCAGGCTGATGTTGGGACTCCCTATGGGGGAACACATTCAGCCTGCCCTAAAGGCACTGCACTGGCTGCCTATAGCATACCAGATCCGGTTCAAGGTGCTGGTGCTTGCCAGTCTGAGTAGATAATACTGACTTTGATGGGCCAGGGGTCTAATTCAGTATAAGGTACCTTAGTGTGGCTAAACAAGCAATATATTTAATTTTTATTTGCAGAGTAGTCAGCCAGATGGTGCTGTTGCATGCCTGTACTACAGACAGGGTACAGCCATAGGGCTAATGCCTGCAATAGATTGTTCACACCAATAGAAGCAGGTTGTTAGTGCATAGGCTCCAAGCTCCTTGAATACGGGAGAAAAGGGGTGGGGTGGGGGATGGAATTTTTCCTGCATTTTTCAGTTTAGTGCTAAAATGACAAATGGCAAGCACAGAGGAGCACTGTGTGGACATAACCCCTTCCTCTTTTGATACCTCTCCAGTGCCAGGAAAAAAAGATGCTAGGTGACAAACTTCTTTAAGATGGTAAACCTTCAGCCTCTGTGTTTCAAACATAAGCCTTTCAGTAAGCCATGAGGCTCTGTACCTCTGAAAATAGCTTCATGCCCCCCTTGTCACGGATCTACTTTCTGTGCCCTCCAGCTTTTTTTTAACAGCTATTTCTACTCTTCTTGTTCTGACATCCTCTTTCCTGGTTGTACAATTTGACTATCATTGTGTGACAGAGTGTTGGACTGGATGGGCCAATAGCCTGATCCAACATTGGCTTCTCTTATGTTCTTATGTTCTAAAGACAATACAAAAGAAATGCTATAATCCAGAGAGACGAGGATGTTGCATTCCACAGGTTGTTTTAAAAGGGCAAAAAAAAATCCACAAAAAATATAATTCCAGGAATAAAGCTGAATCCACAAGTAGAAGGGTGCAGTTACAGTTCACTCACTGACCAGAAAACATACTGGCAACCACCAAAGTAATGATATCCATATAATAAGTAAGGTGTAGTTAAAGATCCAAAGTCTACACTTCATGCAATAGTAAAAAAAGGAACCAGTTCATCAAAAGCAGAGAAAATTATTGTAATCCACACATAGGTCTTCTAAGACTTAAAAAAAGAATATTGAAAGGAATTCCAATATTGACTTTCTTCTCTTTGAGCCCAGTCAGAAAGCTGAGTCTCTGCTAGCTCCTTTTGCAAACCGCTAAAGAAGAAAGGCAGAGGGAGGGGGGGTGCTTCCCTTTGTTTTCTAATACTAGTATTTAAATGTTAAAGGGCTATAGTCAAAAGCAGATCAGAGAATCTGAAGTTTTTATTGCAGGTAGATGTACTCACAATGATAATCTTCTTGGATAGTTGAGATCTCTGATGCCCCCACTGTCCCAGGAGTCACAGCTGGGCTCTCATGGCTGCCATAGAGAGCTCTTGCACGGTTCCTTCCATCAGGACACTTGGGGCTACAACCCGCTGCTGCTGCTCACAGGGAGTCCCAAAGAAGTCCTCTGGATTGGGTCCCTCTCTGGGAGAACCCAAAGGGTTTGAGAGCCCTCAAGCCCCTCTGTAGAACTGGCAATTTAGCTGAAGAGCAAGGGAGAAGCCCCCGATGTGACTAACCTTGCCATGCCAAAACCGATAGTCCTGAGAATGCTTCCTGAAATACTATTCCTGGGGAACAAGGGATCCCCATGAACAGAATGAGGGGGAAGTTGGAGGTTTGAAAGAGGGAGGCGGAACTGGTAAATATTGCACCCCCTCTTCTGTCAGCTGAAATTTTCTGCTGGATCCATCCCAGGGATCAATTAAATGGCTGCTATGTAGTTTTCCATTCTCTGAATTCATTCTGCATGCAGTTTGATTTGACCTACAGACCAGAGCATCAGCCTTTCTCCATATGAGGGCAAAATAGATGGTCAAATATCCTGTGCATCTTTAGGCAACATTCCAGTCACAGTACTCAGTGGGGAAAAGGAGCCTGTCTATTCCCAGAGGAATCCATTCAGAGAAGACTCCTGTGCCTGGAAGATTCTTCCATGTGGAAGGGCATCTTTGGATGTCACATGACAAGATTTTATGTTTTGATATGTTTGTCCTTCAGTCTGTCTTGAGTTATGCTTACTATCTTAGAAAACTGCCCTTTATGGTATTAATGGTTTTTTGGCATAAGCTAGAACTTTACTTTACTTTAGGGAGGCCTGCTCTTACTGTGACAGAATCTGAAACTCCCTGTCTTATTGTGGCCTCAACAATATCCCTTGGACTTACTGATAAATAAGGGCTGTCAGAGAGCAGATGGTGACCATTACTCTTTATTCTCTTCCAGAGCCTTTCCTGTCTATGATGCTGGTGGTGACAGAAATCAGTTTCTCACTTGATGTGCAGGTACAGTAATAGCTGACTGTGCAGGACCAGGAACGGGTCTCTTTTTAAGCTTTTAGTCTCTTATTTCTGGGTTAGTCTCTTAAAGCCTTTTTTTCAAAATAAGTCTCTTTTCTCTCCTTTTTTGGGTGATCGAAAAAAAGCCCACAGGAAAAAATTCCACAGAAAAAAATCCCACAGGCATGAATGCTCACAGGAAAAAAAGCCCACGTGGAAAAATGCTCACATGGAAATAATCCCACAGGGGGAAAAGCCCACACGGAAAGAAGCCCACGTGGAAAAATACCACGTAAAGTGCCATAGATATATATATAATGGTGGATAGCTATTCATCTCCATTTATGAGAATGAACAGGTATTACCTATATTCACATGTAATACTTTGTGCTGTGATTTTATCAAGTATAATTAAATAATAATTTTGCTATGTTATTAGGCGACCTGCCTGTGCATTAGCCAGTGTTAGTTTGTGGCAAGCAAGATCTCTCTGCAGTCCATCATATAGATACCACACTCTAAGCTGAGTTAATGTGAGCTAGCTAGCTCACAGTTTTTTAGCTTCCATCTCACACATTTTTGTCTTAACTCAGGAAGGATGGCTCCAGAGCACACTGATTTATTCAGTAGTCAAATTGCTCACTCATAACTTTAATGCCAGTAGCTCACAATGTAGAATTTTTGCTCACAGGACTCCACACCATAGAGGGAGTATTGTCACATGCTGGGATGACTGATGTGGAATAGAAAATTAAGAGCCCTACAGAACATGGTTGCCAATTCTGTTATTTGTTATTTAATGTTGTGTTATGGTTTTGTTATCTTAAGCTAAGCTTCGTAGATCTATTCTACTAGTACTAGAATAAGGCCCATTGTGGAAATAAATATAATGTGCTCTAGAAAGAGGCTCTGGCCTTGGGCACTCAGTGTCAATTTGATGTGGCGACCTCAGCAGGGTATAATGACACAGAGCTCACTGTTTTCTCCAGGGGAACTGATCTCTGCCATCTGAAGAGCAATTGTAATTCTGAGTGATCTCCAGCCTTCCCCTGGAGATTGGCACCAATGGTTTCCCAGGAGGAAATGGCTAGTTTGGAGGGTGGAGTCTATGGCATTGTTCCTCTGAGGTTCCACCCCTCCACAAACCCCACCCTCTCCAGGCGCCATCCCTCAAATCTCCAGGAATTTCCCAACCTGGAGCTGGCAACCCAATCTCCTTCCCAGACAACCATCAACCTACCGTTATCTGCCCCTGATCTCTGCCATCTGGAGAGCAGTTTTAATTGTGAGTGACCTCCAGCCCTCACCTGGAGATTGGCAGCAATGATTCCCCAGGAGGAAAAGTACAGTGTTTCTCAACAGTGGAGACCAAAGCAGATTACACCATTCTCTCCCCCTTTTGATTTGCACAACAACCCTGTGATGTAGGTTGGGCTGAAAGTCTGTGACTGGTCCGAAATCACCTTCTCAACTTCTACAGCAAGAACCTGGGTCTAGCAGATACTGCTCTGAAGCACTAACTGCCATGCCTAGGGTAGCCAACCTACAGGTAGAGCCTAAAGATTGCCAGGTATCACAGCTGAACTCCAGACAACAGATTTCTTCCACCCCTGGAGAAAATAACTGCTTTGGAGGGTGGGCTCTATGGCATTCTATACAGCTGAGGCCTCTCCCCTCCCTAAACTCTGGCTTCTGTAGACTCCATCACAAAATATCCAGGAATCTCCCAACCTGGAGCTGGCAACTCTAGTCAGGACTGGCCCCAATGAGTTCCTCACAAAGGCCTGGAAAGGATTTCCTTCCTTTGTCTTTTTACTGACAGAACCAAGGTTGTTGCCTAGCAACAGCCACTGAAGGATAAGTTAGTTGCACAGGAGCGGACCCAGCACCCAGCCAATGGCACACGAGTACTCTTGAGTGGCAGTTGAATAGCCAATGGCTGATGGAGTGCATACCACAGCCAATGGGAGAGCTGGAAATGGCCAACATGACAATTATACAGGGGTCATTTCATAGAAAAAGAGGTGCAGGAGCTCATTAGCATAACTCATTTGCATAACTCATTTGCATATGGCACACCCCCTAACATACCGGAAGTGTGTCAGAAAGCAACGCCCACCCCTCAGGCTCCACTCCACAGGTGAGTGAAACTGACCTGCTCTTCCTCCATTCCCTTCCCCAGCCAATACTTTGTGCAATAAAAATAAGCATAAAGAACACACCCTCATTTTCTTCCTGCTCCCTTGAAACCACCAGGTTTCAAGTAGACTTGAGATACCCAGGACATGTGCACTACCCATCCCTTCCCCTTCTCCTCCCCACAACAAGACACCCTGTGAGGTAGGCGGGGCTGAGAGAGGTCTTTTGAGAACTGCTCATGAGAGAACAGCTTTGAGAGAACTTGTGACTCGCCCAAGATCACACCAGCAGCTGCATGTGGAGGAGTGGGGAATCAAACCCGGTTCTCCCAGATTAGAGTCCAACTCCTGACCACTACACCAAACTGATGGGGTGGAAGCTGCTGAAGGGTTGGTGAAATTTCTCCAGTACTTATGTGCCATGTGCCCAGATAAAAAATGGTATACTTAGAAAATTGATATGCCATCTTGAGCAAGTCTCTGGAAAAGCAGCACACAGTCATAAAAGGAACAATGATAAAATTATCAGTATTAAAACAAAACATTAAAAACAATAAAGACCCTAGCAGGGCTTTCCCCGGGGCGCTGTGCCTCTGCACTGCTCGGGGAAGCCGAGGAGGGGGTGGGGCTTGGTCATGTGCCCGTCCCCTGGGCTCCTCACTCCCGGAGCTGCACTCCTGTGCGCTCCCGCTCCAACGGACCCCTGCAATTATATATATAGGATTATACTTGATAAAATCTCAGCACAAATTGTTGCATGTGAATACAGGTAATACCTGTTCATTCTCATAAATGGAAATGGAAATTCACCATTATAAATATCTATGGCACTTCACGTGGTATTTTTCCATGTGGGCTTCTTTCCGTGTGGGCTTTTCCCCCTGTGGGCTTATTTCCATGTGGCATTTTTCCGCATGGACATTTTTCCACGTGGGCTTTTTTCCTGTGAGCATTTATGTCCGTGGGGGTTTTCTGTGGGCTTTTTCCCTGGGGGCTTTTTTTCTGTGGGCTTTTTTCTTAGAGCCCCTTTTTTGTGCTTTTAAGTGCTCAAGAAATTAAAATTGTGGAACAGGATTGTAGGATGTGCTATCCTTCAAATGCAATTAAGGTATGCCAGAGAAGAATGGAAAATGTTGCAGATGGAGACAGGCCGCCCACCTTTTGAAGGAAGAATTGATAGTTTTGGGGGATAAAATTTTAAAGAAAACTAATTTAGCTGGGGGGGATATCAAGAGTTGGCGAAAGTTATCAAGACTCCATTGTCTCTATCACATGGAAAAGCAGACATTGAGAGGCGTTTTTCTGTATCAGGATGGGCTTTGACTGAGGACAAGACTTCCACTTGTGAACAAACATTGAATGCAATTTTGTTCATCAAAGATACATTGAAAACCTATGGAAACAAACCTGAACTGGTTCCCATGACATCAGAACGTATTGCTATGGGACAAAGTACACATAAGCAATACATAATGTACTTGGAGGAACAAAAAATATTGAAAGAGGAGGAAGAAAAAAAGAGAGGAGGAGATACATTTAGCTAAAGAGATGGAAGAAAAGGTTAAACAAACAGAAGAGTCAAGGGGAAAAAATTGCTGAGAGAGAAAGTAAGATATCACTGACAAAAAAGGACCATGAGGCAACTTCTCCCCCCCCCCCCACAATTACTTGTTTTTTTAAATACAACAATAATATACAGGATAGACTCAAGTCTTTTGATTGATATATTAATACAGTTTTATACATTCCATACAGTTTGTGACTGCATTTTTTCTAATGTTACCAAAGATGGAGAATCTTTATTACATCTGGTATAGGGTCTTTAATAGTTAGATTAAGTATTGTGTTAGTATTGGGGGCTATATACATGCAATGTCATTATGTTCACCTTTAGATTTCTTTTGTTTCATTATATCTGGAACTTTTTCATTTATGTATAAGTTCCGTAATTTCTTGTACCAGAGGTTTACAGTTAGATTGCAATTGGATTTCCATGTGGAAGCTATTGAGGTTTTTGGCTGCAAATAGTAACATGGCAGTTCTTTTCCTTTGTGTGATGTTAATAGCTTTTTCTGCTCTTAAGATTCAGAAGTAGTGCTTCCGGTGATTTGTCTCTAGTGTGTTCTGCTGTCTTCCTTATTTCCTCTATTATTTTATCCCAGAAGAATGATACCACAGGGCATTCAAACCAGCAATGTATGCAGTTGCCTGTCTCTTTGCATCCCCTCCAAAAGAGGGGGTTTGAGTTTTTTGTGATTTGTGATATCTGTTGAGGAGTCTTACACCATTTAGGCCTGAAGATCTGTCCCGGCACAGCTGCGGGGCCAAAAGCCCCGCGGGAAAAGCAGCCCATGGCGCCCCATTCACACTGGCTGCGAGGGGCGGAGGTGTGTGGCTGCCAGCTGCCTCGGCAAGCCACGGCTATGTGCAACCACGGCCACCATTCAGACTTCCGGTGGCATGTGCGATGCGCCTTCGGCGCGTTCACACCCACAGGCAGCGCCGGGGATGCATGCGGAGACGCCTGGAGATCAGTTCCCAGGCGTCTCCGGCTGAAGCGGCACCAGGGCGCCTTGCAGATGGGTGAGTCCGCACCGGTGACGGGGGACAGCTGCGGCTGTCTGGACGCCCTCTCTGCCTCTGCTTCTAAAGCAGAGGCAGGGCACTCCAGATCCCCAGTCTGTCCTCAGCCTTAGGTAGTATTCTGATGTTTTGCCATTTTTGTGTGATTATGGGGAAGCTGTTTTCATATGTTCTCCAAGTGTCTATGAACCATATGAAGCACCTGGTGACTTGGTCTCTTTAGTCTCTTTTCAGTCTCTTTTCCTTCCATTTTAGTCTCTTTTCTCTCTTTTTGGGGGGTGGTCTACCAGTCCTAGCCCTGACTGTAGAATGTTGCTTTGCTTAACAAATAAAGGGTTACATTTTGCTTTGCTTAACAAATAAAGGGTTAGATACAGCACAGCATGTCTATGAACCATATGAAGCACCTGGTGACTTGGTCTCTTTAGTCTCTTTTCAGTCTCTTTTCCTTCCATTTTAGTCTCTTTTCTCTCTTTTTGGGGGGTGGTCTACCAGTCCTAGCCCTGACTGTAGAATGTTGCTTTGCTTAACAAATAAAGGGTTACATTTTGCTTTGCTTAACAAATAAAGGGTTAGATACAGCACAGCATTTCCATAGCCCCCTCACTCTTGAGAGCAGTATTTCAGGGCATTTCAGACTCTTATGGGAAGGGGGTGCCAAGAAAGTCATGCTCAGGGGACAGAAGTTCTTGGATCTGCAGAAATGCATTGGATCAAACTGTACAGTGATCTATTTCTAAGCATACTCACAACTTCTTGTTTATCTTCTCACATAATGCTGTACTTCATTCATAGAATTCCAGTTTCTTGGATGAAAGCTGGCAGCTTCTGGTAAGTGGTTTTATTTCTCCTTTGCTTTCAGTGTGATTTATTATATTCTCCTATTATGTCATTTATAGAGAGTGCCATCATTAAGCATTTGTACACCTGAAGCAAATAATCAAATTGGGATCTCCGCTCTGGACTGGTGTTTTACTTCTATTTTGAAAAGTAGCTCACAGAGATGGAGGCAGAAAAATATTGTGTTTACAGAACTCTGTCTCTTTAAACTAATTTACATCATAATAATAGGAAATCTGCCCCTGCCCGGCTACATAGAGCGATTTTAATTTTTGGGAGAATCTATTTATTTATTTAGAAAGACAGTGGGGGTAGAAAAAAGAAAAGGGAAAGAAAAAAGGGGGATTATACAACATAATGGCATTTGTCAAGGACAATCATGTAATACAAAATGTATAAAACAGAAAATATTTTCCCTTACATCCCCTTCATTATAGTTTTAAGGTATTACCTGTAAAATACAATAGTTCATACTTCTATTGGGATATGATTGTATTCAACATTTCAAATTTAAGTTTCATAACTAATATATTTTGACTACATCATTAGTTTTATCATTACTACACATTCAATATTATGTATTTTCGCCACTTCTACATATTCATTAGAACCGTTAACAGATAAATAATATATCAAGGTGTGAAGGAAGGTATATTATATATTTCATATCAAGGACCCATTTGTATTCAAGATGTCATATTTAAAACAGATCTTAATTCTTCTACTTCTATTTAGTTACCATACATCTGTATATAATATTTTAGACTGCTTCCCATTCTAAGTTTGTCTCCTGCTCACATAGTACACATAATACACATTACATCTCTCCTCAAGTTTCATAATAGACCTGTTTCTTAAGTCGGTTGTTAATTTTGCTATTGCTGCATATTCAGCAAGTTTATTTTCCCATTCTTCTAAACGTGGACAGATGTCTAATTTCCATTTTGCTGCATAAATAGTTTTAGCCACTGTCACCATGTATTTGAATATCTCTTCCAAAAATTTTGGTAATTTGTTAGGCAGAACACCTAATAGCTTAGTTTCCATTGGAAATTTAAACTTTAATGTGCCTTCCATTTTCCAGTGTATTTCTTTCCAGACTGTTTTTACTTTTTTACAAGTCCACAGCATATGAAAGAAGGTTCCATCTATGTCTTGACATTTCCAGCATTTTACTTTGTAGTTTTTATCTGCTTTCTCAATGTCCTTTGGAGCTCCATATTATCTAAAATCATTTTCTACCAATTTTCTCTTAATGTCTGGCTGACTGTAAATTTGATATCTTTTCCCCGTAGTCGTTCCCATTGTTGCACAGATATCTATTCTTTAAGGTTTTGCATCCACTTAATCATACATTTTTTCACTTGTTCATCTTCCATTTCTAGCTGGAGTAAAATCTTATATATCCATGCATCCATCATTAGAACTCCAACTTCAGTGCTCATGATCTGCTTTAGTCTTGAGACTGATAATATAGCAGCCATTGAATGTTTACACCTTCATCTTTGATATCTTGCCAAGACTTGATTTGCCCCTGAGTATTTATCATCATGCCATATATTAAAAATCATTTTTATATCTTGTCTTCTATTGGGGACATAAGCAGAGAGTTTGAGAGGCTCAGTAAATTCTGGCATTTAAACTATATTCTCAAAAGTCCATCTCTGATTATGTGACTTCTTTCTTGTGTTATGATATTTTTAGCTGATGTCTTAATCCAGGGGTGGGCAAATTGCGGCCCGTGGGCCACATGCAGCCCACCACAGAGTTTTTTGCGGCCCGCCAAGACAGTCGGCCACTTGGTTTCAGTCAATTGTAGAAAAGTGTGATAGGGTACATTTGTCCCATTAAACTGATTCTAAAATTAAATGTGCTTGCAGCTATAGATGATATGAAATTAGCACAATAAATAAATTGAATAAAACTACCACTATTTTATTTAATTTATATTTATTGATTTTTATGATACAATTTATACCTTTTCTGAAATGCAAAGTTAACTAATGAATGCAATCATTTTAAAAGATTCGGCCCTCCGCTAACCTCCGCTCCCACAAAGTGGCCCCCGAGCCAAAACAATTGCCCACCCCTGTCTTAATCCATAAATAATTGCATAAGCCTTCATCAGGGTTGACTGGTTCTAATTTTACTATTCTATGTCTTGGGTTTTTAATCCAGTCCATGAACCAGACCAGACCTGCTGCTTGGTAATATAATTTTATATTTGGGAGTTGGGACTAGGGATGGGCACGAACCAGCCCACAAACCTAAATTCACGACAAAAATCACCTGGTTTGTGGTTTGTGAGCCAAGGTCTGTGCGATCTTGCCTGTAATGAACCTCCCACAACCTTCCATGTTGTTTTTGGAGGTTCGGGCAGCTTGTGGTGGTGTGTGTCAGTGGCTTTTGCAGCAGACACACTGGCGCAGATCAATTACGATCGTCAAAGCAATGGAGGGTGTACTTCTGTAGTCATGACAACACCAATAAGAACATAAAAGAAGCCAATATTGGATCAAGCCAATGGCCCATCCAGTCCAACACTGTCACACAGTGGCCAAAAACACCAGGTGCCATCAGGAGGTCCACTGGTGGGGCCAGGACACTAGAAGCCCTCCCACTGTTGCCCCCACCCAAGCATCATGAATACAGTGCATCACTTGCCCCAGACTGAGAGTTCCTATCTATACCTTGTGGCTAACAGCTGCTGATGGACCTCTGCTCCATATGTTTATCTAATTCCCTCTTAAAGCCATCCATGCTTGTAGCCACCACCACCTCCTGTGGCAGTAAATTCCATGTGTTAATCACTCTTTGGGTAAAGAAGTACTTCCTTTTATCTGTTCTAACCTGACTGCTCAGCAATTTCATTGTGTGCCCACAAGTTCTTGTATTGTGAAAAAGGGAGAAAAGTACCTCTTTCTCTACCTGCTCTATCCCATGCATAATCTTATAAACCTCGATCATGTCACCCCTCAGCTGTAGTTTCTCCAAGCTAAAGAGCCCCAAGCGCTTTAATCTTTCTTCATAGGGAAAGTGTTCCAACCCTTTTATCATTCTAGTTGCCCTTTTCTGCACTTTCCCCAACGCTATAATATCTTTTTGAGGTGTGGCGACCAGAACTGTACACAGTACTCCAAATGAGGTTGCACCATTGATTTATACAGGGGCGTTATGATAAGCAAGCTCCCATTTTGCTCTATGGGAGCAGAATGCTATATATACCTCCAGCTCACACACAGCTGTTTTTTTTTCTGCTGGCAGCAGTTAGATGCAGAGAGGGAAGGGAACTGGAAGTCATTCCTCCATGTGAACAGTGAGGTTGGGGGTGTTTGGTGCTTACTCAGGGCTTAGCTTCATTGGTACCTCTAGCTTGCAGGGGGTCTGTTTGACACACTCCTGAACCTGTGATTGTTGATTTCCCCATAGAGTACTTTCCTGGGGACACTTGCTTTGGGGGGCTTTAACTCAGCCCCCCTAAATCCAATCCTAACCAAACATGGAGGGCAGGTAGAAGATAGTCATCTGGAGACTCAGTATAAGTTTGGCATCCCTAGCCCGCAGAGGGGCCATTCTACCACATCACAAAACTCACAAAATGAACTGGTTTGATAAATGGGAAGGCTCATGAAGATTTGTGGTTTGTGTAGCCCCACAAACTGAAATGAACCTTGATTTTCCTGGTTTGTGCCCATCCCTAGTTGGGACTGCTAATTCTCCTCTCTAGTTCACATCTTGTAGTATTTTGAAGCTTATTCTTGATTTTTTGCCATTCCAGATATATTGGTTTCTCTGTCTTTGCCACTCTTTCAATATTCTTTCTTTCTATATATATGGGTAACATTTGGAACAGAAAGTTTCATTTTGAAAGCACATTCATTTTGATTGCAGAGATTCTTCCCAGCCACAAAATTTTTAATTTTATCCATCTTGATGAATTTGCTTGAATTGATTTCCAAGTTTTTTGGTAATTTTTTTTTAAAAGATTACAATTTTGTCAGTCACATTTATTCCCAAATATTTAATAGGATAAGTGGCTGCTGAGCACGCTATGCTGTTTATAATCTCTTCTTCTTCTTGTTGTGTTAAAATATATTTTTTGTCTTTTTTCTGTTAATTTTATAGCCTGATGAGGATCCAAATTCTTCAATATGTTCAAGTACATATTGCAGTGATTTCTGATCTTTATAACTAAAATCTCTATTGTTAGTTTGAGTAATAAAGGGGATAAAGGACATCCCTAACGAGTTCCTTTTTCAATGGAAATTGCCTCTATTAGTTTCCTGTTAATTAAAATCTTTGTTGGCTCAAGTATATTCCATGCATCCAATTCCAGAATGCAGAATCACAGCTCATATTTTTTAAATATTATTTTTATTGATAGAAAAAGATAAACATGCATATTATAACTTTTTGAGCATAATAACAAATTTCATCAACCAAACATGAACTCATGAAAATGGGAATAGAAATGATTTGTAGGTAATATTTGTACTTTAGCATGTACCATGAACTAAGCCAACTGTTATATTAATGGTGTGTTATTGGAGATGCCACTGAGAAGTGGAAAGTGTGGTGATTAGAAGTGGAGCCAAGAAGCGTAACTGGGATTCTGGGGTAATAGGCTGTGTTTCGACATATATTCCAAGAATGAATACCAGGTGCATACAAAATGGGAGGATGTCGCATCAGACAGCTCATATTTTATAGAACATTCAATAAGAAAGGCCATGTTAAATTGTCAAATGCTCTCTCTGCATCTAGAAACGCTGCTTTCTTCCTCTTCTTATTCACAAATTCGATTGTATCTATTATGAATCATCTATCATCTTTCATGTACCTCTTTGGTACAAAACCTGTTTGATCGGAGTATATTAGATTTGGTATGTGGCAAAAATTTTGTAGTCTACATTCAACAGAGAAATAAGTCTTTAAGACAGTGGTAACGATGCATCACTGCCCTCTTTATGTATTAGCATTATATATGCCTCTTGCCATGTCAGGGGTGTTGTCTTTTCCCCGTTTACCTCATTCATATCTTTTTGTAATGGTATTATTAATACTTCTTCAAGATGTTTGTAATATGTTGCTGTCAACCCGTAAGGCCCAGGTGCTTTATCCTTTTTTCTGTTCTTTATTGCTGGAGAGATTTATTGAATTGTTATTGTTTGATTTAATATTTTTCTAAGTTCTGCTGTAAACTTTGCAATTAGGATATCTTTTAAATATTCTCTTATTCCTTCTTCTAAAACACTTTTAAAAATATAATCCTGAAAAACATTGATAAATTGTTCCTGTATTTTTTCTGCGTATGTAATTTGATCTCCTTTCTTTACACCTGTTATTACTGTTTTTTCTCTTTCCTTCCTGAGACAATATTTCAGATGACTCACCTTGATCTGTCTTTTTGGGGGGTCTAGAACTCTGTTCATATCTCCAAAAACCATTATTTCCTCACTTTGAAAGTCTAGCAAAGTTTGGGAAAAAATCTTTAAAAAATTAACTTTGGCATCATTTGGTGCATATCATTTGTTGCTATCATGCATATTTGGCCTTCCGGGAGTCTTATTTTTAAGATTAGGTATCTTCCATTTGGATCTCTTAATTCTTCTAATACTTCTAATTATGGATTGTTTATGTAAAGACCTACTTCACATTTTTTTGTGTGCTGAAGCAAAATATGCTTTGCCTAATTTTTTATTGTTTAAAACAGGGGTCCCCAACCTTTGACCCACAAGCCACATGCAGCCCCCGAGTTCTTTCTGTGTGGCCCTTCAATCTGCTTGTTTGCTGCTGTTACCCTCAAGTTATTTTCCCTCAAACCCACACTGTTCTGTCTGCCTCAGGAGGCACTACCTATTGCTGTTCTTCCTGTCCCTTTGTTTAAAAACAAAACAAAACACAATAACAACACTGTTTCTTCTGGTCTCCATGGTTCCTTCTATCTGCCCCCTTTTGGTCTTATCCTCTATACTAGAATTTTGGCTATTCTAGGTGCTTTGCTAGCCAGCAAAGCTCAGGTATCCATATCACCAGGGGTCATTTCATAGAAAAAGAGGTGCAGAAGTTCATTAGCATAACTTATTTGCATATGCCAAACCACTTGACATCACCAGAAGTATGTCAGAAGGCAAGAAAGAAAGAGGGAGAGACGGGGGGGGGGAGAGAGAGAGAGAGAGAAAGAAAAGAAAGAAAGAAAGAAAGAAAGAAAGAAAGAAAGGAAGAAAGAAAGAAAGAAAGAAAGAAAGAAAGAAAGAAAGAAAGAAAGAAAGAGAGGGGACAGTTACAAATCCAAGCCTCAGAAATACCATTATTCTGGGAGGATAGCTTCAGTGGTGGCTGAAGCCTTCTGAAGGCTGGTCGGAGGAACAAGGACCTTTCCAGGAGGCAGGGTCATTTTGCTGCAGCCATGACACAAGCAGGCATTCCTTCGTGGGGGGGGGGAGCTGTCACCAACTCCCGGAGCTGAGCTCCCCCAAGCTCCTGCCCGAAATGACCCCTGCATATCACTCAGCTTTTTCACTCCCCCTCTCCATGCATTACCATGTTGAAGGCTATATATGTATGTAAGGGAGATAAAGCAGCTGTGTAAATGGGTACAGGTGACGTCTTTTGCAAAAAATGGGTGGGTAAAGGACAGTAAAAGGGCTGGTATTTTTTGCACAAAAAAAAAAAGGATACAAACTGTTTTGCATACTGAACATTTCTTGAGGCTCCATCCATCAAGGCTCCTCCAACTGGTGTAGCTGCAAGAATCAGGGAAGAGATATCAAAATTAAATGGTACACTTCCCATTCAATTTCACTCCATCATCCATCAGCAAGCCTTGTGTAGTAAGATTCTTCAGTGGGAAAGTGTGATGCATATTGTTTTATCCAGCATTAATTACATCAGGCATCATGGCCTTACTCATCATCAGTTATATCAGAGATAGGTGCAGAATATGGAGATGTATAGTACTATGCAGAAATCAGGTGACTTAGCAGAGGCAAAGTCTTTGAATGTTCTTTCAGTCTTCATAATGAAGTTGATGTCTTTCTCAAGGAGAAAGGAAAAGGTCAAGAAGTACTTTCTGACCCTGGATGGATTTTTGATGTGGCTTTCTTAACTGATATCACAGAGTATCTGAACACATTGAATCCAAGGTTGCAGGGAAAAGGAAAGCTTGTGTGTGACGTGTATTCTGCATTGAAAGCTTTTGAAGCAAAAGTAAACATATTTGTGAAGCAAGTTAGTGAAGGTAACTTTTCAAACTTCTCATGCTGCAATGAACTAAAATTTGAGAAGGATGGAAGTTTACTATACAGTACTCAAAGACACATCAAAGCACTGAACCTATTGCAGTTGGAATTCCAGAACAGGTTCACTGATTGCCATAAGCACAGAAAGAAAATAAGAATACTTCAGAATCCATTAGAAATAGCACAAGAAGATGCAAGTAACTTTTTTTCAGATGGAACTAATTGATTTGCAAACCAGTGATCATCTCAGAGACATCTACAAAGAAAAGAGTCTGTTAGATTTCTATTGTTCTCTACCTGATATATTTATCAGCCTAAAGAAATTTGCTGCAGGCATGTTCACAGTCTGACATAAATGTCACTTTGTTGGGCCAGGTCATGTATATATAAGCTTTATAAAGGACACAGACAAATCCAATTAACTATATTATTTTTTAGTGAAAATACAAGCATTCTTTAAATAGAACAGCATAAGCAGAGCCTTGCTGGATCAGACCAGTGGTCCATCTAGTCCAGCATTCTGTCTCACACAGTGGCCAATCAATTCTCCTGTGTCTACACAGTATTCCAAATGAGGCCACCTCATAGATCTGTACAGGGGCACTACAATCTCAGATGTTTCATTCTCAATCCCTTTCCTAATCATCCCTAGTTTAAGAGTTTGCCTTTTTTTCTTACTGCTGCAGTACACTGGGTTAAAACAAGAGAAGCTGAGAGAAGCCCATCCAGCCCAACTGTTGTATTCTTATTATTTTACAGCCACAGCTTGCAGAGACTTTAGGATGCAAAAGGCCCTTTCTGATTGGCTAACAAATAAAGACTCTCATTGGTCCTTAAGCCACTCTAGGTAACCAATTGCTGAGCCTCGCTTAGGTACAATAGGATTGTTTGTACATAGTTACATTGTTTGAAGTTATGAGTTGGAAACAGTATAAATTAAGGTGCCGCTCTCATAGAGCTGTCTTTGAGCTGAAGCAGTGGTTTGAATAAAAGCCTGTTTGTTTGATTCATCGCCTCCCGCTCAATACTTAAAACCAACACTCTGTGTCATGCAGTGGCCAAAGCCCAGGACCTCAGGAGGTCCACCAGCAGGGCCAGAACTCCAGAAACCCTCCCACTGTTACCCTCCAAGCCCTGAGAATACCGAGCCCCGAGAATACCCTGGACGAAATGGCTACTTTGGGGAGCAGACTCCCTTGCATTTGACTCCCCACCATTCTCCAGGAAGTTCCCAATGGAGTTGGCATCCCTAGTCAGAGTACCCATAAAATAGCCAGGGGGAGGTGGGCTCTGTGAGGCTTCTGCCCTAAGCAGTCAAAGATCAGACCTTTGTTGATGAAACAGAGTTCTTTATTTCTTTAATGCTGCATGACAGGTTCTCGAATGTTTGTTAGAGATACTGTATACAAAACAGTCAGGGTTAATATACCCTCCAGTACAGTTTGAAACCCCGATATTCAACCAATCACACAAAAGGAAAAAAGCGCAGTTAAAGATCTTTAGCCATTTTACTTCCCACAGGAAAGGTGAGGTGTTAAAGTTATAAATTTTCCCCTCTTGAATTAGGCGCCACAGATGTGCCCCGTATATCCATAACAAAGGCTGTCCCAAGGACTTCTCACAGCGATAAGAAGGTGCCATGTCTCGGAGGGCGGGGGAGCGGAGGAATGCAGGGGGAAAGAGGCCATTTGGTTTTGGGTGACGTGTCAGCGCTCGAGGTCGCCATTCTCCCGGATGAAATTGTTATATTGACCAGACCTTCACAAAGCAATATATTTCCAGGCAATAAAGAGTAGGGAGGAAACCTGAGACAGCTTGGACAGAGATAGCAAGGGAGTTGAATGACATCTGCACAAACATACTACACAATGCATAAAGAATATATTGTTAGGATCAAGGATCCTGACACACTGCCACCTGCATAATACATTCTACCCCGGTTTATCAGGAAAACATTTATGAAAAGCTTTAACTAATCTAGGAGCATGAACATTATCAGAAAAAACCCATTCATTCAGCTCAGGGCCGAAATCTACCCATTTGACTAAATAAAGCAAATGGCCCCTACACATTTTTGAATCAAGGATTTCGAAGATCTCAAAGTGAGGGGCCCCCTCCTTCATCAGCGGAGGAGGAATCGGAGGAGTTGGGTGCCACGCATTCGGCCCAGGATTCTTCTTCAGCAGGCTGAAATGAAAAACAGGATGCACAGAGCTCAGTGATTTAGGCAGTTCGAGTTCAAATGACACATCAGAGATTTTGCGCAACACCTTGTAAGGTCCAACATATTTCCAGCCCAATTTTCTACTGGGTTGGAGGCCATGAATGTTTTTTGTAGAAAGGTACACTGAGTCTCCAGGCTGAAGGTCCCAACCTTCAGCACGTCCCCGGTCCGCGTATTTTTTGTAGTCCTCTTTGGCTTTGTCCAGAGTTTTAGCAATCAGGGGCCACGATTTCTGCAGATCTGCCCACCATTGGGAGAATTCAGAGAAGGGGGTTTCAGCCAATGCATCGATAGTCGGTAAAGGCTTTCCTTCGAACCCCCCTACTGCCATGAACGGTGACACCCCTGTGGATGAATGCACCGCATTGTTGTAGCTATATTCAGCAAACGGCAGCAGCTCCACCCAGTTATCCTGATGATAGTTAGTATAACATCTCAAAAATTATTCCAATATTTGATTGATTCGTTTGGATTGGCCATCGGTTTCTGGGTGGTAACCCGAACTCATGGCCGGCTCAATGTCCATCAATTTCAAAAGCTCCCGCCAGAAGTTGGCAACGAATTGACTGCCACGGTCGGATACCACGTGCTTGGGAAAAGCATGTAATTTGATCATGTGGTTAAAGAACGCTTTTGCTAAACCCTTTGCCGTGGGCAGTTGTTTGAATGGGGCAAAGTGAGCTTGCTTGGAAAACATGTCGACTACCACCCAAATTGCCGTTTTTCCTTTAGAGGTAGGTAGGTTAGTGATAAAGTCCATAGACACTGCTTCCCAGGGCCTGGAGGGGGTGGGTAGTGGATGTAGTAGACCCGGAGTTCCCCCCCCCCCACTTGCACATTAGACAAACTTGACAGGCAGTAACGAAATCGGAGATGTCTCTACGCATGCGTGGCCACCAAAACTGCCTCTGTATCAAATTAAGAGTCTTTAGGAATCCAAAGTGACCGGCCAGTTTGGAGGAATGACAAGCCACCAAAATGTCTTTTCTGCGCACCTGAGGCACCACTAGTTTGGTCCCATGATACCAACACTTATTGGGGTGTAAGGAGCATTCCTCTATTCCATCTAGCTCCTCTGCTTCCTCTGTGGAATAGTCACCTGCACATTTCTCGCTCCATGATTCAACAGGTGTTGACTCCTGGTCGTGACTGCCCCCCCAACTGCTGCGGCGAGAACATGGAGTTGAACACTTCTTCTTTTTGACTCTCGTGTTGGGGTAACCTGGATAGGGTGTCGGCTAAGGAGTTGGCCTTCCCGGGGAAATGTTTCAAAACGAAATTGAATTTAGAGAAAAAATCGGCCCATCGCAATTGCTTAGCGTTGAGGGACCGCTGCGTGCGCAGTGCCTATAAAATTTTTGTGATCGGTCCAAATTTCAAAAGGAGTCTGAGCCCCTTCAAACCAATGCCTCCACATTGTTAGGGCTAGGCGGATGGCCGCTGCTTCTTTGTCCCAAACCGACCAATTTCTCTCTGTTTCATTAAACTTTTTGGAGATATAGGCCAGGGGATTCAATTTATTGTCCTCCCCCTTTTGGTGGATAGCCCCCCCCATAGCCACATCCGAGGCATCTACATGAATTACAAATTCTTTGGTCTCATCAGGGTGGGCTAAGATTGGTTCTGAGGTAAACAGGTTTTTCAATGTCTCAAAGGCTCGTTGACACTCCCCAGACCACGCTATTTTCTCCCCGGGTTTCCCTGCCTCCGGTCCCTTTCCCTTAGTTTTTAAAAGTTCCGTTAAGGGTAGGGTGACGGTGGCAAAGTCTTTCAAGAAGGTGCGGTAGAAGTTGCAAAATCCCAGGAGGCTTTGTAACTGCTTCCTGGTTCGGGGTGCTTCCCATTGCACCACCGCCTCTACTTTAGCTGGCTCCATCTCTAGCCCCTTCTGAGAAATGCGGTACCCCAAAAAGTCTACGGTATCTCGGTTGAACTCACACTTTAACAGTTTAGCATACAATTGATTTTTTAACAACGTGGTTAGCACCTCTCTGACCAGTTTTACATGTGACTCCTTATCAGCAGAGTAAATCAAGATATCATCTAAGTAACATAACACCCCCTTAAACAAATGCTTGTGCAACACTTCATTGATCAGGCTCATAAAGACCCCAGGAGTGCCACTTAAGCCGAACGGCATCACCAGGTATTCAAACTGCCCCAAAGGTGTATTGAACGCGGTCTTATACTCGTCCCCCTCCCTAATGCGCACCCGAAAATAAGCATCCCGCAAATCCAACTTGGTAAACACTTTTCCCTTAGCGGCTTCTGCCAGCAAGTCTTTGATGAGGGGGAGGGGGTAAGCATTAGAGGCAGACACAGCATTCAACCCTCGGTAGTCAGTGCAAAGTCTCAAGCCCCCGTCCTTCTTCTTTCAGAACAGCACTGGGGCAGCGAAAGGGGACTTGGCGGGACGTATAAAACCCCTTTCCAAGTTCTTGTCTAGAAACTTCCTTAATTCCTCTCGTTCAGCAGGGCTCATGGAATACAAATTTCCCTTAGGTAATTTCTCCCCCGGGAGTAGTTCAATAGCACAGTCCGACAAGCGGTGAGGTGGCAGCTCATCCGCTTCCGTTTCACTAAACACTTCAGTCAAGTCTCGGTACTCCCGTGGTACCTGGGAGGGGGTTAAAGTGAGTGCGGCTGCTCGTAGGGGGGCAGGGGGTCTGGGTCCCCACTCTGGATCCCACTTGTGCTGGGTACACTTGTCGTCCACCCACGAGATCTTCCCCTCACTCCACTTTACATAGAGGTCATGGGAGCTCAGCCACGGACTTCCTAACACCATGGGGAATTGGGTATTTGGGGTTATGACAAAAGCCCTCTGTTCCCAATGCTCCCCCGTCCCCACTATTAACAGTTCAGTCTCTGCCACACACGCCTCTTTCATTTCAGAACTGTCCATTTGAGTGAACGTGAGTGGCTCCCTCAAGGGGGTGACTTTGGGACCCAGTCCGTCAACCACCAAAGGGCTTATTAAGTCTCTAGCACACCCTAAGTCAATCAAGGCATGGACCCACACATGGTTCCTGGTGCCAGGGGCTGTTACAGTCACTACCATGTAAAGTAAAGGGCCAGGGATGCTCACCGGAGATGGCACCTCGGGGGAAGGGACCTGCAGTTTTGCACCGTTTACTGCAGGTCGTTGGCGTTTCCTGACATCTGCACTTCAGTCAGCTCCAGCTCTCCCTGCTCACTAGTTGCCCCTTTCAGCTGTAACGCCCGGGGTTTGAACGAGGTCTTGCCACGACTCGGGGTGCTCCCGGCCACTGGGGTCGAGGTTTTGGGCACTTTCCCTCTGCCCCGGGGACAAGTGGAGGCGAAATGGCCACTCTCCCCGCATCTCATGCAGAGCCCCTGCCAGAAACGGTTGTCGCGGATCTCTTGGACACTCGGCTTTCCCTTCATCTTCTGGGTGGCTTTCGCTTGAGCTGTCACGGAGGTCCCCAGCTTGATCAGCGTGAACCGCTCTTCCACGTCAGCTGCAGCTCTCATCCAAGATGCTAGGGATCCGGGTCGGCCCCCCCTTAAGATAGTCTCGTAAATTTTGGGGTTCAGACCTTCTCAATACTTCTCGATGAACAGGTCTTGGGACAAACCCTGCACTTTTGCCGCAATGCGCCAGAACCGGTCAGTGTATTCCCACACGGAGGACCTCCCCGCACCAACTTCCGCAGTTGGTTTCGCGCCTTCTCCTCCCCCAGGGGATCCTCATAGTGTTGCCGTAGGGCCCACATAAAATTGTTCACGGATCGCAACTCGGGCCCCGGGGGATTGTGCAGGCTGACATACCAGTTGCTGGCGGTGTCGCGGAGTTTGGAACTGATGTAACCTACGCGATCTCGCTCGGTGGGGTAGAGGTGGCCCCACGCGTCCAGGAACCTCTCGATCTCAATAAGGAAAAATTGGAGCTTCTCGGGGTCACCGTCAAACATAGCTGTCAGCGGGTCGTTCGGGGCCTGCCGGATCATTCGTTCTGCGGGGGCGGGGGGCAGCACCGGAGCGGGAACCGGAGCTGGGACTGGGACGGGAGCCTGCTGCAGGGCACCCCCTGGGGGGACTCCCCCTGGGGGAGCCTGCTGCAGTGGAGCTCCCCCCACTGGCACCCCTGCTCCCCCTCCCCCTCCGGGTGGTTGCCGGAGTACCTGAACCGCTGTCATCACGTCCCGGATCTGGTACTGCATCTCCATCATCACCTCTCTTAGTTCCGCGGTTATTTGTAACCGCATGTCTCCCATCATCCAGTCCAGGGTGCGACTTGAATCTTCTCCGTACAGGTTGCCCCCATAAGGGGCGCCCCTCTCCTCGTCCAGTGGCGGGAGTCGCCAGTCGCCCCGAGGTAATCCCTCTCGTCCTCCAGGAAGCTTGGACAGTACACCTCGGAGCGGTCCCCAGGGACCGAGACGCGCAACCCCTTCCGATCGTGGACCCACGAGTCGACTGTCCCACATCCGAACGTGGCCCATGAGTACCTCGGGGTTCCAGAAGGGTGGGGGGTCAGCCGCGGGAGATAGAAAGCCCCTTGTGCGGTGGTTACCAGTTTCTCGGGCCCCCCACCGCCGCCTCCTGCCCCTGCTCCGGCTCCGGCTCCCTGATCCCCAGGGGTCACCGGTTCTTCTTGGGTTACAGGAATAGGAATAGTGCCGTCATCTGACATGGTCAGGAACGGTCAAGTCCCAAACACAGATCTCTAACAATCAGTGAGGCTTCTGCCCTAAGCAGTCAAAGATCAGACCTTTGTTGATGAAACAGAGTTCTTTATTTCTTTAATGCTGCATGACAGGTTCTCGAATGTTTGTTAGAGATACCGTATACAAAACAGTCAGGGTTAATATACCCTCCAGTACAGTTTGAAACCCCGATATTTAACCAATCACACAAAAGGAAAAAAGCGCAGTTAAAGATCTTTAGCCGTTTTACTTCCCACAGGAAAGGTGAGGTGTTAAAGTTATAAATTTTCCCCTCTTGAATTAGGCGCTACAGATGTGCCCCATATATCCATAACAAAGGCTGTCCCAAGGACTTCTCACAGCGATAAGAAGGTGCCATGTCTCGGAGGGCGGGGGAGCGGAGGAATGCAGGGGGGAAGAGGCCATTTGGTTTTGGGTGACATGTCAGCGCTCGAGGTCGCCATTCTCCCGGATGAAACTGTTACATTGACCAGACCTTCACAAAGCAATATATTTCCAGGCAATAAAGAGTAGGGAGGAAACCTGAGACAGCTTGGACAGAGATAGCAAGGGAGTTGAATGACATCTGCACAAACATACTACACAATGCATAAAGAATATACTGTTAGGATCAAGGATCCTGATAGGCTCCTGCTGAGGAGTCTGGCTGCCGGGGAAGGGGTGCAAGATCCAGCTCTGGAGAAGCCTCCGGCGACATCCATGGAGCAGCCAGCCAATCCAGCCAGCCTTCTTCCCTCCCTCCCTCCCATGGCAGAGGACTAGCTGGGCCATGTAAGGGAAGAATATCTCGTGAGGTGCAGTTTGGCTGGGCTCCACCAAGGTAATCCTTTCCCCAGGTCGGGAGGCAAATGCGCTGCCACTGCCTCCTCTCCAGCAGGCGTGATGGTGCGATGCAGTAGCAGGGTGAGCAGACCTGGGGCTGGGCATTGCCCCACCCAAGTCCCAGGACTCCCGGTCTGCCTGCCCAAGGGGAGCGCTTCCTTTCCCTGCAAAACACAACTTGAAGTGGCTGCAGCTCCTCCCTCTGGTTTACCAGCCAAAGCAGCCGCTTCTCTCCACCCCCCAGAAGTTTTCAAGCAGCTGGGACAGGAAGGTGCTCATATTTGGCACCACAGCATTAAGATTCCCAGCACTGAGAAAGATCAGGGGGTTTGCAAGCATGGCTCGAATGGGCAGAGCTACCCCCCCCCCCCAAACGGCCTGGTATTTCCTTAAACTAAGTTTCTCCTGATGCCCGCCCACCCACCCACTTCCACTGCCTAGTATGTCTTAGCACTGGGGCAGTATACATAATGCCGAACCTCTGTCTGTCCTGGAGACGCGCCTCCTTGACCCCATGTTAGCGAGGCACAGGCTGCCACATCTACCAATTATCCCACAGCCTCAACTTTGATCCCATGCCAGAGCAGGGAAGAGATCAGAGCTGACTTACTTGAGCCAACACAAAAGCCCGCAGAGGTGGAAAGGCCAGTGGAGGCAGTAGGATTTATTCATCCCTCACAGGCCTGGTGGCCTCCACGGAGCATGAATGGAGCAGGCCTGAAGGGTGAGACAGGGTGGCTGCCAGGACCAAGGCCTCCATTGAAGCAACCATGGCACAGAGCATCTGCATCTGAGCAGCCAACGCAACCCCATCCTCCCCGCCGAAGCAGGTATGGGGAGGGGCAGCCCCACGCTGTGACAAGGTCTACGCAGGGGAAGGGTTTTGCAGCCAATCCCAGTATGGCCAGTGCAGGAAACTTGGGGCCAACTTGACAGGCAGGACCAGGAGGCTGGGGAGAGACAGAGGAGGCAGAATTTGAGGCAGGAAATAAAAGGAGGCTGGGGGATGGAGGTCGGGTAGGATAACCGCTGGGCACCTGTTCTGTTGGGAGAGGTGTACCAGCTGAGAGGAGGTGAGCCAGATGAGAGCCCTGGACGGGCAGGATCTGGCCCGCAGGCCGTATGTTTGACACCTTTGGTTTAAAGTTAAGTCTCTGGTTCTAAAGCACTTGTGTATCTTGCTGTAAATATATTTATTTATTTACTTAATTCACATGCCACCTTTCTCCCCAATGGGGACCCAAAGCAGCTGACATTGCTATCCTTGTATGGCACAAGACCTCCAGTCAAAGGAGCTTATTGTTAATTATGGAAAGAATATAGATTCATGAAGAAAATATTATAGGCTGCAAAATGGCTTCACGGAGATGATAGCACTTGAACTAGTTTAAGAACACACCTAGATAACATTTATCCTTTTGCAACAGAAACTCCAACATCAAAAGTGATCTGCTTTCTCTCTAGAAGAATTAGCAAAATAAGTGCCAAAAAAAGTAAATCAAAGAGTATCAGGGCAATGAACAGCAATAGCCACCTGCTGGAAGAATCCTGAACCCCCATCAATCCAACTTTGGTATACAAAACTTTGGGATCAATTTTTAATGGAAAGTGTCACGAACAAACTGAATGCTATCTCAGTAAATCCTGTCAAATCTTTCTTCATAACAAAATGGGAACCAATCCTAGAGTTTCTTTCGGCAGCTGATACAATACTGTCGAGTTGGTCTACCTTTCAGAGATGGATGTAGATGCTCATCTCCTCTTCTTCTAGGATCTTTCTTTTTATTAAGCCCTATCACTATTGTATTACTTTTTATCTTACTCTTTGTGTTTTATAAACTGTTACTAGAATAACTATCAGCAGGGCTTTTTTTGTAGAAAAAGCCCAGCAGGAACTCATTAGCATAACAGGCCACACCCAACAGCAGAAACTCATTAGTATATTAGGCCACACCCCTGACCGTGCAGCTCTCTCCCAGGATCGGCTTCCCCAGGTGCCCCGCGGCTTGTAGGGTGCCTGGGAAAGCCAAGCCGATCCAGGGAGGGAAGGCAGTTTAAACTGCCCCGTGGCTTGCGAGGCGCCTGGGGAACCCTGGGGGGAGGCTGTAGGTGTGGCCAACTCAGAAGCCACCCGGAACTCTTCCTTTGCGTTCCAGCCCCAAAATAGCCCTGACTATCAGTTATTTTTACCTATTACGTGGAATTAGCTTTCAAGAACTACAAAACTTATTATTATGATAAGGTATTAGAGGGACAATCTAACAAATGTTGTCATGAATTTTTGACTTGCAGTTTTGAAAAGTTGATATCAAGATTCTGAATGATAATTTTTATATGTGTAATAAGTTTAGAAAATTTGAAGCATTTTAAGAGTGATATTACAGTGTTGAAAATTCAATGATACTGTAATAATCTGGATTGTATTTGCTTTCTGTATTGGTTTTGCACATACGTAAATAAAAACTTTAAATAGAAAAAAAAGAGTATCAAGGCAAGAAACATATAACATTAGTCTCATCCTCTCCATTATATCTTGACAACAACCTCGTGAAGTAGGTTAAGCTGAGAGTGTGTGTGTGACTGGTGCAAATCACCCACTATGCTTTCATGGTAGAGTGGGGATTGGAGTGGGCAGGCCACAGCCGGACTTTTCCCATGTGATCGCGCCAGTGCAAACTTGTGATGTTGGGGATAGTCTGATCAGGCTATCCCAACGCCATGCCTGTTGTTTTTCCCCCCTTCTTAGTATGTGTATCATTGCATACTGCCAGCGGAAGACCCCAGGTTGGAGAGGCGATTCATCGATTCCCTGTTTAAGTGAATCGAAAACGAACTACAAAAAACAAACAAACCCCAACTCGCCCACAGTTGCGTCTGATCATGCAGCAGCGAGTTGTGCCGGCAGCTTCACCAACCTGTGTGATTGCGCAACTGTGAGGCAAATTGCTCTGGGGCAAAATAGCCTCGCTTCCCCCCCCCCCCCGGATTATCTCGCTCATGTGGCCATGGCCTACTATATCCAATAAATAGTGTGAAGAGGGAGGGGGGCAACTCCTGTGAAGTGTGACCTGAAGTACTTCCACGTTGCTCTGGTTGACCCTTTGTGGAGTTTCCCTCAGGCCTGGGTGTCTGGCTGCACTCAGCCCAGACAGGGCCAGACTGCTGTTGGGCTGTCCATCTGGGCTGTGACCAATGCTCCCTCTAAGATGTGGAATCCTGTGAGCAAAAATTCTACTTCGTGAGCTACCAGCATTAAAGTTGTGAGCAGGCAGGTGATTTGGCTCCTGCATAAATTAGTTTGCTCTGGACTGGAGCCATCCTTCCTGAGCGAAGACAAAAATGTGTGAGCCAGAGGGTAAAAAACTGAGCTAGCTCACACTAACTCAGCTTAGAGGTAACACTGGCTGTGACCATGTCTGAGCTTTGATCATTTGCTCCACACATTAGGGGTCATTTAACGAAGCCGTGCTGCTATCTAGGAGCAGATAGGCCTTTAATAGAGTCTTAAGGCTCTCAAGGGTTGCCAACATTCAGATGGTCAAACTACTTTGATGAAGCTTGGCAGTGAAATGAGACAGACTGTCGCTTGCACCCTCGTAAGACATTTGCATCTGATTACCTATTTGCATTTGCTTAGAAGTGTCTTTTTTGGAACCACTTGTTTATTTGAATCTCTTTGTATAGCTATCCACATCAAGTATTGTTCTTAGAATAATTACACGTTGTGGTTGTTATGTAGATGTACTGTGTACTTCTGTTGAATGATCTGTATATTGTGCACCTATATCAGGGGTGGCCAACCTGTGGCTCGGGAGCCACATGCGGCTCTTTCACACATATTGTGCGGCTCCTGGCAGGGCGGCTGGGGAAGCAAAGGGGAGGCATGCTTTTTCTCTCTTTCTCCCTTCCTTCCCTCCTCCCTCCCATCTATTTGCTTTCCTAGTTTCTCTCTCTCTCTTTCTTTCCACTTCTTTAATTCTTTCTTTCCATCTCTCTCTTTTTCTCTCTCTCTCTCTCAATATCATTAGCAAACAAGTAATATCATTATCAATAACCAGTTTTCCTCATTTGTTTTTATTTTTGGCAGTCCCATTTAACGTTAATAAAAAGCAAATTTGCATATTTTTAAAAATAAAAACGTGTGTGTGATATTTGTTCCTGTCTTGCGGCTCTCAGATATCTCTATGTGGCTCTTACATTTATTCTATGTGGCTCTTACGTTAAGCAAGGTTGGCCACCCCTGACCTATATGTTCATGTAGGATATATTCCAATTTGATATTGTCTGATCTTCATTTAGAATATACAGAAATACGTTTTCATATTTCAGTTTGTCTGCACAGTTTATTTCATAATTTTTTGGTCCCTGGACTGTGCATGTACTGGGCTTTTGTTAACATCCAGATGATGGCTGGCGATCTGGGATTACATCTGATCTCCAGAAGAGAGAGAAAATGGCCACTTTGCAAATTGGACTCTATGGCACTGTACCCCACTGAAGTCCCTCCCCTCACCAAACCCCATCTTCTTCAGGCTCCACCCATCTTCCTCAGGCTCCAGTTATTTCCCAACCTGGAGCTGGCAACCCTAAACCCATATGACAATGTAGCCTCATCCTGCTAGTGGCCCTGCAATGTCTTTGGGATGGATAAATGAATGTCAGATTTTAGGTCCTTTTCCAGCTTTCCTTCAAAAAGATGAAGTGAATGCCCTAATAATGGAAGCAAAATACCCCATCTTTGCCAAGGCTCTGCATGGTGAAGGAGGATTTCTTCAAGCTTGCTGGAGTCTACATTAATGAATATTGCTTTCCAGGTGTGTGTGACCTATGAAACTGTCCCCTGCAAAGAACTAGGAATGGTGCTCAGGTAAGAGACCTGCTGTTCTCCTCCCTTGCTTTGTGTCCATTCTCTTAAAAAAAAAGATACCTTTATGGACCTGAGGACGGCCAGCAAGAAGCCTTGCTCCTTTAATAAGGGCTTAATGTGCAGAAGTGGGAAACTGAAGCTTTAAACGATATGAAGGTAAATAAGCTCACCAGGTACATAACGTCCCGTCAGACTTCTTTTAGAGGATAGGACACTTTTTCTCCACGCAGTAACAACCTTGCTGGTTTTCCAAGGAAAACTGTGAGGCTTCTGTGCTGTCAGCAAATGATCAGGCCTTTGTTAATTAACATAGTCCTTTATTTCAAATACTGGTACAGGTCTCGATGTTTGTTAGTGATACCATATACAGAGTGCAGAGGACTATTGTACCTGCAAACATGAAAGTCTAAACATTGATCACCAATCAGCATTCAGTAAAAGTGCGGGAAGGCAATTTCACCTTTTGTCATTCAGGGGTGAGAGAACATAAAATTTCCCAGCCTGAACTGTGTGACCCAGAGGTGCCAGGTCCCCAGGAAAACAAGACAGAACAAACAATAAAACAATTCCCAAGGCTACTTTGAGCAGATAGCACTACAGCGAAGGGGGAGGACACACCATGGAGTGAAGCAGGAGATAACTTTGTACTATGTGACATTCTGGTATGTGGGAACCCACATTCCCGCCTGAATTGTAACACTATGCAGACAAGTAATTGAAAACTTAAAGGAGGGGCAATAAAGCATCTGGCCAGGCAAGCACTACAAAGGAAACGAAAGTACAAAATAGAAAAGCATCAATGTCAGATTCAATTAATAGAAACATTGTAGAAACATTATGAAAAGATCTCTTTGGCGAAGCAGAATCTGACACCCTGCCCCCTCGATACTAAATTTCACCCTCCCGGCTTACTAGGGAAGCGTTTGTGAAAGGAGCAGACTAACTTAGGAGCATGTACGTTCTCAGCAAGGACCCACTCATTTAACTCAGGGCCAAAATCTACCCATTTAACCAAATAGTAGACCCGACCCCTGCGTATTTTGGAGTTCAAAATTTCGGAGATTTCAAAATGCTGTTCCCCCCCCCCCCCTTCATCAGAGGAGGAGGAGTCGGAGGATCCGGGCGCCATGCATTCTGCCCAGGATTCTTCTTCAGGAGGCTGTAATGAAAAACAGGATGCACAGAGCTTAGAGACTTAGGCAGTTCTAATTCAAAAGACACCTCCGATATTTTTCTTAACACTTTATAAGGTCCAACATATTTCCATCCATGGGTTGGAGGCCATGAATGTTCTTTGTTGACAAGTACACTGTGTCACCAGGTTTTAAGTCCCAACCTGCGGCCCTTCCTTTATCTGCGTACTTTTTATAGTCCAGTTTTGCTTTTTCCAGTGTCTTTTCTATTAGTGGCCAGGATTCCTGCAGTTTAGACCACCATTGACTGAAATCTGAACTCTGGGAGTTGTCAGAGCTGGGCAAAGAAGGGAGAGGTTTTCCTTCAAACCCTCCCACTGCCATAAAGGGTGAAACGCCTGTGGAAGAGTGTACAGCATTGTTGTAACTATACTCAGCAAAGGGGAGTAAATCCACCCAATTGTCCTGATGATAATTTGTATAAGACCTCAGGAATTGTTCAAGGATTTGATTAACTCGTTCAGATTGTCCATCCGTCTCAGGATGATAACCCGAACTGAGGGCGGGTTCAATGTCCATAAGTTTCAAAAGCTCCCGCCAAAAGGTGGCAACGAACTGGGGGCCTCTATCGGATATTACTCTCTTAGGAAACGTGTGTAGTTTGATCACATGGTTGAAGAATGTTTTAGCCAGGCCCCTCGCCGTGGGTAGTTGCTTGAACGGGACAAAATGAGCTTGCTTGGAAAAAAGGTCCACTACAACCCAAATAACTTTTTTCTTCTTTGAAGGCGGGAGACTGGTAATAAAGTCCATAGAGACCGATTCCCAGGGTCGGGAGGGGGTGGGGAGAGGCTGAAGCAATCCCGGCACTTCCCCCCCCTCCATTTGCACATTAAACACACTTGACAAGCGGTAACATAGTCTGACACATCTTTGCGCATTCCGGGCCACCAGAATTGCCGTTGCACTAAATTAAGCGTTTTTAAAAAACCAAAATGCCCAGATAGTTTGGACTCATGACATGACAACAAAATTTCTTTTCGGAGGGAGCGGGGTACAATCAGCTTTGAACCATGATACCAGCAGCCATCCAGAGACTTGGTGGCTTCCCCCTCCCCATCCCATTCCTGTACTTCTTCTGAAGTATAAGCCCCCACACACTTCACTGTCCATGCTACGGTCTGTGGAGCCATTTTCTTCTCGCTTCGGGTTACTACCGCCCCCCCAATTGTTGCTTTGAAAATATGGAGTCGAAGATTTCTTCCCTCTGGGACTCATGTTGGGGTAGGCGGGACAATGCGTCTGCTAGGGAATTTGACTTCCCAGGAAAATGCTTAAGTATGAATTTGAATTTTGAAAAGAAATCAGCCCACCAGAGCTGCTTTGCATTTAAAGCCCGGTGAGTCCACAGAGCTTCCAGATTTTTATGGTTCATCCATGTTTCGAACGGCTTTTGTGCCCCCTCCAACCAATGTCGCCAAGTGGAGAGGACTAGCTTGATAGCCGCGGCTTCCTTATCCCACACTGACCAATGTCTCTCAGTCTCAGTGAATTTCTTTGAAATATAGGCAAGGGGGTGTAGCACTTCATTAGAGTCCCTTTGCAATATCGCACCCCCCATAGCCACATCCAAAGCATCCACATGAATAATAAACTCTTTAGTTTCGTCAGGGTGGGCTAATATAGGCTCTGAAGTGAACAAACGTTTCAGTTCATCGAACGCCTGTTGGCACTGGGGGGTCCAACACAGTCTTTCCCCAGGCTTCCCTGCCTCGGGGCCCCTCCCCCTAGTTTTCAACAGCTCCGTGAGTGGTAAAGTAATGGTAGCAAAGTCTTTCAGGAAGGTCCTGTAAAAGTTGCAAAACCCCAAAAGGCTCTGAAGTTGCTTTCTAGTGCGAGGGGCTTCCCGCTGCACTACCGCCTCTATTTTGGCTGGGTCCATCTCTAGCCCCTTTTGGGAGATGCGGTAGCCTAGGAAGTCCACCTCCCTCTTGTGAAACTCACATTTGGAAAGCTTAGCATACAGCTGGTGCTCTAGCAGGGTTCTCAGAACTTCCCTAACCAAAGTCACATGAGAGTTCTTATCAGCTGAATAAATCAAGATATCATCAAGTTAACAGAGCACCCCCTTAAATAAATGCTTGTGCAACACTTCATTGATTAGGCTCATAAAAATGCCTGGGGTGCCACTCAAACCGAAGGGCATCACTAGGTATTCGAATTGCCCCAGTGGGGTATTGAACGCCGTCTTATATTCATCCCCCTCCCTAATGCGCACTCGGAAGTATGCGTCCCTAAGATCCAGCTTAGTGAAGATCTTTCCCTTTGTGACTTCTGCTAACAAGTCCTTGATCAGGGGGAGGGGGTAGGCGTTAGAAGCAGACACAGCATTCAAACCTCGATAATCCGTACACAATCTTAATCCCCCATCTTTCTTTTTCCGGAATAACACGGGGGCCGCAAACGGGGACTTGGCGGGGCGGATGAAACCCCGCTCTAAATTTTTGTCCAAAAAGGCCCGCAGTTCCTCCCACTCGGAAGGGCTCATGGAATACAACTTCCCCTTGGGTAACTTCTCCCCAGGCAGCAGCTCAATTGCACAGTCAGTGAGGCGATGGGGGGGGTAATTCATCAGCTTCGGTTTCACTGAACACCTCACCCAAGTCACTGTACTCCCAGGGGATGGGGCTCGCTGACACTGCCAGGGCCACTGAGGCTTCCAACCCCGGGGGCTCTTTTCCCCAGCGCTGCTCCCAAGTATGGCTCGCACAATGGGAGTCAACCCAGGAGATCTTCCCATCACTCCACTTAATGTACGGGTCGTGGGAACTTAACCAGGGGCTACCCAACACCATAGGGAATTGTGCGTTGGGGGTGATGACAAAAGCCCTCTCTTCCCAATGAGTCCCCGTCCCCACCACCAACAGTTCAGTCTCTGCCACACACGCCTCCTTCATTTCCGATCCATCCATCTGGGTGAATCATAGAGGCTCCTCTAGAGGAGTTACCCTGGGCCCCAACCCATCCACCACCACAGGGCTAATTAAGTCTCTGGCGCACCCCGCGTCTATGAGGGCTCGAACCCGCATATGGGTTCCGATGCGGGGTACTAGCACAGTCACTACCATGTAAAGCAAAGGGCCAGGGATGCTCACCGGCGATGGCGCGTCGGGGGAAGGGACCTGCAGCTCTGCGCCGGCTACTGCAGGTCGTTGGAGTTTCCCGATGGCTTGGCCTCGGTCAGCTCCAACTTGCCTTGTTCACTCGTTGCCCCTTCCAGCTGTAATGCCCGGGGTTTGAACAACGTCTTTGGAGCCTTGGGGGTGCCACCCCCCACGGGAGTGGAGGTCTTCGGAGTCTTCATCCCTCCCCAGGGACAAGCCGATGCGATGTGGCCACTCTCCCCACATCTCATGCATAGACCTTGCTTGAAACGGGCGTCGCACAGTTTCTGGAACACCGACCTCCCATCTGCCTTCGGGGCGGGTTTTGGGGACTGCGTTGCCGGGTTTCCCAACTTGATCAGGGTGAAGCGCTCCTCCAGGTCTGCTGCCGCTCTCATCCAGGCCGCCAGGGAAACGGGTCTCTCGCTTCTCAGGATCGTCTCGTAGACCATGTGGTTGAGCCCTTCTCTGTATTTCTCCATGAACAGATCTTCAGACCACCCCTAGACTTTGGCTGCGATGCGCCAGAACCGATCGGTATAGTCCCTCACAGTTCCGCACCCTTGCGTCAGCCACCAGAGTTGGTTCCGGGCTTTCTCTTCCCCCAGTGGGTCTTCGTAGTGTTGGCGAAGGGCCCACATAAAGTTGTCTACCGACAGCAGCTCGGGTCCCAGGGGGTTGTGCAGGCTTACATACCAGTCGCTTGCAGTGTCCCTCAGCTTGGATCCGATGTAGCCGACACAGTCCCTCTCCATCGGGTAGAGGTGGCCCCAGGACGCCATGAAGCGCTCGATCTCAATGATGAAAAACCGGAGCTTTTCCGGGTCACCATCGAAGGTGGCCATCACTGGGTTGTTGGGCATCTGTCTTATGTAACCTCCGGCTGGGATGGCGACCACAGGCCCGGGAGGTGCTTGGGGTCCCCCAGCGGGAGGCGCCCCAGCCCCCGCCAGTTGAGCCGGGACCCCCCCTGCACCTCCTGCTGGGGGTGCAGGGGGTACTACCGCCCGGGCCCCTCCAGCAGGAGGCTGCCCCAGGGGTTGGACCATGCCCACGGCCAGCACTCCCATCAGGTTCTGCTGCATCTCCAACATGGCTTCTCTCAGAGCCAGTTTGGTGTAGTGGTTAAGTGCGCGGACTCTAATCTGGGAGAACCGGGTTTGATTCCCCACTCCTCCACTTGCACCTGGCTGGATTACCTTGGGCAAGCCATAGCTCTGTCACAGCTGTTCCCTCAAGGACAGCTTGGGAAAGAGCTCTCTCAGCCCCACCTACCTCACAGGGTGTCTGTTGTGGGGAGGGGAAGGGAAAGGAGTTTGTAAGCCGCTCTGAGACTCCCTTGGGGAGTGGAGGGCGGGGTATAAATCTAATCTCTTCTTCTTCTTCTTCTTCTTCATGTCCGCCGCTAGACGGTCATGCATGTCTGCGAACCTTCGGTCTAACACTCGGTCCAGGTCCGCACCGGAGGGATCAGGGCCTCGGGGCATCATGCGCTCCTCGTCTGGGAAGCTGAAACCCCAGGCTCCCGATCCACGACGAGAATGACGATCCTCGTCCACTACGCTCAGGCGACCGAACTCTGATCGATCACCACTGAAGCGCACTCTGGCTCCCTTCCAATCGTGGATCCATGTTTCAGAAGTGCCTCCCCTGAAGGTAGCCCAAGAGCAGACAGGGGAGGCCGGTGGCCAGAGCAGCCGAGACGCCGTGCGAGGGGGTAGACTCAACTCCTGCATGGTGGTCACCGGCACCGGCAACTCCACAGGCGCTGCTGCAGCCGTGGTGACCGGGACCTCCAGCGGAGGTTGGTGGTTGCTCCCATCATCTGACATAGTCAGGTACAGGAGTAGTCCAAAAGCAGATCACTAACAATCTGTGAGGCTTCTGTGCTGTCAGCAAATGATCAGGGCTTTGTTAATTAAAACATAGTCCTTTATTTCAAATACTGGTACAGGTCTCAATTTTTGTTAGTGATACCATATACAGAGTGCAGAGGACTATTATACCTGCAAGCATGAAACATTGATCACCAATCAGCATTCAGTAAAAGTGCAGGAAGGCAATTTCACCTTTTGTCATTCAGGGGTGAGAGAACATAAAATTTCCCAGCCTGAACTGTGTGACCCAGAGGTGCCAGGTCCCCAGGAAAACAGGACAGAACAAACAATAAAACAATTCCCAAGGCTACTTTGAGCAGATAGCACTACAGCAAAGGGGGAGGACACACCAGGGAGTGAAGCAGGAGATAACTTTGTACTATGTGACATTCTGGTATGTGGGAACCCACATTCCCGCCTGAATTGTAACACTATGCAGACAAGTAATTGAAAACTTAAAGGAGGGGCAATAAAGCATCTGGCCAGGCAATCACTACAAAGGAAACGAAAGTACAAAATAGAAAAGCATCAATGTCAGATTCAATTAATAGAAACATTGTAGAAACATTATGAAAAGATCTCTTTGGCGAAGCAGAATCTGACAAAAACTTGGCTATAAAACAATGTGTTGTCAGCTGCTTTTACATAATTGATCCTCCTAATCAAGATTGATAATGATTCTCCTAATCACAGTTGACTCTGATTAAAATTTGATTCTGCAATTATCATAATTGATTCCATTAATCAAGGGGGGCAGTCAGGAGAACTGTCCCCAAGCCACAGGATATCTTCTTTAACTTTTTTTTTTTTTTACATTGGAGGCTAAAGATTTTATGATAAGGATTTGCCCAAAGAAGAAAATGTCTCTTCCAGTTTTGGCATCTTGTCAGGTTCATGCCGTTGAAATATCTTTACGGTTTGTGGTGGATGTATAAATTGGCTACAGTTCATGAAATATTTCCATTGTGACTGTGGTACTGAATAAAAGCAGAGCCAAACTCTGTGCGCATTTCCATTATCTTTTTTACCTCTTTTAAATTTAGGTTACAAAGCAGCTTCTGGAATTGTGATTTTTAAGGGGAGGGGTGAGTCCTCTCCCTATTTTCCTGCATAACATTTCTTATCCTATCTGTCCCACAGTTACTTTAGGTTTTGGGGGGGAAACTTGACAGGGGTGCATAGGTTTTTCCCAGCAGAGGTAAAAGCAGCTTGTGGAGTGTAGCAGCTTTTAACAGGAAAACTGAGCAGGAGGAAGTATAAAATTGCTGCACCTCCCATACTCATTTAGCCCCTGGAACATGCAGACCCATAATCTCCACTGTAAAATAATTCAGAAGTTGGTAAAAAAAAGGACGACAGGTCTACATGAGCCAGTTTGGTGTAGTGGTTAAGTGCGCGGACTCTAATCTGGGAGAACTGGGTTTAATTTCCCACTCCTCCACTTGCACCTTCTGGATGACCTTGGGCAAGCCATAGTTCTGTTAGAGCTGTTCTGTCAAGGACAGTTGTCTCAGAGCTCTCTCAGCCCCACCTACCTCACAGGATGTCTATTGTGGGGAGGGGAAGGGAAAGGAGTTTGTAAGCCGCTCTGAGACTCCCTTGGGTAGTGAAGGGCGGGGTGTAAATCCAATCTTTTCTCTTCTTCTTCTTCTACATGGAATAGGTGCTGCTGCCTTAAGTGTCCTGGCCTTCATTTAAATTCCATCCAGTGTCTAATCCAAAGAACCTTTTCCTGTCCCTGGCCTGGAGTATTGCTGAAGTCATTGTAGGAGAATTAGTTTAAGCCAGCTGTGGCCAAACTTGCTCAATGTAAGAACCACATGTCAGATGTTTGAGAGCCGCAAGACAGAAACAAATATTACACACACGTTTTTATTTTTTAAAATGTGCACATTTGCTTTTTATTAAATGAGACTGCCAAAAATAAAAACAAAAGGGGTAAAAACAGATTTTGAGAATTATATTTGTTTACTAATTATATTAATTGGTCTAAGAAAGAGATGGAAAAAATGAAAGAGATGGAAAGAATGAAAGAGAAAGAAAGCAAATAGATGGGAAGAAGGGAGAAAAAGTATGCCTCCCCTTTGTTTCCCCAGCTGCCTTCCGGGAGCCGCACAATATGTGTGAAAGAGCTGCATGTGGCTCCCGAGCCACAGTTCTGCTACCCCTGGTTGAAGCTAACAGAGAGTGACTGGGACAATGTATTTTTGGTGCTTGGGGGGTAACAGTGGAAGGGCTTCTGGAGTTCTGGCTCCATTGGTGGACCTCCCAATGGCACCTGAGTTTTGGCCACTGTGTCGCACACAGAGTTCGACTGGATGGGCTACTGGCCTGATCCAGCATGGCTTCCCTTATCTTCTTATGACAGGCGCAAGATCAGTGACGGAACTTTGTGGCTATCCTACGCGCTATAGGGCAATGCTTGTTGTGGAGCCCCAAAATGAAAAGAAGTTTGTGTAAAGGGGGGGGCACTCTGAGACTACAAGTGAAGGGCGGGGTATAACTCCAATCTCCTCCTCCTCCTCCTCCTTGCTCACCATTTCCCCATTTCATATTGCATGTATACACATACATATCCTGTGGGTTCCTCCTTTCACGAGGTTTAAAATGCACCATTTTGATGCAGGGTGTGGGAACGGGGAGAACTGCAAAGCATGCACTGGGGAAAAAATGGTAGCTGGGAAAGTTAAACATCCCATTCACTAGTACTGCTTTCCTGGTCAAATCTCCCCCCCCCCCCAGCTGCTTTTCTCAGAAAAGAAAAGAACAAAAAAAGCAAAGTAAAGCAAGCCTACTAGCTAGTCAGGGCCCAGCTCCATGTTCCATTTTCCTTGTATCCTTGCACAGATCCTGGTGATCAGACATGAACCGTCAGTCCTGTGCTTGGCACTCAGTTCCCCAGAGCATGGGGACCAATTAGGATCAGGGATATGGCATGCAGGGAGAGGGGCATTATGCTTTTCCCCTGTGCTGTTTTACTGACCTGAAAGGGCCCCAGGTTGGTGCCATTTGCCCCATTGGGGAATCTCATCAGTACACATGATTTCCCCAGTGAGGCAAATGGTGCCCCCTGAGGCCACTGCAGGACGGGGAAAATGACACAGAGGAGGAGGCTTAGACCACCTGTCCCCACAGGCAAGGGTCCTGGACTGAATTGCTCCCACAAGCCTGATAATTGTGTTCCAAACATAGAACTCACACTGTACATTGGATTACCAGAAGCTGGAAAGGACTTGAGAAAACTGAGAAATGTCTCCCCAGTCCAGGACTCTAGCTAGTGGCTGTTTCATTTGACTAGTTGTGTACTAAGACCACAATCGCATGGTCTCCCGTAATAGTGACCGCCACGTGGTCAGCGCACATGGTCTGAATCTACCTGAGCTTCAGCCACGTAGAACAATAGCCAGTTGGATCCTGAGTGACCACCAATTACAAGCCTAGGTCTTCTGCTGGGGGACCTATGAACCACAGACTTAAGGTCCTATCAGGACCTGGGGGCGAGATCAGGGCATTGTCTCCGGCCGGCATAAAAGAGGGCTCTGAGCCCGGGGTTCCTCATGTTCCATCTGACCCTCAATAAAGAGCTTTACTATGAAATCACTACCACTCACCTCCCGACTCCAATACTTTCCACTGGTGACGAGGATGGGATCCCGCGGGAAACATCCCTCCATTTGACCCATCCAAACCCGAAACCTGGGATGCCTGGGCCAGGCAACTCGGGTTTCTCCTGAAGGTGCATGGAGTCACCGAGGCCGACATGAAGCGGGCCTGGCTTCTGGGCCACTGCGGCATCGAAACAATGCGCCTCGCACAAGATCTCATCTTGCCCCAAGACTTGCTGGACGTCACCTACGTGTGAGGCTTCTGTGCTGTCAGCAAATGAGCAGGCCTTTGTTAATTAAAACATAGTCCTTTATTCAAATACTGGTACAGGTCTCGATGTTTGTTAGTGATACCATATACAGAGAGCAGGGGACTATTATACCTGCAAACATGAAAGTATAAACATTGATCACCAATCAGCATTCAGAAAAAATGCAGGAAGGCAGATTCACCTTTCGTCACCCAGGGGTGAAAGAACATAAAAATTCCCAGCCCGAACTGTGTGACCCAGAGGTGCCAGGTCCCCAGCAAAACAGGACGGAACAAACAATAAAACAATTCCCAAGGCTACTTTGAACAGATAGTACTATAAGCGAAGGGGGAGGACATACAAGGGAGTGAAGAGGGAGATAACTTTGTACTATGTGACATCCTGGTATGTGGGAACCCAAATTCCCGCCTGAAATGTAACACTAAGCAGACAAGTAATCTAAAACCAAAAGGAGGGGTAATAAAGCATCTGGCCAAGCCAGCACTACAAAGGAATCGAAAGTAAATGACAGAACTCTCAGTGTCAGATTCAATTAATAAAAACGTAGTAGAAACATTATGAAAAGCTCTCTTATGCGAAGCAGAATCTGACACTACGATGATGACCTGATAAAGCAGCTCGGGGGCTACTTCGCGCCGAAGCCATCCATGCTGGCGCTCCGAGTCCAGTTCCTCGAGCGGAAACAGCAACCGGGAGAGAGTGCAGCCGCATTCCTCGCCAACCTCCGCCGCATGGCAGTCGGATGTGAGTATCGGCATGTAGAAGACCACCTTCTGAGCAGTTTTGTGGCGGGAGTGCGAGAAGCCAAGCTCCGGCAGCGGCTGATCATGCTCACAGAGCCTACCCTCGAGAAGGTGCTGCAGACTGCATTCGAGATGACATACAAGGATAAGCTGGTGACCAAGGTCCACCGCACTGCCACCTCTGGGTCAGAGTCTTCCGAGGACGAGGACGTACACCAACTCCGACAGCGGTCACAGAAGGGTGAGTCCAGCTACCCCCGGGGTAGCCTGGCAGCCAGCATCCGCCACCGCTTCTCCCTCATCTCCCAAAAACAGGCCAGCCCCAACGTGCGCAAGCTGCAGGGACCCCCACGAGTGCTGCTCCTGCCGCTTCCGGGACGCTGTCTGCTGATCATGCAGGAAGACGGGGCACATCGCCAATGCCTGCCGCTCCCGGACAAGCCGCAGAGTGCCCACCGCAAACTACGAGACGGTGGAGAGCATCACTTCCACAGCACAGGTACTGAACCTTCCCGAGCCCCTTCCCGAAGCCATTATGGTTGATCTGCGGATTGGGGGCACCCCATGCTCCATGGAGGTGGACTCCGGGTCTGCTTTCTCAATAGTTTCAGCGGCCACCTTTAAAAAACTGTTCCCGCGGGGGGGGCCCCGGCTACGCCGCCTGGCAGCACTAGTCCTCTGGGACTTCCAAAAGAACCCAGTCGCGATCAAGGGCCTGGCCAAGGTTAAGGTTTAGTACCACGACATCGGCCGCTCCCTCGACCTCCTTGTGGTAGAGCGGGACCTCAACAGCCTCTTGGGGTGCGCATGGTTCAAACCCCTGGGGATGGAAGTTGCCGGGGTCTACCGTTTGGGGTCCGAAGATTACGCAGCCATCTGCGCGGAATTTCCAGCCATTTTCAATGGCACCCTAGGCTCCTACCGTGGGCCCCCAGTCTCTCTGGACTTAGATCCTGCCGTTCGCCCTATCCGTGTGGCAGCCCGGTGGCCTCCCCTGGCCATATGGCCAAAAGCCGAATTGGACAAGCTGGTAGCTCAAGGTGTGCTTGAACCAGTCTCCCATGCTAGGTGGGAGACCCCGATTGTCACCCCTTTGAAATCGAATGGGGAAGTCCGCATCTGCGCGGACTACAAATGCATGCTGAACCTGGCTTTGCAAGACCACGCATACCCAGTACCAGTGGTCAGCCATGTGTTAGCCTCTCTTGCGGGGGCCAAGGTCTTCGGGAAGCTGGACCTGGCACAGGCCTACCAGCAGCTTCCCATGGACAATGCCACGGCAGAAGCGCAGACGATCGTCACGCACAAGGGAGCTTTCAGGGTAAAATGGCTCCAGTTCGGTGTCAGCGTCGCCCCTGATCTTTTCCAACAACTAATGGACTCTGTTTTGAAAGTTATTCCAGGGGTGAAGCCGTTCTTCGACGACGTCCTGATAGCGGCCCCAGACGTCACCGCCTTCAAGACGAGGCTGCGGGCCATCCTCCAGTGGTTCCAAGACACCGTGGCTCAAGGTACGCAAGAACAAATGCACCTTTGGCATCCTGTCTGTGACCTTCCTGGGCTTCATGGTCGACGCCCAGGGCATCCATCCCACCCTGGAGAAGGTAGCGGCCATCACAAAGGTGCCCCAACCCACAACAAAGGTGGAGCTACAAGCGTTCTTGGGCCTCCTGAACTTCTACCATGCCTTCCTCCCCCACAAGGCAGCGATCGCTGAGCTCTACATAGGTTGCTGGACAAGGGGGCAAAATAGGGTTGGGGGCCGTGGCATGAGGCGGCATTCCAAGCAGTGAAGGACTTACTGGTTTCAAACGCAGTTCTGGCACACTTCGATGAGTCCTTGCCGGTAATTCTTGCGTGCGATGCGTCTCCGTACGGGGTGGGGGCAGACCTGGGCCATCGGCTTTCCGATGGCCGGGAGGTGCCTGTGGCTTACTACTCCAGAACTCTATCGTCGGCGGAATGCAACTATGCCCAGATCAACAAGGAAGCCCTGGCCATCATCGCTGGGGTGAAAAAATTCCATGACTACCTTTATGGTAGGGCGTTTACGGTGGGCACGGACCACAAACTTCTCCTGGGCCTCCTCGCTCCCCACCGCCAGACCCCACACATGTTGTCCCCCCGGGTCCTGTGGTGGTCTACTTTCCTTGCAGGCTACCAGTACGACCTCGTGCACCGCCCCGGAAAGGCCATGGGTCACGCTGACGCCCTCAGCCGCCTCCCGCTGTTGTCCTGCGATCCGGACCCGGCTCCTGTGTTCCACGTGGCTCTCCTCGAGAATCTCCCAGATCGGCCTGTCCAGGTATCCGACGTCGCCCGCCACACGGCCAGGGACCAGGTCCTCTCCCGTGTTTTGGACTGGGTGGGGAGTCTTAAACAATTAACCCCACAGTGTATTATCTACCTATAGAGGGGGTGGCCCGTCCATCAGGGCCCTGATTTTGCCACTTACACAGCAAGGTGGCATGAACTGTCCACCCATAAGGGATGCCTGCTATGGGGCATGAGGGTGGTCATCCCAGGGCCACTCCGCTCTAGGGTCCTGGCAGCCCTCCACGAGTCCCATCCCAGAATCATCTGGATGAAAGCCCTGGCCCGCAGCTATGTGTGGTGGCCCAGCATGGACAAGGAAATAGAGGAGCGGGTGCACAGGTGCAGCAAATGCCAAGAGTCGCGCCCCGATCCTCCTCATGCACCCATCCGGCCCTGGGAGTCAACCGACAAGCCATGGTCAAGGCTCCACCTGGACTTCGCAGGGCCGGTCCAGGGCCAGTTGTTTTTCATTGTAGTAGACAGCTACAGCAAATGGCTGGAGGTAGTCCTGGTACTGTCAACCTTGACAGAAGCGGCTGTCAGAGCTCTGTGGTGCATCTTCGCCACCCATGGGTTGCCCAACATGCTCGTGACAGACAACGGGACAGCCTTCACGTCCGGGGAATTCCAGCACTTCGTGGACTCATTTTGTATCCGGCACATCTGCTCGGCACCCTTCCACCCAGCAACCAACGGCCAGGCTGAACGGATGGTAAGGACGACCAAGGACGCCCTCAAGAGGATGGACCCAGGGGACTGGGAGCTACAGCTGATAAAGTTCCTATTTGGCCAGCGGAACACACCACACACCGGGACAGGCCGCCGACCGGCGGAGCTACTGATGGGTCGGCACCTCGGCTCCCTGTTAGATCGACTCCACCCGGACTGGGCCATCAGCAGCAACGCAAACCACGAATTCCAGCCGGCAGCCAGAGGGTTCTTTCCCGAGGGCCCTGTCTACGCTTGGAACTATGCCCAAGGTCCGGCATGGGTCCCCGCAAGGGTCATCCGCGCAACCAGACCACTCTCCTACGACGTCGGCACTGAAGACGGGCCAGTATGGCGGCGCCACATTGACCAGCTCCGGCAGCGTCTCCTGGGCAATGCACCCGACGTCCACGAGTCGCCTGCTCCCGCAGAACCAGTACCGGCCCTACTACAGGACCCTGACCTGAAGGGGAGGCCACGGAACCCCTTCTTGCGGACCAGCCCAATGAAGAAACACTGCCCGAGCCACCTCCGAACGTTCCCGCAAGCGACCCCGGCGAGCCATTAGTGACCCCGCTTCCCGAGACTATGGACGCACCACGGCCAGCAACCCCCTGGCATTCGGGACGTGAACGTCGCTGGCCGGGGTACTTGAAAGACTATGTTTGCAAGGGGGAACTGGACTATGGGGGGAGGGGTGTTGTGTACTAAAACTACGATCGCATGGTCTCCTGTAATGGCGACCGCCATGTGGTCAGCGCACATGGTCTGAATCTACCTGAGCTTCAGCCAGGTAGAACAATAGCCAGTTGGTATCAGAATCTGACAATTGCTTGCTTGTTCTAAGATTGCCTTAATGTTACTTTCGGTTTCTTTGTGCCTTGCTATCACCCAAATGTTTTATTGCTTGCCTTGAAGTAGAAATCGCTGCCCTGTTTAGTGTTACTTTTCCCCGGGAGGATGGCCTCTCGCATTCCTAGGCGTCACATAAACAACTGTGCCTGTCTTGTCCGGTTCCCTCCCCCCTCTCCTTTGTGACTCTATGTGTGTTATCAGAGTGGGTACAACCTTGGAAGTTATTTTATTGTCTCTGGCCAAATGTTATGCCTAGTGTTTGCACATCTGGGTCACTCAGGCCAAGAAGGGAATTTTTATAACTTTCCCACCTTTGGTGGGAACAAACGGTTGCCATTTTCTTCCCGCTTTTTTTTATATGTTCTGATTGGATGTTTATGCATAAGCACCTTTGCATGAAGGTATATTAACCCAGGTCATCTTTATTCTGTATCTCTAACAAACATCAAGTTCCTGTTCCAGTATTAGAAATAAAGAACTCTGTTTAACTACAAAAGTCTGATCTTTTGCTGATAGTACAGAAGCCTCACAGATTGTTAGAGATCTGTCCTTAGGATTTTCTCGTACCTGACCATGTCAGACGACGGGACCAATCCTGTAACCCCGCTAGAGATCCCAGTCACCACAGCTCCCATTGTGCCTGTGGAGCAACCGGTGCCTGTGAGTACAAGACAGGACCTGTACCAGCCCCCACAAACAGGGGCCAGGCTGACCTGGCCGCCGGCCTCCCCACAATGCTCATGGGCAACTTTCGGGGCCGGCACCTCCGAGACGTGGATCTACGACCGAAAGGGTGCCAGAGTGCACTTCAGCAGTGACCGATCGGAGTTCGGCCACCCAAGCGTGCTAGAGGAGGATCGGTATCCTCAGAGAGGCTTGGAAGCTTGGGGCTACAGCTTCCAAGACAAAGAACGCCAGCTACCCAGAGGGCCCGATCCCACCGGAGAGGATTTGGACTGCATCCTAGACCGGAGGCTGGGCGAGATGCACGACCACATAGCCGTGGAGCTACGGGAGGCTGTGCTAGAGATGCAGCAGCAGCTGATGGGAGCCCTCGCGGCTGGGGTGATTCCGCTCCCTGGCCAACCTCAGCCTGGTGGAGGACCCGGCAGGGCGCCACCTGCGCCACCTGCAGGGGGAGCGGGTGGAGCTTCGGCTCAACCTGTGGCCCCAGTCGCACCGCCACCAGGAGGACCTCCCCAACCTATCCCAGGGGTGGAGGGTTGGTCCGACAGGCACCCAGCGACCCCCTGACTGCAACATTTGACAGCGACCTGGAAAAGCTCAGGTTCTTCATCATAGAGATCGAGCGGTTTCTGGCGGCTTGGGGTCACCTCTACCCAACCGAGCGGGACCACGTGGGCTACATCGGGTCCAAGCTGTGAGACACCGCAAGCGACTGGTACGTAAGCCTGCACAACCCCCCAGGGCCCGAATTACGAACTGTAGATAATTTTATGTGGGCCCTGAGGCAGCATTCTGAAGATCCGTTGGGTGAAGAGAAAGCCTGGAACCAGTTACGCAAGCTGGCACAGGGGCGTGGCTCAGTGAGAGACTACACCGACCATTTATGGCGCATAGCAGCCAAAGTACAGGGGTGGTCTGAAGACCTATTCGTTGAAAAGTACTGGGAGGGACTGAACCCCGAGATCTATGAGACGATCTTGAGAAACGGCCGCCCCTTCTCCCTGGCCGCCTGGATGTGGGTCGCAGCCGATGTGGAGGAGCGCTTTACCCTGATCAAGTTGGGGGCATCTGCCTCCCACCAGCCCAAAGCAGCCCAAAAACCGGAGGGGAAGTCGGTGTTCCAGAAGCTACGCAACGCCCATTTCAAACAAGGCCTGTGCATGAAATGCGGGGAGAGTGGCCACTTTGCCTCAGCCTGTCCTCGTGGAGGAGCGAAGCCGCCAAAGACCTCCACACCGGTGGGAGGAGGGACCCCGCGGCCTGCAAAGACACTGTTTAAACCCCGGGCACTACAGCTGGAAGGGGCAACAGGCGAGCAAGGCGAGCTAGAACTGGTCGAGACCCAGCCATCGGGAAACTTCAATGACCTGCAGTAGCCGGCGCAGAACTGCAGGTCCCATCACCCGACGCACCATCACCGGTGAGCATCCCTGGCCCTTTGCTTTACATGGTAGTGACTGTAATGGTGCAGAGCACCGGAACTCATGTGCGGGTCTGTGCCTTATAGACTCAGGGTGTGCCAGAGACTTAATCAGCCCGTTAGTAGTTGAGGGGCTGGGGCCGAAAGTAACCCCGCTGGGGGAGCCTTTGTGGTTCACCCAGATGGACAGCTCCAAAATGAAAGAGGCTTGTGTAGCAGAGACTGAACCATTGATTTTGGGGACTGGGGGGCATTGGGAAAAGAGGACTTTCGTAATCACGTCTAACACCCAGTTCCCCATGGTGTTGGGTAGTCCCTGGCTGAGTTCCCATGATCCCTATATCAAGTGGAGTGATGGGAAAATATCCTGGATTGATCCCAAATGCTCCCAGCACAAATGGGAACCTGATTGGGGAAAAGGGCCTCCCGTCCCCCTAGCCCCTGTGGCTCTGGCGTTGTCCCCTCTACCCATCCCGCAGGAGTATAGAGACTTGGGAGAGGTGTTCAGTGAGACCGAAGCAGACGAACTTCCCCGCCACCGCCTCACTGACTGTGCTATTGAACTACTCCCGGGGGAGAAGTTGCCAAAGGGGAAACTGTATTCCATGAGCCCTTCCGAAAGGGAAGAGTTGAGAAAATTTTTGGACAAAAATCTGGAACAGGGTTTTATCCGTCCTGCGAAGTCCCCGTTTGCAGCCCCGGAAAAAGAAGGACGGGGGCTTGAGACTTTGCACGGACTATCGGGGCTTGAATGCCGTGTCTGCCTCAAATGCTTACCCCCTCCCTTTAATTAAGGACTTACTGGTGGAGGCCGCTAAGGGAAAGGTTTTCACAAAGTTGGATCTAAGAGATGCGTACTTTAGAGTGTGGATTCGGGAGGGGGACGAGTATAAAACAGCTTTTAACACCCCCCTGGGACAATTCGAGTATCTAGTGATGTCATTCGGATTAAGTGGCACTCCTGGCGTTTTTATGAGCCTGATCAACGAAGTATTACATAAGCATTTATTCAAAGGGGTGCTCTGTTAACTTGATGATATCTTGATTTATTCAGCTGATAAGAAATCACACGTGAATTTGGTGAGGGAGGTGTTGGGAACTCTGTTGGAGCACAGACTGTATGCGGAACTGTCTAAGTGCGAGTTTCACCAAACGGAGGTTGATTTTTTGGGCTACCGTATTTCCCAACGAGGACTAGAAATTGACCCCGCCAAGGTAGAGGCGGTAATCCAATGGGAAGCCCCCCAAACTAGACGGCAGCTTCAAAGTCTCTTGGGGTTCTGCAACTTTTATAGAACCTTCCTGAAGGACTTTGCCACGATCACCCTACCCCTTACGGAACTGTTAAAGACTAAGGGGAGGGGTCTCGAGGCGGGAAGACCGGGGGAGAGATTATGTTGGACCCCCCAGTGCCAAAGCGCCTTTGATGAACTGAAACGGTTGTTTACCTCTGAGCCCATTCTTGCCCACCCAGACGAAACTAAAGAATTCATAATCCATGTTGATGCTTCGGATGTGGCGATGGGGGTGGGCGATCTTACAAAAAGACTCTAATGAGGTGCTACACCCCCTAGCCTACATTTCAAAAAAATTCAATGGAATGGAACGGCATTGGTCGGTGTGGGACAAGGAGGCAGCAGCTATTAAATTGGCTCTTTCCACATGGAGTCATTGGCTGGAGGGAGCGCAGAAGCCGTTTGAAATCTGGACTGACCATAAGAACCTAGAGGCTTTGCGTACGCAACGATCCCTCAATGCCAAGCAACTCCAATGGGCCGATTTTTTTTCTAAATTCAATTTTGTGCTCAAACATTTCCCTGGGAAGGCAAATTCCTTAGCAGATGCATTGTCCCGACTACCCCAGCACGAATCCCAGAGGGAGGAAGTGTTTGACTCCATGTTCTCCCCACAGCAGTTGGGAGGGGCAGTGGTTACCCGCAGCCAAAAGAAACCCCTCTCAGAGGTCCCTACTTGGACTGTGAAATGTAGGGATGCTTATACTGAGGAAGAAGTCAAGGAGTGGGCTGATGAATGCGAAAATACCAAGTCACTGGATGGGTGCTGGTATCATGGTTCCAAACTGATTGTGCCATTGTCCTTGCACAAAGAAATTTTAGTTTCTTGCCATGAGTCGAAGCTCTCGGGACACTTTGGTTTCCTTAAGACCCTAAACTTAGTACAGCGGCAATTTTGGTGGCCGCGCATGCGAAAGGATGTGTCAGACTATGTTACCTCTTGCCAAGTATGTCTGATGTGTAAGCGGAGGGGAGGAAAGGTTCCAGGACTACTACACCCTCTCCCTACCCCCTCTAGGCCTTGGGAGGCTGTATCAATGGACTTTATTACAAATCTCCCTCCTTCGAAGGGAAAAACGGTCATTTGGGTAGTTGTGGACATGTTCTCTAAGCAGGCGCACTTCGTCCCATTTAAGCAACTGCCTACCGCGAAGGGTCTAGCCAAGATGTTTTTCAACCACGTGATCAAACTGCATACTTTCCCCCAGCGTATAGTCTCCGATAGGGGGAGCCAGTTCGTTGCCAACTTCTGGCGGGAGCTTTTACAAGTCATGGACATTGAACCCGCATTAAACTCGGGTTATCATCCAGAAACCAATGGACAGTCCAAACGCGTTAATCAGATTTTAGAGCAATTTTTAAGGTGTTACACTAACTATCACCAGGACAATTGGGTAGACTTGCTCCCCTTCGCTGAGTATAGCTACAACAATGCTGTGCATTCCTCCACAGGTGTCTCTCCCTTCATGGCTGTGGGAGGGTTTGAGGGAAAGCCACTGCCTTCATTGACAGACTGTGGCACTGTCACCAGCTCAGATTTTACCCAGTGGTGATCGAGGCTTCAGGAATCCTGGCCCCTGATTGCCAAAACATTGGATAAAGCTAAAGCGGATTACCAAAAATATGCTGACAGGGGAAGTGCTGAAGGTTGGGACTTAAAACCCGGGGACTCTGTCTACCTCTCCACCAAAAACATTCATGGACTGCAACCCAGTAGGAAATTGGGTTGGAAGTACGTTGGGCCCTATAAAGTACTACGGAAAATCTCTGAGGCGTCTTTTGAACTTGAATTGCCCAAATCATTGAGTTCTGTGCATCCTGTCTTTCATTACAGCCTCCTGAAGAAGAATCCTGGGCAGAATGTGTGGCACCCGGATCCTCTGACTCCTCCTCCTCTGATGAAGGAGGGAGAACCACATTTTGAAATCTCTGAAATTTTAGACACTAAATTGCGTCGGGTCGGGTTCACTATCTTGTAAAGTGGGTGGATTTTGGTCCTGAACTTAATGAATGGGTTCTTGCTGATAATGTGCATGCTCCTAAATTAGTTCGCTCTTTCCATAAACGGTTTCCCGATAAGCCTGGGGGGAGCCAATCTTGAAGGGAGCAGGATGTCAGAATCTGACAATTGCTTGCTTGTTCTAAGACTGCCTTAATGTTACTTTCGGTTTCTTTGTGCCTTGCTATCACCCAAATGTTTTATTGCTTGCCTTGAAGTAGAAATCACTGCCCTGTTTAGTGTTACTTTTCCCCGGGAGGATGGCCTCTCGCATTCCTAGGCGTCACATAAACAACTGTGCCTGTCTTGTCCGGTTCCCTCCCCCCTCTCCTTTGCGACTCTATGTGTGTTATCAGAGTGGGTACAACCTTGGAAGTTATTTTATTGTCTCTGGCCAAATGTTATGCCTAGTGTTCGCACATCTGGGTCACTCAGGCCAAGAAGGGAATTTTTATAACTTTCCCACCTTTGGTGGGAACAAACGGTCGCCATTTTCTTCCCGCTTTTTTGTATATGTTCTGATTGGATGTTTATGCATAAGCACCTTTGCATGAAGGTATATTAACCCAGGTCATCTTTATTCTGTATCTCTAACAAACATCGAGTTCCTGTTCCAGTATTAGAAATAAAGAACTCTGTTTAACTACAAAGGTCTGATCTTTTGCTGATAGTACAGAAGCCTCACAGTTGGATCCTGAGTGACCACCAATTATGAGCCTAGGTCTCCCACTGGGGGACCTATGAACTACAACCACGGACTTAAGGTTCTATCAGGACCTGGGGGCGACGTTGGGGCATTGTCTCCAGCCGGCATAAAAGAGGGCTCTGAGCCTGGGGTTCCTCATGTTCCATCTGACGCTCAATAAAGAGCTTTACTATGAAATCACTACCACTCGCCTCCCAACTCCAATACTTTCCAGACTTTTGTTCTCTTCTTAACATACATCAAGTTAACAAGGCCATCTTGCTCATCCAAGCATGGAATGGAAGATGAGGCCTTTTTATCATGCGGAACAACTTGGATTAATGAGCTGTGTCAGGAGATCACTTGCCCTTCTGTTACTCTTGAACTATCTACTTAGTGTTTTGAACAAAAATCTTAAAACTCTTTACTAATATATTTTGCCCAACTGACCTTCCTTTGCTGAACAATATGGTACCTTCTTCCTCAGGGAGCGCTATTGCATTGTTGTTTTTTCATCTCAGATACTTGGATGGATGGATTTTCATCATAGACCTGCTTCCACAGAGTCAGGCAGAGACAGATGAGGTCGTGCTGGCTGGAGATATCATTGATGAGATAAATGGATTTTCATTGAGGAATGCATACAGTGGACAGGTATGGAAGGAAGTCCCTAAATCTGGTGTGTCACTACTCTGAGATCCTGAGAAGGAGCAGGAGAGATGGTTGTGCCAGTGTTGCTGTTGGAAGTGTGCAGAACAAAAGCTGTGGTGTTTCACCTGAAGCACATGATGAAGAACCAGGGCTATTTTGGGGCAGAGTTCCGGCTAGCTTCCAAGTTGGCCACACCTACAGCCTCCCCCCATCGGGTTCCCCAGGCGCCTCGCAAGCCGTGGGGCACCTGGGGAAGCCAAGCCGTTCCAGGGAGGGAAGGCAATTTAAACTGCCTCCCCTCCTCGGGTTCCCCAGGCGCCCTGCAGCTGTGGGGTGCCTGGGGAAGCCGATCCAGAAACTGCCTTTTCCCCCGGGTTCCCCTTGCACCCCACAAGCCGCAGGGCACTTGGGGAAGCCGATCCTGGGAGAGAGCTGCATGGTCAGGGGTGTGGCCTAATATGCTAATGAGTGTCTGCTGTTGGGTGTTGCCTATTATGCTAATGAGTTCCTGCTGGGCTTTTTCTACAAAAAAAGCCCTGTGAAGACCCAAACATATGGCAAAGACAGAAAGATCAGGGAGAAAGATGTGTTCTTAAATAGTTTTTTTAAAAAAATCATCTGTCTAGTGTTGAGTAAATTACACTTTTTATTTTAGAATATCAAACAATTAAGTTGATAATATCAGTGATTTAATTGCTTTAACTTTTTTTCTGTTTATCCACATTTACCTGAAAGGAAGATGATCCTGAATGGATCTCCTTTAAGAAAAGATTGGGTGCAAATATTTTTATTACTGTGCATCACTGTAAAGTAGATATGAATTTAAGATGGTCTCCTCTTTTTCTTGACGGCACATATAGAACAAACGTAGGCTTCCTTTCAGGTAAATAGGGTAAATGTTTTATTTTTGTATGAGCTTGTGTTGTGAAGTCACATCACATCACAGACCTTTATTGGCATAACAGCACAAAACCAGATAAAATACACTGGAATCTGTATTTCAGAGAATATGTTCCTTGATAGAGGGTTGTATCCAGTGTTCCCTCTAAGTTCGTGTGAGCTAGCTCACACTTTTTTAGCCTCCAGCTCACACATTTTTGTCTCAGCTCAGGAAGGATGGCTCCAGAGCAAACTCATTTATGCAGTAGCCAAATTGCTTGCTCACAACTTTAATGCAAGTAGCTCACAAGTAGAATTTTTGCTCACAAGACTTCACAGCTTAGAGCAGGGGTGTCAAACATAATGCCCAGGGGCTGGAACTGGCCCATCCAGGGCTGTTATGTGGCCCACAAGCTACTAGTGCAAGGGAGGGAACAGGAGGCTGCTCGGGTGGAGGGGGTTATGGCTTCAGCGTGGCAGAACAACCTCGTCTACAGCAGTCAAGCAGCATGGGAGTGTCTGCTCAGCATTGCACTGCTGCCTCTCCAGTCCCCCCATATGGGTTTCCCTTTGTACCTTCCTCCCAGCCCATGGGGCCTTGCAGTGAGGATACACCAACTCAGAACTTACCAGCTGCTGTCCTTTATTCAGTTTATATCTCTGGTACCTGGCATTACATTTTATGGCACACATGGCCTGGCCCAACAAAGTGACATTTATGTCAGATCTGGCCCTCATAGCAAATGAGTTTGACACCTCTGGCTTAGAGGGACCATTGGTTGTATCCATCCTCCTGCACACTTTGCAGAGCAGAACTTTGCTGCTGCAGCCCACTGAGCCCCCCCCTCCGCCCCCCATTTTGTTTTGGGGGCCAGCAGGTTCTCAGGAACAGCATAAGGGGGCAAAGTGGTGGTTTGTAGTTGGATGGAAAAATCAGTAGAAATCACTGTCCCCTCTTCCAAAAGTGGGGATACTGTTCTGTCAGAGGAACGGTGTGGCTGGAATACTCCCCAGTGTCTGTGAACTGTATAAAGCAACAAGAACAACTTCCTGTGTAACTTAATGCTGTTTGCCTTTTCTTTTCTGATGTGTATTCTCTGCCCCTCTTAAATAACATAATAAACTTGACTCACAGCTCACAGCAGAACATGACCTTAATTTATTGCTCTGAATGCTTTGCTTTTATCATTAAAAAACAACACGGAGCAGAAGTTAGATAAGGGAGGCAGCGGGTGTGGCTGGCTGAGAGTGCTGTGGGAGCATGTGAGGAGCTTTGTGTCTGATAGACTCTCATTAAATAATAACCATTTCTTGCTAGTGTTCAGATGGATTATGCTGGTTAAGGAGACTCCATTTAAAAAAAATCATAAGTAACTGTGGGGAACTGCACCTTGAGATACCCAGGGATCATTTTGAGCAGGAGCGTGCAGGAGCGCTGTTCCGGGAGTAACAAGCCCAGGAGTGGGCACATATGGGGATGCGCTGTGGAAAAAAGCAAAAGCATACTAACTTGATCTGTGTTTTCATGCTTGTTGTAGGGTAGCTTCCCTGCAAGAGCAAAGAAACCTCAAGTGTCTTTAGTCCAAGTGTGAAGCTGGCAAGCCAGTTCTGCATTGGGAAATACCTGGAGATTTTTGGGGTGGAGCCTGAGCGGTAGGCGTTGCCTTCTGACACACTTCTGGTGATGTCAAGGGGTGTGGCATATGCAAATAAGTTATGCTAATGAGCTCCTGCACCTCTTTTTCGACTAAATGACCCCTGCCGATACCTAACAATTAGGAGTATCTCCAGAGAGTAAAAAATGAACAAACCTCAATTCTATAGAGCTTCTTGATAGCACAGACCAGCATTGTATCTGGACTGGGATTACTGCGGGTCTGATGAGCAATGCAAGATCTTACTTCCTAGTGGACAAAATCTCTCTCTTTCTCTTTCCCGTCAGGCTGGAACTGTGCTACAGAAGCTGAAGGGCAAGCCACTGAGCTTCTGCCTGATTTGGTGGAAATGGCATGATGGAGGGACGCAGGGCTCCGTTGGAGCCGGGGCGCGCCGGAGCACCGCTCCGGGAGAGAGGAGGCAGGGGGCGGGCACTTAAGAAAGCCCCGCCCCCCGCTCGCTCTTCCCAGGCCCCAGGAAGCCCTTTCCCTCCCCCCCATTACTGCTCCCGGGGCCGGCGGCGCTCCGCCGGCCCCGGGGCCGAGAAGCCCCTTTCCTCCCCCCTCCCCCAGCTTCCGGGGCTGTGGCAGAGCGCCGCCAGCCCTGGGAAGCCCTTTCCCTCCCCCCCCGGTTACTGCTCCCGGGGCCGGCAGCGCTCCGCCAGCCCCCGGGCCAAGAAGCCTCTTTCCTCCCCCCTCCCACTACTCCCGGGGCTGCGGCAGAGCGCCGCGGACCCTGGGAAGAAGAAGCCCCCTCCCTCCCCCCCAGCGAAAAAGCCGGGCCCCAGTGGCGTGAAGCCACTGGGGCCCAAGCAAGGGGGGGGAGGAAACGCCGGCCCCATTGGGGTGAGAAGCGTCTCTCCCTCCCTCCCTCCCTTCCCTCCTTCTCTCTCTCCCCCCCACCTACCTACCTACCTTCCTGTTCCTTCCTTTCCCCCTTCCTTCCTTCCTTCTTTTCTTCCTGTTCCTTCCCCTCTCCCTTCCTTCCTTCCTTCCTTTCTTCTCTCTCTCTCCCCCACCTACCTACCTACCTGTTCCTTCCTTTCCCCGTCCTTCCCCTCTCCCTTCCTTCCTTCCTCCCTCTCTCCCCCCTTCCTTCCTTCCTTCTCTCTCTCCCCCACCTACCTACCTACCTTCCTGTTCCTTCCTTTCCCTCTCCCTTCTTTCCTTCCTTCCTTCTCTCTCTCCCCACCTACCTACCTACCTTCCTGTTCCTTCCTTTCCCCCTTCCTTCCCCTCTCCGTTCCTTCCTTTCTTCTCTCTCTCTCCCCCACCTACCTACCTACCTTCCTATTCCTTCCTTTCCCCGTCCTTCCCCTCTCCCTTCCTTCCTTCCTTCTCTCTCTCTCCCCCCCACCTACCTACCTACCTTCCTGTTCCTTCCTTTCCCCATCCCTCCCCTCTCCCTTCCTTCCTTCCTTCTCTCTCTCCCCCCCACCTACCTACCTACCTTCCTGTTCCTTTCCTTCCTTCCTTCCCCCCTTCCTCCTTCCTTCCTCCCTCCTTCCTTCCTTTCTTTTTCTTTCTTCTCTCTCTCTCCCCCACCTTCCTACCTTCCTGTTCCTTTCCTTCCTTCCCCCTCCCTCCCTTCTTGCCTTCTGACACACCTGACATCAGGGATGTGTGGCCTTATGACACTTCCGGTGACGTCAGGGGGTGTGGCATATGCAAATAAGTTATGCTAATGAGCTCCTGCACCTCTTTTTTTATGAAAGGACCCCTGGAGGGACGTACATGCCACTGCTGCCTTACCTGAAAATTCTCAGGGAGAAATCCCCAACTTCCAACTCCAGCATGAGCACACACACAAAGAGCAGACTGAGGGCCAGTGCCTGCAGGAGGGCAGGTAGGGGGTTCGGAGTGGGAGCAGAATGACTGCGAGTTTCAGTGTTTTGGCATCAGTGGGATGGCTGGAGTTGTAGCTGGAGCTGTGTCTTGTAATTGCTCTGGGAACTTGCAGGTTCTTGGGCTGTTTTCAAGACTTTTTCCTGCAACTGGCCTGTTGAATACAGGGCTCATGAGACAAAGCTTCCAACAAAAGACCACATCACCGCAATGTGCCATCTTTTAATCTCCTTGGGGAGATTTAAAATAAAGTCCTACATTGAACTAGGAAGAGAACTGGGAATGCATACATTGTTCTCTTCTCTCTCTCTCTTTCTCTCCCAAACAGATGAAGAGGGTTGGAGGAGAAAGACATGTAAGTGCATGAAGATTGTGAGGTCAGGGAAGGTATAGCCAAGGTCAGGGGTCCGTTGGAGCGGGAGTGCACAGGAGTGCAGCTCCAGGAGTGAGGAGCCCAGGGGACGGGCACATGACCAAGCCCCGCCCCCTCCTCAGCTTCCCCGAGCAGTGCAGAGGCGCAGCGCCCCGGGGAAAGCCCTGCTAGGGTCTTTATTGTTTTTAATGTTTTGTTTTAATATTGATAATTTTATCATTGTTCCTTTTATGACTGTGTGCTGCTTTTCCAGAGACTTGCTCAAGGTGGCATATCAATTTTCTAAGTATACCATTTTTTATCTGGGCACATGGCACGTAAGTACTGGAGAAATTTCACCAACCCTTCAGCAGCTTCCACCCCATCAGTTTGGTGTAGTGGTCAGGAGTAGGACTCTAATCTGGGAGAACTGGGTTTGATTCCCCACTCCTCCACATGCAGCTGCTGGTGTGACCTTGGGCCAGTCACAAGTTCTCTCAGAGCTGTTCTCTCATGAGCAGTTCTCAAAAGACCTCTCTCAGCCCCACCTACCTCACAGGGTGTCTTGTTGTGGGGAGGGGAAGGGATGGGTGGTGCACATGTCCTGGGTATCTCAAGTCTACTTGAAACCTGGTGGTTTCAAGGGAGCAGGAAGAGAATGAGGGTGTGTTCCTTACGCTTATTTTTATTGCACAAAGTATTGGATGGGGAAGGGAATGGAGGAAGAGCAGGTCAGTTTCACTCACCTGTGGGGTGGAGCCTGAGGGGTGGGCGTTGCCTTCTGACACACTTCCAGTATGTTAGGGGGTGTGGCATATGCAAATGAGTTATGCTAATGAGCTCCTGCACCTCTTTTTCTACGAAATGACCCCTGGCCAAGGTCAAGCCAGTTTAGGGGCTCTACCTCAGTTATTGTGGGTATATTCAAAGAGCCTGTCCTTCTGGGGATAATTCTGGAAATACAAGGCCAATTAGTATTTTATTTTTTTTATTGACTATGGTTTGAATGCATGCATCTTTATGTGTGGCTGTTTTTCACCACAATGGATTGGATCTAATAACTTCAACTTGTGAAGAGTCTTCCTCTGATAGGAGTCTTTGTCTAATGGAGGAAATCCTCATCCTTCAAAGGAAGGAAAACTTGTTGTTTGGCAGAAGAGTTTTTGAATCCTACCCATTATATGTAGAAGTGTGAACCCCATCTTGTTCTGATCACCTGTTGCATCTATATTACCGGGGGGGGGGGGGGGGAGCAGTCCTTTAAATGTGCAGGCATTATTCAGAAATAATGTGCTGTGCACATGTACACTTTACTAGGAGTATCTATGCCAGTGATGCACCCATTGCCCAATAGATTGGTTTCTAATATTTTAACTGTTCAGAACCATCCAGAAAAGGTCTTGTGTGGAAGCAGATTGCTCTCATGGGCAGCTAAGGTGCCAATACTACACCTTGATGTGTTCACAAACTTCCTGGCCTAATTATCTTGACACTTTTGTTCTCAGGTTGCTGTACAATCTACAATACTTAGGCCACGTCAATGTAGGAAAGGTAAGGCAATGAGTCTAGATAGAGAAGGGAAGTTTCTTTATCTTCTGATCGTCATTTATTGGTCGTTACATCTTTCTGATTCTGCTTTTAGCACAGAGGCAAAGCAGTGTTAGACCAAGGCATCCAGATGGTTTTAGAAAAACATTTACCATCACAGGTAAGTCTTAGGCAATGACTCTTCAGTGTTTGGGGACTAAAATACGGGCACAGCTAAAGTGATTAGATGTATCCCTGTTTATTTCCACAATCGTAAACGTTTGGTTTAATCTTCATTGGTGGTGGAAAGTGCTGTCAGACCTCAGCCACCTTATAGCAACCCTGCAGTCTTTAAGGCCAGGGACTAATGGAGGTGGTTTGTCATTGCCTGCCTCTGTGTAGCAACCTTGAACTTCCTCCATGGTCTCCCATCCAAATATTATAATCAGGGCTGACCCTGCTTAGCTTCTGAGATCTGAGGAGATCGGGTTAGCCTGGGCCATCCGGATCAGGGCTTAATTTTGATTACCGATTTCCTTAGTTTGAGACGGCAGAGTAGAGTTTGACCATTGTTAGCCAATTACTTGTTACTAGATGGTAGTGCAGATAGGAATCTGTGTTATAGGCCTGGATGAGATAGGAAACCACCCTGAATATTGGTAATTGATCAGTCTTATTTATTTATTTAGACTTATATGCCGCTCCATTCCCTCCCAAGTAGGGCTCAGGGCGGTTTACAACAATCAAAATACAATAAATTTGACATGTGAATATAGACAGTAAATATATACGTGCAACTAAGATGAAGCTGAAAGAATATCAGATGAGCGGCACCTTGCTGATCAGAAGCCCTCCGGTCAGTCCTTCTATGAGAGAAGTCTCTTGGCTTCCTTCAGTTGGTACCACAAAAGGGTAGACTGTTCTCCGTCCACATACTTGAAGGATCTCGTTGAAACTGGAGAGGAAAGGACAAGTATGGCACAGGACAAGTATCTTGAGTAACTTCTCTTCCTTCTTCTCTGAGGTAACTAAGAAGCAGTATTCTTTATGCTGGGGGAAGAGAGCAAGACAGGAGGAGCTAGAAGGTGTAGCTTTGGCGAAGATTGGTAACTAAAACAAGTTATGAACCTGAAGAACTAGAAAAGAATGCACCCTGGGCTGAACTTGTGCAATACAATGGGGAATGTTCTGGTGTTTAAGAGAAAGCGCACTTAATCCTTCTGCAAGGTGGCAGAGTTTAGGAATTATGGCTTCGCAAAGGTCATGTTTGTCAGTCAGTTAATCCATTGTCTGCGGTAGTGAATCATAACGGAAACGGGCTTTACTGAGATAGTAGCATTTTTTTTTCTTCCCCCGGGATCTTGTGTTTCAGGATCCTTCTCCTGGATACACAAACTAAGTACATCCGTCATGTCCATAGCAACACAGGCAGAAACTGGGGATAATGGTTCCTTGAGCCATTAGTGTAGTCGGTTATACTTTCTGTTAAGAAACAAGAGTCTGCGGCACTTTTCTGTGAAAGCTGATCAGGCTTATGGAATGGAAGCACATTCTTGGTAGAAATGTTGTGAGAACCTTGTATCGGTTCACATTTGAGAAGGAAGAGATGACAATATTCCAGCTTCAACCACCCCTGAGGCCTTTCTTGTGATATGTAATATTTACAACTAGAAGAAGCTTGATTTAATACAAACAAACAGAAAAAAAAGCGTCACTACCCCTAAAATCACACTTTGGGAAGGTATGTTTGTTCCTCCTGCCAGGACCGACTGTAATCCATGCACTGGCTAGTTCACTGCTGGAAACTCAGTTCCCAGGTGAGTGGGATCCAATTTGGATTGGGAATAATGTGCGAGGAGGAGAGCTCAGCCTTCTTCCCTGCGCTATCTCCATGACCTTAAAAGGCCCAGGGGTATGGCATTTGCCCTGCTAGGGCTCCCCATGTATTGATGAAATACATCAGAGTTTCCTTGATGGGGCAACTAGTGCTTCCCCTGGGGCTATTTTGGGTCAGGAAGATGGCATCGTGGGGAGGAGAGCGCAAGCAGCCTCTTCCTGTGACTTGATCTGAATTAGCCCATCCCTGCTCCCCACAAGGAATTGAGTTCCCCACATGGACCTCTAATGTCTAATTGCACAAGGTATCCATGAGAAAACATAACTTGTGTTTATGTCCTCAGTGTTAGGGGCCACTCCCCCGCCTGCCCGTCCTATTAGCTCTTTCCCGCCCCTCATTTGTTGGTTTATCATCATGTGTTGGTGTTAAAGGATTGGCATCAGGGTCTCAAATCCAATCATTAATTACGCCAGCAGGTACAAATGAAATAACTAGATGGTGAAGGGCAAAAAAGGTACCCTCCAGGACACAGCTTTTAGGAGCTGAACGTACAACATGCACCCAGTCTTCAATACACGTACAGCCTGGGTATCTGATGCATCAGCCTTCTTTCATGGAGTGGTCCCACACCCCATTTTTACATCACTGCTGATGGATCTTTTTTTTTGGCATTCAACTGCAAGTGGAATTGAAATGGGAGTTCCATACATTACTTGCTATAGTGCTGTATGTCCTCCAGAAAGTCCGTGCTCACAGGGAATGGCCCTATGACATGTCTTGTCAGAAGCTAGTCCACTTTAGCAAAGCTTCTGCTTTTCCTTTCCATTTGTTCTTTTGTTTTCAGCCAAAATTACTTCCGAATTTCTTAAGGGTGGCAAGTTCTCATGTAACACTTATGTAAATGATGTGATTAACTCTTGTTCCTTGGGTTGGTGGTGAAGTACCACTTTTTACTTTGTAGCCAGCAAAAATCACTACTCATTTTTTAAAAAGCTATATTTTTCATTAATGTAATAGTGTGATTACAAAATAATGATTTTTTAAAAAATGGCTCTAACTAAAAGGTGCAAAACTGCACTTGACTTCCTGAGAAAAAGAGCAGACAATTCGCAATTGATTTGTTTGCCGTGAGAGAACCATCTGGTTGTAGGAAAGAACAGGAAGGTGTCTTCCACTCAGAGACAAGCTTGTGCTGTTTCCTTGTTGCTGCTGTGGCTGCGAATACAGCACAGCAGCGGTGGGGCTTCCACAACGGCAGGTTTCCGTTACCATGGCTTTTTCATTTCTTTTAAATGGCAATTGATCACTATATTACTACAACATTACAACAATCCACGTATCAGGTTCTCTCTGAATTCTCAGGTTTCCATTAAAAAAAAAAAAAAAGCATGTAGCCCCTTCCATTGCAAAGACATCTTTCTCTTTATATCTTTGGATGAAAGGGGCTAGAGACTTTGCTGGGAATTCAGAGTACTTAATACACAGATTGTTATAATAATATGAGTGTTCATCTGCTGATTAAAAAACAGAAGCTCCACAGTGGAGGGTGGGAATGGATGCCATGGGGATAGGAGCAGGGGGAAATGGCTGCTGTGTGGGAGGTAGTGGGGGAAACCCAAACTTTCCCATCCACATGGAAGCCATCCAGGCTTTGCTGCAGTCTTTTCAAATTAAATTAATTGGGGAAACCCCTGGGAGGTACATGAATGCCTCACAATGCTGTGGGGAAGCAGGAACCCTCCCCCCTCCCCCAAGCTCCAACTGCATCAAACCCAGGGTGAATAACCTGTGTGGACACAGCAGAAGGAAGATGAAACTTTAAAGGGACAGTGGCCCTGGAAAATCTCAGTAATGTTTTGATTGTTCACACAAAGCAGTCCAGTACTAAACACAGTTTTAGTTTTTCAAAAATCTCAAAAAATCAGGTGTGTAAAAAAATGCTAAGGAAAAATGCAGAAAATAATGGGATGCAGTTGGTGGACTACTGGATCATCTGAATTGTTCAAAGAAGCAGACTGAATGAAAAGCGGTAATTCCAGCCTAAACCACTAGTATGGAACCAAGAATCTGCCAGAACTTGCTACAGAAATGCTGATGAATAAATGAAGACTGAATTAATTAAGCAGACATGGGGCAGATGGTCTGTTAGGACTAGGAAGAACAATGCAGGTTGATGAAGCTATCAAAAAGGGTGGGGTGGGTATTTCGTCAAAGAATCATCCCAGCTGTTTAGTTTCTCTTAAACAGCTTGAAACTGATGTTTGCATTGTGTTACTTTAGTGTGTCTTAAGTAGGGTCAGAGTGTGGATTCTGACTCTGCTACCACACCAGTGAAAACTTTTGGAGGATAGATGGTGACCGCTCTCCTAAATGCCTGCCTTGACCAGCAAATAAGCGACTGAGATGGTTTAGAACTACTGTAGCACTGACACTTTGGCAACATCAGGCCGTGTTCCTAACATACCAGGACACAGCATTAGTGCAGTGGAGTAAACTACATCTTCCTGCCCTTGTATCTGTAAAATCCATTCTCTTCAGAGGTAACATCACATAAAACTATTACCAGGCACAGAATTGGCTGGAGGGGAGCACCTGCATAGCATCCTGTAAAGGCTTCTCTGTCATCAGCAAGCTCACTGCATCTACATAGCTCAAAATACCTGCTATATATCCTGTGATGGGATTACAGTTGACAACCAGGAGACAGTTGTTTCACTTGTTTAAAATGGTAGTGTAGCTACATGGGGAGAAGCTGCTTCCAAGTACTGGAGCTAAATAAGGCTGTCAGGTGCAATGCTCCCTCTAAGCTGTGGAATCTTGCGAGCAAAAATTCTACTCTGTGAATTCCTGGCATTAGAGTTGTGAGCAAGCGATTTGGCTACTGCATAAATTAGTTTGCTTTGAAGCCATCCTTCCGGAGCCAAGACCAAAATGTGTGGCCGGAGCCTTAAAAACTGTGAGCTAGCTCACACTAACTCAGCTTAGAGGGAACACTGGTCAGGGGTACAGCCCTTGTAAAACAGTGGTAGAGGCAGTCACATATCCCTTGCTCACCATCTACCCTCCAAAAAGTATGCTAGATTTCCATTGCAAAATGCTCAGTGTCACCCCCAGAAACTCTCACTTCAAGCTAGAAGGCAGACCGGAGGAGCAGCTACAAAGATCATTCTCTTTTGGAAAGAAACAGAATGGCCTTCTGTTTCTGTTGCAATGTAGGTATCTGTTACCCAGATGAGCAGCCAACACAGCACAGTGCTTCAGCTCTCGGTTCCTTTTCAGCAATCGCTTCACGGTGGCCTGGCCATCAGAGCTGTGTCTGTCCGTCCTCATTGTAGAGAAACACAATGGCTAGGGACATTACTTTAGTTGGGATCAAAACCCACACTATCCATATCCTACTCTTTAACGTGGTTATCACAACTCATCTGAAGGGGAAATTAACATTTGGTAATCAACTGTGGTATCCTTGGGCAGCTTATTATAGCAGCTCACTGGCAGGGCTCACATGCAGCTGCAGTGAGTCCCAGCCTCATTTCCTGGAGGTCTATTTTTCCTTATTCCAGGTGGCTGCTGAATTGCAATGCTGCAATATACCAAACTGGGACTCAGTTTAAATGCAGCTGGCAGGAGTAAGCATAGGATCATGAATCACTTTCTGGAGCTAAACCTTCACCATTTGAATACATACCATCGTTTGAGTTTGAGAGGATTAATGCCATTAAAAACAGTGTATGTCAGCATGAACATCAGTAAAAACATCAGGGTCAGTTTACACAATTTCGGAGGTGAAACAACTGTCAAAATAATGTAGTTTACAAGCTTGAGTCTCTGACTGCATCATTGTGATTTCTATCCTTAGTCCCATGAAGTCTGAAGGAGGCAAAATTGAAAATGGGGAAAAAGCATCAATAAAGCATCATTGTGAATGTTCTATCATAAGTTCTATCTCATTTCCCAGTTAATCCACAAATGCGCTGAGTAATTTTTTATTTTTCCAGGTTTTATTTGATGTGAAGGAAACAGAAGTCCTTGTACAACAGAAAATTTCTCCAAAGGTGAGAATGTCTTGGCTTGGATCCAGACAAATGGTTCCGCTGGTGGAAGTTCTGCCAGCAGACTACTTTCTGGCTTCCCCCATCCCACTGCAGCCTAAAATGTCCTCAGGAACAGCACAGGGGGATTTTGGGCTGCAGTGAGGCAAGAAATCTTTCCACCCACAAAAATGTTCAGCTAGTTCCATGCCTTCTTGCTTGGAAGTATCATAATTCAGTTTCTGTGAATTTCTCCAAATATTAGTTACCGCATGTATTTAATGTATACTAGGCAACATACCTCTAACATTTATCCTGTGCCTTTCTCTCCAGTGGGCACCCATCATTCTCATTTACCTCTCCAGTTTACATTCACAACAACCCTGTGAGGTACATTAGGATGAGTATGTGCAACTAACCAAAGGTTGCTCAGAAAGCTTCCATGTCAGAATGGGGATTTGAATCTGTCTCCCATATCCTTGTCTAATTACTATACCCCACTGGCTCTCAATATGTACACCTATGAGGAAATACCAGTTTTTGTGTGGCAGGGGTTGTACTGTATGGTAAATTCCTTCAGTAATGGTATCCTAGTACACACATGCACATGTTTAGCAGTAGCTTATTAAATCACTTTGTCATCAGCAGGTTCTGTTCCATTACCCTTGTACAGACATCTCCTGTGTGGGACAGCAACAATCTCTTTGCCTTCTGTATTATGCAAGTTCAAAAGCTGCAGACATTACAACAGGCCCTTATGCATACACCCACTTTGCAGTACAGCAATAATTCATTAAAGATGCATAAAAGCAGTGTATAGGACGTTAGGCATTTTAACAGAATTTAGTTGTTCTCCCATCAGTCTACAAACCTGTTCCTTCTATCCCTGAAGTTCCTGGTAATCAATTTCTGCAAGATAACTCAAGGTCAGAAGTTATGCATCTGCACAATTCATAGTGGTTAAACTAGGAAAAAGATGTATAGCTCGTAACACCTTGATTCCCAGGTGACTTTGATTATATAAAATGGCCAGTCACCATGTATTTTCCCTTTGATGTCCAATGAAATCCTTATAGCTTGGCAGAGTAACTAATATGCAGTCTGTTGAGGGTGACACTAACCAGTGGTGTTAATCCATTAACATTCCTTTTCAGCGGGCTAAGATTTAATATTGCTCAGATATAGGCTAAGGACAGGACATAAGACACCAAAAACTACAGCTCAACAGCTGCATTAAGTGTTGGCTATGAAAGGGTCTGTATCTCATTTTACAGATTTTCACCAGAGTCTCCAGATCATGGTAGCTTTGGCTGTCTTGTGTTTCAGTCAAATTCTGAAGAGGAAAGCAAGGAAATCATTAGAATTGGTAAGGATACTTATACTTTGGGCATTTTGTGGTCAAATAAGCTCAGTTATACTGACTTCTTTCTCAGGTGAACGCATTCATCTTGCGTCCCTTTAAATTTGAAGCAGGGGCGTGATAACAAAAAAGGACAGGAAACAGTATCAAAGCAGTGTAACATCCCAATGTAATCTTATTGTACTGATTATACTAGAAAGGTTTCCAAAACTGGGTTTATAGCACTTAAGGAGTGGAAGGGGTTGATGTCAATGAACTAACATTCCATGCCTCTGTCTCACAGGAGGCTGACACTGCCATTCTTTAAGCATATTCCCTATGTAGCCAGCACATAGCTGCTCCAAGGGTATAGCAGACAGGAGTGCCAAGTTAAAACGTTAGCCGAAATCATACTTACACAGTAATGAGCTTTTGTTTCTTTAGCTGTTGGATTTAAATATACTGAATGGTTTGTGTGATGGCGATGCAACGGCTTTGCTTCTGGCAGTGACCTACTTTTTTTGGAGTCCTACTGGTTTGAATAAAACGCTGGCAACATGCTCTTGGGATCAAGGCACTCCTGAAGATGATTAGAACTTTGCACTGAAAATATTACTTTGAATATGTCATTTTTATTGAAGATTTTTAGTTTTTACTGGTTTTCATTTACACTTTTCAGAATTTAGAATAGAATTAAGATGAACCAATGTAGTTGCACGCTACTTCTAACTGTGTACAAATTTTCTGAAAATAATAGCTCAATATGTAATACATCTCTTAAATCAGAAGCAATTTGCTGTTGAAGCAATAAAATACATTGAATGAACAGGCTCACTTGGAATGTATAGATGACTGACTGTATACATGATTTGAAGTCATGTCTCCTAAAAGGAGGGGGGGGGGTCTTTTAAGAAAGCTACCGCTTGGCCTTTTGACTGCCATTTAAAACTGTTGTGATCCACTTAGATAGGGCTTAGAACAGGTTTAAGAATAAAATGATTGCTCAGTAAATTTTCTAGGCTACTCAGCAATCTTTAACATTTATTTATCCAGTGTAAACCACAGTGACTGGAAATTAATGCTCTATGGTTAAGTTACACACCAAGTAAAGGGACAGGTCTAACCTGGTTTGATTAGAGACAAAAAGCCAAGAACGTAACAAGGCTGTTTCCCCCACATCAATGACAAGACTCCTTAAGTGACTGTAAAACATTTAATTTAAAAATGTTGACACTACAATATATAAAATAGCTATTATAAATGCACATAGTGTATTCTATAGCTGCCAGGTTCACGTTTTTAGGAAACTGTAAGTTACACTGTGGTTAAGACTTGTCGTTTCACCTTCCTCAAAGTCCACACTCTATCACAGTGATGTATGGTCAGACTTAACAGCCCCAATTGTTAAAACACTTGGATCAAGTTATAACCAGTTTTATTGCAAAAAGAACCCTGTACACATTTATATCAATTCTAGTACCTTACAATTTTAGCTACCCCACAAGTCATTAACATACAGAAACATGCATGAGAAGCAAGAAAGATCACCCATCCCTTCTGCATATTAGCAACTTGTCACTACTGAGCAGCAAGGCTCACATCACTGAGTTTTATGTGAACAGTTACTTTTAGCATTCATCCTGAGTGAAAGATGGAATGACTTAAGTACAAATGTAACATATTATAAACAATTTCATACAAAAAAATCACGAATCAAAACCAAAGTATTTTACAGAATTTACTACAAAACACCATAAAAACTGCCTCCTCAAGCTCTCTCCCCCCGTATCCTACGAGCCAATTGGATGTCTTTGGGCATGATGGTAACTCTCTTGGCATGGATGGCACACAGGTTTGTGTCTTCAAAGAGACCCACCAGGTATGCTTCACTAGCCTCCTATTTCAAGACAAAACACACATTGTTAAAAGCCATGAACCAAATCCCCTCCAGGATTTCGTGCATACAACAGGAGCTGTTGACCCCAACTATACCTGCAGTGCACCAATCGCTGCACTCTGGAACCTCAAGTCTGTCTTGAAGTCTTGCGCAATCTCCCTTACAAGCCTCTGGAACGGGAGCTTGCGGATCAGAAGTTCCGTGGATTTTTGGTAACGACGAATCTCACGCAGTGCCACGGTGCCAGGCCTAAAGAAATGCCACACGGTAGGTAAGGCCTACGAGTCCACAGCACGACTTCTGGCCCGTCTTTATCCCCCTGCTGATCTCTCTACTGCAACAGCCTCGGCTCTTAAAGGCCTCCCCCCCCCTCACCTATTCTATTCTGTTCTTTTACCTGTAGCGATGAGGTTTCTTGACGCCGCCGGTAGAGGGCGCGCTCTTCCTCGCCGCCTTGGTGGCCAGCTGCTTCCGCGGGGCTTTGCCACCGGTGGACTTACGGGCGGTCTGCTTGGTACGGGCCATTTCCCCTCACTCTTCTAGAGCCGGAAGGAAAAATTGCAACGTGTCAATACACCCCGCCATCTTGTCTTCTCCGAGGCACTCCGACACCCTCTCCCAGGAGCGCGCCCGGGCCCCCCCCCCCTCCAGCCACGTCCGCTCCTAGTCGCGCCCCCTCCCCTCCGGGCACGGAGCCAGTCCATGGCGGCCCAGCAGCAGAGGAGCGAGTGACGCCGCCGCCCGCCCGCCCGCGGAAACACGAAACCAGCTCTCCCTCCTCCTCTCCCCCCCCCCCCGCGGAAATCACACCCCAAGACGCCGCCCCCGTCAGGTCCTCTTTCCCTGGTCAGCTCGACTAACCGAGAGACGATGGTCTTTAACGCTCAAGACGCGCCCCGAAGACTAGAGGAAACGTCCCCCTGTTCTTTCTCCCCACCCCCACCACCTCCGATTGAGACTCACCGCGAGCACGAATAAAACCCCTCAATACACTTCCGCTTCGACAAGCCAAGCCAGAGCGCGCAGACGGCGACCTACTGCCCCTGCCAACGAACCTGCAACTGTTCCCTCCCGATCGCGGGGGACATGGCTTTTATATAGGGAGGAGGCCCATGACGTCATGACCTCACGAGACAGCGTGCAGAACTATTGGCGTCTACCTCCGCCGGCGTCGTGACGCCAACTTACACAAAGGCCGTTTTTCGGGATCTCAAACGCGATTGGCAGAACCTCGACACCCTATTGGTTGTTAAAGTAACGTGCTGATTGGCTACCATGGACCACAGCAAACCAATCAGAATTACGGCCTAGACTGCGGCTCTGATTGGACGGTAGAAAACATAGTTTGGATCCTACTTTTTGTCGCAAAGCTCCACAGTGGAAAGTCAATGAGAAAGAAAAGCAGTCGGTTTTGAGAGTCCCAGGCGCAATGGGGAGAGCAACTGGGGGAAAAATAGAGCAGTACAAGATGCTTCCAGGGGGAAGGCAACATGGGTAGTGAGAGTAGTCGTACATCATTTTCATCTACTTTTATCGCGATGCACCAAATGTTATAGTTACACATTTGGTTCTCCTTAATTAAGTCTAATAATTATTTATTAAACTGTGTTGCACAACTATGTAAATTTTAGATATTTAATAGCAGCCACTATAGGGAGATACTAAGATAACTAAACTGATTTTTATCTATCAAAAATCTAGAAAGCATTTCTGCTTAAATAAAATGGGTATAAAATTATTTTGCTAGAACCACTTATACCCGTTGTATATACTAGGCTGCTTGAGTCGCCATTCATGTATATATATATATTTTTTAAGTGTCATATTTGTAATTTACGAAGCATAAAAATCTGTTGTGTTAATATATAAAATTTAAGTAATCTCAATGTGATTATACAGGCTCAGGTTCTGGATTGGGGCCTTGTTCTGCAGAATCAAAACTACCACACATACACAAACACACAGAGAGAAGTATAGCCTGTTGCTTACACAATTGCTGATAGATTTAGGTGGGCAGCCGTGTTGTTATGAAGCAGCAGAACAAAGTTGGAGTCCAGTGGCGTGCTTAAAACCAACTGAGTTTTATTCAAGGTATGAGACGCACGCACACTTCCTCAAATACAGTGAAATGGAACTTATCAGATAAATATCTTCATTATGTTGTATGCTAATTTACTGGTCAACCTCTGCCTATATGTATGGATTGGTAAGTTCCATTGGTAAGTATCTGAGGAAGTGTGCATGCACACGAAAAGTCATACCTTGAATAAAGCTTTATTGGTCTTAAAGGTGCCACTGGACTCATACAATTGCTGGTAGGTTTTCATATACATCCTTCATCCATAAAATATGCTCCAAATTAAAGTAACACAGTGCAATCCTAAACAGGTCTACCAGGGCTTTTTTTGTAGAAAAAGCCCAGCAGGAACTCATTAGCATAACAGGCCACACCCAACAGCAGAAATGCACGATTAGCATATTAGGCCACACCCCTGACTGCGCAGCTCCCTCCCAGGATCAGCTTCCCCAAGTGACCCATGGCTTGTGGGGCGCATGGGAAACCCGAGAGAAGGAAGGCAGTTTCTGGATCGGTGGGACACCTGGGGAACCCAAGGAACCTGGATCGGCTTGGCTTCCCCAGGCGCCCCACGGATTGTGAGGCGCCTGGGGAACCGAAGGGGAGGGGAGGTTGTAGGCATGGCCAACTCAGAAGCCAGCCGGAACTCCGTTCCTGTGTGTTCCTGTCCCAAAATAGCCCTGAGGTCTTCTCAGAATCCTATTGAAGTCTAATGAATGGGGTTTACTCCCAGAAAAGTGTTCTCAGGGTTCCACTGACAGATACTTAGTTTACCTACAACAGTTACCTTATAAAAAATAACAAATTGATGACAGAGTTGGTCTACATTCAATAAAGTGGTTAAGTTTAAGAAGTTTATTCTTATTGTTTATTTCTAATATTGATGGTACTTTACAGAGTAACATCTGTAAAACAGAAAGGGTTTGTTGGCAAGCCTGAGACTGGATATGTATTTACTGGATTGGGCATTTATCTTGAACTGTGAAAACATGTCAAAGAATCAATGTTTTCCACAGAGTCTCCTGTGCTTTTAGTTACATCCTGTGCACAGTCAAGTTAAAATTAAGGCTGCCATCAATGGGACATACTGTACAGGGCAGTAAAGTAATGTCATCCCCCTGTCTGTTTGCCTGGTTCAGGGGGGAGAAACTCTAAGGCCAGTTAGATGGCAAGAGGATTCAGATACTGAAGGACATACTGTATACTTTGCTGAGTCCTGTTTCCAGTGGACTATGGAGTGTTGTGTTGAAAAAGGGGACTAATGTACTACATGTGTTATGAAGTAATATCAGATGGGATCTCTTTATACTTCTATAGAAATGTAACAACGCTCTCCTAATTTTAATCCATACACATGATTCTCAGAGCCAGTTTAGTATTGTGGTTAAAGAGTTTAGGATCTGGGAGACCCAAGTTTAAATCCCTCCTCTGCTATGAAACTTGTTAAGTTACCTTGGGCCAGTCACACTCTTAGCCTAACCTACCCTCACAGGCTTGCTGTGAGGGTTTAATAGAGAACGAGACAAATGTACACTGCCCTTGGAGCAAGGGTGGGTTAAAATGTGGTAAATAAAATAAATTGTGGAGCACCATAATGGAATCCCTTAAGGACAATGAAGTATCTCAGGATGTAGCACTGCAATGCCCTTTTGAAATAATGGTTTAGCAACTTTAATTACACTTCACAAATTACTTTTTTACAAGACACATTTTAACATTCCCTTTTTTCTTTGTATAATTATTAGGTCAACTAGTGTACAATTCACTCACATGATCTCGCATGACCTACTTCACAGGGTTGTTGTGATAATAAAACTGTGAATGGGGACATAGTAAGCCACTTTGGGTATCCATGAGGGAGAAAAGTGGGATATAAATGAAGTAAATAAAACAATTAGAGTAAAACAAACTAAAGAACATTTGTTTAGAACATTTGTAAACTGCTTCTCCACTAAGCATTCTTGAAGCTACTTACAACAATTAAAACAAATGTTCACAAAAATCTAATACAACAAAATAAAACAAAACCACAAATAGATACAGTAAACATAAGATTTTTTTTGTCATGAGAATTGTAATGTAAATCAATTTCCTCATAGCAGTTGTCCCACTGAATTACATTTAAACATTTAGGAAAAAAATAGGTTGAGGACTGGACCATTTTTATATAAATAAATAAGGGTTTAGATGGCAGAGAAATGGAGACTTCCAGCCTTCAAGAGTTATGCTGATATCTTATTAACTCCTAGGTGACTATAAAAAAATTGTTATTGCACTAAAACTGTGTTCTATCACTCCTTCTCCCCAAAACATGATCCTATGTCCTGATGCAAAAAGCACAGGACTGTGATCAAATCTCTTAGTACTAATATAAAGGGTCCCTGCTTCAGGAATGCAACAAAAGTACAGCCTTTAGCCCTTACAGAGAACATGTCTCTCATGGCTGAGGCAGAGCAAGTCTGTTGTGTCCGAGCATCCCTGTCATGTTGGTTTTTAGCTCCAAACCCACAAGCACTGCCTTATGCTGATTAGGGGGTACAGGACAAAATTTTCTCCATGTTTAAAGACAAACAATTCTGTTTAAAGGCCTTAAAAGCAGTGGTTCTCAACATTTCTAATGCCGCGACCCTTTAATACAGGTCCTCATGTTGTGGTGATCCCCAACCATAAAATTCTGCCAACACACACAACAATGAAGCTACTTTTTCAGATGTTTTCTCTTGCATGGCAGTTAGCACCAAACAACTTTAATGCAGACTTTAGACATACATATATTTGCAAGCTATTCCCAACAAGACACAATGAACACTCAGGCTTCAGACTTACTTTTCTTCAACAGAAGATGCCATGAGAAAATGAAGGTAGGTGGGGGGGGGGGGGAGAGGCTGTTGCAGGTAGGGGGGAGAGAGAGAGAGAGAGAGAAAGGGGGAAGAGAGCGAGACAGAGAGAGAGAAAGGGGGGAGAGGGGGGGAAGGAAGGTAGGGGGGGCGGCTTTTGCCACTTTCCCTGGGCTCTCCTGCTATCCCCAGTGGCTGTCATTCCACACTCATGGTCTCTTGTTCTAGTCACAGAACAGTCCTGCTACCCCTAGTGGCTGTCATTCCACTCTCATGGTCTCTCATTCTAGTCACAGAACTCTCCTGCTACTCCCAGTGGCTGTCATTCCACTCTGGGGCCTGTCATTCCATTCCCAGAATACTCCTGCTACCCCCAGTGGCTGTCATTCCACTCCATTGTCTCGCATTCCAGTCCCAGAACTCTCCTGCTACCCTCAGGCCCTGTCATTCCACTCTGGGGCCTGTCATTCCAGTCCCAGAAGGCTTCTGCTACCCCTTGGGGCTATCATTCCAAGCTGGGGCCTGTCATTCCAGTCCCAGAGTAGTCTATATGGCCCCAGAGACCCTAATGGAAAATCTATTCCACATTTTCTTTGCAACTCTACTTGTACTGTAATGTATTTCAGTGGAGCCCATGCAAATCAATTGGCATTCCTGGCTCCCATTATTTCCAATGGGCCTTCAAGTGTTTCCCATTGTTTCCAATGGGCAATCCTGTCCTTTTAGTACATCTCTTTCTGGCATGAGCAGTCAGAAACAGAAAAAAAAGATTTCTTTCTTTTTTTAAAAAAAAGCTAAGAAGTAACAAAGAACGGAAAAGCTGAAGAAATTCAAAAAGGACTGGGGATGGGGGAAAGGAGAGCTGGGTTGGAATCAAACTTTGCTCTTGGATCAGGAGGGCGAAACGGAAGCCACATTTTTGCTTCAACTTTTTGGGCACCGAAAATAGTAAGAAACCTGATTAAAGATATATATTGTTTTTAATCCACAGTTTTTTCTACTCCTCTCTCTTTCTCTCTGTCCATACACACACACACACGCTTGTCCTTTCTTTCTACTTTGGTGTTCAAAATAAAAAGGAGGGGGGGCGGCCACCGGAGGAGGGATCTCACCCTGTTCCCCAAGGATTTCTACACTTACAACACAAAAGCTTACCAGAAGATGCAGAAGTTGTGCAACCTAGAGAAGCAAAACTTTTAGACAGAGGACTCTGAAACCCCGCCCCCCCCCCCACTCTGTAGGAAAGCTACGGGCGTGCTCTGCTCGGACTTCTGGGTGAGTGGAGCAGGGCTTTTGGTGAGGGAGGGGTGGGAAGAGGAGGGGAGGGGCTCAGATGCCAGCCGGCAACCCCAGTGAAATGCTTGTTCGACCGCAAAAGGGGTCCCGACCCCAAGGTTGAGAATCGCTGCCTTAAAGGGATTTTATTTAGCACCATGCCATGGTAGGCTCCAGTTGGCCATTTCAACACTTTGAGCCTCTACTAAAGGGGCAGGACATTCTTCTCCAGGTGAGTCAGCAACCCTAGTCTGGGTTGTTTCACACAATGTCACGGTGTAGTTGTGGCACCTCTGCTTGCACAAGTACAGGAGATGGATAGGACTAGGCTGTATTTCTGCTAGTACTTATTTCCAAAGATAGCAATAACAGAATATTCCCTCTGTAAACTCCATTACCTTAACATATGCAACCACCTATTAGTAAACCCATTGTATCTAAAACCTAACCATAAATTTATTTATTTACATTATAGTCCACCTTTCTCATTGGTACTCGATACTAAAATGAAGGAGGAAAGCCCTGGAAGGTTAGAAATAGCCCAATCCTACACGTTTACTTAAAAGTAAATTTCACAAAGTTGAATGGGGTTTATTCCTGGGTAATATGCTTAGGATCATGTTAGTGAAGAAAATGATTTCCAGTGTATAAGGCAGAAGCACTCTTAATTTTAAGTAACATTGGTACTTCATACTTCTGGAGCCATACATATACACAGAGATAAATACAAGCATGGTATGAACACACATAGACTGCAAGCCTAGGGACACTTTCCTGAGATTAAGCATGACTGAATATATGGGACTTGCTTCCAAGTAGATCTGCTTAGGAGTACTCCCATACACACTCTTGCTTCCTTGCCCCACAAGTAATACAATACAAACCAACAGAGAAATGCACATTCTCTTCTTGTTACATCAGTATCTATGTAGGGAAAATCCATTCAAGAAGTTGCTAATGAGAATAAAAGCAAAGGTGGAATGTCTTGTCCTATTGAGGGAAATGGAACAAAACTTGTTTAACTGATTTGTGGATTACAGTTTTACATCTGATTTTGATTACTAAGCCATGTTTAACGTTAGGCTACTATGCTGAAATATATAAATTTATTCCCAATAAATCTTGTTGGTAATCTCTCCTTTAAGTAAAAGTAGATTGGAGTGTGAGGGTTGTGGAATACATACTTTAAGAGAGCAATCCTAAACATGTCTACTCAGGTCTTTTTAGTGGTACTTACTCCCAGGAAAGTGTTTTTAGGATTCCACTGTAATTATTCTAAAACATACTGGCTAAGGAAGGCATTTAGCTGTGGAACTTTCAAAGCTAATCAATAAATTGTATTTGCATTCCAGATAGTTTGAGCCCTTTATTTTCAAAAGCAATCCTTTTAAAAAGGAAAACACAATTTACTTGTAATGTATTGAGATGTTGTTCTTTTAGACCCTAGTGAACTATAACAAAATTAATTGAAAAACCTGCTTTCATTCCCTCAAAAGACCACCACAGCCCTTGCTTACATATTATAAAACCAGTCAAGTTGTAATGGGGTTTATTTCTAAACAAACATGGTTCTGGTCAGCCTATAAGCAGTACAATAACCATTGAAAACCACATCATTACATGGAATTAATCCTATAAACACTTACCTGCAAGACCTGTTGAACAATGTGACTCTTAAATAAAAATGCACAGGAATGACTTCAATGGCCTTAGAAGGGTGTGTGTGTAACCCTGTTTAGGATTGGACTGTGGTGAATTACGAGTTTCGGATATTGCATTCATAATGGATGTAACATGCCCAGTTACCATTGCAAAGATGTAACTATTTTGTTGATGTAACATACTCTATGGGGAGTCACTCGTAATTGCAGACTGGTATCACTCAGTAAAAAAAGAAGCAGCTATCATGCTGTAAATAACAAACAGAAATTATATTAATAGGATTTCATCTAACCGACGATCCCTAGTCCTCCAACTACCCCTTTTAAAAGGAAGAAACTGGAGGCGTCAGTAAGGATTTCACACACACATTTACCATTTCTTGCCATATTCAGCCTTTTTTAAAAAAAAAAAAAGCACAAACCACTCAAGCTACAAATCTACGGGCGTTCATTAGGAAGTAAGCCTTGCTGAATTTATTACTTCCGAATAAATGCCATTAGGGCCAGGCTATGACAGTTTACGTAAAACAACGTTGGTTTAAAAAACGGATAGTGGCTTCTATAGCACTGCTCCTCCTGGAACCGCTCGATCTTAATCCACAGATGAGCTGCTTGCTCGAAACTACAATTCCTAGTAACCCCCGACAACGTCGCACAATCTAGGAAAGCAGCGCAGAGCGCCGCTGGAAGTTGTAGTTTACGGAGCCGGAAACCCAATAGAAGAAAATGGGGACCTTCCGCCATCACCGGGACTACAAGCCCCAGCATGCTTCGTGTAACCCGGGGCGGTAATGGCGGCGGCAGCGCCTGCGTATTGCGGTCTCCGTGCGGACCGCGCAGAGTGAATAATAAAAGCTCTCGTCGGTGGTAGCGGGCGGTGGAGGAGGAGGGAGCGGAAGGCGAGAGCATGTCGAAGGGCCCGGCAGCGACCGGGCCTTCTGTCACCGGGCCGGTGGCGCCCGCCAGCGCGCTCCAGGCGCAGCCCGAGAAGCCGCAGCACTACACGTACGTAGCGAGAACACCCGCAGCCGCCGCTCACTGCTGCTGCTGCTCCTGCTGCTGCCGCCGCACCCCTCCGCCCGGCGCCCGCCCGCCCGCGCGCCACACACGCCTGACGTCAGCGGGCAGCGTGCGGCACGCGCGCACGGAGACCAACCGCCCGCCCGGAACCGGCTAGAACCGGTCGTGGCCGGCTTGGGCCCGTAGAAGCCCGCGTGAAGGGGAGGGGGCGGGGCGGGAGCTGACACCCCCCCCCTCGCGGTTTTCCGCTCCCGCGCTCGAGAAGGTGCGCGACACAAACACCCCCCCCCCCCGCGCGCCGCGTGTGGCTCTGCCCTGGCCTCTGTGGGGGGGGGGGAGGGCGCCGTCCATCCCATCCCATCCCATCCCTCGCTCGTCTCCCGTTGCACTGCCAGTCTCTCTTGCCATCCTCACCTTCCACCCCCTTCCCTCTCCCAGGGCACCACACCGCCTCATGTCACACAAAGTCAGGGGGCTGTAATAATCCAGTTGCTCTAAATCAAAGCGCGGGGAGGGGGTTGTTGCTATACCTTTCTGGTGTGTCTCGTTTAGCGAGTGTGTGTGTGGCCCTGGGCTCGTGCTGAGAACAAGCATCTGTGGGTTTCCTTATCCCAGGTAGGACTGTCACAAAGAACGGTTTCAAAAACAAAATAAAGAGCATCTCAACAGTCATGTGCTAAAGCCACGTTGACTTTCCTTGTGTTTGCAAGCTGGCTGGGACTAGGTCCAGTGTGTTTCTCTCTAGCTATGCCCAATTAAGATTTTAAAAATAAGGGAATCTGAGGGGTTTCCCCCCTCTGTTGAGTGGTGTGAAACTAGTGTTAGGAAATAAAGGATGTCAGGTTTCACAGACATGGCATGTGGAGTAATGGGATGCTAGCATAAGATAGATGCCTGTAAATTAAAGAGTCTGAGAAAATTGATGTATTGGCAGTTGATCTAATACAGAAATACTTATTTAGGTAAGGAATAGTGAAAATGAAGGGTCGTTTTGGAACCACGGAGTTCTGATGGAAGTCTGTTAGGTTTCTTGGAGTGTTGATGAGGGAAGTGTTGATTCAGCGCTGTTCACAAATCCTAGAATCAGGAGTTATGACCTAATTCTATCAGCAGCTGGCTCACCAAATACATATTATTGGGAGATTTGTGGTACCTTAAATATTAATAGATTTATTATGACAAAGTTTGGTGAGCTAGAGGCTGTCAGATACATGAAATTGTTTGAGATGTGTCAGTGAGTGCTGTGCAGCTTTAATCATTGCAACCTTAGCTTGCTGGTGCAAGTTCATGTGGAATCTAATTTGGCACAGTAGTGTATATCAGTGGTGTTATGTTAGCAACAGCCACAGTTTCCATATATGCTTAATGCTGTAGTACAAAACTGTTGGATGGTAGGGCATGGACAAGAATGATTGGAGAATGACTTGTCATCAGGTATCTTAAAGGCACATTGGCATGTCCTGTGCTTGCTTAAATACAAGGAATAGCAGAATGCAAAACATATAAAGATATATAAAGTATGATAGAGGCAGCAGCATCACTATGGTACAGCTTAATTATTAGTTGGATGTAACGCTATTATTACAGCATTCCAAATGGAAAGGTAGACATGCTTCAGTTGCAAGGCCAGTATACCAGTATGCCAGTATACCAGTATGTCAGCTGTATGCCCCGTTTGTATGTCTGTTGGGGTATTTGTCCTCAACTGAGAATCATGTGATTTAAGCTTGAATGCATGTTACTACATCAGTAGAAATGGAAACAGTGGAGTAAATTACACCAAGCATGCTGCAAAAAGTGTGTGTGGGGAAATAACCCTGTATGGTCCAATATCACTTTAATTTATATTATTTTTTAATACGTGTCTTGAGGGTGCCATGTTATTGCAAGTTATTTGTATCTGATGAATGGAGCTCTGATTCTTGAAACCTTTGCCCCCCCCCCCCCCAATCTTGTTGGTCTCTAAGATGCTATTGGACTTCATGTTATTGCAGTTTACTGCTCTCAATGCAAGAAAGTAACTCAAAATCTTGTAGCAGAATTTGCAAACTTATATTTTAAAAAAGTCACTTCATAGTATTGTATGGGTGGGCACTTCTGTGCTCATGTTTGTTTGTTTGTTTTTTGCAAGGAGAGAGCATCAAGTCCCCTGATTTCCTCAATTTCAGGCAAAACAGTGCTACTGGAGCCTCATCTTAATGTTGCTATAATGTATATATAATAGGGTTGCCGGCTCTGGGTTGGGAAATACCAGGAGATTTTGAAGGTGAAGCCTGAGGAGGGCAGGGTTTGGGGAGGGGAGGGACTTCAATGGGAGATAATGCCTTAGAGTCCTTTTTCCAAAGTGGCCATTTTCTCCAGGTGAACTGATCTTCATTGCCTGAAGATCAATTGTAATAGTGGGAGATCTCCAGCCACTACCTGGAGGTTCAATATTATAGTGAAACGTACAATATATATGTGAACACAAAGAAATTAACTGTGTGTGGCGTCAATACCAATTTCAAAATCAATAAATAATAACAATTAATAATTCATTTATAGACAAATAATTAAACCATTTATACAATTTCCAGATCCTAAGCAAAATTATTCATACAATACACAATTCATAATCAGGGCATAAACAATTTAACATAAGCCCTGTATATGGCTCACAAAGTCCAAAACACTCCAAAGTGCTCAGTCCCTCCCAATGAGCAGTATGCTTCACAGTGTAAAGGGGGAAAACAAGCTTCCAGAAGATATCTCCTCGAACAGTTCCAAAAGGGGAACACTTGAATGATTCCAAAAGAAGAACTACAGGATTGCCGGTTTCCTCAATATGCTCCCATGTTTCACCAATATGGCTTTATCAAGTTGGAGCCAGAAATGTGAAAGATATCACTGAAAAACATTCTCAACTTATTCAAAATCAAAATCATTTTCAAAGTGGGCTATGCCTTCGCAACACTCAAGATTCTCATGGACAATATTGACAATAATACTGCTCATCAGTAGTGACTGAGCACTGTGGAGTGTTTTGGACTTTTTGAACCATATACAGGACTTATCTGAGAAAAATGTTCCTTGTTCTTGAGGATGGAGTAGTTTTTGGAGAGTGTCTTACAGAATTTTGGCTTTAGTTTTGAGATGCATTCTTCCATATCCTGCTGGAAATAGATCCAAGAGACATGCTTATTATGAACCGCACCTTGACTACCAGGCCTTCATATTATGTAAAATATTTTGTTGGTTCTCAGGAAGCAGCCAAGGATACATGGTGGTATAAATTCTGTAGGTTTTGCTGCACTTAATTGTTTGGCGAATCAAGCATTTTATAAATTAGCAAAAGTGATATTGGTGGCAATTGTTATGTATGGTTGCAAATAAAGTTGAGAGCATCACATATTTATTTGGCATTGCATCTGTTCGAGAGTTTTATGAAAAGTTTGTGCTTGTGAATCTTCTTATCTTATGGATTTGTTTACTGCTTGATTATTTGTGGTGTTATTAGTAGTACATACAGATATCAGGGTGTGCTGTAGTCTGGTTTAAATCGTTCCTCATGGATCAGACTCAGAGGGTTGTCATTGGAAACCAGCTATCTTCTGTGTGGGAGTTGTCTTGTAGGGTTCCACAGGTTCAGTCTTACCCCCATGTCATTCACCCTCCGTGTAAAGCTTGTAGGAGAAACTGATGACACCCAGTTCTGTATCTCTATCTATACCCGCTGGTGAGGTGGTAGAGGTTTTTACAGCCTGACTGCTGAAAGTAAACAAGTTGAAACTGAACCAAGACAAAAAGTGATGTGATCCTGATGGGAAGGCGAAGATCTTGAAGGACATTTCAGTGGGGTTCAGCTGACCCTTGTTGACTTGGCTATGAGCCTAGGAGTTACACTGGATCTAGCAGTGCTGGAGAAGCAAGTTAATGCAGCTGCAGAAAACGCTTTCGTCCAACTCATTCTAGCCCACAAGATGGTTCCCTACTTTGACATGGATGATCTGGCCACCTGTAACATCGAGACTAGACTGTTGTAATGCATTCTGTATAAGTTTCTAATTGAAGTCAACTTGGAGACTTCAGTTGGAGCAGAATGCCGCAGTTCAGTTATTATCAGGAACTAGAGGACTTCCGGTTTACAGTGGCTTTTATGGCAGGCGCGCGTCCCTGAAGCTCCGGGAGATGCGGCCTGGTCCTGGTGGCGAGAAGGGGTCCCGAACTTGTAGGGGGCTCCTGCCTGAGGCGCGTGGGACAGCCTCTCCCGGGGTGGCGACCCTGGGATCGAGGCTTCCCTTTGCCTCAGAAGGTTCCGCCGCCGAGGAGCTCATGGGCATCCAGAAGCGCTCTTGGACGGCTGCAGAGCCAGGCTGGCAGTAAGAAAATGGAAAACTTACCCGATTTGCTTGGCATGATTGTGAGTGACCATTTCTTCAGAAGATTCTTTGATTTTATCTAGATGCAGGTGGGGTTAAAGTTTGAATCCCCCCCCCTTTCTTTGGCGCGGAGTAATGACACATTAGAGAATCGCTCTAAGGGCTGCATGGCTGAAAGCTAAAAGGGATCAAGTTGAGAGGCGGAGATTTAAAAAGAGGGGCTTTTAACAGACTGCAGAGAACTTTTTCTTAAATATAAATAAAAAGAATGGCTGGAAGGGGAGAAAAGATGGCAGGGAAACCTAGACCCTCTGCCAAAGCCATGTCAACACTTCCCTGGCACAAAGTCCGAGACTAGCGCAGATCTAAATGCAGTCTTGGCATTAGCTCTGCGCCCCCTGATGGACAAGCTGACCTCTGTGAACCAAAAGCTGGACTCTTTGCAAAAACAAGTCACAGATGCAAGCACGAGATCTGAGCAGACAGCTGAAGTGCTGGCAGATGTCAAGACCAAGGCAGAAAAGACGGATCTAAGAATGGATGTGATGGGAAAGGAAACGATTTCAGACAAAGACAATCTTTTAAGACTTCAGATGGAATGTTCTTTTTTTTTTTTGAGATTTCAGGGGATTGTTGAGCAAAAAGGAGAGAACCTCAAAAAGATGTTGAGTGAGGCTTTGGCTCCAATGGCAGATACAAATACAACACGATATGGATATGGCCTACAGGACATATCCTGTGTATGTTAAGAAGAAAAATCTGCCAGGAGAGGTTATGGTGAGGTTCTCTAAGAGATCAACTAGAGAAGTGGTGCTCAAGGCCATAAATAGAAAATCCCTGAAGATGCAAGAAGTGGATATAAAATTTTTGAAGGACATTCGATGTTAGAAAGAGGAGGAAACCCTACAAGAACCTGTCTACTTATCTACAAACACAAGGCATCTAATATCGCTGGCTTATTCCGGAAGGACTGGTCTTTGGCTTCAAAGATAAGAAGCAAAAGATTGAGTCAATCTTGAGAGCTAAAATTTTTTTGGATGATTGCAAAGAAGATAAAGATAAAGCTTCCACAGGGGACTCATTGGAAAATCAGGAGAGCATTTATGGACTGGAAAGCTTGGACACATCTGGAACTAAAAGCTCAGAAGAAGAAGAGTCTGACAGTGCTTTGGGTGCTGCGGCAGTGAAACCCCAGGGAAGAAAGAAAAAAAAAGAAGAGGACATAAGCTGAAATAAGTAACCTGTTGTTAAAAGTCTTAAAATTTTATTGTATCCCATTTGAGCTTAGGCCTGCATGTACTTAATTTTTATTTGCTTTTTAGGTCTGAATTCTGTGATATTAAGCTTAGATAAGCCTGTTTAGTTAAGTATTTCTGAAATATAAAAGCTAGAAATCAACTTTAGAATAGAAACTGTATACTTTAGAATAGAAACTGAATAGAGACTGTATACTTTAGGGTAGTGAGTAGTATTTTTAGTTAGTGTAGTAGTTTTAGAGTTATATGTAGTAATAGAAAATCAATTTAAAAGAATTTAAAAAAAAGGAATTAGACATAGCATGCATATTAATTACTCCCCTTTTGCAGTTGCTTGTTAGCTGACGATCACTTACTGGGTTCAGTCCAAGGTACTGGTTATCATATTGGTTATCATTTATTGATAAATGTGAGGCGCCCTGAGCCTGCCTGCGGGGAGGGCGGGATACAAATATGAAAATAAATAAATATACAAAGCCTTTCATGGCCTCTGACCCTCACATCTGCAGGACCACCTTTCTTCCTATGCTCCACCTCAACAACTTTGGCTCATCTCAGCAGGGCCTTCTACAAATGGGCAAAATCAACAACTGCCCATATGTATGAATTCTCTGTTGTGGTCCCCACCTTATGAAATGGCTGCCTGATGAGGTTAAGAAGGCTCCCAGTCTCCTGGCTTTCCAAAATCTGTGCAAAGCTGAATTATTCAAGAGGGCTTTTTTACATGGGTAGTAGCGCTATACTGTAATGAAGTCGTTCAGAAAGATGCTCTGGTAAAGAAGCAGAGACTGTAGGCTGTCTTATTGTATACTGTCTATTGCTTTAACTATACTTGTACTATCTAATTTCTGCATCATTTAACATGTCATGTTTAAATGCATATGCTTTGTTTCAGATTTCTGCAGTCCTAACCAGTGTTCCCTCTTAGCTGAGTTAGTGTAAGCTAGCTCACAGTTTTTTAGCCTCTGGCTCACAGTTTTTTGTCTTAGCTCAGAAAGGATGGCTTCAGAGGAAACTAATTTATGCAGTCACCAACTCACTCACCCACAACTTTAATGCCAGTAGCTCACAATGGAGATTTTTTCCCCACGAGACTCCACAGCTTAGAGGGAGCTTTGGTCCTAACCCTATTGCATTGTTTATTGGATGTTCCATCCTGTTGGTCATATTGACTTACATTGTGTAATCCGCCTTGAGTCTCATGAGAAAGGTGTATAATTGTGAGGCTTCTGAGTCAAATCAAATAAGCCAGGCCCTTGGTGAAGTAAAAGGTCCTTTTATTCTTAATGATGGTTCAGGTACTCAATGTTTGTTAGAGATAACTTGGTTACAAGCAACTGGGATTAATATACCATACACAGTAAGGTGAGAGCAGGCAAAGAGCCAATCAGAGCCAATACAAAAAAGCGCGAAAACCCCCAACCGTTGGCTCTCACAAAAAAGGCGCAAAAGCACTAAATTCCCCCCATGCCCCTTAGTGACCTCTACTTGCGATTCACAGGCTAGGCACCTGGCTAGAAACAGTTCAACAGTTCTCCAAGGTTACAAAAGCAAGATAAAACATTCACGACGCCAGAGAGAAAGAAGGAGGAGGCGAGGGAAGATAGCCAGACTGTTTATGTGACACGATGGAATGCAGCAAGCCATCCTCCCGGGGAAGAAAAAGACACATCAAGCAGGACAGGCAATAAACCTCAAGGCTAGCCATAAATTACTGATAGACAATTACTGATAGAGACCCCAGCCTGAACAATTAATGGCAGCAGATCTGACATCAATAAATAATATAAATAAAATAAATAATCTGTTCTCTTAAATTCATCTTTCAGTGAAATAAACTAAACTGGAACCAAAGCATTGCATGAGGAGTGTCCCCTCCTTCCATTGCAGTTCGTTGTGCGCCCCCCGCCCAGGGTATCAGGGACCTCTCCATGCCCCCAGAACCGTGGTGGGTTTAATACGGGAGTTAGCAGTGGGAGGGAGGGAGGAAGTGGTGGAATTGCATGGCTTTTCTGCTGGTGGAAAATGAGCTTTGGATCCATGCATAAGTAAGGGTATATAAACTTGCATCCCATAGTTATTAATGTGTGTAATAGTTTTTAATATTTATACATCTAAATCAATAGTACAATCATTGAAAGTTTACTTGCACTTTGTAGTATTACTTGAAGGGGAAATCTTTACAACACTTGTTATTTCATTTGGTTGTTATTTCATTTGGTTGGTTGGATGAAGTGCTGTATGTTCAGATAACTAAGCTCATTCTTGGGTTCTATATAATTGAAAATAATGTTTATGGGCAATAGTTGGACTCTCTAGGAAGAATATTTTATGCATTCTCCGAGGTTTTTCTCTGACGTTAATTTTTTAAATTTCCCCCCTCCTTGTCACTATTTGAAAATGGGAGTTCTTGTTTCTTTAATGAGAAGTTGTTTAAGGTATGGGCAAACTGTTTCTGGTACATGGGTGGGGGAAGAAATGACTGAAGGGAAATCCTTCATGAATGAACAGGAGGTGTTAGGCAATTATGTGTCAAGCTGACATTTTGTTCAGTTATCACACACTGTAGGGCATGTGCAAAGACTTTGCATATTCACTTGGGGTGGAGGTTACATTGTAGAAAAGTACTGTTCTAGATCCAAGAAATAAAATCAAGCAAATTTTACCTTGAAGTATTTCTTACAAATAAATTGCACTTTGGTGATTTGTCTCAGATTCTGAAAGAAATTGGGTTCACAGAAAGTGAAAGCAAGTAGGAAGTTAAACAATAACATAATCCAATTTTAGAAATCCCAAAATAAGGCTATTTACCCTTGACTAATTGTACCAGAATATTTAAGGGGATGTGCGTTTGAATGCAGTTCCATTGAAAGCATAACAGTGGGATAGCCATTATCAACACTCATAAGTATTTGACAGAATCAGCTCTAGATTTCTGTAGACCCTTATTTGTAACCCCTCTCTTCCACAACCTGTCTTCTCCCGCTATAACTGAACTGCCTCCTTTTCCTTACTGTAGCTTGGGGCTCCTCTCCCCTTTCCTTCCTGTTGGTGGCACCACTGCAGGTGCCATCACCAAAGAAGGGGGGAAAGTGATTGCTGAGCAACCACTTGCAATAAGGAAGAAGAATAAGAGGAACCACGGTATTGTTTAGAGAAGGTGGGCCAGTCAGATGGCTCGCCCGCATTTCATGAGCAGTCCAGCAACCACTGATGTGTCTGTGGCTGGATTCCATATGGCTTTCTTTATTTTGATTATACACCAGATTCTAGTGAATAAACCCAATGCTACTTCTGCTTCCTCCATATGATGAGTCTGCTCTGGTTTGATCTGTAAGACAGCAGGTTGTTCAACCCCAGTACTTGTGGTTTCCGGGATGAGGAGGAATTCCTCATCATAATTAATAAAAAAGCTGGTTTGCACATTCACCACACTTTACTTCTGGTTCTGGTTTGCCGGCACATCATGGCTGCTTTCATTTAGGATACAGTATACGTGACTTAAGTGGAGAGTCAGTTTGGTGTAGTGGTGAAGTGCGCGGACTCTAATCTGGGAGAACTGGGTTTGATTCCCCACTCTGCAACTTGCACCTGCTGGATGACCTTGGGCAAGCCATAGCTCTGTACCAGCTTTTCTCTCAAGGACAGATGTCTCAGAGCTCTCTCACAGGGTGTCTTTTGTGGGGAGGGGAAGGGAAAGGAGTTTGTAAGCCGCTCTGAGATACCAAGTGAGTGAAGGGCGGGATATAAATCCAATCTCCTCTTCTTCGTCTTCGTCTTCTTCTTCTTCGTACCTTAGAAACTTCATTTGGATCAGAATGCATGTCGTGGGCCAGCCAAATCCAGCAGAGCAAAGGGACACAGAGGACTCCTCTGAGGAAGAGGGGGTCAGCATACCTGACCCAAGCCCACAGCCAGTGGCAGAGGTAGTGTAGGAGGAGGCCATCTCTGAAGGTCCAGATATAGATTCTCAACCAGGAACTGGTACACTGATCCCTCAGCTTCCAAACCCTGGGCTGGCAACAGAGAGTCAGTTGCCAGTCAGTTCATTCCCTGCATCACCAGAGCCTTGGGAATGTTGTCGGAAGAAGACTGGGGGGGACCTTCAAGCCAGAAGGCACAGTGCCTATCTAGCAGCACAGCATTGGCCCAGCTTCTACAATGAGTCTGAGTGTTTGCAGGAGCAGGACTGAGGCAGCTGGCAGGCATATGATGCAACACAGGTGGTTAGCAGCGTGGGGCTTGAAAGCAAGAGAGAAGGGAGTAGATGTGTGGAAGCAACTTGTCCATTAGCTACTCATCTTGCCATCTATGACCTTGGCATGTATCGTAGACACCTTGCTCTAGGATCACCCCTTCGGACTTGAAGCTGTGAGTGCTGCCTAAACCTCGGAGCTGGATTTTGACCAACGCACTTCTATGTGTTTACTGTGTGTCAGCAGCCAGGACAATACAGTAGTGGTATTATTATTAACTACCGGATGTGTATAACCAATTTTGGAAGAGCTTCACTGGTTATCAGACTTCCATGGCTAAATTCAAGGTATTGGTTCTTGCCTTTACAGGACACCCTGGGCCCAAGATCCTTGAAGTACTGCCCCTCCCCATATATGCCACTTTATTTATTGAGGTCCTTGGTGTGCATTCCTCTGTCAGAGGTGCATGCAGGGAAGCTAGCATGGTATAACCTGATCTTATCAGATCTTGGAAGCTAAGCAATGTTGATACCCGAAAGGGAGACCACCGGAGAAGATTCTGCAAAGGATGGCAGTGGCAAGCCACCTCTGCTTCTCACTTGCCTTGAAAGCCCCCTGCTAGGGTTACCATAAATCAGCTGCGACTTGACGACATTTTGCACACACAGAAGGGTTGTAGTTGTCCTCAAAATATTATAGACCAGTGGCCTGTACTTGTGAAACTTCTGCTATTGGAGGCCCATTAGATCCAAAAGTCTTGTCAGTTAAAGTGGGCAGTTAAAACTGCTGTGTATATGTCAATACTTGGTCTTCAATTGTTTTCAGATATTCTAGATTTGCATGTCTTATTTTTGCTGTTTCTTTAAATTGTGTGTTTGATGCCACAGAGCATTTCTGTAACTGCAGGATATTCATCAGCAGAGCATGACTTACTTCCATCCCCCTTTCGATGCAGCCTGAAATGCCCAACAAAACACTGCCCCTGCGGGACAGGACGTGAGCTGAGATAGTTTTCTACTTAAATGAATTATACTCTGAAAACATCTTGTTGAAAAATGGATTATAAATGTTGTAATAATGCAAGACTTGCCACCACTATTGAAATTAATAGGCCCATCCATCCATTAAAGAGCTCCTGTGTATGTCTTTCAGCATGTGGATCTCTAGATTAGGATATGCTAAGGGACTATGAGGAATATTGGAACATCACCATTTGCTTTGACAAAAGGTCCATTTCTTCATTTTAAAATGCCAGGTAACTGATTATGAGTATTTAAGGTGAAGAAATTGCATTTTTTCCTTATTGTTTTCAATGTTATAACAGACCATGGAGCATAGGCAGCAGCTTTTGGACCTACGTCTTGGTGAACTCTAGTTCTGACTAAGCCCTGTATCTTCAAGCAGCTTTCAAGTGGAATTGATTATTTTTTAAAAAACCACGATGTTCCCTCTTGTAAGAAGTCATGCCGTTGCTTAGTCTAACCTAAATTTGAAAAAAAAACTGCCTACAGTTTTGTTACTTTACTGGGCACAGTTGTGCAAGTTGCATGGGTAACTGAACATTCCTGGAAGCAAGTCCAGCCAGCTTTTTAGTTTAAAAACTAAGGCTGCAGGTCTAAGCATCCTTGCTACCAATTAAGAACCATTGAACTTGGCAGGATTAAGTTTTAAGCAAATTTATGATTGGGCTGTAAGGAAGATGAATGATAGAAGTGATGATATCGGTGGAGTATTACTACAGGTTAAGAAATAAAGCACCTGAAGCTTGTATTCATAAAGACTTGCTAGAAACAAATAGGCCATATTTATGCTAATCAGAAATGACTGGACTTGAAATAGGGCTCTGAATTATGGCGCACAGGGTTTATTCCCCATTACCCCTTTATTAGTCCAACAGCTTCATATTCCCAAATCTACTTCTACTTAGTGTCTGAATGGCTGGAAGAAATGGAAATTTGGAACTGCCCTTGGAGGGCCAAATTTGAGGTTATGTGGCAGATACCATACGGGTTGCCTACAGGTTTTTAAAAAAATGAAAAGCAGCCACAGAAGCCAGCAAGTCTGAGTGGAGGAATGGGAAGTTGCTTAAGCATTTTCCTGCCAACATTCCCGCCCCCCCCCCCCCCCCAAAAATTATGTATCTACAGCCGCTTTTCTCCCTGTCTGGGTAAAATGGAAAGTTTGTTCACTTACTGTGAAGCTCCTTTCTCAACGGTCCTTCCCAGGGTGGACATGGAAAATCTGGAGCCCATAGAGGACTTTCTGGGAGACTGCTGAGTCAGCAAATAATGATCCTGTCTACTTCCAGGGAAGAGCTTCTTCCCATTACTGTCAGGGCTCTTTTCTAGCAGGAACTCCTTTGCATATTAGGCAAAACACCCCTCATGTAGCCAATCCTCCAAGTGCTTACAGTAGCCCCTGTAAGAAGAGCTCTGTAAGCTCTTGGAGGATTGGCTACATTGGGGGGGTGTCACCTAATATGCAAAGGAGTTCCTGCGAGAAAAAGAGCCCCAAGTGATTACCCCACCCTGGACCACTGGAGCAGATCTAATTCGCCAGTCAGGCTCAAAGCATTCTGTGGCTGCTAGCTTTTTATTTTATTTTATTTATTTTTTTAAAATCAGAATGCTGATAAACGTGTCTGCCATATAATTTTAAATTTGGCCCCAGCTTTGGCTTATATTGCCCCCAAATGTCATGACTACTACATTGATGTTTTCCACAAATCTTCTAGTTTCCAGAATTACATTTTAGGTGCTTGTAAAAACTTCATACTGTAGATCATCTTTTCTTACTGATATTCCTAAATCCATAAGTAAAAGAATTCTGACATTTTAAAACCCCTTTAGGGAAGTGTGAACAAACTTACACAAATTGAATTGGAGTATATTCACGATCCCAAGCCATGTTGCAATGTATCTTGGGACAGTAAAATGTCACCCCTAAGAATCTGTTAGTGATAGCAAAAGTCAGCTTCACAATACCTCATTATAAATCAGTAGCATTTTTGGTATTCATAGAGTTATTTTTCTGTCCCAGGTACATAACTCTTTATGGTGAGGTAAATGTTCTCCAGTTAATCCCATTGTTTGTGGTAAACATACAGGAAGCTATAACACTTCATTGTTTTCCCGGATCAGTTTTCCTTTGCAAAAATTAATGGTCCTTTTTCATTCTAAAACATTAGATTGGGCAGGACAAAAAAAATCCAACAACCCCAAAGCAATAGATCAGTAGATTTTTGAGAGGTTATTTTATGCCTCAGGTGATTTTCTGTTTACAGAAAGAAAATAGTCAGTGACTATTTGGGGGGCATTGTTAAGTAATGTGCAGGTGGCAGTGTCCGATAGAGAGATTAAAAGCAATTTAAAACCAAATAAAAGTACACTCTGCAGAGCAGAGGGCAGTCAGAACCCTATATCTCCTGTCCAGCTGGAACCAGAGCTTACATCTATATATTGAATAGCCAAGGCGCCCCCAGCGTGTGGATATCTAAATCTGCACATTGGGGGCACCTAGGGGGCAGAGAGATTTTCCTGCACACTTGGGGGACTCCCCAGGTGTTGTGAGGCTTCTGTACTAACAGCAAATGATCAGGCCTTTGTTGATTAAAACATAGTCCTTTATTCAGATACTGGAACAGGTCTTGATGTTTGTTAGAGATACCATACAAAGGAGGCTGGGGGTTAATATACGTTTGTTCCCACCGTAAGTGTGAAAGGCATAAACATTTCTCTTTCTGGCCTGTGTGACCCAGATGTGCTAAGTCCTAGGCATAACATTCCAACCACGACAATAAAATAACCTTCAAGGCTAGGAGCTTGCAGATAGTGTCCTGGGAGCCTGGAGCGCACAAAGGGGGAGGGCACAGGAACAAGATAGTTGGTGTTTACATGACGTGATGGAGTGTCCTAACCCACCTCCCGCCTGAAAGAGTAACATTAAGCAGACAAGCTATGGACACATGTGAGGCAGTAAACCTTAGGGTAGATAACAACTACAAAGAAAACGAAAGGAGACACTAGAGCATTCCTGAGTAACATATATCTATGTCAGATTCAAAGAGAGAATGATACATTCAGCAATAAAGAAAGCATTGTGCACACAAAGCAGAATCTGACAGGTGTGCAGAAAAATCTTAAAAGTTAAAAAAACTATATGGGGGATATTTAAAGCCCCCAAAAGTAAGAGCATTCCCTGTGCATGCATGGGAGCCGCTGAGGCCTTGTTGCTGATGCTGGGGGGGGGGGGGGGGGAGGCCATGCAGGCCTCACCGCCGGTGCCCGTGGGGGGGAGATTGGTGGGCCTGGCAGCTGAGAGCTGCTCAGGCTTCGCCGTCACTGCCTGGGGGGGAATCGGTGGGCCTGGGCCTCACCATCGGAACCAGGGGGAAAGATTGGCGGGCCCGGTGGCTCAGAGCTGCGCAGGCCTCACTGTTGGTGCGGGGGGAAGGATTGGCAGGCCCATGGCTCAGAGCTGCGTGGGCCTTGCTGTTGGTGCACGGGGGGAGGTTGGTGGGTCCAGTGGCTCAGAGCCACACGGGCCTCACCGTTGGTGCAGGGGAAGGAAGGATTGGCAGCCTGGGCCTTGCCGTCATTGCTCGGGGGGGGGGGAGGCTTACCTGTTGCTGCTTCCTCCTCCACGTGGAGCTTCTTCTCTCCCCCCCCATGAGTATCGTGGGTCCTGCCTCTTGTATGCTCTAATGGTAGATTTCAAACTTGTTTTTTTTCTTTTAAAAGGTCTCCCCCCCCCCATTGGTTCAACAGTTTTAGAATGCCTATTTTACATATTTTATCAGACTCCCAGTTGGGCTGGGCGGCTCCAGTCATACATAATTACTCTCTTTGGAGATTGTTTAATGTTTAGCTTAATCTTATCTGTTTTGTTGCTTTTTTTCCTTTTTGCCATTTTTTGGCAGTTTGATATTTAGTTTAGTTTTAGCTTGTGCTGGTTGGGTTGGGTGGTGATATAGCCACATGTGCTCCATTCTGAGGAGATTTGTTTTAATTCTGTCCTAGGAGTTCAAGGGACTGCCTAGCAATGGTTTTCCTCTTTTCTCCATGGTTGGGGACAGAGGGTGACGCTGGTGTTGGTAATAACCTTTAAAGCCTTACAAGGCCTGGGACCAACATATCTGAGGGACCGCCTCTTCCTGTATATGCCCTGAAGAGCACTACACTCTAAGGTTCAACATCTCCTGGTGGTCCCTGGCCTGAGGGACATCTGTCTTGCCGTGACCAGGGCCAGGGCTTTCTCTGCCCTGGCCCCTAGCTGGTGGAACACGCTCCCTATTGAGATCAGGGCCTTGCGGAATCTTTTTCAATTCTGCAGGGCCTGCAAGACAGAGCTGTTCCACCAGGCCTTTGGCTGAGGCAGCAGATGTCCATATATAGCCTCCCCGGGGGTTATTGTCATTTTGTTATCCTCGTGACAACTACTGGCCATTATTCATATTCACTATGGGCCAGGAACCTCACACAGAAAATTTCTCTGTCATCTGCTGTGACCACCATTTTAATATTTATGACAGTGCTTTAAATTTTAATTTTATTGTATTAATCTAATATATATTGTATAAATGAAATGTTGTTACCCGCCCTGAGCCCATTTGCAGTGAGGGTGGGCTATAAATATGAATAAATAAATTGGATAAACAACAGTGAAAATGGTTTGCTTACAAAAGAATTCCAAAGTTAAAAAGTATTAAAAAGGCATCTATCACTGTTATTTTAGAAAGGTTAAAATTGTTAAAGAGGTTAAAAACAAAGGTATGCAATAAGTAGAAGACTGCATAAACAAGAGCACCTTCCAAAGTGTATCCTTTTCTCTGTGTTTCTAGTGCATGATGCTCTGTCAGAATTTGAGGAGCTGACTTCTGGGTCTGACTTGTAGAAAATAATCACCCTCCTCCTTAAGCTTTTACCTAGACTGGTTATTTGTTTGTGTTTGCCCATCAGGCTTCATCCCCTTGATTAGGTTGGCTTGATATAAGCATCCCTTGCACAGTACTGGTACTTATTCTATGGCTTTTGTGAAGAGACACATTTGCCATTATGATTAATCAGAAGAGCCACATTTACTTCCTGCACCTCAGAAAAGCTCTTAGCATACCCATTCTCCAGTGGTCAGGCAGTGGAACAGTCCTCAAGATTGGGATAAGCTCCTCCTTCCTCTGCAGGGCCGGCTCCGAGCTTTAGGACCGGTGGGAGGGGCTTATCCCTACGAGGCTCCAGTTCTTGCCGGCCCTGCTCTGCAGTCGGACGTGCCGAGCAGCTCCAGAGAGAGAAGAGGACGAGAGAAGAAGAAGAAGAAGAGAAAACTTTGAAGATCCCCCCCCCCCGCTGGCCTCACCCGTGCTGGAACGGAGGGCCTGCTCCGCGGATTCTAGGAGCGCGGGGGTAAAAGCGGAGAGGCAGAGGGACGGAGCCCGAAGCGGAGGCGTGCCACCCACTGCCCGGGAACCGGGAAGATCGGAGAGCGGTAAGCAGCGCCGCAAACCCTCCCCGGGAGGGCGAGGCGGCGCTCAGCCCCCCCCCCCCCCGACAAGCCGGGACGGTTCGCCCCACGAGAGGGAACTGAGGCTAGCGACGACGCGCACCCCCCCCATCCCCCGGCTACCTTCCTGAGCCCTTTTTGGCTCCGTTTTTCCTCCCCACGCGAGGGGAAAACGTGGAGCGACAGCCAGCCCAGCGGGGCGATGGCATCGATCAGTCCCGACCCCGGCAGCCTCCCGAGCCGACTACCCTGGGGGACGAGGGACCACGACCGGGGGTGTTCCTCCCCATTCGAGCACGGCAGGGCTGCTTCACCCGGCCCCTTTTCTCAGCGCGGAGCGCAGGAGGGCCCGGGAGAGGAGGGGGAGGGCGGCAGGACCAGGGGGAGCGGGGGGACTCATCCGACGCGACAGGCCTCACGGCCAGGCGGCGGCACGGCAGCGACCATTGGCGGCCAGTTGATCGGGGCACATGGTGGCAGCCATTTTAACGAAAATGTTTGGCCTCATGGTGGCGGCCATGTTGGGAGTACCTGAGGGCGGCCATTGTGGGGGAACCCCGGGAAAGGTTTGACCTCATGGTGGCGGCCATGTTGGGGGTACTTGCGGGCGGCCATGGTGGGGGAACCCCGGGGCACATGGTGGCGGCCATGTTGGGGGCACATGGGGGCGGCCATTTTGTCTGGCACACATGGAAACTGCTATGCAGGCAGCAAGGACGGGGACTACCAGTAGGGGGGGAGACACCATGGAAGGTCACCCCCCTGCCCGCCCGCGCCCCCCCCCCCAACCCTCACTAGCCAGGCCCAGATGACACTAAACGAACAGGTCTGTTGGCTGTGACAAGCCTATCCCCCTCCCCTTTTCTTAATCACAGATGTCGAGTAAATCTACTGACGGGACCGACAGCTTGGTTGGGGGGCTGGACGGCCCTAATCTAACAAGCTCCTTGTCATCTAACGAGACCAGGACTTCTCCAGAAAGGAGGGAGAAGGACAAAAACGACCTCCTAGCATGGTTCAGAGGAGAGATGAGACAAGAAATCAAAATGATGGTGAAAGAGACGATGAAGGAGACCTCTTCATCGAACAGAAAGGGAGACAGGGGCAGGCCCAAAAAGAGGCACAGATCCAAACAGAGGGAATCATCTAGTTCTTCCAGATCCCCAGGGGCAAAGAATAGCAAACAGCCCAGAGAGCGTAGTCCGCTGATGGGCGATGGAGCCCTAGAGTCGGAGGACTCTATCTCCCCTTCAGAAAGGGAGGAGGGGGAACTGTCAGGGGAAGAGGAAGAGGAGCTGGATGTAGCGATCGCTCAGTCCAGGCTATTCCCACAGGAGCTATTCTCACGCCTGCTACCGAAAGTGATGCGGACATTGAACTTGTCAGCTAGGCCAAAGGAAGAGGAAGAAAAGGAGTCAGAGTTCCAAAAAGGGGCAGGGAACCTGATGCCGAGAGTGTCAACCCCCCAGCCGGGGATACCGCTCCCAGCATCATTCTTTGACATAATGAAGGCCGAGTGGGACCACCCGGCAAAGGCTAAAACAACTCACCACCTGATCTCAAAATTCTATGCGGTGGCACCAGAAGCCTCCAAGAGGCTTAAGCTACCAGTGGTGGACGAGCCTGTCACCAGCTTGTACTCCTCGTCAGTGCTGCCAATGGGCACGGACGGTATGCCAAAGGACCAGACAGATAGAAGGATCGAACAAGCACTACGTAAAGACTTTGAGGCCTCATCGGCTTCGCTGAGGGCGTCCACGGCGAGTTCTCTCTTCGCAAGGGCAGCCTACGACTGGGCACAGAACCTTGCGTCGGCAGAGAGCGACGCACCGAAGGAGTTCAAGGATGAACTCAAGAAAATAGCCTTGGCATTGGCATTTTCGGCGGACGCCTCCCTAGATGCGTTCCAACTCTCCGCAAGAGCAATGGCATGTAGCGTCACAGCCAGAAGGAACACCTGGCTGCGACACTGGGAGGTGGATTCCGCAGCGCAGTCCAAGGTGGCGGCGGTACCCTTCACGGGAGGGGCACTGTTTGGGGAGGAACTAGATAGGTTTTTAGTGGAAAACAGGGACAAAAAGAAAGTCCTCCCTTCAAGGCGGAGGGAACACAAACCTAGAAAACGTTTTCAGCCCTTTCGGGAACAGAAGAGGGACCAGAAGCCCTCTTTCAACCGGCAGGGTCGAGGAAAATGGCAAGCCAGACCAAGGGGGAACAAGCCCTTTACACAGAGTAGAGGAGAAGCCTCCACCAAGGCCCCCAAAAAAGGGGGGCCAGCATGACTATCCACACACATCAAGCGTACTGAGGATAGGGGGACGACTACAGGAGTTCGCGAGACCTTGGGCGCAGTCGGTCAGCGACCGATGGGTCATCGAAACAATCACTCAGGGTTACCAACTGGAGTTCTCCCACTATCCTCGGCAGCGCTTTATTCAGGTGCCAAGGCACTCAAACAAGAACAAACTCGTAATAACCACGAAAGCTGTAGACCACCTCTTGGAAATAGGAGCCATAGAAACAGTCCCTCACTCCCAGAGGGGGCGGGGCGTATACTCGATCTTCTTTACCGTACCCAAAAAGAACGGGACCACACGGGCCATTCTGGACCTCAAGTGGCTAAACAAACACGTAAGGGACAGGAGATTCAGAATGGAGACTCTGAAGTCCATCCTCTCAGCCCTGCAAGCTGGGGATTTCATGACCTCCGTGGACTTGACGGAGGCGTATCTACACATCCCGATACACCCGGCGCACAGAAAATTCTTGAGGTTCGCATACGGGACGGGGCACTATCAATACAGAGCCCTACCCTTTGGCCTGAAGTCATCGCCCCGGGTCTTCACGAAGGTCCTCGTGACCCTGGTGGCACACCTCAGGACAAGGGTCGTGTACCTGTTCCCATACCTGGACGATTTTTTAATAAAAGCGCCATCGAGCCAGGAGGCCAGGAGGGCACTGGAGACAACCATGGACACATTTCAGAGACATGGTCTGGTAGTGAACCTGGAGAAGAGTCCGTTAGAACCTTCCCAGAGACTAATACACCTGGGGGTGGTGATAGATTCAGTCAGGGAACGAGTCTTCTTATCCCCGGACAGGGTGATCAGGATACAAACACTAATGAGGAAAGTCTTGGAGGAGCCAAAATCCTCTCTAATGACCTTGGCCAAAGTACTGGGCATGCTAGTGTCATGCCAAGACATAGTGCAGTGGTCCAGGTTCCACGCGAGACCGCTACAACGTTTCCTACTGCCGCACCAGAAGGACATAGCGTGCAAGAGACACAAGCTCCTTCACCTCCCGGACCAGGTGAGACAACAAATGGAATGGTGGCTAAACCCACACAGGTTCAAAGAGGGGAACCCCCTACGGGAACCTCAGAGAATAGTAGTGACGACGGATGCGAGTCTCACGGGCTGGGGAGCTCACTCAGGAGACCAGATGATCCAGGGCCAATGGACACCAGAGGAGTCTCGGGAGAGCATCAACCTACTGGAGCTTTGGGCTATCAAGCTGAGCCTTTTGGGGTTCCAGAGGATACTCCAGGGGGAACATGTCCTAGTTCAAACAGACAATATAACAGCCAAAGCCTACGTAAACCGGCAGGGAGGATCGAGAGTCAGAAAACTGCACGCAGAGGCGACGGAGCTACTGACATGGGCGGAGTCTCATATCTTATCGCTAAGGGCAACTCACGTCGCCGGAAGAGACAACGGACTGGCGGATTGGCTAAGCAGACAAATGGTCAACCAGACGGAGTGGAAACTACACAGGGAGGTGTTTCTCCAAGTGCAACAAAAGTTCGGAAAAATGATAATGGACTTGTTAGCGACACAAAACAACAGACAACTACCACGATTTTTGTCAAGGGAAAAAAGCGAGTACGCAGAAGGCACGGACGCGCTGAACCACAAATGGCCCAAAGGACTACTTTACGCCTTCCCACCACTCCAGCTGATACACAGAGTTCTTCAGATCGTACGCCTGCAACGCGCAGAGGTAGTGCTAATCGCGCCACACTGGCCGCGAAGAGTTTGGTTCTCGGACCTCCTGGCGTTGTCAATAGAAAAACCGTGGCACCTTCCAGTCAGGGAGGACCTACTGACGCAGGGGCTAACAACGCATCCACGGCCCGAGATGCTAAATCTCACAGCATGGAGATTGAGCGGGAACTGCTAGTGGGGGCGGGATACCCAAACAAGGTGGTAGACACCATGCTAGCCTCAAGGAGGGCATCCACAATTAGAATATATAACGCCACTTGGCAGGTGTTCCAGAGGTGGTGCGCGGAGGGGGAGGTCGACCCACTGAGTGCCCCAGTTAGGGAGGTGCTTAGATTCCTACAGGATGGCCTGGAAAAGGGACTTAGCACAAGCACACTTAGGAGACAGGTCTCAGCCATCTCAGCAGTTCAGGGAGCCAGGCATGGAAGATCCCTGTTACACCACGCACACGTTAAGAGGTTCCTAAAGGGGACGGCCCTGGTAAACCCGCCTCAGATACATAGATTCCCATCGTGGAACCTAAATACAGTTCTAAAGGCCCTATGCAGACAGCCCTTCGAGCCTATGGGGTCATGCCCTTTAAAAGAACTGACCTTCAAGACCCTTTTCCTGGTGGGACTCACGTCAGCAAGGAGGGTGTCGGAGATACGGGCCCTGTCTATCAACAAGGACCTGTGCACATTTCATAACGACAAAGTGGTACTCAGGCTAGACCCCGCGTTTATACCAAAAGTAAATTCAGTGTTCCATAGGTCAGAAGAGGTAGTGCTGCCGTCCTTCTGTCCCAATCCAAAAAACGAGAAAGAGAGAGAATGGCACTGCCTAGACGTTAGAAGAGCAGTGGCCTACTACATAGAGAGAACCAGAGAATGGAGGAAGACGGAGTCTCTCTTCATAGCATTTACAAATGCATCCAAGGGTTCTCAGGTGTCTGCCTCCACCTTAAGCAGATGGATTAAAGGGTGCATTATCCTGGCCTATAAGGCCAATGGCTCACAGCCACCAGAGGGCATCGTAGCGCACTCGCTAAGGGGAGCAGCCACCTCGGCGGCATATAGGGCTTTCCCCACCTTAGAGACTATTTGTAAAGCAGCTACCTGGAAGTCAGTCCACACCTTCACTAAACACTATAGGGTGGACTTGACGGCATCGGCCGAAGCGGCGTTTGGCCGCAGGGTCCTTCAACAAGTCTTGTAGCTGAAGCCACTTAACCCTCCCTGGGGACACGGCTTATCTAAGTCCCAATCTTGAGGACTGTTCCACTGCCTGACCACTGGAGAACGGAAGGTTTCTATCACTTACCGTGAAGCTTCCTTTCTCAGGGGTCAGGAGTGGAACAGTCCTGCCCACCCATTGTTGTGGGCGCCTTCAGCTACAGGAAAGGTTGGAAGGAAAGTGTCTAAGGCCCCCGGGATACCCCAGGGAGGAGGAATGTGACCTTTTTTCCACAGTACAGTTATAGGTGATGGAGGGGCTGGTCAACGACTGGAGCCTCGTAGGGATAAGCCCCTCCCACCGGTCCTAAAGCTCGGAGCCGGCCCTGCAGAGGAAGGAGGAGCTTATCCCAATCTTGAGGACTGTTCCACTCCTGACCCCTGAGAAAGGAAGCTTCACGGTAAGTGATAGAAACCTTCCGTTCCTTTGGCAATAGCTATTTTAAGGTGGGAACCACCTGCTAACCTCAGGTTCCACTCTCTTGAAATATGTTCAGACTAGGGGCAAGGCCCGTTGCAGGCAACAATGCAACAGGCGCTAGCAAAAGGAAGAAAAAGAAGGAAGGAAGCAATTCTCTTCATCTCAACTTCTTTCCCTCTTCCTCTCAGCCCCCCCCCCCACATCCTTTCTGTCTTCCCTCCCCCCTACAGAGCCTCTTTGTAAAGGCCGTTGCATTTATTAACAGAGTGGGTGTCGGAGTGCATCTCCCTTCCTTACTCCTGAGTAAACAGGCTGTGCGCACACACACACACACATTATTAGGGCTAAAGCTGGGGCCAGCTCACCTATTTCCATTTTGTAGGCACCGCAAAAGGGCTTGCAGAGGGGCTTTCCCATGTAGTCAATTTTGAAAGCAAATAAATGCTTCCTCCTGGGCCAAGCCCCACCATCTGCAGTTCTTCTCTCATCTCCCAAAGCTATAGAAATCCCCAGAGGTTGGTGCAGAGCGGTGGAGCCAGAGACTTGCTGCAAGCCTGCACTTAACTGATTTCCAGAGCAAAGTTTAAGTCCAGCTCACCTTTAAGACCCACGAAGTTTAACTGTAGGTAGCCTTTCATGGGCATGCACAGTGAGCTGACCACAAGCTTCTGTGCTGGATGTTTTCCTTTCATTTCCCTGCAAGCCCTTTCAATTGCAAAGCTGCTTCCCGTTTAACACCAGCTGATTAGTTATCCTGGCCCACCGCCTCTTGGGACTCCCAACTTGGGAGTTGTAGTTCTAATTCCCTTTGCTATGGTTGCAGTAAAGCCAGCAGAGAACTACAACTCCCAAAGTGCAACTCTCTGTGGGCGGGAGTGAGGCAACGCAGGGAGGGCAAGGACACCGTTTTGAGTGGCAGTTCTTGCAGCGAACTGATTTTGGCGCCCCATGGAATCTTGCCGCTTTGAAAACAGCTTTATATATAAGAGAGATGCCACGTTGGGGAACAGTGCTCCGAAGAGCCACACATAGCATGTCAAAGAGCTGCATGTGGCTCATGAGCAATGAAGTATCTGCCACTCTTTCTGTGAAGGTATCTAGGGATCAGTGCAGCATGGAAGGGGCCAGGGACAGGCAAGGCTAGGTCAGATGAGAATTTAAAGGCTGGAGGCAACAAGCATAGTCCAAAGCAGACATGGTCAGGTTTCCAGGAATTTGATAGGTAAGGCAGAAGAGAACAGGTAATCCAAGTTCATTCTGTAATCCAAGTTCATTCTGTGGAGTGAGTTAGACTGAAAAAGCAGTCTGAGAGCCAGGGTTTTGTAGGGCCCAAGATGTCATGACTGGTTCCTTAGATTATATGATGAGGGCCAGTTAAATGAAGCTGGAAGTCAGAATGGCGACTATATCTCAGTTGGTGTTTTTGAGCTGCACAGGTAACAAATCTTCCCTAACTTTACACAACAAGTGGTCCTGTGGTGCTAGCTTTAAGGCACCGGGACCTGGCTGGTTCAAATCCTACCACTGGACTCAAAGTCAGTTCTCACGTCTGTTGTTAATTCCTTTATTATCAGTATGCCAATTTGCTGCCCTTCACATGACTTACCAAATGTGTTATTCCAACCTTAGCTATATTTATCGCTCAGTTACTTATGCATCTTGACTCTAATTAGCCAGTCCTGGTAAATAACCCCCCCCCCCCCATCAGTGTACCTGAAGGAGGGTGCATCTGCACATGCTGAGTCTCTCAGTTCTCATTTATACCCAGAATGGAACTTCGTTATCTTGGTAGTGAGCTCAAACTTTGTTCTCACATCTGTTTGTTAAACTGTTGTGTTTATATGCTAATTTACTGCCATTCACAGATCTTACCAACTGCTTTAATCCAATCTCAGCTATAATCGCCCAGTTACTTATAAATCTAGACTCTAACTAGCCCATCCTGGCAACTAATCCCCCCAACCCTCTCTCTACCTATATGTAATGGTTGAGGAAATTCTGTCTCACTGTATCTGAAGGAAGTGTGCTTGCGCACAAAAGCTTATATTTTGAATAAAATTTTGTTGGTCTTAAAGGTGCCACTGGACTCAAATTTTATTTTTGGTTGGTTCATTAGTGCTTTTTGTTCTCTTTTCTTCTTCTTTCAGAATTGTTACTCTAGTTATCAGTGTAAAAAATTCCAAATGTTGGCATCCCACTGTTGTCCTTATTTTTATACACTCTGCCCAGTGAAATGATATTCTCTGTCATGAAACTGTACTGCAGGAAATACGCACTGTTTAGTCTTTCTTGCCATGAAAATACCTGAAGGGGTTTTGGCTGATCAGGGAGAACAGAGCACTTTAGGCCAAGGTGGAGGAGCAAAGTTTGCATTTTTTATATGAGGATGAGAGATTTAAGAGAAAAAATATATTTCTGCCTTTTCCATCTAGATTCCCGTTGGCTTTGCTTTTCCAGAGTTCCTCTTTAAGACATCTAGCATGCTTTAATGAGCACAGTAGGGCCTGGCGGCTTCCATTTCTTGTCAACCCATGTTCATGGTTAGTCTTCTAGCTCTTTTACCATCGGAATGTAGCATGCCTTATTTGCTTCTTCCCATGAATTGTACAGTTTACTGGGGAAGCTCAGCTGGCTATCTGATATGACACTCAGGCAGATGACTCTGCCTTCTAATGGAATGTATAAAAGGGTGCCGAAATTTTGTCCAAATTGCTGATTCTTCAAAATTATCAGTGGTAAACCCAATTTCAGTAGTGGCCAGTGTTAGCCTTTCTGCTTATCTGAGAGATGAGATCATCAAACATAAAACACGTAACAGCAGATCTGTCAAATGCTCATGATAATTTGTATACTGCTGAGTTTTTGCTATAGTAAGGTAATTGAAACAAATGGTTTATCTAACTCACTAGGTATATCTGGTGAGTTTCTGTGGGAGGAAGCAGTTAACATTTGGAATATCAACTTTCTGTCACTGGGCTTTAGGCAGTGCTCATATTTTATTGAGATGAATAGGGGAATGTGGCACATAGTTTCTCACTGACATCGTAAGTGTACATTATGTTCATTAAACTGGGTTGGCTTACATTTCTGTCTCTCTGGACAAAAGCATTGCCATGCTTCATTTACTTAACTCCCAGCCCCTAAAAGCTATATTATTCCTTGATGTTAATAATATTAATGAGGCAATTACAACAGTAGTGTAATATCTTTTATAAGAACCAACCAAGATCCCATAAAATAGTGCACACTTTCAAATTCCCCAAAACTCTGCATTAAGCTGGATGTTGAGAGAGGAAAAGATATTTCAGGGCACCTTGGGAGTACCCCAAAGTCTGCAGCTTGTAGTTACCTGTCCAGGGGTGAAGGTCCCAGCCCAACCACTGCACTCATAAACCTTGTGTTCCCTCTAAGCTGAGCCTTTGGCTCACACATTTTTGTTTTAGCTCAGGGAGGATGGCTCCAGAGCAAACTAATGTATGCAGTAGCCAAATTGCTCGCTCACAACTTTAATGCCAGTAGCTCACAAAATAGAATTTTTGCTCACAAGACTCCACATTGGCCAGATGATTGTCGAAAGAAAAAACAGGAAACAGCATCTTGCAGCTTGGGGAGGCACTGCCAGTGTCCCCCAGTCTTGCAGCTGGATTACAGGAGGGACTTTCCCCATGGGGAGGAGAGGCATGCAGCAGCAACAGGGAAATGGTGGACGGGAGCTCAGGTGGTGAAAGCAGGTTGGAAACAGGTGTGTCAGCCTCTACCCACGCTGAGGGTAAGGCTATGGGGTAGGTTCAAGGAGAGAGTGAGAGCAACCCTTTGGGAGCAAGGGTTGGCTGTCAGACAGATCCTTATGGGGGAGGAGAGGGATTGGATGGCTTGGTGGGGCCTCACCCCAAAGGGGAAGACTTAAGCAGGGAGCTCAAGGCTGGCCTGGCCAGGGAGGATGAGCATGGGAGAGACCCAGAGGATTAGAGAGTGCAACGGGGAACCTGTGAGCAGGAGAGAGGGACTTGGACGACTGCCAATCCCCCTCCTCCTGCATCATCTGAGGCCACTGCCAAGCTCCCTAGCCTAAAAGTTGTGCCATGGAGATCTCTGCTGCACCCAGCCAGCACCCTGCGGACCTAGGACCCGACATTACCTTGAAATGGAGACCAGAAGGCATTCAAATAAGATCACAAGCCTCCTCGCTGGTAGGTTCTGTGACCATCTGCTCTATAGCACAAGTCATTGAGAGTATCTAGAATCCCAGTCTCTTTCTCCTGACTTGACCACATATTTACCCAATCAATATGTAGGTAGTTAAAATCACCTATTATGACAGTTATTTCATCTAGCTGCTTTCCTTAATTCTTTTGCTGTTTTTAAAACATCCTCTAAGCTTTGATCTGGTGGGCAATAACAAACTCCCAGAGTTAAACTTCCTTTTGGGTCCACTATTTCCACCCGGAGCATTTCTGTAAGCAAATCTATTTCTCTTAGATTCTCAATTTTACTAGACGGTATACTCTCTCTGACTGTCATGACCCTTCCTGCTAACACCTCCTTGGATGAGGCGATGGAGAAAGCTGGCCCAGCCCTTGGATGTTGCAGGAAGACCCACTAGACAAGGTGATGACTCTATCAGGTGCAGACAGGGAGTTTCAGCCTCCAGTCAGCTTGCCACATTCTCAGTCCTGCAGCCAGGGATCGGAAGCCAAAGCCCTGTATCTGCCAGCCTCACCCCCAGGGTAGCCACAGAGCCCTTGGAACACCAGAGAAGGTGGGCATGAAGGGAGGTGCAGGAGTGGCGCTGTAGTGCACAGTTGGCAGGCCAGCACCAGGCAGCTTCTGCCTGTGAGTTGGAGTCATTGCAGGATCAGGGCTGACAGACCTGTAGGCTGCTCAGCCATTTAAGACTTGCACCTGGGCTTCCGGTTGGGGGGTGGGGAATGGAGATTTGATGCACCCTGTAAATGCTCAGGGTGAACAGCGGTTCTTTCTGACAACTCGGGGGCTTTTAGCACCCGATGCAACCCTCCCCAGGCAGGGGAGCATCCAGCAAGCAACAAGACCCAAGAGAGACTGAGATTGGTGAACAATAAATCTCGGAGGAAACTTGTTGACACTTTGATCTCTCTGATGCGGGCTTTGCAAGCAACTCTAGAGAGCTGAACCGGGCTGATTTATTCAGCATAAAACCTCCACTCCCCCGATTTCTTGACTGAAAGAAGACAGACTCTAATTTATGAAGCCTCACCCCTACCCAAAAAAGTCTAAAGGTAACGAAAAAAACTTTGCTTATTGGCACCGTGTCTGTGAGAGCAGGAAAACAGAGAGATAAGCAGAGCATCAGCTGAAGAACATACTGAGACTTTTTTTGTTTTAAAAGAGTTGGATTTTAGCTAAAAACTGCCAGAAAAGTGTTTGTTTACCATTCCTGTGGTCGCGGAGGAGAGGACTGGAGGGATTGGAGACATCGCAAGATCTGCATGGGCAGGAAGTGATGTCTGGCTGAGAGCAGAAAAGAAGTATAGAAGACGAAGGGATCTGGGAGGACTGCAACAGCAAAAGCACTTCTGGGTGAAAGAGAACCAGGAAGTAAGTCAGGTGACCAGTACCATAGAGAAAAGACGTCCACCATTTTGGGGAGGACTAAAACTTTAAAATTAAATATCTTGAAAAGTAAACACCCTAGAACGGCGAAAATAACGACATTTGTTAAAGCTCTTTAAGACTGATTGATTGAGCCTGAAAACGCTAAAATTAAAAGATACCAAAAATCGGCTTTTTTTAAAGGGCAAAAATGGAGGCTGAACAGAGAAAGCAGGCAGGGTCAGTGTCCAAGATGGCTCCTAAAAAAGATACTGAACTAATGGCTATGATAGAGGTGATGGACAAAAGGATGACAGAAGCTTTTAATGATCTTAGCCACCAAAATCAACAACTGGAAAAGAAAATGAATGACCTAGCTGGACAAGTGGATAAAAATTTTGGAGAACTAAAGACTGAAATTCAAAATGTGGCAAAAAAATTGAAAGAGATGGAAAACAAAATGCTTGTGTTGGAAGAAAATATTCAAAAAGTGACAAAAGAGAACTACAGACTGGAAGCAATGATGGTATACAAGGAGATGCAAAAGCACCTAAGATTTAGAGGGATAGGAGAAAAGGTGGGTGAGAATATACACATATGGATGACTGAAGCCATGAGTGACTATTTGAAAGATGAAGAAGAGAACACAAAAGTTAACATAGACCTGATTTACAGAGTTAATTCTGAGTATGCTAGAGGGAGAAACTTGCCAAGAGATGTGGTAGTGCAATTTACCACTAAGAGGGTAAGAGAGTCGATTTATAGAAAATGCTTCAAGGAACCTTTCGAAATGGATGGAGAAAAAGTAATTGTGATGAAAGAGCTCCCTAGAGCTATGTTGCAAGTCAGGAAGAAATTCAAACGGTTGACAGATAAACTGAAACAGAAAAACTACAGATACAGATGGGAAACTCCTGAAGGTGTAAGCTTTAACCACCAAAGTACAAGAGTGGTAATTAAGAGTATGGAGGAGATGCTCTCTTTCTTGGCAAAAAATATTGAAGAATTTGGTGACATTTAACTTAACACCATTATGGATTACAAAGTACTTTCATGGAATGTAAATGGGCTAAATTCACCCAATAAACGTAAAATAGTCGGACATTGGCTTGAAAAACAGAAATGTGATGTGATTTGCCTACAAGAAGTACACATTAAAAAACAAGATTGTAAATATCTGATTAGGAAAAAATTGGGAGAATTTTTCTCATTAGCAACGATTAAGAAAAAAGGAGTAGTAACATATGTCAAGAAAGAATTAGAGCCAAAGGAAAATTTTAAAGACAAAGAAGATACATATACTGCAACAGAGATAACCATGCATAACAGAAAAAATTTGATCCTGAATATCTATGCACCTAATGGAGCAAAAGAAAAGTTTTTTAAGGACTTAATTGCAGAATTGGACCGAGTTAATTATGAACATTTATTCTGATGGGTGATTTTAATGAAACTGTAAATAACAAAATAGACAGACGTTCAAAAAGTAAAGATGACACAATTGGAAAGTTACTTAAAGTCTTTTTTGCAATGGTTAAACAGGAGAGTCTGGAAGATGTGGGGAGGAAATGGAATCCTCGAGATTCCATTTTACTCCAACAGGCATCCTTTTACTCCAGAGATCCTTTTACTCCAACAGGCATGACTCACACTCAAGGATAGATATGATGTGGATGATGTCAGAATTAACGCTTAAAACAAAAAAGATAGAAATTTTACCAAAGCTTATCTCTGACCACAATCCCTTGTTGTGGACTTCGAGACAGGGAGAAAAACAACGGAGATGGAGATTAAATGAAGAACTCTTGGATAATAATGAAATAACTAATAAAATACAAAATGACACAAAAACTTATTTTGAAATGAATTTACACCAAGAAACCAAGCCACAAGTCGTATGGGATGCATAAAAGGCTGTAATGCGTGGAACATTGATATTTTTAAACAATAAAGAAAATAAGAGAAAGAAAGAACAACAGAATAGTATTATGCAAGCAATTGAATCAAAGGAGAAAGAATTAAAGAAAAGACCTGGAAGAAAGAAACTTCAAAGAGAAATACAATTCCTACAAGATCAACTAAAGGCTATTTTAAACCAAGAAATATATTGGAACTTTAAAAAGCTGCAGCAAAAATCTTTTGAAGGTGCAAACAAACCTGGAAAATATTTGGCATGGCAATTAAAAAGAAAAAGAGAAAACAAGATTATAAGTAAAATTGTGACAGATAAAAAAGAAATAATGGACATCAAAGGAATAAAAAGAGAATTCTTTAAATACTATGCTAAACTTTTTCAAAAAGTGACAGTAGACCAAAGTAAAATTTCAGAATACTTAAAAACATTGGGAAAACCTAAACCAACTGAAAAACTTAAAGAAATGTTGAGTAGCCCTATTACAATTCAGGAAATACAGAGGGCTATTGAAGATTCTAAATTGGGAAAAGCACCGGGGCCAGATGGCTTTTCGGCTAAATACTATAAGAAAATAAAGGAAAGTCTTTTGCCAGTTTTGGAACTTTTGTTAAATGAAATAAGAGCTACAGCTGAGATACCAGATTCATGGAAAGAGGCAACAATATCACTGATTCCAAAAGAAGGACAGGATCTATCAGATGTCAAGAATTACAGACCAATCTCTCTACTTAATAATGACTATAAAATTTTTGCAAAAATATTAGCAGAGAGACTGAAAGAATACTTAAAGGAAATGATACAACCTAGAACAAGCAGGTTTTTTGCCAAATCACCAAATAAAGGATAATTTGCGAATAGTCCTAGATGCAATTGAATACCATGATAAACATTCTGACAAAGAGGTAGGTTTTCTCTTTCTGGATGCAGAAAATCCTTTGACAACTTAAACTGGGACTTTATGTTTGTGGTATTGGAGAAATTACAAATTGGAGAATTTTTGCTGAATATGATTAAATCGATATATACGGAACAGAAGTCATCGATTATAATTAATGGCGAAAAGACTGATTATTTTAAAGTTCAAAAGGGAACGAGACAAGGTTGCCCACTTTTACCATTGTTATTTATTTGGATTCTTGGAAGTTTTGCTTTGGAATGTAAAAGACGACAAGGAAATTAAAGGTCTGTCAACTAAAGGATTTTCTTTCAAGTATAGAGTGTTTGCTGATGATGTGATGTTCATAACTGAAGAACCTATGACTACTTTGCCACTTTTATTGCAAAAAATTAAAGACTTTGGAGATCTTGCAGGTTTTTATGTTAATAGAAGTAATCAAAAGTGATGTGTAAGAATATGTCAAGCAAAAAGCAATTGGAATTACAAAATTTAACAGACTGTGAGGTGGTGAAAAAGACTAAATATTTAGGTATTGACTTAACTATGAAAAACATTGACCTCTTTAAAAATAATTATGAGAAGTTATGGGCACAAATTTCACACGACATTAATAAATGGAATACTCTAAACTTATCACTACTGGGTAGAGTTGCTACAGTTAAAATGAACATTTTGCCAAGACTAATGTTTCTATTACAAACAATACCAATCGTGAAAGACTTTAAAGCCTTTAAAATATGGCAAAGAGAACGTTAAAGTTTGTCTGGGCAGGAAAAAAACCAAGAATAAAAATGAAAATAATGTGTGATGCAAAGGAAAGAGGAGGTTTTCAATTGCCAAATTTAAAGCTATACCATGATGCGATCTGTTTGACTTGGCTAGAATCATGGATCTCTTTAAAAGACAGAAAACTTTTAGCACTTGAAGGGCATGATTGTCGATTTGGTTGGCATGCGTACTTGTATTATAATAAAACGAAGATGGACAATATGTTTAAGCATCACTATGTGAGGAGAACTTTAATAGATACACGGTTTAGATAAAAGAGTTTTTTTCCAGCAGAAAAGCCTCTGTGGATTGTACCAGCAGAAGTAATAAAACCTTTTTCAAGTTTTAAAGGACAAGACTGGTTGAAGTATAGAGACCTGCTGAAAATTGAAAATAATGAGTTTGTATTGAAAGAAGAGAATCAGATGGATTTTAAATACGGTTGGCTGAGGTATAGACAGATTTATGATCTGTTTAAGACAGATAAAAAATGTGGGGGTTTCAGAAAGAAAATTAATGAGATTGAACAGGTATGGGAGGAAGGTGAAAAAAAATTGATTTCAAAAATGTATAAAATTTTGCTGAAATGGTATAATGCAGATGAACTTGTAAAAGAACAAATGATAAAATGGGCAATTAATATGAACAAAGAAATAGCTATGTCATCTTGGGAATATTTGTGGGAAAATGCTATGAGTATTTCTACTTGTTATAATCTAAAAGAAAATTGTTTTAAAATGTTATATAGATGGTATATGACTCCGAAAAAAATAGCAAATATTGATCAACGGCTATCTAATACGTGTTGGAAATGTAAACAAAAAGAAGGTTCTTTCTACCATATGGGGTGGACTTGTGATAAAGCTAAAGTCTTTTGGTGTATGATTCACGCTGAAATGGAACAATTTTTGAAATGTACTTTTAAAAAGTTGCCTGAAATGTTATTGCTTGGTCTTAAGCTAGAGGAAGTTAATGTAACTAAAAGGACATTAATATGGTATATGGTGACTACAACAAGAATGGTCTATGCTCAGAACTGGAAATGTGAAAAAACCCCAGACATATGGGAATGGTGAAAAAACTGCTATTTATGGCAGAAATGGACAAATGGACAAGAAAACTGAATAATCAAGACTCAGAAAGATTTCTAGAAGAATGGAAAGACCTGAAAGAATATCTAGAACAACATTGGGATATGAAAAATAATATTTTTACATTGACTACTTATTGATTTTTGATGTTTAAAAGAAGAAACAATTATTTTTAAGAGAAATATACTGAACGATTGAAATGACAAGAATAGAAACTAGAGTACACATTACAGGTATCTAGATATTACGTTTAAATGTTTAAAAATTATCTTTCTTTTTTTTATTGTTGTAACCAAATTTGTTACCTGTAAGAGCTAATAATTTTAAATCTTTATAACTGCTATTATATATATAATGGTATATGTGAGGCGGGAAGTCTCAAAGTTTTTGAATTGTAATCGGAATACATAGCTACATAGAAAAACGGATAGTGATGATAATATTTCAAAAGTAACTATGTAAAGTTTTGTAACTGGAAAAATAATAAAATTTGTTTAAAAAAAAAAAAAAAAAGACTTGCCCCTGCCCCTGGATGACTCAGCAGGTTGAGGAGATGAACCTGGCCTTGAATGACTCCTAATAAAAGCAGCCAGAAAAGGGAGAGCCAGCATGGAAGGAACTTGTCCACAACTCTTTTGTGGGGAACTTCAGATTTCTGTGTTCTTAGACCTTCTGGATCATGACCTGGCTTGTGCTCTTTGGATTCGTCTGTCTGGTTTGATGCTGGGACTTTTGAGTAGCTGTGCTCTGATCTTAGACTGTTTTTGACTACACCAATTGCCTTTTACCCCAGGTGCCTGCCTGAACCAGTACACTGACCTATAGAGCCACTCCACCTATTACCCTCCCCCCCCATCCTTCCAATATCACTTTTATCCAGGAATCACTGTATCCCACTGATTATCCTCATCCCACCAAGTTTCTGAAATGCCCATGTCTGTATTCTCCTCTGACACTAAACACTCCAGCTCCACCATTTTACCCTGGACACTTCTAGCATTTGCATATAAACATCTATAATTTCCCAGGCACTGGTAGTCCTGCAACCTTCATCCTATGGCCTCTAGACCTTACCAGGCAGTCAGTATTGTTTGTCATTCTCTCAGTGGCCAGCCCTAATCCATTTCCCTCTAGTACAGTAACAGCTATCCCGTCACCTGTTAGAAATGAGCCATCCCAAACCAGAGACATTTCATCTCCTGTCAGCTTTCCCCCAAGATTTAGTTTTAAAACTGCTCTGCCACTGTTTTGATCTTAAGTACCAGCAGCCTGGTTCCTTCTCAGGGCAAGAGGAGGCCATCTCTTTTGTACAGGTCCTGCTTGCTTCAAAAAGAATCCCAATGCCTAACAAACTTAAACCCTTCTTCACTACACCATCATCTCATCCATGCATTGAGACTCCTGATCTGTGCCTGTCTCGCTGGCCCTGCACGTGGAACAGGCAGCACTTCTGAGAAGGCTACCTTGGAGGTTCTGGCCTTGAGTCTCCTGCCTAGCAGCCTAAACTTTTCCTGCAGGACTACACAACTGCATTTCCACAGAGGCTTCTGGGATGAAGAAGCAAAATGGGAGACTCTCCACCTGGAAATATAAGTCAGCAGTTCATCAGGACCCTTTGCAAGTCAAAGAGTTTCTCTTTTCAGTAATCAAGATTTCTTGCAAATAGTTGGATGCTTGTTTCTGGTGGAAATAGTAGTCTCAAAACTTTCTCTTTTAGACAGTTTTCCAGAGTTCCACTCACACATGAAGCTGCCTTACACTGACTCAAACAATTGGTGTATCAAGCTCAGACTTTTTTTCCTTTGCTGGAGTTGCTTGGGATTGAACCTGGGACCTTCCACATACAAAGCAGATGCTCTAGCACTGAGCCAGAGTTCCTCCTCCTATTTTCTGACCCTGGTTAAGGTTTTTCTTCCTATCTTGCATAAGTTCTTCGACAGACCAACAATGTGTGGCTGATGTTCAGTGTTTTACCCAAATGTGTATCTTGTCAGATATACAGCATCAGGTAAGGCTTTATATAAGCCTAGGGATAAGATATCTGTCTTGTTCTTAATAGAGCTAAGCTGATTAGATGTCTGTATTGATCTTAAGGCCTTGATACACCACTGTACTCTTTGTTTCTGAAGCTAGGAATATCGTTATTACTAGAAATGGATCTTGAACTGAGGTAACTTGTGCAGGCGTTATGGCTTGTGATTTACTGTAGCACCTTAGAGCAAGTAAAATGCTTGGAATTTTTTTAAAAATCCTGTTACTTGAATTTTTGTTTGCTCAAATACTGTTTTCCCCAAAACCTGAGTTCTCCTCCAAGTTAATTATGACCAAGCTTTATTACTCTGCATTATCACTCTGCCACTTTCGTTGAGTTACTGGAGATAAAATCCAGTACTTGACATCCAAATCAGTCCTAAATTAGTTCTGGTAATTTCTGGTTGATTTGTTTGAGACACCTTTACCTGCCTGACTCTACTAAAGTTCTGTCAGAGTTTGATGTAAATTGTGATAACATTAAAGCTGACTTCTCTCCCATTTCTAGATGACAGTAGAATAATTACTTTGCTGGCTCTGTGACAGGGAATACTATGCATCCTTTCTGGCAAAAGCAGAATAATTTTCTTTGTTTCTCTGGTTACAGCTGAAAGCTAGCATTGAAACCAGGATGGCTGACAACTTAGATTCCAATCCCCAAAGCATCCTAGTAGCTGAAGCCCCATTAATTAGAATGGTACTTGTGTGAGCAGATGGCTTTAGGGATTTGGTTGCTTGGTGGAGTTTCATTTGAAAGATTAGCTTTTGTAGAAACTAGAAGAGAAAATAAAAATGGGGGAACCAGATGGAAAGGTGAACAGGGTGCTTGTGTCTTTATTAAAAATTTTAAATAAGGAATTTTTGCCAGTTTTGCTGCATTGGCCAAATCCCTTCTTTTACATAAGTGTTAGAAATGCAGGAGTCCTTTTCTCACTTTCTTTTGTTAGCTTAAGCAAAAAGCTCTGAATATACAGAAATTCAGAGCACATAGAAAAATCCAAGCAAAGAAGGCAGTGGTTCAGAGCTCATTTCTTGTGAATTGCTTCTGTTTCTTGGTACTTTGGGTAGGGTGGGGTGTTCAGTCATAGGATATAGGCATCCTTAATGGGGCATGTTGCTCTTAACAGATCATCAATACTGCTGTTCCGAAGGTGGATGGTTGCTTGCAGAATCTCTTCCACTGAACATATTGTTTCTGAAATGGTTCTGCTGTGGTTGCTCTGGAAGGGAAGCGCACAACTGGGAGACAAACTTAAGAATGTCAGTTAAAAAGAAAAGCTACAGGCGCTTTAGCCACCATTCATGCATGCTCATATGTGCGTTCAGAAAGATTGACTGTAATTATTTTAAGCATTATCTGTAAATACATTGATGGTAAGGTGCACTAAACTTCTGCTTATTAGTATAAGGGGAAAGATAACATGAAAGTCATCAAATAGATTTACCTGATCTGAAAATAGCATGTGAGGCAAGAAACCTGGAGTGAAAGCAGTTTTTCCATCTTAACAGAGAAAGCCTGTATATGGATATGGAGTCTGGAGAATCAAAGGGTGCTGCTTTATTAAGATTAGGGAACTGCTTTAGAGTACTTTGATTGTCACTGGCTGCCTGTTGTGCCTCTTGACTCCTCATTTGCTAAACCTCTATATTCATAAATAGTTTTGGAAAAGGTATTGGATATTCTCTGTAAAGCTGCTTTGGAATTTCCTGCACCTTAAGGAAGTGAGAAGCACAGTTCATTGATTCTCTGCTTTCATTCAAAGCGGTAGTATTGTGAAACACTTCTGTTGCCACAGGTAGTGATTTGTTTGGTCACAACTTGTTCAGTGAAGGCTGGTTTCAGAAGGTGGTGTTGGAAGACTCCTGCTCTGCGCCTTGGCTACTGGCCATTGGGGTTCCACAAGCTTCTGTCTTGTCCTTCATGCTTTTCAACATCTACATGAATCCCCTAGGTAAGGTCATCTGGAGATTTGGGCCTGGCTTGTCATTCATATGTGGATGACTCTCAGCTCTATCCATCACTCTCAGCAGATGCCAGGGAGGCTGTGAAAACCTTGAACTTATGCCTGGAGGCAGTTTTGGGATGGATGAGAGAGGATAAACTGAAGCTTAATCCTGACAAGACAGAGGTGATACTGCTGGCTTGAAAAGTGACCTGGGATTTGGGGTGTCTCCTGTTCTAGATGAGGTTGCAGTCCCCCTAAAAGACTAGATTTGCTGTCTGAGGAGGCTCCTGGACCCGGACCGCCTGTTGAATATTTATTAGTTATTTAACATATGGCAGAATTACACACAGGAAGCATATAATATAACATACATAACCAAGTTGATACCATGGATATACAGACAGATTGAAGAATCCCCGTAAATACTAATATCTAAATTTTCAATCCACTTGGTTGCAGCTGGGGAAAGTTCAAAGAGCTCCATCACACCTCCCTGGAAAACAAAATATTCACATTCCTGTGACAAATGAAAAATAGTTTGACAGGCGGTACTACAATCACATTTGGGTCCTGATATTTTGCCCCATTTAAACAACAGGACTGCACATCTGCCAAAGCCTGTTCGTATTCTTTTAGCCATCTTCCATGCTTTACATGACAAGTCAAATCTTGCAGGCCTCTTGTTGGTGTTTGTTAGGTTATGGATATTGGGTGGAACTGATTGCATCTGTGTTCACAACCATTCATTCCATAGATCAAAATTTTGTGTTTGCAGGATTCGTGCAGATCTTATTGGTGAGTGTTGGGACCTTAGTCTGGATAGGTCTGCATGAGCCGTGTATTTGTGAATGGGCAGATCTGTTTTCGATGATGTTTTTATATTCACAAAGAAGAGCATCTTGTCTTTGGAGATCCGGGGTAGCGATGTGGCACAACGTAGGTAGCCGGTAGGTCAGAGTGGGTTGAATACATCCGCTGATGGTTCTCATTGTTGTATTGAGTTGGACATCAAGTTTCTGGATATGGGGGCTGTTGAGCCACACTGAAGCACAATACTCCATGGTGCTATACACCAACCCCAAAGCTGAACATCGTAGTGTTGTAGCAGACGCACCCCAAGTTATACCACATAATTTTTAGAGGATGTTATTTCTCGTCTGTATTTTTGCTGCTACATTGGTAAGATGGTTTTTATAGCTCAAGGCCCTGTCCAGGGTAATGCCAAGGTACTTAGGTGTATGGTTGTGTGTAAGTCAAGTGCCATTAAGGTAGACATTCAGTTCACAGTTGGCAAGATTGTTATTGAGGTGGAAATATGGGAGCATTCTATTTTCCCTGGATTTGGAATGAGCTGCCATTTGTGGTAGTAGTCAGCCAAAATTTTAAGGTCCTAGTCAGTATTTCCTCAGTCCTTTCAATTGGTTTGTGCCTTACTGCAATCACCATGTCATCAGCATAAGCAAGCTTCCTAAGTATTGTCTCAGGAACATCAGAGATGTATAGATTGAAAAGAACTGGAGCAAGGACTGAGCAGTGGGGTAGACTGTTATTCAGTTTCTTCTGTTTGCTAATTATGACTGACCCATAATTACTTGGGAAGTTCTATCACTCTGTATGTTATTTATGAGTCAAAATAATGTTCTGCAGGGGGAAACTTGTAAAAACTTGTACAACAGGTCATCCCTCCAGACTGTGTCATAAGCAGCAATCAGAACAATGAAAGCTGCTGATGTCTTAAGACATTTCTGATGCCCTTCCTCAAAGAAAGTTGTTAAGCTGAGAACCTGATCTCCACAGCTACAATGGGTTTCAAATCCTGCTTGCTTTATAGGGACATGTTTGTTAATTCTGTCACTGATTCTGTTCAGGATTAGCCTTTCGAGGAGTTTGTAACAGGAGTTCAGAAGGGAAATAGGTCTGTAACTTTCCACCAGATGTTTTGGTTTTCCAGGTTTCAGAATAGCAACTATCTTTGCTTTCTTGAATTTCCCTGGGAGTCTTCCTGTTCTCATGGTGTCAGTGAGAAACTTTGCAAGCCACTTCTCAGTGAACGTGCTATTGTTAATCAGGAACTCATGGATTCAGTCGAAGCCTGTTGAATCAACAGGTGGCATTGGTGGCCTTAAATCATTGTCTGCTGGTGAGATAACTGCAGCCTTTCCTAAGCAATAAAGATCTTGAAACTGTGGTACATGCCCGGGTAACATCAAGGTTAGAATACTTCAATGTGCTTTGTGTGGTGGTGCCCTGGAAGAATGTCCTGAAATTACAGTCTGTACAAAATGCTGTTGCAGGAGTGTTTTCTGGAGTGGGTTGTAGGGAACATATTGCTCTTGTTTTATCTGCACTGGCTTTCAATCTACTTCCAGGTGCAATTCAAAGTGCTCCTAATGAGACCTTTAAAGCCTGGTATGGCCTTATCATCTGCTGGGGCCCTGCTTTGAGTGTTGCTGTCATCTGAGGCTAGATGAATGGCAACCTGAGAAAAGACCTTCTCATTTCTGGCTCCAAAATTGTGGAATTCCTTCCCTGCACATAGATTTGTTTATCCCCCTTGATTATTGTCTTCTGCCAGCACATAACCTTTTTTGTTTTGTCTGTTGTTTCCTCACTAACCATCCTGCTTTTTTTGAATTATTATTTGTATTATTTCAATTTACAACACACACAAAAAATGCAAATTAGAAACTATAATAATAATCTAAATAATATATAAAAAATAGATAGATACATATAGTCATCTAGAAGAAGAAGAAGAGATTGGATTTATACCCCGCCCTTCACTCACTTAAGAGTCTCAGAGCGGCTTACAAACTCCTTTCCCTTCCCCTCCCCACAACAGACACCCTGTGAGGTAGGTGGGGCTGAGAGAACTCTTTCCCAAGCTGTCCTTGAGGGAACAGCTGGTACAGAGCTATGGCTTGCCCAAGGTCATCCAGCCAGGTGCAAGTGGAGGAGTGGGGAATCAAACCCGGTTCTCCCAGATTAGAGTCCGCGCACTTAACCACTACACCAAACTGGCTCTACAATGATCAGCTACCATAATCTACTGTATCCAAATCATATCTTAAAGTTAAACTGCAATAATAAACAACGATTATATCTTTAAGATAAACATAAACTTGTTAGCCATTCAGTCATGTTCGTCTCTTGGTGATTCTATAGGCCAGCTCTCTCCAGATTTTCTTGTCTTGTAGTGTTTCTTTGAGTTGTTCCATGTTCAGGCTGGTGTCAAGTTTTATGGTGTCTAAAAACATAATCTAAAATTATATAAATCATAAATTATATACATTTATTAGAACTTATTTATATTTACTCTTGATTTTTCACCTCTATTTAAATATTGTTATTCTATCACAGCTTTCTTCATGTGTAATATTTTAATATAACAGATATAACAAGCATAGCAAACATATATAGCCTCTTCCCTTTTTTCAGTTTTAACTTGAAATTATTTCCAATTCTCAGCTATAAAATCAAAAAGTACTTTCAATTTTTCTTGAAATTCTGCATCCGGTTTATTGTGTATACTAGGAATAAGGCCTGTTGTGGAAATAAATACAACGGGCTCTAGAAAGAGACTCTGGGAGAGTGCCCTGGCCTTGGGCACTCAGTGTTAATTTGCTGTGGTGACCTCAGCAGGGTATAATGACACAAAGTCCACCATTTTCTCCAGAGGAACTGACCTCTCCTACCTGAACAGCAATTGTAACGTTGAGTGATATCCAGCCCTCACCTGGAGATGGGCAACAATGGTTCCCCAGGATGAAATGGCTGGTTTGGAGAGTGGAGTCTATGGCATTGTACCTGTCTGAGGTCCCATCCCTCCTCAAACCCCACCCTCTCCAGGCTCCATCTCTCAAATCTCCAGGAATTTTCCCAACCTGGAGTTGGCAACCCTATCTCCTGTCAGGATCTGGGGATCCTAACAAAGGTTTTCTTTTGTGCTTTGTATAATCACGTCATATGTACCATGCCTTTGCAGTTCAGTTGTAACATCCTGCTATCTCTTTCAAGCTGTCTCATGTTCCCTTTCCCCCTGGTTTATTGTCTTCAGTCTATTGCTAATGGTGGGTCTGGTCAATGTAACCATTTGATCCGGGAGAGTGGCGACTGCATACTTTCACACGTCACCCGAGAACAATCGGCCTCTCATCCCCCCCCCCCCCCTGGCATTCCTATCCTCCCTGCCAGCGGAGACACAGAACTTTCTTATCGGTGTGAGAAGACCTTGGAGAGCTATTTGTTATGCACGGAATGGACACATCTGAGGAGCCCAGTTTAAGAAGGGAAATTTACAACTTCACATCTCACCTTTTTCCTGTGGGAAGCAAAACGGTCAAGGGACCTTAGCCCACGGTTTTTCCCTTTCTGTGATTGGTTGCCTATGGGGAATTCAAATTGTACTGGGGGGTATATTAATCCTGCTTCTATTGTATACCTTATCTCTAACAAACATCCGAGGACCTGTAATGTAGTACTAGGGAATAAAGAGCTCTGTTTCATCAACAAAGGTCTGATCCTTGACTGCATAGGGCAGAGGCCTCACAGATTGTTAGAGATCTGTGACTGGGACTTGTCCGTGCCTGACCATGTCAGATGACGGTACTCTTCCCATCCCTACAACCGAAGGAGAGCCGGTGACCCCGGGAGACCAGGGCGCCGGAGCAGGCGGTGGTGGAGAGCCCGAGAAGCCAGTAACTACGGCTCAGGGGGCTCACTACATCCCGCGGCAACCCCCTCACCCGTCCGGGACCCCGAGGTACTCATGGGCCTCGTTCGGATGTGGGACAATTGACTTGTGGGTCCACGATCGGCGGGGCTTGCGCATCTCGGTCCCTGGGGACCGCACCGAGCTGGGACGGCTGAGCCTCCTAGAAGATGAGAGAGAGACGTATCTAGGGGGTGACTGGCGGCTCCCACTGCAGGATGAGGAGCGGGGCGCACCCTACGGGGGCGACATGTATGGGTAAGACCCGAGTCGGACCCTGGACCGCATGATCGGAGACATGCGGCTGCAGATCACCACGGAGTTGAGAGAGGTGGTAATGGACATGCAGTATCAACTTCGAGATGATCTAACCGCTAGTCAGGTAGCCCGGCCGGCCCCAGCCGGGGGCGGAGTACCGGCTGGAGGAGCCCCGCCGTAGCCAGCACCTCCAGGCGGAGCCCCCGCTGGGGTTGTCCCGCAGCCGGTCCCAGTGCCGGCCCCGGTTCCCGTTCCTGCCCTGGCACCCGTTCCGGTCGAGCGGATGATCCGTCAAGTCCCGAACGACCCACTAACAGCCACGTTCGACGGGGACCCCAAGAAACTACGTTTCTTCATCATAGAGATCGAGAGATTCCTGGATGCCTGGGGGCACCTCTACCCCACCGAGCGGGACCGAGTTGGCTACATCGGGTCCAAGCTGAGAGACACCGCCAGTGACTGGTGCGTGAGTTTACACAACCCCCCAGGTCCAGAGCTTCGGTCCGTGAATAATTTTATGTGGGCCCTCAGGCAGCACTATGAGGACCCCCTCGGGGAGGAGAAGGCGCGAAACCAACTGTGGAAGTTGGTCCAGGGGAGGTCCTCTGTGAGAGAATACACTGACCGGTTCCGGCGTATAGCGGCCAAAATCCAAGGTTGGACCCAAGACCTCTTCATCGAGAAGTATCGGGAGGGCCTGAACCCCGAGATTTACGAGACAGTCTTGAGAGGGGAGAGGCCGGGATCGCTCGCAACGTGGATGAGAGCGGCGGCGGCAGACGTGGAGGAAAGGTTCACCCTCATCAAGATGGGGACCTCCGCGACCGCCCAAGCCAAGGCCACCCAGAAGACGAAGACCAAGCCCAGTGTCCAAGAAATTCGGGACAGCCGCTTCAGGCAGGGGCTCTGCATGAGATGCAGGGAGAGCGGCCACTTCGCCTCGGCGTGCCCCCGAGGAAGTGGAAAAGTCCCCAAGATGTCCACCCCGATGGCGGGGGGTACTCCAAGCAAAGGGAAGACCTCGTTCAAACCCCGGGCATTACAGCTGGAAGGGGCAGCGAGCGAGCAAGGGGCGCTGGAGCTGACGGAAGCACAGATGCCGGGAAACTCCAACGACCTGCAGTAAATGGCGCAGAACTGCAGGTCCCTAATCCTGACGCGCCATCTCCGGTGAGCATCCCCGGCCCCTTACTGTACATGGTAGTGACTGTAATAGCCCCCGGTACCAGAACCCACGTACGGGTACGGGCCCTAATTGACCCAGGGTGCGCTAGAGACTTAATAAGCCCTTTAGTAGTAGATGGGCTAGCACCCAAAGTTACCCCACTAGGAGAGCCACTCACGTTCACACAGATGGACGGTTCGGAAATGAAGGAGGCGTGTGTGGCTGAGACTGAGCTACTGATAGTGGGGACGGGGGAGCATTGGGAAAAGAGGGCCTTTGTCATCACCCCCAACACTCAGTTCCCCATGGTGTTGGGGAGCCCGTGGTTGAGTTCCCATGACCCCTATATCAGGTGGAGCGAGGGGAAGATCTCGTGGGTAGACGAGAAATGTCACCACCACAAATGGGACCCGGGGTGGGGAGAAGGACCCCCGCCCCCTCTTCGAGCGGCTGCTCTTGCGTTGGCACCCTCCCAAGTGCCTAAGGAGTATCGGGACCTTATGGGGGTGTTTAGTGAGACTGAGGCGGATGAGCTGCCCCCCCATCGACTGTCAGACTGTGCCATCGAGTTGCTCCCGGGGGAGAAATTACCAAAAGGAAAACTGTACTCCATGAGTCCCTCAGAGCGAGAGGAGCTGAGGAAATTCCTTGACAAAAACTTAGAGCGGGGTTTCATCCGCCCGGCCAAATCTCCCTTTGCAGCTCCCGTTTTGTTCAGAAAAAAAAAGGATGGGGGACTGCGGTTGTGTACAGACTATCGGGGCCTGAATGCAGTGTCTGCTTCCAATGCCTACCCCCTCCCACTCATAAAAGACTTGCTAACGGAGGCGGCCAAAGGAAAAGTGTTTACTAAGTTGGATCTGCGGGATGCTTACTTTTGTGTGCGCATCAGGGAGGGGGACGAATTTAAGACTGCCTTTAACACTCCCTTGGGACAATTCGAGTACCTGGTGATGCCATTCGGCTTGAGTGGCGCGCTGGGAGTTTTTATGAGTTTGATAAATAAAGTGTTGCACAAGCATTTATTTAAGGGGGTGTTATGTTATTTACCTGAAGAGGTAGAGGAGTTCGAGGGAATAGAAGAGTGCTCTCTGCGTTCTGACAGTTGCTGGTACCACGGAGATAAGCTGGTGGTGCCTAGGGCATGTAGAAAAGACATTTTGTTGACATGTCACTCTTCCAAGCTAGCCGGTCATTTTGGATTTTTAAAGACTCTCAACTTGATTCAGCAGCAATTTTGGTGGCCGTGCATGCGTAAAGATGTGTCTGACTTTGTCACTGCCTGTCAAACCTGTTTAATGTGCAAGCGGAGGGGGGGGGGAAGGTTCCAGGACTGTTACACCCGTTACCCACCCCCTCTCGCCCCTGGGAAGCAGTGGCTATGGACTTTATTACCAACCTGCTGCCCTCGAAAGGAAAGACAGTTATTTGGGTGGTGGTTGACATGTTCTCCAAGCAGGCTCACTTTACCCCATTCAAACAGTTGCCGACTGCGAAGGGGTTGGCTAAAGCCTTCTTTAATCATGTGATCAAATTACACGCTTTTCCCAAGCGCGTGGTATCCGACAGAGGCAGTCAGTTTGTTGCCAACTTCTGGCGGGAGCTTTTAAAAATGATGGACATTGAATCAGCCATGAGTTCAGGTTATCACCCAGAAACCGATAGCCAATCCGAACGAACTAATCAAATTTTGGAAAAATTCCTAAGGTGTTACACTAACTACCATCAGGACAATTGGGTGGAGTTATTGCCGTTCGCAGAGTATAGTTATAATAATGCTGTGCATTCCTCCACTGGAGTTTCTCCATTCATGGCGGTAGAAGGTTTCGAGGGGAAACCCCTGCCAACCATAGAGGAGTCATCGGACGGCCCCCCATCTGATTTTAAACAGTGGTGGGCAGATCTACAAAATTCGTGGCCTTTAATTGTTAAGACTCTAGATAAAGCCAAGGAGGACTACAAATAGTATGCTGACCGAGGAAGTGCTGAAGGATGGGACCTCCAGCCAAGGGACTCGGTGTACCTCTCTACCAAAAATATACATGGTCTACAACCCAGCAGGAAACTAGGGTGGAAATACGTTGGCCCCTATAAAGTGTTGCGCAAAATTTCTGATGTGTCCTTTGAACTGGAATTGCCTAAATCACTGAGCTCTGTGCATCCTGTTTTTCATTTCAGCTTGCTGAAGAAGAATCCTGGGCCGAATGCATGGCACCCATCTCCTCCGATTCCTCCTCCACTGATGAAGGAGGGGGCGCCTCATTTTGAGATTTCTGAAATTCTTGATTCAAAAATGCGTAGGGGTCGCTTGCTATATCTAGTTAAGTGGGTAGATTTTGGTCCGGAACTAAATGAGTGGGTTTTTTCTGACAACGTACATGCTCCTAGATTAGTTAAAGCTTTCCATAAACGCTTCCCTGATAAGCCGGGGTAAATTGTATTTTTCAGGTGGCAGAGTGTCAGGATCTGGGGATCCTAACAAAGGTTTTCTTTTGTGCTTTGTATAATCACGTCATATGTACCATGCCTTTGCAGTTCAGTTGTAACATCCTGCTATCTCTTTCAAGCTGTCTCATGTTCCCTTTCCCCCTGGTTTATTGTCTTCAGTCTATTGCTAATGGTGGGTCTGGTCAATGTAACCATTTGGTCCGGGAGAGTGGCGACTGCATACTTTCACACGTCACCCGAGAACAATCGGCCTCTCATCCCCCCCCCCCCCCCGGCATTCCTATCCCTCCCTGCCAGCGGAGACACAGAACTTTCTTATCGGTGTGAGAAGACCTTGGAGAGCTATTTGTTATGCACGGAATGGACACATCTGAGGAGCCCAGTTTAAGAAGGGAAATTTACAACTTCACACCTCACCTTTTTCCTGTGGGAAGCAAAACGGTCAAGGGACCTTAGCCCGCGGTTTTTCCCTTTCTGTGATTGGTTGCCTATGGGGAATTCAAATTGTACTGGGGGGTATATTAATCCTGCTTCTATTGTATACCTTATCTCTAACAAACATCCGAGGACCTGTAATGTAGTACTAGGGGATAAAGAACTCTGTTTCATCAACAAAGGTCTGATCCTTGACTGCATAGGGCAGAGGCCTCACATCTCCTTCTGAGCCAACCATCAGCCTACCTTTATCTGCCCCTCTGAGTTCAGCTTTCCATCTCCTCCCTCCTAGAAAGCAGTTGTAATTCTGAGTAATCTCCAGCCCCCACCTGGAGATTGGCAACAGTGGTTCCCCAGGAGGAAATGGCTGGTTTGGAGGGTGAAGTTTATGGCATTGTGCCTGTCTGAGGTCCCACCCCTCCTCAAACCTCACCCTCTCCAGGCTCCATCCCTCAAATCTCCAAATGTCCTACCTGGAGTTGGCAACCTTATCAGGATGGCCCCAATGAGTTTTCTTTCAAAGGCCAAAATAGGTGTGGAAAGGGCCTTTTACTTACAGACCCAAGCTTGGTTGCCTAGCAACAGGCAATGAGGGGAAAGTAGGGTTGCCAGCTCTGAGTAAGGAAATACCTGGAGATTTGGGGGTGGGGTGGAAGCTGCAAGGGAGCAGCATTGGGGGGTGGGTGGAAGGCCTCACCAGGGTATAATGCCATAGGGTCTACCCTCCAAAGCAGCCATTTTCTCCAGGGGAACTGATCTCTGTCATCTGGAGATCAATTGTAACAATGGGAGATCTCCAGGTCCCACCTGGAGATTGGCAACCCTAGGGGAAAGTCAGCCATTCCTGTTTTCTGTATTTCTGGACCCATCCTCTATCTCTGCTTGTGTGTGTATCCACTGGCTTTTTTGTTGTTGTTAATTTGGGCTAGTTTCCCCCTCCCCACCTCCACTACATTGACAGCTGTTTTTGACATTGACAGCACTACATTGACTCGGCGGATTTTTTCCCTGTTCTGGAAAGTGTTGCCTCAGCAAACTTGGCTTGGAGGCTAAAGTCGGTGGGTTTTGTCCCCTAAGGAATCAATCGTTGTCTGGTGAGGTGAGCGAAGACAGTAGCTGTGTTCACCGGAGTGAAGCAATGGTCTTGTGAGAAAAGTTTTGGCAAGCGCCACTTCTGTGGGCAGGACTCAGGCAACACAGCCAATCGATAGGGACAGCTTCTGACTGACACATCATGGAGGTAACTGACTTAGGAGCATGTGGAATGTTCAGAAAGTGCCACCCCACTAGTCAATTACATATAAGGAGAGATGAGGTTAATTTTGCCATTATCACATATTCATATATTTTATTCTTTCATTCATTCTGATCTGGGTATCTTTCTGCCTTCCGTTTTGATGCAAATATTATTCTTGCTGATGTCACCATATACTAAAATAATTCACTGTACGTTCTTGTAATATCTTGGCGAAATATTTAATAACATGCTTTTTGGATCCATTACAAGCTTAAGTTTTAATATCTTTTGCATTTCTTCATGTATCTCTGTCCACTACTTTCTTATTTACTTACATAGTGTCAGAATCTGAAGATTCTAACAAGGGTTTGCTTGTATACTTTGTGTAATCCTCTCCCATGTAACCTGTCTTTGCAGTTCCTCTGTAACATCCTGTTATCTCAATCATGTATCAGGTTCCAATTGACTCTGTTTTACTACTCTGGATTTATGGCTCACGATGGGTCTGGTCAGTGTAACCATTTGGTCTGGGAGGGTGGCGACTACAGCACATGAGAACAATCGGCCTCTCACCCCTCCGCGCCTCCGCATTCCTTTCCTCCCTGCCGGGGGAGACACGGAACAATTCTTATTGGCGTGTGAAGACCTTGGCGAGTTATTTGTTATGCACAAGATGGATACACCTGAGGGGTCTGGTTTAAGAAGGGAAATTTACAGCTTCACACTTAACCTTTTTCCTGTGGGAAGCAAACGGTCAAAGGACCTTTAGCCTGCGGTTTTCCCCTCCTTGTGATTGGTTACCTATGGGGAATTCAAATTGTACTGGAGGGTATATTAATCCTGCTTCTATTGTATGCTTTATCTCTAACAATGATCCGAGGACCTGTAATGTAGTAATAGGAAATAAAGAACGGTGTTTCATCAACGAAGGTCTGATCCTTGACTACATAGGGCAGAAGCCTCACAGATTGTTAGAGATCTGTGACTGGGACTTGGCCGTTCCTGACCATGTCGGACGACGGTACTCTTCCCATCCCTACAACCGAAGGACTGCCGGTGACCCCGGACGACCAGGGTGCCGGAGCTGGAGGCGGCGGTGGGGAGCCCGAGAAGCCAGTGACTACGGCTCAGGGGGCTCACTACATCCCGCTACTACCACCTCACCAGACTGGGACCCCGAGGTATTCATGGGCCAGCTTCGGCCATGGGACAGTCGACTCGTGGGTCCACGATCAGAGGGGAATGCGCGTCTCGGTCCCTGGGGACCGCACTGAGCAAGGGCAGCCGAGCTTCCTGGGAGACGAGCGAGAGACGTATCACGGGGTCAACTGGCGACTCCTGCCACCGGACGAGGAGAGGGGCGCACCCTACAGTCCAGACCTCTACGGAGAAGACCCGAGCCAAGCCCTAGATCGTCTGATGGGAGACATGTGGCTGCAAATCACCATGGAGCTGAGAGAAGTAGCCATGGATTTGCAGTTTCAACTCCGGGATGCTCTGGCCGCCTTCCAGGTAGCCCGGGCAGTCCCAGGTGGGGCCGGAGGACCAGCCGGGGGAGCCCCACTGCAACCGGCTCCCCAAGGGGGAGCTCCCGCGGGGGTCGTCCCGCAACAGGTACCACAGCAGGTTCCAGTGGAGGTCCCAGTTTCCGCTCCTGCCCCAGCACCCGTGCCCATGGAGCGGATGATTCGCCAAGCACCCAACGACCCGCTGACGGCTACCTTCGACGGAGACCCCGAGAAGCTACGGTTTTTCCTCATAGAAATCGAGAGGTTCCTAGATGCCTGGGGGCACCTCTACCCCACCGAGCAGGACCGGATTGGATACATCCAGTCCAAACTGAGGGATACCGCCAGCGACTGGTATGTGAGCCTTCACAACGCCCCGGGGCCAGAGCTTCGGTCCGTGAATAATTTTATGTGGGCCCTCCAACAGCACTATGAGGACCCCCTAGGGGAGGAGAAGGCCAGGAACCAGCTGCGGAAGTTAACCCAGGGGCGGTCCTCCGTGAGAGAATACACCGACCGGTTCTGGCGCATAGCAGCCAAGATTCAAGGCTGGACTCAAGACCTCTTCATCGAGAAGTATCGAGAGGGCCTGAACCCCGAGGTGTACGAAACAGTCTTGAGAGGAGGGCGGCCGGGATCCCTCGCGACGTGGATGAGGGTGGAAGAGAGATTCACCCTCATCAAGATGGGAACCTCGGCGACTGCCCAAGCCAAAGCCACCCAGAAGACGAAGCCCAAGCCCAGCGTCCAGGAGATCCGGGACAGCCGGTTCAAGCAGGGGCTCTGCATGAGATGCGGCAAAAGCAGTCACTTCGCCTCGCCGTGCCCCCGTGGAAGTGGGAAGGTTCCCAAGACCTCCACTCCGGTGGCGGGGAGCACCCCCAGCAAGGGGAAGACCTCGTTCAAACCCCGGGCATTACAGCTGGAAGGGGCAGCGAGCGAGCAAGGGGAGCTGGAGCTGACGGAAGCGCAGATGCCGGGAAACTCCAACGACCTGCAGTAAATGGCGCAGAACTGCAGGTCCCTAATCCCGACGCGCCATCTCCGGTGAGCATCCCCGGCCCCTTACTGTACATGGTAGTGACTGTGATAGCCCCTGGGACTGGAACCCATGTACGGGTACGTGCCCTAATTTACTCAGGGTGCGCCAGAGACCTAATAAGCCCCTTAGTAGTGGATGGGCTCGCCCCAAAGTTACCCCACTGGGAGAGCCAATCACGTTCACACAGATGGACGGTTCGGAGATGAAGGAGGCGTGTGTAGCCAAGATGGAGCAGCTGATAGTGGGGACGGGGGAGCATTGGGAAAAGAGGGCCTTTGTCATCACCCCCAACACCCAGTTCCCCATGGTGCTGGGAAGCCCTTGGTTGAGTTCCCATGACCCATACATTAGGTGGAGTGAGGGGAAGATCTCGTGGGTGGATGAGAAGTGCAACCATCACAAGTGGAACCCGGGGTGGGGGTCGGGGCCACCCGCCCCCCTGCAGGCGGTGGCTCTGACGTTGGTGCCCTCCGTCGTGCCTAAAGAGTATCAGGACTTAATGGGAGTGTTTAGCGAGACCGAGGCGGACGAGCTGCCCCCCCATCGACTGTCGGACTGTGCAATTGAGTTGCTCCCAGGAGAGAAATTGCCGAAGGGAAAACTTTACTCCATGAGCCCCACAGAGCGAGAGGAGTTGAGAAAGTTCCTAGACAAGAACTTGGAGCGAGGGTTCATCCGCCCTGCCAAATCTCCTTTTGCAGCGCCTGTTCTGTTCAGAAAAAAGAAGGATGGAGGGCTGCGATTGTGCACGGACTATAGGGGTCTGAATGCCGTGTCTGCCTCCAATGCCTACCCCCTCCCCCTCATAAAAGACTTGCTAACGGAGGCCGCTAAGGGGAAGGTGTTTACTAAACTCGATCTGCGGGATGCTTACTTTCGTGTGCGCATCCGGGAGGGGGATGAATTCAAGACTGCCTTTAACACCCCATTGGGACAATTTGAGTACCTGGTGATGCCATTCGGCTTAAGTGGCGCGCCGGGAGTTTTTATGAGTCTGATAAATGAAGTGTTGCACAAGCATTTATTCAAGGGGGTGTCATGTTAATTAGATGATATCTTGATTTATTCTACTGATAAGGGGTCACATGTAAAACTAGTTAGGGAGGTGCTCTCTACTTTGTTGAAAAATCAATTATATGCCAAACTATGTGAGTTCAACCGGGATTCTGTAGACTTTTTGGGGTATCGCATTTCCCAGAAGGGGTTGGAGATGGATCCGGCCAAGGTGGAGGCAGTGGTGCAGTGGGAGGCACCTCGGACTAGAAAGCAACTACAAAGTCTATTGGGATTTTGCAATTTCTACCGCACCTTCCTAAAAGACTTTGCCACGGTCACCCTCCCATTAACGGAACTTCTGAAAACCAAGGGGAGGGGCCCGGAAGCGGGGAAACCAGGGGAGAAGATAGCTTGGTCAGATAATTGTCAAAAAGCCTTCGAGACCCTAAAGAGACTCTTTACATCAGAGCCTATCTTAGCCCATCCCGATGAGACTAAGGAATTTGTAATACATGTTGATGCATCGGATGTGGCCATGGGGGGGGGGGGCATTCTCCAAAAGGGAGCGGATGATAAGTTACACCCACTGGCTTACATCTCAAAAAAATTCAATGAAACGGAGAGAAACTGGTCGGTGTGGGATAAAGAAGCAGCAGCCATTCGTTTAGCCCTGACCACTTGGAGGCATTGGCTAGAGGGAGCACAGACCCCTTTGAGATTTGGACAGATCATAAAAACCTAGAAGCACTGCGCACTCAGAGGTCCCTGAATGCCAAGAAACTCCGATGGGCTGATTTTTTCTCGAAATTCAATTTCGTGCTTAAATACTTCCCCGGGAAGGCTAACTCGTTAGCAGATGCGTTATCCAGGTTACCCCAACACGAGAGTCAGAAAGAGGAAGTGTTTGACTCCATGTTCTCACCGCAGCAATTGGGAGGTGCTGTTACTACCAAAGCCAAAGCAAACTTGTAACGGTAGAATCGTGGGAAGAGAAATGGGGGGGAGACTACTCTCCGGAAGAGGTTGAAGAGTTAAAGAGCATGGAGGAGTGCTCTCTCCATCCCAACAAATGCTGGTACCATGGAGACAAACTTGTGGTGCCTCGAGCACGGAGAAAAGACATTTTGTTAACCTGTCACTCCTCCAAACTAGCCGGTCATTTTGGCTTCCTAAAAACTCTTAATCTGATCCAGCGGCAATTTTGGTGGCCGCGCATGCGGAAGGATGTGTCTGACTTTGTCACTGCCTGTCAAACCTGTTTAATGTGCAAACGGAGGGGGGGGGAAGGTCCCTGGACTGCTACACCCGTGGCCCACTCCCTCTTGTCCCTGGGAAGCGATAGCTATGGACTTTATTACCAACCTGCCCCCCTCGAAAGGAAAAACTGTAATTTGGGTAGTAGTTGACATGTTCTCGAAGCAAGCTCACTTTACTCCGTTTAAACAGCTGCCGACTGCAAAGGGATTGGCTAAAGCCTTCTTTAATCACGTGATCAAACTACACGCCTTCCCCAAACGCGTGGTATCTGACAGGGGCAGTCAGTTCGTTGCCAACTTCTGGCGGGAGCTTTTAAAGATGATGGACATCGAACCAGCCATGAGCTCGGGTTACCATCCAGAGACCGATGACCAATCCTAGCGCACGAATCAAATATTGGAACAGTTCCTAAGGTGTTACACTAACTACCATCAGGACAATTGGGTGGAGTTACTGCGATTCGCAGAATATAGTTATAACAATGCTATCCATTCTTCCACGGGCGTGTCCCCTTTCATGGCGGTGGGAGGCTTCGAGGGGAAACCCCTACCCACCATAGAAGAAGCACCAGACGGCCCTCCCTCCGATTTTAAACAATGGTGAGCCAACCTACAGGACTTGTGGCCTTTAATTGCTAAGACTTTAGATAAAGCCAAAGAAGACTACAAAAAATATGCAGACTGTGGACGAGCTGAAGGGTGGGACCTTCAACCAGGGGACTCTGTCTACCTTTCTACCAAGAATATACATGGCCTGCAACCAAGCAGGAAATTAGGGTGGAAATACGTTGGTCCCTATAAAGTGTTACGCAAAATTTCTGATGTGTCCTTTGAACTGGAGTTACCTAAGTCACTGAGTTCTGTGCACCCTGTTTTTCATTTCAGCTTGTTGAAGAAGAATCCTGGGCCGAATGCGTGGCCTCCAACTCCTCCGACTCCTCCTCCACTGATGAAGGAGGGGGCGCCTCATTTTGAGATTTCTGAAATCCTTGATTCAAAGAAGCGTAGGGGCCGCTTGCTATATCTGGTCAAGTGGGTAGATTTTGGTCCGGAGTTAAATGAATGGTTTTTTCCCGGCAACGTTCATGCTCCTAAATTAGTTAAAGCTTTTCATAAACGTTTTCCTGATAAGCCGGGGTAGATTAGATTTTTCGGGTGGCAGAGTGTCAGAATCTGAAGATTCTAACAAGGGTTTGCTTGTATACTTTGTGTAATCCTCTCCCATGTAACCTGTCTTTGCAGTTCCTCTGTAACATCCTGTTATCTCAATCATGTATCAGGTTCCAATTGACTCTGTTTTATTACTCTGGATTTATGGCTCACGATGGGTCTGGTCAGTGTAACCATTTGGTCCGGGAGGGTGGCGACTACAGCACATGAGAACAATCGGCCTCTCACCCCTCCGCGCCTCCGCATTCCTTTCCTCCCTGCCGGGGGAGACACGGAACAATTCTTATCGGCGTGTGAAGACCTTGGCGAGTTATTTGTTATGCACAAGATGGATACATCTGAGGGGTCTGGTTTAAGAAGGGAAATTTACAGCTTCACACTTAACCTTTTTCCTGTGGGAAGCAAACGGTCAAAGGACCTTTAGCCTGCGGTTTTTCCCTCCTTGTGATTGGTTACCTATGGGGAATTCAAATTGTACTGGAGGGTATATTAATCCTGCTTCTATTGTATGCTTTATCTCTAACAATGATCCGAGGACCTGTAATGTAGTAATAGGAAATAAAGAACTGTGTTTCATCAACAAAGGTCTGATCCTTGACTACATAGGGCAGAAGCCTCACACATGTCCACCACAAATGATAGAATGTGGCATCTGTGTTCTGACATTTCCAGCACACCCCATTATACTCTTTATTAGTTTTGGTAATGTTTTTTGGGAGTAATATACCATCTGTAAAATATTCTAGACCAGTTCTCCCTTAATATTTGACATTCAGTACATTTCATTTCTTTAGTCCTTAAGTCCTCTGATCCATGCTTAGATTTTCTCCAAGTTTTGCATCCATTTTTAATGATACAATTTTAACTTGCTCTGTTTCTGTATCATATTGCAGTAATGTTTTGTAAATTTTTCCTAGTAGGTGTTTTGAAACTCCAGTGATTAATTGTTCAAAAGCCGTTTTCCCCCTTAGTTGACCTTATTTGGCTATTTGTTCTCTGAGTTTAGAGACCATCTGATAATACAGCAACCATGGGATGTTTTTTTCTTCAGCAACCATGGGATGTTTTTTTCTTGTCTATCCATCATGTGCTGATAATGCATATAGTCAATTTTCTTTCTTGTGCTAGTATCACAACGTCAACTGGGATGGACTTATTCCATTTTTACACTGAAACCATATTCTTAATAGTCTATCCCTCGAAGTATTATTACCATGTTGTCTTTGAATAATTCTTAATGATTTCTTGGTTCGTAACCCTAGCCCCAACCCTCCTGCTTTGTTAAAGGATAATAGGATCATTTAACTGGATAGCTGTAATGCAGGAACACCTTCTTAACACTACTGTAACTGAAGGACACAGCAATTCTTGTGCTACAGTTCTCCACCAATTAAGTTCAAATACCCGATCTCCTTTGTTCTAGTGTCTACCATAAGTCAGCTGTTACAGAGCCTTGCTTCTTTGCTCGAAAATCTTTCTGCTCAGCTCTTCTTTAGCTAGGGTTGCCAGCTCCAGCTTGGGAAATACCTGGAGATTTTGGGGGTGAGGTTTAGAGATGGGAGGGACTTCAGTACCATAGAGTCTACCTTCCAAAGTGGCCATTTTCTCCAGGTGAACTGATCTCTATTGCCTGGAGATCAGTTATGATCTCAGGAGATCTCTAGCCACCACCCGGAAGTTAACAACCACACAAAAATGGAAATACAGCAAATACAGTTACGCAAACAAATAAACAGAATAACCTGTCACACTGTACAAATAACACTAGAGACTTCTGTCTTCTTATACAGTTCTAATTGCAATTATAAACAATCAGGTCCGTTGGAGCCGGTGTACAGTGGAGCGCTGTTCCGGGAGTGAAGAGGCCGGGGGCGGGCACATGACAAAGCCCTGCCCCCAGCAGGGCTGCCGTTCCATTCTCCAGGCCCCGCGCTGGATGCCAGGCCAGGGAGACAACGTTAGAGGCTGCCTTCACCTCCCACCACGTCTCCCAGGCCCGATCCCCCTGGGGAGAAGCTCACCTTCCCTCCCCCCACTCCCCCTTCCCGGGCCGTGGCAGGCCGCCGGCCCGGGGAGAAAGTCCCCCTCCCTCCCCCAGCTCACCCTTCCCGGGCCGTGGCAGGCCGCCGCCCAGGGAGAAGCTCCCCCTCCCTCCCCAGCTTACCCTTCCCGGGCCGCGGCAGGCCACAGCCCGGGGAGAAGCTCCTCCTCCCTCCCCAGCTCACCCTTCCCGGGCCGCGGCAGGCCACAGCCCGGGGAGAAGCTCCTCCTCCCTCCCCAGCTCACCCTTCCCGGGCCACTGCAGGCCACAGCCCAGGGAGAAGCTCTCCCTCCCTCCTCCAGCTCCCCCTTCCCAGGCCGCGGCAGGCCGACACCAGGGGAGAAACTCCCCATTCCTCCCCCCGCTCGCCATCAGGGGGGGGCGGGAGGGAGGGAAAAGCCAGGCTCAAGTGGCATTAAGCCACTCGGGCCCAGCGAGGGGGGGAGAAGCGCCTAGTCTTCCTTCCTTCCTTCCTTCCTTCCTTCCTTCCTTCCTTCCTTCCTTCCTTCCTTCCTTCCTTCTCTCTTTCTCCCCCACCTACCTACCTACCTTTCTGTTCCTTTCCTTCCTTCCGTCAGTCCATCCATCTGTCTGTCTTCTCTCTCTCTCTCCCCTCCACCTACCTACTTACCTTCCTTCCTTCCTTCCTTTGCCATCAGATAGCCTTGCCAGCTCTGAGTTGGGAAATGCCTTGGAGATTTTTGGGGTGGAGCCTGAGCGGTGGGTATTGCCTTCTGACACACTTCCGGTGACGTCAGGGGTGTGTGGCCTTCTGACACTTCTGGTGACGTTAGGGGGTGTGGCATATGCAAATAAGTTATGCTAATGAGCTCCTGCACCTCTTTTTACAAAAGGACCCCTGTAAACAATACACATAACAAATGGTTATGCCACTGTGCATAAATGACATCTACACCAGTTGAATAGTGACCTAATAGTCCTTGAAAGTACAAGTCTCTCTTTAGAATGATTTATTATTTATTTTATTTATTGAGATTTATATCCCGCCTTCCCCGCCAAATGGCAGGCTCAGGGCGGCTAACAACAGGTAACAATACACATTAATATTTAAAACATTAAAACATATAAAATTAGAAAACCTAATACAGATGGCAGTTCTTCAGTTTAGAGCATCAGAGTAGTGCCTAGATGTTAGCCACAAAAGACGGTCACACATACTGGCGGAGAAAATCGGGGCCAGGGCCTAAGATGGAGCTATTGGCGGCCCTTACTTATAGGCCTGGTGGAAGAGCTCCATTTTACAGGCCCTGTGGAATTGTGAAAGGTCCCACAGGGCCCTGATGTTATCTGGGAGCTCATTCCACCAGCGCAGGGCCACCACCAAAAAGGCCCTGGCCCTAGTAACCGCCAGGCGGGCCTCCTTTTGCCCTGGGAGGACCAACCGGTTTTGAGAACCAGACCGAAGTGCTCGCTGGGGAACATATGGGAAAAGGTGGTCCCTCAAGTAGATAGGTCCCAGGCCATATAGGGCTTTATAGATAAGTACCAGCACCTTGAACTTTATCCGGCTTGATATAGGCAGCCAGTGCAGTGCTTTTAAAGCGGGCTGAATGTGCTCCCGTACCGGGAGACACATCAGCAGCCGCGCCGCCACATTCTGCAACAGCTGCAACTTCCGGATTTGACACAAGGGCAGCCCCACGTAGAGAGCATTACAGTAGTCCAATCTTGAGGTGACCAAAGCATGGATCACTGTAGCCAGTTCGTTGCGTTCAAGGAAGGGAACCAACTGCTTGATCAAGCGAAGATGATGAAATGCCGACCTCGCAGCGGCTGCTACCTGGCCCTCCATCATTAATGAGGGGTCCAGGAGCACTCCCAAACTCCTGACCACTGACGCTGGCACCAATGGCACCCCATCGAAGGCAGGGAGAGGGATCCCTACCCTTGGTCCACTCTGACTCAGGCATAGGACCTCCGTCTTTGTCGGATTCAATTTCAGTTGGCTCTGCCTGAGCCAACCAGCCACGGCTTGCAACGCCAGGTCCAGATTACCCGGACTGGAGTCTGACTGGCCACCCAACAACAGATAGAGCTGGGTGTCATCAGCATACTGGTGACATCCCAGCCCATACCTCTGGGCAATCTGGGTGAGGGGGCGCATATAGATATTAAACAGCATAGGGGAGAGCACTGCTCCCTGTGGGACACCACACATTAGTGAGTGTCTCTGGGAGAGTTGTTCCCCTACCGCCACCCTCTGTCCCCGATCATGGAGAAAAGAGGAAAGCCATTGTAACGCTAACCCCTGTATCCCAATATCGGCAAGGCGGCGGACTAGTAGCTGATGGTCGACCGTGTTGAATGCCGCCGACAGGTCCAACAACATCAGCACCGCCATACCGCCTCGATCCAGATGCCTCCGAAGATCATCCATGAGGGCGATCAGCAGTGTCTCCGTCTCATGGCTCGGTCAGAAGCCAGACTGGAAGGGATCTAACACAGAGGTGTCATCCAAAAAGCCCTGTAACTGGTCCGCCACCACCCTCTCGATTAACTTACCCAAATAGGGTAGGTTAGATACCGGCCGGTAGTTGGCCAATTCGGCTTGATCTAATGATGATTTCTTGAGGAGGGGGTGAACCACAGCCTCCTTTAGGGCACTAGGGAACGTCCTTTTTGCAAGAGACGTGTTGATGATCTCTCTAAGTGCCCCTCGTATCCCATCATGGCTCGCTTTAACAAGCCACGATGGGCACGGATCGAGCCTACAGGTGGTAGGGCGGACCAGCAGTCACTGGCAGAGAAAAATTTCAAAAAGAAAACATAAAGTGGCAGGCACAGGATCAGGAATATCTGCAATGTGAACCGAAGGAGTGGTAACAGCATGCCTAGGTTGCTTCACCGTTTCTTAGGGCTTCATCAAGCTGCTTTCCTTAGTGATGGCGCCTACCAAGCTCTGTTAAGATACAAAATGACACGAAGTCTACAAGTATATTCTGAACAGCTAGGAATCAGGCTTTAAATGCATTCTCACCCCCCCCCCCGGTGCCAGCTTGGAGAAGGCATCTGTCTTTTTAAATCCCTTCTCCAAGCCAAGCCAGGCAGCCAACGTGGAGGCAGGGGGGCTTGGAGGACTATATAAAGTTGCTTGCTTTCTTTCCACCTCCACCTCCACCATCTATTTGCTTTCTTTCCACTTTTTTCTTTCCTTCCACCTTTCTGTCTCTTTCTCCCATCCGTCCCCATGTAAAGTTAAATGTGTTCTCCAAGCCTCACCCCTCCACCATACTGGCTGGCTGGCTTGGCTCAGAGAAGGCATTTTTCTCTTTAAATCCCAGGAATTTCTCAACCTGGAGCTGGCAACACTAAGGGTTGTGATTCCTGGAGAGCTGCTGCTGCAGGGAGGGAGAGAAAGCAGATGGGTGGCTGGGAGAGTGATGGGTGGACAGAGAGGATGGAACAGGTATGGAGGAGATCGAGTAAGAAAAGGGTTGGCAAGAGGGAGAAAGTGTGAGAGAAGTAAGGGAGAAACACATATGAGATGAACTTGCTGAGAACCTCGGGGAGAGAGAGCTATTCCCTCAGTAACAATAATGGAAGCCACTGGACTTCCTTGGTGGTCTCCCATCCAAGTACTAATCTGGGCCAACACTGTTTGGCTCTGAGATTAGGCTAGCCTGGTCTATCCAGGTCAGGGTAATAGAAATTTATTCCGTCATCAGTACTGATCGATGTATACAATTAGGTTTGGTCAACTCATAACCAGGGATAAGAGAACTTCTGTAATTCATTACTGCTGTAATCTGTTTTCCCAAATCTTATATGAAAATTAAAATTTATTTCATGTTAATTACTTTTTTTCAGTTACATTGATACTTAATTTATGGAAATGGAATTTGGTTTGTGGAAATGGAATTTTGTGTTTACTTGCTGGGACACCATTTCCTTTTAATACATTCATAATCTTGCTTAAATGTATGTAAGGTATGTGTGTGAAGTCAAAACATTTTTACCTAGCCTTTGAATTTACAGAAAATTAACTGAAATTGGATAGGAATATTGGAATTTTATGAATTAACCTGAAGCCCTCATTTTGAAAGGCTCCATTACAGAATATGTTCATGAATTGATATAGTTCAGCAAAGTGTTACAGCATGCATGAGACATATTAAATATTTAACTAAATAATATTGCATGATTAGTTAATGTCTTCTTGGCGTTAAAACATTATTCTTATGAATTATTTCCTTACATAATTGGCAAAGCTTAAACGTGTGACAATCATTAAATGCTCTTTAATTTTGAACTGTACTTCATTCACAACTGTATGTTTTAGCAACATTGTATGAACTTGCTTATGTGCACATGCATTTCTAAAGTTCTCTGTAAAGCTCAAGAGTTAACCAAAACCTTCTATTTTATTTTATGCTCTACACAGAAATACTAGGGTCCAATTAAGAAAACGTTCTTAGATGCTTGAACATGCGCTATGTGCTACATTGTACATTTTATAGGTGCTGTGATGGCTGTTGTGGGTCAGCAAGGGCTCAGCAATAGTGAGGACTCCTTAAGAGAAGAGGACTCCTCAGGAGAAGAGGAGCCCAATGTAGCCAGCCTTGAATTAATAGAAGTTGACCAGCAAGAAAATGAGGTGCAGGCTTGTCAGGATTCACAGCCAACAGCTGGTGCAGAGCCATTGACACCCTACAGTGCTGATTCAGCAGGTAAACCTCAATTAGCCATTCCCAGCCCACCAGGATCTCCTATACTCTTAGAGCACCGCAGACAGAGGCTGAGAACAGAACTACAGGCAAGAAGGCAGAGTGCATGCCTCCTGACCTGATGCCAACTGTTTGCTGATGACAAAGATGTGTAGTTGCAGGATTACTTCTAAGCAGCTGGCTACAAGCATGACCCTTAGGCATGGGTCTATAAAAACCAGCCAAGAGAGGCTGAATGGATGCAACATGTACAATAGACGCTAAGCCACTGGCTCTGCCTTTCCTAATGCTTGGAAGCCTGACCTTAGACTGAATGACCTTGCCTGGGCTGACTTCTGGAACCTTGACTTTGGGCTGAATTAATGTGCCCTGCCTGACTTCTGAAACTTGGTACTCAGAGCCTGCAAGTCAGTACAGCTGTTAAATTTTCATCTTGGGGAATTCCATGTGGTAGATGTATAATTTGCATGGGGGCTGCCTCATAGATTGTGCTGTAGCACAGAAATTCTCAACTTCTACTGGTGTCCAGAAAGTGTGGTGTTAGACCAGAGAATTTTTGTGCAGCTAAACCAATCCCTGTTACAAAACCCTTACAATTATAACATTGCATGGAGCCCCTACTATGTAGGGAAGTAGTTAGGATACCCAACATACAAGTGGAGCCTGGAGTTCTCCTGGTATTACCAGTTATCTCCAGACTACACAGTTCAGTTTCCCTGTAGAAAATGGCAGCTTCAGATGGTGGAACAGGAGGAACTGAAGTCCCTCCCTGCCTCCCCCAAATCTCCAGGAGTTTCCGAAACCACAGTTAGCAACCCCAGAAGTAGTTGATCTAGCAGCTAAGCTGCTCATGCTGTGTGCCTGTGTGAGCTTGTATGTGATATCCACTTGGTATGTGGCTTAATGGTTTTGAAACCAAATGGTGCGTTCCTTTGTTTTTCATGGCCAGAAATCTCATCTTTGCAGGGCCATGCAGCAGGCGTGTGGTTTCTCAACACAGATCCTTTCAGTGAAATAGACATGTTGGGCATTTTTCATGTGCATGGTATGTGTACTTTTCCTACACAGGGACCACACCGATGAAAAACTTGAAGTGTGAAATATATTCTGTACTGGCTTGGTTAATAGTGAACATGCAACAGTGGAATTGCAGATTTAGAAACCAAAACCCCAGAAGAAATCTATTTTGGTTTAGAGTAATGCTACAGATTTCTCTAGGGGCTTTCAAAGTACCATTGGTTCCAATAATAATCCCTTTAATGCCTGTAATGACTACAGTCACATCAGCAATTTTATAGTGGTGGGCAATAGTGGGAAACGGCTAAAAGTTTTGAGTTGCTTTGTTTGAATCATCTGAGGCATTCAGTCAGCTGTAAAATAATATATATTTAATGTTTTTTTAAAATGATTATAACTGACCAAAAATGTTCTTAATGGGTTTATTTACACACTATCTGGTTTAATATTTACCTAACTCGCTAAACACCTGTTTTCCTATGAAGATTTTAAAATATGATAAAAACTTAATTGATTGTAGGTGCTACATATTTAATGTTAGTTTGAATTCTAAGTTTTAGCTGGCATTGGTGACTATTTTGTCATGGAAAATCTATCAGCTTTTGAATTTCACTGGTGGGTTTACAGTTTATCAGGAATAATAAGTATGTACATGTGTGTGTGTGTGTGTGTGTGTGTGTGTGTATGCTGTGCGCACACACACACATACACATCTCCCAACTTTTGGCCCTAAAAGGGTCACCAAGGCAGCTAACAATTACAGTACGCAACTATAAAACGCCACTATATACAATCAGTTTAAACCACAAATAAAAACAGTAGAAGAACAGTCAGTTAAAACATAGGGGAGGAAGGAGAGGTCATTAAGGGAAGACAAACAAAACAAAAGTCCTCACCTACCAGCAGACAATTATGGAAAGAGATAGCTGAATATCCCAGGGAAGGGAGTTCCACAATTTTGATGCCTCAGCTGGTAAGTCCCTTTCTTGGGTTGCTACCCACCTAAATGCGTAAGGCAAGGCACCCAAAGGGAGGGCCTCAGAAGATGATGGTAGTGGTTTGGGAGGTTTGTATGGGAGTATATTGTCCTTAAGGTATGCTGGTCCCAAACCATATGGGGCTTTAAAGTTTCGCACCAGCACCTTGAATTAGTTCTGGAAACAGTCTGAAAGCCAGTGTAGATAATAAAGTGAGTTTGTACATTAGTATGGACTGCAGTGTAGCCAGGAAGGGGAGGGCATTCATAAAGTGTGTCAGTCATCATTGGGGTAGCAGTAGTGTGACAAGGCTGAGCAGTGATATTGGTTGAATTGTGTTGTTATCTGTGAGGCTTCTGAGCTAACACTATCAGACCAGACCTTTGTTTTGAAGCAAAGTTCTTTTATTTCCAATAATGGTTCAGGTTCTCAATGTTTGTTAGAGATACATGACAGTAAGCAACAGTGGTTAATATACCTTCAGTCATAACAGAATACAGGTAGAGGACCAATCAGATTCATTGCATAGAAGCGGGAAAAAAGGTGACCGTTAGGTTCTCACAGAGAAGGTGAGAAAGTAATAAAAATTCCCTTCCTGCCCTGGGTGACCCACATGTGTGAATGATAGGCTAAACATTTGGCTAGAAACAATTAAACAATTCCCAAGGCTGTAACACTTGATAACATTCTCCGAGCCTCAAAGGCTAGGGGGGAGTGGACGGATGTGATAGCCCCAGTTGTTTATGTGACGTTCAGGAATGCGACACGCCATCCTCCCGGCCAGAGAAGGGTAACATTTAGCAGAGCAGATAATATACATCAAGGCAAGCAGTAAATCACAAATGGTTACAAAGGAGTCACAGAAAGACAGAGAGACTATTAAAAAGGACAGGCATACTATTGTCAGATTCTGACATTATCACGGACTTGATTCTCCATCATTTAGTACATCATTACTTGGTACTGGTACATATACTTCCTTGCTTATCTTTGAAAACACCTCATTTCACATGACCTCTCACTGGATGTGGTCAAGTTGCATACTGCAAGGATAATTCTGTATACATAAAAACATAAGAAGAGCCCTGCTGGGTCACAACAGTGGTCCATCTAATCCAGCATCCTGTCTCAGTGGCCAACCAGTTACTCTGGAGGGCCAACAACAGAGCATACAGGCCAAGGGCTTCCCCTGATGTTGCCTCCTGGTACTGGTATTCAAAGGGTTACTGCTTCTGGATGTGGCCATAGTTCCCTCTAAGCCAGTGGTTCTCAACCTATGGGTCGCGACCCCTTTGGGGGTCGAACGACCCTTTCACAGGGATCACCTAAGACCGCCCGATCGCCACTGAGGACCGCGGTCTGTCGCTTCCCTTCCAGCCCTTCCTAGAGTAAAATTACCCCAAAACGCCGGCCAGGGACAGGGCTTTGTGGGCTACGTCCAGAAACATTGCAAGGCGCCACAGTTGACCAGGGCCAGCTCCCGCCTGGCATTCCTCCGCCCCCCCTTTAGGTACCTGCCTCTCCTCACATTCGGGCGGGGAGCCGTGCTGGGCTAAAGCAGCAAAACCAGTTCAAGTCCAGTGGCATTTTGAAGACTGCCAAAGTTTTATTCCGGGCAGGAGCTTTCCTGTGCAGTGCACCACTTTCTGGTGCAAGGTCATTTTTGTCGCTTGTTTGTCTGTCGCTTCAGAGTCTCTCTCCCCCACCCCCAATGTGGGAAAAGCCCCCCCAAAAAAGAGATAGGGACAAAAGAATGACAAAAGTGACAGTGCACAAGTGGCTTTCGTGATACTCAAATGTGGTTCTCCTCCCCCAGTCATCAGCGTCCACCTGCCTCTAAGATTCAGTTCGGACACTTGAATCCGCTCCATTTAAGCGGCGCCTTTTTTTCTCCGTGGCACTCTTTTGTGGGACCCTTAGACTGTCTGAGGGTGTTCCAAATGTCATTTTTTCCCTCCAAGCCCCCCCCCCCCCAGTTATTTTATGTACCTGGTTTTAAAAATCCCCGGGGAACTAGAAGGCAGTCAGCAGCAATCTCCTAGAAATATTTATCTGCATCTAAAACAATCCTTGCTGCTGGTTGTCTTCCAGTTTCCTGGGGATTTTCAAAAAATATGTGTGGCTCCCTGGGGCAGGCGCAGTTCTGCAAGGCGCAAAAGCCACCAACGGGATTTGCCTCTGAAGAGTTAATGGCTCCAAATGTGTTGGTTTTCCTGCTTTCTCCCCCGGGGGGGGGGGGAGGGCGGGAAGGGGAGAGGGAGGGAGGGAGGGAGATCTTCCCACACTCTTCCCCCCCCCACAAGACTTGTTGAAAGAAATTGAGCTGGACTCTCCTCCTCAGGGTCGTCATCGACCGACGGAGCCGGCATTCCCTCCGCCACCCCCTTCCTTCTCTCTCTCTCTCTCTCTCTCTCTCTCTCACACACACACACACACACACACACACACACACACCGCTCCCCCAGCCCTCCCCAGCGAAAGGTCAGTTGAAAGTCTCAGGCAGGTAAGGCCCGCTCCCTCGCATCACAAATTACTCCCTCCTGCCCACCCAGGTCGAGTCAGATGTGTTCGTTTAGGGGGGCCGGGGGGAAAGGAGGGGGGGAGAAGAGCCCACCATCAATTTCCATCGCCAGGCAGCTGGCAGTAAGAAAAGCCCCCTCTGCTTGGCCTGCATTCTTTCCCCCCTCTTTCTTCCTGGCTCTTCCTGCCCCCCCCCACACAAGACGTCGTAGGGACGAGGTCAATCTAACAGTGTCTCATTCACAAAGCAAAAAAAGGGGGGGGAGAGAGAATAGCCAAATACACAATTTCCATGCACGCACACACCAGATCTTCTTCGTGGTCTCTGTGCATCACACCTCTGGGATTAAGTGCGCCTGCGCTGATCACGATCAGTAATCTTCAAAGCCTAACGGATTTTCGTGCCAGCTCCCCGGTCACGTGCACGTCCCACTGCGCATGACCCGGGGAGAGGCACGAGGATCCCGCTAGTTCTTGTCAGAATCTATGGATTCTAACAAGTGGTTCTGGGGCTATATGCTATATTGTGTAACCTATCCCTGTATTTGCTATGTAACTATTTGTGATGTCTGCCTGCTATGTAACCATTTGTGATGTCTGCCTGCTATGTAACCATTTGTAATGCTTGTTTGTTTGAACCTTGCAATCCACCATACAATGTCCCTTGCCTCTGCTCTTTTATGACCCAAGATTTATGGCCCGACCTGGCCTGGCTAATGTAACATTTGTCCGGGAGGGTGGCGACTCCAAACCCTGAGAACAATCGGCCTCTCATCCTCCTGCCTCCGCATTCCTTTCCTCCCTGCCAGGGAAGACGAGCACTACTTTCTTATCAACATGTGAAGGCCTTGGGGAGAGCCATTTGTTATGTGAAAGATGGTTACATCTGAGGGGTCTGGATTAAGAAGGGAAATTTACTGCTTCACACCTAACCTTTTTCCTGTGGGAAGCAAACGGTCAAAGGACCTTTTAGCCCGCGGTTTTTCCCCTATGTTGATTGGTTACCTATGGGCAATTCAAATTGTGCTGGAGGGTATATTAATCCTGCTTCTATTGTATGCTTGATCTCTGACAATAATCCGAGGACCTGTAGTAATGTAACGATTGGAAATAAAGAACTGTGTTTCATCAACAAAGATCTGATCCTTGACTACATTGAGCAGAAGCCTCACAGTTCTCTTCTGACCGCCGCGTCATGAGGATCCCCTCTCCGCTTCAGTCAGTAGTTTACTTTCATTTTCCAACTGGAAAAGCCTTTCGGACTGATTTCTTCCTTTTTGACCTACGGACTGTATTTTGGACTCGCTTTTGGAATTTCCTCATCCTCTCCCCGCTTGGCCTATGGCCCAGCGGTGGGGTTTCTTTAAACACTGTCTTAACTGTGGTAGCAAGATAGCGCCTCTGGACAAGCACTCTCTTTGCTTACTGTGCTTGGGCGAGTCGCACCGTGTGGATTCTTGTTCCAGCTGCGCTGCCTTCTCTAAACAGACCCGCAAAAACCAAGCGGCTAGACTGAGAGTGGCTCTCTTAGAAGCAGCGCTATCCCTGAAGGTGTCTTCTGCCGATGCTTCGGGAGCATCGCCATCAGCTCCAACGGCTCTGGCATCGTCTCCGGTAAGGAGCACCACCGGTATCGAAAAATCGGCACCGAAGCGACCACTCCCTCTGCCACACACGCCTGCAAAGAAACGCAGAGATGGCAAGGAGGAGAAGGGCAAGCTAAAGCACAGGAAAGCTCCTAGTGCTCCGTCGACGCACCCCGCACCTGACGCGACCCAGCTCGGGTCTCCACAGCTTGACCCTTCTGGTCGTGAGCGATCCCGGGGTAGTTCTGCCTCCCCGATGCCACGACCCATCCAGCTGACGGACTCGGATCCCGACATCGACCTTACTCAGGTCCCTCAAAGTAGCCCCGAGGTCGGGCCCGATCCGTCACCGACACCGAGAAGTAATCGGGATTGGCGTCTTCCATCCTCTTTGGTGCCGTGGGACATTCGAAAATGGAGGTACCTTTACGGCTCCTACCCGCCACCACCGCAGTGGTATCCACCAGAATGGGACCGTCAATCGACGTCATCCAGAGTCTCCCGATGCCGTGGCCCTCCGGCTCCGAGACCAACTCCGACACCGATGCCAACACCGATGTCGATGCTGACACAAACCCCACCCGATGTCGATCTCCCTCCCTTCCATACACCACAAGACCCGTCGAGCCTGACTCCAATGTCACCATCCGAACCTTCCGAACGGTCGATACCGGACTCTTCCGCATCTTCCGTTTCGGGTGACGAATCGCCCACTCACCCGTCTCCGACCCCCCATGTCGCTGACGACCTGCCAATCTCTCCTTCCGAAGACGTAAAATCGTATGGAGAGCTGATTAAGAGAATGGCCCACTCTTTGGCCCTAGCAATGGTCCAGCCGATCCCTACCGCTACCGATGCCATCTTCGACATTGTACAAATGGATACCTCCACCGCAGTAGCTTTGCCTCTTATTTCGGTACTCATGAACACAGCTAAGGAGTCCTGGGGGCACCCCTCTTCGACTCCCATCTCTAGTAAGAGATTGGATCATATGTACAAAATCCAGGAACCAGGAGCCAAGTTCTTATTCATGCACTCCAAACCTAACTCGGTCATTGTGACCCCCTCCGCCAAGGGCCGCAGTGGACACTCCTCCCCTCTTGACAAGGAGGGACGGAAACTGGACTCTTTTGGTAGACGTTTTTATTCGGCAGGTGCATTGGGCATAAAAACTGCAAATTACATGGCCTGTATGAGCAGGTATCAATACTCACTATGGGAACAGATGACACCACTTCTGGCCCATCTTCCTGAGGACAAACAGCGTCTAGCCAGGAAGATCCAGAAGGAGGGCATGGTCTTGGCAAAACATCAGCTCAGTGCATCCAAGCATGCTGCAGACGTAACTGCCAAGACGCTCACCTCGGCAGTTTCCCTTAGACGCCATGCCTGGCTGAGGTCGACTTCTCTTCCCCAAGACACTAATCCTTGGTGGAAGACCTTCCCTTTGAAGGTGAAGGCCTGTTCAGCTCCACCACAGATACAGTTCTACACGAACTCGATAAGAGCATGAAAACGTCTCGTAACCTGGGCGTTTCACAGCCGAGACAGCAGAAACAGAAGACCTGGCAAAGATCCTGGTCTAAGAAACAGCCACAGCGGTCTCCCACTGAACCCCAATGGCAAAGACCTTCCTCTTCTGCTTATCAACAGAAACCTTATGGCCACAAGCCCCGCTTTCCAACCGCTTCCGCTTCCAAGTTCAAACCCCCTAAGCCGAACAAACAGAGTCTTTGACTTCCGCATCCGCTCTGGTCCTCCCACCCGTCTGTCACCCTTCCTACCCGCATGGCAACTCATAACCTCAGACAAATGGGCCCTCTCAGTAGTAGCAGAGGGCTACCGGATAGAATTCTTCCAGATGCCGCAGAACTCTTATTTTGTCATCACCCCTCCCTCCGACACCCTGTCATCAGAAGTCGAAGCCCTCCTATCCAAGGATGCCATAGAGCCGGTACCCGTAGCCCACCTTCATCAGGGTTTTTACTCCCACTATTTCACGGTACCAAAGAAGGATGGCGGACTCTGTCCCATACTAGACCTTCGGAACCGCAATGCTTTTATCATCTACAAGAAGTTCCGTATGACTACCCTACAGACCATCCTGCCACTACTAGAAGCCAACGTGTGGATGGTGACGCTGGACTTAAAAGATGCATATTTTCATGTGACGATTCATCCTTCACACAGAACATTCCTCTGCTTTGCAGTCGGTCTGCGTCACTTCCAATACAAGGCTCTCCCCTTTGGCCTTTCTACGGCACCTCGTGTTTTCACAAAACTCATGGCAGTAGTGGCAGCCCATCTCCGGCTTCAAGGTGTCCACCTTTACCCGTATCTCAACGACTGGCTCCTGATTGCGCCATCCGTGACAACTCTACAGAGCCACATCTCGGTAACCCTCCACACCCTAGACTCCCTAGGGTTGACAATAAACCTAAAAAAGTCCATGCTCACTCCATCCAGACAGGTGCAGTTTATCGGAGCCATCCTGGATTCCCTGCAGTGCAGGGCCTTTCTGCCCCCCAACAGGTCTCCCTCCTCCAATCCATCCAGGAAGACAAGGAGGCCACAGCCAGACAAATACTCCGTCTACTAGGCCTGATGGCTGCAACCACGGCGGTGATCCCATTTGCCAAGTTGCGGATGAGACCACTGCAACTTTGGTTCCTGAGACGCTTTCGTCCCAGCATTCACCCCCTCTCCAAGCTTTTTCGACTCTCGGACTCGGTCCTGGAAACTCTGGCATGGTGGCTTGTGCCCCAGAACTTACAGTCAGGCGCACCTTTTTGGCTCTCGCCCCCTTCGGCGACCATTGCCACAGATGCCTCCCTATGGGGTTGGGGAGCTCACCTGGATGGTTTCGGCGTGGGCGGCAAGTGGGACCCTGCTGTGGCCCACAACCATATCAATTTCTTGGAACTGCTGGCAGTTCTTTATGCAGTAAGATCCTTCCGCCAATCTCTGTCAGGAAAGATGGTGACTGTTCTCACGGACAATACGACCACCATGTATTACATCAACCGTCAGGATGGGACGGTCTCCCGTGGACTCTGCCGCTTAGCTATCGAGCTCTGGGACGAGTGTCAGTCCCTCAATATTCATCTCGTAGCAACTCACCTTCCCGGCCTGCTCAATGCCCAAGGAGACTTCCTGAGCAGGGGAGGAGCATCCCTACACAAGTGGGAACTAAACCCCCTCTATCTGACCCCAGTCTTCAATCATTGGGGACATCCCTCCATGGACGTGTTCGCCTCTCGAGAGAACAGGAAGTGCCCTCTCTTCTGTTCCAGAGCCGGCATGGATCCGACCTCCCTCGGGGACGGTCTCCTTCTCCAGTGGATGGGGAGACATCTCTACCTATTCCCCCCGATCCCCCTGATCCCAAGGGTGGTGCACAAGCTGTTATCAGAACGTCCATGGGCGATTCTCATCACACCGTGGTGGCCGCGGCAACCTTGGTTCCCCAAGCTCCTCCGTCTCTCTCTCGGAGTGTATCTCCACCTCCCGACGGACCCAGACCTGCTGTGGATGTACGGGGGCCAGGTGCTTCACCACGATGTGCCCAGATTGAAACTGACAGCCTGGTTGATTCAACCTCAGGAATAGACACACGTATTGCACAAGTTATCTTGAACTCCCGCAAACTCTCCACGCATCGCTCATATGCGGCAAAGTGGACTAAATTTCTATCCTTCTTGGCCTCGGTAAAACAACCCTCCGTCCCCGCTACCCTTAATGATGTTTTTGGTTTCCTTTTATCTTGTAAGGAAAGAGGACTGTGCCAATCATCTCTCCGTGTTTACCTGTCAGCCATTTCGGTCAACCATCCTACAGTTGACGGCTACTCAGTGTTTTCCCACCCAACCACAAAGCAATTCCTCAAGGGAATGTGTCGCCTCTTCCCACCAGTACGGGCCCTGGTCCCAGCATGGGACCTACCCCTGGTCCTTACCAAGTTAATGGGCAAACCCTCTGAACCTATGGCTTCCTGCAGTCTTCAACTCCTTTCTTGGAAAGTTGCTTTTTTGGTAGCCATCACTTCCGCTCGGCATGTGAGTGAGCTGTCGGAGCTTCGTTGCGATCCACCATACCTCACATTCCACCATGATGCCGTTGCCCTGGCCCCCGATGTCACCTTCCTACCCAAAGTAGTCTCTGACTTTCACATAGGGGCGGACATTACATTGCCAGTGTTTTTTTCTGATCCTCAGGACCAGACACAACGCAGTTTACACTCACTCGACGTCAAGAGGGCCCTTTCCTTTTACTTGCACCGGACGAAACCGTTCCGCAAGTCTCCAGCTCTCTTCGTCGCTTATGCCTTGCCCAGACAGGGACAGAAACTGTCATCTCAAAGACTCACAAAATGGATCATAGAGATGATAAAACTTGTCTACCTCTTGGCCAAAAGGCCGTTACTGGCGTCCCTCCGGGCACACTCCACTCGAGCCGTGGCTGCTTCCACGGCGTTCCTCAAGGGCATTCCCCTGGGAGACATCTGCAATGCTGCTACTTGGGCGTCTCCTCACACGTTTGTGAAGCACTACACCCTAGACGTCCGTGTCCATCAACGTTCTGTGGTGGGCCGTGCAGTTCTGCAAGCAGCTCAGGTGTGAGACCTCCAGCACCCACCTCCAGGTATGTGGTGTGTTTGTTGCTCGCTATTCTCCCAGAGGTGTGATGCACAGAGACCACGAAGAAGATATACAGGTTGCTTACCTGTAATTGGAGATCTTCGAGTGGTCATCTGTGCATTCACACCACCCACCCTCCTTCCCCTCTGCTTTCGGTCTCCCTCATTTTTTCTTGGGGGCTGTTAGCAGTGGTCAGAAGGAACTGGCGGGATCCTCGTGCCTCTCCCCGGGTCATGCACAGTGGGACGTGCATGTGATCGGGGAGCTGGCGTGAAAATCCATTAGGCTTTGAAGGTTACCGATCGGGATCGGCGCAGGCGCACTTAATCCCAGAGGTGTGAATGCACAGATGATCACTCAAAGATCTCCAATTACAGGTAAGCAACCTGTATTTCTCTTTACTATTTCCCGGGCTAAATCTTGAGAGGTGTACAGTGTTCCATCTGAGCTCAGTTAGTGTGAGTGAGCTCACAGTTTTGTCGCCTCTGGCTCACAGATTTTCATCTTCCCTCAGGGAGGCTGGCTCCAGAGCAAACGAATCTACGCAGCAGCCAAATGGCTCGCTCACAACTTTAATGCCAGCAGCTCACAAAGGAGAATGTTTGCTCACAAGAAGACCCCACAGTTGAAGAGGGAGCATTGGGCGGGGGTGGGGCTAGCATTCCTGGGGAATGTTTTTGTGATTAATCACTATGCTTTAATTATGTTCAATTTGTAACAATGAAAATACATCCTGCTTATCAGATATTTACATTACGATTCATAACAGTAGCAAAATCAGTTATGAAGTAGCAACAAAAATAATTTTATGGTTGGGGGTCACCACAACATGAGGAACTGTATTAAAGGGTCGCGGCATTAGGAAGATTGAGAACCACTGTCTAAGCTGCACTTGGAGGTGCTGGCACACAAAATTTTAACAGCCAGTTTAGAGAATTTCTGCTCCAGCCCACAGATTCAGATTCAGCCCATTGGAAACAATGGAGGATGGGGGCACCTCCTTCTGGGGCCCACAGAATTGGACCCCCTGGTCCAATCCTTTTGAAACTTGGAAAGATTTTTGAGGAGAGGCACCAGCAGCTATGCTGCAAATTTGGTGCCTCTACCTAAAAAAACCCAGCCCCCAGAGCCCCAGATACCCCCGGATTGATTCAGGGAACACTGGATGTGACGGTTCCCTTCAGTCAACATGGCTAGTAGCCACTAATAGACCTGTCTTCCATGGGTTTGACTAATCCCCCTTTAAAATTGTTTATTCCTGTAGCCATCACTACATCCTCTGGCAGCAAATTCCATATTTTAAGCACTAGTTGTGTAAAGAAGTATTTCCTTTTGTCTATCCTGAATCTGTTGTCCTTCAACTTCATTGAATGCTCTCTCCATTCTCTGTATGATGTGCATAATTTCATAAGCCTCTATCATGTTCCCTCTTAAATGCCTCTTTTCTAGACTGAAAAGTCCCCAACTCTTCAACCTTTCCTCATAGGAAAGGTGCTCCAACCCCTTCTGTAGTTTTTCCAGCTATGCAATCTACTTTTTGATAAGGTTACCAGAGTTATATGGTATTCCAAATGAGGGTGTACCATAGATTTGTATAGGGCCATTTGTGAGAGTCCTGCTCAAAGTAGTCAAGGATCAGATCTCGGTTGGTTAACCACAGTTCTTTATTACCTATTCCTACATTAGTACAGCATCTCGGGTTATTGTCAGAGATGAGACAAATAATACAAGCGGGTCTATTATACCATTCCAAGGAGTTTGAATTACCCATAGGTAGCCAATCCCCTCAAGGGAAAATTGGCGGGCTAAAAGGTGTCTTGACCGTTTGGTTCACACAGGAAAAAAGTGAGGTGTTAAGCAGTAAATTTCCCTTCTCAAACCAGACCCCTCAGTTCACATAACAATTCATGGCTCCAAGGTTCTTTAGCATGAGATAAGAGATGAGAGCCGTCCTCCCCTTGATGTTACTGCCGGGGCAGCTGGAATGTGGAGGCAGGGATGAGAGGCCTCCTTGTTCTCACCCTTAAGGGTTGTCACCCTCCCGACCAAAACAGGATTAATACATCGGGTCCAATACATAATGGCTACACGGTTACATAGTATGCATGCAAGATTACATTGACTGAATTGACAGATTCTGACACCCTGCCCTCCCCATAATTCTCTTCACCTAGCTTTATCAGGGAACATTTTATGAAACAGTTTAGTCAACTTGGGGGCATGAACATGTTCAGAACGAATCCATTCATTGTGCTCCGGGCCGAAATCTAACCATCTAACTAAGTAATACAAGTGGCCCCTTTTCATCTTGGAGTCAAGGATTTCAGTTATCTCGTAGTGTGGACTCCCCTCCTTCATCAGTGGAGGAGGAGCTGGAGGAACTGGATGCCATGCATTCGGCCCAGGATCTTTCTTCAGCAGGCTGAAATGAAACACAGGGTGCACAGAACTCAGTGATTTAGGCAGTTCCAGTTCAAAGGATACATCAGAGATTTTACGTAGCACTTTATAAGGTCCAACATATTTCCATCCCAATTTTCTGCTGGGCTGCAGCCCATGGATATTTTTAGTAGAGAGATAAACGGAGTCCCCGGGTTGGAGATCCCACCCCGGTGCTCGCCCTCGGTCTGCATACTTCTTGTAGTCCTCTTTGGCATGGTCCAGGGCTTTCCCTATTAATGGCCAGGAGTCCTGGAGGCCGGACCACCAACTCTTAAAATCCGAAGGGGGGTTTTGGAGGTCCTCCTTAAGGGTCGGGAGTGGTTTCCCTTCAAAGCCTCCCACTGCCATGAAAGGTGAAACCCCAGTGGAGGAATGCACTGCATTATTATAGCTATATTCTGCAAAGGGCAGCAATTCCACCCAATTATCCTGGTGGTAATTTGTGTAACATCTTAGGAATTGTTCGAGAATTTGATTAGTTCGCTCGGATTGGCCGTCGGTCTCTGGATGGTAACCCGAGCTTAAGGCAGGTTCTATGTCCATTAATTTCAAAAGCTCCCGCCAGAAGGTGGCAACGAACTGACTTCCGCGGTCGGAAACCACCCTCTTCGGAAACGCATGTAATTTTATCACGTGGTTGAAGAAAGCTTTAGCCATCCCCTTGGCTGTGGGCAATTGCTTGAAGGGGGTGAAGTGGGCTTGTTTAGAAAAAGTGTCAACTACCACCCAAATCACAGTTTTTCCTTTGGAGGGGGGCAAATTGGTGATAAAATCCATGGCGATGTCTTCCCAGGGTCTTGAAGCCGTGGGTAGGGGGTGCAACAGTCCTGGGGCTTTTCCCCCCCGTTTTTTACACATTAAACAGGTTTGGCATGCCGAGACGAAGTCCGAGACATCTCGGCGCATGCGCGGCCACCAGAACTGACGCTGGATCAAATTAAGTGTCTTTAGGAAACCGAAATGCCCAGCTAGCTTTGAGGAGTGGCAATTTAGCAAGATTTCCTTGCGTTTGGTCTTAGGCACCACTAGTTTGTCCCCATGCAGCCAACAGTGGTCCTCTCTTTTGGAACACTCTCCCATAGTTTCCAATTCCTCTATTTCTTCAGGCGCATACTCCCCCCCCCCCACTGGCAGTTCCCTGTGGTTAGCTCGCCTTTCTTTGTTTTGCTCCGGGTGACCACCACCCCTCCCAGCTGCTGGGGGGAGAACATGGAGTCGAACACCTCTTCTTTCACACTCTCATGTTGGGGCAATCTGGACAATGCGTCTGCCAGGGAGTTAGCCTTCCCAGGAAAATGCTTTAACACAAAGTTAAATTTGGAAAAGAAGTCAGCCCAGCGCAGCTGCTTGGCATTGAGGGACCGCTGAGTGCGCAAAGCCTCTAGGTTCTTATGATCAGTCCATATTTCGAACGGAGTTTGCGCTCCTTCCAACCAGTGGCGCCACGTAGTGAGCGCTAACCTAATGGCCGCGGCTTCCTTGTCCCACACCGACCAATTCCTTTCTGTTTCGTTAAACTTTTTTGAAATGTAAGCCAAGGGGTGCAGTTTCCCCTCCGAGTCACTTTGTAAAATGGCCCCCCCATGGCTACATCCGAGGCATCGACATGGATTATAAAGTCTTTCGTCTCATCCGGGTGGGCCAGAATGGGCTCAGAGGTAAAAAGGGTTTTTAAAGCCTCAAACGCCTTCTGACACTCCCCATTCCACGCCAGTTTCTCTCCTGGCTTTCCTGCCTCGGGCCCCCTCCCCTTAGTTTTCAACAAGTCCGTTAAGGGAAGGGTGACTTTAGCAAAGTCTTTGATGAAGGTTCGGTAAAAGTTACAAAATCCTAAGAGGCTCTGCAATTGCTTTCTCGTTCGCGGAGCCTCCCATTGCACCACCGCCTCCACTTTTCCCGGGTCCATTTCCAACCCCTTCTGAGAAATGCGGTAGCCCAGGAAGTCCACGGACTCACGGTGAAACTCGCACTTAGACAGTTTCACAAAAAGCTGGTTTTTTAGTAAAGTTGAAAGAACGTCTCTGACCAAAGTCACATGCTCATTCTTATCAGTAGAATAGATCAAGATATCATCTATGTAACATAACACGCCCTTAAAAAGATGCTTGTGCAACACTTCATTGATTAAACTCATAAAGACCCCGGGCGCGCCACTTAAGCCGAACGGCATCACTAGGTATTCAAATTGCCCCAAGGGGGTGTTAAAGGCAGTCTTAGATTCATCCCCTTCTCTTATGCGCACCCTGAAGTAGGCATCCCGTAGATCCAACTTGGTAAAAATCTTCCCCTTGGCCGCCTCTGCCAAGAGGTCCTTTATTAACGGGAGGGGGTAGGCATTAGTGGTGGAGACTGCATTTAGCCCCCGGTAGTCGGTGCACAGTCGTAAGCCCCCATCCTTTTTCTTTCGGAACAGCACGGGCGCCGCAAAGGGGGACTTGGCGGGGCGGATAAACCCCCTTGCCAGGTTTTTGTCCAAGAACTTCCGCAGTTCTTCCCGTTCCGCCGGGCTCATGGAATATAATTTACCCTTCGGGAGTTTCTCTCCTGGGAGGAGCTCTATGGCACAGTCCGACAGTCGATGGGGGGGCAACTCATCCGCCTCGGTCTCACTGAACACTTCTAGCAAGTCTCTATACTCTTTAGGCACCATGGCAGGGGCGAGGGCGAGTGCGGGCGCGGGGGGAGGCGGGCTCGGAGGTCCCGGGCCCCATCCGGGATCCCACCGGTGGCTCTGGCAGCGTTCGTCTACCCACAAAATCTTCCCCTCGCTCCATTTTATGTAAGGGTCGTGCGCCCCGAGCCAAGGGCTGCCCAACACCATAGGGAACTGGGCGTTCGGGGTGATGACGAAAGCTCGCTTCTCCCAATGCTCCCCCGTTCCCAAAATCAAGCTCTCAGTCTCTGCTATGCACTCCTCCTTCATTTCCGACCCATCCATCTGTGTAAACTTCAGGGGTTCGGCTAACGGGGTGACTTTGGGTCCCAACCCCTCCACTACCAGGGGGCTGATCAGATCTCGCGCGCACCCAGAGTCAATTAGAGCGCGAACCCTCATGTGGGTACCTGATCCAGGGGTCACCACCGTCACTACCATATATAACAGGGGGCCAGGGATGCTCACCGGAGATGGCGCTTCTTGGCGGGGGACCTGCAGCTCTGCGCCGCTCACTGCAGGCTGTTGGAGTTTCCCGACATCTGCGCTTCCATCAGCTCCAGCTCTCCCTGGTCACTCGCCACCCCTTCCAGCTGTAAAGCCCGGGGCTTCATGGGAGTTTTCCCCCGGGTAGGGGTGCTCCCCGCTCCGGGAGTTGAGGTCTTCGGGCCCTTCCCCCCTCCTCTGGGACAAGCGGAGGCGAAGTGGCCACTCTCCCCACACTTCATACACAACCCCTGTCGGAACCTCGCATCACGGACGTCTTGCACATTGGATCGGGGCTTCGCTCGGGGGCCTGCTTTGCTGGCTGCCGTCGCGGACGCTCCCATCTTAATTAGGGCGAAGCGTTCCTCCATGTCGGTGGCAGCTCTCATCCAGGTGTTCAGGGTGCCCGGGCGACCCCCTAACAGTACTGTCTCGTAGATTTCCGGGTTCAGGCCCTCCCAATACTTTTCCATGAAGAGTTCCTCCGGCCACCCATGGATTTTGGCAGCGATGCGCCGGAACTTATCAGTGTACTCCCTCACTGACGACCTCCCCTGGAATAGTTTTCTCAGCTGATTCCTGGCTTTTTCCTCACCCAGGGGGTCCTCGAACTGATGCCGGAGGGCCCACATAAAATTGTTCAGGGAGCGCAATTCAGGACCAGGGTTGTCGTGCAGGCTCACGTACCAATCGCTGGCGGTGTCTTTCAGCTTGGACCCGATGTAGCCAATTCGATCTTTCTCGGTAGGGTAGAGGTGACCCCAACTGTCCAGGAATCTCCCGATCTCCAGCGTGAAGAAACGCAGCTTCTCGGGGTCCCCATCGAAAGTAGTCGTCAAAGGGTCGGAAGGGGGTGGGCGGGCGGCCGGCGCGGCCGGGACTGGGGCCGGCGCGGGAACGGGACCCGGAACTGGAGCTGGGACGACCGGCGGGGCTGGTTGCGCCGGTAGAGCGGGCGCCTGCGGCTGAGCCGGAACCCCTCCGGGTGCCTGCGGCTGTGGTGGGGCTCCGACTCCTTGACCGAGGAGGGCGCCTTGCATCGCCACCATAGCGTCGCGAAATTGGTGCTGGAGATCGAGGGCCAACTCGCGGAGCTCGGCGGTGAGTTGAAGCCGTAGGTCTCCCATCATCTGATCCAGCGGGACCGTCTGCTCCTCGCGATACGGATCGGGCCCATACAGATCCAGTCCCTCCTCTTCGGGAGGAGGGCGACGCGGCCCTCCACGGTAGATCGGCTCGCGGTCGTCTCCGAGGTAGCTCGGTCTCCCTCGATCGGGCTGGTCTCCGGTGAGCGAAACTCTCACCCCTTTCCTGTCGTGCACCCACGAACTCACGGGTCGGCCCCCGAAGTGGCTCCATGCGTACTGGGGGGTCACGTTCTGATGGGTAATCGGGCGGCGCGGAATGTAGTAAGCCCCCTGGCTCGTGGTCACCGGCACCTCGGGACCTCCGCCGCCGCCACCACCCCCGTTCCCCGGATCCGCCGGGGTAACGGGAACCTCCTCTGGAGTAGTAGGTTTGAGGGGGACAAGGTCGTCTTCTGACATGGTCAGGAACGGTTGAGTCCCAATCACAGATCTCTGACAATCTGTGAGAGTCCTGCTCAAAGTAGTCAAGGATCAGATCTCGGTTGGTTAACCACAGTTCTTTATTACCTATTCCTACATTAGTACAGCATCTCGGGTTATTGTCAGAGATGAGACAAATAATACAAGCGGGTCTATTATACCATTCCAAGGAGTTTGAATTACCCATAGGTAGCCAATCCCCTCAAGGGAAAATTGGCGGGCTAAAAGGTGTCTTGACCGTTTGGTTCACACAGGAAAAAAGTGAGGTGTTAAGCAGTAAATTTCCCTTCTCAAACCAGACCCCTCAGTTCACATAACAATTCATGGCTCCAAGGTTCTTTAGCATGAGATAAGAGATGAGAGCCGTCCTCCCCTTGATGTTACTGCCGGGGCAGCTGGAATGTGGAGGCAGGGATGAGAGGCCTCCTTGTTCTCACCCTTAAGGGTTGTCACCCTCCCGACCAAAACAGGATTAATACATCGGGTCCAATACATAATGGCTACACGGTTACATAGTATGCATGCAAGATTACATTGACTGAATTGACAGATTCTGACACCATTAAAATACTGACTGTTTTATTTTCAGTCCCTTTCATAATAATCCCTAAAATAGCCTATTTTTATCACAGCGGCATAGCAGGTTGACACTTCCATTGAGGTATTTATTTATTTATTTGTTTGTTTCATTTATATCCTGCCTTGCCAGTAATTCAACCGGCTCAAGGCGGCTAACAACAACATATAAAAACATAGGTACCTACTATGACCCCCGAGGTCTCTTTCCCTCTCAGTTTCAGCAAGTTGGGGTTTTTTTGTTCCAATGTACATCACCTTGCACTTATATTGAACTTCGTTTGCCACACTCTTGCTCACTCCCTCAATTTATGGAGATGCTTCTGTAGCTCTTCACAGTTGACCTTGGTTTTCACCATCCTGAATAATTTTGTGTCATCTGCAAACTTGACCACTGCACTGTTCATCCCCAGTTCTCCCTCTGAGATGAAGGATGTCTTGATAGAGTGAGTCCCACCATCCAGTGAAGGGAGGCAGGAACTAATTTTCAATTTACTGTCTTCAGCCTCATGAGAGTCACCCTCTCCAGTTTGTTTCCTGCCTCAGAAGGGAGTGCAGCTAGGCAAACTGGCTCTGCCTATTTCATCTACTTTCAGTTTCTCTTCCTCGTCTTCCATCCAGGTTCTGCCTCTCCCTCTCTCCCTCTGTGAACCCCAGGAATGCAGACAGCAAAAGAGAGAGAGAAAGAGAGCACCCTGCAGATGCCTTGCATTCTATTCAGCTTCCGAGAGCAGGAAAGCATGCAGCAGCCACTTAAGAAATGCTGCACCTGCAAAAGGACGATGGTTTCTTGTTGGCAGGGGAGACCAAACCCTCCCTTATGGGCAAGGCACCCCTGGTGCAAGGCACAATGGAGACTGTCAAGGAGAGTGGTATGGCCTATATGCAATCTGCACATACAGTCGCAGCTGACCCCTTGGTGCATGGAAAAAAGTGAGCCAAGAATAATCGCCTCTCTCCAAGCACACCTAGGCCAGTAGCTGTATCGGACCACATGACTTATGATGGCGGTCATTTTGGGTCAAACCTACTCTGCAGGAGTCCCTTCCCAGAAGAGCTGCTCACCAGAGGAAATACCAGGAGAGGCTGCAGAGGTCTCCACCAAATTCCAAATTCAAGTGGAGAGTGATCCACCTTCCCTGCAGTATGACCAACTCAATGTGGGAGGCCCTAATGCCCCGCTACAGCAGAGAGTCCAGCCCTGGTAACATAAGACCCTCGGGGCATGGATCATATGTCTTTTGCAGGAGGAGTTTAGGAATATCTGCCAGAGCTTCACCCCCACCCTTCCAGGGAGCATAGGAGATCCAGATCCCCCATAAGTCCCTGCTCCTCTTCTTTTTCTTTCCCCTCTCCTGCCTCTTGGGATAGGGGAAAGCCCAATAAATGCAGGTTCAGGGGTCAGCGGTATCAAATCTTCAGGTCTTCACACCTGGCCAACTAAGGCAGCCCAAAAGGGACCCCTTCGACCTGAAGAAAAGGAATGTTTAGTGTTAGGCTGGGACTCAGACACTTCCTCCGACTCCGAGGCAGTGGAATGGAAAGAGGGAGAGTTTCTCTCTGATGAGCAAAATGAAGAAGACGTAGAGATACCAGAGTGATCAGATAGATTCTGTAAGGCTGAGGATTATCAGTACTTACTATCCAAAGCCCTCAGTGCATTAGAACTCCTCCCCCCAGAGGAGGAGGTCTAGGAACCCTCTGATTCTAAGCTACCAAAAGGGAACAAGGAGTTTTCTCCCAGATCAGAACCCACAAAAAGAGTGGTTCCCTTCCCTGAGTACTTTGAAAAACAACTAAAATCTGAATAGGTTTAACCAGTGACAAATAGACAATAGCCAAGTTTCCTTAAGAAATTATATACCCTTCTCCCCCTTCGCTAATGAGCTCTTACAAGTACAGTGCATTAGACGCTCCCATCATGGGTACAATCCTCAGGCCTCTTATCAGAAGATGAGCAAGGCACCATTCGAGACAGCCTTGACAAGAAGGCAGATTTCACCTTACAGAAGGCACATGAAGCCATGGCGATGGCAATCAAGGCTTCTACAGTGACATCGATCATATCAACAGCTGCTATTGTTTGATCCAGGAAAATGTCACAATTATTTCCTGAGTCCAAAAAATGACTTAAAGATGGTTCTCTCAGAGCTCTCAAAGCAGCCTCCTTCACCATGGATACCACATTAGACTGTTCATCATCAATCTTCTGTGCAGTCCCACATGGGGACTACACATGAGCAAGCCTGCCATTGGAGATGTTCTTACACCTAAAAGCCTCCAGGGAGTGCTGTGTCACAGAGCCAGAAATTTGTTCCTGCCCAGGGACCATTTGTTCCCACACAGCAGTGCCCCTACCCTCAATTCTTCTATTGCTGCCAAAGGAGAAGGTCACCTTTTTGGAGTCTCCAGTCTTCTGCATTGGTGAGGAATTGCTTCCCTGGTTCACTGGGGTTGTTCTGGCTTCTGAGTTTGTATCATGGCTCAGAAAGCCCTTTTAAAAAAATGCACCCATTGTGGGGCGAAGATGACCCAAACCAACAAACATGATCTGTGTCTGTTTTGTTTGGTTGAAGTGCAAAAAAAGACTGTGAAGAATAAAGGCTAATAAATTTATATAATTATATTTCAAGCGTATTGTAAATTCTTACATGACAGTGTAATATTGAGTCATACAACCAAATTAATTATATATATCAGCATAAAAAAAGCCTCATTCCAAGATTTCAAGACAGTCCAGAAAAAGTCCAACAACTTTATATGAAGAATGTGAGACATCCAGTGGGTCCAAAATCCTTACAAAGATTCCAGATAAGTCCTCCGTTTCAGGTATCTTCTTCAGATGGACTGCTGTTGTTATAGTAATACATTTAGATTCTTCAACATCAGTTTTAAACACCAACAAAGTTCTGCAGACCTTCTGCATGCAGAATAGATGCCTCACCACTAAATCACATCCTGCAAGTTATTGTGCACAATTCAAATCTAATCAGAAACAGCCCAGAGAATGCTCACTAGTCTTGCTAAATTAGTACATGGCTGGGGAGTTGCCACTTTCCCATTTAAGTTTAGGTGAACAATACTTACAGGTAAGTGCAGCTTTGTCTTATTTTTTCATCCAGAGCCATGTCATCAGCTGCTGCAGTGAGAAGGACCCTCCGGCTCTGGGCATGACCAGTGGATTTGCATTCCAAAGCCATCATCACTGCATGTCTTTTTCAGGGAGACAGGCTATTTGGAGATTGTTTGGACAAAATCTTTGTGGAAACAAGGGATAAAAAGAAAGCTTTGCCTAAAACCTTGAGGCGTCTGAACCTTGAGGCAGTACAGTGGGGCCTCCTTTCACACCCAACATGTTTTATGAAGATTCAGGCAAGACCTCCTGGAGCCAGTCAAGACCCTTCTATAGAAGAGGAGGGCAGCTATCCAGATTCTCTAGACAACTCAGTCCTCAATCTGAAAAGCCCAATTGGGACAGGAAACAACCCAAAGCATGATGCTAGGAGCATCTGAGTGTTTGCACTACTGTCCCTTTGGACTAAGTTTTCTGAAACCAGAGGGTCCCCAGTTCCTATCAGCTTTCCCTCTGGGATAAGTGTAAAAGTTGCACCTTTTGATATTGATATTAAGCATCAGCAGTGTGGTTCCTTTTTGATTCAAGTGGAACCTATCTCTTGTACAGGTTTGGCATGTCCCAGAAATTTCCTGAGTGCCTAACGATCTATACCAGTAGTGTCAAACATAGAGCCTGCGAGCCGGATCAGGCCCGTCCAGGGCTCTAACCCGGCCCACAACCAACCTCTTTCCTACTCCCTGCTGGTGCTCTGTGCCACAACTGCTGAGCCCCCAGCTCTTTTCCTCCCCAGCCTCAGCTCTTCTGCTTCCTTTTATTCTTCCGAGACTTGTCACACCTCTCTCCTTCTTCCCTGTTGCTGGCTGCCTTCCCGGCTTCTGACCCAAAGCACGGGCAGCTGATTCGGCAAAGTCTAGGAGGAGAGGGGCCTGAGGGCGGGAAGGCAGGGAACTTCTCAGGGAAGTTCTTCAGAAGCTGGGAGCTGCCGCTTTGAGGGCACCCCCACTGCAGAAATGCCCATCAGTCTCCACATGGGGAGCCAACCAATGTCCTAGGTGGCTGCTGGCTCCAGGCTGCTGCTGCCACCACATGTTCTCTAGTTTCTGCCCCTTTGGAGCTTTCCACTCCAGCCTGTTTGGGCGTGCTTTCTTGATTTGTTCTCTCATCATTTGGCTTCAGGTGGTGGTGGGAGGATTGCAGTCATCAGCAAGTGAGAGACACGGTTGCTGTGTCACTGTGGTTGCTAGTGCGGGGGGGGGGAGGACTCCATATGTTACCTTGTTGTCCCTGGTCCTTGGCTGTTGCCGCCTCTTGGTCCACTCTGAGAGAGAACAAGGGGAAGCTTGTGTCTTGCCAGTGAAGCCAAGGAAAAGGGCTGTCCAACTGTGAGACCAGTGAAAGGAAGTGCAGGTGTCCCCTCACACACACACTACCTGGGCAGTGACAGCCATGAAGGAGCAGCAGCAGGCGCAGTCAAACCTGGGCAGCAGGCAAGACAAGCTCAACAGCAAGACCAGGTGGGAGTTGGCAGCAACTATGCTGGCCATTTTGGGGGCTCCCTTTCTGGGCCTTGCCTCTTTGCTTGTCCCCTTTCTCTACCAATTCCCACCCAGTTCAGACCAGCATGGCCATGGGGAGCAGTCTCACGTGCATCATCCCACGTTGGATCAAATCCCTGGGGGGAGGGGGGAGAAAAGAAGGGGAAGTGCCGTCTCGCTGAGGGGATGTTGAGGCTGGGCCAAAGCTTTTTGCTTAATGGAGCTGTTTGCCTTGTATTGGGAAGGGATAGCTCTAGTGCTGGGGAAAACACCAAGAGGGAAAGCTCTGTGTGTGTGTGTGTGTGTGTGTGTGTGTGTGAACGTGAACGTGAACATTCCTTAGGAGAAAAGGATCTCATAATGATAGTCGCTCCTCTTCCTCCATATTTCCAAGTGCAGACAGGCACAGAGATTTTCCGGGGGGGGGGGGGGGCGCAAGGGGAGTCTAATGCAAGGAAGTCTGCTCTCCAAAGTAGCCATTTCTTCCAGGGTGATGCTCTATATTCTTGGGGCTTGGAGGGCAACAGTGGGAGGGCTTCTGGAGTTCTGGACTCATTCATGGACTCTCTTTGGCCACTGTGTGACACAGAGTGTTGGACTGGATGGACCATTGGCCTGATCTGGCACAGCTTCTCTTATGCTCTGACCCATTGTGCTGCATTAGTGAAAAAAGGCAAACTCTTAAAGTTAGGGATGATTAGGAAAGGGATTGAGAATGAAACAGCTGATATTGTAACACCCCTGTATAGCTCTGTGGGGTAGCCTCATTTGGAATATTGCGTGGACTCAGAGGAACTGATTGGCTCCTGTTTGAGACAGGATGCTGGACTGGACTGATCCAGCAGGGCTCTATTTATGGTCTTTTGTTTAAAGTATGTTTGTATTTTGAGTAAAAAATAAAATATCTAATTGAGTTTGCCTATGTCCGGCCCAACAAAGTGACATTTATGTCAGATCTGGCCCTCGTATCAAATGAATTTGACATCCCTGATCTAAACCCTTCTTCCCTGCAAAACTTTCTCATCCGTGCATTGTGACCCGCTAAGTTGTGCCTATCCTGTTGGCCCTTTGTGTGGAACTGGTAGCAATCCTGAGAAATACTACCTTTGCTACAGCAACTAGTTATACAATTTATTTAAGAAGTTGAAATCATTGTGGGGGTGGGGGACACAACCTCCCTTGGTTTTCTACCAGAAATGTTTGAGAAAATTGAAATATAGGCAGTTTGGTGTAGTGGTTAAGTGCGCGAGAGCCAGTTTGGTGTAGTGGTTAAGTGCGCAGACTCTAACCTGGGAGAACCGGGTTTGATTCCCCACTCCTCCACTTGCACCTGGCTGGATGACCTTGGGCAAGCCATAGCTCTGTACCAGCTGTTCCCTCAAGGACAGCTTGGGAAAGAGCTCTCTCTCAGCCCCACCTACCTCACAGGGTGTCTGTTGTGGGGAGGGGAAGGGAAAAGGAGTTTGTAAGCCGCTCTGAGACTCCCTTGGGGAGTGGAGGGCGGGGTATAAATCCAATCTCTTCTTCTTCTTCTTCTTCTTCTACTTATACAGTCTAAGCCTGCTTTGCTTCTTTAAGACCATGGAATATATTTGTATAATTTTAGTTAGCATGTAAAGTTATATGCTTGTATATTTATAAAAAGTATAAATATCTTTGTTTAAATAAAGCAATTATAAACATATCCAATATCACAGATGAAAATGCATAGTGCTATGCCACAAGGCACTTAACTGTATCTTAACTTTTGCTAGTTCGGAAAATAGGAAAGACAATTGTGTCAGTTGCGGTGAATGGGGACTGCAGTGGGGTAGAGGAATAGCTTTTGCTCCATGTCTTTGGAGAGCACACTTTCTGCTAGTTCCCTTTCACATTGCAGCTACACACTGCAAACAGTTACTGAGAATCTTGAAACCTTCAGGAGGTTTTCAGGAACATGGAAGGGCAAAAGGTCCCTTCTGCAGACTCCACTCATAGTTGTTTCAGAACAAACCATTATATCCTGAAAAATAATAACTCAAGTTTTCTCTTTTTGCATCACACTGATGGTCTTTGTGCCTTTGCAAAGCAGTCTGAAGCAAGGTGCACTGAGAAGAATCAGTGGGTATACTGTATGAAGTATATTATGGTGCAGTCTGCTTGGCAGACTCCTAGGTTGCGTTCCTGTATCAAATACCTGAAATTCTACATCATTAGAAAGTACTTTTCCAGCATTCACTCCTATGGGTGTCTGATGCACCAGCAATTATGTAATTCCTAGGATGACTAAATTAGAGTCTTGGATCTAAGATATTTGCAGCTGTTTGAATTGGCTGTATAACAATAAACCCTGCTTTAAAAAGTATTTCAACCATTCTGAAAGGAAATATTTAATGAGAGACTTTTTTCAGTTATTTTGTTCTCAGACTGGGGAGGATAAATTCCCTGGATCTTCCCATTTTATAGCAGCAAACAGATGGGGAGTAACCATATAATCTGCCGTTCTCACATGCAGATGTCACCTGGCGTCCACTGCAGTACCAATCATACTACTCTGGTAACTACAGATTAGCCTGTATCTTAGCTGTTAAGACTGCTTTCCTCTTTGCTGTGTCCAAAGTTTGGAAAGTGTAAAAATGTTTTGATCGTTTTTCAGAAACCATAGGTCAATAAAGTGGAAATATGCATTACTCTTGGTAAAACTGCTTGCCCAGAAGTGGGGTGGGGGACGACTTGATTTGCTTTGGTAGTGTAGTATAATTTGATAAAGAAAGCTAAGATTTCTCATTTGAACTATAGTTGATATATTGATTTTTCCAGTAAAATTGAACACCTGATGCAAGTTGCTGAGAATCTCAGTTTCATTGGCTTGAATCCTCAGAACTGCCAGAGCATTTGGTCTTTCCTGATGGTTTTTCCCCTTTACGCTGCTTTTGGTAGTTGAGGGAATGGTGTGTGGTGGCGGGAGAGACAACTGATCCTCTCTTTAATGTGTGCACACACTTTGGATGCAAGCAACAACAGGGTTCTTCCTAAAGGCATAAAACTCAGTTCTCCGGACTTCATGGTTGTAGAGAATGACATGTGTTATTGTGTTATTGTTGCAGTTGACTTATGGCAACCCTGTAGGGTTTTCAAGGCAAGAGACGTTCAGAAGTGGTTTGCCACTGCCTGCCTCCACTTCACAACCCAGGTATTCCTTGGTGGTCTCCCATCCAAATACTAGCCAGGGCCAACCCTGCTTAGTTTCCAAGATCTGACAAAATGGGGCTACCCTGGGCTATCCATGTCAAGGGCAGAGCATGACATACAGACCACCAATAGCAGAGATCTCTCCTGTTCTCCTATGCCATGTTCCTCTCCCTCCATGATAACCCTCCCCCGCCCCTGCTTCTCCCCAAAAGCCATAGGGCTTTGGGAAGAAGTCGGGAGGGCATGCCCCAGGAGGCCCCACCGTAGCTACGGGCCTGGTGAGGAGTAAATGCAGAAGTAGTGGTTGGGAAGGGACTAGCCAACCATTCCTACAATACTTATTCAGGATGCCAGTGAACACTTAAATACTTATTTGAATAAAATACTTTGAATTCATATTTAGAGAGAGAAAGCGGTGCTAAAGAAGAATAGATCTAAATCTCCCTTGTGAGTGCCATAGAAAAGTCCAATTTTTCTTTTTTTCCACAGGTATCTGAAGGAATTCCGCACAGAACAGTGCCCCCTATTTGTGCAACACAAGTGTACTCAGCACAGGCCCTACACATGCTTCCACTGGCACTTTGTCAACCAGCGTCGTCGTCGGTCTATTCGCCGTCGGGATGGCACCTTTAACTATAGTCCTGACATTTACTGCACCAAATACGATGAGACCACAGGGATCTGTCCAGAAGGAGATGAGTAAGTTACTCAAGGCTGCATCTTACTTGACCAGATGGAGATTCCAACCTGCACTTACAGAGAGGAGAAAATTCAACAAAGCAGCTTTTAGAAATCTTGCGGAAGAACCTGTGAAGAACTATGGAGAACCTGCCATAGGAACTTGAACAAAATGTTAATTACAGTTGCATCACACCTACACACACACACACACACACACACACACATTGCCCAAAATGCCAAAGCTGTAATTCAAAGTTTTGTGCTCTGGAATAATCCTAGAGAAATTAGTGGGGGTTATTTTAAATTTTATGGCTCTGAGGGATTGGATCCTCATTATATACTTATTTTACAAATGGAATTATTTTCAAAAGGAAAAAGTGCTGGATTTTATCACCCTGAGGATTATATTCATCAAAAAAGAATTACTTATTGGGAAGCATGTTTCATCTTTTGAGTTTCTACGAGCTCTTTTTTTTCCCTCCCCCTTCCCTTTAGGTGTCCATTCCTTCATAGAACTACTGGTGACACAGAGCGGAGATATCACCTGCGCTACTACAAAACTGGAATCTGCATCCATGAAACTGACTCAAAAGGAAACTGTACCAAGAATGGCCTCCACTGTGCTTTTGCCCATGGGCCCCATGACCTCCGCTCTCCAGTTTATGATATCAGGTTAGTAGAGCTCCTTGTCTGTGGAAGTGTGCTTCATGAACCTAAATAGGAAGGATAAGAGTAGAAAATGCTGCTGCCTACATAGCATGTTAACTTATGCACCACCCCAACAAAGCAAAATAGTTTGCTCAGCATGATTCTTTATAGCTGATTCTTACAGCCTTTTGCACAACACAAGATGACTTTGGCAGATACCATGGGGCAGAGAGTCATGTAAAAACTGTTATTGTAAATGGCTTCCATACAAGCCCAATTGTCTCATCTCCAGACTCTGGACAAGGCTCCAGCATGATGCTTATCAGAAGTATGATGACAAGATGGCTAGGGAGACATTGAACCTATATTTCTACCCCAGGTGACTTGGCAAAAATTACCTTTTAGTTAAATGGTTGTTTATCTTGATTCTTGATTTTCTTAGATTAGATTTATGTAAGTGACTTGATGTGAGATTGTCCCCAAAAATGCAGTCTGCAACAGGTCTCCTTAACCAGAAAGTCCTTTATTTGCAAAGAGATACTTATTGGAATGGTTACACTTTTCCTGTTAGTAATGACTCTATTGTAAACACACAGTCTTATACTAATCAATTGGCAGTCCCCTCACTTCATCTAGACCAACCAGAGAATGTAAAAGGTTATTCCAACCCCTGAACAGGTTTCACACGAAAATGGCGGCAAACAGGTTATTATGCTTTCGTTCCCAGGGAACTTCTACTAAATGTTTTCGAGAGCAGCTGCAAAAGGAATAACATAATTGGGGAGGATTTGTCCCAGACCTTGAACAAGCTGGGAGCGAAACAAGCAAGCTGGGAGCATAGTGAACTAAGGAGGGGCGTGATAAGGAAGCCAGACAGCTAAACAGCACATGAGCACATTCCAGCGGGCGGAGTCACTAGTCAACTCCCGGGCTGGATATGACAGCATAGCTGACATTCTGCCCTCTCCAAGGAAGCCCCCCCCCCCAGCCCTTAGGTTTTAATGGGTACAGTTTGTGGAAGGCACGAATTTTGGCAGGAGCATGGACATTTGGAGCCTCAACCCACTCATTTTCTTCAGGACCAAAATGCAACCACTTTATAAGGTAAATCAATCGACCCCTTTTTAATTTGGAGTCCAGAATTTGGTCTATTTCGTAGTGAGGCTCATCATTCTTCATCGGAGGAGAGGAAGAGGAGGGTCTCCACTGATTTGGTCCCGGATGTTTCTTCAACAGGCTGTAATGAAAAATGGGGTGAACAAATCTTAATGATTTCGGCAAATTAAATTCAAAAGTCACATCATTAATGCATCGGACCACCAGAAAAGGCCCAACATATTTCCAACCTAATTTTCTGCTAGGTTTCAGCCCTTTAATGTTTTTGGTGGAGAGGTAAACTAAGTCCCTGGGAGAAAGTTCCCATCTTGGTGTTCTACCCTTGTCTGCATGCTTTTTGTAGTCTGCTTTGGTGGCTTCCAATGTTTTTGCAATTAGTGGCCAAGATTCTCGGAGAGAGTTCCACCAGCTAGCAAATTCAGTGGACAGGTTTGCAGCCAGTGTCAAACTGGGTAAAGGAACTCCTTCAAAAACCCCTACAGCCATAAAGGGGGAAACTCCAGTTGAAGAATGCACAGCATTATTGTAACTATATTCTGCAAAGGGTAAGAGAGCTACCCAATCATCCTGTTGGTAGTTAGTATAGCATCTTAAGTACTGTTCAAGAATTTGATTAACTCTTTCGGTTTGGCCATCAGTCTCTGGGTGATAAGCACTGCTCATGGAGGGTTCAATGCCCATGATTTGTAATAACTCCCGCCAGAAGTTGGCAACGAATTGAGAACTGCGATCAGAGACCACTTTCCGTGGAATTTAATCACCTGATTTAAGAAGGCTTTAGCCAAACTTTTTAAATGGAACAAAATGAGCTTGTTTAGAAAAAGTGTCCACCCACCCCCAGATTACTGTTTCCTCCTGGGACCTGGGAGGAAGGTCTGTTATAAAATCCACAGAGATGGTTTCCCAGGGTCGGCTGGGGGTTTCTAAAAGGTGTAAGAGTCCCGGTGGCTTTCCCCCCCCCTTTGCTTTCCCATAAGACTGATCTGGCAAGAGGACACATAAGTCGACACATCCCCTCTCATTCGGGGCCACCAAAATTGCCTCTGCAGTAAATTCAAAGTTTTAAAATAACCAAAATGTCCAGACAACTTAGATTCGTGAGCAGCGTGCATGATTTCCCCCCGCAATGAGGCAGGGACTATTAACTTGGTGTCTTTAAACCAGCAATTGCCCAGTCCCTAGGTTAAGGCGGGGAGTGCCTGGAATTCTCTGTTCTCGGCATCTGTGTATACTGTAGCTCAGGAGCCTCTTGGCTTTTCTTTTTGCTCCAACAACCCCCCCAACTGCGTTGGAATGAACATAGTCTCTACTACCTCGTCTTTCCATGAATCATGCTGAGGTAGTCAGGAGATGGCATCAGCTAATGAGTTGGATTTTCCCAGAAAATGGCGTAATACAAAATTAAACTTAGAAAAGAAATCAACCCATCTGATTTGCTATGCATTTAAAGTTCTCTGCGTACGTAAAGCTTCAAGATTTTTATGATCAGTCCAGATTTCAAAAGGGATTCTAGCCCCCTCTAGCCAATGCCTCCACGTTGTTAGAGCGAGACGGATGGCGGCAGCTTCTTTATCCCAGACAGCCCAGTTGCGTTCAATGTTCCTGAATTTCTTTGAAACGTACGCTAAAGGGTGAAGTTTGCCATGAGACCCTTCTTGCAAAATTGATCCCCGCATTGCTGCATCGGAAGCATCCACCTGCTCAATAAACTTTTTACTTTCATCAGGGTGTGCCAGGATGGGCTCTGAAGTAAATAACAGTTTCAGCCCATCAAAAGCTCACTGACATTCTGGGGTCCAATGTAGCCAGGCACCTGGCTTCGTTGCATCAGCCCCCTTCACCTTAGTTTTTAACAGATCACTAAGAGGCAAACTGTATTGAGCGAAGTTATTGACGAATAAGCGGTAAAAATTGGCGAATCCTAAGAAACGCTGTAGTTGTCTTCTGGTCTGAGGGACTTCCCAACCCACCACCGCGGCTACTTTAGCTGGATCCATTTCTAAGCACCGGGGAAAAATGCGATAGCCCAGGAAGTCAATTTCAGTCTTATGGAAATCGCACTTGGAAAGTTTGGCAAGAAGTTTATTCTCTAGTAGTGTAGCCAACACTTCCCTTACCAATTTAATGTGCGATTGCTCATCCAGTGAGTACAACAAGATATTGTTTAGATAACAAAGAACTCCTTTGAACAGGTGCTTGTGAAGCACCTCATTAATTAAGTTCATGAAAACCCCTGGAGCCCCCTGAAGGCCGAAGGTCATAACGAGGTACTCAAATTGCCCCAAGGGGGTATTAAAGGCAGTCTTGTACTCATCCCCCTCCCAGATGCGCACTCCAAAGTAGGTATCCCGCAAATCGAGTTTGGAGAAAATCTTCCCCTTGGAGGTTTCATTTAGAGATCCTTAATCAAGGGGAAGGGGTAAGCGTTGGAAGTAGACACCACATTCAAGCCCGATAGTCCATGCATAATCTCAACCCTCCATCTTTCTTTTTCTGGAAAAGTACCGGGGCGGCAAAAGGGGAAGTGGCCGGGCAGATGAAGCCACGCTCCAAGTTTTTATCAATAAACTTGGGCAGCTCCAGTTTCTCATCAGGGGACATGGAATACAACTTCCCCTTGGGCAATTTATGTCCGGGTAACAGTTCAATTGCGCAATCGGTGTTCCGGTGGGGGGGAAGTTCGTCAGCTTCCGTTTTTTCAAAAACCTCAGCTAAATCCCTGTATGCAGGAGGTATGGATAAAAGTTCCTCATGACCTAGGCAAACAGGAACAAGATTCGGCCGATTGCCCCAATCCTCGTCCCATAGATGCTCTTTACACACAGGAGATACCCAGGTGATCTTCCCTTCACTCCAAGTAATATACGGGTCATGTGCCTGTAACCAGGGGCTCCCTAAAACCATGGGAAACTGGGCATGAGGTGTAATTACAAAAGCCCATTCTTCCCAATGGTCCCCTGTACCTAATATAATGGGTTCAGTCTCAAAGGCACAGGGCTCTTTCATTTCGGAGCCATCCATCTGGGTAAATCGTAGGGGCTTTTCCAACGTATTCACCCCCAACTTTATGCCATCCACCACCATAGGGCTAATCAAGTCTCTGGCACACCCCGAATCGATGAGAGCCCTGACTCTCATGTGTATGCCTAGATGGGGGTGCATAACAGTCATTAGAATATAAAGTAGAGGCCTGGGTGAGCTCACCGTTTTGGGCGACGTGGGAGGAGGGACCTGCTGCATTGCGCCGTTCAGAGCAGGTCCTGGTCATTTCCCTGCGGCTTAGCAGGTTCCGCCTCCTGGGGCTTCTCAGGAAAACATGATTCCACAATTTGTAGCGCCCGCAGAGCCAGGGCTGGGGTGCTCTTCATTTTCGGCCGGGCAGGTGGGGAGGGAGACAGCCGCGCTCCCCTAGGGGTGGAGGCCGGACACGCCGATGCGAAATGGCCCGGCTCCCCAAACCTGGTGCACAGCCCCTTCTTCATTCAAAACTCCCAGAGAGTAGAAGGTGGGAGTGGCTTGGTCTTGGCTAGCGTGGCCCCCGGGGTGGAACTCTTCGGCCCACTAGGAGGGTGTCGCATGCGGATCAGGGTGAAATGCACCTCGGCTTCCTCCATGGCTCGAATCCATGCCAGGAGGGTAGTGGGGGAGACATTTCTCAATATAGTCTCATATAGTTCCATGTTCAACCCCCGGTGATACTGCTCTACAAACACTTCCTCTGGCCAGCCCCGAATCTTACCCTCTAGCCGTTTGAAGGTGGTGGTGTACTCCCGAACCGACATCTTCCCCTGGGTTAATGCTCATACCTGGTTTCGTGCCTTCTCCTTGCTCATAGGATCTTTGTATTGCCTTCGTAGAGCCCACATAAATTCATCCACGCTATCCAGTTCAGGACCCAGAAGGCTGTGTAGGCTCACATACCAGTCGGCTGCTTCTTCACGCAATCGGGAACCCAGGTAGCCAGTCCAGTCACTGTCATCTCGGAATAGATGACCCCAATTCTGCATGCAGCGCCCCGCTTCAGTGATGAAGAACTGCAGCTTAGCAGAGTTCCTGTCGAAAGTGGCCCCCATCAGCTCATGTGGCACCGGGCGACAATCTCCGGGTTGAGCTGGTCCAGCCCCTCCCAGCGAGGCAGGCTGTCCCGGCTGCCCAGGCTGCTGCACTGGCGGCCCAACTGGCTGTGCGGGCGGTTGCACCGGGGCCTGCACTGGTTGAGCCCCAACCTCCGCTGCTGCCAGCTGGCCATGAAGCACCTGCGCAATCACGTTAGGCAGGTCGGTCAGCAGCGCAGTCATCTCTCTCTGCAGAACTCGCTGGATGGTGTCGAATCTCCGATCCATCTGGGCCCAGATTTCGCCTACTTGGAACTCCTCCATGGGTCTTCGGTCTGTGCCCAGAGACCCCAACTGACGAGCACCAGCCTCCCAGCAGGGAGACCAGGCTTCGGTAGTTTGTAATCCAAATTGTGCCCAGGCTTGAGTTCCAGAGCTCTGGGGTTTAACATTAACCCAAGCACTGGTTACCTGCGGCGCCGGCTCCTCCCCACGCAGCACCTGGGAGTCTTGCTCAGTAGTTACTGGGATTTCAGAGCCATTGTCTTCCATGGTGGGTATGATGGACAGGCCCCAGAAATGGGATTACTTGCAGTCTGTGAGATTGTCCCAAAAGATGCAGTCTGCAACAGGTCTCATTAACCAGAAAGTCCTTTATTTGCAAAGAGATACTTATTGGAATGGTTACACTTTTCCTGTTAGTAATGACTCTATTGTAAACAAACAGTTAGTCTTATACTAATCGATTGGAAGTCCCCTCACTTCATCTAGACCAATCAGAGAATGTAAAAGGTTATTCCAACCCCTGAACAGGTTTCACATGAAAATGGCGGCAAACAGGTTATTATGTTTTCATTCCCAGGGAACTTTTACTAAATGTTTTCGAGAGCAGCTGCAAAAGGAATAACATAATTGGGGAGGATTTGTCCCAGACCTTGAACAAGCTGGGAGTGAAACAAGCAAGCTGGGAGCGTAGTGAACTAAGGAGGGGCGTGATAAGGAAGCCAGACAGCTAAACAGCACATGAGCACATTCCAACGGGCAGGGTCACTAGTTGAGTCTCAACTCCCAGGCGGGATATGACAGCGTAGCTGACACTTGAACAGCCTGAAGCCTCTGTATGTTGAGCCAAATTAGACATTTGATGGCACACAGGTCAGGGAACTCTGTTCTCCATCTAACAACTGGAAGGTGCAAGGAGAGGGCCTTATTTTGCAGGAGTGATTCTGTGTGTGGGGGGGGAACGGTACTTAACAATTACTTCTTATCCCCTTTTCCCCTGAAATACCCTCTTCCCCATCATTGTTCCCCCCCCCCCCCCATATAACACAACGACCTCTCCCCGATCGTTGCTGCTACTAAGCTGTGGCGTCGCTGCCTATATTTCTATATTTGTACTGGATTCAGTTTATTTTTCTATGAAGTGACTGATCAGTTCTGTTTTCTGAAGGCTGACCAGTTCTCTATAAAAATATTCTATTCAGGGTTTGATATAACTTATATAGTGAGGATAACTGCCCAGTATAATTCTTTACCAAAAACTCAGGCACCAGTGCTTGTAAAAGTCAAACAGCACAGTTCTTTATTACACAGAAAATCAACAGGGGAATGGGATGTATTTACACAGGATATTTTGTTTCTTTGTAAAATATGCACTTTACTTTGCCTTCACATAGGCTGTAGGCTTATCACTCTCAGTATAACACAGATGTTCTTTAGTTCGCAAAACCCTCCTCTGACTCCACCCTCCAATAACAGTTTGGTGGTTAGCATTTGGGCTTTATCTGTCTTGTCTCTTGAGTCTACTGATGCGACAACCTCAGCTTTCCAGACTCCTCTAGACCTTTAGCCCTTCCTTAGCCACCTTTTTAAGTTCCTTTGGAGCAGTGTATCTGATGTTTGTGACCACTGAGGTCTTATACTTTCCCATATCTGGTCACTCTCCTCTTTATACTTAGAGGGTACTAGTTCAGAGGGTTATTCAGCCACAGTTTTCCACACAAACTGCTGTCTGGCTGGTTCCACTGAGCCCAGAGGCTTCTGACCTCCTCAGAGCTCTCCAGTTAACTTTCTGTACACTTTCTTCCAGCTGACTCTCCCAACTGTCAGCTGTTCACTGTTATCACTGCGAATTCCAAGCACTGTGGCCCCCACCTCTCTCAATCACGTGACTCTGCAGCTCTTGTGCTTACCTGCTGCAGTACACAAACCTTTAATTCCATCACACCCCCACATCACAGTAAGCGTGTACCTGGGGTTGTGGGAGGCTGCAAGGGACAAGACGCAGCAGTTTGTTGCCAGACCTTTTTGTCTGCCACTGACATCCATCAAACTCTTCCTCAGAGGCTTGAATTTAATATAAGCACTTGGGTAAAAATCTGTCCTTGTCTTATTTATAAATAACATAAATAATTAAATCTAGGAGTGTGTGCTTAAAGAAAGCATAACATTAGAATGGTGGATTGGGTCGAAATTTAGAAACTGAATTTAAATATGTTGTTGGTTCTATGTATCTTTATAGTGAAGACCAATATATATATTTATGAAATAGGAACTTTTGACACATGATAGTGCTTAGTCAGATTTCTTTTGAGAGGTGAGTGGAAACATGTACTCAAATAACTGTGGAGACACAATGATTCGGTTGTCACACTCCATTTATAATGCTCCTTTACTGAATATAGATTCAGGTGGGGAGCCGTGTTGGTCTGAAGCAGCAGGACAAAGTTTGAGTCCAGTGGCACCTTTAAGACCAACAAAAGTTTTATTCAAGGTGTGCACATCAAAGCTTGTGCCTTGAATAAAACTTGGTTGGGTTTAAAGGTTCCACTGGACTTGAATTTTGTTCCTTTACTGAATGTTAATGTAGATGTGTGTGCTGGATAGGAAATCTGTGACAAATGAAGGATGTGAGTAGAATTTGATTGAGCGGCCAATTTTCTTTTTATAGTGGGACAGGGTTCTGTCTCTAGAGTAATGGAAGTGCCAGGTGCTCAGATGGGTCTGGAATCTCTTGAAGTTGGCGGAACAAAAAAGTATGAGAATCTCCTGTCCTGTGACAATTTCTTTTCCAGTCATCATAATATCTCTGTCTCTGAAGCTTCTTTGTCTACCTATTGTTCCTTTAACTCTGTCCCCTAAGGGAGCTTCAGGCCATGGAAGCTTTGCAGAATGGTCAGACTGCATCAGAAGGTGGCATAGAGGGTCAGTCTGCAGTTGCCGCTAGTCATGCCATGATAGAGAAAATACTCAGTGAAGAGCCAAGATGGCAAGGTAAGATCCTTAAGGGGTGTCCAGTGCTCTTGGACTGCTCCCTCCTCCTCTCACATGTCTTCATGTTAGGAAGCAATACATTTGTCATCTCAAACTAACCAGTCATGCCTGTCTTCGCAGACACAACATATGTTTTGGGAAACTACAAAACAGAACAGTGCAAAAAGCCCCCACGTCTCTGTCGCCAAGGTTATGCCTGCCCTTACTACCATAATAGCAAAGATAGAAGAAGAAGCCCTAGGAAACACAAATACAGGTACAGTGCCTTGAGATCTGAAGAAATAACTGACATGGCTGTCCTACTGGATAATACTTTACTGTAACTTCAAAGTGATTTGGGTAAATCAGCTATGGTGGGGGAGCGATCTGCAGACTAGGTGGTTATTTTGTCACTCCAGTCTGTAAAGAATCCTGCCATCCTGCTTAGTGTTAGGCCTGCAGACAATCCAGCCCATCAGATCCTGTAGAACAGTGACTTCCATTGTTAAAAGTAAATGAAATTAGTGTGAGTATGCCACCCCCCTTACAAGTTCCTGTCAATCCTGCCTTCTCTCCTAGATTGCAGTCCTGAAAGTCCCATCTGAAAACAATGAACATTCTTCTGAGTTGGCCTGAGCCATTGATTCAGCCATTGGTATTGAGGCTGATAGAGTCCTTCCTCACAATCATAATATCTCAGTTTTCAAATATTGAGTCACTTGTACTGATGGTGCTCCCACATGAAAATTGTATTGCACATCAGAACTTACTGTTTCAGAAAAAAAGGCTAAGCTTAAATGGTGCCTCTCTGAATTGGTAGGTTTTCAAGAAAAATCCCTTTGTTTTAATAGAGTGCTGATTATCTGTCATTTGTCACTTTGATATCTGTTCCTGCTGCTGTGTGCTTTCTTCTTTGGAGGGTCTGGACAAGACCTGCTCTGTTCCAGAGAAGTGGTTCAGATTCCGTTCCATTTTAGTGCTCCACTCTTAACACATCCACATACTTGAAATCTTCCACCAGCTTCGACCTTAGTTCAACTTGAGCAAAAATAATGCATACTTGGTCTTGGATGATGAAAGAAAACCTTTCCCTTTCTTGAGGAAGGCTGTAGAACAAGCAGTAAATGTGTATTAATGAAGCGGCAAGTTTATCAACAAGAAGTAGATCTGGATTGCTGCTGGGGGCAACATGATAATTTATCTGAGAGTGTTAAGTAATATTTGCATTTCTCATTGTGTTGCTTTTTTTTTTAATTATGCAGGTCCTCTCCATGTCCTAGTGTGAAGCATGGTGATGAGTGGGGAGATCCTAGTAAATGTGACAATGGAGATACGTGCCAGTACTGTCACACCCGCACAGAGCAACAATTTCATCCAGAGGTACAGTAAAGAAGCTGTTTCTGTCAGATACATAGCTAGATAAATGGAAGGAGTCTAGGGTTTTATGGGTGCTGACAATGTGCCAAAAGATGTACTGTAAACATATTCAAAAGGCCTGATAATCTTGGGATGCCAAATTTGCTTAGGATTGGAATGCTTTCAGAAATAGTTTTCCAGTGACAGACTGCAGGTGACAATGGCTGTGGGAAACCAGATGAAGGCCTAAAAGGAGCTAGATGGGTGAATATGGGAGCAAATATGAGATGAGCAGCATATAGGGACTGGCTAAGGAATAGGAGATGTGGGCTGTATCTCGGCCACGGGCAGGTAACCACCATTCTTACTTGCCATCACCTCTTCTCCCCCCCCCCCCCCCGTTTTACCTACATTGTAGTCACACAATAATCCATGTTCATAATGTACAAGAATCCAATTTGAGTTGGTTTTTACTGCTGTTATATCTTATTCAGAGCAAAGCTTACAGCAGTGGTAGGTAGGTAACAAAATACGAAAGCAGCAACATAGTCTACAAAGACCTTCCTATATAGAAAATCATAGCTAGATTATATCACACTGGGTTGAACTTTGTGTACAAAGTCACTATTGGGATTACTCAGTGTGATCCGACATATGTAAAAGGTAAGACAGATTCCTTTAGGTGGTGGAAGGTTAGTACAAATGAGGTAAATAACAGGAAGCACAGGCTTTGCCAAATAAAATGCAAGTTGGTAATCAAACAGGCCAAAAGGACTATGAGGCAAAAAAACATAAAGACCAACAATAAACATTTCTCCAAATATCTTAGAAGCAGAAAACCACTACTATAGAGTTCTTTGAAGGGGTGAACAAACATTTATTTATTTATTTATTTTTCACGTTTTTACCCCACCCTCCCCGCACACGGGCTCAGGGCGGCTTACAAGGTGGCAATCAGTGCCAAAACAGAATATCAATTTAAAACATTTTAAAATACAACAACAATAAAACATGTGGACAAGGGTGACCCACTAGATGTTGTTTACCTAGATTTCTAGAAAACTTTTGATAAAGTTCCTCATCAAAGGCTCCTAAATAAACTCAGCAGTCATGGGATAAGAGGACAAGTTCTCTTGTGGATTAAAAACTAGTTAATTAACAGGAAACAGAGTGAATATAAGCGGGCAGTTTCACAGTGGAAGTTGGTAAGCAGTGGGGTATCACAAGGCTCGGTACTAGGTCCGGTGCTTTCATTAATGATTTCATTAAGCAGTGTAGTGGGTAAGTTTGCAGATGAGACTAAGTTGTTCAGGGCGGTGAGAACCAGGGCAAATTGTAAGGAGCTCCAGAGGGATCTGTTGAGACTGGGCGAGTGTGCATCAGCTTGGCAAATGAAGTTCAGCATGGGCAAGTACAAAGTGATGCACATTGGAGCCAAAAATCCTAACAATAAATATATGCAGATGTGGTCTGAACTGGCAGTAACTGTCCAGGAGAGGGAGCTGTGGTAGTTAACTCGATAAAGATGTCAACTCAGTGTGCAACTGCAATAAAAAGGCAAATGCTATGCTGGGGATTATTAGGAAAGAGATTGAAAACAAATCAGCCAGTATCATATTGCCCCTCTATAATCTATGGTTAAGGTCTCATTTAGAATACTGTCTACAGTTCTGGTCACATCTCAAAAAAGATATTATAACATGAAAAAAGTGCAGAAAAAGGCAACTAAACTTATTAAGGGGATAGAACACCTTCCCTTTGAAGAAAGATTAGGGTTCTGTAGCTTGGAGAAACTATGATTGAGTGGTGACATGATAGAGGTTTACAAAAATATGCATGGGACAAGAAGCGGTACCCACAATACTTGCGGGGAGGGGGGGAAGTATTCCTAAAGGCTCCTGGCCTGCAGAAGCCTCCTCCTCCGCATTGAGGAGGAAGCGGCTGCAGGTAAGCCTTCTCCCCCCCCCCCAGGCACCGGCGATGAGACCTCAGTGGCTCTCAGCCACTGGGCCAACCAGGCACCGACAGCAAGGCCTGAGCAGCTCCCAGCCCACCACAGAGTTCTCTGGAGCGTTCTCTGTACATGCACAGGGAACACTCTTTTACTTTTGGGGGGATTTAAATATCCCCCATATAGTTTTTTAAACTTTTAGGATTTTTCTGCACACCTGGGGACTCCCCCAAGTGTGCAGGAAAATCTCTCTGCCCCCCAAGTGCCCCCGATGTGTGGATTTAGATATCCACACAGCGGAGGTGTGTCTTGGCTATTAGTATATAGACAAGAGGCAGGGACCCGCGATACTCGCGGGGGTGGGGAAGCTCCGTGTGGAGGAGGAGAAAGCCCCCACAGGTAAGCCTTCTCTCCCACCCATGGGCACTGGCAAGGCCTCAGTGCTTCAAGCCAGGCCCGCCACTTCTCTCCCCCCCCCCCCAATACGGGCACTGGCGAGGCCTCAGCAGCTCTCGCCAGGCCCGCAGCTTCTCCCTCACAACCCCCGGCACCGGTGGCAAGGCTTGGACGTCTCCCAACCACTGGACTGCCACAGTTCCCAGAGCATTCCCTGTGCATGTGCAGGGAACGCTCTTTTACTTTTGGGGGGATTTAAATATTCCCCCCAAGTTTTTTTTAAACTTTTTAGATTTTTCTGTACACGTGGGGAGTCCCCCATGTGTGCAGAAAAATCTCCCTGCCCCCAAGTGCCCCCTCTGCATGGATTTAGATATCCGCACAGAGGGGGCCACTTGGCTATTAGAGATATAGATAGAGAAGGTAGAAAAGTACTTTTCTCCCTTTCTCACAATACAAGAACTTGTGGGCACTCAATGAAATTAATGAGCAGTTGGCTTAGAACAGAAAAAAAAGTACTTCTTCACTGAAAGAGTAATTAACACATGGAATTCACTGCCATCAGAAGTGGTGGCGGCTATAAGCATAGACAGCTTCAAGAGAGGACTGGATAAACATTTGGAACAGGGTCCATGAGTGGCTATTAGTCACAAGGTATAGATGAAATGCTATGTCTGAGGCAGTGATGCTCTGTATTCTTGGTGCTTGGGGGACAACAGTGGAAGGGCTTCTGGAGTTCTGGCCCCGCTGGTGGATCTCCTGATGTCACCTGGGTTTTGGCCAGTTTGTGTGGCACAGAGCATTGGACTGGATGGGCCATCAGCCTGATCCACCATGTCTTCTCTTATGTTCTTATGTTTACTGAGAAGTCCTACTGTATTTACTTCCAGAAAGTTGTGCATAGGACTACAGTCAAAGGAAACCATTTGTTGTCCCACGGTGTGTGTATGTGTGAGTATCTGGGCAAACCTGGTTGCTCCTGTTTAGCTTGCTGGTCTCCACTAGCTGCATTACCGTTTTAGACACTAGATGAGAGACAAGAGGTGACTAAAGTTCATTGCTGTCATACTGTGCAGTCCAGATGGGTACTGTGCAGACCAGCCACCAGAAGATTTTTTGTAGCTAGCATAGCAACAGAGTGGGAGGAGCCCCTCCCAACCAGAGTTGACAGTCATTTCCCACCTAAATGGTCACATGCTCTGGGGAAGGGCTCCACACACTCCCTCAGATCTCTTTGTCTCTTGAGAAGAATGTGTGTTCAGCTAGCTCCCGAAGTATTTTCTTCTTCTTAGAATTCACAGTATGTTACTGTTCAAAAACCGTTCATTGTGCTCCACAAAAATGCCAAAAGACGATGAGCATTCTCTCTGTTTACTTCATTTGGGTGAGAGGTGTAATGTTACGGCATGTTCCATCTGCCAGAACTTTACCCCCAAGGCGAGGGCTGACCGAGCCTCTTGACTAAAAGCCTCCTTAGGGGAGAAAGCCTTATCCGCTTCAGCTGACCCGGCAGCAAAATCATCTGCCTTGGTTACACAGCCTAAGACTGTACCTGCCAAGCTGCATTCCATTCACGGGTTCTGGGCCCCGTCTGTGGCCTCCATCTGTTTAGTTCTGCACTCCCATCCTACCTGGAAACATTCTAAATTGGCAGGCTCTGTTCCGGACAGACCTTCCTCGTAACTGCCCCCTAAAAAGCATAGATCCAAGTCTAAATCTGAGTCTCACTGTCCACATGCAGCATCTGAAACCGATTGCTTCGGAAACGTGGAAGCTCTCCTCTGACTGAGCGTAGAGTTCAAGGCATTTGTGAGACGCCTTGTACTCCTTCTGTGACGCAGTCACAACCTCCTCAGCAATGATCAAGATATCAGCCAAGAATCACCCCTCATACCAGGGATCCCAACGGCCTTACTTTCAATGCTGGCAGTGTCCTCCACAGAGATCCTTCACACAACCTAATCACCAAACCTGTCATAGATCTACTCCAAGGCCCAAGACTGGACAATGTCAACACCAATCTTCTAGAGAGCCTACACTGGCATCAAAACCTGCCTTCTGACTCGTTCTTCACAGCTCACCTGTTTCTTCTTTTGGTGAAAGAAGAAACTGGCAAAAAATTACTTCTGATCACTGGGTTCTAACAGTTATTAAAGAGGGTTACAGTTTATAATGGGTTCAGTTACCTCTGTTACACTCAGCCGCTGATGCAATTAACAATGTTTGTCCCGGTCCAGATCGGGCTCCCCTGGGGCAGAGGTGGGGTGGTGTGGCAGGGACCCAAGACTCGCCCTCCATCTGGCCTCCGGAGCCACTCGGGCCAGAGAAGGCCCCCAGGCAGTAGCAAGGCCCCACTCCACCCTGCACCTTACCTGGAAGGAGGAGGAGGCCTGAACCAATGGTGGTGGAGCAGCAGGAGAGCGTGGGCCCGGCCCCGCTGGCCCAGGGCAGGGGTGGGCACGTGGTGGCCCAGAGCCAGCCTGCAGTGCAGGAGCAGGGTGGCGGGGTGCCAGGGCGTGCCCAGCTATGGCCGGGCCGTTGGAGCCCCCCTGGAGGGGCCGGAGAAACAGTGACCCACCTCACTACCAGCAGGCTGGAGGCAGCCAGCTGGGACTGACCCACCAGGCACCCATGCTGACAGGCAGCGGGGCAAGGTGGCCAGGAGGCCCACAGGGAAGCGGGCCAGTGGCAGAGGGGTGGAGTCAGGCGGAGCAGGCCCAGCATCCCCAGATTTAGATTGGGGCGGGGTCAAGCCAGGGTGGCAAGGCTCAGCAAGGGAGGGGGTGGTGCTGGTGATGGGGAAGGGGATAAAAGGGAAGGAAGGAGGCGGCCGAGGAGGAGACAGTGGTGGAGACCAGGTGGAGAAGGAAGCGAGAGAGAGAGCAAGGTGGCAAGCAAGCTCCAGGTCTGGTCAGAAGGGGGGGCGAAGTGTTGGTGACTTAACCCCCTTTGGCTCCCTGGTCTGAGGCTTCCCTCCTCCTTCACTGCAGACCCTTCACCTCCCAGTGTGCCCCTGACCCAGACCCCCAGGGCTGGGCATCCCGGGCGCAGAGGAGCCTGGACTGCGGTGGCGACGTGGCAACAGAGGAATAGTCGGCGACAATGTTTTTTTCCCCTGAGCTTTTCACTGAGTTGAGAGTTTTAGTAGAAGGAGCAGTTCACTGTGTTGACCCTACTGTTTTGAGTTGTGGCTTTTATTCTAGATTCTTTTCACTCAATAAAAAGGATGGTTGTTCCGAACAAGTTTTGGATTTGAGAGGTCATAATTTCTTCCTTCAAGTATGGAGGTTTAAAATGGTATCACTGACATCAATCTCACAGTTACTTAATCCAGGAGATTGGTTTGTAGTGCTAGATCTCCAAGATGCCTGTTTGCATATCTCCATTCATGCTCAACACAGAAGATATTTACATTTCCTGGTTCAGGGTACACCTTATACAGTGCTCCCTTTTGGTTTGGCCACAGCACCTCGCATGTTTATGAAATGCATGGCTGTAGTCAGGGCTATTTTTGGGCAGGAACGCACAGGAACAGAGTTCCGGCTGGCTTCTGAGTTGGCCACGCCTACAGCCTCCCCCCCTTGGGTTCCCCAGGCACCTCACAAGCCACGGGGCGCCTGGGGAAGCCAAGCTGATCCAGGGAGGGAAGGCAGTTTAAACTGCCTCCCCTCCTCAGGTTCCCCAGGTGCCCCACAGCTGCGGGGCACCTGGGGAAGCCGATCCAGAAACTGCCTTCCTTCCCTTGGGTTCCCCATGCGCCCTGCAAGCCACGGGACACATGGGGAAGCTGATCCTGGGAGTGAGCTGTGCTGTCTGGGGGTGTGACCTAATGTGCTAATGAGTTCCTGCTATTGGGTGTGGCCTGTTATGCTAATGAGTTCCTACTAGGCTTTTTCTACAAAAAAAAGCCCTGGCTGTAGTAGTTTCTTACTTGAGGGCAGGCCCATAGCCACCGGGGGGGGGGGGTGCTCTTGAGGCAACGCCCCCTTGTGAATCTTCCCCACAATGCCTGATTCTTCCCTTTCAGTTTAGAGACAGCCTGTTTTTATTTAAGCCATGCAGAAAATTTACAAAGGTAGGCGAAGGGGAGCTGCATTTACATTTTCTAGTTTCAATAACTGAAAGACCACTTTAGATGCCAAGAAGGGATTTGGTAGACATTGCTCATCTAAAACCTAATGGGAAGAACATAAGGCTAGGTCAAAACAAGGAAAATAGATTCACATCATGTTGGGGCCAGATCAGATAATGAAGAATATGTAGGAAACTATCCAGTCCCTTGCTGTTAATGAGCTGTCTTTCCATGGTCGTGAGGGGCATGGGTCCATAAGTAAAAAACCAGAACAGGAGGAGACAAACCCTGATGGACTGTTTATACCATAAAGAAAGATCCAAAACTCAAAGAAATCATTCAGAATATACCAGCCAATGCTTCTTATACCTCCCCATTGATTCAAAATGATGTAATCTCTATCATGGGTTCAATGGTGATAGAACAAATTGCTTCAATTTACAGAACCACTGAAGTGGATTTCTTCTGTGTAAAAGCTGATGAGACTTGTGATGTAAGTGGTGTTGAAAATTTATCTGTTGTCGTCTGATTTGCAAAAGATGGCAAACCCGCAGAACATCTTTTGTGTTTGCATGAACTTTCACAGTTAACAGCAGAATATATATATCTGATCTTCTGCTTTCAAGTTCTTACTGACTGTGGGTTTTATTCTGAGCAGCTCATAGTACAGTGCTGTGATGGGACTAGTGTAATGTCTGGCAAGTCATGTGGAGTTAAAAAAAATCAAGAGAAACTGGGCAAAACCATACCATACATACACAGCTACAATCACCAATTACATCTTGTGGTTGCTAACGCCTGCTCAAAAATAGTACCACTAAAGCAGTTTTTTGACATGTGTAATGGTTTATACAACCTCACCAGAAAGCATCAAGTAAACCAATTGTATTCAGGTTCTCAGCTAAAGAGATTCCTAAAACATAGGTGGACTGGACATTTGGCCACAGCAAGAGCCATAAGTGATAACTTTACAGAAGTGCTGACAGTGGTCAGTAACATTGCAGATCCTGAAGGGGAAGCTGCAACTGCCACAGAATTGTGATTGGAGGCAAAAGGTCTACATGCCAAATGTAAAAATGTGAGGTTTGCTTTCTTAGCACTCCTAATGAAAGATGTGTAGTCTCTATTTGAGCCAGGTAATGCAGTACTACAAGACAAAACCATGCACTTGGGGAAAGCTGCTGAATTTGTGAATGCTTGCATTTCTGTCTTTAAAGAGAGGAGAAGTATGGCAGACATTCTCTTTGAAGAGCTTTTGGGAAAAACAACTGAAATATGTGAACAGAACAACGTAGCTGTTGATACAACAGAAAATGTAGGCAAAAGAAAAAGGAAGGAGAAACATTTTAAGGATTTAATTGCTGAAGGAAGTGCAGGGACAAGCTGTGATGTCACTGACATGTCTCCTCGTATCCACTTGAAACAAATATTCATTGAAGTCCATGACTATTCCTTTTCAGAGGCTGAACTTGGCTTTCTAATCGTAGTGTGGAATACTTACCTGCTTTGGATTCACTGATTCCTAGTTCTCCCTCTGAGAGGAGGACATCTTGATGGGTGTTTCCCACCCTATCTGTAGGGAGGCAGGAACTAATTCTTCACTTCCTGTCCTCTGGTGGGATACGCCCCTTCAAGTCAGTTCTGTTCCTGCCTCAGTAGGGAGAGCAGCACTTAGTGGCCACTCGTGCCTTTTTTGTACTTTCACTTTCCATTCTTCTTCATACCTTTTCAAACTTTTTTCAAACCTTTTTTCTTAAATGTTTTTTCAAAAAACGGACGTGGATGATTGCGCAGGCGCCATTCTGAATTGCCCCGATCCCGGGAGACCACAGAAAATGGCGGCCCAAGGCTGCGGATCGGCTGTCGCCGCATCCATAAGCCCAGACATGACTAGCGACGAGAAGGAAAAGCGCGCCAAAAAACAGCCCCAGAAAGACGTGGATGATTGCGCAGGCGCCATTCTGAATTGCCCCGATCCCGGGAGACCACAGAAAATGGCGGCCCAAGGCTGCGGATCGGCTGTCGCCGCATCCATAAGCCCAGACATGACTAGCGACGACGGGCAGGAGCTTCCCAATGCTCAGGTCGCACACCAGCCCCATTTGGGAGACACACCAGCCGAAGGTCTACTCGTGAGTAACTCCGGAGACGGAGAACAGACTATTTCCCCTGCCCTACTCCTGGCCCTTAAACAAGCAGGGAGGAGGTATTGATCATCCACTCATGGGAGGGCCCCTTGTCACCAGGACCAACCCCATAGAGATGTGCCAGACAGGCACTACCAAGAGGGCGAGGAGGAAGGCAGACCTCGCTGGCCCACTAAAGCAGCTAGGAAGGAACTTTCCTACCCCGGCTGGGTCCCCCATCACTGGATCCCACCTAATTATGAGGACAGTGATACTGGGGATACCGGGGAAAGAGAAGAGGCTGAATTCCTCTCTGATGAGGAGGAAGAGGACTTGGAGGTTCCAGAACCCTCCATGTGCTTCTTTAAACCTGAAGAATATCCTTACCTCCTCTCCAAATCCCTGTCAGCATTAGAGTTACAACCAAAGCTGCAGGGAGAGGACCCAGCCGGATCCTCAAAAGCAGATGGCTCCAGACCCAGAGGGAGCAAAGACTACTTCCCCAGGACCCCAGGGGCAGAAAAGGTCTTCCCCTTCCCAGAATTTCTAGAAAATCAGCTAGTCAAGGAATGGTCCAAACCCATGGCAAACAAACATTGCCCACCTAATGTGAGAAAGCTCTTTACCTTACCATATTTTATTAATAAGCTTGTACAGGTCCCTCTAGTGGATGCTCCTGTTATTGTGCTCCAGACTTCGGGCCTTCTTCCGAGGATGGTGATGGCCTGGTCAGAGACAGTCTAGACCACAAGGCCAAGTTTGCACTCAGGTAAGTGCATGAAGCCTCTGTTATGGCCATCAAAGCATCCGCTACAGCCACAGTCGTGGGCCACACAGCCATTGCCTGGTCCAGGAAACTAATACAGCTTATCCCACTGTCTAGTAAGCGTCTCACTGAAGGAGCTAACCACCCTCTCAAGGCCTCCTCCTTCTCCACTGATGCTACGCTCGATGCCATGATTTTTCCTTCCAGGGCTCTGGCTTCAGTGGTGGCTGCCAGGCGTACCCTCTGGCTCAGGGCCTGGCCAGCGGACCTGCGCAGCAAATCTACCGTCACTTCTTACCCATTCCAAGGAGATTGCCTATTCGGAGATTCCCTAGACAAAATCCTAATAGAAACTAGGGACAAGAAAAGGCGATGCCACATACCCTGGGCAGGCCTGATAGGAGGGGATTCGGAAATTACCCTTTTAGTTCCCAGACGACACCATTAGACCGCTTTGTTCCCTCTCCCCTGATCAAAGACGCCTCCAAGCTACAAAAAACGATAGAAGCTGTCCAACACCTGTATACCATCTCAGCCATAGAACCTGTCCCTATCCAGGAATGGGGACAGGGAATTTGTTCCATTTTTCTTACTTTTCCCAAAAGGAACGGCGGCTGTAGAGCGATACTGGACTTAAAATACGTCAACAGATTCGTAAAACTAAGACGCTTCCGAATGGAGACCCTGCAATCCATCTCAGGGGCTCTACCACCGGGAGAGTTCCTTCCTCCATCGATCTCATAGAGGCGTATCTGCACGTCTCCATGTTCCCGGGTCACAAGAGGTTCCTCCAATTCTTCGTCCTAGGCCAACATTGGCAGTTCAGGGCGCTCCCATTCAGACTCTCCACTGCTTCAAGAGTCTTTTCCAAGATCCTCATCCATCCCATTGCCCTCCTTGGGGAACAAGGCACCCATGTCCAGTGTTCCCTCTAAGCTGAGTTGGTGTGAGCTAGCTCACAGTTGTTGTTTTTTTGGCCTCTAGCTCGCACATTTTTGTCTTGGCTCAGGAGGGGTGGCTCCAGAGCAAACTAATTTATACAATAGCCCAATCGCTAGCTCACAACTTTAATGCCAGTAGCTCTCAAGTAGAATTTTTGCTCACAAGACTCCACAGCTTAGAGGGAGCATCATGTCTATCCTATCTAGACAACCTGCTGATTCGCTCCAGCTCTAGAAACAAAGCGCACAAAGACACTCAGGAAACCATCTGCTGCCTGAAAGCACACGGCTTCCTTGTAAACCTCCAGAAGAGCTCCCTGAACCCCTCGCAGTCCCTAGAGCACCTCAGGGTCATCTTAGACATGGTTCGGAACCGCATGTTCCTACCCAACACAGGCAGACAAGATCCGCTTCTTCACACGACAAATCATCACGGCCAGACAGTCCACCCTGATGTCCCTGGCTAAACTA